>OY728152.1:1510450444-1515250444 GCA_963277665.1 Viscum album | reverse complement strand
AGGTGGGTTAGATCTCCCTTAATCTATTGGATGGGTAGATTTTAATTTTGGTTTTATATATATGAAGGGGAGTTTCGACCTTGTTTAATGTGATTTATGGGATGTTTTAGGGGTGTTTTTGGTGTGAAAAATCATTGAGTGAGATTAATGGTGTTGGTGGAGGAAAAAGGGAGAGGGGAAAGCTTCAACATGTTATTAGGTACCCAGTTTAATTCCAAAGAGTATTCAGTAGATGTATAAGGGGTGGAGTTCCCCATGGATAGTCTATTGAGTTGTTGATGACCTATACTAGGTAGTCTACTGATCCACCAAGTACTATGGTGTTTCGTAATGGATATATGATGAGGTTTTTCACTATTTTTTTAGAAGGGTACAAACATATTTTAATGGCTATCAGCCTCTTCGATCTGAAGGGTATATTTGTTTGTGGGAGTACATTTTTTAATGGAATCCCCATTAAACTACACTCTCATGGATTCTCATGAATTCCCCTTGAATAGAGTACATTCAAGAGTCTATTGTTTCATGCATCTTTGGTGAGATACTTCTATTTTCCTATCGTTGGACTCATCGTTTATCTTCCTTTATTTTTATTGGATGGTTTAAGGGATTTATGTGCGATTCCATTAGATCATGGTGGAATCACTTTTATATTATTGAGGATTTCATATGTGATACATGTATGGGGATTGAGAGGGTTGGAATCTTATCATTTAATGTCATTTTATATGATATATTACAATGTTTAATAATTATGTATTTTAACAAAAAATTTGAAAATAGTTTTTGATTTAAGATCCAAATTTATTGATTTTTTACATCATATGTTTGGGTGAATTTTAAGAGTAATCTAAACCCCATTTTATGGCATTTCAATGTCATCACACTATCCTATGAGTTTTTCCTTAGTTATTCCTAATTAGAAAATATGTTTTCAATGTATTAGTTATTAATTTGGTAGTGTTTATAGATGATATAGATGTGTGTTTTCATGGTGGAGGTTAGTACGATATTGGTTAATGATATTTGATCTCTAGTAGAGTTAGGAAGCTCTTATATTACTAATACTGATTCATTTTTCCTGATACATTGTTTATGTGATATAATTATTGTTATTGATGTTATGTCTTCATTAATTTTTTTCCTAATAGTCAACAGGGACCACATAGAATAATAAATGGGTTGTTAGTGGATCAGTAATGACCCGCTTATCCTCATTAGCTTGAGAATACAACAAGTCATTACTTGTCTTTAAGAAACATCCCCAAGATGCCAAAGGCTGGAAATAAATGCCAAAGAGTCTTAAGTATAAGTGGGGGACGATTTACCCTTTAAGAAAAACCCATCCATTAACCATTCACTTTATAATGCATGAACAGATTAAAGACCAACTAACTACTTTATTGAAATTAAACCACATCAGACTACAAAACAGCGAAAAACCAAACCAAAAATCAAAATACACAGTGGAAAAACAACTCAAGACTCTCAAAAGACACCATGTCTCCGTGTTCCACAAGCTCCAAGCTCCACAACATCTCCCAAACATAACCAAAATCCATTAGTAATGAGATGCTTTACCTTTACCTGTGTCTCGGAAAACAACATCTGCAAAAGCACTGAAGTGCCAAAGCAGCGGTGAGTATAAAACTCAGTAGGTTTTTCCCAATGACTTCCCCACTCACGCCACTAGGATAAAAGAGTTATCCACATTATATAAAACATTTTCACCAAAGCAGTTTATAACTAAATATACACTAGTTTTCCAAAACCATCCATGCTCGAAAGTATCAAAGTGAAATTTTAACCAGCTTTTACAACCGATTATTTTTCAGGAAAAATAACCAATCAAGTTTCAAAACCATTTCACAAACATCCCGTTTTCGCATTCCCAACTATTTCACAAACCCGTGAAATCAACCATGCATGCATCGTTATGACATTTCCATACTCATGATCAATTTCTCATCGATCTACCAAGTCTTCACTGGGTAATTGTTTTCATGTGTCATTACACCTTTTGCACCGAGCACAAGGTACTATTTTAACCATGCCTCGTACATATAGTTTCCATGTGCCATTGCACCTTTGGCACTGATCACAAGGTCTTATTTTAACCAAGACTCATACAATGAAATATTAAAACACACCAAACATTCCCAAAAATCATGCCAAACCATCCTTTCAATAAAACACCTTTTATTGAAAACCATTTTCCATCCAAACCAAGTGTGTCCAAACAATTCAACCCATTTCAATAAAGCTGTCTTTTTATTGAAAACCAAATCCATCAAAACCATTTCAATAAAACACCCTTTTATTAAAAAACCATATCTCATCAAACCATTTACAATTTCAGCAATTTCATAATTTAAAATCAACATTTTAAATTCAAATAGCCAAGTCACATTGCACACAATTCACCAAGATTTCACAATTTCATCAAAACCATAAATCATCACTAAAGAATATTCATTCCATGCTTTTCACAATCAATTCCATTCAAATAACCAATTTGAAACTAATCCAACCAATTCTAACAAGAGGAGTTGAGAGTGAAGCCACCTGCCTCAACAAAAAGGTGAAACAAAGCAGTAGACGAAGAACGCTCAAGAACACTGGGTTAAAACTCTAAACACCCACCTTAGATCTCTTATCCTAACACAACCAAGACCAAATTTTGTCATATTATCCATACAAACCCTTAGATCTACCCATAACAAGTGTAGATCTAAGAAAACGAGAGAAGAGGAGAAGTAGATCTAAGTAGATCTGAGAAACTGATCAAGAACGATCACATACCTTAAGATTCTAGCTTCAATTCACCAAGAGAAGCATTTGGATCGCCTCCGGAACTCTTGGGAGAAGTCTTCCAACCTTCAAGGGAGAGAAATACTAAGTTAGGACCGCTCAAGAGTATTAAATAATGAAATTAAAGGCAAAATGAGTTAGATCCACAATTTTAGGATCTAACTTTAACTGACCTCACGGTTAGTCCACACGGTTTGACAAACAGTGCGCTAACCATGCGTTAGCTTCTACCTCGACCATCCTTCACACACGGCCTCATCGCATGGTTTCCCTTAACCGTGAGCCGGCTGTGTGGAATCCACTACGTCCTCAATCAGACACGCATTGTTTGGCCGCACGGTTTGACAAACCGTGCGCCGACCGTGTGCCTTCCCCTTTGCTTTAAACTTCACTACAGGATCTCCCGATTCTCCCATAAGTCACCCATAAATTTTGAAACAAAGAAAAGAATCAAGTAAGGGTTACATACCAGAAATTGGGAGTACTACATTCTCCCCACCATTGTCCTTTCCATCCCTAGAAAGTAAAAAACCATTGCTTGACCAAAAGAGTTCTGGCCACTGCTCCTTCATTTCTTTCTCGCGTTCCCAAGTCTCTTCCATAATCTTACCATGTTGCCACAAAACCCGCATAGGGCCGATGATTTTTCCATGAAATACTTTATCCTTCCTATCCACAATTCTCACCATAATATGTACCAAAGAAGCATCCATCTCCAGGTAAATGTGATCTCATCTGATCCCATGGTCAAGATCAGGCTGATTCTTCTTCAACTGAGATACATAGAACACATTATGAACTGCATTGAACCATGGTGGTAATTCCAACCAATACGCCCACTCTCCAACCCATTATAGTATCACAAAAGGGACTATATATCGAGGTGATAAATTAACCTACTTCCCAAAACGACGTCGTCCAAGTCTTGGAGAGATTCTCAAAAAGACGTGATCACTCACTGCAAACGAAAATGGTCTTCAGTGATGATCCTCATAAGATTTCGGATGACTCTGAGCCTTCTCCATCCTATTTCTAATAAAATGAATCTTCTCTATTGTTTCTTGGACAAGGCTCGGCCTGTCTAGTGAAGTTACACTAGTTTCCACCCTGCATAGTGGAGAACGACAACAATGACCATAAAATGCTTCAAACGGAGTCATGCGTATCGAGGAATGATAATGGTTATTGTATTAGAACTCCACTAAGGTTATATGCTCCTCCCATGAGCCACCGAAGTCCATTACACAAGCCCGAAACATGTCTTCCAATTTCTATATCTTCATCTCAGATTGCCCATCCGTCTGAGGATGATACGTCGTGCTCATAGTCAACTGAGTCCCAAGGGCATGTTGTAAGGATTTCCATAAATGAAATGTGAACTCAGATCTCTATCTGACACTGTAGACACTGGTACACCGTGTCTCTTTACCACTTACCTAATATATATTTTTGAAATATCTTCCACCATATGGGTTTCATGAATATGGATGAAATGGGCCGACTTGGTTAGACGATCCACTATCACCCAAATGGGATCGTGTTTTTGGACCGTTCTTGGAAGACCTATAACAAAATCCATTGATATCTGCTCCCATTTCCACAATGGGATAGGTAAAGACTGTAACATACTATCTGGTTTCTGATGCTCTACTTTAACCTGCTGACAAGTTATGCATCGCGAGATAAACTCGACCATCTTCCTTTTCATGTCGCTCCACCAAAACTGCGCCTTTAGCGCCTTATACATCTTCTGTGTACCAAGATGTACAGCCCATCTTGTATGGTGGTAAGCATGAAGGAGTTGTTCCTAACAAACCATGGGTACAACCATCTAATCTCTGAAACACAAAACTGAACCTGCTTCCAGTTTCCAGCCATGAATGGTATCCCCACCATTGAGTTTTGAAATCATTACCAGACATTCTGCATTAGATTTTTGTGCCTCTTTGACCACTTTTATGAGATCAGGAACAAGCGTAGCAGAAAAGAAAACTGCAACATCACCTCGGTCTTCACATTCCACATGCATGTTGGTTAAGACCGACATCAACTTCCATTAATCTGAAGATTTCTTTGCCAACTGAGCATATGACTTTCTGCTTAATGCATCAGCCACCAAATTTCCCTTACCCGGTGTATACATTAAGTCAAAGTCAGACATTTGAAGATACTACATCCATCTCCTTTGCCTCAGATTCAAATATTATTGTGAAAAAATGTGTTTCAGGCTTTTGTGATCTATAAACAGAGTGAAATTATCACCAAAGAGATAATGACAACATGTTTTCAAGGCATGGACAACTGCAGCAAACTCCAAATCGTGTGTTGGGTAATTTTTATCATGTAGTCTCAACTTCCTTGATCCATAAGAAACCACATGGTCTCCTTGAATGAGAAGAAAACCCAATAATGTTCCTGAAGCATCACAATACATCACATACCCCTATCCTAATTCCGGAAAAATGAAGATGGGTGCTGATGTAAGGCGATTTTTCAACTCTTGAAAAGCTCTCTGACATTTCCCAGTCCATTTAAATGCACTTTTATTCTTTTTAAATGTTTTCATAGGCGAAGCTAGTCATGAGAAGTCACAAACAAAGCATTGGTAATAACAAGCTAGACCAAGAAAACTTCGTATTTCAAAGAAATTCTTCGGTGGTTACCAAGAGAGAATAACTTATATCTTTTCTGGATCCACTGAAACGTCATTCTCAGAAACAACATGGCCTAGAAAACGTACCTCTTATATCCAAAAATCAAAATTTGATAATTTTTCATACAACTGATGGTCTCGCAAGATTTCCAACACTATCGCCAAGTTTTTATCATTCTCAGCCCTTTTTCTTGAGTACACTTATATATCATCCACAAACACCACAAAAAAAGAATCAAGATATTGCTGAAATATCTGATTCATCAAATCCATGAAGACAGCTGGTGCATTCTTTATACTGAAAGGCATGACTACATATTCGTAGTGTCCATATCTGCTTCTGAAAGCTGTCTTTGGAATATCCTCCTTCTGAAATCGCAATTGGTGATATCATGATCATAAGTCAATTGTGGAGAACCACTGAGCTCTCATTAATTGATTGAATATATCATCAATGTGTGGAACTGGATATCTATTCTTTATTTTAACTTTGTTAAGTTTACGATAATCAATACATAGCCAAAGAATTCCATCTACTTTCTTTACAAACAAAACTGGTGCTGCCCATGGAGACACGCTTGGCCGAATGAAACCCTTGCTTTCCATCTCCTCTAAGTGCACTTTCAATTCCTTTAACTCCATTTGTGACATCCTATAAGATGGAAGTGATATAGGACTGGTCCCTGGAAGGAGATCAATCATAAACTCCACTTCTCTTACAGGTGGTAATCCTGATACGTTTTCAGAAAAATCTTCAGGAAATTGATCCACCACATCTGGAAAACTATTTTCATCACTCTTTTCTAAGGATACCAAAGTCAATGCTGCCAATTGGTAAAATATCGTTCCCACTATTGGTTCCAACAAGCTCTTTACACCCTTCGTTACCATTCTCTCTCCTCTAAAGAGATGGTCGATGTCGTCCTCAGTCGTGAAACTAACTGTTCTCTTATAACAATCGATGTGAGCCTTAAACCTTATCAACCAATCCATACCCATGATTATATCACAGACATCCATATTCAAAATAGAGAAGTCCCATTTTAGCTCAACTCCATCAACAGTTATAGCACAGGCTCTACAAACAAGGTCTTGACATTCTCTTTCATCAAGAGGAGTTTGAAGTTTCAAGATAGAAGGCATCATTTATAGTTTTAAACATAGCAAATCAATAATAAGAGAACCCAGAAAGGAATGTGATGCAACAGTATCGAACAATACTTTAATTAGGGTAGAATTCAAAATAATTGTACCTCTCACCTTAGATGGTCCAGACTGGTCATCTACCATCATCTGCTCAGCTCCATACAATTACTTTGTTGATGCACTTTTCTATTTATTGCCTTTATGAGATTTCCCTGCTTGAGGAGTTATGGTATTTTGAGAATCACCATGGCTAGCTCTGTTATGTTGACGAGACTGATTCTTATGTCCTCGTTCTGTCGAAGAATATGATGCTCGTGACACCTGGGAAGTGTCCCGAACACCCGACCATGGAGCACTGCGACAATATCACTAAATATTCCCCATCTTTTTTCAATTTTGGTATGCTCTCGGTGGTACTGTACATTATCGTTTCATGAGATCAGTCAAACATCATTGAAATCAACCTGCTTTTCTATGGGGTTGTGGAGGAAGGTTGACTGATCCCATCGTCTGGTTCTGATTCGCACTCCCACCTTGGATGTAGGTGTCCCTCTTCCACTTGTTCCCAGCATTTTAGTTCCCACCCATTCTCGTGGGTATCATCATGCTTCCTCCTATCGATCCCGAGGTATCACATTCAGCAACTGCTCCCATATTCACCATCTCTGTATAATCCGTAATACAGAACACCGCAGTATTCGATCAAATCTCCTACCTTAACCCTGATTCGAAGATGCATGCCTTCAAAGAAGAACTTTCCACTACCTCTGGTGCAAAACGGACTAATTTCATGAACTTTTCCGCATGCTGTATGACAGAGAGGTTGTCCTATTTCAAGATAAATAAATCCATCATTTTCTGGATCTTGAATGTGTGAGGATAGAATTGTTTGTTAAGAAATTCTTAAAAATCCTCCCATTTAAGGCCTTCATCCACTTTAGCATGCACTGTTAAATCCCACCACTAATGTGAAAGATCCTCGAGCATATACGTCTCCAGCTTTATTTTTAGCTCCATTGGTGCATCGATGAAATAGAATATACAATTCTTCCTTCTTAGCTACACCTCCGGGTTCTTAGGTTCCGCATCACCCCTACTGTTCAGTGGATTCTGCTTCATGAACTCGATGGTATGATCCACATGTCATGGCTCATTCCTCCGGTTCCCTGTATCCACATCTTGAAAGGCTTGTACAATACTCTGAACCATCTATTGGTTCACATGTGTTTCAGGTGCAACCACATTCTCCACAGCTTCTTCAGGTTGGGTTCGACGATGCCTACCGGGTGCCATTTTCTAAACCCACAACAATCTCCATCAATCTCACTCTCTAGAAACTACTGGATTATCATTTCAAACTCTATCACATGAACTATCACAACATTTTTCTCAAACAACCTTTTTCAATGTTCAACCATTTTTTAAAACATTCAACATACTTTTTGAAAATCAATACATTTTCAAAATACACCAAATACCCTATTTTCAAAGCCTTTCATTTAAAAATCAATTATGCATTTTTCAAAAAATTACATCATTATACAAAATCATAACTCATTCCTCACCATGAGATATGAAATCCTAGTGGGAAGTCCTTCCTCTACCATGCATGTGATGCTCCTCTCATTGGCGAAACCCACGACCATGAGATTTCCAACATTCTAGAAGTGTATCAAAAACACTTATGTACCCAACATCCTGGTAACTTGATGTTATGTACAAACGGGTTAGCTATGTCCTTTTATTCTATACATTTAAAGTTCCGACAATATTACTCCTGTCTGTGATGGCCACCCATGAAATAGACAAGAATGAATTTAAACTCCAAGACTAATAACATCGACGACCACTTGTTAGGAAAGGACCGAACAAGATGATACCATTTGTAATGACCCACTTATCCTCATTGTCTTGAGAATACAACAAGTAATTACTTGGCCTTAAGAGACATCCCCAAGATGCCAATGGATGGAAATAAATGCCGAAGGGTCTCAAGTATAAGTGGGGGACTATTTACACTTTAAGAAAAACCCACCCATTAACCATTCACTATATGATGCAGGAACAAATTAAAGACCAACCAACAACTTTATTGAAATTAAACCACATCAGAGTACACAACAGCAGAAAACAAAACCAAACATCAAAATACACATCGGAAGAAAAAGTCAAGACTCTCAAAAGACACCACGTCTCCGTGGTCCTCAAGATCCAAGCATCACAGCATCTCCCAAACATCACCATGAGCCATTAGTAATGATATGCTTTACATTTACCTGTGTCTCAGAAAACTACATCTGCAAAAGCATCGAAGTGCCAAAGTACGGGTGAGTATAAAACTCAGTAGGTTTTCCCCAATGACATCCCCAATCATGCCACTAGGATAGAAGAGTTATCCACATTATATAAAGTAGTTTATATAAAACATTTTCACCAAATTAGTTTATAACTAAATATAAACTAGTTTTCCAAAACAATCCATGCTCGAAAGTATCAAAGTTCAATTTTAACCGACTTTTCCAACCCATTATTTTTCCATAAAAATAACCAAACAAGTTTCCAAACCATTTCACAAACATCCCGTTTTGGCATTCTGTACCATTTCACAAACCTGTGAAATCACCCATGCATGCATCATTATGACATTTCCATACTCATAAGCAGTTTCTCATCGATTTACCAAGTCTTCACAAGGGAATTGTTCCCATGTGCCATTACACCTTTGGCACCGAGCACAAGGTCCAATTTCAACCAAGCCTCGTACAATGCAATATTAACACACACCAAAAATTCCCAAAAATAATGCCAAACCATCCTTTCAATAATACACTTTTTATTGAAAACCATTTTCCATCCAAACCAAGTGTGTCTAAACAATTCGAACCATTTCAATAAAGCTACCTTTTTATTGAAAACCAAATCCATCAAAACCATTTCAATAAAACACACTTTTTATAAAAAACCCATTTCTCATCAAACCATTTAAAATTTCAGGAATTTCATAATTTAAAATCAATATTTTAAATTCAAATAGCCAAGTCACTTTGCACACAATTCACCAAGGTTTCACAATTTCATCAAAACCATAAATTATCACTAAAGAATATTTATTCCATGCTTTTCAAAATCAATTCCATTAAAATAGCCAATTTGAAACTAATCCAAAAAATTCTAACAAGAGGAGTCAATATTGAAGCCACCTACCTCAAAAAAATGGTGAAACAAAGCAACGGACGAAGAACGCTCAATAACACTGGGTCAAAACTCCAAACACCCTCCTCAGATCTCTTCTCATAACACAACCAAGACCAAATTTTGTCATATTTGGATTCCACACCCTTAGATATACCCATAACGGTCATAGATCTAATAAAATGAGAGAAGAGGAGAAGCAGATCTAAGTAGATCTGAGAAACTGATCAAGAATGATCACATACCTTAAGAATCTGACTTTGATTCACCAAGAGAAGCCTTCAAATCGCCTCTGGAACACTTAGGAGAAGTCTTCCAACCCTCAGGGGAGATTAATCCCAAGATAGGGCCCCTTATGAGGTTTAAACAAGGCAATTAAAGTCAAAACGAGTTAGATCCACAATTTTAGGATCTAACTTTAAGTGACTGCACTGTTAGTCTGCCCGGTTTGAAAAACCGTGCGCTAACCGTGCATTAGCTTCTACCCTGGCCATCATTCACGCACGACCCCATCGCACGGTTTCACTTAATTGTGTGCAGACCATGAGGATGCCACTACCTCCTCATTTAGACAGGCACAGTTTGACAAACCGTGCACCGACCGTGTGCCTTCCCCTTTGCTTCAAACTTCACTCCAGGATCTCCCGATTTTCCCATACCTCACCCATAAATTTTGAAACCAAGAAAAGCATCAAGTAAGGGTTACATACCAGAAACCGGGGTACTAAATTCACCCCAACATTGGCCTTTCTATCCCCAGAAAGTAGAAAACCATTGCTTGACTGAAAGAGTTCTGGCCACTGCTCCTTCATTTCTTTCTCGCATTCCCATGTATCTTCCTGAATCTGACCATGTTGCCACAAAACCCGCACTAGGCCGATGATTTTTCCATGCAAGACTTTATCCTACCTATCCACAATCCACACCAAAATATGTACCAACAAAGCATCCGTCTCTAGGTCAATATGATCCCATTTGAACACATGGTCAGGATCAGGCTGATACTTCTTCAACTGAGACACATGGAACACATTATGCACTGCACTGAACCATGGTGGTAATTCGAACCGATACGCCACCTCTCCAACCCGTTACAGTATCTCAAAAGGGACTATATATTGCAGAGATAATTTTCCCCACTTCCCAAAACGATGTTGTCCAGTTCTTGGAGAGATTCTCAAAAAGACAAGATCACTCACTGCAAATGACAACGGTCTTCGACGATGATCCACATATGATTTCTGACAACTATGAACCATCTCCATCCTCTTTCTAATCAACTGAATCTTCTCCATTGTTTCTTGGACAAGGCTCGGCCCGACTAGTGAAGTTTCACCAGTTTCCTCCCAGCATAGTGGATAACGACAAGGACGCCCATACAATGCTTCAAACGGAGCCATGTGTGTAGAGGCCTGATAACTATAATTGTATGAGAACTCCACTAAGGGTATATGGTCCTCCCATGAGCCACCAAAGTCCATTACACAAGCCCGCAACATGTCTTCCAACGTCTGTATCATCCTCTCAGATTGCCCATCCATCTGAGGATGATACGCCGTGCTCATAGTCAACTGAGTCCCAAGGGCTTGTTGTAAGGATTTCCAGAAATGAGATGTGAACCTTAGATCTCTATCTAAGACTATAGACATGGGTACACCATGTCTCTTTACCACTTCCTGGATATAGATTTTTGAATGATCTTCCACCATATGGGTTTCACAAATTGGGATGAAATGGGTCGACTTGGTTAGACGATCCACAATCACCCAAATGGAATCGTGTTTCCAGACCGTTCTTGGAAGACCTGTAACAAAATCCATTACTATCTTCTCCCATTTACACACTGGGATAGTTAAATGCTGTAACATACCAACTGGTCTCTGATTCTCTACTTTAACCTGCTGACAAGTTAAGCATCGTGAGATGAACTTGGCCACCTTCCTTTTCATGCCACTCCACCAAAACTGCGCCTTTAGTGCCTTATACATCTTCTATGTGCCAAGATGTATAGCCCATCTTGAATGGTGGTAAGTATGAAGTAGTTGTTCCTAATAAACCATGGGTACAACCATCCGATCTCGGAAAAACAAAACTAAACATACATCCAGTTTCCATCCATGAACGGTCTCCCCACCATTGATTTTCGAACACATTACCAGACATTCTGCATCAGATGTTTGTGCATCCTTGACCACTTTTACTAGATCAAGAACAAGCGTAGCTGAAAATAAAACCACAACATCACCTCGTTCTTCAAATTCCACATGCATGTTAGCTAAGACCGACATCAAATGCCATTCATCTGAAGCTTCCTTTTCCAACTGAGCATACGACATCCTACTTAATGCATCAGCCACTGAATTTCCCTTACCCGGTGTATACATTAAGTCAAAGACAACATTTGAAGATACTCCAGCCATATCCTCTACCTCAGATTCAAATCTCGTTGTGAGAAAATGTGTTTCAGGCTTTTGTGATCTGTAAACATAGTGAACTTCTCACCAAAAAGATAATGACGCAATGTTTTCAAGGCATAGACAACTGAAGCTAACTCCAAATCATGTGTTGGGTAATTTTTATCATGCACTCTCAACTTCCTTGAGCCATAAGAAACCACATGGTCTCCTTGCTTGAGAACACAACTCAAACCTATTCCTGAAGCATCAAAATACACCACATACCCCTGTCCAAATTCTGGAAAAATCTGGATGGCTGCTGATGTAAGGTGATTCTTCAACCCTTATAAAGATCTATGACATTCCCCAGTCCTTTGAATTGCACTGTTCTTCTTTGTCAATGCTGTCATAGGCGAAGCTAGTAATGATGAGTCATGGACAAAGCGTCGGTAATAACTTGCTAGACCAAGAAAACTTCGTATTTCAAAGACAGTCTTCAGTAGTTGCCAAGAAAGAGCAGCATCTATCTTTTCTGGATCCACAGAAATGCCTTTCTCAGAAACAACATGGCCCAAAAAATGTACCTCTTATATCCAAAAATCACACATTAATAATTTGGCATACAACTGATGGTCTCGCAAGATTTCCAACACTATCACCAAGTGTTGCTCATGATCAGCCCTTGTTCTTGAATACACTAATATATCATCCACAAACACCTCAACAAAAGAATCCAGATATTACTAAAATATATGATTCATCAAATCCATGAATACTTCTAGTGCATTCGTTAGACTGAAAGGAATGACTATATATTCTAAGTGCCCATATCTGCTTTTGAAAGCTGTCTTTGGAATATCCTACTTCCGAACTCAAAATTGGTGATATCCTAATTACAAGTCAATCTTGGAGAACCACTATTCTCCCCTTAATTGATTGAACAGATCATCAATGTGTGGAAGTGGATATCTATTATTTATTTTAACATGGTTATGTTTACAATAATCAACATACAGCTGAAGAGTTCCATCTTCTTTCTTTATAAACAAAACTGGTGTTGCCCACAGAGACATGCTTGGCCAAATGAAACCCTTTCTTTCTAGCTCCTCTAACTACACATTCAATTCCTTTAACTCCGTTGGTGGCATCCTATAAGATGGAAGTGAGATAGGACTGGTCCTCGGAAGGAGAACAATCGTAAACTCAACTTCTCTGATAGGTGGTAATCCTGAGAAGTTTTTAGGAAAAACATCGTAAAATTGATCCACCACAGCTGGAAAACTATTTTCCTCACTCTTTTCTAATGATTCCAATGTCAACACTTCCAATTGTTAAGAGATCGTTCCCACCATTGGTGCCAACAAGCTCTTTACACCCTTCGTTACCATTCTCTCTCCTCTAAAGAGATGGTCGATGCCGTCCTCATTCGTGAAACTAACCGTTCTCCTATAACAGTCGATGTGAGCCTTAAACCTTATCATCCAATCCTTACCCAAGATTATATCATAGACATCCATATTCAACATAGAGAAGTCCCATTTCAGCTCAACTCCATCAACAGTTATAGCACAGGCTCAACAAAATAGGGCTTGACATTCTCTTTCACCAAGAGGAGTTTGAAGTTTCAAGACAGAAGGCATCATTTCAAGTTTTAAACATATCAAATCAACAATAAAATAAGCAATAAAGGAATGCAATGCACCAGTATCAAACAACACTTTCATCAGGGTAGAATTCAAAAGAATCGTACCTCTCACCATAGATGGTCTAGACTGGTCATCTACCATCATCTTCTCGGCTCCATACAATTGCTTTGTTGTGGCACTTTTCTCCTTATTTCCTTGTTGAGATTTCCCAACTTGAGGAGTGATGGTATTTCAAGAATCACCATGGATAGCTCTGTGTTGTTGATGAGACTGATTCTGCTATCCTCGTCTTGTTGAAGCATACAATGCTTGTGGCACTTGGGAAGTGTCCCAAACACCCGACCATGGAGCACTGTGACAATATCTCTGAAGATGCCCCATCTTGTTATAATTGTGGCATTCTCTCGGTGGTTTTGTAAATTATGGTTTCATGTGATCAGTTGAACCACATTGAAAGAAACCTCCTTTGATCTGGGGTCTTGGAGGAAGGTTGACTGATCCTGTCGTCTGGTTCTGATTCGCACTCCCACCTTGGAAGTAAGTGTCCCTCTTTTTCTTGTTCCCAGCATTGAAGTTCCCACCTGTTTCCATGGGTATCATCATGCTTCCTCCTATAAATCCCAAGATATCACATTCATCAACCGTTCCTTTATTCACCATCTCTGTATAATCTATAATACAGAGCACCACAATCTTCGATCGAATCTCCTGACTTTGCCCTGATTCGAAGATGCATGCCTTCAAAGAAGCACTTACCGCAACCTCTGGTGAAAAACTGACTAATTTCATGAACTTAACCGCATACTCTGTGACAGAGAGGCTCTCCTACTTCAATCTAAATATGTCCATCTTTTTTTAGATCTTGAACGTGTGAGGATAGAATTTTTTGTTAAGCACTTCTTCAAAATCCTCCCATGTAAGGCCTTCATCCAATTTAGCTTTCCCCACTAAATCTCACCACTAACATGCAATATCCTTGAGCATATACGTCGCCAGATTTATTTTCAACTCCACTGGTGTGCCGATGAAATTGAATATAAGATTCATCCTTCCTAAAAACACCTCTGCCTTTTCGGGTTCAGCATCACCCCTAAAGTATGGTGAATTCTGTTTCATGAACTGGATGGTATGATCCACATGTCATGGTTTATTCCTCCAGTTCCACATATCCACAGCTTGAAAGGCTTGGACAATAATATGAACCATATCTTGGTTCACTTGTGGTTCAGGTGCAACCACATTCTCTACAGCATCTTCGGGTTCGGTTCGACGATGCCTACCAGGTGCCATTTTCTAAACCAACAACAAACTCTGTCAATCTCACTCTTTAGCAACTGTTAGCTTAGCATTTCAAATTCTATCAAATCAACTATCACAATATTGTTCTCAAACAACCTTTTTCCATGTTCAACCATTTTTGAAACATTCAACATACTTTTTGAAAATCAATCCATTTCCAGAATACACTAAATACCCAGTTTTCGAAGTCTTTCATTTGAAAATCAATTCTGATTTTTTAAAAAATTTATATCTTTGTACAAAATCATAACTAATTCCTCACCATGAGATATGAAATCCTAGTGGGAATTCATTCGTATACAATGCATGTGATTCTCCTCTCATTGGCTAAACCCACGACAATGAGATTTCCAACATTCTATAAGTGTATCCAAAACACTTATGTACCCAACATCCTGGAAACTTGAAGTTCAGCATAAACAGGTTAGATACGTCCTTTTATGCTATATATTTCACGTTACGACAATCCTACTACTATCTAAGATGAAAACCCAAGGAATAAACAAGAAGGAATTTTAACTCCAAGACCAAGAACATCGACGACCACTTGTTAGGAAAGGACCGAACAAGCTGATACCATTTGTAATTACAAGCTTATCCTCATTGGCTTGAGAATACAACAAGTCATTACTTGGCCTTAAGTGACATCCCCAAGACACCAAAGGAAAGAAATAAATGTCGAAGCATCTCAAGTATAAGTGGGGGATGACTTTCCCGTTAAGAAAAACCCATCCATTAACCATTTACTATATGACGCATGAACAAATTAAAGACCAACCAACAAATTTATTGAAATTAAACCACATTAGAGTACACAATAGCGGAAAACCAAATCAAACATCAAAACACATAGTGGAAGAACATCTCAAGACTCTCAAAAGACACCACGTCTCTTTGGTCCACCAGCTCCAAGCTCCACAACATCTCCCAAACAACACCACGAGCCATTAGTAATGATATGATTTACAATTTATTGTGTATCAGAAAACAACCTCTGCAAAAGCACTAAAGTTACAAAGTAGGGGTGAGTATAAAACTAGGTACGTTTTCCCCCACTTAATTCCCCACTCAGGCCACTAGGATAGAAGAGTTAGCCACATTATATAAAACAGTTTATATAAAACATTTTCACTAAAGCAGTTTATAACTAAACAATAACTAGTTTTCCAAAACCATCCATGCTAAAAAGTATCAAAGTGCAATTCTTACTAGCTTTTACAACCTGTTATTTTTCCAGAAAAATAACCAAACAAGTATCCAAACCATTTCACAAACATCACGTTTTGGAATTCCCAACCATTTCAAAAAACCCATGAAATCAACAATGCATGCATTGTTATGACAGTTCCATACTCATGAGCGTTTTTTCATCGATCTACCAAGTCGTCACATGGTAATTGTTCCCATGTTCCATTACTCTTTTGGCACCCAGCACAAGGTCCTATTTCAACCAATCCTCGAACATATAGTTCCCATGTTCCATTACACCTTTGGCACCAAGCACAAGGTCCTATTTCAACCAAGCCTCGTACAATGCAATATGAACACACACCACACATTCCCAACAATCATGCCAAAACATCCTTTGAATAAAACACCTTTTATTGAAACCCATTTTCCATCCAAACCATGTGTGTTAAAACAATTTGAACCATTTCAATAAAGCTGCCATTTTATTGAAAACCAAATCCATCAAAACCAATTCAATAAAACACCATTTTTATTAAAAACTCATTTTCATCAAACCATTTACAATTTCAGAAAATTTATAATTTAAAATCAACATTTTAAATTCAAATAGCCATGTCACTTTTCACACAATTCACTATGATTTCACAATTTCATCAAAACCATAAAACATCACTAAAGAAGATTTATTCCATTATTTTCAAAATCAATTCCATTCAAATAAAATATTTGAAACTATGCCAACAAATTCTAACAATAGGAGTCGAGATTGAATCCACCTATCTCAACAAAAAGGAGAAACCAAACAGCGGACGAAGAATGCTCATGAAAATCAGGTCAAAACTCCAAAAACCCTCCTTAGACCTCTTCTCCTAACACAACCAAGACCATATTTTGTCATATTTGGAATCCAAACCCTTAGATGTACCGATAACAGGCGTAGATCTAAGAAAAAGAGAGAAGAGGATAAGTAGATATAAGAAGATCTGAGAAACCGATCAAGAACGATCACAGAACTTATGAATCCGGCTTCGATTCGTCAAGATAAGCCTTCAGATCACCTCCAGAACTCTTGGGAGAAGTCTTCCAACCTTCAAGGGAGAGTAATCCCGATTTAGGGCCACTTAGGAGGGTTAAAAAAGTAAATTAATGGAAAAAATGAGTTATATCCACAATTATAGGATCTAACTTAAAGTGACCGCACCGTTAGTCCGCACGGTTTGACAAACCGTGCGCTAACCGTGCGTTAGCATCTCCCTCGACCATCCTTCATGCACGACCTCATTTCACGATTTCCCTTAACCGTGTGCCAACCGTGTGGAAGTCACTCAGTCAGACACACATGGTTTGGCCGCACGGTTTGGCAAACCGTGCACCAACCGTGCGCCTTCCCTTTTGCTTCAAACTTTACTCCAGGATCTCCCGATTCTCCCATATATCACCCATAACTTTTGAAACCAAGAAAAGAATCAAGTAAGGGTTACATACCAGAAACTAGGGGTACTACAGGAACCGTGGTCAAATGAGTGTTGGTGGATTATTTTATAATTCATATTGGTGATTTTAGTTGGATTTTGAATATAAAATGGTTTTTTCATTTTAAATATAATTTTAATGTGGTTTTATTAAATTTCTATTTTTTAAGAAAAGTTGTTATTTAAATAATTGGTTTTTAAATGATATTTGAAAACAAATGAGGGGTTACTTAAGAATGATTTCCTTGAGATTTAGGATAATAGCATAGAATATAAAAATATGTAACATAATCACTTTTCTAAATGGTTTATAAAAAAATTGTATTTATTTTTAATGCAAATTTTGAAGGTCCTGTTTGAGACTTGTTTTGTTCTTTTTGAAATTATGTGGCTGACATATTATTTTCAAAATCAATTATCTTATAAGTTATATTTTACTGGTATGTTATATATTATTTAATGATTATTCATGATATCACAATATCTATAAGATATACCTTCCCTTTTATGATGGGTATTTTGGCCTAGATTTTGATGTTCGTTAGGTTTATTTGGCATTGATCTATAGAAACATCATAATACCTTGACTTAGATATGGTACACGAGATATGATAGAATGGTAGGTGATATGTATTGTGTTAGACCTTAGTAATTTCTTGATATTCTTTAGTAGTTTGATTTCCTCATTTGTTACATATAGGATACCATGATATCAGTCATAGATTGTGGAGGTGATGATTAGTCCCATTGTTCACGATTAATAGAAAATACAAAGATCAGGAGATGTGGACCTTGTGAAATAATTATCCTTGGCATTGATCTATAGTTAATATGGGAGATTAATGATGTATCCTTATATATTTAATAATATGATGATGTGTTTCCCTATTAATTTTTGTGTCTTATGACTTTGTGTGATATGGGGTTGTTGGGCATGTAGCATGAGGGAAAATGTGTTTTGTGTGATTGAACTATTAGTGGTGTGTCAATACTTATAGGAAAAAATATCATGTTTGACCATAGGGGTCAATGATTATCCCAAGGTGAATCATTTTTTAGTTTGTGAGGTCATATGCTTATTGGATTTATCCAATCAAGATATGACTCACTCGAGATATTGGTATTCTTTGTTGGAATCCAAACATACAGCTTTGGTTGATAATGCTCCAAGAAAGATGATATCTGGACATTGGGAGTCGATGATGGGTTAAATGAAATAGATAAAACTGAAGTCATTCCAATAACCCACCAGATGTAACATAATGTACATGTAGCATTTTTTCTTTCAATTATTGAGGAATGATTTAATATATGACATGAGTGACCAGGGTGTAGTTGGAGAGTTGCATCATCATGTAGTGGAATACACACTATTTGGATAAATGAGATATATGTGATAAATATATATGTTCTATAAAATTTTTATTTAATATTACTTTGTATAAGACCACTTATTTGAGATGGGGTAGTCCATGAGTTCTAGAATTTTTATTTCATATAATTTGGACCTATTCAGTGTTCTATTATTATTTATTTGTTAAGGGATATTCATTAGGATGTGATTTTATGCTTTGGTCCCTCTTTGACTACTAATTTTGGTTTTGGTCATTATATGATATTATTTTTATGGTTGATAACTCTTTGAGGACCCACATTTATTATTATCATTTCTTGTTTCTTTCCTTGATATTTTGGGTGTTTTTATATGATGGGTAGTAAGATGATTGAGGGGTTAGCTGGAACATTGAAGAGAAAGTATTTTATAATATTTGATACATTATGGTGGTTATTCTTTGTGACACCAGAGAGTTTTAGTATACCATATTGGGTAAGGATGATATGAATGTTTTTTATTACATGAACATGGCTCCAATATTGAGGTTGGGTAGTTCTATGTGTGTTATTGGAATGTATGTGTCTTCTAGCAGTGCATGCAGAAGTTTTTTCATCATGTCAATTTGATGTTATATTTTTTGGTGGGTGATTTTCTACATGAAAAAACTTTCACACTCTCCCAAAATTATCATACATATCCACTTGTTCACAAAATCACACAGTGTGTCGAGGTGATCCAGGGAATAATATTGGATCGTTGAACACTCCCCCTACTCTTGTACATGAAAAGGGTTTTCATGCACATTAGTTCAAATTAATGATTATTTTCATGAATAGGTATCACATGGATCTATAAATTTGTCTTAGGTCATGAATATTGTTGAGGATGATGAATTAGTAGGTATGATCATGTGATTAGGCCTAGAGGCCATTGCTTTTTTTTTTGTAATTGTACAATATCTTTTTCTACTAGTGTGTTGGAATATTTACTATTATTAACTAATACCTATTATGTATATTTAATTTATTTTCTTTTTTATTTTGATTCATCATGTATATTGTTCAATTATTTTATATTATTGATTGTGAAGGCCCTCTTAGGTCTCTATTTTTTTATATAGGTTTTCAGTTTGTAAACTACATAGATTGTCCATGAAAAAATATCAGTATAGTCAAGAACAATCTTTATTCCATTCCATTGAAGTAATATTTCCCCCCATGATTTTTTTGGTCCTTATCACTAGTCATTTTCCATGGAATATGAGGAGTTTTGCTTGAGGTCATGTATCACCGCATTCTCGGGTCCCGTTTCGGAGAACTAGGATGAGGTGTAACAATGTGGTGTCAGGTTGTGTTTGGTTGGAAAAAATTGTCATAGAGGATGATATAGAATGTTAAGGATGGGGATGTATATCAAGATCATACTAGTCTATCCTATATTTAGTTTAAACCCATGTCACTATGGTATTTCAGGTTTCGAGAGTTGGAACTCTAGGAATGAGGGAGGTAGTGGACTTTGAATCCCAGTGAAAGATGGATGAGACTCAAGATTTTTCATATTTCATATTTATCATTCATCATTATTTTTATAAATCATAATATTTTTATTATTAGGTCATTTTATTTTCACCAATGGGTGGTTTTTTTAACAAGTTTCCTCATCGGGATCCACTATTGACTGAAATAGCTTATAAACAATTCGATGTTTTTAATGCATTATAAGGGGATATTATATTAATATGGATTTTAGAGTCTTAATGATTATTATTAAATAATCATTAATCCACCTTAATTAAATGGTTTGGAGGGTTTTAGATTTTGGTAAATCCATTTTTAAAATAAAAATCATGTTTTGGCCTAAGGCATGAGTAAAATGTTTTGGATTTTTAAGAAAAAATATGAAGAAAAGGTTTTTCAGGTTGTATTTAAATTTTTTTAAATTGGAATTGAAAATTGGTTTTAAATTTAAGGAATCAGCAATAAAATTTCATATTTAAATTAATTTAACTAGAATTCACTTTCATGTAATCCAAAGTACATTTAGGTTTATAATTTTTGGAGTTCAATCATAAATCTTACATAACAAACCCATATATTAAAAAATGGAAAATTTTATTTAGTATACATTATTTCTACAAATAAATACATTTAAATAAGAAATATGTTTCATTTTATTGAAACCTTTTATAATTTTAATCTTTACCTCATTATTTTTCTTACTAAACCTATGATTTTTTTTAAAAAAACTTAGGATGATCACCAAAATATTAGTAGGGGATATAAAAAATAAAGAAAGAAACCATTACTGTATGAATACTTATAAAAATTTTACTTTTTAAAAATAATCATTTTTCTAAAAATAAACATTTTCTTACCAAATGAATTTCCTCCTCTACCAAGATATTTTCATAAAAAACATCATAAGAAATTTTAAATACAAAATAAAACACATAATGTTTTCAGGGAAATCAGGAAAAACCCATAATAACTTTTTAAATAGTAATAATTTACACCATTAAAATTTAATATTTAATTATATTACCTTTAGAAATCATAATATTACTATAAAAACCTTATAAATCATATATAATACATATAGGTTACTTTGTAATTATTTTCATATTACTCTAACATATGGAGTAACCCTCACAGTTACATATTGAATAACCATATCATTTATAATTGGAGTGACCATTGAAGTTAGACTTTAAATAATGTTCATGGTTATACATGGAATAACCATCGTAATATATTCACATAATGTCTTAGGATAATCTTTATTGGTTAATTTCGTCCTATATTTGGAATAATCATTATAGTATATTCCCATATTCTTTTAATAAAATCCTTATTAGTTAAATATATCCTTTTCCAAATTCATGGGAGATATATAATGGGCTTATCCAACCATTCTTATAAAAAATCATTCCATCATAAAAAATTCCCAAGAACCATAATAGAATATTTAAAATATTCAATTATAAAATTTTTCTTTTTACTCATAAGAAAATATATTAAAATATTGATATGTCTAATCCAATTTATTACCCTTTCTTGAAAATACCCATAAAATAAGGATAAATGGTTTTTCATTTAATAAAACATTAAATATTTTAAGGAAATCAAAAAAAATAATATTTATGGACGCTTTAAATGTCATTTTCACCATATATGTTAATATAGAAAGTCCCCTTTATCTTTTGTAAATAATTTCAAAACATACGATAAAAACAATTTCTTAAAAAACCGATGAAATAGAGTTAAATATTATTTAAAATAACATGTATAATATTTTATGTCCACATAATTACATATATAAAATAAATTTTCAAATATATATGTAGATGAAAAATATAGTTTTAATGGAAACTTTTAAAGAGGATTTTTAAAAAGAAGGTCCCTCACATAAAATATTAAAAATATTCCTGATTTTAAAAATTTTATAAAGATGTCAATTATGATAAAAAATTAACTTTAAAAACAATTGAATTTTAAATTATAATTTTTATTAAAATATTTATATGTACATAGACAAGGTAGAGAAATATTTAGAAAAAAATTTGAAAACATTTAAAATAATGTTTTTAAAGTAATGTGTCCCTTACTTAGTGTATGGCTCATCACACATTCTCATTATATTACTAAATAATACAATTTTATTAATTATTTACATTATTGATAAAAAAATCAAGTTTATTATTCCATTTATTTCACTTACTACCATGTTATATAAAATTACTTAAAAATTTAACATAACATCAGACATTTTGGTTATATTTTTAACATCTATCCAAAAATGAAATTGGAAGGTTGGATATGGCCAAATAGGTCATTATTACATCACATAAATGATATAAATAAATGAAATAATTATAATTTTTATGCATTAAAAATAATTTTAAACATAGCCACTAAATAAGGTTATGAAAAAAGAACTATGTTATAATCATGGAGATGGTAAGTCGTATATATGCATGAGAAAAGTTTCCATTTTTCAACGATCATTTTAAAAAGAAGGTAAGTTTTATTTTATATTTTAATTATTATAATAATATCATATATAAAATATTATTTATTTAAATATAATTATATATATCATCTATGTGATTTTGGGATGAAAACAATATCACATCGCTTCATGGAGGTGGTAATGTAAATGTATGCCCGGATGACGTTATTATTTTTCAGTGAATAGAATTGTAAGAAGTTAAAAGATATATTATCTATTAATAATGATAAATATATCTTTAATATAATATAAATAAAATAATTCCATAATTTAAACAATCCATTAGAGTTGGAGTGGAAAACAAATTACATTCGTCCGCGAGGTTGTATTCTATCTTACAAATGAATAATGGATTATTTTCCCATTTTATGGAGGGTGGAGATATATATAGTTCATTAAATTAAGAAAATAATAAAAAATTATATTCAATATAATTATGATACTATATAATAATTTTTAATAAAGATTTTAAGGATGTGGAAAAATAAATAAAGCACAAATACTCAGTTACTAACGATGCATCTACTTCGGATGACCTTCTTTTCATAACACCTTATGAACAAGAACATTGTTATTATTCCTTAAATAAGAACTATAGAAAGTGGGAGAAATTTTATAAATTAAACTGAGTATATATTTTTGGATATAAATTGGTTTTCATGTATGAATTATAGATAATAATAAATTCCCTTTTACAAGACAAGGGAGGGGAACTCTTGGAATTTCTCAAAATAAAAAGTTAATATAATTTAATTTTCAAATAAAAATTTCACAGAAGAGAATTATTTAAAATATTTTAAGAGTATGGGTATATATAATCATATAAAATAACAATTAGACAAGTTTTTCCTATATTTTTACCCTTATCATTTGGTTTTAACCCCTCATTTACCCATTCCAAATTTATCAGGGTAACACATATTTTTACCCATCAAGGGTAAAAATAAATACAATAAATAGAAAAAAAATCTAATAAATGGAGAATTAATGACATTATAAACCATATCCTAATCACTTGGAAGAATCAATTATTTTTTGAAATTTTGTATCATTTAATAACATATTATTTATGATAAAATATCAAAAATTTAAATTTTTGTAAATATTCATTACATTGACTTTAATTACATCATGAAAACAAAATAAATTCAAAAAACATATTTTATTACATCCCTAAACTATTATATTAATCTATAAAATTCATGTATCACATTATTTATCTCATATTATATTAATTTTAATATTTATATTATCAATTTTTTTATTTTTCAATTAATTGTATAATTAACGTGTCAACATTTTGAAAGTATTTTAGGTAAATATTTCTTCACTAAAAAAATCATGATGACTCTAATTTATTTTGATAAAATTAATACATACAACTGATCATATCTTATGTTCATCCCTATGTTGAACATTTTATGGATTTTGAAAACCAGTGTGAATGTTTTTACTTTTCATTACGTAAAATATTATAAAGGTCATACTCACACCCAAATGGAAACAGAATACCATATAACAAAATTTTAAAGGTTTATTGATAGTATATAATCATAATATAAAATTATGGAATGTTTTTGGTTCACTTTATAGTCCTCATTATATTTTTTAAACCTAAATTATCTGATTTATCATTTTTAGTGGTAACAAAAATTACAATAGTTACTATTCATATGGCCTAAAAATATCTATAGTTATAATTGAATCCATTTCATAAATTAAAAACAATTAATTTAAATAATTTAATTTAAAATTAAATTAGAAATACATGATAAAAAAAATGTTTTTTCAGAAATAAATGTCTATTTTAAGTATAAAATGTTTTTATACTAAGATAAAGTATAAATTTCATTTAAAAAATAATAATTGGATTATTTTTAATAAAATGGAAAAAATAAAATATTAAAACCAATCCAAAAATAATCTTTCATTGTAAATATTTTTAAAAAAATACATTATTTGAATAAATAATAGTATTCTTCACTATTAATTGAAAAATACATCTTTTTAGAAAATTATTAAAATTTCACATTAAGATAATTTTGATATAATTATTTAAAAAATAATTTTAATTTCATCAGAATAAATTCAAATGATTTTAAAATTATGTATAGTATTTTATCCTATAAATAAAATATAAAATTATAATAAAATGTATTTTTGAAGAATAAAATGAATTTAATGATAAAATGAGTTCTTATATTCTAATTGTTGATCACTAATTTTTTATTGAATAGAACAATTAAATATATTTAAAGGTAAATAACCGGCCATAAACATTACACATTCAAGTTTCTTTAAACTAAAATTCTCTTTATGTCATTTCCAAATAACTTTTAGGTTTAGAGTTTCAAAAAATTAAGAAAAACTCTTAAATAGTAAACCCACATATTATATGGGGATACTTATACTCCATATCTAATTTTCCCACAAAAAAACTCTTAAAAGTAAAACATGATTTCTTTTCATGAAAAATATTCATAATTTTAATCTTTCCCTCCATCCTTGTCCCTAATATTAATTATAACAAATATAAAAATATTAAAAAAATATGGGGTGAGCATAAAAAGCATAGTAAGGGAAAAATTAATAAATCTATTAGTCTAGTGAAAAAAATGAAACTCCATTAAAAACCATTATCTTACCTTTTGAAATAAAATGATTCCCATTAAAACACGTTATAAAGGCTAAAAAATTAATCTATGTCCCTTAGAACATAATCATTATAGAATCTTTATAAAACCATTAAAATAATGCATAAAAAGTTGAATAACGATATGGCTTAATTTTAATATAATTCTCTCGTGAAAAATCCATTACCCAATACATTGGATCCCTATCTAGGTGCACCAATAGTATAAGTTATAATAGATTCAATAATGTAAAATAATGGGGATATAACCTCAATAAATAATTTGCATAGAACATATCATAAATAAAACCCATTAAAACATTTTTAAACCCATGTGAGAAACACTTTCGGATATTAAAATACACTTTTCTGGTAAAATTCAACTCTAAAATCTTAAAACTGAACACATAATAAAAAAATTATTGTAAAATAACCATGGAATCTTATATTGTCAGCATAAAATCATTGAGGCATCTTGATAAAGGTAAAATAAACTTATGTTGAACAATTTAGAAAAAATAAATTCCTTTTTTACATTTGACAAAAAGTTGAAATTTGAACATTAAAACAGTATTTAAAAGAAATTCCTTTACCTTGAGCATAAAATTTCATATATGTTATTTATTTTCCTATATAATAAACTTATTTTAATTATAATATATTTTTAAAATCATTTTAAATTTTATTAGTCCTTTTATTTTAATTTTTACCATGCTATAACCATTAATTAATTATTTAAGTCCATGATAGATTTTTTTGATGATATTGGGTTCATAAGTCCAAAAAACCTTTTCTAATTTCAAAATGGCCAGACAAGACATTATTATAACACATAGATAATAATAATAATTAAATAATTATAATTTATATACATATATTATAAATTTAAATCAAACTGTTAAATATGGTTACGAAAAATTAACTACGTTACAATCGTTGAGATGGTTGTTCGCACGTACGCATGATTAACATTTCTATTTTACAACGATAATTATGGAAAGAAGGTAAATATTATTTTAAGTTTATATAATTGTCATAACATCATAAATTTAATATTATTTTTTAAAATATACTTATATATATCATCCATGTCATGTGGTGATCAAAAACGTATTGCATCACTTCGTGGAGGTTGTAGACCACACATACGCACAAACGACATTATCATTTTTTAGTCTGTGAAATAGTATGAAATTAAATTATATATTTTCTTTTAATAATGATAAATAATTTATAAATATCATATATAAAAATCAATTCCATCATTATAACCATTATTGAGAGATAGTGACCAAAAACGAATTACATCATTTTGCGAGGCGGTAGTCCACCGTACACACGAATGATGAATTATTTTCTCATTTGATGGAAAAATATGTAGATATAGGTAATTAATTTAACATAATAACATCTATTTATTTGTAGGATACTATATTTATTATTCTATATTGTTTTAACATGGTTTTAGGGAAGTGTAAGAAGAAACAAAACCAAAACTGGCAGAAAAAAACTATTCCTCTTCACTAGAAAAACTCTTATTCATAATACATTAGGACCTTTATGATTACAATTATTCATAAAAAGGGACCTAAAAAATTAGGGTAGTGATTATAAGAATTTATTTGGGTAAGTAGTGGCTGAACTAAAGTGGGTTTTAAGTGTTAATAAAAGATAATTAGTGGTTCCCTTTAATAATTGATTGGAGTGGCAATCCTACCATTTCTAAAAATATAAAACTAATATAAATTAATTTTCTATTAAAAAAGGATAAATAGTGGGATATTTTAAAAATAATATTATTCTAGATATAAATACCTTCAAACAATAAAATTAATTTTTATCTATATTTCTACCATTATATTTTGGAGTTAACACCTATTTAACCCCCTTTAACTCTTACCATGAAAACATTGATTTTAACCCTTTTAGGTTTAATATAGTTACCATAAAAAGAAAAAATGCCCATAATGGATCGTGAATTAAATTTTAAACCTTATACTAATCAGGTGGAAGAATTTTGGATTTTTAAGACTTTTCTAGCATTTTAAAAAATATTAATTCATATAAAATATATATAATGTGAATTTTAATAAGTATTCATTAATTGAATTTAAATATATAAAGATAAAACATATAATTTGAAAAATTATTATAAAATATTAAGTCTATCTAACAAATTTTTGTATTACATTAATTTGATCAAATTTTATTTCTTTTAATATTTTTAATATCATTTTTAATTTTCCATTAACTAATAAATTATTATGTCAGTATTGTGTATGAATTTAAGGTAATAATTTCATTAGTAAAAAAAATAAATTAATATGATTAAGATATGTCATTTATATTTAAGAAAAATTATTTTTAGCCAAAAATAAATTCTGTATAACATCATATTAAAAATATTACACTTATTAAAAACAAGAGTGTGATATGTTTGAATTTTATTTCAATAAAATACATTAAATGCCCTACTCTCATACTAATAGAAAAAAGGGTCACAAATATATACTTTTATAAATATGATTGAAATATACTCATAAAATAATATTTTGGTAAGATTTTGGGTATATTTATGGCTCTTCTTGTTTTATTTTTAACCTAAATGATCTGATTTACCGTTTATTGTCGTAAAAAATAGAAATTTTACTATTCATATTTAGCAAAAATAAAAGGGAACTATTTCCTAAATTTGAAACAATTCAATTAATATACAGAATATATTTTTCAAAATTCAAAACAAAACATTTTTAGAAATTAAGTTAAAATTAAAAAAGCAAAACACAATGAATATTTTCTTTTCAGAAAAATTCCCTTTTTAAAATATAAAAAAAAATTATACTAAATTATATTATAAAATCCATTTCAAAAATTTCAATTTGATTATTTTCAATTTAAATAAATTAATGAAAATTTATAAATAATCTAATACATAATTTTACCTTCTAAATATTTTAAAATAAAAAACATTTTTCAATAAAATTAGCATTTTTCGCTATTCCTTGAAAATAACTATTTTCATAAAATAATCAAACATTAATACTAAGATAATTTTAATGTGATTAATTTATAATTTAAATTAATTTTTTCAAATCAAATTCATTTAATATGAAAATTAATCTTTTAAAATAAAATATTATAAATAAGGAGTTTAATAAAACCATTTCCTCTTTAATTTCCAGAACTACATAATATATTTATGATGAATGTAACTACCAAATTCTGGAATAGAAATAAATTTTTAAATTATTTATTTAATCACTACTTTGGTAGTTACATTATCCCCCATTTTTATAATTTATTCCCCATAATTTTGAACTCAAACTCGGTAACCCAGGTTCAAATTTTCTGAATATGTTTGTTGAAATCCCTCATTATAAAAATGATTAATAAAACTTATACTTGGTAAGAGAAAAAAGGGAAGTATTAATTTTTTATATAGTGAAAAAATACTGGGTTTACAAGTTGGATAACATAATAGGTAAGTAAAAACATGGATATATAAGAGAAAACTAACACCTAATGAATGATGTGGAGTGATAGAGAACATGGTCTTGAGAAATTTAACCAACAAAAAACTGTAAAAATGTGATGGGGTAAAACGCTATTGATTTCTAGGTAAGAAAGGGAAACAAATATTGTTTTTGTTTCAATATCCGTTTCCTTTATTTGAGTCATTCTTTTACCATCTATAATATGAACATACAGAAATAGACTTACATGACAAGTAAAATTTTATCCTTTAATGAATACCCACCACAGTGTCATCTTTTTCTCCAAACGATGAGTATTGAATATGAATTTTTCAATACTAATGTAATATAATCAACTTCTAGTGGATTATATTATTCCAAAACATTATTTCAATATATTTATTTGGTCTATAAATGTTAACCACAACCAAAATGTTTAGTACAAGATAAGATAATCCCCCAAAAATAATAAAACATCATATGAGGGAAACTAATTTAATCTAAAAAATTCAATGGTAATATCCAAATTTTAAAATAGATCACTAAATAAATAACTATGCTTTAATTTCCTCAGAAATATTCCATACTAATATTGAAACCCAAAAATTAAAAGTATTTAATCGCATAGTCTTCTAAGATTAAATTTAACATTTATCTCTAAATAACATCAATTACTCTTGAGTCTCATTCAAAAATGTACGCGATCTAAACATATAATCTCTAAGAAATGATAACTATCCCATAAATTACATGGATCAATATAAATCCACAATAGAAACACATATGCTTCTAAAATATAAATAATCCTTTATTCCTCAAATAAAGTCCAATAGTATTCTATTTACCTAAATCCTATAATGTTACTGGACAAATATAGTTATCCTCTTCCAAAATAATAGTATTCACTAAATCAATGTATAAATTTCTAGTCTCATGGTTATCTATATGATAAAAAAATGTTCCTAAAATCAACATATTCTTACTACAAAAACTAATTTAACTCATAATAAAATTTCATACTAATCGGTACATCATGTAGCCCTATGGTAGGAAATGAACCCTATATTGCCCTTCAGTTATGGATTTCAGACTCACAACCTTGAATAATGTGATGGGATATTTACCAGCCATTGGATTTTACTTTTTATAAAACTATATTAATATATTATTTATAACATTTCTATAAATTTGAGAAACATATTAAAAATATCCTTAATATATTAATTATTAGATATATTTTTTAACCACAACCGGTTATAAAATACCTTCCATTTTTCATCCAAAAAAAATAATAGCCCATAATTGTCCCAAAATCAAAGAACATATATACCATAAGGGTTAAAAATAACTTAAAAATATTTCCAAAAAAACATCTCCCAAAATGACATTAATCACTTTTAAATTTAATTACATAAATCCTTAAAATTGGTGTCTAAGATACTGAACTTATGATCAATATCAAATATTTAAAATCATGATACTATATATAACTCTTATGTTAACCTCACATGAAAACTTCATAATCTCCAAATTAATATAAACCCTTCTCTCATACCCACTGTAAAGACCAGACCATAAACATTACACATTCTAGTTAATTAAACTATAATTATACTTTAATTATAAGGCCTTGACCTTAAACCTTACTTAATATTGAATTAAATGAATAATTCACATCAAGGATCTTTTCAGGTTTATAGTTTTAGAGAATTATGACATAACTATTAAATCTCATAAGATTACAAAGTAGACACTTCTACTACGTTTCCATAAAATAAAAACTCTTAAAAAGAAGCATGTCTAGTTCCATGTTTTTGATAGCATGACTTTTCCTTGATCCCATCCTTGACCCTATTCCACTTTAAGTCATGTGAAAAACATTTCAAAAACTTGGGGTGAGCATAAAAATCTCAGTAAAGGATACACAAAGAAGGAAAACTATTAGTTTTTCAAAGGAACAAGTAAACCATGTACACTTTATCAAAGTAATACCTTTCACCTTTAAGAAGTAGTAAAAGATCTTCACTGAATAAAATATCATTACTTACCCTTTTGTAACCAAAAGTTTACCATAAAACCCATATAAAGAACACATAACATATAAAGGTAACTTGGGACATAAACATACTTAAATGGAATAACCATACGGTCGACTTCCACACATACTTAATGGAATAGCCATACGGCTGACTTCCATACCCAATGCATTGGAGGTTATAACGCAACCACCAGTCCTGGTATTCACGGCACCACCCATCATATTGTATATCATGTAACCTCCAGTAAAATGTCCAGGTACCATCATTACACATAAAATATTGAAAATATAAACATTTCAATAACAAAATTTCATTTTCAATCAAAATAAGTAATTCCAAGATATTGAATTAATCAATCCATTTTCAAAAATCATTTAAAAGAGATTTTTGAATCAAAGTTTCCCATACCACTTTGAAGCTTTTATTGGAATTATAATTTTAAAAAATTAATGTCCATATAAATGAATACTGAAAAACATTTTGAAAACATGGACATTAAAGATAAAGATTTAGAATAATAGATCTTTAAAACATTTAAAACGTTATTTTTATTAAAGAGTTTTTAACAAAATGAGAGACTCTTGAATACAAATAATTGCATAATAACATTTAATCCGGACTTTATAATATCATGAGAATAAAGGGATTCATGATATAATATGTCAATGTACAGTATACACACCATATAAGAGTTAATTGGTGCATAACAACAATGAAGTCTCAAAAGAAATGTAAAATGAGATGAAATCCATTATAAAGAAGGTGTCCTTAAATTAAGGATAAATCAATCTCATAATTATGTGTGAAAAATATAAATACACCCAATATAAGAGGATATTAAGTGTAAAACAATCAAGGTTCATTCACACATATTCAAAGGATGACATATTCAATAACTACATGTTGAACCCAACGAAATCTAAACTGGGTTAAGAAGTTCCCTTGGTAAAATTCGACAGCCTAACGACGTCACATAAAATTTTACAAAAAGGGTTGATGAGAGAGATAAAGGGGATCTAATCACTTGGAAATAAAATTTACATAAATAAGGATATATAAAAACATATGCCAACATAATAGTATGTGAATAAAAATACATAAAAAAAGAAGTCTTTTAAAAAAAGGAGGGTGAAAGGTCCCCTTACCGAGTTGGGTAACTTTGGAAAAGTACACCCCATGAAAGAAGGGTCATACAATGAAGATGTAAATACCCATAAATGAAATTTTACTAAAAAAAGTGTATAATAATTGGATGTACATACACCACTCAAAGGAAATAGTGGCAAACATAACATAAATGTCACGGGAATAAAAGTGAGATGAAAAATCCATTATGAAAACTCAGCAGCCTAACGACGCCACTTAAAACTTCCAAAAATGGATTTATGAGATAAAATAGGGTCTCCCATAATATGAACATAAAAAGTAAAGTATGAGGAATATAAAATAACATATCTAAACATAAGAAAGATGGGATTAAAAGAAATGACATAAAAGAGAGTAATTAAAAATAAAGAGAGAGGTTGGATCCCTTACCTCGGGTCCGACTTGACTCGATCGTTCTTTAGCGTACTGAATAATAAACTTGAGTTAATTTCCACTTGCTTAAGAACCTTTTTCAAGTTCATTATTCCTTTTCTATCACTTATTTAAATGTTATAATAATTATGTAATCATTTATGTTAATAATGTTTGTTTGGTCGATATTTGGTTCTTAAGTCGAAAGTGGACTTCTTACAATTACATGTTGTTCGTGTTGTCAAAGGTTCATTATATCCAGAATGATATTCAAAATTTTTATATCATATATATCATATATATCCATAATATACAAGTATTTATAATATTACATAATCATTTAGAGGTAATAAATGAAATGCACCGTTCAAGGAGACGGTAAGCCGTACGTACGCATGAACGCTACTTTCATTTCTATGTCATATTAATGGAAATAAAACTAGATGAGAGGTATGTATATTTTAATTCCAGAATTATATTAATCATTTATATGTTACATAAATCATATATAATAACTTTAAATCCATCCTTTATACATCCCACATATGGCATTAACAAATCAAATCACTTTGAGGGGGCGGTAGTCCGCACTTCCTAAAATGAAATTATCGTGTTTACCCACAATGGAAATCATAAAGGTATGACACAAAAGAAAAATACATAAGCTTAAGTAAAACATAAAAATTTTATATATCATATATAAATATAGTGTCATCTTAATGGCCACCTTTGAAGGTGTTATATGAGTGTTGAACAATCATCGTTTCGTGAGGCAGAAATTCGCCATACACAGAAACAATATGTTCTTTAATCATTAGATGTAGTTGTGTGTATGTTCAGCTCGAATTCTTCTTATAACAACATCCTAGTATATTTGAGATACTGGATTTGTTACAAAAGAAAATAATAAAAAGAGTTTAGGGGGTTGGAGAATCAAAATAAAACAAAAGAACACAAGAGAAGACACTACCTTTAAATCAGGTAACTCTTTTTTATTTGAGCTCAAAGGCTTCCTTGGGAAGACTTCTTCCCGAATTGAGGATTCTAGGAGTAAGAGAGGGATGTGGAGAGACAAAATGGTCAGATATTTGCCGAACAAAAGGCTTTAGAGGTGTGGGTAAGGTGATAGTGGTGGGGGCCTTTTATAAGAGGAGAGGAGGGGCACTCTTGGAAAGTAATGAAATGTTACTTTATTTTAAAATGAGTTTCGGATTTAAAAGGTCCCACATTGATATAATTCGAGGATAAGGTGATAAGGGTTCGAAATATACCCATCAAATAGGTTTTTGAAAAGTTTAGGTCTTATATTTTACATTATCTTCTCATTTTATTTAAATCATTAAATAATGAGGTAATCGCTGCATCATCATGATGTCATAAATAATTTAATTTAGTTAATGTATAAAAATTATAAAAAAACACTATGATGTAGGAAATATTTTTATATTTACAATGAATATTTATAGTCAAAAATCTGACTTGTATAACCCCATATAAAAATTGTTTTAGTAAAACAACACATGTTTGTGACATTTTAATTTTAACATTAAATAAAAAGGTATTAATGTCATTTTCCTACCAAAGTGGCTCCATGGGGTCCCCAAGTTGACCCATGGATTTTATTGGTCGTCCGTGAAACATCCAATAATGGTAGGACTTGTGTCAATCTCATCTCATATTATTAAAACATTATTTTTACCTTAAACTACACTAATTACCTCTAATCGCGATTAAAAACATAAAAGTTACTATTCACCAAAAAATTATTTTAATCCCATTGAAAAAAATATTACTTCTTAATGACAACCATGTATGTCAGATTTTTTAAATTCAAAACACAGAGGTGGAAAAGTTTCATTTAAATGAAAAATCAGTTTCTTTAACTACCACTTAGTGGTTTCACTATTCATCAAAAATTGATGTTTTTCAGAAAAATACCAAAAATTCACCCTAAGCTATATTTGATATTCCAAACTCAAAAATGATGTCTAGTTTTCAAAATTCAAAACATATAAGTTGCATTAATTAATTTAATAATTAATTCCCGCTGTCAATACAAATAGCGTATTTAAAAAAAACAATATATATTAAAAGATTGACACTAGTTTAAGTCCAATTTCAAAGTGAAATTAATTCCAATGACCACTATTGGATTAAATGGTAAAAATATATTTTAATTTTACTTTAAAAACAATTCAAAAGATAATCTAATCATATAAATAAATTATATTAAAAAGAGGTTTTGAATTAAAATACAACATTTTTCACTATTCATAAAAAAAATGAACTTTATCAGAAAGATACCAAAAATTTACACAAAGTAAATTTTGATGTCTCGATTCTAAAGAAGAATTTTATTTTGTCAAATATAACACATAAAATTGTCAAAAAGTGGATTTAAAAGAGGTTCGCCATCAAAAGGCAGTTAATCGACCTTCTAAAAAATATTAGAATGTTTACGTTTAAAATTGAATTCATTCAAATTTGTAATCCTCTATCATTTATTGTAAAAAGTAAAAATATTTGACAAACATATATAATCATTTTTTAGTTATTTCTGTTCATACCATCCATTACAACGGATAGGTGTTAACAACCATTTAAGATAATATTATTTTATTATTATCGTGCAACGTAAGATTTCAAAGGAACTCGTTGTTGCATATTGGGTAAGCCATCAAGAATAGCATTCCCTTTAAATTAATATTAACATTTTATTCAAAAATAGGGATAAATATAAAAATTTCATATTCTTTATTTACCTGGGGTGTTACATCCTTCCCCCCTTTTGGGAACTGCGTCCTCACAATTTTAAAATTGGGCTCGGAAACTTCATTGAAAGTCCCACATCAGAACAAGAGTTGGTAAAATAATCACTTTAAAAGAAAGAAAGAGGAGTACAGAGGTCACCCGAGTTAACCCATACTAGGATTCCATGTAAGAAAATATGGACATGGAGGAAAAAACAAAGGGTCATGTTCTGAGGGAGAGTGATAGTAAACATGTCTAGGAGAATGTTAACCATAAGAAAATCACAAACTTGTGATGGGTTAAACAGTATTCGATTGCCCAGTAGGAAACATTAATAGAATTTTTTTTTGTTTTAAGTTATTCTTCATTGAGGAATTTATTTTTGAGCTTAACAAAATCATAATGAAACGTACTTACTTGTCACGTAGACTTTCAACTTTTACTATATTCCTTAATCAAACTCATAATTTCTCCAAAATACAAGTATTTAGGAAGACTTGTTCGCATTAAGAGTACGATAATCAACTTCTAGAGAATCACCTATTCCACAAAAGAGAACTATATACTTCCCATGTCTTTAGACTTTAACCAAAACCAAAACCAAAAAGGTTAGTACAAGATTAGATAATCCAGAAAAGTATAACCCTTTATAAAAAGAAAATCTATTCTTAATCTCCAAAATTTTTCCAACAAAACCCAAAGTTCAACGAGGACCAATCAATAAACAATTTGTTTATAAAATTCTTCAATGTAAACCAAAATAAGATTGAAACTCAAATATTAAAAGGATTTAGTCACATAGTCTTCCAAGTTAAATCATAACATTTATCTCCAAAAAACATCAGTTGCTCTTAAAGTCTCGTATTGAAAAGTAATTAACCTAATCACATATCCTCCATGATAGGTTAATAAATTTCCATAGATAACCCAAAATCCACTTACCCTTAATTCATAAAACCATCTAACTAAAAATAATTATTCAAACTAACCAGGGACTTCACGTAGTCCAGTGGTAGGCGATAAATACCAGTTGCACTTTGGTTGTGGGTTCAATTACCACATCTTTGTCCGATGTGATGGGTTGTCACACGGTCTACGTGCTATCCTTTTTCCAAAACTACATAATTCTTAAAACATTCCCCAAAACGAGATAAAATCTTCAAAAATGATCATAACATATTTTAACCTCAAGTTTATCTCATGCCTTTCATTTTCCATCATATCATAGAGTAACCCATAATTACCTAAAAAGTAAGGATCATATAAACCATAATGGTTACCTTTAAAATTATTACCTGAACTTCCACATCAAGTTGGTCATCTCGTACATGATGCATTAGATAACTCATCAAGGTTCAAGTGGTTGATCATGAATCCATGATAGTTCGTTTAGCACAACCATGCGATTCCTTATTGAATCCCCCATTTCATCCAGTCTCTTAATCAGAGAACCACCACAGTTTCCATCAAACCCATTGTCACATTGGTTCCTGCTTGATCCATCCATTTACAAAAAACAGAAATGTCAGTGTGCATATATCAACAAAATCATCATGTACTAATGAGGAAGATAAACACTAAGATATACTTACTCATTCACTTTATCTAAAACAAGGACTCTTTCTGAAATCCTAACCATTATGGTAATGTAACTTATGCTTAGAGAATACCCTAACCTCTAAAGTTATCTAAACCGACCTCTGATACCAACTATAAGGCACCGACCTTAAACCTTGCTTAATATTGAATTAAATGAATAATTAGCATCAAGGATCTTTTCAGGTTTCGAGTTTTAGAGAATTAGGACATAACTATTACATCTCAAAATATTACAAAGTAGACACTTCTACTAAGTTTCCATAAAATAAAAACTCTTAAAAAGAAACATGCCTAGTTCCATGTTTTAGATAGCATGACTTTTCCTTGATCCCATCCTTGACCGTATTCCACTTTAAGCCCTACGAAAAACATTTCAAAAACTTGGGGTGAGCATAAAAAGCTCAGTAAAGGATACACAAAGAAGGAAAACTGTTAGTTTTTCAAAGCAACAAGTAAACCATGTACACTTTATCAAAGTAATACCTTTTACCTTTAGGAAGTAGTAAAAACTCTTCCCTGAATAAAATATCATCACTTAACCTTTTGTAACCAAAAGATTACTATAAAACCCATATAAATAACACATAACATATAAAGGTAACTTGGGACATAAACATACTTAAATGGAATAACCATACGGTCGACTTCCACACATACTTAATGGAATATCCATACGGCCGACTTCCATACCCAATGCATTGGAGGTTATAACGTAACCACCCGTCCTGGTATTCACTGCACCACTCGTCATATGGTTTATCACATAACCACCTGTAAAATGTCCAAGTACCATCATTACAAATAAAATATTGGAAATATAAACATTTCAAAAACAAAATTTCATTTTTAATCAAAATAAGTAATTCCATGATATTGAATTAATCAATCTATTTTCAAAAATCATTTAAAATGGATTTTTGAATAAAAGTGTCTCATAATACATTGAAGATTTTATTGGAATTATAATTTTAAAACATTAATGTTCATATAAATAAATACTGAAAACCATTTTGAAATCATGGAAATTAAAGATAAATATTTAGAATAATAAATCTTTAAAACATTTAAAATGATATTTTTGTTAAAGAGTTTTTAACAAAATGAGAGACTCTTGAATACAAATAATTGCGGAATAACATTTAATCCAAACTTTATAATATCATGAGAATAAAGGGATTCATGATATAATATGTCATAGGACAGTATACACACCATATAAGAGTTAATTGTGCATAACAACAATGAAGTCTCAAAAGAAATGTAAAATGAGATGAAATCCATTATAAAGAAGGTATCCTTAAATTAAGGATAAATAAATCTCATAATAATGTGTGAAAAATATAAATACACCCAATATAAGTGAATATTAAGTGTATAACAATCAAATTTTATTCAAACATAGTCAAAGGATGACATATTCAATAACTACATGTTGAACCCAAAGAAATCGAAATCGGGTTAAGAAGTTCCCTTGGTAAAATTCGACAGCCTAACGGCATCACATAAAATTTTACAAAAAGGGTTGATGAGAGAGATAAATGGGATATCATCACTTGGAAATAAAATTTACATAAATAAGGATATATAGGAACATATCCCAACATAATAGTATATGAATTAAAATACATAACAAAAGAAGTCTTTTAAAAAAAGGAGGGTGAAAGGTCCCCTTATCGAGATGGGTAACATTCGAAAAGTACACCCCATGGAAGAAGGGTCATACAATGAAGATGTAAATACCCATAAATGAAATTTTACTACACAAATTTTATAATAATGGGAATTACATACAACACTAAAAGGAAATAGTGGCAAACATGGCATAAATGTTACGAGAATAAAAGTGAGATGAAAAATCCATTACGAAAACTCGGGAGCCTAACGGCACCACTTAAAACTTCCGAAAATGGATTTATGAGGTCAAATAGGGTCTCCCATAATATTAACATAAAAATTAAAGTATGAGGAATATAAAATAACATCCCCAAACATAAGAAATATAGGCGTAAAATAAATGACATAAAAGAGAGTACTTAAAAAAAAGAGAGGTTGGATCCCTTACCTCGGGTCCGACTTGACTCGATCGTTCTTTAACGTCCTGAATAATAAACTTGAGTTAATTTAAACTTGCTTAATAACCTTTTTCATGTTCATTATTATTTTTATATCACTTATTTCCATGTTATAAGCACTATGTAATCATTTAAGTTAATAATGTTTCTTTTGTCGATATTTTGTTCTTAAGTCGAAAGTGGACTTCTTACAAATACATGTTGTTCGTGTGGTCAAAGGTTAATTATATCCAGAATGATATTCATGATTTGGATATCATATATATCATATATATCCAGAATATACAAGTATTTATAATATTACATAATCATTTAGAGGTAAGAAATGAAATCCACCGTTCATGGAGACGGTAAGCCGTACGTACGCATGAACGCTACTTTCATTTCTATGTCATATTAATGGAATTAAAACCAAATGAGAGGTATGTATATTTTAATTCCAGAATTATATTCATCATTTATATGTAACAGACATCATATATAATAACTTTAAATTCATCCTTTATACACCCCACATATGGCATTAACGAATCAAATCACTTTGAGGGGGCGGTAGTCTACACTTCCGAAAATAAAATTATCGTGTTTACCCACAATGGAAATCATAAAGGTATGACAAAAAAGAAAAATACATAAGCTTAAGTAAAACATAAACATATTATATATCACATATAAATATAGTGACATCTTAATGTCCACCTTTTAAGGTGTTATATGAGTGTTTAACAATCATCGTTTCGTGAGGCAGAAATTCTCCATCCACATAAACAGTATGTTCTTTAACCATTAGATGTAGGTGTGTGTAAGTGTATCTCGAATGATTTTTATAACAAAATCCTAGTATATTGAAGATACTGGAGTTTTTACAAAATAAAAGAATAAAAATAGTTATGTGGTTGGAGAAGCAAAATAAAACAAAAGAACACAAGAGAAGACACTACCTTTAAATCGGGTAACTCTTTTTTATTTGAGCTCAAAGGCTTCATTGGGATGAATTCTGTGCAAAGTGAGGCTTCTAGGAGTTAGAGAGGGACGTGGAGAGACCAAATGGGCAGATATTGTCCAATCAAAGGCTTGATAGGTGTGGGTAATATGATAGTCGTGGGGGCCTTTTATAAGAGGAGAGGAGGGGCACTCTTGGAAGGTAAAGAAATGTTACTTTATTTTAAAATGGTTTTCGGATTTAAAAGGTCCCACATTGATATAATTCTAGGATAAGGTGATAAGGGTTCTAAATATACCCATCCAATATGTTTTTGACAAGTGTAGGTCTTAGATTTTACATTATCTTTTCATTTTATTTAAATCGTTAAATAATGAGGTAATCGCTGCATCATCATGATGTCATAAATAATTTAATTTAGTTAATTTATAAAAATTATAAAAAAACTACTATGATATAGGATATCCTTTTAGCTTTCCAATGAATATTTATGGTCAAATATCGGACATGTATAACCCCATATAAAAATTGTTTTAGTAAAACAACACATGTTTGTGACATTTTAATTTTAACATTAAATAGAAAGGTATTAATGTCATTTTCCTACCAAAGTGGCTCCATTAGGTCACCAAGTCGACCCATGGATTTTATTGGTCGGCCATGACACATAAAATGATGGTAGGACATGTGTCAAGCTCATCTCATATTATTAAAACATTATTTTTACCTTAAACTACACTAATTACCTCTAATTACGATTTAAAACATAAAAGTTACTATTCACCAAAAAAATTATTTTAATCTCATTGAAACACATTTTAATTCATAATTACAACCATGTATGTCGGATTTTTTAAATTCAAAACACAGAGGTGGAAAAGTTTCATTTAAATGAAAAATCTGTTTCTTAAACTACCACTTAGTGGTTTCACTATTCATCAAAAATTGAAGTTTTTCAGAAAAATATCAAAAATTCACCCTAAGATATATTTGATATTCCGAACTCAAAAATGATTTCTATTTTAAAAAATTAAAAACATATAAGTTCCATTAATTAATTTAATAATTAATTCCTGCTGTCAAAACAATAGCGTGATTTTAAGAAACAGTATCTATTAAAAGATTGACACTAGTTTAAGTCCAATTTCAAAGTGAAATTAATTCCAATGACCACTATTGGATTAAATGGTAAAAATATATTCTAATTTTATTTTAAAAACAATTAAAAAGATAATCTAATCATATAAATAAAATTTATTAAAAGGAGGTTTTGAATTAAAATACAACATTTTTCACTATTCATAAAAAAATGAACTTTATCAGAAAGATACCAAAAATTTACACAAAGTAAATTTTGATGTCTCGATTCTAAATAAGAATTTTATTTTGTCAAATATAACACATAAAATTGTCAAAAAGTGGATTTAAAAGAGGTTCTCCATCAAAAGGCGGTTAATCGACCTTCTAAAGAATATTAGAATGTTTACTCTTAAAATTGAATTAATTCACATTTTTAATCCTCTAAAATTTATTGTAAAAAGTAAAAATATTTGACAAACATATATAATAATTATTTAGTTAGTTCTATTCATTCCCTCCATTACAACGACTAGGCGTTAACTACCATTTAAGATAATATTATTTTATTATTATAGTGCAACGTAAGATTTCAAAGGAACTCGTTGTTGCATATTGGGCAAGCCATCAAGCATAGTGTTCCCTTTAAATTAATATTAACATTTTATTCACAAATAGGGATAAATATAAAAATTTCATATTCTTTATTTACCTGGGGTGTTATATCCTTCCCCTCTTTTGGGAATTGCGTCCTCGCAATTTTAAAATTGGGCTCGGAAACTTCATTGAAAGTCCCACATCAGAACAAGAGTCGGTAAAATAATCACTTTAAAAGAAAGGAAGAGGAGTATAGAGGTCACCCAAGTTAACCCATAATAGGATTCCATGTAAGAAAATATGGACATGGAGGAAAAAACAAAGGGTCATGTTCTGAGGGAGAGTGATAGTAAACATGTCTAGGAGAAAGTTAACCCTAAGAAAATCACAAACTTGTGATGGGTTAAACAGTATTCAATTCCCCAATAGGAAAAGTTAACAAACAACTTTTTTGTTTTAAGTTATTCTTCATTGAGGAATTTATTTTTTAGCTTAACAAAATCATAATGAAACATACTTACTTGTCACGTAAACTTTCAACCTTTACTATATTCCTTAATCAAACTCATATTTTCTCCAAAATACGAGTATTTAGGAAGACTTCTTCTCATTAAGAGTAATATAATCACCATCTAGAGAATCACCTATCTTCAAAAGAGAACTATATACTTCCCATGTCTTTAGACTTTAACAAAAACCAAAACCAAAAAGGTTAGTACAAGATCAGATAATCCATAAAAGGATAACCCTTTATAAAAAGAAAATCTATTCTTAATCTCCAAAATTTGTCCAACAAAACCCAAAGATCAACGAGGACCAATCGATAAACAATTTTTCCATAAAATTCTTCAATGTAAACCAAACTAATATTGAAACTCAAATATTAGAAGGATTTAGTCACATAGTCTTCCATGTTAAATCGTAACATTTATCTCCAAACAACATCAGTTTCTCTTAAAGTCTTGTATTGAAAAGTAATTAACCTAATAACTTATCCTCCATGATAGGTTAATAAATTTACATAGATAACCCAAAATCAACTTACTCTTAATTCATAAAACCATCTAACTAAAAATAATCAGTCAAACTAACCAGGGACTTCACATAGTCCAGTGGTAGGTGATAAATACATGTTGCACTTTGGTTGTGGGTTCGATTCCCATTTCTTTGTCCGATGTGACGGGTTGTCAAACGGTCTACGTGTTGTCCTTTTTTTCCAAAACTTCATAATTCTTAAAACATTCCCCAAAACGAGATAAAATCTTCAAAAATGATCATAACATATTTTAACCTCAAGTTTATCTCATGCCTTTCATTTTCCATCATATCATAGAGTAACCCATAATTACCTAAAAAGTAAGGATCATATAAACCCTAATGGTTACCATTATAATTATTACCTGAACTTCCACATCGAGTTGTCCATCTGGTACATGATGCATTATAGAACTCACCAAGGTTCAAGTGGTTGGTCATGAATCCATGATAGTTGGTTTAGCACAACCACACGATTCCTCATTGAATCCCCCATTTCATCCAGTCTCTTAATCAGAGAACCACCATAGTTTCCATCAAACCCATTGTTACATTGGTGCCTTCTTGATCCATCCATTTACTAAAAACATAAATGTTAGTGTGTGTATATCAACAAAATCATCATGTACTAATGAGGAAGATAAACAGTAAGATATACTAACTCATTCACTTTATCTAAAACTAGGACTCTTTCTGAAATCCTAACCATTATGGTAATGTCACTTATGCTTAGAGAATACCCTAACCTCTAAAGTTATCTAAACCAATATCTGATACCAACTATAAGGCCCCGGCCTTAAACCTTACTTAATATTTAATTAAATGAATAATTCACATCGAGGATCTTTTCAGGTTTAGAGTTTTAGATAATTAGTACATAACTATTACATCTCATAAGATTACAAAGTAGACACTTCTACTAAGTTTCCATAAAATAAAAACTCTTAAAAAGAAACATGTCTAGTTCCATGTTTTAGATAGCATGACTTTTCCTTGATCCCATCCTTGACCCTATTCCACTTTAAGTCCTATGAAAAACATTTCAAAAAATTTGGGTGAGCATAAAAATATTAGTAAAGGATACACAAAGAAGGAAAACTGTTAGTTTTTCAAAGCAATAAGTAAACCATGTACACTTTATCAAAGTAATACCTTTCACCTTTAGGAAGTAGTAAAAACTCTTCACTGAATAAAATATCATTACTTAACCTTTTTTAACCAAAAGATTACCATAAAACCCATATAAATAACACATAAAATATAAAGGTAACTTGGGACATAAACATACTTAAATGGAATAACCATACGGTCAACTTCCACACATACTTAATGGAATAGCCATACGGCCGACTTCGATACCCAATGCATTGGAGGTTATAACGTAACCACCCATCCTGGTATTCACGGCACCACCCATCGTATGGTTTATCACATAACCACCCATAAAATTTCCAAGTACCATCATTAAACATAAAATATTGAAAATATAAACATTTCAATAACAACATTTCATTTTTAATCAAAATAAGTAATTCCAAGATATTGAATTAATCAATCCATTTTCAAAAATCATTTAAAAGAGATTTTTGAATAAAAGTGTCACATACCACTTTGAATATTAAATTGGAATTATAATTTTAAAACATTAATGTCCATATAAATAAAAACTGAAAACCATTTTTAAAGCGTGGACATTAAAGATAAAGATTTAGAATAATAAATCTTTAAAACATTTAAAATGATATTTTTGTTAAAGATTTTTTAACAAAATGAGAGACTATTGAATACAAATAATTGTGGAATAACATTTAATCTGAACTTTATAATATCATGAAAATAAAGGGATTCATGATATAATATGTCATAGGACAGTATAAACACCATATAAGAGTTAATTGGTGCATAACAATAATGAAGTCTCAAAAGAAATGTAAAATGAGATGAAATCCATTATAAAAAAGGTATACTTAAATTAAGGATAAATCAATCTCATAATTATGTGTGACAAATAAAAATACACCCAATATAAGTGGATTTTAAGTGTAAAACAATCAATGTTCATTCACACATAATCAAAGGATGACATATTCAATAACTACATGTTGAACCCAAAGAAATCGAAATTGGGTTAAGAAGTTCCCTTGGTAAAATTCGACAGCCTAACGACGTCACATAAAATTTTACAAAAAGGGTTGATGAGAGAGATAAAGGGGATATCATCACTTGGAAATAAAATTTACATGAATAAGGATATAGAGTAACATATCCCAACATAATAGTATGTGAATTAAAATACATAACAAAAGAAGTCTTTTAAAAAAAGGAGGGTGAAATGTCCCCTTACCGAGTTGGGGAACATTCAAAAAGTACACCCCATGGAAGAAGGGTCATACAATGAAGATGTAAATACCCATAAATAAAATTATACTACAAAAAGTGTATAATAATGGGCAGTAAATACAACACTAAAAGGAAATAGTGGAAACGTGTCATAAATGTCACGGGAATAAAAGTGAGATGAAAAATCCCTTACGAAAACTCGGCAGCCTAACGACGCCACTTAAAACATCCAAAAATGGATTTATGAGGTCAAATAGGGTCTCCCATAATATGAAAATAAAAATTAAAGAATGAGGAATATAAGATAACATCCCCAAACATAAGAAAGATGGGCTTCAAAGAACTGACATAAAAGAGAGTACTTAAAAAAAGAGAGGTTGGATCCCTTACCTCGGGTCCGACTTGACTCGATCGTTCTTTAATGTCCTGAATAATAAACTTGAGTTAATTTACACTTGTTTAAGAACCTTTTTAAAGTTCATTATTCCTTTTATATGACTTATTACCATGTTATAAACATTATGTAATCATTTAAATTAATAATGTTTGTTTTGTCGATATTTGGTTCTTAAGTCGAAAGTGGACTTCTTACAATTACATATTGTTCGTGTGGTCCAAGTTTAATTATATCCAGAATGATATTCATGATTTTTATATCGTATATATCATATATATCTAGAATATACAAGTATTTATTATATTACATAATCTTTTAGAAGTAAGAAATGAAATGCACCGTTCATGGAGACGGTAAGCCGTACGTACGCATTAACGCTACTTTCATTTCTATGTCATATTAATGGAATTAAAACCAAATGAGTGGTATGTATATTTTAATTCCAGAATTATATTCATCATTTATATGTAACATACATCATATATAATAACTTTAAATCCATCCTTTATACATCCCACATATGGCATTAACGAATCAAATCACTTTGAGGGGGCGGTAGTCCACACTTCCGAAAATAAAATTATCGTGTTTAACCACAATGGAAATCATAAAGGTATGGAAAAAAATAAAAATAAATAATCTTAAGTAAAACATAAACATATTATATATCATATATAAATATAGTGACATCTTAATGTCCACCTTTTAAGATGTTATATGAGTGTTTAACAATCATCGTTTCGTGAGGCAGAAATTCTCCATCCACATAAACTGTATGTTCTTTAACCATTAGATGTAGGTGTGTGTAAGTTTATCTAGAATGATTCTTATAACAAAATCCTAGTATATATTTAATATACTGGAGTTGTTACAAAAGAAAAGAATAAAAAGAGTTATGTGGTTGGAGAAGCAAAATAAAACAAAAGAACACAAGAGAATACACTACCTTTAAATCGGGTAACTCTTTTTGATTTGAGCTCAATGGAATAATTGGGAAGAATTTTTCCCAAATTTAGGCCTCTAGGAGTAATAGAGGGATGTGTAGAGACAAAATGGGCAGATCTTGGCCGAACAAAAGTCTTGAGAGGTGTGGGTAAGGTGATAGTGGTGGGGGCATTTTATAAGAGGAGAGGAGGGTCACTCTTGGAAGGTAAAGAAATGTTACTTTATTTTAAAATGGTTTTCGGATTTAAAAGGTCCCAAATTGATATAATTCAAGTATAAGGTGATAAGGGTTCTAAATATACCCATACAATAGTTTTTTGACAAGTGTAGGTCTTAGATTTTACATTATCTTTTCATTTTATTTAAATCGTTAAATAATGAGGTAATCACTGCATCATCATGATGTCATAAATAATATAATTTATTTAATGTATAAAAATTATAAAAAAACTACTATGATATAGGAAATATTTTTATATTTCCAATGAATATTTATAGTAAAAAATCTGACTTGTATAACCCCATATAAAAATTGTTTTAGTAAAACAACACATGTTTGTGACATTTTAATTTTAACATTAAATAAAAAGGTATTAATGTCATTTTCCTGCCAAAGTGGATCCATTGGGTCCCAAAGTTGACCCATGGATTTTCTTGGTCGTCCATGACACATCCAATGAGTTTAGGACATGTTTCAAGCTCATCTCATATTATTAAAACATTATTTTTACCTTAAACAACACAAATTACCTCTAATCGTGATTATAAACTTAAAATCTACTATTCACCACAAAATTATTTTAATCCCATTGAACAACATTTTACTTATTAATTAAAACCATTTATGTTGGAATTTTGAAATTCATAACACAGAGGTGGCAAAGTTTCATTTAAACGAAAAATCAGTTTCTTTAACTACCACTTAGTGGTTTCACTATTCATCAAAAATTGAAGTTTTTCAGAAAAATACCAAAATTTCACCCTAAGATATATTTGATATTCCGAACTCAAAAATGATTTCTATTTTACAAAATTCAAAACATATAAGTTTCATTAATTAATTTAATAATTAATTCCCGCTGTCAAAAAAATAGCGTGTTTTTAAGAAACAATATCTATTAAAAGATTGACACTAGTTTAAGTCTAATTTCAAAGTGAAATTAATTCCAATGACCAATATTGGATTAAATGGTAAAAATATATTCTAATTTTACTTTAAAAACAATTAAAAAGATAATCTAATCATATAAATAAAATATATTAAAAGGAGGTTTTGAATTAAAATACAACATTTTTCACTATTAATAAAAAAATGAACTTTAAGAGAAAGATACCAAAAATTTACACAAAGTAAATTTTGAAGTCTCGATTCTAAAGAAGAATTTTATTTTGTCAAATATAACACATAAAATTGTCAAAAAGTGGATTTAAAAGGGGTTCGCCATCAAAAGGCGGTTAATCGACCTTCTAAAGAATATTAGAATGTTTACGCTTAAAATTGAATTAATTCACATTTTTAATCCTCTAACATTTATTGTAAAAAGTAAAAATATTTGACAAACATATATAATCATTTTGTAGTTAGTTATGTTCATTCCCTCCATTACAACGGCTAGGCGTTAACTACCATTTAAGATAATATTATTTTATTATTATAGTGCAACGTAAGATTTCAAAGGAACTCATTATTGAATATTGGGTAACCCATCAAGCATAGTGTTCCCTTTAAATTAAGATTAACATTTTATTCAAAAATAGGGATAAATATAAAAATGTCATATTCTTTATTTACCTGGGGTGTTACATCCTTCCCCCTTTTGGGAATTGCGTCCTCGCAATTTTAAAATTGGGCTCGGAAACTTCATTGAAAGTCCCACATCGGAACAAGAGTCGGTAAAATAATCACTTTAAAAGAAAGAAAGAGGAGTACAGAGGTCACCTAAGTTAACCCAAACTAGGATTCCATGTAAGAAAATATGTACATGGAGGAAAAATCAAAGGGTCTTGTTCTGAGGGAGAGTGATAGTAAACATGTCTAGGAGAAAGTTAACCCTAAGAAAATCACAAACTTGTGATGGGTTAAACAGTATTCGATTCCCCATTAGTAAATGTTAACAAACAACATTTTTGTTTTAAGTTATTCTTCATTGAGGAATTTATTTTTGAGCTTAACAAAATAATAATGAAACATTATTACTTGTCACGTAGACTTTCAAATTTTACTATATTCCTTAATCAAACACGTATTTTCTCCAAAATACGAGTATTTAGGAAGACTTGTTCACATTAAGAGTAATATAATCAACTTCTAGAGAATCACCTAATCTAAAAAATAGAACTATAGACTACCCATGTCTTTAGACTTTAACCAAAACTAAAACCAAAAAGGTTAGTACAAGATCAGATAATCCAGAAAAGGATAACCCTTTATAAAAAGAAAATCTATTCTTAATCTCCAAAATTTGTCCAACAAAACCCAAAGATCAACGAGGACCAATCGATAAACAGTTTGTCCATAAAATTCTTCAAAGTAAACCAAACTAATATTGAAACTCAAATATTGGAAGTATTTAGTCACATAGTCTTCCAAGTTAAATCATAACATTTATCTCCAAACAACATCAGTTTCTCTTAAAGTCTTGTATTGAAAAGTAATTAACCTAATCACATATCCTCTATGATAGGTTAATAAATTTCCATAGATAACCCAAAATCAACTTACTCTTAATACATAAAACCATCTAACTAAAAATAATCAGTCAAACTAACCAGGGACTTCACATAGTCCAATGGTAGGTGATAAATACCAGTTGCACTTTGGTTGTGGGGTCGATTCCCACAGCTTTGTCCGATGCGACGGGTTGTCACAGGGTCTACGTGTTGTCCTTTTTTTCCAAAACATCATAATTCTTAAAACATTCCCCAAAACAAGATAAAATCTTCAAAAATGACCATAACATATTTTAACCTCAAGTTTAACTCATGCCTTTCATTTTCCATTATATTATATAGTAACCCATAATTACCTAAAAAGTAAGGATCATATAAACCCTAATGGTTACAATTATAATTATTACCTGAACTTCCACATTGAGTTGGTAATCTGGTACATGATGTATTAGATAACTCACCAAGGTTCAAGTGGTTGATCATGAATCCATGATAGTTGGTTTAGCACAACCACACGATTCCTCGTTGAATCCCCCATTTCATCCAGTCTCTTAATCAGAGAACCACCATAGTTTCCATCAAACCCATTTTCACATTGGTGCCTTCTTGATCCATCCATTTACTAAAAACATAAATGTTAGTGTGTGTATATCAACAAAATCATCATGTACTAATGAGGAAGATAAACACTAAGATATACTTACTCATTCACTTTATCTAAAACTAGGACTCTTTCTGAAATCCTAACCATTATGGTAATGTCACTTATGCTTAGAGAATACCCTAACCTCTAAAGTTATCTAAAGCGACATCTGATACAAACTATAAGGCCCCGACCTTATACCTTACTTAATATTTAATTAAATGAATAATTCACATCGATGATCTTTTCAGGTTTAGAGTTTTAGAAAATTAGGTCATAACTATTACATCTCATAATATTACAAAGTAGACACTTCTTCTAAGTTTCCATAAAATAAAAACTCTTATAAAGAAACATGTCTAGTTCCATGTTTTAGATAGCATGACTTTTCCTTGATTCCATCCTTGACCCTATTCCACTTTAAGTCCTGTGAAAAACATTTCAAAAACATGGGGTGAGCATAAAAACCTCAGTAAATGATACACAAAGAAGGAAAATAGTTAGTTTTTTAAAGCAACAAGTAAACCATGTACACTTTATCAAAGTAATACCTTTCACCTTTTGGAAGTAGTAAAAACTCTTCACTGAATAAAATATCACTACTTACCCTTTTGTAACCAAATTATTACCATAAAACCCATATGAAGAACACATAACATATAAAGGTAACTTGGGACATAAACATACTTAAATGGAATAACCATACGGTCGACTTCCACACATAATGGAATAGTCATACGGCCGACTTCCATACCCAATGCATTGGAGGTTATAACGTAAACACCCGTCCTGGTATTCACGGCACCACCCGTCATATGGTTTATCACGTAACCACCCGTAAAATGTCCAAGTACCATCATTACACATAAAATATTGAAAATATAAACATTTCAATAACAACATTTCATTTTCAATCAAAATAAGTAATTTCAAGATATTTAATTAATCAATCTATTTTCAAAAATCATTTAAAATAGATTTTTGAATCAAAGTGTCCCATACCACTTTGAAGCTTTTATTGGAATTATAATTTTAAAACATTAACGTCCATATAAATAAATACTGAAAAACTTTTTGAAAACATGGACATTAAAGATAAATATTTAGAATAATAAATCTTTAAAACATTTAAAATGATATTTTTGTTAAAGGGTTTTTAACAAAATGAGAGACTCTTGAATACAAATAATTGCGGAATAATATTTAATCCGAACTTTATAATATCATGAGAATAAAGGGATTCATGATATAATTTTTCAATGGACAGTATACACACCATATAATGGTTAATTGGTGCATAACAACAATGAAGTCTCAAAATAAATGTAAAATGAGATGAAATCCATTATAAAGAAGGTATCCTTAAATTAAGGATAAATCAATCTCATAATTATGTGTGAAAAATATAAATACACCCAATATAAGTGGATATTAAGTGTAAAATAATCAAAGTTCATTCACAAATATTCAAAGGATGACATATTCCATAACTACGTGTTTAACCCAAAGAAATCGAAATTGGGTTAAGAAGTTCCCTTGGTAAAATTCGACAGCCTAACGGCGTCACATAAAATTTTACAAAAAGGATTGATGAGAGAGATAAAGGGGATCTCATAACTTGGAAATAAAATTTACATAAATATGGATATATAAGAACATATCCCAACATAATATTATGTGAATTAAAATACATAACAAAAGAAGTATTTTAAAAAAAGGAGGGTGAAAGGTCCCCTTACCGAGTTGGGTAACTTTCGAAAAGTACACCCCATGGAAGAAGGGTCATACAATGAAGATTTAAATACCCACAAATGAAATTATACTACAAAAAGTCTATAATAATGGGAATTACATACAACAATCAAATGAAATAGTGTCAAACATAGCATAAATGTCACGGGAATAAAAGTGAGATGAAAAATCCCTTACGAAAACTCGGCAGCCTAACAGCGCCACTTAAAACTTCCAAAAATGGATTTATGAGATCAAATAGGGTCTCCCATAACATGAAAATAAAAATTAAAGTATTATTAATATGAAAGAACATCCCCAAATATAATAAATATGGGCTTAAAATAAATGACATAAAAGAGAGTTCTTAAAAAGAAAGAGAGAGGTTGGATCCCTTACCTCGGGTCCGACTTGACTCGATCGTTCTTTAATGTCCTGAATAATAAAATTGAGTTAATTTCCACTTTCTTAAGAACCTTTTTAAATTTCATTATTTCTTTTTATATCACTTATTTCCATGTTATAAGAATTATGTAATCACTTAAGTTAATAATGTTTGTTTTGTCGATATTTGGTTCTTAAGTCGAAAGTGGACTTCTTACAATTACATGTTGTTCGTGTGGTCAGAGGTTCATTATATCCAGAATGATATTCATGATTTGGATATCATATGACATATATATCAATAATATAAAAGTATTTATAATATTACATAATCATTTAGAGGTAAGAAATGAAATGCACTGTTCATGGAGATGGTAAGTCGTACGTACGCATGAACGCTACTTTCATTTCTATGTCATATTAATGGAATTAAAACCAAATGAGAGGTATGTATATTTTAATTCCATAATTATATTCATCATTTATATGTAACATAAATCATATATAATAACTATAAATCCATCCTTTATACATCCCACATATGACAATAACGAATCAAATCACTTTGAGGGGGCGGTAGTCCGCACTTCCTAAAATGAAATTATCGTGTTTACCCACAATGGAAATAATAAAGGTATGCCACAAAAGAAAAATAAATAAGATTAATTAAAACATAAACATATTATATATCATATATAAATATTGTGATATCTTAATGGCCACCTTTGAAGGTGTTATATGAGTGTTGAACCATCATCGTTTCGTGAGGCAGAAATTCACCATCCACAAAAACAGTATGTTCTTTAACCATTAGATGTAGGTGTGTGTAAGTGTATCTCCAATTATTCTTATAAAAACATCCTAGTATATTTAAGATATTGTATTTGTTGTAAAAGAAAATAATAAAAAGAGTTTAGGGGGTTGGAGAAGCAAAATAAAACAAAAGAACACAAGAGAAGACACTACCTTTAAATCGGGTAACTCTTTTTTATTTGAGCTCAAAGGATTCCTTTGGAAGACTTATTCCCAAATCGAGGCTTCTAGGAGTAAGAGAGAGATGTGGAGAGACAAAATTGTCAGGGTTTGGCAGATCCAAAGGCTTTTTAAGTGTGGGTACAGAGGTAGAGGTGGGGGCCTTTTATAAGAGGAGAGGAGCGGCACTCTTGGAAAGTAAAGAAATGTTACTTTATTTTAAAATGAGTTTCAGAATTAAAAGGTCCCACATTGATATAACTCAAGTATAAGGTGATAAGGGTTCGAAATATACCCATCCAAAAGGTTTTTGACAAGTTTAGGTCTTATATTTTACATTATCGTTTCATTTTATTTAAATCATTAAATAATGAGGTAATTGCTGCATCGTCATGATGTCATAAATGATTTAATTTAGTTAATGTATAAAAATTATAAAAAAAATACTATGATGTAGGAAATATTTTTTTATTTCCAATTAATATTTATAGTCAAAAATATGACTTGTATAACCCCATATAAAAATTATTTTAGTAAAACAACACATGTTTGTGACATTTTAATTTTAACATTAAATAAAAAGGTGTTAATGTCATTTTCCTACCAAAGTGGCTCCATGGGGTCCCCAAGTTGACCCAAGGATTTTCTTGGTCAGAAATGACACATCCAATGATGGTGGGACATGTTTCAAGCTCATCTCAAATTATTAAAACATTATTTTTACCTTAAACTACACTAATTACCTCTAATCACGATTAAAAACTTAAAAGTTACTATTCATCAAAAAATTATTTTAATCCCATTGAACCACATTTTACTTTTTAATGACAACCATGTATGTCAGATTTTTGAAATTCAAAACAAAGAGGTGGAAAAGTTTCATTTAAACGAAAAATCAGTTTCTTTAACTACCACTTAGTGGTTTCACAATTAATCAAAAATTGATGTTTTTCAGAAAAATACCAAAAAATCACCCTAAGCTATATTTGATATTCTGAACTCAAAAATGATGTCTATTTTACAAAATTCAAAACATATAAGTTGCATTAATTAATTTAATAATTAATTCCCACTGTCAAAACAAATAGCTTGTTTTTAAGAAACAATATCTATTAAAAGATTGACACTAGTTTAAGTCCAAAATCAAAGTGAAATTAATTCCAATGACCACTATTGGATTAAATGGTAAAAATATATTCTAATTTTAATTTAAAAAATATTCAAAATGTAATCTAATCATATAAATAAATTAGATTAAAAAGTGGTTTTGAATTAAAATACAACATTTTTCACTATTCATAAAAAAAATGAACTTTATCGGAAAGATACCAAAAATTTACACAAAGTAAATTTTTATGTCTCAATTCTAAAGAAGAATTATATTTTGTCAAATATAACACATAAAAATTTCAAAAAGTGGATTTAAAAGAGGTTCTCCATCAAAAGGCGGTTAATCGACCTTCTAATGAATATTAGAATGTTTACGCTTAAAATTGAATTCATTCACATTTGTAATCCTCTATCATTTATTGTAAAAAGTAAAAATATTTGACAAACATATATAATCATTTTTTTAGTTAGTTTTGTCCATTCCATCCATTACAAAGGCTAGGCGTTAACAACCATTTAAGATAATATAATTTTATTATTATAGTTCAACGTAAGATTTCAAAGGAACTCGTTGTTGCATATTGGGTAAGACATCAAGCATAGCGTTCCCTTTAAATTAATATTAACATTTTATTCACAAATAGGGATAAATATAAAAATTTCATATTCTTTATTTACATGGGGTGTTACATCCTTCACCCCTTTTGGGAATTGCGTCCTCGCAATTTTAAAATTCGGCTCGGAAACTTCATTGAAAGTCCCACATCGGAACAAGAGTCGGTAAAATAATCACTTTAAAAGAAAGAAAGAGGAGTACAGAGGTCACCCGAGTTAACCCATACTAGGATTCCATGTAAGAAAATATGGACATGGAGGAAAAAACAAAGGGTCATGTTCTGAGGGAGAGTGATAGTAAACATGTCTTGGAGAAAGTTAACCTTAAGAAAATCACAAACTTGTGATGGGTTAAACGGTATTTGATTCCCCAGTAGGAAAAGTTAACAGACAACATTTTTCTTTTAAGTTATTCTTCATTGAGGAATTTATTTTTGAGCTTAAAAAAATCATAATGAAACATACTTACTTGTCATGTAGACTTTCAACTTTTACTATATTCCTTAATCAAACTATAATTTCTCCAAAAAACGAGTATTTAGGAAGACTTGTTCGCATTAAGAGTACTATAATCAACTTCTAGAGAATCACCTAATAAACAAAAGATAACTATATACTTCCCATGTCTTCATACTTTAACCAAAACCAAAACCCAAAAGTTTAGTACAAGATCAGATAATCCAGAAAAGGATAACCCTTTCTAAAAAGAAAATCTATTCTTCATCTCTAAAATTTGTCCAAAAAAACCCAAAGTTCAATGAGGACCAATCGATAAACAATTTTTCCATAAAATTCTTCAAAGTAAACCAAACAAAGATTGAAACTCAAATATTAGAAGGATTTAATCACATAGTCTTCCAATTTAAATCGTAACATTTATCTCCAAACAACATCAGTTTCTCTTTAAGTCTCGTATTGAAAAGTAATTAACCTAATCACATATCCTCCATGATAGGTTAATAAATTTCCATAGATAACCCAAAATCAACTAACTCTTAATTCATAAAATCATCTAACTAAAAATAATCAGTCAAACTAACCAGGGACTTCACGTAGTCCAGTGGTAGGTGATAAATACCAGTTGCACTTTGGTTGTGGGTTCGATTCCCACATCTTTGTCCGATGTGACGGGTTGTCACACGGTCTACGTGTTGTCCTTTTTCCAAAACTACATAATTCTTAAAAAATTCCCCAAAACGAGATAAAATCTTCAAAAATGATCATAACATATTTTAACCTCAAGTTTATCTCATGCCTTTAATTTCCCATCATATCATAGAGTTACCCATAATTACCTAAATAGTAAGGATCATATAAATCCTAATGGTTAACTTTATAATTATTACCTGAAATTCCACATTGAGTTGGTCATCTCGTACATGATGAATTAGAGAACTCACCAAGGTTCAAGTGGTTTATCATGAATCCATGATAGTTGGTTTAGCACAACCACGCGATTCCTCATTGAATCCCCCATTTCATCCAGTCTCTTAATCAGAGAACCACCACAGTTTCCATCAAACCCATTGTCACATTGGTGCCTGCTTGATCCATCCATTTACTAAAAATAGAAATGTCAGTGTGCGTATATCAACAAAATCATCATGTACTAATGAGGAAGATAAACACTAATATATACTTACTCATTCACTTTATCTAAAACTAGGACTCTTTCTGAAATCCTAACCATTATGGTAATGTCACTTATTCTTAGAGAATACCCTAACCTCTAAAGTTATCTAAACCAACCACTGATACCAACTATAAGGCCCCAACCTTAAACCTTACTTAATATTGAATTAAATGAATAATTCACATCGAGAATCTTTTCAGGTTTCGAGTTTTAGAGAATTAGGACATAACTATTACATCTCAAAATATTACAAAGTAGACACTTCTACTAAGTTTCCATAAAATAAAAACTCTTAAAAATAAACATGTCTAGTTCCATGTTTTAGATTGCATGACTTTTCTTTGATCCCATCCTTGACCCTATTCCACTTTAAGTCCTGTGAAAAAAATTTCAAAAACTTGGGGTGAGTATAAAAAGCTTAGTAAAGGATACACAAAGAAGGAAAACTGTTAGTTTTTCAAAGCAAAAAGTAAACCATGTACACTTTATCAAAGTAATACCTTTCACCTTTAAGAAGTAGTAAAAACTCTTCACTGAATAAAATATCATTACTTACCCTTTTGTAACCAAAAGATTACCATAAAACCCATATAAATAACACATAACATATAAAGGTAACTTGGGACATAAACATACTTAAATGGAATAACCATACGGTTGACTTCCAAACATAATGGAATAGTCATACGACCGACTTTCATACCCAATGCATTGGATGTTATAACGTAAACACCCGTCCTGGTATTCACGGCACCACCCGTCATATGGTTTACCACGTAACCACCTGTAAAATGTCCAAGTACCATCATTACACATAAAATTTGAAAATATAAACATTTAAATAAAAACATTTCATTTTCAATAAAAATAAGTAATTCCAAGATATTGAATTAATCAATCCATTTTCAAAAATCATTTAAAATAGATTTTTGAATAAAAGTGTCCCATACCACTTTGAAGATTTTATTGGAATTATAATTTTAAAACATTAATGTCCATATAAATAAATACTGAAAGAAATTCTGAAAACATGGACATTAAAGATAAAGATTTAGAATAATAAATCTTTAAAACATTTAAAACAATATTTTTGTTAAAGAGTTTTTAACAAAATGAGAGAGTCTTGAATAAAAATAATTGCGGAATAACATTTAATACAAACATTATAATATCATGAGAATAAAGGGATTCATGATATAATATGTCAAAGGACATTATACACACCATATAAGAGTTAATTGGTGCATAACGACAATGAAGTCTCAAAAGAAATGTAAAATGAGATGAAATCCATTATAAAGAAGGTATCCTTAAATTAAGGATAAATCAATCTCATAATTATGTGTGAAAAATATAAATACACCCAATATAAGTTGATATTAAGTGTAAAACAATCAAAGTTCATTCACACATATTCAAAGGATGACATATTCAATAACTACATGTTGAACCCAAAGAAATCGAAATTGGGTTAAGAAGTTCCCTTGGTAAAATTCGACAGCCTAACGGCGTCACATAAAATTTTACAAAAAGGGTTGATGAGAGAGATAAAGGGTATCTCCTCACTTGGAAATAAAATTTACATAAATAAGGATATAGGGGAACATATCCCAACATAATAGTATGTGAATTAAAATACATAACAAAAGAAGTCTTTTAAAAAAAGGAGGGTGAAAGGTCCGCTTACCGAGTTGGGTAACTTTCGAAAAGTACAACCCATGGAATAAGGTTCATACAATGAAGATGTAAATACCCATAAATGAAATTATACTACAAAAAGTGTATAATAATGGGCAGTACATACACCACTCAAAGGAAATAGTGGCAAACGTGGCATAAATGTCACGAGAATAAAAGTGAGATGAAAATTCCCTTACGAAAACTCGGCAGCCTAACGGCGCCACTTAAAACTTCCAAAAATGGATTTATGAGATCAAATAGGGTCTCCCATAATATGAACATAAAAATTAAATTGTGAGTAATATAAAATAACATCCCAAAACATAAGAAATATGGGCTTAAAAGAAATGACATAAAAGAGAGTACTTAAAAAAAGAGAGGTTGGATCCCTTACCTCGGGTCCGAATTGACTTGATCGTTCTTTAGCGTCTTGAATAATAAACTTGAGTTAATTTAAACTTGATTAAGAACCTTTTTCAAGTTCATTATTCCTTTTATATCACTTATTGACATGTTATAAGAATTATGTAATCATTTAAGTTAATAATGTTTATTTTGTCGATATTTGGTTCTTAAGTCAAAAGTGGAATTCTTACAATTACATGTTGTTCGTGTGGTCAAAGGTTAATTATATCCAGAATTATATTCATGATTTTGATATCATATATATCATATATATCCAGAATATACAAGTATTTATAATATTATATAATCATTTAGAGGTAAGAAATGAAATGCACCGTTCATGGAGACGGTAAGCCGTACGTACTCATGAACGCTACTTTCATTTCTATATCATATTAATGGAATTAAAACCAAATGAGAGGTATGTATATTTTATTTCCATAATTATATTCATAATTTATATGTAACATACATCATATATAATAACTTTAAATCCATCCTTTATACATCCCACATATGGCATTAACGAATCAAATCACTTTGAGGGGGCGGTAGTCCACACTTCCTAAAATAAAATTATCGTGTTTACCCACAATGGAAATCATAAAGGTATGCCACAAATGAAAAATACATAAGCTTAAGTAAAACATAAACATATTATATATCATATATAAATATAGTGACATCTTAATGGCCACCTTTTAAGGTGTTATATGAGTGTTTAAAAATCATCATTTCGTGAGGCAGAAATTCGCCATCCACAAAAACAGTATGTTCTTTAGCCATTTGATGTAGGTGTCTATAAGTGTAGCTCTAATGATTCTTATAACAACATCCTAGTATATTGAAGATACTGTATTTGTTACAAAAGAAAATAATAAAAAGAGTTTAGGGGGTTGGAGAAGCAAAATAAAACAAAAGAACACAAGAGAAGAGACTACCTTTAAATCGGGTAACTCTTTTTGAATTGAGCTCAAAGGCTTCATTGGGAAGAATTCTGCCCAAAGTGAGGCTTATAGGAGTAAGAGAGGGATGTGGAGAGAAAAAATGGTCAGATCTTGTCCAAACAAAAGGCTTGAGAGGTGTTGGTAATGTGATAGTGGTGGGGGCCTTCTATAAGAGGAGAGGAGGGGCACTCTTGGAAAGTAAAGAAATGTTACTTTATTTTAAAATGAGTTTCGGATTTAAAAGGTCCCACATTGATATAATTCTAGTATAAGGTGATAAGGGTTCGAAATATACCCATAAAATAGGTTTTTGACAAGTTTAGGTCTTAGATTTTACATTATCTTTTCATTTTATTTAAATCGTTAAATAATCAGGTAATCGCTTCATCATCATGATGTCATAAATAATTTAATTTAGTTAATGTATAAAAATTATAAAAAAACTACTATGATGTATGAAATCATTTTATCTTTCCAATTAATATTTATAGTAAAAAATATGACTTTTATAACCCTATATAAAAATTGTTTTAGTAAAACAACACATGTTTGTGACATTTTAATTTTAACATTAAATAAAAAGGTATTAATGTCATTTTCCTACAAAAGTTGCTCCATGGGGTCCCCAAGTTGACCCATAGAGTTTCTTGGTCGTCCATGAAACATACAACGAGGGTAGGACATGTGTCAAGCTCATCTCATATTATTAAAACATTATTTTTACCTTAAACTGTACTAATTACCTCTAATCGCGATTAAAAACTTATAAGTTACTATTCACCAAAAAGTTATTTCAATCCCATTGAACCACATTTTACTTCTTAATGACAACCATGTATGTCGGATTTTTGAAATTCAAAACACAGTGGTGGAAAAGTTTCATTTAAACGAAAAATCAGTTTCTTTAACTACCACTTAGTGGTTTCACTATTCATCAAAAATTGAAGTTTTTCAGAAAAATACCAAAAATTCACCCTAAGATATATTTGATATTCCAAACTCAAAAATGATGTCTATTTTAAAAAATTCAAAAAAAATAAGTTGAATTAATTAATTTAATAATTAATTCCCGCTATCAAAACAAATAGTGTGTTTTTAAGAAACAATATTTATTAAAAGATTGACACTAGTTTAAGTCCAATTTCAAAGTGAAATTAATTCCAATTACCACTATTGGATTAAATGGTAAAAATATATTCTAATTTTACTTTAAAAACAATTAAAAAGATAATCTAATCATATAAATAAATTAGATTAAAAGGAGGTTTTGAATTAAAATTCAACATTTTTCACTATTTATAAAAAAATGAACTTTATCGGAAAGATACCAAAAATTTACACAAAGTAAATTTTGATGTCTCAATTCCAAAAAAGAATTTTATTTTGTCAAATATAACACATAAAATTTTCAAAAAGTGGATTTAAAAGAGGTTCTCCATCAAAAGGCGGTTAATCGACCTTCTAAAGAATATTAGAATGTTTACGCTTAAAATTGAATTCATTCACATTTTTAATCCTCTAACATTTAATGTAAAAAGTAAAAATATTTGACAAACATATATAATCATTTTGTAGTTAGTTCTGTTCATTCCCTCCATTACAACGGTTAGTTGTTAACTACCATTTAAGATAATATTATTTTATTATTATAGTGCAACATAAGATTTCAAAGAAACTCGTTGTTGTATATTGGGTAAGCCATCAAGCATAGCATTCCATTTAAATTAATATTAAAATTTTATTAACAAATAGGGATAAATATAAAAATTTAATATTCTTTATTTACCTGGGGTGTTATATCCTTCCCCCCTTTTGGGAATTGCGTCCTCACAATTTTAAAATTGGGCTCGGAAACTTCATTGAATGTCCCACATCGGAACAAGAGTCGGTAAAATAATCACTTTAAAAGAAAGAAAGAGGATTACAGAGGTCACTCTAGTTAACCCATACAAGGATTCCATGTAAGAAAATATGGACATGGAGGAAAAAACAAAGGGTCATGTTCGGAGGGAGAGTGATAGTAAACATGTCTAGGAGAAAGTTAACCCTAAGAAAATCACAAACTTGTGATGGGTTAAACAGTATTCGATTCCCCAGTAGGAAACGTTAACAGAAAACATTTTTGTTTTAAGTTAATCTTCATTGAGGAATTTATTTTTGAGCTTAACAAAATCATAATGAAACATACTTACTTGTCACGTAGACTTTCAACTTTTACTATATTCCTTAATCAAACTCATATTTTCTCCAAAATACGAGTATTTAGGAAGACTTTTTCGCATTAAGAGTAATATAATCAAATTCAATAGAATCACCTAATATACAAAAGAGAACTATATACTTCCTATGCCTTTAGACTTTAACCAAAACCAAAACCAAAAATGTTAGTACAAGATCAGATAATCCAGAAAAGGATAACCCTTTATAAAAAGAAAATCTATTCTTAATCTCCAAAATTTTTCCAACAAAACCAAAAGTTCAACGAGGACCAATCGATAAAAAATTTGTCCATAAAATTCTTCAAAGTAAACCAAACTAAGAATGAAACTCAAATATTAGAAGGATTTAGTCACTTTGTCTTCCAAGTTAAATTGTTACATTTATCTCCAAACAACATCAGTTTCTCTTAAAGTCTCGTATTGAAAAGTAATTAACCTTATCACATATCCTCCATGATAGGTTAATAAATTTCCATAGATAACCCAAAATCAACTTACTCTTAATTCATAAAATCATCTAACTAAAAATAATTAGTCAAACTAACCAGGGACTTCACATAGTCCAGTGGTAGGCGATAAATACCAGTTGCACTTTGGTTGTGGGTTCGATTCCCACAGCTTTGTCTGATGCGACGGGTTGTCACACGGTCTACGTGTTGTCCTTTTTCCAAAACTTCATAATTCTTAAAACATTCCCCAAAACGAGATAAAATCTTCAAAAATGATCATAACATATTTTAAACTCAAGTTTATCTCATGCCTTTCATTTTCCATCATATCATAGAGTTACCCATAATTACCTAAAAATTAAGGATCATATAAACCCTAATGGTTACCATTATAATTATTACCTGAACTTCCACATCGAGTTGGTCATCTCATACATGATGCATTAGAGAACTCACCAAGGTTCAAGTGGTTGATCATGAATCCATGATAGTTGGTTTCGCACAACCACGCGATTCCTCAATGAATCCCCCATTTCATCCAGTCTCTTAATCAGAGAACCACCACGGTTTCCATCAAACCCATTGTCACATTGGTGCCTGCTTGATCCATCCATTTACTGAAAACAGAAATGTCAGTGTGCATATATCAACAAAATCATCATGTACTAATGAGGAAGATAAAAACTAAGATATACTTACTCAAAAAAATTATCTAAAACTAGGACTCTTTCTGAAATCCTAACCATTATCGTAATGTCACTTATGCTTAGAGAATACCCTAACATCTAATGTTATCTAAACCGACCTCTGATACCAACTATAAGGACCCGACCTTAAACCTTACTTAATATTGAATTAAATGAATAATTCACATCGAGGATCTTTTCCGGTTTAGAGTTTTAGAGAATTAGGACATAACTATTACATCTCAAAAGATTACAAAGTAGACACTTATACTAAATTTCCATAAAATAAAAACTCTTAAATAGAAACATGTCTAGTTCCATGTTTTAGATAGCATGACTTTTCCTTGATCCCATCCTTGACCCTATTCCACTTTAAGTCCTGTGAAAAACATTTCAAAAACTTGGGGTGAGCATAAAAAGCTCAGTAATGGATACACAAAGAAGGAAAACTGTTAGTTTTTCAAAGAAACAAGTAAACCATGTACACTTTATCAAAGTAATACCTTTCACCTTTAGGATGTAGTAAAAACTCTTCACTGAATAAAATATCATTACTTACCCTTTTGTAACCAAACGATTACCATAAAACCCATATAAAGAACACATAACATATAATTGTAACTTGGGACATAAACATACTTAATTGGAATAACCATACAGTTGACTTCCACACATACTTAATGGAATAGCAATACGGCCGACTTCCATACCCAATGCATTGGAGGTTATAACGTAACCACTCAACCTGGTATTCACGACACCACCCGTCATATGTTTTATCACGTAACCACCCATAAAATTTCCAAGTACCATCATTACACATAAAATATTGAAAATATAAACATTTCAATAACAACATTTCATTTTCAATCAAAATAAGTAATTCCAAGATATTGAATTAATCAATCCATTTTCAAAAATCATTTAAAAGAGATTTTTGAATCAAAGTGTCCCATACCACATTGAAGCTTTTATTGGAATTATAATTTTAAAACATTAATTTCCATATAAATAAATACTGAAACCCATTTTTAAAACATGGACATTAAAGATAAATATTTAGAATAATGAATCTTTAAAACATTTAAAACGATATTTTTGTTAAAGAGTTTTTAACAAAATGAGAGACTCTTCAATACAAATAATTGCGGAATAACATTTAACCCGAACTTTATAATATCATGAGAATAAAGGGATTCATGATATAATATGTCAAAGGACAGTACACACACCATATAAGAGTGAATTGGTGCATAACAACAATTAAGTCTCAAAAGAAATGTAAAATGAGATGAAATCTATTATAAAGAAGGTATCCTTAAATTAAGGATAAATCAATCTCATAATTATGTGTGACAAATATAAATAAACCCAATATAAGTGGATATTAAGTGTAAAACAATAAAAGGTCATTCAAACATATTCAAAGGATGACATATTCAATAACTACATGTTGAACACATAGAAATAGAAATTGGGTTAAGAAGTTCCCTTGGTAAAATTCGACATCCTAACGGCGTCACATAAAATTTTACAAAAAGGGTTGATGAGAGATATAAAGGGGATCTCATCACTTGGAAATAAAATTTACATAAATAAGGATATATAAGAACATATCCCAATATAATAGTATGTGAATTAAAATACATAACAAAATAAGTCTTTTAAAAAAAGGAGGGTGAAAGGTCCCCTTAACAAGTTGGGTAACTTTCAAAAAGTACACCCCATGGAAGAAGGGTCATACAATGAAGATGTAAATACCCATAAATGAAATTATAATACACAAAGTGTTTAATAATGGGCATTACATACACCACTCAAAGGAAATAGTGGAAAACGTAGCATAAATGTCACGGGAATAAAAGTGAGATGAAAAATCCCTTACGAAAACTCGGCAGCCTAACGGCGCCACTTAAAACTTCAAAAATTAGATTTATGAGATCAAATAGGGTCTCCCATAATATGAAAATAAAAATTAAAGTATGAGGAATATAAAAGAACCTCCCCAAAAATAATAAATATGGGCTTAAAAGAAATGACATAAAAGAGAGTACTTAAAAAGAAAGAGAGAGGTTGGATCCCAAACCTCAGGTCCCACTTAACTCGATCATTCTTTAAAGTCCTGAAAAATAAACTTGAGATAATTTACACTTTCTTAAGAACCTTTTTCAAGTTCATTATTCCTTTTATATCACTTATTTCCATGTTATATTCATTATTTAATCATTTAAGTTGATAATGTTTGTTTTGTCGATATTTGGTTCTTAAGTCGAAAGTGGACTACTTACAATTACATGTTGTTCGTGTGGTCAAAGGTTCATTATATCCAGAATTATATTCATGATTTGGATATCATATATATCATATATATTTATAATATACCAGTATTTATAATATTACATAATCATTTAGAGGAATGAAATGAAATGCACCGTTCATGGACACAGTAAGCCATACGTACGCATGAACGCTACTTTCATTTCTATGTCATATTAATGGAATTAAAACCAAATGAGAGGTGTGTATATTTTAATGACAGAATTATATTAATAATTTATATGTGACATACATCATATATAATAACTTTAAATCCATCCGTTATACATCCCACATATGGCATTAACAAATCAAATCACTTTGAGGGGGCGGTAGTCCGCACTTCCTAAAATGAAATTGTTGTGTTTACCCACAATTGAAATCATAAAGGAATGACACAAAAGAAAAATACATAAGCTTTAGTAAAACATAAATATATTATATATCATATATAAATATAGTGACATCTTAATGGCCACCTTTGAAGGTGTTATATGAGTGTTGAACAATCATCGTTTCGTGAGGTAGAAATTCCCCATCCACAAAAACAGTATGTTCTTTAACCATTAGATGTAGGTGTGTGTAAGTGTAGCTCGAATTATTCTTATAAAAACATCCTAGTATATTGAAGATACTGTATTTGTTAGAAAAGAAAATAATAAAAAGAGTTTAGGGGGTTGGAGAAGCAAAATAATACAAAATAACACAAGAGAAGACACTACCTTTAAATTGGGTAACTCTTTTTGATTTGAGTTCAAAGGCTTCCTTGGGAAGACTTCTTCCCAAATTGTGGCTTCTAAGAGTAATAGAGGGATGTGGAGAGACAAAATCGGTAGATATTGGCCGAACCAAAGGCTTGAGTGGGGTGGGTAAGGTGATAGTGGTGGGGGCCTTTTATAAGAGGAGAGGAGGGGCACTCTTAGAAAGTAAAGAAATGCTACTTTATTTTAAAACGTGTTTCGGATTTAAAAGGTCCCAGATTGATATAATTATAGTATAATGTGATAAGGGTTCGAAATATACCCATAAAATAGGTTTTTGACAATTGTATATCTTAGATTTTACATTATCGTTTCATTTTATTTAAATCGTTAAATAGTGAGGTAATCGATGCATCATCATGATGTCATAAATAATTTAATTTAGTTAATTTCTAAAAATTATAAAAAAAATACAATGATGTATTAAATCTTTTTAGATTTCCAATGAATATTTATAGTCAAAAATCTGACTTGTATAACCCCGTATAAAAATTGTTTTATTAAAACAACACATGTTTGTGACATTTTAATTTTAACATTAAATAAAAAGGTATTAATGTCATTTTCATACCAAAGAACTCCATGGGGTCCCCAAGTTGACCCATGGATTTTCTTGGTAGTCCATGACACATCCAATGAGGGTAGGACATGTGTCAAGCTCATCTCATATTATTAAAACATTATTTTTACCTTAAACTACAATAATTACCTCTAATCGCGATTAAAAGGTTAAAAGTTACTATTCACCAAAAAATTATTTTAATCCCATTGAACCACATTTTACTTATTAATGAAAAACATGTATGTTGGATTTTTAAAATTAAAAACACAGAGGTGACAAATTTTCATTTAAACGAGAAATCAGTTTCTTTAACTACCACTTAGTGGTTTCACTATTCATCAAAAATTTAGTTTTTTAGAAAAATACCAAAAATTCACCATAAGTTATATTTGATATTACGAACACAAAAATGATGTCTATTTTAAAAAATTCAAAACATATAAGTTGCATTAATTAATTTAATAATTAATTCCCGCTGTCAAAACAAATAGCGTGTTTTTAAGAAACAATATCTATTAAAAGAATGAGACTAGTTTAAGTCCAATTTCAAAGTGAAATTAATTCCAATGACCTCTATTGGATTAAATGGTAAAAATATATTATAATTTTACTTTTAAAACAATTAAAAATATAATCTAATCATATAAATAAATTAGATTAAAAAGTGGTTTTGAATTAAAATACAACATTTTCACTATTCATAAAAAATGAACTTTATTGGAAAGATACCAAAAATTTACACAAAGTAAATTTTGATGTCTCGATTCTAAATAAGAATTTTATTTTGTCAAATATAACACATAAAATTGTCAAAAATTGTATTTAGAATATTTTCTCCATCAAAAGGTGGTTAATCGATCTTCTAAAGAATATTAGAATGTTTACGCTTAAAATTGAATTCATTCACATTTTTAATCCTCTAACATTTATTGTAAAAAGTAAAAATATTTGACAAACATATATAATCATTTTGTAGTTAGTTCTATTCACTCCCTCCATTATAACGACTAAGCATTAACTACCATTTAAGATAATAATATTTTATTATTATAGTGCAACGTAAGATTTCAAAGGAACTCATTGTTGCATATTGGGTAAGCCATCAAACATAGCGTTCCCTATAAATTAATATTAACATTTTATTCACAAATAGGGATAAATATAAAAATTTCTTATTCTTTATTTACCTGGGGTGTTACATTAATTACCAATGATATTTTAGGTTTATAGTTTTATAGAATTAGGAAAAAGTCATAAATAGTAAACCCATACATTACAAGTTGACACTTATTCTATTCATCCATTTTTTCCCACCAAATAGAACTCTTTAAAATAAAAAAATATTTATTTTCATGAAAAATATTTACACTTTTCATATTTCCCACATCCTTGTCACTAAAATTCCTTAAACCATATTAAAAACATTTATAAATATTAGATGATCACAAAAATCATAGTAAGGGATATCAAAAAATAATAAATCTATTAGACTAGTGAAAAACATGAAAACCCATTAAAGATAATTACCATACCCTTTGAAATAAAATTCTCTCCAATAAAACTAATTAGAGAGAATAAAAAATTAAATTAGGTTAATTGGAACATATTAATAATCATATAACCCTTATATGACACTAAAAATAACCCTTATAAATTTTAATAACCATACACCCTACATCTAATATAATTCATTAGAGAAAAATAAATCATTACCTAATTTATTAGAGCATTATCTGGGTACACCCATCATATAAGTTGTAACTAGTTCACCCAAGTTCTATAATAGAGTTATAACCTTCATAAACAATTTCCAAGGACCATATAATAAATAAAACACTCAAAACTTTTTTAAAACCACACCTATAACACTTTCAGATATCAAAATACCGTTTTGTAATGATATACATTATAATAAAAATACCGCTAATATTATAAATAAACAATTTTCTTTTAAAATTAACATGTGTAAATATAAAATAAAAATAAAATAATTCATGAATTATTAATGTTGTAAAATTTTCCCATTCTATATAATTTTAAAAAATACATTCCTTTTTGACTTTTGAAAAACAAATTGAAAGATGAACTTTTAAAGAGGATTTAAAAGAGAGTTGCTTGCCTTGAGTCTAACACATCACCTTCATTATTTATCTTTTTTTATAATAAAAATATTTTACTTAATTTATTTCATTCATATGTTTTTCACGTTTATTATTCCTTTTTCCACTTTTCACCATGTTATAACAATTACTTAATTATTTAAGTCCACATTGGATGTTTTCATGATATTTGGTTCATAAGTCCAAAATGGGTTTGTTAATTCTCCAATGATCAAATAGGAAAGAACTAAACTATGTAAATAATAAAAATCATGAAATATTAATTAATTTTAATGATCAATTTTTCTTTGAAATCCATCCATTAAATATGGTTATAAAAAATGAAATATGATAAAATCATGGAGACGGTAGGATGTACGTACGGATGAGTAACGTTTCCTTATTCAAAGGATCATTTTAGATAGAAGGTAATTATTATTTTATCTTTAAATAATTATAATAATATCATAAATATAAATTTATTTATTTAAAAATACTTAACTATATCATCCATATGATATAGTGATGAAAGAATAATCGCATCGCCTCGTGGTTGAGGTAGTCTTCATGTACACATGAATGCAATTATCATTTTCATTACATTAAATGGTAGTAAAATAAATTATTTATCATATATTAAGAATTATAAATAGTTAATGGAAATAATATATAAAAATTAATTATATCATAATAACCATTATTGACAAACTATGAAGGAAGAAAATTACATTAGTTCATGAGGAAGTAGTCTTCTGTACACACAAATGATGAATTCTTTTCCCATTTTATGGAAGATGGTATGGATGTAGATTATTACACTAACCTAAAAACATATCATTATTTTTATTGTGTGGGATTTATTGTTTTATCTTGTTTGAATATGTTTTTAGACATGTGGAAGATGAAACAAAATAGAAACATGCAGATAAAAACTATAGATCCTATTTAGAAAACATTCATTTCATAATACCTTTAGACCACTGAGATTTGTATTATTCCTCAAAAACGAAATATATAATGATGGTAGGTATTCTATTATGTTATTTGGTATGTATTTTTTGAACCTAATGTGGTTTTATGTGTGAATAAAATAGAATAAGAGACACCTTTTTATAAGAGATGGGAGGGGCACTCTTGGCATTTCTCAACATATTAAATTTATATAAATTAAATTTCAATTAAAATGGATTTAAAGAGATATATTTAGAATATATTTTTTATGGGTCTAAATACCCTCATAAAATAAAAATTATACATGTTTTTTTTCTATATTTATACCCTTATGTGTTGGTTTTAACACCCATTTAACTCCTTCAACCCTTATTGTGACAACATGTATTTTTACACTTTTAGGGTCAATGTAGTTACTATAAAATGAACAAATACCCATTGATGGATAAATAATTAAATTTAAACATTATATTAATAAATTTTTTAAATTTTAAATTTTTATAAATTTTATATCATTTAATAAAATATTATTTATTATAACATATCCATAATGACCATTTAAAGAACTATTCATTACTTTGACATTAATAATGCCAATATAATACTTAAAATTAGAAACAATTATTTTAAGAATCTCAGTTAATCTATAAAAAATTGGATTAAATTTATTTTCCCAATTTATATTTCTTTTAATATTTTTAATAGCATTTATTTGATTTTCCATTAATTGAACAATTACTATGTCACCATGGATTAAGCATTTAAGGTAATTATTTCATTACTAAAATTAAAAAATAAATTACTATGATTAACAAAAGTTTATTATATTTCAAAAAAATAATTATATTCAAACATATATTCTAGAAAAAACCCTTCTAAATATATTATCATTAGTTAAAAATAAGAATGTGATATGTTTGACTTTTCTGTAAATAAAATACTATAAAAGTCATATTCTCATCAAAATGGATCTGAAAGGTCATATATTTAGATTTTGGATGATTATTGTTTATATATACTCATAAAAGATGATTTAGATATATTTTTAGGTACTTGTATGGTTCTTCTCATTTAATATTTAATCTAAATCTCTTAATGTTCCATTTACCATTTTAACAAAATTACTAACTTTTCTATTCATATTAACCAAAAAAGGGGCCAATTTAAAAAATTTGGACCCACTTATTTCATATATGGAATAATTTTTCAAAAATTCAAAACTCATAAGATGTATAATTTAATTTAAAATTAAAATGGTAAAACAGAAAGTAAAAGTTTTTTTTTTGTAAAAATACCTTTTTAAAATAAAAAAATGCTTTCATACTAAATAAAAGATTAAAATATATTTAAAACCCATAATTTAATTTTTTTTTAAATAAAAAGTAACTAATAAATTATAAAAAATAATTTAAAACATAATTTTACCTTTCAAATTTGTTAAAATTAAATACATTTTGCAACAAAAATCATTATTTTTCATTATTTCTGGGAAAATATTTTTTTTAAAATTATCCTTAATTAATACTAAGATATTTTTTACTTGATTAATTTTAAAAATTATTTTATTTTATCTATTTCAATTTATATAATCCTAAATTTAAACATTTGAAATAAAATATTATAAGAAAAAATTTAGTAATACGGTTTTTTATGTTATGAATTTCATGATATATGTTTTATGAATGTAAATACTTAATTAAAAACTAAAATGATTTATTCAACAATTTCCTAGGTTATTAGATAAAAAATTAGTGAATAATATTCATACCTAATAATTTAATGGCTAGGTTATAACTATCACATTTAAATAATAATATTACATGGTTCCTTATGCTCGATGTTGTGTATTTTGTACGATATCGAATATAGTCTTAATTTTAAGAAAATATTTTGATATTGCATTAAAAATGTGATTTGTTTTTTATGAACGTATTGGATTTTTAGATGGTCTATGAGTATGATATACTCTATAATACCAAATGTAGGATCGAAATAATAGAGATACATAATAAAGTATCTAAATATTCTTAATATACAGGAGGGGGGGTGAATTGTATGCTTTAAAAATTCTCTTTGGATCTTTTAAATGTGATTATGTTTAACAACGATAAACAAGGTAATTCACAAAACCTCTAGTTCTACACACTTTCTTGATTCAGAAAATATGATTCCAAGAATGTGAATCTAGAAAGATGGTTCCGGAAAATGAAACTTAATGAAATTTTACAACAACAATGATTCTACCTTAAAGTGTATAGACTATTACTAAATCAAAGTACATGTATAAGGAAGGATAAGATAGTTATACTTTCCTCAACAAATAAAATGCAGTAGGAAACTTGTAACAAAACAAGTAACAAGTAGTTCATCTTTTAACCCAAAGAGAAGGGTATTGTCATGACCCGTCCCAATGGGGCCCGTGCCGTGACTCCCCAAGCCCGCCTCCACTTGGCCAGGGGCTGGTGACTAGCACCGAATAGGAACATTACTAACATGGGAGGCATTGCCTAAGTACCTGTACACACACACACATCTCTAAGCCCACAAATTCTGAAATGTAAAACACTAAGAAAAAATATGCATGCATACAAATAAACCCCAACCAAAAGAGTACGATGAAAGGTATAGTACTGTAAAAGTAAACTAGGCCAGAATACAAGCCCATCAAAAAGAAACAAACAAGATTCTGAAAACTGCAAAGTCCAACCTGTAAAAACAAAAGGCACTGGGACTGCTGCTCGTAGCCATAGGAACACTTCGGCTTGTAGGGAACTTAGAAAGTTCGGTCATGTCCTCGTCCTCCCTGGACTCTGTCAAAAGGTTGCTCATCTACACAATACACTAGACGTGCGGGCAAAGCCCATGCAGGGGTGAGTATAAAAATACTCAGTAGAGGACCCCAAAAACCACAAAGCAATAAACAAAGTAAAGGTACAGTCATCTATGTACAGTATATGTCTATATAACATATAGAACAAACTAGATATACTCAAAACCCAGACCCATAGTCTAGAGATAGGTCACGCAACCACATACCCCCGTAAGGGATTCTGTTCGAAGATTCCATGATGCACTCGTTCTGGGAGAACACACTCCACGAGTCATATATCTATGATGACATCTGTCCGAGAAGTGATGCTCGTCGGGAACCATCACGAGATATGGATACACTCATTACGGGAGACACACACCTAATTAGAAAGGTTACGATAGATAGAAGCACTCATTATGGGAGACACACTCCTGAGAGGGAAAGATCACAATACACAGATGAAGATCATTGCCAGGTCCATGGCGGATATCGTGACTCATCCGAATTCACCAGTTATGTGATACACCAGCTAGGTAGAGGATCAACATCGGGTAAGGTTGGTCACGTTGATGCTTGACTCTACCTGGGGTCAATAATGGATAGAGGATCATGATCTGGGCCTCTCGGATGGATGCCTGACTCTATCACAGAAAGTCCTGCTGAAGTTATCATACTCCTGAGTGTGAAATGATATCTGACAATCAAGGGAATGAGAAGAAGGGGAACTAACCCAAATGAAATATATCCATGGTACGGTGAATGAAAGGACCATTCCATTTTCCAAAAAGTGCACGGCGTGTAGAAAAGATACATGCAGTGTTGTCTAACCTAGGGTACGGCCCGTGTACAATGGCCCGTGTCATAGGCTGGTCATGTAGGAAAAACTAAGTACATGGCATGTAGTATGGTGTACACGCCATGTCTGGGTAATTGGGGTTGGCTCCATGTACTCTGGCCATGTGCCCATACACGGTCATCAACCCATGTACTCCAACATGTATAATCCGCACACGGGGTAACCCGCGCTGCTGTTCTCGCCTGGCCATGTGATGGAGTACATGGTCATGTACTCCATCCCGTGTCTGCGTATCCGCAAGATACACGCCGAGTCCCTTGTAGCCGCTTCTGCCAAGTTTTACACGCCGTGTCACCTGAAGCCGTGTAGATCATCTCATGTCCATGTACTACCCAAAGTATACGCAGAGCTTCAGGGAAGTCCCAACATGTCATGGGACCAGGGTCACACGCCGTGTGATTCTTCTCTGACCCCAAAACCTTAGTCGTTGCCGCTAGTACTACACGGCGTGTTCTTCAGAAGTACACGCCCTGTATTCTGGAAATTTCTAGAAATGGTGATCTTTGCTGGCGCGCCTCCCTTGCTGCTCCAAACATTGATCCAGCCATCCGATCTCCACAAAACCTTTAGTTTTTGGTCTCCCTAACACCACGAAGCCGCTTCCTGTGTTTTCGGACCTCCAATCGGCTCCGAAAAATGCGTTTTGATCTTCCCGCATAAAGTACGCTCGAAGAAAACCCTTTTCGATCTGGTCCGATTCATCATCTGCTATCGTTGCCACACCTCCACAAGGTTGTTGCGGTGTCGAACCTTCTATTTGGGATCATTGCATCACAGAACGGATGCACAACGATCTGTTGTTCATCTCCCCGTGAATAACGTCAAGAATGTGTGAGGAAAGAAGGGGGAAGAAATCCAAATAAACAAATTGAGGAACGAACCTCTACCGTCGTTCTTCACGGCGTTAATCCTCTCTTGTTAATAGGATTAAACCGAGCAATAACCATAAAGCATGGATCAATTCCCCATAATCATCCCAAAGAAAATCCCTCCCGCAAGAATGCACGAATCCACGGATCAACTTGTTCGTGGTTGATCCACGTTCGTGGTTTAAACTCTAAAATGGGGAAAGGAAATTGAAATAACGAATCCCTACATTTGGAAAGGACCAATCGTTAACAAAGGCGTCGCGCTACCATTGTCGTCGAGATCCTTCAACGTTGTTGGCATAGCGATTCTCGACTTTGATCCGTCATTGTTCGTCACCGAGAGTTTGTTCCAACGCACCACAGATTCAGTAGAGGTTCCTCTCAAACATCGCCAACGATCAACAATTGTTCACCCATTTAAAAAGGGAAATAAGATTGGCACTTAATTACACGGTGATATTAATGACTCCTACTTACCAAATCATGAGTCATTATGACGCGCCATTAGTTAAGGAAACAGATGTCCCATTGCTGTGTATTAAAGAGTCCAACTTTCCATTTATTTTCCATTATGACACAAAATTTAATTAAGGAAACAACAACCCTTTTAACATGCTACAACGGTTGTTTCCATAAAATAAAATAAACATTTAGATTTTTATTTTATTTTATTTTATTATTAAATCATCTGAAAATTAACTTTTTCCCTCAACCCACACCGGTCAAGGTTAGCATCATTCTTAGGTAAAGGCGTTGTCCCGGATGCAACGGTGCACTCATATTTTTAATCAGGGCATCCGTTTATAAACTTCCACAACCGCGCACAAGTGCCGACTCACATAACTTAAAATGTTCAAACCACCATTCCGGTCTCACTGGAACTCGGAATGATGTGTCGTCTTCATGACCAGTCTCGAAATAATTCCATTTAATATTTAAAAATAATAAACTGAAATTCCGAGACATTACATTCTCCCCACCTCGGGGCTTTACGTCCTCGAAAAACCAGAACTAGGGCTACTCAAAAAGATGTGGGTACTGGGAACGAATCTGAGCCTCCTGCTCCCACATGCCCTCCTGAAGATTCCCATGCTTCCACCGGACGCGCACCAAGGGAATCGATCACCCATGAAGAATCCTCTCATATCGATCCTCGATCTCCACCAGGTACTCAGCAAAGGTCACTCCATCCTCGATGTGCAGCTCACCCTAGTTGATGACGTGTGATGAGTCATGCACGTACCTCCTTAGCTGCATCATGTGGAAGACATCATGTACCTGATGCAACTGTGGAGGTAGATTTAGGCGGTACGCCACCTCTCCAACTCTACACAGAATCTGGAAAGGTCCGATGAACCTCAGAGATAGCTTGCCGCGTCGGCCAAATCTCCGCAACGCTCATCGAGTTGAGACTTGAAGAAAGACGTGGTCTCCCTCTTCGAACTCCAGAGGTCTCCGTCGCCTGTCAGCATAAGACTTCTGCTGGCTCTAGGCAGTCTTCATCCGCTCCCGGATGATCTGCACCTTCTCTATGGTAGCTCTCACTAACTCTGGACCCATGAGTGTTGACTCTCTGGGGTCGGTCCAGCAAAGCGGTGACCGGAAGGGTATCCCATACAAAGCCTCGAACGGTGCCATACTGATGGTGGAGTGGTAGTTGTTGTTGTACGCAAACTCCACTAGTGGTAGGTGGTCCTCCCAACTGCGACCAAAGTCCAAGATATAGGCTCGCAACATATCCTCCAGAACATGAATGGTCCTCTTTGTCTATCCATCCGTCTGGGGATGAAACGTTGTGCACAAGCATAGCTGATTCCCAAAAGCCTCATGCAATCCCTTCCGCAGTCGGGATGTGAAGCGGGCGTCTCGGTCTGAGACTATAGTCGAGGTAACTCCATGAAGCCGAACTATCTCCTACATGTAGAGGCGTCCAAAGCTCTCTATGGAACTCTGCTCCCTAATAGCTAAGAAGTGGGCTGACTTGGTGAGTCAGTCAACGATCACCCAGATGGAATCGTTCCCCTTGGATGTCCATAGTAAGCCCATCATGAAGTCCATCGATATTCCATCCCACATCCACTTTGGGACTTCCTAGGGTGAGCTAATCCTACTGGAACCTGGTGTTTAGCCTTCACCTGCTGGCATGTGGGGCATCGAGAAACGAAATTGGCTACTGTCCTCTTCATGCCTGACCACCAAAACTATCGTCGGAGGTCCTGGTACAACATTTCCACACTAGGATGTACCACCAAAGGGGATGTATGGAACTCCCTCATGAAATCCTCCTACAACGCCACTAGTACAACAATGTGTCCTCTGAAAAGAAGAATGTGCTCCCCACCTTGTGAATATCCATCAGGAGCATGTCATGTGAAAAACTGAGCATGTAAAGCCACATAGTTGACATCCCCAAGATTTGCCTCCCTAACTCGCTGTAAGAGTGGAACAGTGACAACCATTGACTGTAGGTAATCTGTAACCTCTACATCCACGAAGGATAACTGTAACGTGGCTAACTGCGGTGTCGCCTCACTCAACAGCTGTGAGATCGACCTTTTTCTAAGAGCAGCTGCCACCTTGTTCCCCTTTCCCGAAGTATAGATAATCTCAAAATCATAGTCTTGGAGGAACTATAACTAATGCCTCTACCTCAGATTTAGATCCTTCTGTGAGAAGATGTGCTTGAGGCTCTTGTGGTCAGGGTAGACAATAAACCGCTCACCCATAAGGAAGTGTCGCCACATCTTCAATGCGAAGACTACCGTTTCCAACTTGAGATCATGGGTCGCATAGTTCTAATCATGTGGCTTAAGCTAGCGCGAACCATAAGGAATCACTGCATGCCTCTGCATCAGGACGCAGCTGAGCCCGGTCCCTAATGCATCACAGAAAACTACGTACTCGACACCCTCCTCAGTAAATCTCAAGACTGGGGCACTCATCAAATTCTGTCTCAACTTCTTGGAAGCCTACTGTTACTTCTCCATCCATACGAAGGGATTACCCTTCCTAGTCAAGGCTGTTATCAGTGCTGATATCTGGAAGAAGTCAGGAATGAACCTCCGGTAATACCCTGCCAACCGAAGGAATCTCGGGAACTCTGTCACGCTCCTAGGTGGCTCCCATTCTAATACAGCCTCCACATTGGCTGGGTCCACAGCCACTACATTTTTTGAGATGAAATGTCCTAGAAAGTCGACCTCATGAATCCAGAACTAACACTTAGAGATATTTCCATAAAGCCGGTGCTCCCGGAGTACGTCCAGAACCATCCGCAGGTGTCTTGGGTGCTCCTCTTCTGACGCTGAGTACACAAGGATGTCATCGATGAAGCCCACCAAGAACCGGTCCATGTACGGCTGGAAGATCTGGTTCATCAGCCCCATGAACACTGCGGGGGAATTAGTCATGCCAAAAGGCATCACCATGTACTCATAGTGACCATAGCGGCATCTGAAAGCCGTCTTCTGTATATCCTCATCCCGCACTCATAGCTGGTGATAGCCTGATCGAAGGTCAACCTTCAAGAACCATTTTTCCCCTCTTAGCTGATCGAAGAGGTCATCGATTCCCGGCAGTGGATACATGTTCTTCACCATCACCTGGTTCATGCGCCGGTAATCCACGCACAGTCTCAAACTCCCGTTGGCCTTCTCGGTAAACAAGACCAGGGCCGCCCAGGGTGAAACACTGGGTCTCACAAAAACCTTGCTCTGAAAATACTCCAACTTCACCTTCAGCTCATGGATCTCTACGGGAGCCATCCGATATGCCGACGAGGAAATCGGTGTCATCCCGGGGTGTAAGTCGATGCAGAAGTCAATTTCCCAGCGGAGAGGTAATCCTAGAACATCTTCGGGAAAGACGTCCTCATACTCCACCACCACTGCTCGAAACTAAGATCTCACAAGATCAACTACTCAGAGGGTAAGGCTAGCCAACTCATGAGTGATCGGCTGCACCCTCCTATGCATGAGCCCATTCTGTGTTGCCTGGGTTTCCCGTTCTCCGACAAAGGAAAACCTCGTTTCATCACGGCGGGCACACCATGCCCTTTGCCTAAAACTGTCAATCTAGGCATGGACCAAAGATAACCAATCCATACCAAGAATGACATCGTAAGGCCTCGACGCTACCACTAAGAGGTTCCAACCGAAGCTCTCGCCTCCAAGGGTAAGATCACAATGTATGCAAAGGTGTGTGATCGTTGAGTCTCCTCCCGTAGGTGTCTCCAAGCGTAAGGATCGAGTCAACAGTTCTACCGGAATCTCGAGGTTTTGTACAAGACATGTGGCAATAAGGGAATGACTGGCACCTGTGTCTATGAGTATAGTAGAGAAAAGGCACATATCGTACGTTGAATCATTCCTTGAGCCCTTGGGTTGTATGCCTCGACCGCATACAGTTGTCCTCGCCCCTGTCCCCCAGCTCCCTGAGTCTGGTGCGGACCTCCTGGGGGGTGGTGGTGGAAGTAAGTCGAAGCGTCTGCCACCAGCTGCATCTCTGCCTGCTCCTCTGCCATGTCCTCCACCTGGCGGGTCTTCCTGCTCTGTACTCTGCCTCTACCTCGGTGGTCTATCCACCGCTTCCCTGTCAGCAGCTCGACAAGTTGGGAAATATCTAGCGAGATGTCCCCTACCGTCTCATGCATAGCATCGCTTCTCCCTAGGCTTACTAGATCCAGAATGAGAGCCCTAGACTATCGATCCCCTGTCCTAGGTCCTCCTATGACATTTCCCACATCTAGATCCATGTGTCTGACGTCGGCTCCCTGCTGTCGGGGTCTTTTCACCTATCTGCCTGCTGTTGACTACCGGTGGATGTCTCTGCTCTTCCAAGACGATCTCGATCACCAAGTCTCGCTCGAGCACTCCAGCAAAAGTTGAAATGAAAAGAGGCATGACACTAGCTCAGATGTCACATCATAGACCTCACTGAAAGGTCCGAGCTCTGAAGTTCTGATCCCTGACCATATCCATCGAGTACCTGACAAGGTTGGTGAACCTCGATGAATAGTCAGCTACTGTCATATTGCCCTGCTGTAGCTGAAGAAGCTCATGGATGCGTACATCTCTCAGCGTAATCGGAGAGAACTCCTCTCGGAAGAGTCGCTCAAACTCCATCCATGAAAGAGTATCCACTTCATGAGTCTATGTGGTCAGACTCCACCATCATCCTGATGAACCCTGAAGAAGGCTCGCTCCTAGGATCACCATCTGGTCTGCTGGTGTCCTCACTAGACGGAAAACTCTGGTCACCGCCTCAAGCCAGTCCTCACCTGCATGAGGGTCGGGCTCACCTCAAAATCTGAGGGGTATATGTCTCTGGAACTCGTGGAGAGCACTAAGCCTGTGCTCCTCTCCGGTCGGTACTACAAGTACCACTGGCTGCTTCACTGGTGTTGGTATAGCAGGTGCACCACCTGGTGGTATCGCCTGGGGAGCTGGTCCCTGTATCGAAGCCTCGTCACTGAGGGGGTAATCCTCGTGATCGTGCTACTGAATCCTAGCAGGTATGCATCACAGAGGCACCCTTTAAACAAAAAAGATGTATTATGGTCAATGAGTATATGTAGATAGCTGACACAAAGGACATAGAAAATCCAACCCATTCCTATATGATGCATGTACCTTTTATTTCCCCACAACCAGTTTTTTCGTGTACCGAGTCGAAAAGCAGGTTATCAGAGTCCTGGTGTATGGATACGTCGGCCGCCGCACCAACACTGGAGTCTCTGGCCTGAAAGCCAAACCCAAAACACCTAACACTGTTTCCCAAAACCAACTTAGAGACTCTTGGTCCTAATGTAGAATTGACCACCTCTGATACCACTCTGTCATGACCCGTCCCAATGGGGCCCATGCCGTGACTCCCCAAGCCCACCTTCAATAGGCTAGGGGCTGGTGACTAGCACCTAATATGAACATTACTAACATGGGAGGCATTTTCAAAGTAATTGTACACACGCACACATCTCCAAGCCCACAAATGATGAAATGTAAAACACTAAGGAACAATATGCATGCATACAACGAAACCCCAACCAACAGAGTATGAGGAAAGGTAGAGTACTGTAAAAGTAAACTGGGCCAGAATACAATCCCACCAAAAACAAACAAACAAGAGTATGAAAACTACAAAGTCCAACATGTAAACAAAAAAGGTACTGGGACTGCTGCTCATAGCCGTAGGAACACTTCGGCTTGTAGGGAACTGGGAAAGCTCGGTCCTGTCCTGATCCACCCTGGACTCTATTAAAAGGCTGCTCGTCTGCACAAGACACTAGACGTGGGGGAAAAGCCCGGGCAAAGGTGAGTATAACAATACTCAGTAGAGGACCCTGAAAACCACAAATAAATAAACAAAGTAAAGGTACAATCAGCTATGTACAGTATGTATCTACAGAACATATAGACCAAACTAGATATACTCAAAACCCAGACCCATAGTCTAGAGATAGGTCACACAACCACATACCCCCGTAAGGGATTCTGTTTGAAGATTCTGTGAGACACTCATTCCGGGAAAACACACTCCACGAGTCTTATAGCTCTGATGAAATCCGTCTGAGAAGTGTTTTTCATCAGGAACCATCACGGGGGATGGATACACTCATTACGGGAGACACACTCATGATTGGAAAGGTTACGATAGATAGAAGCACTCATTACGAGAGACACACTTCGAAGTGGGAAAGATCACAACTCACAGATAAGGATCACTTCCAGGGCCATGGAGTATATCGCGACTCATCCAGATTCACCAGTTAGGTGATACACCAGCTAGGTATAGGATCAACTCCCGGTAAGGTTGGTCATGTCGATGCCTAGCTCTACCTAGGGTCAAGAATGGATTGAGGATCTCGATCCGGGCCTCTTAGATTGATGCCTAACTCTATCACAGAAATCCCTACAGAATGGATCATACTCCTGAGTGGGAAATGATGCCTGACCTTCAGGGGAGTGAGAAGAAGGGGAAATAACCCAAACAAAAGATTTATAAGGTACGGTGAATGAAAGGACTATGCCGTTTTCGAAAAAGTACACTGTGTGTAGAAAAGATACACACCGTGTTGTCTGACCCTGGGTACTGCATATGTACAACGGCTCATGTAATAGGCTTATCATATAGGAAAAACTAAGTACACGGCGTGTAGTATGGTGTACACGCCGTGTCTAGGTAATTGGGGTTGGCTTCGTGTACTCTGGCCATGTGCACGTACACGGTCATCAACCCGTCTACTCAAACCCATGTAATCCGCACATGGGGTAACCCGTGCTACTGTTCTCGCCTGGCCGTGTGATGAAGTACATGGTCGTGTAATCCATCCTGTGTCCGCGTATCTGTGAGATACATGTCGAGTCCCATGTAGCTGCTTCTTCGAAGTTGTACACGCCGTGTCTCCTGAAGCCGTGTAGATCATCCAGTGTCCGTGTACTACCCAAAGTACATGTCGAGCTTTGGGGAAGGTCCAACACATTGTGTGACCTGGGTCACACGTCATGTGATTATTCTCTGATCCCGAAACCCTATCCACCACCACCAGTACTAAACGACGTGTTCTTTAGAACTACACGCCATGTATTCTGGAAATTTGTAGAAACAACGCTCTTTGTTGGCGCGCCGCCCGTGCTGCTGCGAACGTTGATCCAGCCATCTGATTGCCACAAAACCTTTAGATTTGGTCTCCCCAACACCACGAAGCCTCCTCCAGTGTTTTCGGTCCTCCGATCAGCTCCGAAAATGTGTTTTGATCTTACCACATGAAGAATTCTCGAAGAACACCCTTTCTGATCCGGTCGGATTCGTCGTCCGCCATCGTCGTCTCATGTCCACAAGGTCGTTACGGTGTTGAACCGTCGATTCGAGATCGTTGCATCACAGAATGGATGCGCAACGATCCGTTGTTTGTCGCCCCACGAAGAACGTGAATAATTCTCGAGGAAAGATTGGGTAAGAAATAAATATAAACAAATTGAAGAACGAATCTCCGCATTCATTCTTCAAGGCATTGATCCACTCCTGTTAATAGGCTTAAACGGAGCAAGAATCATAAATCATGGATCAATTCCCCAAAATCATCCCAAAGAAAATCCCTCACACAAGAACGCATGAATCTGTGGATCAAATTGGGACTCCAATTTCAACCCACACACTCACCGAAACACATTAGCGCAGGTTTGGGTCAAACTTCATGGCATCAATTGGTTTTTCTGGCACCCAAAAATATTGAATGACATTGCGTCATGCATAGGCACACCCCTCAAAATCGATCAACGAACTTTGAATGCTAATTTAGGAATCTTTTCTAGAATCATGGTAGAAATTAATCTGGAATCAAAGCTTCCCAACACTATTAACTTCACTGACAAGGATTAAAAAGTGGAAATTAATATTGAGTATGAGAAGATACCTCCTTTTTGTGAGCATTGTAATATCATTGGTCACAATATCTATAATTGTAGATTGATTAGGAAACAACCAATTCAACTACCTGACAACGACTGGAAAGAAATAAGGAGGAATAGGAAGGACAATGCTCCCTTGGTTAGTGCTCCTAAAACATTTAAAACTGCAACCTGGGTGAGAAAACCCATAACTTCATCTCATTTAGGGGAGACCTCGGGTACTAAATGGGATGACCTTGTCGAAGAGGAAGAAAACAACAAATCTCACACAAACAAATTGGAATTTTCTATTTTAGACAGCCTTATGGAGGATACTAAAATTGTGAACTCTGGCTCCTGTACTGCTGATGAGAATAAGGAAGCTGCCACTCCTCACACTGCTTCCAATATCACTTTAACCACGGATGTGCAGAATGCTCCTCAGGACAACTTGAACATTATTTTTCAGGAGCCTCTCTCTTTGGTAAAAAACTCCGCTAACATGCAGGATTCTATCTCTTACTTCCCAGAGGTGCGGTGTCCTTTGGAGCAGATCAATGAAGAGCATACCTCGGTTGTTCCACAGCAGGTCCAGGAGCATGCTTCCCCGGTTACAGAGGCCTCTTCTGCTCTCATCACTGGGCAAAGCTGTGCTTCTCACCTCAGAAAGCTATGGTCTGTTTCTCTTGCTGCTCCCCATTCTGATCTGGAAGTTTCATCAGGTACTTGCAGCATTTCTGTCCAGCATGATAGTTTACATTTGAATTGTGTTAAGGCTGATAACAACAATGACCTCATTTCTGTTTTTCTGACACCCAACAATAACAACTCCCATGTTATTGACACACAAAATATTTCTTTAGATGATTCTGCTACCATTATTGTCCCTACCAAAGGCAAGAAACTGCCTAACTCAAGCCCCAACATGTCAAAAAATGTCAGAAGATCAAATAGACATAAAGGCTCAGATAGTAAGAAAAAAGGGAGTTCTAACTCCAAACGTAGATTTAAATGAAGATTATTTATTGGAACTGTCAAGGTATTACAAACTTTGACACCTTTAATGTTTTACAAAGAATGGTAAATGTTCAGAAGCCTTTAATTTTTTCCATTGCTGAACCTAAAACAATCTTTTCTACTGATCTTGTTCACTTTTGTCGCTTTGGATACACCTTCATCGGTGCTTGTCAAAACAACAAAAATTTTGATTCTCTTTGGACCTTTTCTCATCCCTCCCTGTCTAATGTTAATGTTTTCCATGTTTCCGATCAAAGTTTCACTTGTGATTTTATGATTGATAATGCCCATCTATTTTGTTCCTTTATCTATGCTAAGAACAAATATCAAGATAGGAGATCTCTCTGGCGAGACCTCTCCTCTCTGAACTCAAAAATTCATTCCCCCTGGATCGTTGCTGGTGATTTTAATGCTATAATTTCACCTGGTGAAAAAATTTGTCCTCTTCATTCAAGTCTGTCTATGAGGGAGTTTAAGGCTGCTATTGAAACCTCTAATCTAACTGAGATTACTTTAAAAGGCGCCAAATACACTTGGTATAGGAATCACTACAATAGAGTGGTTGCGAGAAAACTTGATAGAGCCTTTTCTAATGACCATGCTTTAGATACTTGGGACTCCATTTCCAGTACCACCCTTCCTAAGATTCATTCTGATCATCATCCTATTTTAGTCATCATATCTCTCAATACTCGGAAGCCCTCTTTCCCCTTTAGATTCAACAATGCTTGGTTCTCTGATCCTGACTGTTTTAATCTCATAAAGCATTGCTGGTCCTCTTTGAATCAACCTGATGATGATTTCCCTTGTCCCCTTAAATTAAAATTTCTCAAACGCAAGCTCAAAAGTTGGTGCAGCACTAAGGCGGTTCAAATTGATAATGACATTCTCTCTCTTGAGAATGAGTTGCATCAAATTCAAAACAATATCACCCACTCAGACTTCGCTTCTGATCACCATCACGAATCTCACGTTACTATGAACCTGAATATGCTCCTTTCTTTCAAAGACAACATCCGCAAACATACTTTTAAACTCAAATGGATTACTGATGGTGATCATAATACCAAGTTCTATAATGCTTTACAAAGAATTTGAAAAGCTAGTAGACCCCTTGCCTCCCTAAAAAATGGAGACAACCTTTTGGATAATGAAGAAGATATTGCTAATCATGTTGTGTCTTACTTTGAATCGTTATTCAATGGGACTTGTATGAATAAAGATCTCATTAATGACATCATCCCTACAATTGTTACAGATGTTGATAACAGTTTTCTCCTGATTGTTCCCCTTGATCATGAAATTAGTGACACTGTTTTTGGTTTGAATCCTGACAGTGCCCCTGGGCCCGATGGATTCAATAATGGTTTCTATCAAAATTATTGGGACATCATTCATGCTGATGTTTGTAAGCTTGTCAAAGCCATCTTTTCTAACGGCTTCTTACCTCATGGTTTAAATTCCCAATTCCTTGCTTTGATTCCCAAAGTAGATAATGCCTCTGAAATCCACCTCTTTCGCCCTATTGCTCTGATCAACTCCCTTTATAAAATTATCACCAAGCTTATTGCTAACAGACTTAACACTATCACTGATAAAATTATCTCCTGTAATCAATTTGGCTTTATCAAGGGGAGATCTATACAAGATTGTATCTGTCTTTCTTCAGAATGCACTAACATGTTAAATAATAAGAATAGAGGTGGAAACATTGCCATTCAACTTGACATTTGCAAAGCTTTTGACACTATGGATTGGAACTTCATTTTCAAAGTTCTTCATGGTTTTGGATTCAATGATATTTTCATTTCTAGAATTAAAAACCCTCTTCCATTCAGATCATGTTTCCATCCTGGTTAATGGATCTCCTAGAGGATTTTTCAAATTCTCTAAAGGGGTAAGACAAGGTGACCCCCTTTCTGCAATTCTTTTTTCCATTGTAGAAGACTATTTTAGCCGTATTCTCACCAAGCTGGTTGAGAAAAACAAGATAAAACCAATTCATGCTTATAGAAACATGAATGCCCCCACCCACCTCCTTTATGCTGATGACATCATTCTCTTTTTAAAGGGTGACATAAAAAACATTAGAACTCTTAAAGCTGCTCTCAAGCATTACGAGGAGGTCTCGGGTCAAGTCATTGGATGGAATAAATCTTTCATTTACTTTGGGAAAAACATCCCTCCTTCTAGGAAAAATAATATCATCAATGAGCTTAACATCAAAGAAGGTTCTTTCCCTTTCAGATACCTTGGCGTTCCCATTTTCTGGGGTAGACCTAAAGCTTTCTACTTTTCTAACATTATTGACCAGGTTCTTAATCATCTTTCCTCCTGGAAAGGAAAATCTCTCTCCATGGCGGGGTGAATCTTCCTTGTCAAGTCTGTTATTGTTTCCAAACTTGTTTATTCGATGATGGTATATAAATGGCCCATTAGTCTCATAAAAAAATAAATGTTCACATAAAAAACTTTGTCTGGACTGGAAGCACCTTGGAGAGGAAACTTGTGACTATCCCTTGGGCTAAATGCTGCAAACCTCTAAACATTGGTGGTCTTGGCATTAAAAACATTAAATACTTCAATGAAGCTCTTCAAGCCAGATTAACTTGGAACCTGATTCACAATGACACCCACCCCATTGCTTTCATCAAAAATAGGTTCATTGATAGATTGAAAAGATCTAATAGGAGTTTCATGACCTCCTCCATTAGGCCCTCTGTTAGAGACACGTTTGACATTATTATGCACAACGCAAGATGGATGGTCTCGAGAAACTCTTCCATGAGATTCTGGTTGGACAACTGGACTGGCACTCCTCTTATCTCTTTGATCCCCCTTGATGATATCCCTGATGACATCAACTCATCCATATGTAATGTGCTTAATTCTCACATTGATAATCTTCCTGAAAACATTGTTCAAATTATTGATTCTTACCACTTTTTTTCCTCGTGTGACTTCTTGATTTGGGAACCTTCACATAATGGGATTCTTAACTCCAAAAATTTTTATAATAATTCCTTACACAACGCTGATAATGATTTGAACTGGATAAAAAAATTTGACAAGCTCTGGATTAAACCTTCCAGACTCACTCTCATTTGGCGTCTTGCCTACAATAGGGTCCCCACTGATTCTTGTCTTCAACGTTTTGGTATTAAACTTTGTTCAAAATTTCATTTTTGCAATCAGCATAGAGAAGATACTAACCACCTATTTCTATCTTGTGCTACTGCCACTGCTCTTTGGAAATATATCTTTGACACTTTTGATTGCAGATGGCCGGTATATAACTCTATTGATGAACAGATTAAACGTTGCGTTGCTATGGACTCCTCTCACCAAATTAGAAATTTGTTCCTAGCTGGGGTTGCTGAGCTGATTCATGTGATCTGGTATGATAGAAACTCTATTCTTCATAATAATTGCTCACACAACACTAATGCAGGTAAAATGAGAATTCTCATCGCTATTTGGGAAGCCGCTTTGATCCAGAATGGTCCCTGCAACAATTCGGTGGCGGACTTTATGATCCTTCGCCATCTTCAAGTTGAGGCCATTTTCATGAAACTGTTGCGCACCCTTGAGATTTTCTGGAGACCTCCATTTCCAGTTTGGATTAAAATCAATGTGGATGGCACCTCTAAGGGAAATCCAGGTCCTGTGGGATGTGGAGCTGTCTTCAGAAATCATCATGGTCACATCGTGGGATGATTTTTTGGAGGCTGTGGTACTGCATCCTCACTAGAAGCTGAGATGCTAAGTGTTATTGATGCCATTGATTTTTCTCTTCGTCATGGGTGGAACAATTTATGGATTGAGAGCGACTCTACTAATATTGTTTAAGCCATTTGGAAGGGAGATTTTCATCTTTCTTGGCCGATTACTACTCGCTGGATGAACTACCTCCAAGCTCTCCATGACGTCAATTACATTGCAACTCATACTTATCGTGAAGCGAATATGGTTGCAGATGCTCTCGCTAACAAAGGCATTAATCAAGCAATAACTTGGATGGAGGAGCTTCTAGAAAACCTGATTCCGTTGCAAGTCAAAGATTGTAATTTGATCCCGTCTTTTAGACTCTTGTAATCTTTCTTTTTTTCTAATAAATTTGCTTTGGTCTTTTGACCAAAGCGCCACATTCTCTAAAAAAACATGTTCGTGGTTTATCTACGTTCGTGGTTTAAACTCAAAAACGTGAAAGGTAATTGAAAAAATGAACCCCCACCTTTTGAAAGGATCAATCGTTGATGAAGGTGTCATGCTGTCATTGTCGTCAAGATCCTTCAACGTTATTGGCATAGCGATTCTCGACTTCGATCCGTCGTCGTTCACCACCGAGGGTTTTTTCCAACGCGCCACAGATTCGGCAGAGGTTCCTCTCAAACGTCGCCAACGATCAACAATTATTCACCCATTTAAAAAGGGAAACAAGATTGGTACTTAATTATGCGGCGATATTAATAACTCGTACTTACCAAATCTTGAGTCATTATGATGCGCCATTATTTAAGGATACAGATGTCTCATCGCTGCGTATTAAAGAGTCCAGCTTTCCATTTATTTTCCATTATGACACAACATTTAATTAAGGAATCAACAACCCTTTTAATTTGCTACAATAGTTGTTTCCATAAAATAAAATAAACATTTAGATGTTTATTTTATTTTATTATTAAAACATCCAAAAATTAACTTTTTCCCTCGACCCGCACCGATCGAGGTTGGCCTCATTCTTAGGTAAAGTCGTTGTCCCGGATGCAACGGTGCGCTCCGATTTTTAAACCAGGAATCTGTTTGGAAACTGCCATAACCATGCATAAGTGCCAACTCACTTAACTTAGAAAGTTCAAACCACAATTCTGGACTCACTGGACCTCAGAATGATGTGCCTTCTTCACGCCCGGTCTCGAAATAATTCCATATAATATTTAAAATTAAAAAACAGAAATTCAGAGACATTACAAGTATCCAACAACCACGGATTAAGGTCCCTTGATTTATACTTTCAATAAAGTCTATCTTACACACACTAGGGTAGTCCCTCGATATGAAGATCAGAGTCAATCTTGATATCCCCACAAGCCCTCATCTTCAAGGTAGTCGACACCTCTGTCTTCCTCAACAAGGAAGTCCTCAACTTCAAGGTAGTGGGCACCTTTGTCTTCCTATCCCCGGAAGCTCTTGAATGTAATCAACAACATTTGGATTCTCACAAAGAAAATATGAATAAGAAGTTCAGTACGCAAAAAGCATGCGAGTCTCTCTCTAGAAATCATTTCAACTATATGTAATCTCTAGAGTCATTGAACAGTGTTGAGCTCTTTTTAATTGATCTCTTATTTATAGGCACATCACCAATGGTCGACTCCCTCCTCCAACGGTTATATTTTTCATTGAATTTTGGAGGGACCTATACACGTGTCACTCAAACAACATTTAGTTACTAACTGAATGCACGACATTGTTTTACAACAAAAACAAGTGTAAGAAAAAATATGGTTACATTAAAAAAACTAATATTCAGAATGTAAGAAAATAAAATTTCGGAGTCTAACAAAAAATGAATTGGGATTCAATAATACAAGGATATTAGGATTCTGTTTTCTAGGAATTCAGATTCTATTTCCTAGGAATTCGGAACATGAACTCTATAGAATTATAGAGTCTTAATTTCATGGAAATTCGGAATCTGGATTCACAAGAATTAGGAACCTGAACTTACAATGTTCAGAGTCTGAATTCATTATAATTCAAAGTTAGAACTCATAGGAAATTGTAACCTGAATTCAGTGTTAGAACACATAGGAATTCATAAAAAGAATTTAGATTCATTATTCATAAGACTTCGTACTCAGAATTTATAATCAGAATTCAGAGTCAGAACATAGAATAGTTCGCAACCAAAATTCTGAGAATTCGGATCCTAAAACAGAATGCTTCATATATAGGTATTTATAAGATTCTGAGGTTTTGGTTACAAACTGAATTTTACACTTATAAAAATTATGATATGAACGATGAAAACATGGTAAGGGTAAATTTCCTTGGGAATGGAAATTTTTCCTTATAGAAGTAAAAAATATGGTAAAATGAGATTTTCCTTGAGATAAGGTGTTTGTGATTTTCAAAACAAGAAGGGTTGGTAAAGTCATAAGGAAATTTTAATAACTCAACAATATCCCCCATGTATGAAAGAATGGAAATGTCATAAGGAAAACCTTATTGACTCAACAATATCCCCCTTTTTGGAAAGCACAAACATCCTTGCAAAAAATAATATAAGGACTTAGAAATATTTTTATAGACTTTGAAAATAAAACTTATCTCCTTTATCATATGGGAAAAGATTAATACTACTAACTCCCCCTTAGGGTTTGGAACAGTAAGGATCATATTCAATATTTCCATAATGATATTTTTCATTATCTTGAGTACAGAAATCTCTGTAATGAAAACTCCCCCTTAAATAAACTCCCCCTTACATAGGGATATTAATTATTTACATAGAACACTTTTTCCTTTCACCCCCTTTGTGATTTTCAAAAAAGATTTGAGGGAATGGAAAAGAAATTATAGTACCAGAAATATTAGTACAAAGCATGCAGATAGAAACGAGCAACCAAAATTTCCTTAAGATTGGAATAATTTGTACAAGGAAAGAAAATAAAACAAAAGATTGGATTTATTTGCCTTTCTTCTCCTTGAGTATCAATTTCTTCACTATGGTTTTCAGCTTCTTTAGCTCCTTTTGGTTTTCCTCTGTTTGCTTCTCTAAGGATTAGATCTTTTCTTCCTGAGCCTTCAGAGCCTCTGCCTGATATTTCAACAAGTCATCTTGCTTCACTAGCTTCTCTTCAATCTCGATTCGGAGATCCATTTCTCTCTTCTATCTTTGAGTAATAGAGTACAACTTCCCATTCCGATACTTGACCTACTGAATCCGAGTATTCTACTCAAGATTTAGATTTTCCTCAAAGATATTTGTGAGATCCTTTATTTTTCTATCTTCAGTATCAAAATATTCTTTAACATCATCTTGAAACTCAGCAAGCTCTCTAAAATCATCAACTATATTCTTTGACCAACTAACCATTTTCTTACAAGATATTTTGTGGGATTCACAGTTGATATGGAAATATTTCATGTTTGATTCCGACTTGAAACACTTTTCCATCACCATGGACACTGAATCCTATTTTTGGTTCAATGTTTGTTGAAGCATCTGGCATCTCGAATAAATTAATGGGAAAATTGGAATATTCCCAACAAGCTTCTTAAAGGATTGAACTATGAAATCATGTCCCAATTAAGATGATTCTGAATCCGAAACTTTTCTTGGTGAAGGTTCTTTTTCTATCTCAACAAGATTCCTCTTCGAAGATCCACCATCTTCCTTCTTCTTTGAAACAACTTTCGTAGGTGTAACCTCGACAACCACCTGTTTCCCTTTATTTGTTCTCAGAACAGCTTCCTCATCCAGATACTTATGTTCACTGTCAGAGAGTTGAAAAATCTTATCTTTACCTACATTCTTCTTCTCAACTCTAGCCTCAGAATCCTCATGGTGTATGAAATGATGATTATAACTTTTATCCTCTGAGATCTTGTTAACGTCTTCTTCACCCTTCTCATCTTCACCTTCCTCATCCTTCCTTGGAGTTGGGGGCTTTGAAGACTCTACATCATAAGTTCGGATTGATAGTTTCTCAGATGGGGTTTCCTTTTCAGGACAATAATTAACTTTCTTTATAAGGACTCCAGTTCCATCAGTACTTTCAACCTCTTCTTCTCCTTTTTATTCAACTACCTTTTCTTCAAGAATCATTTCTTGGGATTTTTTTAGGGTGAAAAATTTCTTCCCCAGAGTCTCAGGTAGGGGTTCAACCAAGAAATATTTCCGTAAAGGGATGTTCTCAGATGCTATTCCAGTATCCCTTAGAAGGGATTGCACAATTTCAGCCTCATAAATTTTCTTCTTTGGCTTCTTTTCCTTGGATTGCTTCTCAAGCACATCAGCTGCCTTCTCTTTAAATGATTTGGAATCTACAGGATCCAAGAGTAACTATGTCTCTCCTTCCACCCGATTCTTTTTTTCTTCCATCCATTTGGAAACAACATCATCTGGGTAAGATTTATGCTTCTTGGGATTTGGGGGTGTGGATTGAGTTTCTTTTGCTTTAGAGGTTTTCTCTACTTCTTCGACTTCTTTGAACTTCCTCTTTATTCCTCCTTTATTCGATGGTTCAGGAACTTATTATTACTTTATAATAGCTTCAAACTCTTCCTCTGGTTGGTCATAGAATTCTCTTAACTCCTTAGAAAATCCAAATTTCATCCTCTTGAGAGTATCATCACTAATTATCTTGACTTTGCAATTTATCAGCTTGGAACTGCAAAGGATTTTAAAGGACTCCATGCACCGAACAATAATCTTGGAATGAATGGTTGGGTATATAAGAATTTAAGATTTCGAGTTCCCATTCTTAATATTCTCTATCATAATGATAATATGCTTCATCGGGTATATCTTCCTCAGATTCACCAGAAAATCTAGAATGAACATGTCACTCTTTTTCTAGGTGTCCATATCTCCTTTTCTTGGTACGATATAACCATGAACCCACAATTCAAGGATCTGGTTACTGTGTTCAGGTGATCAATCTTTGTAGTCTTGACATCTATAAGTCCAAGACACTCTATAGCTTTTACCTTGACAAAACATCCTTGAACATCTAGCAACTTGTGGGAACAAAATTCAGCTTCCCATTCGAATGGAACTCCAACTAAGCAGGCTGCCTTAGTGTAAGATAATTCATAGGTTTTTCCATAACTTATGAATAAAAACTTTTTTCATCCTTCTTCCTTAAAGAAACTAACTGAATCATAAAACTCAACAAGGAGATCCGGATACACCAAGTCTTTAGCACCTGGATTTGATATGGAGACACTCTCCCAACCATTGAACCTAATGTTCTTGGAGATTATTGAAACATAATTGTTGAAGAAATTCGGATGCACCAACCTTTCTCTATATACTTTCCACTCCGGAATAGGCTTGACAATACACATATCTTTCTAAGAGGATTATTCTACAGACATTCAGACTTGAGAAAACTCTGAGAAGTTCAGAATGGGATTTTGTAAGAGGGAAAGAACTTCGACATGCAAAGGCATGAGATCAATGTGGGACAACCCTTCGGGGGTCCTTTATATAGGTGTTTGATGTGACGGTTCATCTTCCAATCTCGATCTAATGGATGAGAATTATTCTGATCAGATCTAACGGTTGACATGACAACCACAAGGAAAATTTTGGTAGGTTTCGATCTTTTGAGGTTTTAAGAAGAAAACATTCGGATTTAAGAAAACTAGAATCTGAGAAATTTTAAAAGAAAATACCAGCAAACAAATGATGACTATGAAAACTTAATAAAGAAAACATACCTTTCAGAAATCCAGGAAGATTATTCATAATATGAAAAAAATATTCCTAAAGAAATTTATATTCTGAAAAAAATTTATTATTAAAAAAAATTCTATTGTGAATAAAATTTGATTAAAAAATTTTCATTATGAAATACCCTCATTATGAAAATAGTCATTACGAAAATCTCAAGTACCGAAATCTTCATTACGAAACTTTTATGTAAAAAAATTTGAAAACTTCAGTACAAAAAATTTGAAAAACTTCATTACGAAGTTTTTTGAAAACTTCATTATGAAATTTTTTTAAAACTTAATTACTAAAAATTTAGAAAACTTCATTACGAAAATGTTTGAAAACTAACAAGGAATTTTACTCCCATTATGAAAAGGATTTTATTATTGTAAAGAGATTGGTTTCAACATGTGATTAACAAGGAAAATTACCTTACAGTTATAATTCAAGACTTCTGTTTAATGTATTCAAATTTATCGGAGGGTAATGATTTTGTGAAAATATCAGCAAGTTGATCTTGCGTTCCGATAAATTAAAGAATGATATTTCTTTTTAGTGTGTGATCCCTAAGAAAGTGATGCCTAATATTTATTTGTTTTGCATGAGAGTGATGTGCAAGGTTTTTAATAAGGGAAATGGTACTTGTATTATCACACAAAATTTGTGTTTTCGTAAAAATCATACCATAGTCTGTGAGTGTGTGTTGCATCCATAGCACTTGAGTATAACAACATCCAACTGCTACATATTCAGTTTCAGTAGTGGAATGTGCAATTGAGTGTTTCTTCTTGATAGACTAAGAAACTAATGAATCTCCTAAGAATTTACATGTTCCAAATACACTCTTTCTATCTATTTTACATCCACCAATGTTAGCATCTGAAAAACTTTTCAAAACAAAATCATTTCCAAAAGTATAAAAGAGTCCTAAATCCATGGTTCCCTTTAAGTATTGAAAATTTCTTTTCACATCCTTTAAATGCGATTACTTAGGATTGGATTGATATCTTTCACATAATCATACTAAAAACATTTTTTCTGGATGACTAGATGTCAAGTAAAGTAAACTTATATCAAACCTCTAAAATAAGTTTGATCTACTAGTTTCCCACCTTCATCAAGATCAAGTGTGTTTGAGGTACCAATGAGAGTACTTATACTCTCAGTGTTGTCATGTACATATTTTTTGAGAAGATATTTAATATACTTATATTTGGATATATAGATTCCTTTTGATTTTAGAGAGATTTAAAAACCAAGTAAAAGTGTTAAATCACCCATCATACTCATTTCATACTCAGATATCATTAGTTCCGTAAAGGAATCAGTTAAAGATTGTTGAGTTGAACCGAATATAATGTCATCAACATAAATTTGAAAAATCAAAAAAAAAATTCTTATCTTTCTTTATAAAAAGGGTTGAATCTTCATTTACCTTAACATAATTATTTTGAAGCAAAAATCTTGTAAGTCTATCATACCAGCCTCAAGGGGCATGCTTAAGTCCATAAAACCCTTTTGTAAGTCTAAAAACATGATAAGGATGTTTTGTATCTTCAAAACCTGGAGGTTGTTCAACAAAAACATCATCTTGTACATAACCGTTAAGGAAAGAACATTTCACATCTATTTGAAAAAGTTTGAAATTGATGAATGCTGCAAAGGAAAGTAAAATACGAATAGATTCAAGTCTAGCTACTAGTGCATAAGTTTTTTCATAGTCTATTCCCACTTGTTGATTATAGCATTTAGAAACTAATCTATCTTTATTTATTATTATGATTCCATTTTTATTACACTTATTTCTAAAAAACCATTTTACTTCAATAATAGAAGTTTCCTTAGCTCTTTTAACCAAGGTCCCGACTTTATTCCTCTCAAATTCATTTTTCTCATCTTGCATAGCTTTTATCCAATCATCATCACCTAAATCTTATTCAATGCTTTTTGGTTCTAATTTGGAAAGAAATGCTAGATATTATACTTCATTTCTTAAGGAACTTATAGTCCTTGTAGGTTGATTCACATCACCAATGATCCTATCACTGAGATGATTCTTTAGAAAGAACTGACTTGGGTTTTGTAAACCTGTTCATCAATATAGGGTAGGAAATCTTCTGGGGTAAATGTTTCAGAAGTATCTTCTTGGAAATTTTCCTTATCAGAATGATCTTCTATAAAAGGTTGGTAATTAGTTTTTTAAAACACACCTGAAGATATAGGTTGGGGTTTTTTGAAAACAAAGGGATCAGTTTCATCAAATTTGACATGTACTATCTCTTCAACAGTACATGTGTTTTTGTTGACAACTCTATAAGCCATAGAAGTTATGGAGTAGCCTAAGAAAATTCTTTCATCAGATTTTGGTGCGAATTTATAAAGATTATCTTTATTATTCAGAATGAATACCTTGCAACCAAAAACCTTGAAGTAGGAAAGCCTATGTTTTCTACCATTCCATAACTCATAAAAAGTTTTATTAGGAAAAGGTCTAATCAAAACTAAATTTATAGTATAACATGCAGTACTTACAGCTTCAACCCAAAAATGTTTAGCTATAGAATACTCACTCAACAAGGTTCTAGTTATCTCTTGAATAATTATATTTCTTCTTTCAACAACACCATTCTGTTGAGGGGTTCTATGTGCTGAGAAGTTGTGATTAATGGCTTTTCAACTATAAAAAGTTTCAAAATAATAATTTTGAAATTCTCCTCCATGATCACTGTGAATAGTTTTCAATGGAATGTTTTTCTAATTTTTATCTTGGGATCTACAACTTTTGAAATAAGAAAAAGCTTCAGACTTATTTTCTAGAAAATAGACCCACGTAAATCTAGTGTAATCATCAACTAGAACTAATACAAAATATTTTCCTCCAATGCTTCTAGTTAGTGTAGGACCAAAAATATCTATATACACTAAGTATATTTCATCAGTAGTTGAGACTCCACCGACTGATTAAAAACATTATTTATGTTGATTTCCATATTTAAAAGGGGCACAAACTTTTGAAGACTCAAATCAAAGCTCCAGTAGATCCTTAACTAATATTTTCTTAGAAATTTTACATAGGTTCTTAATGTTACAGTGACCTAACCTTCTATTACACAACCAAGAATGATCTTCCATTTCACTAAGGCAAGGTAGATCATGGCTCCTAAGGTCTTCTATGTTTAGTGTGTATAAATTCTCTTACCTAGGGGTAGAAAGAATAAACTCTACCTTGGAATTGTGTACTAAGCACTTATCATTCTTAAATTCACAAGGTAACCTTCATCACATAATTGAATTACACTAATGAGGTTGTGCTTAAGATCCTTATCAAACACAAAATTTGAAATAAATGTTTTTTCATGAAGAATGATGTCACCTATACCAATAATTTATCCCTGAGCATTATCTCTGAAAGTCACTTTTCCTCATTTCGTCTTGAAAATCTTTTCAAAGTAGTTTTTGTTACCGGTCATATGCCGAGAACATCCACTTTCCATGTACCAAGTATTACTGTTGGTACCTTCTCTATTTTCCTAAAAATAAGAAAAAGTTAGGTTTTTAGAATCCAATCCTTCTTGGATCCGGAAATCTCAGAAAGAAAAATTTTAGGTGCCCATATATTTTTAGAAAAATAGGTTTTATGAAATACTAAAGAATGAGTTTTTTTAAGGAACAATTTTTTCCGAATTCCCACCACACTGACACTTATTACATAATGGAGTACTTTAAGGAACAAAACAATTGTTGCTAAAAATCGGTTTAGAACTAGTATAAACAAAACCAGAACTATTCTTTAGAGTATGGATTTGAGAATACATATTATCAAAATTTTCCTTACCTAAGGTAAAGTATGACAAACCCATAATCAAGGAAAAAATTTCTAATTTCTGTTTGATAACCATGTTCTTGTCTTCTAAAACATTTCATTTTGAACTAGAGTTAGGATCGAAAACATTTTGGTTAGAAATTACGTTTTCTATATCCTTAGAAAGTATATTCTTATCAAAATTTACTTCCTCGCAGTCTTTTGAAATACTTTCAAAATAAACATTTTTCTTATCAAGTTCTTTATAAAGATCTCATATTTCCATAGTACGAATAAAATTCCTAGAGTTTTCCTTATCAAGTTTTTTCATGAGTTTTGAATTCTCAATCTCAAGGAGTTTAGCAAACCTAGAAACTTCTTCATAGGTAGGTAAAGTGTTATCTTCATCAGAAGAATATTCTTCATCAGAAGAGTTATAATATTTACTATCACTATAGTAGGAATTCAATGAAACATTTGTCATTGATTCAGTATTGTGTACTTGAACCATTAAGAAATTATTGTCAATAGATAATCTAGCTATTAGAACAAGATTCTTCTGTCCAGAAGATTCGTAATCTGATGATTCATCTGAAGAGTCGCCACCACTGGAATTCTAGGTGTCATTATATTTCAAGACTTTATTAGCTTTAGCCTTGTAGTACTTCCTTATATTTCTCTCAGAATTATTTTCCATTCTTTCTTTCTCTAAAGAATATGACAATATGGTCTTATAGGTCCATCTCTCTTGAATTCCTAACAAGTGACTTCTGAATCTTTATTATATTTCCTTTCCTTTTTCTTATATCTGGATTGAAATTTATTTTTTCCAACAATCTTGTTCATCCTTTGAGAAAGATTGGAAAATTCATTCTCTAAATATTCACTTCCACTAGATTCATATTGGATAACAACCTTCTTAGATTTAGATCCAGTAACTCTCTCAAGAGTCTTAGCATTCATATGACTTGAAGGTGTAGTAAAAGCAACACTGCTATTCTCATTCTTCTTATTTATGTTATCATCATCTCTCTTCATTCTAGTCTCATGTTGAATAAGAGTTCCAAAAAGTTCATCAAAGAAAATCTGAGTAAACTTCATGTTCTCATCAATAGCAGTTTTCTTGGATTCTCACTCATTGGGCATAATGTCTATGATCTTATCAACAAGAGATTCATCAACTAATCCTTTCTCACCCATTTATTGTAAACTATTCACAATAGTCATGAATCTTTGTTGCACCTCACATATGGGTTCACCATAAGGAAAGCAGAAACCATGCTATTCAGCTCTGATCATGGATCTTCTAGTTTCAATAACATTGGAAGTTCCAAACTAGGTAACTTAGAGTTTCTTACATATACAATTTTCTGCTTCACAATATGAAATTTGGTTATATATATTTCTAGTCATAGAACAATGAAAAGTATTTCGTACCTTATAATTCAATTTATATTCATGATTTTCTTGATTTTTAAACATACTAACATCCTTTTCTAGGATTTTATATCCTCTAGTAAGCATAATAAAATTATCAACACCAGTATTTATAATAAAAGTCTTCATACGATGTCTACAATATTCATAATCATTCACATCAAAAATAGGTGGTATTATTGGATTGAGATTTTATATGGAACCAGCATTTATTCTTAACATCTTATCAAAAAATCATTCCACAAAAAAAAATTAATAGAAAAAAAATTTGTAAACAAGGAAAATATTCTTAAGCAAGGAAAAAGATACAACAATAGTGTCTCTAAGAAAAATATGAATCTGAACATTATGAGTCCGAAAAACTGATTCCAAGAATAAGAATAGGATGAAATACCTTCTGAATTTAATCGTGAGATTAATTCAGATTGAACCAATCCTATGATACCAATTGTTCAGATGGTATGTGAGTATGATATACTCTATAATTAGAAATTTAGGATCGAAATAATAGAGATATTGAATCAAGTATCTAAATATGCTTAAAATACAAGAGGAGGGTGAATTTTATTCTTTAAAAATTCTCTTTGGAACTTTTAAAGGAGATTTTTTTTAACAAAGTTAAACAAGGTAATTCAAAAAACCTATAGTTCTACACACTTTCTTGATTCAGGAAATATGATTCCTAGAATGTGAATTTAGAAATATGGTTCCAGAAAATAAAACTTAATGAAAGTTTACAACAATAAAGATTCTACCTTAAAGCATATAGAATCTTACTAAATCAAAGTACAAGTATAAGGAAGTATAATATAGTTATACTTTACTCAAAAAATAAAATGCAGAGGAAAAATTGTAACAAAACAAGTAACAAGTATTAAATCTTTTAACCCAGAGAGAAGGGTATCTAACAACCTTGGATAAAGGTCCCTTGATTTATACTTTCAAGAAATTCAGTATTACCCACACTAGGGTAAGCCCTCGAAACAAAGATCAGAGTCTGTCTTGCTATCCCCACAAGCCCTCAACTTCAAGGTAGTAAGCTCCTTTGTATTTATCATCAAGTATGTACTTAACTTCATGGTAGTCAGAACCTTTATATTCCTATCCCCAGAAGATCTCTAATGTAATCAACAATATTCGGAGTTACACAAAGAACATCTGAACAAGATGTTTAGTATGCACTAAGCTTGATAGTCTCTCTCTAGAAATCACTTCAACATCATGTAATCTATAGAGTCATTGAATAGAGTTGAGCTCTTTTAAAATGACCTCCTATTTATAGGCACAACACCAATGGTCGGCTCCCTCCTCCAACGGTCATATTTTTCCTTGAATTTCGGAGGGACCTGTATACATGTTACTCAAACAAAAATTAGTTAGTAACTAAATACATCACATCGTTTTACAACAAAAAAAAGTGTAAGAAAAAATATGGTTACATAACCAAAAAATAATATCTGGAATATAAGAACATAAAAGTTCATAGTCTAACCAAAAATGAATTTGGAGTCTATAATAAAAGGATATTCAGATTCGGTTTTCTAAGAATTCGGATTCTGTTTTCTAAGAATTTGAAACCTAAACTCTATAGAATTTTGTAGTCTGAATTTCAACAAAATTCGGAATCTGGATTCACAAGAATTTGGAACCTGAACTTAAAATGTTCGGAGTCTGAATTCATTAGAATTCGAAGTCAGAACTCATATGAATTCGTAACCTGAATTCAGTGTCAGAACACGGAGGAATTCGTAACAAGAATTCAAATTTAGTATTCATAATAGTTCATACTCAGAATTCATTTTAAGAATTCTGAGTCAGAACGCAGAAGAGTTCGTAACCAGAATTTGGAGAATTCATATCCTAAAACAAAATGCTTTGTATCTAGGAAATTATAGGATACCATGGTTTTGGTTACGAACCAAATTTTACACTTGGAAAAATTATGATATGAACAATGAAAACATGGTAAGGATAAATTTCCTTGGGAAAGGAAATTTTTCCATATAGAAGTAAAACATAGGTTAAAATGAGATTTTCCTTGAGATAAGGTGTTTGTGATTTTCAAAACAAGAAGGATTGGTAAAGTCATAAGGAAACATTAATGACTCAACAATATACCTCAAGTAATAAGGAATGAAAAAGTCGTAAGGCAAACCTTATTGACTCAACATTGGAAAGGTCATACATTTTAGGATTGTGTTTTTTATGGGAACCCCTTGAATACTATAGGGTGTGTGGATAACTTGTGTGAGTTTGTTTTTTTGTGTATAATGTTTTTGAGTTGGTTTTTAAATAGTTAATTGGTTACTACATAAATTGGGTTTATTTATTTTCATTTTTCTGACTGGGGGTGACATTGATGTTTGAATTATCTATTTGAAGGGTATATCGTGTTCTTTTCACGTGATCTGTGTGTTTTGGGATTATATAATGGATATTATTAGTGTGACCAATTTTGTAGATATTAAGAAGAATATTTCATGGTTAGTCCACTGGTGATACATTTTTTAGGTGATTACTTTTTGGGGGGAAATCACTAGTAATTTTTATTCATTCTTAGTGAGTTCTTATGATGAATTGAATCATATGTACATGGTTTGAAAGGTTATTAATGCTTCTTCATTTTGATATTGATGGTTGTGTGGATGCGCCATTTATTTATTTTTATCTTGTTTTAGTAAAGTATCATGGGTGTTTGGATTTGGGTTACGAAATTATGTGTGTGTGATTTGATGGAAAATAATTCTAGTTATGTGAATATGATCATGGATTGCAATGTAAGAGAATCTATGATCGAGTTGTTAAGATTATATTAAATATTGTGTTCGGATTTTGGGAGTTGTGTTTATGGAATACAATTTGCGTTCATTGGTAGAAAATGGTGTAGTAGTGATGAATTTATGTCAACTATAGGTTAATATTTATGGATCAAGGACCACTGTGGATTCTCATGGATGAGATACATTATAGTGGGGTGTTTGTAATGACCCACATATTTTAGTGTCAATGAACCAAGAGGTGGGTAAGAACCTTATAAATCTGGTAGATGGGTGAATTTAAATTTTGGGTTTTTTTTTGATGTATGGGTGCTATAATCCTATTTAATGTGATTTATATGATGTTTTATGTGAGGATATTTTGTTGAAAACTCTCAAAGAATGATCTCAAGTGATACTAATGGAAAACAGTATAGGAATGGGTGGATCAATATATTGGGTACCCAATTTAATACCCCTAGGTTACTGATGGTGATCTAAGAAGTGTGGTTACCTTTGGATAGGCCACAAGGTGGTCTGTGACCTACAATGGGTACACAGTGGATCCACCAGTTACTCAGTTTTGGGAGATCTGGTACCCACTGGTGTTTTGTGTCATTTTTCAAAGGAGGGGTAGAATTATATTTTAATTACTGACCCCTATTTTATTTTATGGGTTGATCTTTTTGGGGGAGGTTATTTTGTATGTCCTCTCTCCCTCTTCCTTCCTATTGGATCCCCTTTAATGGAGGTGATCTAATATTAAATTATTACATGAATCATTAGTGAGATAATTCTCTTTTCATCTATTTTTCTTTTCTTTTTTTAAAAATTTTGGCTGATTAATTTTAGGGCTTGGTATGTCATTCCACTACATCGTGGTATAATTTCTTCATGATTGATGGGGATTTCATGTGTTGTGTGTAATATCAAGATGTTTTGAATATTTTCATTGTATTCCATTTCAATTAAGGAATGTTTCCCTTTAAATTAATTATGTATTTTCATTAAATTGAATGACATTACCCATTAATTTATGTTTTTAAATTACATGTTTTATATGTACTTTTATTAGGTTTCTGTTAAGAGTAGACTACGCCACTTTTCGTAGTGTTTGGGAACCATGAAAAATCAATGAATTTGGTATCAGTTATTACAAATAGGGAATCAAAATTTAAATGGTTTAGTTATTAATATATTTATATTTATAGATATTATAGGTGAAAATGATCTCAATAGTGTTTGGTAGTATCCTTGATGATGATATAAAGTTATTGGTTATGGTTGGCGACCTTTACTTTATTGATTATTTTTCTCATTTACTGATTTTATGTTCATGTGATATCATTATGGTTATTCATGGAATGTTTTCATAACTTTTATGATCCCACCCCATAAAATGAGATATGATATAATCTTCTTAATATTCAAAAGGACCATATAACATGATAAATGGTTTTTTGTAAGTACCATGGTTTAATGACCACAAGTGACCAATTTTAATATTTTTCGTAGTGGTGTGACATGTATTTTGAAATGAATATGTGTATTTTCTATTTTTAATTTTTTTTAAAAGGGGTTGATTCAACTGTAATTTTAAAGGCAATGTGGGGATTTAAATAATGGGTATTAAATTGGTATTTCAAATAAAATAAGGGGTTTCTAAACAAAACTTTCAATGGGATTTTTTTCATGGACCTAGCAAGAGTAAAGATGATATTTGATGCCTTTTATAAATAGTTTGAAAAGTGGATTTCAAACTTCTATGTTAGGAATCATTAATTCCAATGGGATATCAATTTTAATGTTTAATATAACCTTGTATTAAAACTAAAACTAAAACTGTGTATTATAAATCCAATCTGAGGTCAAATATATACAGACATGAATCACTTGATTAAAACCCTAATTCATATGTAAATATGAACACTAGAATTGTTAAAAGAAAATATAACAATATAAAAGAACTATGAATTTCTGTTACAATGAATTTTATAATTGTGTATCATGAGATATTGAAGAATAAAGTGGTGTAATTAATTGTCAATTTATTGTTATAATTGGATATAAGAGGACCCATAGTCATGTATTTACTCTTAAATTACTAAAATCCACTTTTCTTATGGTCAATCACTTCATTTTGTTTAGAATTCAGGTGATCCAAATACAAATTTATACATAATCACTTAATCTCATGAAATAGTCATTAATGAGTAAACTAAATTTCTAATGAATTCAAAATCATTTACTAAATATATAAAAAAATAGAAATTCTTAATGAATAAATAAAAGATATAGAATATCTTTCAAAAGAAATAACTGAACAAAACATACAAAATTAAATAAACTCCAATATTTATCCCCATTCCTTACAAAAAATGGAACTAGGAAATTACCCCATAATTCTAATCGCGATAGAGAATATAAAACATAACAAAATATAGACATTAAACCTCTATTCAAGTCTCTGTTAGTGATCATTATTGCAATAATTTATTTAATGTATGAAACATCAACCATTATTTATTAGAAAAAAAACTTAGGTTGATATATACTCCCAAATATTCAATTACATCTATAATTATTTTTGTTTAAATCTAAATTCCTCATATATTACCTTTAAAAAAACTATTATAATACAGTATTATATTCCCTAAAAATATATCAAAAAAATATCACCATTATGGGGGATAAATTAATTTCATATTTTATGAAAATGTATTTGTCACGACCCGCCCTTGGGGCCCGTGCCGTGACTACCCCAAGCCCGCCTTCCATAGGCCAGGGGCTGGCGACTAGCACCAAGGCGTAAATCCCAACAAAAAGGGAAGGCATTGCCTTTGAAAAGTAAACAAGCACCACAGAGTAAGCAAGAGGAAAAGTAAACACTATGTAAAAACTGTACAAGCTGTGCTGAAAGTAAAGGGGCCGGAAATACAAGCCCAACAGTAAAGTACAACTGAAAGAAAAAACAGCAACTGAAAAGGGAAAACTGCAGCGTCGAGCCGTCCTCTGGAAATCCCACCTGAAGGGTGGGTACAGATAGCCTCCACTGCTCCTTGGGTCCACTTGACCGCTCCGAGTACGTCCCGCCCAGTGGTCCACCTCCAGGTACCGTCCTACTCCACACGCCTCCACCACGATCAGCGCTGTCCGTTGTCTGCAACCAACACAACGTAGTGCGGGCAAAGCCCGTGCAGGGGTGAGTATAAGCTACTCAGTAGGGACCCCGAGACCCTCGAAGGTCTCCCGAAATCCACAAAGGATAATCCACAAAGGAAAGGTACAATCACGAAGTAACATCTGACACAGCTTAGGTATATGCCCATACATATACCTAAGTCTTCAATTCCCCGTTCGGCTCCAACGTCCGAGCCCAAGCACAACCCAGTCCACACAGGAAAGCAAAATGTATACCCACACAGGATAGCACAACACAGTCCACAAATGAGAGTAAACAGTAAATCCACATAGGATAGTTCAACACAATACACAAAGGAGAGTAAATAGTAAATCCACACAGGATAGCTCAACAAAATCCACAAAGGATAGTAACACAAGATTCAGCTCATACAGGTATACTTCTTCGGATGACGATATAGATGATCACTGATCCATCTAAGTCATCGGACCCACGAAGGATCGATAGGTAACTAACCCCCGCAATGACCCACACAGGATCGGACCCACACAGGATCGGGCCCACACAGGACCGGGCCCACGCAGGACCTGTAGGCGCTGGCTCACACAGAACCGCTGAGCGCTGACCCACACAGGATCGGACCCACACAGGATCGGGCCCACATAGGACCGGGCCCACGCAGGACCTGTAGCACTGATCCACGTAGGATCGCTGAGTGCAGTAGTTGTCGCAGTCCACTGAGGATCTCTGCACAGTCGTCGCCGCAGTCCACTGAGGATCTCTGCACGGTCGTCGTCGGAGTCCACGGAGGATCTCTGCAGAGTCGTCACCGCAGTCCACTGAGGATCTCTGCACGGTCGTCGTCGGAGTAGCAGTCGCAGCCAGCCTAGGGTTCCCGCACACAGCAAGCTCGTTCAGAAGGGTCCGCTCCACGAGCCAAGAGGCTGATACATCAACTGACACAAAGTCCGAAGTTGATGTATCCAAAAGTTCCGTATCGTCAACAGGAACTCAACGTCGCAGACGACACGTCAATCGGACGCCCGGTCTGAGAGTTATTGGCATTTTTGTCACAGGGACCCGGTTGGTTTTTAAGGCAAAACCAACCCGACCGCACTCCACCTGCGTCCAAACCTCGGGCGGAGTATGCCAGAAGATCCGTCTCACTTAGAGGAATTCAACAAAGCTGACGGCACGTCAATCGGACGTCCGTAGCTCAAGATATGAGTGTTTCCGCTCCGAGGGCCCGGTTGGTCTCGTGTACGAACCAACCTGGCCAAACTCAAAGTATTCCGAAACCTTGAGTGAGATATACCGAAACGACTTTATCGATCCAAGGATCATGTTGCCGCTGACGGCGAGTCGTTTGGAGGCCCGTAGCTCAAGTTACGGGCGTTTGAACGAAAACGTCTGAAGAAGGGGGGTACGGGCCCGGGCCGACCCCCCCGGGAGTCGGCCAAACCGGGTCGACCCGACCCGGTCCGACCCGGTCCGGTCCGTCCAGGGCGCGGCCCGGCAGGTCGGACCGGCCTGGTCCGGTTCGGCCGAACGGCCGAACGGCCGAGGCACGCGGGGCGCCGCCCCCACGGCCTGGTGGTGCCCCCCCCCCCCCCGCGTGGGCCCGCGCTGTGTCGTGGACACGGCTTCAGCCGCGGGTCCGCGGATGCCACCGCCGCCGTGCTTTGTCGCGGCGGCCTATCCGGCGGCGCCCCGGGGTGCCGCCGCTCCCGGCTGCCGGCGCTGCCGCGCTGGCAACCCGCACCGCCGGCGAGTTCCACGGGCCACCGGGATCGTTCCGGTGGTCCGATTCTCTTCCCGTCTGCGCCATTGCTCCTCCCGGGACTCGTTCTTCACTGCGGGATCGTCAAACATCCGTTGCGGCACGTTCCTTCTTCTCCCGTCAAATCCGCACAAAACGAAGAACGACGGAGGGTCATCGGGCCGTGTTCGTTTGGCCCGCACCCTCCGCGTTAGAGATAAACAAACGGGAGAATTTTATTCCACACAGGAAACAACAATTTTAATAAGATTAAAATTGTTCACAATTCGGTTCTTTAATTTCTTTAAAGAAACATTGACGGGAATAATTAAAAAGGGGTAATTCCCATAATAAATCCCTACCTCGTCGATCGTCGCGCGCTGGCGTTCTTCAGGGAAAAGCACGTTGCGGAAGAGAGGGATCGTCGCGTCGTCGCGGGGAGGCGTCGTGTCGTCGCGGAATCTGGCGTTGAGTCGGAGAGCTCAACGAACCAAGAACAACAGATTTAAATTATTAATATTTAAATCTTTGTTTCGTTTAAAACCAAAAGAAAAGAAGTTTGAGAGGAAATCCTAAATCACTCACCTCAAACGGTCGGTGATTGGAGATCGGAGCGTGGAAGAACGTCTCGGACGGAAGCGTCGTCGATTTCCGGGTTCAGCGTTCTTCACGTTCTTCGCGTTCTTCGCGTTCTTCGCGTTCTTCTCTTTCTTCGCGTTCTTCGCGTTCTTCGCGTTCTTCGCAAGGGAGAAGAAGATACGAGGGTCCTCTCAAATCTTCTCAAAGCGCAAATAACCAGGGGTTGTTGCGTTGGTCTTCTTTTATTATTACGCCAACGAATTTGAAAACTGGTTAAGAAACGATCCATCAATTCGTTGAATTAATTCAACGAAAGAAACAGCCCATTTAATTCACGAAATAAACCGCCCAATTAAATGGTCTGTTAAGATTTTAAGAAACGCGTCAGTTGACTTTCATTAAGACGAGTTTTCGCAGGTGCGTTTCTTAGCGGAAAGAAACGGCGGAGCTCGTGCGGGCCCCACCTCACAAATATCCTACCAAGGGGGGTAGGATATTTCTGGATAGCATCCTATTCGCTTCAACTCAGTTCAAGATGCCTTTAAGTGGCTTCAAGTGCCTTCCAAGTGGCTTAAGCGAAATAAAATAAAGTTGTCGCAAAATTATTTTATTTCTCAACTTTAAGCCTGAAAATTAAAAACCACACCCGAGAAAATGAAACTCCGGAAGAGGCGTTTCTAAGAGAATATCGGTGCTGCGATTTCATCGGTGCCCTCAGAATTCGATTCCGGGCACCGGTTCAAAAGTTAGAAAAACTCGCTCGTCCGTTCACTGAACGTACCCGAGCCAAACTTCGGAAAATGATTCTGGGCACACCGGGCCTCGGAATCAGGTGCCGTCAGAAGCTGCGCTATTGTAAAATTCCAAAGAAAATTAAGAAAAAAATTTCCTTGAAATTTACGGGACTTTACATTACTCCCACCTCAGGACTTTACATCCCCGTAAAGATACATCAAAACTAGGGAAACAAATGTGGGTACTGAGCACGCATCTGAGCCTCCCGCTCCCATGTTCTCTCCTGAAGGTTCCCGTGCTGCCATCTGATGCGTACAAGAGGAATCGATCGCCCACATAGGACCCGCTCCTGTCGATCCTCTATCTCCACTGGGACCTCCGCAAAAGTCGCCCCATCATCCACGTCTAGCTCCCCATAGTCAATGATGTGCGTCGGTCGTGCACGTATCTCCTCAGCTGGGATACGTGGAAGACGTCGTGCACCCGGTGCAACTGAGGTGGCATAGCCAGGCGATAAGCCACCTCGCCAATCCTACTGAGGACCTGGAAAGGCCCGATGAAGCGTGGAGACAACTTGCCTCCTCGGCCAAATCTCCGCAAACCACGTCGAGGTGAGACATGCAAGAAGACGTGGTCGCCATCCTCGAACTCTAGTGACCTCCGCCTCCTATCAGCATATGACTTCTGCCGGCTCTGAGCTGTCCTCATCCGCTCCTGGATGACCTGGACCTTCTCTGGTCCCACAAGTGCTGACTCTCCAGGGTCTGTCCAGCACAAAGGAGATCTGCAAGGCCTGCCGTACAACGCCTCGTAAGGTGCCATCCCGATGGTGGAGTGGTAGCTGTTGTTGTACGCGAACTCCACCAAGGGTAGGTGGTCCCCCCAGCTGCGACCAAGGTCGAGGACACATGCACGGAGCATGTCCTCGAGAGTCTGAATGGTCCTCTCCGTCTGACCATCCGTCTGAGGGTGAAAGGCGGTGCTCAGACGTATCCGCGTCCCGAACGCCTCCTGCAACCCCTTCCAAAGCCGGGAAGTAAAGCGAGCGTCCCAATCGGAGACGATAGTCGATGGCACACCATGAAGTCGTACTATCTTCTGAACGTAGAGACGCCCCAAGCTCTCCACTGAGCCCTACTCTCGGATGGGTAAGAAGTGTGCCGACTTTGTGAGTCGGTCAAAAATCACCCAAATGGAGTCGTGACCTCTGGAAGTGCGTGGAAGTCCAGTCACGAAGTCCATAGATATCCCGTACCACTTCCACTCTGGGACCTCCAAGGGTTGTACCAAGCCTGCTGGTACCTGATGCTCTGCCCTCACCTGCTGGCAGGTGAGGCACCGCGAAACGAACTCTGCCACAGCCTTCTTCATGCCCGGCCACTAGTGCTAACGTCTGAGATCCTGGTACATCTTCGCCACTCCAGGATGTACCGCCAAAGGAGAAGTGTGGAACTCTCTCAACACCTCCTCTCGTAAAGCGACTGGTACCAAGGTACATCCTCTGAAAATGACGTCATGCTCTGCTCCAAGGGAGAAACCATCAGGTGCCTGTCCCGAGGATATATGTGCACGCCGTGTCTCACAGTCAGTGTCCCCCACGCTGTGCCTCTCTGATCCACTATAGAAGTGGAGGAGAGACTGTGAGAGACTGAAGGAAGGCCGCCCCGTCTCTATCCATGAAGGATATCTGCAAGGCGGCTAGCTGCTCTGTCGCCTCCTCAAGTAGCTGGATGCCCGACCTCCTGCTGAGGGCATCAGCTACCACGTTCCCCTTCCCAGGAGTATAGACTATCTCAAAGTCATAGTCCTGGAGGAACTCGAGCCATCGCCGCTGTCTCAGGTTTAGGTCCTTCTGAGAGAGGATGTACCTAAGACTCTGGGGGTCAAAAAAGACTGTGAAGCGCTCACCCATCAGATAGTGCTGTCATGTCTTCAGGGCGAAGACCACTACTGCCAACTCCAAGTCATGGGTAGCGTAGTTCTGCTCATGCGGCCTCAACTGACGTGATCCGTAGGCAATCACAGCCCGCTCCTTCATCAGGACACACCCGAGTCCGGTCCCTGATGCATCGCAGTAGACTACGTATCCAACTCCCTCCTCAGGCAACCTCAAGATAGGTGCGCTGGTCAACCTCTGCCTCAGCTCCTGGAAGCTCTGCTGACATATGTCTAACCACACGAAGGGTTTCCCCTTCTTCGTCAATGCTGAGAGTGGGGCCGCAACTCTGGAGAAGTCTGGCACAAATCTCCGATAGTATCCGGCTAGGCCCAAGAAACTCTGCACCTCTGTCACGCTCTTGGGTGGCTCCCAAGCTAGCACTGCCTCGATCTTCGCGGGATCCACTGCAACTCTCGCCTCAAAAATGACGTGACCCAAGAAGTGGACCTCACGTAACCAGAACTGACACTTCGAGAGCTTTCCATAAAGCTGGTTCTCTCAGAGTGTGTCTAGTACAACACGCAAGTGGTAGGCGTGCTCCTCCTCCGTGGTCGAGTACACCAAGATGTCGTCGATGAAGACTACGACAAATCGATCGAGGTATGGCTGGAAGATCCTATTCATGAGGCTCATGAACACTGCTGGAGCGTTGGTCATGCCGAAAGGCATAACCAAGAACTCATAGTGGCCATACCGACATCTGAAGGCCATCTTCTGCAAATCCTCGTCTCGAACTCTGAGCTGATGATAGCCTGACCTGAGGTCTATCTTCGAGAACCACCGTGCTCCCTTGAGCTAATCGAAGAGGTCATCAATCCTGGGTAGTGGATACTTGTTCCTCACTGTCACCTGGTTCAGAATCGACACACAGTCGCAAGCTCCCATCCACCTTCTTGGCGAACAAAATCGGAGAAGCCCAGGGTGAAACCCTGGGTCGGATGAACCCCTTGCCCTGCAAGTCCTCCAACTGTACCCGCAGCTCTCGAAGCTCAGCGGGGGCCATCCGATATGCTGAAGTGGATATCGGGGCTGTCCCGGGGTACAGGTCAATATAAAAGTCTACCTCTCTGCGAGGAGGTAGTCCTGGAACGTCGTCGGGAAAGACGTCCTTGTACTGATCCACCACTCCAGGAAAACTGGGACTCCGCAAGTCAACTGCTCCCAGGATGAGGCTATCCAACTGATGAGTGATGGGATGACCTCTCCTCTGCGTGAGTTCATCCTGTGCTACTAAGGATCCCTTCTCGCCGGTGAAGGTGAACCTGCTCCAGTCGGTGCGCACACATCGCACCTTGCGCTAATGCAGTCAATCTGAGCATGGACCGTAGATAACCAATCCATGCCCAAGATGACGTCGTAAGGCCTCGACGCTGCTACAAGAAGATCCCAGCCGAAGCTCTCGCCTCCTAGAGTAAGCTCACACTGCCGGCACCAGTGCGTAATCGTCGAGTCTGCTCCCGTAGGAGTCTCTAGCCGTAAGGATCGAGCCAACGGCTCCGTCGGAATCTCTGAGCTCCGAACAAGGGCAGTGGCTATGAAAGAGTGACTCGCACCTGTGTCTATCAGAACTGCAGCAAGGGTGGAATAGACACAGATCGTACCTCGAATCATCTCTGGCGGGTCGTGGTCGTAGGCCTCCGCAGCCTGGAGCTGAGCCTGTCTCTGCCCGCCAGCTCCCTGTGGTCGGGGCGGGCCTCCTGGTGGTGGTGGTGGCAGAGCCTCAAAGCGTCGCCCACCACCTGCTGCTCGGCCAACTCCTCTGCCTCGTCCGCCTCCTCCCTGCGGACCGCCACGGTCAACCCTCTGCCTCGGCCTGGGTGGTCCCTCCACCGTCTGCTGCCCCTCGGTATGATGGGTCGGGCAGTCACGAGCCATGTGGCCCTGCCCGCCGCACTCATAGCATTGTCTGCCTCTCGGAAGGCTGGCTCCGCGCTGAGTTCCCTGCACTGCTGAGCCAGTGTCCCGAGGTCATCTACCGGAAGGTCTGGTCTGCCTGGAACCCTGAGTCATCCGTCGGCTACCTGCTGCCGAAGACTCCGCTATCTGCCGCCCTGCGGCAGGTCTCGCTGTGGACTCAGCTAGGAAGCTCTTGATCAGAAGGGATCGCTCTAGCACTCCTGCCTAGGTCGGGATGCTGAGGGGGATCAGCGATGCCCTGATCTCGTGTCTCAATCCCTGCTCGAAGGTCCGGGCCTGGAAGAAGGGGTCCCGTACCATGTCTGTCGAGTAGAGAGATAGGTCGGTGAACCTCACCGCGTACTGAGCGACCGTCAAGATGCCCTGCCGCAGCTGAAGAAGCTCCTGGATGCGCACCGCACGGAGGGTGGCCGGGACGAACTCTGAGCGGAAGAGGCTCTCGAAGTCCATCCAGATGAGGGTGTCCTCATCGTGTACCTAGAGCATCAGGCTCCACCATCGCCCTGCTGCTGCGTGCAGTAGGCTCGCCGCGAGGATCACCATGAGGTCTGCTGGTGTCGTCACTAGCCTGAAAACTCGGACGACCGCCTCCAGCCAGTCCTCGGCTGCCTGGGGGTCCGACTCCCCACAGAACCTGGGTGGTCGCTGGCGCTGGAACTCATGCAGAGCTCCGAGGCGTTGTGCGTCGTCAGCTGCCATTGCTGGAAGCATCGGGGGCTCGGTGGGTAAAGGTACCGCCGGTGCCTCTGCTGTCAACGGGCCCTGTACCGAGGCCTCGTCGCTCGGCGGGCTGTCGTCGCGCTCTACTCTAGGAACCCTAGCTGGCTGCTGTCGTCGTGCCATCCTGAAAAAGAAACAAGTATGCCACGGTTAGAACAGTATACCTGGTGAGCTGACACAAGTAATCACAGAGAAAACTTGAAACACACATGCAATCAATGTTTTTGTGCATTAAGTCGGAAATCAGAAGTCAGGGTCCTGGTGTATGGATACGTCGGCCGCCGCACCAACACTGGACTCCCTGGACTGATAACCACACTCAATATGCTAAACACTATTGCTTCACACAGAAGAAGGATCAGATTCTGCGGTAGAACCGACCACCTCTGATACCAATTTGTCACGACCCACCCTCGGGGCCCGTGTCGTGACTACCCCAAGCCCGCCTTCCATAGGCCAGGGGCTGGCGACAAGCACCAAGGCGTAAATCCCAATAAAAAGGGAAGGCATTGCCTTTGAAAAGTAAACAAGCACCACAGAGTAAGCATGCAGAAAAGTAAACACTAAGTAAAAACTGTACAAGCTGTGCTGAAAGTAAAGGGGCCGGAAATACAAGCCCAATAGTAAAGTACAACTGAAAGGAAAAACAGCAACTGAAAAGGGAAAACTGCAGCGTCGAGCCGTCCTCGGGAAATCCCACCTGAAGGGTGGGTACAGATAGCCTCCACTGCTCCTCGGGTCCACCTGACCGCTCCGAGTACGTCCCGCCCAGTGGTCCACCTCCAGGTACCGTCCTGCTCCACACACCTCCACCACGATCAGCGCTGTCCGTCGTCTGCAACCAACACAACGTAGTGCGGGAAAAGCCCGTGCAGGGGTGAGTATAAGCTACTCAGTAGGGACCCCAAGACCCCCGAAGGTCTCCCGAAATCCACAAAGGATAATCCACAAAGGAAAGGTACAATCACGAAGTAACATCTAACACGGCTTAGGTATATGCCCATACATATACCTAAGTCTTCAATTCCCCGTTCGGCTCCAACGTCCGAGCCCAAGCACAAACCAGTCCACATAGGAAACCAAAATGTATACCCACACAGGATAGCACAACACAGTCCACAAAGGAGAGTAAACAGTAAATCCACATAGGATAGTTCAACACAATCCACAAAGGAGAGTAAACAGTAAATCCACACAGGATAGATCAACACAATCCACAAAGGAGAGTAACACAAGATTCATCTCACACAGGTATACTTCTTCGGATGACGATATAGATGATCACTGATCCATCTAAGTCGTCGGACCCACGAAGGATCGATAGGTAACTAACCCCCGCAATGACCCACACAGGATCGGACCCACACAGGATCGGGCCCACACAGGACTGGGCCCACGCAGGACCTGTAGGCGCTGGCTCACACAGAACAGCTGAGCGCTGACCCACACAGGATCGGACCCACACAGGATCGGGCCCACATAGGACCGGGACCACGCAGGACCTGTAGCACTGATCCACATAGGATCGCTGAGTGAAGTAGTCGTCGCAGTCCACTGAGGATCTCTGCACAGTCGTCGCCACAGTCCACTGAGGATCTCTGCACGGTCGTCGTCGGAGTCCACGGAGGATCTCTGCACAGTCGTCGCCGCTGTCCACTGAGGATCTATGCACGGTCGTCGTCGGAGTAGCAGTCGCAGCCAGCCTAGGGTTCCCGCACACGGCAAGCTCGTTCGGAAGGGTCCGCTCCACGAGCCGAGAGGATGATACATCAACTGACACAAAGTCCAAAGTTGATGTATCCAAAAGTTCCGTATCGTCAACAGGAACTCAACGTCGCAGACGGCGCGTCAATCGGACGCCCGGTCTGAGAGTTATTGGCATTTTCGTCCTAGGGGCCCGGTTGGTTTTTAAGGCAAAACCAACCCGACCGCACTCCACCTGCGTCCAAACCTCGGGCGGAGTATTCCAAAAGATCCGTCTCACTTAGAGGAATTCAACAAAGCTGACGGCACGTCAGTCGGACGTCCGTAGCTCAAGATATGAGCGTTTCCGCTCCTAGGGCCCGGTTGGTCTCGTGTACGAACCAACCTGGCCGAACTCAAAGTATTCCGAAACCTTGAGTGCGATATACCGAAACGACCGTCTCGATCCAAGGATCGCGTTGCTGCTGACGGTGAGTCGTTTGGAGGCCCATAGCTCACGTTACGGGCGTTTGAATGAAAACGTCCGAAGAAGGGGGGTACGGGCCCGGGCCGACCCGGCCCGACCCCCCCCCCCCGGGAGTCGGCCGAACCGGGTCGACCCGACCCGGTCCGACCCCGTCCGGTCCGTCCAGGGCGCGGCGCGGCCGGTCGGACCGGCCTGGTCCGGTTCGGCCGAACGACCGAACGACCGAGGCACGCGGGGCGCCGCCCCCGCGGCCTTGTGGTGCCCCCCCCCCCCCCCCCGCGTGGGGCCGTGCTGTGTCGTGGATGCGGCTTCAGCCGCATCCGAGGGCACCGGACCCGCGCGGCCGCGGGTCCGCGGATGCCGCCGCCGCCGCGCTGAGTCGGGGCGGCCTGTCCGGCAGCGCGCCGGGACGCCGCCGCTCCCGGCTGCCGGCACCGCCGCGCCGGCGACCCGCGCCGCCGGCGAGTTCCGCGGGCCACCGGGATCGTTCCGGTGGTCCGATTCTCTTCCCGTCTGCGCCATTGCTCCTCCCGGGACTCGTTTTTCACCGCGGGATCGTCAAACATCCGTTTCGGCACGTTTCGTCGTCTCCCGTCAAATCCGCACAAAACGAAGAACGACGGAGGGTCGTCGGGCCGTGTTCGTTTGGCCCGCACCCTCCACGTTTGAGATAAAAAAACCGGAGAATTTTATTCCACACAGGAAACAACAATTTTAATAAGATTAAAATTGTTCACAATTTTGTTCTTTAATTTCTTTAATGAAACATTGACGGGAATAATTAAAAAGGGGTAATTCCCATAATAAATCCCTACCTCGTCGATCGTCGCGCGCGGGCGTTCTTCGCGGAAAATCTCGTCGCGGAAGAGAGGGATCGTCGCGTCGTCGCGGGGAGGCGTCGCGTCGTCGCGGAATCCGGCGTTGAGTCGGCGAGCTCAACGAACCAAGAACAACAGATTTAAATTATTAATATTTAAATCTGTGTTTCGTTTAAAACCAAAAGAAAAGAACTTTGAGAGGAAATCCAAAATCACTCACCTCAAACGGTCGGTGATTGGAGATCAGAGCGTGGAAGAACGTCTCGGACGGAAGCGACATCGATTTTCGGGTTCGGCGTTCTTCGCGTTCTTCGCAAGGGAGAAGAAGATACGAGGGTCCTCTCAAATCTTCTCAAAGCGCAAATAACTAGGGGTTGTTGCGTTGGTGTTATTTTATTGTTACACCAACAAATTTGAAAACTGGTTAAGAAACGATCCATCAATTCGTTGAATTAATTCAACGAAAGAAACAGCCCTTTTAATTCACGAAATAAACCGCCCAATTAAATGTTCTGTTAAGATTTTAAGAAACGCGTCAGTTGACTTTAATTAAGACGGGTTTTCGCGGGTGCGTTTCTTAGTGGAAAGAAACGGCGGAGCTCATGCAGGCCCCACCTCACAAATATCCTACCAAGGGGGGTAGGATATTTCTGGATAGCATCCTATCTGCTTCAACTCAGTTCAAGCCGCCTTTAAGTGGCTTCAAGTGCCTTCCAAGTGGCTTAAGCGAAATAAAATAAAGTTGTCGCAAAATTATTTTAATTCTCAACTTTAAGCCCGAAAATTAAAAACCACACCCGAGCAAACGCAACTCCGGAAGAGGCGTTTCTAAGCGAATACCGGCGCTGCGATTTCATCGGTGCCCTCAGAATCCGATTCTGGGAACCGGTTCAAAAGTTAGATAAACTCGCTCGTCCGTTCACTGAACGTACCCGAGCCAAACTTCGGAAAATGATTCAGGGCACACCGGGCCTCAGAATCAGGTGCCGTCAGAAACTGCGCTCTTGTAAAATTCCAAAGAAAATTAAGAAAAAATTTCCTTGAAATTTACGGGTCTTTACAGTATTTTTATGGCATAAGAGTGGCCTTCGTAGAAAAAACTAGATATATCTTATCATGTTAACTTCTTCAATATTACATGATCATGAAACAACCAAACTCACCACAAAAAAATCATATCTCATGCACAACACTATCATCTTCTCTATCACTACCCATGATAAAAAACATCACCATTATAAAAAAATCCACTACAACATAAGAATTTCTCTATGATTACAATTATTTTTACTCTCCATCAACTGCCATAATCATTAAGGAATAACTACCTTGACTCATGAAACAAGAGTCTCGTGAAACATTGATCCATGAAAACATCAAGGCATCAGGGATGCAATTCATGGAATAGACATGTGTGACTCCTCCACCTTTATTATTTATATTCCTTAGTGATATCACCTGTGACATAATTGGGTTAAACTCTTGAATTCATTTAAAATATTGAGTGAATATATGGAGATACAGACACTATTTTAATTAAAATCTTTCAAACATTAGTTATTATGATACAATTATAACATATGCAAATTATTTTAAATCATTTATTATTATGAAAGAACCACAATTGTCGAGTTATTCATACATGATTCAAACACAATATCAAGTTTATCTAATATAGAACTAAAAATTATGTTATTATTTATATATGATATGAATGGTCTTAATAATAATTTTAAAATCATCACATATATTATACATCTATCTTTTACAAAACTTAGTCTTACACAGACCAAATCTTTTAGAAATTAATCATATGAAACCAGCTCTTCTTTTCCTTTAATATTTTATTTTTCTTCAAAAAATAAACAAAATTAAATAAAAATTATTCCATAAATTTTACAATAAGACACTAAAAAATAATTTAAAATAACCAATTAAATAATAAAAGTAATACTAATTTTTTCATGAAATTGAACTGCAAATTTTGATTGGATTTTGAAAGGAAGGTTTTTAGAGAGTTTTTATGAAATGTATTGGTGGGTTTGAACTTTTATGGGTGATAGCCTATTTTAAAACGTTTTATTCTTTGATTGTTATTCATGGTTATGTTTACATGAAATATAATCGATTATTTCATGATAATGAATGATAATATAGAATATATAAGAGAAATATTATTTTGGGGGATGGATTAGTTGGGTTGGATTGAGATTTTTGTTATGTTATATTTTTTATAGGTCCTTAAGAACCTCAAAATTCCATGATTTAGATTTGAGATATTTGAAATTTCAAGGTGATAGGTTATATGTTCACCATTTCCGCTTGGTCATTTATTCATACTCTTGACTAGTGTTATAACCTCCTTCATACTTTTTAGAAGAGAATATTGATTTTCCCTAGATGTAGAGGAAGGGGTTAGTTCTAGTGTTCTAGATTGGTAGAGCATAATGAGATTATGATATTTATTCCCTATGGAATTATAATAATTAATATATATCCCATTCTATGATATGAGATTATTGATTCCTCCTTGGTTAAATGAGAGGAGAGCAGTGAGTTTCCCTCCTAGTTGATATGGCGTATTCCTTTTTGAGATTGGGTGACTAGGCACATTGATTGAGAGGAATTGTGATTTTTGTGACCGACCAAATGGTGTGGTGTTAATAATTATGAGACGTGATGTATTGGATGACCTCATGAGTTGAAAATTAGCTCAAGGAGAACATTTCATTGATTTATGAGGTTGCATGCATTTTAGATTTTCCTAGTCGGGATATGGCTCTCCCCGGGTATTTCCCTTTCTTATTGGTGTCAAGACATAAAGAGATTAATAATGAATCACTAACAAGGATTATGGGTGAACCATAGGAGGCATTAGTGGTATGAAATAAATATATTGGTCTTGAATACTTCTAAGGACCCAGCCGAGGTCAAACTGTGGTCACAAAGAAATTGTTTCTTACTATTGTTGATAACAGTTTTGATGTATGATATGAGAAATTAGGGAGTTTCATGTTTTATTTATCATTGTGGATTGGTATTTATACCCTATAATGAATTTAAATATATGGAATCTAGAAAAATATGGTTTTAAGGAGTTTTGGTATATATTTCCAACTAGGACAGATGATATGTTATTGGGTAGGGCATGGGCATTGAGATCATTATTTCGTGGGGTTTGTCCTCACTCATTGTTTACTCATTTTTTATCAAGGTAATGTCTTTAAGATAATATTTTGTGATTTATTCCACATTTTACTGCAAATTTTAGATTTTTTAAACGTTTGATTATATTTTTGAGGGTTTGAACCTTTTGATTTCCTACTTTTTTCTTCTTACTTGTTACTTTGGGTTGTTTATTTGGCACATTGTGATATAACTGATGGGGAAGGTAGGAATCCAATGATATAGTCTTGTGGATTGTGTGATTACATATAGTGGTTATATTTATTGGGATGATATAGGTTTGGTGTACCTCATTAGGTCAATATGTTATGCATGTTATTGATTACATGTAGGTTTGTCCTATCCTGAGGTAGGGTAGTTCTGTGTGAGTTATCAGGGTGCGAACATATTTAAGATTCTTCAACATAGTATTTTTATGTATTTTAGTATCCTATTATGGTTCTAGATGTGTTATTTGCATTGATCACTAAATTGATAAAACTCCCATGATTTTCATGAACATTCACTTAATCAAAAAAAACACTAAGATTGTCAAGGCGAGTGGAGGAATCTTACTGGGTCGTTGGACTCACCCATAATTATATACAAAATATAGATTTTGATATACGTGGGTTGATCATCATATTTTATTTAAAAAAAATAAATATTTTATATAAACTTTTTTGTCAATTCTAGTAGGTAATGATTTTTAAGGATTCGGCATAAATGATCATGTATGTTTTGATGAAAGTCATTGTTTCTTTTTTAGTTATTTTATTTCATATATTTCATCCAATTTTCCAGCATATTTACGTATTAATCGTTGATACCTATTATGTATATTCTATTATTTTTTATGATACCTCATATATTCAATTTACTTTATTATATTATAGTTTATAGAGGTTCATTTATATCCCTGATAATGTTAAGATATTGTTGGTATTTTAATAACATGGATTGGTCATGTAGGGTGTTTAAATTCTTCAATCATGGCCTATGTGATTTTCCTTCGAGGTCATAGTCTTTGCATAACTTTTTTAGTTCCTATAAACTAGAATAGAACCCCTTTAATATGAGGAGGAAAACAACAGTTCTTTAATCACCCCTTCTAACGTTTATTTGGAGCAATATGGGTCCATGAATTACAAAAAATTATCTCTATTTATTTTAAAAGTATTCTAATAAAAATAATTTAACCATGTTCCATAGAATTTTCAACTTTTAATCTTCATCCAGTGTATCCATGAAACTCCTTGTTTTTTCTATATCTGGTTGAAAAAATATTATCATTTTCATATAAAATATATTTCCTCATAGATGTGTCCCATAAAATAATTAGTAGATTTTACATGAACCACACCCAAAAGATTTTTTACTATCTTTTTTGCGGAGTTTTCTATTTATTAAATATAATGTATTTTTATGAATTTTTTCTACTAGATAATTCAACTAAACAATTAAAGTACATTATATTTAGTATAATTGTAGAGCATTGAGTTTTATAAATCCAAATTATATTTTCTTAATATTATAATATCTTGATGCATTCAATAAAAATAGGACATGTTTTGTGTAAGTAAATGTGTTCAATAGACTTAAACATTGTTTCCTCTTTCTTGGATAGATTTTGGTCTTATTCCTCTTCGATATTGCTATCTTTTGGACTCCTATGGTGCTAATAGACCTGTTCTAACCTCAGGTTCCTCTACAACTCTACCATTCAAAGCTGGTGTGGGGGGTAACTTTGACATTTTCGGATGTGTGACTCAGCGACCATCAGTGTTCCATGCGTAGGATGATTGTTTTGATGATTTTGGTTTTAGTACTTTTAGATCTTCTTGGTGATTCTTACTCAATGTTTTTAATGATGTTTTTTGGTGTTTTTCTTCATGTTCTTTTTCTATTTATTGTTAGCTTGGTGGTTATGTCGCTTTGGGATTTGGGTTGGTATCTAGTTTTGGTTATTTTCTTTTCAGCAGTGTTGGTTATTAGCATGGTCGGTGATGTCAAAGGTAAAGGGGCGAAGATGTGGATATTGGCCATGAAGTCATAATGTGATGTTGTCATTTTGATATTGACAGTCACGGTGTCATCGGTGTTGGATTTCCTCGACGTCGATGGTTACAAGGTTCTAGCTGTCATCTCCTGCAAAAGCCATCTCTTCTCTCTATTCTAGATCCAAATTCCATCATTCTCTTAGAGGTGGAGATATGTGGTGGTATACAAGGGTCTTTGGGATATGAGTATGATCGGGCTACGTAGGGAGGTGGGCGGTGACAACGTTTATACCGTCGACAGTGTGGCTTTGTTCATCTCCGATGAGATGATGGTGGTGGTTTGTGATGATGACTGATACTGGAGATGTGATGATGATAGTGAAGATATCGAGGGATGGTATCTAAGTTAGCACAACAACACGTGATTTGGTTCTATTTGATGGCTTTTGGGTATTTTAACTTTTTAAAATCTTCCAGGTGCGGTTTATTGAATTCTAATGTGCACAATGTGTTTTACTTTCTTGATGGGTCGAAAATGGTGGGCTTTTGTGAGGTTTCACACTTTCCACTGAAAAGTTTCTTTAGAAAATAATAAAAAAATATGGATTGTGGAGGCGTTATAGAAAGCTATGAAATCTAATCGATTCTATTTTTTTATAATAAACATTCATGTGTCTAATTTTTTTCAACTTTACTTATATTATACGTTACATAAGTCATACTTTTTATTATTTTTAAGGGTGTATAATAGAATCTCATACAACAAATGGTATATTTGTGATCTATTTACAAAAACTATACTTTTAAATATTTTTCACATTTTATTTACTCAGTATGGAACCCTTAGGGTTTATTTAAAATATATCAAATATTTTATAAATAATCCTAATAACCATTCCAATATAAAATAAATTACCATTAAATAATTTTTTTATCATCAAATTACACATAAAAACATAATTGTGTGTGTTAATTAAGAATTATATTTAAAGAGATTTAAAAATAATTAATATTGGGATACATTCAAGAATGGTGTTAAAATATATTAATTTTATTATAATAATCCATTTTTAATTATGATTGGTTATTTTATTATCATCAATAATTTCCCTATAGGTATTATTTTTCTTATTTTCATCTTCTGTACATCATTATTTCTATTATTCTAAGAGATGTTTTCATTTTATAATGATCTAATTGATAGTCATTATGAAAACCCAAAAACCACTTATATTTATTTTATATCATTTTACATGATCACACATAATTACATAAGAATAAAATACCCAACCGGATCATATAAGAATAATATATTAAGAGAGAAGGTCCATGCTCATCTTATTTTACTATAAAACATAATTTTTTCTGAAAAATTATTCACACATGGTTCCATCCATCATATATTACTCCTTATGAATTCCTAAGGACTTATATAGATAGATTAAAGGGTGAGATATTATCCATCAAGATTAAAAAATATTGAATACCAAAATAATAGGAACAAATGATAAATAAGTGTGAAATAATATAATTAACATATTAAGGCCAAGAAAATATAAAATCACAAACAAGTTACTTGAAATAAGAGAATTAAAATCATAATATATGGATCATAGAGACATAAAAATACCTTAGGAAGGTGGTAAATACATAATCACATGATACCATCATCATAAGAAAAGATTAACTATAAGGCCCTGGCCTTAAACCTTACTTAATCTTGAGTTATTTCAAAATTACACCTTGAGGATCTTTTCAGGTTTAGAGTTTTATAGAATTAGGTCATAAACTTGCATTACATTCCACATTTAAAAAAAGTGGTTGCATAAAAGATAGTATTCATTTTTTCCCATCAACGGAAACATATTTAAAATAAAACATGGATTCTTTCTTGACACTTCCTTGACACTATCATCATATCATGTAACTTTTCCTTGACCTGTGAAAAACATTTCAAAAACTTGGGATGAGCATAAAAAGCTCAGTAAGGGATATAAAAATATATGGAAAGGAAACATGAGTACATGTACACATAAGAATCAATGAAATCATACTTTACTCATAAAACATAATCACTTTAATATACCCCATCAAATCATGAATAAATCATAGAAATCATAAGACATAAAGGTAACTTGAGGAATTCATAACATTCCTATGTAGGGATTGAACCTCTTGGTTACGTTTGGAATACCCATCATAGTATATTCCCTAAATCTCTTCAGAGAAACCTTAACGTTTCACTCCTTCACGTTACCCAATGCATTAGAGAGCTATATCGGGCTCACCCGCCCTTAGTTTATCACGGAACCACCCGTATTCAAAATAATGCCCAAGAACCTGAACATAATCGTATCACATAAAACATGCATAAAGGAAACATAACATTTCCACCGTTCAATCACAGGATATCAATACAACACATTGATATAAAAACATTATGAAAACCATTTTCAATACCAAAATAAAATAAAAGTAAAACATGGTATTTATTTTTCTTTAAAAAAAATATTTCGCTTGTAGAGGAAGCAGAAACTCAAATAATGGTCACGGCGGCGGAGAAGTCGTTGTCGCCGCATACATATGACAAAAACATTCCCTTTTATCGTTTAGTAAACGCTTCGTATAAAAAGGATTCCTTTTTGGATAAACGTAAAAGTCAAAGGGGTTTATACACCGTATAAAATAAGGTTGGGTATAATACAAAATATGCCTCTATGAAAGGAGATTGAGACGAAGTCCCATACAAAGACGGTATCCTTGGTTTAAGGATAAATCAATTACATAATTATGCGTGACAAATGAATACACCAAATATAAGTGGATATTAAGTGTAAAACAATCAGAGGTTATTCACACATATTCATAGAATGACATATTCAAGGAGTACAAGTTTATCCCAAAGAATCCAATTTGGGTTAATAAGTTCCCTTGCAAAAATTTGACAGCCTAACGGCGTCACTTCAAAATTCAGAAAAATAGTTGATGAGAGATAAAAAGGGTATCTCATTACTTGGACATAAAATTTACATCAATAAGGATATATAAGAACATATCCAAACATAACAATATGTAAATTAAACGACCCAACAAAAGAAGTCTTTTAAAAAGAGGAGGGTGAAAGGTTCCCTTACCGACTTGGGTATCTTTCGAAACATACACCCCATGAAAGAAGGACAATACATCATTGATGTAAATACTCATAAACGAAAGTATATTACACAAAGAGTAGAATAATGGGAAGTACATACACCACTCAAAGGAAATTGTGGCAAATGTAGCATAAATCTCACGGGAATAAAAGTGAGATGAAAAATCCCTTACGAAAACTCGGCAACCCAATGGCGCCACTTAAAACTTCAAAAATGGATTGATGAGAGAAAATAGGGTATCTCATCATATTAACATAAAGTTTACATAAAGAGGAATATAAAAGAACATCCCCCATCATAACAAAGAGGATCTTAAAAGAAGTGAAAAAAAGGAGTGTACTTGAAAATAAAGAGAGAGGTTAGATCTCTTACGAACATTCGGCAGCCTAACGGCGCCACTCAAAACTTCCAAAATGGATTTATGAGAGAGAATAGGGTCTCTCATCATATGAACATAAAAATTAAAGTAAGTGTAATATAAAATAACATCCCAATCATAATAAATATAATCTTAAAAGGAATGACATGAAAGAGTGTACTTAAAAAAAGAGAGAGGTTGGATCCCTTACCTCAAGTCCAACTTGTCTTGTTTGTTTCTTTATATTCCTGAATAATAAACTTTGGACAATTTATAATTTATTAAGTAAATCATATAAATATTATTATTCAGTTCATATCACATATTTTAATGTTATAATAATTGGTTAATAATATTAGTTCATATCAGACTTTTTTGTCGATGTTTGGTACATGAGTCAAAAATGAACTTGTTTGAAAAATGATTGTCCATGTAGTTATAAGTAAATAATTTCCAGAATAGTATTAATGATTAAAATATCATATATATCTAGTACATATTAATTTTATACTATTCCATATCATTTGGAGATAAAAAATGAAAAGCACCGTTCATGGAGATGGTAGGTCGTACGTACGCATGAACGCTACTTTCATTTTTTCTTTGTCATATTAATGGAATTAAACATAAATGATATATATATATATTATAATTACATTATAATATATATGTTATATAGGTCACATATGTTCATTAATTTCATTCTTTATGAATTCCATTTATTGCATGTACGAGTCACATCACTTGAGGGGGCGGTAGTCCACACTTCCTCATATAAAATTACCGCATTTACACAAAATGAAAAGAATAAAGGTATGGATTAAATATAAAATACAGAAGCATATAGTAAACATAAATACCATATATATCATATATAAAATACAGTGACATCATAATGGCCACCTTTAAAGGTGTTAAAAGAATATTGAACAATCATCGTTTTGTGAGGTAGAAAATTGCCATTCACGGAAACAGTATGTTCTTTAACCATTAGATGTAGGTGTGTATAAGTGTAGCTCGAATAAATCATATAAAAACATCCTAGTATATGTAAGATACTGGTTTTGTAACAAAATAAATGAATAAAAAGAGTTTAGGGGGTTGGAGAAGCAAAATAAAACAAAAGAACACAAGTGAAGACATTACCTTAAAATCGGGTAACTCCCTTTGGTTTGAGCTCAAAGGCTTAATTGGGAAGACTTATGCCCAAAGTGAGGCTTCAAGGAGTAATATAGGTAAGTGTATAGACAAAATGGGTAGGGTTTGGCCGAGCCAAAGTCTTTGGAAGTGTGGGTAAAGAGGTAGAGGTGGGGGCCTTTTATAAGAGGAGAGGAGGGGCACTCTTGGAAAGTAAAGAAATGTTACTTTACTTTAAAATGCGTTTCGGATTAAAGAGGTCCCACATTAATATAATTAGAGGTTAAGGTGATATGGGTTCTAAATCCACCAATCCAATAGGTTTTGGACATGTGTAGTGCTTAGAGTTTACATTATCTTTCCATTTTATTTAAATCGTTAAATAATGAGGTCATCGCTGCATCATCATAATGTCATAAATAATTTAATTTATTTAATGTCTAAAAATTATAAAAAAAATATCATGATCTAGGAAATAGATTTATCTTTCTAATTAAAATTTATAGTCAAAAATTGGACTTGTATAACCCCATTTAAAAATTGTTTTAGTAAAACATCTCATGTTTGTGCCATTTTTACTTTTACATTAAATAAAAAGTTATTTATGTCATTTGCCAACCAAAGTGGCTCCATGGGGTCCCCAATTTGACCCATGGATTGTCTTGGTATTCCATGACACATCCAATTAGGGTAGGACATTTTTCAAGCTCATCTCATATTATTAAAACATTATTCTTACCTTAAATTACACTAATTACCTCTAATCGCGATTAAAAACTTAAAAGTTACTATTCACCAAAAAATAATTTTAATCCTATTGAACCACATTTTACTTCTTAATGACAACCATGTATGTCGGATTTTTGAAATTCAAACCACAGAGGTGGTAAAATTTCATTTAAACGAAAAAAACAGTTTTTATAAGTACCATTTAGTGGTTTAACTATTCATCAAAAATTGATGTTTTCCAGAAAAAAACCAAAACTTCACCCTAAGATATATTTAATTTTTAGAATTGAAAAATGAAGTTTATTTTAAAAAATTAAAAATATATAAGTTTCATTAATTAATTTAATAATTAATTCCCGCTGTTAGGGCAAATAGCGTGTTTTTATGAAACAACAAGTATTAAAAGATTGACACCAGTTTAAGTCCAATTTCAAAGTGAAATTGATTCCAAAGACCACCATTGGATTAAATGGTAAAAATATATTCTAATTTCACTTCAAAACCAATTCAAAAGATAATCTAATCATATAAATAAATTAGATTAAAAAGGGGTTTTGAATTAAAATACAACATTTTTCACTATTCATTAAAAAATGAACTTTATCGGAAAAATACCAAAAAATCACACAAAGTAAATTTTGATGTCCCAATAATAAAGAATAATTTTATTTTGACAAACATAGCTTATAAAATTGTCAAAATATAGATTTAAAAATGGCTTGCCATCAAATGGCAGTAAAACAATCTTTTAAAAATATTAGTGTATTCCATGCTTAAGATTGGATTTATTCTCATTTTAAGCCTCTAAAACACTATCTAATTCATTAGTATACATAGATAAAAATATCTATTATTCATTACTTACTTGGGATGTTACATCCTTCCCCCCTTTAGAAAATTCTATCCTCGCAATTCATTTACTTATCGAATAAGTGGGGGTATTTATCCCTCATTGCATTTTCAGATTCCCATGTTGCCTCTTCAATCATGTGGTTTTTTCACAAAACCTTTACCTGATGAATCACCTTATTCCGTAACACTTGCTCCATGTGGTCATGAATCTGGACCGGTTATTCCTCATAAGATAGGTTCTCCTCCAGCTGAACTACCTCTGAACTCAAAACATGAGATGGATCTGGCATATACTTTCACAACATCTAAACATTAAAAAAAATTGTGTACCTGAGAGAAACTCGGAGGTAAAGCCACTCGATAAGCAACTGATCCAACTCTCTCTATAATTTCATATGGTCCAATGAACCTTGGACTCAGCTTTCCTTTCTTACCAACTATAAGGCCTCGGCCTTAAACCTTACTTAATCATGAGTTATTTCAAAATTACACCTTGAGGATCCCTTCAGGTTCAGAGTTTTAGAGAATTAGATCATAAACTTGCATTACATTCCACATTTAAACAAAGTGGTTACATAAAAGATAGTATTCATTTTTTCCCATCAACAGAAACATATTTAAACTAAAACATGGATCCTTTCTTGACACTTCCTTGACACTATCATCATATCATGTACCTTCCCCTTGACCTATGAAAAACATTTCAAAAACTTGCGATGAGCATAAAAAGCTCAGTAAGGGATATAAAAATATATGGAAATGAAACATGAGTACATGTACACATAAGAATCAATGAAATAATACTTTACTCATAAAACATAATCACATTAACATACCTCATCAAATCATCAATAAATCATATAAATCATAATATATAAAGGTAACTTGGGGTATTCATAACATTCTTACATAGGTAGTAACCATCTTGGTTACGTTTGGAATACCCATAACAGTATATTCCATAAATCTCTTTGGAGAAACCTTAACGTTTCACTCCTTCGCATTACCCATTGCATTGGAGAGCTATATCGGGCTCACCCGCCCTTAGTTTATCACGGAACCACCCGTCTTCATAATAAATCCCAAGAACCTCAACATAATCGTATCACATAAAACATGCATAAAGGAAACATAAAATTTCCACCTTTCAATCACAAGATATCAATACAACACATTGATATAGAAAAATTATCAAAACCATTTTCAATACCAAAATAAAATAAAAGTAAAACATGGTATTTATTTTTCTTGTAAAAAAAGGTTTGTATTGTAGAGTAAGCCGAAACTCAAATAATGGTCACGGCGGCAGAGAAGTCGTTGTCGCCGCATACGTATGACAAAAACATTTCCTTTTGTCGTTTAGTAAACGCTTCGTATAAAAAAGATTCCTTTTTGGATAAATGTAAAAGTCCAAGGGGTTTATACACGGTATAAAAGAAGGTTGTCTATAAAACAAAATATGCCTCAATGAAAGGAGATTGAGACGAAGTCCCATACAAAGACGGTATCCTTGGTTTAAGGATAAATCAATTACATAATTATGTGTGACAAATGAATACACCAAATATAAGTGGATATTAATTGTAAAAAAATCAGAGTTTATTAACACATATTCATAGAATGACATATTCAAGGAGTACAATTTTGTCCCAAAGAATCAAATTTGTGTTAAGAAGTTCCCTTGAAAAAATTTGACAGCCTAACAGCGTCACTTGAAAATTCAGAAAAAGAGTTGATGAGAGATAAAAAAAGGTATCTAATCACTTGGACATAAAATTTACATCAATAAGGATATATGAGAACACATCCCAACATAACAATATGTAAATTAAAATACCCAACAAAAGAAGACTTTTAAAAAGAGGAGGGTAAAAGTTTCCCTTACCGACGTGGGTATCTTTCGAAACATACACCCCATGAAAGAAAAATAATACATCATTGATGTAAATACTCATAAATGAAAGTATATTACACAATGAGTAGAATAATGGGAATTACATACACCACTCAAAGGAAATTTTGTCAAATGTATCATAAATATCACAGGAATAAAAGTGAGATGAAAAATCCCTTACGAAAACTCGGCAGCCCAACGGCGCCACTTAAAACATCCAAAATGGATTGATGAGAGAAAATAGGGTCTCTCATAATATTAACATAAATTTTACAGAAATAGGAATATAAAATAACATCCCCAAACATAACAAATATGAGCTTAAAAGAAGTGACAAAAAGGAGAGTACTTAAAAAGAAAGAGAGAGGTTAGATCTCTTACGAAAATTCGGCAGCCTAACGGCGCCACTCAAAACTTCCAAAATGGATTGATGAGAGAGAATAGGGTCTCTCATTATATGAACATAAAAATTACAGTATGAGTAATATAAAAGAACATCCCAATCATAAGAAATATGATCTTAAAAGGAATGACATAAAAGAGTGTACTTAAATAAAAAGAGAGAGGTTGGATCCCTTACCTCAAGTCCAACTTGTCTTGTTCGTTTCTTTATATTCATGAATAATAAACTTTGGTAAATTTATAATTGATTAAGTACCTCCTTTAAAGATTATTATTCAGTTCATATCACATATTTTAATGTTATAATAATTGGTTAATAATATTAGTTCATATCAGACGTTTTTGTCGATGTTTGGTACATGAGTCAAAAATGACCCTGTTTGAAAAATTATTGTCCATGTGGTTATAAGTAAATAATTTCCAGAATATTATTAATGATTAAAATATCATATATATCCAGTACATATTAATTTTATACTATTCCATATCATTTGGAGATAAAAAACGAAAAGCACCGTTCATGGAGACGGTAGGCCATACATACGCATGACCGCTACTTTCATTTTTTCTTTGTCATATAAATGGAATTAAAAATAAATGATATATATATATATATATTATAATTAAATTATAATATATATGTTATATAGGTCACATATGTTCATTAATTTCATTCTTTATACATTCCATGTATTGCATGTACGAGTCACATCACTTGAGGGGGCGGTAGTCCACACGTCCTCATATAAAATTATCGCATTTACACAACAAGAAAAGAATAATGGTATGGTTTAAATATAAAATACAGAAGCATATAGTAAAAATAAATACCATATATATCATATATAAAATACAGTGACATAATAATGGCCACCTTTAAATGTGTTAAAAGAATATTGAACAATCATCATTTCGTGATGCAGAAAATCATCATCCACGGAAACATTATGATCTTTAACCATTAGATGTAGGTGTGTGTAAGTGTAGATCGAATCCTTCTTATAAAAACAACCTAGTATATGGAAGATACAGGTGTTTTTACAAAAGAAATGAATAAAAAGAGTTTATGGGGTTTGAAAATCAAAATAAAACAAAAGAACCCAAGTGAAGACATTAGCTTCAAATCGGGTAACTCCCTTTGGTTTGATCTCAAAGGCTTCCCTGGGAAGACTTCTGCCCAATGTGAGGCTTCAAGGAGTAAGAGAAGGAAGTGGAGAGACAAAATGGTCAGGGGTTGGCTGAGCCAAAGGCTTTGGTAGTGTGGGTAAAGAGGTAGAGGTGCGGGCCTTTTATAAGAGGAGAGGAGGGGCACTCTTGGAAAGTAAAGAAATGTTACTTTATTTTAAAATGAGTTTCGGATTCAAAAGGTCCCACATTGATATAATTCGAGGGTAAGGTGATAAGGGTTTGAAATACACCCATACAATAGGTTTTGGACATGTGTAGGTCTTAGATTTTACATTATCATTCCATTTTATTTAAATCGTTAAATAATGAGGTCATCGCTGCATCATCAAGATGTCATAAATAATTTAATTTATTTAATGTCTAAAAATTATAAAAAAAATATCATGATTTAAGAAATCTTATTAGATTTCTAATTAATATTTATAGTCAAAAATCGGACTTGTATGACCCCGTTTAAAAATTGTTTTAGTAAAACATTTCATGTTTGTGTCATTTTTACTTTTACATTAAATAAAAAGTTATTTATGTCATTTCCCAACCAATGTGGCTCCATGGGGTCCCCAAGTTGACCCATGGATTTTATTGGTCGGCCATGACACATACAATGAGGGTATGACATGTGTCAAGCTCATCTCATATTATTAAAACATTATTCTTACCTTAAATTATACTAATTACCTCTAATCGCGATTAAAAACATAAAAGCTACTATTCACCAAAAAATTATTTTAATCCTATTGAACCAAATTTTACTTCTTAATGACAACCATGTATGTCGGATTTTTGAAATTCAAACCACAGAGGTGGTAAAATTTCATTTAAACGAAAAAAATCAGTTTTTATAAGTACCATTTAGTGGTTTAACTATTTATCAAAAAATTGAAGTTTTCCAGAAAAACACCAAAACTTCACCCTAAGCTAATTTGATATTTCGAATTCAAAAATGAAGTATATTTTAAAAAATTGAAAATATATAAGTTGAATTAATTAATTTAATAATTAATTCCGGCTGTCAGAGAAAATAGCGTGTTTTTTTGAAACAACAAGTATCAAAAGATTGACACCAGTTTAAGTCCAATTTCAAAGTGAAATTGATTCCAATGACCACCATTGGATTAAATGGTAAAAATATATTCTAATTTCACTTTAAAACCAATTCAAAAGATAATCTAATCATATAAATAAATTAGATTAAAAGGAGGTTTTGAATTAAAATACAACATTTTTCACTATTCATTAAAAAAATGAACTTTATCGGAAAAATACCAAAAATTTTCAGAAAGTAAATTTTTATGTCCTAATCATAAAGAATAATTTTATTTTGACAAAAATAGCTTATAAAATTGTCAAAAGATAGATATAAAAATGGTTTTCCATCAAAAGGCAGTAAAAAAATCTTGTAAAAATATTAGTATATTCCATGCTTAAGATTGGATTTATTCTCATTTTAAGCCTCTAAAACACTATCTAATTCATAAGTAGACATAGATAAAAATTTATATTATTCAATACTTACTTGGGATGTTACATCCTTCCCCCCTTTATAAAATTGCGTCCCCACAATTCATTTACTTGTCGAATAAGTGGGGGTATTTATCCCTCATTGCATTTTCATATTCCCATGTTGCCTATTCAATCATGTGGTTTTTTCACAAAACCTTTACCTGATGAATCACCTTATTCCGTAACACTTTCTCCATGTGGTCAAGAATCTGGACCGGTTGTTCCTCATAAGATAGGTTCTCCTCCAACTGAACTACCTCTGGACTCAAAACATGAGATGGATCTGGCATATACTTTCACAACATCGAAACATGAAAAACATTGTGTACCAGAGATAAACTCGGAGGTAAAGCCGCTCGGTAAGCAACTGATCCAACTCTCTCAAGAATTTCATATGGTCCAATGAACCTTGGACTCAGCTTTCCTTTCTTACCAACTATAAGTCCCAAGCCTTAAACCTTACTTAATCTTGAGTTATTTCAAAATTACACCTTGAGGATCTTTTCAGGTTTAGAGTTTTAGAGAATTAGATCATAAACTTTCATTACATTCCACATTTAAACAAAGTGGTTATATAAAATATAGTATTCATTTATTCCCATCAATGGAAACATATTTAAAATAAAACATGGATTCTTTATTAACACTTCCTTGACACTATCATCATATCATGTACCTTTCCCTTGACCTGTGAAAAACATTTCAAAAACTTGGGATGAGCATAAAAAGCTCAGTAAATGATATAAAAATATATGGAAAGGAAACATGAGTACATGTACACATAAGAATCAATGAAATCATACTTTACTCATAAAACATAAGCACTTTAACATACCTCATCAAATCATGAATAAATCATAGAAATAATAAGACATAAAGGTAACTTGAGGCATTCATAACATTCTTACGTAGGGAGTAACCCTCTTGGTTACGTTTGGAATAACCATCACAGTATATTCCCTAAATCTCTTCGGAGAAACCTTAACGTTTCACTCCTTCACATTAACCAATGCATTAGAGAGCTATATCGGGCTCACCAGCCCTTAGTTTATCACAGAACCACCCGTCTTCATAATAATACCCAAGAACCTCAACATAACCGTATCACATAAAACATGCATAAAGGAAACATAACATTTTCACCTTTCAATCACAAGATATCAATACAACACATTGATATAAAAACATTATGAAAACCATTTTCAATACCAAAATAAAATAAAAGTAAAACATGGTATTTATTTTTTTTATTTAAAAATAGGTTTGGCTTGTAGAGGAAGCCAAAACTCAAATAATGGTCACGGCGGCGGAGAAGTCGTTGTCGCCGCATACGTATGACAAAAACATTCCCTTTTGTCATTTAGTAAATGCTTCATATAAAAAAGATTCCTTTTTGGATAAATGTAAAAGTCAAAGGGGTTTATACACCGTATAAAATAAGGTTGTGTATAAAACAAAATATGCCTCAATGAAAGGAGATTAAGACGAAGTCCCATACAAAGACGATATCCTTGGTTTAAGGATAAATCAATTACATAATTATGTGTGAAAAACGAATACACCAAATATAAGTGGATATTAAGTGTAAAACAATCATAGGTTATTCACGCATATTCACAGAATGACATATTCAAGGAGTACAAGTTTATCCCAAAGAATCAAATTTGGGTTAAGAAGTTCCCTTGCAAAAATTTGACAGCCTAACGACGTCACTTCAAAATTCAGAAAAGGAGTTGATAAGAGATAAGAAGGGTATCTCATCACTTGGACATAAAATTTACATCGATAAGGATATATGAGAACATAACCCAACATAACAATATGTAAATTAAAATACCCACCAAAAGAAGTCTTTTAAAAAGAGGATGGTGAAAGGTTCCCTTACCGACTTGGATATCTTTCGAAACATACACCCCATGAAAGAAGGACAATACATCATTGATGTAAATTATCATAAATGAAAGTATATTACAAAAAGAGTAGAATAATGGGAAGTACATACACCACTCAAAGGAAATTGTGGAAAATCTAGCATAAATCTCACGGGAATAAAAGTGAGATGAAAAATCCCTTACGAAAACTCGGCAACCCAACAACGCCACTTAAAACATCCAAAATGGATTGATGAGAGAAAATAGGGTCACTCATCATATTAAAATAAAGTTTATATAAACATGAATATAAAATAACATCCCCCAACATAACAAATAGGAGCTTAAAATAAGTGACAAAAAGGAGAGTACTTAAAAAGAAAGAGAGAGGTTAGATCTCTTACGAAAATTCGGCAGCCTAACGGCACCACTCAAAACTTCCAAAATGGATTGATGAGAGAGAATATGGTATCTCATCATATGAAAATGAAACTTAAATTAATATTAATATAAAATAACATCCCAATCATAAGAAATATGAGCTTAAAAGGAATGACATGAAAGAGTGTACTTAAAAAAAAGAGAGAGGTTGGATCCCTTACCTCAAGTCCAACTTGTCATGTTCGTTTCTTTATATTCCTGAATAATAAATATTGGTCAATTTATAATTTATTAAGTACATCCTATAAAGATTATTATTCATTTCATATCACATATTTTAATGTTATAATAATTGGTTAATAATATGAGTTCATATCAGACGTTTTTGTCGATGTTTGGTACATGAGTCAAAAATGAACTTGTTTGAAAAATGATTGTCCATGTAGTTATAAGTAAATAATTTCCAGAATATTATTAATGATTAAAATATTATATATATCTAGTACATATTAATTTTATACTATTCCATATCATTTGGCGATAAAAAACGAAAAGCACCGTTCATTGAGACGGTAGGCCGTACGTACGCATGAACGCTACTTTCATTTTTTTCTTTATCATTTTAATGGAATTAGAAATAAATGATATATATATATATATTAAAATTCCAGTATAATATATATGTTATATAGGTCACATATGTTCATTAATTTCATTCTTTATACATTCCATGTATTGCTTGTACGAGTCAAATCACTTGAGGGGGTGGTTGTCCACACTTCCTCATATGAAATTATCGCATTTACACAACATGAAAAGAATAATGGTATGGATTAAATATAAAATAAAGAATCATATAGTGAACATAAATACCATATATATAATATATAAAATACAGTGACATCATAATGTCCACCTTTAAAGGTGTTAAAAGAATATTGAACAATCATCATTTCGTGAGGCAGAAAATCGCCATCCACGGCAACAGTATGTTATTTAACCATTAGATGCAGGTGTGTGTAAGTGTAGCTTGAATAATTCTTATAATAAAATCCTATAATATGTAAGATACTGTTGTTGCTAAAAAATAAATGAATAAAAAGAGTTTAGGGGGTTGGAGAAGCAAAATAAAACAAAAGAACACAAGTGAAGACATTACCTTAAAATCGGGTAACTCCCTTTGGTTTGAGCTCAAAGGCTTCCTTGGGAATACTTCTGCCAAACGTGAGGCTTCAAGGAGTAATAGAGGGAAGTGGAGAGACAAAATGGTCAGGGGTTGGCTGAGCCAAAGGCATTGGAAGTGTGGGTAAAGAGGTAGAGGTGGGGGCCTTTTATAAGAGGAGAGGAGGGTCACTCTTGGAATGTAAAGAAATGATACTTTATTTTAAAATGAGTTTCGGATTAAAAAGGTCCCACATTGATATAATTCGAGGGTAAGGTGATATGGGTTCGAAATACACCCATCCAATAGGTTTTGGACATGTGTAGGGCTTAGATTTTACATTATATTTCCATTTTAGTTAAATCGTTAAATAATGAGGTCATCGCTGCATCATCATGATGTCATAAATAATTTAATTTATTTAATGTCTAAAAATTATAAAAAAATATAATGATGTAGGAAATCATTTTAGCATTCTAATTAATATTTATAGTAAACAATTTGACTTTTATAACCCCATTTAAAAATTGTTTTAGTAAAACATCTCATGTTTGTGTCATTTTTACTTTTACATTAAATAAAAAGTTATTTATGTCATTTCCCAACCAAAGTGGCTCCATGGGGTCCCCAATTTGACCCATGGATTTTATTGGTCGGAAATGAGACATAAAATGAGGGTAGGACATGTGTCAAGCTCATCTCATATTATTAAAACATTATTCTTACCTTAAATTACACTAATTTCCTCTAATTGCGATTAAAAACTTAAAAGTTACTATTCACCAAAAAATTATTTTAATCCCATTGAACAAAATTTTACTTATTAATGACAACCATGTATTTCGGATTTTTGAAATTCAAACCACAGAGGTGGTAAAATTTCATTTAAACGAAAAAATCAGTTTTTAAAAGTACCATTTAGTGGTTTCACTATTCAATAAAAATTGAAGTTTTCCAGAAAAAAACCAAAACATCACCCTAAGCTATATTTGATATTTCGAATTCAAAAATGAAGTCTATTTTAAAAAATTCAAAGTATATAAGTTTCATTAATTAATTTAATAATTAATTCCCGCTGTTAGAGCAAATAGCGTGTTTTTATGAAACAACAAGTATCAAAAGATTGACATCAGTTTAAGTCCAATTTCAAAGTGAAATTGATTACAATGGCCACCATTGGATTAAATGGTAAAAATATATTCTAATTTCACTTCAAAACCAATTCAAAAGATAATCTAATCATATAAATAAATTAGATTAAAACGTGGTTTTGAATTAAAATACAACATTTTTCACTATTCATTAAAAAATGAACTTTATCAAAAAAATACCAAAAATTCACACAAAGTAAATTTTGATGTCCCAATCATAAATAATAATTTTCTTTTGAAAAAAATAGATTATAAAATTGTTAAAATATAGATTTAAAAATGGTTTTCCATCAAAAGGCAGTAAAACTATCTTTTAAAAATATTAGTGTATTTCATGCTTAAGATTGGATTTCTTGTAATTTTAAGCCTCTAAAACACTATCTAATTCATTAGTAGACATAGATAAAAATATCTATTATTCATTACTTACTTGGTATGTTACATCCTTCCCCCCTTTAGAAAATTGCATCCCCACAATTCATTTACTTATCGAATAAGTGGGGGTATTTATCACTCATTGCATTTGCAGATTCCCATGTTGCCTCTTCAATCATGTGGTTTCCCACAAAACCTTTACTTGATGAATCACATTATTTCGAAACACTTGCTCCATGTGGTCAAGAATCTGGACCGGTTGTTCCTCATAAGATAGGTTCTCTTCCAGCTGAACTACCTCTGGACTCAAAACATGAGATGGATCTGGCATATACTTTCACAACATCGAAACATGAAAAACATTGTGTACCTGAGATAAACTCGGAGGTAAAGCCACTCGGTAAGAAACAGATCCAACTCTCTCCAGAATTTCATATGGTCCAAAGGACCTAGGACTCATCTTTCCTTTCTTACCAACTATAAGGCCCCATCCTTAAACCTTGCTTAATCTTGAGTTATTTCAAAATTACACATTGATGATCTTTTCAGGTTTAGAGTTTTAGAGAATTAGATCATAAACTTGTATTACATTCCACATTTAAAAAATGTGGTTACATAAAAGATAGTATTCATTTTTTCCCATCAACATAAATATATTTAAAATAAAACATGGATTCTTTCTTGACACTTCCTTGACACTATCATCATATCATGTACCTTTCCCTTGACCTGTGAAAAACATTTCAAAAACATGGGATGAGAATAAAAAACTCAGTAAGGGATATAAAAATATATGGAAAGGAAACATGAGTAAATGTACACATAAGAATCAATGAAATCATTATTTACTCATAAAACATAATCACTTTAACATAACTCATCAAATCATGAATGAATCATAGAAACCATAAGACATAAAGGTAACTTGAGGCATTCATAATATTCTTACATAGGGAGTAACCCCCTTGGTTACGTTTGGAATACCCATCATAGTATATTCCCTAAATCTCTTCAGAGAAACCTTAACGTTTCACTCCTTTGCATTACCCAATGCATTGGAGAGCTATATTGGGCTCACCCACCCTTAGTTTATCACGGATCCACCCATCTTCATAATAATTCCCAAGAACCTCAACATAATCGTATCACATAAAACATGCATAAAGGAAACATAAAATTTCCACCGTTCAATCACAAGATATCAATACAACACATTGATATAAAAACATTATGAAAACCATTTTCAATACCAAAATAAAATAAAAGTAAAACATGGTATTTATTTTTCTTTTATAAAAAAGGTTTGGCTTGTAGAGGTAGCCGAAACTCAAATAATGGTCACGGCGGCGGAGAAGTCGTTGTCGCCGCATACGTGTGAAAAAAACATTCCCTTTTTTCGTTTAGTAAACGCTTCATATAAAAAAGATTCCTTTTTGGATAAATGTAAAAGTCAAAGGGGTTTATACAATGTATAAAAGAAGGTTGTGTATAAAACAAAATATGCCTCAATGAAAGGAGATTGAGACAAAGTCCCATACAAAGACGGTATCCTTGGTTTAAGGATAAATCAATTACATAATTATGTGTGACAAACGAATACACCAAATATAAGTGGATATTAAGTGTAAAATAATCAGTGTTTATTCACACATATTCATAGAATGACATATTCAAGGAGTACAAGTTTATCCCAAAGAATCAAATTTGGGTTAAGAAGTTCCCTTGCAAAAATTTGACAGCCTAACGACGTCACTTCAAAATTCAGAAAAAGAGTTGATGAGAGATAAAAAGGATATATCATAACTTGGACATAAAATTTACATCAATAAGGATATATGAGAACATATCCCAACATAACATTATGTAAATTAAAAGACCCAACAAAAGAAGTCTTTTAAAAAGAGGAGGGTGAAAGCTTCCCTTACCGACTTGGGTATCTTTCGAAACATACACCCCATGAAAGAAGGACAATACACCATTGATGTAAATACTCATAAAAAAAAGTATATTACACAAAGAGTAGAATAATGGGAAGTACATACACCACACAAAGGAAGTTGTGGCAAATGTAGATAAATATCACGGGAATAAAAGTGAGATGAAAAATCCCTTATGAAAACTCGGCAGCCCAACGGTGCCACTTAAAACTTCCAAAATGGATTGATGAGAGAAAATAGGGTCTCTCATTATATTAAAATAAAGTTTAGAGAAAGAGGAATATAAAATAAAATCCCCCAACATAACAAATCGGAGCTTAAAAGAAGTGAAAAAAAGGAGAGTACTTGAAAAGAAAGAGAGAGGTTAGTCTCTTACGAAAATTCGGCAGCCTAACGGCGCCACTCAAAACATCCAAAATGGATTTATAAGAGAGAATAGGGTCTCTCATCATATGAACATAAAAATTACAGTAATATTAATATAAAATAACATCCCAATCATAAGAAAGATGAGCTTAAAAGGAATGACATGAAAAAGTGTACTTAAAAAAAAGAGAGGTTGGATCGCTTACCTCATTCCAACTTGTCGTGTTCGTTTCTTTATATTCCTGAATAATAAACTTTGGTAAATTTATAATTGATTAATTAAATCCTATAAAGATTATTATTCAGTTCATATCACATATTTTAATGTTATAATAATTGGTTAATAATATGAGTTCATATATGACATTTTTGTCGATTTTTGATACATGAGTCAAAAATGAACTTGTTTGAAAAATGATTGTCCATGTAGTTATAAGTAAATAATTTCCAGAATAGTATTAATGATTAAAATATCATATATATCTAGTAAGTATTCATTTTATACTTTTCCAAATCATTTGGAGATAAAAAACGAAAAGCATCGTTCATGGAGACGGTAGGCCGTACGTATGCATGAACGCTACTTTCATTTTTTCTTTGTCATATTAATGGAATAAAAATAAATGATATATATATATATATTATAATTCCAGTATAATATATATGTTATATAGGTCACATATGTTCATTAATTTAATTATTTATACATTCCATGTATTGCATGTACGAGTCACATCACTTGAGGGGGCGGTTGTCCACACTTCCTCATATGAAATTATCGCATTTACACAACATGAAAAGAATAAAGGTATGGTTTAAATATAAAATACAAAAGCGTATAGTAAACATAAATACCATATATATCATATATAAAATACAGTGACATCATAATGGCCACCTTTAAAGGTGTTAAAAGAATATTGAACAATCATCATTTCGTGAGGCAGAAAATCGCCATCCACGGAAACAGTATGTTCTTTAACCATTATATGTGGGTGTGTGTAAGTGTAGCTTTAATAATTATTATAAAAATATCATAGTATATGTAAGATACTTGTTTTGTTACAAAATAAATGAATAAAAAGAGTTTAGGGGGTTGGAGAAGCAAAATAAAATAAAAGAACACAAGTGAAGACATTACCTTAAAATCGGGTAACTCCCTTTGGTTTGAGCTCAAAGGCTTCCTTGGGAAGACTTCTTCCAAAAGTGAGGATTCAAGGAGTAATAGAGGGAAGTGGAGAGACAAAATGGGCAGGGGTTGGCCGAGCCAAAGGCTTTGGAAGTGTGGGTAAAGAGGTAGATGTGGGGCCTTTTATAGGAGGAGAGGAGGGTCACTCTTGGAAAGTAAAGAAATATTACTTTATTTTAAAATGAGTTTCGGATTAAAAAGGTCCCACATTGATATAATTTGAGGTTAAGGTGATACGGGTTCGAAATACACCCATCCAATAGGTTTTGTACATGTGTAGGGCTTAGATTTTACATTATCTTTCCATTTTATTTAAATCGTTAAATAATGAGGTCATCGCTGCATCATCATGATGTCATAAATAATTTAATTTATTTAATGTCTAAAAATTATAAAAAAAATATAATGATGTAGGAAATCGTTTTATCTTTCTAATTAATATTTATAGTAAACAATCTGACTTTTATAACCCCATATAAAAATTGTTTTAGTAAAACATATCATGTTTGTGTCATTTTTACTTTTACATTAAATAAAAAGTTATTTATGTCATTTCCCAACCAAAGTGGCTCCATGGGGTCCCCAATTTGACCCATGGATTTTATTGGTCGGAAATGAGACATCCAATGAGGGTAGGACATGTGTCAAGCTCATCTCATATTATTAAAACATTATTCTTACCTTAAATTACACTAATTACCTCTAATTGCGATTAAAAACTTAAAAGTTACTATTCACCAAAAAATTATTTTAATCCCATTGAACCAAATTTTACTTCTTAATGACAACCATGTATATCGGATTTTTGAAATTAAAACCACAGAGGTGGTAAAATTTCATTTAAACGAAAAAAATCAGTTTTTAAAAGTACCATTTAGTGGTTTCACTATTCAATAAAAATTGATGTTTTCCAGAAAAAAACCAAAACTTCACCCTAAGATATATTTGATATTTTGAATTCAAAAATGAAGTCTATTTTACAAAATTCAAAATATATAAGTTTCATTAATTAATTTAATAATTAATTCCTGCTGTTAGAGCAAATAGCATGTTTTTATGAAACAACAAGTATCAAAAGATTGACATCACTTTAAGTCCAATTTCAAAGTGAAATTGATTACAATGACCACCATTGGATTAAATGATAAAAATATATTCTAATTTCACTTCAAAACCAATTCAAAAGATAATCTAATCATATAAATAAATTAGATTAAAAAGTGATTTTGAATTAAAATATAACATTTTTCACTATTCATTAAAAAATGAACTTTATCAGAAAAATACCAAAAATTAACACAAAGTAAATTTTGATGTCCCAATCATAAATAATAATTTTATTTTGAAAAAAATAGATTATAAAATTGTTAAAATATAGATTTAAAAATGGTTTTCCATCAAAAGGCAGTAAAACTATCTTTTAAAAAAATTAGTGTATTTCATGCTTAAGATTGGATTTCTTCTAATTTCACGTCTCTAAAACACTATCTAATTCATTAGTAGAAATAGATAAAAATATCTATTATTCATTACTTACATGGGGTGTTACATCCTTCCCCCCTTTAGAAAATTGTGTCCCCACAATTCATTTACTTATCGAATAAGTGGGGGTATTTATCCCTCATTGCATTTTCAGATTCCCATGTTGCCTCTTCAATCATGTGGTTTCCCACAAAACCTTTACTTGACGAATCACATTATTTTGTAACACTTGATCCATGTGGTCAAGAATCTGGACTAGTTGTTCCACATAAGATAGGTTCTCTTCCAGCTGAACTACCTCTGGACTCAAAACATGAGATGGATCTGGCATATACTTTCACAACATCGAAACATGAAAAACATTGTGTACCTGAGATAAACTCAGAGGTAAAGCCACTCGGTAAGAAACTAATCCAACTCTCTCGAGAATTTCATATGGTCCAATGAACCTTGGACTCAGCTTTCCCTTCTTACCAACTATAAGGCCCCGGCCTTAAACCTTACTTAATCTTGAGTTATTTCAAAATTACACCTTAAGGATATTTTCAGGTTTAGAGTTTTAGAGAATTAGATCATAAACTTGCATTACATTCCACATTTAAAAAATGTGGTTACATAAAATATAGTATTCATTTTTTACCATCAACGGAAACATATTTAAAATAAAATATGGATTCTTTCTTGACACTCCCTTGACACTATAATCATATCATGTACCTTTCCCTTGACCTGTGAAAAACATTTCAAAAACGTGGGATGAGCATAAAAACTCAGTAAGGGATATAAAAATATATGGAAAGGAAACATGAGTACATGTACGCATAAGAATCAATGAAATCATTCTTTACTCATAAAACATAATCACTTTAACATAACTCATCAAATCATGAATAAATCATAGAAACCATAAGACATAAAGGTAACTTGAGGCATTCATAACATTCTTACATAGGGAGTAACCCCCTTGGTTATGTTTGGAATACCCATCACAGTATATTCCATAAATCTCTTCGGAGAAACCTTAACGTTTCACTCCTTCACGTTACCGAATGCATTATAGAGCTATATCGGGCTCACCCGCCCTTAGTTTATCACGGAACCACCCATCTTCATAATAATTCCCAAGAACCTCAACATAATCGTATCACATAAAACATGAATAAAGGAAACATAACATTTCCACCTTTCAATCAAAAGATATCAATACAACACATTGATATAAAAACATTATAAAAACCATTTTCAATACCAAAATAAAAGAAAAGTAAAACATGGTATTTATTTTTCTTTAAAAAAGGTTTGGCTTGTAGAGGAAGCCGAAACTCAAATAATGGTCACGGCGGCGGAGAAGTCGTTGTCGCCGCATACGTATGACAAAAACATTACCTTTTTTCTTTTAGTAAAGGCTTCGTATAAAAAAGATTCCTTTTTGGATAAATGTAAAAGTCAAAGGGGGTTTATACACCGTATGAAAGAAGGTTGTGTATAAAACAAAATATTCTTCAATGAAAGGAGATTGAGACGAAGTCCCATACAAAGACGGTATCCTTGGTTTAAGGAGAAATCAATTACATAATTATGTGTGACAAAAGAATACACCAAATATAAGTGGATATTAAGTGTAAAAAAATCAGAGGTTATTCACACATATTCATAGAAGGACATATTCAAGGAGTACAAGTTTATCCCAAAAATCAAATTTGGGTTAAGAAGTTCCCTTGCAAAAATTTGACAGCCTAACGACGTCACTTCAAAATTCAGAAAAAGAGTTTATGAGAGATAAAAAGGGTATCTCATAACTTGGACGTAAAATTTACATCAATAAGGATATATGAGAACATATCCCAACATAACAATATCTAAATTAAAATACCCAACAAAAGAAGTCTTTTAAAAAGAGGAGGGTGAAAGGTTCCCTTACCGACGTGGGTATCTTTCGAAACATACACCCCATGAAAGAATGACAATACATCATTGATGTAAATACTCATAAACGAAATTATATTACACAAAGATTAGAATAATTTGAAGTACATACACTACTCGAAGGAAATTGTGGCAAATGTAGCATAAATCTCACGGGAATAAAAGTGAGATGAAAAATCCCTTACGAAAACTCGGCATCCCAACGGTGCCACTTAAAACTACCAAAATGGATTGATGAGAGAAAATAGGGTCTCTCATCATATTAACATAAAGTTTACAGAAATAGGAATATAAAATAGAATCCCCCAACATAACAAGGAGGAGCTTAAAAGAAGTGACAAAAAGGAGAGTATTTAAAAAGAAAGAGAGAGGTTAGATCTCTTACGAAAATTCAGAAGCCTAACGGTGCCACTCAAAACATCCAATATGGATTGATGAGAGAGAATAGTGTCTATCATCATATTAACATAAAAATTACCATAATATTAATATAAAAGAACATCCCAATCATAAGAAAGATTAGCTTAAAAGGAATGACATAAAAGAGTGTACTTAAAAAAAGAGGTTGGATCCCATACCTCAAGTCCAACTTGTCTTGTTCGTTTCTTTATATTCCTGAATAATAAACTTTGGTCAATTTATAATTGATTAATGACCTCATATAAAGATTATTATTCAGTTAATATCACATATTTTAATGTTATAATAATTGGTCAATAATATGAGTTCATATCAGACATTTTTGTCGATGTTTGGTACATGAGTCAAAATGAACTTGTTTGAAAAATGATTGTCCATGTAGTTATAAGTAAATAATTTCCAGAATAGTAATAATGATTAAAATATAATATATATCCAGTAAATATTCATTTTATACTATTCCATATCATTTGGAGATAAAAAACGAAAAGCACCGTTCATGGAGACGGTAGTCCGTACGTATGCATGAACGATACTTTCTTTTTTTCTTTGTCATATTAATGGAATTAAAAATAAATGATATATATATATATTATAATTATAGTATATTATATATGTTATATAGGTCACATATGTTCATTAATTTGATTCTTTATACATTCCATGTATTGCATGTACAAGTCACATCACTTGACGGGGCGGTAGTCCACACTTCCTCATATTAAATTATCGCATTTACACAACATGAAAAGAATAAAGGTATGGTTTAAATATAAACTACAGAATCATATAGTAAACATAAATACCATATATATCATATATAAAATATAGTGACATCATAATGGCCACCTTTAAAGGTGTTAAAATAATATTGAACAATCATCGTTTCGTGAGGTAGAAAATCACCATCCACAGAAACAGTATGTTCTTTAACAATTAGATGTAGGTGTGTGTAAGTGTAGCTCGAATACTTCTTATAAAAAAATCCTAGTATATGGAAGATACTGGTGTTTTTACAAAATAAATGAATAAAAAGTTTTTAGGGGGTTGGAGAAGCAAAATAAAACAAAAGAACACAAGTGAAGACATTACCTTAAAATCAGGTAAATCCCTTTGGTTTGAGCTCAAAGGATTCCTTGGGAAGACTTATGCACAAAGTGAGGCTTCAAGGAGTAAGAGAGGGAAGTGGAGAGACAAAATGGGCAGGGTTTGTCCGAGCCAAAGGCTTTGGAAGTGTGGGTAAAGAGGTAGAGTTGGGGACCTTTTATAAGAGGAGAGGAGGGGCACTCTTGGAAAGTAAAGAAATGTTACTTTATTTTAAAATGAGTTTCGGATTCAAAAGGTCCCACATTGATATAATTCTAGGGTAAGGTGATAAGGGTTATAAATCCGCCCATCCAATAGGTTTTGGACATGTGTAGGTCTTAGATTTTACATTATCTTTCCATTTTATTTAAATCGTTAAATAATGAGGTCATCGCTGCATCATCATGATGTCATAACTAATTTAATTTATTTAATGTCTAAAAGTTATAAAAAAGATACTATGATGTATTAAATCGTTTTATCTTTCCAATGACTATTTATAGTCCAAAATCTGACTTGTATAACCCCATGTAAAAATTGTTTTAGTAAAACATCTCATGTTTGTGTAATTTTTACTTTAACATTAAATAAAAAGGTATTTTTGTCATTTTCCAACCAAAGTGGCTCCATGGGGTCCCCAAGTTGACCCATGGATTGTCTTGGTCGGCCATGACACATCCAATGAGGTTAGGACATGTTTCAAGCTCATCTCATATTATTAAAACATTATTCTTACCTTAAATTACACTAATTACCTCTAATCGCGATTAAAAACTTAAAAGTTACTATTCACCAAAAAATTATTTTAATCCCATTGAACCACATTTTACTTCTTAATGACAACCATTTATGTCGGATTTTTGAAATTCAATCCACATAGGTGGTAAAATTTTATTTAAACAAAATAATCAGTTTTTATATGTACCATTTAGTGGTTTCACTATTTATCAAAAATTGAAGCTTTCCAGAAAAAAACCAAAACATCACCCTAAGATATATTTGATATTTCGAATTCAAAAATGAAGTCTATTTTAAAAAATTCAAAATATATAAGTTTCATTAATTAATTTAATAATTAATTCCCACTGTCAGAGCAAATAGCGTGTTTTTATGAAACAACAAGTATCAAAAGATTGACACCAGTTTAAGTCCAATTTCAAAGTGAAATTGATTCCAATGACCACCATTGGATTAAATGGTAAAAATATATTCTAATTTTACTTAAAAAAAATTCAAAAGATAATCTAATCATATAAATAAATTATATTAAAAAGAGGTTTTGAATTAAAATACAACATTTTTCACTATTCATTAAAAAATGAACTTTATTGAAAAAATACCAAAAATCCACACAAACTAAATTCTGATATCCCAATCATAAATAATAATTTTATTTTGACAAACATAGCTTATAAAATTTTCAAAATATAGATTTAAAAATGGTTTTCCATCAAAAGGCAGTAAAACAATCTTTTAAAAATATTAGTGTATTCCATGCTTAAGATTGGATTTATTCTCATTTTAAGCCTCTAAAACACTATCTAATTCATTAGCAGACATAGATAAAAATATATATTATTCATTACTTACTTGTGATGTTACATTAACCACCATTAAAATAAAAAAATAATGTACTTGGCTCACAACCCATGTCTCTTACATTAGTTTCTAATGATATTTAATCTTTAACTAATGACATATATGGATATATAATTCTAGACCCACCCATAAAATAAAAATATATCCAAATATGTGAATTACACTTGAAAATAAAAATAATCACTAATCTAACAAAATAATGACATAATTATCAAATGAAAAAAATGATTTATGTAAAAAAATTATAAGGTATAAAAATAATCTAAAAAGAAAAGTGAACGATCCCATGAATTTTAATACGTATAGAAAAATAATAACATGATATAAAAACTTTCCAATGGTGAATCATTAAATATAAATTTAAAATATGAAAAATACTCATTGTGAATATAAAAAATCATATAAAATTAAAGAAATAATTTCGTTAACATATTGATATTTTTATTAACAAGTAAAATATGGATTAAATAAATATATTAAAAGAATAAGGAAAATAAGAAATATGTAAAGAATCAAATAAATTTATGGAAAATATATGAAAGAGGTGAAAGAGTGACTAAGTGGGAAATGCAAATAAAGAGAGATAAATATTAACATTCTAACATTATAAGTAAGACAAAACCAATTTAAAAAATACTTTAAACATTTATATAAACAAATGAAATGGTATAATATATATATATATCACATTTATCATTCATACAAAATAGAAATATATAATCTAAAATATAGTTAAAGAAAAGTTCCCTTTACCAAAATCGTAATAGGTGGAGTGTGAATCAATCATATGGTAAAAGTAAAAATCCAATTAAATCACCAAAAATTAATAGAAGAGATGAAATTTGACTATTTAAATGGAAATTAAATACAAATATACCCATAAAATATTAGATATTGGTTATATAAAATAGGAATAAACATTGAGATAAAATGCCTTACCTTAACTCATTACTTACCCAAATGTGTTCTAACTATAGTGAGTGGGTTCCCCTGATAGAAATAATTTATGTAACTTGATTACCATTTCATCTATATAGTTTTATATGTGTGTGTGCTTTTTTTATTACCATTATAGTGTTTATAATTTGAAATTAAATATCTTTATTGTAGTGTCCATATATTATATATCATATGAAAAGGATATAGCAGTTCCCATGTTATAATGAGAATCTCAAGATACAATAATAGTAATATTAAACATTTTTCTTTTTATATATATACATAATAATGAAAGGAAATATATGATTTATGAGTATCACGTGTTGGGGTCTCATAAGCATAGGATATTTTTCTCATGAAGTTCACACATGGTGATCTCAAGTATAGGATATCATGTGGACTGGATCACCGATATGAACACCACATACTTCTTGGGGCATTGTTTATTCCAATTTATGATCATGTATATTTTATCTTGAATTTATATAATTATTAGTTTTTTTCATTTTATAAAACACTTTTATGCATGATAAAAACCATAAAATTAATGTTTTGCTGAGGTATTCTATGTTGGGTGCATCATTGGTGGTATCACATTAATTAAATAATGAAGACCGGATGTATTGATTATGAGTGAGGAAGAGATATCTTTGGACTAGATGGACGTAATGAGAGTACCTTCACTATGTACGTGGACATGGTAAAAGATGTTAATTTTGTATTGTAAGGTAATACAAATAAAGTAGGAAAGGATGGAAACACTAGTTATGGATCCAGATTTATGAGATATCATATGAAAAAGAGATTATATTACATGGTGTGTGTTTATAGGAGAGGATTTCATTTATATGACAATACCTTATCTCATTACAGGCATTGATGGGTTTCTAGAATCCACTATTGGTTGGAGAGTAACACTCGCTATTATTGAGATAAGGGTCTAAATGGTCACATACAAAGGGTATTCAATAGTTTGGACTATTCTAAGTGAACAAGAGTTTAGAACATAGTGGGACCCACCATGAGGTTCTAGTGATGTATGATCTTGACCGACCACCATGAAAAACAAATCAATATTATTCGAGTTTATAATAATTTGTTTGGAATTTATTCACTCATTCATTTCACAAATAATTATGTGAATACAAAATATATATTTTTCAAATGAATATTATTATTTAATGTTCGTTAAGTATTTAATGGGAGAGGAGAGTCAAGTTATCACTTGAATATTATAACAAACCATATATTTGATGTAAATAACATGGGATAAAATTTATATTACTTTTATAACATAGTTACTATGTGAGTTAGTGTCATTATGGTCATATTTAAAATCTTTTTGTTACCTAGGGGCCTAAGTGCAATTTTTAGGAATTTAAACCTACCTATATAAAACCTGAGAATCCTAAATTCATGGTTCTATTAATAACCTTGAATTTTATATCTTCTCTCAGTTCTCTCACAAATTCTATATTGAGGAAGAAGAGATATGATCACTCTATCCAATTTATTCCTCACATATTGAAGGAACTTTGCACAGACGATCATAATGAAATTAAAAGGATCTTTGTTTTTATGCTTTGGAAATTGAAAACCCAATATCAAACAAATAATAGACTCTTATAGAATGTTTGTATGATATAGAAGTATTAAAAATTGGGTCCATTAATCAATTATCACTATCCAATAGTGGAACACACTTGTGTCAAAAAATAGAATGAGGTAGTAGATCCATTTTATTATCTATCATACATTAGATCCTTCGGTTTTAACTAAGTGATTTAATTAGTTGTTGAGGACTATGTCACATATAAACTAATGAGGAAATTTTAAAAACCCACCAATCCAAACATTTGTAGCACATATGATACCAATAATTGGTATTAGAGAGATTGGGTGCTGAATTAATTAAATATAAAATTATTTCAACAACTAATTAAAGTCGAGGGAATCATAAATGACCCAATGGAATTGATGTAACTTTGATCTGAGATTGGATGACAGAGTTACAACCATCTAAACATTTAAATTAGAATGATTTTTTTGAGTTTTACAAATTAATAATATATATATTGTATATATATGTTACAATTGTGGGATTGAAACGGTTGGTGATCCCCAATATTCTAGTTAAAGACATGTAGCTAGAAAAATATTTTCTGTTGGTAAACAGATTCCACATGGTGGAACCAAAAAATGAACATTTTTTTTTACCAAAATGATGATTTTATAATATTTCCAAAGTTTAGAAGAATGAAAAATAGACTATTATGTTTTTTAACAGGTTTGTGGCTAAGATGCCAGCATATTTCCACACCCCTTTTGGGGTGTAGGTTTCATGTAGTTCCGAAGTGGGGAACTATAAGAAATGGTGAAACCTTAAGGTACAACCCCTTCCTATGAATTTTTCCCACCTTTGGAGCACATCTTTTTCTACTGACCAGACTAGAAGCTGGGTTAGGCCACCCCATTATTCCAATCTGGTTCTCCCCATAGCCCATATACTCCTCCAAGATTAGTTTTAAGGATATATGGCTAGAACAATTACCAAAATACTAAAAATATTTTAAAATTATATTTAGAATATATAAAAATATTTTGGGACTATCTGTGTTATAAGTTATTCATTGAAATTAATAAAAATATTTATATTAATTCATAATTAATTCCCCTGTGGAAAATTAATTGAAAATTTATTTTTATACTATAAATGTATTAATTATCAGATGATCTTGAGAGAGACTTTACTATGTTTTTATGGTATTATATTTATTTAATAATTTTTTTTATGTGGATTTTTTGTAATAAGAAATTAATTTATAATATGGCCAACACATCATGTCTCACATATTATATGTATAAGGGACTTCATTCCCAGGTTAAAAAAATTATTTTTATATATTTTACATTCTTGAGATCCCCTCACTCGTACATTCACATTTATGTATTATGATAATGACTAATAAAGACACAATCTCCACTAAGATTTTCCAAAGTACCAGATGAGAGGTAAACACATTGCAAAGGGTGATATAAATGGTTTGAGTTAGAAGAGACAATGGTATGTACCCTAGGGTCATATTTGATCCATTTTTTTGTAATGGATCAACCAATAATAAATGATCGTAATCATTTGATTCAATTTTTTATTTATGAATGGTTTATTATTATTACATGAAATTTTATTTTACGCAATCACATAGAACTATAAAAAAGAATTCCAAAATAAATGAGTAAATAAATAATTGATGTTTTAATATTTAATAAATTATTAATTTTTGAGTGTGATCATATTAAACATGAAAGATAAATAGTAAATGATTTCATTCATTGATAAGTATTAAAATAACTCAATGAAATATAATGTTATATGACTTCCATCACTTTAATTTTAACAAAAAAATATGTTTGATATGGTCATCATCCTCAGTTGAGGGTTCTTGTTACAATTGAGGTGCACTTATGAAAACTAGTGGAGTGACTTAACTAAATTTGGTATAAAAGTAGAAGTCATAGCTATATTGTTTCATCTTTATAGGTAAAGTGTTGTATAAATCAAGTTTATGATTTATATATTTGGGGATTCACTCAATAGATCAATGATAAATATGTTAATATGGTCTAATAGAAAAAAACTACCCTGAAACTCTACAAGAATTTGGGTAGCCAAATCTTGACCTATGTGAAGAGTTTTTGAAGGATCATTTGCACAAGAATATTCAAGAGAAAAGATAATATGTTCTTTATAGTTTAGAGATATTGGAAATCTATAAAATATTTGGAGATATTAAAATATTTTTTATTAATTAATGTTTATAATTTGGTATTAAATATAGGTAATAATTTTATAAAATTTATTTGTTAAAGATCAATTTTTTTATTACCATCTCTATTTAATGGTACCCCTCCTTGGTCGAAAATGAAGGAATAGATATAATGACCCCTACCTAATTCCTACCCCTAGTAGGCTTTGGGTGAGATACTAGTGAGAAGGGTATAAAAATATCATATATGGATGGAATTTCCCCACTAATAATATAGGATTGAGATAGAGAATTAATAGACACTAAGAAACTCTATCACATAATATAAAATCAAACCCATGACCACCCCACAAGGTATGAGAATTGTTTTAAAAATAAAAATAAAATCATCCATGTGAATACCAAATAAACTTACTATGATAGTGATTCAATATTAAATAAAAATTAAAGATATTGATGTCCATATCTATCCATTAAGTCTTCTGGGAATCCTAAAAACTTGTTTATATATACATATGGTGAGAAAAACATGCCTACTTAGTTGGATAATACACAGGGTCTCTAACACACATTTGAAAGAGAATTCTAATGAAAAAGTGAACCCAAATTAGAACCAACAAGCACCTAAAAAGGTAAAATAACAGATCCAAGCCTCTACCTGACATGATCACCCAATTATGTATCCAATATAGTAAATATTATCAAAATAAAACTGAGAAAAGACACTCTGAAACCAAATCCAAACTAATTTTCCTCTCTCACACCCCAAATTCAAACATCCCAAGCTCATAACCCTTTCATGCATATCACATATCCATCCATTATTGATGTGTATTTAGAGGCATCCCTACCAATTGCATCCTCCCATAGGGTCTAGAATCTGGGGCTAGTATCAGTCATTATTACATTTCATCCTCATAACAACCTTGGCTATAGTATCATGAACAAGAAGGAAATAAACCTCATTCCCTCCTCCCACCACACATGACCCCCACCACATATCAAAATTTTAACATCACTGGGAAACCTATATCACCACCTGTATCATCACTGGTTAATATTCAAACAACAACTTGTATCTTCAATAGGTAATCTACAACACAATCACATGTCATAACTGTTGTTGAAGGGAGAGTAGGGGTGGGGGTAACAAACTATCTGAAGCACCCAAATCCTAGATGTTAGGGAAAACACTTGGATACAAAAAAATTTGGGCATTTATAAGGTTATATAACTCAAGTTTGGTACATTTAGAAATAACATGAAAATAAAAGATATGTATATATCACATAGTACCCAACATGTTGGTTAACATCAACTGCACTAGAGAAATCCACATCATTACCACTACACCACACGACTCCCTTCATAACAGCATCCCTTAGTAAATTCATTACCCCAGACAACTGCCACACATAAGCACACATTTCCACATTCATTTATAGGTTCCAATATTTCTATATTTTAAAAAATTTCTATTAAATACCCTTTACTAATCTATTTTAGTCACATTAATACATTAAATTCATTTATCCTTCCTTTCATTTAATCCAAATACCACACATCAATTCTAGACCATTATTTTTCATTTACCAACCTATGTCATTTCAATTTCATCATTTCAAATTCATTCCATGGAAAACTAGGTGACTCGTGAAACTACACTGCATAAAAACTAACCCATGTCAAATCCAACACTGCAACAACACAACCCAAGGTAAGCCATCTCACCCCAACCCATCCATCTCACTATATAAACCACACTTCAAATCCACCACACACTATCCATGTCACATACCATACCCAAAAAATATTTTCATGCTTCCTAACACATTCCATAACCCAATATGGTCATCACAATCACTGAAATAAATCCCTCATTACACAAGGAAACACACCTAGCACATCAATTCATAATAACACATTTTGACAACAATTTACCATAATTTCAATTTAATGATTTTTATTATATTCCTTCCTTACATAGAATTGGTATTCTAACAAAAAAATTGTATTTCCATGGGAAACTGATTCATTAACCATATATAATTTCTTATCCTTTATTTAAGTTGAGATAAAACAATCAACGCAATAAGGATTCCACAATCATCACAACTTCAACACAATCAAGTCCCTCAACATTTTTAATTTTAAATAGTAGAAACAAACTTGTTCATTCACATCAAAAATATCATCATAACATATAAAACATATTATTTTTCTCCATTCCCATCATTTTTAGATTTATATTATTAATTATCTTCTTAATATTACCCTTAATATCAACTAAAATGAAGAAAAAATCATGAAATCCTCACACATTTTCATAAATAGGGGGATAATGAGGATCCCCAACCTCAAGGAAGAATTATGAATCTCCACACATAATAGGGAAAGGGAGAAACAACTAGGAGACCAAAACTACACAAGAATGCATTGATTGAATCTTAATCATATCAAGGTTCCAAAAAAAGTGTATCCCCAAACACTCCCAAAACAATGAAACATCACCATTGAGAATTTTCAAAGAGTAATTGGAAAAATATAGGTAGAAAAGGGGATTCCTTCACAATAGATTTATAAAGATCAACCTTCAAAATCCAATGATCAAATAAAGTGGAATTTTGTTGAATGCTCCCCCCAAATCACATAGGGTTTTTTCAAGGGCTGAGAGAAATGAGAGATGGAAAATTAAAATTTTAGAGTGCCCTAGAATTTATTAATAAGTTATACCTTAACAAACTTATGATGTGAAACCCATATTCAAATCATGAGTTTTATTGAGTCCCTCTAATTATAGCAGCGAAATAGATTTAGTCCATCAATTCCCCAAACCCTAAACCCGAGGAACATCAATTGATGTTCATGGTGCATGTCTCGAATTGAATCACATCCTGAATTATTCATTCAAATCATGAGTTAATTCATCACAAAATCCCAATCTAAAACACCATTCAAGGAATACCCGTACTTGAATCCATGAACATACATATCACATTGTGATTACATATTCACATCATGAACCACCCATTGTAATATAATTACATTTCCAAATATCATCAAACCCTATGTGAGCCTCTTCCAAATACCTCTAACCCCAAAACCAGTTATGTAACTTATCAGGAAGGAAATATTAATTACATTTGATACCTCTAAAATTAATCCCAGCATGAAGAATAAAAAACTGATAATAATAAAGTGAAGAATCCAAAAAACCATCCCCAAGATACATCACATGGATCGCATTTCTCCCCAAACACTACCAATAACAAAAAACATAATCCCAAGTCAAAAAATTCAAAAAACAACCCCACACAACCACATCATCATCTCACCAGCCACAACATCACATCATCTCACACAATCTACAAAAATAATCTCTTCCACATAGCCTCTCCCACAACTATTTAAACCATTAAAAACCCATCCCATGAACAACAACAAACATCAAATAAACATCCCTACACACAAATCAAGGAAAAAAACCCTCATTTTCAAGATATTGTTTTCTTTGGGTTGAACTAACTCATCCTAATGGATTTAAAATGTGTTTTAAATATAATAGGTCATGATTAGGAAGGGGTTACCCTATTCATATAATTTAATATAAAAAACACACTATCTATAAGGGAAACATTTACATCACATAAACTAAAAAGATTCAAACATAACATCAACAAAGAAAATTGGAACAGGGAAAAAAACAAAACATGTTAGGGTATTCAGACATAATTTGTATCTCACTCTCCCATGTTCTCTCTTTTAGGTAATTATTCCTCCACAACATAAAAACCAATGGGATAGTTTTTAAACATAGAAATTTCTATCTATGATATTGGACCTCAACTAGTCCCTATATGGATGTTGAGTCATCCTCAGTATCCAAAAATCCCTATTCAATGTTTTGGAAGTCATCATGAAGATATTGTAAAAGCATGGAAATATAGAAGACATCTTGGATTGTGTCCATCTATTGTGGAATCACCAAAAGATATGTCACCTCTCCAATGTGATCCAACACCTCAAAATCAGTAATCAACCATGGAGAAAACTTAATGACTCTACTAAAACATTACTTCCCTAAATAATGGGAGAATGTCAATAACACATGGAATCTAACATTAAACTATAGGGGCCTCCACCTATGATAATAATATTCCTAATTATAGTCCTATTCCACCATCATATTTTATTATTCCATATGAATCTTATCATTCATGATCAAAACTATATGTTTATAGATATCTATTGACTCCCCAACATCCATCTTTCATAATAGAGAAAACATGGTGATCTGTACAATGCCTCAAACAAATCCGTGCTAATAGATGAGTGATAGATGTTTTTTTGGTGAAAAAATCTAAAGTAAGATGATTTACTGATGACCTTCAAAATTATAAGACACAAGATCGAAACATATCCCTTGGAATTTGGATGGTCCGCCTAGTCTTCCCATCTGTCTGAGGGAGAAAGACAGTGCTAAACCACAACTGGGAGCCAAAGGAACGTTATATTACCCAATAGACCCACAAGGTAAAATTATGATCCCCATAATTGATGATGAAACATGGTAACACATGATTCTTAACCACGTCATCTATATACCAGCTTTCCAAAACATTAATGACTCTCATTTCAAGGATCATTAGATAATGATATTACTTTTTCAGTCAGTCCACAATCACCCATACTAGATCACATCCGCCCCTTGACCAAGGTAACCTGGTGAAAACATATATCAATATATCCTCCCATTTCTACTTAATAACATCCGATGGATATATAAATCATCCAGGAATGAAGTTTTTAGCTTTAAACTATTAAAAAACAAACACATTACCTCAAACTCGACCACAAATCATTTCATCCAAGGCCTCTAATGTTTTTCCCTCAAGCCCCAGCACATCTTATCCATACTAGGATATACCACAAAGGCTGATTAATAAAACTCATAGAAAACTACCTCTCTCATTACATATAGAATAAATACCTTCTCCGAACAAAATCTAATTTTGATCATCCTCTAACCATCAATTTATAGAATCACCATGACCAACATAGTCACACATCACCTCCACATCTATGCCTACCCATAGATACTTCTTCACTTACTGCATGAAATATGATTCCAAGACCATGTGATAATAAAAATATCATTCATCCATTTACCCCATATCAAGAGGTATCGCTTCATGCTCCTCTTTTCATTTCCAAATATCCCTAGACTAATGAACAACTTCTCCTCCGGACTTGTGACTCGGTTAATCAGAAATAATATTCCCTTTTAAAAAAAGGTATACGAGATCTAATAATAATAATAATAGAGAAAATTAATCCACCTCCACTAGTTAAACTTTTGATCCCTCTGAGAGAAAACATATTTTGGTCTCTCTTGTTCTATAAAAACAAAAAAAAATTCTCACTGATGAGGAAATTCCCCCAAAAATTTAGTTAAATCAAAACATCCAATAACTCAAGATCATAGGTGGAATAGTTATGCTTTTGTGGAAATATTTTCCTAGAACCATATGTGACCACTTACCCCTAATGCATCAAGATGCCTCCCAATCCCATATGGGACATATTATATGAAAATCTCAACCATCACACCATATATAAGAAATTAAAGGAATGATAACTAATAAAATTCTCCATCAGGTAACTAAATGATGACTAACACAAATCGTCCCATATGAAAAAATTTGATTCCAAGTCAGAGATATTGATAGATAAGAATCCTGATATAAATTGGTCACAAACCTATGATAAAATCCTACAAGACCAAATAAACTAGGAAACTCTTTCACATTATTGGGTTTTTTTAGGAAACAACTATGTCGACTTTTGATGGGTCCAAGAATACACCATTTTAGGATACCAAATATTTAATGTAGTGGACCTCTCATTTCTAGAATGTTCACTTGGAAATTTTACCATATAGATGATTTTGTCAAAGAAAATACATTATAAATATAAGATGGCCAATTTTATCCTCATATGACTTTAATTAGATAAAAATTTCATCAATTACCACACACAAAACTGGTCCAAGATCACATAGTCAATCGAACAGATGAAAATAGCTATTGCATTTGTGACACTCAATTGAATAACTGATGTTCCTATACATGCACATAAAGATATTATTTGAGATATCCTCATCATTCACCCTCATCTGGTGATATCTAGATCACAATTCTATCTAAAAAAACATCTTTATCCCTTCATCTAATCAAATAAATTTTCAATCCTCAAAAGAGGGTAATAGTTCTTGAGCATAAGTGGATTCAACCTCTAGTAGTTCTTTCACAACCTCTTAATACCTCCCTCCTACTTAAAAAAACATTGGAAAACCCCATGGAGATAAACCAGGCCTTATGAAACTCCTCTATAGCATATCACCAAACTTCTATGTCAACTCTCGTAGCTTTGTATGTGTCATTCAAAAGAGATACATTGAAATAGTATATTATCTAAATTGAAAATCTATCCAAAACATAACATAGAATTGATCTGTTGTGTCATAACCTCATTTTATAAAACATCAAGGAAATCCTCCATAACCCCGAGAACATCACCTATATAAGATTCCATTGACATCTATGCGGACTAAGATAGCAGGGCCACCACCTATTTTTCACCCATCTGATAACTCTAATGATCAATGAATGCCACTCACTGACCCTCAATTAATAAAATTAAAACCCCCACTAAAAGTAGTTTATTAGTAAATGAACAATATAAAACCATTCCATATAATGTGTAACATCATATAGATATATCTAAAATAAGAAGAAGTCCTTCATTGACTAATGGTACCCTAACACTAGTCTATATCCCCGAAAATCATAAAAAAAAAGTAGTATCACCTCCAGCCAGTATGGATAACACCATGGGAACTATAAATATCTCCACATCCCATCCCAAAGTATTGACCATAGTAAGAGAAAAAATTGAGTGAAAGGCTATTGAATTAATCCAGGAATAAATATAGGTATATGATAAATAGATCATACATCAGACTGTCTTTGGCCCTAGTGGCATTGGAACTTCAATCATGTTTATCTATTCATGCCCAAATCCACTCCCTATTTTTAATGTACTCCATGAACACACTCTATCCTAGGTCCATAAGGATGATGACCATTATAAGGTTTCCCTCTACCTACCCTATCTACCTTCATCTGTTGAGAAAGTGTTAGTGGTCCTTGATGTTGATACTACAATAAAGGGAACTGCTACTTCTTCTAAAAAGGCAGATAATTTCTCATAAGAATATTTCATCATTGGGATATTAGATAGTTATCCTGGTGGTGGGCATGACCCCCATATATTAAGAATGAAAAAAATGTTGGTGGGTGCTTCTGAACCATAAACCCTAGAATGATTCATAATGGCCTACTGAGGTCATCACCCCACCGATCAAAATAATGAAAATATAGACATCCATTATCCACTTCATGGATTGATCCTCCAAACACCCTATTAGAAATTTTGGGTTGGAGTAGAGTACTCAAGAGGGGGTTAATTTAGAATTTATAAAAAAAATTATTTGAATCATTTTCTTAAATGGTTACCCAATAAAAATAAATACATCCTAGTTAATAAAGGTAATATGCTTATAAATGTTTGACTATTCAAATAAATTCCCAAAAGATTTATTAATTCTCAGTAATCTCAATATGAGTTATTGATATTACTTTGGAAGCTATTCTAATCAGTAAAAAAATTTATTACTCCTTTCCAATATTAACTATCCAAGTAATTCTAGTGATTTTTGAATTATACAGTAAAATAGAGAAAACTAAAACAAAAAACACAGTGGATATAAAACAAGTGGTTTAGTCTCAAGACAAGATCTAATCCACTCCACTTGGTGATAAAATTACACTACGAAATTTATATTAACAAACTTGATCCACACCTTGGATAGGGGTAAGCAATACTGAATAGGACTGTCTAGGTCACATGACCTCTTCCATAGTTCTTCATGATTATAAACTATCTGGTCACACAAGGACCTCTTCTACTCTTATCCATGGGAGTAAAATAGTGTAAATAGATATGAGATGAATGATATCTTTTATCTTTCATTTTAGTGTAGGAGACAGTGTTTGTTTTAAAAGAGACACACACACTCTACTCGAAAGCTAAAAAAATACACAATAGAGAAAAAATGGTGAGATAAGGTTAGAAGTTCTATGAGTGTTATTCTATGTAGCTCTGGACTTCTACGATGAAGAAGATGTATCTATCGAGTCCTCTTGAGAGAAATAGAGTATTGCAAGTCTAGTGCCCTGGTTTCCAGTTAGATCTAGCTCGTGTTCTTTGTGGAGTTTTTATATAAAATATGTTATTGACTCTAATCAATGGTATCACAACTTTTGGATTCGTGAATGCTTCATGTGTTATTCAGATGTATCTTGATGCATGTGTCAGCTCTTTTCTCAATAATTCTTGCACTCCTGCTACTCTACCACTCCTTATTTTAGGGCCACACTTTTCTTTTTTATTCATGGAGTTCATGTGTTGGAGCCGATATTTTGTATGTATTCTGCAACTCAAATATCGTACTATCAGGTGACATGTCTATAATGAAATATTAGTTATTCCCGTGCATTTAAAAGACTCAAATATGATCGTTAGAAATTAAATTGAAAACGAAAAAATAGATTAAAAAAAATGTCACAGTCTGTCTGGAAATAATGCAACTTGGAAATGGTGTCACCACAAAATGGTGTCTTATTATTTTCCATTGATTGGTGATACAATTATTATGGAATAGTTGTATAGAGATCAAGAACTAGTAGCATAGATGCGGTGTTAGGATCACGATGTTTTCTCCTTTGCCAAACTTTGAATGGTGTATTAGTACGGAACCGGTGTCATAGACTTCAACAGATCTGAAACTGGTTACGGTGTCTGGTCACGGTGTCTGGGTCACGGTTTCTGGTCATAGTGTCTAGTCACGGTGTCTGGTCATAGTGTCTTGGTCACGGTTTTAGGTCAGGGTGTCTGGTCACGTTGTCTAGTCATGGTGTCTGGTCATGGTGTCTGGGTCACAGTGTCTGGTCATGGTTTTTGGTCACGTTGTTTGGGTCCTTTTCTAAAAAAGAAAAACTGTTGGTAGACTCATGGTTTCTCAGAATTAGAAAAAATATCTATATATAGACATAAGTAGTAATTTTCACAGAATGAATTATATGTAATCATTAAAAAAATAAATTCATTATTAAAAAAATTAAATATAGTTATCAAAAATTATCCATGATTTATTGGACTCAAGATCATGAGAAAATTTATTTAAATCATAAATAAACCAACCATATTTACACATTACTGGAAACAGATTAAATAGGATTAACAATATTTGTAGGATGTATAAGATTTTTGATCATCAAAACAAGATTAAAAGATGAGGAGTCCAACAATCTCCCCCTTTTTGATGAACATGAATCATATGAGTGAGATATTTGTTATCAGTGTATGTGTCTCTCCCTCTTTTGAGATTATCGAAAAGAGTACAAAGGGAAATTAGAGAATATAAAATAATATGTCACAATACATTAGATGGAGAAAGATGTGTCATTACAAATAGTGGGCAACAAAAATACAAAAATAGCCTTATCAAAAGATAGTGTTCACTATTCCTCATCACTGGATGTCTTCTCTTTGACATTGGCAGTAGCATTAGGAGAATCCACAAGAGCAGAGGTAGAAGTTGAAGAAGGTAGTGAACCAACTGTCCTATAAGGAAGAGGGAGTCCTTCAAAAATACAGGAGTCCAAGTATGTTTGGTGGAAGACTGAGGCAATTTTTGGTCAAGGATAACAAGTTTGATCTGACTCAGAGCCTAAGAGACAGACATAGAGGTAGAGGAAAAGGAAGTGAATGAGGAAGGAGGAAAACAAGGCCGCCAGGGTGTAGCTATAGGAGCCACAATAGTATTGATCAATACATGAAGATAAGGACCCAATAACTTGATGAAGTTAGCAATAATCTCACCACCATGCATCATCTCTTTATCAAAGTCATCTTTGTTCTCCATGAACTTTTCGAACAAAGGAGTGTAATCATTCAAATTTTGAACTTGATTTTTGAAAGCCTGAGTGACTAGAGGGGTTTTTAGATTCCCTACAAGTTACTTCAAATGGTTTTTATATCATGCTTTGATAAAATACTATTGAAGTATAAATCCACCTTCTTAGTAATTTCTTTATGAGCATCATTTTTAATCTAGGAATGAATTCTTACCAAATCAAGAACTCTGTCACTATTCTTGACAACAAGAGATAGAGATTCTTTGTCAATGCCACTTAGCACTGATTAAAGTTATTCCTTAACAACCGTTCTGGGTAGATCATTTTCATAAGAGGGTTGAGATTACTGTCCAGAGGCACCAGAAGCTGTTATAGCTGAAGGGAATTTAGTTGAATTAGAAATTTCTCTAGACATCCCTTATACTCATCAGTCAATTGTTTATGACCAATAACAAGACCATTAATTTATTGAACTATTTTATTGTTTCATTAATCGACCATGTCAGATAAGGACATTAGGTTAGGTTGAATTATAGAGACAACTACCTATGTAATCTGACCACTAACATCCTCAACAGAATGAGCAACATGAACTGGTCTTGATATCAACATTCTCTACTTATCTTTAACTATAGCTCTGAGAGACTTCACTTCATCACTCAGCAGTTTGTTCTCAATTCTGACCTCTTGAATTTCACGAATCATTTTAGGTTGAATCATCCTTATGATCTTTTATAATAGCATGGAAGCATCCCTTTCACTCAATTTTTTCATAGGAGCAGGTTGGATGTTCATGAGTTTTCAACTCCAGCCATTAAAGTAGCTCAAAAGGCCATCAAATAATCCTTAATCACTAAGGTAGAAGGTTTTTGGGATGTTTTGGGAACATTATCTAAGATAGTATCAGGATCCTTTGTAGAGATAACTTCAAGAGAAGAGACCGGTTTCAATTGAAACACAGCAGACAGATCAATACCTTTAACTAAGCCTTCTTGGGAATCATTCACATCAATGTAGCTAGGGAATTTATACAATGTATCTATAGTGCTTCAGTTGACAATATTATGAATTTAAACACTTTACATATTAGGTTGGTGCTCCCCCTCAAAAAGTGCACCTCTCAAAGGACAAATAGATTTAGTTATTTCATTTATTTCCAAAATTTCATCCCCAATAGATTTACAATGTCTTTTATAGCCAACTAAAATTCATTTCCCATTCTTTGCTCAGAAGATGGGGTAATATCATGAACAACTTTTTCCTTTAAGTGTCCCCCAAAAGCAAATTAATTCTCAAGAGAATGATCTACTTCTAGATACTCTTCTAGAACAGCCTTTTCCTTTGCATTAACAATAGAATATTCTCTAGAAGCAAGTTCTTCTTCTAAAACAACATTTCTTTTAAGAATGGGTACTTCCATATCATTTATGACTTGAGGAATAGGTCCATTGTCCTCCTTATCCAGGACAGTTTTCCATGTAGGTGCAACAACCTCTTCTTCATACTCCTTAATAATATAGTCAAAAACTTCATCTATTTCTAGACCAGGATCAGAAATTCTCTTAGTTATTGAAGAATTATAAACTAGGTTGAACTTTTCATAAACCCTGTCATTATCCTCCAACCATGATTTTCTCCACGGATTCCAATTGATTTTCATTCTTTTGACTATAAAATTTTAGATACAAAATTCATTATCCTTAATGACTTCTTCATCCGGTCCAACCAACCCTTTATCATGAAGAATAATAGAGATTAACCTTGAGTAGAACAAAGAGGATGACTTTGATGTGTTCTTTATCAAACCACACATATTAAGTATAACATACATACATAGGTCAATCTTGTGTCCATTATTCATAATATGTATCAAAAATACATCATGATACATAAGTGTAGAAAAATCTCTTTTCTAGGACTAATCATATTCTGAACAACCATAAACAATAATCAAGTTTCACCATCTAGCATAGTAGTAATAGATATTCTCAATGTTGTAGTGCCAATAATACTTCCCAAGGCTTCTTATAAAATAAATATCTCACTTAGAGGAGGATGACCTCTTTGGTTTTCCTCAAAAATTACATCATGAGGTATCCTTATGTAAGCAGCCCATAAACTTGAAGAAAATGTATATCTTTGGCCATTGATCCAGATTCTCACAACAAAACCATCTTATGTATAAAATGAGAATTGAACCAACTGATAAAACCGAGCAACTAGATTTGGGTGAATCAGACTTGTCTCCTTTGAGAACCAATCTATACATCCCTACTCTTTCAGTACTTTAAACACTAGAGACTTAGTTGACAGTAGCCACTTAGGGAAGATTTCCGTTTAAGCTACGACTATTCTGTCAACAAGGTTCAGATTCAAAGGTCCTTCAGGCACTATCTTTGGTTATAATTTCATTTTCTTCTGAGATCGGTGCTTCATAGGAGTTGAATAATATGGGTGCTTCATCTTGGGAATTCAACAGAGGTTCAAGACAGAGAGAGAACTGAAGGGCTGAAAGAGGGATTACGATTTGAGTGAAGAGAGATTGGGTGAAGAATAGAGTGAATTTTTTTTTGTTTTTATCATTTAGGGATATCGAGCATCGCAAATTAAAAAGAGAAAGAAAGAATAATAATAAAATAATTAATCGCAACGATACATGTTATAATATGTAAATAAAATGAAATTTGTGACTTTACGGTTAAACCAGAAAAGACTTTCATGGTGAGACTGAATTAGGTTTTCATGGTGAGACCGTAACAGGTTTTCATAGTGAGACCGTAAGAGGTTTTTAAGGTGACACTATAACAGGTTTACCTGGGGTCATTTTTCCTGTGTGACTTTAAATTGGTGTGACCGTATTGTTTGAAATAGTATGTGAAAAATGGTAAATAATAGACAGTATCCGTGAGACCGTAAACATGGGACAACAACTTTTAAGAAAGTAAAATATAGAACTCTTAGAGTTAGATAGTAATCTTATGATAGTGAAAAGTGAAAGTATAAACTATGAAACAATATGTTGTGAAACTGTTCACTTACTAATTTAGGTTTATCATTACCAATTCATGTATGATGTAATCAATTCTTTCATAATGTAATAGTTTGGTGAATATATTAGATAGTTGATATTCAGTTACAATGAGTTTTAAAGTGATATCACCTTTTTGATAATGGTCTCTCAAAAAGTGATGTCTTATATCAATATGTTTTGTCCTAGAGTGTGAAATAGGATTTTTTTTAGAGGTTAATAACACTTGTATTGCCACAATTTATAGATACATACCTGAATTGACATCCACAATCTAGTAATGTGTGTTTCATCCACAAAATGTTTTCACAACAACTAACAGCAACTATGTATTCTACATCAAAAATAGATAATGCAACATAGTTTTGTTTCTTACTACACCATGATACTAGAGACTTTCCTAAAAGGTGACATGTTCTAGAGGGGCTTTTTATATCTTAATTAAAAACACCAAATTCAGCATCAGAATAGCAGACTAACTCAAATAATTTTCCTCTGGGATAGAACAGACCTAGATTGGGTGTATTCTTGAGGTATTTGAAAATTCTCTTAACAACATTCAAATGAGATTCCTTAGGGTTTTCTTAAAAATGAGAAAAAATACATACACTAAACATAATGTTAAGTCAGCTAGAAGTTATGTAGAGTAAGCTTCCAATCATTCCTTTGTAAGTGGTTTGATCTAAAAATTTTCCATCTTCATCACGATCCAACTTACATGTAGTTCTCATTGGAGTGTCATAATTTTATTTATATCCAAGACAAAACGTTTTATAATATCTCTAGTATATTTTATTTGATTTAAAATAATACCATCATTATTTTGAAAGATTTTAATTCCAAGAATGAATTTTATTTCACCTATTAAATTCATTTCAAATTCATTTTGCATCATTTTATAAAATTCAATACATAAATAATTATTTGAAGATCTAAAGATTATATCATCTACATAAATTTGAACAACTAAAACATCATTGGAAATTCGTTTTATAAAAAGGGTTGGATTAATTATACCTTTTGAAAACCCTTTAGAAATTAGCAAAAGTATTAATCTATCATACCAATCTCTTGGAGCTTTTTTTAAACAATATAAATATTTTGATAATTTAAAAACAATATTTGGAATGCGATGATTTATAAAACCCAAGGGTTTCTCAACAAAGACATCCTCATCTATATACCCATTTAGGAATTCACACTTAACATCCATTTGGTATAGTTTTAAATTTAGAAGTGTAGCATAAGCAATAAGGATTGTAATGTATTCATGTCTAACTACTGGTGAAAAGGTCTATTCATAGTCAATTCCCTCTTCTTGACTATATCCTTATAAAAACAATCTAGCCTTGTTTCTAACTATTTGACTAGCTTCATCTACCTTATTTCTAAACACCCACTTAGTGCCTATGGTAAATGTGTCTTTGGGTCTATCAACAAGTTTCCAATCTTTGTTCCTTTCAAACTAATTAAGTTCTTATTTATTAGCCATCACTTAAAACTCATCATTGGTAGCATCATTAATATTTTTAGGTTAATTTTGTGACAATATGAATTGATGTACAGCTTGATTTCTAAGAGAATCTATAGTTTGAGTTACTTTATCTAAATCTCCTACAAAAACATCTAAAGGATGGTTCTTAAGGGTTATAACAGCTCTAGAAAAAGATGAACTAGTGATTTTAGGTTCTTCAACAGGTTCAGGTCCATTATGACTTGAATCTAAAGAATATCAAGAATTGGTTGTTTTCACAATTTTTTTTATAGGATGGTTAGAGGATTTTTAATTGAAGTCCATATTTGACATATCATCCTCTATGTTCTATAGAGTGGTCTTAGGCTCATGTGGATCTGTCTCGTCAAACTTGACAGGGAAATATTCTTCCACACATTTAGTTCTTTTGATAAAACCTCTATAGTTTTTAATATAGATTGAATATCCTAGAATGATTCCTTCACCACCCTTGGATGAAAATATTTCAAGATTTTCCTTAGTATTAAGGATATAGACTTTGAAACCAAAAACATTGAAGTAGATTACATTAGGTTTTCTATTGTTTCATAAATCATATGGAGTTATTTTAAGAATAGGTATAATAAACACTCTATTAATAATATAGCATGTTGTATTTACTGCATATTCCCAAAAATAAATAGTTAATTCATATCAACTAAGCATGGTTCTAGAAATATATTTCATGGTTTTATTTCTTCTTTCAACAACTCCATTTTTTGAGGTGTTCTAGGGGAAGAGAAATTATGACTATATCCATTTTGTGAACAAAAGTATTCAAACTCTTTATTTTAAAACTCATGAACATGATCACTTCTTAAGGATTTAATTCTAATTCCACTAAGATTTTCTATAGTTTTATCATATTTGGTGAAATGAGGGCAGGATTCACTTTTGGGAGCCAAAAAGAAAGTCCAAGTATATCTAGAAAAGTCTTCTGCAAGAACATAAACAAATTTATTCCCATTTAAACAAGAAACTATTGATGGTCCAAACAAATCCATGTTAACAAATTTGAGAGGATTAGAATTTGACACTTCTTTCTTTGGTTTGAAGGAAATTTTGTATTTATTTCCCTTATTACAGGGATTACACACTTTATCATTTGGAAACCCATGTTTCGGTAGATCTTTGACTAATATTTTTCTAGTTATCTCTCTAAGGGATTGAATATTACAATGTCCTGGTCTCATATTCCAAATCCTAGATTATTTGTGAAATACACTTAAACATGAAGAATTTTGAGAAACTAAAGACTCTAAGTTAACATCATATACATTTTCATTTCCCGATGTAGAAGAAACAAATTCATTTTTAGAATTTAAAAAAAAATGCATGCTTCATTTTCAAATTTTACATGAAACACTTCATCTCATAGTTTTGAAATACTGAGTAGATTTTATTTAAATCCATCAAAATAATTAATTTGGAAATTAAAACTGAGTTAGAGTTACCAATTTTTCCAAGCCCAATGATTTTTCGTTTGGCATTGTCACTAAAGGTGACATGTCCACAAAAAAATTTTATTAAGTTCTTGAAGCATGAATAGTCTCTTCTCATGTATCTTAAACACCTATTTTCTAAGTAATATAAGCTTTTATAGGTCCCCTTTATGAAATTTTCCTACAAAATAGTCAAATAAAAATAGACAATGGTACCCATATTTGATTGGGTCTAATAATCTTAGTTACTAGTACATTAGAAACCAACATATGTCTCATAGGTTTCCTATAATAATTGTTTGAAGTGCTTGAAAAATAATCATTATTTGGTCCAGGATTACACACTTTATCATTTGGAAACTAATGTTTTGGTAGATATTTGACTAATATTTTTCTAGTTATCTCTCTAAGGGAGTGAATATTACAATGTCCTAGTCTCATATTCCAAAATACTATATTCTTTGTGAAATACACTTAAACATGAATAATTTTGAGAAACTAAAGACTCTAAGTTAACAGCGTATACATTTTCATTTCCCAATGTAGAAAACACAAATTCATTTTTAGAATTAAAAAATTGCATGCTACATTTTCAAGTTTTACATGAAATCCCTCATCTCATAGTTGGGAAATACTAAGTAGATTATATTTCAATCCATCAAAAAAATTAATTTTCAAATTAAAACTGAGTTAGAGTTTTCAATTTGTCCATGGCCAATTAATTTTCATTTGGAATTTTCACTAAAGGTGACATGTCCACCATCATTTTTTTAAGTTCTTGAAGCATGAATAGTCTCTTGTCATGTATCTTGAACACCCACTGTCCAAGTAACATAAGCTTTTATAGGTCCCCTTTATGATATTTTCCTACAAAATAGTCAAATAAAAATAGATTTTGGTACCCATATTTGTTTGGGTCCATTAATTTTAGTGACTAGTTCCTTAGAAACCAACATATGTCTCATAGGTTTCCTATAAAAATTATTTGAAGTGCTTGAAAAATAAACATTATTTGGTCCAGAAAATATTGAAATAGTAGAGATTGTATCATAATTTTTCCTAGCTAAATGTTTTCTAGAACAAGGAGTAATGTTGTATGTCCTAGACATAGAAACAAAATTGTTTTTTCGAAAATTTCTTCCATCAGGTTGATAGCTAACACCTATAGTATATTTAGGATAAATCTTTTTACCTGGTATTTGTACCAATTTATCTTTACCATTAGTAAAACTTTTATGTTACCTTTTCAATTGCTCATTATATAGCTTTAGTTAGTTGTTTTCTTTGAGTAATTGAACATTTTTCTCCATTTCCATAGTATGTTCAGATTTAATAGTTGAGGTAGGAGCATACTATTTCTTTAAAGACCTGTATTTATCATTTAGTTCATTACATGTCTCTTCACACATATTACCACCACCACAATCCTTTTTTTTTATTATTTGAAAACCCACTTTATGGGTAAGTGGGAACCATACATGATCCACCAGTACACATAAATCCCACCTCCCTTAAATCCAAACACACCACATTCAAAATTCCAGAAACCAACAAAACTCCAAAATCACCTGGAACCACGAGCAGACCCACCTCCAAAAACAAACCCCCATCCATTACAAGAAGACCAAACAAACTCAAAAGTAGCGCCAGATTCAAATTTCCAAATTTCAAGTTTCAAAAAATCATCATACCGAGACCAGCGTCATCGCACCATCTCCAAGCCTCCAAAACCACCCTTCCATTGCAGATCAACCTTGAACCTCGAAAACCAGTCATGTCAAACCACCACTTTCGACAGGCCCATCAATGCCACCATGCACCCCGCCAAAGAGGAAAACTAAAGAAAGATATCACCGTCTGAGTCACCATGGAACCATCAGCATCATTGTCGCCACTTCGTTGAAGAATACCGTTGGAAGAAACAAGCGTAGATCATAGGATGCACACCCTAACACACCACTCCCATCAACACTAAGCCAGAAAACCCACCGGTGACTTTTGATACCACCAGAACCCTCCATCTCGATCGATAATCGCCCTTAGAGAGAATGATCCATGAAGAAACCAGTGAGTCACCCAAAGAAATCAACACACATCCACATATGACCTTCAAGAAGCACGACCAACAGAAACCCTCAGATCGACGAGTAAAACCACCGAAGAAATCATCCTCTCCCTCCCAGAGCCTTTGAAGATGAATCCACATTGAGATGCCAGAGACCACTCAAACCCACCTCCCAAATCACTAGGAAGACCCACACCTATCCGCTTCGGAGAGAGTGCATGAGACCTGGAGATGGAGCAGGGTGGGTGGCCAGAGACATTAACGTAACTCAGCTTAAGACCTCCAGTGTAGACAGCCGACCAATAGGCCCAGAAGAGACACCGAAAAACCCAGAGAACAAAAAACGACATAAAAATCAACCAAAAGAGAAAGAAGAACAATGAGATGAAACCCTAGAGGGAACCTGAGCAAGAAGAAAACTGGGATAATACTTAAAAGAAACCGAGGATGAAACCCAAATCGAGACAAGATTGAAGAAAAGAGGGGGGAAATAGGGAAGACACCCAGTAGAACCACATCCACCGAACCTCAAGCCCAAAACCTATTTGAATCTATCAATCCAGATCTGACCTAGAGAGGATCAATAGAAGGCAAGGACAGAGCATGGTAGCAGCACTCTAATGTAAAACAGAAGCATCTTCACCGAAGCTGAAATGAAGGGTGGAAACTAGGGAAGATCAGTAGCGTACCAGCCACGAACGAAACCAGTGGGATGAACCCTAGGAGAAGCCATGGATGAGACAGAGAAAGCCAAAGAGTTGAAATGTGAGAAGAATCGGCGAGTAGAGAAGGACTTGGCCAGAAACTCTTTTGTGGAAGAGTCTAGGGCGAGTGATCGGCGAAGAGGAGAGGGCCAGGGGAGTCTGGAGCCATCTTCTTCAAGAATATTATAGTACTAAAACATTTCTTCTTGAGGAATATCCACCGAATCAATTTCATCTCCATAATAATAGGTATTTTGTATGGGAGATTCTAGTGTTACCTCAGATTTTTTATCATAAAACACGTATTGGATTTTTTAGCATGTTCCCCACGTAAAGATTCTAAGTCACTTTAACTGTCCTCAGAAGCACTCCATGTTGCTTTCATTTCATTTTTATACTTTATTTCCTTTTTCTCATATTTCTATATGTACATGAGCTTGGGACAATCTGAATTTACATATCCCTTTAGCTTACATTCATAGCATGATATCCCATCAGACTTGTCACTTCTTTTCTAATCATTATTCCAGCTTTCCTTTTGATCATATCATTCTTTCAAGTTATTCTTTCTGAAAAATTTCTCCTTCTTGTAAAATCTCTTAAACCATCAGGCTAATTGATCTATCTCCTCATCACTGTCAGGTGATGATTGTTCACTACTGTATCTTTTTACCTAGACTTTCAATTTCCCTTTTTATTTGTGTTTAGAGGTGGTGGTCTTAAATGAAACAACTTTTCTTTTGGTTTCATACTCCTCTTCCTTGTTGAATTTCATCTCCTCTTCATACATTATTAGTTTCCAAATGAGTTATTTTATAGGTAACTTGTAGATGTCACATGAATCTATAATAAATACAGAGGTTCCTCTGCATCTATCAGGTAGGCATCTGAGAATCCTCATGATTTGTTCTTTGGAAGTAACTTATCTTTCAAGAGAAATCATTGTGTTGACAATTTCATTGAACCTGAGATACATTTCAGAAATAGGATCATTATGTTTCATTTTAATGTTATCATATTTAATAGTGTTTGTATTAAGTCTCATTTCTTTCACGTTAGAATTTCCTTCATGTGAAATAGACAAAGTATCCCAAATTTCAAGGGCAGTTTTACATGAAGGAATTCTGTTAAATTCCTAATCTCCTAAAGAGAAATATAGAGCCTTCATGGATTTTCAATTGTTATTATAGGCATTCTTGGTTGGGTCATCAAAAGTGATTCTATCAGTAGCATGAATCTTATACTCATCTATAATTGAAGACCAAATCTCAAAACCCATACTTTCTAAATGCATTATCATTTTAATTTTCTATTAGGCACAATTAGTTCCATTAAATAATGGTGGTCTATTTGTTGTAGAACCTTCTAGTCTATTATAAATAATAAAGAAATACTTTTAAATATATATTAATTTAGAATTAACATAATTTTTATAGATCATTAATGTATAACTAAAATCGTAGTTTAATATTTTCAAAAACAGAGTCCTAAGAGTAATAAAAAAACCTCTAATACCAAATGTTGGTCAGAGTACAATACTCAAGAGGGGGGTTAATTGAGTATTTATAAAAATTTATGTTTGAAAATTTTTCCTAAAAGGTTCCCCATAAAACAAATATATCCTAGTTAATCAAGGTAATATGGTTATGAAAGTTTGACTGTTTAATTGAGTTCTCAGAATATTGATTATTTCTCAGTAATCTCAATATCAGTTATTGATATTACTTTGGAAGCTATTCTAATAAGGGAAAACAATTATAACTTCTATACAAGATTAAATATAAAAGTAAATCTAGTGATTTTTTAATTATATAGTAAAATATATAAAAATAACATAAACAACACAGTGGATATAAAAAAAAGTTGTTTAGTCTTAAGCCGAGACCTAATCCACTCCACTTAGTGATCACCTTCCACCAAAAATATTATATTAATAAACTTGATCCAAACCCTAGATTGGGGTAAACAATAGTGAACAGGACTATCCCGGTTAAACTACCTCTTCCATAGTTCTTCATGGGTATAAATTACCAGGTAACAAAGGGACCTCTTCCACACTTATCTGTTGGAGTAAACAAGTGTAAAAATATATGAGAGGAAGGTTATCTTGTATCCTTTAGTGTAGTGTAGGAGACAATGTGTGTTTTAATACAGACACACACACACTACTCGAAAGCTAAAAACAATACACAATAGAGAAAAGATGATAATATAAGGTTATAAGTGCCTTGAGTGTTATTCTATGTAGCTCTAGACTTCTAGGATAAATAATATGCAAGTATTGAGTCCTCTTGAAAGAAACCGATTATCACAAGTCTGGTGGTTTGGTTTCATGTTAGGTTTTGCTCGTGTTCTTCATTTAATTTTTATTACAAAGATGTTCTTTACTCTGATCTATGGTATCCTAGCGTTTGGATTCGTGAATGCTTCATGTGTTCTTCAGATGTATCTTGTTCCATTTTTTGGTTCTTTTCTCAAGAATTCTCGCGCTTCTACTGCTCTAACACTCCGTGTTTCAGGGACACATTTTCTTTTTTATTCATGGAGTGCATGTTTTGGAGCCAACATGATACATGTATTTTGTACCTCATACCTCATACTGTCCGGTGGAATGTCTACAAGGAAATATTAATTATGTTAGTGCATTTAAAAGACACAAATATGACAGTTAGATATAATATTGAAAACGAAAAAATAGATTAAAGAATGATTTCACAGTCTGTCTAGAAATGGTGTCTGTTGGAAACAGTTTCACCACATAGTAGTGTAATCTTCCTTGGCTTTGAGCTGTGAGATAGTTATTATGGAAAAGTTGTAAAGAGATCAGGATCCAGTATCATAGATGTGGTGTTAGGATCACGGTGTCTGGTCCTTTTCCAAACTTCAAATGTTGTCTAAAAAAGGAATCAGTGTCACAAACTTCAATAATTCTGAAACCGGTTTTGGTGTCTGGTCATGGTGTATAGGTCATGGTTTCTAGTCATGGTGTCTGCTCATGGTGTCTGGGTCTAGGTGTCTAGTCATAGTGTCTGGTCACCGTCTCTGGTCACGGTTTCTGGGTCACGGTGTTTGGTCATGGTGTCTGGTCACGGTGTATGGGTGCTTTGCTAGAATACCATAACCTATGGCAGACTCATTATTTCTTAGACTTAGATAAATATCTATATATATTACAAATCTATAATATGTACAGAATGAATTAGAATTAACTATTCAAAAAAATAAATTTATTATAAAACAAATTAAATATAGTTTACAATAATTAATCATGATTTTTAAAAATCAAGACTGTGAGATATTTTTTTAAAAGCATAATGAATCCAACCATATTTGCACATGACTGGAAAGATATTAAATAGGATTAACAAGATTTACCAGATGTATAGAATTTTTGATCATCAAAACATGATTAAAATAAGAGGATTCCAACACATTCTCTTGAGGCTCACCTCATAGGAAATAATATTTCTCAATATCTTTCTCCTTCTTCAGTACCTCCTGATATTTATGAATAATAAGTGGGGAAACTACATATCTGATCGCTAGGTATAGGGCCTCCTATAAAAATTGTGATCTAGAATCCTATTCTAGAAAGACATCAAGGGAAAATGAGGGATCTCCTTCAACATTATCTCAAGAAACCCCAGAATTAGTATTTTCTACAAAAGAGAAATAAGGTCCCGAATCTTTACATCCTTCATTTTCAATGAAAAAATTTACTAGTGAAACTCTTTATGAAAGTCATCTCATGAAACATATATCTAATTCTTTTGACCATGTTATAAAATAAAAAACTGAAGCACAACTCTTTGCATTTGACTAACTTTTAATAGAAATAAAAAACATTTCGTAAGATCAAATCAGAATAAAGGAAATCTCTAGATCCTCTAAACAGTGATTTATCTTCATATTAGGGATCCCCCCTCACAATCACCCAAGATACATCTTTGAAATCTATACAAGGCCCTCAACCATGTATCATCCTCCTCAATCGGTCTAATCCTTTGATGATCAACTAGATTGACGTTTTGAACCTCTACTACCTGAGATCCACATGGATGATGACCACAATCCACTCTTAAAATACAAGTATAGGCATTAATTTGAGAATCATGGAACTCTTTAATGGTCTATTTAAATAATTTCATATTATTTTCCCAAAATCACCCAATATATATCTGAATACAATCATTAATGATGAATGTAAATCACTTAGGTCTCTACCATATAAACTGGTTCACCTCACTTATTCTCTAAATAATTTTATATTCCTTTCATTAGATCATGGGGGGCCCTAAAATCCAATGTCCTAGGAAGTATTTATAGTGACCTCAACCCTAGTATCCCATAGTTGGTTTCTACTTTATTACATTGGAATAAGATACTTGGAATCAAATCTCAAAAGTTTGAATAGTTTAGTAGATTTTTAAAATAGATACATACTTTAAATTATCATTATAGTTAAAAACGTAAAATATAGAAATTTTTTCTTTTGGAACACTATTATTCATCATAGTGTATCCCTGTATATCAATCAAAAACAAATACCTGGTATCTTAGGTAAAATAAAAAAATTAAATTTGTGAGCTTAGATAGTCAATAAGGGTAAGTGAATGATGAAATATGTGAATAAATAAGGTATAATAAATATTGAAAATTAATAATTAAAATACATTTCGTTTAATCAATATCTTGAGAAAAAAATGGAAGGAATGAATGACATTAAAATAATTCCATATAAATAATCAGATGAGATTGAAAACTTAACCATGGTCATTCTAACTAGTCGAATAATCCCATGGAATATAAATAAATGATTTCATAATGCTGGAATGGTTAATTTCATACATTTAACACATAATGTTGATGCCGTGTACGGTGATATTTAAATAAATGTGTAAGACCTAAACCAAAACCCATTATAGTTTGTCTCATGAGACTTACTGTGTCACGACCCATCCTCGGGGCCCGTGCCGTGACTACCCCAAGCCCGCCTTCCATAGGCCAGGGGCTGGCGACTAGCACCAAGGCGTAAATCCCAACAAAAGGGGAAGGCATTGCCTTTGAAAAGTAAACAAGCACAACAGAGTAAGCAAGAGGAAAAGTAAACACTATGTAAAAACGGTACAAGCTGTGCTGAAAGTAAAAGGGGCCGGAAATAAAATCCCAACTGTAAAGTACAACTGAAAGGAAAAACAGCAACTGAAAGGAAAAGCTGCAGCGTCGAGCCGTCCACTGGAAGTCCCACCTGAAGGGTGGGAACAGATAGCCTCCACTGCTCCTCGGGTCCACCTGACCGCTCTGAGTACGTCCCGCCCAGTGGTCCACCTCCACGTACCGTCCTGCTCCGCACGCCTCCACCACGATAAGCGCTGTCCGTCGTCTGCAACCAACACAACGAAGTGCGGGCATAGCCAGTGCAGGGGTGAGTATAAGCTACTCAGTAGGGACCCCGAGACCCCCGAAGGTCTCCCGAAATTCACAAAGGATAATCCAAAATGGAAAGATACAATCACGAAGTAACATCTGACACTGCTTAGGTATATGCCCATACATATACCTAAGTCATCAATTCCTGTTCGGCTCCAACGTCCGAGCCCAAGAACAACCCAGTCCACACAGGAATGCAAAACGTATACCCACACAGGATAGCACAACACAGTCCACAAAGGAGAGTAAACAGTAAACCCACACAGGATAGCTCAACACAATCCACAAAGGAGAGTAAACAGTAAGTCCACACAGGACAGCTCAACACAATCCACAAAGGAGAGGAACACAAGATTCAGCTCACACAGGTATATTTCTTTGGATGACGATAAAGATGATCACTTATCCATCTAAGTCGTCGGACCCACAAAGGATCGATAGGTAACTAACCCCCACAATGACCCACACAGGATCGGGCCCACACAGGACCTGTAGGCGTTGGCTCACACAGAACCGCTGAGCGCTGACCCACACAGGATCGGACCCACACCGGATCGGGCCCACACAGGACCTGTAGCACTGATCCACGTTGGATCGCTGAGTGCAGTAGTCATCGCAGTCCATTGAGGATCTCTGCACAGTCGTCACCGCGGTCCACTGAGGATCTCTGCACTGTCGTCGTCGGAGTCCACAGAGGATCTCTGCACAGTCGTCGCTGTCGAGGAAGCAGTCGCAGCCAGCACTAGGGTTCCCGCACACAGCAAGCTCATTCGGGAGGGTCCGCTCCACGAGCCGAGAGGCTAATACATCAACTGACACAAAGTCCGAAGTTGATGTATCCAAAAGTTCCGTATCGTCAACAGGAACTCAACGTTGCAGACGGCGCGTCAATCGGACTCCCGGTCTGAGAATTATTGGCTTTTTCGTCCCAGGGGCCCGGTTGGTTTTTAAGGAAAAACCTACCCGACCGTACTCCACCTGCATCCAAACCTCGGGCGAAGTGAGCCAAAAGATCCGTCTCACTTAGAGGAAAATAAAAAAAGCTGACGGCACGTCAATCGGACGTCTGTAGCTCAAGATATGAGTGTTTCCGCTCCGAAGGCCCAGTTGGTTTCGTGTATGAACCAACCCGGCTGAACTCAAAGTATTCTGAAAACTTGAGTGCGATATACCGAAATGACCGTCCCGATCCAAGGATCGTGTTGCCGCTGACGGAGGGTCGTTTGGAGGCCCATAGCTCAGGATACGGCCATTTGAACGAAAATCGTCCAAAGATGGGGGGTCCGGGCCCGGGCCGACCCGGCCCGACCCCCCTGGGTAGCCGAACCCGGTCCGACCCGATCCAACCCAGTCCGACTCAGTCCGACCCGGTCAGACCGGTCTGGCTCGGCCAGCCCGGCCCGGCTCGGCCGAGCGGCCAAGTGGCCGACGCGGGGGGAGCCGTCGCCCCGCGTGACACCCCCGCGGCACCCGCGGGGTGTCGGCCAGACAACCGGACGCGGCTGAAGCCGCGTCCCGAGTGACGTGGGGGGAGCCGCCGCCCCCGTGTGACACCCGCGGGACACCCACGGGGTGTCTCCCTGGCGCCGGACGCGGCTTCAGCCGCGTCTCGCGAGCGCCGCCGCCTCCGGGCGCTGCCGCCGGCTTCCGCAGGCTGCCAGAGTTGCTCCGGTGGCCCGTTTTTCTTCCCGTCTGCGCCGTTGCTCCTCCCGGGACTTGTTCTTCACTGAGGGATCATCAAACATCCGTTGCGGCACGTTCCGTCGTCACCCGTCAAATCCGCACAAGAACGAAGAACGACAGAGGGTTGTTGGGCCGTGTTCGTTTGGCCCGCACCCTCCGCGTTAGATATAAACAACGGGAGAAATTAAAGTTCAACACATGAACGCATATCCTAAACAATTTTTAAGGAAATAAAATTGTTTCATAAAACGGGTTCCTTATTTGAACGGAAACAACAATTTTAATAATTTTAAAATTGTTCACAAAACCAGTTCTTTAACTTTTTAAAGAAACATTTACGGGAATATAAAAAAAAGGGGTAATTCTAAAATAAATCCCTACCTCGTAGTCATCGCGCGTGAGCGTTCTTCGCGGAATTGCTCGTCGCGGAAGAGGGGGATCGTCGCGTCGTCGCGGGAATGCGTCGCGTCGTCGCGGAATCTGGCGTTGAGTTGGCGAACTCAACGGACCAAGAACAACAGATTTAAATTATAAATAATTAAATCTGTGTTTCGTTTTAAACCCAAAAGAGCTTTTAGAAGAAACCTAAAATCACTCACCTCAAACGGTTGGTGATCGGAGATCTGGGCAGGGAAGAACGTCTCAGATTTGGGCGTCGTCGATTTTCGCGGATGACGGCGTTCTTCGCGTTCTTCGCATTCTTTGCGTAGGAGAAAGAAGATACAAGGATTCTGTCTCAACGAGTAATCCTCCAAAAAAGAGAGGTTGGTCTTATTTTATTATTATGCCAACAAACGAAAATGGGTAAGAAACGACCCATCAATTCGTTGAATTAATTCAACGAAAGAAACATCTCATTTAATTTACGAAATAAACCGCCCAATTAAATGGTCTGTTAAGAAATTAAGAAAACGCGTCAGTTGACTTTCATAATGACGGTTTTTCGCGGGTGCGTTACTTAGCGGAAAGAAACGGCGGGGATCATGCGGGCCCCACCTCAAAAATATCCTACCAAGAGGGTAGGATATTTCTGGATAGCATCCTATCCAGATCAACTCAGTTTAAGTCGTCTTTAAGTGGCTTCCAAGTGGCTTAAGTGAAATAAAATAAAGTTGTCGTAAAATTATTTTATTTCTTAACTTTAAGCCCGAAAATTAAAAACCACACCCGAGCAAATGAAACTCCGGAAGAGGATTTTCTAGGCGAATACCGGCGCTACGATTTCATCGGTGCCCTCAGAATTCGATTCCAGGCACCGGTTCAAAAGTTAGAAAAACCCGCTCGTCCATTCATTGAACGTACCCGAGCTAAACTTCAGAAAATGATTCCGGGCACACCGGGCCTTGGAATCAGGTGCCGTCAGAAACTGCACTCTTGTAAAATTCCAAAGAAAATTAAGAAAAAAATTTCCTTGAAATTTACGGGTCTTTACATTACTCCCACCTCAGGGCTTTACGTCCCCGTAAAGATACATCAAAAACTAGGGAAACAAATGTGGGTACTGAGCACGCGTCTGAGCCTCCCGCTCCCATGTGCTCTCCTGGAGGTTCTCGTGCTGCCATCTGATTCACACAAGAGGAATCGATCACCCGCGTAGGACCCGCTCTTTTCGATCCTCTATCTCCACCGGGACCTCCGCAAAATTCACCCCATCATCCACGTCTAGCTCCCTATAGTCAATAATGTGTGTTGGGTCATGCACGTATCTCCTCAGCTGGGTTACGTGGAAGACATCATGCACCCGATGCAACTGAGGTGGAAGATCCAGGCGATAAGGCACCTCGCCAACCATGCAAAGGACCTGGAAAGGCCCGATGAAGCGTGGAGACAACTTGCCGCCTCGGCTAAATCTCCGCAGACCACGTCGAGCTGAGACCCGCAAGAAGACGTGGTCACCATCCTCGAACTCTAGTGGCCTCCGCCTCCTGTCAACATATGACTTCTGCCGGCTCTGTGTTGTCCTCATCCGCTCCTGGATGACCTGGACCTTCTCTGTCATGGCTCGGACCATCTCTGGTCCCACAAGTGCTGACTCCCCAGGGTCTGTCCAGCACAAAGGAGATCTGCAAGGCCTGCCGTACAACGCCTCGTATGGTTCCATCCTGATGGTGGAGTGGTAGCTGTTGTTGTACGCGAATTCCACCAAGGGTAGGTGGTCCTCCCAGCTACGACCAATGTCGAGGACACATGCGCGGAGCATGTCCTCGAGAGTCTGAATGGTCCTCTCCGTCTGACCATCCGTCTGAGGGTGAAAGGCGGTGCTCAGACGTAGCCGCGTCCCAAACGCCTCCTGCAACCCCTTCCAAAGCCTTGAAGTAAAGCGAGCGTCCCGATCGGAGATGACAGTCAATGGCACACCGTGAAGCCGTACAATCTCCTGGACATAGAGACGCCCCAAGCTCTCCACTAAGCCCTGCTCTCGGATGGGTAAGAAGTGTGCCGACTTGGTGAGTCGGTCAAAAATTACCCAAATGGAGTCGTGACCTCTGGAAGTGCGTGGAAGTCCAGTCACGAAGTCCATATATATCCCATCCCACTTTCACTCCGGGACCTCCAAGGGATGTACCAAGCCTGCTGGTACCTGATGCTCTGCCTTCACCTGCTAGCAGGTGAGGCACCGTGTAACGAATTCTGCCACAACCTTCTTCATGCCCGGCCACCAGTGTTGTCGTCTGAGGTCCTGGTACATCTTCGCCACTCCTGGATGTACCTCCAAAGGAGAAGTGTGAAACTCTCTCAGCACCTCCTCTCGTAAATCAACTGGAACCAGGGTACGTCCACTGAAAAGGATGTAGTGATCTTCTCTAAGGGAGAAACCATCAGGTACCTGTCCTGAGGATATCTGTGCACGCTGTGTCTCACAGTCAGCATCCCCACGCCGAGCCTCTCTGACCCACTGTAGAAGTGGAGGAGAGACTGTGAGAGACTGAAGGAATGATGCTCCGTCTCTATCCATGAAGGATATCTGCAAGGCGGCTAGCTGCTCTGTCGCCTCCTCAAGTAGCTGGATGCCCGTCCTCCTGCTGAGGGCATCAGCTACCACGTTCCCCTTCCCAGGAGTATAGAATATCTCAAAGTAATAGTCCTAGAGGAACTCGAGCCATCGCCGCTGTCTCAGGTTCAGGTCCTTCTGCGAGAAGATGTACCTGAGACTCTGGTGGTCGGAAAATACTGTAAAGTGCTTGCCCATCAGATTGTGTCGCCAAGTCTTCAGAGCGAAGACCACTGCTGCCAACTCCAGGTCATGGGTAGCGTAGTTCTGCTCATGCGGACTCAACTGACCTGATCCGTAGGAAATAAAGGCCCTCTCCTGTATCAGGACACACCCAAGTCTGGTCCCTGATGTATCGCAGTAGACTACGTATCCAACTCCCTCCTCAGGCAACCTCAAGATAGGTGCGCTGGTCAATCTCTGCCTCAGCTCCTGGAAGCTCTGCTGACATCTGTCCGACCACATAAAGGGTTTCCCCTTCTTCTTCAACGTAGAGAGTGGTGCCGCAACTCTAGAGAAATATGGCACAAATCTCCTATATTATCCGGCTAGGCACAAGAAACTCCGCACCTCTGTCACGCTCTTGGGTGGCTCCCAAGCTAGCACTGCCTCGATATTCGCGGGATCCACTGCAACTCCCGCCTCAGAAATGACGTGCCCCAAGAAGTGGACCTCACGTAACCACAACTGGCACTTCGAGAGCTTTTCATAAAGCTGGTGCTCTCAGAGTGTTTCTAGTACAACCCGCAAGTGGTAGGCGTGCTCCTCCTCGGTGGTCGAGTACACCAAAATGTCGTCGATGAAGACCACAAAAAAACGATCAAGGTATGGCTGGAAGATCCTGTTCATGAGCCTCATGAACACTGCTAGAGCGTTGGTTACGCCGAAGGGAATAACCAAGAACTCATAGTGGCCATACCGACACCTGAAGGCCATCTTCTGCACATCCTCATCTCGAACTCTGAGCTGATGATAGCCTGACCTGAGGTCTATCTTCGAGAACCACCGTGCTCCCTTGAGCTGGTCGAAGAGATCATCAATCCTGGGTAGCGGATACTTGTTCCTCACTGTCACCTGGTTCAGGCGACGATAATCTACACACAGTCGCAAGCTCCCGTCTGCCTTCTTGGTGAACAAAATCGGCGAAGCCCAGGGTGAAACACTAGGTCGGATGAACCCCTTGCCCTGTAAGTCCTCCAACTGTACCCGTAGCTCTCGAAGCTTGGTGGGGGCCATCCGATATTCTGGAGTGGATATCGGGGTTGTCCTGGGGTACATGTCAATATAAAAGTCTACCTCTCTACGAGGAGGTAGCCCTGGAATGTCATCGGGGAAGACGTCCGCATACTGATCCACCTCTGCAAGAAAACTAGGACTCCGCACATCAACTGCTCCAATGATGAGGCTAGCCAACTGATGAGTGATGGGATTTACTCTCCTATGCGGAAGTCCATCCTGTGCTGCAAAGGCTCCCTTCTCGCCGGTGAAGGTGAACCTGCTCCCGTCGGTGCACACACATCGCACCTTGCACCTAAAGCAGTCAATCTGTGCATGGACCGTAGATAACCAATCCATGCCCAAGATGAAGTCGTAAGGCCTCGATGCCGCTACAAGAAGATCCCATCCGAATCTCTCGCCTCCTAGAGTAAGCTCACACTACTGGCACCAGTGCGTAATCGTTGAGTCTGCTTCCGTAGGAGTTTCTAGCCGTCAGGATCGAGCCAACGGCTCTGTCAGAATCTTCGAGCTCAGAACAAGGGAAGTGGCTATGAAAGAGTGACTCACTACTGTGTCTATAAGAACTGCAGAAAGGGTGGAATAGACACAGATCGTACCTCGAATCATCTCTGGTGCACCGTGGTCGTAGGCCTCTGCTGCCTGGAGCTGAGCCTGTCTTTGCCCGCCAGCTCCCTATGGTCGGGGCGGGCCTCCTGGTGGTGGTGGTGGCAGAGCCTCAAAGCGTCGCCCACCACCTGCTGCTCGGCCAGCTCCTCTGCCTCGTCCGCCTCCTCCCTGCGGACCACCACGGTCGACCCTCTGCCTCTGCCTGGGTGGCCCCTCCACCGTCTGCTGCTCCTCGGTACGACGGGTCGGGCAGTCACGAGCCATGTGGCCCTGCCCGCCGCACGAGTAGCATTGCCTGCCTCTCGGAAGGCTGGCTCCGCGCTGTGTGCCCTTCACTGCTGAGCCAGTGTCCTGAGGTCGTCTGCCGGAAGTTCTGGTCTTCATGGAACCCTGAGTCATCTGTTGGCTACCTGCTTCCGAAGACTCCGCCACCTGCCGCCCAGCGGTAGGTCTCGCTGTGGACTCAGCCAGGAAGCTCTCGATCAGAAGGGCTCGCTCCAGCACTCCTTCCTGGGTCGGGATGCTGAGGGAGATCAGCGATGCCCTGATCTCATGTCTCAAACACTGCTCAAAGGTCGGGGCCCGGAAGAAGGGGTCTCGTACCATGTCTGTCGAGTAGCGAGAAAGGTCGGTGAACCTCGCCGCGTACTGGGCGACCGTCAAGCTGCCCTGCCGCAGCTGAAGAAGCTCCTGAATGCGCACCGCACGGAGGGTGGCTGGGATGAACTCTGAGCGGAAGAGGCTCTCGAAGTCCATCCAGATGAGGGAGGCCTCATCGTGTACCTAGAGCATCAAGCTCCACCATCGCCCTGCTGCTGCGTGCAGTAGGCTCGCCGCGAGGATCACCATGAGGTCTGCTGGTGTCCTCACTAGCCTAAAAACTCGGAAGACCGCCTCCAGCCAGTCCTCAGCGACCTGGGGGACTGTCTCCCCACGGAACCTGGGTGGTCGATGGCGCTAGAACTCGTGTAGAGCTCCGAGGCGTCGTCAGCTGCCAGGGCTGGAAGCATCGGGGGCTCGGCGGGTAAAGGTACCGCCGGTGCCTCTGCTGTCAACGGGCCCTGTACCGAGACCTCATCACTCGGCGGGCTATCGTCGCGCTCTACTCTCCTTACCCTAGTTGGCTGCTGTCTTCGGGCCATCTTGAAAAGGAAACAAGTGTGCCACAGTCAGAACAGTATACCTAGTGAGCTGACACAAGTAATCACAGAGAAAACTTGAAACACAGATGCAATCAATGTTTTCATGCATTAAGTCGGGAATCAGAAATCAGGGTCTGGGTGTATGGATACGTTGGCCGCCGCACCAACACTGGACTCCCTAGACTGATAACCATACTCAATACGCTAAACACTATTGCTCCACATAGAAGAAAGATCAGATTCTGCGGTAGAACCGACCGCCTTTGATACCAATTTGTCGCGACCCGTCCTCGGGGCCCATGCCATGGTAAACAAGCACCACAGAGTAAGAAAGCAGAAAAGTAAACACTAAGTAAAAATGGTACAAGCTGTGCTGAAAGTAAAAGGGGCTGGAAATACAAGCCCAACTGTAAAGTACAACTGAAAGGAAAAACAACAACTGAAAGGAAAAGATGCAGCGTCGAGCCGTCCACTGGAAGTCCCACCTGAAGGGTGGGTACAGAGAGCCTCCACTGCTCCTCAGGTCCACCTGACCACTCCAAGTACGTCCTGCCCAGTGGTCCACCTCCAGGTACCATCCTGCTCCGCACGCCTCCACCACGATCAGCGTTGTCCGTCGTCTGCAACCAACACAATGAAGTGCGGGCATAGCCCCTGCACGGGTGAGTATAAGCTACTCAGTAGGGACCCCGAGACCCCCGAAGGTCTCCCGAAATCCACAAAGAATAATCCACAAGGGAAAGATACAATCACGAAGTAACATCTGACACTGCTTAGGTATATGCCCATACATATACCTAAGTCATCAATTCCCGTTCGGCTCCAACGTCCGAGCCCAAGCACAACCCAGTCCACACAAGAAAGAAAAACGTATACCCACACAGGATAGCACAACACAATCCACAAAGGAGAGTAAATAGTAAACCCACACAGGATAGCTCAATAAAATCCACAAAGGAGAGTAAACAGTAAGTCCACACAGGACAACTCAACACAATCCACAAAGGAGAGGAACACAAGATTCAACTCACACAGGTATACTTCTTCAGATGACGATAAAGATGATCACTGATCCATCTAAGTTGTCGGACCCACAAAGGATTGATAGGTAACTAACCCCCGCAATGACCCACACAAGATCGGGCCCACACAGGACCTGTAGGCACTGGCTCAAACAGAACCGCTGAGCGCTGACCCACACAGGATCGGACCCACACAGGATCGGGCCCACACAGGACCTGTAGCACTGATCCACGTAGGATCGCTGAGTGATGTAGTCGTCATAGTCACCTGAGTATCTCTGCACAGTCGTCACCGCAGTCCACTGAGGATCTCTGCACGGTTGTCGTCAGAGTCCACGGAGGATCTCTGCACAGTCATCGCTGTCGAAGAAGCAGTCGCAGCCAGCACTAGGGTACCCGCACACAGCAAGCTCGTTCGGGAGGGTCCGCTCCACGAGCCGAGAGGCTAACACATCAACTGACACAAAGTCCGAAGTTGATGTATCCAAAAGTTCTGTATCGTCAATAGGAACTCAACGTCGCAGACGGCGCGTCAATCGGACGCCCGGTCTGAGAGTTATTGGCTTTTTCGTCCCAGGGGCCCGGTTGGTTTTTAAGGAAAAACCAACCCGACCGTACTCCACCTGCGTCCAAACCTCGGGAAGAGTGAGCCAAAAGATCCTTCTCACTTAGAGAAAAATAACAAAGCTGACGGCACGTCAATCGGACGTCCGTAGCTCAAGATATGAGTGTTTCTGCTCCGAAGGCCCGGTTGGTTTCGTGTACGAACCAACCCGGCCGAACTCAAAGTATTCCAAAACCTTGAGTGTGATAAATCGAAATGACCGTCCCAATCCAAGGATCGCGTTGCCGTTGATGGAGGTTCATTTGGAGGCTCGTAACTCAGGATACGGCCATTTGAACAAAAATCGTCCGAAGACGGGGGGTCCGGGCCTGGGCCGACCCGGTCTGCCCGGTCCGACCCGGTCTGACCCGGTCCGACCCGGTCTGACTGGTCGGGCTCGGCCAGCCCGGCCCGGCTCGGCCGAGCGGCCACGTGGCCGACGCGGGGGGAGCCGCCGGCCCGCGTGACACCCCCGCGGCACCCGCGGGGTGTCGTCCAGACAACCGGACGCAGCTGAAGCCGCGTCCCGAGTGACGCGGGGGGAGCCGCCGCCCCCGCGTGACACCCGCGGGACACTCGCGTGACACTAGCGGGACACCCGCGGGACACCCGCGTGACACCAGCGGGACACCCGCGGGACACCCGCGGGACACCCGCGGGACACCCGCGGGACACCCGCGGGACACCCGCGGGGTATCTCATTGGCGCCGGACGCGGCTTCAGCCGCGTCCCGTGAGCGCCGCCGCCGCGGCCGGAGCCGCGGCGGTCTCGTCTGGCAGCGCGCCGGGCGCCGCTGCCGGCTTCCGTGGGCCGCCGGAGTTGCTCCGGTGGCCTGTTTTTCTTCCCGTCTTCGCCGTTGCTCCTCCCGAGACTCGTTCTTCACTGCGGGATCATCAAACATCTGTTGTGGCACGTTCCGTCGTCACCCGTCAAATCCGAACAAGAACGAAGAACGGCGGAGGGTTGTCGGGCCGTGTTCGTTTGGCCCGCACCCTCCGCGTTAGATATAAACAACGGGAGAAATTAAAGTTTAACACATGAACGAATATCCGAAACAATTTTTAATGAAATAAAATTGGTTCATAAAACGGGTTCTTTATTTGAACGGAAACAACAATTTTAATAATTTTAAAATTGTTCACAAAACCCGTTCTTTAACTTTTTAAAGAAACATTTACGGGAATATAAAAAAGAGGGGTAATTCCAAAATAAATCCCTACCTCATAGTCGTCGCGCGTGAGCGTTCTTCACGGAATTGCTCGTCGCAGAAGAGGGGGATCTTCGCATCGTCGCGGGAAGGCGTCGCGTCGTCGCGGAATCCGGCGTTGAGTCGGCGAACTCAACAGACCAAGAACAACAGATTTAAATTATAACTAATTAAATCTGTGTTTCGTTTTAAACCCAAAAGATCTTTTAGAAGAAACCCGAAATCACTCACCTCAAACGGTTGGTGATCGTAGATCGGGGCGGGGAAGAACATCTCAGATTTGGGCGTCGTCGATTTCCGCGGATGACGGCGTTCTTCGCGTTCTTCGTTTTCTTCACGTTCTTCGCGAAGGAGAAAGAAGATACAAGGATTCTGTCTCAACAAGTAATCCTCCAAAAAAGAGAGGTTGGTCTTATTTTATTATTATGCCAACAAACGAAAACAGGTAAGAAACGACCCATCAATTCGTTGAATTAATTCAACGAAAGAAACAACTCATTTAATTTACGAAATAAACCACCCAATTAAATGGTCTGTTAAGAAATTAAGAAAACGCGTCAGTTGACTTTCATAATGGCGGGTTTTCGCGAGTGCGTTACTTAGCGGAAAGAAATGGCGGGGCTCGTGCGGGCCCCACCTCACAAATATCCTACCAAGAGGGTAGGATATTTCTGGATAGAATCCTATCCAGATCAACTCATTTTAAGCCGTCATTAAGAGGCTTCAAGTGGCTTCCAAGTGGCTTAAGTGAAATAAAATAAAGTTGTCGTAAAATTATTTTATTTCTTAACTTTAAGCCCGAAAATTAAAAACCACACCCGAGCAAACACAACTCCGGAAGAGGCGTTTCTAGGAGAATACCGGTGCTGTGATTTCATCGGTGCCCTCAGAATTCGATTCCGGGCACCAGTTCAAATGTTAGAAAAACCCGCTCTTCCATTCACTGAACGTACCCGAGCCAAACTTCCGAAAATGATTCCGGGCACACCGGGCCTCGGAATTAGGTGTCGTCAGAAACTGCGCTCTTGTAAAATTCCAAAGAATATTAAAAAAAAATTTCCTTAAAATTTACGGGTCTTTACATACTGATTCATTGAGGGGATATAACGTACCCCACCCATCACTTATTAAGTTCAAAGAATACCTCATATAGAAGGTGTAAATCATAATCAACATAAAAATTCATATTAAAAATCTATCATATAAAATGTTAATCCTTACCCCAATAAATAAACATAATTATTATCCATTAAGTGTAAAATAGTGAATGGTAATTAAATTGTACATCCTCAATCAAACTGATCAAACACCATCCATAGAAAAAATAAGGATGATTTCAATCCAACATATACCTGGTGGTTAATAATTAAAATAAATATTGGATATCATTGATGAATATAATTACCATAAAAATTTTATTATAAACATTTTTTTGGAAAATAAGCTTTTCAATTTGAAAATTACATTGAAAAAAAGGTTCAATGTTATTGAAAATAATTTTTTAAAAAATATAAAATAATATTTAAAATATTTGGTTTTCATGATGGTATGAAATTATTTTCATTCAATACATATTAAAACAAATATTCCTTTCACATTTTTTATAATTCCAAAGAGACCTTGTTTTGAAAATGACATAGAGATTACTTTCAATTTTTTTGTTAAAATTAAAAATGGATAAAAGATTATTTAATAAAATAAATTAAAATGTTAAAAAAAATTAAAATATTTTTATAAAACTTGGGTTATGATGAAAAAGGATTTTGGACTAAAGAGAGAAAAAATGATTTTCTTAAAAACATTTTCTAAATGGTTTTAAGTACCAAAGAGTGAAAAAATGGTACCAATAGTTAAAAAAATTTATGAATAACTAGATGAGAATAAAATAGATTTTTTTAATATATATATATATATATATATATCAAATAATCCGCACAAATAAAACTTAAACAAAAAAAGTCATGAATAATGAAGAGATTGTGAAATAAACCCTTACGACTTTAGTAACATTTGAATCATAATCTCCGTAAAAGAAATATCATCAAATGAAAAATTAAATACCATGTAGATAAAAATATTAATAATATAAAATATCAAAAGGTACATTATATACACCACCCAAATGAATAAGTGGTGATTATGGTGTCTGTCTCACAAAAGTAAATGTGAGATGAGAAACCCTTACCTCTTATATATAATATATATTAATTAATTTTTTCCTTATTACCATCAACTTTAATTGTATGTGAACAATGAATCACATTGTTTTGTGAGGCGATAGTCCGCCGTACACACGAGTGACATTGTAGTATTTGAAAATAAATGGAATGTAAAATTTAAATGTGATATTAAAATGAAATAATAATAATAATATAATAAATATCATATAAATGTGGAAAATCTAACATTTTATCCTGCCTTTAATGGTGGTGATGGAAAACGAACTACATTGGTTCATGTGGCGGTAGTCCGTCATACACGTGATCCATGATTTTGTTTCTCATTTAATTGAAGTGGATATGTAAAAATATTATGCCTTAAACATAATAAAATATTATTATATGGGATATAATGGTTTTATAATATTTTATTGTATAATAAATAATTGAATGTGGAAAAATAATAATGAAAATGAAAGAGATTTGTTAAGATAATTACCTTCTCTAAGAGAAATCTCCTCTAGATATCCTTTTAATAACCCTAGGGATAGAATTTTGGGAGGACCAGAAAATAAAAAATATGTATAATTATTAACGAGAGATATTTTTAAGGGTTTTTAATAAAAAGGGAATTATGGGTGTGAATAAGTAAGGGGACAAAGTGCCCTTTTATATGTGGGGAAAGGGAACCCCCTTTAAAATTACTCTGAAATTTTCCAAAAGAATCCAAAATAATAATGTCATTCACAAGAAAATATCTTAAATATTTCCTTATGTTTCAATTTGGTATAGGATAAGGTTCAAAATATGGGAAAAGAAAAAACATCATCATGATTTTTAAGGTCATTCTATCACTTATATTCTTAGTTTAACCCCAACGTAAACCCAATTTTACTTTAATTTTAAAAATTAGTTTTTTCTTATTTAACTATTCAGTTTGGTAGAAATTTTAGATAAAAATATTAGATAATATAAATTCTTTAGATTCAAAATATGGGATTAATTTTTCAAAAATCAATTCATGGGAGTTTCAATGTTCATTTAAAAATTATACTCCTAGAAGCAATTAAAAAATGGGTTTTCAAAGAGAAAATTCTCCTAAGTATAAAATATTTTAATATAATTTTTTATTTTTAAATTAATTAAAATGAACTAAATTAGTTAAAAGACAATTTATTTAAAATAATTTTAATTTGAAATAAATTAAAAATATATTTTAGGTTTGTAAATAATTTAAACAAAAATGATGTTTTTTGTAAATAATATATATTTTTCACTATTCATATAAAAATGAAGCATTTTAGATAAATCAAAAAATTCATGCTAATATAATTTAAATATTATGGTTTAAATACTAAATTTAATTTTTTAAAATAACATTTCTATAATTGGTAAAAATTATTTTCAAATTATGTGTGTAAAACATAACTAAACAGCCTATTGGAAAAATATTCTTTTTCAGAAAATATATCATTTACTTTAAAATTATTATTATTTTATTTATAATAAATATATAACAATATTATTCATTTTATACATGTTTAAACCATAAAATTTTCAAATTTTACTTAGTATTCTGTAAGAACCCTATTTTTCAATTTGGTATGTAACCTTAAATATTTTTGTCTGAATCTTTTCTTTGGACCTAATATGGATGCCTAATGAGTTAGTAAAAGATTTGAGAGTGTCCCAAGATTTTTAGAAACTCTAAACCCATATTTTCATGGAAAACTATCTTGGTTCATGGTTTAGAGTAAACCGTGCAAAATTCCACACAGTTTTCTTAACTATGGGGATGGTTTTTTCTGTGAGAACCAACTCACGCAGTTGGTGCATGGTTGTGAAACCTAATCATATAATGGTCCCTTTTTACCCAGGTACCCATGTATATATTTCACAAAGTATGATCAAATCGGGTGGCCAAACCATTCGAGTAGAGCCATCTCACATGGTTTGCACACGGTTTGAAAAACTCTGCAGACAAACCCTGCAAAGGCTAAATTTCTGGGTAAATTTCATATTTTGCCTTTAATGGTCTATTTTTACTCCCCTCTTCTTCCCCATCTCAGAAACTAGAAGTATTTTACTCCATTTTTATCCATTTGGATCTTTTTGAAGGCCAAATCTAGGAATCAAGATATCTTATTTGTCCAAAAATCCGACTGAGCTTCTATTTATCATGTTGGATGTGCAATGGTAAGTACTCGAGTCCTCTTTAGCCATTTATCTTCTCTCTTGCTCTCGAACTAGATATCATCCTGTTATTTTTTTAACCAATCCTTAGATCTACTATGATATGAGGCTAATCAAGGGCCAATATCAGAGGAGTATATTCGTAAAACCCTAATGTGGGTGTTCTATAACTTATCCTTAATGTCCATTGATTTTGGAACGTTCGTGTGGGGGCCACCAGTTTCATTGGAAACCATTTCATAAATTTTCATGCAATGATTATACTTGTTAGAATCGTATGGTTATGCCCTTTCCAAATCTATGTTAATTTTTTAGTGGTTACACAAATAACTCAATCCTCCCTATGTATAATTTTATGCCATATTTAGGTTTTAGTTTTTTTGACACGTTTGAGCCATCATTCGGGTGTGCCTTTGATTTCGCCACCCAAAGGTGGGACTTCCTATAATAAATGGATTATTATTAATGGGAATATCATAATTTCATGTACCATGTATTCTCACCACTTGACTCACTTAAGGTAAGTGTGTTGAGATGATTATTAAATGTGAAATGTGAAATGTAAAATAAAAAGTATACTAAGTATATAACTTGTCCATATAAGATGATTTTGAATAAAGTTTTACTCTCTGTAGCACCCCTTGTCATATTGATGGAAGCTAGAGGAGTGGACCTCTATGACTGAATACGCCTTATTGGTTAATTGAGACTTCATTAAATAGTTTTAATGATAATTTACATATCCACACTAATGGAAGACATGGCTTGGACCAATAAATAAATGGTTGTAACTATACATGACTGATCCAAATTAATGGAAGTAAAGAAATGAACCTAATGAATGATTACATGATTACAATATCAAATTAGAATGGATTGACTTGAGATTTCCTTGGTTCTTTGGAACCCCATTTCAATACAAGGATACGGTTTTCATAGGTTGATACCCACCTAGAATCTAGTTCTTTTCTATTACTCATATGCTCGGTATACTACTGCAAGGTACTTTACGTTATTATATGATACCTCATATACACTCTTTCGATCCAGAATTGACTAGTAAGTTCTATAGTGAAAGCCCAGAGGTACCTGTCTTTGCTTATCCCTGTTTTACCATGGTTTATCACCATGGACTTGGTAGGTGAATTATTATGGAATGGCTTGGATTACACTCCTTGGATTATAATCTTACCCCTTACCTAGACTTAGATACTTATGAGTTGGCATTTTCTGAGATTTATGTTACCTTGGTTATTACCATGGAACTCCCTAACTGGATATCTTTTCCAGGTTTCCTAGTTATGTCTTGGGACCTTAACTACTTATAATATCATGAGGTGATGTTAGTACAGGATATGCCTCACGTAACCTATTAACCTTAAATGGATGTTTCTTAATAAAATGAAATGGTTATATGTTCAGACACAAGCATAGGGATAAAGTAGGTACTTGGGTATTTATTTATATTGTACTACTTGCTTTGTTTTATATATACAGGTATGCACACTAATATATTCCATTACATGGGCCAAATGTTATAGACATCATTGGTGGTGGCCCACTAGGATTTATCTCACATCCTCTCCAGGTGATGTTTCAAATGTAGAGTATATTACATGGTTACAGGTTTTGAAAAAGGGAAGCATACAACATCCAACACTTGATTGTGTGCTGATAGGATGGATCTAAGTTGGATCTCAAGATTCTTGGAGTAGCCTTTTTTTATTTTACTTTGTGGAACATGCTATGTATACTGTATTGTGTCCATGTTTTTCAGTTTTCTAGTGACATGTCATTACATAATCACTATTCTAATTAATACAGTTATTTTTATTCTCATTTATCTATTGCATCAGTTTTCATGTGCTATTTATTTATTAATAGTATTTATATTTCTTCCGCTATTTACTGTTCCTTTATATTCCTTCCACTGTTCTACGCTCTTCTAATGAGGGTGTAGTCTTCCTAAGGACACACCCAAATTCCTTACTTCTAGTTGGCAGCTTATTGAATTTGGGGAAATGTGATTGAGGCCATGTGTCCCATCCAGCTCGGGGCACCTGTTAAGTGGCATCCGGGTCCAAGACATCACATATTCCCACCAACTTAACGGCTATGTTACAATTTCTAAGTTAAAATAATAATATTTTAATAGTGTGTCTTGTTTCGTTTAAACTATCTATTGTGCGCATTGTATGCTACCAAAGAAATTTATTTAAAAATAAATTTGTCGTAATGTCTCAAGAAGTTATATTATCTTCTTATCTTGGTTTTTTGTGTCATTAACACTATTGAACAAGATGTTTCTATTTTAAAAATATCAGGGTGTTACATTCTCCTTGTTAAATAAATTGTGTTCTAAAAATTTAATATTGATGTTGATATTAAAGGGTTTTAAATTTTAATATGCCTATATTGAACATCAACATAAAAATGTTTTAATAAAACATTCTCTTAATAAGAGATAAAGTTAATCAAAAGTTTTATACATAATAACACATAAATAGGATTCTATAAAGAGGAAAATGGGGGGAAATTGATTATATATACATTGATGAAAATCGTAAATAATTATATAGAGTGATAGAGTTCGTTAATAAAAAGAAATTGAATGATTAATGGAAAGTTAAGGATCTCAAAACCATAAACGTTTGATGATTTAAAAGACCATCGGTTCTACATTAATGAAGAAATTATGATAATATTTTATTTAAATATCCATTTTTTAGAGTTGAGTAATCCCTTTAACATCTAGACAGAGAATATATGAAAATATAATTACTTGATATATTTCTATTTCATAAATTCAATTTTATATTTTGGTTGTTCTTTGATCATTTTACAATTCATTTATTACCAAAATAAAGGAATATCCAAGATAATTTTTTTATAGTCGAACACAAAAATTAAGTTTTAACGGTTTATAAGATCTATTAAATAGTGAAAAGTATTACTATATATCTATAATTATTTTCCAAAAATAGTTTGGTTACCAAAATTTATCAATTATAATTTATTAGTCTATAAACATCAACAGTAACAACACTAGTTCAACAATAATATTTATCAATCAAATTGTTTAACTATAAACATTTAAATATTTAATGTGACATCACATAGGTCAGGGGTATGTGATAAATGCTTATAATCTTACGATTGTGGGTTTAATCCATAAAACATTTCCATATTTGATATGTTATCACCCAACATGTGGGTTGACCTTTTTATTAAACCAAAATTATATAATTCTGATAATGTTCCCAAATTATAATAACTTATAATTACCTCAACATCAAAGATTATATAAGAATTAAATGTTATCGATGCCTTTATAAAACACTATTTATCATTATTATCTCAACATCAAGAAAATATTAATTCTTATCCTATTTCAATCATGTCTTTTAAAAGAAGTTTAACTTGCCACTAATTCAAATTTTCTATTCATCAGTACCATTCAACATATTCTCTTAAATCATTATGTAAATAGTACTCTAGTAAAATCCTTATATATTTTGTAATTCTTATAACTAGAATATCATTGATTAAAATAATTGTACAATATAATTAATAAATCCATGTAAACCCATGTTAATCATTCCTATTTTTTTAATAGCATAAGCTTGACCTGGACCACTTATTACCTTTTGAGGTATATTACATTTATTCATGGGTTATTAATTTGTATTATTCCCCATCTGATTATAGTAGATTCATTTCACATGGGAATATTGTTTCGTTCCATTTCAATCACAATAATGTTGGCCTTTTCATAAAAACTTTAGGTAGACCCCTTTTCCCATGAAGCATGTACCAAGGTATTTCACTCTAGAATTATTATATGTTGGAAAATACTTCTATCACTTATTCCCTTTGTCAGTATTTTTCAATTTCATCATTTTATTCTCTTTATTTCCTTAAAATCCATAAGACTTTGGGAATTCATTCTATATCATGATATCACATAATATTATATCTTCATATGAAGATAATTTCTTGGAAGAACAGTCCCCTTTGGATGATTGGATTAATCCCATCAAAAAAATAATCAATCATACTCTGTGAATTACATAAGTAGTCTACATGATGCTTCGATAACCTTGTAACTTTATCTTTATATATAGTAAAATTTTCCCCTTATTTATATCATAGATTCGAGATTTATCATTCCATACATTCTCATTGTTCATTAGGAAAGTATATTTCAAATAAGAGTACATTAAAATTATTCCACTCCTTGCTTTGTATTTCCTCTTTATCATTAGTGTTTTGAATTAATAAACACTATTGATATGCCTATCCTGAGATACTATGAACTACCATGATAATTTTATCCCATTAAATACCTCATAGAGTGAGAAATTTCATCTATAAACAAATTATCTATATCACATCTAAAAATGGTTATATAGTGGAATTTAATGATGAGGGTTTCTAATGCATGAAATGGTCTAACATTGTTACACAACATAGTAGATCATCATGATACTCTATAAGAGAAAGGTTATTGCTCCTAATTCACTGCAGTTTCCCTAATATGTTATAATTTGATTAGTTCTAGATATACCTCCACCTTTGGCTTCATCATCTTTCCCATGACAGAATCCCTACATGGGTTACAATCATTGATATAGTTCTCATTCCTTCCACAAGGTGCCATTTCTAAACAATTGAATACACATGATTAAATTATAACATTATTAACTGTAAGGAATAATACCTTAACTTGTGAAACAAATAACATACATTGAAATATTAATGCATAGATGATCTCATAATCTTAAACACGGTTCCTCTAAGAATGTATTCAAATCATAAAAATATTTTCAAATCCTTCATAATGGTTTATAGTGAAAATATTAATTATCCTGAGAAAATTATATGAGAGTTTCAAACTATGTATGAAGTAATGGCCATTTTTATATATTAGGTAACACTCGATTCAATTCTGATGTACCATTTATGATGTTAGTACACCTATATACTTCTATGCTTGAACCCCACCCACTTTCAAATCTAGATATGGATGTATTTCTTGGAAAACCATAAAATCTATACCATATAAAAACTTTAGGATGTTCTTATGTACTTATCCTCAATGTTTATTATAGTGTTATGTTGTGTAAAAAATATTTTCCTTAATATAGTTCCCTAGGTTTCAACTAAACTTACTCTGATACCAAATATATCAACCCATAACCCAATATCTCACAGTCAATATCTACATTATTATATTGGCTTGAGGTACATGGAATCACATCCTGAAGAACTGAATAGTTTAAATGTCTTGATAAACTAGGTTCATACTTGACATTATAATTACAATTATAAAAATAAAATACACAAAATATTTTCATTGAGAACACCATTATTCCTCATTGCGCATACCTTCATATCAATCACCAAACACTTCCAGGTATCTTGGAGAAATAAAACATAAAACATTGGTGAGCTTAGATCCTTAGTAAGGGTAAGTTTATAGAGTAAACTATAAATAAATAAGGAATATTCAATATGGGAAGGAAAATAACTAAAACATATGCCATTTAATCAATAAATTGAGCCTAATATGGCAGAAAGGAATGATGATCAAATGTTTTCATATAAATAAAAACATAAGCTTAAAAACTAACATTGGATATACTAACATATGTAATAATCACATGGTATATCAATAACTGAATTCATAATGATGTGATTCATAATTCTAGACATCTAAAACATACCATCGAGGAATTTTTTAAAGACATCAAATAAAGGGTAATGTCTTGGATAAAATCCAAGCCAGTTTGACTCATTAGACCTACTAATGCTTCAAGGAGCTATAGTAAGTCCCATATTTCACTTAATAAGTCAAAATTAATTCCTCAATGAAAGGGGTGAAATATAATCAACATAAACATTCATATTGAAAAATTAACATTTAAATTATTAATACTTACCCCAATCAATAAACATAATCATAATCCATTCAGAATAAAATGATGAACAATAATAAAATGGTACATACTCAATAAAATTGTTCATAATCAATCAATATAAATAATAAGTATTATTTCAAAAAAAAATCCCTAGTGTATCATAATTACCCAAATTTTTGATGTCATTTATGAATATAAATACCAGAAATGTGTCATTAAAAACGTTTTAGTGAAAATAACTGTTTCACTTTGAAAATCAACTTTTAAAATAAAAAAGTTATCAAAAAATATTGGAAACAGTTTTAATTGAAATTAAACTTTGAAAACATGTAAAATAATCATTAAAACATCTATTTTTCATGATGGTATAAAATTATGTTCATTTTATACATGTTAATATAAATATTCCATTACCCTTTTTTGGTAAAACCAAAAAAGGCTTGTTTTGAAATGGACATTAAGATTTCATTCAAAAAAATTTATAAAGAGTCAAAAAATGGGTAATTTTTTTTACTAAATCATTTGAAAAAGTTAAAAATATTTTTAAAACATCTTTATAAATCATAGATTTTGAGGAAAAAAACTGTCTAAAGGGGGAAATAATACTGGATTTTCTTAAAAACATTTTATCAATCATTTTAAGTAATAAAGAATGAAAAATTGGAAAATTTACTTGAAAAATATCATTGATAAACAAGGGTTAATAAATATATTTATTTTCAGATAGATAAATCAATTAATTCCTCAATGTGAAACTTAAACAAAAATAATCTCTAATAACGATGAGATTGTAAAATAAACCCTAAAACTTTGGTAAATTTTGAATCATAAGACCCATGAAATAAATAACATAAAATTAAACTTCAAATAACATTAAGATAAATAGATTATTGATATAATATATAAAAAGGTATATTATATACATCACAAAATATAATAAGTTGTGATTATGGCGTATGTCTCATAGAAGTAAAAGTGTTATAAGAAACCTTAAATTAGGTCATATTTCCTTTTTATACATATGTACCTTAGGTATAATTGTTTTTAACAAGTTATTAATTTATAATAGAACCATAATAATTTTTTTAACATTATATATGATCCTATTATTACAATTTTTTCACACATTTTTTAATAATATTTCATTATTTTTAGTGTTTTAGGTGTTAATTTCCTTATTTTCTCATGTACATTTTGTCATAAAAGTTTTGATTCTTGTGTATAGGATATATATATATCATATAAAAATTTCTAATAATTATATAAATGTCATATTCACTTGTTATAAACATTTTTAGAACTATTTATTAATGATAGACATGAAAAATGAATCTCATCCCTTCAAGGAAACTGTAGGTCGTACATACACACTAACAACGAAATAATTCAATTAACGAGTGAAATATTAATGAATTTAATGATATATTAATTTTAAAAAATAAATATAATCCCATATATATGAAATATATTCATTAATTTTAACTTTATTATATTCCATGTAAAGAATAATTGAAACTTATTCACTTTTATTCACAAGGCGATATTCCACGGTACACATGAGTGACAATATAATTTTTAAAATATATTGGAATTTAAAAATATATGTTTGAAATTAAAATTTTTAAAGTATAATAATATAATAAACAACATATAAATGTGTTAAATCTATTATTATGTCCATCCTTGAAGGGTGGTAATAGAAAATGAGTTACATCGGTTCGCAAGGTGGTTGTACACTGTACACACGATCAATGATTTTGTTTCCCATTTGATGGAAGTGGATATGGATAAATAATATTACATAAACATAATGACTTATTAGTATATGTTATATAATATTGTTATTATATTGGAAGTTTTAAGACATATTTGAAGGTGGAAAATAATAAAGGAAATGAAAAAGATGTGTTAAGATAATTACATTCTCTAAAAGAAACTGCATTTGGATCCCCTCTTAAGGACCACTAGGATGGTATTTTTGGAGGACCTGTAATGTCCTGAACACGAACAACAACCCGAACAGTGATAAATAGGTCAGTGGTTACTTCTTTATGTGAACCACCATGAACTCCAAAGGCTGCCGACTAGCAGTGAGGGTATAAACAGGTATAGTGGGGAGGTTATACCCTCCTAAAGAAAAATAAGGTACTGGTATGAATATAAAAATATAGCATGTAGTGGTAATAAAGACTTAGTAGACTCAAACCATACCCACATATCAGAATCACATCTGAAATAAGATAAATAGTGGTATCAATATATCAAAAAGAGCAATATAAGATAAATAGAACAATATTCTAAACACCACTTGTAACAACTACTAAAAAACTAAAATATGCGTCCACAATAGGTTATACAGTTGATAAATAATGGCACCCATGGATAACCAAAATCATCTTAAAAATAATGTAAGAAATATTATGGAGAGAATGAAAAAAACAAAGTATAACTTTAGCTAGGCATGACCTTAGGGTCCATGCCAAATATACATCCAATAGAAAATACGATTCATCTCTTGAAGATAATCTCCTTCCAACATGTATATCCATAAGGTCTACGCGTGTCCCGAAGGGCCCGTGTAGGGTGTGAGATGAATCTCAGAAGGATACCACCCAATGATGCATACTGAGTATAGGTGTTTTAGCAAGAAAAAATATGGGAGGAAATAAACAGTATGATTCAAAAATGTAAACACAACTTCCACTGGTGCATAGAAGTCACCATGGAGTGTCACATGCTTTGGAAAATGTGAGAATCTCAGTCACATAACCCAGCACCATGTTCCTCCTGACACTACATGTCTCATGTACCAACATTCAAAAGGCACTCCCAAGTAATAGTAAACCAACTCCATGTGCCTCCTGACACCTTATGTCTCAAGTACCGACGTCCCGTAGGCACACCCAAACAATCTGAAGGCTCCTCACCTTCCACACATCTTCCACAACCAGCACCCCCAAACCATAAACACATAACACAACTACGGAGGCCTCTACCCACAAGAGTGGTCAAAACCACCTCATCAAAATGTCATCTATGTGAACACAAGACATGTCACATGAGAGTGGTAATCACCAAATATAGAACATAAGATAAAACCTATCTGGCACCTCATGCCCCTCTGACCATATCGCTTAGAATCTGATGGCCTAGCCATCAAAGTAACCCAGTCCATGCCCAACCTGATAGTCAAACTACCTAAATATGACATCTATGATGCCTAATCCCATGGTAAAACCACCAAAATAATCTGAGTGAAGCCCAACCTATGATCGACCTCACTCAAGAGTATATGGGCCATGCCCAACACAACCCAAAGGTTCCAACATATGAAATATCAAGAATCATATATATATATATATATAACCAAAAGAATCATTTTAATAGTAAAAATAATTTAAATAGTTGAATTCCACTAGCCATCTGATAACCCATACCAGCACTAAGGCCTTGAAATACTCTAATAAACTTAATCATGCATTAATCATTTAAACTCACCAATTTAATCAAAAAAATCAATTATAACCATTTGGCACCAGCATCCAAAATATCCCAAATGAGAAAGGGGCTCTAACCTACCCTCGCAAAATCATAACAAGGTCATAGAATTCCCAATGACATCCCATAAGGCATACAGTAAACTCAATATAAAGAAACACGGGTCTCTCTCAAATCCCAACAATGCGCAAAAAAGCTGCAACCCCTAAATGACCACGAAAACACAAAAAAAAAAGTTAAGAACCACATACCTTATCCTTGTAGATATAGGGTTGTCCAATATTGATCTCCAACTAGGATCCAATCTTCATATATCTATGTTTCCATCAAATCCTGACAACTCTTCTTGGAAGGAAACTACAGAGTGTGTGACAAAGGAACAATAATGGAATAGGGTGTACGTGTTTAGCATTCCTGATGTGTTCTCATATCCACTGACTGATTGAAGAATGGATTTTGGATGAATAATCAAGGATAAGAATAATTCTTGGCCTTTTAGAGCATCATAGTATGAAAACCGGGAAGAATAAGATATATCTGGAAATGAGGAATTATGCTCTCCAATATAAACGAATAAAAATAAAATTACACAGCCAGCATTAAGGACTACACACCGTGTACTATCTTGTCTGTACTCCGACTTATGTGGGTTTCTAGGTCATCACACATCTTAGACACGTCACACATGTCAACACATGGATATCACTTAGCTGATAACCAGAAGGTAAAACACACAATGTGATAAGGAAAATGAAAACCCACATAGTAGATAATTTTTACATGGTCACCACATGGAATGTACAAAGTCATCACTCAGTCAGTACAAGCCTAACATACACACAACATGTACTTGGGAGTACACGGCGTATAGTGTAGAAATTTCCAGAACTATCCAGTTTTCCCTACATTCTTAAAAAACTAGCTTGAAACCTAAAGAAAAAAAGAAACCCATGACTTTATGTAATAAACGTGTTCGTAAAAATATCCCCCCTTAAGGATTTTATTCCCTTAATTTCCATTCCATGTGTGGTGAAGAAAAATTCAATAACAACTCTAGCCCAAAAATAAAATCAATCAATGGTCCATCGACCTGTTTCTGGACCCATGGTCCTCCTATGTCCCATCGTCACCCATACCCCCAATCAGGTGCCCCTGTGTCCTTCACGACACCCAAACATATACTACACTGCATTGGTGTCTACCTCCATGATTTCATGCATCCCATAGATGGTCAAAATAAAACATGGTGCCTTACACCTCATGTAATATGCATCGTCAATGCCCCGATGCCCATAGACTCTCTCATATATATATATATATATATCACATAACCAAAATGGTTCCAATATCAGTAACTAACATCTGGTCAGTCCAGATATATCCTATGCATCTTGTGCACTCAAAACAGACATGACTCAATATGACATGCCAAAAAGAAAACAAGAAAAATCACATCCATTCCCATGGAAGACCTCTGACTGTCATCGTCTCAATAGCCTAATCAGCCTCTAGTATCTCCACGGTGTGCACCTAGCCTGAAGTATGACTGCTTGATACCTGACCTCCCACAAATGCTACTCTAGTCAGTGGTTACTGACCACTCAGTTGGGTCCTGCTGTCTCTTCCATGTCCACCACATGTAGTTGAGCCTCGACTACCCTCCCGTGGCATAGATCCTGAATCAACCCCAGATGCCACTGTCTGTCCTTGTCCCTATATTTAATGAATCTGAGAAGTATTCCTACAGAACCCCTCCATATGTCCAACCAGTCCACATGCCTGACAATTTTTTGGAGACCTATCGCACTGAGTCTGGATATTCCTTGGCTGCCAACACTAAAAGAAAACCACTGATGAATTTCCAAGATGTGGTCTATTAGAGTCCATGGCATGAATGACCTACTCGAATTCATCTCTCCCTCACTTCATGTTATCTAAACCATCATCAGAATTCGTCGCCCGACCCAAAGGGGATATATCCACAAATTTTCCCTCAGCTATGAGTGAATGATTCACCGCCTCTGAGAATGAGGTTAGCCTAAAGATCTTTACATGCACCCGTATGGCGTACTATAATCCATATTTGAAGAAACTCACCCTCGAGGTGTCACTGCTTACCATGCCTAGTGCAGAGTGAGATATCTCAATAAAGGTATCTATGTAGTCCATGACAGACAGGTCACCCTATTAGAGTTTCAAGAACTCCGAATCAGTCTCTTCCCTCAGGGTCTCTGGGAAAAAGTCCTCGAAAAAACTGTCCTCGAAGTCCTTCCATGACAGTCCTTCATGTCTGTGAGCCTGAACCAACACATCCCACAATCACTTCCCCAGTTTTCTTATCATGTTTGTTCCCATATTGACCCTCCACCGTGGAGGCGTCTCATTAGCTCAAAGATCATCTGCATGCTCTCTATATAGTTCTCAGCTTCTTGTGGACCAACCTTAGCCTGGAAAAGTGGCGGGTGTTGTGACTGGAACTCCCACGTCAAATATTCTATAGAGGGATTTTTATCCTACACGCCTCTTTTAATCCCTTTCAAGTCACGTACCAGACTAGATCCGAGCTACTCATTGAGCCAAGACTGGAACACTATCAAACTCGACTACTACTCTACCTGCACAAGATACTGAACCTGATCTTGTCCCTGAGTCGATACCTATGAATCATGCTCAGCCATTCCATTAGGTTTATGAACCTAATCGTGCTCATGCGGCACTGTACCATCACCCACCAGATGTTCCATAGAGCCATCTAGGAGGAATCCACTGAATACCATAAATGGATAGACAACCCCCATATATAACAATATATATACATGACGCAGATAAGGAATGCAGTAAAGAGGCAACACATAAACACTAACCTTACTCTCCCCCACTACAACCATGCCCCATGGAATCATAGGCTCATGGCCTCCTAACCCTCCCTCAATAGAGCCAGGTATCAATATTACCTTAGGCCATGCCCATTCTGTTAACCTTTGTTGCCTCAAACCAATGACAGAGTTGCCTAATCCTGAAAGCCTCACTATCTAAAACAAACATCCAAGATGCCCAATCCTGGTGATCAACATCAACTCAATAATTATATCATCCTTCCCATAATAAATTCTTTCCCAAATTTCATGCCACATGTAATTTTACCTAATTTGAAGCATGGAATATTACATTTTAATAAATAAGAAATTCTATCATGAGTTTCACCTTTCACATTTCAAAATCATCTATATCATGGAAATTCATATTATTCACATGGTATTATCATTTCACAAAGCATACATACAGATATAATATTAAAATACCCTAACAATCTACCTATCAAAAGCCAAGAAAACTCGCTTTTCCAGGCCAAGCAAAGGACAAATTCTCCCTTACCACACCTAGTCAAGGGTCACATATCACAATCAAAAACATCACATACCAAGTAAGACACCAATGTAGAAATCATGTAAACATTAATCTGAACAAAACAATATAGCAATTCTCACCCCAGGTAACTTTCTCTATCCCTCATACCTAGGGCTGCAAGAACCCAAGCCCAAGATAGAAACCCAGTTCCAATAACATCCAATCTCTAATCTACTATATCCCAATTAGTAAAACGGAAGAAATAAAAAGGTAGTCTTGATATCATTAGTAGTCAAGCTGCTACTAATTACCTATCAAGAAAAAACCCTATGATAACACTTTGTAACATCCCGAACTCGAAATGCCACCTGAACAGTGCTAAACGGGTCATGGTGTTACTTTCTTAGGCACACCTCCCCAAACACCAAAGGTTACCGACTAGCAGTGAGGGTGTATGAAAGTATAGTGGGGAGGTTATACCCTCTTGGAGGAAAATATTGTATCATCCAGGTTCTGAAAGAAACCTAAAGGTACCCCGTACCCTGTTGGTCACATGGCCTCCAACGCATTTCCATGAATGCCAGAGGCTTCTGACTAGCAGTGAGGGCCATGGGTGTGATAGTGGGGAAACTATGCCCTCATTATAAGAGTAAAACAGTGGAAGAGAAACAAATATATAATATAAGAAGCAGTAAATATCGAACAATAGTAAATAGTGGAAGACTGATAAAGAAACTACTGGAGCATAAATATAGATAAATGATGAATGATAAATTATATCTATGAAAATAGCCTAAAAAGTCACAATGCTGAATACAGTACTAAACCAAAGTACAAAAGATATATAGATGAGAAACTCCTCAGCATCGCAAGCCTCGTCTTGGTCCCATGCTCTCCAGCTCTAATGCAATCATGTACCTGATGTCGAAAGGTTCTTTCCCTTGTCTATACTTGCAGCAATATAATCTGTTTTGGCCCAAAAGAATGGCCCAAATAGGGTGTGAGATTAAATCCCACTAGGAAACCATTTGATGATCTGTGCCTAACTTTCAGTGAGTATATGGAAGGTAAGAGTATAGAGAGCAGTAAACAAGGAAGCACTAATAAGTAAAGAATCCACAGCTTAAGCATTCAAACACCATACAACACGCAACAACAAATAGATAACACAACAGGTAACCCTCTGGGAAGTACCCACAACCAATCTCCTCTTTTCCTACCTATCAATAACAAGCAATCCTCTGGGCAGCACACATAGTCTCACCCCTCTGGTTCAGCTAAACTATAGACTCTCTGGGGAAGCACTCACCGTCAATTCCCCCTATAGTCTCGTATCATACTAAAGGTGCTATGGGGAAGCACTCAACATCAATTCCCCCTGTGGCCCATGTCGAGTAACTACAAGCACTTTGAGGGAGAACACAATGTCAATTCCCCCCGGTGGTCTTGCATCATAATTATAAAGACACTCTGGAGAAGCCCTCAATGTCAATTCACTCTATGGTCTATATACCAAGTTCTCACAGCCCTATGTAAGTCAAACAAGCATATCATCGCATAACAGCCAAATTAAACCTCAAGAACTCCTTGGATAGATTTCTACAACATAACAGCATATCAGAGCAATAGGCACACCATCCTATAATACTAGTCATGGAAAACAAAACAGCAGCCAAACAGGCAAACTAGACCCAAAGTTCAAATACAGGAAAAATGTGCATGGGAAATTCATCTAAAGCACAGAAAATTAACCTACTCACAAAAAATAACCTCTACTCAGGCATACAAGCAATGCATGCCAACAACAGTTGCAAAACAGTAAACATGCAATACCCCATTCAATGGTATTGGTGGAATTTTCACATAATACTACAAAAATTTCTATAGAAAGGCACAAACCTCTTACCTCAGGGTTAGGAGATCAATATACTTGAACCTAGAAGCTTAAATCTCCTTATAACATTATAGATCTATGAAAACGCATAAAACATTCAACCCATGATAACATGGAAAAGTGTAGGAATTGGAAAATGATGTTCTAGAAGAAGAGAGAACTCGCCGATGTGATTCCAACGCAATAGACAGAGCCCTATTCGGAGGACAGACGAAGGCTCGGGGGTTCATCGAAGATCTGTGGTCGTGCAGGCTCTCTCGGATGAAGAAATCCTAGAAGAAGATAGTTCTAACCGTTAGATGTGACCCCAGTACATTTAATGAAAAAAAAAACAAAATGCACAGTGTGTAATTTTGAAGTACATAGCGTGTACTCGCCTTTTCCATACTCCTCTTTAGGTAGCCTCCACATCACCCCACATGACCATGTGTGTGTCCATGAGATGGCCAGCACGTGGCCTTTTGTGGCAATGAGGTACATAGTGAGTACTCATAAAGTACACGCCATGTACTTCAAAATTTACAGAAACTCCACTTTTCTCAAAAACTCCAGAAAAAGGAAAAACATACCTGAAAAGAAGGTCTGGATTCTTACAAACTTCCCTCCTTAACGAAATTCATCCCTGAATTTCCCTAGTGTGGCGTAGAAGAAGAAACCCCAAACAACTCCGGCCACTGCAATCATACATCAACCTCCCTCTCCCAATTCTCATCTTTTACTCGCCCGTGCTGCCATAGTTCCTAAACCAGAGGAATAGACTGGCCACGAAGAACCTTTGTACTGCGATTGAAAATCCAGATTGGATTCCCCTCGAAAGATTCATCCACCTCCAACTTGACATCCTTAGTTTGGAAAGCATGAGCTGGGTCTGAAAGGTAGTTTTGGAGCTGAGAAACGTGGATGACGTCATGCATAGCCTGGTACCTCTAAGGTAACTGCAACTGATATGCAACTGGCCCAACTCTCTCCAACACCTCAAACTGCCCGACGTACCTCGGTGAGATCTTACCCTATCTTCTAATTCACTTGTGTCCCAACATAGGTGTGACATGTAGGACAACCTAATCCATGACCTCGAACTCCATATGTCATCTCCACTGGTCAGCATAAGACTTCTCACAAGACTGTGCAGTAGCCATCCTCTTCTGAATCAACTCTATCTGCTCTGTGGTTTCCTGCACAAGGTGAGGTCCCATCAAAACTACCTCTCCTGGTGCCATCCAACATAAAGGTGATTATCATGGACTACCTCACAAAGCCTTATATGGTTACATCTAAATAGTTTATTGAAAAATATTGTTGTTGGAGAACTCCACAAAAGGGATATGCTTCTCCCAAGAACCTCCAAAATCTAGAATGCATGCTCAGAGCATATGCTCAAGCACCTGGATTATATGCTCAGAATGGCCATTTGTCTGGTGATGGTAAGCTATAATAAAAAGTACCTGTGTTCCCAAAACCTTCTGGAGCCCATTCCATACTTGAGAAGTAAAACGGGTATCCCTTTCTGAAAAAATGGAGTGTGGAACTCCATGCAGACGTACAATATCTCGTATGTAAAACTATCCTAGCTCATCAACACAGAAGGTATACTTGATTAGAAATAAGTGTTCCACCTTCATGATTCTATCAATGAAAACCCAAACTGTGTCATTCCCTCAAGGATACATCGGTAAACCGGTCACGAAGTCCATCGCGACATCATTCCACTTCCACTCGGGAATGGGTAACTTCTATAAAAGCCCTGCTGGTCACTGATGTTCCACCTTCACCTGCTAACAAGTGGAACACCTCATGATGAAACTAGAAACATCCCTCTTCATACCTGGACACTAATACAAATGGTGTAGATCATGATACATCTTGGTGAATCCAGGATGAACTTCCAAAACTCAAGAATGAAATTCATGCATCATCTCCTAGCATATGACTGCTGGCACCCATATGCAACCCTAGAAATGTAAGATCTCGTCCTCGGCTATGGTCCATCAAGGAATAAGGTACTCTCCTGACATGATCTCCCTTAGGACTAGATCTTCAGAATCTGATAGGTTCCTCATTCGTACATTTCAAGAAGTGTAGAGGTAACAACCACAAAAGATAGAAAAGTATGCCCCTGTTTGTCATGAACCTCCAAATGCATCTCAGAGAACAGATTCGTAAGCTTCCACTCACTACTGGACTCCCAAACTCCTTGTATATGAGTCCTCCTGCTCAACGCATCAGCCACTATTTTGCTCTTCCCCGGTGTGTAGGGAGGCTCAAAGTCAAAAGACGGAAGGTACTCTACCCACCTGCTCTGCCTCAAATTTAGATCATGGTGAGTGAAGATGTACATGAGACTCCAGTGGCTGGTGAAGACCATAATGTGCTCTCCCAGAAGATAATGTCTCCAACATCATAGATAATGAACAATAGCTACCAACTCTAGATCGTGGATTGGGTAATTCCTATCATGTGCCTCAAATGTCAAGACCCGTATGCAACGTCTCCGTCTCCCTGCATAATCATAGATCCCAGCCCGATACCTGATGCATTGTAGAAAACATTATAGCTCTTGCTCGGATCTTGCAAGACTAGTATCGGTGCTGAAGTCAACCTCCCTTTCAACTCATGAAAAGGCTGACTCACAAGAATCTAACCACAAGAACTTCTCCCCCTTCTTATTCAGACCAATCTGTGGTGTTGCTAAGTGTGAAAAGTCCTATATGAAACGTCTGTAGTATCCATCCAGCCCTAGAAAACTCTGCACCTCAAAGTCATTCTTCATCTTCTCTCAGAAAACTATCGCTCTCACTTTCTCTGGGTCTACTGATACTCCTGCCTCTCAGATAACATGTCCCGATAAGTGAATCTGGTCAATCAAAAGGTGGCATTTTGAGAGCATAACATATAATTGATGCTCTGTCAATGTACTCAAAATGATATCAAGATGGGTATCATGGGCGTGTCGAGTGCGAGAGTACACCAAGATATCATCCATGAAAACAACCACGAAGGAATCCATGTATGGATGGAAAACTTGGTTCATTAGTGCCATGAAAACTTTAGGTGTGTTTGTGAGACCGAATGGAATAACCATATACTCATATAGACCATACCTACTCCAGAATGATGTGAGAGGTATATGAGATGGTCTAACGCGCAACTGATGATAAACGGACCTCAAGTCAATATCTGAGAACACCTGGGCTCCATGAAGCTGATCAAAGAGATCGTCAATCCTAGGAAAGGTATATCAGTTCATGACCATCAACTGGTTTATATTCCGGTAATCCACACAAATCCTAAGGGTATTGTCTTCCCTCTTCGCAAACAGGACAGACGAACCCCAAGGAGAAGTACGGGGTCGGAGGAAACACTTGGCCTGCAACTCCTCCAACTGTTTCTTGAGCTCCACCAACTATGTGTAGCCATACTATAAGGAGTAATGGATACCAGTGCCTCCCCTGAAACAATCTCAATAGAAAAGACTACCTCGCGCTCCAGAGGAAAACCTGAAAATTCCTCTGGAAAGAAATATCTGAAACGATCCACCACTGGAAGAAACTCTAACTGTGAAGTACCCTGGTCATCCAGATAAAGACTAGTAATATGGGATCTATCTTCTCCCAACCCATGATGCTATAGAACATCTCTACTCACCTGGACCCCCCACTCACCCTTATGAATGAAATATCCACCCTCTTGTGATGTGAAACTCACCCTGTGGTGATAACAGTCGATGACTTACAGGAAGGGAACTAGCAAGTCCATTCCGAGAATGACATCACATCCTGTCATCTCTAGAGAGTAAAGATCCCAAAGGAAGTGACACCCACCAACCTTAAGAGGGAACTCCTTGCACTGATGTACACCAGATGTTCTTATCCCCAACAGAGTGCCTAGTGTCAAAACATCGGCAGAAGAAAAGATATAGAGCCGAAGGCTCTCCACAACAACGACAGATATAAAGCTATGCATAGCACCAGTATCAAAAAGGGATCAAGATAAAACCGAGGCTACTAGGATCGTACCTCGAACTGTAGAGGAGCGGGGATCTTTTTCCTGATGGGTCTACTCTACTACAAATGTTTGGACAACTCCGCGGCCCTGGGACCCTGCCTGACTACTCTGAGCTGATCCACCCTGTTGTTGCTAGTGGCCTGATGACTAACCACCGCGGTCGTGACCGCCACCTCAGCCTGAACGACTGGAAGAAATCAAGTACCCAGACTGGTGAGAAACTGGCGGAGCTACTCCTGTACGAGGAGTCATAGAAGATACCCTGTCACTAGCTTCTAGTGAAAAGATCTGACAGAAACGCTAAAAGTGCCCAAACTTACCGCAAGATCGACACTCCGCCAGGTCTCTCTAGATCCGGGACCCTGTATTCCTGCTTCTCCCACAATAGTATCACACCACCTGGCTACAAGAATATGCATCCCACCTACATGGATCTCCTCGTTCAGTCTCCCTACAGTGCTTCCAGCTATCAGCTGGCAGAGCACTATCTCTAGATGTCGAGCCGCCCTGGCTCACAACTCCGGATTCCCCTAGATTCTGCTTTATGATCAGTGTCTGGTTGACGATTGAAGAGATGGAAGTCAACCTGAAGATATTCACCTGAGAGAATATTTCATTTCTAAGTCCATCATCAAACATCCATGCCAGGAATAACCCATCTCCTCATGGGAAGGGTGTGAAACACTGAAGCTCAGTGAAATGAAAGGAGTACTCCATAACTGATAGGGTACCCAGCTCATGGCTCATAAACTCCCGGGCTCAGTTGTCCCTCAGGGTCTACGTATAGAAGTAGTTATAGAAGATGCACTATAACTCCTTTGAAGCCATAACCTACTCATGACCCGCCTGGGAGATTACATCCCACCATATCATGGTAGAATCCCATTGAATATAGGTAGCGAGATTTACTCTCCTCTTTGGAGTCATTTTCAGATGCTCAAATATCGTCAGCATGGATCTGATCCATGACTCTAAATAATGAGGTCCTACTTCCCCTGAGATGGTGGGAGGATTCTGATACTGGAAGACCCTCCTCAAATCATCCATTGACGAGGTAGGAGGCAGCGCTCCCTGAAAATTCTACACCATCCTCATGAAGACTTCCCTGAACTGTGCATTAGTACCGGTAACAGGTATAACAGCTGGTGCCCAAACTGGCACAACAGGAGGATCTATAGGTGGTCCCTAATCAGCCATGTTTGGTGTCTGATCACAGGTTGGAAATAGGCGTACAACTGGAGGATGACTTGGTGGCATGACTCTACAAGGTCAAGCACACACCTTCGATCAGAATTATCAAGGATTGAAAACAAGGAATGTAAGAAGAGAACAAGAAAAATAAAACATTAAAGTTTTAAAAAACATGACTACATGGCTTGTACACTACCAACACAGCGTGTTCCCTGAAGTCATTCACATGGGAATGTAATTTTTCCTAAACTAGTCATGTAACACACTAGACACATGGCATGTACTTGAATCCTCTTCCCTTGACCGGGTCCCTCTACACGGTTAAGCCACGCGGCTCTCCTAAGACAAGACTACACAGTATGTTCAAGGTAGACATGGCGTTTAATGGAAAAGCTTCACCTGGCACATGTCATTAGTGACACAGTCAGACACACGGCTCTAACTACACATCATGTTCTTGATAGGCATGGCGTGTACGTGATAGGATAACACTGACCCGTGTTGTTCGTGACATGGCCAGGTGCCTGAGTCAGACTACACAGTGTGTTCAAGGGGGACATGGTGTGTGTAAGAAGAGACTCCACTGACCCGTGTGGTTAAATACATGGTCAGGTTCCTAGGATTATACTACATGGCGGGTTCAATGTGGACACGACATGTTTCCACCAGACATTTCCCATCCCTTGACTCTTCCCACACGACCCATGACACGGTCAGAGACTACATGACATGTACATAAAGTACACGACATTTAATTAAGAAAAATCGTTTCTTCCCGAATATAAGAACACATGGTGTGTAATTAACATTACACAGTGTGTATTCTGGGTTTTTACGAACAATAAGCCTCAGAAACTACTCCGAAACCCAGAAAACACTGAAACAAGCATTGGAAGTGCCAAACTCCGATCCATGAGGGCCCAAACTCCCTACGAATCAAAGTTTGGAATCTTATACATGTTATAAAAAAGAATAAAAGTGCAATAAAGTACCTGAATTTGAAGGGAGCTTTCCCTTGTCTATACCTGCAACAATATAATCTATTTGGGCCCAAAAGCATGACCCAAACAAGGTGTGAGCTAAATCACAATAGACATCCTCCCAAAGATCTGTGCCTAACAGTCAGTGAGTATATGGCATGTAAGAGTACAGAAAGCATTAAACAAGGAAGCAGTAAGTAGTAAACAATCCATAGATTAAGTATTCAAACACCACACAACATGCAATAGAAAACAGATAAAACAACAGGTAACCCTATGGGAAGTACCCACAACCTATCCCCTTGAGTCCTACCTATCAAGAAAAAGAAACCCTCTGGGCAGCACACACAGCCTCATCCCTCTGGTTCTACTAAAGTATAGACTCTCTGGGGAAGAACTCGACATCAATTCCCCCTATATTCTTGTATCATACTAAAGGCGCTCTGTGGAAGCACTCAACGTCAATTACCCATGTGGCCCCCGTCAAGGAACTACAGACACTCTAGGGAAGAACTCAATGTCAATTCCCCCTATGGTCTCGCATCATAATTATAAAGAAACTCTTGAGAAGCCCTCAATGTCAATTCTCTCTATGGTCTATACACCAAGTTCTCATGGCTCTGTGTAAGTCAAACAAGCATAGCATCATGTAATAGCCAAAGTAAACCTCCAGAACTACTTGGATAGCATTCTACAACATAACAGCATATTAGAGAAATAGGAACACCATCCTATAATACTAGGCATAGAAAAGGAAACAGCAGCCAAATAGGAAACTGGACCCAAAGGTCAAATACAGAGAAAACATGCATGGGAAATACATCCAAAGAACAGAAAATCACCCTATTCACAAACAATAACCTCTACTCAGGCATACAAGAAAATCAGTAAAACAACTGGGGAAAAACAGTAAACACTTAATACTCTATTCAAGGTTATTGGTGAAATTTTCACATAATACTCAAAAACACTACAGAAAGGCCCAAACCACATACCTCGGAGTTAGAAGATCAATATACATGAACCTCGAATCTTTAATCTACTTATAACTTCATAGATCAATGGAAAAGAATAAAATGTTAAACCCAAGATAACTTATAAAAAGGAGGAATTGGAAAACATTTCTCTAGAAGAAGAGAGACCTCACCGATGTGATTCCAACATAACCGAAAGAGATCGATTCAGAGGATGGATGGAGGCTTGGGGGTTCATCTAATATCTGCGGACGTGTGGGTTCTCTCAGATGTAAAAATACTAATTGAAGATGGTTTTGTCCATCAGACATTAACCCAGTGTGTTTAATGAAAAAAACAAAATAAAAGGCATGTACTTTTGGAGTACACGGCGTGTACTCACCTTTTCCGTACTCCGCTTTATGCAGCCTCCACATAACCCCACATAACCGTGTGTGTGGACCTGACATGGCCAACACACGACCTTCTTGTGGCCATGATGTACACGACGTGTACTCATAAATTACATGGTGTGTACTTAAAAAATTTCCAGCAACTCCACTTTTGTTCATAACTCCACAAAAAGGAAAAACATACCTGAGAAGAAGGGTCGGGTTCTTTCAAATATGGTACCGATCTAACTATAAAAATAAAACCTGATGCGATAATAAAGACATAGCAAGCTCGAACCAGACCCACATAGAAGAAGAACTTCCAAAATCAGATAAACAGTGGAAGCAATATATCAACAAGATCAATGGAAGATAAAAGGAATAATATGTTGGACACCACTTGTATCAACTACTAAAACAACCAAAACATGCATCCAAAATAGGTCCTACATGTCAATAAATAATCGCACCCATGGATAACCAAAAGTAAATAAAAAATAAAGTAAGCAAGATGATAGAGGAGAGAATATAAAAACAAAGTAAACTACAGTTAGGGATGACCTTAGGGTCCATTCTAAATCTCCATGCAAAATCTAAAATGATCTAGCTCCAAATGCTAATCTCTTTCCTGCATGTAAATCTGTAAAGTTTATACACACCCCGAAGGGCCCATGTAGGGTGTGAGATGAATATCAGTAGAATAACACCCAATGATTCATACCTAGTATAGGTGTTTACGCAGGAAAACATATATAAGGAATGAAAAAAGTATGAATCAGGATGTAAACACAACATCCACTGGTCCTCAGCATCCACCATGGAGTGTCACCTGCTTCTACCAATGTTATAATCTTAGTCATGTATCATGAAACCATATGCCTCCTGAAATTACATGTCTCAAGTACTGATGTCCCGAAGGCACACCCAAGTAATAGTAACATGGCACCATCTTCCTCCAAACACCTCGTGTCTCAAGTACCGACGTCCCTTAGGCACACCCAAACAGTAGTAACCCGACACATTGTGCCTCTTAACACCTCGTGTCTCAAGATTCGATGTCCCATATGCATGTCCAAGTAGTAGTAACCTAACACCTTGTGCCTCCTGACATCTCGTGTCTCAAGTATTGATGTCCCGTAGGCACGCCCAAATAATCTAAAGGCTCTTCACCTTCTACACAACTTCCGTGGCAAGCACCCCCAAACCCTAATCACCTAACCGCAACTACAGAGGCATCTACCCACACGTGTGGTCAAAACCACCACCTCAAGGGGTCATCTATGTGAACACAATGAAAATCACCGGTGAGAGGTAATCAAAAAATATAGGACCCAAAGCCCCAACCTCTCTGTCACCTAGTGCCCCTGCGACCATGTTTCTCAGAATCTAATGGCATTGCCATCAAAGTAACCCAAGCCATTCCCAACCTGACAGTCACACTACCTCAATCCAGCATCCATGACACCCAATCCCATGTTCAAAGCACGCATATAATCTGGGCCAAGCCCAACCTATGATCAACATCAAACAAGAGTATCTGGGCCACACCGAATATAACCCAAGGGTTCTTGCATATGGAATATCACGAATAACACACACACACACACACACACACACACACACATATATATATATAACCAAAATAATCACTTTAATAGGAACAACATTTTAAACAGTTGAATTGCACTAGTCATGTGTTGTCCCATACCAGTACTGAGGTCTTAAAAACCATTAATAAACTTAATCAAGATTTAACAGTTTAAACTATGTAGTTTAATAAAAAAATCAATTATAACCATTTTGGAACCCATGTCCAAAATTTCCCAAATGAGCAATGACCTCTAACCTGGCCTCACTCAAGCATAACATGGTAAGTGAATGTCCAATGGATTCCCATAAGGCATATGGTCAATTCAATATAAAGCAACATGGGTCTCACTCAATACCCGATGTTAAAATAAAAATTTGAAAACCCCAAATGACCATGAAAACACCAAAAAATGTATCCACCATGAACCTTAGACACAAAGACATAATCATTTATGATATCAAGATCCATTTCGAATCCAATCTTCGTAGATCTATGTTTCAGTCAAATCCCATCAATTCTTCTCAGATGGAAACTGTGGAGTGTGAGACAAAGGAATAGGAATGGAATAGAGTGCATAGGTTTAACCTTACTGATGAAATCCTATAGCCACAAACATATTTAAGAATCAATGTCAGATGAATAATCTAGGATAAGAAATGTTCTCAGCCATTCAGAGTGTCACAGTCTGAAAATGGGTAAGAAGAATATGTTTCCAGAAACTACATGTGATGATCTCCCATATAAACGAATAAAAATTGAAATACACGACCTGTATTGAGGAGATAATTTTGTGTATTATATTTTCTAAACTCTAACATATGTAGGTTTACAGGTCATCACATAGCTTAGACATGTCACACGAGTCAACAAACAGCTAGGACTTAGCCGGTGCGTAGAAATTAAAATACATGGCGTGTTAAGGAACACTACACACCGTGTAATTGATTATTTTTACCCAGTCACCACAGGGCATGTATTGTGTTAGCACTAGGTCCATAAACTCCTAACATAAACATGTCGTGTACATTGGAGTACATGTTGTATAGCCTAGAAATATTCTATACTACCCATTTTTTCCTGTTCACTCAAAAACTATCTTGAAACAGAAAGAAAAAAGAAACTTTTACCCTAAAGTAAGAACCAGGTTCGTATAGGACCAGTAGCTCTATAATATGTATAAGTATGTTGGGGAGATTTTTTCATGTTTTTTTGAGATAAATAGATCCATGGTTGTGAATAATTTAAGGGGTAGTACAATTTTAAAAGTGTGGAATGGAAACCCTCTTGGAAATTATGTGGAAATTTCCAAAAGGTTTTCAAAATGATATAGTAAGTCACATGAAAAAAATATTCTAAATAACCTTAAGTTGGAATTCCCGATATTATATAGTGGTAATATAGATAGAAAATTAGATTTTTAAAAGACAGGGGATCATTGTAGACGCCGGAAAAGTCCGTTTCTCCTCAAAAGAAGTTCCGGATGAGGAAAGCGAGGTCATATTTGGAGTCAGAAGAATCTTTCGGAAGGCCCGAAGGCCTTGCGCGAAATATCGGAGGCCCGAGCGCAATATTGGCGAGGCGCGCACAATCCTTCTGGGTTTCGCGCAATGGGACGAGTCGGCACGGAATGTTCCGCGCCCGACACCCGTGCGCGGCCCTATTGCGCGCCGGGCCCCTATTTCGCGCCCGCGTCGCGTTGCGCGCTCACGAGGAAAATTGCGCGCACCGCGAGCCGAATTGCGCGCCCGGGGTTGCCTATAAATACAAGGCGACCCCCGACGTTTTGAAGGTTGCCAGAATTCGAAGGGTCGCTCGTGCGCGCAATCCCACCCCCTCCGCGCACAATGACGATCTTCATGTAACCTCCTTTATTTCGCGCAAGCAAGCCCCGGGGTTCGCCTTCGCACGCAACCCCTTTGGCTTCTTTCCTTTGACCAACTCCTCACCCAAAGGCCTTCGCGCGCAAAAGAAGCCTCTTGCGTGCAATTGCCCCCCGGGTGCGTGCAATCCAGCCCGATTGCGCGCACCCCCCTTACTAAGTGGCCATTCGTTAAAGAATGGGCCGTTGCCCCCGCGCGCTATCAGAGGCCCGGTGCGCGCAATCTCTATTCCCAGTGCGCTATCAGAGGCCCGGTGCGCGCAATCTCCATCTTCCGTGCACAAAGCGCTGGCCCAATTGCGCGTCAGCCCGCCCAATTGCGCGCCGACCCGCGGTATTGCACGCCAAGCTCCTCTTTTGCGCGCAAACCGCCAAGGGTCGCCCCCTTTGACCCCCTGAGGGTACCCGCCTGCGTGGCACCCGATTATCTTCATCCCGGGTGCCCGCACCGTACGTTGTCTTCTCGTGCGGCCCTCTAGGCTCGCGCGAAGTGACACGGACCCATTGGTGGCACCACCTCGTCCGCGCTGTAGGATGTTAAACTGCCAAGAATCCATCGTCCTGCAGGACGCTAAACTGCACCTCGTCCGCGCTGCAGGACGTTAAACTGTCAAGCATCCATCGTCCTGCAGGATGCTAAACTGCACCTCGTCCGCACTGCATGACGTTAAACTGCCAATCATCCATCATCCTGCAGGACGCTAAACTGCACCTCGTCCGCGCTGCAGGACGTTAAACTACCAAGCATCCATCGTCCTGCAGGATGCTAAACTGCACCTCGTCCGCGCTACAGGACGTTGAACTGCCAAGCATCCATCGTCCTGCAGGATGCTAAACTGCACCTCGTCCAAGCTGCACGACGTTAAAATGCCTAGCATATGGGCCTCCTCAAGGTGTAAGCCCCAAACCCCATCGTCCAACATGACGTTAAACTGTACTTCGTCCGGAAAGACGTTAAACCGTCCGCTTCGTCCTCAACACACGACGTTAAACTGTACTTCGTCCGGCAAGACGTTAAACCGTCCGCATCACCCGATCCCGTGCCTCGCACGCAGGGTCCCCCCCGGTTTGGATCTGGCCCCCACCCGCTCGTCTCTGCAGGGATGTCGGGATTGCCCCTCTTTAGGGATGATTTATTGGAGTGACCTTCACCCACGGGGGTAGGGTATTACAAACCCCTAGTTTCTTGTGGGGGACTGCACATGTGTATCTCCATTGTGCTTCCCCATTGCTGAAGCCAGGAGGGGGCGTGACAGGGATCGAGGTGTCTCTCACCTCCGGCCCAAGTCCCTCTTCAACTGAGCTTTGCCGCACTCAGGTTGCCTCAGTGTGTAAGTACTGACAGAATGAACTACGTGGACTTTGCTCCCTGTCTCCTAAACAGGGTACGTAGAAAGCCTCCTTGTGGTTCAAGCCCACCACCTGGTCGTCCCGGTCGTATTCACGTCGGTTCGTCCATCAGTGGACCCCTCCCGGGTTCACATTCGCGTCGATTCACCTCTAAATCCGCCCTTGTGGGGGACTGCACATGTGTATCTCCGTTGTGCTTCCCCACTGCCGAAGCCAGTAGGGGGCGTGACAGGGATCGAGGTGTCTTTTACCTTCGGCCCAAGTCCCTCTTCAACTGGGCTTTGCCGCATATTGGCCTCATTAGAGTGTAAGCCCCAAACACCATCGTCCAGCAAGACGTTAAACTGTGATCCACCCACTTCGTGCGTGCCAGCAGCCTAGACCTCCTCATGAGTCGGCTTGCCATCGTCCAACATGACGTTAAACTGTATATCCGAACTACGCTGACTTTGATCCGCGCTAACACGCGGTACGTAGGAAGCCTCTACGGGGTCCAAGCTCTTCACTCCATCATCCATCTTGATCCTTACCTGGGCCGCCACATCCCGGTGGGGTTATGCCATTTCATTCCACTCCACTTCACTCAGGAAGCCGCCCATGTGCTGGCCCCAGCGTCGGAGGTTCCCCGCAAGGGGTTCTGTCATCTGATCCACTCCTCATGTTGATCAGTCCGATGCCGTCCCCACTGGACGTTAAACTCGTGGCATACCCCGTGTTAAACATGGGAAGCTGAGGAAAACATCAGGTAACGCAGTTCCCCGCACCCGGCGCAGGATGCCTCAGGCCATCACGCCTTCGAGAAGCCCTATTAGGGACGGAAGGCAGACATGCAGAGCCGCAGTGTTAAGACACACCCCCAACACCCAGAGCTACCCGGTCTCCTCACCGCGGGTTGCTGCCCCGACCAGACTCCTTGGAGCGTCTGGGTGGAAGAAGCGTAATTTACCGGTGTCCATGAAGATATGCCGCCGGGAACGATATTCACGAACATTCTTAAATCTATGAGGGAGACCCGGATTAGGCGACGAGTTCCGAGGAGACGTCCACGGAAGGAGGAGCCGACATCCCATCATCCCGGTTTCGATCAAAGAGTAGACGTCCCTGAATAAGGGACGGATGCCGCCCGCCTTTGGAAAGCGGGACGGCAGGGCCATAAGCCGCGCTCCCATCCCCTTGGGTCGATGGGCGCATGCACGAATGCGTCCTGGCGGAACAGCGTCGGAACAGAAACCCGACGCACATCCACACCGAAACAGAAAATGGTGAACCCGACGTGAATCTCTTCTCCTCAATACGAAGACCGATAGCTTTCAGAGGTGTTGGAAGACTAGCATGTTGCCCGGCCGAGCATTCAACACTGGGGCACGGAACCCGCCAGGGGCTGAGGAAGGGAAATCGGGCACTCCGTCTCACGATGTCGATGGCATGGGTTCCCCCCACGGAAGGCGTCGTGGCACTAATGATTGGTTGTCAACTCCTTTTCCTGTCAGTATTAATGGGTTTTTCTCCCTGCTTTCAGGAATCAGGTTGCCCAATCCAGTGCCCGATCGCCGCCCACCCACTGGCGCAGGGATAGGGGAAACACCGACGCGGCTACTCTGCGCGGTCCCGCCCGTTCCACAGCCGTCCCAGCAGCCGCAACTGCGGGACAACCACGCCCTCTCTCCCCCTCGGAGGTCATCCAGAGAAGGGTGATCAACAACTTGGTGCGGAGATATGAGGAAGAGGGAGTCATCCCCACCAGGGACATGGCTCGCCTAGACCTCGAGGAAGCTGCACCTCGCCGCCAACGCCGCCCCCGAGGGCCGCGCAGGGAGGCACCGCTGCCTACCTCGACGTCCAACCGCTTCGGGAGTTTATCCCCGGAACGCTCCGACAGCTCCCTCCCCTATGCGGATGAGGTGGAGGATGTCCGGGACCACCCTATCCGAGATTCTCTCCAGGGATCCGCGGTAAGGGCTCCTGCCAGGCCACGTCGACACCGCCGCCAGGCTTCTCAAGTCGAAGAACGGGCTCTCCACCTGCCTGCGCCACTAATCCTGACTCGTCTGCCCCGATGCCAACGTCGGGCACGAGCGGAAGAGGATGCCCACCTTGGGGCCCTAGCAACAGCGGCCGCGTTGGCCCAAGCCACTGCTGGCTCCAGTCACCAGGCCCCTACGCATCCTGAGCAGGGGCACTTCTTTGCCCGACCTGGATCGAGGCCCCGACCGCCCCAAAGGCAGGTTGGGTTGACTCTCCCGGTTGCTGGTACAGGCAATAGCCACAGCGGACCACCTCGCAGTAGCGCTATTCACCAGCAGGGTCTACTCCGTGTGGCCGATCCAAGAGGCATGGGTTATCCCACCTTCTGATCCCGGACCGGAGGCCTGCCCGGAATCATCTCTCCCCGCGTACCCTTTGATATCTGTCCCGGTGCTCCTCGCACCTTGGTTTCCAGTCCTCTTGGCCCCAGCACCGGTGCGGCTAGAGGATGCCTAGACAGAGATCAGCCATGCCCCGAAGAACCACCCAGGGGAAGGAAGGCAAGGCGTCGACGTCGAGGGAGGAATGGTAGGGAATTCCGGATAGAGATCCGACCGGTTCGTTTCTCTGATACAGAGGTGGAGTATGATTCGGCGACAGAGCCCTCCCCCCGATCCCGCCAGTCTGGGGCAGGGGTAGGAATGCGGCACATCATCCTCGTACTCCCTGAGAGCGAGATCGATGTGATACCCGCTTCTCTCCGAAGGTATATCCGGAGTAGCGAGGGCCTGGTAGGCCCCCAAGGATCAAGCTTGCGGTTGGTACCGGCCCCTCTGGAAGCGCCTTCTCCCTCGATCGGAGAAGCCGAAGACCTTTTCTGGGGACCGACGGTCGAGCCACGATCTAGTGCACCCTCGGCGAGCACCGACGCTACGACTGTATTTTTGCTCGCCGGCCCGTCCTATTGTGATGAGGTAGCTAGGGCACCGCAACCCTCAGAGGGCGGCCCGAGATATGGAGGACAATCGGCCTGCTCGCCGTATTCACCGCCGGCCAGCCCGCCGGCCCAGCGGCCCGCCTCAGCACCACTGCCGGTTCCCCATCCATTCCCAGTCGCTGAAGGGGACCAAGAAGACCTGGGTCCCGAGTTTGAGTCATGGAGCTTCTGGACCGTCCTTGCAGAGGGCCACTTCCCTGAGAAGTTTTGGCCAGTCGCAGGACCAGACTTTGATGCACCAGAATTGCTCACCCCGGATGAGTTCGAATGCTTCCGCCGAACTCTCCGGGAGACTCACTACCATCTTCACCGCCTACAAATGCCATATCCCGGGAGTCAAGCACACCTGGAGGATATTGGTGAGTAGTTCCATCAGATTGACCTGGCCACGCTCCCCGCGGTTCGGCACCCCAGGTCATTTGGGCACCACGAGGCCCTCCAACAACGATGCGTTGAGTGTTTTCAAGTACTCCACAAGGTTATCGAGGAAGCCACCCCCACGTGTACATCCGTGGATGGGGGCAGTACGCTGCCCTACGCTTCAGTGCGATTCGCCGACAGCCCGACTCGCTGGGCGGCCCTGAGGGTACATCCCTAGGGACAGAAAAGGTCAATATGGCTGACCTGTCGGGAGAGGGGAACGACTTGGAACTTCTCGACGGGGGCTCTCCCCCCGAAGACAAGCCGTCGTTGGATCCATCGGTGAGAGTTAATCGTCACCAGAGGAACCTCCTGGGTCTCCCCACACCCACTGAAGCACTGATGTTGAGCCGAAACGTTAGAAAAGGTAAAGAGCACGGCGGGGCTATAAAGCCCGCCGACCCATCTGCCTCCATACAGAGGGCGGATGAGGATCCCGAGAAGGCCACGCTACGTCAACAGCTCGCCGAGTAGAAGAAGCTAGTTGACCAGCTCCTCGCCGAGCGCGCTGCAGAGCGGCGGCCTGACTACGGTGATCCTAGGCCAGGATAGCAGGGACAGGAACAACCACTCCTCGACGAGACTCTCCCGGGTAACCGTGATTATGCCGTGTTTTCCAACAGGACAGAGGCCATTGCCTATGGAAAGAGGGCGCGGTATGTTTCACCACACCCTCCCGAACGGCGTGACTACCTAAGAGACCCCGCTCGGATTCCTCCCGCTTCCCCAAGGGCCGCTTCGCCCGCCATCCCACGAGCTGCCGAGTTCGACGACCCGGTCGACGACCCGATTGAAGAGCCATGCAATGCGCTCGTGGTTAGAGATCCTCGCCAGGACTGGAACCCATGTCCGGACGATCCGATGGCGGCACTCATCGCCCGCTTGGAAGCCTTGGAGACTCGGCAAGTGGCAATCCCACCGGACGGCAAGCCATACCCAGCATGGGTGGATGACATGCCGGCACCTCCGGGATTCGGGAACCCCACTTTCGCCCCCTTCAACGGGACTGGAGATCCGCCACAGCATTTGGCCCATTTCAACTCGAGGTGCGGGCCTATGTTGGGAACTCCGGCGCAGTAGGAGGCCGCTAAGCTTCGCTGCTTTGTCCAGACACTGGAAGGGCCAGCATTTGTCTGGTACAGCCAGCTCCCCATCGGGTCAATAACTATCTAGGAGGACCTTCATAGACAGTTCCTCTACCAGTTCAGTTCCACGACCCGGAAGACGAGTATCGCAGACCTCTTCAAGTGCAAGAAAAGGCCTGATGAGCGAGTCGCGGATTTCATCGCCCGATGGAAGGGTCTCACGTATTCCCTTGACATGCCATTGACTCAGGAGCAGTTGCTGAAAATGTGCGTCGGGAACGTCAAGACCGAGTTGATCCCTTCCTTGATCACTTAGAATTACCCCGGAGGGTTCAGGGACTTCTCAGACAAAGCTCAACGTCTTGAGGAAGCCCTGCAACAGGCCAGTCAGGCACACCTGCTGCCTCCTATGATCCCTGCAAGGAGAGTCAGCAGGGCTGAGCCCGCTGCTGTTGCCCAGATAGAGGCCCCCAGGCAGTTGGAGCTGCTGCCGGTGAGGCCAGCTCCACAGCCTCACAGGAATCCGCCTCCACGGGCTCAGGTCCCGGCCCAGCAGCGACAGCCCCAGAACCAGCCGGCCCCTCCGCGTAATGTACCGCCACAACCCAGGCGAGATAATCGGGGTCCACCTCCTCGGCAGGCCCCTCCAGCCCCTCGTCAAGACCACGCTCCCAGGGCCCCGCGATACCTGACTTACTCATTTCATGAGGATAAGGTCCCCGGTTATTTCCGAAGCACCCTAGAGCAGAGGATTGTGCGACTTCCAGAGTGTTGGAGGCCAGAGGAGGCACATCTCACGGATAACCCCCGCTATTGCCCTTACCATCGGGCCCTGGGGCACACCATCCGGCAGTGCTATGTATTTAAGGACTGGCTCCAAGACCAGATTAACAACAATGTAATCAGGTTGGGCCCAGTTCCAGCACAATTGGTGGGTGTGTTCGTGAGATCAGATGACGATAGTGGCGACGAGGACGAATGGCAGCTGGTCTCCGACCGCGGATCCCAGAAGTATAATGACTGGATGGCCCGCAAGACGATCATTCGCGCCCATGGAATCATCCGTGCATGCTTGAATCAGCCTGAGCCCCCAGAATCTGTGGGTGCTGCTTCGGCATCGTCGTCCCAGCCTGCCTCTTCCGAGAAGAGCAAACGGCGGCGGCGCAAGAAGGAAGAGCGCGCCCCGCCAGTTCCGCCGCTATCCCGCACTCTCGGAGATTTCATGCCCCCGGAGATGGGGGTCCCTCCCCGGATCCACTCGATGATGAATGATTCGTCCAATGACAGTGTTGGGTATGCTTCGGTTAATACCGTTGAGCTGGTAAATCCCTTTTCGGTTCCCGACGTTGAAGAACACCAGGTGGACCTCCCTAGTATCCCCGGTCGTCGCCACTGTCGGAGGAACCGCAACAAAAGGAGTCGCTGGGGCACGGCAGTTGGTACCTCCAGCCAGGCCGTGCACGCCACTGAGACTAGGAAGCGGTCTCAAAACCGAGCTCAGCGCGCGCAGCCCCCCCATCCGGGGATGACGGATTCGCCTTCGCCACCGTTTGTGGTGTGGGACCTGGCAGAACCGCCTCAGCCGCGCCGCGACCAGCTCCGTCCTGCCATGAGTCCATCCCAGCCTCCTGGCCCCAGTACGATGACCACTTCCCGGGCTTCAATCAGTGAACAGCGAGATGCGCCAAGCACCAGTCGGCCGCCGGTTCAACCGGCAAGGCCCGTCATGCCTCCAACCGCAGAGCAACCTCCTGCAACCAGGGGCTCGCGCTTGGCAAGAAAGTATGATGTCCTGAAGCACTTGGCCGACATCCCAGCAAGGCTCTCCATCCTTGAGGCTCTGTGCCTGTCACCTGAGATGCACGAGGCGCTCGCTGAAGCCCTGAAGAGCCCCCTCCAGTTTGAGACGGAGGTTGCGGCTGCAGAGGCCTTTCACGCCGAAGCGATTGAGAACGCCGAATGTCAGACAGTTATCTCATTCTCTGGTGAGGATGAAGACCCTCCTATACAGGGGCACATTCATCCGCTGTATGTTACTGGCCAGTTCAATGGCCTTGAAGTCCAACGCTGTCTTGTCGACACGGGGTCCAGGATTAACCTGATTCCAACTCGGACGCTCCGGAGATTGGGGTTGTCTGAGGATGACTTGATTCCCTCCGACCTCAGGATCCAGGGGTACGACCGCACTGAGCAAACTACGGTCGACAAGATACGTTTGAAGACCCAGTTCGGTGACCTGGTTGCCAACACCGAATTCATGGTAGTCTCTCAGGACACTGCGTATAACGCGTTGATGGGCAGGCCATGGCTCCACCTTCATGCGGCGGTTCCCTCATCATACCACCAATGCCTTAAATACTCCCTTAATGGTCGAGTAGGCGTGGTTCAGGGAGATGCCTCTCCTTTTGCCTCATGTGAATCCCGCTATCTGGATGCGGACTATTACAAGAGAAAGGATAAGCAGATCCTGACAAGTGAGGTTGAGCCTGTTGCTGTTGCAAGTGATCCCTGGGAAAGTTTGGATGACGCTTACGTCCTCCCGATCCATCGGTTGGACGTAGCCATGGTCTCGACGGCCTGTGAGTCTCCTGATGAGATGACCGCGACCGCCCATGCCAGCACCAGCGGCCCAGCAGGATATGGTAGCCCCAATACAGTTTCCAACACAGTCTCTCCCGTGGACGATCCCTCCCCGAGTGGAGAGGACGTGGAAGATGCACCCCCAAACTTTGAGGAGGGCGTCTCCGCCACGGTCGATGAGTTAGTACAGGTGAACCTTGGAACCGAGGCAGATCCAAAACCCACATTGGTCAGTGCCGCCATGCCCTATGAGGAGCGGCAGTAGTACGTGGACTTCCTCAGACAGCACCGTGATGTGTTCGCTTGGGGCTATGATGAGATGCCGGGGCTAGATCCTCAGGTAGCCGTCCACCGCCTTGGTCTCCCGGCGAACCATCGCGGGTTCAAGCAGCCTCCCAGGAAGATGCACCCATTCCACGGTGCCATGGTTGAGGCCGAAGTTGACAAGCTTATCAAAGCCAACTTCGTGAGGGAAGTTCAGTACCCCAGATGGCTGGCCAACATTGTGCCGGTCAGGAAGAAGAACGGGCAGATCAGAGTCTGTATCGACTTCCGCGATCTCAACCGCCACTGTCCGAAGGATGATTTTCCTCTTCCGGTGACAGAGCTATTGATTGACGCCACGGCAGGGTTCCAAGCCCTCTCCTTCATGGATGGATACTCCGGATACAACCAAATCCGGATGGCCCCTGAGGATGAGGAGTTCACTGCCTTCAAGGCCCCCCAAGGTATCTTTTGTTACCAGGTCATGCCCTTCGGCCTGAAGAATGCAGGTGCCACCTATCAACGGGCGATACACCGCATATTCAAGCCAATCCTCGGCACACTGGTGGAATGCTACGTCGACGACTTGGTGGTCAAATCGCACCGGCATCAGGACCATCTCAAAGATCTTGAGAAAGTGTTCGGCTTCCTCCGGTCTCGCCGCCTGAAGATGAACCCGTTGAAGTGTTCCTTCGGGGTAACCTTCGGGAAGTTTCTTGGCTTTGTGGTAAGATACCGGGGTATTGAGATCGACCCAGAGAAGATCAGGGCGATTAGCCAGATGCCTCCCCCAGGTAACATTCAGGAACTGCAAGGGTTCCAAGGCCACTTATCCTATATACGCCGATTCATAGTGAATCTGGCCGGCAAGTGTAAGCCCTTTTCTCGGCTCATGAGGAAAGGTGCCACCTATGTATGGGATAAGGAGTGTCAGACCGCTTTCGAGGAAATCAAGCAGTACTTGCTTCAACCTCCAGTTCTGATGACGCCTGTATCCGGGAAGCCGCTGGTCCTTTATGTGACTGCCCTGGAACGGTCCCTTGGTGCCCTTCTCGCCCAGAAGAACAACGAGGGAATAGAGAATAGCCTCTATTACCTCAGTCGCATTCTCCTCGATGCGGAAGTTAGGTATTCCCCCATCGAGAAGAGCTGCCTGGCGCTCGTATTTTCCATACAGAAATTACGGCACTACTTGCAGCACCACGAGGTACAGTTGGTTTCTTGGGTAGATCTGTTGAAATATATCCTGAGCCGGCCTATGTTGACTGGCCGTCTAGCGTGGTGGGCTATGATTCTCCAGCAGTTCGACATCAGGTATGTGTCTCAGAAGGCCATAAAAGGGAAAGCATTGGCAGACTTTCTGGCTGCTCACCCGACCTCCGCGGATCAGCCGCTGGATCTAGGCTTTCCTGATGAGGTCGTTCTCTCGGTTGATCGTGCCGATCCATGCTGGCAGATGCACTTTGACGGTGCCTCCCGGAGCCCCACCAGTAGAAGACTCGATAATCCTAAGCTCAACAGAGTGGGCTTGGGTATCGTCTTCATTACCCCGGAGCAAGCCGTGCTGCCATACTCTTTCCTGTTGTCAGAGGGTTGTACCAACAATGAGGCGGAATACCATGCCCTCATCACTGGCCTCGAGTTAGCTCTCGAGATCGACGTGCCTCATCTGTGTGTGAAAGGGGACTCCGAGCTGGTCGTTAAGCAGATCAATGGCGACTATGTTGTCAGGAAGCCGGAACTTGTGCCATTGCTGGAGTGCAACCTCCTCCTGATGGCCCAGTTCCCTTCTCGGCCAGAAATTGTCCATATTCCCCGGTCGCAGAACGGTCGAGCAGATGCTTTGGCCAGCCTTGCTGCGTCACTCGCAGAGCCTGAATAGGACAAACTGATCATCTGCGTGACGCACCGCAGGCTCATCGCTCCCGTTATCCCGGAGGGAGATCGCGGCCCATCGGTAAGTAATCTCACCACGGTTGCCCCTGTGTCTGGAGCCCCGAGTACCACAGATATGGCGGTCGAACCAGCCCCTGATTGGAGGACGCCTTTGGTTGAGTACCTCCAACATGGCATTCTCCCGTCGGATCGGGCCGAGCGCGAGCGAGTTCGACGCCGCGCATCGCAGTTTGTCCTCCAGAGCAGTCCCGGCCTAGAGCAGATCCTCTATAGACGCGGATTTGATAGTGTTCTCCTCCGTTGCCTTCAGGGAGTTGAGATCACACGAGTCATGCAAGAGGTTCATGCTGGTTCATGTGGTGCCCACCAGACTGGGCCGAAGCTGTCCCACCAGATTCGGAGGTTGGGATACTTCTGGCCCTCCATGATCCATGACTGCATCGAGTATGCCAGGAAGTGCCATGCGTGCCAGGTTCATGCAAACTTTGTGCATCGGCTGCCGGAGCCTCTCCATACCACCAAGTATTCTTGGCCCTTTGCAGTCTGGGGGCTGGGCGTTGTGGGACCTTACCTGCCGGCGACGGCTCGCCAGTGCCGGTTCATTCTGACCGCCACAGACTTCTTCTCCAAATGGGCAGAGGCGATTCCGCTCAGAGAGGTCAAATCCTGTTCGATCACTGACTTCGTGACCTCCAACATCATTTATCGATTTGGAGTGCCTCACGCTATCCTCACGGATAACGGAGCCAATTTCCGAGCAGCCGAGTTGAAGAAGTTGTACGCCAAGTACAACATTCGCTCGAACCATACATCTCGCTATCATGCGCAGGCGAATGGAAAGATTGAGGCGTTTAACAAAACCCTCTCTAACATTCTGCAAAATATGGTTGGTCAGAACAAGAAGAGTTGGCCGGACAAGCTCCCCAACGCCCTCTGGGCTTATCGGACGACGACTCGCAATTCCACCCAGATGACCCCTTATTCCCTGGTGTATGGAGCTGAGGCCGTCCTGCCCATCGAGATCCAGTTACCATCCTTGCGCACTACGGTCTACGACCAGCAAGCGCCGGGCAGAGCTGCTGAAGCCCGTCTAGTCGAGTTGGAAGCACTGGATGAGAATAGGCTTCGCGCTTTGCACAACTTGGAAAGGCATCAAAGCAGAATGGCTCGAGCTTTCAATAAGAAGGTTCGCCTCCGCTCCTTCCTGCAGGGTGACCTAGTACTGGCCCTAAGATCACCAATGATCCCCGGAAGGAAGCCGCCCAAGTTAGAGCCCAAGTGGGAGGGACCTTTTGTCATCCACAAGGTCTATCCCAATGGCGCGTACTCCCTAGAGACTATGGATGGTGAGCGCGTCACTCCTCCCACAAACGCTAGGTTCCTCAAGCAGTACTTTGCCTGAGTGCACTTCGTCCTGCATGACGTTAAACTACACTTCGTCCCGCATGACGTTAAATTGCACTTCGTCCCGCATGACGTTAAACTGCACTTCGTCCCGCATGACGTTAAACTGCACTTCGTCCCGCATGACGTTAAACTGCACTTCGTCCCGCATGACGTTAAACTGCACTTTGTCCCGCATGACGTTAAACTGCCTCTCAAGAACTACGTACGGCTTGATTCCCATCCTTATGGGATACGTAGGACCGCCTGGACGTTTGTGTTCCAGGTCCAGCCCCGTCTCTTGGTTGATCACAGGGATCTTCCGTCCTTTGGTTGCTCTCAAGGTGAGTCCTCCTACCCTTTCCGGTGATCTGTTAGCATGTTTTGGGGTACTCCGGTCTACGACCTGTAGTGTCGGATTCAATCCCGACAAGTCCGGTGTTACTTGTCAGGCCTCGCGCTTCCTCTTGTTTGGGCCTTCACTCAAAGGGATCCTCATTAGCGGTTCGGATGCGATGCCTTAGTGCTCTCCTACCGCTCCCGGTCGATTTACCGGCGGGTCCTGGGCAGCAAATTGATATGAATCCTGCGCTTGAGCGGTTGATGCTCGTTTTTTCCCCATACTAGGCTGACGCGATCGGATGTTGTGTTGCGAATATGGTCAGCAACATCCTTGATCGCCATGTCAACTCTTTCAGGATCTGAACATTGGTTGCGCAGTCCTTATCACACTCCGCCTCAGTGCGTTGTAGTGGAAACTCGACACTCTCTCTTCATACTGACCCTCAGTACACCTCTACACGTTAGGCAGGACAACCAGGGTAATGGTGCCATTCGAGGCTCCCACGATATGAGCACCAATGATGTATGCTAATGTCCTCCCTAAGGGCCATGTGTAGCTAGACCCTCGTCCCCATGAGGAGGAAGGAGTCGCCCGAACAATCGCGTTCTGGGCCCAGCATAGCTGGAGGCTAGCATCTCTGCCCCTCGGTTGATAGACATATGAAGGCCCCTATCCCAGGATCCTTCTCCTGGAATTGTGCATGACCGCAGGGCTGGGATGTGTCCCCACCTCCGCTGGGTCTGCCGTATCGCAAAAAGCAGATTCCTACATGGTCCGAGCCACACGAACTTAAACTGTGTTGCCTGGTCTTACCACACGACCGTAAACTGTGATCGTCTTGGCCGCCCGACGAGAAACGGCACTACATCGTGATGTTCTCCTTAGGGGACACTCACGTTGGGCACTGGTTAATAACCACGCCATTTATAAATGCCCTTCATGGCTTGATTATTGTGGCGATTCCAGGGATTTCTTAATCACAGGCATGTCGCTGCACAAAGAAAAACCATCCACCATTAAGGACGAACAAGAAATATAAAATACCGCTTCTTTTGGGTGCGAGGGCCATACCCGCACCCCTCCCCGCACTGGTGCCCGATTGTGTTGCGCCGCGCTTAAATAACTACGTGTGGCTTGATTCCCATCCTTATGGGATACGTAGGAACGCCTAGATTTTTGAAACTTCAGGTCCAGCCCCCCATCTCTTAAAAGATTCCCCCTTCTCTTGGGAATCCGCCACCTTCGGGTCACCCTCAAGGCGTGTCCCTTGACCCCTTGCAGTGGTCCACCGGTGTCAAGAGCACTCTGGTCTATTTCCAGGAGGGTCAGGCTCAGCTTGGTCAGGTTCCTTCCACTTTTCAGGCTTCATGCTCCCCTTCATTCGGACCCATCACCTACGCCCTGGGTGGAACCCCCGTGAGCGGTCTGGATACAATGCCTCAGTGCTCTCCCACCGATCCGGGCTGGTGCCCCCAAGGGCCTTGGGCAGCAAATCGATATGAATCCTGCGCTTAAGCGGTTGATGCTCGTTTTCTGCCTCATTCCATTAACGGTCAGTGCGATATTGATGCTGCTTTTCCGCCACGGTCAGCAGTACTCCCATATCGTTACGCCTGTGCCCCCAGTCCTTGAGTGAATGGCCGCATGATTCACATTACGTTTTCCACCCCCCATTCCGATCAGGAAAAATCTCAGCACTCTTGACACTATCCCTCAGTTCATCTCCGCATATCCGGGGGATAGGACCACGATGTGGCGTACTTTGAGGTTCTTATGGTCCGAGCTCTAAGACCTTAAACTAAGATCTGCCCCTATGGTCCGAGCTCTACGACCTTAAACTAAGATCTCCCTAATCAGGGTTCTACGTCCCACATGACATTAAAACTGCACTCTCAGAACTACGTGTGGCTTGATCTCCAGCCTGATGGAGTACGTAGGAACGCCCGGGCATCTCGACTCGGGTCCAGCCTCAGGGGTCGCTAAGTTCCGCCCCCCCCTCGTCGCCAGCTGTCTGGCCTGGCTTCGGGTAGAGTGGTGCGGTTATGATATTCTCCCTGAGTCAGCTCGGGATTCCCCATTGCGATGATGGGAAGCAACAGTTTCCTCGTCAAAGGGGTTCTGTCTGAGAATTGGGGTGATTCACGGCCAGATTGGTGCATCCGCCTAATACGCTTTCCCCACGGTGGCACAATTTTGGGAGTGTTAGATTCTGTCCGAACAAATCATCACTTCGCCCCACGCTTCACATGCTCTTTTGATCCGGATTTCCACCCTTGTGTCTGAAGGAACCCCCAAAGCGGTATTGATGATGACATGTGATCTGCCTCCTGCAATATGAATGATGACCTTCGGTCCGTCTATTTCAGTAGTATGGTCGATTGATCCATTGTCCGCTTGCCGTCTTGGGCATTTCTTGGAAGACTGACCGTTGTGGATTTCTGAATTCAGGACACGCGATTCACCCTTTTTCATCTCCCTATGTTCGGATAAAATATCAACGCCCCTAGCGTTGTCCCGCTCGTGTGTCGGAACAAGTTGGGGGGATGGTACATTGATTAGGTCTGAGGTCTCCTTTCCTAGGAATGACCTCCCTCTTTTCCTTAGAAATCCTAGCCCAATTGTGGATGCCTGAAGCTTGGTTAACGCTCCCGCAAGACAATGAATTGTGGTTGAGCACGTTAAGCCAAAAGATGCAGATAAATATGTTGACTCAAAGAAATGGATCGAAGTATTGATTAGTGGAAGCAAAAGGTTCTGGGAATGGAAAAAACAAAGCCTTTAGGGATTAGCGTGCTGAATGGATCTTTCCAACGCCGCTACCCTTTGGCTGGCGGCCTCCAGAGCTGCTTCTCGCTCTCTGCATGCCCTCTCTTCGTCGGCGGTCGCAGCGCGCAGCTCGCCGATCCTGGCCTGTGCACGCTCCCGTTCGCCTTGTAGTGTGACCATCTGGTGGCCCGCCTCCGTCAGCTATGCCTGGGCGTCATCCAGCTGGGCCGTCAATTGCTCCACAAGCTCAGTGCACGCTGCGACGAAGGCCTCCTTCTCTGCCGCCTGCCCTTCGAGGCACCGGACTTCCTACTCCGCCACGAGGAGCGCCAGCGTGTTCTCCGACATGTCCCGACATTGTGCGACGTCGGCACGCCGGCGGCTCTCGCGCATCTTTTCGGCCATGAAATCATGGACCGTCAGATGGAGGCGTCGAGCATCAGCTCCCCCGGCACACAGGAAGCGCAGCCAGGTTTGAAGCGATCCCATGCGCCCCAGCCACTCCGATTGGGGTCGCTTGAGGAAGCGCTGGATGCACTTCCACCCCCTGCGGCGCGTTATCCGACTCTCCTCGACCGCCTCCGAGTCCGATTCGTCCATCTCCTCAGGGTCGGAAGGCCGGTAGGCAGGGAAGGCAACCAGCAGGTCTGCTGTAGGGTCTTCCCCTGGGATGTCCTCACAGGGAATAGGTTCTCCAACATCTGGGCGACCTTCTTCTCTCGCCCCAACGGCGTTGACACCCTCATCAGCCCCCGACCTCTCTCCGATGGCAGCACCGCCGGCGTCCGTTACCCCCTGATCAGCAGTTGGTGGGGCCGGCTCAGTGTGAGAAGTCTGTTCCGGAGAAGGCGGCATGTCTGCCACTGGTCCACTCGTGGATGGCCCGGGTTCGACAGCCCGACGAGCCTCCAGTATTGAGATCATTGTGCAAGGCATGCCGTGGTTAGTCACGGATCGTCAACGGCAAGCACCAACAGTAAATTAAGAAGACTTATGGGAGTCCAGAGCGTCATCTTCCGCTGTCCCGGCCGCCGTAGGAGTAATTGTAGCAGGGGACCCCTCAGCGCTTGTCAATTCAATGATGGGTGTCTGGCCCCCGCCCTGTCCTGCTGGCGCCTCTCCTACTCCTGCTGAGGATGCCTGACCAGCATCCGTGCACTCCTGAGGAAGATGAAGAAATGGGTTAGAAGCTGCATAATAGAATGGATGAAGCAGGTTGAGTAGGGATAGAAGCGGACCTCGAGGAGCTCAGTGATATCGATATTGTCAGAGCTGGCCACCTCACTGCTCTCCCACGGGCTCCCTGGATGGGACCTTCCCTCAGAGCCTTCATCCTCCCCCATCTCCTCTTCTTCCTCGGAGTCATCATTACTATCACCTTCCTTCGGCGGCATCTGTTCTGGAGCAGGCTCTAGACCGAGCATCACCTTCACCAGAAGGGACGGCTCCGCACGCTGACCATGTTGGCACGCGTACTCATCCATGGCCGTCAGATACGCATACCTCCGGTGGAAGTTCACCCTGTCGGCGACCTGAAGGCGCCCGACCTCTGGCAGATGGATTCCTTCTCTGATTATCTTCTGCCAGATGGTTTCGGTCCCCAGCGACTGCCGCAGGGTCATCCAGGCCGACCACAGCATTGGCTAGACTGCATCGTGGGAGGGTTCGAGCAGACTCCTTATCTGCTTCCTGGGCCGCTCCCCGACCACCGCATGTGCCCCCTCTCTGGGCGCTGAGGCCGTGGCGGCAGTCTGCGATGTGCCCGCCGCCGAAGTCCCTGCTCGCGCCGGCTCCGCTGCTTGGCGCGCCTCCGTTCTCCCCCACGTAACGGCACCTCGCCTCCTTCCTTGACGCCCGGTCTCCGCACGGGTGACCTCGAGCCGCCGAACTAGTTTCCGTAGAAGCCCCTCAGGGTACGCGATGGCCCAGTGATCGGCATACTCGGTTGCCAAGCCTGCGTCGACCCCGGTAGGAGGGAGAGTGATGACATTGCCAGAGCCGAAAGCGGCGAACATTAACCACATCTGGCGAAGGACGCAAGGGTTCGTCTCCTCCCGGACAGTAGCGAATACCCACTTCAGCATCCGTTGAAGGCACCCAAACTGCCTGGCGAACTGGGTTGGCACGTAGGCTCGCATATCACCTTCCCGTCGACCCGAGCCACGAGCACCCCGCCCCGCATGCTCAGGAAGTATCTGTGCTGCTCCAGCAGACCCTGCCCATTGTCGATCATCTGGACAACGGGAGTGGGGAACGGGCTGAAGTTGAAATTGGCGTGATTTCCAATCCGAATCCTCACGCCCTCCTCATTTAGGGTCATCGGAGCGACCCCCGCGATGTTCAGCAGGGAGGGTCGCAGGCCGTTGCCCGGAGGAATGACGACGTTTGGAAACGTGTACCCACCGAGGTGAGCAGCCACCCAGCCGTGGAAGAATTGATAGGGGCCACAGACCCTTCGTGGTGACCCCCCTCGCGAGATGCGTCCCAGGATGGCGTACAGCTTAGCCAGCACTGGGACCCTGAGGTTGAATCTTTTGTTGGCGGCCATGGCGCCCGCCATCACCAGTGTCGCCGGGCGGACGCCCATCCTCGTGTCCTGCACTGGCAGGAGCCACCCACTCAGAAAGGTGTCCAGGAATGCCGCGTACCGGACATTTGGGTCCCGGGCCTCGATGACGCGGTACCCCCATGAGCAGTAGTCTCCCGTCTCCAGGACCCGCCAGTACGACCCGTTCCGGCTCCTCTGAGCCGTGTTCGGGCACCGCTTCCCCCTGCCTGGCATCTTGACCGCTGGGTCATGCTCCAAGAACTGGCCGAACCACTCCTTGTAGGCTATGTCCTTGCGGAAGTCCTTGACCCCGAGCCGCTCCGTAGCCAGGTCCAGTAGATGCCATGTCCGGATGGGAGTCCGTGACCTGTCGCCCCAGGTGTTCCTCGGAGGCAGGAACTCATCGTATTGGTAACCCTCTAGCGGGATACCTCCAATGCAGTGGATGTCCCAGAGACTGATGCTGACCTCCCCATGATGAAGATGGAAGGTGTTGGTATCCGGGGACCAGGGGGTGAACAGCTCCGGCCCGAGCTCGGGCTGCTGGTAGAAGTGGAACTGCGACGTCCACACCGCCTCAAACAGGCCGATGTACCACAGTTCCTCTGCGAAGTGATCGCAGGTGTGGCGTACCCAGAATGCCCAGGCCCACTCACTGGTGAAATTTCCCCCAGACCGCAAGTCCTAGTCCTTCAGCTAGCCCCTAGTGTCGTCGGTGACACTCTGGCGATACGTGCTCTAGTAGAGGGCTGGAGAGTTCTCCGCAGTAGGCTGACTCCTGGTAATGGTTCGCATCCTCAGGTTTAGGACATAGGAATTTAAGTGCCTGGTCTCCCTGGCAGGATGCCCGTTGTTGGTGATGTTGTAGCGGGGAATATCGTCCTCCCGAGTCACCCAGGTCCGTGGCGCATCAACCTCGAACCCCGGCACCGGAACCACATCCAGGATGCCGTAGTTCCAGAGTGGTAGGTTGTCCGACAGCGGATACGTCTTCTGGGCCGGCGTCAGCAAATCGAACAAGGATTGATTGTTGGAAACAATCTCCTTGGCTCCGTAGACCTCCTCGTTCGCCTCCATCTCAGCTCTGCGAATGGCGGCATCCCCCTCATTCACTTGATTCGTGGCTATCTCAGAAGCTCCGGGAGTCGTGTGGGTTAAGGGATGAGGCGTGCGGAATCGGAGGAGGCTTGTAGAGAAATTTGGGAGTTGGCGTGCAATCCTAGTGGACGACGCACAATTGGGAAGTCCGTCGCGTAAAACCCCGGGTGTTCGCGCAAGACAAGCCGAAATCCGGATGGGTTTGCGCGCCGAACGGGCGAATTTCGTGCCGTCAATGGCAATTTCGCGCACGGGAGCTTGGAAGCTTATCGTGCGGAAAGCCTGTGTACGGCACACGAGACCCAGGCCCCCTATTCATAGGTGAGGCCGGGTGTCCGCGCCGTGCGGAAAGCGCTTTGCGCGACCACGACATCGAATTTCGCGCCCGACGTCCTTTTTGCGCGCCGAAGTCCCGCGCCGCCCAGGACTTCGGCATTCCGGCTTCTCCCTCAGAACCCGATCATTGCGACCTCTCGCCGATCAGATTCCGAGGGGGGGCTTTTGTAGACGCCGGAAAAGTCCGTTTCTCCTCAAAAGAAGTTACGGATGAGGAAAGCGAGGTCATATTTGGAGTCAGAAGCATGTTTCGGAAGGCCCGAAGGCCTTGCGCGAAATATCGGAGGCCCGCACGCAATATTGGCGAGGCACGCGCAATCCTTCCGGGTTTCACGCAATGGGCCGAGTCGGCGCGGAATGTTCCGCGCCCGACGCCCGTGCGCGGCCCTATTGCGCGTCGGGCCCCTATTTCGCGCCCGCGTTGCGTTGCGCGCTCGCGAGCCGAATTGCGCGCACCGTGAGCCAAATTGAACGCCCGGGGTTGCCTATAAATACAAGGTGACCCCCGACGTTTTGAAGGTTTCCAGAATTCGAAGGGTCGCTCGTGCGCGCAATCCCGCCCCCTCCGCGCGCAATGCCGATCTTCAGGTAACCTCCTTTATTTCGTGCAAGCAAGCCCCGAGGTTTGCCTTCGCGCGCAACCCCTTTGGCTTCTTTCCTTTGACCAACTCCTCACCCAAAGGCCTTCGCGCGCAAAAGAAGCCTCTTGCGCACAATTGCCCCCCGGGTGTGTGAAATCCAGCCCGATTGCGCACACCCCCGTTACTAAGTGGCCATTCGTTAAAGAATGGGCCGTTGCCCCCGCGCGCTATCAGAGGCCCGGTGCGCGCAATCTCTATTCCCAGCGCGCTATCAGAGGCCCGGTGCATGCAATCTCCATCTTCCGCGCGCAAAGCGCTGGCCCAATTGCGCGTCAGCCCGCCCAATTGCGCGCCGACCCGCGGTATTGCACGCCAATCTCCTCTTTTGCGCGCAAACTGCCAAGGGTCTCCCCCTTTGACCCCCTGTGGGTACCCGCCTGCGTGGCGCCCGATGATCTTCATCCCGAGTGCCCGCACCGTACGTTTTCTTCCCGTGAGCCCCTCCAGGCTCGCGCGAAGTGACACAGACCCATTGGCGGCACCACCTCGTCCGCGCTGTAGGATGTTAAACTGCCAAGCATCCATCGTCCTTCAGGACGCTAAACTGCACCTCGTCCGCACTAGAGGACGTTAAACTGCCAATCATCCATCGTCCTGCAGGATGCTAAACTGCACCTCGTCCGCGCTGCAGGACGTTAAACTACCAAGCATCCATCGTCCTGCAGGACGCTAAACTGCACCTCGTCCGCGATGCAGGACGTTAAACTACCAAGCATCCATCATCCTGCAGGACGCTAAACTGCACCTCGTCCAAGCTGCACGACGTTAAACTACCAAGCATCCATCATCCTGCAGGACGCTAAACTGCACCTCGTCCAAGCTGCATGACGTTAAACTGCCTAGCATATGGGCCTCCTCAAGGTGTAAGCTCCAAACCCCATCGTCCAACATGACGTTAAACTGTACTTCGTCCGGCAAGACGTTAAACCGTCCGCTTCGTTCTCAACACACGACGTTAAACTGTACTTCGTCCGGCAAGACGTTAAACCGTCCACATCACCCGATCCCGTGCCTCGCACGTAGGGTCCCCCCTGGTTTGGATGTGGCCCCCACCTGCTCGTCTCTGCAGGGATGTCGGGATTGCCCCTCTTTGGGGACGATTTATTGGAGTGGCCTTCGCCCACGGGGGTAGGGTATTACAAACCCCTAGTTTCTTGTGGGGGACTGCACATGTGTATCTCCGTTGTGCTTCCCCACTGCCGAAGCCAGTAGGGGGCGTGACAGGGATCGAGGTGTCTCTCACCTCCGGCCCAAGTCCCTCTTCAACTGAGCTTTGCCGCACTCAGGTTGCCTCAGTGTGTAAGTCCTGATAGAATGAACTACGTGGACTTTGCTCCCTGTCTCCTAAACATGGTACGTAGGAAGCCTCCCTGAGGTCCAAGCCCACCACCTGGTCGTCCCGGTCATATTCACATTGGTTCGTCCATCAGTGGACCCCTACCGGGTTCACATTCGCGTCGATTCACCTCTGAATCCGCCCTTGTGGGGGACTGCACATGTGTATCTCCGTTGTGCTTCCCCACTGCCGAAGCCAGTAGGGGGCGTGATAGGGATCGAGGTGTCTTTTACCTTCGGCCCAAGTCCCTCTTCAACTGGGCTTTGCCGCATATGGGCCTCCTTAGAGTATAAGCCCCAAACAGCATCGTCCAGCAAGACGTTAAACTGTGATCCACCCACTTCGTGCGTGCCAGAAGCCTAGGCCTCCTCGTGAGTCGGCTTTCCATCGTCCAGCATGACGTTAAACTGTATATCCGAACTACGCTGACTTTGATCCGCACTAATGCGCGGTACGTAGGAAGCCTCTACGGGGTCCAAGCTCTTCACTCCATCATCCATCCTGAACCTTACCCGGGCCGCCACATCCCGGTGGGGTCATGCCATTTCATTCCACTCCACTTCACTCAGGAAGCCGCCCATGTGCTGGCCCCAGCGTCGGAGGTTCCCCGCAAGGGGTTCTATCATCTGATCCACTCCTCGTGTTGATCAGTCCGATGTCGTCCCCGCTGGACGTTAAACTCGCGGCATACCCCGTGTTAAACATGGGAAGCTGAGGAAAACCTCAGGTAACGCAGTTCCCCGCACCCGGCGCGGGATGCCTCAGGCCATCACGCCTTCGAGAAGCCCTATTAGGGACGAAAGGCAGACATGCAGAGCCGCAGTGTTAATACACGCCCCCAACACCCAGAGCTACCCGGTCTCCTCACCGCGGGTTGCTGCCCCGACCAGATTCCTTGGAGCGTCTGGGCGGAAGGAGCGTAATTAACTGGTGTCCATGAAGATATGGCGCCGGGAATGAGATTCACGAACATTCTTAAATCTATGAGGGAGACCCGGATTAGGCGACGAGTTCCGAGGAGACGTCCACGGAAGGAGGAGCCGAAATCCGATCATCCCGGTTTCGATCAAGGAGCAGACGTCCCTGAATAAGGGACAGATGCCGCCCGCCTTTGGAAAGCGGGACTGCGGGGCCACAAGCCGCGCTCCCATCCCCTCGGGTCGACGGGCGCACGCGCGAACGCGTCCTGGTGGAACAACGTCGGAACAGAAACCCGACGCACATCCGCACCGAAACAGTCATTTTAACCATTATCTTCAAAGTTTAACCCCATGCTGAACCCATTTCTACTTCAACCTTAGTAACTGATTTTTACTATTTTCACTTTTCATTTTTTTTAAAAATTATGTTTAACATATTAGATAATATAAATTATGACGATTCAAATTATTGAATAAAATTTTCCAAATTAATTTCATAGAAGTGGAAGTATTCAATTGATAGTTATACACATAGATGTAATGAGAAAGCGGGTTTTCCAAGAGAAACTGTTCATAATTATAGAACATTTTAATATAAAAATTCAATATGGAATATATTATAATGAAAAAATAGTTAAATAATAATATAATTTAACTAATATTACATTAAAATTAATTTAAAATATAATTTAACTTTTAAAATAATTCAAACAAAAGGCATTTTTTTGTAAAAAATCTAAATCATTCACTATTCATAAAAAATTGAAACATTTTAGAAAAATCCCAAAAAATCAACATTATAAAATTTTTATATAATGATTTGAAAAATTTATTTTATTTTTTTCAAATAAATTATTTAAAATTGGTATAAAATGGTTACAAATTATGTGCGTAAAGAGTGACTAAACTTCCTTTTAAAAAATACAGTTTTTCAAAAATAACATTTCTTTTTCTTTTAAATTATTATTATTTTATTTCTAAAAAATTTATAAACATTTTATTTATTTTATAAATTTTTAAACCATAAAATTTTCATAATTTAGTTGTTACTCTTCATACCCACTAACTTAATAGATATTTTATAATGTTCGTGTTTAAAAAATAATATTTTTATAAAGTAACATGTTACATTTAAAACTGGTGTTTTGTTCATCACTAGCTATCAAAGATATTTATTAAAAATAAATTTATCATAAAGTCTTGGTGTGTCATATTATATTCTAATAATGGTGTTGTGTTCCATGAACAGTATTTAAATGATGTTTATATATTAAAAATATCTGGGTGTTATAGTTTATCAGACCTATGTGACACACCAAGAAGATTTGGAACCATTTCTTTACCAACCCATATAAACATCTCGGTGAAAAAATATAATCTCCAAGAAAAATCTTGATTATAACCTTTGATACCACTCTTTCAGGACCCTCTCCCTATAAATCTACCCCACATGGGATGATAATAAAGTAAAATAGATAATTTACCCCACTGAGTCTCACCTATAGTAAGACCTAGGCTTGAAACTTGCAATTAGGGTATGAAAATATGACAAATTGAAGGCATTTACCTAGTTAATAATACAATATTGGGAGATAGAAGGAATAATATCCAAGAAAATACATCACATAATATAAAAGTTAACCCAAAACCATCACATAATGAATGAAAAAAGTCAACAAATATAAATAAAAGTATCGTTGTTGGTACCAAAGACAATTCCTATGATAATGGCTCAACAACTTCTATAAATCCAAGCTAGTAATGTCTATTGTGGTCCCCATAGTACTCTTGGGAACATGAAAATAGTTTATATATAGATAAAGAGTGATCATAACATGTATACTCAGTCATATCATTCTTAAGGCATATATTGACCATGTGAAAAGAGAATATTAATGCACTGGTGAACAAAAAAAACAAAATGCACTTAAATAGGTTAAGTGACAAAGAATAGCCTCACAACAACACAATAACCAAACCTAACATCCAATATAGTGACATAATATCAAAATAATACAAATAAAATGCACTACACAATTTCTTTACCACTGATTTCCCACTCCCACTCCCTAAATTCAAACACCTATGCTCCCATCCCTTCCATACATATCACATATCCATCCATCTGTGATGTGGTTAGGGAAACATCCCTATATATTCCAACCTTCCACAAAGTCTAGCATTCAGAACTAGCATTAGTCATAATCACATCACTAGCTAATCACATTAAAACCTCATCCACACATCACAACCTCATCAAAACTAGGGTAGTAGGGTATCGTGAACCTGAATGACATCAATCTTGTGACCTCCTCCCACCATGAATAACCCCTACCATATATAAAATCCACAACCTTAATGGTTAATCTCAGACAACAATACATATCATAATTGGTAAATATATAGCACCGGCATGTATCATCACTGGGTAATCTCTAACACTAACCCATTTCACCACTCCATCCAAAGGGGGAGTGGGAATGACGGGGAAGAAAACCTTCTGAATCACCACCAACATTGATTTTGAGGAAAACTCATTGAACCAAAAACATTTCAGTGTTGGTAAGGTTATCTAAATTGGGTGGGTAGTATATATAAATAAAATGAAAATAAAATATAGGTAGATAACACGCATTACCCAACCAAAGGGTTAACGTCAAATTCAATAAAAAATCTCACCTCACCACCACTACATCACATGACACTCGTCATAATCATTACAAATAATAAATGTATCACACCAGAAAACCATCACACATAACCACACAATTCCACATTCATTTAAAGGATCCACCATTTCAAGTATTAATGAGTTTCCACTAACATCCATTTACTAATCCATTTCAATACAATTAACATAACCCATTAATTTATTGTTCATTTCATTTGGGACAATTATCATACACCAATTCCATCCCATTCATTTTCATTGACCAAGCAATGTCATTTTAGTTTAAGTATTTAAAATTAATTCCCCAAAAAAACCAAGAGTCTAAAATAACCACACCACATAATAGATCACCCATCTTATATCCAACATAGCAACAACATAATGAAAACTAATTCATATCGGCACAACCCACCCATATCACCACAAAAACATTACATCACAACCACCACACACCTTCATACATAACATATCCTTATATCCAACTATCTCAACACTTTCCAAAACATTCCGCAACCCAAGATTATCAATAACATAACCACACAACAACCCACATCACAAAAAAAACCTAAAAATCACATTAACTCAAAAAACCACAATATTATTCCATAATTTTCCACAATTTCAATTTTAAGGATTTTATTATTTTTTTCACTGCATATCATGGGTACTGTCACAAAAATTTCATATTTCTATTGGAAACTGATTCATTATCCATATATATATTCATTTAAATTATGTCATTGTGATATTTTTCAATCAACACAACATGGTTTCTCTAATCATCAATACATTAATTCAAAAAAACCTCCCAACAAACGTGATTTTCATCATTGGAAACAAGTAAGTATATTCTAATCATAAATATAATAAAAAAACTAAAACATTCAATTTATCCCCATTCACATAAATTTTTAATTCATCCAATTAATTATATTTTTAAGATAACCATTACTATCCACAAAAAGGAAGCCAAGAGCATGAAATCCCTACACATTAACATATATAGTGATGGAATAAGGATACCCTACCTTAAAGAAGATTTCATAGTTACCATGTTCAATAGGGAGAAGGCTAAATAACAAGTAGATAAAAAAACATATATGAAGACCATGAATCAACCAAATTAATATCAATGTTCATAAAAAATATATCCATGAACTCCCACCGAACAAAACAACATCACTACAGAGAATTTCCAAATAATAGTTGTAGAAATCAAGGGAGAAACTTTTATTTCCTCACCAAACATTAACAATGATCAACCTATGGAATAAAAGGATCAAACTATAATTACAGTGGTTGAAAGTTCCTCTAAAATCACTGGGGTTTGCCTAATGTTTGTGGAAAATAATATTTTAATATTGAAATTTGGGAGAGATATAGGATTTATAGATAAGATGGGCCTTGAATCATTTATATGGGGAAACCTAGATTCACATTGTGAGTTTTCATGAGGATCTTCAATTTAGGATGTGAAATGGATTTAAGTCATGAATTCCTCAAACTCTAAACTCAATGTACATACATGGATTCTCATGGTGCCTCAGTCTTGAATTAATTCACTTTTTGAATTATTCTTTCACGTTGTGAGTTACTTTAGAATGAAACTACTTTAGAAAAAATCAAGATATAAATATCCATCATCCATGACACAAAAAATATATAAAATCATGAATGTAAATTGCTGCTTTGAACCACCTATTTCATTATAATTAAGTCTAAAAATTCAATTTAACCATCCTCAAGCCTTATCTGAACACCTCCAATTCCGAAAATAGTAGAGGAAAAATTTAATAATATATAGAACATTGAAAAATAGAAACCATCGCTAAATAAATTTCACTATGATCTATGTTGGATAGAGTCAATATCTTGATCAACCATAACATCCAAGAGTGGTACAAGTGATGGTTCATAACACTACACCAAGAAAGGAAGCTATATGTGCAATAATCCAAAAATCTTATTGCACATCCTCTAGGATAAAGAACGTAATATAATGATAACTATAAGAATAATGCATATGATTAACAAGATATAAAATTAATTATGATGTCATAAATTTATAGTTATTTATACAAAATGAACGTGGATGAAGCTACGTAAAAACTAATATATCTTTTATGAGAGTTATACCAGAAGATATAATGACAAGAAAGATATGAGATAACAATTTCACTATATAGGTGTAGGAAAATATATAGGAATCAACTATCAACCCATGTAATGAAAATTATTAGGTACATTGAGAAATACAAATACCTTGGATTCAAATTAAACCATAAACTATCAAAAAATCACATTATTTCCTTTTTATTGCCCAGTTTCATGACTTTTATTGTTTATTATAATATGAATCACATGGAAAATCACTAAAATATACAACTGATTTAGTTATACAAGATTATAAGGATATTAAGAATACTAACTCTTCTATACTTATGATGAAAAAGAGGATGTTGGTGGGCCTATGTTGTCAAATGATAAACCTAATCCAAATACACTAACACACTCCCTTCCAAAAATCCAAAGATTCCGAGGGAGAGTGATGACAAGTATGTTGTATGCTCTTTAGTTGGAAAAAAATCCACAAGAAGAATAATTGAAACACTAGAAAAAAGAGTCAAGGTGATGCTTATAGTTCACGTATATCTTTCATTGAATACAGTCTCTATAATTTTACAATTTCTATATTAGAAACCATATGTGGCTCAGACAATGGTATCCAAATTTATGAACCATGAATGTTAAATAATAATTCAAAAAATGAGGTGGATATACAATTATCGAATAGTGTAAGATTGGATATAATATTAGTAGAATATTACCGTCTAACTTTTCCTTGTTTTTGGTTCCTGTATTAAATTATTATTACCATGTACTTTCCATTACTTGAAATATAATCTCATTTTCGAGCTTTGATACTGTGGGTTTTTACTTAAATTTGGATTATAAATCTTGTCTCTTTAATAAGGATAACATATTTTATGATATGAAACATATTAAAAATTGGTCGTAAACACTTGAACATTGAAATACTATTTTGTCATTCAATGAAAATACTAGTAAGAATAAGTCGTATCCTACCTTCCAATATCACATTAGGCTAGGTAATGTAAATGAAAATCATTTAAGAAAACTCTATAAAGTAGGGTATTTGGACTCTGTTAAGTTAAAACCCTTCAATTTATTTCATTATTATTTACTAAGTAAAATAATTAAATTACATTTCACTGGGAATGGAGACAAATACATCGAACTACTAAATTATATTCTCACTAACGTTTTGTGGTCTATTTTTAATAAAGGAAATGGGTGGGTTCTCTCACTTAATTGCTTTTTATGATGACCATCGTAGGTAGGATATATCTACTTAATGAGTAATAAATCCTTTTACAATAAAATGTTTATGAAATTCTGAAATGATGAAGATAATTATCTTTGTATAAAGATTAAGAATCTTGTTTCAGACCATGGTACGGAATATCTAAACCAAGAATTCATTGATCACTTGAAGGAGTATGGGACAACCTCATAACTCACCCATCCTTATACACCTTAGTAGAATGGTATTAGTTAAAGTTGGAATAATAATTTTTTTGACTTCATAAGATAAATGATGAGTTAAGAAACTCTACCCATATCTTTTTATAGATATACACTAAAAACAGTGAAATATTCACTAAACCAAGTTCCAACTATAGTGAAAAATGGGATTACATACAGGCTAGTGTATTGAAATAAACTAGCTCTTTAAAATATACATGTGTTAGGATGTGGATCATTTTTTAATTCCACTTATAATGAAAAAAATTGCCCTGAATCACAAAATGAATATTTATAGGTTATTATAATTTCCCTTGATCTGAAACTGTCTCATGTGGCCAAATTAGGTTTGTCATTAGACCTCAAGAATTTCTCCCTATATTTCAGATGATACTAACTTGTAGTGGCGGTGTAAATGATATTGTGAAGAGACTATACCCCCTCATATAGAGCTGCAATAAAGTGTAAATAAACAATAACCATAAATATCAGAGTAAGGACATAGCGGAAATAGTGCATCATACCACTGAAGAGTAAAGGAATTACCAATAAATCAAATAATAGTGAACCATGTAATGATGTGATCAAGTGTAACTAAATTTCAAACTGAAAGAGATACATATAAAAGACAGTGCAAACTAAAATAACTCCAAAGACCCTAATCCTAAAACCCATTTTAGTCCCATATCCATACTCCAACCCATCTAGAAATAAACAATCATCAACAAGGTCCCTTGTTCTTATCGAAACCTATATCCATGTAATCTTTTCAGGTTAAAAATAGAAGCCTAAATAGGGTGTGAGTAAAACTCAATAGGTCAACACCACCATGTCTAAAAAAATATTCTCATAATAAGTTCAAAAAATAATGTGATAAACAAGTTTATTAATTAATAAACTAATATAATACAATAATCAACCATCATCGGCACCATGATATTATATCTCTGAGCATATAACACAACTATTCCTACCACTACAATAAACCATGGAATAATCGCATAATAGGGAAACACCCTCTGTATAATCTTTTCAACATATAGAGCTAATCCCTATATATGAGTATTTTAGCATCTATGAAAATACATTTTTATAATTATTTTAGTATCTGGTCCAAGCCTTATATTTACGAATTTCAGTATAACTGACCCAATCCCTCTATATAAGAATTTCATTATTACCAAGACATTCCCTATATATAATTATTTAAACATTAAATACAACAAAAGTCAAAATAGCAAGGATAAAACATTATAATATTTAAATCCACATTGGTTAATTCAACTAATTTCAATTTTTCTTCAAATTACCCATTTATTCATTAAATTATATCTTAATCCATTTCTATGTTAATTTTCACACCAATTTCATATCAATAACCAACCATCATTCTAAAATCCATTAAGCCATTTTAAAATGTGAATATATCATAATTACTCACATGATATTTCATGTCATGCTAAAACATTCATTAATCCATTATCCAAATCATTATTTTTCAAGAATTGGCTCACCCTATGGGTAACCCCAATCTTGGTATCCAAAACATTGAATCCAATGGTATCCATGTATTGATCCGATACATGATTTATCATCAACCATTTTTCATTTATTATTTTGAATGTTGCTTAAGAGCAATATAACAATATTACACATACTCAAATAATTAGAAACATTCCATAGGGTTTGGTTTTAGACCACATACCTTTCTCTAGTGGTAAATATAATGCTTCCATCTAGTAATTCCCATAATAAAGAAGGAACATTTGATTTGAAGAAGAATAAGATCAAAAAATATCAATATCAACACCTATTTCCATAGTGTCCAAAATATTAAACCACAATTACATGAAATAAGTGGAAGATTAGGAAAAACCGAAGAGAAGCCCCTCACTGGATAGTGATATCTTGATCGATGCATCTTAAATGGAAGAAATCACTACAAAATCACTTGGAAATAACCTAGGTATTGAGGGAGGATGAATTCTGAAAAATGAATGAGGAATTATACACATGGAGAGGCCTTAGAATTGTTAATCCTGATAAATACATGGCATGTAATACTTTTACATCATGTATTTCCCAATTTATGAGTTACGAAAAAAAACTCATCATCTCAAATTAAAATAACCTAGCTCAAACATTACATGATGTGAACTAGTTTCATGGTGCGTATTCATTTCACATTCTAATGACATTTCACAACATTCTCCTGGTCATATTTTTAAATCATGTAACATGTACATGACATGTAGATATCTAACATAAATATTTAAACCCAACTTTTGTATAAGATACCAAATCCCCTTCAAAGACATCTAAACTCATACGAAATCCTCATAATTCTCTTTAACCTCTTTATATTTTGACTCTATTAATTTAAAAAATTATACATCCAAAACATTACATTATTTTCCCTAGTTAAATATCTTTATCTTCAAACGAGATTTATCCACCAAGGTTCAAGGAAAAAAGGAAACCCCAACCAAAATAGTTTCAATGAAAAAACTCAAAGAGGGACATTACTGAAAAACATATGGGATCTTATAATATCCCTACCATATAACATATTTTCTCAAGATACTCTATGTATCACTATGGAAAATCAATGAAAAAGTCTTACCATTATTATTGTATATCATATTCCCTCTCCCATGTGTCCTCTTAAACAAGCCCATGCTATCACTCTACTAGAGTTAGAGGTATAGTCTTTTAATAAATAAACTTCTAGCTATGGTTTATAATCCATATCAGATGCTTCTCAAATGATGTTTCTACAACAATCTTGACATCATCTATTTATACCACATGATAAGGTTTTAGATGATATCTTTAAAGATATGACACATGAAACCTGTTCTGCATGGAATTGTGGCACTATGGAAGGGATAATCAATAAACCATTGGCCACACCCCTTACACTATATAAAATATCCAGAAAAACTGGCTTCTAACATTCCCTATTTCCTAATATTGATTTTCTAAAACCATGGAGACGCCCAAAAAACATGATGAACCAACTCAAACTCATGAGGTTGTCTCTGTTGGTCCGCATAAGATATATGTCTACTTTGTACAGTCCCCAATTACATCTTATTTAATTGAACCTTCTTATATATCTCATATATGATACTAGGTCCATATAGGTATGACTTAGCTTCCTCTAACCAAAAAAGATATAAAAACATAGACTTCCATAAAAAACCTCAAAAGGTTCTAGATAGATCGATTCTTGGAAGCTACTGTTATATAAAAAATCCATGAGTGTCATATGCTTCTTCCATGAACCTGTGAGATATTAAAAACATTCTCATAACATATCCTCTATAATTTTAATAGTCTATTCAGACTTACCATTACTCTATGGATGATAGGTAGTGCTCAAATTAACTTGTGCTCCTAAAGCCTTCTGAATAGGCTTACAGAACCAAACGTGAAAAAAGGATCTATATATTAAATTATAACATTATAACACAATGAAATAGAACTATATCTCATATGTAAAGACTACCTAGATTGTCAACAATGAAGGTCTTCCTAATAGTCATGTAGTGGTCTACCTACTTCAATTGATCTATGATCACCCACACTACATTGTTCTTTTGAGGTGTCCTGGGTAATCCTATAACAAAATCAATAGTGACATCATCCCATTTCAATTATGGAATGGGAAAAGGATAAAATAGATTATTAAAACTCTGATTCTTGGTCTTTATCTATAAAAAAGTGAAATTACTCTCCAAAATGCTTACTACCACTATCACAAACCAATCCCAGGTCGACCCTAAGCCGGTCACACTAGTCGGTCTGTGACATGTCCTAAGGGGAGTTCCCAATCCCCCCAGGATGGAAACCAGTGTCGGGAATCAAATTATACATGAGGGAAGGATTTAATCCCTAGAAATAAAATCAGGACCATATAAATAAATAGAACAAACATAACACACATCAAAACTAAAAGTGAATCTTAAATAAAAAAACTGATCTAGAAACAAAGTACCACTAAAAAGAACAAAATTAGAAATTAGACCCCACTGCAATGATCTTCCTGTGACCCCATTGGTCACCTCTAACCACAAACCCAAAACTGCTTCCACATAAGCAACCACTAAGAAAAATCCTAAAAACAGTTGAACTGGTAATTGAAATGGAAAAGGACAGGCATGAGCACAAAAATGCTCAGTAGAGATACCAAAAGTAAACCACTAAATCAAAGTGTTTCTTTACCCTATGTGGTTTGATGACACAAGTTATGAAATAATATTATAAAAATAAGTTTTTCCCATTTAAACAAAATAACACCTCTTTCCCATTATTAAAACCAACTCATGCCATATATTATTTCAAAAACTATTTTCCATTTTATAAACCAAAACAAACAAGTGATATTTGGGTTGTGTAAATGGGAGATAGGTAAAAAATACAAGATGAAAATAAACCAATGTAGTAAAAAAATAAACAACCAATAAAAGTTGTAACCATGGGTGATCCTGAACATCTCTTGACAACCCCTAGATTCACTAGGTTCGAAATCACCTGTCGGCTTATGGTGAATCCCCGTAGTCTATAACCCACTGATCGCCCTCGTGAAAAAATCGGTAGAAAATCCCACTTATCCTCTCTATCTACTAAGGGCACTGACCCATCTAATTGGGGCAGGTGAGTAACTATCACTTGATAATCTATAAGACTCACAGGACCCCATGGTGGTTATAGTAATACTATGTAAGTAGGAGTCCCTAGCACTCATGACTCTTCTCACCGCATTTGCCGACCCCAATGATGGACACCAATATACGATAACCCCTAAGGGATATCCTTCCTATAAAGGTGACCAATATTTATATATATATATTTCATATCATGTGAAGGATCCAACCAGGCTGTGATAACATATAAACTTAAAATCATTTCAGAATACATTTATGGTTTCCAACCAAGAACAGAAATTTATTCAAAATATCCTTCAAATATCACTCTAACATTTACAAATCCAAACGAGACCTTAATTATAAACACACATTAAAAAACTTCACAATTATCAAACATGCTTTAACCCTTTTCTAACCCACACCAAAACATTTTTTAATCTAAATGGTCAAACCGTAAATAACACATTATGAACCATGGTTTCCAAAACACTAAAATCAACACTTTACCACACCGAATTTTAAATACACTTTTGAAGCCACTCTAGGGGACCAAATTTGTTTGAAAAAGAAAACCCATTTAGAAAATTAATCTTTCAAGAAAACACAAATTACCTTAAAACCATAACTGGCCACATACATTATTTATAGAACATAAAACAATCCCAAAAAACACATTAAACCCTTTCCAACACATTTAAACATGTTTATCATGCTATACCAACATCAAACCATACACACCCTAAATCCTATTTTGAAATCAAATGCACACCATTAAAACATTTCAATGCCTTTCCCCTAAAATCACCACTTGTCCAAATTATTTTAAAGGAACACCAACTAAAAACATTGAATCCATTAAACCCTTACAAAAGTGTCTGAACACAATAATCATCCCATTACACAACCAAACCTAGTTCATTAACAAAACATGTCATTGTAAAATAATAACGGGGATACATTTCATAAGGGCTCAATTCCTTCTTAATGAAACATAAGTAATTCAAAATATCTTTATAGCCATCATAAAACTATGCAGTTCACACTAAAATTCATTTAAACCCTATTTTTGACAAATAAAATAAATTCCAAATTGAAATAATAATTTAATAAAGGGTGTAATAGAGCTTTGAAACTATTTTATAAATTTATTTAAAATGAAAACAGTCAAAGGAAATTCTTTAGGAAATAAAAATATAGAAACATCTACTGAAACCTCTTATGATTGGAATGAAACTTCAACGAGAGGAAGAACGATGCCCTACGGAAAATCCGCACACCCTAAATCTAAAGGAAACCTAAGATATATATTAATCCTAACATTTAGGGTTTGGAAAACAATAATCCCCACATGGAAACCCTATAAATTGAGTAAATAGAGGAGAAACAATGTAATAAGACTCACCGAAAGGAACCATTAGAGGGAGGAGCAGCTGCTAAAAGGAGCGCCAGAGGGGAGGGAGGCATGAGAGGGATAAAAAAGATTAAAACGGGGATATGGGGGATGATTGAGATATATAGATGGGTTGTTTGGATGAGATGAGGCATGAGAAAATAAGGGAATAAAAAAAGAAATTAATGGGCAAAGAGGGGGTGCATAGAGAATAAAGGTTAGTTGGTGATTGGGGAGAGGGAATAAAAAAATAGATGAATTAATGGGGAATAAGGGGTGATGTGTGAGGGATAAATGAAATTGGGGAGGTGTGATTGGAGAGAGGGAGATAATGGGGAGTAAAAAATAATAAAAAATGGAGGTAGGGAGAGATATGTGTGTGAGAGTGAATAGGGAGAGAGTGGGTGTGCATGATGGGTAAAAAGAAAAAAAGGAGACTGAAATCCTAAAAAAATTATGTAAAAAAACTCTTAATATTTAAGACATTTTTGGGTCACTCCGAAGATACCCTGGCTGCAACCTTCTATGGATCCCCTGACAATCCAACCTCTAAGATAAAATGACCCAAGAAGTGCACTTTATCGTTCCAGAAACAACATTTGGTTAGCTTGAAATAAATCTATTTCTATCTCAATGTACTCAAGACGGTGATAATATGTTGTTCATGATCATCAACTGACTAGGATTACACTAAAATGTTTTCATAAAAAAATACAATAAAATTATTCATTAACGGAATAAATATTAGATTCATTAAGGTCATGAATAATGCTTGTAAATTTGTCAAACCAGAAGACATCACTAAGAACTCATACATGGAGAACATACTCCTAAAAGAAGTATGAGGTATGTATGATAGTCCCACCCTCAAATATTATTATCTTTATATTAAATCACAGTTACAGAATATCATAGATCCTCTTGATTGATTGAACAGTTCATTGATGCGTGGAAGAGGATACCGATTCATGACCACCATCAGGTATAATATTTTATAACCCACTTGTATGTGAACAACCATATTAGGATTATTAGTTTAAATAACTAACGAAACCCTTGGAGATGTATGATGTTGCATGAAACCTTTAGCTTCCAGATCTTCCAGCTCTCGAAGATCTTATGGTGACATCCTATAAGGCATATACGAAATGAGATTTTATCCCAATACCAAATTTATCATGAACTCAATATCCTAATCTGACAGTAAAAAATAGAATTCATTCAGAAAAATATTATAAAAATTTCTACTATGGGAGGAAAGGTATTTTGCTGCATCTCTCCAACATCCAAAATAAGTATTGTGATTTGAGTCATGAGATAATTCATTCTAAACATGATTTATCCAACATGACTAGTCGGAGGGTCCCACTCACCCAAGTGAAAATAGATTCCACCTTCTAGTGATATAAAGTTAATTGTCCCTTAATCTTAAAACCTCTCACATATCCAAATCAAGAATGTTATTGGACATCAATCTTGCCTCCCAGTATTCCATAGTATTATAACTAGAAATATGGGTGTAAAGGATATATTAAAGACTATACACCATGGTATAGAGTTAAAATACATTGTAAATAAAAAATAATAGTAAATATCATACTTAAAGATATAGTGTAAATAGGACAACATACAGTTAGAATGTAATGTATGAACCAATAAATCAAATAATAGTTAACCATGTAATGATAGGATGGAATGTAACTAAATTTTTAAGTAAAATTGATACAAATAAAATTCCATTCTAGAATAAACAACTCAAATGACCCTAATCCCATGACCCGAGTTGGTCCTATCTCCAAGGTCCAACTTATCTAGTAATAAAAAATCATTAACCAGGCCCATTTGGAAACAAACAAATCATTTATGAATTAAATTCCCTTTATTTTAATGTCATATGGATATAGAAAACACATTAACTTTTTTATTATTGGGTTTAAATTACCATTAAATATCATTACCTTTGATAATATAGTCATTGAATAGTGATAACACAACCAATATAAATATATGTTTTTGAAAAATCATTTTGACATAGACAAAGGAGATAATTGCCTCATCTAGTAGACTCAGGCCATACAAATCTCATTTATCAAATATCGTAAATGAGGTAGCATCACTAGGCTTCTCTCTTGACTAATCCCATGTCGAGCTTCAACATGTTAAGGTTGAACAGAATCGCCTACAGGAGAAGTTCAAGTTAATAGAGATTACCACCTGCGTGATATTATATAAGCCTCCCCAAGAGTCTGTCACCATCGCACATCATACCCTTATGACTTATGAAGGTGTTATAAGGGGTTACATAACAAGGTATTATTTAATAATTGTGTAATCCCTTTTTATAAATAAAATGATTATTCCACCAATTCCATTATGAGAATAGTCTTTCTCAAAAAAATGATGTATTTGATAAATTGATTTTTAGGGTAAAAATGGTACATTTGAGAAATATATACATTAATTTATTTTATTAAAACTATTATAAAAACAATACTTATAAATTATTATTATATCGTTTCATTTTCTATAAATTATTAGGAAATCGTTTTGATAAGATATATATTTTCATATGATAAAACATATAGTGTATTTTTTAATTAATGGATTTATTTTAATGAATTAATGAAATTTTTAAATAATTAATATTTTTATAATATATTATTATCAAATTACTTTTATTAATTATAAATTATTATATAAGTTTTAAGAAGTCTATTGTAATTTTTATTAAGGTTTCAAAATAGCATTTGTCAAAACTCGTCAATTTTCAATAAATGTTGGTCTTCATTTGAAAATTAAAAATTCACATTTTTAGAAAATTATTTAGATAAAATGAATATTATTTTTGGAATCCGAATGCCAAAATTATCCAATGGTGATTTTTTTATAATTTTCTGAGAGAGTCGAATTTTCAGGTAAAAATTATACAATATCAAAATATATAGTGTGTTTTGTGAAATCATAATGACCCAATAGTGATCTAATATACACCATAAAATTAATCATCAACTAAATAAATGTTTTAAATTTATAATAATCTGATTTTATATTTATTTGACTTAATTTTTAATTCATTAGTGAATCCTTTAAAATGTATAATATATTTTATGATTTTAAATTCATTTCCTTGATGGTGTGACTCACCTCCACATAAGAAAGGATAATATTTTAAAGTCTTCAGCCATTGAAGTTATAAAATAATTTTTTACACTCTTCTTTGGAATAAATCATGGGTAAAAACCACGGGAAGGATTTTGGTTTTGAATATTCAATTATATAGATTCCAAAACCTATGTTTGTGAAATATTAAAGAATTACCCTAGCATTTCCTATATAACCCACCAAATATCCCACTTATGATCACTCAAAATCCTTGGATAATGTACTCAATATTCTCTCCACTCGCTAAAGTCCTCCTAAGGCGCCCCAAGCTCATAAAAAGCCTCTCCCAAGACTTTGGGATCACACATCCATGTAATGGTTCCTTCCTTTAAATTTTTTTTCTATGTTTCATTATATTGTTATACCCTTTTATTTTTCAATTAAAAATGATTGGGTATGTATTATAACCTCCCTTTAAGCTCTTGAAATGCTGACTCAGAAGAATTTGACCATAAGAACTTTACCCCCTTCTTAGTCAGACCTGTCTGCAGTGCTACTAAGTGTGAAAAGTCCGGTATGAAACGTCTGTAGTATCCAGCCATCCGTAGAAAACTCTACACATCAATGAAATTCTTTGGATTCTCTTAGAAAACTACCGCTCTCACATTCTCTGGGTCTACTGATTGTCCTTCCTCTGAGATAACATGTCCCAAGAAGTGAATTTGGTCCATCCAAAAGTGGCATTTTGAGAGCATATCATATAACTGATGCTCCCTCAGTGTACGCAAAAATATATCAAGATGGGTAGCATGGTAGTGTCGAGTGTTAGAGTAGACCAATATATCATCGATGAAAACAACCATGAAGGAATCCAAGTATGGATGGAAGACTCGTTTCATTAGAGCCATGAAAACTCCAGGAGCGTTTGTGAGACAGAACGGCATAAGCATAAACTCATATAGACCATAACTACTATATAAGGATGTGACAGGTATATCAGATGGTTTAACGCACAACTGATGATAACCAGACCTCAAGTCAATCTTCGAGAACACCCAGGCTTCTAGAAGGTGATCAAAGAGATCATCAATCGTAGGTAGGGGATATTGGTTCTTGATCGTAAAATGGTTCATCTTCCGATAATCCACACAAAACCTATGGGTACTATTTGCCTTCTTCATAAATAGGACAGGAGAACCCCAAAGAGATGTACGAGGTCGGAAGAAACCCTTAGCCTACAACTCCTCCAACTGTTTCTTGAGCTCCTGCAACTCTGGTGTAGCCATCCGATTGGGAGTAATAGACACTGGTGCCACCCCTAGCACAATCTCAATAGAAAAGACTACCTAATGCTATAGAGGAAAACCTGAAAAGTCATCTGGAAAGACATCTCTGAAATGATCCACCACTGGAGGAAACACTAACTATGAAGTCCCCTAGTCATCCAGATAAAGACGAGCAATCAGGGATGTAACAGCTCCAAAACCCTGATGCTCTGGACTAGCTCTACTCACTTTGACACCCCACTCAACCTTATGAAGGAAAGATCCACCCTATGGTGATATTAAACTCACCATGTTGTGATAACAGTCGGCGACTCCTTGGAAGGGAACTAGCCAGTCCATTCTGAGAATGACATCATAGCCTGTCATCTCTAGAACATAAATATCCCAAAGGAAGTGACACCCACCAAACTCAAGAGGGAACTCCTTTCACTAATTTAAACCAGATTTTCTTGTCCCCAATGGAGTTACAAGTGTCAAAACATCGACAAAATAAAAGATACAGAGCCTAAGGCTCTCCAAAACAGCGACAAATATAAAGCAATTCATAACACCAGTATCAAAAAGAGTTGAAGATAAAATTAAGGAAACTAGGATCATACCTCTAACTGTAGTGGGTCTGGGATACTGCTCCTCATGGGTCTGCTCCACTACAAAATTTTGGCCAACTTTGAGGCCCTGTGACCCTACCTGACTACTCTGAGATGATCCACCCGGCTGTCGCTGGTGGCCTGGTGAATGACCACCGTGACCGCGAACTCCACCTCAGCCTGAATGGCTGGAAGAACTCCAATTCCCAGACTGGTGAGAAATTAATGGAGCTGCTCCTATACAAAGAGTCATAGATGAACCCCTTTTACTAGATACTAGTGAAAATATCTGACAAAAACACTAAAGGTTCCCCAAATTACCGCAAGATCAGAACTCCACCGGGTCTCTCTAGCATTGCGGCCTTGTATTCCTTCTTCTCCTGCACTAGTATCACACCACTTGGATACCAGAAGATGAATCTCACCTACTCAGATCTCCTCGTGTAGTCTCCATGTGGCGCTTTAGGATATCAACTGGCAGAGCACTAAATCTGGATGTCGAACCGCCCTAGCTCCCAACTCTGGATTCCTTCAGATTCCACTATGTGATCAGTGTCTAGTTGACGATGGAAGTGATGGAAGTCAACCTGAAGATATTCACCTTAGAGCGTATTTCCTTTCTGAGGCCATCCTCGAACTTCTTTGCGAGGAATATCCCATATCCTCCCAGGAAGGGAGTGAAATGCTGAAGCTCAGTGAAACGAGAGGAGTACTCCATAACCGATAGGGTACCCTGCTCAAGGCTCATAAACTCCCAGACTCGGTAAGCCCAAAGGGTCTCCGGATACAAGTAGTCAAAGAAGATGCATTGGAATGCCTCCCAATCCATAACCCACTGATGACCTTCCTGTGAGATTATATCCCACCATCTCTTTGAATAATCCAATAGCATATAGGTAGTGATATTGACTCTCCTATTTGGAGGTGTTTCTAAATCCTCAAAGACCATCAGCATGGTTTGGAGCCATGACTCTATAGCCTGAGGTCCTCCTTCCCCTGAGAAGGTGGGAGGATGCTGCTGCTGGAAGACCCGCGTCAAATCAGCCATCGATGGGGTAGGAGGCAGCGCTCCCTAAAATTTTTGCATCATCTTCATGAATACTTCCCTGAAATATGCATCAGCACTGGTAACAGGTATAACTGCTGGTGCCCGGACTGGCACAACATGAGGATCTGTAGGTGGTCCCTAATCATCCATGTCTGGTGTCTGAACACCGCCTGGAAACTAGTATACAACTGGAGGATGTCTCAGTGCCATGACTCTTTAAGGTCAACACACACCTTAGATAAGAATTATCAATGACTAGAAACAAGGAGTTTAATAAGAGAACGAGAGGAAGAAAACATTCAAGTTTTACAAAACATGACTACATGGTGTGTACACAACCTACACGCGTGTTCCCTGAAGACATTCACTTGGGCGTGTACTTTTTCCTAAATGGGTCGTGTATCATACTAGAAACATGATGTGTTCTCAAAACACATGGTGTGTACTTGAATCCTCTTCCCTTGACCGGGTCCTTATACACGGTTAAGCCACATGGCTCTCTAAAGACAAGACTTCATGGAGAGTTCAAGGTCGACCCAGTGTGTACTGAATAAGCTTCACCTGGACTGGGTTGTTAGTGACACGGTCAGACACACAACTCCAACTACACGGTGTGTTCCTGATAGACATGACATGTACGTGAAAGGATAACACTGACCCGTGTTGTTCGTGACACTATCGGGTGCCTGAGTCAGACTACAAGGCATGTTCAAGGGGGACACAACGTGTGTTAGAAGAGACTCCACTGACTCGTGTTGTTAGCTACATGGTCGGGTTCCTAGGATTATACTACACAGCGTGTTCAATGTAGACATGGTGTGTTTCCACCAGACTTTTCCCATCCCGTGTTTCTACCCACATAGCCCATGACATGGTTAGAGACTACGTAGCATGTACATAAAGTACACGACATGTACTTAAGAAAAACTCTTTCTTCCCGGATAGAAGAACACATGGTGTGTACTTAACATTACATGGTGTGTATGCTATGTTTTTTCAAACAAAAATCCTCACAAACTACTTTGGAACCCCAAAAACACTGAAATAAACATTAGAAGTGCCAAACTCCAATATGTGAGGGCCCATACTCCCAGCAAATCAATGTCTGGAATCTTATACATGTTATAAACAAGAATAACAGTGCAATGATCCACCAAATTATGGTCTATGAGGGCCCATAACACCTCAAGAGACAAATTTTGGCGTTCATTCAAACAAAACCTTACACACAATTCCCTATCAAACAGTAGGTATCTCTATCAAGGAATCCATTACAACAGCATGAATATTCTACACAACATCTATCACAACAACATGAAATCACTAATGAATCCTAGATAAAATGGAAAGAATGTGTGGCATGTGATTTCTAATAAGTGCCTATATGATGCATGAGATGGGATACCCCCATCTCATTGGGTTGAGACAGAAATAGAACCTCTATGACATCAATGGTAACTGCAAAAAACATGTGAGTCACCCAATGGTGAAATCAAATCAACAGTAAAATTGCAAACTAGAAAAAATTTCAATAACGAGGTAGATTGGCTTTTCTCTGTACAGGGGTTAGCTACTCCCGGGCACAACTTATTACCAAGTACCTATTCCTTCCTATCCCTAGCTAAAGGCTCCAAAGAATAATTCAAGAGAAAATAACCCCTCTAATACAACTTTGTAATGTCCTGGTTCCGGAAGCCACCCAAAGGTGCCCCGTACCCAGTTGGTCACATGGACTCAAGTGAATTTCCTCAAACTTCATAGGTTGCTGACTAGTAATGACGGCCTTGGGTGTAATAGTGGGTAAACTATGCCCTCATTGGCAGAGTAACACAATAGAAGAGAAACAAGTATATAATAGTAGAAGTAGTAAATATCCAACAACCGTAAACAGTGGAAGACTGATTTAGAAACAACTAGAGCATAAATATAGATAAATGATGCATGGTACATATATGTTTAGGAAAACAAACAAACAAGTCACAATAACGAGTACAGTACTAAACCAATGTACAAAAGAAAAATAGATGATAAACTCCTCATAATCGCAAGCCTCGGCTTGGTCCCATGCTCTCCTGCTCTAGTGAAATCATGTACATGAGTTCGAAGGGTGCTTACCCTTGTCTATACCTATAGCAATATAATCTGTTTGGGCCCAAGAGAATGGCCCAAATAGGGTGTGAGACAATATCCCAGTAGGAAACCACCTGAAGATCTATGCCAAACAGTCAGTGAGTATATGGCAGGTAAGAGTACAGAAAGCAGTAACCAAGGAAGCACTAAGCAGTAAACAATCCACATATTAATCATTCAAACACCACACAACATGCAACAACAAACAGATAACACAACAGGTAACCCTCTGGTAAGTACCCATGGCCTATCCTCTCTAGTCCTACCTATCAAGAACAAGAAACCCTCTGGCAGCACACACGGTCTCACCCCTCTAGTTTTGCTAAAGTATAGACTCTCTGGGTAAGCACTCACCATAAATTCCCCATATAGTCTCGTACCATACTAAAGGTTCTCTGGGGAAGCACTCAACTTCAATTGCCCATGTGGCTCATGTCGAGGAACTTCAAAAACGCTAGGGAAGAACTAAACATCAATTCCCTCTTTTGGTCTCACATCGTAATTATAAAGACACTCTAGAGAATCCCTCAATGTCAATTCTCTCTACGATCTATACACCAGGTTCTCACGGCCCTGTGTAAGTCAAAGAATCATAACATCGTGTAACGGCCAAGGTAAACCTCAAGAACTACTTGCTCATCATTATACAACATAAAAACATATCAGAGAAATAGGAACACCATCCTATAATACTAGGCATGGAAAAGGAAACAGCATCCAAACATGAAAACTAGACCCAAAGGTCAAATATAGGCAAAAAATGCATGAGAAATACATCCAATGCACTGAAAATTACCCTATTAACAAACAATAACCTCTACTCAGGCATAAAAGAAATGGAGGAAAACAACATGGGAAAAATAATAAACACGCAAAACCTTTTTTAAAGAACTGGTGTAATTTGCACATAATACTAAAAAAAACATTTTATAAAAAGGCACAAACCACCTACCTCAGGGTTAAGAGATCAATATACGTCAACCTTAAATCTTGAATCTTCATAGAACGTCATAGATCAATGAAAAATCATAAAACATTCAACCCATGATAACTTATAATGGAGAACTAATTGGAAAATTGTGCTCTAGCAGAAGAGATAACTCACCAATGTGATTCCAACCCAACTGATAAAGATCGATTCGGAGGATGGGCGGAGGCTCGGGGGTTTGTTGAATATCCACAGACGTGCGGGTTCTCTCAGATGAAGAAATCCTAGAAGAATACGGTTCTATCCGTCAGATGGGACCTTGGTGCATTTAATAAAAAAACAAAATACTCAATGTGTACTTTTGGAGTACACGATGTGTACTCGCCTTTTCTGTACTCCACTTTAGGCAGCTTCTACATCACCCCACATGACCGTGTGTGTGGCCATGACACGACCAGCACACAGCCTTCTGTGGCCACGATGTACACGGTGTGTACTCATAAATTACATGACCTATACTTCAAAAATTTCTAGAAACTCCACTTTTATCAAAAACTCCAGAAAAAGGAAAAACATACCTAAAAAGAAGGTTCAGGTTCTTAGAAATATGGTACTGGTCCAACTATAAAAATAAAACCTGATGCAGTAATAAAGAATTAGCATACTCGAACCAGACCCACATAGAAGAAGCACATCCAAAATCAGATAAACAGTGGAAGAAATATGTCAAAAAGTGTAATGGAAGATAAAAGGAATGACATGTTGAACCCCACTTGTAACAACTACTAAAACAACCAAAACATACATCCACAACAGGTCATACATGTAAATAAATAATGGCACCCATGGATAACCAATAGTATATGCAAAATAAAGTAAGCAAGCTGATAGAGGAGATAATGTAAAAACAAAGAAAACTCTAGCTATGCATGACTTTAGGTTCCATGCTAAATCTTTATGCAAAAGCTAAAACAATCCAGATCCGGTTGTTGATCTCTTTCCTGCATGTAAATCCATAAATTCTTCACACACCTCGAAGGGCCCACGTAGGGTGTGAGATGAATCTCAGTAGAATAACACCCAATGATGCGTACCTAGTATATCCGTTTAAGAAGGAAAACATCTATAAGGAAAGAAAAAAGTATGATGCAGGATGTAAACACAACATCCACTGGTGCTCAGCATCCACCACGGAGTGTCACCTGCTTCAACCAATGCAAGAATCTCAGTCACATATCACGACACCATATGCCTCCTGACATTGCATGTCTCACGTACTGATGTACCGAAGGCACACCCATGTAATAGTAACTCAACACCATCTTCCTCCTAACACCTCGTGTCTCAAGTAACGACGTCCCATAGGCACGCCCAGGCAGTAGTAACCTGACACCTTGTGCCTCTTAATACCTCGTGTCTCAAGTACCGATGTCCCATAGGCATGCGCAAGTAGTAGTAACCTAACACATTGTGTCTCCTAACACCTAATGTCTCAAGTATTGATGTCCTGTAGGCACACCCAAATAATCTAAAGGCTCCTCGCCTTCTACACAGCTTCCACGGGAAGAACCCCCAACCCGTAATCACCCAACCACAACTACAGAGGCCTTTACCCACACTAGTGGTCAAAACCACCTCCTCATGGAGTAATCTATGTTCACACAACCCAAATCACTGTTGAGAGGTAATCACCAAATATATAACCCAAGCTCCAACCTCTCTGTCACCTACTGGCCCTGCGACCATGTTGCTCAGAATCTAATGGCATTCCCATCAAAGTAACCCAAGCCATGCCCAACCTAATAGTCACACTGTCTCGATCAGACATCCACGACACCCAATCCCATGGTCAAGCCACACATATAATCCGGGACAATCCCAAACTATGATCAACATCAAACAAGAGTATATGGGCCACATCCAATACAACCCAAAGGTTCCTAAAAATGCAATATCAATAATCACACACGCACACACACCCACCCCCCCCCACACATATATACATATATATATATAACCAAAATAATCACTTTAATAGTAAAAATATTTTAAATAGTTGAATTTCACTAGTCATGTGTGGTCCCATACCAGCACTAAGGTCTTGAAAACATTTAATAAACTTAATCAAGATTTAACAGTTTAAACTCTTTAGTTTAATAAAAAAATCAATTATAACCATTTCGGAATCCATGGGATTTTTTTTTCAAATGAGCAATGACCTCTAACCTGGCCTCACTCTAGCATAACACTGTAAGGGAATTCCCAATGGCTTCCCATAAGGCATATGGTCAATTCAATATAAAGCAACATGGGTCTCACCCAATACCCGATGTTTCACTAAAATTTTGAAACACCCAAATGACCATGAAAACCCCAAAAAAATGTATTCACCACCTACCTTAGCCTCCTAGACATAGGAATGTCTGATATCAAGATACCTTTAAAATATGATCTTTGTAGATCTATGTTTTCGTCAAATACCATCAATTCTTCTCAGATGGATACTGTGGAGTGTGAGACAAAGGAATATGAATGGAATAAGGTGCATAGGTTTATCCTTCCTGATGAAATAATATAGCCACCAACATATTTAAGAATCAATTTCAGATGAAGAATCTAGGAGAAGAAATGTTCTTAGTCTTTCGGAGCATCACAGTCTGAAAATGGGGAAGAAGAAGATGCTTCCATAAATGAGATGTGACGCTCTCCCAAATAAACAAACAGAAATAAAAGTACACGACCTGTATTGAGGAAGACATGTTGTGTAGTATCTTGTATGTACTCTAACATATATAGGTTTCTAGGTCATCAAATATCTTAGACGTGCCACACGGGTCCACACACATCTAGGACTTAGCCGGTACGTAGAAATTAAAATACATCGCGTGTTAAGGAACACTACATGCCGTGTAATTGATTATTTTTAACTGATCACCACAGGGAATGTACTATGTTGGCACTCGGTCCATAAATGCATAACATAAACATGGTGTGTACTTAGGAGTACATGTTGTATAGCCTAGAAATTTCCTAAACTACCCATTTTCCCTTTTTTCTCAAAAACTATTTTGAAACAGAAAGAAAAAAAACAAACTTCTACCCTAATGTAAGAACCGGGTTCGTATAAGACTAGTAGCTCAATAATATGTATAAGTATGTTGGGGAGTTTGTTAATGTTTTTTGAGATAAATTGATCCATGGTTGTAAATAACTGAACGGGGTAGTGCTATTTTAAAAGCGGGGAAAGGAAACCCTCTTGGAAATTATATCGAAATTTCCCAAAATAATTCAAAATGATATAGTAATTCACATGAAGACAATATTCTAAATAATCTAAATTTGGAATTTGGGATATTATATCATGGAAATATGGATAGAAAATTAGATTTTTAAAAGTTAGGGGGTCATTTTATCCCTTATCTTTATAGTTTAACCCCATGTTAAACCCATATCTACCTTAACTTTAGTAATTAATTTTTACTCTTTTCACTATTCATTTTTGAAAAAAATTATGTTTAACATATTAGATAATATAAATTATGATGATTCAAAATATTGAATAAATTTTATCCAAATTAATTTCATAGAAGTGGTATAATTCAATTGAAAGTTATACACACCGATGCAATGAGAAAGTGGGTTTTCCAAGATAAAATTTTCATAAGTATAGAACATTTTAATATCAAAATTCAATATGGAATTTATTCTAATGGAAAAATAGTTAAATGGTAATATAATTTAACTAATATTACATTAAAATTAATTTAATATATAAATTAACTTTTTAAATAATTCAAACAAAAAGCATTTTTTTTGTAAAAAATATAAATCGTTCACTATTCATCGAAAATTAAAACATTGTAGAAAAATCCCAAAAAATCAATATAATATAATTTTTATATGATGATTTAAAAAATTTATTTTATTTTTTAAAATAAATTATTTAAAATTGGTATAAAATGGATATAAATTATGTGTGTAAAGAGCAACAAAACTACCTTTTAAAAAATACAGTTTTTCAAAACTAACATTTCATTTTCTTTTAAATGATGATTATTTTATTTCTAAAAAAATTATAACCATTTAATTTTTTTTATAAATTTTTAAACCATAAAATTTTCAAAATTTAGTTTTTACTAATCATACCTACTAACTTAGTAGATAGTTTATAATGGTTGTGTTTAAAAAATAATATTTTTATAAAGTAACATGTTACATTTAAAACTCGTGTTTCATGCATCACTAGCTATCAACGATATTTATTTAAAAATAAATTTATCATAATGTCTTGGTATGTCATATTATACTCTAATTATGGTGTCGTGTTTCATTCACACTATCAAAATGATGTTCCAGTATTAAAAATATCAGGGTGTTATAGTCTATCGGACCTGTGTGACACACCAAGAATAATTGGAACCATTTCCTTACCAACCCATATAAACATCCGAGTGATTAAATATAATCTCCAAGAAAAATCTTGATTAAAAACTTTGACACCACTCTTTCAGGACCCTATCCATCTTAAGCCACCCCACATGAGATGATAATAAAGTAAAAGAGATAATTACCCCCTCCCCAATGAGTCTCACCTATAGTAAGACCTAGGCTTGAAACTAGCACTTAGGGTATGAAAATATGACAAATTGAAGGCATTTCCCTATTTAATAATATAGGATTGGGTGATAGAAGGAATAATCTCCTAGAAAATTCATCATATAATATAAAAGTTAACCCACAACCATCACAAAATGTATGAAAAAAGTCAACAAATAAAAATAAAAGTATCTTTGTTGGTACAAAAGACAAGTCCTATGATAATGGATCAACAACATATATAAAGCCCAGCTAGTAATGTCTATTTTGGTCCCCCTAGTACTCTTGGGAACATGAAATTAGTTTATATATAGATAAATAGTGATCATAACATGTATACTCAGTAATATCATAATTAAGGCCTATAGTGAACATGTGAAAAGAGAATATTAATGCACCGATGAATAAAAAAAGAAACAAAATGCACTTAAATAGATTAACTGAAAAAGAATATCCTCCAAATGACCCAATAACCAAACCTAACATCCAATATAGTGACATAATATCAAAATAATATAAATAAAAGGCACCACACAATTTTGTTCCCACTAATTTCCCACTCCCACACCCTAAATTCAAACACTCTATGAAATCATCCCTTCCATACATACCACATATCCATCCATCTATGATGTGTTTGGGGATACATCCCTATATATTCCAACCTTCCACAAAGTCTAACATCCTAAACTAGCATTATTAATCATCCCATCACTGGCTCATCAAATCACAACCTCATCCACACATCACAACCTCTTCAAAACCAGGGTAGTAGGGTATTTTGAACCTGAATGACATCAATATCGTGCTCTCCTCCCACCATGCATAACCCCTACCATATATAAGATCCTCAAACTTAATGGTTAATCTCAAACACCAATAAATATCATCATTGGTAAATATATAGCACCAACATGTATCATCACTGGGTCATCTCTAACACTAACCCATATCACCACTCCATCCAAACGGGGAGTGGGATAGATGGGGAAGAAAACCATCTGAATAACCATCAGCCTAGATTCTGAGGAAAAATCATAGAACCAAAAACATTTAGGTGTTGATAAGGTTATATAAATTGGGTGTGTATTGTATATAAATAAAATGAAAATAAAATATAGGTAGAAAACACACATTACCCAACCAAAGGGTTAACATAAAATTCAATTGAAAAACCCACCTCACCACCACTACATCACACGACACTCATCATAATCATTACAATCAATAAATGTATCACACTAGAAAACCATCACACATAACAACACAATTCCACATTCATTTAAAGGTTCCACCATTTCAAGTATTAATTAGTTTCCACTAAATTCCATTTACTAATCCATTTAATTCAAATTAACATAATCTAATAATTTATCATTCATTTAATTTGGTACAATTATCATACACCAATTCAATCCCATTCATTTTCATTGACCAAGAAATGTCATTTCAGTTTTTGTATTTCAAATTCATTCCCCAAAAAACCAAGAGTCTAAAATAACCACACCACATAATAGATCACCGATCTCATATCCACCATAGTAACAATATAATGAATAAAAATTCATCTCGACACAACCCACCCATATCACCACAAAAAATTAACATTGCAACCACCACACACCTTCATACATCACATATCAAGATAAACAACTATATCAACAACTCCCAAAACATTCATCAACACAAGATTATCACTATCATGACCACACAACAACCCACATCACAAAAGGAAACCTAAAAAGCACATTAACTCAAAAAACCACAATATTATTCCATAATTTTCCACAATTTCAATTTTAGGGATTTTATTATTTTTTCATTTCATATCATCGGTATTGTCACCAAAATTTCATATTTCCATGGGGAACCGATTAATTATCCATATATGTATTCATATACATTTAGTCATTGTGATATTTTACAATAAACACAACAATGTTTTTCTAATCATCAAAACATTCATATAAGAAAGGCTCCCAACAACTGTGATTTTCATCATTGGAAACAAGCATGTATATTCTAATCATAAATATAATAAAAAAACTAAAATATTCAATTTCTCCCCATTCACATAACTTTTAGATTCATCCAATTAATTATATTTTTAAGACAACCATTACTATCTACACAAAGGAAGTCAAAAGCATGAAATCCCTACACATTCACATATATAGTGACAGAATAAGGATACCCTAGCTTAAAGAAGCTTTCTTTGTCACCATGTTCAACAGGGAGAAGGAGTAATAACAAGAAGATGAAAAACATATATGGAGACCATGAATAAACCTAATTAATATCAAGGTTCATAAAAAATATTTCCATGAACTCCCTCCAAAAAAATCAACATCACTACAGAGAATTTCTAAATAATAACTATAGAAATCAATGGAGAAAATTTTATTTACTCAAAAAACATTTCCAATGATCAACCTATGGAAGAACATGATCATATTGTAAGTACAATTGTTGAAAGTTCCTCTGAAATCACTGGGGTTTGCCTAATGTTTGTGGTAAATAATAGATTAATATATAAATTTGGGAGAGACATAGAATTTATAGATAAGATGGACCTTGAATCATTTATATGGGGAAACCTATATTCACATTGTGTGTTTTCATGAGAATCATCAATTTTGGACGTGAAATAGATTTATGTTATGAATTCATCAAACTCCAAACTCAATGTACATCCATGTATTCTCATGGTGCCTCAGTCTCGAATTAATTCACATTTTGAATTATTATTTCACCTTGTGAATTACTTTAGTATGAAACTACTTTACAAAACTTCAAGATATAAATATCCATCATCCATGACACAAAAAATATAAAAAATCATGAATTTATATTGAGGCTTTGAACCACCCATTTCAGTATAATTAAATCTTTAAGTTAAATTTAACCATCCTCAAGCCTTCTCTGAAAAAATCCAATTCCCAAAATAGTAAAGGAAAAATTTGAGAATACACAGAACATTAAAAAATGGAAACCATTAATAATTAAATTTCACTGTGATCAATATGGGGTAGAGTCAATGTCTTGATCAACCATAACATCCAAGAGTGGTACAATTGATTGTTCATAACGCTACACCAAGAGAGAAAGCTATATGTTCTATAATCCACAAATCCTATTGCACCTCCTATAGGATAAAGAACGTAATATAATGATAAATATAAGAATAATTTAGATTATTAACTAGATATAAAATTCATTATGATGTCATAAATTTCTAGTTATTTATATAAAATTAACATGGATGAAGCTACCTAAAAACAAATATATCCTCTATGAGAGTTATACCAAGAGATAGAATGACAAGAAATACGTGAGATAAAAATTTCACTATATAGCTGTAGGAAAATATATGGGAATCAATTATTATCCCATGTAAGAAAAATTATTATGTACATTGAGAAATTTAAATAACTTGGGTTCAAATTAAACCATAAACTATCAAAAAATCACATTATTTTCTTTTTATAACCTAGATTCTTGACTTTTATTGTTAATTATAATATGAATCACATGGAAAAATCACTCCATGATACAATTGATTTAGTTATTCAAAATTATAAGGATATTAAGAACACTAACTCTTCTATACTTATGATGAAGAAAATGATGAGGGTGGGCCTATGTTATCAAATGATTAACCTAATACAAATACACTAACACACTCCCTTCTAAAAATCTAAAGATTCTGAGGGAGAGTGATGAGAAGTAGGTTGTATGATCTTTAGGTGGAAAAAATTACACTAGAATAATAATTGAGACACTAGAAAAAAGAGTCAAGGTGATTCATATATTTCTTGTATATATTTCATTGAATACAGTCTCTATAATTTTACAATTTCTGTATTGGATACTATATGTGGCTCACACATTGGTATTCAAATTTATGAAACAATAATATTAAAGAATATTTCAAAAAATGAGGTGGATATAAAAGTATCGAATAGTGTATTATTGGATATAATAATAGTAGAATATTACCATCTAACATTTCCTTGTTTTTGGTTCTTGTATTAAATTATTATTACCATGTACTTTCCATTTCTAGAGATATAATCTCATTTTAAAGCGTTGATATTGTGGATTTTTATTTACATTTTGATTATAAATCTTGTCTCTTTAATAAGGATAATATATTTTATGTTATGAAACATATTAAAAATTTATTGTAAAAAAATGAACATTAAAATATTATTTTGTCATTCAATGAAAAAACTAGTAAGAATGAATCGTATCCTACCTGCTAATATCACTTTAGGCCAGGTAATGTAAATGAAAATAATTTAAGAAAACTCTATAAAGTAGGGTATTTGGACTCTGTTAAGTTAAAACCCTTAAATTTATTTCATTCTTATTTACTAAGTAAAATAATGAAATTACATTTCACTGGGAATGGAGACAAATTCATCAAGCTACTAAAGTATATTTTCACTAACGTTTTGTGGTCTATTTCTAATAAAAGAAAGGGGTGGGTTCTCTCACTTCATTAAATTTTATGATGACCATAGTAGGTTTTATATATCTACTTAAAGAGTTATAATTCCTATTACATTAAAATGATTATGGAATTCTGAAATGAAGAAGATAATTATCTTTGTATAATGATTAAGAATCTTGGTTCAGACCATATTACAGAATATCTAAACCAAGAATTCATCGATCACTTGAAGGATTGTGGGATAACCTCAAAACTCACCCATCCTTATACACCTTAGTAGAATGGTATTAGTGAAATTTGGAATAATAAATTTCTTGATTTCATAAGATAAATGATGAGTCATGAAACTCTACCCATATCCTTTAATGATATACACTGGAAATAGTGAAATCTTCACTAAACCAAGTTCCAACTACATTGAAAAATGGGATTACATACATGCTATTGTATTGAAATAAACTAGATCTATCATATATACACGTGTTAGGATGTGGATGATTTTTCAATTCCATGTATAATGAAAAAAAATCCCCTAAATCGCCAAATGAATATTTATAGGTTATTATAATTTCCCTTGATCTAAAACTATCTCATGTGGCCAAATTAGGTTTGTCACTAGACCTAAAGAATTTCTCCCTATATTTCATAGGATTCTAACTAGTAATGGGGGTGTAAATGCTAATGTGTAGAGACTATACCCACTCATATAGAGCTATAATAAAGTGTAAATAAACAATAACCATAAATATCAAAGTAAGGATATAGCAGAAATAGTGCATCATACCACTGAAGAGTAAAGAAATTTCCAATAAATAAAATAATAGTGAACCATGTAATGATGTGATCAAGTGTAACTAAATTTTGAACTGAAAGATATACAGATAAAAGACCATGATAACACAAATAACTCCAAATACCCTAATCCTAAAACCCATTTTGGTCCCATATCTATACTCCAACCCATCTAGAAATCAAAAATCATCAACAAGGTCTCTCATTCTGGTCAAAACCTATATCCATGTAATCTTCTCATTTTCAAAGTAGAATCCTAAATAGGGTGTGAGTGAAACTCAATATGTCAACACCACCATGTCTAAAATAATAGTATCATAATAAGTTCAAAAAATAATGTGATAAACAAGTGTATTAATTAATTAACTAATATAATACAATAATCAACCAACATCAGCACCATGCTATTATATCTCTGAGAATATATCACAACTATTCCAACCAAAACAATATACCATGGCATAATCACATAATAGGGAAACACCCTATGTATAATCCTTTAAACATATAGAGCTAATCCCTGTATATAAGTATTTTAGCATCTATGAAAATACATTTTTATAATTATTTTAGTTTTGGGTCCAATCCCTCTACTTATGAATTTTAGTATAACTGACCCAATCCCTCTATATAATCATTTCATTATAGTTAAGACATTCCCTATATATATGAATTTCAACATTAAATACAACAAAAGTAAAAATAGAAAGGATAAAACATTATAATATTAAAATCGTCATTGGTTAATTCAACTAATTTCAATTTTTCTTTAAATTACCCATTTATTCATTAAATTATATCTTAATCCATTTCTATGTCAATTTGCACACCAATTTCATATCAATAACCATCCATAATTCTAAAATCCATTAATCCATTTTAAAATGTGAATATATCATAATTACTCACATGATATTTCATGTTAGGATAAAACATTCATTAATCCATTATGAAAATCATTATTTTTCATGAATTGGCTCACCCTATGAGTAACCACAAGCTAGGTCTCTATAAACTTGAATCCAATGGGATCTAAGTACAGATCCAATACATGATTTATCATTAACCATTTTTCATTTATTAATGTGAATATTGCTTCAGAAAAATATCACAATATTACACATACTCAAATAATTAGAAATGTTCCATAGGGTTTGGTTTTAGACCACATACCTTTCTCTGGTGATAAATAAAAATCATCCATCTAGTAATGCCAATAATAAAGAAGGAACATTAGATATGAAGAATACAAAGATCACACAATATCAATATCAACACCTATTTCCATAGTGTCCAAAATATTAAACCACAATTACATGGAATAAGTGGAAGATTAGGAAAAACCGAAGATAAGCCCCTCACTAGATAATGATCTACTGATCGAGGCATCTGAAATGGAAGAAATCAGTACAAAATCACATGGAAATTACCTAGGTATTAAGGGAGGATGAATTCCATAAAATGAATAATGAAATATACACATGGAGAGGCCTTATAATTGTTGATCTTGAGAAATATGTGACATGTAATAATTTCACATCATGTATTTCCAAAATTATGAGTTATGCAAAAAACTCATCATCTCAAATTAAAATAAGCTAGCTCAAACAATAAATGATGTGAACTAGTTTCATGGTGCATATTCATTTCACATCCTAATGACATTTCACAAAATTCTCCTGGTGATATTTTTAAATCATGTAACATATACACGACATGTAAATATCCAATATAAATACTTAAAATCAACTTTTGTATAAGATACCAAAGCCCCTTCAAAGCCATCTAAACTCATAGGAAACCCTAATAATTCCCTTCAACCTATTTATATTTGGACTCCATTAATTCAAAAAATTATGCATCCAAAACATTAGGTTATTTTCTCTAGAAAAATATCTTTATCCTCAAATGTGACTTATCCACCAAGGTTCAAGGAAAAAAGAAATCCCAAGAAAAATAGGTTCAATGAAAAAACTCAAAGATGGCCATTACTGAAAAAAATATAGGATCTTATAATGTCACCACCATATAACTTATTTTCCTGAAGATATTCTATGTATCACTATGGGATATCAATGAACAAGTCTTACCATTTGATTGTATATCAGATTCCCTCTCCCATGTTTCCTTTTAAACATGCCCACACTATCACTCTACTATAACAAGAGGTATAATATTTTTCTAGAGAAACTTCTCAATATGGTTTATAATCTATATCTTATTCTTCTCAAATTATTTTTCTACAAAAATCTTGACATCATCTATTTATACCACATGAGAAGGTTTCAGATGATATCTTCAAAGATATGACACATGAAACCTGTTGTGCATGGAATTGTGGCACTATGGAAGGGATAATCAATAAACCGTTGGCCAGACCCCTTCCACTATATCAAATATCCAGAAAAAAATATCTTCTAACTTTCCATATTTCTTAATATAGAATTTCTAAAACCATGGAGATACCCAAAAAACATTATGACCCAACTCTAACTCATGAGGTTGTCTCCATTGGTCATCATAAGATATATTTCAACTATGTGTAGTCCCCAATGACCTATTATTTACCTGAACCTTCTTATATATCTCATATATGATACTAGGTCCATACAGGTATGACTTACCTTCCTCCAACTTAAAAAGAGATAAAAAATAGAGACTTCCATTAAAAACCTCAAAAGGTTCTACATGGATCGATTCTTGGAAGTTATTGTTATATGAAAAAATCCATGAGTGTCATATGCTTCTTCCACGAACCAATGAGAAATAAAAAACATTCTCATAACAAGTCCTGTATAATTTTAATTGTCTATTAAGATTTACTATTACTCTATGGATGATAGGTTGTGATCAAAAGAACTTGTGCTCCTATAGCCTTCTGAAGACGCTTAAAAAACCAAGACCAGAAAAAAGGATCTATATCTTAAATTATAGCTTTGGAACACTATAAAATAGTACTATATCTCATATGTAAAGACTACCCAGATCATCAACAATGAAGGTCTTCCTAATAGTCTTGTAGTGGTCTACCTTCTTCAATTGATCTACGATCACCCACACTACATTGTTCATTTGAGGTGTCCTAGGTAATACTATTACAAAATCAATAGTGACATCATCCCATTCCAATTATGGAATGGGAAACGGATAAAATAGATTATTAAAACTATGATTCTTTTTCTTCATCTATCGATAGGATAAAAAACTCTCCAAAAGGCTTACTACCTCTATCACAAACCAATCCAAGGTTGACCCAATGCCGGTCACACGAGTCGGTCTGCAACATGTCCTAAGGGGTGTTCCCAATACCCCTAGGATAGACACCAGTGTCGGGCATCAAATTATACAAGAGGGAATGATTTAATCCAAAGAAATAAAATCAGGACTATATAAATAAATAGAACGAAAAGATCACACATCAAAACGAAAACTGAATCTTAAATAAACAAAGAACTGATCCAGACACAAAGTTCCACTAAAAAGAAAAAAACTAGAAACAAGACACCCTGCAATGATCTTTGTGTGAACCCCTTGGTCACCTCTCACCAAAAACCCCAAAATTCTTCCACATAAGCAACTACTAAGAAAAATCCTGAAAAACATCTGAACCTGTAATTGAAATGGATAAGGATGGGCATGAGCACAAAAATGCTCTGTAGGGATGCCAAATGTAAACCACTGAATTGAAGTGTTTCATTACCCTAAGTTGTCTGATGACCCAAGTTTGGAAATATAATTATAAAAATAAGGTTTTCTCATTTAAACAAAACAACACCTTTTTCCCCTTATGAGAATCAACTCATGCCATATATTATTTCAAAAATAGTTTTCCATTTTATAAACCAAAACAAACAAGTGATATTTGGGTTGGGTAAAAGGGAGATAGTAAAAAAATACAAGATGAAAATAAACCAATGTAGCAAAGAAATAAACTTCTAATTCAAGTTGTAACCATGGTCGATCCTGAATATCCCTTGACAAACCCTAGACACAATCGGTTCGAAACCACCTGTCGTCGTATGGTGAAGCCCCATAGTCTATAACCCACTGATCTCCCTCATGAAAAAATCCACAGAAAATCCCACCTATCGTCTCTATCTACTAGGGGAACTGACCCATCTAATTGAGGCTAGTGACTAACTGTCACTTGATCATCTATAAGACTCCCAGGACCCCATGGTGGTTATAGTAATACTATGTAAGTAGGAGGCCCTAGCACTCATGAATCGTCTCACCTCACTTTCCTACCCCAAACACAAACACCAATATATGATAACCACTAAGGGATATCCCTACTATAAAGGTGATCAGTATTTATATATATATATTTCATATCACATGAAGGTTCCAACTGGGCTGCTATAACATATAAACATAAAATCATTTCAGAAAACATTTATGGTTTCCAACCAGGAACACACATTTATTCAAAATATCTTGAAAATATCACTCTTACATTTACATAGCTAAAAGATCCCTTAATTATAAACAAACATTCAAGCACTTCATAATTATCAAACATGCTTTAACCCTTTTCTAACCCACACCAAAACATGTTTCAATCTAAATGGGCAACCCTTAATGAACACATTATGAACCATGGTTCCCAAAACACTAAAAGAAGAACTTTACAACACCACATTTTAAATACTCTTTGGAAACCACTCTAGGGAACTAACATTGTTTGAAAACTAAAATCCATTTAGAAAAATAAACGTTCAAGAAAACACAAATTACGTTAAAACCATAACTGGCCACCTATTTTATTTATAGAACATAAAACAATCTAAAAAAACACATTAAACCCTTTCCAACACATTTATCATGTTTATCTTGCTTTACTGAAATCAAACCATACACTCCCTAAATCCCCTTTTGAAATCAAATCCACACCATGAAAACATTTAAAATCCTTGCCCCTAAAATCACCACTTTTCCACATTATTTTAATGGAACACCATCTAAAAACAATGAATCCATTAAACCCTTAAAAAAGTGTCTTTACACAATAACCATGCCATAACATAACCAAACCAAGTTCATTAACAAAAAATGTTGTTGAAACATAATAACGGGGATAAATTTCATAAGGTCTCAATTCCTTCTTAAAGAAACATAAGTAATTAAAAAAATCATTCTAGATATCATAAAACTATGTAGTTTACAATAAAACTCATTTAATACCTATTTTTAACAAATAAAATAAATTCCAAATTGTTATAATAATTTAATCAAGGGTTTCATAGCACTGGGAAACTATTTTATAAATTTATTTAAAATGGAAACAGTCAAATGAAATTCTTTAGGAAATAAAAACATAGAAAAAACTACCGAAACCTCTTGCGATTGGAATAAAACTTCAATGGGAGGAAGAATGATGCCCCGCGGAAAAACTGCACACACTCAATACAAAGGAAACACAAGATACATATTAATCCTAACATTTATGGCTTGGAAAACAATAAAACCCACATGGAAACCCTAAAAATTGTGTAAATAGAGGAGAATATGGGGAATAAGACGCACCGAAAAAAACCGTTGGATGGAGGAGCAGTATCCAAAAGGAGTGTCGGAGGGGAAGGAGGCATGAGATGGATAAGAAAATATTAAAATGGGGAGAGGGTGGGAGACACATGAGATTTAGAGATGGGATGTTTGGATGAGATGAGGCATGAGAAAATAAGGGAATAAAAAAGAAAGAAATTAATGGGTTAAGAGGGGGTGCATGGAGAATAAATGTTAGTGGGTAATTGGAGAGTGGGAATAAAAAATATATGAATTAATGGGGAATTAGGGGTGATGTGTGAGGGATAAATGAAATTGGGGAAGTGTGATTGGAGAGAGCGATATAATGGGGAGTAAAAAATAATAAAAAAGGGAGGTAGGGAGAGAGATGTGTGTGAGATTTAATAGGGAGAGAGTGGACGTGCGTGATGGGTAAAAAGAAACAAAAAGGAGATTAAAACCCTAAAAATTGTGTAAAACACCTAATAAATAATAAAAAATTGGGTTAATAATAATAAAAATAATAATAATAATTTAAATAATAATAATAACAACATAATTTTAATGACAAAATTTATTATAATATTAATAATTATATCATCAAAACAACGTCATTAATTTCCTTAATGATAATAATATTAGTAATAAAAATAAAAATAGTAATAATGATTAATCATAATTTTATTCATTTTCATTTAAATAATTTAAAAAATTAATAAAAACTAAATAATAATTATATTCATAGAAAATTTAATGATAATAAGATCATTAACAATTTTAATTTAAAAAAATATTTTTATCTGCAAAACAATTTTATTATAAATATTATGTCTTAAAAATTTAATTTATTTCATTCTCATTATGTTTTATTATTTTATGTAATGGGTAACCGCAGGGGCATCTGGGCCACCCGCATTGTTGCCGCCAATCGTGAAGTGCCCATGAACCGATCCGAAACCCACCAAAAATATAAAATATCAAAGAAAAGGTAAACATGCACTCAACCCGCACCTTGAAAAGACTATCTAAAACCATGAAATAATAAAATAAAAGAATTTAAAAGGTCAGGCTGTGACAACCTCCTTCTTCATTTTTCAGCCTTATTTATTATTAACCGCCATTACTATATATGGATATCATTATACATCTTTATCAATCCATGGACTACCTCCCATCAAGAATCATGAAAATTTCTCATATGCTCCCCATGAAATCCCATAGGAACAAATACATAGCTAAAGAAAATATGATAATTACCTCCACTGAAAGACCATCCTGATTGTGGATCCCCACTATAAATGTATTCCCTGAGATATAATCCCTATAGATTGGCTAACTTCTCATTATTGATATATTATAAAAGAACGGGTACAATTTATGTTGAAGTTAGAGATACACATCCCTAGGATTCCTTGACATATAGATACATGTGTGAAAAGAGAACCATAAACCTACACTTATTGCAAGAATATTGAACTTCCACTATCAATTTCTTCCATCTCAAGTCATCAGTAATGACATTTCCATTTTTTGGGGTTAAATCCCACCAAAAGTTAATAGACTACAGATAGTCGACCCACCTCCTATGCTGAACGTTATGGTCCTATCGAGAGAACATGTAACTCAGGATCTTATGGTTTGTATTCAACATAAACCTCTTTCCCATAAGATAGTACCTCAATCATCTCAAGACATGTACCGTCCCTGATAAATATAGATCATCGGTAGGAAAATTAAACTAATGTAGTCTTAGCTATCTAGATCCTTAAGCAACCACCCAAACCTCCTACATTATAAATACTCTGATTCAAACTTTGGATGCATCGTAGTTCAGGGAATATGAAATACATATCATATGTAATGTGAAGATATGTGTTGAGGTCAACCTTCTCTCTAACTCCAAAAAATATATCTCACAAGCATCTAACCAAACAAACTTCACCCATTCCTTATTCATCCAAGACAGTAGTGCTACAAAATTGGATAGTTCCTCGATTAAATACTAATAATGACTAACTAAACCAAAAAAAAAACTCTTAATATTTAATACATTATTAGGTCACTCCCAAGATACCTTGGCTGCAACCTTCTCTGGATCCTCTAACAATCAATCCTCTAAGATAAAATGACCCCAATAAGTGCACTTTATCGATCCAAAAAACTGCATTTGGTTAGCTTGAAATAAATCTATTTCTCTCTCAATGTACTCAAGATGGTGATAATATGTTTTTTATGATCATCAACTGACTAGGATTACACTAAAAAATTTTTAGAAAAAAATACAATAAAATGATTCATCAAAGGAATAAATATTCGATTCATTATGGTCATGAATACAATAAGTAAATTTTTCAAACCGAATGACAACACTAAGAACTCTTATAAGGAGAACCTAATCCTAAATTAAGTATGAGGTATGTATGACAGTTCCACCCTCAACTGGTATTATCTTAATATTAAATGACACTTATAGAATATCATAGATCCTCTCGGTTGATTGAAAATATCATTAATTCATGGAAGGGGATACAGATTCTTGACCACCATCAGGTATAATATTTTATAATCCAATCATAAGTGAAATTCCCCATTATCATTATTGGTGAAAATAACTAAATAAACCCATGGAGATATATGAGGTTGTATGAAACCTTTAGCTTCCATATCTTCCTACTGATATTCCATCTCTCGAGGATCTTCTGGTGATATCGTATAAGGTAAATATGAAATGGGATTTTTTCCTAATATCGACTTTATCATGAACTCAATATCCTACTCTGACAGTAAGAAATAGAATTCATTCATAAAAATATAATAATAATGTTCTACTACTAGAGGAAAGGTATTCTACTGCATCTATATGTCATCCAAAGTATTTATTGTGATCCGAGTCATGAGATAATCCATTATAAACATGATTTATCCAACATGACTAGTCATATGGTCCCACTCACCCAAGTGGAAATAGATTCCACCTTCTAGTGATAGAAAGTTAATTGTCCCCTAATCATTAAACCTCTCACATATCCAAATCAAAAAGGTTATTGGAAATCAGTCATGCCTCCCCGTACGCCATAGTATTCCAACTAGAAACATGGGTTTAAAGGATATATTAGAGACTATACCTCATGGTATAGAGTTAAAATACATTGTAAATAAACAATAATAGTAAATATCATACTTTCAGATATAGCATAAATAGTACAACATATAATTGGAAGGTAATGTAAGAACCAATAAATCAAATAATAGTTAACCATGTATTTATAGGAAGGAATATAACTAAATGTTTAGTTAAAAGTGATACAAATAAAAGACCATGTTAGAATAAACAACTCAAATGACCCCAATCCCAAGCCCCGAGTTGGTCCTGTCTCCAAGGTCCAACTTATCCAGTAATAAAAAATCATTAACAAGGCCCCTTTGGTAACGAACCAATCATTTATGAATAAAATCCCCTTTATTTAAATGTCTTATGGAAATAGAAAACACATGAAATTTTTTATTATTGGGTGTAAATTACCATTAAATATCATTACCTTTGATAATATATTCATTGAACAATGATAACACAACCAATATAAATATATGTTTTTGAAAAATATTTTTGACACAAAAAAAGGAGATAATGGCCTCATCTAGTAGACTTAGGCCATACAAATATCATTTATTATAGATTATAAATGAGGTAGCATCACAAGGATTCTCTCTTGACCAATACCATGTTGAGCTTCAACATGTTATGCTTGAACAGAATCACCAATGGGAGAATTTCAAGTTAATAGAGATAACCACCCATGTGATATTATATAAGCCTCCCCAAGAGTCTGTCACCATCGCACAACATACCCTTATGACTTATTCAGGTGTTATAAGGGGTCACATAACAATGTATTAGTTACTAATTGTGTAATCCATTTTTATAAATAAAATGATTATTCCACAAATTCCATTATGATAATAGTCTTTCTTAAAGAAATGATGAATTTGATAAACTGATATTTCGGGTATAAATGGTACATTTGAGAAATATATAAATTAATTTTTTTATTAATAATATTATAGAAACAATTCTTATAAATTATTATTATATCATTTCATTTTCTATAAATTATTAGGAAATCATTTTGATAAGAGATATATTTTCATATGATAAAACAAATAGTGTATTTTTTTAATTAATGAATTTATATTAATGAATTGATGATTTTTTTAAAAAATTAATATTTTTATAATATATTATTATCATTTTAATTATATTAATTAATAATAAATTAGTATATAAGTTTTAATAAGTCTAGTGTAATTTTTATTAAGGTTTCAAAATGGTTTTTATCAAAACTCGTCAATTTTCAATAAATGTTGGTTTTCATTTTAAAATTAAAAATTCACATCTTTATAAAATTATTTAGATAAAATAAATATTATTCTTGGAATCATGATAGCAAAATTATCCAATTGTGAATTTTTCATAATTTTCTGAGAGAGTCGAATTTTCAGGTAAAAATTAAATAATATCTAAATATATAGTGTGTTTTGTGACCTCATAATGACCCAATAGTGATCTAATAAATACCATAAAATTAATAATCAACTAAATATATGTTTTAAATTTATAATAATCTGGTTTTATATTTATTTTACTTATTTTATAATTTATTAGTGAATCCTATAAAATGTGTAATACATTTTATGATTTTAAATTCATTTCCTTGAGGGTGTGACACACCTCCACATATGAAAGGAGAATATTTTAAAGTTTTCGGACATTGGAATTATAAAATAATTTTTTACTCTAATATCTGGAAAAAATCATGGGCAAAAACCATGGGAAGGATTGGGGTTTGGAATATTAAATTATATAGATTCCAAAACCTATGTTTGTGAAATATTAAAGAATTACCCTATCATTTCCTATATAACCCACAAAATATCCCACTTATCTTCCCTCAAAATCCTTGGATTATGTACTAGATATTCTCTCCACTCCATATAGTCCTCCCAAGGTGCCCCAAGCTCCTAAAAAGCCTCTCCCAAGCCTTTGGGATCACACATCCAAGTAACAGTTCCTTCCTTCCTCATTTTTTTCTAAGTTTTTTTATATTTTTATCCCCTTTTATTTTTCAATTAAAAATGATTGGGTATGTCTTAGAACCTCCCCACTACATCCATTATTATTTTTTAATTTTGATATACCCCTTTAACTTTCATTAATCCCTCCCATGTACACCTGTTACCATACTGAAATTCAATAAGGGATTTCTCTATCCTCATTTCCATTCAAGTATTTATCTTATATTATACATATAAAATTCAATTTTATATGTTTGTATATTATGAAAAATGATCACATTACTTTTCATTTAATGTCTAAATTATGAGAGACCCCATTATCTCTCATAACTCATTTTGTGAATCCCCATGTGATGATGTTATGCTCTAAAAATTGTACCGCAACTTTCCATGCCAAAATCATCGTGTAGTGAATACCATGCCCATTTCTCTATTAAGGGTATTCACCTTTATAAACATTACTTATTGATTACATACTATTATATATGTATTTTACATTGCATTATTGTGTAATAAATAATGATGTCTTATGAATCCATGTTATATGATCTATGTGGCACACCTAAGAATGAGATTAAAATATTCTTAAAGGGTGAGCCCCTATAGTGATCCAATGAATTGGGTAATGTTTATTATCATGATACATCATGTTGGTATAGGGATTTACCTAATTCCTTTTAGGAAATTTTTCCACCATTTTGGGACAAGGTTTTACCTAATTCCTTTAAGTTAATGATATAGGGTTCTAAGTTGATGCCACATTTGCATGCTATGGTAATCATGTTATATCAGGCCTTTATGTTCATGTTTCTCTTATTCTCCATTGATAAGCCTATTTCCTAACATGCATTGTATTATTCATTTTAATTCTTTTATACTAAATTACTGGGCTTTATATCTCACCCTTTTCTTATATATATCCTTAGGTTATACCATGAAATGCTAAGTATAAAGGAAATTTACGGTAATGTAAAATAATTTGAAAATAAAGATGTTGTATTTTTTGTCTTATGTTTTCATGTAATGTTCCTAATCCCCAAAGAAACTAAACCTCTCAATATTTTGGGCTGTATTAAGTATAATTTTATGTCATAAATAGTGTTTAAATGTATAATAAAGACCAATTTTGTTATAATGGGTATGAGAGTATAGGTTTAGTTATTGTTCGGATTAGGATTAGAAAACCCTAGTGAAAGGCTTACAGATAAGACTATGTATAATAAAAATAGCCTTAATTTTTTTTATAGATTAAGTGTTTTATTGAGAAAATACATCACTTTCAATATATGAACAAGTAGAGGTGGCTCTGGCATAGATGTATCTAGAGGTAAAACCCAAAAACACATCTTTGATCTAGACATGAACGAGGAATTGGTGCACGAAAACATGCCTTACTGCACTCTTGGTGTGATACTCCTGGGGGATATGGTTTAGTAAATTCATATGTTTAGTATGAACCATTATTAATATAGAAATAAACCATAATTTTGGAGTTAGATCATGGATAACTTAGATTGAAACCTATAAATTCATATGTTAATGAAATAAATGTAATTTATAAGTTATCCCTTTAATGTCCTTGGATTCCCTTTTACTTGTATAATATATATCTTCCTTGACTAGTTTAGGATAATGTAAATAAGTAAAAATACAATCAAAAAGTGAAAGGTAGGGTTATAATCCATAGTTATATGCATTCTTTTATATCCGAAAAGTTTATTATAACAATCCAAACATCACCACGATGAATAGAAGTAGAGATGTCTTTGAAAACAAAAAATGGGGTGATTATTTCATCCCATGAATATAACTCATCCTGTGTCACAATTTGTGGATTGAACTTATTATCCTACCTCATCATACTTCACTTAAGTTAATTTAATAAAATTAATGGAATGGATTATATTTCCCTATATAGATCCAACATAAATTGTCATGGGAGGTAAATCACTCTCTATATGGTGAATCGACCCCCGATTCTATAAAAGTGCAAGAAGGTGGATGAATCTTCTTTTGCACCATCATCTCAAGAATGTATATTACTTCGCTATGATCATGTGCATCTTTAACTAAGGATTGAGTATAAGGAAGGAACCCTCTTTGAAGACATTTCTATTGTGATGGAATTCACTGATGTGTTTCCCAAGGAATTACCTGCTCTTCCTCCTAGAAGAGATGTTGAATGGTTGATTGATCTTATATCTTGGGCATTTCCAATATCCAAGAATTTGTATGGAATGGATGTTGTAAATCTTGAGGAGATAATGACAAAACTATTGGAGAATCTGGATAAAGGATTTATATGCCCAACTGATTCACCATCGGTTTCACCAATCCTCATCATCAAGAAGAATGATGGTTCAATGTGCTTTTCCATGGATTATCATGAGTTCAACAAAATTTCATTAAAAAAGTTTCATTTTCCATGAATCGATGAGTTGTTTGATCATTTATGTGAATAACAATACATCTCTAAGGTGTATATGCGGTTGAGATATTACCATGTAAGGGTGAAGAAAGAGGATATCCCCAACACTGTTTTTCATACAAGGTATGGACATTATGAATTCATAGTAATGCCTTTCAGACTCACTAATGCTCCAAAAAAATCAATGACATGATGAATAGAGTCTTTAGATATTAAAATGATTTTTTTGGTCATATATATAGATGATATTCTAATATTCTCCAAACCCAATTAGGAGCATGAGTAACATATAAGCATTATACTAGAGACCTTGGGAAAGGAGAAGCTTTATGAAAAGTAAAAAAATTGTGAGTTTTGGTTGAAGGAACTCTCATTAATGGGACTTACCTTCACAAGCAATGGTATTTTTTTGGATCCTTCAAAAATAAAAGAAAATGAGGGATGGATGAGGCCAACATCTATGATGTATATCCGTAGCTTCCTAGGATTATCTAGACATTATCTTTGATTTGGGAGAAAATTCTCATGATTGTCAAACCCTTTTACCAAGATAACACGGAAGGGAGTCAATTTTTCTTGGAATGATGAATGTGAAGAAATATTTATGTAGTAGAAGAATAGGCTTATCACTAACCCTATGCTCACACTACCAAAAAGTGGGGAGATTTTCATAATATTTAGAAATTCTTTGAAGAGGGGAATGGGTTGTGTGTTAATAAATAATGACAAAGTCATTTCCTATACCTCAAGGAAGTTAAAAATCCATGGGAAAAACTCATGCATGATATAGAGTTGGTATCTATGATCTTTTCATTGAAAATGGAATTATCTTTTTTTGGAAAAGTGTGAAATATATATGGATCACAAAAGTCTCAAATATATATTCACACAGAAAGAGTTGAACTTGCGCCAATGAAGATGGTTAGATCTCATCAAGGATTATGACTTCTCAATCTATTACCACCCTAGGAAAGTGAACAAGGTGTTGCGTGCTCTAAGTAGAATGGACCCAATGATTCTATCATTGATGAGGATTGATAGGGGTCCAATCTTCTTTGATTTTATGAATATGGACACGTGAATCATAAATAAGGGATCATCATCAATCCTTTTTCAAATTATTTCTCAAATTCCTATTTTGGGAAGGTTAAAGGATGATCAAAAAGATGTTGTGGGAATTCATAAAAAAGTGGAATCTATTAAAAAAATGTAAACCCTTTGAGTTCAATGTTAATTAAGAATGAATTTTGAGATTTGGGTCAAGACTATGTGTTCCATCAAATCATGAGTTAAATAAAGAACTATTGGGTGATATACATAGTTCAAATTTATTCATTCACCCAAGAAACAAAATGAAGTATCAGGACCTACGAGAGAATTATTGGTGGGATAACATGAATAAGGTTATTTCTAAATATACATAAAAGTGTCTAGTATGTAAACAAGTAAAGGCTAAGAGGCAGATGTCTAAGGGGATGATGCAACCATTACCCATACCAACATAGAAATTAGAGAACGTCAACATGGAATTTGTCACCAGACATCTGGAGAAATCCAAAGGAAAGAATGTTATCTGGGTTATTGGGGATCATTTTACAATTACTTCACACTTCATTAGAATTAGATAGGATTTCCCACAAGATCAACTCGCACAGATATACATCAGAGAAGTGGTAAGGTTACATGATGTACCATTATTGATTGTATCTGATCAAGATATAAGATTCACCTCTATGTTCTGGATGAGTCTCCAACATGATTTGAATACTAGGATGAACTTAAGTACAACTTATCATCCTCAAATCGATGGGCAATCTAAGAAGACTATACAAACACTTGAAGATATGTTGAGAGCATGATCAAGTGATGTCAATGGATTATGTAATCAACATCTTCTTCTAATTGAGTTCTCTTACAACAAAAGTTTCCACTAAAACACCCAAATGTATCCTTATAATGCTCTTTATGTGAAGAGGTGTAGAATATAGCATGTCGGGATGTGATTTGGGAGAAAAAACATAGAGGTCCAGAAATGGTCGATGAACTGGTGTAGATGGTTAAGACCATCCAGATGTACATCAAAACTACTCAGAGTCAACCAAATAGCTATATTGATAACCTTTGACAAGAATAAGAGTTTTATGTTAGAGATATGGTTTTACTTTTCATATCACCAAGTAATAGAGTGGTTAGATTTGAGAATAATGGAAAGCTTAGTCCAAGGTACATCAGCCCTTTTGAGATCCTTGATTGCATTAGAGAAGTGGCATATCAACTTGAACTCCCACTAAAACTATCTAAAGTACATGATGTGTTCAACGTATCACTCTTAAGAAATTAAATACCAGACCCATCACATGAACTCAACATAGAGGTGGTACCATTGGATAATGAACTCTCCTATGAAGAGAAGCTGGTGAAGATCTTAGATCAGAGGGAAAAAGTTCTACAAAATCAGAAAATGCACGTCGTCATAGTGTTGTGGGGAAACCAGAACTATGATGAAGAAACATGGGTATTAGAGGAATTGAGGTGGTAGAGTTACCCTCATCTGTTTTAGTGTTGGAAAAGGATGATTTGAGTGAAATTTATTGTAAGGTGGAAGGTTATAAGGACCCAATCATTTAGAAATAAAATTTCTTTTCTTGGAATGTGTTATGGATAGAGAAAAAACATGAAATTTTTTATTATTGGGTTTAATTGAACATTAAGTATCATTACTATTGATAATATATACATTAAACAGTGATTAAACATCTAATATAAATATAAGGTTTTAAAAAATCCTTTCGACACAGACAAAGTAGATGATAGCCTCATCCAGTAAAGTCAGGATGTAGGAAGATAATTTTTCATAGATCGGAAAGGAGGAATCAGCACTAGGATTCGCTATTGACCAAGCCCAATACAAGATTCAACATCTTATTCATGAAAGGATTCAACTACGGGAGAAGTTCAAGTTAATAAAGATTACCACTCGGGTGAAGTTATGTGAGACACCCCAAGAATCTGTCACCATCACACACCTTAACCTTATTTTATATGTGGGTATTATAAGGGGGTATGTAACAAGGTATTAGTTACTTATTGTGTAATACCTTTTATAAATAAAAGTCATATTCCACCAATTCCTTTATAAGAATAGTATTTCTTAAAAAAATGATGAATTTAATGAATTGATGTTTTAGGTAAAATGACACTTTTGAGATATATATACACTAATTTTTTATTTATAATATTATAAAAACAATTATTATAAATTATGATTATATAAATTCCTTATCTATAAATTATTAGGAAATTAGTTGGATAAGAGTTATATTTTTAAAGAATAAAAACGAAAGTGAATTTTTTAATTAAAGAATTTTTTTTGAAGAATTAAGGAATTATTTAAATAATTAATATTTTAAAAAAATATTAGTTTCAAATTAGTTTTATTAATAATAAATGAGTATATAATTTTTATGAAGTCTAGTGTACTTTTTATTAAGTTTTAGAACTAATTTTTGTCAAAACCCGTCAATTTTCAATAAATATTTGTTCTCATTTTAAATGGGAAAATTCACATACTTGGGAAATTATTTAGATAAAATAAATATTATTTTTTGTAATTAGGATATCTAAATTATCTAACAATTAGTTTTTCATAATTTTCTGTGAGAGTCAATTTTTTAGGTAAAAAATAAATAATATATAAATATATATTGTGTTTGATGATGTAATGATGACACAATATTGATGTAATAGATTCCAAAAAAATGGATCTTCGACTAAATATATGTTTTAAATTTAAGATAATGTGATTTTAGATTTATTTGACTAATTTTATAATGCCTTAGTTAATCCTCCAAAATGTATAATATATTTTATGATTTTAAGTTCATTTCTCTGAGGGTGTGACTCACCTCCACATTAATAGTTTAATATTTTAATCCCTTCCGACCTTAGCCTTATAAAATAATTTTTTCCACTTATCTTTAGAAAAAAACATGGGAAAAAAACCTGGGAAGGTTTGTAGTTTTTAATATTTAATTATATATATTCCAAAACCGAAAGTTTGTGAAATGGAAAAGAATTCCGATCTCATTTCATATATAAAACCATCCATTCTCCCAATTATCTACACATAACATACTTATATCACGTCCTAAATCTTATCTCCACTCCTTAGAGTCATCCCAAGGTGCCCTCAAGCTCCGAATAAGCCTCTCCCAAGCCTTTGGGATCACACATCCATGTAAGGGTTCTTTCCTTTCTCATTTTTGTCCAAATTTCCTTATATTGTTATACCATTTTATTTATCAATTACAAATGTTGGGGTATGTTTTCAAACCTCCCCCATACATTCATTATTATGTTTTAAGGATGAAATACCCCTATCAACCTCATTAATCCCTCCCATTTACAATTATTATCATGTCTAAACTCGATAAAGGATTTCTATCTCCTCATTTCCATTCAATCATTTATCTTATATTATGCATATCAAATTCCATTTTATGTGTTTGGATATTATTATCCATGATCCCCTTATAGACAATTTCATTTCTAAATGAGGATATTCCCCTTTATCTCTCATTAACCCATATTATAAATCCCCATGTGATGTCGTTATGCTGTCGAAATTGAACCACTATTTTCCATGCCAAAATCATCGTGTAGTGAATATCATGCCCATTTCACTATCAAGGGAATTCACCTTTTTGAACATATTGTTTTTTATTATAGTTTCTGATTTACTCATTCCACATTCCTATATCATGTAATAAATGATTATTTTGAATGAATCAATGTAATATTATCTATGTGGCACACTTAAACATGAGATTAAAATGTTCATGAACTGTGTTCCCTAATAGCGCTCCAATTCATTGGGTAATGATTAGTATCATGATAAATCATGATGGGATAGGGGTTTACCTAATTTCATTTGAAAAATGTTTCCACCATGTTGAGATAGGGGTTCGCCATATTCTTTTATGTTAAGGATGTAGTGTTTTAAGTTGTTCCCACATTTCCATGTTATGATAATAATGATATATAATGCGTTTATTTTTATGGTTCTCTTCCGCTCCATTGATATGCCTGTCGCCTAAAATGAATTTTATTATTCATGTTATTTCTTTATTACTCTCTTACTGAGCTATATAGATCACCCTTTTCGTATTTACATCCCCAAGTTATCCCATGAAATGAAAAGTACATAGAAATTTTGGGGTCATGTAAAAGAAGTTTTCAATAATGATATTGTATTTTATGTCTCAAGTTTCCCCATAATGTTATTTATCCAAAAAGACACTAGACCTCTCGATATTTTGGGTATTATTAAGTGCAATTTTATGCAATAATGAAGGATTAAATGTGTAATAAAGATCATGGATGTTAGACCTTTCCCTTTTCCTAAATAGCATCCATGTAATCTTATAGGATACCAAACAACATCTCGAATCGGGTGTGAGTAAAACTCAATAGATCAACACTGCTATGTCTAGAAAAACTAGTCTAATAATAATTTCATGAAATTAATTGATAAAAAGGTTTCTTAATTAATCAATTAACATAACATAACAGTGAACATATTTTGGAACCAAGCCAGAATATCTCTGAGCATATAGAAAATCATGCCAACCATAACCACAAACCATGGTATAATCATATTACAAGGCAATGACCTATGTATAGTAATTTTATTATATCGGGAAAATCCCTCTATATAAACATTTATTCATCTAGTCCAATCCCTATAAATAATCATTTTAGCATCTCAGCCAAGCCCCTTGTATAGGTATTTTAGCATAACTGGTTCATGCTCTCAATATAAGAGTTTTATCATAATCGGGCCAAGCCCTCTATATAATCATTTCTGTGTGAAATACTACACATGTCAAAAGGGAATGAAAAAACACATCATAAAATCACAACCCACAATTATTAATTCATCCATTTACAATTTGTCTTCAAATTACCCATTCATTCATTAAATTATATCTTAAACTTTTGTCATTCCAATTTTCACATCCATTTTCTATTAATAACCACCACTCATTCTATAATAAATAAAGTAATTTTCCATGGTGAAAAAATCAAAATAAATTGAAAGATATTACGTGTCATGCTAAAACATACTTTAATCTATTAACCAAATCATTATTGTTCAATGGAAGGCTCACCCGATGGGTAGCCGCACTCCAAGAGGAAAAACATTTGAATTTAATGGGATCTAAGGACTAACCTAACACATGATTTATAACCACCCATATTTCAATTAATTAATTCACATGTCATTAGGGAAAATTCCCACAATATTTTACATTCTTAATCAATTAGCAAAAGACCATAAGGTTTAGTTTTAGACCAACTACCTTTATCCAGTGATCAATAAAAGGCTTCCAATTGGTAACAACAACAAGAACAAAATTGCATAACATCAAAAAATGAAACATATCAAAAAGGATCAAGATAAACACTTTATTAATATATTTTAAAATATTACATCATAATAATAAGAAATAAGTGTAATATATGGTAAATAAAAATGGATACCACTCACTCGAGACTGATCGCTAGATCAGGGCATCATGAATCTAAGAGACAACTTTAAGGTCTTCAATAAATCATCTAGAGATAAATAGAGTAGGGATTCATGTGAATGAAGAATGAATCATACACATAGATAGGATTTAAGACCACTGATCATAATGAATACATGGGGTGTAATAATTTTACATCGTGTATTTCCTAAATAATTAGTGATGTTGAAAACTACATCATCTCAGGTTAAAATAACCCTAATCGAACATTACATGAAGTGAAATGGTTTCATGGTATGTATTCATTTCATACCATGGACCTATTTTATGGAATATTCCTAGTTATATTTACACATCACATAACATATACATGTTGTGTAAATATCCTAAAAATAGATTTAATCCCAGTTTCGGTTGAAGATTCAGAACCCCCTCTGAAGCCTTTCAAACTCACGGGAATCCTTCCTTATACCCTTTAAAATTTTATAAACAGATTCCATTAATTAAAATAACCTGAATTCCCAAACTTCAGGTCATTTTACCAATAAAAAATCTTCATCCTCAAATGATACTCAACCATCAATGTTCAAGGATATTGGAAAACCCAATAAAAGTTGTTCAATAAAAAACTCAAAGAGAGATGCACCTAGAAAAAGATGGGATCTTACAATTATCCTAAGGGAACTAAATGATATTACCTATATAACCCTTTAGATATAAAATTTATTTTTTTAAGACACACTATATTTCTAGAAATGGAACACATCCCCAATATAAATAGTGACAGAAATAACTAATTATATGAATTAAATTCTCTTGATGCACAAGAGTTGGTCTATGGAAAATCTATATATGAGACAATGAGAGAGGAATATATTCTCAATACACAATTACTACACAGTTATACCAAAATGGTAAGATAACTAAAGAGATATGGTTTTATTTTCACAAAGTATAGTAATGAATTAGTCCTTGGTGATAATGAAAGTATAACATGCAAGGAGGTAGTAGATGTAAAGGATGGTGATAAATTGAAAGAACCCCCATATTTTGATATGTATTAAATTAATCAAAATAAATACAATATTTTTGTTGACCCTCCAGGTGGTGTAAAACCTATTAGATATAAATCACAATTTATTAAACAAGAAGACATGGATAGAAAAGTAAGTACCTTTAAAGCACGATTGGTTGTGATGGGTTACAAGAAATGTCAAGGAATAAACTATTATAAGACTTTATCACCTATCAAACATATAAAATATATTAAAATATCACTTGTAATAGAATCCTTCCTTGATTAAAATATTTGGAAAATGGATATAAAAAATACTATCAATAATGGGAAGTTGGTTGAATATGTCTATTTAAATCAACCTAAAGTGTTTATATAGTAATATAATTATCATAAAGTATTAAGTATTTAGAGATCCATTTATAGATTGAAACATATATCAAGATCATGAAATGATTATTTTTATGATCCTCTATGGGAGTTTTGTTTCATTAAGAAAAAAATATAGTTATGTATCTATGATAAGTTTAATGGGAATTCCATCATTTTTGATAGTATTATATGTTTATGATATATTAATTATGTTAAAAAAAGTTCATGACCTATAATCATTATAGAATTATTTAAATGAATGTTTATCTCTGAAAGAATTAGGTCAAGTATCCTATATTCAAAGGATCATGATCTGTCAACATAGTTATCAGAGGCTTATATGTCTATATCAAAGAATATATATTGACATGGTACTCAAATAGTTCAATATTGAATAATACAAGAGAGGGTTATTTGCAATGTCACACGATATTAATCTCTTTAAGAAAATGATTCCAAAAACATGGGAGAATATTTAAAGGATGGTCATATTCCCATACACCTCAGTAGTGGGTTATATGATTTATGACATGCTTTGTAATACATTTCAAGGTGCCATTTCATTGATCATGGTGAGAGGATATTGAGACAATCAAGGGGAGCTTCATTGGGAAACTATAAATAATCTCCTGATGTACTTGAGACATACATGGGATGTGTTCCTGGTGTGTGGAGGAGATTAGGATCTAGTAGTGAGTGGATATACTTATGGATGATTCTAGATAGATCATTATATCCTGAAATTATATTCAGGATATGCATTTTTTTCTGAATAGTGGTGTAGTGAGATGAATAAGATTGAAGCAACCTATGGTTGCTAAATCAATAGAGTAATATGATTATATAGTGTATTATGATACAACTAAATAAGAAATATAGATATGTAAATTTATCTCAAATATTAGATTTTTAACTAGATGTGTTAACCTTATTACAATATGATGGATAATACTATAGTAGTGGAAATTTCCAAGGATCTAAGGTCACACTTGAGGACAGATAATATACTTAGGAGGTTTCATCTCCCACATGATCTTACTCAGAGTTATGATGTTACAGATAGTAGATAAATTAAAAATGACTACTTGGTTTACTCCTTAACAAAATATAAATGCAAACAAAATCATGACTCTCATTTGAGAGCTAATGGGTTAAATATTTATAGCAGGTGGCTCTAGTTCAAGTTAGACTGTTGTGAGAGGGTTCCCTTGACACTACTCCATTAGGTACTTTTTTTACCAATACATGCATATATTATGATATATATGTATATATATATATATTTTTGTGTCTGTTTGTTTATTTTACCATTATAGTGTTGATACATCTTCATACATTATTTTCATGGTAATGTCCTTATATTATATGTCGTATCAAATGGTTATTGAAGTTCCCAATCTGTAATGAAAACCTAAAGATACTTTAGTAGTAATATTAAAAAATCATGTGATCTATATATATTATTGATATGAAATAAATGACATTATGATATCAAGTATTGAAGGAATGTAATAATTTAAGATTATTCTCATGATATTTTGAGTTGGGGATATTGGGAAGAGGATATCATGAGGGATGACTTGGTGATAGGAACACCACATGTTTTAGGTGACATTATTTTATCCTATTTACTAGAATTTTTATTGATCACTTCACTTAACATTTTTATCAGTGTGTTTTGTTTAATCATGTACTTTGTTGTAAGAAAAAAACTATAAATTTGATGTTGTGGTGAGGTATCTTGTGATGGGGGAATCATTTGTGGTATGGAATTGGTTGGATGATTAATATAATATTAGTATCTTCTGAGTGAGTAAAGGATATATCAGGCCCAGATGGAAAATATGGTAATACCTTCACTAAATCTATAACCATAATGGAATAAGGTAAATCGATATAGTAGGGTCATACAAAGTATAAATAATATTTATAAGGATAGTGACACATGTTATGAATCCCTCTTTATAACATATCATGTGATATAGAGATTGTGTTACAGAATATGTGTTCATAGAGAAGGTTTTTCTTTCTATAACTATACCTAATATTCTCAAGGGTATTGATTGATTTCTAGACTCCATTCATGATTTATGATTATCACTCAAAGCAATTGAGATATGGACTTAGAGGGTCACATACTAAGAATATTCAATAGTTTATCCTATTATAAGTGAATATGAGTTTCATACATGTTGGGAATCACCACAGGTTTTATGTGTTGTAGGAGTTTGGCCAATCACTATTAAATAAATTAATTCAATATTAATTTATTTTACCAAAATTATATTTGAATTTATTTACTCACTATATTTTAAAAAAATTTATTGAATACAAAATAGATATTTTTCAAACAAATATTATTATTCGAGGTTTGTTTAGTATTTAATGGGATAATCATGTCAATTTAAGGAATTTTTTTATCATGTATCTTATATTAGATGTATAAAATATGTGATAAAATATAACTTACATTTCAGACATAGTTACTAAGTAATATAGTGTCATTAAAATATTATTTAGATGTTTTAAATTACATAGGATCCTCTGTGCAATTTTCATGAATTTAAACCAGCCCATATAATATATGATCCTAAATTATAAGTATAAATCATTCCCTTGAATTTGATATCCTCCCAGGCATCTATCATAAATTCTAGTGTGAGAATAAGATATTGTGAACCCTGAACTAATTTTATTTATCTTGGATTGAAGAAACAGTGCTGAAGCGCTAGCGAGGGAAAAAAAGAAATCTTCATTTTTCTACACTAACACCTAATAACCAATGAAAGAAATACTAATACGATCTTTAATCATGTTTGGATGATATATACCGATCAAAATCTAGTTTCTTTAAGAAATGATTAGTTTCTAATTGTTGAATGCCCTTACATGAACAAATCAAATGAGGTCATGGTTCAATAGTATATTAATGTTTTTTTAATTATAAACAAGATCCTCAAGTTGTATCCATGCATTCTACATCACTAGTGAAGATGTTATCACATAAAAACTCAAAAGAGAACTTTAAAATCTCATTGATGCATGATTCTATAGTGCGATTGGTACCCAAAGTAACTCCCTATTTAATAAGCACTATTTTACACAATAACTACATAGGAATCCCATTTATATTTATTAAATTTAACATTGATCAATTATATTAAATTTATTAATTATTTATTAATTATTCATAGTTCATATTAGTCATTAGATATTAGTAGTTATAATGTTTTCATGCTTGCATCAGTATGGTGGTATTGATCATTATTACATGTTTATAAGTTCATCATATCAATAATAGTCAAATTAAAAGAATAATAATTTTATTATTAATTATAATTATTTATTTTAATTTCATTGAAGTACAATAATGATTCATAAGGAAACAATTCCCGATTCACTATTTTGAGTAATTGTATCAATCATGAGGGGTTACATTATAATGTTATTAATTTGAGTATTTCTATACCAAAACCATAAAAACAACATAAATTAATATTAAATACTGTATATATCTAGTACTTTTCTTCTTTAACTCTCTAAAATTATAATTATGAAAATATAGTTGCATTGTCCATGTTGGTGGTTGAACTAGCCGAAACATGAATAAGCTAAAAGGAATGAATGATTAGGATCCATCAATATTTCATTATTATACCATTTTTTAGAAGTATATTTATGGTAATTTTATGTTATTAATGTTATTAATTATAATTAGGAAACATTAAAATAAATCGGTAATGGAGAAGACATTACCCACTACCAAGAAACTGGATTATCACTTACGAACCTTCTTTATAATGAAGTCTTTTAGACTTATCCTTATAACCAGAGGCTCCCAAACATGATGAAGGATTATACATGAGAGAAATTGGTAATAGTTTATTAAAAAAACAACAAATGATATTTTAATTTAAATGGGTGGAGGAAGGATCATTTTATAAATGAAATTAAATGACATTTCTTTTAAAACTCATCATAGTTGAAGGGAAATATTATAATCCCATGGGAGTTAACCCAGTTTGGAGAGTAAGGTAAGGATATTTTTTTGGATAATAAAATTTATTTCAAAAACTAAAAAGTCCCTATTAAATATATAATTATCAATTAATTTATCTAAAATTTTTATCTTGTTATATTTACCTTATTTTACCATAATTTACCGTATTTACCGTAGTAATCATTTTCATACAAAAATATGATCTTTACTTTATTACCTAAAATTAAATCATCAATTCAAAATAAGTAATACGTTTTATTAAAATCATTATTTAAATATGATAAATTTTAATTTTAAACAAAAACACATAATATATAGATCGATACTTTTTAAACCATTTCTTTGATCACGAATGATTATATTTTTAATTATTATTATTCATTAATTATTATTTTGATGTTAATTATTTATTTATACAAGTAAAATATATTATTTATAATCAATTTTTTATTTATATATAAGGATTACATTTAAGTAATGTAAAATTTTATATACCTATATGGAATATGTATTCCCATTATCAATATAACGACTATAATGAAATTTTCAAATCCAATATGTTACCTTAAGTACATTTTTAAAATTTATTCATCTTTTTACCTCATTTATTCTTCAAAACATAAATCATATTTTCAATATTTTTCTTGATTTTTATATTTATTCTTAGCAGTATTATTTTCATGGGATACTGAGAGGAATAATATTTCAATCTTGGAGTCTCTATATTTACTTGTACTTATTGGCCACATTTAGTTTTAAAAATTATGTTTCATATAATTTTATTCTAAAATAAATGTTCATTTAATTTTATATTGTAATATTATTCCTTAATAAAATACTGAATTATTCATTTTTATTTTAATTGCAAGAAAAATAAGTTATTCAATTACATAACATGTAATATAAAATATAAATTCATACTAAAATTTTTGTTATAGTAGTCACCTTCTCACATTGTTTACCTATAATGTTGAATGTATTATTTTACAAAAAATATCTTTAACTTTTAGTCACTTAATAATTTTAATCATACTTAAAATATCATGAACTCTGTGATTTATCTTTTTAAATTCAATGGTTTATATTATTATACCATATAGTAAATTTTCTATCACTTCATAATTGATTTACCATTGTGTTTATTCAAATTTCTTGACTAGTATACTAGAATTGAATTGTTAATTTTCTTATAATACACATTTGATTCACATTTGTAATTTTTATTCAACAATTATATTATAAACTCTTAATATCCTATAAATCACTAAAATGATATATATATATATATATATATATATAATCCACCTTATATACAAAGAGTTTCTCTCCACGACACCAAAAATTAGAGTGGTGTTTTCTAGGAAACCTCATCCATCAATAAATAAAAATCATTTAGATTATGAGTTACCTCTATTCAATTTCTCCATAACTCATGGATGTTCTAGTGCCCAAATTAGAGGATTAGTAGGGTGAGTTAGTGATCTCATTTAATGAATTATTCTAATTTAATGCAATATATTAGCATATCTAATGTATTGATCCTATCATATTTGAGTCTCACAACCTCACTCTAATTATACTAAAAATTAAGGAATGAAAACAAATAAATTAATAATGTCTATCGATGAAGTACTGCTCCTTTTGGTCTTTGGTTAGTCCCCCCAATCATGTATTTTTCCACAATGTCAAGCAATGTGGTCACACCATGTACTTTCCTAGTCCAATCATCTTAGAGTCTCATTATGTTTGAACTCACAAGTCCCACGTGAATGTATATAGCTTTTAATTTCCCCACTACAAGGTTATGACCCAAAATAAGGAACTATATACATATGATCTTGGTTATTTTGTGCCACCTAATATAGATCTCCCACCAAAACAATACTAGACCAACTGGGATTCTTGTGTATAATATCATTATGAACTTTGATATCCAATAAATAGATCTTTTTTACTCAAACACTTAGTCAAGATCATAAATTATTTGGTTCTTCTTCATTATTTTGAATACAAGGGAATACAAGTTGTTTTCTTTTTCTTCTTCATCAAATCTCCTAGATTCTATCTCATTATCTCCTATATATAGCAGTATTTTATGTTTCCTAAAGAAAATAAATTATTTTATAGTATCCATGAGCACCACATTTGCAAGAATGTATTCCTTATTCTTTTCAACACATATATATTCCCAAAATAATATCATGAAAATTAGTTTCCAAAATTGAATTTGAGAACAACATTAATATTTGGAAGTAGTAGTAATCTAATCACTTTTAAATAAATCAATGTTACTCCTGGTTTATCTTCTAATTCCAACCCATTGGAATTAAAGTCATAGACTTCTTAAAGACTCTAGATTCTTTCCATATTCATGAGAACATGAATATCGAAGCTTTTAATCCCCTGCAATATTATTTACTTCCTTTTCCTTGAAATATAAACATGTGTATGGAAATATAAAACATTGTGATGTGACACATTCCCTATATAGCATCGATCTCATCTTAACAATATATCTATAATCATTATCACCTTCATTTTGATGTAGAATTGTTAGTATGCATCCCAATTCATTCTATTGATTATGATATTTAGCTTCTATGAAGACTCACTTGTGCATGATCTGATATATTTTTCAAATTCTCCATAAAACATAGTTATTGAATTCTCTATATTCTTGTATGCATAAATAGTCCTTATATATAAATAATTCAATGTCAATATTCATACATGGATCACCATACAGGGATATCCTTATGTTTGGATCCCCTTACAATGATGATACTCATGAAAATCCCCTTACGTGGATTTTAACATATTGAATCTACTTATGTGGTTTACTTATCCATGATTCCCATTTGTCAACCAATCTATTTCACATCCCTTTATATTTTGTCTCTTTTGTGGAATTTTATACATCATACATCCTATTAAATAAATCTAAAGATAGCTAGATTTAACTTCAATTACTTTATATCCTCATCCAAATTTTTATAATATATCTTAAACTTTAAAAAAATCTCAAAAATTCATCAAAATATATCCCTTTATTTTTTCATATCAGCTTCAATTACTCCACATATATTAAATGAATTCTCATAACATTAACTAACATTTTATTTATAACCTGGGTTCTCAATTAAATTATTTTTCTATAACATATATATCCCTAGAAATATGTTTTGATAGTGTTTATATAGCCATAAACACCTATCAATAATTTAAATATCAACTCATCAATCATCATAATATTATAATTTCTTTTCCTAAATCCATACAAGATAGATTTCCAAGTTGCAGCCTCAAAGATCATTAATAAAACACTTTGTCTTTCCTTCTTGTCAATCCTATTATCAAAAAATACAATATGTTCATTTAGTAACATCAATATCCCCCTTCATATTTTATTAACAATACCATTATCATATTCTCTAATGTAAAAGTAGTTAATCTCCCCCATATTAACAACAATTGAAAAGGGAAAATAAGGTTCTTCCCATATCACCTGACTTCTTTCAAAAACAACATCTTCTCCCATTTTATATATAATAGAATCTTAATCTATATTTTAAATGAATGATGGAACCACTCATAAATTAGTCAATATCCTTTAGTTAATCGACTCTCTGTCTACATGACCAAGACTATTGTATAAAAAATGAGCAACTTCACCGATACATTAGGGGTGTCCATTCATAAATATAGTATGTGATACCATTCCCATTTACATATCTTTGGGGTTGATAAATCAGATTTATCATGAAATAAAACTTATCCTATATCATGAACAAATGTATCAGAATAGTTCAATTTCATGTCACAAAAAAACCCTTTATCTCATCTTACACATCATCCAATACTCACCCTTCATAAATATATTAGATAATATAAAAAAAATAGATATGAGTCTGATTGGAATACCAAATTTCTAGTTAAGGTTAATCAATCTATAAATTCCAGATCCATTGTATAGTGATAATTTGATAGATTATCTTCACATTTTCTCCCATTCAAAGGATTCAATCACTTTATCTTCCCCTTTGACAGTTATAACACTCCAAGAAGTTACCATTATTTTATATATAGTGTATTCAACACTCATCAACTCCCTTGAAAATATTCTCTTTCAATTCCATGGATGTTATTATAGATAAACATAAGATAATAGAAGTAGGATGGTTTATTTCTTACTCTATGTAATATCAAAAATTTTGGGATCTATCTATTAAATAATATATTTCGGTATTTCTAGCTTTCACATTGGGATATATCTACATTATTGTTATAATTACTCACTTCCAATTCTGAAATACCTTAGATATCAAGTACTTAAATCTATTTCTAACTTCCTCTTTATATGGAATGGAATCATTCACCAATTTTAATACAGATATTATCCCTAATGGTACTTTTTTATTTGATTCAATCTTCTTAATAATTTCTTTTTTTTGTCAAAATAAGAGACATATAGTTATTATAAGTATGAATAACTTCTTTTCACCTTCTACATAGAAATTCTAGAACACTTTGGACATCATCCTTATAAAACCTCTTGAGAAATTCAGGTTCTTCTTTGTTTGAATAAAAATTATTGAATTCAATAGTTATTAGATCCTCTTTTATTTTTTTATTAATTTTCAATTGATTTATCCAAATATCTAAACAATATTTTTAAAAATACATATTAAATTTTTCAAATAGATGTTTTCATAACTTTTGTGTAATATTTTATAGGAAACACATTCATTTATTTATATTAAATGTTATAAATCAATAAAATATTAGTATTTCTATTCTAGATTGATTCACTTTTCAAATTCATCATTGATACTTCTAATATTGATCTCTATATATTGTTTGTGATGATGCATGGTTTTACTATTTTACCATAACATAATCATCATCATTTGGGATTGATTTTTTTTAACATTACATTTAAACATCTTAGGTGTTCCTTGATCAACCATATTATTTTCTATTACTTTATTACCTCACGAAGGATATTCATCATTCTTTCAAGAATTATTTTTGGATTGCAGTTATTCTTTATCCTTTATATATTCTCTCCTTTTCTTGTATCCTCCTATTATACTTATAAATATAAATTTTATACCAAAATTTAGTGGATATATTCCTTTTCCTCCAAAAAACTAAAAAAAATATTATAAATATTCATTTACTTACTAAAGATGCAATCTTGAAAAAATTAACCAGTTAATGTTTTTGTGTATAACCGCCCCTCTTTTGGAATATTCGTGGGGGGATTCTTCTTTTAAAGGAGGTTATATATCCCTTGATTTTGTTGTCAAATTTTCATCATTTTTTATCATCCTAATTTTCCTAGTTTTTTAATCAAAATCTATAAAAGCATTAAAAATGAATTAGTACAGGAGAATTCTTTGGGTCTATCGGATACCTTATTCCAATAGCTTGTTGAAAAAAGATAAAAAGATAATTTCAAACTCATATTTCCAGTAATAAGAATATTATTGGATCCATGAATCTCAATAAACAGTTATTTGTGAAAATATGTCTTTTCAATAATATTATAAGTTATAGCTAGGGTTGTTTCAAGATTTAGTAGTCTCACCTCAAGCTCATCAAACTTCATTTTGGGGGAGTTATCATCCTCAATTTATTTCATTCTATCTTCCTAGTAATTTTTATAAAAAGTATCCTGAATTTCACCTAATTCTTATAAATAGTTTTCATTATATTTTATTCTTGTATGGTTTACCCTTTATCTGAGTATATTTAACATTGATGGTTGTTTTATATAGTTTTTCAAATGCATGGATAGCTTCAATAAATAAAATTTCAAATACCACTTTCTTTCAAACATGCCTCTATAATTCTTCAAAAACTCGGAAAAATATTTTACTGAAAAGTTATATAACTTGTTCCTTTTCTATTACATGATTGATGAGATAAATACACTTACTATACTTATTTATTAGTGAATAACTCATCTATTAAAATTCAACTATATGTGACTTTTCATCAAGAAATAATTTAATAACATTGAAAAAATAAGTGAACTCTTCTTTAGGAACTTTCTTTAAATAATATTTTTTTGAGAGTGGAGGTATTCAATTGTATTGTTGGATTCATCTTCCCCGTAATCTTCACTACATGATTTTACTTCTTAAACATGATCATTCTATGAAAATTTATTAGCAAAAAAAATAACTTTGAGATACTTCATAGTGTAATAGAACTTTATTTCCACTTGAGATATTTCTTAATTTACTTGACTCCCATTCCATCATATTATTTAGGTTTTTGGATGAGGCCTGCTTTTTAGCATAAAAAGGGATGGAGTATGTGTTCTCCATTTGATAAATCTTAATATGTTTATAAAATAAACATTTCATATAAATCTATTAATGTAACTTGTAAATTATATCCAATAAGATGATATTTGGTTATCTCTTCAACCACTTGTTGTTCCAAGATTGGTGGCCACTGGGGCGGGTGAATTAGTGGGATCTTTTTATGACTCATTATAATTTAATTCAACCTATTAGAGAAGTTAAAGTATAAATCCTCTAAAGATTTTGTCTCACAACTTCACTTAGTTTTTGTAGTAAATAAATTCATAAGACCACATTGATTTATAAGCTTTAAACTTCAAATCATTCTTCTTTCCATGATTGGTTAGTCACTCTAATCATATATTCTTATACTATTTCACAAAAACTAGTTACACCATGGTTTATCCCATCCCTATCATTATATAATCAAACTAATCTCTAGAAATTGGGTCCCAAAAGAGAGTATACCACTTCACACCATCCCATTACATGGTTATGAATCAAAATAAGGAATGAACTCCTTATGATCTAGGATTCTCTTATGCCACCAGATATAGATCCCCCTCCATGAATTGAATGGATAAATGAGTCTATCCATGTAAATTATATTCATGATATTTAACAACCGATGAACTAATCGTACAATATCATACTATCACTCTACATAGTCCTTGATTTGGTTATTACTAAGTCTTCTTAATACTCAGGCATGAAGGTATACTTATAATTATTCTCCTTCTTTAAATATCCCAACTCTTGTATCTATTTTCTCTCCTTGATATTATAGTGACTGATTTTCAATTAATAATTAAATTATGAAATATTATCCTTGAGAAAAATATTCCCAAGAACACCTCCATACTTATTTTCTTCATATATATATTCAAAAAATTATATCATGAGTAATATTTTCCAAAATGGAATTTTGGAAACTCATTTATCTTCAATATCATGAGTGATATCATCGCTTTTTAAACATTCAATGGTTTTAACAACTTTTCTTCACAATAAAACAGATATGAATTGGATTAATGTTCCTTCTTAAGACTCATTTTTCTTTCCCCTTTCATTGGAGTTTGAATATCATGGATGATAATCCTCTAAAAAAATTATTTTTCAATTTCATTGAAGTATCCACATGTGCATGGATATATGAAACTCTATGGCATAGAAAATTTTATCTATAGTGTGGATATCATATCAATATGCTATCTTGAACTAGCACCTTTTTTATTTTGATATTAATTTCTCAGCATGCATCATAACTCATTAAAGTGATTTGGATATTTAGTTTCTATAAAGATAAACACGCCATAATCTGATTAAATTTCAAAATTCATTATAAAATAGAAATCTAGAATTTTAAATATTCAATAAATGATAAATAATCCTATTACATGAATCTCATTACATAAATGGATCCCTATATATAAAAATATCTCCATATATATTCCCTTACAATAATGTGAGTCATGTGAATCCACTTTAAAGAATTTCTATAAATTGAATCTCTTTATCTGGTTGACTTATTTTTGATTCCCTAACATCAACCAATATGTTTTGTATCATTATATATGGATTCTCTTCTATAGATCCATTTACATACTAGATCTCCTTCTATGAATATTTTTTTTTTCTAGATTTATCTTTAATCAACGTGAAAAATCATCCATCCTTTAGAGGTATTCCATAATAATTTAAAATTATCTCTAAATATCAACCTAGTTTATTCCGTCACCTATTCATAGTAGCTTGAATTAATCCATATATTTTAGAATGAATTCATAAAAAATTAATTAGACAGTTATTTTAAATGGGGGTTCTCAAGTGCCATATTTATCCCACACTTAAATATCCCTTGAGATATATTGTTGACATGGTTTCTTCAACCATTAACACCTATCACTAACATTAATATCTGCTTATCAATTGTAACAATTAATTATGTCTTTTTCATGAATCATTCCAAGATATATTTCTAAACTAAAACCTAAATGATATTATAAAACATACAATGAATTTCCTTCTTTATAGACTTATTGAAAAAAATATCTCAATATTCTTAAAAATTAAAATTTAATCATTCTTCATTGCCTTCACCTTATGCTGGTCACTTGATTTGGGCCATTTTACTTAAATTCAATTTTTGGGGAATCATTAACTTATTAAATTATCGTCAACTCATTTAATGATTATTGATCATCTTTGAAAATTTTAGACATATTATTCTTTAAAAATTTACATCTTTTTTTAATATGACAATCGTTTAAATTTATGTTAATAGAAAAATAAACACAATAATAATTTCCAAAATCTAAAATCTCTATTGGGTTCTTAAATCTAACTATTATGATTTTAATTAACCCACAATCATCATAAATAATATATACTCCACATAAATCCTTATAAAGAAACTAAAAAACATAAAATTACAAAGAATTAATTTCCCCTTTATTTATCACACCCTTTGACAAAACAATACAATACCATCCTTTATAATAATTTTTTGGTGAGAACTTCCTTATTTTAATGTTCACAAATAATGTTTCTTATTTTTATATTTCATTCAATGCCTTATCATTGTAATATATTTTTTGGATCATCTGTAAAAAGAGGCTAATTTTTTATTTACCCATTGTTAAAAAGTTATACTACTATTTAAGACGATCTTCTATTAGTAGGATTGTGTTATTGCTCCATGTAATCATTAATTTGACATTGTGACTACCATGATATACCGATATGCAGTGATAAACTAGAGTAAAGCTACTATACCAACCAAGATAAGATACATCCAAGTAGATTTATCACTAGTAGATTTTACCATTGCCCATTAACTATACCAGACTAATCTACCATAAAACAAATCTACCAGCAGTCAGTACTACCACCACTTCTAGATGGTGCTACTGTCAAATGATACTACCGCTAAAAGATGGTACTATAAATTAGTGCTACCATTATTAAAAAAGTTCTACCTCCATATGAAGATACCATTCTAAAATTATACCTCCACTGAAGATCTACCATCATAACAAGCTACGTACAGTGAGCTGCCATAACTATCTAGAATTAGTTTCAAAATTAATTCTCTAAGGGAAAGTTTATACATAGAATTCTAGACATAATAATTTGGATTTTCAAATGATTATTCCTAAAAAACTAACTATATATATAAAAGGAAAATATATTCTGTTCTAGATATTTTGATTAATATAAAGATTCTAATTATTCTAAAATTATCCAGCAATGGATAATTGGACCTCAATTGTTGTATATTTATAAAAATATTTCTCATATGAATGTGTTACTTAGAGGAACATGGATAGACATAGAAATATATAAACTCATATTCTAGAATAAAAAAAATTCAAGAGTCAAGTGATTGGAAGAATATAGAAAACTATAGATTGAAAGAATGAATCTTTTACCAAACATTTACGACCCCTTGTTTTCCGACACCTTTTTGAAACTTATTTGATCACCTTCCAAACAAAAAAATCAAGGGACTATGATAACTTGAATTAATTAAGTTTAATAAGAACCACTTATTCCTATATCTGATATCTTACTCTTTCAATTCACTCTTTTCATTCATGAAATTCTTTTTTACTCTATTTATTTGTAAAAACACAGTATCCAGTGCTAAACTTGAGAGTGCATGACACCCTATCTCATTTCTTCTCATCTATATTCCCATGAACAACTATAGAAGAGGTCATCTGTGATATGGTATCATGTTATATCCCAATAATAACAGTAGAAGATGATTTTTTCTTAGACAACCTAATGAGATTTTATATTTAAAATCTGCTCCAGGTTGTGGGATAGTTTATTATTATAATAAATTTCTTAGTAGTGGGAGAATTGTAGGTTGAGGGGAATATGTCTTTCCTTGATACATGAAACCTTATTTAAAATTGTGATGTTCTTTATTTTTTATGTTTTTCTTATTTTAAATTCAACCAGTTTCAGTTTTCTAAACTTCTAAACAAAACTATACTCTAATAATTAACTAAAATTAGTTTTTTATATACTATGTTTGATATGAATTGATTAGTTTCAAAAACTAACGTAATTTTAAAAGTATTTTAACTGATATATGATCAATTTACTCATAATAATTTGAAAATATCTTTTTTATATATATATATTATGTTTTATTAATTGGGTGTTTTTATCAAAACATGAATTTATGTTTTTTAAAAAAATTAAATAGAAAATTTATTGTAAATTAAATTCAACCCCCTATTGAATTTTTCACTGGGACTAACACTTTTTTTTGCACTATTAATTTACAAGACTACTATTTCTTTGAAATTATAAATATAATCCAATAGAAATATATAGGGAAGGAAATTGTTTATTTTTTAACTTGCCCCATTTAAACTATTATCTTACATATCACCCTCTTATAAAATCTATTTGATAGTTATTAAAATCGATGACCCATTGAATCAATATTTATGGACTCACAAATTATTTACTAACTTAAATTTATGACTTTAATGATTATATTCTTCATAATATATGGAAATATTTTTTTAGATATTTTCATGGAAGGGTATAAAATATTCACACCTCAACATCAAAAATGAGGCCTTACTTTTTAAAAAAAATTAGATTCCAAAATAATTTTAGAATATCCTCTAAGACATTAACATGAACAAACATGTATTTATTTTAATTTAATTCATTTTTATATTTCTATTGGATTAAAATTATGAGTATAGTGTCCAATAAATTATTCTACAACCATTAACACCCTCTTCTTAATTCTCATTGTGATCTTTGAATATTTCACTAACATATCCTTTTATAATTTTATAAAATACACACCATTTTATAATTTTAGAATATAAATTTAACTAATAATATATTTTTTCTATCAAAGGAATTATAAACTTATTTAGATAGATAAATAACTTTCATTAATATCCCTATAGGCTTGTAAATTTTGTATCCTTATATCTTTTGAATATTGAATTGTAATATTAGTGAAATTCCTTCCCCAGCCTTATTAATTATTTTCAAATGATGTCACATAAGGCTATTTACCCTTAGATACATACTAATAATACATCTTAAATATTGGATCATAATACATACATACATTAGTCATATTTTTATTTATACCATAACTCATGCAATAACCTTTAATTTTTTTTTCTTTAAAACCATGAAACCTATATAATATTTATAATATGTTATTCTATTAATTATTTTAGTTAAGTATAAAATTTATTTTCCTTGGAGAATTTTTGATCCTCTCATTCACATAAGTGGTTTTCCAACTAGATTCGTGAAACATATCCTTGTGATTATTTACTCTTTTATATCAATACTCAATATCCTTATGTCCATATATATGACATTACTAAAACAATAAATGTAATATTTTTTTTTGAATTTTTTAAGCTCATATTAGGAAAAATATCTAAAACTGTATTTTCCATCCAGTATTTTATTTTGAAATTAGAAGGTTTTGCAATGAATGGTATTTTATTCTTCATTCTTTTATTTGGTATACTGTTCCCAAAAACTCTTCTATAACATATTTTTATATAACATCAAATTTAATCATAAAGAGAGGTAAATTAAGTCTTCCCACACTCCTTTTTTTATTATTCTTTTATAGAAAATTATATAATAAAATATATGATTTTACATTTTCATTTATCCCTAATCGTTTTTAGTTGTCTTTTAAATCTATTTCCCTTTGGGATATATTTCATTTTTTCCCACCATTTTAATGTCAATATCATTTAAAAATATAATATTTCTTTATATTTTAAGATAAAAAACTACATTTTCATCATATGCATAACCTATTATATATATATGATGAGGTCATTATTTATTTAAACCCATATCTAATTTTCCTTTAGATTAAATAATTATCTATCATTCCTTTATATTCTTTAATATTTAAATTTTATAATATTTTTCAATGTTATATTTATGAATCTTAATATTTTCTCTATAGCCAAAAATATTTCATTAGAAATAATTTATTATTTATTTAAATTCCATAATTTTATGATAAATATTTTTAATATTTTATTATTATTTTATTTAACTTGGTGAACTCCGCTTATATAACATCCATTACCACATAATCCATAGTTAACAAAAATTATTAAATTGTGATTCAATGATCCTTAGATTCAATATATTTGATTATTTTTTAATTCATAATATATATATATATAATCAATATTTGTTTTTAGGTAAAGTTTTTCTAAAATAAAAATGACTGAAAACATAATATTATAAATATAAATTTATTTATTTATTTATATGATTTTAGATTTTTGTGTTTTATTTTCTTCTATGAACAATGCTAATTTAGTCAATGATTTTTAAGGACACTTTTTTTCTATTTAAATTCATTTCCTATATATGAATCATATGTTTATAGTAAAGTAAAAATATTTGTATCAAAAATCAATTTATAATGAGGAATTATTACAATATATATCTTTTATAGTTTACGAATTTTATACATTGTTTAATGATAATAATCCAGCTAGTATGGTAGGATATCGAGTTTTATACCTAGAAAAAAACCTTTATTGTTGTAAGATTTGTGTTATAAGGATAACATGTTAAGGACATGTGTCTATTTAGATATATGAAATGCTAACACGGGTTATAGGTTGGGCCTATTGAACCTTGATGTGATGAACCTAGGATGTAGTATATAAATAGTGGTGTTAATGTCTTAGTTTTTTATTTAGTGAAATTTTATTCATGTTTCCTTTTTTTAGAATGCTCAAGGAAAATATATCATTAAAAATCATACTTTGGACTCAATCCTCAGTTTTATATAGAAAGAGTTAATTATATGTTGGTTGGGTCTGTTAATGATCATTAAAAGATATATCTTCAAGTCTATATGAAATATGTCCAACTATTGGATATGTTAAACATCATAAATGTTGATTGAGTGGGATTGATAATGTTTATGGCCATGATTGATACATGATTTGTATATCTTTAGTTTATTATGTGAATTTATAAACATATGATATTGGTAATGATTATATTTACTTAAGTATGATTGGATAAAATTGAACCTTTTTGTAGGTATTTAATAAAAATTAATAATAATTATATGTAATAAATATAATAATAAAATATTGTAGAAATCTTACAAAATTGAGATATGTAAATTTACAATAATTTATTCAAATATTTTTCATTTATTTGAATTAAGGTGTTAATTCAAAGTAGTATTATGTTTGATTAAATTATTTAATAAAAATTAATAAAAAATTAAATATTAATGATTTTAGATTATATATATATATATATGACACATACTAATATAATTTTCATGAATTAAAAAAATTGGCTAATAAAACATGTGTGAATTTTTTACCTACAATTTGCTTGTGTAATAGTTATTCATACTTGGTTTTAATTAAGTCAATGATTTTATATGTGTAGTAGTTGGACTTATTTTATTATGTTATAGTTCCCAAATCCCTGAATTTGGAAACCTATACAAATTTTTCTTAGTAGAAACATCACACAGTAATTATTAGAATACAATTGAGTATTCTTTATTATCCTCTTTATAATTTAAAAACTCTACACTTTTATGTACATTTTTAAGAGCATAATGACTGGTCTTGTGATGAAAAATTATTTACAAAAGAAGAAAGAAATCACTATGATAATAGAATGTTATCATATTTTTTATGTAAATTTTAATTTGTGGTTATACATTTTTATTTTTAATCCCATATTGTAAAATAGAAAACAATTATTATTTTTTATAAGGATTTACTATTTCATTCGGATGAAGAAATGGTTGAAGCTACTTTGGATATTAAGGAACTTAAGAATATGAGACCGATTCAGGTGGCCACTACAAAGGATCAAGGTGAGTGGGATGATAAGCATGCTCGCATCCTGTGTATAGGCCTCAATATGGGGATGATTAGCAAAGAGGAATATAAGAAATCATGGGACAACATGGCACTTCAATTCAAGGGTACCTTGAAAGATCCCCCCGACACTTAAGTGAATTCTATTACCTGGGTTTTGTTTAGGGAAAATGTTTCCAAACAACTCACTCTCTTCTTTAACAAATCTATTGTGTCCTTTGGTTCTGAACCTATTGAGCTGTGAGGGTTCCCACTTTCTCCTTAAAAGTTCTTTTTTGTTTAATAAAAATTTAATATTTGATATACATATATATATATATATTTGTAATTAATAAGAATAATTTATTATAAAATATTAAAAATATTTAATAGCATTATATAAAAAATTGTAATACCCAAATATTTTAGAAAAATAATTTCTCTTCAAATAATTTTATTTTTTCTATGGATTACATTACACACAACACTGAGTTTAAGTGAACTACGACACACTCTTAAAATATTATTATTATTTAATGTGGCATTTATAACATAACCATTAATTTTTTGGTTATAAATATGAATAAATACTTTATGAAATATGTATAAATGTTATACTCAATATAAATCATTTCATAACTTCATAGTGAATAGAGATTCAATTTTTACTAAAGACGTTTTCTTCTTCAAAAATACTTTTTCTCTAATTTTTTTTCTTGTGAGTAGATATTATAATTAATTTCTGAATGTTTTTGAAATTTATTTGAAAAAATTAATTTAATATTAGAAATCATCGTGTCAAAATTATCATAAGATTCTTATTGATAATGTCATTAAAAATTAATTTTTCTACGTAGATTGTGGGTTTGAGGGACACTCTATGGATTTTTATTTCAAGCTAGAATATTTGTAGATAGATTATTGTATGGGTGATATACTCTTATTAGGGGATCCTTCAAAATATATCTCCTCAACTCCTCCACAAGTTTGAAAGAATATATCACTAGAGGTTAATGTACCAGTGACATCCTCTTCTACTTCAGGAAGCAGCAACACCATTCATAAGGGTTTTTCAAATTAGAAAAGAGCAGACCATGCACTTAATAACTTTATGAAGATAGGAAATTCCCTACAGGATATGTACTAACATAATACTATAACATCCCCTATCCTCTATACCTCACAATTTCTATGCCTAAACATATATCGTCTTTATCGGTCTGAATTTTTTTATTTCTTTCGTCCCTACCCCAAGGCATCAATGCTCTTGTATCATGCCGGCAACCTGTTTTCATCAAAACCATAGTTGTCCCTTCATCTATGGAATCTTTGAGATTGTCCCCTTTTAAATCTCAGTGTTATATAAAGATTCTTCCGCTGTCGCTATGTAAATTCATTGGTTCTATTTCAGGCGACAAGGATTATCCTCATGGGAAGGCTATGTCAAAGGTTGTGTTAAAGGAAATATAAGAGTCTCGTTTATCGATGTAAAGGATTATTATAGTGTCTTTATTCATGCAGGTTTTCACATCAAGACCTCATTAACTTCTTCCTCCACTATCTAATTGGTTCTTAGTCTTGGAGGATTCCTCATAGGTGATAGTTACGGCAGTCCTGTCAGCTACTAAAGCAAAAAGCCATACCTTTCTTCTATACCCTGATAGATCTTCAAGGACAATCACATGATCCTGATCCGTGGATTAAAATGGATTAGGATCATCCCTTATCACTGATCATATTTACAACTACATCATTTATTAATGTTTTTCGTAATTATCTGGAATGAGTGGGGCATGGGCACAAGAAAAATGTGTATTTATGGAAAAAAAGGAAAAATCATTCTTACACTATGGGTATTTTAGAACCAAATAAATCAGAAGACCATATTTCTATATATTATAGAAGGATGGCCTTCACTCATTTTATGAATGCTTCCTACTAAAACAATAACATTTTGGTTTTCTAGAAGCAATGAATTTATAATGAATTATTAGATTCCATATCACAGTGTATTTATTCTAAGATCATCTCTGAGGAAACCATGATCTTCTTCTCCATCATTTATGAGATTTGTAAGGATTAAATAAGAATGGGGTTGTGGAACCATCTGGAGTTGTTTCATCCAGGTAGATGGACCTAGGTTTTTTTGGGGGGGGGGGGTTAACATAGTGGTAGAATTTCTGGAAAAGAGGGGGAGTTGGTGGCTTTAGTTGTTCCATATAGGGTATAAGAAGATTCATGGAATCAAACGGACTTAAGGAAATGGGATTAACATGATGAATATACATGTGGTACAACAACTATAATGAGGTCAACTACATATGAAGTCATATTGATTGATGCATATCTAACCTGCAAGGAGTGGATTCCTTCATCTGGGGTTTGGTTTCTCATCTCACTAGAGCATTGTCTAACCATGCACCAATTTTGGTGGTTATCCATAATTATGGTCTGAGGGTGAAACACTTCCAATACTCTTTATCCTTGCATTAGAGTGAATTATTTATTAAGATAATGAAAGACTCATGGGAAAGTGAGGTTACTAGAAATACATGGGTCAGACATGATAATTTCCTTTGGCAGATCAAGAGGATCATTTAGGCATTACAATTAGATAATCCAATAGAACACATTATTTTGGAAGAATTGAAGGGGGAAATTAAAAAATTATAGGAAGGTCTTCCAAAAATATTGGTGGAATATTTTTTTACTCTTCTGAATGAAAACAATGTAACTTCTATATGAGATGTTTTTGTAGATTGAGAGGGTTTGTAGACAGAACTCAGGATCCTTATGGCTTAAAAAGTGGGACCTCAACACCGTGTTATTTCATGCATGGATTAATGATAAGTAGAAAAATATGATAATGAATCTTGATCTCAAGGATGGATCCTTCACCAGATGTGAACACTATGGGGAGCCTGGCCCTTGATCACTTTCAGAACATTCTAGAAGCACCGAGTGGACCCAAGGATAATAAAAATGATATATCTAATTATGTGTATAACTTTATGATTTACATACAAGGAAGTGTGGGGAACATATACAGTGAATTTATAGTGGAGCTTTTGAAGGAGGCAGAGATCAAAGAGACTATATCAAACATAAAGAATGACAATGCACTTGGTCCAGACAGTTTCCTTGGTACTTTTTATGTCGCAACATAGAGTTTTGTAAAACATAAAGTGGTGGGAGTGGTTCAAGACTTCTTAAGAGGAAAATATATTACCAGGGGGTTTTTACATCAAGATTTTTCTTTATTCCAAAGGTCAAAGACCCTATGACACTCAACTAGTAAAAAATAATTTCTTTTTAAATTTCTCATATAGTTTCATAAGAATCGTAATCTCTATGAGGGATAAAGGATTTATTCTGAGGCTTTTCTCAGTAGATAAACACTATTTTTTCAAATGAAGGAGTATACAAGGGTAAATTGGTATTTTTAAGGAAATATTTGGGGATATCAACAAGAAAGTAGTTGGCTCTAATGGTGTCATTCTATTAGACATGGATAGAGCCTATGAAAAACTAGAATGTAGCTTCATTATTCTTGAATTTTGAATATTTCATTTTAATGAATGGTTCTGAAACCAATGCAATATGTTCTAAACATCTCAATATATTTCCACATCTATTATGGTCAAGGAAATGTGTGAGGTGTCAAGACGAGAGATCTATTTTTCCCCAATATTTTTTTATGGATCAGGATGATCTCCCAAGGAATTTTAATCAAGGATTTTAAGAAAATAATATAATTCCCTACACTGAATAATATAGATATAATATTATTTCTCATATTATGTTTGTTGACAATGTTTTTGTCTTTTTTCAATGGATGGAAAAAATCAATATAAAGCATCACAAAAATCATATCAGTTTATGGAAAAGTTAGCGGCCAACTCATTAACCTGAGGAAGAGAAAGGTTTTCATATCCAATCAATGTTTTGGAAGACGTTGTGGAATAATCCAAGAAATATTAGGTATACAATGATGTAAACTTCTAACGACATATATCAGTGCTCCCATATCTGATGGCCTAATCAAAAAAGAACTATTTTATGACCTCTTCAATAAAATCATGGGAAAATTACCAACTAGATGAACATATTTTTATCCTATGGTGGGATGGTAATACTGGTAAATATTGTGTTATCTTCGATCCCACTCCATGTTATTTCTATTATTAACCCTCCAAAGGGGATAACCACTAAAATTGAAAAATATTATCTTTAATTTTTTGTGGAAGGGTAACAAGATGTTCTAGTGTCATTGGGACTCATGGATACGCATGGAAAAGTTGATAGAGTAGGGTGGTGTGGGTCTCTATAGTGTATCTGAAACAATGTGCTTCATGCAGGCTTGGCTCACCTGGTACATTGTTGAATGAAAATCACTTTTGGATAGATTTATGAGAGATTGGAATGGCTCTAGATGGGAGGATTTGACCTATGGAATAAAAACACTCTCAAACCTGCCAAATTGCATGCTTCTCCACATGGAGGATCTATAGTACCATACTCATTGGCTAGTGGGTAAGGGTAATATTAATTTCATGCTTCCAATTTTTAAATTATTTATTTTATGAAATTTCTGGGCATTGGGTAGTTCGGCTTATATCTCAACTTAAAATTTTTGAGTTCTTATTTAAAAACGCACATTTTGGAGCTGACAATGTTTAGCGCACCACTATCAAAGACATCTGGCCTTACCTAGGTCACCACACATCCTTTCTTGATTCCCTGCATGATTAGATGGTGTGAAAATAATTAGATAAAAAGAATTAATAATAAATAAATAAAATTAAATGAGTGGTAAAATAAAAATAAAATAAAATTCGAAAAGTGTGATAAAATTTAATTAATTTTGTTTAAATGATATGAATAATATTATTTTTATTATTTGAGGATATTATTATTATTATTATTATTCTTATTATTATTAATATTATTATTATTGATATTATAATAATAATTATCATCATTATTATTATGAGTGTTTTGGGTTTTGCGTCACCAGGTGCACGGTCACGGCACGATCCTAAGACCGAGCTGTCTGCCCGACTTTCAAAAAAAAATGAGTTAAAATATAAGGGAATAATAAAATGATGATGAGTAACCAAATGGAAATGAAATGAAAATTTAAGAATTTGTTTTAATGATAATAATAAAAATAATGTTTGAAAATATTATTATTATTAATTAAGAATATTAAATTTATTAAGTTGTTATTAATATTATAATAATTATTATTGTTAAGGTTTTAGTTTATGAATAATAATATTATTCATATTGATATTCATTATTAGTTTCATTTTTTTACTCTTATTTTCTTTTCTTTTTGGTTAGTGTCTAGACCCCCCCTTCCCATAGGTCGGGACCCCCTCTACCCCCTGGAACTTGTTGCGCTGCACACCCCCCTCCAGGGTTGGCTGAAGGACCTCCCCTCCCCCTTCCACTCTAGTTGTCCTGTCGTTTCCTCCCTTTTTTTCCCTCTCCCACATCCAAAGTCTCACCCCTACTCCCTATCCTAGTCACGTTGTGCCCTAATGTCCCTTCTCCCTTCATCCTATCACACCAAAGTCCATCCCCCTGAAACCATACATTGTGCTGCCCCATGGTCCACCACCTTCTCATCATCTTCAAGAACCGCCCGGCTCTCCACCTCCTTCCAGACTACTTACCCCCTATCGTACCACACCTAAATCCAGCCACCAGACCACCCTCCCCTCTTCAGCTAGTCTCGGACCCGCCATCTCCATTCCTGATGCACGATAGGCCACCCCGTTGGCCGACCTCCATCTTCCTTCCACTCTGCTAGCGCCCTAACTCCCTCTCTCAGACCCATGCTCTTCACCTCACCAGACAACCGCATGTTTCTCCCATTTCTCCCATTCAAAACCCACATGCATAGCCCTTGGACACAAATCCATTATCAGATTAATTTTGTCAGCACGACATACCTCGGACACATCTCCAACATTCTCAGACAGCCTCCAATATCCCCACTGCAGGTGTGTTTGGTGCGTATTAGGGGTAGATGAAGATCCACACAATATTTTGTAAAAATAAACACCAAGGTAGGTGGTTATTAATCTAATTATTATTTGATGAATTAATTCAAAATCTTAATTTGTTTAAATTATTATTTAATTAATTTGTATAGTGCGAAGTTGGTTTTTTTAATGTTTTATTTTCATTGAAATTGTGTAGTAGATTGTTTGTATAATGTGTGTGTTTTCAGGTAATAACTATGTTAGTGATTTTTAAATATTGTGGTTAGATTATTAATTTGTTCAAGTGGTGAAAACTATATTTTTGACAAGTCATCGTGTGCATTTGGTCGTAAAAGAAGGTTTTTGTGAGTTTAGTGGAAAACTCCAAGGGATTATTTTAAATTGTTTTATAAGAATTTACTTTTGGATTATTAAATTATTTGGTTTTCGAAAATGTGTTTTAAAAATGGTGCAATGTATTGCATCAAATGATTTGTGTGGTGCAAGTCACACATTAAAATTGTATTGAAGTGTGAGTGATGTTGGAATGCATTTGAATGTATAGATAGTTACTTTAGTGTGTTTAAAGCCATGTGATATTATTTTAACATTTCTTTATAATTTTTTAATGGTTTTTTCAATTATTTCACTGCTGGGAAACATTTTTGAAAAATGTTTTAGTGTGTGACTTATTTCAAAATGGTATTTATGGGTGTACGTGGTTTTTTGTTTAATGATAAGTGACTTAAAACTGTGTAGATTGTTTAAATGAGTATGTAACCTATACATATTATGTTTTGAATATATTTTTGGTCTGCGTATGGTTTTAAAAGAGGGTTTGGGCTTGTAAATTGTGATTTTTCATGTGTAAGTACCATGTTTGGATTTTATTCATAAGTGTGACATGTGCCATGAACTTGAAACCTGTTTGAAAACATATTGGGAAGCCTGGGTAGCTAGGAGGGTGGACTAGACTAGTGGTATAGTGATTCAGGGGTGGCTTTGGCCCCGTTTCACTTAGCAGGCTTGATGATAGCAACACTAACTAAACATATGAATGACTGAGGGTCATGGTTTCTAAGCCACGTTTTCTGAGGGTCATGGTTTCTAGGCCACACTTCACTAAGACATGAAGATATTGGGACCCAAGCTAGATAACACCCACGAGGCCTCTCCCATATTAGTGATCATTGGTTAAATTATGCTCTTTAATGTGACACTCTAGTTATTTAAAAAAAAAATTAAGTGTGTGAGTTTTTTAATTTAAGTTATTCCATTTGAAATGGTTTTCCTTAATCTTGTTTTCTTTAAAAATGTTCATGAATTTACTTCTTTTCTTTAATTAAAATTGAAAATGTATTTTTCATTTAATAATTATATGTGGATCCTTTAATTGGGTGAAATCCTACTGGGCATTTGGCCGACACCCTACATACAAATTTTGGTGTATGTAGACCTTTTCCTTTATGTATTCCAGGTTGGGGTATCGTGCTCAGTGATGGTGGTTCGAGTTGTTGATGGTCTACTCATGCAGGTCGGTGTTTGTGGCTTATGGATCTCACACCACTCTTGTTACTTGGAGTTTTGTGTTAGATTTTTAGTTTCATTTGTTGTCGTTCCATTCATGATGTTTTTTCAAGTTGAAAACCTTTAAATTTGATTTTAGTTTCAGGCCATTTTTTGTTGTCTTTTTTTAGTTTTTGTTTATTTATCTTATCAGTTTTTTTGTGTTTACTATTTTGGGTAAATCATTCCCATGTGTTAGTTTTGGATGAATTATTGGTATATTTTATTTTTAATGATAAATAATTAAGTTTTAACAACTGGTAATAAGTCTTATATTTTATATTCATCATTTGTTACTGATAAATCAAGTATCACTAAAAAATTAGTTAACTATGAAACTAGTGGATAAAATTCCATCAGTATGTGATATCTATTTTTTTAAAATGAAGTGGAATGAATCTTCAACATGGATTATATAGTCCTATGGAATCAATTTCATGAAGGCCTATAGAAGTCAGAATTGGTTCTGGTGTGCGCTAAAGGAATACTATAAAATATAGTTTAGTAGCAAGACAAAAAAATCACTAATAACCAATTTCATAAGAATCATTTACCTATATTGTGTAACCATGAACCTATCATGCGTAACTATGATCCTATATTTTGTATCCATCGTATCTTATTGGCATGACCATGAGTCATTCAGGAAAAATAATCATTTTAGATGTGAATAAGCATTATCTCTCACTATGAAACCTCTATCTGAGTAAACATGGTTTGTGTAAGCATAAAGGTATAGTGGTGTAAGAATTACTCCCATTATAAATTTTATATAATCTATCAACCTAAAACATTTCAAATTATTTTTATTTACAATAAATAATTGTTCTTGTTCTTGTAGTAACTTGATCTAATATTCAAAGAGAGATTGAGTCTAAATATTCTCATGATATTATAAAATTCTCAATGGTGTTTTTTATGATCACATTTTTCTACACAATATATTAATATATATTCAAATTAACTACTAAGAGATTTATTCATCATGTTAAAGTGTGTATTTTTAATACATGATCTGAATAGTGATCTTAAAGATAATTATTCCTGCTATTTTGAGATACATGGGAGGCATTTCAAAATGGAAATAAATAGTGGTTTTGTCTTCAGTTGATGTATATCATATGGGAAGTTTGAAATATTTTATAGAATTTAAAATTGAAAGAAAACAATGATATATGTAGAATAATGGAAATTCAATATCAACTAAGAAAAAATTTTGTTTCATTTTTACAATTGAAAAAGGAAAACAAGAGTTGAGTGTGGAAATTTCTAGTCTAATGCGATAAAATAAAAAGTTGATCCAAGAATTCCAGTTCTCCATGATTGTAAATTGGGGGGATAAAACTAGGAAGTCATAAGAATGGTTTAGAGATGACGAGGAGAGGTACTCTAAGAGATCATTCACTATAGACGATCATGTGAATTACTTCAAATGGAAGGAAGTGCAGAACATATGATACACCATCATCAGTGTTGTTTTATCTTTATCGTGGTACAAGAAGAGATAACATGATAATTAGAGAGTTTAACATTATGAGTAGAGTATTGAGATTTCTAATTTTTCATGGATTCAAATATAGTGTTTTATTATAAACACACCAAACATTAAATATTCATATCAGTGAGATTTAGTGTCTCTGGTGAACATTCAGATTATTGTGTTTACTCTTTGGACTATCCAATTTCAGTGAACCAAGTAAAATCACTAATGTCCTCTATCAATACTGTATAATGGTTTTGAGGAATAAAAAGAGGATTTTTCCCAATAAATATGGAATAATATCCTTAAAAATGGAATATTTTAATTGATGGATCCTAATTTATTTTTAGGGACTAATAATTGTAATTAGAGCTACATGTTCTCTATGGAATTATCTTTTTCTATTTTGATGGTAGTAGTGGTGAACAATATGGTAATCCCTATTTTTAAAATAATTAACTTTTAGTAATGTAAAAAATAGATGCATAATATTTTCATTCACTAATAATGAAGGTGTCTGTGGATTTTGTGTATAGAAAATCAGTATGTATGGATAGTAGATCACTAAAATAAAGATATAAAAAAAATTTGGATACTAATTCCAAGGAAATAAATTATTTATGGGGATCTCTAGAACCCCTATATATAATAAGTTCATGATATGAAATACATCTCATGTAATGTGGGAGAATCATCTAAATATTTTTAAAGTTGATTAAAACATTTTTGAAGAAAATCTATGGTTCTTGTGGAACAAATATAATGATTTAAAAATTATTCCAAATGTGACATTCATAGCTCTTTTCAATCGTATGAACATTATTATTGAAGGCATCTGTGGTCCTGGGGAAATCATTAAATATGTGAAAATTATTAAAGGAATATTGAGATGATTTCCAAAAGGATCAATCCAATGTTATCAGTTCTTGAAGATAAAGACCCAATGGAGTTAATATTGGATAATATTCATAACAGAATCATTGCCTATGAGATGAGAACTGTTGAAAATGAATTAGTTCCAAAAGAAAATTTTCAAGAGATGTTATTCGATGATTTAAATAAACAATCAATAAAAAAACTTGAAAATGAATTGGTTGATGAATTAATTTCATTTCCATCCAATAATCTCAAAAGAGGAATAGTGAAGTTCAAGGGAAATCTACCACTATTATTTTATGTGTGTAAATGATGGTAATATTTCTACAATGTTCCCTAATAAGTTTTGGGATAATGATGAGGAAAATGAACCTAAAACAACCACATTAAAAGTTGGGAATAAAAAGTGTAAATTAAAGATAAAATTCATCATGAAAAGAATCTTTTTGTCCAAAAGTTACAAGGAATAAGAAGAAATAAAAGTGTAAAAGTTTTAGAAATTTCGGTACCTAAATTAATAAGTCATGCTATCTATTATAGATAATAATGAATAGAAATATTATGGTGATTAAAATATAAATCTAGGAAGAGAAGTTAATATTGAATATGAACTGGAAGAATCCCTCAATGAAATAGTTATCTATGAAGAAAAAAATAAAGAAATATAATGGTGTTGAGTATGGATACAATATTTATATTCAATTACAAGAAGGGGAAATGTTAGAAGTGAAAGTGAATATTGAGAAACTAAAAAAAAAAATGGAAACTTGAAAAAACGAATTTAGTTTAGGATCAATGTTGAATAATATGCCAAAATCATTAATGTGTTAAATAATTATACAAAATATTTTTTCTTAAATAATAAAATATTTTTATGGTGAACTCATCATGTGGTGATTAATGTGTGAAGATCATGAAGGACTCCCTACTCCTGGTATGTTATTAGGGAGAAATTTTTATTGGCCCCTGAAGAATCTCATGTGGTTTCCACTGATGAAATTATCCTTATTCATTGAGTATAGTAGTTTTGTGATAAGGGTATGTCAGTGATGGAACATAATAAAAAAAGAAGGTAGTGGTGGTAAATTTAAATCCTCATAAACCTAAATGAGGGAATAATATTGAGAATATTATGATTAAAATAAATCAAGGAAAATTTATAAACAAAAGAGATTAATTAATTATTATTATGAAATATTTTGTTCTAAAAAATTGTTATCAAGGAATAAATAATTCCATAAAAACAAAAATCTAGAAGGTAGAGTATTATTTATCATGGGAGTTATAATAATGATTTTAACTCGAAAAATGAAATGAAGTTATGGTATTTGATGTTGAACTTATCACCTATAATTAATCCTTAATTCATATTCAAGTAAATGGATTGGAGAAATATAGGATAAGGTCGAATGCAATTACACCAACCAAGTTTTGGATTTTTTTTAATTTACATAATTAGATAATAACTATAGACTAAAAATAGTCCATTAATATAAATAATTTTATGGATGGTAGAGTGTGTAACTAAAAAATATGTATAGTAACAACAATTTTCAAACAAAATCATAGGATTAACCATATGGAAAATTATATTCTACTATAATGCTAAATTATGTCAAAATAAACAAATAAAATGAGATATACCATGATAATAAAATATATCAAATCTATTTTTAAATAATTTTCCTTGATGTGAACTTACTCAAAGATATATATATTATAAAATCAGAGGTTTTTATGAATTCCAAAAAAATATGTAGGTTTTTTTCTTTAAAAACTCATTTAATTAATTCTATATGTTTATAGGAGTTTGAATCTTTAACATAATTAGAGAATCTAAGATATTTGAATGATCCAAAAAATATGATCAATATATTCTATGAACTCACCCAAGTCAACCTACCACAAAAACCTAAACCAGATCTCCATAAGGCCCAAAGCATGTTCCAGACCACCAAGAGTTAGTGATAAGCATTAGGAGATTAAATAATAACCACCGGATAATGGTTTCTCCAATGAACAATAGTAAATAAAGAGTTTGTCTACTGAGAATTTAGCATGGTGTGTCTATACATTGGACATACATGCATATGAAATAAATAGTTCTTGATAATAAAAACCAACCAACAATGGAATGATTAATGTAAAAACCACATTCACATTTATATATATAAAATATCATATAGGATATACAACTATAACTCACATTAATTAATTAAATAATAAAGAGGACATATGAGTTAGCCAAAACAAGAACAATACTAGGAAAACCATAAACCATATCCAAATCTCAAACATCTCTATGTGACCCATGGTCAATTCAACATCCAAAACCATCCATAAATGGAAAATAAGAACATTAACCATCCTAAGAACATAACTTAGGAACATTAATGAAATCCTAAGAGCTACATACATATTAAGGTGTGTACAAAAGGTGTTATCTAAACATTCCTAGTAAGATTTCAACAAATATTCTACATAATCACTTTTATTTAATAATTAATAAATGAAATTTTTGACACCATTTAGAAAATATTTTTTAATAGGACCAAGTATCTTACTTTTCCTATCATAGAAAACACTAATAAAATATAAATCCAATGGTAGAAACATTTTTAGGAAAAAACACTTATAAGATTGAAAATAATGAATATGAACTTATAATGACAAATCAAACCCCCATTACAATATTTATTTAAAACCCCCTTTATAAAAATACATGGCGGAACAACCACATAAAAAATAAACATATTAAAACCCAAAAATTAAGACTTCAAAGTTTATAAAAACCAAACATAGTTATTCCCCACTTTCAAAACATTTCTCAAATCCCCTTTTTAAATAAATTTAAATTTTAATGTCAATAAAAAAGAAAATATGAAGTCAATAGGTAACTACCATATAAAATAACTGAATATATCAAAAATAAAAATAATTTATATTTTCCCACATAAATAATATGATAATAATTAGATGAAAATAAAGTTTGTAATGAGATTCGCTAAAATCAAATATTAAAAAACGAAGTAAATGTATTGTGCAACTCAATACATTAAAAATTGAGATGATCCTCACCATAAAAAATTAGAAAAAACTAATGGTGTTTCATAAATAAATTTTGGGTCCCCACTAAACCAGACACCTGAGGCGGCCTATGACCAACTTGAGATGCATTAACAATCACCCTATGCTTGAAACTAGTGTTAAGGAATCAAAGTACAGGCATGTGGCAATGGATTAATGAAATTAAAATAATAATATACAATATTTAAACTTATTATGAATCTTGAATGAACCATTCATAACATGAATATCCATGCACATTAAGAAATTTGTTTAAATATAATAATAAAAACGGACAAGTAATTATTCATCATACTATCTAAAAATGGCAATAACATAAAAGATAATTAATCGTATATAAGATCATAAGATAAAAATGGATAAAAGGAAAATATTTGAATGATACAATAACAAAAAATAGCAATGAAACCACAATAAAAATACAATTCTTCTAATACCCATGGTCTCAAATGAATACATCCACTCCATGAGTTACCTGAACCAAGAAGTTCACATTGGTGGGTTCCCAATGATCCCAAACAAGAACATAAAATCATATTATATATGAATTATCTTGAATTCCTAATAGTTATACTTCTTACACCCCATTTATTCCCTTTAAATTTCAACCCCTTTCAAGATAGTTTGAAATAAATTTTAGGAAAATAGGATTTTTGTTCGAATTTAAGTAATCCAAGTCACATGAGTAAAATCTTGAGTTTCCTTTCCTAAAAAACTAAATTATTTATTAGATAAAGACATTTTTAAGGAAAATAATGAAATTCTTTTGAAACCCAAATATGATAAATAAATTATTTTAAAAAATCATTACACATGTTTTTCTTTCAAAACATTCAAAAAAGTGATTTCCAGACCTTATTTCATAAGTAATCTAAAGATGTAAAATTTAATAATAAGGAATACAATCCACATGAAATAAATAAAAAAACCAAATATAAAATAGTTGTAAAAAAAATTAAAGTAATAGAAATATATAAAAAAAACTATCATTACATGAGAGGATATATGATCAATAATTATTATAGTACACAATTCAAAATAAAAAGTTAAAAGTAAAAAATTCCATGGGAATGAACCAAAGAAACTAAAGTTGTGATTTTTTTAAGAAAATGATTTAAAAAAATTTCGTAATACCATCAAAAGTTAGAAATATATAATAATAAATTCACTAGGATATTGGTGGTGCTATATATATTTTTCCTCTCTCTAAGGTTAACATAACTAGGGGAAATGACCTAGTATATTCTAGGTTATGTTACCCTATTTTATTGGTTCTCATGAACAATAAGAGGATAAGAGAGTATATTTTTTTTCGAAAATCCCATCAAATTCAAAAAAATAACACATCACTCCTCCTTTCAGAAAAACCTCTTTAATAAAGTTATAGTTAGGCCTTGACAAAATTTAAAATAATAAAACCACCAAAACCATTTTCTAAACAAAATAAGGGTTAAAAACCTTTTCAAATTAGGGGACATCATATGGTTTCACTGTACGATTTACCAAATTGTATGTCCCTCAATGAAAGCACATAAGTTTATCATATGTTTTGAACATATACTTTGTTAAATCATTCACCTATTATAAAAAATAGATGTATTAAAAACATAAATTCTTCACATGGGTAGCTATATAGTTACTATTAACTCTGCAAAACCTATGCTCCATGTACTAAAACTACAAATTTGAAAATATCATAGTTAATTGAACAGAAACTAAAGTACAATACTAAGAACCTTTAAAAGATAAAAAAATAAATTAAGGGTTAGAGAATGATAATTATACCCACCATAAAACAATGTTAACTTATTTAGTCCCTGAGATAGTGTAAGACATGATTAACTGAAAAAAACAAAATTAGGGGAAATCTCAAAACTAAAAATGAAAATAATCCGAACATAATAATGTCTTTTATCCAAAACCAAATATTCTAAAAATTCTCATTTAAAAATTAAAAAAAGAAAATACATGATGAATCAAACTATATCTCCAAATCCATGACCATACATAAATCCAAAATCATCATCTAATACCACAATAAGAAAAGAAGAGATATAAAGAACAGTAAAAAGGAAAATATAACACCAATACTAGGTCTCCTAACCACTAGGATTTCCATAGCATGAGTAGTTATTATACCTAAGTAATAATCTAAGGGAAACATAAAACCACGACAAAAATTTTAGTAAACTAATCTCATAGAAACAGTTCAAAAAAGGGAACTCTCATAATTGCATCGAATCGGTCATCTTGGTCACGAAAAAATCCCAGCAAAGAGTATCCCTAATTAAAACCATGGGTCAAGAAAGAAAATGGTATGAGTAAATAACTATGAATAATACACAATCCTTGATATGAAATTATGAGAGATAATTCTATGGAAACAACTCATCTATCATCCCCAACAATAGGACATCTAAACATGGGAGAAGGGAATGCATACTACCCGATTCGGACACACAAGAATATATAAGGGAGATACTCCACATAGGATAGAAGATCTTCACTGTGAATAAATTAATTATCTTTAAAACTCATCTTAATATGACCCATATAAATAAAAATCACTATCATAGCCACACTAATTTAATTTTCAAATAGACCAAGGATAGATGAAGAAAACTCCCAAATTACAGTCTGGATGAAGGTCTCTTTCAAATATCAAACACACTATGAGTCTTTACTCACTAATTTCTGAAAACTTAATCCACTTATATATATATATATATGATTTATATTCAATAACTCCACCTATATTATTGGTATGGCCATAAATTTAGGGGATCACACTTCCCAAACCCTAGGAAACCCAAATTCAAAAACATCCCAAATAACATACTCTCCCAAATCTACTAATACTTTTATAATATTTTAACTAACTAATTAAGTAAAATAAAATTTTAAACGGGGATAAAAAAATTTAACTTGCTCTAACTTGATTAAAGAATTGGTAAATAAGGAAACCTAATAAAACAAGTGAAAACCACCATATGAGGAATCAAAAATAAAAAAAAGAACCAAAATTTAATTTTAAAACCAAACCTAAACTATGAATTTTCCCCCAAAAAATGATTTAGATTCACAAATTCTTCCTTAAAATTTTTAGCACATCCCACCACATTAAATTTATTTCAAATCATTTTAGAGGACTCCTTTATAAATTTGAAAATTAAACATTCACCATTTGAAACGAAGTTTTCTTAAAAACCCCTACAAATAAACCAAATTTTTTATGAAAAATAATTATTAAAAATGAAATTAAAAATAAAACATACTTGTTTCAGAAATATAAAATTACTCTAAAAATATTCATCTTGAAATTTCTTGATTCCATTTTTAAAATAATTTTTAAAATCTAAATATCATTTTCATTTCAATATATATTTTAATATTTCTCTATTAATTTCAAACTCCACTAAAATGTAATTTAAAATTTCGTTCATATATTATTAAAACCATGGATGGGAATCCAAAAATTTTAAATCATTTCAAATAATTTTAGGAAAATCCGTTCATTAATTTTAAAATTTAAAATCTTATATGAAATCCATGTTCTCAATACAATGAATTATAAAAAAATCAAATAACATCGAATTTTTTATAAACATTATCCAATTAATCATAATTAGTTAAAAATAAAAGCAAAAAAATTGAAGGAACAAGGGATCCAACAAAAGGATTAAATAGGGGTTAGTTCCTATACATGATTTCTCTATATAGTTTAGTGGACCATGGTCCAACAATGAAAATTCCATTAGATGGAAAAATATAACCATTCTCATGGGATCTGCATGTTTTTCTAAGATATGTGAGATAACTTGGTGCCATGGTTCATCAATTCTTTTCAACCCTAAAACACAATGAACCCTTGGATCACCCATAAAAAATCATTATCAATCAAAATACTATAAATCCACATCAAAATACATCACAATAAAATAAAAAATCTTGAAAATCAAAACTCTAGCCCAAACACCCTAGAAAACACGAGCCTCTATGTGAGTAAGAACTTTATAAACTCTTCCTTTTCCTACGCTTTGATCCCAACAAACAAAGATATAGTCAAAAGGACTCACCCAAATAACAAAATCACAATAATACCTTTTTTTTATGAACCAACTATAGGACCCCGTAAATAGAACAATTGAAATGGCCTATGACAAACCAATAGCACATTCTTGATCACCCAGAGCTAGTATCTAATGTCAGAGAATCTAAGTACTAACACATGGGAATGGTTTCCCCAAATTATTATAATATAATAAACAATGAAAACGTACCATGAATATGATATGACTCATATTTATGTCATAAATCCATTGATATGAAATAAACATTTCCTAAATAAGAAATAAAACAAACAGGTTATAACTGGGTATAACATGTAAATAATGGAAATAAAATAAAAGAGAAGATATGAGCCATAATATCTCAACATAGAAAATTCTAGAAATTAAAATATCAACAATATACAAGAAAAAAAAATTAAAATTGAAACATAAAAAAATAAAATGCTCTCGTGATTTATGGTCATATACTAACACATCCACAACATAAGAGACCTAAACCAAGAATCCCATGGAGGGGTATTCCCAAAAACCATTTACCTCAACCTAAACTATTAATATATTGACATCAGCATAAATTATTAATAGGTACCCTCCATAAAACCTATGATTTCTATTTAAATGTAAAACCATTTTAATCTATTTTGAAATTTATTTTAGGATAATAGAACCATTTTATAATTCATGTAAATCTATCCAAAAGAGTAAAATATATGGTTTCCTTAATTAAGAAAGAAACTAACTTTATCAAAGATGTACTTTTTATGGAAAAAAATAAATTTCCCTTTATACATATAATATTATTCAAATTATATTAATAAACTATGCATACCAAATTTCCTTTCAAAACATAACAAAAATTTATTTCCCACATTATTAAAGAAGGGAACTAAATACATAAAACATAACAAAAAATAATATCCATGAAGAATAAAGAATTAAATTAAATTATAAAATAGTGTCCTTAGATAAAATTGAGCCACTCAAAATAAATAAAAACAACAATATCATATGGGATGATATAAAATAAATGATAATAATAGAACATAGCGTAAAAGAAATAGTTGAATGTAAATAATGTTATGGGAATATCCCTAGGAAACTAAATCATGGATTATCTTGTGAAATGACATCACAAGTTTGGTTAATACCCTCAATAAGTGGATAGATATAATAATAATTTAGCTAGTCCCGTGGTGGTACCATATATATTATATCTCTAGTTATGAAAACACACATAACGCATAGAAAGTACCTTATTCGTTCTCGGTTCTCTTACCCATGTTCATGGGATCCAATGACTAAATAAGATGTGATAGGAAAATAAAACATTTGAAAAACCACAAGAATTCCCATAACATATTAATTCCTTAATTTTACATTAAAATAAACCCCTTTACAAAACTTCCAAACATGCATTAATATATTTTCTAATAATCAAATCAAGAAAACGATTTTTGAAACCAAAAATGGTTCAAATATTTAAAGGAATTTATTTTAAATTAAAATAAAAAACAATTAAATTATGAAAAAATTAATTATATTTCATATGATTCATAAATATCAATAAAAAATAAAATCATTAATTCTACGTTAATGACCAAGTCACATAGACCCCAAGAAGTTCTAAAAACTACTATTTAATTCATTCAAGTGCACAGCTCGTTTTAAAAATGGGCCTTCCATACTTTTTTGAAACTAAAATTCCCATCATGAGTTACGAAGTCCATTTCAAAATATAACTACCCCTTTAATCAAATTCCTCATGTGTATGGATAAACAAAACATATTTTAACCTTCAATACAATAGGAATCCCTTTTACATTCCATGAAAACCTAATTATATCACCTTATTTAATCAAAACACACTATGAATACTTAATAAGGGTCATAGAATATATGAAATATTTTTTATAAATCCAAATAAATCAAGGTTCTATGTGTAAAGATTCACTCTTGGAGTAGATCTACCTCAAAATTAGTGAAAATAATGTGACCCCAATAAATATGGGAAGCAAAGGACCCATAGAACCATACCCACACAATAAAAACCAATGTTATAAATAATAATAGAAAAAAACCACAGAGGATTCATCTGAAAACAACCTAAGAAAATTGATAAATGAGAAAACCAAGAGAAAGGTAAATGAGAGGATAAATGAACCACTATCCCATAGAAACCTCTTTAGATTCAAAGAGAAATTACTAAGGATATATTGTTGAAAGGGGAAAAATAGAATAGGGATCTCCTTCAATTGGATCATGTAAGTGGGATGATTGATAGGCCAGTAGGGTTCATAAATGATGTGGTGTATATAGTTAAAATTAATGTTTTAAAATTAATTCAAGTCACATGGTTTGGGAGCACAGTTTAAGAAACTGTGAAAAAAATCATGAATCCCTCACTAGACACACCTATGTAGCCCATATTATTTGGACACATAGATTGTTAAACAATGTGAAAATAATGAATGATAGACATGTTAAAAAACTAGAATCCTATATTGGGTTAGTTTCATGGTTTCTAATAACCATGAAACAACCATATACCCCACAATATAACTCAAAATTTTATAATTTCACAGAAATTTGACCCCAAACTAAATGAAAAGTGTAAGAAACATTAATGTAATAAAATAAAAGGGGAGGTGAAGGTAGATTTGGGTCACATTTTATATTATATTATAAAAGAAATAATTTTCTAAATTACTCTCAGTAGCCTCATCAGGATAACTCCCCAATCCTTTTAATTAAATATACTAGGGGTAATATATATTTTAGTAATCCTAGATAGTATTATCAGAATCTAGATCTAAAACTTAGTTACCTTAGGTCCCCATGAAAAAACAAAAGTGGAGGTAATAAAATGAACAAGTCATGTGTAATCACATTAAAAAATGATAAAAAATACAAAATAATCACATCTCACCTCCAACACCCTATTAAGAAACAAGAAAATAACCATTTAGAAAAACATAAAATATTAACTAAATTCATCCCAAATTGGGAAAAAATATATAAAATTCATCATATAAATTGGTTCATACAAGGGTGTCACAACCATTTAAATACCCCCATTTTCTTTATAAGGTTCCAACAAATCCTTTAAACCAATACTTGGAAAATAATGTTATAGAAGACCCATTAAAAAATAACCATGTAAATAATCCTTAGAAATAATTTAGAAAAAAATCCCTATATATAAATAAAAGAAAATTCCAATACCTACTTTTTCATTAAATTCATTTGAAAAGATCCTTTTATAAATCTATATAAAAAAATGTCACACATAAGTATTTTTTTCGAAATGAGTATAATAAATTCATGGAAATCATTTATTATATTTATTAGATACTTTAAAAAAAATTATAAACCTATTGTGGGTATAATATATATATAATTTGATATGAACAGATTATATAAAACCTAATAATCACACAACATTCCAGATAAATGGTATTGCATAATAAATCATTCGTTAATCACTAAAATGAACACACCCATGATTATAGAATCCAAGACAAGGTGGAATATAACCTTTACAAGCCCTAAACAATTTAAGACATTGGATTATTCCATCTTAAACCCTATATTTGACCATTATGTCCATTAGGGTATATGAGAGAATAAGGAACCACGAGAAAGAGGAATAATGAAAGATAATTGAGAGAAAAGGAGGGTAATACCTTCCAAATCCACTCGTAATCCATAGAAGAAGTGTTTTATAATCATGGTGAATAAATAATAAATCTCCCTTGAGTCCACCCTTGTTGACCATGTAAAATGTGGAGGATTTGAGGGATAATAAATATAAATCAACAAAGGATATGTGAGTAATTTCAGAAAAATCCAACACTATATAACTCACATTCTTTATATTCAAGGTCTGCATAACCCTGTACCAGTTATGTAAAATCCAATATAATTAAAAAATAACCCCTCAAAAAATTATCTTCTACGGATCTAATTTTTTTCCCAATTCATGCACAAATCACTGATATAAAAAAACCCTATGTATGGGTGTCCCCCATGGTTACCCCTAACCAGGGTCGAACTGTATGCACCCAAGTGAACAATAAATCCCATGAAAATTGGTCACCCATGAAATTTTCCCCATATTTAATGGTCATACACTTGGTTATTATCATATATAAATTTTATCTATAATTTTAATACTATAATGATTCCTTCTTAAGGGTTAGTATGTATGGTTTACTATAAAATGTTCATTAAACATGCTTCATTCACTATTAGAGACCCTTATGCATGAATTGGACCACACAGTTTCTACCAATATTATTGTAACAATGTATAAACTATGAAACATAGATAATACTCTATTTATATGTTTTAAAAATAAAAAAAATAAAAAAACCTTAAATTACATAATCTACTACACAAAATTGATATGGGATTTTAACATTTCTCCCCATTATACCGTTTTATTCCCTAGAAAGTATTTAGTAAATAAAAAAATAATATCAAAGTAGGATCCATAAATTCTAGATTAATAATCAATAAAAAGTTGGTTTCAGTAATAGTACCATTTTATTAGTGTTTTTAGGGTAGGAGGGTTGTGAAAAAGTTAGAGGCTAAAAGAAAAATAAAACATTACACATAAAAAAATTACATAATATTAACAGAACTAATACTACAAAAATCAACTAATAAACTGAATTATAACCCATACCACTATCAAGAGACATGAGTACCATCGAATACAAATACCTATAATAAGTATTCCCACTATATAAAATTCATTTTGAAATAGAAATATTAAGGATAGACACTCCTACTAGAAAATAATCACCTAGGAGGACATGTCTCCCTAAAAATATCAAAGGAGATGATAATTCTCTAACAACCAAAAAACACTTAAGAAACCATTTCAATTTTTAATGAAAATAATAACACAAAATAATACTTAAATAACAATATATATGGTCAAAAATTCCTTAATATAATTTAAAATAAGAATGGAAAAGACACATAAGTCAAAAACATTCCTCATCATCAAATAACATTGGATTTTACCTTCAGTCACAAAAATGAAACGGGGAGTAAAGTAGACCTTTTTAATAGGCCATTATCCCATCATGAAACTAAAAAATACATGTTTTTCACAAACATGTACATAACATAATACAGTATAACACTTGTCCTAGTTACCCTTGCATTTCCCCAAGGATTCCCATGTACAAATCATAAAAAACCAAACCTCATCACATAACTAGGATCATATACAGGCTGAAAGGATTATAACAATTCAATAAGGCACACATAACTAAAAATAATAATTATATCATAAGGTAAGAGTACAAAATATACCCATGGAGTGCACCAAGAAATAATTTCCTTAAATTCCACAATCTTTTCTAAAATAATATTGTATGAATCACAAGATATATTATCATCTGGATCTAGTATATTTTGAAATTTACTTCCTCTTTTATCAGTAATTTTGTTTTAATATCTTTTGAAGATGGCCTAGAAGACTATATTGAATATAGGTCTTTCTAGAACTCAAAAAATAGGTCTCTAGGTTCCAAGTGTCTTACATTACAAACAAATTAGAGATATCATATTCTAAAAAAAATTTAAATTCCCTGACAATACTATCCCTCAACAACCCAAAAGTCCATCTCAGGATTATCTAGCTTCTTCTTCTCACCAGATGAAACAGGCTCACTTCCACTAGGTGGAATTGGGTAATCTCCTATCAAAACTTTCGTTATCTTATCATATTCCACAAACATATACCTATTAATCACTTACATTTAATACATAAAACCGAATTAAAACTTTACCAATATAAGGTTTGAGAAAAGACATATTTCAAATAATCAAGCCTTAAAAAATTCATTGATGTATAGTTTGGGAGAAAAGAAAATAAACACAAAAAATTATTGGTATAATCCTTTACCCTCTACTCGTCACAATGAAGACCCATGAATTAAATGGATTTTTATACCTTTATGTTCAGAGGAAAATGTATCTAAATAAATACAGACTTGAATAATGACTAGTAAATGATATAATTTAACTTATATGGGATTATAGTTTCTCATAAAACTTGATCTATTCATTTAAAAAATCCTATAATAGACATTACCATCACGAATTCATGAGTTTACAAATAAGTAATGAGGAAACCAAGTCCTAAACTCCTATATTTGGTGTTGAAAACAGGTTCTTTATACATTGGATTTGACACCAATTTTGATAACCCATGTTAAACATATCTTTATTTTTCATTATTTCAATAAGTTAAACATTGTATCTCACAATAATTACCCAATCCCAATAATGTAAAGATTGGTTTAATTGAAATATATCTACATAAGAAACATATTTTATGATATATGTGAATATTTATATATAGAAGAATCATAATAGACAAACTTTTATACTCTCCATATGTTATAATCAACATCATAAGCTAGGGAATGAGTATATAAGAAATGGGTGAGCTCAGACTCCTAGTAAGGGAAAAATCATTAATACTTAAAAAAGTTTTAGTTTATAAGAATTTGAGAAATAAAATGCAATAGAGAAATATAATATTAAAAAGACCATGGAATAATAATTGATTCCCACATGACATAATATAATGACATGTAGTCTCAAATGATCAAACATATAGCATGTCATTACAGTGTAGAAACATGAGACAATAAACATAATCTAGGGTAGTGTAACATAAGAATATAAAATATAATTTTGGTATAAGAAAAATCATAGGATATCATAACCTTGCGGAGCGAGTATTGCTAACTAATTATCAAAACATAGTGGGATTGGCCTAACAACCCCTAAAACTTCTTGATCTTGGGATTCTACCCATGTAATCTCTTGGCCTTTGGATACTACCTGTGTTCCCTCTTTTAATTCCTAAAATAACTCATGTACACTTTTGGGATTGGGATAATAACCCATGTACCCTCTTGGTCTTGGGTTAATAAGCCATGCACCCTCTTGGCCTTGGGATTACCACTTGTGTATCCTTTTTCTTGGGATAACCCCTCACGTACCCAATGGGAACATGATATATAAACATTAATAATTAATTTCTGGGTTTTAATAGATCCAAACCATCATATAAATTAAAATTATTTTAATTGTTTCACAATATCATAAATCCATTCAGTATCTCATCATATATTAATTAAATAGAAGGAAAGAAATTATTTTCATAAAGACTTCCTTAAAACAACATCATCATAATCTATCCAAATATCTAAGGTGGATGATATCATAAGAAAATATCCCAAATTTAATAGAAGGAAAGTCAAAGGTTATTTATATATATGAATTCCCTTTTTTAAAACTATTAGGTAAACCGCTTTTAAAGACAAGAAGATATATACTTTTTTTAAATGCTTAAAAACTACTTAAAAAATATTTCTTTAAAATGAAATAATTTTATCATGATAAAACATTTAATAAATTACCATTTTCAACTATAAAGGGTTTCTATAAAAAAAATTTATAATATAATGTCTCATTTATTTACATTGTTTGAGAAGATATAAAAATATTAAAGACTTATTTACTAAAAAACAATCCTTTAAGTTCCTTTTTAAAATAAAGAATTAATTTTTAAAATCAACCTTTTATTTTAAAAAATATGAAAATATTTTCTTTTATTTTCAAAATAATTGAGAATTAAAATCATTTTGAAAACCATTTAAAAAACATATAATGGAATATTTGTAAACATTTATTCACATAGTTAAGAAAGAAACCATTAAAGGGTTTTTATAAAATGTTTTTACTATAATCATAATACATGATGTTATAGTTCACATTCAAAAGTATTTTAAAAAAATTGAAAACTTTTAATTTTAAAAATAATATATAGTAATGGATCCCTGAAAAATTCATATAGTGTTTTCTCTTGAAAATTTAGAGTAGGAATAAAAATATGAAATTTTATGGAAAATCGTTTTTAATATTTTGAAAATATCTTTATTGAAACTACCTAAAAAAGAGTGATAAATTGTTCATTTGAAAAGTGGTAAAGAAAATTTTGAATATTAACAGAAATAAAACATTCATATTTTTAAAAATATGAAGGGGTAACATTATCTGAATGAGTAGGTATGGACACTAAATAAAATATACTTATATGGAGAGGAAATGAGTTATTCTTAACATCGCCCACTTTATGATGAATGGAATAAATCAATGTAATTTCCCAGAAAATAATAATGAAAGGAATTCTAAAAACATTATATAATCGAATAAATCCATATTTTATAGCCATTGTCCAAGGGTAATCCTTATGTCCTAGGAAAAAGTAAAAGTGAAAAAACCCCTTAAAACTTAAGAAATATTTTAATAAGAACACAATTTTAAAGAGATAATAAAATTGAACTTCAAAGACCATGAAAAAAATATAATTCATGAAAATATATATCCCCTAAATAATATACACACCATTTAAAATGTAATTAGTTTCAACTAACAAAACATGTCTCAAATAATGGAAATTGAGAGGAATCATCATTATCTTTAATTCATTTTAGCTGAAAATACTCTAAACTACTATGTAACAGAAACAACTATGTTAATAACATATTTCATAACCTTATTTATACATGAAAACTTTTATAAACTTCATTTATAATCATTTAATACAAATATATTATTCATTTATAATTTATATTCATCAACAGATGTTATTAGCTAGGATTTTTTTAGTACTAGTTTTATAATTGTCGGTTCAATCCTTATTTACATATTAAAATTTCATTATTACAAGGTAATTTTATTTTTTTTAATATAATTTATAGAATTATTTATAATATTTTAATTTCATTTGATAATTATTTTCTTAATTATTCCTATTGACGCGATTGGTGGGGAGGCTGATTCTGTAATTTTCAATGAATTAAATTTTGGTATAATAATAATAATAAGTGAAATATTAATATAAACTTTCCATAACCATAAAAAATTATTTTCTCATTAATATATAATAACACATTTATTTAAGTTTTCATATCATTCCATGATATAAATTATAGTTTTGTTCCAGAAGGTGGTTAAGCCAACCCAAAAAAGAACAAGATATAATCTATGAGGGAGTATGATTAAGAAAGTGATTCTTTTGGAATAATATTGTTATCACAAAAGCATAATGATTTTATTTATATTTTTTAAGGTGGAGAATCTAATTTGAAGAGATTTTGTTAAATTTTATAATAACTTATGGAAAAATAAATATGTTACTTTTGCGGAGGTGGTAGTCCACATGTAAAAAACACCATCATTATCATTTTCATATAACATATATAAGGTATGAATTGTTTTATAATTTAAAAATAATAATAATGATTTAAAAGTAATATTTATTCATTAAATATCCACTTTTAACTAGCTTATGAGATAGCTATGAAAAACAAAACAAATCACTTATGGATGTAGTATTCTTTCTGTAACACAATAGACTTTTTAATTTTTTTAAAATATTTGGGATAGGGTTGAATATGTTTATCCTGAAAACAAAATAAAATTTTAGAATACTATTGATACTTATGTATTTATGTTAATATGGATAGATTAGATTTAGGAGATATAGAAGAATAAAGAATGGAAAATAATGGAGTGGTGGAAGAGGAAGGGTTGAAAAAACCCCAACCATGCAATTTCACACCTTTTTTACATGTTACTAAGTCTTTCTCTATTATATTTTTCAGTTATACCATTTTTTTTCTACTGTGGTAATTAATTTTAACTAAGTAATTTACTTTTAATTCTTAAAAATAGAATGGGCCTCATTACATACTTTTTTCCTAGAGGCTCTAAATATGAAATATATTTTTTCAAATAAAATTTATAAAGGTGATAAAAATAAAATTTAATATTGCCACACATAACATGTAAAAACAATTCTTAGAAAAGTTGTATTTTTATTCTAGAAAAATATTATTAATATAAAACTATATAGATTATTAATTTATATGAAATTATTTGTCTTATCTTTAACAAAATAATATTTTCATGGATTTTAGAGTAATCCGAAAATGAATTATACCTTCTGATAATATAAATAAAAGAAAATTTTGAAAAACTATTTGTTTATTATAATAAGATATTACTTATTTTTTATAATTTTAAACATGTGTTTTCTAAAAGAAACATAGTATTTTAAATTGAATCAATCTAGTCTTTTAAAATACATATGTTCATGAAAAATGTTATATAAAAGTTTTAATCCATGTTTATATCATTGTAATGTCATAAACACTATAGAATTAATAAAAAATATATTTTTCAACATTCAAAAATAATAATTTTTTTTAGAAAAACAAAAAAAATATTCCATGGAAAAAAAATTATTTTTATTTCCAAAATTACATTCATTTTATCAAATTAAAATTATTATATTTATAAATTTATCTTTTAAATGAAAATAAAAAATATGAAGATAAAACTTTTTTATTTATAAATGAGGTATTAAAGTATTCTTAATATTATTTCATATCAATTTATAATTTAATGAATGTTAATATAATAGTTTATATATAATAATATTTAAATATGTTTTTTTAATTTATTATCATAAAATATACAAGAATTTTAAAAAATATCTATTTGAGAAAGAAAAATCCATTTTAATATTAAGTAATATTCATTATTTGTCATTTAAATATATTAAAATCTACTCCAATAATAAATTTTTATTTAATATAGGATTTATTATTCTTATATATTCTTACTAATATTTATATATTATGTATAGATCATTTTATTTTATTGTAATATATGGAATAAGCTATCAAAAATAGTATTTATTTAGAGAAGAATATATATATTCCAAAATATCATGGTGTGATATTATCTTCCAAAAATAATTTTCATCATCAAATTTTTAATTATAATATACCAGTAAAAGTAGATAAGGGACCCATAACATAGAAAAGACTGATGATATAATTTTAAAGAGATATTAACATCACTATACTTTCTAATACTATAAAAGAATTTATAGAAAATATGATTCTTTATATGTTCCTAGAAACATATCTTTCCTAAATTCACTTTCATGACTTTATTTTAACCAAATACCAAAACAAGAGTGGCTACCATGATAATATGTTATCAATGTAGATTATCATATGAAAAATATAAATTAATCCTATGAGGTATTTTTCTTTTACACCTTTTAGTTAAATCTTGTTTTCTTTAAGTCGGGTTCTCTTTTACTTCTTTTCATAATACCAAAAATAACTATTCCCAAATTATAAGGAACTTTATTTCAATATTCTAAACCTGAAAATCATTGGAATCTGTGATCTCAAAAACTCAACTTACCTTTTATCCATAAAGTAACTTATCAATTAATAAATTCCTTTACTCTTGAATCTATATGTTTTTCTCTATGTTATCCATAATAATTTCATATTATGTTTTATAACTTAAAGATATTCAAATAATTTATAACGGTTCATAATGATAATTTTAATCACTAATGCATATACCTTGAGGGTGTCTTATTAGATTTACATTATTAGGCCCACTCATCATGCACTGAGTAATGATCAATTTGATACTCAACTAGTCATTTTAGGGTGGTTTCTCTCAGGCGCCTCCATGCCACACCAACATACACTTCCATTTATCCAAAAAGGTATATAATTGGAAGGTAAATAGTATAAAAAAATTACGAAAAAATTTAGGATGTTATCCTCCATATAGAATCATACCATGGGTTAATAGTAATATTTTTTAATTATAATCCCCCAAAAAACTAAACTTATATTCAAAAATATCTAAACCCAACTCTGATACCAAATTTGTTCCTCAAACCCTCACTCCCCCTATAGTTTAAAAAAAAGACTTTAAACATAGGTTTTGATACCTAGTGAAATTACCCAAGATAAAAAAATCATTATTTTACATCATTTCCATAGGTTAAATATTACATCTCACAATAGTCACACTTTCCCAATAACATAAGGTTTTGTTTATTTTAAGTTAATATTTTTAGGGAACATATTTTATAATACTTTTAACATTTACCCATAATCAAACCACACTAGACCCACTTCCAGACTCCTTATAGGTTATACTCACCTACATAAGCTATGGAATGAAAATATAATTATGGGGTGGGCACAAACCCTAAGTTAAAAACAAAAAAAATGTTTCATCAAGAGTTATATCATAGGAATATGAGAAATCAAATGCATGAGATAAACATATAATTGAAAAGAAATTGCAACAATAAGTATTGAACATAAGACATAATATAATAACATGAAGTCTCAAATGATCTAATGTATTCCATTTCATAAGAATCTTGAAACATATGATAAAAAACATAGTATATTAAATTAAAACATAATAAAATAATATAGAACTGTGGTATAAGAGAAATCATAGGATAACATAACCTAGTGTAACATTCATTGCTACCTGATTATCAAAACAAAGTGGTCTTGAGATAAAAACTCATTTAACCAATTAGATTGTTCCACTACATGTCTACCCTATTGGTATTATTCCACTACCATTTTACCCTTTTAGTATTGGAATAATAACCTATGCACCCTCTTGGTCTTAGGATAAGAACTTCTTCTTTCTATTGGCCTTGGTCTTACCACCCATGTACCATTGGGCTTGGTATGGCCTATTTTATACCCATTTAAGTTAATGAGATATACAAAATACCATTAAATTGATGAGATTTAACAGAACAAACCACTCACATAATTAAAAAAATACATAGTTGTTCCACTATATCATAAACATGTTCATCATCTCATCATATCTTACTTCAAGGGAATGAAACGCGTTTCATGAATACTTTCATAAAAATTATTTTTATACACTCTCTATACAAATTTGGAAAGTTGTATCATAAGAACATTTCCCAAATGTAATATATAGAACATAAAAGGACATTCACATAGATGAAAACACAGTTTTATGATTATTGGAAATATCACATCGAAAGATAATAATAAATAGACCTTTTTTAAAATGTTGAAATATCCTTAAATGAATTCATTGAAATACTTTGAACATGAAAAAATATTTTAAAATTTACCTTTTTAAAACCAAAAATGGTTTTTATAAAACAATTTTTATAAAAGAAATTTTATTTTTTAGTCTTTCTTTGACATGGACTAAAACATTGAAGACTGATTTCTCAAAAACATAATATTTTAAATCCATTTAAAATTCAATAAATTTTTTTTAATGTCAAAATTTTTATTGTCAAAAATATAACAGTATTTTATTTTCATTTCAAAATAACTAAGAATAAAATTCATTTGGAAATCCATTTTAAAATATTTAATGTAATCATAATAATAAATAATTATCATAAAGTAGAAAGAAAACATAAAATATTTTTTAGAAAATATTTTTACCATAGTGGTAAAAGATCATGTTAATGGTGACACTAAAAAGTCATTTTAAAAAAATGTTAATTTTTTAAAAAAATTACTTTGGAAAATAATCTTTTATAATTGATCCTTTAAAAATGCATTAATATTTTTAAAAGGAAATTTGGATTATAAGATAAAAATATGAACTTTTAAAGGAGATCATTTTAAATATTTTGAACATACCTTTATTGAAACACATATTGAAAATACGAATTATAAATTTTCTATTTGAAAATATGTAAAGATAAATTATATTATCTCCAAAAATAAAATATGTTTGGATTTTGTAAATAAAAATGTCGAACATTAGCTAGAATAATGGATATGGACATGGAAGAAAACATGCTTATATAGAGAGGATGAGAATTATTCTTTAAATCGTCAAATTTTATGAAGAAAGGGATAAATCAATGTAACTCTATAAACAATATGATGAAGGGAATTATAATATCATCATATAGAAGAAAAAATCCATCCTCTAAAATTATAGTCAAAAGGTAACCATTGTGACCTAAGAAAAGATGGTGAGCCAAGAAAAATCCTTACGGATTAATAAATGTTTTAGTAAAAACCCCTTGAAATTGAACATCAAATACAATGAATAAAATATAATCCATGATATTATATATCAAATGGCTGGTATAAACCCCATATAAATTAAATTTAGTAATTAAAAACATTTCTTAGAGAAAGGAAATTGAGATGAAACATGGTTACCTTTAATCCCTCTTAGGAAAAATTGATCTAACCTCCAATATAAAAAATAAATATCTTAAGGACCTATTTAAAAACAATAATCATACATATAGTTTTTTATAAAATTAATTTATAAACATTTATTACAAATATATTCTTTATATTTTATTTCCATCATCAAATGATATTAGTCTGAATTGTTTTAGTACTTGTTTTGTTTTGGAAGTGTCATTATTTTCTTAAAATTAAAATATCATCATACATATATCATTATAGTTACTATAATTTATATTTTATAATTATGTATAAAGTTATAAATTCATTTTATAAGTATTATATTTATGATTTGCGGTGATGAAGTTGGTTATGGGCTTGTTTCTATAATTTTTTATTAAAAAAAGGATGTACAATAATACTATTTTACATATTAATATAACCTTTCCATAAAGATAAAATAAATATTTCTAATTAAATTATAATAACACCATTATTTATGTTTCTATATCCTTCTATTATAAAAATTTATATCATTGTTAAAGTAGGCGGTTAAGCTGACCCAAACAAGAAAAATATATAATTTGTAGGTGATTATAGTTAAGAAAATGTTTTTTTAATAATAATAATATCAATGTTATAGATTCAAAATGATATTAATTATAATTTTTAACATATTTAGTCATTTTTAGATATTTTTTTATAGAATAAAATACTAGAAGAAAAATGAAATACATCAATTTTATGGAGGCAGTAGTCTGGACGTACACATTGACATCGCTCTAATTTTCAAGAGAATATAAAGAATGTAGAGATTGTATTATAATTTTATAATCATAATAATGTTGTTAATATCATATTTATTCATTAAATAATTCATTTTAACCATCCTTGTGATGTAGTAATAAAAAATCACATAATTTATGCATGCGTTGGTCCGCATGTTACACAGGCGACATTTTAAATTTTCCAATTGTTGGGAGGAGGGTAGAATATTATTATCCCATAAAAATAAAATAAAAATTATATATACTTGTGATAATGATATAATAATTTTAATATAGTTATATTATATTTATTGTAATTATAAGATTAAATAATGTAAATGGAAATAAAATAAAGTAATTGATAATTTTACCTTTCTCATTGGAAAATCTCCTTTGCAAAATGGATTACATCTTTCAGAGGTTTTATTTTTAGAAGAAAATAACCTATAAAATGTATTTAGAAGTTTTTTGGAGTTATTTTTTTATATTTAAGTAAAATCATGGGGTCTTGGGGTTTGAATGTAAGTTGGGTAGTGATGAATCCTTTTATAGGGGAGAGGAGTGACATTTATGTAAATATATAAATGGTAAATTCATTATTCAAAGGTCAAGAGGATATAATAAGGTACATTAATATAGTTTTTTATGATCTTGTGTTGATAAATCATCAAAAATAAATTTTAACACATCCTTTTAATATGTTTCTATGACTTTTGCTCTTATATTTTTAACTTTAACCATTTTTTGTTTTTACTATGCTGGATAATTTTTACATATGTACTTTAATTTCAATGCATAAAAATAAATTTGTTCTTATTAAAAAATTTATTCATAAATATTAAAAATATGAATTTTTTTATTTATAATTTAAAAGGGCCATAAAATTAATTTTAATATTATCACATATAATGTGTAAAACCGATTTTTAGAAAAAATGTATTTTTATGATTAAATATTATAATTATGAAAAATATTCAGTTATTATGATTTATATAAAATTAATTGCTTTATTATTAAAAAAATAAGTATACGTTTTATTTCAATTAAAGCAAAAAAATAGTACTACCTTATGAAAACATAATTAAAAGAAAAAAAATTAGAAACACTTTTTAATTATAATAAATGATTATTTATGTTTAAAAATGTGAAATATTAGTTTTCAAAATTAAAAAAAGTATGTTTAAATGAATAATTTTAATCCTTTAAAACATTCATCAATAATAAATAAAATTTATAAAAGTTTTAAATCAATATTATATCATAGAAATGTCCAAAATTCCACGATATTAATAAGAACTATATTTCCCACAATTCACCAAAAAATTGGCCTTTTAAAAAAATCCCAAATAACATTCATATGTTAATTTTGAAATTTTTATTCCGAAAATGAATTTAAATTTATCAAATTAAATTCTAAAAGTTATAAATTTATCTTTTAAATGAAAATAAAAAATAAAAATAAAAATAGTTTTAATTGAAATGTGATGTTTTTATTTGTTCTTGATATTATTTCATATAAATTTATAATTTTAAGAATATTAAGGTATTAGTTAAAATATAATAATATTTAAAAAATCATTTTAATTTACTTGGCTAAAATATAAAAAACTTTAAGTAAAATTTATTTGCGAAGAAACTATCCTTTTTAATATTAAATCATATTAATTGTTTATCATCTAAATTTAATAAATTTTACTCGAGTAATGTATTTTTATTTACTATAGGTATTATTATTAATATTTTTTTATTAATAATATTTATATAATATTATTTGGATAATTTTATATCGGTGTTGCACATGGAATAAGCTATCAAACATAGTATTATTTTAGAGTGGAAAATAAATATTCAAAAATCTAGGAGTGTTGTAATTAATCCTTCCGTAAATATTCATTAACCACTACATCACCTCTATAAATACTTTATAACTATATAAAGTTAGTTTAATATTATTCAAAAGTCTTGGATAGGGTCCAAGAGTAGAGAAGATTCCAAATCCACCACTCTATTCCAATTTTGGGAAGAGTAAACAACTGGAACGGTTACACAAAAAACGAAGAGGAATAGCCTCAAGGATCACCACTAGAAATATACTTTTCATGTTTCATCAAGACCCTCATGGGAGGTATTTTCTAAGTAACACATAATAGAAACCTAATCATCACATACTCCATGATTCAAATCTGATAATCCAAATTTAAATAAAAGGGCTCAAACTGAAAATCATGAACTCACCAAAGTAAAAATAATTTATATCACACTATAAAAATTTTCTTTTAATAACAAAGTAATTTTAGGATGATTCTAAAAACACATTTTATCCTTTAAAAACATAGTAAAATAAATTTCTCTACTCTACTATGAGTTTAAATTCCAACTATATTTTATCTTTACTAATATGGAATTTATAAATTGTGCATTGGTTCTTAAACCACCAACTTCTTATATAAACCCATAAGAAATTTAGAAAATTAAACATTATTTTAAAACACTTCTTTAATTTGATTATAAATTGAACCCCTTAAAATAATGCATAAAATTTAATATCGTTATACTAATAAACTATATAATCATGTAATAAAATTAAATAATTTCATAAAATTCATTTTCCCTTTGAAACTGTTCTTTAAAATCTAAAACCAAATAATTTCAATACATCACACATACCCTATTTTATTTATCTCCAATAAATCAGAATCACTTTAGGAGCAATTAAGATGTAAAATATTTTCAAATTATAAAATTAGAGTTGGTTTTTATAAATATTCATAGTTTATCTACAAATATTGGTTGGGTATATTCCAAACATGAATCAACCACTTATAGGTGTCCAATACCATCTACATGGGTTGTGAATTGCATCCTAGATCATGTTATAATTGTGGTAATCCTATTATTCCCTAATTTCAACCTCAAAACTCAAAAAACCAAAAATATATCTTATTACCAATGAGGATCAAAACATCATCAATAAAGATAAAAAAATTAAAAATAATTTAAAAAATTCAAATTCAAGACTAATATCCTGACTTCCCATGGTAACAAATGTTTCATCCTGAAAGGTATGGATCAAGAACCTACTCATTACCAACCTCTTGAGTCCTAAAAATCATATCTACATCCACCATCACTTAAACTAAATAAAAAATTGTCCTATGGTATCATTTTTATATGAGAAATCTACGATCAACCTTCCATGTTACCCAAACTAGCCTACCACAAAGCCTGAAGCACGAAAACAATCACCACAGGTGGGTGATAAGCACCAGAGCATCAAATAATTACTATTTGGAACCAATTTCTCTCTCTAATAAAAATAAATTTTTGGTGGTATCTACCATGAATAATCAAATTAAATAATGAGTTCAAAATAATAAAAAACTAAAAAAATATGGAATATTCAATATAAAAAACAAATCTCATTTATATATATATACAACATCATAAAAGATACAAAACGAGTACCGATTTAAAGAAATGAAGTTATGAAAATGGTATAGATTATATAAGAACATCTCTAGAAAACCCATAAAATCATGCCAACACTCAATCATCTATATGAGACCCATTAACACCTTCACATCCTAATCTATCCCTAAATAGACCAATAATAACATAAACCCTCCAAATTTCATAATCAAGGCACCCATATGAAATTATATGGGCTATATACACGTCAAGGTTTGTATGTAGGGTGTGGGATAAAAATTTTATTATTATTTCACCATATAGTCTATGAAATTCATTTTGTAAAATATTTCATAAATACTAGTTTGAACAGTAGTTAGAAAAAATGGTTTTCTTAAGATAATTACTATACCTTTTCCCTTATAGAAAAATATACTCCCTTTATAAATCTAAATTTAAAAACATTTTTAGGAAAATATAAAACCTTTTAGTCTTGAAAATAATGAATATAAACTTCTAAAATAAAATCACACTCCACATTGAAATATATTTTTTCCAAATCCCCCTTTTCGAAATTAAATTTGAAAAAAGCTCCTTTAATAGAATCAATTTACAGCATTAGAAATATGGCTTCCATGTTTATGAACAAAATACTATTTACCACTATAAATTTTTTCCGAAATCCCCTATTTCTAATAAAGTTGAAAGATAAACAAAATCACAAGAGAATTAAGGGATGAGATCAAGCTATCCCCATCACATCAATGAATAAAATATAAGTAGACAAAAATAATGTAAATTATACCACATAACTAAATGATAAAAAGGGGATGCAATCAATGATCACGATTTGAATACCCAAGATGATATTATCCAAAAAATCATGGGTGACTAATTTTGTCCTAATGTGATATGATCCTAGACATACACAGGTAAAAAAAACTACTCGTCTATGTTATATTACTAAAGAAATAAACTCCCAAATTACTATCACTATCCTCATCAAGGAACTATACTATAAAAGGCATGAAATGTATTTGGGGAAACTAGACAATGTATTAATTAAAACTAATATATCAAGAACCCAAATATATCACTTAGTAACCTCAAGTTCCCATGAAATAACATAAGAATAGGTAAATAAACAAAGAATTCAAATGATCATCAAATAAATTAGTGATAAAAATAAAAAATAATCTCATATCACCACCAACAACCTCTCAAGAAACAACCCATTACAAATATTTACAAGAGTATAATAACAACTCAACTTATACAATATATGAAAAGTTCTATAAATGGAATCATAAAAGAATTCATGTACAATGGTGTTACAAACATCAAGAAAAATCATTTTTTCATCATATGGTGTCAATTGGGACTTTAAACTAGTAATTTGAATACTATGTTATAAAAAATATTTTAAAAATGATTTAAAAAACAATAGAAATCACTGAGAAACAGTACTTCTATTTTTTAAAATTTAAATAGGGTCAAAATACTTCTTTCATTTTCATATTAATTTAAAAATTTCTTCCTTGGAATTTATACAAACACTTAGAATACATAACCTTTTCTGTTCAATGTTAATACTAGAAATTATTGAAAAACCATTTCTCACAAGTAGAGTATAATTTGAAACCATTTTACAAACACATAAAGGGTATCATTTATTGCATACATTTTGTGAAAATCATTTACAAAACCCAAGCATTGCATGAAATAATAAATAGATGGAATTTCACAAAAAAAAACATTCCTCCATCAGCAAAATCAATTTACCCTCAATAAAATAATCCAATAAAATAAGGAATAAGATTTATCCAATCTTTAAATAACCAAGTCCCCATTATGAGACCATATCAAACCCTATATTAGACCACTATATCTATTGGGGTTCATATGATAAGAAGTAAATAAGAGGAAATGTAAGAAAGAAGAGGAATGAATAGAAATTAAAAATTATACCTTCTAGAAACACATGAAATAAGTGGAAGAACATATTTGGAAGCTTGAAGATAAAATATAAAATATCCCTTGATCTACCTTTCAATTGGTCATGTGAAATAAGAAGAGTAGGGATAATATAGATAAATTAATTGGAGGCACAAGAGTAATTTCACAAAATTTCAATCCTAGGAAACTCACATTATTTGACCACATGGTCAACCAAATAACGAGATAAAAATTAAAACTCAATTGGAATGAAACTACAACTCCTTTCATGGTTATTGTTCACTATTCTTGAAACCATGTTCATTCTATGTGAAGGTCATCGATGGAAGTTGTCCCTACATATAAGATCCCTTTACGATAACACCTGATCGTGCTCAAACTGTTTTCCCATAAATAAATTATAAAAGCCTTGTGTAAGGGTAACCAAATCAGTTTCACCCATATATAAAGGTTATTCATATTATTTTTACATATGTAATGTAAATTCACATGGTTATTATTAAAAGTAATTCTATTTAAGGGTTAGTATTCATTGTTTACTAAAGACCATGTGTTAATATTTTTCCATTCAACAAAGGAGATAGTTACATAGGAATTTAAATTCATGGTTACTATTAATCGTATAGTTTCTTTGAGGAAACTATTAAACATAATAAATCATTAAAATTTTCAATGAACAAGTTTTTAAAACTCTCAAGATTCAAAATAACCAAAAATTATATTATCTTCTACACAATAATTTCATCAGGGTGTCAAACTATATAAATAGATTAATTATAGGATTCGTTAGGGAAAATATTCCTTATAAAATACATGATATAAATATTAGACGTATTATGTGTGAAAATATTTATAGATAGGTATACAATACATATTATAATAATTCATGGTATTAAAATTTCTAAAATATAGTATTTTCAGTATAAAAAATAAAATAAAGTATGTATTAAAATTATATATAGAAATTGTATTTTAAAAGATAAATATCACACATATAATAAAAAAAGGAAAAATATGGATGATATTCCTTACACTTTATCAATATGACTCATTGTGTATTCAATGTATTTTACTAAATGTCTTGTATGATCTGATCATTATAGGTGTATATCGATCAAATCCATGTGAAGGTCACTATACCACATTAACAATATATGTAAATACTTATGAACTGTTAAGGATACATTCTTAGTATATGGTAATAATAATTTTTGAAAAATGTTAAAGTATGAAAATTTTCAAATAGATAGTAATATTTGAAATCAAAATATAAGTTTTTTTCATTCATAAATAAAGGTATAGTTAGTTAAATTTTTTGAAATAAAATCATTATAGTTTTTTCTAAATCCAAATAAAAATTCATTGTAATGTATGATTATAAAATGAATATTTCTCATATTATAGATTACATATCAAATTTTTGGTTATCATGAGAATTTTAGATCCATGGGCAAATCACACAATCCAACAAACCATAATCTCATCAAAATTCTAAATAAATTGTAATGTGACTTCATCTCATTTGAGATATTATAATTCTTGGTAGTGTATAGATATGAAATTTTATTATTATATAAGATATAATGACTAAACTATTTATATAAAAAAATATGATATATATGACTGATCTCTAGGTATGAGATATATAAGAGATTTGTATAATATATCTGAGTATGTGATACTTGGTAGATTGTATCAAGTTTAATTCAAAGTTGATGAAATTTTTACACTAACTAATAATAACATGATGACTATCTTGGAAAATATTTATATCAAATATCACCTTATAATGAGGTATTCTTCAATTATTAGTACTTTTTTTCCTACCAATTGTGCACATTATATTGTGATAATAATCCCCTTATTGGCTTATGGTACTTAGTTCTATACTTAACCAAGAACCCTGATGGAAGTAATTTGTGTGTGTCAATTTCAACATGTAAGGAACTTATATATATTTATATTTATTGAGTATAAACTTGGGTTACATGTTAGACCTATTTAATTAGATGTGGATATATTTAGGTACACCACATGGATGGTCCAACAGATGCCTTACTATTTTCTTTAATGTGATATTCTTCAGGTATACTTTGTATGAAAGGTTTAAGGCAGGAGACTCAAGGTAAATTTTAGACATTGAATTATATCATAAGAAATTCATAGGGAAATCAAATAAAATGGTAATTAGGTATTCCAAAAATCAATAAATGACATTACTTGAAGCATGGACACATTTTTTCACCTAAGGGATATTTTCAACATCATATCCATTAATTGAGTAAGAATAATAAAATTCATGGACACACTAAATATATTAGTTGTATATATTTATTTTACTCTATAAATCAATAAACACATGAGTTTTCTATATTGTATTAACACAATCCATATCCTAATCTCAAAATTGATGTCATAATGAAAGGGATAATTATAATATATACACATGGGTGATCATATAATTCATAAAAGTTTATTAATTGTTTGATAAATATGAATAACATTTATATATAACATCAATAATACACACATTTAATAGGGATTCAAAAATGAGCTTTTCAATTTTATAACTATTTATACAAATAATTTGGATGTATTTGAATAAAGGTGTTGATTAAAAGTGGGATTAAGTTTATTAAAATGTTAAATTAAAAATAATATAACTTTTTACATAATACATAATTAAAATATAATATGCACACGCATAGAGTGTAACATTGGTATTTTTGTATGTTTATTTAATAAAGGTGGAGAATTAAATAGGTTCATTTATTGATGTTTGATTTCGATGGGTTATAAGGAATTTTTCATAATATATAATTATTAGAATTTATTATGAAATATTTCATTCAGGTGAATTTGATGGGATATATTTTATTAATTAAAAAATTAGGAATGTATCAATGGATTTTTGAGATGTAAATACCAAAATGGAAATGTAATTAATGTTGTTATTTAACTATAAGATATTATTTTTTTGACATTCCATTAACAAGGGTATATTTTATTAGTTTAATTTTGAAAATATTTGGAGGATTTTATATTGAATTTGTTGACATAGAAATCACTTTGTAAAATCTTGAAAATAAATAAATTTAAAAGGGTATTTGACCAGGTGTGTTGTGGCAGTCTACAAAAAAAATATTAAGAAATATAAATTTAGTTATATTGGATAATTGTGGGAGATAATGAATTTATGATGATATTTGGATTGGTGACTATATTATTAAGGATCTATACATAGTGAGTTAATTATAGAGCGAGGATGTGGTCACTTAATTCTCACATCATGTTAGAGATCTCTCACTAACTTTTTTATAGTGGTGAACATTGTGATGTTTGGTGAACATAGGATAGATAATGGATCAAAATTAAAAAGATGTGTGATATGAATTTTTATATTTATTTTATACAAATTATTCAAAGTTTTTGAAATGTAATTAATGGGTTGAAACTAAATTTTTCACCTTTATGTTTAATTCATTAAAATAGGTATTTATGATATTTGGAACAATCTATGCCCATTCAGCATGGTGGAATTTCCACATACAAGAATTTTCCTAATTATCTCTTATATTCTTATATATATTTAGACATGTTAATTACATGGGTTCCATTCAATTTTTCCTGGGCCTTTTTCCACCCACTAGAGGATATGTGATTCACTATTGTGAGTTACATAGGCATCATGCTAAAAAGATATGGATCATGAAAAATGTATACAATGGCCACACCAAATATGTACAAGTCATGCCAAAAATTATTAAATAGAGGATTTTTTAATTTTGTTTTCAAATGATGTTTTGTATAGGAATCATTATAATAATGATTGATATTTAATCTTGTTAGGATCATCAAACGTCTAACTTATTGAATTCTAAGGAAATCACATCAAGGTAGGTTTCTCTGATATATTCATATCTTGGGATAGTCCTCATCAAAATTATTAATGGATTTTTAAATAGTGATTATTTTTTAATGATTTGGGGTGAATAATTATACATAGGTTTTGAATCATTATTTTATAAAAATTTTGATTTTGAAGAAAAATTGGTTTTGTTATCTATCTTTATTTTTATCCAATTGGGGGGTTTTTGATATATCGTTTTGAAATAATTTTCAATTTTAGATTTATAAAAATGATTTCCCATAGTGGGTTTTTTATTTTTGTTTCTAGAATTATTGAAATAAAAACCTAACAAATATTAACAATATATCCATATCCCCCACAATAAAAATAGTATCTAGAACATGTAAATATTCACGAAAAGCTGCATGTTAACTAGAATATGATACTTTCCTTAATTCACCTTTATAACAATTTATTTCACCACATTATTTAATTTAATTTTTATATTTATAACATGTTGTTCTGTTAATTATATATTTTTATGAATATTTTTCCTTTCCATTTGTAGTATATTTAATTTTCAAGTGTTAATTTTCAAAAAATTTAGAATTCCAAAAATTTCCTTACGAGGAAAATTTCTTCTTCTACTTCTTTATCTTTCTATTAGCTTTAGATTTATTTCTCATAATTCCGTAATATTTTGATTCCATATAATGAGGTTCTTTATGATTAGAGTCATTTCCAAATTTCTTTGATATTTGATTAGTCTTCTCACTCTGATTTGAAATGTCACAAAAAACTGTTCTTTAAATTCATAACTTTATGAATCCATAAAATAATATTCATCATGATTAGATTGATCACATTAATTCTTATTTATTTTAATAATCTTATCACTACACTTTTAACCTTCACCAGTTTCATATATCGAATTTTATATTAAAAATTTATCATCTTCAATAGGAATTTAATATCCAATTTTTTTTATGATAATGAAAAAAAAATATTTTTATTTTTATTTGAATTTATCTTCTGATTCATCATTACATTTAGAATATTAATTTTCTCCAATAATAATAACTTATTTTCTATTTTTACTTTTTTAACTTCACATGAAACTTGAGGTGCTACACCAAACATCTTTTTCTCCTTCTCTAGTTTAAATAATTTCCTGAGACACTCATTTAGTTCATGCTTTGTAATGAATTCCATGTATTGTTTTTATCCTATCCTTCTTAATATAAATCATATATATTAATCTTGGTAATTAGTAATTTTTATCCTTGATCAATTTGTGATAAACATTCTTCACTTTCATTGTCATCGTACTCTTCTTTTTTTTTTGTCTTCTAAATGTAATTCTTCCTTTTTTTATTTTAGAAATCTCCTTTATTTTACCTTATGAATAGACATCTTCTTTATAAATTTTGAGGTCATATTCCAATAGAACATCTTCAATATCCCATATTTTTATTCATTATTTCATGAATTTATTTATGAAAATAAATATTAAAATTTAAAATATTTTCATAATTGAAGCATGACATGAGTGTTTTGAACGTCACATCAATATCTCCATCTAAATATGAAAATTCATCTTTTTTCCTTAACCTACTTATATATTTTATCATTATTCAAGTATTGAAAAGAAATCTTATTCTATCCCTTACATCGCTTATATAAGGAAGAAACTTTTCTAATATCCTATATAACCAATGCACTACACAACTCATCTAGTTGGAATGATTTTTGATCATAATATTCTAGTGAAGATACATTTTGAATCACCTCAATTTTTTATTATTAAAGTACCTTTAAATAAAAATGATGTGTTTGATCACTTTTATTTAATGTAAAACCAAACTAAAATTGAAAATTAATTTTTACATAAAGTTATAATATTAAAATGAAATATATTATAGTACATTAAATCAAATATGACAAATAAAACATAATTATAAAAAATAAAAAAAATTTAGAACCAAAATTAAATAAAAGTATAAGAATATTGAAATATCCATCATCATGATCACCCATGGAGATCATAGATTCAAAGATAATTATAGAAAGATTAAAATTGTTTAGAAATATGATAGACATATCAATTATGTAAAAAGATAATAATAAGAGTTGTTTTAATGGAGTTTGTAAGGAAATATATAGGAATAGAAAATGGTAAATGTGATTGTTGGGTATATATAGTCCTTGGGCATATAAAGTCATCAAATATAGGAGTGATTAATGAGATAAATTATATTATTATATGGTTGTTGGAAATAACACATGATATATAATTAACATAATAATGAGATGTAAATTTTATAATATATAAATTAATAAGGTTTATATAAATATAAGTAATCACATTTTTAAATTTATATAGAAATAGAGAAGTTCTCGAATAAAGTAATAGAATCATTCCATATGAGGCTTATATTTTTTAGCTTCAAAATGAGGTAGAATCACTTGGGTTTACCCTTGAATAATCCTAAGATAAACTTTAATACCTATGACTTGAGATAAATCATCTTGGGAGAAGCTCAAACTTATAGAAATAATTATGAGATCCATGCAAGAAAAATCACCACTTATGACAACCACAATTTCTTATACCACCATTAGTTATTATTTAGAGGTATTAATGGTGGTTTTAAGTAGAGTTGAAGATCATATAAACCTGTTTGTTTTATTTTAATAAATTATATTTTGAACATATTCATTTTTATGTATTGTTTTATATATTATGCATTTTTAATAAATTTTTTACTTTTATAAAATGATTTTTATTAAAAAAAATTATAAAATTAAATGAATTATTTTAATCGAAATATATTGATAAAATATAAATAATGTTTAAGAGATAAATAATTTTATATAAATTGTAACAAAATCACATAATGTTAAAATGATATATTTTCTATAGAATTTTTTTTATCTGTTGTATTTTTTTATCATAATAAATTAAATTAATAACTTTTAAAAATTGTTTTAAGAAAATTTATTATTAATCTATTGAAAATGTTAAAGTTTATTTTATTCTTATTACATGGTATGAAATAAGAATGAATTCATATAATCTTTTAAAATAATGTTTTTTAAAAACCCTTTTTTATGCATTTTATATTTTCATTTTGAAATTTATTTTAACACGTTTTTCAAATTGAATTTAATAAATATGATTTAATATTTGGAATCATCATTTTAAAATTAGTTATTAATTTCAACTTATTTTTCATAAATAATTATACTAAGGTAAAAGTGATTTATTACAGTAAAGGGTAAAGTGATTCAAAAGGCGAAAAATATGATGATAAGCTATAAAATATGTATAGAAATTATTTATGAATGTGTGTTTGAGGGAAATATTGAATTATATTCATAAAGTTTCTAATATTTATCCAATTTATTTTTAAAGTACATTCCATACACAATAAATTATGTGTATTTTTGGAAATTCCCTTGAAACTAACCTATAATGTATTTTTCCTCTACTCGCTTCAAAGATAACATTTACTTTATTTTCTTGGGAAATATCTACCCAAATTATATTCCTAACAAGACTCTATCAATTTTAGAATCCCCTAGTCTCCATAATTATCTCTAAATACTTTAAAACCAAAGAAGGTTTCTAAAGTATATCATGTTTCAACATAGTATGTAACAACAACATTTTTTTACTTTTATTTTTAACTAATTATCAAAAAAAATATATTATTCAATAAATTAATAACTTTTAATCAAAATAATTATTCATGTATAAATTTAATATTTCATTTATATAACAACTTATTACCATTAATTCATTCATTATAACATATTCATGTTTGGGTTAGTTTTACCACCGACATGAACGAAGTTATAAAATTTCTATCATAAATTATTTTGAAAACATAAATAATAGTAATATATTGAAATAATTATTATTTTAGTATAATTTTATTAATTATATAATGGTAATATATATAATTATATTCAATCTCAAGATCATTTCTTTTATTTATTCAATATTCACTAAAAATGAAGAATTACTTACCATTCATTATGAATTATCACCTTAACATCCATGAAACAATAACAAAAACTAGAACTCTATAAAAAGATATATATAAACTTGATAAAAATTTTACATGTGATGAATAAATTATAAACAATTAATAATCCAAAATGACTATACTAAAGAATGCATGGAATAAAATGACTAATTAACACCATATGGTTAATTAAACTATTAATGGTTAAAAAATAGCTAATATGTATATATAAATTAATGGTATTAAGTACAATAAATATAAATAATTTTATTATATTTATTAATAATAAACCTATATTTTATAATTCAATAGATTATATTGCGTCTAACCTAGTGTGAATCCAAGGTAAAGTATTTTCATCTCAATTTCCTCTCTTTGGGACATTTTTCAAATTATAAACCTATTTTACTTTATATGGTGTATATATGAACCCATATAAATATTTTTTTTCGTAATTTATAATTAATTTAGATATTTTTTAATTATATGACCATTTTCCTTGACTTTTGATTCATTCACCATCAAATTCATAAGGGTTTGTTTTGACTTAATCATATTTAATTAGTTCAAACTCCTTCTATGAATTTATTTAGGTAAAAAACCCAACTCTAGTAACTGAGAGTAAATACATAATAAATTATATTGTCTTATGATTAAAGGGATATAATACCAAATGAATTATTAGCTTAGTATTATTAAAGAATATGATATATACATCCTTCCCATTTTTACATTAGAAATAAAATATAAAACATAACAAAAGAAAATGCTCGGCATCCTTGAAATTCATTCAAATATTTATACTTCATATAATAGAGAATAGAAAAAATAATGGTGAGATAAAATCATCAATAATGGTTCAGTATAATGGAATAAGTTTTGAGTAAATAAGGAATAATTAGTATGACAAGTAAAATAACTGAAAACACAAGACATCTAGTCAATAACATGAGCACAAAATATATATATGGATAATATCAAATGAAATAATCTAATGGATAATAAAAAATAAATCCTTAATTAATGAAATAATTAAAATAGTTCATCTTGATCATAGGCATCATGATATTTATACAACAAAATACTTGTTCCAAGACAGATTAATTAATTGGTATGTGTACACTAAAGCACATTTAGTAAGGCTGTCTAATTAGTTTTTCTTATGAAACCTATCGAGTCCTCAAGGGGTTATATAATTTCATACCCTACACTTCACTAAATGTCTAATGAATTTCTCACATATCTACTAATCAATTTAATTCATAAATAATATGATTTATCAAAAAACATCTATATTTAAAAAATAATGCAGAATATGAATATTTCCTTAGTCAGTTAAATAACATTCAATGTAAGAAATTATATATAGAAATGGTATATTGTTTAGGAAATAATAATAATCATGATAAAATGGAATATAGAAATTTAAGAGAAATTTAATGTCAGTGATCAAAAGATATTTAATGTTTCAATTGAAAGGTAATGACCTAAAAATTAATAAGAGATAAAAGATGATCACCAATTTATTGGAAATATAGGTTCTATAATAAAATAATATACTTTAGGAAAATAAATCATATAAATAAATATATTAAAATAATATTTCATTAAATATTTTTCTTTGTAAAACCATTTAAAACATGTATAATAAGATAAGAGTGTAAAATTGTTATGGATGTGGGATAATCCAAAAATGTCACATATTTTAAAAAACATTACTTTACTCTTTTAAAAAGAAAAATGGAAAATATCATTTTAGAAAAACATATAAAAATTCCATTAAAACATTTTAAAACGTCAATGACAACATACAATATTTTTTTATTAATTAAAAATGAATCATATAAATTTTTTTTTGAAAAATATGGATATGGAAGAAAAATGAACCTCATTAAAATAAAAAATAACATCATATTTTATTCTAAAAGTTTCTTTTATTTATTCAAGTGGAAGGAGTAGATGTTTTAGAATAAAACATAAAAAAATTTAAAAAACCAAAGGATTAAAAAATATTTGGATTTATAATGTAAATATTAGTATATTCCTTCAATTAAAATATAAGAAATCTGAAAACAAAATGAATTTGTAAAATAAATTCTTTCCCATTTGGTATCATTTAAATTGTGACCACTTTAAAGAGTAACATAAATAGATATTTTAATCAAAATTAATACATATATATTCATATTAAATTCATAAAAGTGGTATTATATACACCATATAAAAATAAATAGGTGTGTAATACCAAATTTGATTGAATGGTGTGGAAATTGAGATGAAATCCATTTCAAAGATAGTATCATTAAAGGGATAATTAATCATTGAATTTATTAAGTGTAAAAAATATAAAACGAAAAAAATAAATTAAATTAAACATGTTAATTTAATAGTTCATTTCATAAATAATCATTACACAACATATTCATTGTAGTATAATTATAACACAATGAATGAAAATTGTGTTAAGAAACCCATTACCTCATGTTTATCCATAGTTAAATGTGATTCAAAATCTATTGTGATGGTTTAAAATTTGTTATTAATTTTATAATAGAACCATATCTATATTTATAATATCATATATGATCCTATTATAATATCTTAGTACCCATTCATTAATAATATTTCATTATTATCATTTTTTCTTGTGTTAACTGCTTTATTTTCATAGGAATGTTTTATCATGGAAGTTCAAGTCCTTATACATTAATTATGGTTCCATATTTCCAAAAACATTAACCATGATATAAATATCATATATATTCATTACATATATGCATATATTTATAGTCTTCCATTAAAGGTAGATCTAGAAATATGAATAACACCATTCATGGAGACGATAGTCCGTACGTGCACATTAACACTATTTTAACGTTTAGACAGATTGAACAAAATAATGATAAATAGTAATTAAACTTTACTGAATCACTTTTATAATATATATATATATCATATATAATGGTTAAAAATGCCTTTATGACCATCTATTTATAATATAAATGGAAAATTAATCACATTTCCTTGTAGAGGTAGTAGTCCACATGTAAGAATGAGTGACATAATCATCTTCCAATGGATTTGAAAGTAAGAAGGTAGATATAATATTATAATTTTATAGGATTAATTTTTTCATAAATATCATATATAAATATTAGTACTATTTTTATAACCATCCATGTAAGTGGTCATGAAAAATTAATTACACCACTATGTGGTGATGATAAGCTGTACGTATGCACGGGATACATTTTTTTACTTTATATAGGATGAAAAAGAGGTGTAAAATGATTTTCAAATAATAATATTAAAAACACATTATTATATTTATGATATTAGATTAATTATTTTTTAATGGTTACAATATATTCTATGTAAGTAAATGAATAAATATATTTGAAATATTTTGTAAAGATTATTACCTCATCTTCAGTAGACTTATCTTAGATATCCTTTTAAGGGATATAGGGTTAAAATTTTAAAATTAACATCACTTATATAACATGGATAAGTATTTTTAAAAGACAAATGGGTAGTTTAGGTGGAGCTATGTTTATTAATGCGATGTACTGAAAAGAGAGAAGGGGTGTCCTTTTATAAGTGAGGGAAGGGGGTACTTTAGAAACTACATAAAGTATTAAGTTAATATAAATTATTATTTTTGGTAACATCAATACAATTTATATAATTTTAATATATGATTAGTATTATTTTCTATCCACTAATTCCGAAAAATGTGGGCATGTTTTTGTAATATTTCCACCCTTAATTCTTAATCTAACCCCCATTAACCCTTTTGACTATTACTATAATATAAAAAAATTACACATTAAGGGCCAATAATGTCACGATAAAAGGAATAATAGACCATAAATGGATCGTGGTTGATATTTCCAACCATATCATATTTATATAGATTAAAAAAATAATTTTCATGATTTTAAATAATTAAATAAATTATTATTTGTTATAAAATATCATGAATTTTCATTTTTTAAGTATTATTTTAATTTGACTGTGAAAACAACATGGTAGTGAAGGAATTAAAATATAATCATTTCACACATCCATAATATATTAGATTTATCTATAAATTCATGAGACATAATAATTCACTAGTATTTTATTACTTTTAATTTTTTTAGATTCATTTATTTTGTTTTTATTTTTATATAAATAAATATTTTTACAATATTAATAAAGAGATCGAGTATTCTTATACATAGATATCACATATTTTCTGATAAATATTCAATAAATTACTCAAACACATTCCTTAGGACTGTAACATTTTAGTTTATTTGGAGACTACATACATAATATTCCAATTCAGTAAAAGATCTTCAACATATCCCATAAATTTCTTCCCCTTGATTACTCTTCAGAAACTTATTGTACATAAAACCTCTCTTAATAACCTCAGAAAATGAAACATATAAAAGGGTGAGCTCAAATGATTAGTAAGGATAAAAAAGGGAGATACATAATAATAAAATTATAGTAAGGGTACGAGAATAGGATAATAACATTTGAAAACCATACCATGCATATCAAATATCATATTCTTGAGTCGTGGCATAAAGATTGGCAGTTTATAAGACATGAATAATAATGAAATCACAAAAATGATCTATGAAAGAATAAAATTAGAATAAGACATAGATTTTTGGTATAGAAATAATTTTATAACATTTTGAACATATATAAATAGATACAAGTTCACTATAATCTATAATAATATTTAGTTATAATATTTAATTAATAGGAAAAATAATTGAAATAAAATTGTACATAAAAGTCATTTAGGTAATGGATAAAAATAATTTAAACTAAAATATTACTCCAGAGTATGTATGGTGAAAAAATTAGCCAACCAACACTTTTTTAGATAGGGTTTGATCCCTAATCAGGTTTCCTTTACTAGCACAAACCACAGTGGAACCCCAAGATAGCCAAACTACCACCTATGAAGCTTTATCATTCAGATATTGTCATCGTGATTCAATGTAAATAACTGATAAATAGACACCTGTTGATGGATCTTTTCCATTTAATCTTCCCAAGATCATATATTTTATTTACCCTATTATAAATATAGAGCTAAAATGATAAGAGAAAGATGTCGTGTGAAGTAGGAGAAACACTAGTAGCTTATTCAATAAGGTCAGGAGGTTGTAAAGGATCCAAGGAAAAACTACCAAGGCCCTAAACATAGAAAAACATACCAAGAAACCATCCATGATCTATATTCCTCTAGGTAAAATAAGTGATCCACTGCATCTCGGGGTTGGGAGTCCCACTGAGTAAACCAAGAGACAACACTGAATATTGGACTTAGAGTGATCCGACCCGAAATATCCAATGTTAGTAGGAAACTGAACAAACTAAAACAGAGGAGAGCTAGCTCCATGGATTAATTACAATGATAAAACTGGTGGAGGAGAGAATTTTTGGAATTATAAAAAAGAAAACCATAAAAATAAAGATGATTAAATAACACACGAGGAAGATGGAAAATAAAACACTGCTATTACCTAAGAAAATCATTAGAAAAAAGGGAATAAATACATAAAATGAGTAATATAAGTATAAGGGAGAGTAATTTCTAGGAAAATGAGTTATCGAGATCTTCTATATGGTCATCCACATAAGGGAAACCCTAGTGTTAATAGATACAGTTTAACTCATTAAGTAAAGAACATGGAATCAATATCTCATATAATGTTCTGGACATGAAATGAAGTCTACACATAAAATTATGGAAATGATAGATTAGTCCATGAATAATACTAATAAAATGTATTCATCTTCACAACTAACATTGTGAATATGTAATCTTGTTTACACATAACATATGTATTCATGATTTATCTATCTTTTCTCAATGAATTGGAGAGGAATATAGGTCGCACCCATCACATAATGAAAATCAAATTTATGTGTACCATAAGATCTTAAAATTTTCATCATATAATAACCCATGAAATTAAATTGTCTTAATAAACATTTCATTGTATCGTAATATGTGTAAAATATAAAGGATTCATAATTATTTCATTATTTTATCATATCATATCTCATCATAAGAAGCGGGTTTCATAAGAATTTCCTCATGGTATAACATGTGTGAGAGAAAGATAATTAAAAAAATAATTCCATCAAAAACATAAAACCATTCATAAGAATAATAATAATGGTATCCATGGACCATATCCCTAGTAAGGAATAATTAACATAAAAAAATTCATCTTATAAGGATTTTTTTTATAATACATTTGGAAAAGTTATTGAGGAAAATAGATTTTCCTTGAAAATCACATTATAAAACTAATAAATCATTAAAAAATATGTAAATTTGTTTCTTTGTAAATGAAATTCTAAAGTTATTAAGGAATCATTAATAATAATTTATAATATTTCTTGAGAAAAATATATTTTCCTCATTGAAAAAACATGTTAAAAAAATTAAAATAAATTTTTTGGAAAATAACATAAAAAACTCATAAAGTAAGAATTGGATAAAATAATGGAATTGATGGTGGAAAATTACATTCATGTCATAAATCTTAAAATTAATATTCCATTCCCATTTCTAAGAAAATCCAACTAAGAAATATTTAGAAAATGACATGAATATTCCTTTCAAAAAAATTTATAAAACTGAAACATGGGTATAAATATTTTTAATAAGTAATTTTTATAATTTTAAATAAATTTTTGAAAATATTTTTATAAAACATGGTTTTGGATAAACAATTTTTTTTGATTGAAAAAGTAAATAAAGGCAGTTTTAAAAAAAAACATTCCTTTGAACTCTTGAGTACATAAAATGAAGGAAATAAATGGAAAAAATATATTCTCATGTCATAAAGATATTAAAATAAAATTCATATGTTTCTTAAGATATAGATCATAATATTTCAAAAGAGGATACTTAATCACAAATAATCCTGATAAATGATGATATTGTAACATAAATTTATTATCACTATGGTAATCATTTGAAAAATAATCACCATAAAAGAGATATCCCTATATGGATATTTAGTCCCCATAATTTTCAAGATAATAATCATAAAATATATTCAATTTTAGTGTACACACAAGTATATACACCAAATAATATAAATAGGTGGTGAATATGGCATGTTTCTCACGGACGTAAAAAGTGAGAAAGAAATCCATTAACGCTTTAGTAACCATTTGAATCATAAGAAAAAATTTATAATAACATAAATTAAAAAATTAAATATCATTAAAATGATTAGATTAATAATATAACTTTTCAATGGGGTAGTGTATACACCACACTAAATAAATGAGTGGTGAATTTCCATGTCTCCTGGAAATAAAAGAGAGACTAAAAATCACTTACCACTTGAATATCAACTTCCTTTATACATGCTCAAAACTCATGTATAATAAATATAGTTTTGTTATAAATATTTTATAGAATAATTCAAATACTTATATTATCATGTTTGATCCCCTTATAGTATTTCAACACCAATTTATTAATAATTTATTTATAAAATCGCTATTTTTATGTGTTAACCGTTTCATTTTTCATGACTGTTTTGGTTCTGTAGTTATGGTGATTATACTTGGTTCATCATTAAATAATCTACATGATGATAAATATAATATTAATATCATATAAATTCATTATATAAATATTTATATTCATTCAATAAATTTATAAATATAAATGTGAAATGTGTTATTCATAGAGACGGTAGGTCGTACGTACGCATGAATATTTTTTCAATCTTTTTAAAATTAAATGAAATTATATTAAATAATTATTAATATTTTAATAACCATTATTATTTCATATATATCACATATTTTCATTACTAATATATTTATTACCTTCTATGTAAATTTTTAGTGAGAATGAATCATATCACTTGGTGAGGCGATAGTCCACCGTATAAACAAGAAACATTAGAGTATCCCACATAGAATGGAATGTAATAAAAGGTTACAAGTAATATTATATTTACGGAAGTGAAATTATGTCAAAAATATAATATAAATATACTAAATTCATCATTACAATAAACTATGATAGGTAGTGATGGAAAATTAATTATTTTGGTTCGCAAGGCGATAGACTGTTATACACATGATCAATGGTTTTCATTCTCATTTAATGGAATTGTATATGGATATATTTTATTAAATTAACATTATAACATATAATTTATCACTAGATACTAGTGTATTTAAATTATAAATTTATGAAATTATTTAAGGATAAAAAAAGAATAAATCAAAAGAAGGGTCTTAGTGAAGAAAATTACATTCACTTAGAAGAACCTCCTTTAGATAACTTATTAAGGACCCAGGTGTTAGTATTTTGGGAAAACCAGAAGATCAAGAACATGGATGAGGATTTTTGGGAGTTATTTTCATATTTTTTTGATAAAATATATGGATTTATAATTGTGAATAAGTTATTTTTAGTGGAGTGTTTTTATAAGTTGGGAAAGGAACCCACCTGGAAACTACTTGGAAATTTCACAAACGAATCCAAAATAATAAATTCATTCATATGAAAAATGATTCTAAATGACCATATATTAAAAATTGGAAATTATAATATTTAAATATGTTAGTAAAATGGGATTTAGATATATTTTTTTATTTTTTAACCCTTATCATTTTAGTTTAACCTCCGGGTAAACCCATATTTACCTTTACCACTGTAATTATTTTTATAATGTTTTCCCTATTAATTATGGTAAAAAATTATGATGATATTATTTAATAACATAATTTATTCAGATTAATAATATTAAAAAAAATAAAAAAATTCAATTCATATATTTATAAAATTATAATTTAAACTTAATCCCATATACGTGATGAGAAAGCGGGTTTTCAAAATGAAAATGTTCAAAAGTTTAAAATGTTTTTATATCGCAATTAAATATAATATTTATTCAAATAACCTGAATTGGACTAATAGATATATAACTGAATTAAATTTACTTGAAATCCTATTTAAAATATAATTTATCTTTATAAATAATTTAAACCAAAATTATGTTTTCAATTAAAATTCAATAATTTTCACAGTTCATTAAAAATTTAATATTTTCATAAAATTTACAAAAATTAACCCTAATATAATATTAAAATGATTACTTAAAAAATTAAATTTATTTATATAAATTAATTTTCTAAAATTGTAACAAATCTTTTATAAATTAAGAGCTTAAAAAGGGGTAAAACAATTTTTTCGAAAAATATGGTTTTTTAGTATAAAATGTCTTTATTCTTATCTATGGTATAGAAAACGCATAAGATGAATGTTAAAAATATTATTGAACATATAAAATATAAATATCCTTAAAATAATTCCAGAAAAGTTTTTTTTCTTAATTTATTAAGGTCAAACGTGTTTTTTTTCATAGAAAAAGTTTTTTATTAAAATATTTCCTTTATTTTAAAATAGTTCTTATTTTCAGTTTTTGTTAATTTGTAACAAAATAATTCATATTGTATACATGTTTAAACCATATATTATTATAATATATTTACTCCTATTCATACCCTCCATTCCAATGGTTAGGATATAACTATTATTTCAAATAATAATATTTAGATAGTATAACAAGTTTCGTATAAATTTAGTATTTCATGTAAGGAAAGCTTAAATAAGTGTTGTGTGTAATAAAAGATAAACGTGGTGATGTGTGTAATGAAAATTAAAAAAAAGATTAAATTTATTTCAAAAAATTTATTTCACAAAATATCAGGTTGATACATTCTATACCCCCTAAGTTGAATTCTACCTGAAATTTTTTTCACTCTGATGAAAACAAATGAGGATAATTCAACCTTATTATTTCCTTGGTTTCCCACATAACTTCTTTAAATAAGTGGTTTCAACACAAAAAATTGATCAGGTGAGTGGCCTTGTTTCATAGAATATTCCTTATATGATCCAAAATCTCTACTCGTTGTTCCTTATAAAAAATATTTTGATCTTGCAGTGTGACCTCTAAGTTTAGAAGTTATGAAGGTTCATGTATATGCATCCTCAAGAAAGATATATAGAAAACATAATGAAATAGAGAAATATTTTTTGGAAGAACCAATTGATAGGATACTATCCTAATATCATCAATAATTTTAAAGGTACTAATATACCTAGTGATTTACTATCCTTTGTAATTTACACACAATTTTATCCTTTGGTTGTGATTTTGTCAATTTCCATTTCATATCTTACACTAAGAGTTTAATTTTTCATTTTATAATCACTAATGAATAATAATATCCCTCAAATAATATTAATCCTTTCCTTATATCTCTATTTATTATTAAAATCAAAATGGTTAACACATGTTATCTAATATGGATAAATAATCACATGGTGAAGTAATAAACTAATCTATAAATCCTCATCTGAAGTTAAACATAAACCATTCCATAAATGGTTAACCTTATAAACCTTAAAAACTTAAAAATTTATTATTAAGTTCACTAAATTTCTAAAAATAAGCATAGCATTAATCCCCCATATATCATAAAGTGGCTCTTGATTTTCACATATCAAACATGTGAATATCTTCATCATGTATTCTTTTGAAATATGGTAATAACCAAATTTTCCATAAAACCTTTTTGAAAACATATATGCTTCCTTATTACTTGTATAAAAAATATATTAGTAGAGATATTCTATAAATCCAAAAATGTTATAAAATCCATCAATGATAGCATAAACTACTTTTTCAATAAATCCTTAATTAGTTACAAAGTAATCAGTACTATCTAATTTACTTATTATTATCTAATATATCTTTATCCCAACATTATTATATCAGCATCCACAACATATTGAGGATTATGTTCCCTTAATAAAAATATCACCTTGGCATTAAATCACTTTTCTAGTTTATTGGTACCATTTAACATATTTTTTTAAAATACTTAATGAAAAATGTATACTAAACAATCCTTTTATATTTCATGATTCATATAAGATATTCCTTGAATTATAATACACAAATACTTCAATCATCCCAATTCCTTCTCAAACCATTAGTTATTCTTCATCATCTTACTCTTTAACAGATATTTCCTTTCATATATCATTCATAGTCTCTACGTAATCAGTAGTATAACCATTTCTCATACCACCTTGTTGATTATCTTCAAATTCTTTCACCTTAGGGAATATATTTTCATAGTTCCCATACATTCAACATATAAAAAATTTATACATTGATAATACCTTAGAGAAACCAATATTTATATCCATTATATTAACATAACTTTTCATTTTTATTTAGAAATCATTTAATTTGTTTCCTTATTTTCCACACATAAATCCTCTTCTTATTCCTATAAGATGTTACTTGTAGTTATTATTTCCACATTCATGACATGTAAGAAACTAAATCTTATTTACAATGTGGTCTCCATAACCCAAACTCTTAGCAAACTGAGTTTTTCTCTTCTTTCATGTGTTATAGAGCTGGTTAAGGTGCATGTGGTCAATCATGTTCTGCGATAACTTATTAGGCATAATAACAACATCCTTCACTCCATTAATCATCCCATTTGGCTGCTCATCAGAAAATTTTCCATCATATTCAATGCAAATATAGTTACTTCAGGTTCCTTCCATTGACTAAAACCAAAAAACATAGTGTGAGAAATGATAATCATAATGGGAAACTAAATAATCATGAAAATCACTTATATAATGTTTAAACCATGACCCCTAGTTTTAAATATATGACACATTATGTTTATCCTATGTCATTTATAGTAATTATATATTTAAATCTTTCATGATGTTTCATAAATAGTTTCTTAATTTACACAGAATATCCCTTAGGATTTTTAAACTAGGTGTGCAACTAGAACAATTGTTGTGCACCAAGTGATGATTGATTCCATCTCAATGCAAACTTTTCTAAGTTATTACCCCTAGGAATTTGTGTTCTAGATCCACATCCACTTGCAGTATCTGGGTAGGGATATAATTTCTTGGAAACCACTTCCTCAATCCTTTACCAAAATTCAATACATTTTCCTATAATTTGACTCGTCCTTTGACTTATCCTTAGGAATTTCCTTAGGGATGTCACTAAATGTTTATCATACTAGTTTCCAAAGGTTAAATAAACATTTAATATGATAAAAAATATAAAGTCTCATGCTTCTCATACATATATATTACATATTTTTAGATGAATATTTAAAAAAAACTACACAAACACACCCCTAAGAGAAATAATAGTTTATTTTCCTTAGATAGTAGTTATAAAATATATTAATTTGTGAAAGAACTTTAAAATATCCTATTAATATATTTATATTTAGTTTTATTCACAAAAATAACCTACTGAAAACCTTTATTCATAACTTGTGGAAAGGAAACAAAAGAAAGGGTGAGCTCAAATATTCATTGAGGGTAAATAAGGGAGATAAATAATCATAAATTGAACATACAGGTTTGAGAACATAAACATAATATTTGAAAATAATATCCCATATATCTAATATAATATTATTAACTTATGGAATAAATATTGGCAATTCTTAATAATTGAATTATAAGGGAATCAAATAACATGATACATGATAGAATAACAATGGCATAAGACATAGATCTGGGGCCCACAAATCATCTTATAACATTTTGAACATGTATAAATTGAGATAGGTTAACTCTTTATCATAAGTACATGATATTAGGCCCAAGAATAAACTTATAACCATGTAATCAGGTTCATGCATAACATTGTGAACATGTTATGTGGTTTGCGCATAACACTATGAACATGTAATCAAGTTCACGCATAACATTGTGGACACATAATCTAGTTCATTAGTAATATTTTGAAAATGTAATTAGGTTCAACGATAAAATATTTACTCATTGATTATCTATCTTTACGCAACGCAATTGGGGGAGATATCAGTCTCACCCATCAAATAATGAAAATCAAACTTACGGGTGTTAAAATATCCTAAAACATTCATCATATCATAAACTATGAAATAAAATGTGCTTTATAAACATTTCATCCAATCCTAACCTATGGAAAAGAGATAGGATTCATAATCATTACATCATTTTATCAAAGTAGAACCCACGAAAAGAATTGGGTTTTATAAGAATTTCCTGATGGTATAACTAGTGGGAGATAAATAGGTTTAAAAAATTTCCATCATATACGTAAACCATTCAAGTAAATAATAATAATAGTATCATTGGATCATATCCCCAGTAAGGCATAGGTAACTTCTATGGATGTCATATTGGATGGAAAATTATTTTTGAAAAGACATCTAAAACATTTCTTGGGGAAAATAACTATTCTTTAGAAATCACTTTTTAAAAATAAAAAATCAAAACACATTTTGGAAATCATTTTCAATGAAAATAAAATTTTTAAAATAAAAAATAATCTTTTAAAATCATTTAATACATTTATTGAGAAAAATATTCTTTCTTATTTGAAAACACTTTTTAAGAAAAAAAATTGGAAATTATTTTATTTAAAAATAACAATAAAAACATATTAATTAATCTGCAAAGAAAATAATTTTAATTGTGGTGGTGAATTCTATTCATACAGTACATGTTAAAACAATGATTCATTTAACATTTTCAATAAAACCTGATGGAAATTATATTGAAAATGGATTAAATATTACGTAAAAACATCTTTAAAAGTAAAAAATGGGTAAAAATGTATTTTATAAGTTATTTGGATAAAGTTTAAAACATTTTTGAAAATATTTTTTAAATACTGGGTTTTGGAAAAAAAGGGTTTTCAACCGAAAAGAGAAATAAAGAAATTATTTTTAAAATATTTTTTTGAACTCTTGAATACAGAAGGAGATTAAAATAAAGGGAAAACATGTATTCTCATTAAATAACTAGAGGATAATGAAATTAATGAGTTTATTGAGATATATATCATAATATTTTATCTTAGTATATTAAATCATATTAAATCCTAATAAACGATGCGATTATAACATAAATCCATTACCACTTTGGTAATAATTTGCAATATAATGCCCATTAAAGAGAGACCTTCAAATGGTTATGTAAAAACTATAATACTCATGATAATTATCATAAAATAAATACATGGGTAGTATATACACCACATAAAATAAAAAGGTGGTGAATATGGCATGTGTCACACAAAATTAAAAAGTGATACAAAAATACCATAGCGCTTTAGTAATATATTGAATCATAATCTCCAATAAATAAAAACATAAAATGAAATATTTAATAACATTAAAATAAGAATATTAATTATATAAAATTTCAAATGGGTAGAACATAACCCACATAAAATAAATGAGTGGTGAATTTGAATTTGTCTCCCATAAATAAAAGAGAGACTAGAAATCCCTTGCCTCATGAATCTTGAATTCCTTCATACATATTAAATCATCTTATATAATAAATATAGGTTTGTTATAAATATATTATAGAATAATAAAAATACTTATAATATCATATAAGATCCCTTTATAAAATTTCAACAACCATTTACTAATAATTCCTTTATAAAATCCCTATTTCCTAGTGTTAACAGTTTCATTTCATCATGAGAGTTTTGGTTTAGTATTTCTAGTTCTTATAATTTACTTATCATTAAATAATATCCATAATGAAAAATGTGACATTAATATCATATATTTTCATTATATAAATATTTATATTCATTCACAAAAGTTATATATAGAAAGATGAAATTCACTATTTATGAAGACTAAAGGTTGTACATACGGATGGATGTTGTTTCCATCATCTGATGAATAGAATGAAAGATGAGTACATAATTATAATACATTATAGAACTATTATGAATTATTATATATCAAATATATTCAATAACTTAATATTTGTTATCTTCCATGTAAATATTTAGTGAGAAAAAATCACATCACATTGTGAGGCGGTAGTCCTCCATACACACAAGTAACGTTAACATATCCTCCTTGTAATAGAAAGTAAAAAAGGGAACATTTTATATTATATTAATATAAGTGAATTAATGTTATAAATATCATATAAATATAAAAAAAACATAATTAAACCCAATAGTAATTGATGGTGATGAAAAATGAATTATATAGGTTTGTGAGGTGGTAGCCGATAGTACACATGATCAACAGTTTTCTTTCCCATTTAATGGATGTGGAGATGGATATAGGTTAATTAATTAACTCAATAACATATAATTATATAGTTTACAATAGTTTTATTATATTATAAGTTTTAATATACAATTAAATGTTGAAAAATAAGAAAGTAAAATAATGAGCTTAGTAAAGACAACTACCTTCTCTTAGAAGAACCACATTTGGATCTATTATTAAAGACCCTAGTGTTGATATTTTGGGAGTAACATAATCTATATAAAATGGATAAGGTTGTTAAGGAGGTATTTTTGTATATTTATTATAAACTATATTTATTTATATGTGTGAATAAGTGAAGGGTGGTTGTGGCCTTTAATAATTGGGGGGAAATAACCTAATTGGATACTACTTGCAAATTTCCTAAATAAATCCAATATAATAGTCATTCAAGTTGAAAAAGAATAAAAATGTACATATATTATAACTTATAATGTTTAATATTTAAATATTTCCATCAAATTATATTTATGCATCATTTCAAAAACAAATTAATCGTTATCTTTTTAGTTTAAGCCCTCCTGTAAACCCATCTTTAACTTAACCATTGTAATTAATTTTTACTGTTTTCAAAATTCATTATAGTTGAAAATTAATTGGACCATATAATATTTTATAAATAATTATTATTCTAAATATGGAATCAATTTTTCCAATTTCAATTTATATAGGTGGAAAATGTTAATTTAAAATTAATCTTGTTGATGCGATGAGAAAATGAGTTTTCAAAGGGAAAATGGTCAGAAGTTTACAAAGTTTTTATATCCAAATTATATGTGAAATTGTTTAAAATTAACTAAATGTTTTAATATAAATATAATTTTACTAATGATAATTTAAAACCAATTTATAATATAATTTAACTTTATAAATAATCTAAACGAAAAGGCAATTTTCAACTAAAATTCTTTGTTTTTCCCTATTCATCATAAAATTAAACTTTTTAGAGAATTCCCAAAATTAACTCCAATATAATGTATAAATTATTATATAAAAAATAAAAATTATTATTTAAAATAATGTTTTTATAATTTTCAAAAACTAGTTTTAAAATTAGTGAACAAAAGGCATCAATGTAGCTTTTTAGAAAAATATAGTTTCCAAGTGTAAAATGGGATTTATTCTCATTTTCCATCTAGAAAACACCTAAGATAAATTTTGAATAGGTGATTTAATATATAATAAAAAAATTGAATGAAAATAATTCACAAAAAGTGGTGTTTTTAATTTTTTGAGGTAAAATTTATTTTTCTGCGGAAAAAGAGTTTTATATAAAAAGGATTCCTCCATTTTCAAATAGTTTTTAATTTATTTTCTTATTAAATGGTCACAAAAGATTTTATTTTATATAAAATTTTAAACCATATATTTTAATAATTTAGTTAATATGATCTATACCTATCATTCCAATGGCTATGAGATGACTGTCATTATAAATAGTAATATATTAATAGTGTGATATATTTCATTTAAACACCAATTTTTCTATAATGCAAGAAAAACAAAGTGTTTTTTTAATGAAAGATAAAATCAGTGTATTGTGTAATGAAAAAAATATAAAATATTATATTTATTTTAAAAATATATACTTTATAAAATCTCAGGGTGTAATAGTTATGTAAGCCTTTAGGATAATTATTCGATCAATAAAATTTTAAAATAAATTACCATGATAAAAAATAAATTAATTATATTAAAGATAATATTTCATATTTTTCCATAAAATATTATTATATTTTTTAAACATATAAAATAATTTTAAACCAATTGAGTGATATTTTGGAATTTTATTCCCTAAAAATAATATAAATGTCATTATCGAAGTCAAATGGAACCAAAATGACATATATTCAAATTTAGGAGGGACATGACCGAATTAAAACCATTAAATTAAATAAATTAAATTTATGATTTTTTATTTAATTCCTTTTCAAATTATTTTTATCCTTACCTCATTTACCATTTACAGATGTGATAAATTTTACTATAGGTACTATTTGAAATTCATAAAAATAAAAGGGACCTATTAACCAAATTTAAAACACCTAATTTTAAATGTAGTATACATTTATAAAGATTAATTTTCTATAATTAGAAGAAATAAATTATTATAAAAATGTTAAAAAATGAAACAAAGAATAGTTTATTAGAAAAATGGTCTTTAAGAAAAAATATTACATTATATCAAAATCATGAATATTTCTAATGGTATTAATTAGATTATTCTAAATAAAATGGATCATATATCACATAAAGTTAAAATAAAAAATATAATATAACTTTTTTAGTTACTGTAAGTAATGATAATATTCAAAAAGATCTATATTTTCCTCCATTTAATAAAAAATCCATCATTTCTGAAAAATATGGAAATTTCACCCTAAGTAAATTCTGATATGATTTTTGCAAAAAATCATTTTATTTTTTAAAATTAATTTTAATATTTTTTTGAAAATTAATTATATTCTTTTATCATAAAAATAAATTAAAATATGTTTTGAAGAAAACAAATTTTGAAGAATAACATTTCTTAATTAAAATAATTGAGTATTTTTTTCTTAAGTATAAATCAATACAATGGTATTGAGTAGGTCAAGCATACATATTTCATAATGTGGTTAATAATATTCATACAATCAAATTCATCAACTAGGTTAAGGCTATAATATGTAAATAATAATATTTCATACTTCATTTAATCTTGATGTTTCATGTTTAATACATTATCAAACATAGTGTTATTTTAAAATATCACGGTGTTGCATTCCCCACCATTTAAAAATATTAACTCGTATAAATTGAACTTGTGCTTGATAATAAAGGTTTTTAAATTTCAAGATAACTTTTTTGAATAACCACATCATAAAAAGGTTTAATAAAATTTCCTCTTAAAATATGTACAGGGAAATATGAAGGTCATATGGAATAACACAAAAATGGGTTTCCAAAAATGAGAACATTAATGGGAATTAAAAATGTGGAAATGGATGAAAAATAAATTTCTCAATAATTATAGAGAGTGATATAGAATGTTGATCACAAGAAAATGAATAATCAAGATAAAGTTAATGGCCACAATACCATAAAACAATAATGTGACAAAAAGACCATTGATTCATAAAGAATGAATATAATGAGGACAATATTTTTATTTCAAGATTTTTTTCTGTAGTCCATGAATTCTTTCAACATATAAAATGAAAACATGAGTAAATATACTTACATTTTTATGATCCAACCTGGGTTGACACTAAACTGATGACTCGATCCGGTCTACAACGTGGCTTAAGAAGCGTTCTCGATCCTCCTGGGCTAGCGACTAGCATCAGGGAATCAACGGAAACTGTGGGAACGATTTCACCAAATAAAAATATATAAAATAGCAGAAATAATATAGAGAAGTGAATAATAAATAAACTAAGCACACAACTAAACAATAAAAAGAGAAAATAAATCTAACCGAACTCGATGTCCGAACTAACTCTGTGTGACCCCACAAGTCACTCTCTGAATCAATGATCAAGTATCGCCCAAGGCGAGCGCACTCAAGTTGTAGCCTGTACGAACACTAAAAACAAAAAATAACTATAGGCATGAGTATTAAAACTCAATAGGCTATCCTGATATCTATTCCCAATGAACTACCTTTAAAATAAAAGAAGAACTATTTCAAGCTTGAACTACAATTTATGAAAGTATGTTTTTCTAAATATTTTACTAAAAAGAAAAGTACAAACCATTACCCTTAACCATTTTCAAATATAGTTTCATTTCATTAATGTCAATGGAATTTTAGAAAGGGAAAGTGATACTTATATTTTAAAATTTGTACAAAGAGGTCTAAACACTCTCATTTGAAAACCATTTAAAGATACCTAATCAAAACGAGTTTACCATTTTCTAAGGAAAACAATATACAAAAATGCACAAAAAAAATCACATAGCAAGGGAAATGTAGGTATACATATAAACATCATAATCACTACTACCAGAAATAAAATCTGAATAGACATGGGTGAACCTAGGAGATCAAGAATAAACCATAAGACACCAATACATGAGACCTCATCCCTGTTGACATGTCACACACGATGAAATAAAAATTACTAATACGCTCGACCATCCTTTCTCAGGCAGGTCGAGGGAAAATCCCATAGTAATGAACCCAATATATCCACCTACTATGGGCCACTTGTCAGTATCATAACCTACCAGTGAAATAATAATTCTTATAATATCCTCTCAATATACCAGATTCCCATGTATAAAGTATTTGGAAAAGGGGTGATCCAACGAATTTCAATTGATCATCCAATCACATACATACATACATACATATATATATATATAATAATGTGCAATAGGCATCACCCTGAGCCACTCCATTGGAAAAAATCTTTCCTTTAAACCATTTGAGTACCCGGGAGCTTCTAAGTGTGGGCCTCCCAAACAATCAATCGTAACAAGGAAGGAGAGTTATCCTAAGAGGGTTTTCATCAAAACAACTTCATAATTTTTCATAAAGTTCCAAATGGGAATTAAACACATTTCAAAAACACCACTTAAATAAACAAAATCATTTTCCAAGAAGAGGAAATACCACCACTTGCTCTTTTATAACCATTTAAAAGAAATCCAACTTCCTTATAAAACCAAAACCAGTTTGAAACCATTTAAGGAGCACCAAAACACTACTACACAAGTTGCCAAAATTTTTATAAATCCAAACCAAAACATTTTATTTTTCCAAATAAATTGTAAGAGCCATCCAGGAAATTTATCTGTGACACCTGAAACATTCAATAAAACAGTTTCCATTTAAGACTCAACCAGGTGAAAACACCAATTTTATCATGCGAACTTATTTAAATTGATTACCCAGGTGCAGCATTACTAAAACATGTGATTGAATGATTATTGTGTATGAACATAACAAAATGACTAAATTTTACACACAATAAGAATTGAATTATAAATTTTCATAATAAATGAATTAATAATATTTAGCACATATATGTAGGGCACAAATAGCAGGAAATAGATACAACATAAATTTTAAAAGGCAGTGCAATGGGGACCTACCTCGGAACCAAGGTGGGACGAAACAACACGGGTCTGAAACCATATGGTAAGGTCCAACATACTCCAAACCAAACACTAAGGAATCAAAAAACAAATAAATAAAACCAATTAAGTATAAAAAACCAAGTGGGAAGGAGAAACCCTCACCTAGAAACAGAAGAATGGTGACAACGCAATACCGACACTACCTCCCGAGGGTTTCCAAAATCCTAAACCACCCAAAACTAACCCTCAACTAAAAACCCACCCAATCAACCAAGGATACAAAAATAAAAAAATAAGTAAAGTAGAAAGGTATTGGTGGGAAGAAAACAGACCGAAAGGGGTGGCCCAGGGAAGGTACAGGCTGGTCAGAAAACGCCGATAGGGTATAGAAAGGATGGGAGTGGTTGAGGTGCTAAAATTGCACAACAGTGGTGTTTCACCGGTGGTCAGCGCACTGAAGGGAGGTTGTCGGGTAATAGGGGTCACAATCTGAAGGGGGTTCTCACTGGAGGGTGTGGGTTCACTGGCTAGGGGAGCTATGCATTGAGTAGGGGAGACTAGTGGAAGCCCGCATGGCTATAGGTTTGGTGCGCTAGCAAAGGGCTGGCTGAAGGTAGGTCCGTTAGGAAAGGGGTTCACAAAAGGGAGTCTGTGTGGTGGCGGGTTCATGACGGGGAGAGGGGGAGGCTGGCCAAGTCGTTGTGTAGGAGGTGCGGAAGAAGCAAGAAGTGGTTGGGTTCACTGACAAGAAGCATGAGGTTAGGGTGGTGGGCTACTGTGCTACAAGTAAGGCCACTACTAGGTTAAGGAAGCCACAGTCCGGAATCCTCGGTCACGCTTGGGAGCAGAGATGCACTGGCCTATTCACGCACAGCAAGGGGTAAGAAACAGGGGAATCACATGCAGGGAGAAAAGGGGGGAGGCCTCCATTGATACATGCTGGAAGCAGGAGGTCGGGTCTCGCAACACACAGGGAAGGGGGCGCGCCCCATGGGAAATAGGGGGGATGGCAATGCATAAGAGTGTTTCTAAAAAAATAAACCCTAAAAAACTAAATAAAATATGAACAAATAATAATAATAATAATAATCATCATCATCATATTAATTATATTCAAATCAACAATAATATTATTACAATAATAAAAAATCCAAAAAAAAATTAATTGTCATTAATTTAATTATAATGTTTAGAATAACAATAATAATAATATCAATAATAACATGATGATAAAATTAAATATAATAAAAGTATTTATTTCATTTTAATGATAATAAAATTAAAAATTTTTGTTTTTATCTTAAAATAAAAATATTTCAATTCTTAAAAACCATAAAAAAAATTAAATGACATAATAAATTAACATTTATTTATTCTTTTTAATTATTCAAAGACCACAAGGCAACATAGTTCACTGGGAGAAGCAGCGCCGCATCATGCTCTACCCGTGCATCTAATGATGTCAAACCCAAAACTCACACTTTTAAACATAAACTCAAAATTTTCATCTGGGACTCACCCCAGACCCCAGTAAAATTTTATTTAAGGCAGAAAATAATAATATAAATTAAATTCAAGGGTTGGGGTGTGATAATTCTCTACACCATAACATTTTCTGTCCTCAAAAATCCACGACCATCTAGCTAGTTGATCAACACTTAAGGATTCCACACATCATGATCCAACCTATTAATACATGTTCATTCCATCGACCACCAACGGGAGTTAACCGTACCTCCTGAAACAAATTACCATTAGAGGTGAGTCCGGAATGGACTCCCCACCATAAGAATTCAACTAGCATCAGGTAACGACCTAAGAGAAAACCCAAAGAGACGGTGGTTCTCCCCATTATAAAGATCAATCTTATATGAGGCCAATGAAAATTTATCATAGATGTGAACTGAGCCTTAATCAAGCTAAAAAGAAACACAATAAGAACACTTAAACCACTTAGTCCCATTCGAAAGGAATAGAAACCGAACTGAAAACTTTGTACGACCCCAAAAATGCATAATTACTAACATTACGCATGGGATAAGTCTATCACGCTCTTTGCGACAATAAGAGAATTACAACAACCAAGAAACCACAACAGACACGCTAAAACTGCATCACCACAACAATAGAGGTACAAACTTAATGAAACTCCTTAAAATTCCTCAGGGTTCCGGACTATGTACTGGCTTCACTCCAAGGCCTTCTAGATGGAGGTCCTATGAAAGAGGCATTTCCTACCTCACAGCCAGGTTTTAATAATCCTAGTAATAAACATACACCTTTTTATTTGACAAAAGAAAGGACAAGATTTTAAGATTAAAATCATACTGGCATTGAAAACCGTAGTTTATCAGAAGACCCACAACATCCCCATACATTTCAAAACCCAAAAAACCGTTAGTACACTACAACAATAAGAGATCCTTTAAAATAAAAGGAAATTTACACAAGAGACTTTGAACAAAACCCAATAGCACATCACTTCTGAGAACATCCTTCGTGATGCCTCCTAGAAACGCCCTGACAGAATCGTCATAAGTGACCTAGGCATCCACATTCCTTACAGGGTTTCGGAGCACTTGGGCATGATAGCTTCTTGTGACCCACCATTCCACACCAGTAACACACGAAGATCTCTCACTCCAAATAGGTTAATAAAATATCTCTAGGACTTTGGATCCCATGATCTACTCCATCCACTCTCAATTTCTTACACATCTCTTTTATATAATCCTCACCACTTCTGATCGGGATCGATGGAGGGAGCACTACTTCGAGTACTACTACCATCGCAGCTTTGAAATGAAATTCATGACTCACCACATCGACAAAAGAAGTTAGGTTGGACTCTGACACCTTCGACTTTAGATTGGGGCGGAGGCCCGCCACAAGGCGTCGAGGCTTCATGGAGTCGTTTTTGAAATACATTTTATCATAAGGGACCAACTCCACAAAGTGCTGGAAATATTACAGCACAGATCTGTTTCCCTACTACAGACAAGACATATCTATCCGCTTTCATACCCTTTCTTCTTTAGAGAAATAATGACAAATGAACAAAGCCTTGATGAACTCACGTGTAAGCTCTTTATGGGGCTTGTTAAAAGACACTGACTTCCACCACATCCATGGTGAACCTTCAAGCATGAAGGTTACAAAGTTGACCTTCAACGGCTCGGGAAACTCAACGAGGTTAAAGTCCCTTTCAATCTCCCACATCCACCCCTCTTCCAAGGAAGATTATTCTTGACCATAAAAAAGAGGTGGATCTAACTTCCAAAACTCAAGCATAAAATCCTTGAGTTGATCAACCATACTATGATCACCCATGGAAGATTCAAGAGAATAGTCGCTGGACAAGAAGAGTCAAGAACCCAATCAAGACCAACTCAATAAATAAAAAACCTCAAAAACAAACATTGAATTTATGACAAGATCTAAACATAAGAAAACGATCCATCATAAAATCAAAACATTTCTTTTGGAAACATCTTTAATTTAAAACAATCTTGGTGGGTCAAACCCCTGCCATTGGTAATTCTTTAGAGTCTCACTCAAGTGCATGTATCTGTGCCACCCCGAGTATCCATCCACCATACCAGAAATCCGTTGATATTCTAACATAACATTATGAATGTGAGCACTCATCAGAACGCCATGGCCAAAACAAATCAACATTATTTAAAAAAACAAATCATTCATACCATTTCGTTTAAAATAATCCTCAAATTAAACATGTCATTTAAAACAACCATTTATCAAAACCAACGTTCCTAATTCAAACCACTTTCAGAAATAAATGGAAACCTGAAACAACTCAAATATGAAACTACTGTTGGTGGGAGACTTGACCAGATGGTTGGCGGTCATATGTCAAACACGTCACCGCCATGGAGAGCCTTTTTGGAAGAAGCCCCTAGCTCCACATGGCTTGCCAGACCGTGCGGCTTAGGAGGACTATTAGACCTACTCCCTTTGTCATATCCCAATAACAAAACATTTAATCAAACCCAAAGAAACTAATTAAATTGGACTTCCTATGGAAACCTGAGGATCAAAACGAGAAACAGTTTGTGACGTTCTTCCCGCACCTACCCCTCGAGTCCCGACAATCCTACTCCATCTACCTTGACATCCCAAACAAAAAAGGGTGATCTAAAAAGTGAGGTCTACTAAGGTATGGCTCTCTTTGATACCATTTTCTCATGAACAAACCTATGTCGACCCTGAACTGATCACCCGAGCAGGTCCGCAACATGTCCTGAGAGGCATTCCCGATCCTCCCGGGCTGGCAACAAGTGCTAGGGAATCAACAAAGAATGTGGGAATGATTTTTCCTAACACAAATAAATAGAATAGTAGAAATAATACAGAGTAGAGAATAATAAATAAATAAAACAGAAAACTAAACAAGAACAAATGAGAATAAAGCTAACTGAACTTGACATCTGAACTAACTCTATGTGACCCCGAGGGTCACTCTTTGACTCAACGATCAAGCACCACCCTAGCCGAGCGCACTCACATTCTAGACTTCACATACAGTAAAAATAGAAAATAACTATAGGTGTGAGTATTAAAACATAGTAGGCTAGCTGGATATCTATTCCTAATTAACTACCTTTAAAATAAAATAAACACTATTTCATGTTTGAACTATAATTTATAAAAGTATGTTTTTTCTAAATATTTTACTCAAAAGAAAAGTATGAACCATTTCCCTTAACAATTTTTAAATATAGTTTCATTTAATTAAATTTAATGGAATTTTAGAAAGGGAAAGTGATATTTATATTTTCAAATTTTTATAAAGAGGATTAAACACTTTCATATGAAACCCATTTTTAGAAAGCTAATAAAAACAATTTTACCATTTCCCAAGGAAAAAAATATACAAAAATGCACAAAATAATTCACACAATAATGGAAATGTAGGTATACATATAAACATCATAATCACTAATGCAAGCAACAAAAGTTGAATATACATGGGTGAACCAAGGAGATGAAGAATAAACTAGAAGACACCAATACAAGAGACCTCAACCCCATTGGCATGTCACGCATTATGAAATCAAAATGCCCAATATGCTCAACCATCCTTTCTCAGGCAGGCTGAGGGAAAATCCCATAGTAATAAATCCAATATATCCACCTACTATGGGCCACTGGTCAGTACCATAACCTACCAGTATAGCAGTAATTCATAGAATATCCTCTCAATATTCCATATTCCCATGTCTCAAGTATTTGGAAAGGGGGTCCACCAACGAATGCCAGCCGAGAATACAATCACATACACACACACACACACTTATATATATATATATGATAATAATGCGCAACAGGCATCACCCCAAGCCACTCCATTGGAAAACATCTTTCCTTTATACCATTCAAGCAACCGAGAGCTTCTAAGTGTGGGACTCCCAAACAATTAGTCACAACAAGGCAGGAGAGTAATCCTAGGAGGGTTTTCATCAACACAACATAATCATTTTCCATAAAGTTCCAAATGGGCATTAAACTCATTTCACAAAAACCACTTAAAAGAAACCAAATCCTTTTTCAAAGGAGGGGCAATACCACCACTTGCTCTTTCACAACCATTTAAAAGAAATACAACTTTCTTATAAGACCAGAACCTGTTTGAAACCATTTAAGGAGCCCCATAACACTACTTGACAAGTTGCCAACATTTTTATAAAACCAAACCAAACCATTTTATTTTCCTAATAAAAACATAAGATCCAACTGGGAAATTTATTAGCGACACATAAAACATTTAATAAAACAATTTCCATTTAAGACTCAGCCAGGGGAAAACACCAATTTCATAGTCCGAAATTATTTAAATTGATTACCCATGTGTGGAATTATTAAAACATGTGATTGAACGGTTAGTGTGCAAAAACATATCAAAACGAAAACATTTTACACACAATAAGAATTGAATTATAAATTTTCAGGATAAATTAATTAATAATATTTATCATATATATGTAGTGCACAAATAGCTGGAAATAAATGAAACTTAAATTTTAAAAGGCAGTGTAATGGGGACCTACCTCAGAACCAAGGTGAAACGAAACTTCACCTGTCTGAAACCATGTGGTAAGGTCCAACGTACTTTAAACCAAACACTAAGGACTCAAAACACAAATAAAAATCCAATTAAGTATGTGAAACCAAGTGGCGGGGAGAAACCCTCAGCTCAAAAATGAAGCGCGATGACAATGCATTCCCGACGCTACCTCCCGATGGTTTTGAAAATCCTAAACCCCCCAAAACGAACCCTAAATTAAAAAATAGCTAATCAACCAAGGACAAAAAAAGAACAAAAAAAGTAAAGAAGAAAGTTACAAGTGGGAAGAAAACATGCTGGCAGGGGCAATGCTGGGAAGGTACGGGCTGGTCGGGCAATGCTAGTAGGGTTCTGAAAGGCCGGGATAGGTTAAGGTGATGATACTGTACAACAATAGTGTTGAACTGGTGTTCAGTACACCAAAGGGAGGTTGTCAGGTTGTAGGGGTCGTGATCTAAAGGGGGTTCTCATTGGAGGGTGTGGGTGCACCGGCTAGGGGAGTTGTGTACTAATTATGGGAGACCAGATGGATCTCACACGACCACAGGGTTGGTGCACTACCAAAGGGCTTGAAGGAGGTAGGTCTTTAGGGTAGGGGGGTCGATGAAGGGAGTCTTCATAGTGGTGGGTTCATTATGGGGAGAGGGGGAGGCTGGTTGGGTCACTAGTTAGGAGGTGCGGAAGAAGTATGAGGTGGCTGGGTTTTTTGCCCAGAAGTAGGAGGTTGGGGTAGTGGGTTGGTGCACTATAATAAAGGCCACTATAAGGGAAAGGAATCCACGCCTCGGAAGCCTGGGATGTGCCGTGGAGCAGAGCCATGCCATCATATTCGTGCACAGTAAGGTGGGAAGAAATGGGGGTGCCACTAGTGGGGAGAGAAGGGGGAGGCCTCTATTGAGACCCACTGGAAGAAGGAGGTTGGGCCGTGCAGTGCACAGGGAAGGGAGAGCGTAGCTAGTGGAAATGTGGGGGAGATAGAAATGCATAATAGGGTTTCTAAAATAATAAAACATAAAAAACTAAAGAAAATATTAACAAATAATAATAATAATAATAATCATCATATTAATAATATTCATATCAATAATATTATTATTACAACAATAAAAAATCCTAAAAATTATTTTAATTAACATTAATTTAACTGTAATGTTTATAATAAAAATAATAATAATATCAATAATAACATGATGATAAAATTAAATATAATAAAAGTATTTATTTCATTTTAATGATAATAAAATTAACAATTTTAGTGTTTATCTTAAAATAAAAATATGGAAATTATTAATAACCATAAAAAAATAAATGACATTATAAATTAACATTTGTTTATTCTTTTTTAATTCTTCAAAGGCAACAAGGCAATGCTGTTTTCTGGTCGAAGTCGTGCGGCGTCAGGCTCCGCTCGTGCATCCAAGGACTTTGAACCCAAAGTTCATACTTTTTAACAAAGACTCAAAATTTTCATCCGGGACTCACCACGAACCCAAGTAAAAATTTATTTAAGGCAGGAAATAATTAAATAAATCAAATGCAATGGTCAGGGATTGACATAAATTGTAAATAGAACTTCACCCTTTAGTGAATTCCCCCACAATACCATCTTTTCCCCAAACAATGAATATTCAAGATGAATATTTCAAGGCTAAAGCACTAAAATAAACTTCTAATGGATCACATAAGTCATAAAAGGATAACAAGACATTCCTAATATCAAAAAATATTTAAAAAACTAAAATGTTTACCTTAATTTAAGATATAATCCAAAATTTATTAACCTTAAACTGAAGAAATAATATGATTTACTTCAAAAAATTTACAATAAAACCAAATATTTAACATAGATAAATCTATATCAAAATTAACCTGAATAACCTTAATATTAGAGGATTTTTATCCTCCAAGGTGAGATCATACCTTTTTATCTACATCCTATAAAATTTAATTTCATTCCTCCCAAAAGTTTTTTCATGTTAAAATTTAAATTGATCCAAAAGGCTATGTATATGTTAACCAAATAAAGAATCTCCAAAAAATATCACTAATCACCTAAAAATATGAAAATTCAAAAATTTGTTATCTTATAAATTACTTTAAAAAATACGATTAATCTATATACATAAAAATTTTTAAATAAAAAACATTCTGACCATGATATCACATAGGCCAGTGGATGGTGTTGCACCCTTATCACCTTTTGGTTATGGTTTGAATCATCGTAGCCTTGCTAGGTATGACAAATGTCACCTAACCTAAGGGTTTTCCATTTACTAAAATTACATTAATATAATTCCAATAATGTACCTAAAATTTTTATGAACATCATTAAAAATAACATTAATAATAATTGTAATTTTTAACCACTAAGGTTTTCTATACAACATATTTTTCCCACAAATTAAATAACAGTAATTACTTATTATTACCTTAACATCATTGATCATATTAACCCCAAAGTTTTTCAATAACATTAAAATTATTTAAAGAAAATATAAAATAATTATCTTTAATGTAACCTTCTCATTAAAATATATACTAACCAAAGGGTTGTAATCCCATAAATGTCTCCCAAAATATCTTTAATCATTCTAAACTTCGATTACATAAAACCAAAAAATGGGTGTCGATAACCAAAAACTTATTGTCAACCTTAAAATTATCATCGTAAGACACATTAGACTTATCCCATATCATTTTAGAATTTAATAAGTTTCCAAAGGTTATATTCTATCATTCATTATAATAGTTTATAAAGAAAATATGAATTAACACAAGAATATCCCTTGATAGTGTCTATCATGGTGCACAATAAGCGAACACTCGCCATGAATGTGAATTATCATTGAGATATATTCGAATAACTCATTTCATGGTTATTTCCCCAAGATACCTTTATACCAAAACTACATCCACTTGTAGTATCTATATAGGGATGTACTTCAAGGAAAACTCTAGGTTTTTATCCTTTACTTAGACATATCCTCAAAGTCTATCATAGGGTTATGTTCCAAAATTTAAGTTTTATTAAATATAATTCACAAGGTTTCTAAAAAAATAATCTATTACCGACAATAAAAACCCAACTCTACTAACCTAGAGCCTGTTTATACTTTATTACATAGGCATAAGATATAAGGGGTCTAATCACAAAGGACCGATTACTTTAGTAGATTTGATGAGTTAATACATACATCATTCCCATTTTTTAGAGGAAATAAATTATAAAACATAAAAAAATGATTTCCATCCTTAAAACTCATTCACAGATTTATTCTTTATTTCATTGGGAAAGGAAACAAAATAACAGTGAGCTTAAATAATCTTTAAGGGTTAAGAAAAATGGAAGCTATTATGAGTGAATATGGTATAATCAATATGGGAAGGTTCATAATTGAAAACACATTCCATTTAATCAATAACTTAACTGTGGAATTCATCCATGGATAATATGATATCAAAAAACAACATGGATAATAAAAACTGAATTATCATTGAGGGAAATTCTTAATATTATACATAATGAGATCATACGTCATGATATATATACCATCAAAGTCTTATACCATTCTAGTTTAAGTGATGGGTATTTATACACAAAAAAACCTTTTAATAAGGCTTGTAAACTAGTTTGTATCATGATACATATTTAGGCCTCAAGGGGTTATATAATTCTAAGTTCCACTCATAACATCATATCCAATGCATTTTTCATATATTGAATTAAGAATTTAATTCATAAAAAATATATCTTATCAAAAAATGTTTATTTTAAATAAAGAATATGAAATATCAATATTTCCATAGTCTTTAAAATAAATTTCAAATTAAAACACCATATACAGATACAATATATTATTTACATAATAATTATATAATTAATACAATGAATATTGGTATTCAAGATAAATGTAATTTCCAATGATCATGATAATGTGAATATTTTAAGGGAAAATTAACGACTACCAAATTAATATGAGATAAAATATTCAAAGAAATTCATTAGAAAAATATATTTTGTAAAAAAAATAATGTTCTTTTTAGAAATAATGAAAATATAATTGAAATATAAAAATAATCCCTCATTAAATATTTTTATTTTTAAAACCACTATAAATTCATATAATTAGATATTAGTATAAAACAATTATTAGGGTACGAAAATTCATTAATGTCATATGCATTAAAAATGTTCCTTTTAAATTTTTCTAATGAAAATCAAAAATGAAAATTTCATAAAAATATATAAATTTTCCTTTAAATATATTTAATATTTAAATGATAACATAAAATGTAAATTGAGTAAACTAGAAGGACTTTTGAAAAAAAAACTTAAAAATATTAACATGGAAGAAAAATGTGTCCGATCCAAAAGGGAAATATTATTAAATTTCATTTAACCATTTATTTTCTCGAATCAAATTATAAAGAGAGGAAAATTAAAATATATAATTGAAACTCATTAAATATCTATAATTTTTGAAAATATATTCATGTTATAAATGATGGATTACAAGACTCCTTCCATAAAAATATAAGAAAACCCAAAATAAAATAAGATTGTAAAATAAATTCTTACATATTCGGAATCTTTTAAATTATAACCCCTAGAAAGAGTAACATAATTTGAAAAATTAATCATCATTAATAAATATATATTCTTGTTAAATACATCAAAATTTAATTATATACACCATATAAAATTAAATAGACATGTAATATAAATTAGTTCTTAGTGGAGTGGAAATTGAAATGAAATATCTTTTAAAGATTGTATCAATGAAGTAATAATTAATCAATGAATAAATTTTATATATAAAAATTTATTAAAAAAAGTATAAAAAATAACATAATAAAATAATATTTCATTTGACACATAATCATGGAATAACATATTCGATGAAGTAAACATATAATCTAATGAATGGAAATTGGGTTAAGAAATATATTGAATCATGTTTCTCATTAGTTGAACATGATTTAATATCCTAAATGATGTTTTTAAACATTCTATTAATTTTTACTATAACTGTATTCAAATAACATAATATTTTATCCTATTGTAATAATGTATGACCATTTTGTAAACAATATTTCATTATTATCATTTTATCAGGTTTTAAAAATAGTATTTCCACTAACTTGATTTGTTATGGAAGTCCAGGTCCTTATACCTTGATTATGGATCCATCATATACATAATTTTAATTATGATATAAATATAATATATATTCATTATATATATATTTATGGTCACCCAAAAAAATTATAGGTAGAAAAATCTATTACATCATTCATGGAGATGGTAAGTCGTACGTACACGTGAATGCTATGTTCACTTTTCAATGGATGGAATAAAAGACAGTGAATAATAATTACACTTTATATAATAATTTTTATAGTTTATATATCTTCTATATTTATTTAATATATCATTATTATCATCCATGTAAAGTATAAATTAAAAACAGATCACATCACTTCATGGAGGTGGTAGTTCATAAGTACATATGATCGACATTATCATTTTCTAATGGATTGGATGGTAATAAGTTAGAATTATTATAATTATAGAAGAATAATTATTTTATAAATATAATATATAAACATTATTTCCATATTTATAACCATCCAAGAAAAATGGTGATCAAAAATTAATTACACAGCTACATAGAGACGGTAAGATACATGTGCGGATGAGCGGTGTTTTCGCTTTCTGTATAATGGTAATGAGATGAAAAATAAATTTCAAATAATCATAATAACATCTAAAAATATTTATGATATTTTATTAATTATTTTATAATTGTTATAATATATTTATATTAAGTGTAATAAAAAATATTTTTAAATTGTTCGTAAAGTCAATTTCCTCTTCTTTTGTAGTCTTCCTTTAGATATCCTCTTAAGGAACCTAGAGTTGGTATTTTGGAAATACTAGAATCTCCTGAAATTTTATAAGGATTTTTATAAGGGTAATGGTTAGGGATTTTTTTGATCTAGTTTCCTCAATGTGATGTAAATAAAATAGAGAAGAGGTGTCCATTTATAAATGAGGGGAGGATCACTTTTGGAATTACATAAAGTATTATATTAATATATTTTATTTTCAAAATATGAATCAAAATTGATATAATTAAAATTATATATTATTAGGAGTCAAAATAATTTCATAAAAATAAATTTTGGTTATGTTTTCAACCTTATAAATTAGTATTACCCCCCCCCCCCCCATTAACCCTATTGACAATTACTACAATATAAATTTTTTATATCCTTTATGGGTCAAAAATTTTACCATAAATGGACAATGATTTATATTTTAAAACATATATCAATAAAATATCCTAGGTTAATATTTTTATGAATTTTAAATCACTTAATTAAATATTATTTATTATAAAATATCATTAATGTCATTTTTATAACTATTCATTTGATTTGACTTTGATAACAACATGATAGAAAATGAATTTGAATTTAATCAATTAAAACAACCCATATATTTTATATTTATCTATAAAATTCTTAAGACACAATAATTTTCCCAAATTATATTAATTTAATATTTTAAAATAATTTATATTATTTTTCTATTAATTGAATAAATATTGTGTCAGTATTGCGTAATAATTTAAGATAATTATATGATCACTTAAAATTATAAATAACTTAGCTTGATAAAAATATTAATTATTGTTAAAATATTATTTTATATTCATCCACAAAAAATATTATTCATAGGTGAACATATAAAATAACTTAAAAGAAAGAGAGTGACATTTAGGAATATTGATTACATAATAAAATATAAATGCCATTACTAAGGAAAAATGGAACCAAAATGTCATATACTAGAATTTATTATATATATGGATGAATTAATTTAATAAAATGAAATTAATTTAAGTGTTTAGTTGATTTTAAATTCCTTATCAAATTATTTTTAAACTTAATTACTCAATTTTCCCTTTACCAATGCGATAAATTTTACCATGGTTACTATTCATAACGCCTAAAAATAAAAGCTTCATATTTACCAAGTATGATCCTCAGGATTTTGAATATATTATAAATTTTTAAATATTAATTTTCTATATAAGGGGAATAAATTAACTTTAATATAAATTCATAAAAGACAATGAAAATAGTTTTTTAGAAAAATATGTTTTCAATTATAAAAACTAACTTATATCAAAATAATGAATTTTAATAATGAAATTAAACATATTATTCTAAATAAAATTGATCATATATAGCATTAATATTAAATTTAAAATGTAATATAATTTTTAAATTTCTTTATGTAATGAAAGTATTTGAAAAATCTTTATTTTTAACTATTCAATAAAAAATCAACCATTTTAGAAAAATTTGAACATTTAAACCAAAGTAGATTTTAATATGACTATTTTAAAAAAAGAGTTTATTTTTTAAAATCATTTTTTTAAAATTGTAAAAAATTATTTATATTTTTTTCTAACAAAAATAATTAAAAATCATTTTTGGAGAAAACGTATTCAGAAAAAGAAAATTTCTTTAATAAAAAAAATATAATGCTTAATTCATAAGGATAAATCTAGAAAATATATTCACTAGGTAATATATAAATATTTTATAGTTTGGTTAATCTTATTCATACCTTCCAATTCAAAGGCTAGGTTAAAATTATCATATTTAAATAAAAAATGTTATGGTTTGTTTAAGCTTGGTGTTGTGTTTTATTTATGCTATGAAACATAGTGTTCTATTAAAATATCATTTTTTTTCATAGTTCCTATATGTTTGATATATTTATATCATTATATATTTCATATTTAATATTTTATTTCATTCGATAAAAATTAAATGTTCATATCAATATACACTTTATTTTATTTCTAACTTCTTAAAAACATGATGTTGTAAAAGATAATTTTCACCCTCTTTATTATATATTTCCATTAAATTCCTATGATATTTATTACCAAAAAATATTACTTTATTATTTTTAAATTAGTATATGTATTTTATCCTATAACTCTCATATTTCTCCTTAATTTTATTCAAAATGAAATTTTATATTCCTTTAATCAATGTGAGTTTATTTAAACAATTAAAAATTATTAAAATAGTGTTTATTTCAATATTCAGATATTTTATATATTTCACTATAAAATTCTACTTATATTCAAATATTTTATTTCAAGGTTCAATTTTTGGTATGTTTGTTATTAAAATATAATTTTTAAAAGTTTTTTCCACCTTTTTAAATTGATTTGAAAGTGACTTATAATAATTTTTTACTAAAATTCCAGAAATGTTGGAAGAAAAATATTTCCATGTTTTATCTTCAATTATCCTTTCCCCATAGAATATTCATTATCAATGAATATTTAATATCCCTCAAGTATTACCATATAAAATTTTCTATGATATGTTTCTTTTTGGTAAATTATTTTTTGGTGTTATCTAATAAAATTATTCATTGATTCTTATGTGATACATTATGAGAATGTTTTTAAACGTATTTTAGTTTAATAGGTTAATCATTATATTATGTATGATTTATATCACATGAAACACATATGTATGGTTTTTTATTATGTTATAGGTGGTACTTGAGTATTATATCCCTCTAATGCACTCAGTAGAGCTTATATATCCTGATATGGATTATGTTATAGGGCAGGGTAGGTTATCTTAATCCATTATGTTATGTATGGAAATGATGCAGTTGACATTGTCCATAATTTTATGATTACTTTCAGATATATCATTAAATTAAGTTATGATTTTCTATGATTTTTCTGATTCATCTATACTATATTATGACTTCATGGATCATGATTTTTATTATGTTTTTTATAATGACAAGTAATATTTTATGCATTCATGATCATTCTTTTATGGTTATACATTATTACTTCTATGTATATGATTATGATATCATTTGTCATGATGAATTTTAATGATTTCATGATATTTTTCAATTAGTCATGTATTATATCATTTTTCATATTCCTCACATATATACATTCTAATGAAATTCCCTCCCTATCTCATTAATATACTTTTACCCTAAGTGAGTATTTGAGACAACCCTTTGCTTCTTTTTCCTAATTCCATAAGAAATTATATATTCAAATATCTCTAAGATTAAAATATATGTGTGTAATTATTTGGGATATATTGAATCACAATAATGTAATAGGATAGTTATGAAGCTAGTCTCCAAACACACTAAACCTTGGGGTTCTGAGAGTTTGTTTTATTGGTGAGATATAATGTATAACTATAAAAAATGATGTAAAATATAAGTATGTTTTGATCAAGTTATTTAAGTTAGTATCCTAATAGGGTTTGGATAATTATTATTATTAATTTAAGAAGTATAAAAAAATATAAATCAACTTAGGATAAACCAAATGTGTAGTAGGCCAAAATAATGTGTCATATAGTAAGACGTCTTAGGTTTCATTTTTTATATTTATATGATTATTTAATTTTATTTTTTTTACATTTATTTTTTATTGTTCATGTTAACACTTTTTGTTTTGGTAAATTGATTGAACCAGTATAAACTGACTAAACAATGAGTGAAATGGAAAATACGATTGTTTTCCCAGTGAGAAACAAATACGATGATATATTGTGTGTAAAACTTAACTATTATTCTATGTTAGGTTATGAGTATTAAAATTAATTATAGAGATCACTCAAATGTACCAAAGAAATAGGGACTTGATATTGAGTCCTTCGCACAACAGTGACTACTAGCCTTTAGTTGATTTTCCAATCCATTAATTATTGAGAAATGGATAAGCATCATAGAAAATTTATTTTATGTTCATCAATGATTGGATCATGAAAAGTTAGTTTTAGCTGTTTATTTATTAGAAGGTGAAGCAACCCAACAGTGGTACATGAAAAAATGAACATGAGGAAAATGAAGAAATTAACAACATTTAATGATAGGAGTTAATGAAAATATTATTTAATAAATATTTTCACATAATGATTTAAATAAAGATGGATCAAGAATTTCATGAAACTATGTAAAATGAGAAAAAATAGATTATTTCTTGTAAATAAAACTTCACAATAATTTCAAGTTATACCTCTAGTTTTATCATTGACATCAAATAAAAAATTAATTATTTCTTATTATCATAATAGAAAGTCTCTTAAATGAATTTACTATTATAGAATTTTTTTATTTATGGAAAAATTATTTTATGTGCTCTTATTATGGTAATAGAAATTAGTCAGTCTAATAATCTTCTTGTATTTGGTGATAGGAAATTGAAAATGGAGTTTAATTGAATTCCAAAAGATAAATATTATATAGGGTAGAATATTATAGTTTCTACATTCCAAAAATGTTTGAATAAACATATAGGCAATTTCTTCCAAAAAATGAGAATATGTATCAAGTGGGGAAGATGAGACTATAAATAACATGATTATCAAATAGATATAAAAATGATGATTAACACTAAAAAGGAGAATAATGGTAAACCTAATTCACTATCCACACTTCAATGCCTCAAATATAATGAGTTTTTTCATAATTTAAATCATTGAATGGATCTGTGAGATAATGAGGTCAATTTATGATAGTATCCTCTAAAACCAAGGGAACAAGGAATATCCCATGTAATCACTACCACTATAGTGGATCATGATAAAAAAGTAGTGAATAGTATACATATTATCCAATTAAAAATTATGATATTCTTATTTGTTTATATATATTTTAATTCCTTTATATCTGGAATGTTTTCTAATATTATTTAGTCACCACCTCATTGATTGAATATTAAGTTATCATTCATAACACCTAATGGTTCATGGATTAAATCCCAAGTATATAAATCTCCTCTAATTTATATTTTTGGGAAGATACATCCTATATATCTTGTTATTATTCTCTTATAATAATTAAAAGAAATATTGGGCGTTTATTATATCTCTATATATAGAGATCATATAATTTATTAGGATAGGTAAATCTCATTTAATTTCCAAAAATAATCGAATGATCAAATATCAAAGCATGAATGATTATAAAATCTTTTTGAATTAGAGGAATTTAATAAGAAACTTCAAGAGAATTTAGATAAGGGTTTTATACACCCAAGTGATTCTCTATGGTATGGTCCATTCATATTTTTATGAATAAGGGTTGTTTAAAGTGTCATTTAATTGGTTATTTTAATACTAATAAGATCATTATCAATAACAACTGTCCTCTACCCCAAAATGGTGATTTATTCGATAAACCTCAATGGGATATATACTTTTAATAGTTGATTTTGATCAGGATATCATCCACTAAGGTTGAGAAGGAAGAGTATACCCAGTATTCCCTTTAATAACATATATGAACAATATAAACTCAAAGTTATTCCTTTCATACATATAAATACTCATTTTATCATCATATATTTGATTAATAGAGTCATGATAGATTAACTAGATACATTTTTGTAGTCGTAATTGATGATATTATTATATATTCTAAAATTAAGGAAGTACATGAGAAGTATTTGGGGATTGTTATGATAACCTTTTAAAAAGCTAAATTATATGAAAAATTCATCATGTTTGAATTTTGGAAATAATAAGTTTCCATCTCGGGTAGAATAATCACAAGTGATGGTATATTTTATGATCCTTAGAAGAAAAATGTGATTAAAAATGGAATAGGTCTATATTTTCAATAAAAATCCATTTTTCCTTGTATTAATTATATAATATGAAAATTAATAAGGTGATAGTTTATTCATCACATTAATTAAATACTTATGATATAAATTACCCGATGAATGATCTTGAGTTAAAAGAGAAAATTTTTGAGTTAACAAATTAAAATATTTCTCTATATAAAGGGAAGGGTGATATATATATACTTATTACAAGAGATTAAAGTATATATTCACATATAAATAGTCAAATATATACTAAAGGATATGGTTATAGATGATTAAGTATTATGATTGATCAAAAAGTTACTATTTGGTGAAGGAAAACATGATAAATGATGTTCCGAGTATAAAATATTTGGATACCTTAACCATGATGATGAATGAAAGAGAGAAAATATGTATGGATATGAAAAATATTAACATAAAAACCATAAGTGAAGATATTAGATAATATATTCCCCAAATAATTTCTTAACCATTCATATATATAAAAATAAATGGTACAGAAGAAGATGATACATGGATATAAAAGATGGAAAAAATATTCCAATGTTTAAAATTGAAAAAATTTATATGATTTGGAACCTATATATTTATTATATATTTGATAGAATATAAGACTAAGATTTTAAATAATCCACACAATTTATCATTCTCTACTCACCTTGGAATCACATAGATATATAGAGATATCAAGGATAACTTAGGATGAAAAATATTAATAGGGTGATTGTGATATATATATCATCATGTTTGGTCTTCCAGTAAGAAGATGGACATCATAAGTCTAAGGGGATCATGAATCCATTACACATATTGATATAGAAATGGGAGAAAATCACTATGAATTTCATCGTAAGTATTCCCAAGACCGATGAATGTAACATTGTGATCTAGGTTAGGCTAGACTAACCTAAAAATTTGGTAAACTTCATTTCCATTTGATGGGATTTACCAATTTATCAACTAGTTATGATTGATATGAATGAAATGGTAAATCTATAAAATAATACCACATTCAAATTTATCTCATAAAGATATTAGGAACACATAAACATTCTAGAGAATTCCAAAATAATAATTAGAAATAGAACTGAATTTTAGAATATATTTTCATCCATAGATGTTTTCTCAATATAAAAGGAAAATTCATAATTTTCAAAAATATACTATGCTCTATCATTATGGATTTCAAAGGAGGACTGGGTCAATATTTTCCTATAGTTACGTTCTCATATAGAAATTATTTTCTCTGGAGTACTAAAATAGAACCATATGAGGATCTATATGGGTATATATGAATAACTACAATATACATGGATGATGTTAAATAGATTAAGTTTTTGGTACTTTATCTTGATCAAGAAATGATAGATAATATTCAAATAATTTAGTAACATATCAAATTAGTGTAAATTTGATATAAAAATGATGAAAATAATCATAAATTTGATTTTGAGTTTGTTGTTAGTGATAAATTATTGCTTAAATGTTCACTATATAAGAGGGTTATGTGATTCAATAAGAATATAATGTTTATATTTTGGTACCAAACAAGATTAATACCTCAGTGGGGAGGATTGGGGTATGATAATTATAAAAAACCATTTCCAATGAACATGTTCCACTTTTATTTGAAAAACATATCTATATCTCACCTTCATGGTTCATATGAATCAATAACTTTGTAACGGAGGGACATTGGATATTTTAATGGTTCACCTTAACTGATTAAATATAAGGATCGTGGAAGTACAACATGCACATACACTTAAAAGACTAAAAATCATTAATTTGTTACAATTTTTGGAGTTTTAACACTAATAATAATGGTTTTAAACCTTTACATAGAAGAGATATTTATACTCTCAAGTAGTTTAGTAACATATTTTCCTCAAAGAATTTCTAACTTCAATCTACACAAACATTGAATTATGTAACACCAATATTGGTGTCTCAATTTATTCCACCTTTTTTGGCTTGAATTACTCTATAATAACTCATATGAGAAGTCACCTTTAACACCCTCCTCCTTATTACTCTTATTTCTATTGTAAGTATTGAATTCCTCTCATCTCATTTATTAATTCTATGATTCTCCTTTGTATACTCTTATTATTCATTTTTCATTTTCCTCTCCCCTTTACAAAACTATTTCTTTTTGTTTCTGTAATATTATCTGATATCAATCACTTAATACAATGGTTAAAATTAATTCACCCTTTTATAATTCTATTAGATATTTATATTTCTAACATATATTTCAATTCTGTCATTACATGATAATTGAGATAAGTTAACCATTTAAAATATATGTCATATTATTAATTTTTGAATTCAAAATGTAATTGGAAACCCCCTAATAACAATATAACCTTCACCATAGTGTAGTTTTTCTTATTTCCAATAATCCTATGGTGTGATCGCCTCTCTATTGAGTTGAGATCATTCTAAAATTAGATCAACAAAATCCAGGGTGATCTTTTATTTTAATTCACCCATGATATCAAATCAATCTTCTCAATCTTTCTTGATCATCTACATCGATGTTAACTGATAATTTTCCTCAATGGTGTGTACAACAAATTGATTAATACTATATCAAAATGGATGGATCCTACAAAGTTGGCCTCATTAAAATAGCAGATCCACAAAAATCCATCCAATCTCCTTTTTTAATGTTATTCCTTCAACAAAATGAAGAGGTATCAAATTTATCATAACCACTAAGAATAAACTCATTCACTTTGTGGATTAGATGAATCCTCTATGGAGGAAGCCCTTATTCACTTTGAAATTATAAATAAAATCACTATACTTACATCTTGAGTAAACTTATGAAGATCCCAAAATGGAAACAAAATTCACCTCTATAGATAAAACACTTGTATGTCAAAACCACCGAAACCCATATACCAAGCCTATGTGGTGTCATCCTCTATTATGTCATGGATTCCCTCAATATTATAGAGGGACTGGACTATACCCAACACAACCCATGATGCAATATAATGTATTATGTAATAGTTTCCATCATATAGATAGATCATTTTCTAAAACAAAACTCCTTTAGACCTCTTCACATCTTTCAAAGTTCCTTTGGGAGACTTCCAAACTTCCTTCACATTAAATTATCAACAAACACGACAAAAAATACCAAAGTTATTTTTTTCTAACAATATCACCCTTTTAGGTTGTTGATAATTCCAAAGTAGATTCACCACTTCTTTTCTTATAAAACAACATAAATGACCAGATCTAACCTATATCATTTTTTAGGCCTCTTTCTTTTATGGAGTGTATCAATTATTCACCAATCATTAACCCAAATCCCACAAAATACATTATTGATTTGAGAATAAATAGTTAAATAAAACAATTCCCATGATAACACTTTATAAAAATATATGATTTTCAATACCACCAAATCAAAACGTTGCCATTGAATAATCATTGAATCACTCCCCCTTTTTTAATCCTCAACATTGAATTTCACCCCCTTTTTCAAAAGAAAAGAACCCTCCTTGCCTCCATTCCTTCTCCATTTTTAAACAATGGAATATGTGGAATAGATCCCTCTATCAATAATCCAAAATATGGATTCCATAAAATATCAACAATGAGGGTTATAAATCTAATCATTGAATTTATGATTTAAAACATGCCTTATAATAAATATAAATTCATATTGGAGAGTGGGTGTACCTTAAAAACTCATATAATTAGTGGGAATCAGTTGAACTCCAATAGGAAATCAATGTCTTTAAAAATATGTTTTATGTAGTTGATTTTTCAAAATATCAATAAATTCATCTTCTATAGACACATATTCCAAATTCAGAATCTCATGCTCAACATTCTACTTGATATGGTGAAGATTTATCTTGATGTGTTTTTTCCTAGAATAGTTAGTGAAGATTTTTATAAGATTAGCAACACTTGAGTTATCTCACATGATAACAATAAGATATTTTACATCGATCCCAACATCCTAAACTTGTTGTTTTATCCAAATAAATGGATTACATGATTGAGTAAATATAAGATATTCTACATCGGTAGTTAAAAAAAATGAATTCTACTTCCTATTGAGAAATTAAAAGAAATAAATGCAAAGGTAAAAAGAACGTCCCAATGTTAAATTCCTTCCATTTTATAAACCTTAAAAATCTACATCAATATATCCTAGCAACTATTTTTGGGATTTTCAAGGATAAAATATATTATACACTATTGTATGGTTAGCATAGAGAAGTGTCTATTTCGTATATAGTATATGAATTTATTTTGAATGGATTTGGTTTAAATGATCTTGTAATGTATCCAAAATGATATCTGGTCTTGTAGAAATATAAAAAAATAGTATCCCAAAAATTTTCCTATATTCCTTCACATCAACCATTTATTCATCCTCATACATTGTTAACATCATCTGGGTTTCCATAAGAGTATCCATTGGTTTTGAATCCTCGATTTTAATACTTTGGAGAACTTCCTTGGATATTTATTTTGAGAAATAAATGTACTATCCCATTTCATAATAACCTACCACTAAGAAAAATTTTAAATTCACTAATCACATAATTCTAAAATCTATCATGTATAAATTCTAAATATTTCATGAATTACAAGTCATCTAGGCCTCCAAAAACCATTTCATCCATATAGATGACTACCGATATCCTTTAATTATTTTCTTTCATGATATAGATGTTGTGATCAACTACTCTTTAAAATAAAGACCTCTTTAGATATTGATCAAGCTTAGATTACTAATTGTTGGGTGCTTGTATCTATTTATATGATGAATTATTTATCCAAGATAACTTTATTTAATTTTAATCCACAAGAAACCCATCTAGTTTTTTATTTTATAGTTCCTCCTCAATTATACCATTAAGGAACAATGATTTTATATACCTTTAATAGGTATTGAAGCTTCTTTCTACTACTATAGTTGAAATAAAATATAGTCTCAAATACACCAAAGAGTAAAACTATATAAAAAATGTTAATACCTTCATTTTGAGAATGTCCCTTATACACTATCCATTATTTATTTTGGGTCACCATTCTATCTTCATTTGGTTTGTTCTTGAGCACCCACTTGGTTCTAATGATATTTTGGTTCTTTAACCTTGAAACAACATCCCATGTTGATTATTCAATATTTTTTAAATCTTTTCAAGCATAACCATGATTCAATACTTATCCTTGGGAGGCTCTTAGAAACTTTTAGGCTCCACTTGAGAAAAAATAGAGGTTTTATATTGCAAATTAATCCTTATTAATCAAACTGGATCTATAAAGTGACCAACTATAATACCATCATTGATTTAAATCATATAGCCTACTCAATTTGTTGGTGTTGAACCAATTGTATTTACTTCACCATGTGTTTTCATTTTATTCATCTATATTCCTTTCCCCTGACCATTTCAATTAATTATCACTTTCTTCCTCAATAACTACATAGTATTAATTTTAGATTTCTATCCATTTTTCAGGTTTTCCTTTTTTTCAATAATTGCCACATTTTTTATTCTAAAAAATTCCTAATCCACTTATTATTGAACTCGTACATCTTGTTTTTTAATGAATATTCAATGAAAATTTCTGAATCCATGAATGATTAAAACATTTGATTGTTTTATTTTTTGAGGATTAAAATTTTTCTTCAAAAAAATCAAAAGTACTTCCACAAAAACTTTTTCACATACCATATCTTGAATTGAGTGTTATTTTTCATTTAGATATAAAAACTATCTATTATATATGTATACATAGGTAAGAACCACTTCCTTCCAATGATTCTCTTATGTATTATTCTCAATGAACATTATCCAACACATTTTTTTGATACTTCAGTTCCTCTATTCAAAGAATATACTATGTTGAGGATTCCTCATAATAATTACTCAATGAAGAATTTTATACTTTTTAAGATACCCTTACACATGTTTATATATGAATTATATACTATTTTTTTATCCGGAACTTCAAAATTTTCACATGAAGAATCTTCTCCACTAAACTCCATTATAGGGTAATGTATCTAAACACCTCATATTTTTGGGTAATTTTCATCAACCATTCAATAATAAAATAATCATAGATAAAAAATATATGAACCCAATTATAATCCATACATTTTGATATCATGGGCCCATAAACATTCACATACACCAACTCACAAGTTTTTTTTGACTTCTTCTCTTTTAGCTTGTATTCCTTCAAAAAAAAAATTCTTTTTTGTAATTTATCACACTTGTGAGTTTGATCATTTGGATGTTTAGGGATATATAAAGTTCCATAACTTTTCACTAAGTTGTCTAAGGATTTTTGGATTAAATGTTCAAGAAATTTATTCCCCATTTAATTTTATTCCTCTCTGGATAATATACATATATTTACAAAAAAATTAATATTTTTTTTCAAGAATAAATTTTATGAAAAATTGGGAAACCAAAACAAGTGATGGAAACAAAAAATATAACATACTGTATAACTAGGCCATTCTAGAAAAAAAATAATATAATTGGAACTGTCTTCCCTATAAATATTCCAATCAATAGATATTACCTTCAATTATGTATTTTCATTGATTAGGTTTTTGAAATGAAATTCAATCAGGGTTAAGGTCCTCACATGTTCCTCCACGATCATTTTCCACACGTCAAATCTAGGAAAAAAATCCAATGCTCTTTATCTATCCAATTAGCATGTTATTTATTCAGATCAACATTAAGTAGTATTTCATACATTATATGGGTATCATACTTTCATATATCTATCATAAAATAATCAATCAAAATATTTTATTTAGAGTGATGGATATTCTCTTGGACAACTTCTTCCATATCTTCACCCTTTAGAACCTTAGCATTTAAGGCTAGCTTGGGTTCTTGGGGGAGTTCCCTATTATAATGAGGTTCCATTAGAGGTTCCAGGTCCATACGCCATCTAAATTCCTCAGACTTAGTACTAGAATAGGAAACTTGATTATCATACTTACAAATTTTCTATGTATCATATTCTTCAATTGTTCACTCAAACATCTGAGGATATTCCCTAGGTTTATTTACATTACTTTAGGATCTGGTAACCATTGTTTTTGATAAGTTTGAGTAGTCTATTTGAGGTTTTTTTTCCTTCCCTTTTCTTATTGGTATGTTTTCAAAGATTAGGTCACCTATTTTACCATTTCGAGAACCCTACCCAAAACTCTTAATTGTGTGTGGGTCCTATTTATAACCCTTTATTGGTTAGGATTATGGGTCTATGTCACTTGGTTCGAGATCCTCATGGGAAATGTTCCAAAACTTCTTCATTTTACATATTTGAATATATGTTTTCTAACCTTAAAGATAAAAAATATCCTTTTTTATCTATTCAATAATACTAAATTTTTATGGAGTTATATTGGTATGGAAGAAACACACGAACCAGAATACCTCCACCTCAAAGAACTTGTACAATTCTAGCTAGAAAAAACCTAAATTGGAGAGAGTGGACATGAATATATATTGGATATTTACTACAAATCACCATGATAACATCTGTTTGACTGGGATCCTCCTTCACATTTTCCTTACTATCGTCCTTCAATGTTTCTTTGATGGAGGGGGAAACCTCAGGAGAGGATGAACCAATATACCCTAAGCCCTGTACATGTGACTTCTGATACCCTAACTCATGTCTTATGTTGGTTAATATGTTTGAAACTTTTAGATAGGGATACACAAGACCTAAATCCATCTAAATTGAATCACCATTGAGAACTTTTAAATATTCAACAAGATAAACTGAGGGGGTTTCTATAGGAATATTCTCAATCGACTGAGGAGTAGGGATGACACCCCCCCACACACACACATAAAGTTCCGTGGGACCACGTCAGGATAAAGAGAATGGATTATCCATATGTTTTCAAGAAGAACAAAAATCCATCTAAGACTCAAATATCTCGTCCTGTTTATAGAAAAACTCATCCCTAACCATTATCTATACCCACTACACATGGGTTTTAGAAACATCAACCTTGACACAGATCTAAGAAGAGATCGGGTGATAGAAAATATTAATTGTATTATCAAATCATAAAAACGTCCCAACCATATTACCTAACAATAGGATAATCAAAGGGTTTTGAAATAGGAGTGGAATATTAGGGAAGATTACAAACAGTTCTATTTCCAGAGTTTCCCACTTCATATGGAATTCAAAAGACCATTTGAATAGGTAGAAACATAACCTCTTGAAATTACAATGATCTCTACATTAATTTGTGATCAGATTCTCCATCAATGAAAAATGAACCATAATGTATTTCTTTTCGAGAAGGAAGAAAGTATCCCACTCCTATAAGAACTAATAACAAAACACAAATCAACTGAAGGAAACAAGTAAGGGATAGTGTGAGATGAAGAAACACGCCAAGGTTAGTTTTAGGAGAGATAAATTTATTGTGAACTGTGAGGTCAAAAGTGTGAGATGAGGAAATACATCAAGCAAGTCATAGATTTTAGGTTAGATAGTGGTTTCATGGAAGGAAAATAGAAAATAGGGATTTGATAATATGAAAAAGGGAGGAGGTACATCCCTATTCAAAGACGAATGTATCCCCCCACCCATGAATTGGAGAGGGACCATGGTGACATCCATCGTTTCCTAGGATATTCACAAAACCGCAAAGGTCGAGAGAACTTTCTTCTTGAGTTATAAAATATGATTGATATTAAATATACATTTATCTATTTTTACATTGACGAGATTGTGATTTTAATTAGTACACTTTACATAAAAAAATAACTGATCCATATCTCTATTTGATAATGCACATATTCTTATAGAACATCACTATAGGACTTGATTCACATAATTGACTCACACAAATAAGATTATGACTGATACATTCATATTGTAAAAAAATCAACACCTTATGACTTTTCCACCTATTTTTTGCCTTCATAGAGCTAATAATATTTTTCCCCTCATCATTTGATAAATAAATAGCTTAATAATTTTCACAATTTATCCCTATAGATGGCTCTTTTTTCATGTCATATGGGAAGTACATAAACTATTTAAAAGACCCAGGATCAAATCCAGGCAGGGACTAATTTTCTGGAGGTACTATAGCAGGGGAACTGTAGCAGTACTGTAGAAACGATGGGACTGTAGTGGTAGCAACACTGTAATAGTGGAGGCATTGTAATAGGGACTGTAGCGGTGGTGGTACTGTAGTAGGTATTGTAGCAGTCTAGGTATTGTAGCAGTATTATTCACCGAGGGCCCCTTTGGGAAAAATGGGCTTTCAAACCTAATATTCAGGCCACTTGGCCTTGGGCAATCGGGATATGTAATGGGTCTCCTTCTACCCTATCTAAAGAGGTATTTTCTTTAAATAATAAAATGAGGCTTCAGCACAAATCTTTAAAAAAACTCAGATGATATTTTCTTCCTTAGATTCTCCCTTCTTGGGTTATGTCTGCTACTTAGTATCCTTTGGTAGAGAATAAAATTATTCCACCTCTATCTCTATTTCTTCTTTCCCATCATAAAATTATACAAATCAATTTTATGTTTTTAACCCACTTTATGATGTAACTAATTTCAATGTTTTTATTTTAAGGGTCTCCAATGGAATATTCTATTATACTCTCAATGAAAAATTAATTATCTTGTGTCTATAATTTCAATAAAAAAGAAAAAATAATAAACAATATATCAAGTATATGTAATTATACTCATCTATATTTGTTTCTCCAAATCCTTTAGGTTTCTTCTATATATAGAACACACATATTTTGTGTCTCTCATCTCTCTAAAAAATAACAATTGATTCATGGTGCATTGACCTGCATCATAACTATTCTACTGGTGGAATTTTGGGTCTTCTAAATGAAACAAAAATAACCTTCTTCAGGGTATTGGTTTCTTATAGCTTAGCATCCACACCCACTAATTTCTTCTCGTATTCACGATTCATAGCATATTTCGCTTCATCTTTGGAGCACTTTAGTTTTTGGTAAGCCATAAACTTTTCAAAATATTCCCCTAAATATTCCTTATCATCTATAGAGGTTGGTGCACTTGTACTTATCATTAACATACTAGGAGTAAGAATAATTTTATGGTCATCACAATTCCATTGTAATGACTTTACTTTAACTTTGATTTATTCTTTTATTTTGACCCTTCCATTTACTATGTTGGTCATTCCATCTATGATCTATGTTCATTATTCAATTTTTATCTTATAATCAATCTTAATCTCTACATTTTATGAATTTCCAAAGTTACGTCATTTAATATCAACTTTTATCATGAGATTTCCCCTTTTTATTAATATAAATATTCAAGTATCAAACATTTCCAATATATTTATTTGTTTTGGATCTCCAAATTTAAATTTCCTTAAGATAAGATTTAATCTCATCTTCAAGTTCAGCCATGCCCTCAACATTAACACCTTCATCATCATTGTATTACACTTGTGTCTTTTCTATAGTATCCATAAAACCTTTTTCACTAAGGTATCTACAAACCTATAACTCAACCAATTATTTTTTCCTCTCATATTTTCTCTTATTAAGATATTAATTTCCTCTTCAACATGAATTTATTTTATGGTTTACTTTTTCTATTTATTCCTTTGACTGATTTCCTCATGGGTTCTTCTTCCTCATCATCATCCAAATTTTTTTTAGTAAACCTAGAAGCATGATGCACAACTTTCCCAAAATTAAAACAAGTAGAATATTGAATTTTATTTTACTATTTCATATTTTAAGATTAGAGGAGAGTAAGGACATAACTTTGTCAACATATCCATCATCATTATTTTATTTCAATGATAGTTTCTTCATTTATCTAAATTGTACCTCCAAATAATTATTCTTTGAATATGAATCACTTACATTAATTATTATCTTGTATGAAATGTGAGTTCTATATAGAGAGTATAAAATTACATCCTTTGGATATTTTTCTTAAAGAAATAAAACTTTTTTCATAGAAACATGAATGCTTTCATCTTAAATTTCTTTTAATTATTTTTTTCATCAGGGACCTATCTATATACATATATATCTTACATAAGAATGTTTACCAAATATAATAACAGATAAACTATCTCATTCTGGATCATTCTTAAATATTTATTCCTATTCCATAACACCTACAACCTCACCTCTAAAATATTTGAATATTTAGAGTGACCCTTTGAAGAATTTAAATTAATTTTCAGTAAAGGCTTGAGTAGTTGACACAAAGTGTGCAAAACATATGAGTGTATTGTCATGATAAAAGGAAAAGGATTAGGTGATCATTAAATATAAATATATTACTCTAAAAATTCAAGAAGATATAATAAAAATAAACAATTTAATTGATATGATTGATGTATTTATATTTGAGTTAAATATAATTATTCATGAAGAGAGTGTTGTATATAACAGGTATTGATGGTGTTTAATGCTATGGATGAAAGGGGACATTATAAGACATAATTTTGTAGAATGATGCTTGTTTGAAGATTGGAGAAATCATCTACTTTTTTTATATTTAAAATTTTTATGAATATGTAAAAAGGAACCATTATTTGATGATTTTTAGATTCTTTGAGATTAGTTATGGAATTTTGGAATTCCTTTGGAATAAACTAAGTGGTTCCCGATTGATTTAAAAAAAAATTGGAATCATTTTTCTATAGAAGAAGTTTACAGAAATTACAAAATAAATTATCTTACATGTAATAGATTCTAGAAAATTCATATGACAATTGTCACTAATAAGAATTTTTAGAAGAATTGTAAATACAATTAGTCGATGAAAAATTTAGTTGGCCAATGAATATGATATTTAATCTAAACATAAAAATAATTCACTTACGCATAATAAATTTTAATTGCATGGTAGTGAATAATCCATCACCAAAATAATTTCTTCTAAATGGAAGTTAATTAAGCTATGTGATCCACCTATAAGATATTTAGTGACGACCATATGATATTTGAGATTTATAAAATTTTATAAAGGAAAATCATATGACATATGATATTTCAACAGGCTATAAGACATTTGAGAAGGGTGTAAGAAATTTAAAATACTTGTATGATATTTTTATACATGTGTAATATTATTAAATAGAGAAATTAAAGAAATATATAGATATAAGAATAATTTTTTAGGTTGAATCTCAGTGGAGAACATAAGGAATATTCATAATAAAGATTCTGAATAAAATGAAACTAATCAAAAGATTCTAGTGATATTTTCTTCAAATATTCAAATATTATGATCAAATAAAATGATAATATGTCAATAAGAGAATGAGGTAATAATATTATTAGAAAATTATAGTAAGGTTAGATTATTTTCACACCATAGAAGTGGGTTCCACGTAAAATTTTCATAGACATGGAGATTTTCAATGATATAAAATATGAATTATATATAGGATTTGAAATATGAATATAACAATGTATTCATAAAAATAAAAAGGAATATTTGATCAAGATATAAAATTTCTCAAAATTAAGAAAATAAAATTGGGATTTCTGTTTGACCAATTTAAATAAGAGGAGATCACTCCTGATGTTAATGATCAAGGAAGTTTTCAAAGTTCTATATTGGAAACTCTAATTCATTATATTATTTATATGAATATAAAATAGAATAGGTATATAAAGGGGGATATGGTTATAATTTAAATAGGTAAAGAACAATGTAAGAGGTATTTTCTGAGAGACTGATATATATGATTGTATCAAAGAGAAGTAGAGTTTAAAGGCCAAAGTTATTTCTAATGTACAAGACATACTATGTGCTTGAGTATTTGAATAAATGAGGAGAATTAATTTTTATGAAGATATGAAGTATTGAGAATGTTTCAAAACCATGTACTAAAGAATTCCTTCACATATAATACATGGATTTGTACATTATTATCCCTGTTGATCCTACCAATACATAGAGTAATATCATTTTTAAAATGTTTTAGAGGAAAAATATAGCCAAAGTGGTCTTTATACAAGTTGATCATATCTATTGTGAGAGTTATATTTCTTTTATTCGACTTAGGGGTAGGAAAACAGTGTGACTATTTGTTTAAATGACTTAAAATGTCCATGGTGGTAACCACTTGTATAAAAAGTGGAGAATTAATGATTGTGCTATTTATTCAATCACAACAAGGGGTATAATTTTAAGATAATCCTTTTAAATAATTTTTTATAATGATTCCATTATAATCTACTATATTCTTGGTAATATTGAGACATTATATTGAGTGGATAATAACTTTAATAGGTTTGAGTGTTTTAATTAAAAAAGAGTAGAATTCATAAAAAAAGAAAACTAATTAACCCCCCTCTTAGTGGTCAACATTTCTTAGACTGAAAATTAATTTTTAATTTAAAAATCACTTTTCAGGAGAAAGTGGGAAACCATAATGACATCAAATAAATAAGACACAACCATGCCTCTAGGTCCAAGATCATCAAGACCAAATACAATCCAATAAAAAATCATGTAAAAGCTTCACCCAAGAAACAAAAAACAAAAGATCAAAGTCCACCTTCTTATAGCTGCTGGGATATTTTTCCCATGCAAGGATACATGGGCTCAGTGCTGATGTAAAGCTACATACCCTCTCAAAATGTCCAATTCTATATAGCAATGATGTGGAGAATGCTCCCAGATCTAAACATCTTCTGGAACATCCCCTTTAAAATAAATTGGATGCACTATCTCATAGGCCAAGGTTGAAGTTCCACAAGTTAACACAAAAATTCAAACCATAAAATCCTCCTCATTTCACGGAAACATAAACCAAATCATCCATTATCAAATCAGAAGAAATCAAAAGTTTCATCTTCCACCAACACCTTGGTTGTATAATCCATTAGAGCTACGGCCTACCAAGACCAAATCCAACATCACACGCATCATACCACCATCTTCCTTCTTCTATCCAAAATCTAATAACACAAAAATTCATAATCAACCAAAAACCAAACAACACACAAGCTACCAACACATGTGATTTTCGAAAACCTTCAAAGAGAAACATCAAGCCTCGAGGCAAGCCGAAGAACTAGAAATTCATAGATCATGGATTTTTCAAAATGAAAACCAATATCAATGTACAAAATCAACAAAGGAACATTAATATCCCAAACCAGACAACTAAAAAGAAAAACAGAAGCATAATAATATCACCAGACTTCCAGACAGTAGCTCGGCTACCCAGATCCCATCACCTCCACCCAGAACGCAAGCAAAGACCAAAGGGAAGAACCCACCACACACCCCTGAGACAAGACGAAGACCACCAAATTCTAGATCTTGAAACATGGTTTCAGACTGGAACTGCACAACCATAAGAGACCCTATCCAGTGAGAAGGAATCAGGCAAGGAGAGGCCATCTATAGTGCCTTAAGACCATCGAGTCCACGAAGTTCCACTGCAAAACAATCACCGCTAGATCTCACCGAGTATAGGATGGACTGTCAAGACAACCCAAGGAGAAGGAGGTGACGACAACAGAAATACCATATCACATAGTTCCCCTTACATGCTCATCCAATGGTAATCTTGTCTTGGTAATCACAAGTTATATTAAATAAAAACTCAATAACCTATAAAGGGTCTAAGATGTAGCTGAGTATGGAGAATAAAAAATTTGTGAATAGTTAATGTTTACCAACAACCAATGGTAATAACTATTATAATGAAAAAAATCAATCTAATATCACTTTTTTCTTTTTTATATTTTTATTTAATATATTTTGAAGGATAACATAATGATACCAATGAAACACAATGAAATAATGACTCATTCCCAATTCTATCACACTCTTCAATGCCCAAAATTATGATACACACTAAACACAACCAGAAAATGAAACATTTCCCCAAGAATAGATATGAAATTCCATTTACCCATGCATAAATTTGAAATATCTATAAAAAATACTAATTGTGTGGGTAGGTGAGGATTAATTTCCTTATAATGTGGATTTAACATAAAACAAAATGTATTGTATCTAAGGTATAAAAAGGGAAAACGTATAGGTGGATATCAGGTTAAAATATGTCTAGACAATAAAATGAATCAATAAATCCAAAAATATTCCATTAATTCAAAAACATAGAAATATAAAAAACAAATGTTCTAGTTCTCATACAAAATTCAAGTTTATCTCAAGAAAGTTTGGGTATTTGGAATAATATATCAAAATGGCTCTAGAAACCTCATATGATTGTAAATAAAATTGAGTTAGTTTTTCATGTCCATAGATTTAAAAAATCACTCAAAATAATAAAAATTATTTAGAATAAAATTCTAGGGATAAAATTGCACATCAATGATAATTTAAAATAAATTCTTTCACAAAAATATTTTGAAATCCCTTAAAATAAATTAAAGTGTAAAAAATGATGAAAATATTAATTTAAGCTTAATTTTCTAGAAAATTGAAAAAATGAAAATAAAAGCACACAAACATATTATCAATTCAATAATCCCCTTTTACATAGATATATATTCCCTTTATTTCAACAGAAAAAAAGAAAAAACACTGAAGAGAATGAAAATACAACATAACATTATTTTATAGTGACAACATTGATTTATGTTTCTAACTACTTCCACTTTAGACAAATAATTAAATAAAAAACAAAATATAAAATAATTAAAAAAATGGAGAGAATGGGAAATATTATAGACCATGGTTTAGAAACCCATATTGGTGATATGATTTTACTACCCAAAGTTAGACAGTCTGAGTGGGTTATCCAATATCATAAGGTGGGTGTGGATTCTTACTCATGAACCAGCAGAATTTATTTCTCCCAATTCTCTATAACATGAATTGTTCATAAAGGAATCTAGGGATAGACTATATCAAATACCTCTCCAAGAAAATGTAATTCAACTCATATGGTGGATGGTGGGGAAATAATGGTTCCTCCTCTTCTTTGGACATGACTTCTTTGACCTCTTCTTTAACATATTTTATGTCCTATATAGGTGAATATACTATATTTAGAATTTTATGAAGGGTAAATTCCTTAATAATTGCATTTTTAAGAGAACTAAACAAATAGGAATTAATAAATAAATCTTCCCCTTTATATAAATTAGATTAAAGTTTTATCTCTTCTGGAAATACCACCAAAAAATTAGTTTCAATAGGGGAATCATCATTATCTTCTTTCGAATAAAGAGAGAGGTACATAGGAGTTGATTTTCTCATTTAAAAAGATGAGATAATGGATTAACATTTTATGATAAATTATATCTATCCAATGTTCTTCCTAATCATATTTTTCTCCTATAGTTGTATTAAATGGAAAATCTACTTCATAATCCTCTTCAAGAAATGGAAAACAAGAGGAGATTAAATAATTGCATTTCATATTCATGTATTCCTTGGGTTATTTAACTTAAATTGTAGGTATAACATGAATTAACTATTATTATTCATCTTTATTTTTTATCATTCCATCAAAATAACTTTAACTTCTTCAACAACAGTGGAAAGGATATTTATTTTATTACTCACATATTCTAAAATCTTGAAATTATCTTGAAGTGTTAAAGCATTTTATTTAGTTTGATAGTGATTTTTTCCTTATATGGGAATTTTTTTGCATTTCAATATTGAATGTATCTGACCTATTATAATTAACAACAGACCAAGCATATAAAAAATCACTATAAAAATCCATCTTAATATATGAAATGAAGGATATATAATATAGATGTTTTCAAAATGTTGGATTTTTTGTTTTTTATAAATAAAAACATGTGAATTATCTTTTTCAACCTATAAAGAGTTCCAAAATGATGGTAGTTTTTTTTCATGAACCTTTTTTAAATTAAATAGTTATTCTCCTAATTGTGTACCATAGTGGCAAAACCTAGGGTTGATCTCAAGGAGGCCACTCACTCCCAAAATCTTCCTATTTTAACTATTACATTATAACTAATATAAATAAGGATTTTTATTATGAAATTAAATTAATGTAATATAAATATTAATGAAAATAAAAAATAAAAATAAAATAAAAAAATTCACAACAAAGTTAGTAGAATAAAACTATTTCACTTAGGGGTTTATTGTGGTGTTATGATTTTTATTCAAAATATATTCCTCAATATTTTAAACAATGTAGATATCAAGACATGTCACTAAAATCTCTCTAATTATAATTATATTACCCCACATCAAGACCTCTATAAGTATTAATTATTTCTTACACGTCAATAACTAATCTAAACTCCAACATTTGAATGACTCGGATATCAAATAAAAAATGAGTGAACAAGGATGAATAATACATTAGTAGAGAAATTGGGGAAACCACATAATAAAAATATTTTAACCACTATAAACATCATATAATAAAACCTGAAAAACCTTTAAAGAATAATGAACTCAAAACATCACCACTCCCCCCTCGAACAATAGCGAGGGTTGGTTCTCCACAAGCATGGAAATAAAAGATACATAATGGGGGAAAATAGAAAAAAAGGAAGGATAAGAGAGATAAAATAATATATTTTTAAATCATAATGAACTATTATAGAAAAAAAATCATCCTCATCCCCTTGAAATGGAAACTATTTTGAATGAGAGATATGGTATAAATTTATAAGGAGATTGGAGAATAATTATTCTCCAAAACCCTCCTTTGCAATTTTCTTCATGGTATACATAATAAATTGAAACATGGAGAATGGTTTTATTATTTAAAGTTTCAACTTTATATAATTTTAATTTACCCTAAAAACATTAACAAAAAAGGACTCGTACAGAAGGTGTTATGTCTTATTTACTCAAGAAAATAATCATAGAATAAAGATTATTTGAATTCCAATATACAAATTTCCTATGCATTTATGGACTTTAAGGAGGAAGAATCAAGAGTGTAAATAGTTAATTAATTTCATAAACAATATCTTATCAAGATCCATGTTGAATTTCAACTCATTTGGGATAGTCCTTTTGATATATAGGGAAACCTTCAAAATTAATCAGATATGTGCATGGATTTTAACACTTAGATTGTGAAAAACAATTGGGCCTCAAAATTTTGGATTTATATTTGGATATAGTTGAATGAAATTAATCCCAATATTTATGGAATCCCAAAAAAAATAATTTCAAATTTTCAATCATTATAGAGAAAATTATGGCTGAAATAAAACGTAAATAAAAACAGTTTAAAAAATAAAATTACACTATTTTTAAAAGTAATCTCAAATTAATACTAAAACCTAAATATGTGAAAATTTCCCATAAAATTACACTATTATATGATTAAAAATATTTAAATTAAATAAAAAAATATGTGAAAATATTTGCTACATCACTTCGACACACTTAATCATTTAACTCTCGGGAAATCACTAAATATCCAAATTAAAATCCATACTAGAATGAAAAATGATAAAACATCCCAGAACTTTTGAAAAATATAATTCCATAAAATATTCTATAGGAAAAACAAATACCTTTCACAATTTTACATTTCATTTGAACAATTCCATTTCAATATCAAAAATCCATCCATAGCCCAATCACAAACAACCTCACTTTGAATTTTATGTCACTCTTCACTTAAGAGAGATTAAATATAGAGTTATAATCATACATGGAAAATTAATATATCACCATTTGATTGTTATAATCCAAACATACCCAGAATTTTAGAAATAAAAATATTATTAGTCATGATTTCTTTTATTAAGTAATTAATGGGGGCTAGGATTAGTGGGTAAAATCATTTTCAAAATTCATGGAAAAAAGGAGGTTGAAATCGTAAGTATAATGCATGAAAATTCAAGTGAAAACCCAAAACATTATACACAAAATTCCCCTTAAAAATGTGAAACACAATTCCACCATCTTTTTATTGCATGGTATAGGTGTCATGTTGTTATTATAATGAATTATCTTATCCAAATTCTCTCCTATTTTTAATTCATTTATTTGTTTTGTTTTTTTTCATTTTATCAATTTTTTGTCATAGATGATGAGATAAAAATTAATTATAATCAATTAATGAAAATTCATATAGTTGATTTTTTTATACGATTCACAAAATTAAGCATACTGGAAAAAATCAAGAAAATATCTATTTTTTTATTCAGTTTTTTAAGGAGAACGAGATGATAAAAAGAAAGAATAGTGAAATGTTGATTCATACCCAATTTTCTATATCTATACTAAAAAAATGATGAAACACCACACACACATCCTAATAACTTTAACACATCGAAAAGAATACACACGAAAGTCTCTTACTTCATAATCAAAATAGAAATAACCATTTGAAAATAATAAGAGTGCGGGTAGGAAAGGAAATATTGGGTAATAATATAGCTTAAAACTATAAAAAAAATTAATGGAATATAATGAGTAATAAGGGTAATTTTAAATTTGGTTCTTAGATTAAGATTTTTCTATAAAATTAAATGACTTCATCTTGTCAAAAACATTCCCTAAACTCCACAGATTTTAAACATAAAAATTATAAGATATGTTTTACACACAAAATCCAAGTTTCTCTCAAGAAAGTGTGTGTGTTTTTAATATGTCAAAATGTTTAAAAATAAATAAAAGGACTATAAAAATATTTTGAGTTAGTGTTTTATTGTAATTTACTTCAAAAATCATTATAACTCAAAAAAATGATTCAGAATCAAATTCAAGGATAAATTTTACACATAAACAATCACTTAAAATCCATTTCTTCAATGTTCTTATAAACTCACTAAAACTAAATTAAAGTGAGAGAAATTATTATAATATTATTTTAAGCTCAATGATCCTAAAATTTGAAAAAAAATGAAAAAAACACAAAAAAACTAATTTGTTTGACACTCCCCATATACTTTGATTTTGCTACCCTTTATTTTCTTTTAACCAAATTTAAAAATAGCATAAAAATACTAGTGACGAAAATATAGAACTTGAAATAATTTTCCAATAATAAAATTGAGATAAAATCATATATATTACCACTTTAGACATAGAAATCATGAAAAAACATGATATATGAAAATTAAGAAAAAAAGTGAAATGGAAAATAGTATATAACATGGTTTTGACCCCAATGTGGTTTATATGATTTTACTAACATAGGTTAGTCTATTTCATTGGGTTATCCCCTATTTTAATGTGGGTGTGGCTTCTTTCTCATGAGCCACGAGAACATATTTCTTTCAGTTCTCATTAACATGACATAGTCAGGGAGGTAAAAGGGATGTAGTACACCATCTCCCTCCCCAAGGAAATATTATTCAGCTTGTATAGTGGGGGGAGAATGAATAAGTCATCCTCTTATTTGGTGATGACTTTTTTGCGTCTTCATTAACTTTATTAAAGGCCTATGTGGGGGAATATTCAACATCAAGAATTTTAGGATTGGGAAATTTAGTGAGAATTTTATTTTTAAGATAATTAAACTAAGATGAATCAATAAATAAATCTTCTCCTTCTTGTAAAAAAGATTAAAAGTTGATCTGTTCAAGAATGAACACCGAAAACGTGGTCTTTAAAAGGTTATCATATTCATATTATTCCAAATAAAGATAGAGGTATAAAGTATTTTATTTATAATTTTTAAATATTGTATAATAACATACCCTTTTATCTTTAATTAAATCTAAAATAAGTTCTTCAGAATCATATTGTTCCCCCATAGTTGTATCAGTGAGAATGTCTTCTTCAAAATCCACTTCAATAAATGGCCAAGGAGAGTTGATTTTATCATCAAGTTGAATATACATGTATTATTCAAGTTCTCAAAAATAAAACATAGGTGTTACATGAATTAACTCTTCTTTTTTATAATATTTTTGTTTTTGTTCCATCTAAACAAAATTGAATTCTCCAACAGTAATGGAAAGGATCATTATTTGGTTCCCCACTTCTTCACACATCTTAAAATTTTATTGAAGTATCATTTTATAATGTTCCATTTAGAGAGATATTTTTACATTTTTTGAGCATTTTGTTACACTTTAATATTTTACATATCTCCTTTCTAGACTAAAAATTAGACCAAGCATATCAAACATCACTATTAGAATCTATCTTGGTATATGAAATGAATTATATACAATAAAGAACATTATTTTTAAATTTTTGGTTTTTTTATGAAATAAAGCATGTGAAAGATCTTAGATTCATTTTAAATAGTTTAAAACTAATGGAAACTTGTTTTTGTAAACTAATGTTTTATTTAATTATTATTACCTTAAGATTTTACCATAGTGACACAACCTATGGTTAATTTCAAGGAGGTATCTCACACACACAGTCTTCCTATTATTGCTATTATAATCTAAATAATAGAAAAATACTAAAATAATACAAATTAGGGGGTTTGATTATGAAATAAACTTAATATAATATATATATTTATAAAAATAGAAAACATAAAGAAAAGAAATACAAGACATAAAGAAGTTAGCATAAGAAAAATATTTCACTAGAGGGTTCATAAATGTGTTATCATTATTATTCGAAATATATTAATCATAATTTAATTTAATATTAAGAAAAATAACTATTAATATAAACCCTCTCATTTGAATGGTAATACCCTCCACAGAGACCTCTTAATATATGCATATTATCTAAAACATAAATACATAATCTAAATTCCACCGTTTGAATAACTTAGATATCAATGAGAAGAAAAATGAGTTAGTGAGGGGGAGGAAGATAGTAATAGAGAATGTATGGTTTCCTCACACCATAATAATTTTATGCATAATATATATGTTATAATAAAAAAAGTGAACCCATTAAGAATAATAAACTAAAAACACCACCACTTCCCCCCTTCATCAAGAGTGAGGGTTAGTTCTACACAAACATAGAGATAAAATAAGAACAGTGGGGGAAACAAAAAATAGAAAATAAAAAAATATAAAATAATAGAACTAAACTATTATATATTGAAATTAAGAGGAATTATTTCATCAACTAAAATCTACCTTATCCCCCTAAAAATATGTATCCTTTGTAATGGCAGAGGAGGTACCTATTTTTACGAAGAGGTGAGGATAAATTCTTCTCTAAAAACATAGTTTCTAATATTCATCTTGGTAGAAAAAATAAATTAAAATTTTGTCTCCTTTAATGTTTTTACACTCTTTATTTCTGGTGAGACCTCAAAATCTCAGCAACATTGGTTATAGTATAAAGCAATTATGGTCCATTTACTCTGTAAAATGATTATATACTATGACTACCCAAATTAAAGTTCACTAAGTTCTCCGGATTTTATGGTCTTAAAGGCGGAAGAATAAAGAATGGATATAGTTAATGAATTTTTTACATGGAATATTTTCTATCACCATATCTAATTTCATCTCATTTTGGTTCCTCATTTTTTTATATAAGCCCAGCTTAAAAATTAAATAGATATGTACATAGATTTAAAGGCTCATATTGTGAACTGGTTTTGGGCCAATAGATGTTGGATTAATATTTGGATCCAATTTAATTAAATGGTTCCAAATATGTATAGGGGCTACCAAAAAATAATTTCATGATATAAATAGTTATAGAAAATTTTATTACAAAAATACTAGTAAATAAATGTAACACCCTGAGATTTTATGAAAAATATTCTTTTTAATTTCATTAATGTCTTGTATTATACGCTACACCAAAAGGAGCTATCACAACACGCATCATTGACTTACTTGGCTTACTTTACACGCAATCGCGACCTTCCTCGATAGCTTGTGTCGTACGCAATACCGAGTTTCACTAAACAACGATATGCTATTAAAATATTATTAAAACTAGCCGTTATGAATAGTAATAACTAAATTTTGAAATTTTATAAATTTTATTTTTCAAAATGGACTTCATTTTTGGATTTGGAATACCGAAATTAGCCTACGGTGAAATTTTGGTATTTTTCTGAAAACATTCAATTTTTGATGAATAGTGAAACCACTAAGTGGTAGGTTAAAAATTGAATTTTGCATAAAACTTAATTTTACCGCTTCTGTGAATGGAATTTCGAAAATCCAACAGACACGGTTGATATTAGTGAGTAAAATGTGGTTCAATGAGATAAAAATAATTTTTTGGTGAATAGTAACTTTTTACTTTTTTTTACCGCGGTTAATAGTAAATAGGGTAACTAAGGGTAAATATGATATTACTATTACCCTAACACATGTCCTAATTCTATTGGATAAGTGTAATTCGACCAAAAACAACCTTATGAATAAAATATGACCATTTAGGCCCACTTGAGTTAGATTAGGACATTTATTATTAATTTATTTAAAGAAGGGTTAAAATAGTTAAAATCAAAGTTTAATAAGTAAATAATTTTTAATATGGGGTTATACATAAGATAAATTCGACTATAAATATTCATTAGAAAGATAAAAAGATTTCCTACATAATGGTATTTTATTTGTAATTCTTAGACATTAAATAATTTAATTTATTTATGACACAATGATGATGCAGTAATTATCTTATTAATGAAATATTGACATAATTGATGTTATAAACACCAAAATAAATGTAATTTGAGAGTTTTTATGAATCCAACTAATTTTATAGGTTAATATGATATATTATTGTTAATTTAATCAACTTTTTTCGAACATATAATTCTGTTATGACTTTCACAAAAATCATATATCAAATAGTGTCAAAATTGACACAAAATAGTTTTTAAATCAAATATTATATTATTAATTGTTATTTTATTCCTAAAAATCTAAGGTTCGGCCAAATGACTTAGATAAGGATATATATATATTAATAATAAACAATTTGGGGTTCTTTTGGCATGTTATAGTAAGTGTATTAACCATATAGTGAAAGAAAACAAAAAGACATGGTAAAAGTTAAATTATTTAACTTAGAGTTAAATCTAATTGATAAGGTTAAAATAATACCCTAAACTTGTCTAAATCCTATTGGTTGATAGGCTTTAGACCCATCCCCACATTAGCTTAGAAATAAGACCCTTTGGAACCATTATAAACCGATTTTGACTTTAATATAAAATAATATTTTGAGATATTCCTAAGGTGCCCCTCTCCTCCCTTATAAAAGGGCACCTCCTTCCCCTCCTCCTCACACCAATTTGAGCACTCAAGCTCAGCCAAACCCTGACAAAATCCCTTCTCCACTTCCCTATAATAATCCTAGAGGTCCTGGTCTTCTTTAAAGACCAATCCTAGTTTCCTAAGTGGACGATTCAAAGAGGCGTTCCAAAGAAGAGGTAATATCCACTACCGATCTTTTCAACTTCTTTCTTCTTCAACTTCTTCTTCTTTAGTTGTTTCATGATAAAGTAATAACATCAGTATTTCTTATATACTGATATGTTATTATAAATATGAAACAACTCTAATTAACCTTCTATCCATCCTACGGAAAAAGGAAATCACCGCGCGTGCGTACGTACGGAATACCGTCTCCACGCCGGGGTGTAATCTATTTTCCTCCACCACCTTAATGGGATGGGTATAATGGTGTAATGAGTAACTATATATGATTATTATAAAGTGATATTGATACTGAAATAGTATACAAACACTTCAACACAATTCCACGACCATGGTAACGATATCATCGCTCGTGCGTACGTACGGACTACCGTCTCCACGACGCGATGAGATTCATTCTCAATGATTAACCATTCATGAATGATTATAAAGTATATATAATATGTATTAATGAAATATATGACATAATAATGATATTGGATTTATTTATATATTTATATGTATGTCATCTACTTAATTCCATTCAATTCAATAAGGAAACGAAAACAGCGTTCATGCGTACGTACGGACTACCGTCTCCATGAACGGTGTATTTCTTTCCCTTTAATGATTAATATATATATGTATATCCTGAATATATATATATATAAATAATGTTTTATGTTCTGGAATTAAGTAATCATGATCTAAGTAATCATATGAATAATTACAAGTCAAAACACGAACGACAAATGAAACAATTTTACCCAAAACGCTCTTTAACATGGAATTTACAAAAGAACGGGTAATATAAAGTCATAAGTGAACCATATAAGATATCATAACAATGAATATGATTCTTTAATAAGTAAATGACATTATTTAAATCATTATACAGGAGGTTCGGACACTTACGAAGCAAATCGGACCTAAGGTAAGGGAAATATCACAATCTCATTTTTATCCGAGATTGTTTATTCGTAAGTATTTACTGGGGTGTATTTTATCATCCACATCCATGTTTAATCAATATGTAATATTATTTCCATCCACCTACAATTTTTTAAATCCATTTTTACCCTTCGGTGAGTTTTTAGTAATATGTATGAAAGGAATCTTTTGTCGTTTTTTGTACGAGGTATTTTTTGACTTTTCCGACAAAAGTACGAAAAATGTTTTTTTTAACTTATACGGCATGAATGTATTTTTAAAACATTATTTCCAAGAAACTTCCTTTACAAGTTTTCAAATTTATTTTTAATCAAATTCTTTTATTTTAAAGTCGTATGACATGTTATGAAAGGAAAAATGTTTTTGAAGTAGAAAGGATATTTTCCTCAAGAATGGAGTTCAAGTATTTTATCAAAATTATTTTCCATCTAAGATAATAAAAGGGTTCTGTTTTTATCCCTATTATTACATTGGTTTGATTATGTTGTGATGGAAATATTTTTATGAATTCCTTTATCTTATATGAATTTTTTTATGATGTCATGTTGTTTAAGAATCCCATTTTTATTACATAGTTTACGCTATGATGTATGGTTTATGATTATGTGGAACACATAAGAAAGGATTCATTATAAGATGGGTGGGACCTATATCTCCCTCCAATGCATTGGGTAAAGATTTTATATCTCATGAGATAGACATGGCTGAAATGGTAGGTTATACCAGTTCAGTGAAACAGGACTGAAACGAGGGTTACTCGATTCAGAAAGGGACTTTGTCCACTAAGATAGTCTTGGAAATGAGTTTTGACTAACAAGAAATGATTATCTATGATTATGTGTGTATGCCACAAAGTTTCATGTTTTAAGTTATGATTATTGGGATTTCATTTCACTACTATGATTTATCCCATGTTATGAAATTATGCTCTCTTTTGCAGGTTAAGATTTCCAAAATTTATGTTCTTATGAATATGATGTGATTGATTTTTCTTTTGTATACCCTTACTGAGCATTTGAGCTCACCCTTTTATGTTTTATTTTCCCCAGGATATAAAGAAAGGTTTTAGGTAAAAAAAGGGAAGATCTTTATGGGAGATATTGAAGATCTTTCACCACGATTAGAAGATTATGTTCCGAGTTTCCAAAGACACTAAACTATTACGATCCTTGTGTGTGTGTTTTTTTTATGTACTAAGTATTCCGCAAATGTAATGTAATGTCCATGTACGTCAAGATACGGGTCTCTACAGTTGGTATCAGAGGAAAGGTTTAGTCAACCTTTGGAAACTAGGATGCAAGAACTTTAGTGAGATCCCTAGAGATATTTATAAGGTATGTCTAGGGATGTCCCTAAGGATAAGTATACGTATAGGATACAGTCCTAGAACTACGGTAACGATCATAGAATTTAACCTAAGATGTTAGATATTGAGGATACTCCCCCTTTATTATTTTGTTTTCCCTAGCATGATTTTTGCCTCTCACACTATTCTTTTGGGTTTTAGAAAATGGCTGGAAACAAGGTGATTCATGATAATGGAGGATATGATGGACAATGGAATGATATTTTTCATGAGAAACAAAATGAAATGGGATTTGGAAGTCCAAACATCATTATTATGCCGAATCAGCAATCTCATAATATGATCAATAAAGTAAAATTTGATAAGTTTCCTGACTCGGCTAATAAGAGGAAGATGGAGTTTCATGATAATCATAGAGGAAAGAAAGTTCAATTTCCCCTGTGTAAATCATGTGGGAAGAGGCATCAAGGAGAATGTTTCAAAGGAACTGGAAGATGATTTGGGTGTGGAAAAGAAGGACACAAAGCAGTACGTGTAAAGGAAAAGGTTCAGTTAACACCAGGGATGAGGATAATGGTATTGCTACGACATCAGCAATGGTTAAATGTTTTAAATGTGGAATGTACAGGCATTATGCAAACCAATGCCATAAGGGAAAGTCTCATGAAGAGAATCAGTATGGTCGTATGGGTAGTATTTATGTGGATGATGATGAAGATACTACAAATGATATGTGAGATGAAAGAATTGTTAAAGCTCGGTCAATGGTTTAAGAATGTAGTGGGATGATTACATGTTTATCATGTGTAATGTTGTATAAGTAATCTCATGCTACTATTGAATAAAGAGACATCTATGGATTGTTACACTGTTTTCTTTCCTTGAGTTTTGAAATTGCATGATTAATGTTACCAGAATCCATGAAAGGATATTCAGATATTTTTGGAATGTATATGATATGCGCACAATGAAGGGAGAAGTAGAAAATGAAATGTTTGACAGTATTCATGAGCTCATGATTGATATAAGGACTATGTGATATCATGGTTTGAGTATATAGAATTTTTAGGATTTTGGTATGTGGAAAGTGTTAACTTTTAACAGCACTCATGTTTTCAATAAGGTTCAATGGGTATTCAAGAGTGTACAAGATTAAGGCCTTTGAATGTTTGGAATGTGACCAACAAGATATATCTTATGATATATGGGGATCAATGATGGTATTAAATCTCTGAGAGTGGACGACAGTATTATGGATAAGCCTAAAGATTGGAATGGATTATGTTGGACATAAGTTAGTATTATTGATGGTATGTTATAGTAATATAGTTTTATAAAAAGGACAACCTGCAGGACGGGCGACAACCCATCGCGTCGGACAAGGCCGTGGGAATCGAACCCACAACCGAAGTTCGATTGGCCTTTATCGCCTACCACTGGCCTACAGGAAGTCCTTGTTTAGTAGAAACTAGTTTTATTATATTAAGAAGTATGATATATGAATTATAAGTCCATTTTAGGAACTATATATGATTAATCTCACTATAGATGGACTTATGAATTTTTTGATAACTTTTCTAACCTCTTGTTTGAGACAGATGGAATGACCCATCATTCTATCACATGATCTGTTAACACATAACAAATGACAAATTCAACTTCATTTCTTCAAGAGATGAAGTGGAAATTGTTCAAAGCATGAACAACAGTGAGATTGTACCAAAATCAAGTAAGTATTTCTTCTAATTCAAAATTTTCAACTTTAGGGAAATGATATTGAAAACCAAAAATGTTGTCCTAGTGATCTTATATCTGATGAATTAGATGGTACCCTAGATCATCACAAATTTATGGCTTTACGATTTTTGGATTTTTCATAGCCATGTTCTCTACCACTCTCTATCAGAACATGATGGTTAGATTTCTTTTCCATATCCATATTTTCACCTATGTGGAAACCCAGTGATTAGTTTATTTGGGTAACTGTTAAGTTTCATACTTTTGTTTTTAAAGATTAGTTTTGGTATTCCTTTTTACGATGTGGGTTTCAATCAAAGAAATTTTTGAATAGTAAACCATTTATAACCCCGACGAATTTTGAGGGCGAAATTCATTTTAAGGGGGGTAGAATGTAACACCCCGAGATTTTATGAAAAATATTCTTTTTAATTTCATTAATGTCTTTTATTGTACGCTACACCAAAAGGAGCTTTCACAACACACATCCTTGACTTACTTGGCTTACTTTACACGCAATCGCGACCTTCCTCGATAGCTTGCGTCGTACGCAATACCGAGTTTCACTAAACAACGATATGCTATTAAAATATTGTTAAAACTAGCCGTTATGAATAGTAATAACCAAATTTTGAAATTTTATAAATTTTATTTTTCAAAATGGACTTCATTTTTGGATTCGGAATACCGAAATTAGCCTAGGGTGAAATTTTGGTATTTTTCTGAAAACTTTCAATTTTTGATGAATAGTGAAACCACTAAGTGGTAGGTTAAAAACTGAATTTTGCATAAAACTTAATTTTACCGCTTCTGTGAATGGAATTTCAAAAATCCAACAGACACGGTTGATATCAGTAATTAAAATGTGGTTCAATGAGATAAAAATAATTTTTTGGTGAATAGTAACTTTTTACTTTTTTTTACCGCGGTTAATAGTAAATAGGGTAACTAAGGGTAAATATGATATTACTATTACCCTAACACATGTCCTAATTCTATTGGATAAGTGTAATTCGACCAAAAACAACCTTATTAATAAAATATGACCATTTAGGCCCACTTGAGTTAGATTAGGACATTTATTATTAATTTATTTAAAGAAGGGTTAAAATAGTTAAAATCAAAGTTTAATAAGTAAATCATTTTTAATATGGGGTTATACATAAGATAAATTAGACTATAAATATTAATTAGAAAGATAAAAAGATTTCCTACATAATGGTATTTTATTTGTAATTCTTAGACATTAAATAATTTAATTTATTTATGACACAATGATGATGCAGTAATTATCTTATTAATGAAATATTGACATAATTGATGTTATAAACACCAAAATAAATGTAATTTGAGAGTTTTTATGAATCCAACTAATTTTATAGGTTAATATGATATATTAGTGTTGATGTAATCAACTTGGTTCGAACATATAATTCTGTTATGACTTTCACAAAAATCATATATCAAATAGTGTCAAAATTGACACAAAATAGTTTTTAAATCAAATATTATATTATTAATTTTTATTTTATTCCTAAAAATCTAACGTTCGGCCAAATGACTTATATAAGGATATATATATTAATAATAAACAATTTGGGGTTCTTTTGGCATGTTATAGTAAGTGTATTAACCATATAGTGAAAGAAAACAAAAAGACATGGTAAAAGTTAAATTATTTAACTTAGAGTTAAATCTAATTGATAAGGTTAAAATAATACCCTAAACTTGTCTAAATCCTATTGGTTGATAGGATTTCGACCCATCCCCAATTTAGCTTAGAAATAAGACCCTTTGGAACCAATATAAACCGATTTTGACTTTAATATAAAATAATATTTTGAGATATTCCTAAGGTGCCCCTCTCCTCCCTTATAAAAGGGCACCTCCTTCCCCTCCTCCTCACACCAATTTGAGCACTCAAGCTCGTCCACCCCTGCCAAATTCCCTTCTCCACTTCCCTAGAATAATCCTAGAGGTCCTGGTCTTCTTCAAAGACCAATCTTAGTTTCCTAAGTGGAGGATTCAAAGAGGCGTTCCAAATAAGAGGTAATATCCACTACCGATCTTTTCAACTTCTTTCTTCTTCAACTTCTTCTTCTTTAGTTGTTTCATGATAAAGTAATAACATCAGTATTTCTTATATACTGATATGTTATTATAAATATGAAACAACTATAATTAACCTTCTATCCATCCTACGGAAAAAGGAAATCACCGCGCGTGCGTACGTACGGAATACCGTCTCCACGCCGTGGTGTAATCTATTTTCCGCCACCACATTAATTGGATGGGTATAATGGTGTAATGAGTAACTATATATGATTATTATAAAGAGATATTGATACTGAAATAGTATACAAACACTTCAACACAATTCCACGACCATGGGAACGATATCATCGCTCGTGCGTACGTACGGACTACCGTCTCCACGACGCGATGAGATTCATTCTCAATGATTAACCATTCATGAATGATTATAAAGTATATATAATATGTATTAATGAAATATATGACATAATAATTATACTGGATTTATTTATATATTTATATGTATGTCATCTACTTAATTCCATTCAATTCAATAAGGAAACGAAAACAGCGTTCATGCGTACGTACGGACTACCGTCTCCATGAACGGTGTATTTCTTTCCCTTTAATGATTTATTATATATATTTATATCCTGAATATATATATATATATATAAATAATGTTTTATGTTTTGGAATTAAGTAATCATGATCTAAGTAATCATATGAATAATTACAAGTCAAAACATGAACGACAAATGAAACAATTTTACCCAAAACGCTCTTTAACATGGAATTTACAAAAGAACGGGTAATATAAAGTCATAAGTGAACCATATAAGATATCATAACAATGAATATGATTCTGTAATAAGTAAATGACATTATTTAAATCATTATACAGGAGGTTCAGACACTTACGAAGCAAATCGGACCTAAGGTAAGGGAAATATCACAATCTTATTTTTATCCGAGATTGTTTATTCGTAAGTATTTACTGGGGTGTATTTTATCATCCACATCCATGTTTAATCAATATGTAATATTATTTCCATCCACCTAAAATTGTTTAAATCCATTTTTACCCTTCGGTGAGTTTTTAGTAATATGTATGAAAGGAATCTTTTGTCGTTTTTCGTATGAGGTACTTTTTGACTTTTTCGAAAAAAGTACGAAGAATGTTTTTTTTAACTTATACGGCATGAATGGATTTTTAAAACATTATTTCCAAGAAACTTCCTTTAAAAGTTTTAAAGTTTATTTTTAATCAAATTCTTTTATTTTAAAGTCGTATGACATGTTATGAAAGGAAAAATGTTTTTGAAGTAGAAAGGATATTTTCCTCAAGAATGGAGTTCAAGTATTTTATCAAAATTATTTTCCATCTAAGATAATAAAAGGGTTCTGTTTTTATCCCTATTATTACATTGGTTTGATTATGTTGTGATGGAAATATTTTTATGAATTCCTTTATCTTATATGAATTGTTTTATGATGTCATGTTGTTTAAGAATCCCATTTTTATTACATGGTTTACTCTATGATGTATGGTTTATGATTATGTGGCACACATAAGAAAGGATTCATTATAAGATGGTTGGGACCTATATCTCCCTCCAATGCATTGGGTAAAGATTTTATATCTCATGATATAGACATGGTTGAAATGGTAGGTTATACCGGTTCAGTGAAACAGGACTGAAACGAGGGTTACTCGATTCAGAAAGGGACTTTGTCCACTAATATAGTCTTGGCAATGAGTCTTGACTAACAAGAAATGATTCTCTATGATTATGTGTGTATGCCACAAAGTTTCATGTTTTAAGTTATGATTATTGGGATTTCATTTCACTACTATGATTTATCCCATGTTATGAAATTATGCTCTCTTTTGCAGGTTAAGATTTCCAAAAGTTATGTTCTTATGAATATGATGTGATTGATTTTTCTTTTGTATAACCTTACTGAGAATTTGAGCTCACCCTTTTATGTTTTATTTTCCCCAGGATATAAAGAAAGGTTTTAGGTAAAAAAAATGGAATATCTTTATAGGAGATATTGAAGATCTTTCACCACGATTAGAAGATTATGTTCCGAGTTTCCAAAGACACTAAACTATTACGATCCTTGTGCGTGTGTTTTTGTTATCTACTAAGTATTCCGCAAATGTAATGTAATGTCCATGTACGTCAAGATACGGGTCTCTACAATAAAAATAGTTTAAAATCCAAAATTAGGTCATTTTTAAAATTGAACTCAAATTACAACTAAAACCTAAAAATATTACTATTTTTTATAAAACAAAACTATTATCGGATTAAAAATATTGTGATGCAGTATAAAATATATGAAAACTTTAGGTCCATCACTTCTTTATGTTGTATCATTACACTCTATGGAAATCATCAAATATCAAAATCAAAATAAAAATAAGAATCAGATCTCAGAAAAAATCCTTGATTATTTCCAAAACCAGATCCCATCATGTATACCCAATCAATTACAATTCCCTTAATTTTCATCCCTTTAATTTAAATTACTTCAATATCAAAAATTCATCCATTTCCCAATCTCAACCAACCTCATAAGGAAATTTATGTTGTTTTTTTAATATAGATTAAATCTGGAGTTATACTCATACATATAAAATGTACGTATCACCTTAAGATTATAATACATCTCACTTATACACAATAAATTCATATAAATACATTCAATTTTGAGTTCTTTTTATAGGTAAATTTTTTAGATTAGGTTTAGTGGATAAAATACTTTTAAAAAATAAGGATGAAAAAGGTGGTTCAACTCTTAAGTACAATGTTTGAATATTTAAGTGAAAACCCCAAAAATTCCTCACTCAATAAACTTTAAAATTTTGAAACAACACACCACCTACTTTTAATGACATGGTACATGAGTTATATATTTATTAAAAGAAATAATCTTATAAAAATTATTTCCCTATTTCAATTATTTTTTTTCATTTTTTCATTCTATATCAAGGTGTATAAACTAAAAATTAAATAAAATGGATGAATGAAAATTTATTACATTTATTTTTTAGAGGGATATGAGATTAAAAGGTAATGAAAATGAAAAATTCAAAATCATATTTAATTTTTTCTATTTTTTATTCAATTATTTTAGAAGGATTACGTGATGATACAAGTAAATCATTATAAAATGATGACTCATGACCAATTATCAATCTCTATCCTATCCAAAATTATGACACACAACATAAACCACCCAAAAAATAAAACAAATACAGAGGATAACATAATATATTTCCTCCCCACACATCCATACTTGAATTATATAGTAAAAAATACTAAGAGTACAGGTAAGTAAAGAAAAATCGACTTGTAATGTGGATTAAACTAAAAAGGGAAATCATGGAATATAAAGGATAAAAATGGTAAATTTTAAAAAAAAAATCAGTTTAAAATTTGGATAGATAATAAAATTACTCAATCATGTCAAAAAAAATTCATGAACTCCAAATATTTGAAAGACAAAAATTACATGTTCTCGTTCTCAAACAAAATCTATATTTCTCTCAAAAAAGTTTTAGTATTTGGAAGAATATATCAAAATGGTTTGAAATGCCTTGTATGAATAGAAAAATATTTTATTTTAGTGATTCATGGGCATGGATCTCAAAAATTAGTCAAACTAAATTAAATTATTGAAGATGAAATTAAATAAAAGTTTTCCACATCAATAATAAATAAAAATACAATTTCCTAGAAATCATTTCAACTCTCTCAAAATCAATTCATTTGAAAAAAATGATGAGAATATTTATATAAGCTCAATTTTCATAAAAACTGAAAACCAAAAATAAAAAACAAAGCAAACAGCTAATCATGTTGAAACTCCCCCTACACATAGATTTAACTAACTTAAATTTTAGTATAATAAGATAACAAAATAGCAGAAAAACAAAAGAGAAGGAAAGATACAACCAGAAAATATTTTCTAGTGAAAATGTTGGGTTAAGATCCTAGATACTACCATATTAAAACTATAAATAAATAAAAAAACATAACATAATGAAAATAAAGATAATAAAATAGTACAAAAGGATAGAATATAGTTTTGACACCCATGTGGAAGCTAGGTTTTTAATCTCCCTAGTTAAGCACTTGTTGTGAGTTATCCTCAACATGAAGGCGGGTATGGCTTCTTTCCCATAATCCACTATAAATAAATTATTATAGTTTTATTCAAATTTAAAATTTCATATTAGAACCCATGTATAATATACATAAACTACCTCCCCATTATAATTTAATTTTTCATGTATGGTAGGGGATGGAGAAAGAATGGGTCATCCTCTTCTTCGGCCGTGACTTCTTTAGAATATTCGTTAACTTATTCCAAGACCTAGGTCTGTGAATATGCTGAATTTATAATTTTATTATTGTAAAAGTTAGTGAGAATTTATTTTTTAATAGAATTAGTCCAAGGGGAATCAATAAATAAATATTCCCACTTATGTAAAGAAGATTGAAAGTTGATCACTTCTAGAAAGACCACCAAAAAATCAGTATCAAAAGGGTTATAATTAACATATTATTCAAAATAAATAGATAGGTATAGAGGATATAATTTGTCATTTTTATATTTTGGAGAATCAATTACCTTTTAGATTAAATTAAATCAAATCGATGTTTTTCAGAATCATATTGTGCTCTCACAATTATATTAGCTAGCACGAATTCTTTAGAACCCTCTTCAAGAAAAGGTTAATTAGAGAATATTGGGTCATAATGTTGCATCTTCATGTCTTCCGCAGGTAACTAAATGTATATTTTTGGTGTAATAGTATTTTCATTTTCTTCATCTGCTTTTTTTGTTATTCTTCTATATAAATAACTTTAACTTCTTCAGTAGTAGTGTAAAGGATCATTATTTGGGTTCTCACTTTTCAATAATCAAGAAATTATATTTGATTATCCGAGAATTATATTCTATTTAGAGATCAAAATTTTCCATTTTTGATAATTTTTTTGCATTTATATCTTTAATTAATCTTCCCTTCTAAACTCAACATCAAACTTATAATATATAACTTTACTATAAAAATCCATATTGATATATGAACTGAAAGATATGAAATAAATATTTTATTTTAAAATGTATGATTTTTTTTTGAAAAAAAATATGGGAATAAAATTGGAATTACCACAAATGGAACTAAATATATGGAAGTGGTATGTCACAAACCATGGCTCAATTCAATTATAATTCTCCTAATAGTTTACCCTAGTGTACACTAGTGGCACTATCTTTCTATTTTCATTATTATAATCTCACTAATATAAAACAAATTATCTAATATAAATGATGAGAGGGGTTTGATTATAAAATTAATGTAACATAATATATATTAATGAAAATGAAAAACATAAATAAAATAAATACAAGACACAAATATTTTATAAGAATAAATCTTTTTCCCTTGGGGGTTTATATTGGTGTTATCAATATTATTAAAAATAAATTACACATTATTTTACAAAATTCAGATATCAATAACTACCATTATAAAAACTCACATTTTAATTTTAATATCCTACAAATATACCTTTTCATTTAGGATTAACATATCTAACACCATTACCTAAGAAAAACACCACTCTTTGAATGACACATATATCAACGAGAAGGAAACTGAGTTAATGATAAGTTAGAAGATAATAATAGATAATGTTTGGAGACCAAATAGAAAAAAAAAATAACTATTCATCAAAATATTAGAATGAAACATGACAAACCATTAAATAATATTAAACTCAAAACACCACCACTTCCCACCCTATAATACAATGAGGGTTCATTCTCTACAAACATGGAGATAAAATAAGCATGGGGATAAAAAATAGAAAAAAAGGAATAATAATATAACTAAATAAATAGATATATATATATATACATATATATATATATTTATATATTTGAATTATATTAAACTATTATCGAAACAAAAATACATTTTATCCACAAAAAATTGGAGATCCTTTGGAATGAGATTAGAGGTTCAAATTTATAAGGATATGGGAGAATAATTTTATCTCAAATAAATCCTCTAAAAGTTTATAAGTGGTATACATATTAAATTTAAAAATTAAAAGATTATATCTTCATAAAGTTTTCATTTCAATATATTTCATGCACCATAAAATTTTTATCTTCATTAGTCACCATAATAAGGATTAATGGTCAATTTACTCTAGAAAATAATTTTATTCTAGTGGCTATTCGAATTCTAATTCCACAAGTTCCCATACATTTATGTCCTTGAACGAGGAGGAATCAGGTGTATAAATATTTTATTAAGTTAATTCCTTTAATATTATAGTTCTATAAATATAATTTAATCTCATTTGGGTATGTTATTTTTGAGATATAGGCCTATCATGATAAGTTTCCATATTTTTTAATAGATTTTGAGGCCAGTATTGTGAGTTGGTTTTGGGTCTCAATATATTGGATTGAGCATTGGATTCAGTGGAATAAAATGAATAAAAATATTTATAAAAGTATTCAAAAATTTAATTTCATAATTTCAATGGGGATATAAATAGTTTTGATGAAACAGAATATAAATAAAAATAGTTTAAAACCCAAAATTACACCATTTTTTCAATTAAGATTAAATTACGAATAAATCCTAAAAATGTGAAAAATTTCATAAAAAAATAAAATGATGGTATTAAAAATTAATATTTTCTAAATTATGTTAAAATATTATCTTTATCACTCCCACACACATAATAATTTCACTCTCGTGCAATCAGTAAATATCAAAATCAAAATCCATACTATAATCAAAAATGAAAAAACATCCCTCATCCTTTCCAAAAAATAATTCCATAATTTTTCCTTTATAAAAAATAAATTTCATTTTTACCCATTGAATTTAAATTTTTCTAATTTCAAAAATCCATCCAGGGTTCAATCACAGCCTACCTCGCATTGATTTTTTATCTCTCTTTTCTCAAAGGATATTAAATATTGAGTTATGCTTATACTTGTAAAAAAAATGTATCACCGTAGGCTATTAATAATTTTCATCTCTCCACATGAAGATAAATGAAAACATTTTAAATTATGATGTCTTTTGTGGGTAATTTATAAGGCTTACAGTTGGTGGGAAAATCATTTAAAAAAATTAAGGCCAAAAAATGAGGTTGAACACTTACTAAAAATTCATAAATATTTAAGTGAAAACTTTGGAAATTAACTAATAAATTTCCCTTAAAATTTGAAATGCAATACCACCAACTCATTATGAAATAGTACATGATTCAGGTAGTGATTATAATGAACAATCTTATCCAGATTCTCCCCTATTTTTCAATTATTGTTTGGTTTTGTTTTTCATTTTCATAGTTTTTCCCTGGAGGACGATCTTAAAATTGAAAAGAAAGAATGAATTAAAATTCTTGTCCTTAATTTTTGAGGGAGAAACTATTCACAAAAGTAATTAAAATAAAAATTTTAATATTGTCTCAATTTTTTTCATTTTATATTTTTATTCATTTTTTTAAAGAAAACCAATTGATATAAATACAGCATAATGAAATGATGACTCATACCCAAATTATCTCTTTATCCATATCCAAAAATTATGGAAGAAACCAAAAACAACCCAAAAACAATAAACACATCCCAAATAATAAACACACAAGGACCTTCCCCCTTAATCAAACTTGAAATATCCATAAACAAATACTAAGAGTGTGAGTATGTAAGAAAAAATTAGATTTCAATGTGGCTTAATCCTGAAAGAAAATTCATGTGATCTAAGGGAAAACAACAGTAAATGTAAATAAGGGTCTCGTGTTAAAATTTGTAAATCCCATAAAATTACTTAATCATGTGAATTACATTCAATGAACTCCATAGATTGTAAAGATAACAAAGACAAGTTTGAGTTCTCACAAAAAATTTAAGTCTCTCTTAATAAAGTGTGGTTATTTGGAAAAATATGTCAAAATGGTTTTGAATACCTCAAATTACTAGAAATTTATTTTGATCCAGTTTTTCAGGGATTAGATTTTTAAAACTAGAAAAAATAATAATTATTATTGAGAATAAATTTCAATTCAATATTTTCAACATCAACAATAATTTAAACTCTATTATTTCAAAAATAATTTCAAAACTCTAAAAAACAATTCATGTGTATAAAATTACAAAAAATTCATTTGTTCTCCATGTTATTAAAAATTAAAAATGAAAAATATAAAACACATAAAAAATAATCAAGATTACACCCCCTACACTTATATTTAACTACACTTCATTTTAGCTTTAAAAAAATTGAAAAACTAAAGAAATAAAAAGATAAAACCTAGCATTATTTTATGGTGAAAACATTGATTTATGTTCCTAGATACTACCACTTTAGACTTAGAAATAAGGAAACAAATATATAATAACAATAATGAATAAAAGAAAAAAGAAAAGGAAAACATGATAAAATATGGTTTGGACCCCCTTATGGGTGCTAGGTTTTTATTTCTCTTTGCCAAGATGTTATAATGGGTTATTACCAATTTGAAGGTGGGTGTGAATTTTTAACCATGAACTACTAGAATGTATTTATTTTAGTTCTATTCAACTTGAACTGGTCATGGTTGACCCCATTGATAGATTACTTCAACTCCCTCTCTATGACAGTGTAATCAAGCTTCTATGGTGGGGGAGGAAAATAATGGGTTCTCATATTCTTTTTACACGACTTCTTTGGACTATTTGTTAACATCATATAAGGATTTTATAGGTTAATCTAATGTATTTATAATTTTTATGGGTAAAATCCATGATAATTTCATTTTTGAGAGAATAAATCCAGGATAAATTAAAAAAAAATATCCCCCTTCGTATAAAGAAAATTGAAAATTGATCACTTTGGGAAAGATAACCAGAAACTCAATATTATTTTTGGTATCATAATAATATTGTGTGAAATAAATATAGAGGTATAGTGGTTCTTATTTATCATTTTTAAATATGGTATAATCACTTACCTTTTTATCTTCAATGAAATATAACCAATATTCTTCATAATCATGTTTTTCTCTCACATTTGTAACTGCCAGAATGTCTCATTTATAATACTATTCATGAAATGGATAATGAGGGATGATTGTATCATCAAGTTGAAACCTCAATTATATTATTGGTTCTTCAACTTCAAATATAGCTGGAAGATGAATTTCCATTTCTTCTGAGTCTTGTTGTTGTGGTTGTTTTATCTAATGAACATTGATATCTCCAACAATACTGGAATGAGTATTTATTTTGATGCTCACTTAATTAAGAATATATAAATTATATTTAATTATCCAATAATTCTATTCCATTTGGAGATAAATATTTTTCATTTTATGGTAATTTTATTGAATTTGAATTTTCAATGTATGTTTCCCTTTAGACTCAAGATTAAACCAATAATATAGGAAATCAGTATAAAAATATATCTTGGTATATTAAATGATATATATGCAATAAATATCTTTTGTTTTTTTTTGAAATTTATTCTTTTTTAGGAAAAACAGTGTGTTAAATATCTTTACCTCCCCAAAAATGACTATAAATTGATGGTAGTGGATTCCCACAATCTAATGTTCAATTGAATTATTTTTCTCGTAAGATAGTACCACAATGGCACAACTAAGGGCCGATCTTAAGGAGGCCTCTTACAAGCACTATCTTCCTATTGTCATTATTATAATATTACTAATAAAAAAATAAAAAACTAATATAAATGGGGGATTTGATTATGAATATCATGTAATATAATATATAATTATATATATTAATGAAAATAAAAATAGAAAATAAAAAATAGTTAGCAAAAAAACATTTTATATCAAGTGTTTATAGTGGTGTTATCATTGTTATTCAAAATATATTCATAATTATTTTAATCAATATAGATATTAAGACCTGTCACTATACCCCCAGTACATAAAATGGTATTCCACTACACTGAGACCTCTTCATGAAGGAGTAATATTTTCCACTTGAATACCTAAACCAAACTCCACCATTTGAATGACTCAAATAACAACAATAAAGAAAATTAATAAACAGAGAGGAAAAAGATAGTAGAAGAGAATGTAGGGCAATGACACACTAAAATAATTTTAACCATAATTTAAATCTTAGAATAAAACATTATAAACCATTAAAACATAATAATCACAAAACACCACCATTTCCCCCCTCTAACAACATTGAGGGTAATTTCTCTACAAACATGGAGATAAAAGAAGCACTATCGGGGAAACACAAAATATATAAAAAATAAAATGAAGAAGAAGAGGAATAAATTAATATAATTTAATATTATAAAAAATTATTACTACAACTAAAATACATCATATACCCCTAAACATGGCTATACATTTTAATGTGAGATAAATAATAAATTTATAAGGATAGGGGAGAATAATATTCACTCCAAAAACATCCTATAAAATATTCCAAATGGTAATCATATCAAATATCATAATTTTTAAAAACATTATTCATTAAATTTATTCATATACATATTTTTATAATTTAATATAAAAATTTAAGCTTCATTGGTTACTAAAGGAAGAGTTGTGTCAAATTTACATTGAAAAATAATCTTGACATTAGGACTATTTAAATCCTTTTTCACCACATTACCATAAATTTAATTCCTTTAATGAGGAATAATTAGGTGTGAATGTATGTAATTAAGTTGTTCCCCATCATCTTACCTAGATACATTCTTAATTTAATCTCATTTAGGGTGGCCCTTTTGAGAAATAGTTCCATTTTTAAAATTCTCCAGAACTGTGCACAAATTTAGAGGCCCAGATTGTGAGATGGTTGTGGGCCTTAAGATATTATATTTATATTTTGAACTATTTAAATTAATTTAACCCTAATATGAATTAAATTATATAATAAAATTAATTTTATTATTTAAATTAGTATAGAAAAAGTTTTTTTAGAAATAAAAACTAAATAAAAATAGTTCAAAATCCCAAAATTGGTTTATTTTTCAATTAAGATAAAATTACTAATAAAACATAAAAATGTGAAAATTTCCTATGAAATAAAACTATGGTGGGATTAAAAAAATTAATTATACTATAAAATATGTGAAAATATTATCTTAATCAAATAATTCATAGAATGAAGATGGATGAGAAATCTATTAAGGCTAATGATAAGAAAATAAGTGTTGAGTATGGTACAAAAGAGAATGTTATGTTGAGATTAAAATATATTCAATGATGTTAATTTTGAGAAAAAAAAAGTGTTCCTTCTTTATTATCTAATATTTATGTTTTTATTAACATTTATGTAATTTAAAAAAATATTGATTTATATACTCACTAAAAAATAAATAAGTTTACATTTATGAAGTATTCTATGTATCATGAAGAGGATAAAGTGAGTGTGTTACTAGAGGTGGTGAAAAAATTAAGTAGACCTTTCATACAAAGAATATTTAAAATTTCGATAAGTGTTAAAAAAAGGCTGAGGTAGTTCAATAACACTTACAACCTTTATTTTTTTATGTTAAAAATATTAATGAGGGGGGAGTGTTGGTTATTAAAAACCTAAGATAAAGAAGAAGTTATGTGATTTTAACTTGGACTTTTTAATGTGTCTATTGAAGTGTATGAAAGAAAAAAAGTTTTATTTTTTATATATTTTATGAGAAACTCTAAATATTTTGAATCTATTAATGGTATCACAACTACGGTCTTTTATGGAGAAAATTAATAACCTTGGTTAAATCCATCTAATTTTATACACTAGGTTTTCCCAAGTAGACTAAGTGTGGACTAAATAAAGTCACTTTTCTAAGGAATATCTTGTGGTTTGATCCATATCTCATATTTGGGTTGACCTATGATTATAATTAAAATGGTGAGATTCATGTTCTCATAAGAATATATTTTATTTTTTTCAATAAATACTTCAGAAGTTAATTTAAATATTGTTGAGTAGACTCAAATATCATCTGCATTTTATATAATCTCTTACCAATATGATAATTGTGATAGTGATGTCTACAACATTTTTTAGGGTGATTGAAGAGCTAGTTAACTGGGGAGATTAAATTACATGATTTAGAAGAATGAGAAATACATTAATATTGAAGAAATAATATAAATGTTGTAGTGATTTGACATTTTATTGAATAGATTAAAATGGAAAAATAAATGATGGTTTTCAGAATTTTTTATATGATTTTTGATCAATGTTAATGCCTTGATAATGAATTATGTGGTTCGATATTTATTTGAAGAATTTACAGAATCATTATTCTAGTGTTGATGTTTATAGAAATCGAAATGGAAATTTTCCTATGTGTAAGAGATTTTATACAATGTGTATGAAATTTAACATGTATAATATATTTTTGAAAATTGAGGAAGGTAATTCATTGAAACATAAGTGAGTTATCCAACATGAAGTATATTTCATCAATACGGATTAGAATTCACCTACATGTAAGAAATTTCCACTATGAAAAAGTGAATTGTTTAGTGTGTAAGAAATTTCAACTACAAATATGTGAATTGAGATACTTAATCCAAATGTTATATATTCAATTAATATCATAGAATATATGAGTCATAAAATTAAATAAAATAAAATTCCATACAATTTATGACATTTCAATAGGATAAAATAACCAATGAGAGTATATTAATATGAATGACTAAAGTGTTGAGTAATATGGATTGACATGTTCTAAAGAATACATAAACATACAATACATGGAGATATAAATGCACAAAATATAGTTGATCTATCATTTTCATAAGGAGGTATTTATACAAGTAGATCATATCTGTTATGATAATTTTATTTATTTTGTGTGACTTAGTAGTAGTAATATAGTGTGACTCTATATTGATCAGATTTGGAAGGTTTGGGACTGTAACCACTAGTTAATATAGTATAGAATCCATGATTTTAGTGTTTAACCAATCATGATTGGGAATATTATTTTACATTGAAACTTTTAAATCCTTATGTGATTGTATTCGCTAGAATATAATACATGTCAGGATATTTAGCTTCATTATACTGAGTGGATATGAACTTTAATAGTATTTTCAGTTGGAATTATTAAATGGTAGAATTTGTAAAATACGATAAAAATTTCACCTCCTCTCTATGTTTAACTAAACCTAGAAATCGTAGTATCCTTTATAAATATTGAGAAGTTTCTACCACATAGAATAAAGTGTTTTTCATAACATCACTTTTTTATATAAAGAATTTTCAAAATCTTCTTCTAAAGTATTTATTTCCTTGGAATAAACATCTAAATCATCATGATCTCTTTCACAAAGAGCTCCACTATTGACATTTTTCAAGATTCCATCTTTTGAAGTTATGTAAAAATATATTCCCTATAAACAAAAGTAAGGTTTCAATCTATTTTTCTATAGATGGAAATTATTTATTCCGATAACGGGAATAGTTTTATGGTGGAAAAATATAACCATAAAATTTGATAGAGAGAATATTTCATTATATGGTTCACCATTATTACCACTTATTTGTCCTAAACAAGGTTAATACCCAAATAGGATAGGTGAATTAGTGTATGAAATTTATTAAAATTATATTGTTAATTAACTTTTTCTAATTTTAAAAAGAACAATACTCTCTATTTCATGGTTGATATAAAGAAATAAATAATTAAATGAGGAACACATCATATTTTACTTAGTTAATACAACTAGGATAATCTAAGGATCATATAAAGGAAATGTCCCAGAACATCGAAAACATTAAATCTCAATAATATTTTAAAAGTTTGGAGTGGATAGAAAGATATTCCAACTTTACAAAATTTATAGATAATATATCTCACTACACTCAAGATCTTATGGAATGAATTTCTCCTCCTAGTATTTCTAACATTAATATTTTCAAACACAAAATGATATAACACCAATTATGGTGTCTCGATTTAATCCACTTTCTTTGTCCTAATGAACTCTATAAAATATATAGTGAGAAATATCCTAGAACACCAACTTTCATATTTTTATTCTTTGTAGTGAATATCTATAATTCCACTTCTATATTTATAGTGATTCTTGAATTCCCCTATGTATACTATTAACATTATTCTTTTTCTCTAACCAAGTCAATTAAAAAATTTCCATGAGTTGTGTTTATAATCTTCCATGGTATTAAGAACTTAATCCAGTGGTGAGAATTATTTCACTTTTTCCAAATCCACTACGATCATTCCAGGTGTGTGAAATATTTTAATATATTCATTACATTATAATTAATCTAAACAAAACCTATGAAATTAATTTCATTTCATTAATTTTTGAATTTCAGTTTTAATCAGAAATTCATGTGACATTGATACAGAACCCTTCACCACATCATGGTGTGTCTCTGTTTTCATAATCTATTAGAATGGTCTCCATTATGTGTTTTAGTTATCATTCAAAAATAAGATACAAAAATATAGTTATACATTCTATTTTAATTCACCCATAATCTTGTCATGATCTTCCCAATCATTCTTGATCCTCAACCTGGTTGTGGTATAGTCCTTTTCCCTTATAGCATGGCCAACTAGTTGATCGAGAGTACTATTGTTTAGATGGTTCATGTAACATGGAAATCAAAAAATAGAATAGAAACTAAAATTCATTCAATATATTTATGAGTTATAGTTCCTTCTTCACAACATAAAGGTTACCAATATAGAAAAAACACAAACAATAACTTTACTCTCTTTTTAGTGTGGCTGGATCCTCTATGACTCAAACTATTATTTACCCCAAAATGGAAAAGTAGATAACCTTACACATAACATTAGGAACCTTATAATGATCCCAAAATAGAGAAACATGCACCTCCAAAGATAAAAAACTTGGAATTCAAACCCAATAAGCCATATATACCATGCCTATTTTATGTGGTCCTACATTGTGGAGTGGAAACCCACAATATAGCAGAGAGACTAAACTCCACCTGAAAATCCCCATGAAGCAACCTAAGGTGTTGTGGCACGATTTCCATCCAATAGACAGAACTCTTGCTACATAGAAACTACTTCATCCCTCTTTTTGACTTTTTATATTTCTTTTGAGGAATTTCCAACATCTTTTACATAAAACTTTTAATATACACAACAAACAAAAAATACCAAATAGATTTTTTTCTAAAGTTCTCCCCCTTTAGTTTTATTAATAATTCCAAAATATATTCTAGGATTATTTTCATATAAAAATTCATAACTGATGTGATCTAATATTTACATATAATCTAGGCCTCTATCATTCAATGATTGTGTCAATGATTCACAAATCAGAAACTCTAACACCATGTGAGACAATATTAGTGTAACAAATAAGATTTAAACAAAAGAATAGACATCAAAATAGTTCATGGAACTACATACCCTTTAATACCTCCAAATAAAACCTACCACCTGAAAAATCATTTAATATCTCTCCCCCTATTTCAATCATCATCAGAATATTTCTCCCCATTTATAAATTGGGAAGAACACTACCAACCTTCCACACATATCAATTTTAAAATAGCCTCTCGTTAGAACTTATGGACTATATCTCACCTTTTTTTGACAAACCCAATGAACATTATATTGGATGTTCATGAATGGGGGTTGGTAATTCATGAATTTAATTTATAAGATATAACATTTCTTTTTATAAATATAAATTACCATGAGGTAGTTGGGGTCCCTTTTCTGACTCATCTAGCTAGAGGAATATACTTAAAATTTAAGAGACAAATGATTCCTTTAAAAGTATAACTTGGGTTGTTCTTTTGTCAGAATATCCACAACATGATCTTGTATAGACACATGATCCAACATCACCACCCATTTTTTACTTTATCCATGATAAATTGATACACTATCTTGATGTGATTCTTCATAGATGGATGAAAAATATTTTTTTCTAATGTTAATAGTACTTTAGTTATCATAAAATATAATAATAGTATATTTCACATCAATACCAACATCCTCAATATATTATTTCATATAATGTAATTGAGTATATTCCTGATTAGCAATAATATTTTTTTATACAGTGGTACTCAATGAAATTAAATATTTCTTCTTTCTTGTCCAATAAATTCAATAACTTCAAATATAAAAAACACCAATTGATATTGAATTAATGTTATCAACTGAACCTTCTCACTCTTTTTCAATATAGCCTAAACCACTTATTGTGATATTCTATTATAAAAAACTATATTCTACTTTATATTTGGCATATATATTCATCTATATAACTTCTAGAATATGAACCTATTCAAAAAAATATCAAACAGTTTGGATTACGATAAAAATTATATATGGTCATGTGGAAGTAAGTTATAAAAAGTTATAAATAATTATCTTGTATTCCATAACATGAATCCCCTTTCCTTCCTTATCCTTCATTAACTTCATATGAGTATCCATAGAATTATACACTAGCATCAAATACTCTATTTGGAAACATTTGATAACTTCCTTGGAATATGTAATATTATACATAAATGTACCATCACTTTTCTAAATCACTTACATGCCATTGGGAAATATAATTTCATCAATCTTAGATAAATTTAATTCACACTGAATAAATTATAAAATCTACTCGCACTATGTGTCATCTTATCCTCCAAAAAATTTCATCTATATAGATGAGTACCAACCACATTTGATCATTTTCCTTCTCGATATTGATCTTATGGTAAACTCAACCTCTTTGAAATTTAATATTATTTGTATATTGATCAAACATAGAGTACCGATCTCTTGGGGTTTATTTTAGTCCATAAAATTATTATTTAACTAACACAAATTATTATCATCTTTATTCAAAAAACACCCATATATTTTTTCAATGTATATATCTCACTCTAGTATTCCATTAAAGTAAGATTAGTTTATTTCTATTTGATATACTTTGATGCCTCTTTTCACTATCGTAGTTAAGAATAACGGTATAGTCTCTATTTGATCCACAAGTCCAAATATTCCATCAACATCAATACCCTCAATTTGATAATACCCTCGGGACACTATAAATTTTTATTCTATGTCAACTTTCAATCTTTATTAAGTTTGTTTTAAAATACCAACTAGGTTTTGATGATGTTCTTATCTTATGGACTTAGAACAAGTTGTGGTATTTGGTTATTTTTTATTTGGTCAAGCTCTTTATAAATTCCTTTATTCTAATTCCCATCCTTAGTAGAATATTAAAAAAAATTTTCACCACTTGAGTTAAAAGATACATTCTCCAATGGGACGTCATCTTTCTTATTTGAACCAATGTTGTCCGGTCTCCAATTATATTACCATCATTAATTTCATACATCTGAATTTATATCATTGTTTCTTATGAACTAACTATATTTGATTCATCATCACTATATACTTTCGAGTCTTATATATCCCCAGGTGACCCCCTATCCTTTTCATATCATAATTAATTTATTCCTTAAAAATTTCATTATTCTTCAATAAAATTTTCTCACCACTTTCTAAATTCTGTTAATTTTCAACAATAGTCCCATCATGGATTTCAATGTTTTTTCTAAGTATTATGTTATAACATGTATATATATTTATTTTGAATTAATATTCAAGGAAAATTCCTTCATTATCATGTAATTATAACATCTAATTTTTTTCTTTTTTAAGGATAAAACATTTACTTCCAAAAAATTTAAAATTAATTCAATGTCAACTTCTTCCAATATAATATTTCATATGGGTTCCACTACTAATAAAGACAATAAAAGAATCTATTAGAGATGTATAATGATATAAGTAGAACCTGTTTCTAATAATTATCTAGGAAATTATTCATAGTGAACATTTTGTAAGTCATGTTGTTGATATTTTAATTCCTCATCTTAATGAATTACTTTTGTTGAGGAGTCCTTACCACTGAAACTCAGTATTGAATTCATTTCTATTCATGGTAATCATATAACTAGTTATATAGTGAATTTTATACCATCTTCAGTCTGTAACTTCTAAATTTTCCCACCAATAATCCTCTCCACAAACCTCTGATACTGGTTAATGAATTTAAAAAACCTATATTGCTGGGAAATTTCCATTAGCCATACTATCATGAAATAATCATCAATAAACAAGGGATAGAACCACATTTTATCCATATATTTGGGTTTCATGGGCCCTAAAACATACACATATACTATCTTGAGAAAAATTATTGATTTATTCTATTTTTTATTATAAGTATTCCGAAAAATATTCCCTTTTATAGGTATCACATGTATGGATGAAATCACATGAATGTGAATGGATTTATCAATCTCTTTTACTTTTTAACAAGTCCTAAAAGTATTTTTGGATTAAAATGGATAATCTATTTGTAAAACTGTTTATTTTATTTCTCCATGTAAAACTAGAATATATCCTCTTATTCATTGATGGGTTATATATTTATTTTTGATCTCTTTATTTGAAACAATACTGATCCATCTTTCCTTTTCATAATTAATTTATTTTTATTGACATTAACTACAATACCAAAGTCATATAATTGAATCACACTTAGAATATTGTCACTGAGACCATAAAATAGAAATAAATTCATGAAACTTATGTTTTATCTAACTATTTTTGCCTTCCTAGAGCCAAAAATTATAAGCCCCTCATTATTTATAAAATAAAAAAAACTCTATCCAAGTCACAATTTATCCCTATAATAAGATATTTATTTATGGTATCATATATTGTACATATTATCTCTAGAATCCATATTATGAATCCATCCATTAATTTTAGGGAAACATAAATGAAATTTACTTCCTTGAATTTCCCTTCTTGGCCCATATTCTCTGATTAGTTTATTTTTGTGGTTAATGAACTTGTTTCACCTAAAGATACAAAGTTTCTTCCTCATATTACAAGGATAAAAATCTATAACGAGTTTCCAGCTTACCTGATGATGTCTTCAGTATATTTTTTTTCTTTTATGAGTTTTTTTATAGTATTTAATCCTACCCTTAATAAAAAATTAACAACCTTGTATCCATAATCTCTAAATAAAATACAATATCAATCAAAAAAATATCGAGTATATGAAATTATACTAATTTGTTTCTGTTCACTGGTAGAAAAAATATTTTAAACGTCGCATTTATAACGCCAGTTCAATATAACTTATGTTATAATAGTAAATTCATTACATTTCGTTATTGGTTATTATAATAACTGATAACTAAATATAATGAGTTACATTTTTAGCATTGGTTTTTCAAAAAAAAACAACATTGAAAAATGTGTATAATATTTTTGGAATTGGTTTCAATATATACCAAATCCAAAAATGATTGATGAACATATTTTTGGCATTGGTTTTAATAAAACTGTTTGAAAATTAAAAACTCATCTATTATCGGTGTCATTTTTATGGAAAACTAACATCAAAAAAAATTAAATTGTTTTATTGTTGGTTTTAGGGAAATATGACATTAAAAATCTTTTAAAAAACACCCAACTCAAGAACCCTTATTTATTATGTCACTCGTTCATTATTTATCTCAACCTATGATTCTTCTTATAGCAACTAAAATCCTTGAAATGGATTTTGTGATTGTGTTTTCTCTAGTTGAATTATATTTTAATGATTTTTGACAATCAATCATTCATTCATTCATGATCGAGGTTTTTATTTCATATATATAAACTTTTTAGGATCGATTGGCACTCCGATCGTATGTTTCTTAATTGTTTTTTTCTCATTATTTTTCAAATTTTATAATTGTTTTTTAGTTGTATTCTTACTAACGAATTTAAGCGACATTATCTATATATTTCATCTTCAGTAACCCTATTAGGGTCGAGCAGCACTGCGATTAGTGGTTTTTTTAATTGTTTTTTCTTATTTATTTTTATTGAAAATGTTTTAATTGTTTTTGTCAGTGTTATTCATACCATTGAATTCTAGGTACATTATCTATATTTAATATCAATATTATATTATACAACTCTGAAATTTGTAAGTGGTTTGTAAAAATATTTAAGATAAATTAATTATTTGATATTTATAAATTTGATTCACTCATTCATTTTTTATTTGAATTTAACTTGTAATTATTAATTTTTTTCAAAGTCCATTTAATTATATAAATTATTTATTTGATGTGATTATCATATGATTTTTTATAGGATTTAACTAAGAGTAATATTGATTTCTGTTTTGATGAATCTAAGTAAAACTGAAACGGTGTTTCCTGATAACACTTTTAAAAAATCGATATAAACTAGACATAAAATCTTTATTCTTTACCATGTTCATCAAGATTTTTTATAACTATTTATTTAAATAAAATAAATACCTATAGTAATTTAATTTTTATTTTATTACTAATAATTTTTTATCTCTCTTCAAATCAGAAAAAAAAATTATTAATTTTTTTTGTTTGAAATTTATCTGTTTATATATATATTTATAAATGTTTATATGTTTTTTATGTATATATATGTGTGTGTGTGTGTGTATGTTTGTTTGTATATATGTGTATATATATCAGTTAAAATTAGTTGTGATATTTTTAATTTTTTATTCTACACAAATCATCTACTTTTGGATCAGTGAAACATCACACAAAATAAATACCTTGAAAATAATATTTTTTATTTAAATCATAATAATCATTAATATTTCATATATGAGTACCAATCATTTTTATTTTATTATTTTATGTTTAAATTTTATCTATTTATATATATGTATTTAAATATTTATATGTTTTAATATATTCACTCATTATATTATGATCTCAAGTCTTGAATGGATCGTAATTAGATTAATTTATGAAGAACTAGTAATAAATATGAAAATGAGTTGATGGTTTCTTGGAATTTTTTAAACATAATCTTCAAAACATAGAGATTATTTTCTTTCATTTTGTGAAGTGTTTTAATATAAAAAGTTAAATTCAATAGAAATCAAGGATCATCTCATTTTATATGGATTTAGTCTTAATTATACACGTTGGATCTAGCATGGTGAAATAACTATAAATTCAAGATCTAATGTTGATGAAAATATTCATAATGACACATAGGATCGTATTAGAAAATTAATTCATGATTTAGGTGTTGAAAATACTGAAAAAAAACAACTCTAGAACAATTTTATGGAGATTCAAAAAAAACCAATATTCTCAGGTTGTAAATATACAGTGTTATCAGTAGTTTTGGGATTGGTTAACATGAATGAAAAAAATGGTTGGAGTAATAAAATTTTGTCTAACTAGCATGATCTTTTAAAAGAGTTATTTCTATAAGGAAACGAGATTCATATTCCAATTATTAGGTGAAGAAAAATTTTATTCCCAATGGGATTATGGAATAAAAATATACAAGTTTGCCCAAATATTTCTGTATTGTATAGGAAAAATATGAATTTTCATCAAAATGTTCTACATGTGGAATATCACTCTAAAAGATAGATGTAAAAGTTAATTCAGATTCATTCACTGGTATAGACATCTAACCTCATGCTAAATCAAACAATTACATCCAATAATCCCTTCATATAATTCTGATAAATTAACTCTGATTCATTCTCAGGTACCAAAATCAAAGCTCATGTAAAATAAATTTTGTACCTTCAAATAATACATCTTTTTAAGCGTCTATTTTCAAATTAAATTGATGAAAAAAATGATAAGATGGAATTCAGATGAATTAATCTTTGATAGTAGATTATTTCACCTTAATGACTAATTAAAATAGAAGAGATTTAATGAACAATTTCCTAATCTTGGAAGTGAAGAAAGAAATATCAAAAATGAAGTGTGTACAGATGTAATGAATCCATATCGGAGCCTATGTATCCAACATATTTATGGACTATTTTTTCTAGTTTAAAACTTATCCCCACAAATATGAATAAATAAAAATTATATTATGATGATCTTGATGATTTCTAGACCAAAACATCTAGGAAAAAATATTTATTTTTATCTTTCACCATTTATTGATTATTTGAAACCTCTATGGGAGTTGGGTGTTAATGTTTTGTATAGATATAAGAAAGAGTATTTTATTTTGTGTGTTATGATAATTTTCAGTAAAATAACATTCCTGCATATGGAAACATATCTAGATGGAGTTTTAAGGGACACAAATCAAGTGCAATTTGTGAAGAAGAAACTTCATATTATCAATTGCAAAAAGTAAGAAATAATGTGTACATGGGACATCGAATATTTTATTGAATTGATCATCCTTATCATAGATTCCAAATTGTGTTAAATAGTTTAAAGGAATTCAATATTCCCCCACAACAATTTTTTGTTGAGTAATATTACAATAGGGTGAAAAATATTGATTCAGAATTTGGAATGAAACTTTGTTCTTGTCTTCAAAAAGATATCTGGAAGAAATGGTCTGTTTTTTTGAACTACCTTATTGGAGATTTTTAGAGATAAAACATAACATTGATTTTATACATATTGAGAAAAATATATATGACATCTTGATTGGAAATTTATTATACATAAATGTAAATACAAAAGCTGTATTTACGTCTAGATTGGACTTGATAGCAATGGGAATACATTTGGAGTTATCTCCTACTATGAATTGAAACAAGAAAATATTTACCTCTATCTTGTCACACATTATGTAAGAGGGAGAAGTTGAATTTTTGACAGAGCTTGTATGGTATAAAGGTACCTAGTGGATATTCTTCAAATGATAAGAATTTTTTGTTAGTGAAGGATTGAAAATTAAAAAGTTTGAAATCTCATGACTGTAATGTATTGATGAAATAGCTACTACCGGTCTCACTACATGGTATATTATCATCAAATATCAGAAAGACTGTTATCATGTTATGTAATTTTTTCAAATCCATTCATATCAAAGTTATTGATCCAAATTTTGTTAGATGAGTTAGAGAATGAAGCTTATCTTATACTTTTTCAACTAGAAATTTATTTTCCACATATATTTTTTGATATAATGTTTCATCTGAAGATTCAACTAATGCATGAGATAAGAATAGATGGGCCTGTTTATTTACGTTGGATGTATCCTTTGGAAAGGTATGTAAAATTTTTAAAGGGATGTGTTTAAAATCCTTATCGATTTTAGGCGTATATTTTACAAAAATATTTATCAAAAGAGGTTATTTATTTCTATACTAATTATTTATACGAAGTGGATTATATTAGTCTCCCTATATCTATATATTCGATAGATGGTAGTGAAGGTAGATGGATTCAAGGCTTACAGGTAAAGTTCATTCCATGTGATGAAGTGATAAAGTCACATTTATACATTTAGAACAACATAGATGATGTTCAATAATATATATCATTACATATTACTGAATTAAATATATGATATCTAAAACAAAATGAAAATTGGTTGATCATTGAGCATAAAAAGACATTTGTTTCATGGTTTTAAAGATAAAGTGAGAAAAGATATATCTGCATCAGAAATATTGAAATGGTTGTAAGGGGGTCCATATCTTAATGTGATAACATGGATTGGTTTTTATATTAATGAGTATACATTTTTCACAAAAAAAAATGGATGATAAGAGTACCATTTAACATAGTAATGTGATGGTCATCGCTGAAGAAGTGCATTTTTCAAGTCAAAATTAAATGAACCCAATTTCTACTTCGTAGAAATATTTTGGAGTTCTTGTGGATATATGGAAAACTGATTATAAAAAATTTGGAGTCATTGTCTTTATATTTAATAAGGATGATAACAATTGTTGTGTGAAACGTGATGATTGTGGGTTTACACTGGTTGAATTGAAAATATTTAATTATAATGAGGAACCATTCATCATAGTGACACATGAAAATAGATATTTTATATCATTGATCCATCGAATGATCAGTGGTCCATCATTTTCCAAGTAAAGAGATTCCATTTGAGTGATTATGATGATGCGGATGATGTTATTTATTTACATGGGTCGTATTAATCTATTATGAAATTTATAGGTGATTACAATGACTATAAGGAAGAAATATTGCATGTAGTATGTAATGATAATAATGAAGGTATATGGGAAAACACTAAATAATTATACTAATTATTCTGAAAATTATTCATATTTTGTTTCTTTTTTTAATTACAAATGCATGCCTCTTTTTTTAGTTACTTATTTTTATCATCCTTATTTCTAAAGATTCAGATTTCTAATGATATGAAGGTACACAAAATTTCATTACACATTCATGTGTCAATATCAAATATAGAGAAAGAGTAGAAGTTACTAAGGTATATCTATTTTTTGATTTTATTAAATATTCTGTAATATACGTATTTATGGATGAAAACTTTTAATTTATAAAAAAAATCAGGACTACCGATGCATCCTTGGTGGAGGTGACTTCTCATGTTACTATAGAGAAATAAAGTTCTCAAGTTGGTAAACATGGTATTACATGTTTACCAAAACTATCACTTTCTCGTGGAGATGAGAGATTAAATATTTGTTTTGATGTTAAAAATAATGAAACTGGCTCAAATTAAGCTCATTTTATCAGTTATATATCAATGTAGATCCATTTTCGGATTAGTATTTTATATCCTGATATGAAGTTCATTAATAGGGTGGCGAAACAACAGCTTTGGGAGGTCATGAAGGTATTATATCTCAATTTATTTATTTTATCTAGTTATTTGAATATTAAATATTTTAAATGGCATATTAAATTTATTCAATTACAGATGAATTTTAATTTTAAGGAATCCAAATAATTTAGGAAAATACATATCTCTTTAGTAGTGGTTCAATGGAGAGATTTTAAAATAATACTGGAAAAAAAATTATGTTTTTGGAATGAAAAGGTATGAAAACCCATGCCCTAAATATCGGTTTATAGATGAAGATACATTGAAGAAAGTTATTGAAAGCTGAAATGAACAAGAAATTTAGGTATTATAATTATTTTATATTGTAATATTTTTTTATATATTTATCAATTACTTATTAGTTTAATTTTATATAAAAGGCCTCCATGAGATCTCATCAAGAGATCCAGTTGAAAAATGTATACCCTTATACCTTATCACGAGGAGGGTATAAGTTATTAGAGTATACAATGATTGAAGAACAATTTGAAGCATTAAGAGCTTGACCTAGAAGTGTTTTTGAATAGGTCTAGTTTGGCCCTCTATCTCCTCCCACTCACTATAAAAAATGGAATCGAGCGAGAAAAAGTAAAAATGAAATGTATCTTATATATAAAGATAAGGAAGTGGCTGAAATAATTGTAAGTAAATATTTTTTTTTATTTCATTGATGTTTGTATTATTTTTTATTAAAAACATTGATATAACAATTTAATTTTATATTTTACGATGATCTTCAGGATAAAGAGAGACAAGACACTTTTATCCCTGATGGTAGGATGGATATCCTAGCTACGGCATTAGGAAAGCAAGATCACCTAGGTCGATTAAGATGATATCAGGAAGGTGGTAGTATTAAGAATGTTTTTGGTAAACAAAGTAAGAAGTCAAGAGATCCAAAAATGGAATCGTTAAAAGCAAATCTGAATGAAATTAAATAGTCAATGGGAAATTAAATTAAATCAATTGTGAATGATATTTCTGAAAAATTGACAATACATTCATAACCTTCTTAGTCTTCCCATCATACCAAGTCATTTCATCAGTCACAGTCGAATGCACAACATGTAAAAACTGCCTAGCTGGCCCAGCCCACCTAGCCTACCCAATCTTTTCAGCCTTCATAGTTTGATGCGTTGTATGTATAGACTTCCCAGCTAGAAAAACCCACCAATCCTACCTCTTCATATACTCTATTTCCTCATTCAGACCCAACATTATATTGTGATTTAAATGCTAGAGATACTCATGTACTTATTGTAGCATACAGAGTCGTACATATTTATGGGGATTTTGTATATCACCATCCTTTGTAGTTTGGTTCTGTCAGAGTTTTGGTGACTGATATAATTGATTCTAATTGTCTATTACCATTTCTTGTTGAAGAGGTTACTAGAGTTGGGAATTGTGTAGAACAGTTTTTAGTTTGGTCGACTAACCTTATATGTTATCTATCATAAAAGTTATGTGTTGTATTTAAATATTAATTAAATTTATTTGAAATTAATTATAATTTTTTCTGACAATTTACTTCTTATGGGAGTATGTAAAATCAAAAGAAATGATAAAAAGTAAATAGAAAGAAACTGTTCTAGAAGAAAAAACTATATATACTTTTATTTTTTATGGGATAAATTGATTATCCCATATTTTTTCTTTATTGGATAATTTATATGTGTTTCAGATGATGGATATAATATGTGAAAGAAACTATCTCTTGAGACTATTCAAAAAATATATATCACCAATCTGATTCAGTTTCAAGAGCTTAGCATGATTGTGTTGTAGTTGTTTTCTATGTAAGTACATTTAAGATTAATTTTATAATTATGTAAGTAAAAATGATTTTAATTGGCCTACTATATTATGTATTTGATTAGGTATCTATAAACACTTTTGATAATAATTGAGACCATTTATTTTTATGGTCTTATGGATCTAGCATTCATTTCAAAAGTTGTGAAATATGTGAAACATCCTGGTAAAATTAAATATATATCCGAGAGATTATCCAAGACAGAGATTAAATGTTGGTTTTTTCCATTCATTGATGGGTAATAACATTAATATAATTATGAACTAATGTTTTTTATAATGTCATTAATTTTTGAAATTTTATATTGTAGATGAAATTGGATGTTCGGCATATTCTTCTTAATGGAATGCATGATATACTAGTTTTTCTCTTTTTTAGGTGGTGTTCATAAATATTTTATCACCTTTTTAAACGGGTAAGTTTTCTTCATTTGTATAAGTTAAATACTTGTAAATTTTGTTATTTTAGATGTTTTATTAGTTGATATAAATAAAAATATGTGTCATGGAAAAGGATTAAAAAAAATAAGATGAAGATAAAGAATCCAAATCAAATCAAATATGTTAAAGTAATGGTAAATATATTATTTTTTCATAATATTTTTATTTTTGATATATATATATATATTGGTTTTTAATATCATGTTAATGTTTTATAACCACATTTTCATTATCAAAAAGGAAGCATCGAATTTTTTTATTATCTTATAAGATTTATTTATGAGATAATCACAATTGGTTTTTTATTGAATTTGATAAGGTAATTTATATTAATTATTTTATATTTAATGTCACAGTTTTCGGTATTTTAATTTCAATGCTATTGTGAATGCACAATGATGTTGACCCATATACAAATGATGAGATGGTCCATCTTCGATATTGTTTTGAGAAATATTTGATAAGTTTAGTTGTAAATTAAATTATTAATTATGTATCTTTTAATGTTTATGACTAATATTATATCTTCCAAATAAATTTTTTAAAAACTAATTATTTTGTTGTAGTATGTGTTTGATCCTAATGATCTCAACAAAATGATTCAATATTCGAGACTGATTATTTTATAAATTAGTAGGTATGAGTTTTTTATTCTAGTTTAAAATATAATTATATAGATAGTGTTATTCTGATTAAGGTGTTAAATTATGGTTGTTTTTATAAATTTTGAGAAAAATGATTGGTTGAATTGTAATTTGATTTCGTGTTATTATTTGATATTGATTCTTCAGAAAATTGAATTTTAATGGAATTTTTTTTTAAATGTAATGAATTTTATGGAAACTTGTTTTGGTTAAAAATGAAAAAAGCATTTTTAACATGACTTTTGTTATAATTTTAAAGAATATTTGATACAAAAACTATATTTATTTACCTTCTGATGTTTTATGTTCTAATGGAAGAACCATTCCTTTGAATTCTTGATGATTCAATTGATGGATAATAATTTTGGAGGCCATATCAAGGTTGGGAAGAGTATCAGTTTACTAGGTTATTAGTTATGGTTTTTGACATTTGAGTGCTTTGATTTCGATAGGATAATGTGATTTTTGGTCTTTTTTTTCTCTATATCGGCTTGTTTTATGTTCTTATAGGTATTAGATTTTGGGATTTCATAGTATTAATTTATTTTATTTTTTAATTATATGTTTAAACATCAATTATTTTAATAACCAACATTGAAAATGTTTTTGGTGTCAGTTTTATATGTAAACCAATGCTGAACCAAAAATATATCATTTTCGACATCATTTATCTTATAAAAGTGATGCTAAACACTCTATAGGATAAAAACTAGGCATAATTTTTAGTGTTAACTGATGCCAAAATCCACATAAAATAAGATATTTAGCATTGGTTATAATTAAAAATGACACTGAAGTTTGAAAATATTGAACATTCAGTGTCGGTTACCTTGATAACTGACACCGAAGACAGCACTGAAAAATTATTCAGCATCAATTATTATATTAATCGACCCCAAAAAGATTTCACGGATGGGTATCAGTATTGGTTTCATAAAATTGATTCTAAAAATTTATTTTTAACATCATCTTAATAAACATCGGTTGAAAACTAATGCCAAAAACTAAAAAAACGATGTTGAATCTCAATTCTCTACTAGTGGTGGACCCTAAGTCTTTGAGTGACTTTTAGATATGGAACACATATATTGTGTATTTACTATATTTTAATGATAATTACACTAGAAACATCATTCGTTATCATATTTATTTTTAGTTCCTCTTATGTCCTTTTTTGTCTTCTAAATGTTACCCAAATCAACCTTCTTCCAGGGAGTGGGTTCTTGCATATTTTCATTAACTCCCGCTGATTTCATCTTATGTTCTAGATCTGACATAGATTTCAATTTGTTATTATATCCCCTAAAAAATACTTTATCATCTTTCTAAGGTGGTTCACTTATAATTCCTATTGACATATTGAGTGTAAAAAGTCTTTCTTGAACATCGCACTTCTATCACAACGTTATGACTTTTCCATCGAGTTATTATATTTATTTGAACCTTTAATTAAATATTTTTTTCAATACTACTATGATCTATGTATATTCATAATTTTTTTAACTTATACTCAACATCCATTTGTGATTTTTCCAAATTTCTAAATTTGACTCATTCAATCTCTACTTTTAACTCATACTTCTCCTATTTTTTTATGTAACGTAAATCTTGGATTAAAGTAAAATACCATCATCATTTTGAAAACCTAGGTTAAGTTAAAAAGAAATCAATTTCATGTATTATTAATATTCATTATTATATTTTATAGAATCATACTCATTATTATAATTTTGTATAATTTTTAGTCAAAAAATAAATACTTTTATTCTAACTGAAATTTTTTCCATGATTTATATATTTTTATTTAAAAGATAAAATTATAAATTTATTTAATTTTATTTTATTAAGTGAAATTAATTTTTCATATCATAATATCAAGTAAATTTAAAGGATAATTTTTGGTATTTTTTATTAAAAGATTGATTTTGGGGATAGTAGTAAAAAATACTAATTTTTATAAAATTAAAATTTCTTTTAAATAATTCACAATGATAAATTATATTTCAGATTGAATTAAAAGTAAAATTTATTCCCTTTTTATTGAAAATATTCCAATTAATTCTTTATTAAGTATAATTACACTTTACTTTGGTATAAATTCATTTTTAAGTTTGAAAAATATTATTCTAAAAACCTATTTTATATCGTATTTTGTGTGCTTATATTTAAATTAATCTCATCCAATTATAAAATTGATTCTGGAAAAAATATTCCACATTTTTAATTAGGAGTTTAGAATATATTAATGAGTTCAATTTCATTTTTTCATATTGAATACTTACCATGATAAAAATTAGTTATGGCAGTAAAGGGTAAACAAGTTAATTATGGATAAAACTAAGTCTAAGATAAACAAATATTATATTAATTATTATTTTATGATGGTATTTTAACCCTTATAACCATATATTTGAAATATTAATGTTTTAGATCACATTTTTCTTGATTAAGACTTTATATTGTCTTAAAACTTTTAATAATTATAAGAGTGTCACTCCCCTCACATATAAATGGGAACCACATATCCTCTATTATTAACATACCATGAGGCTTTTATCTTAAACAATAAATAATCAAACACATAAAAATTATCCCTTCCCTTGTCCTTATGTTCCTAGTCACATCAACGATCCTAATATAGATGGATTAAGGGTTAAGTCAAATGAGGTTTTCATTGATGATGTCTAACACTTAACTGAGTGTTTTCATATTTATTTCTTCTTCTACCTAATTTGAATATTCTTCAACTGTGTTGATATAATAACATAAGAATCATATATATACTAAAACATTATTATGTTGATGTAAAAAATCCTTTTTCATCTCATTTTCCATCCTATATGGAAATCAAAATTTCGCTCATGCGTACATGTGAACTGAAACCTCCACAAAGTGATGTATTTTTTTTCATTACCACCTCCCATGACTAGTGAAAAATATATAAATGATGAATATATAAGATTTTTATGAAACTATTATTATTTTTTGAAGATAATATATTACTTTCCTTTTTACCTTAATATATGTTGGAAGTTTTTAACATCACTTGTGTGTATGTGTTGACTACCCCAACCATGAATTGATGTGATTTTTTTATAACCGCCTTGCGTGAATTTTTATAAAAGTGTATATTATATAAAATAATGATAATTTTAACATTTTTAACATTATATAGTAAATTTAACGATTAATTATTTGACCATAGTCAATTAATTGAAGTTATTTTGAGGTTATAAACTGAACTACCGAAAAACGTCAAACAAGAACTTAATAAATTTAGTAAACATATAACACATGGTAATAAATTAAATAAAATGGATTAAAATATGTAAATAAACCTAAAAGTTTATTTTAAGATATTTTAATTTATTTTTATACAATCATGAGAAATATTTTAAGGATTTCCTTGTTTCTTTATCTGATCCAAGTTAATTTAGAATGGTTTTCCATAGAGGAAACAATGAAAATGGACTTGTTTTGAAATAAGAGAAGGATATACTTCCATATCATAAATATGGAATAGATATAGTTATAATGTAGTAGTTTTTTAATATTTTAACTCAATTTATATAGGATATAAATATTATAAACCCTAAAAGGTACTGAACAAATTCTTGAAAGAGGAATATGTCTATAGTGGAACATTTCCTGAACCAACACCCTATGACTTTTGGTGGATATTTAGACCTAGTGGTAACTAAAGGATGTATAAATTATTTGTAAAATTTATTCCATGATTTGGGATGTTCATATAATTATAATTTAACTATTACAGTTTATCATATTAATGATGAATCCGACTAGTTGAGGTTACTGATTAAGAATAGCAAGAATAAATATGATATTGATTCCATATAGTAGACAATAATCAAGTATTTGTTCTATGATAAATATTTTTCAAAATATAATGAAAAGATAATTCATGGAATTTAAGTAGAATGAGGTGGAATTAGTTCCACCTTATAAATAAAATTTTAATAGATTGAATGGGTAGGTAATAAATTTCATTTCACACTATGATAGTAAAATTGATCAATTTTATTCAGGATTGAAACCATGTTTATAAAGGGGTTTTCTAACTCATGAGTTTGGTGTTTATGAAGAAATTATTTGATGTAATGAGAAGTTTTAAAGGTATTTTGTTTATTTACATATCAATATGGTTAAAAATAGGTCCATGTGGTAATAAATGTAGAATAAATCAAAAAATAAATTAGAAGGTAAGAAAATTTATATTGCCTCCTGTGATAAGAGTATAAAAAAGAATTGTGGTGGGTTCTTTATGAGATATAGAAAGTGTTACTAGTTTTATTATATGTGATAATTTTATGGTGTTTATAAATCACACCTAAATTTAAATAGTGGGGCTAATTTTGATAAACCATATATGAAATTTTTTTAATTGTAATGAGATGGGACATTATGAAAGTGTGTGCGAGAAGAAAAATATGAAGGATGGAGATCATCTAGATCATAATTAAAAGGGTGTGGATAGATCATTCATGACTACCTCACGAAATAAAGGGTCATTGAATGATGTGGTGTATGGTACGTTACTTTTTTACTCATATTATTCTATTTTCTTATTTGATTTAGGGTCTACACATTAATTTAGTTCTTGTAAGATTTGTTGTAAAATGGAAATGTCAACTCAACCGGTAAAGGCATAACTTTTGGTAGAAACTCTTAGTTGAAGAATTAATGAAATATTGTTTTATAGGAACCTTTGTATCATTATTTATGGAGTTATTTTTCCTAAAAATTTTGTTATTTTAACCTTTTTAGAGCTTTATTCCATTGTTTCTTATGGGTTGTCTTTCATTTTATCATTGTAAGAAGGATTGTAGAGTTTAATAATTTATATTCAATCCTTATAGTGAGTATCAATTTATATATTAAATTGAGTTTATATATATGATAACATATCAATAATCTGAGAACTAATTAAATATGGGAATGAAAGTTATCTTTTTTATGTCATTAATATGAAATGAATTTCTCAACATAATAATGTGACTAAGGTAAATGAATTTGAAAATATTTTTCTTGATGATTTTTATAGTTTTATCCTTGATAAATAGTTTGAATTTACCATTTACATGTTTTCAAATGCTAATATAATTTTAGAACCTCTTTATCAAATGGATCCAATGGAGATATTGTAATTGAGAAATCTATTTCAATAATTAATTGATATGGGTTCCATCCTCCTAATAAATTCACCTTTAAGTGATCCTATTTTGTTAGTTGAAAGGAAATATAGTTTCATAGTGATTTTCATTAATTAAATATCACTAATTAACATTAATGTTAAGAAAATTAATTTATTTTCACATATTTATCACTTGTTTGATCATCTCTAATGTGCTAAATTTTTCTCCAAGATTGACCTCAAATATGATTACCATTAGTTGAAAGGGTATAAATAGGATTTTTATGAGGATAATGTTTCTATCTAGGTTTGACCATTATGATTTCTTAGTTATTTATTTAAGATTGGAGAATGCACTAACTATATTTATAGATTTTGTGAATAGAGTTTTATATCATTATTTTGGTGAATTTTTTATGGTTTTTAATAATAAGATTATGGTACATTATAAAATATATGAATCTCATGGGAAATATATAAGTAATTTTTTAATATTTAGAATAATATTTATTTTAGTTAAAATTCATAAAATTTGATTTTTGTTGTAACGAATTTATTTCCTTGGTCTATTATTTATAAAGATAACATAAATTTTGATACTTCTAAAACTAAAATGATAGAAGAGTGGGTATGACCTAAATATTTCACAGTAATTAAATGTTTTATTGGATTATAATGTTTCTACTGATAATTTTTCGAAATCCTGTCTTTGATATATGTTCCATGAATTATGTTCATTTGAAAAGAAGTTAAATTCATTTAGACAAATAATGTGATGAATATTTTTAGAATTGTGAAAAATATTTATTACTACTCCAGTTTTATCCTTTCATCTAGAAATGGTGGTTTTTTTATTTATAATGGTCATTTATTAAAGGTTCTTAGTTGTTGATTGATTCAAGATTATTAGGTAATTGCATAAAAATCTCTCTAATTCAAACTATATGAGATAAATTAACTAAAAAGTGATCTTTAGTTTATTGTTATGTTTTTTATTTAAAAATTTATAGGTATATTTTATATGGGGTAAACTCTAAAGTATATGTAGCTTATAAAATTTTTAATTCTATATTAAATCAAAAATGTTGATCATGATGCAAATAAGATTATTAGAATAGATAAAGGATCATAATTTCATGATTTAAAACCATCTAGGTAAATAAAAAAAGTCAACTGATGTCTTGACTTATAAATATAAAACATCATAAACCATTCCATATTTAGAACATAATCCTTTAGTTGATGATTTAACGAATCTAGTTTTGGGATTTATGTACCTGAAAACCTTTTCTATTTTGTATCAGGTATCAATAAAATCATCACGAGATGAAAAAATTAAAAAGGAACTGATCAAAGATTGTGGTTTTTAAGGAAGAGGATAATTTTCAAAGAAGGGTAAATTTCATGAGTTTAATTTTGATAAAGAAGGTGTAATAAAATTTGGAAATATGTTCCATTTTCTTAGTGATTTTCAATTAAATAAGGAATTGTTAATTCAATATAAAAACACCCTATTTTCTATTCATCTTGGTAATACTAATATTTATAGATACATTAAAGAATATTACTGGTGGTGAGGAATGAAAAAAAATATAAATTATTTTACCGTGAAAAAATTGACTTTTCAACTAGTTAATGTCGAGTGACAACTACCGAAGAGGATGATATCTCCTTTTATAATTCTTGAATAGAAATGGGAGAATCTGTCCATCTATTTCATGGTGGGATTACTGAAGACTTTTCAAGGTAATTATGTGATTTGGTTTATTATTGATTGTTTGAATAAATTTGTTCATTTTCTACCCATTATTGAGACTCTGAATTTGGATCAGCTTTGTAGACTTTTTGTTAATAAAATATTCAGGTTACATGGTGTACCTCTCTCTATTGTATCTGATTTTTTTCCTAGATTTACATTAAATTTTTGGAAAGTGAATGAAAATTCATTATTTACTGATTTAAATTTGAGTAAAATTTTCCATCCTTAATATGATGAGAAAACATAGCTAAAATTAAAACATTGGAACATATTCTTAAAGATTTCTCATTGGATTATCCAAAATGTTAGGATCAATATATTTAATTGGTGGTAATTTCTTATAATAATAGTTTCCATAATCGTCAATATATGACACCTTTTGAGGAATTATATGAATAGTACTATTGAACTTGGGCATGTTAGGTTAAATTCATTGAAAGTGAGTTTTTGAGACCAGAATTTGTATAAGAGATGGTTGAGAGAGTAAATATGAATAACAATATGAGGGTATATTATATTAGACACAAATTTTATATAGATAATTGGAGGAAATATCTTTCATTTATGGTAGGATATAATGTTTTCCTTATAGTATCTCCTTGGAATATTTTAATGAATTTTAGAAGGAAGTGATAATTAATTCTATAGTATATTAGCCCAAAATAACTTCCTTAAAAAAGTGGGATTAGTTCCACAGTGAGTGTTCTTACCTATGATTTTATCTCAGTTATATGATTTATTTCATGTTTCATTGATATGGAAATATTTACATAATTAATCTCATATTTTGTTCTCGGAATTTGTATCGTTAGAAGTAAATATTTCCAATAAAGAAAATAAAATCTAGATTCTTGATCATATAGAACATTTTTTTAGAATAAAGTGAATCACTAGGTTAGATTTTTATGGATTAACAATATGATGTAATAAGAAGTAACATAATGAGAAAAATCAATGAGAGAAAAATACCCTCACATGTTTAAGTAATGAATAAAATTGAGGGGACACAATTTATTTAAGGGGGAAGAATTTGAAAAACTAGTTAATGTAAATAATTATTAAATTTTATGTCTTATTAATATTTAGGATTATATTTAGATTCATATTCACTATAATAATTTTAATTACTTTTTTGAAGGCTTAATTTAAAGTAAATTTTAAATAAAAAAGGAAATAGTTTTATTCTAACTGAATTGTTTCCAATGAAAATATATGGTTTTATTCGAAAGTTAAAATTATAAAATTATAAATTTTAATTTTATTAAATGAACCTAATTTTTTAACTAATTATATCATATATTTGTTTCGGTGAAATTTTGGGATTTTTTTTAAAATATTGATTTTGGGTGAATAGTAAAAACTAATAATTTTTTATAAAAACTGTCATTTATTTTCAAGTATTTAAAAAGTTCCATTTTATATTTTATTAGTTTAAATGTCACATTAGTCCCATTTTATTAAATATAATATAGTTAATTTTATATTAATTATAATTATACATTATTTTGGTATAAATTCATTTTATGTTTAAAACAAATTTTCTCTAAAACATATTTTTTGTTTACTTTTACAAGATTTCATTAATATTAATTTATTTCACTTATAAAAATTGAAAATTAAAAAATTGTATTTCATTTCATGATCATGATTCTTAAATTTATATAAGTGTTTAGTTTCATTTTTTTTCATAATGAATACCTTCTATGGTAAAAATTAGTTACTATGGTAAAGGGTAAAACTAGTTAATTAAGGTAAAAACTAAGAGATAAGGTCAAAAAATCATATCTTAATTTTTATTGGATATATTTATTTTTAACCTTATAATGTTATATTATAAATTTTATAGCTTTATAGAAACTTATCCATGACAAACACTTGACATTATTTTTAAACTTTTAATACTTATAAGAGTGACATTCCCCTCACTTATAAAAGGGCACCCCGCTCCTCCATTATTCACATTACCTGAGAATTTTTGCTTAATAAATACATACCAAAATACATTCCCATTATAACTAACCATATCATTTAGGTATTTGTCATGAAAAAGTACTAAACCTAGAAGGATTAAGGTGAAAATGTAATGAGGTTTTCAAATAATAGGTATAACTATTAACCAATTGTTTTCATGTTTATTTTATATTATTCCTCATTTAAATATTTTTTAACCACACTGATATAATTACATAATTATCTCTTGTATACTTAAATTTTATTATTTTTATTTCATAAACATTTTTGATCTTTTTTCATCTTATAGGAAATGAAAACGTCGTTCATGCATACACGTAGACTACCACCTCCACAAAGTAATGAATTTCATTTTCCATCACCGTGTCACATGGTTGGATAAAAAGATATAATTAAAGAATATATAAGATTTTTATGATTTTATTATTATTTTTGGAAATATAATATATCACTTATATTATTACCTTTTCATCTATTGTAAAATGATAATGTCGCTCGTGTGTACATGTGGAATACCGCCTTTGAGAAAAGATGTGATTTTGTTTTCATTTCTTCCTTATATGAATGATTGTAATAATGAAAATAATGTATAAGATTTATAATTATAACATTTTAAGATTCTGGAGATAATGAAACCATGACCCATTTGAGCATCTTCAATTCACCAAAGTTTTTTTAAGGTTATAAACCAAACAAACCCAAAATGACCATTGTGGACTTAACTGAGATAGTAAGTATATAATATAGTACAAATAGTCTAGGAAGGGGAACTAAAAATATACAAGGAAACAATAAAACACACATATACATGAATCCAGGGAGACTCAAACCTAAAACATCCCTGATATCCCACAAGGAACTTTTACACTATGCTAGAACCTAGGGTAGTAATTTTATAATATATGGTAATAAATGATGTTGAAGGGATTAGGATATGGGAATAAACATAAAAATGATATTAAGAAAGTATAAAATTAATATAATTTTATTATATATAAAATTAAATTATGTATACGGTGATTTTGGATATGAGGTAAGATATTTTTTAGTAAAATATTTTTATAAATGTTTAAAACTCCATTATCATCTACATATATGCTCATAAAAATGATTTAATAATATTAATATCTATGCTTAAGATATTTTTAAAGTTAAATTTAAACTACTTTTGACATTATTTACAAATTTTTAAAGTAATATTTTCAATATTTTCATATGGGTTATTTTGAATTTTATAACAATATGAAAAGAATGTTCTTTACGATTTACAGCATTACCTATATTTCTTGGCATCATATCCATTATTCATTAAATTATTTCTATATAATTTTATATGGTATTTCAAATAATATCTTTTTTCTACTCTTTTATTAATTTATCAATTTAAGAGTTTTCAAAGGATATAAAGGATTTTTTATCCTTATTTTTATATAAATCCATAAAGTGCTTCTACATATTTGTTAAATAGAATATTTTAATATATTTTATTATAGAAATATAATGTTTTATGTTTTTTCACATTATATGGATCATTAAAATTTTATATGATAACGATTGATCCCAATATAGTTTTTATGATAGGTGATCCTAATATGGCTCTTCATATCATTGAGTAAAGTGACAGATTTAATGAGAATTATGTCAGAAATAAAGGATATTAAGGAATTAACCATGATGGTTATTACATTGTAAGGGTCCTTATAAGTTTGAATTTAAGGATCATTTCCCATGATACCAACATGATTTTTCAATGATTTCAATGGTATTTACAAAAATATTTTTATTTCATAAGGTAATAAAATTAACTCATGATTACAGGAATGTTTATGATCTTTTAATGGTGAAAGGTTTTTTTTGTGATTTCTCATGTTTTCCTAAGTAAATTTCATTATTATAATTATTCATTTTGGTTTCATATAAAATATTTTATGAAAACGTTTTGATTTCAATCTAATTACATGAGTAATTATTGATCAATTTTAGCATAAATTTTATTATGTAGAAAGGAAAATTTATTATGGTTTTTTATTTATTTTCAAAAGTAAAACATGTATACATTATTTTATATATATCAATAGTATTTTTTTCTAATTATACATTTTTAAATGATGTTCGGATCAATTAAGTATGTATAGGGATTATATTAAGGTCAATTGCGCCACATCCTGAATGGTGAAGAAATTTCATGAATAAAATATGAGGGTAAATAGAGGAACCTATTTTTATAGAAAAATATATACTATATAGACATTTCCACAATGTTATTTAATAATTTTCTTGATTAAATAAAAATATAAACCTAAAATATCATGTAAATGTAATAAAGTGAAACCATTATTATAGATAATGTATTTATGGGTTGATTATGTTTTGGGGTGTTATAATTTTTATTATTTTTTGTTTTCTAAATTTCAATTTTATCAATATTTGACTAAAGTTATGCTTAAAGGAAAAAACTTCCCTTAACATAATTACCTTTATAAAACAAAATTTCTATTATCAGGTTCTCTAAAATATCCACATGAACTTCTTCAATAAATTCTCTACAATCCTTGACCTCCTCTATTTATGCCTCCTTTGAGCATACCTCTTATAGAGATAGTAAGCTATTATTCATGAATAATTTCTACTACGATTTCCTTTTTCTATTAATTCATTAGAAATATTTCCTCATGTGTTATTATTCCTTGTAATATTCAGTAAGATTCTTCTAACACCCCAAGAATTTATAAATAGATTTAATATATAATTCATGAAATACTGAGTCTCTAAAAAACACCACTTTATTATAACGTATCCAAGTAAACATAGTTTTTCCACCTCTATGATTTGAATTTCAAAAAAATTGACATACACAGTTTTGTTTAGTAAGATATTTAGAGTCTGATAAAATAAACTTAATTTTTGGTGAATTGTAACATAACCTTATGAATAATAACAAACCCTTATGAATATTAATAAATAGTAATGAATAGTTATGAATAGTTAATTGGCTAAGGAAATATAAAATTCACTCATGAATGTATAAATAAAATTTAGACATCTTAAAAGTGAAACAATGATCATAGTATATGAATCGGTATGTTTCATTATCATAAATATTTTAATTAAAATTTTATATTTAATTTTATAATTTAAAGTGGAAATATATTTTCATAAAATTTAATCATAAATTATTACTTTATTTTCTTATGGTTATAATATGATTTTATGGGACCCTGATTTATTTCCAAGGTGTTATAAAATGAGTTATAGTTTTAAAGATGTTTTTTTAGAATAAATTATGATTTTATTTAAAAATTAAATAAAAAATATATATATAATTATTTTCAAAAAATGGAGTTCATTTTTTAATTCTACACATTAAAAAATTTATGGGATGAACATTTGTTATCTTTGTGAAATTCGTGAATTTTTTATGAATAGTGAAAAACGGTAAAATACTGTATATACAAATTATCTATTACATACACTATTTTTGTCATCATAAGGGATGTAAGGACACTTGGATTGAACTCACATGCACTTATTAATATTAGGGGTCACATAAAACAATACTATTGGTTGTGTTGATGGAAATAATAAAATAATGAGTAAAATATTCAAAATTCACTCCTCTTCTCAACTATCACCCCCCCCCCCCCACTCCCTCTTCACTTCACTCCTCTCAAGAATTTTTCTTTGTCTAATCTCTACCCAAATACCCTTATTTGGTAACTCCCCAAGTCTAGGAGCTCTTGGTCTTTCCAAAAGACCAAAACGTCTCCCCTATAAAGGATCTCAAGGAAGATTACTTCAAATGGTAAATTCCCCTTTTCATTTCTTTTATTTCAAGTTTGCTTTTATGTGGTATGTATTTCAATTTTCATAATATGTTCTTATTTCCATATTATTATGTCCCTATACTATTTTATGAGTATTTTATGAATTTTTTACCCCTGTCCACTCCCTTTTTAATGTTTTCTAAAACCATGTTGCATGGCAGTTAGGCTATAGAATTTTCATCTCAAAATCTCTCTCTTTTTCAAGCACTCTTATTTTATTATTATCTATTAATTTAAATTGGATTATTCTGGGATATAAATAACATATCCATATTACTTTCCATATTATGTATGAATGATGAGAAACCCTTTTTCTCACATCAAAATATTTTATGAAATTTAAGCGACGTCGTTAGGCTGCCGAATTCTCGTGAGGGATTTCTCAACTTTTCTTTTATTTTGAGTTCCTTTATTTTCTTTTTCTTTCCTAATAACCATATTCCAAATGATATTATAATTAAATTTCCTAAAATTAAATGTAATTTTATTATTCTAGTGTAATATTTCTTCATCATCTCTCCTTTCCCATTCTTTAATACTAAAAATGAAAACACCATCCGAGATGTGCTGATTTACCACATTCAAGGACGATGGGTTTTCAATTTCTTCTATCGTATTAAACTGTGGTAATGAAACCATTATTATGGTTAAATCAGACTATAATTTATTTATTATTTCTCATATATGGTTATAGAAACTTTTTTGTACACATGGTTTTGATTTATAAAGAAAATGAGTTCATGGTGTCCAAAAAATGCCAATTAACCCAAATGGTTATCATTGAATAATTTATATAATGATTTATATTAACTCTAAGTAAGAAAATAAAATCTATAACCATTTAACCTTAAACATTTTCAATAATAACATATAACTTCATTTCAGGACAAAAATTCTCATTTTACATGATTCTTCATTCATTTATATAAGTATACTGATCATGAAACAAATAGACCTGAATAATGAAATTGAACCCCTTAACCCATCAAAAAAGACATTAATGAGCTTAAAAAGGTTATAATAAATAAATTAAATGTAGAATAGGTTATGAAAATATTAATTAATGAATTTAATTTGGTTATCCAGGACACTAAGATCAAGTGAAGAACACCATTAGACATAAGGTAAGGGGTTTCTTCATCTCACTTCCTTTTTTGTGAGATATTCCCTATTCACAATTACTAATTTTGTATGGTGCATGTATACTTCCTATTGATGTTTCAAATCATTAATATATTTATTTTCATGATAATAAATGTATCATTGATTATTATTAATTTTGGGCCATATGATTCAATTGATTACAATGTTTTAAGTATAATCTACTTGAACCAACATTTTCATTCGGGTTTCTCTTATTCTTTACTCACCTCACTGATATTATTATTTATTATTATTTAATCCTTATAAATTATGTGTGAATTTCCTATATATTTTTACCAACTATAATCCTATATTCATTTATGGGGAGTTTTATTTTTTAAAGGTTATTTCAAAAATTCTTCCCCAAATACAAGCTCGATTCACGGAACTTCTCAGATTTTTACCTATTTTGATGTTAAATATATAATCTACTTTAATACATATTTATCTTTATCAAATCACACATTTTAAAGTGAAAAATATATTTTGTTTCATTTCTTGTTTTATGAAAGCAAACATGCCTCTTCACTTAAAAATCCTTTAATATTTTCCTTAAACCACACCAAAATGTTTTATTTCTAAAGCTTCTTTAAAAACAATTTTTAAATGATTTTACAAAAATAAGAATTTATTTAAGCCTCAAATATAATTTAAATGTCCTTAAATTTTTTTTGGGATATACATGTTTAAACCTAGATTTATAACAAATACAAATGATTTTCTAAAATAACTCCTCTTTCTAAAGTAAAAAGTGTTTTTCTCATATCACTTTAACATTTATGGGATATATGCATTGTTCACCAATTATTTATTGATTGGGATATATGTATTTCCATTTGTTATATCATATCAATACTATCCTCATTATCATGATATTCTAATGTATTCTGATTTTAATGTTTCAAGGTGGTATGGGATACTTTGTAATGTTTAATGATTACTTCCTCAGGGATTTTTGAATGGTATCATTTAAAAGTACATTCATCTATGTCAATGTACTTTGTTGAATATTATTCCTCAATTAGGTTTATCTCCAATGTTATAATACACCATGTTTTATTGAATGGATTATGATTATTTTAATTATGGATGTGCTATCTTGAAAGCATTCAACATATTACTCTGAATTGTTGTGTTTATGATAAATGATTGGGGAAAGTTATTTACATTTCATATGTTAGTTTCAATATGAATGTGTATGTTGTTTATGTTAACCCAATTTATATGAAGAATGCATTAGACATATTAAGTGTCGTGTGGGGCCCACTATAGCCCCTCAGTGCATCGGTAGGTCTCATGAGACAAATATACGTGGAATTGGTCGAGGCCTATCCCAATTTGATATATGGTTTTGGCCAATACCTTAATCATTCTTAAACGTCTTGGTTGAGGCCGTAATGGTATGTTTTTTGAATGTTCAGCATATTTATTTACCTCATTATGAAGCTATAAATTCATATTTCATGTGATTATTTGACTAGTATAATTCTCATGATTATGTTTTATTATAGAAATATTTATTCAACTCATATTCATACCATATTATGTTCGAGCTTATTTTTAAAATTCATGTTTTTTAGTTATTAACTATGTCTAATGTTAATGTTTATGATATCTTCTGTTTTATTGGATACCCTTACTGAACATCTTTTCTCACCTGTTTCTTATGTTTCATTTTTTTTAGTACAAGAAGATGATTTTATGACTACCCTACAATGATAAACATAGAGTTGTGGATGTTCCCAATAAAACTTATTTGTTTTTTTTATTTTCAAGTCGGAATGTTGAACCTATATATGTATTTGGATTTCCAAAACTACTAAACTAATTGGTCCTTTAGAATTTGACTCCTTGTAATCATGCCAATGTATTAAAATAATGGACTAGCTCTAAGATTATGAGGTTGGGGCGTTACAGTTAGTATCAGAGTAAGTTTAGTAGAATCTTTTGGAACTAGATTTAGAAAATGTAGGTTAGGGAACAAATCCCTAAGATGGCCTATGTGGAAAAAAACAAGAACAACCTCTAATTTAGGTTAGGAATAGATTATTTGTATATTTCTAGAAAATTCATTCTTGTTTGGATACAAACAATTAGAGGTGGATCTGGTACATATGTGTCTAGGAGTGAAAAATCCAACAAGGAGTTTCGGGCGTGACTAGGGGAAACATGGTACATGTCAACGGGTCTTACTACACTCTTGTTTTGACACTCCCAAGGGATATGCTTAGGAAAATCACATTTTATTTACCCACCATTGTGAAGAATTTATGCCCCCAATGTAACCACAGTATATGGTTCTAAAATTTACGATGCATAAATTTATGCTATGTGCTAAACCATGTTTAGAGTTATATATAGCTCATAATTTTATGAGCTAATATATAATATATATTTGATTAGAAATGGTGCCTAGTAGAAGGAATGATAACTTCACCAATGCATGTGATATGATGAGTGAGAAGGATCATATCTCTAATGGTATTAAGACATCATTTCAAAGGAATATTGTCTCCCAAGTATCCCCATCATATGATGAAATAATATCATGTGTTAAAAAGTTATGTAAAGACTTATATGATTCATATGGATTTGAAGTAAAGAAAAATAATAAGAGGTTGGAAGATAGATATGGGGATAAAGGGAAGAATGGAAAGAAGTGTTTTCTCATATGTGATAACTATGGAATGAATTTCCCAGGTAAATGATTGAATAGAATTGGTGTTTTTTATAATTTTGGTGAAAAGGACACTAATTTCATCATTGAAAGGGTAAGAAAATGGTTTACAATGTACAATGCTTCAACTTCAAGGAGTTGGGACACTATGCATATCAATGTCCCAAGCGTCAAAGGAGTATACCCCAAATGATGATTTTGGATAATGATCAAGTTATGATGCTACTGCAAATAAAGTAGAATGATTATTATGACTATTTAATAATCATTCCATTTGAATATTTTGTCGGTAATGTACTGGTTATATGAATTATGAGATATTTAAGGATTTTACTACTGTACTATTTCATTAAGGACTTGAGGTCATATGATGACCAGTACAAAGGAAATGTGATTCAGTAGAAAGTTATACTTTTAGAAAAAAAATGATTGACTGAAAGACAACCCTTAACATATATATGATTTTGAGATAATGATGGTGAAATGATTGATTTGTATAAATACTTACTACCTTGGAACTGATTATTGACTTGTCAAGAAGTGGTCTATGTTATCATTGATGGAGTTTATAGCACTTTTGGATTTATGTAATATATCCAATAACATGTATCCTACTTAAGTAATATGAAATAATGCATGTTTCCAATATGGTTTTTACAAAAATTCAATTTATTACAATATTTCAAGAGGATACATGATGAATTTATTCACATGATTGGAATGTGAATTTTAGAGCTGCTTCTTGTTGATTATGGGTTAATGATATGTACATCATAGAAATTTATAGACCATCACTATAATGTGTTGAATCATTATATTTTGTAATTTTACGCATTTACTAAATGGTTTAAGTTGATCTTTGTATGGGGTTTTAGAGTTTAATAGAACTACATGACGGTTTGATTATTCTAGAATGGCCATGTTGTCCAATTATAATGTGTTGTTTTGAAGTAACTGATGAATTTCCCTTTCCACTAATTAACATGATATTTTAACCATATTCTTGTTGTGGGTTTCCCATAAGGTAATTTTCAACTATCAACCATTAACTTTCAATGTTCAATTTCAAATTTCAAGGATGATATTTTTGTGAGGGGATAATGTAACACCCCCAAGAATTTAAAAAACAGATTTAATATAGAATTCATGATATACTGACTCTATAAAAACACCAATTTTTATAACATATCCAAGTAAACAAAATTTTTCCACCTCTATGATTTGAATTTTGAAAAAAAACTGACATACATAGTTGCGTTCATTAAGATATTTAGAGTCTGATAATAAAAAATTATTTTTTGGTGAATAGTAACATACCCTTAGGAATAGTAACATACCCTTATTAATAGAAATGAATATTATTGAATATTAAATAGGCCAAGAAAATATAAACTTCACCCATGAATGTATAAATAAAATTTAGATATCTTAAAAGTTAAAAATGATCAAAGTATACGTATTGGTATTTTTGTATGTCATAAATATTTTAATTACATTTTTCTGTTTAATTTAATAATTTAAAATGGAAATTTAATTTCATAAAATTTAATAATAAATATTTAATCTATTTTCTTATGGTCATAAGATAATTTTATGGGACCTTGATTAATTTCCCAATGTGTTATAAAACTAGTTATAGTTTTAATGCTGTTTTTTTGGAATAAATAATGATTTTATTTAAAAAATAAACTAAAAATATTTTGAAAATTATTTTCAAAAAATGGATTTCATTTATTAATTCTACACTTCAAAAACCTTTTGGGATGAATTTTTGGGATTTTTCTAAAATTATTGAATTTTTTATGAAAAGAGAAATACTATAAAATACCGTATATAAAAATTATCTATTAAATACACCATTTATGACATAATAAGTGATTTAAGGCCACTTGGTTCGAAATCACATGCACTTATTACTATTAAGGGACACATGAAACAACACTATTGGTTGTCTTGATGTAAATAATAAAATAATGAGTAAAATATTAAAAATTCACTCCTCTCATCAACTATAAAAAACCCTCACTCACCCTTCTCTTCACTCCTCTAAAGACTTGTTCCTTGTCTCATATTTTCCCAAATACCCTTCCTTAGTCCCTCCAAACATCCTGGAGCTCTTGTTCTTACCAAAATACCAAAACCTCTCCCCTAAAAATGATTTCAAGGAAGATTAATTCAAGAGGTAAATTCCTCTTTTCATTTCTTTTATTTCAAGTTATCTTTTATGTGGTATGTATTTAAAGTTTTCATACCATGTTCTTATTTTTATATTATTCTATCCCTATACTATTTTATGAGTCTTTTATTAATGGGTGAACCATGTCCCCACTCTTTTTAATATTTTCTAAAACCATGTTGCATGGTCATTATGCTCCAGAATTTTCGTCTCAAAATATCTCTCTTTTTCAAGCACACTTATTATGTTATTATCTTTTAATTTAAATTGGTTTATTATGGTATATGACATTAAATATCCCAATTAAATTATATATTATTTATTAATTATGAGAATCAATTTTTTTCTCATCAAAATATTTTATGAAATTTTAAGCGACGTTGTTAGGTTGCTGAATTTTTGTGAGGGATTTCTCAACATTTCTTGTATTTTGAGTTCTTTTCTTTTCTTTTTCTTTCCTCATCACCCTCATAAAAATTATATGATAATTCCATTACCTTACATGAACTGGAATTTTATTTTTCTAATTCAATATTTCTTCATCATCTCTCTTTTCCTGTTATTTTATACTAAAAATGAAAACACCATCCGAGATGTGCCAATTTACCACATTCAAGGATGATGGGTTTTCAATTTCTACTACCATATTAAATTATGATCAAGAAACAATTATTATAGTCGAACTAGAATATAATATATTTATTATGTCTTATATTTTTTTTAAATCTTTTTGTACAAATGGTTTTGATTTATAAAGCAAATGAGTTCGTGGTGTCCGAAAACCGCCCATTCACCCAAACGGTTATCATTAAATAATATATATAATGATTCATCTTCACTATAAGTAAACAAATAAAATTTAAAACCATGTAAACTTCAGGATATTAACTAATAACATATATATTCAATTTTGCACCAAAAACATCATTTTACATGATTCTTTGTTCATGTATATAAGTATACCGATCATGAAACAAACGGACCCGAACAATGAAATTGGACCTCTTAACCCATCAAAAAGGAAATGAATGGACTTAATAAGGTTATAATAAATAAATTACATGAATAAAATGTTCTTAAAATATTAATTAATTAATTTTATTTGGTTATATAGGACACTAAGATCAAGTGAAGAATACTATCAGACTTAAGGTAAGGGGTTTCTTTATCTCACTTCCATTTTTGTCAGATATTCCATATTCACTATTACTACTTGTGTATATTGTATGTCTAATACCTATTGATGTTTCAAATAATGAATCTATTTATTTTCATGATTATCAATTTATCATTTATGATTATTCATTTTGGGGCATATGAGTCAATTGATTAGAATGTTTTATGTATAATCTACCTGAACCTCCATTTTCATTCAGGTTGCTTTTATTCTTTACTCACCTCATTGATATTTACATTTATTATTATGAACTCCTGAAAATTATTTTTGAATGTTATATATATTTTTACCAACCATAATCATACTTTCATTTATGGTGAGTTTTATGTTTTAAAAGGATCTTTCAAAAATTCTTCCAGAAATAATAGCTCGATTCAAGGAACTTCTCATATTTTTACCTATTTTGATGTTCAATATATAATCTATTTTAAGCCATATTTATCTTTATAAATTAACATGTTTTAAATTGAAAAATATTTTTCATTTAATTTCTTGTTTTATGAAATTAAACATTCCTTTTCACTTTAAAATCTATTAATATTTTCTTTAAATCGCACCAAAATGTTTTATTTCTAAAGCTTCTTAAAAAAAACTTTTTAAATGACTTTACCATAATAACACTTTATTTAAGCCTAAAATATAATTTCAATGAAATTACATTTTTTGGGATATATATGTTTAAAACAATATTTATGACAAATAAAAATTATTTTCCAAAATAACTCCTCTTTTCTAACTAAAAAGGATTTTTCACATCTCAATTTAACTTTTATGGGATATATGAATTGTTCACCACTTATTCTTATTGTGGTGTATGTAATTCCCTTCAGTATACCATATCAAGAGTATAATTATTATAATTATATTATAATGGATTATGATTTGAATTTTTCAAAGTGGTATGGGACACTTTGGAATGTTTAATTATTATTTCCTAAAGGATTTTCCAATGGTCTCATTTAAATGTATCTTCATCTATATAAAAGTTCTTTGTTGAATCATGTTCTTCATTGAGTTTTTTCTCATATGTTATCATCCACTATGTTTTATTTAATTTTTTATGATTATTCTGATTATGGATGTGCTATCTTGAAACCATTCACCATATTACTCTGAATTTTTGTGTTTATGATTAATGATTAGGGAAAGTTATTTACATTTCATATGTTAGATTCAATATGAATGTGTATGTTGTTTGTGTTCACCCCATTTATATGAGTAATTAATTTGACTTACTAAGTGTTGGTTGGGGCCCGCTATAGTCCCTCGGTGCATCGATGTGTCTCATGAGACAAATAGATGTGGACTTGGTTCATGCCTTTCCCAATTTCATATATGGTTTTGTAAAAGTCCTTAATCATTTTTAGAATTCTTGGCTGAGGCCTTGATAGTGTGTTTCAGAATGTCTGGCATATGCATTTCCTGCATTATGAAGCTAGAAATTCATAGTTCTTGTGGTTATTCAACTAGTAAAATACGCACGATTATGTTTTATTATAAAAATATTTATTCAATTCAAATTCCTACCATATTATGTTCAAGTTCATTTTTAAATCACATGTGATTTTAGTTATTTACCATGTCAAATGTTTATGTTTATGATATCTTTTTCTATATTGCATACCATTACTGAGAATCTGATCTCACCCCTTTCTTATGTTTTATTTTTTTAGGACATGAATATTTTTTTATGACTTCCCTATAGGGATAAACATAGAGTTGTGGATGTTCCCAATAAAACTTATATGTTGTTTTTTTAGTTGTAATGTTGAACCTATGCATGTATCTAGTTTTCCAAAAATACTAAAATACTCAGTCCTTCGGGATATGATTCCTTGTAATCGTGATAATGTATTAAATTAAATCACTGACTCCGAGCATCTGAGGTCATGGCATTACAATTCTCAACTATCCCACAACGAAAATAAGAAAGTGGGAACTTTCCATTGAATTTCCCTTTTCACCTTCTCTGATTAGAGGATAGGAAAACATCAGTTCATTAAATTCTCAATCCTTATAATTAACCTTCAATTATATTTTCTTAATTTTAATGAATGATGACTTTAGGAGAAAATACTTTTACACTAACTCATTTTCATTATTCCTCCTCCTGTATTGGATGATATTATTATCAAGGTTATCTAACTTTAAACCCATTGGATCTTTATCTTAAAGCACTGATACATTTTCATTGCAATAAGGAGGTAATATTATTGAAATCATTTTAATGATTTTTAGATCATAAAGGTACTCTCCATGTCCATGAATATCTTTTCCAATATTTTTTACCTGATCAAAGGACTCATCAATTGTTTCATTCAATGTCATTCTTAAGTATTCATAATAATTCCACAATAATTTCATCTTCACCTCCCAAACTTTTTAATCACCTTTATAAATATTTATATGTTTATCCCACATATAATCAAAGGATTTTAAAAACATTTTCATTGTATTTATTGGGTTTTCCACATTTTCCCCTAATATATTGATAACATTTGTGTCAGTATCTAACACATTGTGAAATCTTTCTGATAAATATCTAGTCTTCATGCTTTCCTAGATTCTATGCATAATGGGTTTATAAATTTCCATTCCCAATGAATAAAAGTAATGTTGCTTTTTAGTTTTCCATAGATATAAATTATTTCCTTCAAAAATATAAATCACTTAATGGTTGAAAAATAGTGAAATACATTCAGAAAGAGAAAAACTTCATGGAGAACATTCAACTCTGATACCACTTGTTGTCCCCGAACAAGGTTAATACACATGGGGGTGACTTTGTGTATGAAAAATATAAAATTTCCCTTACTAATGATCATGTTACACTTTTAATAGAAACACTTATATATCTTTATCTGTCATGGTATATATGAAGAAATATGTTGGTTGAAGTAGATTACTCAAGAGGGGGGGTGAATTGAGTAACTATAAAAAAAATTTGTAAAAATTATTTATAAAAGTATTTTCCCAAAATATTAGATACAACCCGGTTAATAAAGGTTATATTGTTATAAGAGTTTTACTGTTTAAATAACTTCTAATAATATTGATTAGTTCTCAGTACTATAAATATTAATTATTAAAACTACTTTGAAGTTGTTCTACTAAGACAAGACAGTTACAACTTCATTCTAAGACTAACTATCAAAGTGAATTTAGTGAATTTTGAGTTATGAATAAAAGAAGTAAAATAGAGAAAACTAAATTAAGCAGCACAGTGGATATGAAACAAGTGGTTCAGTCTCCAGTCGAGACCTAATCCACTCCACTTGGTGATCACCTGCCACCAAGCAGTTTATATAAATAAACTTTTATCCACACCCTGGATTGGGGTTAACAACAGTATGTTGGACTGTCCAGGACACAAAGGGACCTCTTCCATAGTTCTTCGTGGGTTCAAACTACCAGGCCACATGGGGACCACTTCCACACTTATTCATGGGTATACACTAGAGAAAATAGAGTGTTTGAGTAAGGATATCTTTTATTCTTCAGTTTAATGCGGGAGACAGAGTGTGATATAATACAGAAACACACTCTGCTCAAAATTTAATGAAAAGATACACAATCAAAGAAGAAAGATTGAGATATGTTTATAAGTGCTCTGAGTGTTGATCTTTGTAGCTTTGGACTTCTGATATGAAGCAGATGCAGAATTCGAGTCCTCATTTTCCAAATAGAGTGTCGCGATTCAACTTGTGTTCTTCGTGAGGTTTTACAGTGTGAATATGTTCTCTAGGATTCAAATATGCTTTGTGTGTTCTTCAGCTTCTTCTAGTTACATACAATAGTCCCTTCTTTAAAAAATTTCTCTATGTGTGTTCTTCTCTATGGTGCTCATGCCCGCTTGGTTTTCATTTTTGCGTGTATCTTATTTTTGGGCAGCACTTTTCTTTTATCTTGGAAAGAATGTGTTGGGTATAACAAGTTGCATTTATTCTAAACCTCGAACCTCATACTATCTGATGATATGTCTACAAGGAAAAATTAATTATGTTAGTGCATTAAAATATTCAAATATGACCGTTGGAGATTAAATTGAAAAAACATAACATATTAGGAAACGGTGACATAGTATGTTAGGGAAACAGTGTCTCCTTCACATGGTGTTGGGATTGGTCATAATGTCTGAATGACATGGTGTCTCATGGTCATGGTGTCTCAATGTTTACAGTGTCTTCTTCATGGTGTCTTGTAGTCACGGTGTCTCGCGGTCACGGTGTCTCGTGGTCATGGTGTCTGATTCACGGTCTCTCGTGGTCACGGTGTCTTCTTGACAATGTCTCGTGGTCACGGTGTTTGCTTTACAGTGTCTCATGGTCACGGTGCCAGAAAGACATAACTAGTGGCAGGATCATGGTGTCTTAGACTTTTCAAGATAACTGTATTCAGAATTAAGAAATGATGATCATAGAATGGATTAGACATAATCATTTATCTGAGAAATAATTATAAAGTGAGTCAAAAGATAGTATAAATTAATTAAACTAAATGTAGAGAAATTGGGATTTTGAATGTATCATCTTAAAAAATGAGAATAATTTATGAATTAATATACATGATTTGATATAATTTAAATGATTTAACCAGGTTGAAAAGGATTTATGATCATTAAAACATGATTAGTACATGAGTAGTCCAACAATATCCCCTTTCTGATGATCACAAATCATGTAAAGTTAAAGTGTATATTTGATTCAGCTATAGAGAACAGATTTATCCCCCTTTTTGGATTATCAAAAAGTTATAATAAGAGAATTCATGAAAATTTCACATGTCCTTAAAGAAAACAGGGTTCAGTACAAATGGAAAATATCAAAAAAAAAAGTAATAGCATCCCTATCAAAAAGGAGTAATTACTGTGCTTCTTCATGGGTGGCCCTCTCTTTGCCTTCAACAGTAGTAGCAGAAGAGGAAGCCATAGGAGTAGTGGTTGAGGTCGAAGAAGGGAGTGAGGTTGTTGATAGAGAGGGTAAAGGAAGGCCTTCAAAAACCAAAAGATCCAGAGTAGAAGTAGTATAAGATCAAGGTAGTTGTTGATCAAGGATCATAAGCCTGATCTGACTCAGTGCTTGGACGACAGAAAAAGTAGTGGAGGCTAGGGCAGATGTGAAGGTCGGCAGTCCAGGTCTCAGAGGTGCAGCTGTAGGAGCAATAGTGGATGTAATCTATAGATGAAGGTAAGGCCTCAGAAGCTTAATGAAATCTGAAATGATATCCCCACCATACTGCATGGCTTTCTCAAAATCATCCTTATTTTCCATAAACTTGTCCAACAATCGAGTAAACTCTGTGAGATTTTGGACTTGGGTCTTGAAATCTTGATTCACAGGAGGAATTCTCAGATTTTCCACAAGATACTTGAAATGATTTGTCATATCAGTCTTTGAGAAGATTTGGTTGAAGTAGAAATCCACTTTCATGGCAATCTCTTATTGAGAATCATTAACAATTTTTGAGTGTATTTGGACTAGATCAAGAACTCGGTCATAATTCTTGATAACTTCAGAGAGAGAAGTTGCGTTGAAACCACTGAGTAAATTCTGAAGATCTTCTTTAACTATTATTCTGAGTAGATCACTTTCCAAAGAGGGTTTAGAGGATTAACCAGAGGCTTTAGAAGAATTGACAGTGGTGGTGAGAGATTTCAGTTGGTTCAACACTTTTTAAAGACACCTCGTATATTCATCAGTGACTTTGTTAAGATTTACAACAAGATCTCTCATTTCCTTCATGATCTTTTTGTTTCTTTCAGTGAAATTTTCATCTAAGGAAGCTAGATAAGTTTGAATCTGACACACAACAACCTATGGGGTTTGTGTAATAGTAGGTTCTACAGGAGTAGAAATAGGCTATGATATCTTGTGCAACTCTTTTTGCATGTCCTAAATCATACCTCTCAGAGTCTTCACTTCATCACTATGTATCTAGTTTTCAACTATGACTTCTTGAATCTCATGAAGCATTTTAGGTTGAATCTTCCATATTATCTTTTCCAACAACAGTGAGGCATATCTATCACTTAAATTGGTCATATGAAGAGGTTGGGTATTCAAGAATTTCTCAACTCTAGACAAGAGGGTTGCACCAAAGTTCTTTATATCATCTTTACATACCAAGTAATATTGGTCTGATGAAGGTTCAGAAACAGGTAATGATACAACTTCAGGTTATTTTGGCAAGGGAAAAATTATAGAATGATTTCAACTAGAACAAAGAGGAAATGTCAAGGCCTTTTGCTGAGACTTTCTGAGAGTTACCCATATCATAGAAGATGGGGAACTTATATTGAGTGGCTACATGACTTGAAACAACTAGATGTGGTACTTCAATAGATTCCAGGTTTGGGGGTTGCTCCCCCTCAAGGATGCATCCTTCCCAGGACTAAGAGGCTTAGGGTCTTGAGGGATGTTCCACTAGATTGAATTTCTCATAAATTCTATCATTGTCTTCCACCCATTCCTTTTTCCAAGGATTCCAATTTATCTTCATTCTCTTGATAGTTTCTTTTGAGAGGAAAAAATCTCAATACTTAATTACTTCTTCATTAGGTCCAACCATACCTATGGAAAGAAGCATGGATGAGATTAGCTGAGAGTAAAATAGGTAAGTTTACTTGGATTGGACTTTGATCAGCTCACACGTATGGTGTATGATATACTTGTACAGGTTGATTTTATGCCCATTTTTCATAAGGTGGATCCAAAACACATCCTAATATTTAAAAACAGCAAAATCACCTTTTCCAGGACTAACCAAATTCTGTATAAACTTGAAAAGAATATTTGATTCTCCATCTAGTTCAGTAGTAATAGCTCTCCTTTGGGTTCCATTTCTTGTTAAGGCTTTCAAAGCATCCTCTAGATCAAAGAATTTGGTTGAAGGTGGGGGTCCTCTCTGATAATCCTCATAGATGACTTCATGAGGTATCCTAAGGCATGAAACCCATAAACTCGAAGATAATGAGCATCTCTTCCTATTGATCCAGCTTATCACGACATATCCATCTTCAGACTCAAAGGAGAACTGAACATATTGATAAAACTAAGCTACCAACTTATGATAGATAGGTTTGTCTTACTTCAAAAACCACTCTAACCAACCTTTCTATTTTAAAACATTAAAAACAAAGGACTTATTGGGCAGAATCTATTTGGTTCAAACCTCTTTCTCATGTACGACAACTCAGTTTGCTAGATTGGGATTTAGAGGTCCTTCGGGTGCCAGCTTAGGTGCAATATTCTTCTTCTTTGAGCTACGCTTCTCAGGAGTCGACGATGAAGGGCGTTTCATCCTGGGCATCCACCAAATGTTCAAGAGAGAGAAAAGGGTTTTAGGGTTGAATAAGGGTTTGAAATGAGTGAATAAAAGGAAGACCAAGTGAATAATTGAGTGATACTTTATTTTATCATTTAGGAATTCCAAATATCGTAAAAGTAAAAGTGCGGGGAAAAAAGTGAAAAGGATAATTACCACAATACGGGTTTTTACAAAATAAAAATCATAAAGAATTTTATAGTGAGAATTTGTCTAGTCATTACAGTGAGACAGTAAAAGCACGTTACAGTGAGACAGTGAATGGAATTTACGGTGAGACAGTAACTGAGCATTGTAATACAAAATACTAGCAAAGAAACCGTAATCATGAAACATTAAAGTATAAAACAACAAGATATTGAATAGTAAGACATGAAATAGTAAGATATCGAATAGTAAGACATGAAACAGTAAGATATCGAATAGTAAGACATGAAATAGTAAGATATCGAATAGTAAGACATGAATGAGTAAGATATCAAATAGTAAGACATGAAATAGAAAGATATCGAACAGTAACACATGAAATAGTAAGATATCGAACAGTAAGACATGAAACAGTAAGATATCCAAAATTAATACATGAAACAGTAAGATATCAAATAGTAAGATGTGAAACAATAAGATATGAAACAGTAAAACATGAAAAAGTAAGATATATATTTGAGTTTTATCATGCCTAGTTCATGTATGATTTAGTCTATTATTTTATATGATAATGGTTCGGTGAATATATCAGCTAGCTGATACTTAGTACCAATGAATTCCAAAGTGATATCACCCTTTTAATAATAATCTCTCAAAAATTGATGTCTTACTTCAATATGCTTTGTCCTATAATGTGAAATGGGATTTTTCGAGATGTTAATAGCACTTGTGTTGTCATGGTGTATAGTTACATGCCTAAATTGATATCCATAATCTAGTAATGTGGGTTTCATCCACAAAATGTGTGCACAACAACTTCCAGTAGCAATGTATTCATCTTCAGTAGTAGATAATGCAACAAAATTTTGTTTCATACTACACCATGATACTAGTGACTTGCCTAAAAAATGACATGTTCCAGAGGTTCTTTTTCTATCTTACTTAGAACCACTGATGTCAGCATCATAATAAATAACTAATTTAAATGATTTTTCTCTATGATAGAATAGTCCTATATTGGGTGTATGCTTGAGGTATTTGAAAATTATCTTTACAGCATTTAAATGATATTCCTTAGGATTTTCTTGAAAACGAGCACACATACACACACTAAACATAATTTTAGGATGACTATCAGTTAAGTAGATTAAACTTCCAATAATTCCTCTATAAGTGGTTTGATCAACATATTTTTTATCTTCATCAAGATCCAACTTACATGTGGTACACATGGAATTGTAACTACTTTTAGTGATATCCAATCCAAATCTTTTTAGAAGATCTCTAGTATATTTACTTTGAGTTAAAATAATTCCATAATTATTATGAAAGATTTTAAATCCAAGAAATAATCTCAGTTCACCCATTAAACTCATTTCAAATTCATTTTTCATTACTTTAGAAAAATCAACACATAAAGAATTTTTTGAAGATCTAAAAATAATATCATCTACATATATTTGAACCATTAAAACATCATTAGAAATTTTCTTTATAAAAAGGGTAGGATTAGCTATTCCTTTTTTAAAACATTTGGAAATAAGAAAAGTACACAACCTATCATACCAAGCTCTTGGATCTTGCTTTAAACCATATAAATCTTTTGATAATTTAAAACTATGATTTGGAAAGTGGTGGTTTGTAAAACCATGAGGTTGTTCAAAAAAAAAATCCTCATCAATATACCCATTTAAGAATGAACTTTTAATGTCCATTTGATATAGTTTGAAATTCAGATGTGCAGCATAGGCAAGTAAGATTCTGATGGATTCAAGTCTAGCTATAGGTGCAAAAGTCTCTTCATAACCAATTCATTTTTTCTTGACTATGTCCTTGTGCAACTAATTTAGCCTTGTTTCTAACTATGTTACCAGATTCGTATACCTTATTTATAAACAACCATTTAGTGCCTATGGTGAATGTGTCCATAGTTCTTTCAACAAGTTTCCCAACATTCTTCCTTTTAAACTAATTAAGCTCTTCTTACATATCCATCACCCAAAATTCATCATTAATAGCGTCATTAATGCGTTTAGGTTCAAGTTGTGACAAGAAGTCTTGATGTTCAAACTGATTTCTAAGAGAAGCTCTAGTTTGAGTTTCTTTATCTAGGTCTCCTTCAACAGCATCTAAGGGATGGTTCTAAAGAGTTCTAACTACTCTAGACAATGAGGGACTAGTGATTTCTAGTTCATCAATAGATTCAGGTTCATGTGACTTGATTCTAAGGAATTTATAGAATTGGAAGTTTTCACAGATTCTTTCATAGAATGGTTTGAATATTTTGGATTAATCTTCAGATTTGATACATTATCCTCCAGGTTCTCTAAAATTGTTTTAGGCTCATGTGGATTTGTTTCCTCAAATTTGACAAGAACAAATTTATCCCCACATTTAGTTCTTTTATTGAACACTCTATGTGCTTTACTAGACAAGGAATATCATAAAAATATACTTCATCACTTTTGGATGCAAATTTTTCAAGATTTTCCATAGTATTAAGGATATATAATTTACAACCAAAAACATTGAAGTAGATAACCTTGGGTTTTCTATTGTTCCATAACTCATAAGGAGTCCTTTTAAGAATAGGTCGGATCAACACTCTATTGATCATGTATCATGATGTATTGATAGCTTCAGCCCAAAAATAAATAGGTAGGTCAGGCTCACAAAGAATTGTTTAATCAATCTCTTGTAGGGTTCTATTCCTTATCTCCACAACCCCATTTTGTTGAGGTGTTCTAGGGGCAGAGAAATTGGGACTATAACCATTTTTTGAGCAAAATCATTCAAACTCTTGATTTTCAAACTCACGACCATGATCAATTCTTAATGATTTAATTCTATGTCCACTAATATTTTCTACAGACTTGGAATATTTAGTAAAATAAGAACATGTTTCACTTTTGTGAGCCATAAATAAAGTCCAAGTACATATAGAGAAGTCATCTACAAGAACATAAACATAGTGCTTCCCAATTAGACTTGAAAATCTAGATGGTCCAAACAAATCCATGTGAACCAGTTCGAGAGGTTGAGAAGTTGACACTTCTTTCTTTGGTTTGAAGGAAACGTTGTGTTGTTTTCCCTTTTGATAAGGATTACACACTTTTTCATTTAGAAACTCAAGTTTGGGTAAGTCTTTAAGTAAGTTTTTTCTAGTTATCTTTCTAAGGGAGTGAACATTATAGTGTCCTAGTCTTGTATTCCAGAGCCAAGACTCTTTAAGAAATACACTTAAGCATGAAACATTTTGAGAAGCTAATGAATCTAAGTTAACAGAGTAAAAAAATTTACTTCTTAATGAAGAAAATAATAATTCACCTTTATAATTAAAGACATTTCAAGCATCATTTTCAAATATAACATGAAATACATCATCACATAATTATGAGAAACTAACCAGATTATATTTTAATCAATCAACAAACAGTACTTTAGAAATTAAAACTGAGTTAGAGTTACCGATTTGGCTGAGGCCAATAATATTTCCTTTGGAATTTTCACAAAATGTGACATGCCCTACATCTATTTTTATTAGGTTCTTGAAGCATGAGTATTCTCCTGTCATGTGCCTTGAACATCCACTATCCAAGTACTATAGACTTTTATAGGAACTATTTAAGCAGCTTTCCTACAAAAAAATTAACCAAAAACAAATTTTTCTACCCATAATTTTTTCGGTCTACTTATATTATTGATAAGTGCTTCAGGAACCCATATTTTCCTCATAGGTTTCCTATAATCATTACATAGATTATTTTAAAAATAGACTCTATTCGGTCCACAAAAACATGAAATAGTAGAATATGTATCATGACCTAAACTAGATGATTTGTGTCCAGAACTCGGAGTAAAACTGTATGTCCTATTTGTTGAAACAAAATTTGTTCTACATATATTTATTTTTCTAGGTTGATAACCAATACTATTGTTGTATTTAGAATCAATTGGTTTTATTAGCATTTGAGTAAGGGTGTTTTTTCCATTGTGAAACTTATCTAGGTCACTCTTTAACTGCTCATTAGAAATTTTTAATTCATTTTTTCTTTTAGGAGTTGAGAATTTTTCTCTTTTTTAGTTGTGAGTTCCGATTTAACAATTACAGTAAGTGCATGCTATTTCTTTAATGATTTATATTTGTCTTTCAGTTCATTTCATTCTTCCTCAAGCATGTTACAATATTCAAACATTTCTTCATTATTCATATTTTCATAGTCACTCTTATCTCTAGAATTGTATGAATTATACATAGAGGATTCCAGTGTTACCTAAGATGTGTTTCTCATAAAACACATATTAGATATGTTATCCTGTTCATCATGTGATGTCTCTGAGTGGCTTAAACTATCCTCAGAAGCACTCCAGGTTTCCTTCATTGCCTTTTATACTTTTTATCCTTGTCCTCATATTTTATTTTGTATTTGAGATTTGGACAGTCATCCTTGATATGTCCTTTCTTATTAAATTCATATCAGACAATTTCATTTGTCTTGTCACTTCTTTTCCTATCCTTCTTCCAATTTCCTTTTTGGTCATAGTTTCTCTTGAAGTTAGGATTTCTGAAAAAGTTCATCTTCTTGTAAAATCTTTTAAATATTCTAGCTAATTGAGCCATTTCTTCATCACTATTAGATGATGATTTTTCATCACTGGAATGTTCTACAGACGCATATAGTTTCCCCTTTTCTTTGTGCTTAGAGGTGGTGGTCTTAAATGAAATAGATTTCCTCTTTGGTTCATCTTCCTCATCCTTGATGACTTTCAACTCTTCCTCACACATCATCAGTTTCCCAATGAGTTCATTTACAGGTAGTTTTCTTATGTTGCATGATTCTCTAATAGAGACAGAGGTTCCCCTCTATCTCTCAGGCTGACATCAGAGAATTCTCATGATCTTTTCCTTGGCAGTGACTTATCTTCCAAGAGAAATCATTGTATTGACAATCTCATTGATCCTAAGAAACATGTAAGATATGGGTTCATAAGATTTCATCTTAAAATTATCATATTTAATAGTATAATAATTAAGTCTCATTTCTTTTACACTATATGTTCCTTCATGTGAGACAGATAGGGTATCCCAAATTTCATGGGCAGTTTTACAAGCATAAATTCTATCGAATTCCTCATCTCCTTAGGAGCATAATAAAGCATTCATAGCTTTGTAGTTGTTATTGTAGGTATTTTTGGAAGATTTATTTCATTTGATTCTATCAGTTGAAGAAATCTTATATTTATCTATAATGGATGACCAAATTTCAAAACTCAGACTCTCTAAATATATTTTCATTTTAATTTTCCATTGAGCATAATTGGTTCCATTAAAGAATGGTGGTCTGTTGGTTGCAACACCTTCTAATCAATTATCCATAATATACTATTACATTAATAGAACTAGAAATGTAGAATTAAAATAAGTTTACAAATCTTTAAGGTTCAACTACAATCAAATCTGAATAAGATTAAATTGATTCCTAATAAACAACCTCTAATACCAAATGTTGGTCGGAGTAGATTACTCAATAGGAAGGGTTAATTGAGTAACTATAGAAAAGTTCTGTAAAAATTATTTCTAAAAGGGTTTTCCCAAAAGATTAAATATTTCCCAGTTAATAAATGTTATACTGTTATAGAATTTTGACTTTTTAAATAACTACTTAGAAGATTAATTAGTTCTCAATACTTTTAATATTAATTATTAAAACTAATTTTGAATTCATTCTTCTAAGACAAGATAGTTATAACTTATTTACAGGACTAACTATCAAAGTGAATTTATTGATTTCTGAGTTATGAAAACTAAATTAAGTAGCATAGAAGATATGAAACTAGTGGTTCAGTCTCAAGATGAGACCTAATCCACTCCACTTGGTGATCAACTTCCACTAAGCAGTTTATATAAATAAAATTTGATCCACACCCTGTATCATGGTTAACAAAAGTACGTCGGACTGTCTAAGCCACATAGGGATCTCTTCCACAGTTATTCAGGGGTTCAAACTACCAGGCCACACGGGGACCTCTTCCACACTTATTTGTGGGTATACATAAGAGTAAATAGAGTGTTTGAGTAAGGATATCTTGTATTATTCAGTTTAATACAGGAGATAGAGTGTTCTATAATACAGAAACACACTCTGGTTGAAAGTTAATGAAAAGATACACAATCAGATAAGAAATATTGAGATAGTTTTAGAAGTTCTCTGAGTGTTGGTCCTTGCATCTTTGGACTTCTAAGATGAAGCAGATGCATAATTTGAGTCCTCGTCTATAAAACAGAGTGTCACGATTCAGCTAGTGTTCTTCATGAGGTTTTATAGTGCAAAGATGTTCTCTTGGCTTAAAATATGCTTTGTGTGTTCTTCAGCTTCTTCGAGTTGATTGCAATAGGCCTTTCCTTAAAAAAATCTTAAGTGTGTTCATCTCTATGGTGCTCACACCCTCTTGGTTTTCTTTTTCGTGTTTATCTTATTTCTTGGCTGCACTTTTATTTTAACTTGGAAAGCATGTGTTGGGGAAAACAGGTTTCATGTATTCTACACCCCGTACCTCATACTGTCCAATGATATGTCAAAAAAGAATCATTAATTATGCCAGTGAATTAAAATCTTCAAAAATGACCGTTAGAGATTAAATTGAAAAATGAAAAAAAAATATTAGGAAATGGTGTCACAATATGTCATGGAAACAGTGTCTCCTTCACACGTTGTCTAGATTGTTCATGATGTCTGAATATCACAGTGTCTCGCGGTCACAGTGTCTCAATGATTATGGTGTCTACTTCACAGTGTCTTGTGGTCATGGTGTCTCATAGTCACGGTGTCTGCTTCACAGTGCCTTGTGGTCATGGTGTATGCTTCACAGTGTCTCATGGTCATAGTGTCTTCTTCATGGTGTCTCGTGGTCACAATGTCTGCTTCACGGTGTCTCGCGGTCACATTGCCAGAAAGACATAACCAGTGTCAGACTCATGGTGTCTTAGACTTTTCAAGATAATTGTATTCAAACTTAAGAAATGAGGATCATAGAATGGATTAGACTTAATCATTTGTCAGAGAAATCATTATAAAGTGAGTCAAAGGATAGTATAAAGTAATTAAACTGTATGTTGAGAAATTATAATCTAGAAGGGATCTTCTTAAAACATAAGACTACTTTAAGCATTAATATACATGATTTAATATAATTTACAGGATTTAACCAGGTTGAATAGGATTTATGATCATTAAAACATTATTAGTATATGAGGAGTCCAACACAATAAATTATAAAATAATGTACACATATGATTTAACTTGGTTCACCCTAACTTGGATAAACCAAGGACCATGTAGTGATCTCTAATTTTTTATAAGTTTGCAGTGGCCTCACTGATACTCCTATTTTAAAAACTTCAAAAATAATATAGCTTATCAATCTCAATTGCACAAGGAACAAACTACTCCTCCAAGTGATGAAAACATAAATCATTAAAATCCAGAAATGATATAGCATCAGTGGTCATGTCTTTATTTTCTCTACCTTATTTGGCTTGAAGAACTGTAAAAAATTAGCGGGAAGTCTCCAATGGAGGTCTAGAATTATATACTATATTTTTAAATACATTTTAATTCCTTAGTAACACTCTGATGTTTTAAAAGGAAACCATGTGTGATTGTGTATACAATATGCTACATCGAGCTTAAACGAGCCATGAAATATTATTATAGTATAAACTAACCATTAAATTCATGGGTATTAATTGGATAATACATGTTATGAAATATATATATATATATCCCATTAAATAAAAATTTATTGATTAATGTTTAGTAAATAAGAACACAATTTTTAGAAGTCATTTTATTCTTTAAAGAAAATACTTTCATCAAAATTGAATTTATTACTTTTTGTGAGAAAATATTATAAATTTTTTTTATAAATTTTTTTAAAAAAAAATTGTTTAATAAAATTAAATTAATTTTTTAAATTAAAAAAATGTTTATTAGGGTGAAATTTTGTGATTTTTTCTGAAAAAATTATTTTTTCAATGAATAGTGAAAATACAAATTTTTATAGGAAAATTTATTTTCATTTCAAATATTTAAATAGTAAAATTATATTTTAGATTAGTTTTATAACATAATTAGTTAATTTATATTAAAAATAATCCATTTATGGATTTTCGAATGAATTTTATTCTTTAATTTATTATAAAAATATTATTATACTTAAAAGAATTTTTCTAAAAAAATTGTTCTTTGTTGTGTTTTTTTATCATAAATTGATTTTTACCACTTATTTAAATTAAATATTGAAAAATTTATTCCATATTTTGTATCCTGAGGTCAAAATTTGGTAAATAGTTCCCTTTTATTTTTTATCATTATGAATAGTGACCATAGTAAATAATTCTCACCAGGATAATTGTAAATCGGGTAATTAAGGTAAAAGATAATATGACAAGGACTAAAAATTGACCATAACATTTTAATTTATTCAATTATATGAGTTTATTTCATACATTTACATCTATGTTTACAAAATATTCCAACTTGGTTCCATATGTATTCGATTTTGACCTTTATAATATTTATGTAAAAGATATAGTAAAAAATTTCACTTTCATTATTTTAAATTATATAATATTTTGTCACAATGATAACGAAAACTTATGTTTGATTATAAATACTTATTTGAATGGAAAATTATATTTTTTATCATGGTAATTTATTTTTAATATTTAGGGATGAACTAATTATCTTAGATTCTTACGCAATGCCAACAAAATATTTATTCAATTAATAGAAATATAAAATAAATGATTTTCAAAATGTTCAAAGTAATATAATTTTAATGAATAATTGGGTATCATGGATTTTTAGATAAAATAACATAATATAGATTTTTTAATTGATTATTTTATAATTCCATTATTTTCATATTGATTTCATATTCAAATTAAATGAATAGTTCAAAATATGACATTTAATGTTATTTTATTATAAATAATATTTTAATATGTTATTTAAAATTTATAAAAATATAATATTATTCCAAGTGGTCTCTATTTGTATAAATATATATAATATGGTCCATTTATTGACAAATTTTCCTCTCATGGTATCAATGTTGACCCCTGAAGAGTAAAAACTTTATTATCATGGTAATTGTCAAAAAGGGATGACACAAGTTAAAAAATAGAGATATTTGAAAAACATAATATAAACTAATTAAAATTAAGTTTTATAATATTATTTATATCCATCCACATCCTATATTATAATTATATCATTATTTAAGAAAATTTGTTTTTATTAATTTAATATTTTAAGTAATTTCGGCAGTGCCCCTCCCCTTGCTTATTAAAGGGAACCTCCTATCCTCTATTATTCCCAAATAAAAAAGAATTTTAGTCCACCAAAACATTAAAAAATACCTTATCAACATCCTCACCATATTCAATAGGACTGTTTTTTCACAATACTATCCGTAGAGTGTTTAAGGTTTAAATAAAATGAAGTGGTACGAAGAATAGGTATCTCCTTTAAACAAATGTTTTATCTTTATATCTTCATATATATCCTTTAAATTTTATTAAAACATTATTATATAATAAAAAATATATATTCTATATAATGATATATTATTATGTCAATTTTATCACCTCAATCCATCACCACTTTCAACAAATGGGAAATGAAATTGTCGTTTGTAAGCATGATGGACAACTACCTCATGAACTAATGTAATTAATTTTCCATCATCACCTCTAATTTATGGTTATAATAATGGATTTAATAATTATGTATACTATTTAATATATTATTATGATTCTATAAAAAATTTACTAATATTTTACTTTATTTTTTTATATCTATCAAAAATGGAAACTTCATTCATGAATGAGTATGACCTACCATCTCCATTAAATATATAATTAATTTACTTATCTCAAACTTTTTTGATGAATATAAATATAAATATATAATGAATTTATATTATATTAATATCATGGTTAAATTTTTTGAGTTTATGGTACCATGAAAATTTTATAAACATGGAGACCATCGAACCAAAAAAAATCATTAAAATGAAGCAGTTATCACCCGAAACAATGATTTTAATAAAGAATTGTTAACAAATGGGAGATGATGTAATATAGTAAAATTATAAATAGTTTTATATATATATTTAAGGTCATATAATACATTTATAATAAATATATATCCTTTATACATGATTTTATAATGTTTATGAATAAATACAAGACTTAAGGTAAAGAATCTCTTTGAACGAAACTTTTTCTTCGAGTTATGATCATTCTATCTCAAAATAACTTTATCTATATCTCTCTAAAATGTTATATAATGCTTATAAATTCTTTATATATTTCTATCACATATATACAAAGCTTATTATATCCTCATTATTTGGGTAAATACATTCCTTATGTTCATTTCTCAAATTCCCTCTTAAGGAAATCTCTTTTGATTATGATATGAGGAAAGATTATGAAACTCATTTCTTTCTATCGGAAATTTTTATGTTTATGTTTTATGATTAATTTTTTTACACATATTCATGTACATTTTTTGATGAGTTTTCCTATAAAACACTTCAATGAATTGGGTAATGTTTTTACCTTGTGATATGTTGTGTACGGGATTTGGAAGTAAACTTTATCCATGAAGGTACATTGTCCACCACGTGATGTTGTCTTGGTATTTATCGTTGAATTATGATTATTACATGTATTATGTTTCTTACACAGTTCCTATGTTTCCATAATATAATGATACCATTTTATTTTTGTTATTCTCCTATTTATTATGAGACTTTTCTTTTATGAAATCGTCTTATACCTTTGACTCGCACATTATGATTCCTTACCATGTTTATTACATTATAGGTATTTTTAGATCACCCATTTTTTCTATGTATTCCCTATGTTATCTCATTAAATTTTAGGATCTCACTATGAATATTTAAACTAAGACATTTTATTTTCATGTTGATGTTTTATATACCTAGTTATCCAAATACATTAGGCCTTTTAATGCTTATTTTGAATTTAAAATACAATTATGTTTAAAATCACGTAATAATATGTGTAAAATTATTGGGTTTTTATAGTTGTAATTAGAAGAAAGTCTATATATTTTTGGGATTAGTTTTAGAATAATTTAGTGAGAACCATTGGGTTAAGTCTATGTATAAGAAAATATCCTGGAATATTGGTGAAGTATAGAGCGAGTAGTATCCCAGAAATTGAATCCCTATCTAGATACTACCAGTGGATATAGATATAGAATAGTTGTACCTAGGGGTAATGATGTAGAAAAGGGAACATTGGGAATTAACTCAATCTTCACCTTGTGAAATGAAATTTTTCCTTACTACATACCTAGTTTGACACTCTTGGGGGATATTATTTGGAAATTCAAAATCTCTATTCGATCCATCATAAAGGACTTGAAAAAATTGTTAGATTAGAAAATATAATAGGTAAATTTGCATGGATAACCTAGAATTGAAAAAAAAAATATGACATAATTATCATTTATAATTTATTTATTCAATGTTTATAATTTTCCCATTTGTATGATTATTAGTTAAAGTATTATCATTTTTTTAAAATGGTGGGAAATAAAAGAAATTGTTCCAAAAAATAACATGATAAAAAATTGGATTATTTCCCTAATGATATTCCTAACCTTATGCGACATGGAGTGGGAACTTCTAGAACTAAAAGCTCAGCTAACTGATGCTATGAATAGTAGCTTGAATCATGATAAACTCCATCCTTCTCCTAATCAAGAGGAAGTTACAGTCAAGTATTTTATGTGAAAAAAATAATACTATATTTAGTGTATCCTCAGGTCCCCACATCAAGGAACAATGGATTTAATCCAGTAAGATAATATTTTATTTTCCCTAATGATTAGAATAATATAAATTTGTGATTTTCTTTTATCGCATGGATGGGGAAGTCGATCGGTGGTGGACACTGATCAAGAACAAAAGATCCAAATATGATATTTACTCCATGTAATGGAAATAATTTTAGATATCATTTTTCAATAAATATTTTACCTGATGTATCTATATTAAAATTGAGATCTAATTCCTCAAACTAAATAAAAACAAATATGATTCTATATGGTATTCTTAGGAAAACTTTACAATGCTTTCTTGTTATTCCCCAAGATTTATGGTCAATATATAAAGTAATGTATAACACCTATTTTTTGGATTAAATACAATTCTATAAAAATATTTAGTGATTTGCGTCTTTAAAATACATGAATAGATTGTTTTATTACCCTCAAGTTTGTATATATATTGGAGACACTCAATGGTCTAGTGAACCTAGAGACAAAAAGAATAAAATTAAGTTTTATTTTGGAGTATCAATAGATAAATCTCATGGAAGAAAGAAACACCAATATTAAATGTGTCATAAGTGTGGGATGAAGTATCTTCGTAGCTAAATAAATGGAATTAGGATATTATTCAAGTGTAGGAAATAAGGGAATTGGTTTAACAAATGCCGAAGATATATAAAGAAACCTACAAATGAAATGAATGAAAAAAGGGTATAGATTAAAACTCCTCATGAAGTACATGGTTTCAATTATAAGTAACGTGTTAATTATATAATCAAATGCTCTAATCCATGGTTTTTTAGAGACATTCATTGAAAAAAATATTCCCTTAAGATAAAGTAAGGGTATATTTTATCACTACTGTTGAGTTGGATCCCAACAATTATGTAGTGGTAGATATTCTATTTTTTAATTCAATAACAGAAAACTTACTTCTAAATTCTAGTTCTATGAAATGTTTCATATATCCCATGTTTAGTAGAACTATTCAAACACCACTTCAAAACATGGTGTTTGAGCGATTTGTGAGAATAGAAATAGATAAATTGTTTCATACCAAGTATATAAATCCTCCCTATTCAATGTTGATGGGCTAAATCTCTCAGAAAATATCATCTTACTTATATTAGTTGTTTCTGATTCTATATTGACCATGGATCATTTTTCTTTATATAAATCCAATAAAAAATTTCAGGAGAGGGATATCACTCATCACATACCAATTCATCCAAAAATTATTTTCATGTGTATTTAAGAGGATTAATCTCCCATTGAATCTTTTGTTCAATCATGTATGTTATTGACTTATGAGCAAGAATATAAAGCTAAAATAATTGAGACTAAGTTGAGAATTGTAATTAAAGATATACCTATTGTGAGGTATTATACTAAGGTGTTTCCTAAAGAGTTTTTTTGGTCTTCCTCCTGACCAAGCAGTTGATTTATCAATTGAACTTATACATGTATCTTTGCTGATGTCCAAGACTAATTCAAAAATATCTATCTTTGAGTTTGAGGAACCAAAAAATACATAACATGAGAATTGAGAAAAGTGTTTTATATTCCCAAGTGTTTCACTATGGGGTGTGTCGGTCCTTCTGGTTAAGAGGAAGGATGAGTTAATGTGCCTCTATATTTATTATTATGAACCCAAAAAAATCGTTATAAAGAACAAGTATCGTCTACCATAGATAAATAACTTTTTTGATCAACCATTTTGGGCCCAATATTTTTCTATAGTGGACCTTTGATCGAGATGTCACAAATTAATGGAGGCAAAGGATGATATTCCCAAAATTTTCTTTTGAATAATGTATGGTCACTATGAGTTCATTATGGCAGACTTAAAAATCATAAATTATATCTTAATCTTTATGAAATTAATTAATAGATTCATTAGTTATTACCTCAAAAAAAATTTATTTATAGATGATATTTTGTTATACTCTAAAATTAAGGATGAATATGAATATAATTGGAATAATATGCTAAAGACTTTGCGATAAGAGAATCTATATGAAAACTATAGTAAATATGAGTTATGGATGATGGTGGTATCATTGTTAGGGAACATTATAACTAGAAAATGGATATTTATAGACCCTTCTAAGACAAAGAAAATTGAGACTATCCTATAAAAAAATATAATAGTGATCAGTAGTTTCAATAGATTAGTTGGGTATTTATGATAGTTTATGAGAATTATCTCAATCTTTCTAATCTCAATTGTCAAGATTACTCATAATAGAGTAATGTTTTTCTAGACCAGTGAATGTGAAGATAGCATTAGGTAATTTAAAAGATGATTATAATTGCACCAGTCCTCACACTTACCTCAAGTAGAGAACTTTTCATTGTTTATAGTGATCCTTAAAAGAAGTTCTTGGTTTATGTACTTATGAAGAATGATAAAATGGTTGAATATTCCTTAATGAAGTTGAAAACGCATGAAAAAAATATCCAACACATTATCTAGTGTTGGTTTTATTGATCTTCATGTTGAAAATATTATGGAATTATCTATATGGGGAGAGGTGTGAAATATAGATGGATCATAATAGCCTCAAGCATATATTCACATTAAAGTATTTTAATATGAACCAATGAAGATGTTTAGATATGATCAAGGACTATAACTTCTCAATATATTGCCATCTTGGAAAAGAAAACAAAGAGCTAGATAATATAATTAGAAAGGATCTGATGACCTTATGATTGATGATAATTGGGAAGGATTCAATATTATTAGACTTGTAATGGATGGACATGGTAATTGTAAAGAAAGGAAAATTATCATTTTTTATCAATTGATTTATTTACCATCACATCTAGAGAAGATAAATTTTTCTCAAAGAGATGATGTGGAATTTTAGAATAATTTTGAATCTATAAGAAATGGGAGATTCATGGAGTCCAAACTTGATGAAGAATGAGTTGTAAGATTTGGTCCATGACTATATGTAAAATAAAATCCTAAGATAAAGAAGGAGTTGTTGAATGATATAGATGGCTCAACATTCTCCATCCATCCAGGGAGGAAAAAGATACATCAATACCTCATAGATCACTTTTGTTAGGACAATATGAAGAAAGAGGTCATGAAATATGCCTCAAAATGCATGGTATTTCTTCAAGTAAAGGGTTAACTGAAAAATTTCAATGGGATGATACAACCATTAGCCATACCAACATGGAAGTGGTAAAACATAACCATGGACGTTATCACTAGTCTACAGAATAAATCAACAGGAAATAATGATATATGGGTTATGTTGGGTCACCTTTCGAAGACTACCCAATTCATTATAATTTGAGAGTACTTCTATCTTGATGATATTATAATGATATAAATAATAGAGGTGGTTAGGATTCATGGAACACCACTATCAAATATATCTAATCTAGATTGTATATTTACCTCCATGCTTTACAAGAGTCTCTAAAATTATTTAAATACTAAGTTAAAATTTAGTATAACTTATCACCCTTAAATGATAGAGAATATGAGTGGACTATCTAGAAACTATAATATATGTTGAAATTATTCTTAATGGACATAAATGTAGTATGGTATTATCATTTTCCTCTAGTTGAGTTCTCATTAAATAATAGTTTCCACTCAAGCATACAAATGGTTCCATATGAATATATTTGTGGGAAGAAAAGTATAACATCTAAATTATGGGATGAAGTTGGTGAATGTAAGGTTCTATGGCCAAAAATGTTCCTTGAAATGGTGGAAATGATGAATACCATTTAGTATCACATAAGGGATTCACAGCATGGATAGAAGAATTATGATGACAATTGTTGATGAGACCTAGAGTTTGAGGACAAAGATGAAGTGTTTATCTACATATCTCTATGGAGATTTGGGAAGAAGGGAATGTTGTATCCAATGTACATCAACCCCTTTGAGATTCTTGTTCACATTGGAGATGTGCCATATCAAAAATCACACCCACCAACCCTATATCAAGTATAAAATGTATTTCATGTATCCCTCTTAAGTAAGTACATTCTAGATCCCACACATGTACTAAATTTTGAGTTGGTACATCTAGAAAATGATCTATCTTATGGGGAGAAGTTGGTTAAGATATTTGAATATAAGGATAAATCTCTATGAAAAAATACAACATTCCTAGTCAATGTACTATGGTGAAACCATTAGTATGGGGAGGTTACATGGGAAATAGAGGAATTCATTAAGTAGAAGTATCCTCACTAATTTCCCCTTAGTATGTAATAAAAAATTTTCCGATTGAAATTTATTAATAGGGGAAGAACGTAAATATCATAGGTTTTAAAATAAAACTATTCTCAATAGTGTATTCAATACTCAACATTGTGCTTAAACAAATTATGAAATATTATTATACCATAACCTAGCCATTAAACTGATGGGTATGAATAATATTAACCAAATTATCGAATATATATATATATATAAATTTCATACTCAATAAAAAATATTTGATTTATTTATATGAAATAAGAAAAGAATTTTTGGTAAAGTCATTTTATTCTAAAAAAAATGTTTTCTCCAAAAAATATTTTATTTAGTTTTTTGATAAATTATTATAAATAATTTATGGATTTTTTAGAAAATTAATTTGACAAAATTTACTTCATTTTTTAAATCCACATATTAAAATTATCCTATGGCTAATTTTTTTAATTTTTCTGAAAATATTGGTTTTTCGATGACTAATGAAAATACCGATTTTTATTGGAAATTTTATTTTCTTTTCAAGTATTTTCATAATAAAATATTATATTGGAGTATATTTAGATTTCATTAGTTCTTTTTTATTAAACATAATTTAATTATGGTATTTTGAATGAATATTTATGTGAATTTTGTATAAAAATTATATTTAAAATGCATTTTTCTAAAAAAAATATTTCTCTTTAAAAATTGTATGTTTATCTTAAATTAATTTATAACAATTATATAAATTAAATCATGAAAAAAGGACTCTTTTTTTGGAATCATTAGGTTCAAATTTGGTAAATTGTTTACTTTTATTTTTTGTCATTATGTATAGTAACCATAGTAAATAATTATCACCTTTGTAAGGGTAAATAATGCAATTAAGGTTAAAAATTATGTGTTAAGGAGAAAAAATTACCAAAATTATTTCCTTCATTATATTTTATGAGTATATTTTGGATATTTCCATCTAGTTTTAGAAAATATGGAAACATGATTTCATATGTATTTGATTTTTACCTTTATAATATTTAACTAAAATGTAAAGATAAAAATACCACTTTATTTTTTTAATTTATATAATATTTTTCAAAATGATAAAAAAAACTTTTGTTAAATTATAAATAATTTTTTTCATGGGGATTTACTGCTAATTTTTTGGGATCAAATAATTTCCTTAAATGCTTACACAACGTCAACAAAACATTTATTCAACTAATAGAAAAATAAAATAAATGAATTTAAAAAGATAAAAGTAATATAATTTGAATGAATTATTGTGTCCCAATAGTTTTTTAGAAAAAAATAAAATATTATAGGTATTTAAATGGATTATATTCTAATTAATTTTTTTCAGGTTGTTTTCAATGTCAAATTAAATGAATAGATCCAAAAATGAAATTAATATGATATTATAGTAAATAATAATATATTAAATGATTTAAAATTATTAAAAATAATATATTTGAGAAGTTTATATTTATATGTTTAATAATATCAACTATAATAAATTTATTGACCAATTTTCCTATTATAGTGACTATATTTACCCCTAAAGAGTAAAAACTCAGTCATCACAATAATTTTCAAAAACGGTTACCACGAGTTAAAACAGTGAGATACGGGTAAAAAACTAATATGAACTTATAAAAATGTTATTTTATGATATTATTTAATACCATAATCATCCTATATTATAATTATATTAATTTAATGAATTTTTTTCCCGAAAATAAATTTATAATTATATAATATTTTAAGAAATTCTAAGAGTGTCTCTCCCCTCACTTATAAAAGAGAACCTCCTATACTCTTTTATTAACACTTAAAAAGCCTGTTGGTTTATCCAATACCTATCCAAATCCATTACTAAAATCCATACCAATTTTATAGAGGTCTTTATTGCGGATAACACCAACCTTATAGGGTTTAAGGTTTAAAGAAAAGGTAGTTGTCCAAAGAAGATGTATAATCTTTAACTGAAAGTTTTAGTATTATTTGTTCTTTATACCTTGTTAACGTATTATTAAAACATTAAAAAATAATAATAAAATTATATTCCCTATAATTTTATGTTATTATATTAATTTTATCTTGAAATTATATCTCCTCTTCCATAAAATGGGTATGTTGGACTACTACCTCACAAATTGATGTAATTCAATTTCCATAATTTCTTCTCATGGATGGTTATAATGATTGATTAAATAAATATATATTCTATTTTTGATATTATTATGATTCTGTAAAAGTTAATTATTATTTACTTTTCATTTTTTCTATCCACCAAAAATGGAAACATCGTTTATGCGTACGTACGGCCTACCATCACCATGAACAGTATAATTTATTTTTATTTATACCTTTTATAGATGAATATAAATATCTATAAAGTGAATAATTATTTTATTAATATCATGGTTACTATATTAATTTGTTAGAATCATGATCAATTTATAAATAATGATATTGTCAAACCAAAACATGCATGAAAAATAAGGCAGTTATCACCTAGAACAGTGATTTTAATAAATAATTATTAATAAACGGGTCTTGAGACATTATAATAAATTAGTATATGGTATAATTGAGATGATTATATTTCTATAATTATTGTATATTTATTATAAAGTAGATTACATCATGTATGAAAAAATATGAGACTTAAGGTAAGGGATCTCTTTGAACAACCCTTTGTCTTTGAGTTATGATGATTCTCTCTCTAACTTAATTTACCTCTCTCTTTAATGTTATGGAATTATTAAAAATTATATATATGTATCTCACTTTTATACCTATTTTATTATTCTTTTATTTTATTGGGTAATATATTCTTTATGTTCATTTCTCAAATGAATTATTTTAAAAAACTATTTTCATTATGTTATGAGGCTAGATTTTAAAACTCATCTCCTTCAATGGGAAATTATTATGTTTATTCCTTGTAATTTATTTTATTTTTTGGATCACATAAGAATGTACATATTAATATGGGTGTGCCCATATAGTGCTAAAATTTGCTGTTTATTTTTTTATTCTCATGAGATCTTATGTATGGGGTTATGGAGTAAACCTAATCTATTATAGGATAGTGTCCATCATGTGATATTATCTTTGAAGTTATCCTTAAATTATTCTTGTGTCATGTTTTATGTTGTTTCCACAGTTCTTATGTTTCCATGATCTTATTACACCATGTTATTTATATTATTCCATAATGTGGTTACTTATGATCCTTCTCTTTTATGATATCTTTTTATACATTTGACTCGCACATTAGGCTTCCTTGTCATGTTTATTCCTTTACTAGGATTTTAAGATAACCCCTTTTTTATGTGTATTCCCCAGGTTATCCCATTAAATTTTAGGATCTAAAAGGGACTTAGGATATTAATATATATATTAATATAAATACATTTTATTTTCACGGTGATAGTTTATGTACCTAGTCCTCTAAACACACTAGGAAATTCGATACTTGTTTTGTATTTAATGCATAATTATGTTTAAAATCATGTAATAATAAGTGTAAAAAATATTGGGTATCTGTATTCCTTCTATATTATCTTTATTTTCTTATTTTTCTCTTCGTATCCCCTTTAAAAAAATTATAATATTTTTTTTAATATTTCATGGTATGATGCCCTTAATCTAATGGTTAGGATCCTTACCCATTCCTAATCTCGTGATATTGTACTTGGTGTACCACATGTTTTCATGTGGTCATTATATGCTAATTAATATGAGTCGACCCTTATAAATCCAGGCCATCTCAATAATAAAAACACTTCTCTTTCTCAATCATAGTTGATATGAAGCAATATAGTATAGACATGGGACATAGAATATTTTACATGGTTCACCCAAACTAGAATAATCCAAAGATAATGTAAAGAAAATGTCACAATGCACCTAAAAAACTAAATATCACTACATTATTATAATATTGGAGTAATTTCACTAACTCTCTTGGTTTATAAAATTGACAGAGAAGACAACTAAAATCTCTCAAATTCTTTTTCACGACCTGTCCTCCAAGGCTCATGTTGTGACTACCCCAAACCTGCCTCCCAAAGGCCAAATGTTGGTGAGTAGAACTAATGAAATTATCCCATGAGTGGGAGGAATTTTCTTGAGTACCTGTACGCATGCACACAAACCAACCATGTCCCAAATATCTCAAAAGGAAAATATGCATGCCACTAATAACCCACTGAGAAAAGGTACAACCTATAAGTCAAATGGGTCAGAATACAAACCTAGAAAAAGACAAACTAAAAATAGGAAAGTATTAAATATCCCTATAAGACGTCCATAGAAGACCCCACCTGGAGGTTAGGTGAATGGTAGTTGCCTATAGCAGTAGAAGTATGCTCGTCTGTCCCATCACACTGAGAACCACATGGTCCCAGACCACCAAGTTCTTCATCAAAATTTCGATCACCTGCACAGGACACAACACATACGGGAAAATCCCGTATAGGGATGAGTAACATAATACTCAGTTGGTACCCCAAACCACAAAGTAAGGACCATGAAGTAAGACTATACAGTAAGACCATAAATCAAAGACATCTCACACAGGTATAATCTAAAGTATAGAAATCAAGACTATCAATCGTAACACTGAACACCTTGCACTACTAAGGTACTCAAACGTGATGAAAACCATGGAGAATTTGGGTCATATGGATCCACTTCCCACTTAGGCCACCATAGTTAGTCTACAAAAGGCCGCATGTAGCTGATCCACATAGGGTCTCTTAGAGTTGATCTACATAGGGTAGCTTGTAGCTAATCTAGTGAGGGTCTCTTGTAGCAGATCCACATAGGGTCACTCGGTGGTCATCCACACAGGGTCGCTTGGAGCTTATCTACACATGGTTTCTTGGATATAATCCACATAGGGAAGATTGGAGCTGATCCAAATAGGGTCTCTTGTATTCTAGGCCTACAGGGTCACCTGGTCCCACTCCTCCGTAGTCTTTGAATCTCAGCCAGTCACAGGATTCCCACACGTAGCACGCTTTATTATAGGAGAATCCCCTCATGAGAAATTCTTCATATTTCAACTTCCATGAATGTCTCTATAGATAATTCTAAAATAACATCCTCATCAAGAGGGTTACAACACTGTAAATGACTCATCAAATGGATTTTTGGTCTAAAATATATTGATGTTTTTGAAAACAGGGGCTGATTGTGTCCTGGCCCAGTCCAACTTGGTTGGACCAACCCGACCAACCCAATCTAGGGGCCCCTCTTGCCCCGACCCAGTTCGACCAACCCAACCTAACCCGGTTCGGGTCTAGAATGGCTCAATTTGGCATGGCCACTAGTTCAGGCCCTATGGGCCTCTCAGGACCCAACACGGTGCGGTCATGGGTCCAACCTTCCAGGTCACCTAGAAATCCGATTCCATCCTGTTCAGCCCATAATTAGTGGGTTGTCTTGTTCCCAGCATGGGCCACCAAGTATCCTAATTTTATCTTTCCATCCAGGACTGCAAAATTAGGTCAGCTAAATTCATGCTCAGGCATCTTAGTGGCCCAGTTCACACCCCTTGGCTCGGGCTGCACGGCAGGTAGGTCTCCTCCAGCCCACACACCAGGTGGTGCAGTTCATGCGTGTTGCGGTTGGCTAAGTCGGATTCACCTTTTTCTCTCAAGTGGTCCCCAATGGACCACATGCCAGCATGCGTCACGGCCTACACGGTGTGCGTCGCCCTTCCGACGCAGCCAGATGGTTGCATCCCACCTCCGCCAGCCGTCGACCCACACACCGGTGGCTCCTACTGCACCTTCACAGCTTGATCCGACCATGACATCCTCTTTGGTACACCATCATGGTGCGCCGCCCCCCCCCCCCCCCCCCCACTAGTAGGATTTTCCACGGATCACTAAGTCTGCTTCAGTGGTCCGTTATTTGGGTCGTATATGCCTCCATCCTCCATGGGGTGTCTTCTTTTGTGATATGGCCTCGAAAATGATCCCCCATCAGCTCGGAGTTTTGGCCATGAGGAACACATAAGAAATCCCACGGTGTAGGGGCTCGGGTCTTTTTCATGTTGTCCCTCACCCTTCGTGTTAGAGTTTTTAGAACATGGGTGGAAGATTAAGGTTCTATCAAAAATTAATTTTGATGCAAAAAACCCAATAATAAGAACAATCCCACAAGAATAGGCAGTCTTCGGATCAACCTATTCATGGGCTGATTTTAATTTATTGTTTTAGAAATAAGAACGGGTAATTCAAATTATAAAAAGTAATCCCTACCAAGGATAAATGTTGGTAGGGTAATAGCGGGGTCATGGAACTTCATTCTCCATTCTTGATCTTCCACCCATGTTGCTAATGATACTTTGAAGGGAGGATGGATAATGTGTTCTTCATTCATCGTTGGAGAGGATTCCTCATAGTAGATTCATTAAAGAAATTCCCATATCTCACACTGTTTCTCCAACCCGTTATCTCATTAAAATAGAAACACATCATAGTGTTTCTGTTACTCATCGTCGTTGAATCATTACATTATTTAATTTATGAAATAGAATCTATTTTATGCATCTGTTAAAGAGCCAAATTAATGGGATTCATTTAATGATTTTTGGAATCACCTCATTGCCGCACCACAGTGCTGACATCCACCACTCAACGGTGAGGGAAAACAAATAAAATAACTTTTTAATTTATTTTATTTCTCTTCCGAAAGGTAAGAAAATTTAATTTTTCCTTCAACCCACTCTGATCAAGGTTAGGTTCATTCTTATGTAATTTCACAATTCTAGATGCAATGATTCCCTTATATTTTCAGTCCGTACATCCATTTAGATGTTTTTAAAACTACTCACGCGTGCCATTTTAATTCGCATAAAAAAGTTTCAAAAACTCTCTTTCACCCTCGACCCACACTGATCAAGGTTAAGCTCTAACTAATGGAAACACACCCTCAAGAGCTTAATGGTACTATTGTATTTATAATCCATGTTACCCTTTAGGAGTTATAATGATTTGATGATAAAATAATTGATACATAATTATTTTATTTATGGCCAAAAAATAACTTCCACTGTTGGCCCATGTCGGAAAATGTTAGGCTTTGCCTAAGGAAACAATACCATCATGAGCTCAATGATGGTCTCAGATTTTCAATCTGATTCAAAATACACGAGTTATAATCATTTGAAAAATAATAATTTTATTTAATAATTTTATTTATTGTTATTCCATTTTCAGGTTTTCTCATTGAAGGCCTACGCTGACTAAACTTAAGTCACTCTTAGGGTAAACCTGCCATCTTGAAAGCAATGGTGCCCACTAATTTTGGATATGGCCACCTGTTTAATAGTTATTCAACTTTTTTAGCCAAACCACTGATGTGAACTATTTAGAACGTTACATTTTTCGTCGGATCCATACGGGCACTCCGACTCATCGAATTGCATACTGCCTCAGCACCTGGTCTCATAATAATTCCATATAATTTTAAAAAAATACATGGAATTTCTAGGACATTACAATACCCTCAACTTTAGTAATTCATGTCCCTATAAACTAAATGAAGTCTAAACAAACAAATGGGGGTACTGAGAATGAATCTAAGCATGAATCTGAGCATCCTTCTCTAATATGATCTACTAGATATTCTCATGCTACCACTGAATTCACCCTATAGGAATCGAATGTCCATGAAGGACCCTCTCTTGTTGGTTCTCTATCTCCACTTGGAACTCCACAAACATTGTCCCATCGTCAATTTACAGCTTTCCCAAGTCGATGACGTCCGATGGGTCATGCACCTACCTCTTCAACTGTGACACGTGAAAACAATTATGCACCCAATGCATCTGTGGGGGAAGAACTAGGTGGTACATCACCTCACCAAATTTGATCAGAATATGGAAAGGTTCAATGGAACTTAAAGATAACTTCCCACCTTGGGAAATCTTTATATCCCTTATTTATGAGATAATCATTTGAATACATGGTCCCCCTCCTTGAACTCCAAGGGTCTCTGTCACCTATCAGTGTAGGACTTCTGTCAACTCTGTGTAGTATTCATCCAATCTCGGATGACCTCCACCTTCTCAATGGTAGAATGATATATCTTTGTACCAATGAGAGTTCACTCCCCTAGGTTTGTCTAACATAACAGTGACTAGAAAGTTCATCTATACAATGCTTCGAACGGTGCCATACCGATGGTGGAGGGGTAGTTGTTATTGTATGAAAACTCCACCAGTGGTAGGTGGTCCTCCCAACTGTGGCCAAAATCAAGAAGGCGATCATTAAGCATGTCCCCCAATGTTTGTATGGTCCACTCTATCTAACCATCCATCTGTGGGTGAAAGACTGTTCTCAAGCACAGCTATGTCCTAAACGCCTCCTGTAATCCCTTCCACAACTGGGATGTAAAGTTTTCATCACGATCTGAGACTATCGTAAATGTGACTCCATGGAGTCGAACTATATCATGCACATAGTGGCATCCCAAGCTCTCTACTAACTCTGTTCTCAAATGGGTAGGAGGTGAGTTGACTTGGTGAGTAGGTCTACAATCACCCAGATGGTATCATGCCCCCTAGGAATACATGGTAATCCTACCAAAAAGTCCATAGATATCTCATCTTACTTCCACTCTGGTACCTCAAAGGGTTTGTGTCAAACATACTAGAACCTAGTTCTCATCCTTCACTTGCTGACTAGTGAGGTATCTCAAGACAAATTGTACGACTTCCTTATTTATACCCAGCCACCAATACTAATGTCAGAGGACCTGGTACATCTTCACCACACCTAGATGTACCGCCAAAGGCGATGTATGAAACACCAACAACACCTACTCTCACAATGCCACTAGTACTATGGTGATTCCTCTGGAAAGGATGACATGCGCTCCACCTTTCAAATATCCAACAGGGGCATGCCCAGTGGAAATTTGGGCACATGTAGTCTCGCAAATAGCATCTAAGAGTTGAACCTCTTTCACTATCTATAATATTGTATGGGAAACTACCATTGATTGAAGCTAAGATACCTTATCTATATCCACAAAAGATATCTGAAGTGAGGATAACTACTATAAGGCCTCGTTTAGTAGCTGGGAACGCAATATCTTACTGAGAGCATCTACTATCGTGTTCCCCTTCCAAGATGTATAGACTATCCCAAAGTTGTAGTCTTGGAGGAACTCTATCCAATGTCATTTTCTCATATTCAGATCCTTTTGAGAAAAGATAAACATGATACTCTTATGGTCAGTGTTGAAAATGAATTATTCTTTCATAAGATAGTGTCTCCATATCTTTAGTGCGAAGACTACTGTATCCAACTCAAGTTCATTAGTCGTATAGTTCAGTGTAGGTGGTCTCAATTTTTGTGATCCATAAGAAATTACACATTTCCTATGAATTAGGACACAACCAAGCATGGTTCCTAATGTGTTAGAGTACACTGTGTAGTTGGTTCCCTCCCCTGGAAATCTCAACATATGAGCACTAATTAAGCTCTACCTCAGCTGCTGAAAGCTCTACTGGCATCCTTTTGTCCAAACGAAGGGTTTTCCCTTCTACTAGAACTAAAGGAATTATCCCACGAGTGGGAGGAATTTTATTGAGTACTTGTACAAATTCACACACACAAAACCACGTCCCAAACAGCTGAAAAGGAAAAAATTCATGCCACTAAACAACCACTGAGTAAAGATACAAGTTTTAAGTCAAATGGGCCAGAATACAAACCTAACAAAAGACAAACAAAAAATAGGAATGTACATAATATTTCTATAAGACATCTTAAAAAGACCCCACCTAAAGGGTAGGTGAATGGTAGCTACCTATATCCATATAAGTATGCTCATCCATCCCATCTCACCAAGAACCACTAGGTCCCAAACCACCAAGGTCTCCTTCAAAGCATCCATACATCCCGTCTCACGAAGAACCACCTAGTCCCAGAACACCAAGGTCTTATTTAAAGCATCGATCACCTGCACGAGACATGATGTGTGCAGGCAAAGCCTGTGTAGGGTTGATTAACAAAATACTCAGTAGGGACCCCAAACCACAAACTAAGGATTGGGATGCAAGGCCACATAGTAATACCATAATGAAAATACTGCTCACATGGGTATAATCTAAAGTACAGAAAGCAAGACTATCAGTTGTAACAATAAAAACCTTTAACTACTAATTTTATTATCCTTGATGAGTATCGTGAGTCTTCTAGGTCACAAAGAGACACTTCCCACTTACTCCATCCTAGATGGTCCACACAGGACTGCTTGTAGCTTCTTTACATAGGGTGGCTTAGAGCAGATCCACACAGGGTCGCTTGGAGCTTATCCACAGAGGTTTTCTACGTGTTGATCCACAAGGGGTCGCTTAGAGATGATCCAAATAGGGTTTCATGGAGCTGGTCCACTGATGGTTTCTTGTCTTCTAGGCCTATAGGATCACTTGGGCTCGCTCATCAATAGTATTCACGTCTCAGCCTGCTGTAGGATTCCCGCATGTAGCACGCTTTATATTAATAAAATAATTCCTTAATCCATTCATCATATTTCGAATTTAATAAAATCATACATAGATCATTACAAATGAACCACCTCATTTAGAGGGTTCCAACACCGCAAATGGATCATTGAACAGACGCACGGTCTAAAAGATATTGATGTTTTAGTAAATAGGGGTCAGTTATGTCCAGGCCCAGTCTGACTTGGTCAAACTGACCCGACCAACTCATCCCGAGGGGCCCAACTTATCCCGACCTAGTTCACCTAACCAGAACCGACCCATTTTGGGTCTGAGTCGGCCCGGTCACTAGGTCAAGCTCTTTGGGCCTTGCTGGACCCAACCTAGTTCGGCCTTAGGTCCAGCCCACCGGGTCGCCTAACGACCTGGTTCCATCTAGCCTGGCCCGCAATAGGTGGGCTAGTTTATTCCCAGCCCAGGCCATTGAAGGGATAGATATGATCCTACTGGCTGGACCCACAAAATAGGGTTGTCTTAATTCTATCTTGGGGTGATCAGCGGCTCGGTCCCCCCCCCTAGGCCAGCCCACACAATGGCCTGGTCTTCTCCAACCCAGATGCCAGGTGGCCTCTGGTTCATGGGCGTATCACCGGCTAAGTTAGGTGCCCCTTTTTCCCACAAATGCTCCACACTAAACCACATTTTAGTATGTTCTGTGACCCGCATGGCGCAGGCCACCCTTCCGACATGGTCGGATGGCTGTGTCCCACATCCACCAGTCGTCAGCCTGAGCATCCGTGGTTCTTATTGCACCACTGGGGCCCGAGACGGCTACGAAATCCTACTTGGCATGCGGCTACCCACCCATGGCCGCAGTCTCCATCCAACATTACTGGTCACCGATGCACTGGCATGATTTTTTTTGGACCACTGGGTCTACTCTAGTGGTATGTTCTTTGGACTGTCTACACTTCCAACCTCTATGGGGTATCATCTTCCATGCTACGGCCTCAAAAATGTTCCACTATCAACTAGGAGGTTTTTCCAGGTGTAATGAACAAGAACTCCCATGACGGAGGGGCACAGGCTTTGTTTGTGCCAGACCGCACCCTCCACCTTTGAGTTTTTAAAACAAGGGAAGAAGATTAAGGTTCTATCAAAAATTAATCCTGATGCAAAAAACAATGAGAATAAGAACCATGCTGCACGAAAAAGAAATCCATGGATCAACTTGTTCATTGGTTGATCCAAGTTCATCGTTTTAGAAAGATGAACAATGTATTCAAATTACAAAAAGTAACCCCTACCTCATATAGATATTAGTCAGGGAAGAGTTGGGTCATGCACCTTCGTTCCATGTTCTTGATCTATCACCCATGTTGCTAGAAAACCTTCAAAGGGTGGAAGAAGAATGTATTCGCCATTGGTTTTTAGTGTTGATTCCTCAACATAGATTCATTAGAGATATTCCCAGATCTCCTACTATTTCTCTATCCCGTTATCTCATTAAAAGAGAAATGGGTCACAGAGTTTCTATTACGCTGTGTTGTTGCATTGTTAAGATGTTTTATTTATGAAACATTGTCTCTATTACACTTTAGTTAAAGGGCCTCATTAATGGGATTCATTTAATGGTTTTATTCATCACCTCATCAACGCACTACAGTGCGGGCGTGCCACCACTCAACGGTGAGGAAAAACAAATAAAATTACTTTTTAATTTATTTTATTTCTCTTCTAAAATGTCTAAAAAATAACTTTTTCCCTCAAGCCACATAGGTCGAGGTTATGTCTATTCTTAGGCAATGTTTTAATTTTGGATGCAACGGTGCCCTCAGATTTTTAATTCGGGAATCCGTTTAGAAGTATTGAAACCCGCGCATGCACACCATTTTAATTTTCTTAAAAAAAGTTCCAAAAAACTATCTTTCACCCTCGACCCATGGTGGTCAAATTTAAGAGTCGAATTTAAGATCAACCTAATAGAAACATGCTATCAAGATATCAATGGTACTCTTAGATTTCAAATCTGAGTTACGATTTAGGATTTATAAGGATTTGAAAATAAAATAATTATTACTTAATTATTTTAATTATGGCCAAAAACTAACTTCCACTGTTGGCCCATGCCAGCCAATGTTAGGCTATGCTTAAGAAAAGCATAATCTTATGAGCTCAATGGTGGTATATGATTTTTAATCTGAGTCACCATTTGTGAGTTATAAGCATTTAAAAAATATTTAATTATTTTATTTATGGTTATGCCATTTTTCTGTTTTCTTACTAGAGGCATATTAAACTTAAGTTACACCTAGGGTAAACCCATAATCCTAATCAAAACTATTCCCCTGTATTTCTGATATGGGCACTCATTAAAGAGTTATTCCACTTTTTAGGAAAACCTCTCATGTGCGCTATTTAAAACTTAACATTTTTCGATGGTTCCTTTTGGAAACTTCAGGCCTCATAATCACATGATGCCTCAGTGCCTGGTCTCAAAATATTATTATATAACACAAAAAATTATATATAATTTCTGGGATATTACATTCTTATGGAACACACTAATTCTCCATGTAAAACTAACATCAATCTTTACAAACAGATAATAATTTAAACCCAATGATATTGAATCAATTTTTCCAACTTATTAAGCTTTAATAACTATAAAAAACTTCTATCATAAGTCTATTGGAACACCAAACCCACTTATTTCCTATGTATGTTTGGAATTCATCACCTCCCTTTCCTAAGATTTTTTAATTCCCCTCTATTTACTATTGATATTCCTCTTTTTTCTTCTTTTACCCTTTATAAAATTACTACTAGTAGTTTTTCTAATCTTGGGTGGTATCAATACCTTAATCAAATGGTAAGGATTTTTACCATTTTATACATTTATGAAATTATTCCCAGTTCACTACATATTTTTATTTGGTCATTACATGCCAATTAATCAAACTCAATACTTTGATATCCATGCCAACTCATTAATTTTTGAATTCTAGTTGTAATTATAAAACGCATTTCCCAAAACATGGAACACTTATCCATGATAGTATATGTCTTAGTTTCATAAATACTATGTTTTGGTCTCCCTTCTATGAAGTGGGGATTGTTCGAAGACCATATTCACAAAATCAGGAAACATATTCTATTTTAATTCACCATGATTTAAAATAATATTCAAAATCTTCTTCGATCCTGAACATTCCTATGGTTGTTATGTTTCATAAAAATGTAATAGCACTTTTTAGAAATATTGGAAGTAAATAAATACCAAATCCATAGATATCCTATGAATGATAGATGAAACATATGATAAAACTAAAATGATGAACTATTGTAAATATGATTAACTTACACTGAAGAGCCATTGTAACATTTTTATCTCCATATGATGAGTTTTACAATGATCGTAATATGAAAAACAAATCTCCCCACATACATAGTATATCCATGAGTTTCAATAAATAATATGACATTTAATATTTATATCGTGATAAGAAAAAAATTGGCGTAAAACAATGTGCCACACGCAATGAACGCTTTTCAAATTTTTCAGACCATTAGACCTCTAGTGATCCTTCTGACGGCTCCTTCAGTGTCGTCGTCCTACATCCCCGACTCTGGATCTGGCCCTGAGGGTTCTCCTAGTTAACTGGTGGATGGCGCCTCCCCCTAAAGTCCTTTTAGAATAGTGATCACCATCATAGATCCACTTTGCAGCTCTATATGCTCCTCCCAGCTTCCTTGTTTTCCAGCAGCCCCTCCGGTGGCTCTGGAGGTCTCGCAGGATGGTTCAGGTCTGTCCCTGGACTTCTCAGGGGTGTAGTTTGATGGGTCTATGGCTAGTTTTAAATGGATGCTTGTGGCTCGGTTTGGAGCTGAATAACCTCTTATTCAGGTCTTCAAATGCTGGGTGGACTCCTGGGGGATTATGGCGTAGGTTTGAATTTATCTGATTCACCGCCTCTACTTTTGCCTGGTTTTTTCCTTAGAAGGGGACTTTTTCCATGTGAGGTGTAGAGATCCCCGACGTGTGGGTCAGTGGAAGTTTGTGTTGGGGCGCAGTGGAGGTGTGTGGTACCTCAAACACACAAAACGGGAGCAAGAACAGAGCAACACACAATTTTTACGTGGTTCAGCCATCCAGCCTATAACCACAGGACAAGCAGGACCTCTCTCTATTATCTCTCCGGTCTCGTCGGAGGAACACCAAAATTACACAAGGATTACAACACATAGAGCTCATTCAAACAAAGGGATTCAATCCCTTCTAAATAGAGGATGGAAAACCATTTCTTCTCCGGTTGGTGGAGGGTAGCTCATCTAACCTTGGAGTCCTCCCGGCCGGCTGCTCACCCACCTTGACCGCCCACCAATGGAGACTCCACCATGTTGCTGCGGTTGTTGACGTCAAAGGAGACTTCATCCACCCAACCACCCCATATTGGGAGTGGCCCCCACAAATCTCCCCCTCACGACCAATTTGGGGTAGAAGCTTGACCTGCAGTCTCCTTGCAGGTGTTGAAAATTTCATCAGCAAATCGAACACGCTTCTTCACGCCAGATGATGTGGCACTTCCACCATATTCATTCAATCTCGAGCTAACTGCGGTCTCCATAAAATGATACAACCATTGGGACTCCTTCCAAGTAAACATCGCTATATCCCCATGTGAGACTTCCAACAATACACCTAATATAAAAATCTTGAATCCTCTTGCATCCAGCCTACTCAATGATATCAAGTTCCGTCTCATCCTCGGAACAAATTTTACGTCAGCTAGTTTTCATACTCCTCCATCAGTTGTCTTTAATTTCACTACCCCGACTCCTTGAACATCGCATATTGACCCATCACTAAGTCTCACCGAGTCTCACACCTGCTGAAAAGTATCAAATGTACCTCTCATTGTACATATGTGTGTTGAGCTCCCTGAATCCAGAACCCATCCATCTTCCTTTGGATTTTGAGCCCGCTCCTTCTTCCTTCTCAGAAAATGACCTTCCCACTTCATGTGGTCATATCGTTTGCAGTAATTAAACTGCACTTCTTCTCGTTCAACTCACTCATCTGGGTGCATGCTTCCCATTATCATGCAGATTTCATCATCTTCTGATAATCCTGTAATGTTCACATCCTCCTCTTCAACTTTATTCTTCCCAGCAACGTACCGCTTGCTCTCTCCACAGTCACTTTTATAGTGACCCTTCTTCTCGCACCAGAAACACGTGATTTCTCTAGGAACACACCCCTTGGATTTTGGCCACCATTCTTTACCTCCTGACTATCGATGTCGGGTCCTCCCATGCAGATCATCTCACATCGCCATTATTTGCTCGCTTGAATGTGTCGTAGACCTTCGAAATGCTTCTGAATCTTGAAGCGACGCCATCACATCATGTAGCTTCAATGTCTCCTTCCTAACGAGAAATTCAGTCACAAGCCCATGAAATGAGCTTGGTAGGGATGACAAAAGAAAAATCTATTTTTCTTCCTCTCCAACCATCACATCAAGCCCCAATAACTGTGTCAGGATCTTGTTGAATTTGTTGGTGTGATCCAAAAAATTCGTTCCCTCGTCCATGCGCAACTGGTACAGTTTTTTCTTCAAGAATAATTTTTTGGTGAGCGACTTCGCCATATATCGCTGCTCCAACTTCTTCTAGATCTCGTTCGGTGATGTCTCGTCTAACACCGATTACTTTACCTCATTCGCCAGACATAGCCGAATTGTGCTGACGACCCGTATCTCAAGCTCTTCCCAATCATCAGCACTAGTTGTCTCGGGCTTTTCTCAGATTAACAGTTTGATCATGCCCTGCTGCACCAAAAGATCGTTCACCATGCATTTCCACAAGCTGAAATTGTTTCGACCATCAAACTTCTTGATATCAAATCTTGGCAGTGCTCCTCCACCCATCATCGTCATCGTCGCAAAACAAGATCACCACCGTCGATGCCTCACCCTTCTTAAACCACCTGATAGAGTGATAATTTTGAAAACTAACCATACGGATGCGTCCGTAATGGTCAAAATAGTCGGAATCGACTCCTGGATCACTAAAATCGGACATCAATTGACCAAGATATGTTCACAACATGTTCAATGGTCCAGATATCCCGCTGACGTGGCGCTGACATGGCACGCCAGAGTTTCTACCGGAAACTCGCTGGAATTATAGCCGGTGGCGTGAACAGTTTCTTCTTCTCTGGCACGGGTTACTGTTCACCCGCGGGATTGACCGAACTTTGACCGGCCATATCTCGTTCGTTTCAACTCCATTTTCTTCGCCGCTTGCACTGTTGTAATCATCTCGTCGTCCTCTTCACGAATCTGGCCTCAGAAAAATTTTCCGACCACTTTCAATTTTCTGGCCACCGGAAAACTCATCGTCGCCTCACTGGTTCACCTCAGTTTGCTCCAACTCGCCTCTGATACCACTTATTGGGATGCAGCGGAGGTGCATGGTACCTAAAACACACAAAACAGGAGCAAGAATAGAGCAACACACAATTTTTACGTGGTTCGGTCGTCCAGCCTACATCCACGAGAGAAGCAGGACCTCTCTCTATTATCTCTCCGGTCTCATCGGAGGAACACCAAAATTACACAAGGATTACCACACACACAGCTCACCCAAACAAAGGGATTCAATCCCGTTTAAATGGAGGAAGGAAACCCATTTCTTATCCGGTTGGTGGAGGGTAGCTCATCTAACCTTGGAGTCCTCCATGTCGGCTGCTCACCCACCTTGACCGCCAACCAAAGGAGACTCCACCATGTTGTTGCGGTTGTTGACATCAAAGGAGACTTCATCTGCCCAATCACCCCATATTGGGAGTGGCCCCCACAGTTTGGCCTGGCACGGTGGTCGCTGGAGGCTCACAGAGGCAAGGAAAGACCGAAGAAGGAGGTCTGGATTAACCTCCCTGGGCTCCCCCTGCCCTTTTAGAACAAATCTATCCTCAAAGCTATAGTATACTCCCTTGGAGGATTCCTATGTGTGGACTAGTGAACTCAGAGTGGTGCGGATCTATCGGTCACCTGTTTGTGCCCAGAGCCTGACCTTCCCTCTCCCATCCCAGATAAAATCTCCCTGAGAGTTTAGGGATCAGTGTTATGGTCTCAAGTCATAGTATTCTCGGTGTTCCCCAAGTTCTGTTCCTCTTGCCTCCTCCAAGGGAACTCCCTGAAAATGTGCAAACGTTAGCGACATGTCTTACCCCGGGAGGACATCAGGCCTATCCAGGGGCATGGTGCTCCTGCCCGAAGGTCGATGGGACCCTCCCCCAGTTTCCAGTCAGCTGTTCAGGTAAATTCCTCTCCTGTGGTTTCAGTCCAGCCATAGTGTCTTCCATGCCCCTCCTCTTCGGATGCTGGATGTCTCCCTGCATGGACCTAGCCTATCGGCCCCAAAGGGACTCCAACGCATGGTTGGCAGCAGAGTCTGGGTGGATCCAAGGCCCTCACTAGCTCAATTCGACGAGTGGGATTTTGGAATCCTTATTTCAGGGTTCTGCTGGCAAGACGGATCCCTTGCCACTGCTCTCCTTGCTCCCAGCGGTGGACTTTGAAGTTGTTGATCTACTAGAATTGGGGGTCAAGCCAGCAGTCCCCCCCCCCCATTGTTGGAAGGGGCTAGTGTAAATTATGTGTTCAATACAACAAGGCCATTGGAGTTAACCAGCTAGTCATCATAGGAGAAAGGAAAACGAACTCTGATGATGTCACCCCCCAGTGTGACTAGGGGGAAGACTCTGAAGCTTATATCTCACCTGTATGTCTCTTCTCCTGGTCTTGAGGATAGAGGTTTGAGGGTGTGCACCTGGTCTAAGTCAAAACTACAAAGGTTTCAGACTTGGGAATGTTGCCCCTCCACATCTGAGACCAAGTCACTTGGGGCCAAAGTCGGGCTGGAGGGGATCTAATGTTACCCATTCTTATCTGGATTGCTCACGGTCTCAGGGAAAGAGTTAAAACAGACATCATGACTTCGGAGATCAAGAAGTACAAAGATCTAGTTGTTGTGGTTCTGGAACACAAACAAAACCCAAGTAAAATACAATAGTGTTCTAAATTGATCAAAATGTTGGGGTTTATGCATGCTTCTCCAACTAACCAGCACATTTGGTTCTTATGGGAAAGAGACATTTTGGTGGATCTCATACAGGCAAGGGACTAATTTATCATGATAAGGGTGAAGATAGGCCTCTACTCTGTCTTAGTTTCCTTCTTGTATGGAAGTTGTGACATTTTGAGGAGAGATTCTTTGTGGCAAGAGCAGAGTGATTTCGACCCAGGAGAGGATCCCTGGTTATTTGGGGGCGGCATCAATACCATCACTGAACCAGCTGAGAAAAAGGGACGTGGGGCATTTCCACATCGAGCTAACATAGAATTTTTCCAGTTCATGGAAAGAAAGGGCCTTATGGATATGGGATATTCTGAGGATCCTTTCACATGGTGCAACAATCAAAGAGGAAATAGAGGTTGTTGGAGCCGGCTTGACAGATGCCTTGCGAACTTACATGCCATCGATGTGTTTCCAAATTCCATGGTGATCCATCTGGTCTGAGGTATATCTGATCACTCTCCACTACTTTTATCTTAGAATCCCATGCAGGTCTCCCCAGAAAGGTTTAGATTCTATGACAATTGGACGTGCCATCTCGAGTTCCTTAACCTAGTAAGGAACTCATGGGAGGAAACAGTGCAAGGGCTCCACTGGGTGGGCATTCATAACAATATCAGGTGCCTAAAACAGGTGCTTAAAGCATGGGAAGGATCCCTTCCCTCTATCGACCAAGAGGTGGATGATCTTAAGTGTCTGATTGAGCATCTGGAAGGTGAGATGGAGGAATATTGGAATGATTTGATTTTTGAATTCCTTTCATCCAAAAAGGACCATATGAAGGAGTTAATTCTTAAACATGAACGTCTGGCCCGTGAAAGATCGAGGATAAAGTGGATACATGAGGGAGACAAGAACACAACACTCTTCCATGAATGCATCATGGAGAAACGTCGACCAACCAATCCCAACATTAGGATGGAAGATGGATCATACACAGATGATAGTGACATAGTGGGTGGGATGGAATCATCCTACTTTGAAGACCTTCTTGTTGGCCAGAACCCGAGGATGGATGGCAGGGACCCAAGCGGTGGTGCTGATCTGTGGGATGTAATTCCCATCCGAGTCTCTAATGAGGAGAACCAATTCTTCGAAAGAACTCTAGATGAGTAGGAGGTTCATGCGGTAATGCTAAATCTTGACCTGGGTAGCACTTCGGGGCCAGAATGCTTCCCTGGATAATTCTATAGAGCTTCGTGGGAAGTTTTCAAGGAGGATATCGTTTCTGCAGTCTAGGATTTTCTTCGAGGAGGAGCTCTGCCTCCGGATGCTTGTTCTACGACCCTGGTTCTTATCCCGAAGGTGAAGGCTCCTACCTCCCTACTCCAGTACTGTCGAGTGAGCATGTGTAATTTCACCTATATGATTCCTGCGAGTATCATAAACATGAGGCTGTCCAAGTGTCTTCCTTGGTGGATATCCATAGAACAACACAACTTTGTAAGGGGGAGGTCAATATAGGGGGGATTGCTCTAGCTAAAGAGATGTTCAACGACCTAAATAACAAGAACCATGGTTCCAATATGGTCATGAAACTGGACATGAGAAAGGTGTACGACAGAGTGGAATGGGGATTTATTAATAGGGTCTTCACATGCATGGGAATATCTCATAAGGCCTTATACATCCTCTTCAGATGTTTCAACTCACCATGGATGGATGTGTCCTTCATGGGGAAAACCCGCACATTCTTCAAGGCTACCAGAGGCTTACAACAAGGTGATCCGATCTCTCTGAGTTTTTTTATTCTTATGCATGAAACTCTTAGCAGGATTCTTAACCGAGGAATTTCCAATGGAGTTATTACTCCTTTCCGGAGGAAAGGGAACCAGCCTCACACATCGCACCTGATTTTTACGGGTGACATAATTATTTTCTCGAATTCAGGGAGGAGGTCTGTGCAGGCCATCGAGAGGACTTTGGAGGAGTACTACTGCTGGAGTGGGCAATTGATTAACCATGACAAAAGCAACTTGTACTTTGCCAAAAAAAAATGCACGACATGGAGGGATGATTACCTATGTAGGAGGATGGACATACAGGTGGGATCTCTTCCAATGGAATATCTATGATCTCTAATTTCTTCAGGAAGAATGTGAGTACGGGACTATGATCAGTTGGTGAGCAGGATCACTGGCCATGTTCTAAATTGGAAAATCCACTTTCTTTCTTACGGCTGATACATCACCCTCATCAACAGTGTTCTGATGTCTATTCCAGTGCATGATTTGGCTTCCTCTTCAATGCCTAAAGGGGTTATCAGATCTATTGACAGGATTCTGGCAGGGTTCCTCTAGGATTCGGCTGGGGAAGGGAAGAGGCACTGGGTCTCGTGGGGGAGAATGGCTCGGCTGATAAAGGAGGGGGGAATTAACGTAAGGTGTGTCGAGGGAATGGTGCACTGCATGTATGGAAAGCTGGTTGGGAGATCATGGAAAATCAAACCCTCTGGGGGAGGATCATGCACCACACCTACACCAAATTTACCGAAAATTGAAGCGTCCACAGAACCTCCTTCTGGAAGATGATTTGTCCACTGGTCTCGCCCCTTCTGTAACATTCCCACTGGATTGTGGGAGATGCTAGTATCCCTTTCTGGAGCACCAACTGGACAGGATCCGAACATGGCTTCCCGGGATGCCTGAAACCCACGATCACCTTCAAGGAGCCGAGCTTATATCCGAATTTTGTTAAAGCCATACTGGATAAGGATCATAAACACATTTTCAATTCTATCTACTTCATCTCAGAGCCGGACAAGTGTGTGTTTGCTCCCTCCCATTCAGGAAAGTTCACCGAAAAGGACATTCACAGGATCTAGAATCCCCAGGCTCCGCACGACAACCGGTTTGAGAGAATGTGGTGAAAAAACATCCATCCAAATACAACTTTCTTGTCTGGAGAGTGAGGAACTCGGAGATCCCTTCTGATAAGAGCATCATGAAAATGGGTATCATCCTTGCCTCTTGGTGCCAGTTCTGTAGCAAAAAAAGCAAGGAGACTACCGACCACATATTTTTTGAAGGAGAATGGGCTAAGGACATCTGGAAGTATTTTGGTGTTCATACAGCGGAACCCCCTATTGAGCTCTGAGGTCCAGCAATCCTTGAGAGATGGTTCCAGGGGACTCCGGACAACGGACCGGAGTGGATAGCGCTTACAGTTGTTTTCAGTGATGGTTCTTGGTGTCTTTGGAAGGCGCAGAACAATGTAAGATGCGAGGGGTGAAACTCATTAGGGGGGGGGGGGTTCCATCATCGTGCGTACTAAATTCCTGCTCAGGGATATGGATCCCCTTCTCAAGGGATGGCTGGAAGCTTCCTGCCTTCGAACATTGTAGGCTTGTCCCGAGTAGGCTATTCCCATGGTGGGTTTGCAAGGACTGTGGGTAAAATGGAACCCCCCAGCAGAAGGTCTCAAACTTAACACCAATGGCTCATGCAACTCAGGTGTCATGCGAGGAGGAGGAGTGGTCTGTAATTCAGAAGGAGGTGTACTCCTCACATTCGCAGCGCACTTTGGTAATAGATGCACACTTCTAGTGGAGGCCAAGGCTCTCCTCACTGGGCTCAACTTATGTAATCAAAAATATATGGACATCTCCCATGTGGAAACCGACTCAAATATCATCCATGACTCCCTGCTGGATAGAGGATCCACTCCCTGGTCAGTAATTTATATCATTAGGACATGTAAGGAACTTATGAAGAGGAAAATGCAAGTTACACATACATGGAGAGAGGGGAATAAAGTCGCAGATTATATGGCCTCCCTTTTCATCAATGGCTAAAATTTCACTTGCCTATCTAATGCCATCTCCTTGAAGCTGAAGGGGGTGAATTTAATTCACGGTGACACCCAAGGTATCCATTATTTTACACCCCCTAGGCCGGTGTTTCATGGCCTCAATCTGTCATTCAATCATTCATTCTCTTGTATTTTCTCTTGAATAAATATATAACAATGATGATGATGATATGACATTTAGATGGGATCCACATTTTCTCCATGGTATTATGGAACCTATATATTCAAAGGATAAATATTAAAGATATCTTTGGGTATTAGAATGTTCAACCAAGTACGAATTTATCACATACACTATAATAACAAGATATTGTTTATATAGTCATTGAGGATTATTCTTTGGTAGTCACATTTACCCAGGAATTGTAACATATGAATAAATAGTTCTCTAAACTCATGAAACTCTTTAATGAATAACCTCATATATGTTACTTCTTTTCTAAAAGTTCCTTGAATGATAGTCTTTGTGGGAGAATTAATAAATGATAATTATTATATTTTTTACACAATTTTTAATTTCGTAGGCATGAAAATCATAATTTCCATGTAAGATGATATTGTTTATATATATATATATATATATATATATCACATATTCATATAATTATTTAGGGAATACTCCCACTAATCTACCACTTATACTAATTTTCCATCTATTTGTTAAAATATATTGGAATTTATTCCTTCAACCCATTGGTGGTATATTTTAATAAATTCTTATTTTCAAATAAAATTTTTTCTAAAAAATTAAAATTACATATGTGATATAGTTTATTAGTTTAATTTACCTAATATAATGAAATAAATGTTATTTATTAAAAAAAGGATTTTTGTATCTTAGAAAGATATTTTGAAGATAATATAATGTCTAATAGGCTAGTGGTAGTATGTTTTGACTTAAATAGTTTTAAGTTAAAAAATAAATAATTAAACCAATCTATGTTTAAAGATAATTTTACTTAATATCCTAAGAGAGTTAGGATATATTAGTAAACAATAATGTATATAGTTGAATTATTTTATGGATAAATTTTGATGGAATAATGTTTAAAGGAATATTATAATGTAGTTATAAAGAGTTATAAGTAGATAGTAGAAGTTGAAATCATAACATTTGATGTTTTGAAGCTAATAAGTTTGAATATGTTCAAGAAATTTAATAGTTAGGAATATGATTCCTATGTCTTACCATAATTTAAAATATATTTCTAAATACCCCTACCCCCATAACCAAAATTTAGTGGTTTATTGGTTACATTAGTACTGGATATAGGTGATCAAATCCCAATGAACTGAGTAATTTAGTAGTCTTGGTAAACTAGATACACACCTGAGTCTCACATTATATTTGAAAACATAAAATGAAAAACACAGTGAGATTAAATATTATGCATCCTTGAACTCATTCACATATTCATTATTTATAACCTGGGTAAAGGAAAAAAATAGAGGGTGATCTCATATTCTTAGTTAGGGTATGCATACTGTAAAATCTATATTGATTAAATAATTCCTAATCAATATGGAAAGGTAAATAACTAAGAATACATGTTATTTAAACTATAAGTTGATCCCGATGAATAATATGGAAGGAATAAATTAAGATCAAATGATGTTATGGAAATAATAACATGATATTTAAACCTATCCATGGATATAATAACTAACCTAATAATCATTTGGACATTAAAAACTGATTTTATAATGATGTAATGTATAATGTTGGGCATCTAAACCATATCAATGAGACCTCATACAAAGATAATTTAAACTAGGGGTATACATACACCAAAAACCCCATTCAATTAAGCTATAATACCAGTTTTCTTAATGAGAACTACTGATTAATCAAGGGTAATGTAATTATGATCCCAACCAGTCACATAAAAAGTCCACTTCATTCATAATATGAATAAACAATACAACATAATCAACATGCATAATTAAAATACTATATGTATAAGAAGAACTAGAAAATAAAATTTCAATAAATTACCTAGTCAAAATAATCATAAAACATCAATAAAAATTTAAAGGATGCTATCATTACAACATATGAACAGTGTATAATAAAAGGGTTACTATTTTTGATGAATATAAATACCATACAAAAATCATTAAAAAAATTATTGAGGATAATATCCTTTTCAATTTGAAATAAATTTTTAAAAACTAAAAATTTACAGTATATTATGGAAAAATATTTATCTTAAAATAATCAGGGAAAATTTTAAAGTAATATTCAATTTAATTAGTGACAATGATAGTGGGAAAACTCTATTTATGCTAAGTACATTAAAAGACATATTCCTTTCACAATTCTGATAAAAAGTAAAAAATAAATAGATTTAAAAATGATAAAGAAGATTAATTTTAAAAAAAATTATAAAAAGTTAAACATGGGTTCAAATATATTTAATAAATCATGTTAGAGTACTAAAAATATTCTCTAAATCATTTCATGTAAAATTTGTTTATGGGAGAACAATATTCCCAACCATATAGAAAAAATATTTAGTTTTACTTAAAAATATGTTTTTAGTATCTTGAGTACTTAAAGAGTGTAAAATTAAAGGAAAACTTATAATTTTAAAAGATATACATAGGAAAATAAAATATTTTTTGTTTAATTTAGAAATACCAAATAATTCCCCCATCAGATACTTAAACATAAATAATCCAGAATAATGATGAGACTGTGAAATAAGCCCTTAAAACTTTGGTAACTTTTGAATCATAATACCCATCAAAGAAATAAATTTAAATTAAACATTAAATACCATGAATATAAATATATTCAAGACATTATTAGATATGTCTCATAAAACTAAATAGGTGCATAATTCTAAATATGTCCATATAAAGAGGAAATTGAGATGAAATCTATTACAAAGATCATACTGTTGAAGTGATAATTAATCGATGAATTGATTATGAGTATAAAATTTAAATACACATCAAACAATTTAAAATAGAACATTAAATAATCAAACTTAATTACACACATAATCTTAGTATATAAAATTCAATGAAGAAATAATATAACCCAGTGAAAAGAAATTAAGTTATGAAACCCCTTACCACTGGGTAACTTTCAAGCCAAATCCCCTTGGATGAAATAATATAAATTTTAAATTACAGTAACATTAAGTATGAAGAATTCATGAAATAACATGTATATTTGGAACTATATACACCATATAAATTAAATTAGGTGAAAAATATTTAAATATTCTCTAATAAAGGGGAATTGAGAATAAATCCCTCACCTCAGGTCAAAATCACCACCTACATTCTTTATCTTCCTGAAAAATAACCTTATGTTAATTATTTACTTTATTAATAAAATTTTAATTTTTATTATTCCTTTTATATATTTTATTACCATGTTATATTTAATTACATAATTAATGAAGTTAATGTCGGGGATTTTGATAATATTTGGTTTATATTTCCAAAATGACATCGGTATGTTGACTATGGTAAAATAGGTCATTATTCCATCAAATAAATAATAATAATAATTAAATAATAATAATTTATATATATAAATTATAATTTTAAATGAAACCTTGAAACATGGTAATGAAAAACAAACTACGTTACAATCATGGAGATGGTAGGTCATACATATGCATGAGTAAAGTTTCGATTTTTTCATGATATTAAGGGAAAGAATATAAGTGTTATTTTTACTTTATAAAATGATAATTATATCATAAATATGATAATATTTCCTTAAATATAGTTATATACACCATCCATTTAATACGGTAATGAAAAATGAAACACATCGCTTTGTGGAGGTGGTAAACCACACGTACGCACGAACGACGTCATCATTTTTAAATAAAAAGAAATGTATGAAAATATATAATTTTTTATCATTATATAATTATAAATAATTCATGAAATATATATATATATATATATATTAAATCCATAATTAAAACCATATGTGGGTAGTGGTGATGGAAACAAATTATATTGGTTTGTGAGGTGGTAGTATGCCGTACACATGAACGACAATTTTATTTCACATTTGATTGAAGGGGAGATGGATATAGGGTATGTAATGAACAACAAAATATCGCATTATATGTGAGATTATAATTTTATTATACTATAGTGGTTGAATAATATTTTAAATAAGTGGTTTAAGAAATAAAATAAAAATACTCGATTAAGAACGATACCTCTTCTTCGGAAAAGCTCTTTAGGTTTACACCAAAATCTATCCTATTAGGGTTTTATAATTAAATAAATCCCTCTATGATGTGGTAATTTAATTATTTAATATATTATTAATGGAATTGGTTGAACCAAAATTATTTTTTATTTTTAATAAAAGAGGAGAAGAGGTTCCTTTTCATAAGTTAGGGGAGGGGATCTTTGGGAATTTCATATAATATTAAATTAAATTTAAATTAATGTTCATGTAAATAAGACTAAAAAATGATATAATATGAATATATGATGATTATGGGACAAAATAATATCATAAAATAAAAATTTGAGAATTTTTGATTAGTTTTTTACTTGTATATTTTAGTTTTAACACGTGTTAACCATTTTTTTACAGTTACCATGATAACAATGTTTTTATTGTTGTGGGATCATGATAGTTAATATAAAATTAAAATTGGATAATAAATGGATCATGGTTTATATATTCAACAATATAGAAATCACTTGGATGAATAGTGTATTTTTAGAAATTTTAAATCATTTAATTAAATATTATTTGTTATAATATACCATTATTGCCATTTTTGGAACTATTTATTTAATTTGACTTTGAAAAAAACATCACAATAATGGAATTCAGATATAATATTTTCACATGTCACTAAAATTTTATATTTATCTAAAAAAAATTTATAACATAATAATTAATTCAATTTACCTTACTTTTAATATTTTTAAAATCAATTATTTATTTATTCTATTAATTGAATAAATATTATGTCAGTATTGCATAAGAATTTAGGGTAATTAATTCTTACTTAACATTATAGACAAATTTCCAAGATAAAAAATAATATATATTTTTTTATTAAAATTTAGTACAAAAAATTTGTTTTTATCTCTTTCACAAAATACTATTGCTATTAATAGTAAGAAAGTGAAATTTTTGTATTTATCTTTTACTTAAATATTGTAATAAAAAAATCACAAAAACATGACACCAATTGGCCATATAATTGACAATTATATGGAAATTGTTGAACTCCGCTCATCCAATAGGATAAAGGTTAGCATTAGGGTAAATTTTTTGTCCTCATCTTATTATTTTTAACATTAATTACCCAATTTACCCTTTTGTCATGATGATAAATTTTACTATTCATTATGACAAAAAATTATGTTGACATTATTAAAAATTATTAATTATTCTGATTCATAATATGGAATCTATATTAGTAAATTAAATGACTATAATTGGAAGAGATTCATTTAATAATTATCCTGTAAAGTGCGACGAAAAAAATGTTTTTTTCTAAACAAATGCCTTTTAAGTTGAAAAGTAATTTTTAAAATAACATATAGTATAATATTTATTTGTATTTAATAATTAAAAAATAATTATATTAATTTATTATCAACTCTAAAATACTATGATTCCTTTTCAGTGAAATGAAATGACGGTATTTGAAAAATCTGTATTTTTTTTATTATTCACTGAAAATTCAATCTTTTCTGAAAGATCCCAAAATGTCACCCTATGTTAAATTTCATATAAAAATATAAAAAATTAATTTATTTTTGTGAATTAAAATTTATAAAATTGTAAGAACAAAATTATAATTCCCTAACACCAAATGAAAAACAAAACCATTTTTTAAGAAACTTTATTCTTAAAGTATATAATGATTTTAAAAAAAATTATATACGTATTTATTATTAATAAATACATTATATAAAACATTTATAAATATTTTGAAGATGAACCCCTTGAAATGTGCATTCGGGGTAACCTCATAGAATTTATTCGGCTTCTTTGTACACCATCATGGCATCAAAGTTGATCTAGAGAAAACAAAATCAATCCTTAGAATGTCACCTCTTAGAAATTAGAAATAATTAAGAAGACTCTAAAGAAACCTTCCCTATATTCAGCGCTTTATCACCAATTTGGTAGACAAGTGTTTACCCTTCACCAGATTAATGAAGAAGGGAGTCACTTATCAATGGACTGAAGACTACAAAGATGAATTTGGTACCCTCAAGAAATATCTCTTAAGTCCACCGGTATTAATTCCACCTGTTTAAGGAAGACTAGTTATTCTCTATGTGACAACTTTAGAGTGATCACTGGGTACCTTGATTTCCCAAAAGAATGATGCTCAGAATGAAAACAACCTTTACTATCTAAGTCGAACTATGATTGATGCAAAAACTCAGTATTCAAATTTTGAAAAGTTCTTCCTGGCATTAATATTTTCTATTAAGAAATTGAGGCACTAACTGAAACATCATGGGGTCCAATTTGTGTCTCACAATAACCCAATAAAATTTATCCTTAGTCATCCTATGATTATAGGTCATCTAGCATGGTGGGAAGTTATTTTTTAATAGTTTGATATCTAGTTTGTGCCACAGAAATCAATAAAGGGCCAAGATCTGGCCGACTTCCTTGATGAAAATCCATCCATGGAAGAAACATCATTGAATACTAAAATTCCAGATGATGAGGTATTACCTATTCAAGATAGTTCCCAAACATGGGAAATGTACTTTGATGGTTCCTCTAGAAGTCCAATAGAGAATAGAATGGAAAAACCTAAACTCAAAAAATTTGGGTTAAGAATTGCACTTATCTCCCCATAAAAGGAAGTGTTGCCTTATTGCTTCCTATTTTCAGAAGGCTGAACCAGTAATGAGGCAGAATATCAAGCTCTCATTGTGGGTTTAGAATTATCACTTTAGGTACATGTGAATCACCTAAAAGTAAAAGGTGATTTAGAGTTTGTAATAAAACAAATTAAGGGGGATTATGCTATCAGAAAAGAAGAGTTAATCCCTTTATGTGCTTACATCAGAGGGTTAATGATTAAATTTCCCTTAGATATGATATTTTCTTATATCCCATGATCAAAAAATTCCCAAGATGATTCACTAGCTAATGCTGCTATAGCCTTGGAAGATCCAAATTGGGATGACACAATCATTAGTATAGCCCATCATCGAGTGGTCTCACCTTTTATTAAAACTAGAATAGAGGAAATTAATGAAATTAGCCCTATTTCTGATCTATATGGTAATACCATAGGATGGATTACACCCATCATGGAATACCTATAAAATAGAGTACTTCCACCAGATAGGGATGAAAAAGAAAATATTTGATGATGAGCATCCAATTTTACTCTTTATGATAGTCTAGATCACTAGAAGATCCTCTACAAACAAGGCATTGATGGAATCCTATTTAGGTGTATTGCTAGAGAAGAAACTACATCATTCATTAAATAAGTACATTCAAGAGCTTGTGGTGATCAATAGTCTGGGAATAGGCTTTATGATCAAATTCGAAGGTTTGGATGCTTCTAGCCTTCAATAATTCAGGATTACACAAAATTTACCAAGAAATGTCATCCCTGCCAAGTGCATTCCAACTTCATTCATCAACCCCCTGAGTTTCTATAAACAACTAAATACTCATATCCATTTTCCACATGGTGAATGGATATAGTTGGACCTTATCCTCCAAAAACGACTAAGAAGATCAAATATATCCTTACTTCTACCAACTTCTTATCAAAATGGGATGATGCAATAACTTTTAATGAAGTTAGAGAAAAAAGCATTGTTAGTTTTTCCAAAACTAACATCATTACCATATTTGGTGTCCCTCATACTATATTGACATACAATGGCGCAAATTTATCTTCTGTTTAGGTAAAGATGTTATTTTAGGAGAACAATATCAAATCCAACCATTCATCTCACTATCATGCAGCGGCCAATGGACAGTTAGAGGCCTTCAATAAGACCCTGTCAAATATACTCCAGAAGACTGTGGATAAAGATATGAAATCTTGACCTGATAAAAATTTTCAAGCTTTATGGAATTATCAAACTACTACGTGTACTTCCACCCAGGAAACACCTTATTCATTGGTATATGAAATAGAAGTAGTTTTTCCATTTGAAATTCAATTTCCTTCACTCAAAATTGAAATATGCGCTCAGTTGTCAATAGATGAGAAGTCTCACAAATGGTTTGATGAGTTAGAATGATTAGACAAGAAACTATTTCATACTTTGCATAATTTAGAAGTATATCATAATATAATTACATGAGCCTTTAACAAGAAAGTTCACCTTCGTTCACTTCTTCAAGGAGAATTGGTATTGGATCTCAGAACTCTAATGAAACCAGGAATGAAATCTACAAAGCTTAAGCCAAAGTGTGAAGGAACTTATTCCATACATAAGGTCTTCTAGAATGAAGCGTATGCCTTAATCTTAGTGGATGGAAATATTATTACATCACCAACCAATGAGAGATTCTTGAAGAAATACTTTGTGTAATTGCACACAATGTCCTTGCTACATGACTCTAAACTTCCGAACACAAGGTCCTAGTCCCAAGATCTTAAACTACATAACAGTCATAAGAATCCATGTTTCATGATGATAAAATGAATATTATCATTGTCCTTATCACACGATGTTAAACTACATGACATCATTTGTCCTCGTTACATGACATTAAAATGTACGGCTAACATCTTCTCTACATGATGTTAGGAGCTTCCATATGCTAGCATCATTAAAATCATTTTTGATCCTTAGTGGTATGTGTGTCCCTTTCTTTCCTATGTATAAATCAGATCTACATAAGGAACTCATTTCAAGAACTACATATGGATTTATTCTCATCTATATGAGATACCTAGAGATGCATGGATCTCAAATATTGGGCCCAACCACAACCAAAAAATTCGTATTTCCCTTTTCTTCTCTTGTATATAAACTTGATCTATACAGAATGCTCTTTTAGGATACATGGTTTGATTTTCATATCATCTTGTGTCTTAAAATTAATCATTCTTATAGAATATATTAACCCCCCTCATATCCCATGTCAAACTCAATTGGTGTGGGAAATGAATGTTTCAAGAACTATGTACAACTTGGTTCTCGTCTATATGAGATATGTAGAGATTCCCAGATCTCCAATCATTGGCCCAACCATGATAAAACCCCCATTATTCCTTATGTAAGAATCAATACCTTTATAGGGAATTTTTAAAGAACTACATATGACTTGATTATTTCCCCTAACAAGACATGTAGAAACACTTGGGTTTCCCCCTTAGTCTAGCTACAATATGTCTTTATTTTCACATCGGTTCGTCTTCATCAATACCACATGACGTTAAACTGTATGGAAATACAAGAAATACGTATTTCTTGATTTTTACTCCAATGAGATACATAGCGAGCCCAGATCCTATGCCTTGGCTTAATCATCACTTAATCATAATACCCTTGTTCTTTAATTGTGTCATATTTGTGTTACAGAAGAAGAATTTATTTCTCTTTATTTCTCACACCGAGCATAGCTCATGTGGGCATATGAATTGGGTGAAAGGATTATCTGTTTAAATAAGGTGTCTCAATTTCTTATGGGGTTATCAATGTGCTCACTACATGAATTAAAACGTCATAGTACAATTGTAAAGACCCGTAAAATTCAAGGGAAATTTTTTCTTAATTTTCTTTATAATTTTACAAGAGCGCGGTTTCAGACGGCACCTGATTCCGAGGCCCGGAGTGCCCGGAGTTAATTTCCAAAGTTTGGCTCGGGTACGTTCAATGAACGAACGAGCGGGAATTCTTAACTTTTGATCCGGTGCTCGGAATTGAAATCTGAGGGCACCGATGAACTCGCAGCGCCGATATTCGCTTAAAGAGACCTTTTCGGGAGTTGCGTTTGTTGCGGGTTGAAAGTTATGTTTTGGGGTTTTCAGTTGAGTTAAATAAAATTTGTGTAAGACAAATTTTATTTTTCTAGTTTGTTAAAAACCTACCTAAGGGGGTTGGAAGTGGGACCCACACCCACTTAACCTCCCTTGGGAGGATTAAGTGTGGTGGGGCCCACACGAACCCCTAGACTTTTCAAATTCCCTTAACCCCCTCTTTATTGGCTTAAGTTACTCTTATTTATTTATGGGAGTTAAGTCTTTTTGAATTTCAAACTTTGAAATTCTTTTGTGTTATGTGTTAATAAAATAAGAGGTAGTCTTATTTTATTTTGAGTTCTTTGTTTGTCATTTTGAGAGCTCCTCTTCATCTTCAAGCTCTGACGAAGAACGAAGAACGCTCAAACTCCGATGAAGAACGACGCCTCTCTTCTTCGTCCTCGGAGTCAACAAGAGGGAACGCCGCTTCCTCCTCGGACCTTCTTCGTCGGCAAACGAAGATCCGCCAACGACGTGTCTCCTCGGGCATATCTCTTCGTCAACGGATTTGACGAACGACGACCGCGACGCCCGACCCCCGCGACGCCGTCTTCCGCGGAACGTAGACGAATCTTCGAATCTTAAACCCGAGGTAGGGGTTGTTGATTTCTTTTTGGTTTCCTTATTTCTTTTCTTGCTCGTGGATCGTATGTCTACGTGAGGCATTTAAATATTTTATTTAAGTGTTATTGTTAACGCGAGGGGGGCCGGACCGCACGAACACGGCCGAACCCCCCTCCATCGTTTATGTTTATTCATGCGGGTGGAAGCAAGTGGCGTGGTGCCGTCGCACCACGCGGATGATCGTACAAATAATTTACGCGGCGCCGTCGCGCTACGTCAAGGAAAAATCTTCAAGAACGCGACGCCGTCGCGCCGCGTTGAAAAGAATCATGGCATGGCGAAAGGGGCGCGGTGCCGTCGCACCGCGCCGGACGACGAACACCGCGGCCGGTTCGGGGCCACGGCGGGACGAGAAGACCGCGGCCGGTTCCGGGCCGCGGTGGGACGAGAAGACCGTGGCCGGTTCCGGGCCGCGGCGGAAGAGGAGACCGGCGGCCGGGCCGCCGGCGTCGGAAGTCGAAGGCGGGACCGGAATTTCCGGTCCCGTTGGTAAAAACCGGCCGGCCAGCTGGCCGGCCGGATGACTTAAAACCGGGGGAATAAATCCCCCGGACGGTTCAACAAAACCCCCCTCTTAATGAGGGGGGCGGTTCTTGAGGGAAGGGGGCAGCCGCCCCCTTGGTTCGGCGCCAGCAGGCCCCCCCACGTGAGGGGGGGGGGGGGGGGGGCGGTTTTAAAAGAACCGGCGCGGCACAAAGGTCGCGCCACTTTGAAGAACCGCGGGGCTTAACCCCCGCGTGCGCAACCCCACGTGCGGCGCCAAGCGCCGCCGCCGCAGCCCGCCGCCGCCGCGGCCCGCTGCCGCCGCCGCCGCGCCGCCCCAGGGGGGGGGGGGGGGTCGGGCCGGGTCGGCCCGGACCCGGACCCCCCGTTTCGAACCAGTTTTGGTTTTTGGCTCATAACTTGAGCCTCGAACCTCCGAATGACGAACCGTCTGCGGCAATGCGATCCTTGGATCGAGTCGGTCGTTTCGGTATATCGCACTCAAGGTTTCGGTTTGGTAGATATCCCAAAATCTAATGCCAACATCACCATGCGTCAAATGGAAAGAATTCATTTGTAGAATCCATCAGCTTAGAAATTCAAGAATGATTTTTTTATAAACATAAGTTTGTCCCATCCAGACAACTTCATAAATATAAACATCTGATAGCGCTTTCTTGAATTTTTCAAAAGTTCAGTGCACCCAACACTCCAACATCCATTTAGGTTTCACACCTCCTCTCGAATGAAGATCTCAGTCTTCCCTCCAACCATTAGACTAATCTGTCTGAGAATCCCGAATGGATGAATCATAGAAATGTGCCTTGGCTCTGCAACATGATCATTCATATCAAGAGTACAACCACTATGATGCAGGATGAAACTAATAGGGGTTGTTCCCTCATGAACTGGAATAACCCTCATGCTAATATTCATACAGTGACAATTAGATTATTGAAGAAACCATTTTTTTGGGAATTATTTCTTAATAGATGGAATTTGGCCATCTTGTAAAATCCCATTCCCATACAGAGGTAGGTAAGGAAATTTGGGGTATTCATGTTGATACAGAATTAAACCTTTTATTATTACAGGAAGACTACTTTCAACAACATCATAATAATCCAGTCTGACAATCTTCATCATCTCATTTTGACGATCCTTAACTTCTTTAGTAGAGGTTATCAAATAATCCATTTTCCTGAATTTTTTTAGCAAACTCCCCCTATTAGGTTGAAATTTTTACTTAAGAAAAATAAAATTTCAACTTAAAGGAAATAAAAATTTGGCAAAGAAAACTATTTTTTAGGTCCTTCGATGAGGTCCATCGCGTAGGTCCTTCAACAAAGGTCCTAGAGCAACTCCTTTTATGAAGTACATCCGGGTATCTCCATCACTAAATAAGTTTCACCTTGAGAAAATTACAAAGAGACTATGCGAGAGAACAATGCGTTGAGGCTGGATAAAAGATCTATGCAATGAGAGTCAGAAAATTTAGAAGCACAGATGAAGAAACTCACAAAGGATCAAACCTATTTATAGCCAGATGCTGATCTCCATGACATACCTACACAAAAATGATACATGGAATTACTACATGAAGTAGCTCCGTAGAAAAACTTTTTGGTCCATCAATTAATTCATAGTCTTTTCCTCATAATTTTACCTCAGGACGCGACCCTCTTTCTAATCAGATCCAATCCTAAGAGGGGGATTTTGTTGACACTACTTAAGAATACAAAAATATTATGAAGATAGCCCTGGATATTTGAAAATCCCAAGGAGAGGTTTGAAGAATTCAAATGAAATCCATAGCCTCTAAAGATCTAAAAAGCATACCTGTGCGCCATACCTGCGCATCATACCACCACAGTAGACTTTCATGATATACCTGCACAACAACATACTTCATGTACCCCATACGTGGTAGACCTACATGAAGGACATACATGGAGGGACTTCTCTGAAAAATTAACTTCAACCAGGCCCCATCCATGCCTATAAATAATACCCTTGGTCTCTCCATTTCAAGGACTAAAAAACTTTAAAGACATCTTAAAGCTCCCATTGCGTAGATCTTTCACCTAGATCCCTACAATTGCCTTAGGTATCTCTATAAAAACATGAGATAAGAGATAATTAGATGGGAAAAATATGTTTTGAAAGTATTTCACATTTTTAATCTCAAATAGGCTTGTGAAGCATTTTTCAGTCATCACAAAGGCCTACAAGACACACTTATGTGGTACAACTATATGTCTTACCTATGCAGGGTACCTACACGACATTCCTTCATGGAATACCTATGAGGAAGAGATGTGTATAAGGCCTTCATATCAGTTTAGGTACCCTCTTTAAGACCACTCGTGGTAGGTGATCTCCTTCTCTGGTTCCCTTATCTGAAAGGGACTAAGTTGAAGCCTTCACAAAAACCTCATGACTTATCGAACCTTTGGGAAAGTCACATCACCGTGTCCCCGATTTGGGTTTATATATCCACATTCATAGGTTTCCAAAATTTATTTTACAATGGGGTTAGGATTCATGGAGTGTCTATGGGTTTGTATATCCACAGTCTCATATACCTTTCTCGCAGGAATAGTGTTGCGAAGTTCCCGGTTTGGAGGATTAGGGTTTGGGTTCTATCCTCCCCTTTTCTTATCAAAGACTAGGAACCTTAGGTCTCTAGTAGGGAAGTCACGGTTCACAATTTCCTTTTCATTCATGCTATGGAAAAGTCTCCCTCCCCTACTAGGATCAATTTTAGGGCAGCCATCCTAGTGTAAGCCCCTAATCTTTCAAGTAGGAGGTAGTAGTATTTATCCTATATAATTCATTCACTGTCACTCCTTCCTTACATTGGACCCTTGTCCAATGTAAAGAGAACATTAGGAGGTATCTTCACCTCACCCTCTTCCCAGGTGGCCTCACCCTCATCCATCGTCACCCCCGTAGATGTGGTAGACAACAAGGGTAAGGGTAGACCTTCAAAAAAGATGGAGCCAAAGAGGGAGCAGTAGAAGATCTCGGATGTGGTTGGTCAAGAATGACTGGCCGGATCTGAGAAAGAGCTTGACTAACTGACATGGCAGTTGAGGCTAAGGTAGGGAATCCAGGTCTAAGGGGTGCAGTAGCTGGAGAAACTATAGCAGTACTCTGCACATGAAGATACAACTTCAAAAGATTGATGAAATCAGTATTGATTTCACCACCATATTGCATAGCCTTTTCAAAATCATCCTTATTCTCCAAAAATCTGTCCAAAAAACTGGTGAACTCTGTAAGTTTATGAACTTGAGCTTTAAAAGCTTCAGTCACTGGAGGGATTCTCAAATTTTCAACAAGATATATAAAGTGATATGTCATATCACTTTTAGAGAAAATCTGGGAGAGATAAAAATCTATTTTCTTGGTGATCTCTTGTTGAGCATCATTGGCTATCTTAGAATTAATTCTAACCAAGTCCAATTCTCTATCACTGTTCTGAATCACTTCTGAAAAATAGGATAGATCCAAGCCACTCAAGGCACTCTGAAGTTCTTCCTTAATTATGGATCTCAGCATAGAATCATCCAATGAAGGTGTGAAGGTCTGACCAGAAGAAGGTGAAGCTTTGACAGTTTCAGTTAGAACTTTGAGCTGTTTCAGAACTTTTTGCAGGCATCCAATGTATTCATCTGTAAGTTTATTCAGATTTTACACAAGCTCTCTCATGCGTTCTAGCATCTTGGTGTTCCTTTTTCCAATGTTCTCATCAAAAGAAAGTAGGTATTTATGAACTTGAGACACAATCTCCCTAGTGAGGAGGGAATCAGATGGCTTTGGAGAAGCAACAACAGGTGAAGGAGCAGAAACAGGAGCAGGCTCTGATCTCAAAGATAACTCATTCTGCAAACTTGCTACAATACTTTTCAGATTTGAAACATCAGTACTCAACAACATATTCTCAACTATGACTTCTTGAATTTCACGGATCATCCTAGGTTGAATATACAAGACAATATTTTCCAAGATAATTGATGCATCTTCTTGACTTAACTGAGTCACTAGGCGAGGTTGAGTGGAGAAAATTTTCTCAACATCAGCTAAAAAAGTTTCTCCAAAAACTTTTAGATCAACTTTGGTCACAAAGGAGTGATGCTCAGGTAAGGATGCAGGTAAAGGTAGAGGATCAGATTCTGGTTGATGTTGGGGCTCTGGTTCTGGTTCTGGATGAGCTAAGGACTTCAGTTGAAACAGAGAAGAAGGACCCATTCCAGTTGCAGTCACTTGTTGTGACTCATTCACATCATAAAATCTTGGGAACTCATACCGAGAGTACACAGAAAAAGTGATAGAAGGTTTAGAAGCTTCATCATATCCATCTTCCACAATATCAAGGTTTTGAGGTTCCTCCCCCTCAACTTGTGCTTCCCTTCCAGATTCTTGAGGCTCAGGAACATGGACAAGATCCATAGGATCATCCCTAATCTCTTCAGCAAACTCTTTCCTTTACAGCTGAAAGGCAATTTCCATCATTTCTTTAGCAGAGGGAATAATCTCAGGAACTGACTGTTACACTGGCTGAACTTCCAGACTTGTTTCTTTCTAAACAGAAAGATTCTCTTCAACAAGATCTGCCTCTAAGTTTGCTTGCTGTTCTAAATCAGGAAAAACCAACTTCCTTGCAGCATTAGGATGAGCTTTTGGATTTACATCCGCACTAGAAACAAGAGCTTCCTCTTATCTCAAAATAACACCAAATTCCCCCTTTTGAGGTATTTCAGTAGGGATAACAGACCTTTCTTTTTCAATAGGAGATGTTTCCATTTGAGGTCTTCTAGCTTCTTCTCTAGGAGATACTTCAGCTGTTACTTCCTCTTCGTCTTCTTCTTCTGAATACTCAGCCACTTCATCTGGTTCCAAACCAGGATCAGATAGATTTTTAGGCCTTCTTGGATAGTCAATAGGATTAAACTTTTTATACAGTTGATCATTATCCTCAACCCACTATTTTTTCTAGGGGTTTTAGCTAATCTTCATCCTTCTGATGATAGGCATGGATAGGCAGTAATCAAGGTCCTCTAACTTTTATTCATTCAGTCAAACCATCCCTTTTGCAACTAACATAGCTGAAATCATCCTTGAATAAAACAGGGAGGTGGATTTGGAATTTACTTTTATCAGCTCACAGATATGGTTGATAACATACTTACAAAGATTGATTTTATGACCATTCTTCAACCGGTGAATCAATAACACATCCTGATACTTCATCACAGCAAAATATCCTTTTCTTGGACTAAAAAAATTCTGAACAAACTTGAACAGAAGTCTTGTCTCCCCATCTAGTTCAGCAGCTATGGACCTTCGCTTGGTGCCATTTCCAGTTAGACTTTCCAAATTAGTCTCCATGTCAAATATGTCGGTTGTTGGAGGAGGGTCACTCTGGTAATCTTCACAAAATCCTTCATGGGGAATTCTTAGGCATGCAACCCACAACCTTGAAGTAAAAGAGCACTTCTGACCATCGATCCAGCTGGTCACCAAAAAGATTTCTCCAAACTCAAAGGAGAACTTCACATACTGATAAAATTGAGACACAAGCCTTGGGTAAATCGGTCTATTTTGTCCAGTGAACCATTCAAGCCATCCTTATTCTCTTAAGACTTTCAAAACTAACGATATGCTAGACAAAAACCATTCAGGGCAAACCTCTTTTTCAGGTACAACTGTACGGCTTACCTAGTTTGGGTTTAGAGGTCCTTCGGGAGATATCCTCGGTATTCTCTTTTGTTTCTTAGAGCGGCGCTTCTCAAACGAGGGTGAAGATGGACACTTCATCCTTGGCATTCACTGAAGGTTTGGGCGAGAGGGAAGAGAAGGTTCAGGAGAGAGTTCGGGTAAGGAATCGAATAAAACCCTTAATTTTTATCATTTGGGAATTTCAAACGTCATAAAAACAAAAACGCTGGAAATAAAATAGCGGTGAAATAAAAATTACTGCGATACGAGTTAAAAATAAAAAATATAAATAACTCTTCATGGTGAGGCTATGAGTAGGAATTACAGTGAGACAGAAAACTAGTCATCACGGTGAGATAGTGAGCATTCTGTATAGTCATGGTGAGACAGTGAGTTGACAGACCATGAGCATAATGTCTTGACGGTGAGATCGTGAACATAAAACAGTAACTTAGAAACAGTGAGTATGAAACCGTAAAGTAAAGTACAATAAAGTATTAAACATTAAGATCAGTGAGATATTCATTTATGATTAATCATACCAAGATCATGTATTATGTAGTATAACCTTTCAGAATTTAATGGTTTGGTGAATATATCAGCAAGTTGATATTCAGTACCAATGAATTCCAAAGTGATATCACCTTTTTGATAATAATTCCTCAAAAAGTGATGTCTTACATCAATATGTTTTGTTATAGAATGATAAACAGTATTCTTAGAAATGTTAATAGCACTTGTGTTTTCACAATTTATTGAGACATGTCTAAATTGATATCCATAGTCTAGTAATGTGTGTTTCATCCACAAAATTTGTGCACAACAACTTCCAGCAGCTATGTATTTAGCTTCTGCAGTAGATAATGCAACAGAATTTTGTTTCTTACTACACCATGATACTAGTTACTTTCCTAAAAGATGACATGTTCCAGAGGTGCTTTTTCTCTCTAACTTACATCCAGCAAAATCAGCATCAGAATAACTAACTAATTCAAATGATTGTCCTTTGGGATAGAAGATTCCTAAATTGGGAGTATTCTTGAGGTATTTTAAAATTCTCTTTAAATCATTTAAATGTGACTCTTTAGGGTTTTCTTGAAAATGAGCACACATACACACACTAAACATAATATCAGGAAGACTAGCAGTCAGGTAGAGTAGACTTCCAATCATTCCTCTATAAGTAGTTTGATCAACAGATTTACCATTTTCATCAAGATCCATCTTACAGGTGGTACTCATGGAATTGTCACTACTTTTTGTGCTATCCAATCCAAAACGTTTTAAAAGATCTATACTATACTTACTTTGAGTTAAAATAATTCCATCATCATTTTGAAAGATTTTAAAACCAAGAAATAATTTAAGTTCACCCATTAAACTCATTTCAAATTCATTTTGCATCATTTTAGAAAAATTAGTACATAATGTAGTTTTTTAAGATCCAAAAATAATATCATCTACATAAATTTGTACAACTAAAACATCTTTATAAATTCGTTTTATAAACAGATTAGGATCAGCTATTCCTTTTGTAAAACCTTTAGAAATTAGAAAAGTACTTAATCTATCATACCAAGCTCTTGGAGCTTTCTTTAAAACATATAAAGCTTTTGATAGTTTGAAAATATGATTTGGAAAATGAGGGTTTGAAAATCTAGGTGGTTGTTCAAAAAAAACATCCTCAGCAATATATCCATTTAAGAATGCACTCTTGACATCCATTTGATATAGTTTGAAATTTAGATGTGCAACATAAGCAAGTAAAATCCTAATGGATTCTAATCTGCCTACTGGAGAAAAAGTCTCCTCATAGTCAATACCTTCTTCTTGACTATAGCCTTATGTAACTAGCCTAGCTTTATTTCTAACTATGTTTCCAGATTCTTCAACTTTATTTCTAAACACCCATTTAGTGCCTATTGTGAAAGTGTCCTTAGGTATTTCAACAAGATTCCAAACATTATTTCTTTCAAACTGATTTAGTACTTATTGCATAGCAATTACCCTAAATTCATCATTAATAGCATCATCAATGTTTTTAGGTTCAAGTTGTGACAAGAAGGATTGATGTTCAACCTGATTTCTAAGAGAAGCTCTAGTTTGTGTCCCTCTATCAAAATTTACTACAACAGTATCTAAAGGATGATTCTTTAGAATTCTAGTTGATCTAGTAAAGGTAGGACTAGAAACTTCAGGTTCATTAACAGGTTGGGAATCAACAGAAGCAGGTTCTGGAAAATTTCCAGAACTGGTTGTCTTTATAGCAGGTTCATTTGATTTTTCATTAAGGTCTAGAAGAGATAAATCTTCTTCAAGATTTTCAAGAGAGATTTTAGGCTCATGTGGATCAGTTTCATGAAATTTGATGTGAACAGATTCTTCCACACACTTGGTTCTCTTATTGAAAACTCTATAGGATTTACTAGAAATAGAATATCCTAGGAAAATTCCTTCATCACTCTTGGATGCAAACTTGTCAAGATTATATTTGGTATTAAGAATAAAGACTTTGCAGCCAAAGACTCTGAAATAGTTAACCTTAGGTTTCCTATGGTTCCACAACTCATAAGGGGTCTTCTTAAGAACAGGTCTGATCAAGACTCTATTGATAATATAACATGTTGTATTCACAGCTTCAGCCCAAAAGTAAATAGGCAGGTCATACTCATTTAGCATGGTTCTGGAAATTTCTTGCAGGGTTCTATTCCTCCTTTTTACTACACCATTTTGCTGATGTGTCCTAGCGACATAAAAGTTATGACTATAGCCATTGTGTGAGAAATAGGATTCAAATTCATGACTCTCAAACTCACGGCCATGATCACTTCTTAGAGTTTTAATCTTAAGTCCACTAATATTTTCTACAGATTTGGAGTATTTAACAAATTAAGAACAAGCTTCACTTTTGTGAGCTAAGAAGTATACCCAATTATATATAGAAAAGTCATCTAGTAGGACATAGACATAGTGCTTCTCATTTAATCTAGAAACTCTAGATTGTCCAAACAAATCCATGTAAACCAACTCGAGAGGTTGAGAAGTTGAAACTTCCTTGTTTGATTTAAAAGAAACCTTATGTTGCTTTCCCTTTTGACATGGATTAAAAACTTTGTCATTTGGAAACTCAAGTTTGGGTAGGACTCTAACTAAGTTTTTCCTAGTTATTTTTCTAAGTGAGTGTATATTGCAGTGTCCTAATATTTTGTGCCAAATCCAAGACTCTTTATGAAAAGCATTTAAACAGGTAATATTTTGCATGGCTAAAGAATTTAAATCAATAGCATAAACATTTTCATTTTGCAGGGCATAAAATACTAAAGCATGTTTAGAATTAAAAACATTGCAAGAATAATTTTCAAATTTAACATTAAAACCATCATCACATAACTGAGAAATACTTAACAGATTATACTTAAGTCCATCAACAAATAAAACTTTAGAAATTAAAACTGAATTAGTGTTACCAATTTGGCCTAGGCCAATGATTTTCCCTTTATAATTATCACCAAAGGTGACAAAGACCCCATCAAAATTTATTAAACTCTTGAAGAATGAGTAATCCCCAGACATATGTCTTCAATATCCATGGTCCAAATACCATGTCTTCTTGTAGGAACTCTTCAAGCAGGTTTCCTACAAAACAGATTTAGATAGGAAATGATTTGGGTACCCAGATCATCTTGGGTCCAGACAGGTTAGAAATCAAAGCTTTCGGTACCCAAATTTGTCTTATGGGTCTCATATAATTTACAGAATCAAAATATTTTGAAAGATAAACCATATTAGATTTATAACTATGTGAATAACTAGTTCAAGCATATGAATGTCCAGTACTAGAACTAGCAGTATTCTTTCCAGATTTAGGAATAAATCTATTCTTAGTAATCTGTCTCTGTCCAGGTTTGTAGCCTATTCCAGTAGTGTATTTTGGTGCAGCTTTCCTTCCTAGAATTTGAGTTAGTGTATCCTTTCCATTTGTGAACTTCTCTAAATCCTTCCTAAGTTTCTCATTAGACATTTTCAGTTCAGTGTTTTCTTTAAGCAACTGAGCATTATTTTCCATTTCTATTTCAAGACCAGATTTATGTTTAACAGTTAAAGAATATTGTTTCTTTAAACCTTTGTATTTATCTTTAATTTCATTACAGATTTCTTCCAATATATCACAATATTCAAACTGTTCAGATTTTGACATGTTTTCAGAATCAGAATCATCTCCAGAATAATATGAATTTAAAATGTGAGTATCTAAGGTTACCTCAGATGTGTTTGTCATGAAACACATATTGGCACGATTCTTTCCAGAATCAGACATTTCAGATTCACTTGTGATGTCCTCAGAAGCACTCTAGGTATCCTTCATATATTTTTTCTACATACTATCCTTGTAATCATATTTCTTCTTGAATTTTAGCTTTGGACAGTCTGCTTTAATGTGTCTTTTTCTTTTTCACTCATAACAGGCAACTTCATCACTTTTATCTAGCTTTTTCCAATCCTTCTTCCAATGTCTCTTATTGTAATTTCCTTTGTAATTTGATTTTCTGAAGAATTTATTTCTCCTATAAAACTTATTAAACCTTCTGGCTATCTAAATCATTTCAGTATCACTATCAGAGTCTGAATTTTCACTAGTTGAACTGTCAGTAGGTATTTGAGCCTTATCTTTGTCCATACTCTTTGAAGCAGTAGTCTTGAAAGCCACTGATTTTCTCTTAGGTTCTTCATCTTCCTCTTTATTTACCTTGAGTTCTTCCTCATACATCATAAGATTACCAATGAGTTCTTTGACAGGTAGAGCATCAATGTCACATGACTCTCTGATTGAAACAGATGTGCCTCTCCATCGGTCTGGTAAACATCTCAAGATTCTCATAATTTGTTCCTTTGTTGGAACAACTTTTCCAAGTGAATTCATTGTATTGACTATCTCATTAAACCTGAGATACATATCAGAAATAGGTTCAATAGTCTTCATTTTAAAATTATCATATTTAATAGTATAAGTTTTTAATCTCATTTCTTTAACATTGGTTGTTCCTTCATGAGAAACACTCAAAGTATCCCAAATTTCAAAAGCAGTTTTTCAAGAAGAAATTCTGTTAAACTCATCATATCCTAAAGCACAGTACAATTCATTCATAGCTTTACAATTATTATTGTATGCAGTCTTTGTAGGTTCATCCCAAGTGGATCTAACAGTAGTGGGAATTTTATATTCTGATTCTATGGCAGTCCAAATATCAAAACCCATGCTTTCTAAATGAATTTTCATTTTTAGTTTCCATTGAGCAGAGATTGAACCATTGAAGAAAGGTGGCATGTTAGTAACAACACCCTCTATTCTATTATCCATAACTAGATTTTAGAAAGATAATTTAAAGTGATAAAAAATTTAGAACTAACAGAAATTTTAAGACCTTTAAAAATGAAACTAAAATCACAGTTGAAAAACAGAGTATCTTGAAAATCCTTAAACAAAAACCAATCCTTTGATACCAAATGTTGGTCGGAGTGGACACTCAAGAGGGGGGTGAATTGAGTTCCAATTAAAATTTCTGTTAAAATATTGTCTAGTTAAAATCCACCAATTTATAAAACAAGTTAAACTATAGTGAATTTATACATATTGTAAATGTTCACTTAGCTTCTCAAAGATTGATTAGGTATCGGTTAACTTAACCATAAGGTCAAACTAGCTTTTGAAGCTAACCTATTGATTCACAATAATTGTAAACACTTTCTAATTTAACTATCAAAGTAGCTTCAAAATAGTTTTGTATTTCAAAGTAATAGCAGTGGAATAAATAAGATATATGTAGTATACTTTAAACATGAATTAAAGATGCACAACAGATATAAAAATAGGTTCAGTCTCAAGCCGAGACTTATTCCTCTCAAATATATATAAATTTGATCCACACCCTGGATAGGGGTTAACAACAGTTTAAAAAATTGTCCAGGCCACACCGGGTCCTCTACCACTGTTCTTAGTGGGAAGCAAAACAAATACCAAGACACACAAGGACCTCTTCCACAGTTGACATGGGTAAACAAGAGTTAAGAGATTTGGAGTGAGGATTTTGATATCCTCCAGTTCAGTACAGTAGACAGTGTGTGTATAAGAAATACATAGTACACCACACTGCTCAAAAGTTAATAAATAAATCACGTAGAGAAGATAGAAAAGAGTTTAGAAATCTCTAGTGATTATCAATGCAGCTCGAGACTCATTGGATTCAGCAGGAAGGCTTCTGAGTCCTTATTTGGTTTTTTTGATGAAAAACAAAGTGTCGTAGTTCAGCTTGTCTTCTTCAGGATTGGTAAAGATCTCTTGATTCGTCGTGTGTTCTTCAGTGGTATTGTATTGCATTCATGAGAGTTCTTTGAAAGACTTGCAATCTCCTCCTTGTCCAGGATTGTTCTGCTTGTTCAGTATAGTGAACTCGGGTGTATGTAAGTTCTTCGTGTTGTATATTCACACTCGCACACCACTTTTCTTGTTGCTACATGTGTACTGCATTTCAATCTTTCTTATATTCCACGAGTTCTGCCAGTAGGAATGATTCCCTTTTCATAGGTACGAGATACAATTTCCTGACATGACAACAACTATCATTAAATAACATTAATTGCATTAAAAACAACAAATATGACCGTTAGCATTATTTAAATAATATTGATAAAAAGTTAAGAAACAGTGTCATAGTGATTATGGAAATGGTGTCTTATTCACGGTATGTGGTTCATGGTATGTCCATGTCACTATGAGTAGTTCACGGTATGTGGTCACGGTGAGTCCATCACGGTGTCTGGTCACGGTGAGTCCTTCACGGTGTCTGGTCACGGTGTCTGGGTCACAGTGTCTGGGTCACGGTGTGTCCTTCATGGTGTCTGGTCACGGTGAGTCCTTCACGGTGTCTGGTCACGGTGAGTCCTTCACGGTGTCTGGGTCACGGTGAGTCCTTCACGGTGTCTGGGTCATGGTGAGTACTTCACGGTGTCTGGGTCATGGTGAGTCCTTCACGGTTTCTCCATACTTAGACAAATATTTGTATTTGGAATTATACAGTAATATATAGAACATGGATTAAGTTTAATCATGAGAGAGTAAAAGAGCTTGAATCATAAATATAAAGGTGTGATAATATATGTGAGATTTATGCTCATGCATGAGACTTGTAAATAATAAAGAGAGTAATCAGCATCCATAAGATTTGTTATCCGTAAAACATGATGTGTAGTTATTATTGAGATTGAAGATCAGTAGCAAGATTTGCAATAAATATTGAGATTAATTAAAAAAAATAGGATTTGGGATCATTAAAACATGATTAGCACATGTGGAGTCTAACAGAGTTTTTAGGGTATTTTGTGTCTTTTTATGGTTTTCTGAATTTTTTATGGTTTAAATATTTTTTTGGGGTTTTAGGGTTTTATAGGGTTATTAAAACTAATTTTAGTTTTTATTGGGGGGGGGGGGGTTAATATCTTTTTATGGGTTTTAGAGTTTTTTGGGACATGTTAGGGGATTTGGGGCATTTTGGACTTTTTATGATTTATTGTTTTTAAGGGTTTTTATAGGTTTTTAGGGTTTAATATGGTTGATAGGGTTTATTTATTATTTATTATTTTTAAGGGTTTTATGGTTTTTAGGGTTTTAGGGTTTTTCAGGATATTTTTTTTATTTTGGGGATTTAGGGTTTTTAGGGTTCTTGTAATGTATTTTAGGATTTTTTTTGTTTTTAGGGTTTTATGGATATTTATTTTTTAGATAATTATAATTATTTTCTATGTTGTGAGGGTATTTTAGATGTTTTAGGGTTTTATGGAATTTTAGGGGGTCTTGGGGTTTTTCAGTTTTAGGGGTTTTAAGGTTATTTTAGGGTTTTGACAACTTTTTTTGGGTCTTTATGGTTTTAGGTTATTTTAGGGATTTTAGTGGATTTTACGATTTAGTTTATTGGATTTACGGTGTAGGTTTTTGTGTTTAAGGTGTTGGTTTTAGGTTTATGGTGTATAGATTATGGTTTATGGTGTAGCGTAAAGGGTTTAGGGTGTAGGGATTGGGGTTTATGGTGTAGGAACTAGGGCTTAAGGTGAAGGGTTTTGTGTTTTGGGTGTAGGGTATAGGGTTTTAGGTTTAGGTTTTAGGGTTTAGGGTGTGGGGTATAGGTTTTAGGATGTAACTTTTTGGGTCTAGGGTGTAAGGTATAGAGATTATAATTTTTTTTTCAATTTTAAGGGTTTTTTGGATTTTTATGGGTTTTATTATTTTTAGTGATTTTTGGGCTTATTAGGGATTTTGGGTTTTTAGGGTTTTTAGGGTTTTTATGTTTTTATGGTTTTTAATGGTTTTCATGGTTTTATTAGGTTTTTTTCTATGTTTTAGGGTTTTAAACGGATTTAGTGTTTGTTTCAAGGTTTATTGGCGTTTTTCATTGTTTTTAGTGTATTTAAGATCATTTTGTGTTTTTTGGGTGTGTAGGGGGTCTTCAAGTTTTTATGGGTTCTTAGGAATATTTATCTTTTTTTGGTTATTATTGTTTTTATGATTTTATGGGGTTTTATAGTTTTATGAGGTTTTAGGGATTTTAGGGTTTTAAGAGTTTTTTATGATTTTATGGTTTTTATTAGAATTTGGGTTTTCATGAGTTAGTTAGTGTTTTTAGTGTTTTTTAATATTTTTTTATTTTAGATATTTAGTATTTATAGGTTTTCTAATAATTTTTATGGGTTTAAATGGTTTTTTCATGGTTTTATGGCCTTTGGGGTTCTAATAGGTTTTTAAAATTTTTAGTAATTTTATGGTTTTAAGTGTTTTTGGGGGTTCTTGGTTTTTTATATTTTCTAGGGTGTTTTATGTGGATTAGGGTGAGTTAGGGTATTTTAGTACATTTTTCAAATTTTAGGGTTTTATGGGGTTTTAGGGTGTTTTAGGGTCTATTCGTTTTTTTAAATTATTTTATTTGTTTTAGGGTTTATTAGGATTTTTATGGTTTTGAGGTATTATTTTGGGTATTTTAACCATTTTAGTGGTTTTACGGTTTTTTCTGGTTTCTAGGTTTCATTTAGGGCAAGGAAGGTTTAGGGCAAGGCTTTTCCTTTCTCCCCCAAAATTTATTATAAAAAAGACACGAAGACGCTGCAGACAAGGGATTGGAGGGGTCAAACAACCCACACCCAAAAACCCTTTAAGGACACACGCTCAAGAACCGCCCAAAAAAAGATAAAAAACACATAAGAAAAGGAAAGACCGAAACATCTCCGACAACATCTCCCAGCCAATCATCAACCAGCAGTAACACAAGCAAAGCACCTTCCACATCCCATCACAGCAACATCGAGCATCCAGAACCACCAGCATCCAACATCACAGAACCACCTAGGTTTCTTTTAGGGGTTTTAGTAGTTTTAGTGTACATTAAGGGCTTGGGTTGTTTTATAAGTTTTTACTCTTTTTTTGAAGTTTTTTAAGTTTTTTAGTAATTTTTAATGGGTTTTATGGTTTTATGGTTTTTAGGGGTTTTAGAGGTTTTAGGAAAGGAAGGTGCAAGGCCAGACTAGTACTGACCCCCCAAAATATATATAAATAAAGAAAGCAAGCAAGGGAGGGTGGGGTCAAGTGACTCACATCAAATTCCAAAACCACACACACCCATGTCCAAAAGACCCAAAAGACAAAAGGAAAGACAACTACAGAGCAATTTCACCATCCCTATAAGGATCTATATCAGCACCATATCCAGAGGAAGCATCCAAATCCACCGACTCCCATTCATAAGATTCATATTGCATGAGGAAGGATGCATAAATCTTCCTGTGTTCCACATACAGCTTTGCTTTTCCAGCCCGATCTTCCCTACCATGGGAATTTCCTTCACCTTTACTAGTCATGGAAGAGGATTTGGTATCCATTGGCCTAGGAAGGGAGGAGTAATACCTCATTGCCCTCGGTTTCACTGGAGGTACATTCTTATCTACCCTCATTATTTAAACCACATCATTAGCACTCATCGCCATGGCCTTTCTGTGAGCTGTAGCAGCAGGCACAACCATGTTTCCCTGCCTGCTCAATTTAGGGAAAAACTATGTCTTTCTCTTCTAATTACAGCTAGAGGAACCCGGAAGACCCATTATTGCATTCTCCCTATTGATCCTAGACAATCTAGAGTATATAAGGTCATTGTGATCCCAAAAAATATCTCATAACATTATGTGTTCATCATTCTCATCCCCAAGAAAGACCACCGATTGCAGGTATGGATTTTGGAAGAACTATTTTAGATGCTACTCAGGAGGTTTTTTCAATAGTCCAATATAATCTGTTCAGATAGCTCAACACAGGGGGGTAGCTGCTCGAACAGAACAAGAGTGGAGCTTGGATCATGCTACTCAATACTCCTCCTATCAGTATAAAGGCTATCAGACTGCAACTCGGGATTAGGTACAACACTCAAGCCAACTCCAGGCATAGCAGCATCAGTTAGCACTTTCTTTGACGAATGCACAGTGGGAAGGGGGTTTTCATTATCCTTGAGGTCATCAGTATCAATATTAGCCTCCAAATCCTAAGACCCCATTCCTCAATTACCAAAGAGTCCAATGGATCCAAGACCTTGAACTAATTAGAGGTTAAAATCAACTCCTGTCCATATAGTTTTCCATGAACAACAGCTGGAGGGATTGAAAAAGTCTCCTTATCCACCCCATAGAAAGTTGGTGTTGATATCATACTCTCCTCCCTGACAAGATCATCCTGTAATACCACAACCCCTACTTCACCAGGAGTGTCATCCCCCACGGAATGAGGGCCATCACCCCCAGTCCCAAGTCACCCTTTAGTCGCTTGAAAATGTCCTTAACTAAGGTTTTCCACTCAGCACCCTGCCTAGGGGGTGATCCCCCTTCCTCCACCCTGGAATCCCTCCCAACATCCAGAAAAGAGTCCCTATGATCATCTTTCCTCACCTCCATCTCCATTGTTGAAACCAACTTTGGAGAGATGACCTCAAGGCCACACCCAACCACCACACAGTCACTACATCTGCAGTCCCTTTTCACATGACCAAGAGTAAACCAGAAGACCCATTAATTCACCCATGATTCAAACACCACTGGTTTCTTCCACCAGATCTCTTCACCAATTTCAATCTAGAAAAAGTCGATTGGCTCCTTCGAGACATCAATTTCAACACAGACCCTCAGAGCAACTGGGTGAAAAAAGGCCCTAGATCTACTATCCACACACAAAAACCTTCCAACCAAATTTTCCATCATAGTAATAATGGACAAGTATTGAAAGTTTAGGGGAGATCAGGAAACCTTACCCAAATTTCCATCAGTGGGGAGTCACAATTTAGATGAAAATCAATGTTCCACCAGAACAGGGAAAATCAAGTGGTATCACACCTATGAGGAGTTGTTTACCAAGCCCGAATAAGATCCTATTCCATTGAGAACTGAATCAAAATGTGACCGGAGTCAACCAAGACAACTGTGGTGTAGTCTCGGAGATCCCAATGCATGAACACAAATCTATCTAAAACACCAACCGGGGGGCGCCAGTTCAAAAACCATTCTACCAGGGTCAGATTTTGGAGGGCAGAGGCCTTGTTGAACTCCACAATCAATAGTGGAAGCTTCGACAGACCTTCATGCAAACCAAGCACCTTAGGGAAAAGTTCAATCCATGAGAAAGTTAGAAGTGGGTCAAGATCTGAGAAAGGTAAGAATCTGTCTTTGACAGAGGGCATAGACGGCCCCGCCCCCATAGAGGGGGGAGGCCGGGGCGCAGCCATCAGCGACATCATCAACCCAGCATTGAAGTGGCAGGGATTCCATCACAGGAGTGGAGTGGAGTATCCATCCTCTCTTATTTTTAGAGGTTTAAGGGTTTCTAGGGTTTTTAATGTTTTTAGAGTTTTTTTGGTTTTTTATGGTTTTTTAGATTTTTTGGTTTTTATTGTTTTAACAATTTTCTAAGGATTGTATTAGGTATTTTTTGTTTTTCATTACGGTTTTATGGGTTTTTAATCATTTTTCTATTACTATTTGTTTTAAATGTGTTTTTAGTGTATTCTACTGTTTACATGGGTTTTTACTATTTCTATGTAATTTTTGCGTTGGTAGGGGTCTTAGGTTCTTTACCAATTTTGATTGGGTTTTATTGTTTTTAGGGATTCTAAGGTTTAGCTGTTTTTAGGTGTTTTATAATATTTTTAATGTTTAATCATTTTTAGGTATGTTAGGGCTTTTATGGTTTTTAGTGTTTTTGGTGTTTTTGTGATTTTTCAGTATTTTTTTAGCTTTAAGGGTTTTTAGTGGGATTTAGGGTTTTTTATAGATTTTTTTATAGTTTTAGGGTTTTTAGGGTGTTTTAGGGTTTATTTGGTTTTGTAGGATTTTAATCATTTTTATATAATTTTTTTTTATTTTTTCGATTTTTATGGGTTTTTAGAGTGTTTTGGGGTTTGGGTTTTTTAGTTTTTTGACGGTTATTAATTTTTTGTATGGTTTTTAGAGTATTTTTTATTTTTTTATGGTTTAATGGTTTTTATGGTTTTTGGGGGGGTTAGGGTTTAAAAGGTTTTTTATTCTTTTTCTATTTATTTATTTTTTAGGGATTTGAATTTTTTTAGTGTTTTTTGGTTTTTATGGATCTCTAGGTTTATTAGGTTATTTAGTGATTTTTTGGTTTTTTTGTGTTTTTTGGGTGTTTTAAGTGTTTTTATAGTTTCTGGAGGCTTTTATGTTTTAGGATTTTTTGGGATTTTTGGGTTATATTATGGTTATTAGTATTTTTTAGTGTTTTTAAGGGGTTTTGGGTTTTTTATAATTTTTAGGGTTTGAGGTGTTTTTATTGTCATTTTAGTGTATTTTAATTTTTTTAGGTTTTTTTCCCTATTTTAGGGGTTTTTGAATATTTTTTATGGGTCATTAGTTTTTTTCTGTTTTCTGGGTTTTTAGGGGATTAAAGGTTTTTTATGGGTTTAAGAAATTTTAGGGTTTTTTAGGATGGGTCTAGGATTTAGGGTTTTTATGTGTTTTTAGGGATTTTAGGGTTCTCTTATGAATTTTAGGATTTCTAGGGTTGAAGATTTTTGTGTGTGTTTTTAGTGTTCTTTGGGTTTTTTGGGAGTTTGTATTTTCATTTAGTGATTTTTGGTGTCTTTAGGGGTTTTAAGGTGTATTTACAATTTGTTAGGTCTTTTCCAGTTTTTAGAGGTTTTATGGTTGCTTTATGGTTTTTTTGTGTTAAGGGTTTTTGTAGGAATTTTTTATGGTTTTTAGGTTTTTCTGAGGTTTTAGGTTTTTTCTAGGTTTTAGGGTTTTTAGGTTATTTTAGGGTTTTTATTGGTTTTTAGAGGTCTTTTACCATTTTATCATATTTTTAGGGGTTTTAGAGTTTTTAGGGTTTTTATGGTATTTTATGGTCATTTAAGAGTTTTTATGGTCTTTTCTGGTTTTTAATGGTTTTTGGGTATTTTGGAGTTGATAGGGTTTTCAGGGTTTTCAAGGTTTTAGGGTTTTTATGGGGTTTGGGGTTTTTAATTTTTTAGGGTTTATTAAGTATTTTAGGGGATTTTAGTGGGGGGCGGTGGAGTTTTAGGGTTTTAATATTTTTTAGTGATTTCACGGTCTCTAGGTATGGGGGGGTATGGTTTTTATGGTTTTTATGGTTTTTAGGTTTGATAGTGTTTTTTGGGGGTTTTGTGTTTTTCAGGTATTTAAAGTTTTAAGGTTTTCTAGGATTTTATGGTTTTTGGTTTTTTGGATTTTAGGGATTTTTTTGTAAGTATTAGTGGTTTTATAGGGGTTTTAGTGGGTTTTTAGTGTTTTTAGGGATTTAAGGATTTTTATGAGGTTTTAGGTATTTTAGATTTTTAGCGGTCTTATATTTTCTTTGAGATGTTTTATGGGGGTTTAGGTAATGTTTTTAGAGTTTTTATGGTTTTTAATGTCTTTAGGGGTGTTTAGGTTTTTAGAGTTTTTAGGTTTTGGGGGTTTTATGATTTTTATGTATTTTAGGGTTTTGATGATATTAAGCATTTTTTTGGTTTATAGGTTAATTATTTTTAGTTGTTTTTTTGGTTTTATGGTTATTTTTGGTCTTAGGGTTTTTATCATTTATGGGGTTTGGAGGTATTTAGGGGTTCTTTCAGGTTTTTAGGCATATTTTTTGTTTTTTGTATTTTGTATTTTTTTTAAAAATTTTTTAGATTTTTTATGGTTATAAGGTTTTAGGGCTTATCACTTTTAGTTTGTTTTCTCTTTTAGGGTTTTTTCATATTTTTAGGCTTTTAGGATTTTGGGTTTTCTTGTATTTTTTGTGGGTTTTAGGGTTTTTTAGGGTGTATTTTTTGTGTTTTAAAGGAGTTTTCTGGGTTTTAGTGGTTTTAAGGGAAGTTTTAGGAATTTTGGGTGTTTTTATGTTTTTTTGGGTTTTTATGTATTTTAAGGGTTTTTTGGTTTTTTGATATTTTTTGGGTTTTAGAGGTTTTCTAGTTTTTAGGTTTGAGGGTTTTTTGTAATGTTTAAGGGGTTTTTAGGGTTTTAGTTGTTTTTACGAATTTTTTGGGTTTTTACTATTTTTAGGCTTTTTACAATTTTTTTTATGGGTTTTTTATAGTTTTAGTGTTTTTAGGGTTTTATAGGTTTTATGAGTCTTTTAGTGTTTTTTTTTTGTTTTTATAATTTTTGTGATTTTTAGGGGGTTTGGGGGTTTTAAGGGTTTAATTTTTTTTTATGGTTTATGGTTTCGTAAGGGTTTTTGTGGTTGAATGGAATTTTTTGTGTTTTTTTGTGTTTTAGAGTTTGAAGGGTTTTTAGGTTATTATTGTTTTCAATGGTTTTAGGGTTTTTGGTGTTTTTGAGTATTTTAGGTGTTTTTACAGTTTTTATTGTTTTTTGGGTTTTTTTGTTTTCATTGTGTTTTTTAGGTTTTTAGTGTCTTTTTGGGTTTTAGGGTCTTATTTGTTTTTAGAGTTTTTTTGGATCATTTAATTTTTTTTGATTTTTTTGGTCTTTTTACAGAATTTTAGGGTTTTTAGTCACTTTTAGGGTATTTATGGTTTTTACGAGCATTTAGGATTTTTACGATTTTTTTTAAGGTTATTATGTATTTTACGGGTTTTAGGCGTTTCATGGGGGTTTGGTGTCTTAATTATTTTTTTTTTGGGTATTTGGGTCTTGTAGGGGTTTTATGGTTTTTAGGGTATTCTATGGGTTTTATGGGTTTTATGGTTTTTACTGTCTATTTGGGTGTTTATGTGATTTTAGGGTTTTATGGGGTTTTTTAGTTTTTTGGACTATTGGATTCTTTAGGGTTTTAAGGGATTATTAGGTCTTTTAGGGTTCTAGGGTTCTAGGGTATTTTAGTGTTTTGTTGGGTTTTAAGGTTTTTTATGGTTTTAGATTATTTCGGGTCCTTTAGGGGTTTTAATATATTTAGGTTGTTTTGGGTTATTTCAGGTTCTATAGATTTTTTTTGGTCCATTAAAGTTTTTTTGGGATTTTTATGGTCCTTAAGGATTTTTAAGGTTTTTTGTGCCCTTTATTATTTTTGAATAATGTATTTAATATGAATAAAATTAAATAGTGATTCCGTCAAGTACAACATTAGTGATATCGATGGTGATCATTTTTCCCACATCTAAGCATAATAATTAAACTCCTAAGCCTCAGAAGCATTAGGTTGAACATGAGATGATGAAGGTGAATATAAGCAGCAGGTCAGGTGTGGCATGAGGAACCTACATCCTCTACTAATATCATCATGGTGTCAATATCCCTGTTGTGTTTATTATGGTGGTGGTTCATCATGATGGTAATAGAGTTACAAATCCATGATATCCCTAATCATTCCCATTAGAGATGTGTATAATATTATCAAGTCCCTATAACAACTCATAGTGACCTCTCTTTAAGCTTGTGAGGGAACCTATGGAGATAGAATGGCCATTATCGGTATTGCATGGTAGAGGAAATCCAAAAGAATGAACAATAGAGGCATTCTTCAGAGCTAGTTGTAGAGGCTGACAATCGATCTGCGGAACCAGGACTGTCTGTGATATCAAATGTGCACCTCCGCCTGCCTTCAATGGATAAAGGATCTACATCGCACCACTAGGGGAAGCATCGAGAAGGCATGAGGAGCACAATGGGAAAGATTCATCAGGGGAAGATGAGCTTAGATCGCTTGAAGCTGAGCACCTCGTCCCATGCTAGGTAAAAATCACATAAAAAACGGGCATGAGAGGTGATATTTATTCTCTTTGAAATATGATCTACTAACACCAGCACCCCCCCCCCCACAGAAACCAAATAGAATGACATCTGGCCAAACACACGAGCCAACGAATGTAGAAGAATAAAGTTAAGGAGAAGAAACATTAAAGAATGATAAGGGGATCTTGACCGAGATGTCCTCAGAATAGCTCCCAACTAAGTAGAGGCTAGTGGCGGTGAAACCCAAGATCTCTATTTTAGGGTTATTAGATTATTTTAAGGGTTTAAGGAAATTTATGGTCTTTTAGGGTTTTTATGGGTTTTCATGCCTTTTATGGTTTTATTGTTTTTTACATTTTATGGGTTTTTAGGTATTTCGGGGGGGGACTAGGATTTTTAGTGTCTTTTTACAGTTATTTAGGGTATTTATGATTTTAAGGGTTTTTTGGGTCCCTTGGGATTTTTATCATTTTAAATGTATTATAGGGTTCTTATAGGTTTTTTGTTTTTTTGGGTTTGTTGAGGTTTTGGGGTTTTTATGGTTTTTATGGATTGTAAGGGTTTTTATATTTTTTTTAATGTTATAGGATTTTAATGTGTTTTTAGGGTTTATCCATGGTTTAATGGGTTTTTAGGGTTTCTAAAGATTTTTTGGTGTTTTTATGGTCATTAGTGTATATTCAGGGGTTTAAATAATTTTTAGTGGTTTATCGTTCTTTTATGTTTTTATGGCTTTAGGGTCTTTTAGGGTTTTTAGGGTTTTATGGTTTTTATGTAATTCACGATTTTTGGGTGTGTTTAGGGTTTTTTGGATATTTTTTTGGGTTTGTGGATTTTTAATGTTTTTTAGGGTTTAAATATTTTTAATGGGTGTCTAGGTTTTTTAAGGGGTTTTGTTAGATTTTTTGGTGTTTTTAGTGTTTTCTTTGGGTTTTTAATGTTTTTAGTGGATTCTTAGGGTTTTATTGGTCTTAATTATTTTAAATTTATTTTAGGGGTTCCTTTATTTTTTTAGTTATTGTTAGGTTTTTAGGGTGATCAGGTTTTTAGTGTTTTTTAGGTTTTTATGGTTATTTTACATTTTTAAGGGTTTTAGGGTTTTTTGGGTTTTGGTATTTTCTGGGTTATTTTAGGGGTTTTAATAATTTTAATTTTTATGATTTTACCATTTTTATGGGTTTTAGGGTTTTATTGATTTTTTGGGTTTTAATGTTTTTTAAGATTTTTAGGGTTTTTATGATTTTTATTGTTGTATATGGTTTTCATGGATTTTAGGGTATATAAGGTTTTGAAGGGTCATGAGTGTTTGGGTTATTTTTGTGTTTTTAAGTATTTTAAGGTCTTATATTGTTAATGGGGTTAGGGTATTTTAGGGTATTTAGGAGGGTTTAAGTGGTTTTTAGGGTTTTTAGGGTTTTTATGTTTTTTTTGGATTATTAGGTTTTTCAGGATTTTCTTGGATTTTTAGGGTTTTTAGTCTTTTATAGTGGTTTCAGTTTTTCTATGGGTTTTATTATTTTACATATTTTTTAGTTTTTTAGATATATTATTAATTTATGTGTTTTAGGCAAAGCAAGATCCGCCAGAAGCTAAGCTTCTGACAATTTATTAAATAAAAGAAAAAGGTACAGAAGAGATGGGTGGGGTCAAACAAAGGAACAAGCCCTCAGTCGTCAAACACAACATTAGAGATCATAATAAGACATGTCATTCCCATAGTCAGAGTCACCCGCAGTTTCCCATTCAGAGTTTTACTTACCCTGATTGAGGATCTTAAGAATATCAGAATTGAACTTACCAGTAAGCTTAGAAGATCCGGTAGATATAGTCCGAGGTGTTTTGGAATAATCCTTCCTTGGTCGTCGCTTCAAAGGAAGAGGAGTGAGGGCTTCATCAACCTTCCCTTTCCTAGAGATAAGCGCATCCTTGAATGTGCTAGGACCTCCGCAACCCTCCGCTGTCTCTTCTGCCTCAGAAATGTCACCCCACTTCCCAGAAATCCTAGAAGGAAGTTGCTGAATTTCCAGATGACAATCAATATTTTGTGGAGGCTCGGATTCAGGATCCAGCTCAATAATCTCATCACATGTCAAGCCTGCATTAGGACTACCATGCACACTTATATCTGGAGGGTCAGCGCATGCAGGGGATCCAGCCGCAGAGAGGCTAGGAGTAATGTCAGTCTCAACAAAATCAGTGGGAATAAAAGCACAACCATCCTTGGATGTAATCTCCTTAGAGAAATTTGCTCTAACATTAGAGGGACCACTCATCGGAGACTTGTCCACTATCGGTTTTTTCCTATTCAAATCATGCACATATGGAATAGATTTACCTGAAGCCATCTCAGCCTGAGATACATTCTTGTGGAAGTCTCTATCATGAGTTGACAAGTCCACACGCTTCCCCTCAAGTTTCCTTCTAAAAAGAGTAGTTGAATGACCCTTCATCCCACATCTGTCACAAGAGATCTTCCTCCGACATAAATCCAACGAGTGCCCAACAGCCATGCATTCAGTACAAAAGAGAGGATTCCTTTCATACACAACCTCAATATTGATATTATCAGTGGGAGTGGAAAGAGTTACCTTATCAATTAAGGTGGAGCTCAGATCAACCTCCACTAACATTCTGGAAAAGTGGCCAAACCGAACAACTTCAATTTCCTTTTTAAGGTGAATAAGAGACCCAATGGCCATGCCAATTTAATGAAGAATCTTTGGATGCCAAAGGACCCAATTAAGACCATGCAAACGAACCCAGACCTGAGAGAAAGCATTCCTTGCACGAGAGGCATTAAAATCCAAGGACCATTCATGAAGATGGATCCAACCAGGTTTCAAAGATAGGGAACCAATGCTCCACGCATGTACTTTTAGAGCATTTGTTGGGAAAATACAATGGAATAATCCACGACCAAGAGAGACACACCGCCAATCAGATGAGCCCCACAAAAACAAAACTCGTCTAACAAGGTCATCAAACTTCCATGAAATCACACCCTTCGGTAGAACAAGGCGCGCAATTAGAGAGTTCTTTCCAATTACAATCCTTTCCTCAAAAATATCAGGACTGATATCAACATGAGCCGTTGTCCCCTTTTGAAGAATCCTATTTGAATGGGAATCAATAATTGAAGAAAACGCAGGCAATGAAGCAGGACAGCCCGCTTGACCACACAGGTTTTTAGGGGTTTCAATATTTTTAGGGTGTTTAATAGTTTTTAAGGGATGCTTAGTGTTTTTATGGTATTTATGTACATTTAGGGGTTTTAGGGAACTTAGGGGTGTTATGGAATATACATGGTTTTTTAGGGGTTTTAGTTTTTTAGGTATTTTAGGGTTTCTAAGCGCTTCATGTAATTTTTGTCATTTTTAGTGTTTTAGGGGTTTTAGTTTTTTTAGGGTTTTTATGTTATTTTAGTGTTTTTATGTGTTTTTAGGTTTTATAGGGTGTTTAGGGTCATTTATGGTTTTTAGAAGTTTATTTGTTTTATTATTATTTAGAATATTCGGTCTTTAGGGGTTTTAGGATTTTTAAGATCTTTTAGTATTTTTAGGTTTTTTTGTCTTTTTAGTATTTTTAGGGACTTTTATTATTTTAATGGTTTTAATGGTCCTTTGGGGTATTTTAGGGATTTTAGGGCATTTTAGGGATTTTTGAGTTGTCTTAGGAAAAGAAGGTGCGGGGCAGGCATTGCAGATCCACCCAAACTTATTAAGAAAAATAAAGTACAAGGCGTTATAGAGGAGGTTTGAAAAATCAAGTATGGGAAACCCCATTCATGTCTTCTATGGTTTTTTGGATTTTTATGGACTTTTAGATTTTATATACTTTGCGATGTTTTAGAAACTTTTAGGTATTTATAGGGTTTTAGGGTCTTTTTCATGTTTTAAAGTTTTAATGATTTTTTGAGTTTCTTACAGGCTTTATGGGTTTTTAGGTTTTTAGCGTTTTCAGGGATATAGGGCCCTTTGGGGATTTTTAGGGGTTTGGGGGTTTTAGGGTCCTTTAGGGGATTTATAGCTTATTAGGATCCTTTAGGATTTTACATTTTTTAGAGAATTTTGAGGGTTTTAGGATATTATATGGTCTTTTGGGTTTTTAGTGCCTTTTTGGGATTTTAGGGTTTTAGGGGTTTTATGATTCTATTTTGATTTTTAGGATTTTGATCATCTTTTGATGGTCTATAAAATTTTCATGGTGTTTTAGGGATTTTAGGGATTTTAGGATATTTTATATATTTTAAGATTTCTAGGGTCTTTTAAGATTTTTTAAAATTTTTTAGGTATTTATAATTTAAATATATTTCTTGGGTTTTTTTTGGGTATTTTATGTTTTTTAGGGTTTCAATGGTTTTTTTTCATTTTTAGGGTTTTTTGTTTTTTAGGGTTTTAAGGATTCTTAGTGTTTTAAAGTATTTTTCAGACTTTAATGTTTTTATGTGCTTTAAGATTTTTTTAATGGTTATAAGAGTTTTTAGGGTTTTAGGGATTTTTGGGTTTTTAAGGGTTTTTATTTTTTTAAGGCCTTAATGGTTTTTAGATATTATTAAGGTTTTAGGGTTTTAGTGGTTGTTTTTAATATTTTTTAATGTTTTGAGGGTAGTTAATGTCAATAGGGTTTTTATGGGTTTTATGGTTTTTAGTGTTTTTCATGTTTTTAGTGTTTTTTGGGTTTTCACTTTTTTAGGATTTTAAGGGTTTTAGGGGTATTTAAGATTTTTGGAATTTTTAGTGTTTTCTAAGGTTAAAATTATTTTATGGGTTTTTAGGTTTTTTATGGATTTATGGTTTTTAATTATTTTTAGGCTTTTTATAGATTTTTTAATTGGAGGCTTAGGGGGTTTTGGGTTATTATGTTTCTAGGGTTTTTAAGGGTTTTAGGATTTTTTATTCTTAAGGGTATTATGGTTTATGTGGTTTTTTTGAGTTTTAATGATTTTTTTGTGTCATTTGGTTTATTACTGTTTGAAAGTTTTTTAGGAGTTTAAATCCTTTTTCATGGCTTTAGGTTTTTAGGGTTGTTAGGTATTTTAAGGGGATTTGGTTTTTAATGATTTTCATAGGTATTTTAGGGGTTTCTTAGCATATTTTATAGTTTTTAAGGGTTTTAGGGTTTTCTATGGGTTTTTAGGGTTTTTAGGAGTTTTTAGTGTGTTTTATGGATTATAGATTTTCATTAGGGTATTTAGGTGTTTGAGGATTTTTAGGGTGTTTTCGAGTTTTTATGTTTTTTGGGGGTTTTAGGTTTATAAGGGGTTTTAGAGGATTTTTAGTTTGTTGAGAGTTTTTTGGTTTTTTTGAGTTCTTTGCATTACAGAATTTTTACGGTTTTTAGGGTCTTTATGTTTTTTAGGGTCTTTAGTGTTTTAGGGTATTTAGGATATTTGAGGGGTTTAGAGGGATTTTTAGGGAATTTAAATATTTTATGCTTTCAAGTGGTTTTTAGGATTTATAGGATTTTTTTTCTTTTTACAGTTTTTGTTGATTTGTAGGGTTTTTAGGGGTTTTTAATTTTTTCGGTGTTTTAGTTATTTTTATGTTTTTAGGGATTTTTTGGATTTTTTTTGTCATTTTAGGATTTTTATGGTTATTTTAGGGTTTTAAAGGTTTTGAAAAAAATTTATGGTTTCAAAGGTCTTTTATGGATTTTAGGTTTTTTTACATCTTTTAGGGTTTTAGGGTCTTTTATGGGTTATAAGGGTTTTAGTGGTTTTGTGGTTTTTATGGTCTTCACTAATTGTAGTGTTTTTTTGTTTTTAGGGGTTTTAGTATTTTTAGGGTTCTGGTAGGTTTTGGGGTTTTTTTTGGGTGTTTTAGGGTTTTCTTGGGTTTTTGGGGATCTTTGGGGGCGTTTTTAGAGTATTTAGGATTTTTTAGTGTTTTATCATTATTTTTAGAGCATTTTGGGTTTTCATGTTTTTAGTGTTATTGGGAATTGTTTGGATTTAAAGGGTTTTTAGGTTCTTTTGGGGTTTTACGGTTTTTTAGGGTTTTTTGGTATTTTTTGGGGGTTTAAGAGGTTTTAGTTTTTTTATATTATTATTTTTTTAATTTTATAATTTTTAGAGGATTTTAGGGGGGTTTAATGTTTTTTAATTTTTTGTAGTTTTTTAATTTATGGGTGGTTTTATGGGTTTTTGGGGTTTTATGTGGTTTTAGATTTTTTTTCTTTTAAGGATTTATTAATAGTTTTTTAGGGTTTTAGGGATTTAGGTTATTTTATGGTTTTTTATGGCTTTTAGAGGTTTTTAAAGACTCTTAATTTTGTTATGATTTTTAGGGTTCATTAGGGTTTTTAGGGATTTAAGGGTTTTAAGGTTCCTTTACGGATTTTGGGTTCATTTAGGGTTTTCTAAGGCGTTTAATGACATTTACTATTGGGGGAGGGGGGTTAGGGTCAATCGTTTTTTTATTATTTTTAAGGTATTTTGGGGTTTTAGGTGCTTTTAGGGGTTTTGGGGTTTCTTATGGTCCTTAAGGTTTTTTTTAATTTTTATGGTTCTTTAGGATTTTTTCGGTTTATTGGTTTTTAAAGAGTTTTTAGAGTGTTTAGGGGTTTTAGGTTTTTTATAGTAATTTAATATTTTTTTTGTGCCTCAAAGGTTTTGGTGTTGTTAAGGTTTTTAAATATTTATAGTTTTTCTAAGGTTTTTAGTGTTTTTTTATCTTTTTAGCCTTTTTGGGTTTTATTGCCTTTAAGGATTTTAGGATTTTTAGGGTTTTGGAGGGTTTTGGGGTCTTTAAATATTTTTTGGGGTTTTATGGACTTTTGTGATTTCTAGAGTTTTTTTGGGTTTTATTGTCTTTTAGGGATTTTAGGGTCTCTTATGGTTTTTATGGGGTTGTAAGATCTTTAGGTGTTTTTAAAGAGTTTTATATTTTCTTAGGGTTTTTAGGTTTATATGTTATTTTAGGGTTTTTTGGATTTTTAGGGTCTTTCAAGGTTCTTTTGGGTTTTTAGTGCCCTTGAGGGTTTTTAGGGTGTTTCAGGGTTTTTAGGGTTTCAAGGGACTTTTGAGGTTTTTAGGGGTTTTTAGAGCCTTAATGTGTTTTTCGGATATTTTATGGTCTTTTAGGTTTTTAGGGGTCTTTAGGATCTTTTATTGTTTTTTTGTCTTTTAGGGTTTTAGGGGTTTAAAAAACATTTAGGGTATTTTTGGATTTTAATATTTTTATGGTTTTTATGGTTTTTAATGGTTTCTAGGGTTTTAGGGTTTTTCAGATTCCTTTAATTAATTTTTTATGGTTTTTACAGTTTTAGGGTTTTTAGGGTTTTAGAAGTCCTTAGGGTTTTTAATGTTTTTTTACAGATTTTATGGTTTTAAAGGGTTTTCAGGTGTGTTGGGTTTTAGGGGGTTTTCCTAGTTTTTAGGTTTTATAGGATTTAGGTTTTTTAGTGTTGTTATATTTTTTGGGGGATTTAGGGGTTTGGAGGGGGTTATTTTTAGGATTTTCCAGTGTTTTTAGGGTATTAATTATTTTTAACGTTTTTAGTGTTTTAATGTATTTTTTACCTTTTTAGCTGTATTCGGGGTTTTTATGAGTTTTAGGGTTTTTTCGTATTTTTTTTGGTTGATAGGGTTTTAGGGTTTTTTTTTTGTTTTTAGGGTGTTTTATGGGTTTTTAAAGGTTTAGTGGTTTTAGGGTTTTCTAGGTTTTTATAGTTGTGTTTAGGGGTTTTTAGTGATTAGTGGTCTTTTTGTAATTTTAGGGGATTTGGTGTTTTTAGTGGTTCTTATAGTTTTAGGTTTTTTTCAATGTTGTTTTAGGGTTTTTAATATTTTTTAGGTTTTTATGGTTTTTTGGATTAAATTATGAAGATTAGATGTTTTAATGATTTTAGGGTTGTTCGTATTTTTTTAGGTTTTTATGTTTTTTTGAGTTATTAGGGTGTTTTAGGGTGTTTTAGGGTCTTTTATGGTTTTATTGGGTGTTTAAATATCTTTTAGAGTTTTTAGGATTTTGGGGGTCTTTTAGAGTTTTTAGGATTTTTAGGATCTTTTATGGGTTTTATAATTTATCAATTCCTTCAGGAATTTTGGGTTTTCTATGAGTTTTTATAGTTTTAAATGGTCTTAGGGTTATTAAGGTTTTTAGGGTTTTTATGGAGTTTTAGGGGGTTTTTGTGTTTTTAGGGTTTTTATTATTTTTACTATTTTTTGTGTATTTACTGTTTTTGGGTTTTTGGGTTTTTTGGTGTTTTTTTGGTCTTCAAGGGTTTAAATGTTTTTATATTGTTTTAGTTTTTAGGGTTTTCACTTGGTTTTTAGGGGTTTTAATGTTTTTAGGGATGAAAGGGGTTTTCTGAATTTTTTTCCATTATTTTTTAATTATTTTTTAGGGTATTTAGTGTTTTTACGTCTTGTTAGGGAATTTTATGTGTTTGGGGGATTTTATTACTTTTTGGGGTTTTTTTTCTTTTTATGGTTTTTAGTGTTTTAGAGTTATAATATTTTTATGGGCTTTGAGGAATTTTAGGGTTTTATGTGTTTTTTACAGTTTTAGGAGTCATTAGGGGGTTTTAGGAATTTTTTATTGTTTTTAGGGTTTTTAGTGGTTGTGAGTCTTTTTAGGTATTTTAGGGATTTTAAGAAGTTTTAGGGTTTTTTTGTGTTTTTAGAGTTTTTATTATTTTTTGGGGTTTTAGGTATTTTTAGGATTCATCATAGCTTTTTGAAGATTTTATGGGTTTATGGATTATATGGTTTTTATGGGTTTTATGATTTTTCATGGGTTTAACAGTTTTTTGGGTTTTTATTATTTGGGGGTTTTTTTGGGTTTTTTGGGTTTTAGTGGTTGCAAGGTTTTTTAGGGGTATTGGGTTTTTAAGGGCATTAGGTGTTTTTATTATTTTTATTATTCTTTTTATTTTTATCATTTTATTTTTTTTAATGGTTTATAGGGATTTTGGTTTTCTAGGAGGTCTAAGGGGGTTTTAGTTTTTAATGGAATTTACTGTTTTAAATGTTTTAGGGTTTTAAGTGGGAATACAATTTTTTATTGATTTTAGGGTTTTTTAGTATGTTTGGTTTTCAAGGTTTCTTACAGGTTTTAACATGATTTGTAGGGTTTTTAGGGGTTTTACATATTTTATTATTTTAAATGTTTTTTCCATATTTTAGTGTTTTTAGTGTTTATGGGGGTTTTGGGATTTTTGGGGTTTTACATTTTTTAGGAATTATTATGGGTTTTTAATGTAAATTTAGGGATTTTGTGTTTTTTTGGGCTATTTTATGGTTATTTTTTGGGTTTTTATAGTTTTTGGGGTTTTAGTGTTTTAAGGGTTTTTGTGTTTTTATGTGTTTAAAGGGTTTTCTAGGGTTTATCAGGGTTTTATGTTTAAGGGTGTTTAGGGGATTTTAGATATTTTGGGTCTTTTATGGGGTTTAGGGTTTTTAGTATTTTTAGTGTCTTTTAGGGTTTTAGGGGGTGTTTAATTTTTTAGGGTTTTTAATGTTTTTAGGGTTTTATGGTTATTTGATTTTTTTATTTTTTTAGTGTTTTTTGGGGATTTTAATATTTTTTATTATTTTAGGTGTTTTTGGTGTTTTTAAGGTTTATTTATATGGTTTTAGGGTTTATTTATGGGTTTTTTTGGGTTTTAGGTTTTTTATGGGTTTTTGGGTCTTTTGGGTCTTTTGGGGTTTTTTGTGTTTTTTGGGATTTTTTGAAATTTTTAGGGTTTTAAGGGTTGTTCATGGCTGTCTTTTTGGGTTTTAGGGTTTTCTTTTTTTTTGTATTTTTAGGGTTTTTAAGGTTTTTTAGTGTTTTTAAGGATTTTAGGGTTTTACAATTTCTATGGTTTTTTAGGAGTGTTTCAGTGTTTATTGAATTTTTTAGGTTTTTTAGGTTTTTTACTATTTTTATTGTTTTTTGTTTATTATTTTTTAGTGGATTTTATGGGGTTATAGGCTATTACGGGGTTTTGCGTTTTTTAGGTTTTTAATAACGATTTAGTGTATTTTAGGTTTTTAGGATTTTAGTGTCTTTTAGGAATTTTAGGAGTTTTAGGTTTATTTGGGGTTTTTATATTCTTTAGGGGTTTTATTGTTTTTTGAGATTACTAGGGTTTTTGGGTTTTTAAGGGTTTATGGTTATACAGTTTTTCTGATTTTTATAATTTTTAGGGTTTTAATGTTTTTAGGGGGTTTATGGTTTCCATGGTTTTTAGGGTTTTTGTGTTTTAGGGTTATTTTGTGTTTTTTGGGATTTTAGGGTGTATAGATATTTTTGGTACTTTAGGATTTATAGGGTTTTGATTGGGTTTTCAAGGTTTTCTAGAGATTTTATGAATTTTATCTATTTTCATGGGTATTATGTATTTTATAGTTTTTATTGATTTTAGGGTTTTTTTGTGTTCCATAGGGCTTTTATGGTTTCTAAGGTTTCATGGGTTTTGATAGTGTTTTATGAATTTTATGATTTTTATTTGTTGTTTAGGATTTTTTTGAATTCTTGGGTTTTCAGGAATTTTTAGAGATTTTTTAGATTTTTAGGGGTTATAGGGAATATTTTGGTTTTTAGGGTTTTTAGGGAGTTTTATGATTTTTATGGATTTTTAGGGTTTTTAGATTTTTTAGGTTTTTAAGAATTTAAAGGGTTTAATGGTTATTTAGTGTCCATCTGTGTTTTTAGGGTTTTTTGTTCTTATTAGGATTTTTTATGTTCTTTTGGGTTTCATGTTATTTTTATGGTTTTTTGGGGATTTAGGGGTCTAAGGTGTTTTAAGGTTTTTAGGGTTTTAAGGATTTTTTATATCATTATGGTTTTAATGTTTTTTTAGGATTCTTAAGGGTTTTCTGGGGGTTTAAGTGGTTTTTAGGGGTTTTAGAGTTTTTTAGAGTTTTTAGGGTTTGTTTTTATTTTTATGTATTTTAGGATATTTAAGGGTTTTTAGGATCTTATGGATTTTTTGGGATTATATTTTTTATGGGTTTTTAGGGTTTTATGTGGTTTTTAGGGATTTTTGGTTTTTAGTATTTCAATGAATTTTTAGCGATTCTGACTATTTTTAGGTTATTTTAATATTTTTAGGGGTTTTAAGGGTGTTTAGTGGGATTAGGGTCTTTTAGTATTTTTATCAGGTTTTTAGGGTTTTATAGGTTTTCAAGTATTTTTTGGTTTTATGGTTTTTATGGGTCTTTAGGGTCTTAGGGTTTTTAGGTTTTTCGGGGTTTTATGGGTTTCTATTGTTTTTGTGTTTCTATGGATTTTTGGATTTTTGGGTTTTGGGGGGGTTTTGGATGTTTTAGGGAGTTTAGGATTTTTATGGTGTTTTAGGGATTTAAGAGTTTTTAGGTATTTTATGGTTTTTATGGAATTTAGTTTTTTAGTGGTTGTTAATGATTTTTAGTTCTTTTGGGTGGTTTTAGTGGGTTTTAGAGTTTCATTGGGGTTTTAGGGATTTTTAGGGTTTTAAGGTTTCAATGATTTTTAGGGATTTTATGTGTTTCAAGGACTCTTTAGGGTTTTTGGGTTATAAAGGTAGTTTAGGTTTTATTAGGGGTTTATAGTCATTTAGGTTTTTAAGGGTTTTTTGGGGTTTTTTGGGGTTTTTTGAGATTTCAGGGGTTTCAAGGGTTTTTAAGTTTTTATGGGTTTATGTTTTTCATGGTTTTTAGAGTGTATTTGTACTTTTGACAAATTTTAAGGTTTTTAGCGGGTCTATAGGGTTTTAGTGTCTTTATTGTTCGGGGGATTTCAGGGATTTTATGGGGTTTTGAATTTTTTTGGGTTTTTAAGGTATTAGTGTTTTTATGGGTTTTTAGGATTTTTTATGGATTCTGAGGGGATTTAAAGGGATTTAGAGTTTTTAGGGGTTTTTAGTATTGTTTAAGGGGTTTTTTATTTTTAGAGTTATTTTTGGGGTTTTTGGTTATTTTTGGGCTTTAGGGGGTTTGGGGGTTTTAATTGGATTTAAATTATTTTTATGTTTTTAGGGTTTTTATTGTCTTTTTTATTTTGGGGTGTTTAAGGTTTTTCTAGGTTTTTTTTTGTTTTCAGCGTTTTATGGTCTTTTAGGGGTTTTAGGGTATTTTATCATTTTTAGAGTTTTTAAGACCCTTTAGGTTTTTAGGAATTTTAGGGTGTATTAGTGGTTTTGGGTGTTTTGGGTGTTTACGGTTATCATGTTGTTTTTTTAGGTTTTCTAAGGTTGTAGGTTTTTTATTGTTTTGAGGGATTATAGTGTTTTGTTGGAATTTTATGCTTTTATTGTTTTTTGGGTATTTTAGGTTTTTTAGATTTTTTTAGGGTTTTATATATTGTATGGTTTTTAGGGGAGTTCATAATTTTAAGGTCTTTTTCATATTTTTAGGGTTTTAGGGTTTGAGATGTTTTTAGTGATTTAATATTTTTAAGGTTTTTTTTATATTTTCTGTTTTTAAGTGGTTTTATGTTTATTTTAGGGTTGTTACATCTTTTTTAGGGGTTTTTAGAGTAATCCATAATTTTTTTTGGGTTTTAGGGGTTTTCAGTAGTTTAGGGGTTTTTAGGGTTTTGGGGGGTTTTAGTGTTTTTATGGTTTTTTCGATATTTTTTTATTTTAGGGTTTTATGGGGATTTTAGTGTTTTATGGGTTTTTAAATTTTTTTTGGGGTGTTTTGGTGTTTTTAAGGATTTTGGATTTATTATTATTTTTAATGTTTTTAGGGTATTTTAGAGATTTCACTGTCTTTCGGAGAATTTTGGGTGGTTTTATGTGTTTTAGGTTCCTTATAGTTTTTAGGGTTTTTAAGGTTTTTAGGGTTATTCATGAATTTTTAGGGTTTTTAGTGTTTTTCAGGGGTGTTTTATTATTTTATAGTTTTCAGGTTTTACCGTTTTTTAGGTTTTTTATGGTTTTTATAGTTTTATGGTATTTTATGTTTTCAGAGTTTTTAGGGATTTATAGTGTTGTTTTATCATTTTTAGTGGTTTTTGGATTCTTTTGGGATTTTTTCATTTTTAGGGTTTCTGTGGTTTTTTTATGTTTTATAGGGTATCTTAGTGTTTAAGGGTTTAAAAGGTTTTATTGTGAATTTAGAGTTTTTTTTATCATTTTTGGGTTTATTTTGTTTTTTATGTATATTTAAAGGGTTTTAGAATTTTAAGGGTTTTCAGTGTTTTTAGTGATTTTTAGGGTTTGAAATATTTTTAGGGGTTTTAAGGAATTTCAATTTGTTTAGGGTATTTTGGGTTTGTTTTTTGTTTTTTAGGGTTTCAGGGTCTTTTGAGGTATTTAGGGCCTTAGGGGCTTTTGGGGTTTTTTGGGTTCTTTTATGGTTTTTTGGTTCTTTTAGGGGTGTTATTATTTTTAGGTTCTTTTATGATATTTGAGGTTTGTAGGGTTTTTAGGGGTTTTAGGGACTTTTAGTGTATTTTTTGGTATTTTAGGGTTTTTAAATCAGTTTAAGAGTAATTTAGAGGTTTTTAGGGGTTTTAGTTGTTATTTGGGGGGTTAGTGTTTGAGGATTTTTGTAGGTTTTGGGGGATTTTAGGGTTTTTTTATTTTTTTGACCTTTTTTTTGGATATTTTTGTATTTTTGGGGGTTTTGGGTCTTTTAGGGGTTTAGTGTTTAGGATCTTTCAGGGATTTTTAGGGTTGTTAGGGTTTTCTAAGATTTTATAGTTTATTTTAGGTTTTTATAGTTTTTATGGGTTTTAGAGTTTTTTAATATTTTAAGGGTTTTCTAGATGATTTTTGGGGATTATGGTTTTTAGGATATTTAATGGATTTTGAGGTCATTTAGGGGGTTTAATATATTTTTATAGGGTTTTATTAGGTTTTAGGGTCTTTTGTGTGTTTTAATATTTTAAGTGATTTATTTGATTTTAGGGTTTTTTCAGGTTTAGGTGTTTCATGGAATTTTAGTATCTTTTTAGGATTTTAGCGATTTTGGGGTTTTATGGATTTTTTGGATTTTTTCATGTTTTTAGGGTTTTTATGGTTTTTATGGTTTTTTGGGTCTTTATGATTGTTTTAGGGTTTTTAGGTTTTTTAAAGATGTTTTTGGGTTTTATGATTTTAAGGTAGTTATAGTTTTTCGGGGGTTTAAAGGTTTTTTATAGGTTTTTGAATTTTTTGATACGGTTTTATGGTTTAATGGTGTTTTAGGCATTTTATGGGGTTTTAATGTCTTTAATGATTTATAGGGTCTAACAGATATTGTTTTGGGGTATTGGGGCATTTAGGGGTGTAAGGGTCTTTAGGAGTTCTCACGAACTTTTTGAGTTATTGGATTTTTAGTTATTTTCGAGGGTTCAGGGATTTTAGTGATTTTAGGATTTTAGGGTTTTTTTAATTATTTTTATGGGTTTTAGTATTTTTATGGGTTTTTATAGATTTTTGTTTTTTAATGGGTATATAAAGTTTATTAGATTTATTTATGTTTTTTAGGATTTTTAAGTATCCTTTATTGTTTTTCAGGGTTTTATGGTTATCAGGATTTGTTATCAACGTCACTACTTTTAGGGATTTTTTTAGTTTTTTTGTGTTTTCTAGGGTGTTTAGGGGGTTTGAGGGTTTTTAGTGTTTTATGGGGGATTTATCGTATTTTGGGGTTTGAGGGTTTTTAGGATTTTTAGCAGTTTTAAATGGTTCTTTGTGGTTTTTAGGGCTTTAAAAGGGTTTTACTGGGTTATAGGAGGGTTTACAGGTCTTAGGGGTTTTATAGGGTTTATGGGGTTTAGGGTCTTTTATGGTTTTAATTTTTTTTAGATTTTTATTGGTCTTTAGGGTTATTAATATTTCTATGTGTTTTTAAGAAGTATTTGGTTTTTATGGGTTTTTAGGTTTTTATTGGTTTCAGGGTCTTTTAGAGGGTTTTAGGGTTTTTTGGATTTTTAGTGTCTTTTAGGGGGTTTATGGTTTTTAGGGTTTTAATGGATTTTTTGTATGTTTAGTGTTTTTATGGTTTTAGGGGTATTGGTGTCTCCTTTAGGGGATTTAGTGATATTAAAATATTTTAGGTTTCTATGTTTTTATTAATTATTTAGGTTTTTAGTGTTTTAGGGGGTTTTTTAGGGGTTTTATGTGGTTTAATATTTTTAGGATTTTAAGATTATTTGGGGTTTTTGGGGTTTTAGGGATTTTTTGGGCACAGGAGATGCGAGGGTCATGCTATTCCCGACCCCCCCCAAATTTATTAGAAAGAAAAAAGAGACACATCAGACAAGGGAGGTGAGGGGTCAATCGACCCACACCCAAAAACCCTTAACGACCCAAGACAAAAGACCCAAAAAAAGAAAAGTCAAGAATGAAAAAAAACACACAAAGCAAAGCAGCCACCACCATCATCCAGCATCCCAACATCAAGCACCTCACAGCTAACCAACGACCAACATCCAAACTCAAATAGCAAACAACATCCAGTAGCAGCACAACCATAAACCGCAGCTTCAACACCTCCCATCCAAGAAGAAACTAGCATCCAGAACCACCATCATCAAACATCACTGAACCAACAACATCAAAATAAAAATCCTCACCATCACCAGCATTCAGCAGCTCACCACCAAGAATCAACCAGTATCCAGACTCACAAAGACCAGAATCCAGCACATCCATACAACAACCATCGTCCATCTTCACAATGACCAGTAGCCGACACCTCCCTACTGAGGAGATCCACCACAAGCACCACAGAACTCACACACCAAGAGAAGAAATCATCCAATACCTCAAAACAGAACTGAAAACCTGCACCAAACCAATCCCACCACAATCCGGGAAACAGCCACCATAGCCAAACAAAGAGCCCAGAACGCAGCACTTATCCAGACCAGCAACAAGATTATACCACAAAAAAGAAATCCAAGAACAAAACTGCTTTTGTTTTGAGATCCACAATGAGAAATCAGCACCATCACCTAGCAGCTTGAGCCAGACCAAAGCAAATGCTCCCCACACTGCTTTAAGGATCGGTAAAGACCGACAAGACTGCCGCACACCAGATCTGAGAGGCTCCTTCATGGCAGTGCACCGCCGCACCAAGAAAAGATTGGATCTGGCCCACATCTCTGTGGATCTGATATGCCTCACGCCGGGAGCAGAAACCATCATAACTGATCCAAACCGCTGAAAAAACCAAACCACTCCAAATCCTTCGTATGAATCTTCAGAGCACGTCGTTGATCTGTAGATCGTAGATCCCGCACCACAGGAAAACTAATGAAAATCCTCATAACACCGAGCATCATCAAAGAGTCTCTGTCCGCCAATGAAGCCCTCTCCACCTTCGTCCGGGCCACTGCAACATTTTCCGATGAGGTACTTGACCCTGTTGACCCATCCTCAGTATCGCAAGATCGATACTCTGAGAGCCGAAACGAGGAAGGACCACTGAAGCCTACCGCCTTTGTTCTCGAGACCGCTGCTGAAGGCCGAAGTCGCCCAGATCTCCCCCTGCAAGCATAAAAGGGCAGGGCCACGGAAGGTGTTGAAACCCCAATCGTTGCCACTACAGAGGAAATGTGAAGCCGTAGAAGAGCATCATCTACACCGAAGGACTCTGCCTCGATCCACTTTCGCCACAAGAGTCTCCCATAAGGATGAGAGGGCCGGAGAAAAGATCTATCCCCATATTCTTCAGGGGAATCCAAAGGAAACCATAGGAGCTGTGACGAGATGGATAGAACGCCAGGAGAGTGCGCCGCCATCAGGGTTTTTTTGGGGTTTTCTAGGTTTTTAGAAATTTTTAGGGTTTTTAGTGTTTTCTAGTGTTTGGACGGTTTTAGCATTTTAATCATTTTTTGGGGTTTTTCGTGTTTTATTTTTAATTTTTAATTTTTTTATTTTTTAGGTTTTTAGAGTTTTAAGGATTTTAAGGATTTTAAGTGTTTTATGGAATTTAAACAGTTTTTTTGGGATTTGGGTTTTTAGGGGTATTTGGGATTATTTTATAGTTTTTCATGTTTTTTAGGGTTTTTTGGGTTTTTTGGGGTTTTAGAGGATTTAGAGTTTTTAGGGATTTGTGGTTTTTATTGGTAATTCACGGTTTTAGATTTTTTATAGGGATTTAGAGAAAGGAAGGTGCATGGTCAACCCAACCCCCCCCCCCCCCACCCCAATTTATTTGAAAAAAGATACAGTAGGAAAGGGAAGGGAGGGGTAAAACAACCCACACCCAAAAACCCTTTACAACCCCAAACCCAAAAAACCAAAAAAAACCAAAAAGTGCACAAAATCCAGACAAAGCATAAATTCAGAATCATCCCCATCAGCACCTCCCAACCAATCAGCTACTAGCATCCAGCACCGCAGCTTCCATCATATAGTGCCTCCTCTCCAAGCAGACCTTCTGCCATCAACACAGAACCACTATCACAAGAACCATAAACATCAGCTTCGCCACATCCCAGCCCCGCTACATCCATCATCCAATGCCTCATTTTATAACAACCAGTACCCCCTTCAACCTCTTCCCACCAGGCATCAACAAACACCCAAATGTTCTGTTTCTAGGGACCAACACGTCCAAGCCAATCAACATCAGTCATTTCACATCTTGCAGCACCATCAGCATTATAGGACCACTATCCCTCACATCGAGGACCATTCCACAACACCAAAATTTCCTTGCGCAGACCCATAACTAATTTTCCCCTCTAGCCACCCATAAATCACACACCATGACTAGACAGCATCCAACACCTCACATCTAAACCATCTACCAGCACTAATCAAATCTCGCCATAACCTCTCAAACCACCACCACAACCCAACATAGAACCCAAAACGCAACATTTATCCAGACTAGAATCAACATCATACAAAAAAATGAGTCCCAGAAATGAACCTGCATCAGTGCTGAGATACAAACTGAGAAAGCAGAACCATTTCCTAATGACCTGATCCAAACCAAAGCAATGGCTCCCTGTGAAGCTTCCAACATCAACAATGTCGAGACTCTACACCACAAAGAAAACATCACTTCTTGGAAAACATGAGTCCACTTAAGAACACAAGACTCCTTGGATCCTAAGAACGTTGGCTTCTCGAATCACCAAGGAAGAGCCTCTCCATGCTACATCTCAGAAAAGACTAAGCTGTAGAAGAAATCGGGAAACACCTACCACCATGAAACTGATGGTCGCCGCCGAATCCCATCACTATCAAGACCACCCCTCGTAAGTTATAATGGATATAGATCTTCAACACCACAAACCATTTCACCCAACTCTATATCACTCCTTCATGGACAAACCAGATCTGAGCGGTTCCACCATGGAAGTGCAACGATGAACCAATCTGGCCCACTCCTCCATGAATCTATAACGCTGCATGCTGGGGAGACCAGATCAGACCCGGTCATCTAAGGTTGATACCTTCATCTGAAGCCGACACCCGAGAGCTCCAGACTGAAAGAGCACCGCTAAGCCAGAACAGACACACCGCCAAAGGAAGTGACAATGCTGTGAAGGCTGACACTTGAGAATCCATAGCTGTAGAGAAGTAAACTCCACATCAGAGGAGACGCACAGTGAGAGGCATCTTAGGGAAACCCTAGAGCGATGGGATACAATAGACTCATCCACCATTTGTGGGTATTCATGGTGTTTTCTATAGGGATTTAGGGATTTAAAGAGGTTTTATTTTGTAAGTTATTTTTTAGTGTTTTATTAGTTTTAAGGTTTCTAGGATTTTTCATGATTTTTGTATTTATTTTTAGGGGGTTTTAAGTGGGAGTTAGAGTTTTTCGGTTTTTTGGGTTTCTTAGAGTTTTTGAGATTTTTAAGGTGTTTTACGGTGGTATTCAGGAATTTTAGTTTTGTTGGTTTTTAGGGTTTTTTAGTTTTTTGAGGGTTTTTTTATGTTTTAGGGTTTTTATGGTGCTTATATGTTTTGAGGATCTTTTGTTGGTTATTGAGTGTGTAAGGGTATTTAAGGGTTTTCAATGGTCTTTTATGGGGGGGGGGGTTATGATCTATTAGGGTTTTTATGGGTTTTTGGTTCTTTTAGGGGATTTAGGGTTCTAATGATTTTTAGTGCTATTATTGTTTTAAGGGATTTTTTGGGTTATTTTGGGTTTTAAGATTTTCATTGATTTTTTATGGTTTTTATGTGTTTTTTTTTATTTTAGGTTATTATGGTTTTTTATGATTTTTATTTTTTTTAAGGTTTTAAGGGTTTTAAGGGGTATGTTGGGGTTTTTATGGTTTTTAGGGTTTTTTAATTTCTTAGGTTTTTTGGGTTTTTACAGTTTTAGGGGTTTTATGGTTTTTGGGGGTTTTTAGTGCTCTTTATGGATTTTTAAGGGATTTAGTATTTTTTTAATGTTTTTATTATTTTTAAGCAGATTTAACTGATATTAAGTTTTTGAGTTTTTTAAAAACAAATTAGTGATTTTAAGGGTTCTTTTGGGTTTTTAAGGTTTTTTGGGGTTTTGCAGTTTTAATGTTTTAGTTTTTTTAATATTATATTTTGGGTTCTTATGGGTTTTAGTAATTTTTATAGGTTTTAGGGGTTTAAATGGTTTTTGGGTACTTTAGGGATTTTTGTGTTTTTTATTGAGTTTAAAGGATTTTAGGGGTTTTCCTGGTGTTTATAGGTTTTTAGGGTTTTCTAGTGGATTTTAAGGTTTTCAAGGGTTTTTATAAATTTTAAGGGTTTTAGGGTGGCTTTATGGTTTTTTGGAATTTTTGGGTGTTTTAGGGGTTGTAAGGTTTTTTTAGGATTTAAGGTTTATTGTGATTTTTAGAGTATTTATGAATTTTAAGGGTTTTTTAGTGTTTTAAGAGTTTTTTGTGTTTTATTGTTTTTTGGGTTTTGGGTGTTTTAATGTTTTTTATGGGGTTTTGTGGTTTTTCAGTTATTAGGGTTTTAAGGATTTTTTATGAATTTTTGTTTTTTTGGTTTTTTTTTGTGTTTTTTGGGGTTTTGGGATTTCAGGGGTTTTATGGTATTTTTTGTTTCTTAGTGGTTTTATTAGGTTTGTGGGTTTCTAGTGTTTTTATTGTTTTTTTGTGTTTCTAGAGATTTTAGGGGCTTTACGGTTTTTAGAGTTTTTTAGGGGGTGTAGGGTATTTTACTGTTTTCAAGGACTTTTTTGGGGGTTTCGGGTTTTTAGGGGTTTAGGGTTTTTTGTGTTTTTAGTATTTTTGGGTTTTAAGGGGTTTTATATTTGTTATATTTTTTAGTATTTTTTTTGAGTTGTATGGAATTTTAGGGTTTTTTGGTTTTTAATGTTTCAATTGGTAATTACTATTTTTAGGGGTTTTAGGGTTTTTATAAGTTGTTTGGTTTTTTATGGATTTTATGGTGATTAAGTGGTATTAGTTTCTTTTGGGGTTTTATGGGGTTTTTAAGGTATTTTAGGGGTTTTAGGTTTTTAGAGACTTTTAGTGTGATTTAGGTGTTCATAGGGTCTTTCATAGTTTTTATGGTCTTTTAGTTGTTTTAAGGTTTTAATATTTTTTTTGGGTTTTTGAGGTGTTTAGTATTTTTCAGGGTTATTAATATTATTACAAATTTTAGGGGTATTCTAGTTTAAATGGGTTGATAGTGTTTTTGGTGATTTTATGGGTTTTTAGGGTTCTTAGGGGTTTTAATGGTTTTTAGGGTTTTTGAACTTTAAAGTTTTAAAAGGTTTTAATTGTATTTTTTTATTTCAATTGTTTTTAGGGTTTTTGTTTTCTTTGGGGTTTTTTGAATTTTTGGGGAATTTAATGTTTTTTATGGTTTTTAGATTTATTATACATTTAGGGTTTTAATGACTTCTTATGTGTATTCAGTTTTTTAATGGTTTAAAAAAAATCATTTTAGAGGTATTTTAGGGTTTCATATTTTTTATTGGTTTTTTGTGTTTTATGGTATCTTCATGAATTTTTATGAGTTTTAAGGGTATTTAGTGATTTGACTATTTTTAGGGGTTTTAGGGTGTATTTATGGTTTTTCTATTCATTAAGGATTTTCTAGGGATTTTTATAGTATTTAGGGTTTCGGGTTTTTTAGGGTCTTTAGGGATTTTATGGTTGTTAGGGTTTTTAGGGGTTTTAGGGTTTTTAAAGCTATTTAGGATTTTGGATGGTTTCAAGTTCCTTTAGGGTTTTTGGGATTAGAAACAGTTTTAAGGGATTAAATGGGTTTTAGGGTATCTAGGGGTTTATGGTTTTATAGGTTTTTATGGGTTTTTAGGTTTATTATGTATTTTTTCGATTCTTAGTATTTTTAGGGTGTTTAATTGAATTTTAATGGTTTTATGGTTTTATAGTTTTTAGGGGTTTTAGGTTTTTTTAGGATTTTTAGGGTTTTTTCTAGTTTTTAGGTTTTATGGTTTTTATTATTTTCAGGGGTTTTAGGGGTGTTATGGACATTTGGGTTTTAATGATTTTTTAGTGTTTTTTGGTTTCTTATGGGTTTTAGGGACTCTTTAGGTTTTTAGGGGTTTTTTGTTTTTTGGATTTTTTATGGATTTAGGATTTTAGGGGTTTTAGGGTATTGTTCTGGTTTTATAGTTTTTTAGGTTTTTTAGGATTTTTAGGGGGTCTCTTCATTTTAAATTCCATTTTGGGTTTTTTCTATTTTTATGCACTTTACAGGGGTTTATGGTTTTCAGTGTTTTTAGGGTTTTTAGGGAATTTTTGGGGTTTTTGGTTATTTTAGATATTTTAATGTTTTGGGATTTTAAGTGAGTTTTTTAGGGTTTTTAGTTTTCTTTAGGGTTTTTTAGGGTTTTAGGGTTTTAGATTTTATTAGGTGTTTATGATTTTTTTCATATTTGCTTAGGGCTTATGATATTTTTTTGGGGTTTTATGGTTTTAGGGATTTTTAGGATTTTTAGGGTTTTTTTTTGTTTTTTTAGGTTTATAGGGTTTTCAATGAATTTTTAGTGTTTTAGGGTTTCTTGGGTTTTTAGGGTTTTTTGTTTGGGTGTGGGGGTGGTGTTAGGTGGTATTTTGGTTTTCTAGGGTTTTATAGTTTTTAGGGAATTTTAATTTTTGTAAGGATTTTATGGATTTTATTGTTTTTGAGGGTTTTTAGGGGTTTTTAGGTGGTTTAGGGTTTTTCATATTTCTTGAGCTTTTCTGGATTTTTTTACGGTTTTTTGAAGGTTTTAAGAGGGTTTTGGGGTTTTAGGGTTTTTATTTGGGGGAGGGGGTTCAAAGGTTTTAGGGGTTTTATGGGATTTTAAGGATTTTTTGGGTTTTAGGGTTTTTATAGTTATTTTTATTTTAGGGTTTTTAATAATTTTATGTTGTTTATGTTTTTAAGGTTTTAGGGGGTCTTATGGTTTTTAGAGGTCTTATAGAATTTGTGGGTTTTAGGTTTTTTTTAGGGTTTTTTTTGAGTTTTTAGTGGTTTATGGATTTTATGGGGTTTATGGGGCTTTTAGGGTATTTTTTGGTTTTTATAGGGTTTCTTGGTTTTTTGGTCTCTTTAATTGTTTTTAGATATTTTAGGGTCTTTTAGGGTTTTAGGTTCTTTTAAATGATTCTCTGGGTTTTAGGTTTGTTATGTTTTCTAGAGGTTTTGGGTTGTTTTGGTTTTTAGAGTTTTTAATGTTCATACTGGCTTCTTGGGTTTCTTTGGGGTCTTATATTTTTAGGGTATCCAGGGTTTTTTATTGATTTTGATGGATTTTCAGAGTCATGGGTTATTTAGGAGTTTTTGGGCAAGGAATTTGCGAGTCTAGGCTATTCCTGGCCCCCAAAATTTATTAGAAAAAGAGACACAACATACAAGGGAGGGGTGGGGTCAATCAACCCACACCCAAAAATCATGGACACCCCCGTACATGAAAGCCTAAAAGACCCAAAAAATAAAAGGAGATACAGCTACATACCAAATTCACCATCCCCAAAAGGGTCCCCGTTAGAACCATAGCCCGAGGAAGCATCCAAGTCCACCAAATCCCATTTAGAAGATTCATATTGCTTGAGGAAGCCTACAAAATACTTCCTGAGTTCCATGTCCGGTTTCACTTTGGAATCCCGGTCTTCCCTACCATGTGTATCTCCTTCACCTTTTCTAGCCATGGAGGAGGCCCTAGTAGTCATTAGCCAAGGAAGGGAGGAATAGTACCTCCATGCCCTCTGTTTCACTGGAGGGTCACTCATCACATAAGACTTTCTGTGGGTTGTATCTGTAGGCATAACCATGTGGCCTTGCCTGCCACATTCAGGATCAGACCACAACCTTCTCTTCTGATTACAGCCAGAGGAGCTAGGGAGACCCATCATCTCATGTTCCCTCTTGATCCTATCCATGCTGGCATACATAAGGTCATCGTGGTCCCCAAAAATTTATCCAAGCCTTATGTGTTCATCATTCTCATCCACAAGAAAGAACACTATCTACAGGTTTGGAATTTGAAAGATATCTTTTATATGCTTCTCAAGTGGGATTTCCGAACAGTCCAACATAATCGGGTGATATAGCTCAACAAAGGGGGAAAACTTCTCAAACAGAACAAGAGCAGAGTTCATATCAGGCTGCTCAATTCTCTTCTTATCAGCATGAAGGCTATCGAGTTGCTACGTGGGCTGAGGGGAATCACTCAGACCAATTCCAGGTGCAGAAGGACCCATCAGCACTTTCTACGGCGAATGCACAGTGGGCAGGGGATGTTCCACACCCAAGACCCTTGAACCATCATGAGAGGAAGGAAGGTCCGCATCCTGGAGGACATCAGTAGCCTCCACCTCCTTCAGTTCCAATCCCCCTAACCCCCTTCCTTAGTTCCCATAGAGTCTAAAGGGTCTAGCCAATTGAACCAATTCGAGGTTAATACCAGCTCGTATCCTCTTCCATGACCAACTGCTAGAGGGCTTGGAAAAATTTCCCTCTCCGTCCCAAGGAAAGCTAGCCTTAATGCCATGCTCATGTCCCTTCCAGGGTCAGCTTATAAGACCACGTCCCCAACTCCAATAGGAGTGTCATCCCCCACTATAGAAGAGGCATCACCCCCCAGTCCCAAATAAACCTCTATTTTCTTGAAAATGTCCTTGACTAAGATTTTCTCCTCAGTACCCTACCTGGGGGATGATCCTCCTTCCTCCACCTTGTCATCCCTCCGAGCATCCAGTAGAGAGTCCTGAGGGGCATCATTCCTCACCTCTAGCTCCCTTGTTGAGATTAACATTGGGGAGATGGCCTCTTTTCTACACATTACCACCACACCATCGCTACATCTGCATTAACTTTTCATATGACCAAGAGTAAAGAATGAGACACAGTAATTATCCCTTGATTAGAACACCACCGACTACTTCCATCGAAGCTATTCACAAATTTCAATCTAGAAGATGTCAACTGGTTCCTTCGAGATATCAATTTTAGCACAAACCCTCAGGGAAACTGGATGACAAGGGGACCTAGTTCGACTATCCACACATAGAAACCTTCCAACCAAATTTCCAAGCATAGTAATAATGGAAAAGTTTTGAAAGGGAAGGGGGAGTTCAGAAAAACTTAATCAGATTTCCATCAGTGGGGAATTATGATTACAATGGAAGTCAATGTTCCACCAGAAGAGGGTGAAGCGAGCAGCATCACACCTGCAAGGAGCTGTTGACCAAGCCCAGATAAGATCTTCCTCCAACAAGAACCAAATAAATATGTGGCTAGAGTCAACCAAACCAAAAGTGGTGCAGTCCCTGATATCCCAATGCTCGAACATAAACCTATCAAAAACATCAACCGGGGATGCCAGTTCAAAAACCTGGAGACCAGGGTCAGGCTATGGAGGGAAGAGGCCTTGTTGAACTCCGCAATCGATAGAGGAAGCTTAGGAAGCCCTTCGTGTAAACCTGACACATTAGGGAAGAGATCAATCCAGGGGAAAGAAGGAATCATGTCCGGATCTGTGAAAGGTGATAATATGTCTTTAACGGGGAGTAGAGGCAGCTCCTCCTCCGCAGAGGGGGGAGTCCAGGGCATAGCCATCAGTGTCGTCTTCAAGCTAGTGACAAAGAATCAAGAGTGGCATCGTAGGAGTGGAACAGAGAAGCCATATTTTAGGGATTTTGAGGGGTTTTAGTGTTTTTTATGAGGGGTTTTAGGGGTTTAAGTGTTTTTTTTTCATTTTAGAGTTTTTTTTCTTTTTTAGGGTTTTAGGGATTTTAGGTTTTTTGTTGTTTTTTGTATAGTTCATAATTATTTTAGTGGTTTAGGGGTTTTATAGTATTTAAAATTTTTAGGGGTTTATGAATCTTTTTTTAAGGTTTTTTGATTTTTTTAGGGTTTGTAAGGGTTTTTTAGGTTTTTAAGGTTTTTAGGGTATTTATGGTGTTTTAGGGTTTTCAATTTTTTTACAGTTTTTCAGGGATTTTAGAGTCACTTTGGGATTTTATAGGGTTTTTAGATTCGTTTTTGGGTTTTAATGTATTTTAATGTTTTTTTGGGTTTTGATGGGGTTTTGGGGTCTTTTGGTGTTTAAAAGGTTTTTAGGCATTTAGGTGTTTTATGGTTTCTATAGTCTTTATGATTTTTATGGTTTTTAGGGTTTTTATAGTTTTAGTGGTATTAGTGTTTTTATGGTATATTTAGGGGGTTTAGGTTTTTTAATGTTTTCATAGTTTTAGGGTTTGGGGGGGTTTTAGGGGCTTTCAGAGGGTTTTAGAGCCTTTTAGGGGGTATACATATTTAGTGTTTTATGAGGTTTTGGGGGGTTTTACAGTTTTTCATGGTTTTTAAGTATTTTTAGGTTTGTATGGTTTTATAGTTTTTAGTGATTTGGGGGGTTTTTGATTTTTAATGATTTTGGAGTTTTTGGGATTTTAGTCGTTTCAGGGTATTTAGGGGTATTTGGGAAGTTATTGTTTTAATTATTTTTATGTTTTTAATGATTTTTATGTTTTTTTTTGGGATTTAGGGTTTTTATATTTTTAGGTTTTTAGGGGTTTTAGTGTCTATTAGAGGCTTTCAAGGGTTTTTTATGAGTTTTTTATTTTTTTGTTGTTTTATGTTTTGTTGGGTTTTAGGGTTTTTAGTGTCTTTTTGGATTTTTAGTGTTTTTCATGGTTTTAGAGTTTTTAGGGGTTTTTTGGAATTTTAGGTTTTTTATGTTCTTATGGGTTTAGTGTTTTGGAGTATTATTTTATACTTTTAGGTTTTAGGGTTATTTTTGGGTTTCTAGGGTTTTTATGATTTTTTAGGGTTTTAAAGGTATTTTTGGTTTTTTAGGGAAATGACAGCTCAGGACCAGGAAAAAGATGCATGCCCCCCCAAATTTCTTTAAAAAAAGAAAATACAAATTGTCATAAAGAGGTTTTACAAGAATGGGTGTGAAGATCAAACTTTATATTAGAGACAACAAAGGCACCTAGAAAGGAGAGGTGAAAAATATCCACAAAGAACATCAATCTTCAAGTGCTTTTTGGATAAAGCATCAACCACTGTTTGTTTCCACCCTATATATATGACTGACATTGAGAGTTGTATTTTGGGAGAGGTTGTGATAATCAATCCATTGTGAGAGGATTCTCCAAGGAACCTTCTTGGTTTTCTTCTGGAGCACATCTTCCACAAGCATCGAGTCAGATTCAACCGAGACAATGTTTCACTTGAATTGAGGCACAAACTAGAAATCCTTATTCATAGCCCCCAACTTCAACTCATAAGAAAAACTAGATCCAATATAATGGTAAAAATAGCCTTTAACAAAACTTATATATGTTTAGAAGACCCCAACCCCTCCCGATGGTTTGGGTGCTCCTACAATCACGCCATCAGCATTGACCTTAGTCGATAATGAGATAAGGGGATCCATCGAATGTAATTAAGAACAATATGATTTTTAATCCTACCAGCTACACCAAACACAAATAGAATAACGTGTTCGTTGACATCATTAGCCATCAAACATGTCTGAATATATGACGCTACACGAACCACTTTTTGGATTGCTTCCACTTCACCATGGAAGGAGCTGGTATTGTTCTGAAAGGTAGATGCATTACGAGCAACCCAGATGTAGGAAATAGTAGTAGCATTTACAATGAGTTGTTGGTTTTAGACCTACTCACTGAACTTTATTCCTACAATGCATAACAATTTTAAAGAATCGGGTTTTCCAAGCAGATTCTAAAATCGAACAGTCTCTCCAAATACTGCCAGAGACAAGTAGCTAGCTTGCAATTAATGAAGACATGTTGGAATATTTACTCTGCACAGAGACAAATACAACATGCCAAAGTGAGGCACCAACCAACCTTCATGAACTACTGATGCATGGGAAATCTATTTCTCCAAATTTTCCATAGTTGTAGGTGGTGCGTAGGTGGGATGAAAAGCCTCTAGAATTTGGAGAACCATGAAGGAGGGTCGAATCCCTAAACCAAATTATATCAGTAAACTCTTTAGTAGTAAGGTTCCCAATAAGGTTCGACTTCCATATAAGAATGTCAGTGTTGATAAACTGATACCTTTGAATATGTATTATGATATCACTGGGAATGGTCCCATCAATCTCTCCAATTCTCTAATTTAGATTAGCAATGGATAGATGCTTTAAATTCTGGTGAGGTAGAATAGTTTGATGTAGTGGATGACCAAGATAGGTTGTGAATGATAATTTCAAGATCAAATGTTTTGAAAAATCCCATTTCAAGTGTGATAAGAGTAATTTAATGAAGATCTTATTGTAGTCCTAATGGTAGAGGGGAAGTATCCTTAGAATCCATTATAGAGTTTCATAATAAAACATTCACTAAGAAAGTCTATGCCCCCATAATTTTGGTTGAATAAATTTAAATTGAACTTTCCAATGAGGTCTTCGTTGAATTTATTAAGATCCTTAACGCCCCTCCCACCCATGTCAATGGTTTTGGTTCATTCCTTCCAATAAATGGAAACTAGATTCTTTTCAATAGTAAATACCATTCACACAAAGTTTCTAATCTTTGTTTGGATGGTTTTGATGAGGCTTGAAGGCCATCTGTAAATGGAGAATTCATGGACAAACATGGAGGTGATAACTGAGATGATGAGGCATACCCAACCAGCTTCAGACAATCACTTTCTTTTTAATTGTCCAGTTGATGAGTTATCCTAATAAATATACTCTCAATATGGAAGCTTTTAACTATCCTCCAAAATAGAGGGATACCCAAATATATTAATGGTAAATAACCCCTCTTCACCCCAAGATAACTGGCGATGCTGTGTTTTCTTGAAACTGAAATCCCTTTTCCAAATACAATAGTAGATTTGTTCCAACTGATGTATTTCCCTTACACATTTTCATAATTTCAGAAGATACTCCTGATCATATCTAAGGTCCTATTGTTGGATTTCTAAAAAAAGGATTTCATCAACATAGATAATATGGGAAGGCACATGCAGATCTTTCCCTACCCTTATTGGAATGTAGAGACTAGCCTGCATGAGATCAGAGATACAACGGCTCAAGCAGTCATTCCAATTTTAAAAATAAGACCTATGAGCATATCCCCCTACATGACACCATGGGATAATTAGAAGAACCCTTTTCGGGATCCATTAATTAGGATTGAGATCCTGGATCTGGATAAAATAGTAGTAATCAACTTTGTTAACATGCTAGATGAACCAAATTTTCTAAAAACCATGAAGATGAAGCTGCACTAAATGGTATCAAATTCTATCACGATATCCGACTTCATGGAAAGATTCCCATGCTTCATATCCCTCTTCCTGATGTTAATTACTTCTAGGGATGTATAAATTCGGTTTTGTATATTCCTCCTAGGGACAAACCCAAATTGGTTTGGGGTTAAAAGATCGTGCAAAATATTCCCCATCCAGATGACCAGAATATTACTTATTATTGTTGGAATGGTTTTCCCAATGGAGACTGGTCTAAAATCCCTTATATCAATTGGGTTTTCCTTCTTGGGGATCTATATAATGAAATTAGAGTTAGTTCCATATCAGAGTGAACGGGAGAGGAAAACTTCACTGATAGTGTTGGTGATATCCACAAGCATAATGTCCCAATTAAACATGAAAAACTTGTTTCTAAATCCATTCAGGCCTAATGCACTTTCCATATTCAAAGAGAACAAATTATACTTGACTTACTCTTCAAAGGGGGCATCCATAAAATCCTTATTCTGATGATCCTCAACAACTGGCATAATAGGGTCAAACAAGAGAATGGAATAACTATCCCCACCATCATTGTTAAGCGATGTAAAATAACCCACCATAGAATTGGAGATGTCATTTTCAAATATATAGGTGATTTTATTTATATGGATGACATTTGGTCATTTCCTGGCCTTTTTCTCTTTGTGCAGATGGTATAAAAACATATATTTCATATCCCCATATAGGATCCAACTGACATTAAATTTATTTTTTGGAAAACGTTTCCTTTAAATCCAAGAGGTCATCCGGTGTTGAAAGTAACTGGAGGTCATCCTAATAAGATATGTTTAGCTACTTGTTTATAATTTCACAATAGGAAAACTGAGATTTAGTAGCCTTAATGTCATCATCCAACTTATAAAAATAGTTCTTACTCCATTATTTCATAAGTTCCTTGGTTTTCTTGAGTTTGAAATAAATAATGATGTTTGTGCTTCCACGAAAGATGTTATTCCATCCATTACAAACTACTTCCCAAAACCCAAGAATTGTGAGCCATGCATTGTTAAATTTGATGGGAAAAGGGGTTGACCCCCTGATTCCCACCTGGAGATCAACAATAAGAGGATTGTGATCCAAATTCAAATTGGTATGGGTAAAACTAGAGAGTTTAGTAGGGGATATACTATCAATAATCTGAATGAAACATCTATAATGTTTGATAGACTTCATTCCATTTATATTTGACCTTCACCAAGTCAGTGAATCCCCAAAAATAGGGACATCCATGAGATTTCATTGATCCAAGCTATAAGATAAGTCTTTTACAACCATTGGAGAGAAGTGAGGCCTAATATTTTCATCTAGTCGAAGGATAGTATTGAAATCACCAATAATCATCTTGTTTTGAACAATTTTCTCATGAAATTGAGTCAACTACCTTCAGATAGCACTTATCCTAGTGTACAAGTAGGATGCATATACAGAGGGTATGGATAAGACATCATCTTGAAAACATATTTATAGAGAGATGATTTGAGAGCTTGCCTCACAGGAAAGAACCTAAATATCACCATGCTTCAAAACCCATAAGGTTTCCAAGGAACTATAATCCCTATTATGAGAGACAAGGGGATAACCAAGGGTGGTCCAGTTAAAATCCATCCCTCTTTCAAAATTCATCTTTGGTTCAACAATTCCAAAGATCATTGTCTTATTCGAAAGAAGAATGTTCTGAAGGGCTATGGTCGTGGGAGAGTTCCCTATCCCTTGGAAATTCCAAAACACGATCCTCATTAAGAAAGGGGTTGGTTTCCCCTAGTAGTATTGGAGGATATATTGCTTCCATTCCCTTTTACATTCTTCCCTTTCTTCTTGGGTTTGTTCATAGGTTGATTTTTTGGGCTTATAGGTAATGTAAATTTCGCAATGATTGGGCTTGTCCTTAGGCTTCTCTATGGATTTAGGGCTCATGGAGTGATCCATCTAGTCACCATCATCATTCGTTTGATAATCTTCAACTGCATCACTCAATAAAACTCTACTCAAAGGAATAAATGTGTTCAGGGTGAAAACCATTTCTTTGGATGAGTGACCATATGGTTTCCTCTTAGCAACCTTGCTTGAGGACCCCATGGTGAATGATTATGCACTCAAATCAAGAACATGAGATCTCTTAGGTGTGACCATTTGATCCACATAGTTTCTTAGGTCCAATATCTTGATTGGGTTAGGAATAGAAAGGGACTTAGATGCCATGCTCAGTGACTCACCAATCTGAGTGAAGACCCCAACTTGAGAAGGGTGTACCAGGATAGTTGGTGAGTCTAGAACCGTGTTCATATCATTGCTAAAAAGTCCTTTACAACATCTTCATCAGGGGAGAAGCTGCAACCGAAACCTCATCCATCTGAGCATCACACAAGCCAGGATCAGGGGTGGTCTCAACCTGTTGGGAACTGGAATTTCTAGGAATAGGTATGGAATGGGTGATAGCAGGAACCTCATTTATAGGCATATGTGCATTAGAGACCACCTTAACCCCACCCCAATAACATAACTTATTGAAATGTTAGGGACAAGAATCATTACATCAGTGGAAGCCACGGGGTAAACCAGTATCAAACTTCTCAAGGAGAACTTCTCCTAATCCCCCAGATACTGGTCATGCCTATTACACAAGAACGTCAGTAGAAATCTCTGTAGTGTCCCTAATACACACCTGTCGTGGGGCGTTGCAAAAGAAAATTTCTATGTTTTCCTAGTGCAACATAGAGGCCGACCAGGGTTGTCTCACTTGAGGAGATTTGTAGTTGGTTCAATCACTAATTTCTAATTCACCTAATATAAATATTTTGGGGATTTTTAATATTTATTAAAAATGGTGGTTTTGGTTGTTTTGTAAAATAGTGTAATTAAATTAATGAAATGAAAATTTTAAATCTAAATGTAGATGCAAATGCTGACAGAATGAAATTAGGGAAGAAATAACTTGGTCCTATAGTTTGACAACATGGGTTCATTCATTATTTATATATAGTTTAAATTAAATTTTATAATTCATTTAGTGAAACCTCATTAATGAATTACTCTCCATTGATTTATTGACTATGTGATTTTATCATGTGTTCGGTAGACCAAACCACACCTCCTATAGTAATCAAGTTGAGTAACACCTCAACCGAGAATGTTATTCCTACAAAAACCGACACCACCATATGTCGTTTCATCCATTATGACAACCAAAACTCCACCATATGAAAATTTTTCCTCAGATACTAGATGTAAAATGATTAATCAATGAAAAGAAATGGATTTTGAAAAAGTGTCGTAGTGGACGACCGCCGCACCCGTGCAATATTTCCGCCTCCACCACAAATAGAATAATTTTTTTTTGAATGGAAGTGAAATAATGAAAAACACTGTGAAACCTCCCTTAGGTACAAGCCTCAAGTTAGTCACTTTTCATATCAAAGTTCATATAGATCAGGATGGAAATATGGAAGTGAGATAATGAGAATTAGATTTTGAAGAGAAAAGGGGTGGAAGAATAAAGGGGAACACTTTAATATAAAAAATATTAATGAATTACAATGAAAATGAAAACTAAAACTAAAAATAAAATAAAGAAATAAAATTCATAAATGGATCTTGACCTCATATCCTTCGTGCCCTAGATGGTGTTGGGAAAGATTGGAATGATTTGAGAGGTAGGAGCTCCTCTCCTTTTATAGGTAGATTTTTTTAATATAAAAGTTTTCACATGTTTGGCCCTATAATTGATTGATTCACGCATGGACCCCTTAATAAAAGATCTTCATAAATGTGTTGTAAGTTCACCCTCAAAGTTTCATCTCATTTTCTAATAGGTTTTAAGAGTTGTAATTTTTTATTGGAGGTTTCGGTTTGTAGATGAAGGTTACAAAAAGATTCCTATAAACCTATAGCATCAAATTCCACCATTAATAACTTCAAACACCCTCAAATTCTTTTTAGATATGCTCTTATGTGTCCTCGTTCTAACCCAGGTGGAATCAACTTCATTGAATTTGTGTATACCGAGATGGATGTTCATTGCGGTGGTGGGATCCATGCTATCTACCCGGAAAAATCTTCAATTCATTTATTTTTTACATCCTCTATATTATCGATTCAGCCCCAGGTCTAGAGGAAAAAATAAAGGAAATAAAATAAGTATTCTAAAAAAACAAATCACTCAATTTGGAATTATATTTTTTAAAAAATGACCAAAATACCCTAAACATAAAAATCTGTCAAAAATCTAGAATTAAACACTTTTCACAATTTAGCTCATTTTTATTCTATAATAAAAATTTCCCATTATTTTAATAAAACATTTAAATACAAGGGTTTTATCATTTAAAAAAAATAAACAATTCATTATTAATGTATTAAAAATATGCACATAACTTTTCTCTATCAAATATCGCCACACTTAAACCATGCTTGCCCTCAAGCATAAAATCTCAACATGGAATTCAAGGGACACCAATATTAACAATATTAAAATTCCAAAGTAATAAAATCAAACAATATTCAATGTCGAATAAAATTTTCAAAAATCCACATATAATATCAATTTAATTTCCCAATTTTTATAAAAACATTTAATTCATATATTTTACTTTTCCCCTTTCAAAAATGATGGATGTTCTTCTTTCATTCATTGAAGCTTCCCAATTAATTATTATTAAACATGCCACATATTGATTTACCTCACCTTTGAATTCTGACTCTCATCTCTCATGATAAAATTCAAGTAGAGTTATTCTCATATCATGAGAACATTAACCTTATCTATAATATTGTAAAAGAACTACTTTCTCCCCATTGTAAAGACAAAATTCACATAAAATCATGAGGAATTTTCAATAAAAGTTAAAATAACTCTGAGGCTTAAGGTTGGTAGGATTTAATGTTTCAAAAATTATGGCTCAAAGAGGAGGTTTATCTCTTTAGTATAATGTATGGTATTAAAAAGTGTAATGAAATTACCCCCTTCAACATAGCAACACCAACATACCCCAAAACTCAATGTAAGGTCATGATCAAAGTTAAGCATAATGAATGATTAATGCACCCTCTTGATTTTTTTAATTTTGTATGTTTTCAAAATTTATGATTAGATCAAAACTCACATCCATTACCTAACCACATACAATTAGAAGATCACTGGTCAGGAGAATGTTGATTTTTGGTTCTCCCAAATCACAACCAATGTTTCCTTTTTTTGTCATTTTTTTAATTTTTTTTCAAGAGGGGAAAACAATAGAGTATAATGAATGATTCCAAAACCTTTTACAATTCCCACAATAACACCCCCACACCCCTTATAATGTATAACATTCCTTCCACAACGATTCCCTTCACCCCCACACTTCATCATTAAAATATCATGAAAATACCAAGAGTAGGGTAGGAATGGATAAAAATGGATTAAAACATGGCTCATCCATATAAAGTTCATGCAGGATCTCTAGGGGATAAAAGAATGATTGATGTAAAGGCAGTCTTTAAGGATAATGGATTTTATAAAGATGCCTCAATCATTTTAAATGTGCTTTTGTATAGTCATAGCTTTGACAATTTCAAATGCAAGTTTTGGTAGTTGACATGTCTCAAGATCACTCAAGAAATATGTTCAAGAATAAATAGGAAGTACTTGGTCTAGAAATCCTCTTGGGAATGAGACACATGATATTGTACAATTGCTGAAGGCATAATTTATAATAACAAATAAATTCACATGAATTTTGAAATTCAAAGTATGAAAAATGGTAGGAAAATTTCATATACATAAATTAGCTAATTCACTTAAATCATGAATCATGATTTCAATATCCAGGCTTCAATTTAAACATTAAATTTTCCATTTTACCCATTCAATCTCATTAACATTGAAATCTAAAACATGGCATCACAGGATTCCTAGGAAAGTCATGTCTCTTAGATAAGTCATGTAAAGAAATAATTAAAGTGTGGACATGAAATTATATCTTTGAGGCTAAAAAAAAATTTCAAAAAAAATATAAGGAGTTTAAAATATTAAACATTAAAAGTGAACCCCCTTTAGAAATAATGTTTTTTTCCTATTCCTCTATGTAAGGCTTCCTTTAACCCATTTATGAACCTACAAAAAAATCACTTACTAAAGAATAGGGATCATTTCATTAAAACTAAAAAAAGATAAGGAGAAGTGGGCCATATGCTAGACTAATCTAAAAAAGGAATTTGATATATAAAATGCATGTAAAGATAAATCATGGTATGATCCACCAATTGGGCTCTGAATTTTTACTGCCTCTAGTGGGAAGTACCATCTATTATATAAAATATGAGGGTGGACGAATCTTCTTTAATTTGAACCACCACATGTGGCTTTTCCCAAAAACCACATATGTGTTCTTGTTGAGGAGGAATCCATGGATAGAGTACCCCAAATCCTCCCCTTCACAATGTGGTACCACATTCATGTCGGGGGTAGGATGAAGTATGAATCCTCCTCCTCCTTCATTTCTACTTGTGCAATGTTCTCTTTCTCTTCATGTACTCCCTCTAGTAAATGTTCAATATTAGTAGGGAGCTCCATGTGTCCCTCAATTGGTTAATCTTCTTTTTTCATCCTCCAGTTCATAATAAGAGTCATCCGATTCTAGAAATTCAAAACGATTAGGGGTGATACTCAAATTAGTTTCAATAAAATAAAATTTGTTTTAGTTCATGATTGTATCATCTCTCTGAGTAGGTTTGGCTTGAATATTTTCCTTGTTGTAAAGTGATTCTTGGAGTTTATTATAATTGGATGGAGGTAGGTAGTCAGGATCATCCATCTTCACATCAATTTCCTCCACTTGGATGGTGTCTTCTTCTAGTGGTGTTGTCTTTTCTTTACAAGGCTTGGGGAGATCAAGCAGTTCCTCACATTTATTCCAGAATACATCAAGTTCTTATTGATCTCCCACATGTATCTTAGCAGGGAAGTCGTCTACTTTTTCATCTATACCAGGTAGAATTGGTTAAGCAAGGATAAATGATTTTTTAGGTCCATAAACATTTACCTCCTATGGTTCTTCAATGATGAGTGGTGAAATTTCTTCCACCACTACATCAACTTTGTTTTCTTATTCATGGTCAGGTTGCTCTATCCTTGCACGAACATAGTCAAATTACCATTCAATTTTCCTCCCCAAATCATCCATATTATTACTAATCCTTTTAACCCGGTCATTTAGATTGTGATAATCAATTTCTGGTTCTTGATATTGCACTAGTGAGTAATCTTCCTGTGCATAAAAAAATTAATTTGAATACATCATGGAAAAATAAATTTTTATTATATTATTTTAATGAAAAAAATATTTACAAAAAATTGAATCTAGAATATGTGATCGATGTAACTACTTAGCTCCCTAGAAACGGTGCCAGTTTTGGCACACACCAATCATTTAAATCTAAGCATATTTGGATTTGAATTACTCATGTGTAATTTTAATTTTTGTGAACTCATTATCTCCCTTTATCTAATTAATTTAATTCTTTTAAAACATGTCTATATGAATTATAAAGCACCAAAAAATTTCCTATAAAGTATCATGCTCCATGTTTCACTTTTAGCATCAGGGACTTCTCAAAATGGACATAATGAATGAACAAAGACATGATCCTTGCTTTTATATTGTTACTCCCTTTTCATACATCTGAGACACCATTAACACCAAAATTACCACTAAGATCGTCCTTTGTAAGGGTTATTGATTAGCGGGGATACCATTCAAGAGATAATTGAAGATTATGAGTTTTTTTTGTTAACAAATTTTAGAAGATTGTGGTAATGATGAAGTGAATGTTTTTTATAGAGTTTAGGATTATACTACGAGAGATATTTTGATGGAGGATTTACCTAAGGTTGATGGTAGGAATCTGATTAGTGATCCATCTCCCTCTTATCATTCCCCATCAATTCCAACATCTTCATATATCACTAAAGATGAATTAGATGTTTTTAAATTAGAGATGTTGTCAATACTCAAAAATGAATTTTAAAAAATCCAAAACTCTTTACATAAAGTGAGACAAGAGGATATTTAATAAGTGAATATATATTTTAATTCAAAGGCTGAGAATATTAGATCTATTAATCCTTTTTTGGAATCTTTCATGTTGAATCAAGATTATTTACTTCAAGATTTAGAGAATGTTTCATGATTTTATAGTGAATTCACATGATTGAGGTATATAAAAAGTATCCAAGAGTTCATATGAATACATGCAGCAAAATAGAGCCTTTAAATAGGGACCTGTTATTGAGGGTTTAGGGAAATAACCTGGTAGGCAATGAGGATGAGGAGACAAACTAGGGAGAAGAAGGAGATCTTCCATAAAAATAGATCTCCCATATTACATGCTCGCCCCATTCTGAACCTATAAATAGAAATAGAAACTGTGTGAGAATTGAAACTCAATAGATAATGGAAGAATAACTAAGGAGGGGAGAGGAGAGGAGAGGATGAATAGTTCATCTAATTGACTAAATTTCAGATTAGGACTAATCTGACCAGAACAATTATAATATGATTTGAGTAGGTCAAATTTTTATTCCAACATGTATGAATGTTTGAAATGGAAATTTGTGGACCTTGGTTAATATTTTTTTAGTGATGATGGACCTTCAGGATAAGAAAAAGGGGTTATCTAGTGGATGTATTTTTCATAGTAAGTGTACTGTGAGTTTATGAAAATTTGATAAAGGTCTAGTAAAAGTAGAATGGATAGTGTTTATGGTTATCCCTATTATTTATATCTATAATATTCTTCTCCTAGTTATGAATTACAACCCATGACATTGAAAATTGTATTAAAAGTATTTGATTAATTTTTTTAAAAAAATGGTACATCTAGAATTTATACATAGCCATGAAATTTTTTTAGTTGGATGATTATACATGTAAATGATATATGAAAATAGATCTAGGAATAAAAGGAGGAATATAATACTGGATGTATCTCCACTCTTTCTTCTATGAGACATTCTATCGAGAGACTATACACCTAGAGAAGTTATGGGAATTCATGAAGCTATGGTAGTTTGGTAAATTAGTAACAAATGAAGTTGATAAGTTTAATATATTACTCTACTTCAAATCAATCTTGAAAATAAATTAATTCATGATAATACATCATTTTGGAAATAGGATTAATGATTCATAAAGAGTACATGCACTACTCACTTTGCATTAACACATACTCCAATGAAGTCAAATATGTATTGTTAGTCCTGGTAGATGTTTCCTTAAATTTCAATGTTGTAGAGATTAGTGTGTTGTCTCGGTTAGTGGTGGTTCTCAACACAATTAAATTATTTAAGCTAGAATAAGGATCATATAATGGTTTAGTTAGGTTGTTATGAGTATATCTTAGAACTAATGTTACTTGAGTGATGATAAGAACCAGATGCACTAATTTATTGGGGAGGGATAGATACAAAAAAAATATAAGGTGGTAAGTATGTCATATAATTTTTTCTTAACAAAATATTTATCTCTAGAGGAGTGTTGTAAAAATTGAGGATGATGTGTAGGAAAACCAGTTTCATGGGTGGTGGTGGTTTCATATTGGTTTCCAAATTACATTAAATCACATGATACTTTTTAGTCATTGAATTTTATGACAGATTAATTGCACTATTAGATGATTAGGGAAATGGTTTTATTTATGAGGAATATCCATATTTGTATATTTTTTTTCAATACTTAGAAATTCATTACATTTTATAACTAACTATAATGGAATTCAAGAATTGTTCTTGTCTAGAGTTCATGATGCATAATGTCAATATACAATGAGAATGTATGATAATGATATTTTTTTGTCATGAGATATATAGTATAATTAATGTCAAGAATAAATTTTAGAATCAAATGTGGATAATTAGGTGATTCTTAGATAGAACTCAAAATAATTTATGTCCTAAACTTGACTGATGATATCAATATATAGAAGTTGTAAATCAATGGTTGGGTGTTTTGTAAAAGTTTCCATGTTTGAGGAGTATTTCATTCTGAAGGATAGAATTTGTTGTCATGTCTATTGTTAATACATTGTTATGTTCACATGTAACTAGGTAGGCCTGTTATTGGTTGGATTCTATCATTAATGTTAGACCATGATGGAATGAGTTCATTGTTAGGTGTATAATTTAGTAATAATTGACGAGTATTAAGGTTTGGGTGTTGTTTTTGATGTGATAAATGCTTTTTGGGTTGATTTTTGGGGATCCAAAAGTACATACTCAGGAAATAACACTTGGGAACCCGAATCGAGGCATTGTACTAGCACCATGGAATGTATGGAATCAATCCAGTAGAAGGATATTATCATAAGAAATTAAATGAATGATATTCAATGGATGTAGTTGAACAGATGGAGTTCAGTGGATGAAACACTGCTAGTTGAATATAATTTACAAGAATCCTTTTATGTTAGGATTAGAAGAAGCATTCTGGAGGTTTATGTGGGTGGTTTCTAGAAGTTTTTGTATGGTTACCACTTTTCCATAAAGTGAATTCTTAAAGAATAAAAACAATGGATTGAGGAGGAGAAGGAATCTAGGTAGAAGTAGTCCATTGGATGGTTCATAGTGGAATATGAGTAGTAAAAGGGGAATCTTTCAAATGATCATGGAGGTGGTATTTAATATTTTGGATGACATAGTGACTTTAATTATAGGGGTATCTTTTGAATTATTAATTGAAGTTACAAAGGTTATATTGATGGTTTTCTGTAAGTCACTCTGATTATAAGTCATTGAAGATGGATTACTAGAAGAATTTATCATGAATTTTTGGAAGGAGTTGTTATGAATAATAATCAGTGGAAGAATCAAAAGGTGATGTGTATACTGAACTAGGTGCTGAAGGTTGGGGTAGTGATTTATACAGGATATAAAAATTCACTAGTTCCAAAGGGTGTATGCCTGCACATGATATATAGTAGTGCTAATTTTCTGACTATTTAGGGACCTTTATATATTTTACATTGTACAAATTGTTCAAAGTATTCCTAACAATTTCTTACAGGGACTAAAAAATGATAACGTGGATCCCCCTATAGAGAAGATAACATGGGTGCACACAAGTGTCAAAGGAGCCATAACTAAAGGATGATGTTGATATTCAGAAGGGTAGAGACAAAAAGGAAATAAATGGAAGATGCAACAACTAAAACTTGGTGTTGGTGAGTTATCATATAGGAGTGTAATCTCTGATGATGTGACTAGAGTTTAAGTTCTATAAGGGGTTGTGAATGATAAATAGATATTGCAATAACAATCAGAGGAAGTAAAATTTACCTCTAAGATGAGTGATTATTGACTAAATAAACAATGAAAAACATAAATTGTGTAGTGATATAAGAATAAGTGATTAGTTTAAAAAGAATAAAAAAGATAAGGAGAAGAAATTCAATACCTATTTAGAATGAATTGGCCGGGAAGTTGCAGGAGGAGAGGGAGCCGAGATGGGGGAGCGTGGACGTTGCCGGATATGGGGGTAGCATGGCGAAGGAAGGGATGTTGAGGCGAAGGCCCGGAGTTCCAGGTCGGGAGCAGAGCCAGAGTCGGGAGGTGGAGGCTGGTGAGTGGATGAGATGGACTGGAGGTGGAGGTCGGATGGCCGGGAGGCGGAGGTCGGAGAGGGGAGGAGAGGGCTGGGAGGCGGAGGTCAAATGGTCGGGAGGCGTTGGTCGGGGAGGGGAGGACAGGGCCGGGAGTCAGCGGTCGGGGGAGGTTAGGGTTGAAGGTTGGCAGAAGTGCGATGGAAGTGAGGAGGAGCCCGATGTCGGGGTAAATTTAGGGGTTGAATACCCACGGTTTTGTTATAACCGTGGGTATAGATAATAAATAACCATCTATCCCCATGGTTTAAAAAACCGTGGGAATATATGTGTGGGGAAACATCCCCTTTCCATTAGTGGTTGTAAGAGGTATATCTGATGGTCTAACGTGCAACTAATGATAATCGGACCTCAAATCGATCTTCGAGAATACCCGGTCTCCTTGAAGTTGATCAAAGAGGTCAGCTATCCTGGGAAAGGGATATTGATTCTTGACTGTCAACTGGTTCAGATTCCGATAATCTACACAAATACAAAGGGTACCATCTTCCTTTTTTGAAAACAGGACAGGGGAACCCCAAGGAGAAGTACTGGTTTAGATGAAACCCTTTGTATGCAACTCCTACAACTTCTTTTTGAGCTCTTGCAACTCAGTTGTAGCCATCATATAAGGGGAAATGGACACCGGTGTTTCTCCTGGCATGAGCTCAATCGATAATTCTACCTCATGCTCCAGAGGCAAACCTGAAATGTCCTCTGGAAAGACATCCATGCAACGATCTACCACTGGGGGAAATTCTAACAGTGAAGTCCTCTAGTCATCCAGATAAAGACTAGAAATCTGGGCTGTAACTTCCCCTAGCCCATGATGCTCCGGTCCATCTCTACTAGCCTGGACATCCCACTCGCCTCTATGAAGGAAAGATCCGCCCTATGGTGATATGAAACTCACCCTGTGGCGATAGAAATCGACGACTGCCTGGAAAAGAACCAACTGGTCCATACCAAGAATGACTTCATAGCCCAACATCTCTATGAAATAGAGGTCCCATAAGAAATGACACCCCACAACCTCAAGAGGGAACTCTCTGCACTGACATACGTTAGATGTCCTCGTTCCCAACGGCGTGTCAGGAGTCAACAAGTCGGTAGATGAAAAGATACAGAGCCCAAGGCTCTCCCCAACCGCAACCAAGATGAAGCTATGGGAATCACCAGTATCAAAAAGATCTCAAGATAAAACTGAGGCTACTAAGATAGTACCTCAAAAAGTAGAAGGACCGGGATCCTGCTCCTGATAGGTCTGCTCCATGTTGAAAGACTGGCATGCACCATGGCCCTGTGCCCATGGATGACCGCTCTGAGTTGATCCACTCTGCTGTCACTGATGACCTGGTGACTGACCACCACGACCGTTACCTCCACCTCAGCCGGAAGGGTCGGAAGAAATCCAGTTCCCATACTGGTGGGAAACTGGTGAAGCATCTCCAGAACGTGGGGTCATAGAGGAACCCCTACCACCAGCTGAAGGTGATAAGATATGACAGAAGCGCTGAAGATGGCCCATATTTCTGTAAGATTGTCACTCTATCAGATCTCTCTGGCACTGAGGCCTAGTATGCACGCTCTTACTGCACTGGTAGCATGAAACCTGGCTACCAGAAGACGCATCCCGTGAACCCTGGTCTCCTCGAGAAGACTCTTTGCGATGCTTCCTACTATCCATAGGAGGAACACCAGTTCTGGATATCGAATCACCCTGGCTCACTGCTCCAGAATCCCTTATATTTCCCTCAGTAATCAGTGCCTCATTGAAGATGGAGGATATAGAAGTCAACTAAGAGATATTAACTTGGGAATGAATCTCCTACCTAAGACCATCCTTGAACTTCCTAGCAAGAAAAAACACATCACCTGGTGGAATCGGTGTGAAACGCTGCAGCTCAGTGAAGCGAGACGAGTACTCCATAACTGAAAGAGTACCATACTACAGACTCATAAACTCCCAGGATTGATCTGCCCTTAGGGTCTCCAGATAGAAGTATTCATAGAAGGTGCATCAAAACTTGTCCCAAGACATACCCTGCTGACGCCATGACTGTGAGATCACCTCCCACCACCTCTTGGCGGTGTCTCAGAGCATATAAGTATCCAGCTTTACCCTTTTCTCTGTAGGTATCTCTAGGTGTTCAAAGATAGTCAGGGTGGCCTCAAACCACGACTCTGCAGCCTGGGGTCCTCCATCCCCTAAGAAAGTAGGAGGAGGATGCTGCTGAAAAACCCTCGTCAACTCAGCCATCGATGGGGTAGGAGGCGGCGCTCCCTGAAAAGTCTGCATCATCCTCATGAAGTCCTCCTGGAACTGTGCATCGACACCAACGATGGGTATAACTGCTTGTGCCAAGGTTGGCACAGCAGGAGGATCAACAGGAGGTCCCTGATCGGCCATTTCCGGTGTCTGGTCACTGTCCGGCAACTGACGTACGACCATAGGACGTCTCAGAGGTATATCTCTGAAAGAACAAAAGCACACCTTAGATCAGGATTAACGAATACTGAAAACACCGGAGTACAAAATGGAAACAGGGGAAAGAAACTATCAATTTTTACAAAACACGACTACATGGCGTGTATAAAAACCACACGGCGTGTCTTCTTTAGCCAAAACATGGGCGTGTACTCCTGCCACTACTAGTCGTGTAACACCCCAAACTACACGGCTTGTGGTTACCATACACGGTGTGTACTTAAACTCAAAACCCCTGCTCGAGTCTCCTTACAAGGCCTGTACGGTCCAAACTAACCCCATACTACAAGGCGTGTTCCCCAGGGACACAGTGTGTACTAGACACGGTCTCGGTGGGCTGTGTTGTTAGTTACACAACTATCTACACGGCTGCCCTTACACAGTGTGCTCCGAACAAACACAGCGCGTATAAGAGAAATAACACCGACCCATGTTGTTCGTGACATGGCTAGGTACCTAGGACAAAACTACACGGCGTGTTCTTTTCCCACACGGCGTGTTCTACTAGAGCTTCCCTGGCCCATGTTGTTAGTGACAAGACCGGGTACACGGCTCCAAACTACATGGCATGTATCAACCATACACGGCGTGTTCCTGAAGTTATTTTCATGACATCATGTTTCTGCTCACACGGTCAGTGACCCGGCCTGAAAACTACATAGCGTGTATAAAAAAAGTACACACCATGTATTCTGGGTTTTTCTGGGCAGTAGCTTAGAAACTACATAGAATCCCAGAAACACTGAAAACAAGGAAAAGAGGTGCCAAATTCCAATCCATGAGGGCCCATAATCCCCGCGAATCCAAGCTTGGAATCTCCTACAGTCATGTATAAGGAAAAACAGGATCCTGATCCACCAAATTCTGATTCAAGAGGGCCCATAACACCTCAAGAATCAAAATTTGGTGTTCATTTAAGCAAAGTACAACACAATAAATTTATCTATCACAACAGCAGGGATTCTATCATGTATCTATCACAACATCATAAATTATCTACAAAAAGTCTATCACAACGACATGAAATCACTAATGCACCCTAGATGGCATGGCAAGAATGAATTTCATGTGATTTATAACAAGTGCCTATATGATGAATGAGATGGAATTCCCTCATCTCATTGGGTTGTGACAGAAATAGAACCGTAATATCAAAACAATAACAACACAAAGCATGTGGATCACTCTAGGTGAAATCATATCAACCGTAAAATCTCAAAAACAGAAATCTGCAATAAACGAGGTAGTATGGCTTTTCCCTATACATAGGTAAGCTACTCGCGAGCACAACTCATTACCAAGTACCGAATCCATTATATCCTTGGATAACGTCTCCAAACAGTAAAGCAAGAGAAAAGAACACCTCCTCTGATACCACTTTGTAACATCCCGGTTCCGGAAGCCACCCAGAGGCGCCCCGTACCCGGTTGGTCACATGACCTCAAGCGCATTTCTCCAAAAGCCAGAGGCTACCGACAAGCAGTGAGGGCCTTGGGTTTGATAGTGGGGAAACTATGCCCTCATTGGCAGAGTACACAGCATAAGAAACATAGACATGCAATAGCGGAAGCAGTGAATAACCAATAATAATAAACAGCGGAAAACAAAATCAACCAACTGGAGAACATATGTATATATGAAATGATGCATGATACATATCTAGGAAAGCAGGAAAACAAGTCACAATTCTGTAAAACACCACAGTACCAAAACAAGTACAAAAGAAAATAAAACAGCACCTCAACATCACAAGCCAAATCTTAGTCGCATGCTCTCCTGCTTTAAGCAATCAAGTACCGGAAGTTGAAGGGCGCTTTCCCTTGTCTATACCTACAACAACATAGTCTTCTTGGGCGCAAAAGCATGGCCCAAATAGGGTGTGAGATAAAATACTAGTAGGAAACCACCCGAAGATCTGTGCCTAACAGTCAGTGAGTACATGGCAGGTAAAAATACAGAAAGTAGTAAACAACAACAGAAAAGCAACATGAAGTAAACAGTAAGTAGTAAAGTAGGATGATACACAATAGTAATCAATCCACAACCAACAACAGCAGTGATTCTACCAGTGAACAAGTAGGAATACCCTCTGGTAAGTAACCAAAACCATCCCCTCTAGTCCTATCCAAGAAGTACCACAACCCTCTGGGTAGTGCACTCAGCCTAACCCCTCTGGTTTGGTCATACAATATCATTAGACTCTCTGGGGAAGCACACTCGATCAATTCCCCTCATAGTCTAAAGTAGTCAGGGACTCACCGAGGAAGATCACGCTATCTAACCCTCTTAGCCCCAAGGTGTAACGACCCGAGAAACCATGTTTTGAATTTTGACAAGGTTGTTTTACAATGTCACCGTGAAGTGAACAAACAATCAACTTATAAGGTAATAATAATAAAATGAATCAAATGAATGAAAGCTCCTTTTATTAAAATAAGTAACACCTCATCTACAACTCCCACTGACCGAACAAGAAGATAAACTAACCAAATATCCCAATTAAAAAACAGATTACAATAATGGAGAGACCGCTTAAAACTACCAAGACCCCAATAAGGTGGTAGGGGATTTCGGCATCCATCAGAATGAACATGAGGATGGCTGAAGCTACTGCAACTGTGCTGAGCACCAAGGGAATGACACGAACCATCTCTTCCTTTCTCCTTTAGTCACCTAGAGAGAGGACCACCCCAAGACCAGACCCTTTATAAGCATACTAATCCGACCGTTGAACCCAAACAGCTATAAATATGACCGTTGGATTATCCTATCCACTATGTTTTATTTTTACCGTTCGAAATAAGAATGGCTTACCCCTGAATGGTTCGGAATGTTAATTATGAAATTTGCTTTAATGTTTAAAGAATGACATCAATGATAATTTAATTAATTTATTTCTTATTTTCCCAAAAATGAGAATTATGTTTTATGTTACAAAACGGTGAAAATTAATATTATTATTCACTATACATATATTCTTAATTTGAGCAATTAAAATTTTATGTTAAAGTTGATGGGTTTTTATTTTTTCAACGAAAATATGTACTAACTCTTGAGTTATATATATATATATTGCATCAAATTAAATGATTATTTTTCTCTAAATTAAATATAAGAGATAATATTAATGCGAATGACTATAACTTGGATTAACAGTTTTGGAAAATATGTCAAACTATGATTTCATTTACTTATGTGTTTCATGGTGGTAATTTTTATATCAACGCACTCTTATGTTTGATTGAATATAGTTACATTTAATGTTTAATTAATATTAATCTTTAATTAAGGAAATTAAGGTATTTAGCTAAAAAATGAAATTAAAACATATATATATATGATATGTTTTGAATAACCAATGTTTTCTTTATATATTAAATGAACCATTGACCTTTCATAATGTAATATTAAGTAATTAATAATTGTGGTTTAATAATAATAATGTTAATATAATAAGGTTAATAAAAATTATAGATGTTTTAAAAATAATATATATATATATATACATATATATATATAATAATATGTTTTGATTAAATCAATATATTTTTTATTGACCAATGAATTTTATTAAAATAATAATAGTTAGTTTAATAATTGAATTTTTAATAATAAAAACAATGTTTTAATAAATTAATTAAAATATTAATAAAACAACTTTTCCATTTTTTGTAAAACCTGTTGAACCGTGTTTTATTAAATGTCGCAATAACCCATGGCCGTCCGATCTCTCCCCTCCGATCGCATCTGTCCGTTTCTTTTAAAGTCACACCGCTTTAAGGCCGCCCGATCTTCTCTTTTTAATCTCGGTCGTTCGTCCGTTTTCCGGGTTTCTCCTTCTCCCTGCGTCCCACGTTTTCTTCTTCTTCATTACGCCGCTGAACCAGTAGAGCGTAGGGATCGTTTTCTTCATCTAGGCTGGTGAGTGGACCCGCGTTTCTCCCTACTTTCCACGAGTCGGCACCGACTCCCCTCGGATACCCTCTATGTGAATCCGAGTCTTCTATTTCATTTTTTAAGCCCTGGTTTGCTCCAAAGGGCTGAAGACGTTTTTCACTGAGCCTCTTTGATCTTTCCAACCACCGGTCCTCATCGCTGCATTGTTTCTCCTCCTCCTCTCTGAGCAAAGGTAAGGGAGAAGTTCTGTTTTGGTTTTGTTTGAGCTTCAGTTTTTGAATATATACATATATATGTGTTATGTGTATATGTATACATTATGTGTTTATACATATGATTTTACTTTCCTCGTTGCCTCCTTCTCACCTCCTCCCCCAAGCTAAGGTGAGGGGCATGTTTTATTTTGTTTGGTTTTGTTGAGCTTCAGTTTATATAAATATATATACATGTTATATGTATATATTTCCGGTATGTATGAACCTGGTGCAAAACCAGACCATGAGGATCTCCCCCTCAGCTTGGAGAACCGAATAGGAGTAAGTGGAAATCCTCTTCTTCATTTCCTACTGTTTCTCTAATCTTCACATAGTTGTATACACTTGTTATATAAATGTGTATAAGAATATACAGGACCATATGAACCTAATTATTCTTGTTTTACCTCTTCCTAGGATCAAACCTTAGTAGGGGAGGTCTTCTTGTGTTAATTTTTCACCTACTTCAGTGAATATACATGGTTATATATACGTATATACACTTCATGCATATGTGTGTACATATATGAATATTTGTATTCGTACATATATATAAGACGATACAAGCATATGTACACCTTTCTTTCACATGTTTATAACCCTAAATTTATTTTCGCCTATGAAAAATGAAATTGTCGAATGATTGCATGAACATGTAAATAATGCAATTATATGGAGCATAAAGATGTATATGTACATGTAATCATATAGATGTACATGTACATCAATGTGCATAAGGGATGAATTTGGCTCTTTCGTTTTGTACAATATAACATGATAATTTTTTTACTCAAAAACATATTATTTCAGGAAAAGTACCCAAAACCATTTTTATACATATTTATATGTATGATGAATTTTAGGGGTTAGTTTGATATCAAAATAGTTCTTTCAATTGAAAATTTTCATTTATCAACATTCTTGATAAATCAGGATTTTGGTTTTGAGAAAATGGATAGTATGACTTCCTTAAACTTTTATATACATGTATTCATATATATGTACACATGTTTATGGATCGACCATGTTGCATGCAAGATTGATTTTATGTCAATAAAGGGTTTTATGAAAATTAAGGTCATTTATTTTATGAGAACCCCTTTCATTTTTACTAAACATTAATTTTTCCCTAGTGTATAACATGAGGAATAATATCGTTTAAGTTGATGCACATGTGTATGCACAACTAAATTAATATATAAATATAGGTATATATATATAAACTTGTATCAATATGTCACCCTCAAATACAAGTTTATTTTTTTATGATGTTTGCAAACTTTTCAAATGAATGGTCATGATATTTAAAGAGAAAAACGAGTTTTTACACAATTGTATATGTTCATGCAGTTTGCTTACATATACACTTGATTTCCCAAGATGGATCTAATTACGCACATTGTATCCCTAACAGCATGTATATTCACCCAGTTTTGACTAAACAATACCCATTTATCAGCATATGTGTTAATTATGAACGACCTTGTTTTTAACGGGGTATTATGATGTTTTGGAATGTTAAGTTTTTATGTTCATTTCCTTAAAACCCATGTTTTCAATTGTTAAGTTTATTTCTTATGTATATGGATTTTTATCATGGATGATTGAACTTTCTTCAAGTTATGAATATGTATGTGAAGAAGGGGTTTGATTAATATTGTATGAATAAAACCCTATGAATGAAAGACCATGTCAAGATATGTGAGGGATGTATTGGACTTACATGTGATGGGTGTGCCCAGAATTATACAGTGCAATATGAATGATGTGACGGGTGCGCTCGGAATTATACAGTGCTCCAATGCATTGGGTAAAGTATGAGTCTCATGAGACGTTATGTGCGATGGTCTTGGCAGTTAGCCTTGGCTTGTGCTACCATGGAAATGGGATTGGTAGTTAGCCTTGACCCATTAAGTATGTTATACGGTCTTGACGAAAGGTCTTGAAAAAGTCTGGCATTATACATTCCCTCTACATGTGATGATAATTGGTCAACCAGGGGTTAGTTCAACTAACAGGACATCCCCTAGTTGAAAATTCCAATGAATATGAAAATGTAATTATGTGTCAAGAACTAAATTTCATGTGGAAAACTGTTAGAAGAACTGTATATGCTCATGAATCATGTTATGTATGGTTTTACTGCTTAGTCACAGAATTCTTTTTAGAATTTAAGTAACCTTGTTTGAATTTTAAGCATTGTCTATTCTTTATGTGTTGCGCTCTCTGATCATGTTTACTTTAAAGCTTATTTTAAGTACGTACTTCTATGTGCAAGTGGTTTTAAAAAATGTTGGATTTCATGTTTTTAAGAAAATATAATGCTTTATTTTTAGCAAAGTGTTTTATTTTCTCCAAAAGGACTGCTTTGAGAAAGAGTTTTCTTAAAACGTTTTTAAAACCCCTTATTGGGCATATTTTCTCACCCTACGTTTTTGTTTAAAAATTTTCAGGCATGGTTGGTACTAATGAAGTTTATCAGAAGCAGCTGGTTTCCCAGAATCCTGAGCCTCGCGATCTTCTATAGTAATGGGACATGATATCTAATTTGTAATGATGTAATGAAATGTTAAGTATATCATGTATCATTAGGCACCCTGGGTTTGTGGGTCGCTACAGTTGGTATCAGAGGATAGGTTCAGGAAACTCTGGGAAACCAGGTGGTATAAATTTATTACTATGATTGACTAAGTAAAAATGTTATAACATTCATATGGCTGATGAAAATGTACCTACCGACCTACTTTCACTCCCCACTGAGGCTCTAGAGAACATTGTATCTCTAGCTAGCCGTGAGAACTTTATAAATTATGCCCGAATTCGCATGACGTGTAAGCACCTGTATGACGTGTCAAACTCGCCTAGGGTGCTTAGTCTTCACCGGGGATTGGGGATAGATTATCTCCTAATGATGATGACCCAATTTCCCTCTTATGCACATCGGGGAAGGTATCACGAAGGACTCTTCCGAGTGGTCACGACTGGAGAGGAATTTGGCACGATGCTTGATAACTCCTTTCAAGAAGCTGCTACTACCAGAGACCTCCGAGCGGCTTACCTATTCCAGATTTTGCACTATGGCTTTTGGGGCCATTTAATGGACTTTGGAGTGTTGGAAGATGAGTCCACCCGATTGTCTCTTAGGCAAGAGGTGTATACTAATGTTTCCCAACTCCACACCCCTCACGCTAAACTCAGGAGGTGTCATAAATGTTCCCATGAGTTTAGTACTGTCTGTTCAGCCTATGTGTGGTTTGAAGAGTTAGGAAGTTTTACCACTCTTTGTTGTGTACGTCTAGTAAACTCGGGCTTTGTCATGTAAACTTTTGCATAAATGGAAGTTTCATGTATCCTTTCATGTCTCTACGTTATCAATGTTGTAAAGAGTTTCCTTTCGATGTTTTTCAGAGGACTCGTCAAACAAAATTCTCATCACTACCCGATGAGATAGTAGAGGTTATCTTGATCAGGGCATGCACGGTGGATTATCCATCCTTTCTCCACTTGCGAGGGTCCTTCCAGTGTTTTCTCGATCTAGAAAATGGTCCTGAGATTCTTCGGTTATGTCAAGAGGATGATCATGTTTTTCACCTCATCGCCACTGCTCAACTCCCCTGCTACAGGCGAAGGGGAAGGTACTATGAAGGCTTATTCCAGTGTTTTACACTGGCACATAATTTTTCTGCTAGAGCGTGCTTCCTCGTAGCTGCTCAGAATGGCCACCTTAGTGTAGCCTACATGTTCCAGGTCTTGAATTTCAGTCTCCTCAACCGCATCATTCCTCTCAACTACCTCGAGCGTGATGTGGCCCGAAGAGTTATCAAGGATTTTATCTACTTGGACGTTTCCGAGCATTGCACCGCACGAGCCTCCCTTTGGAAGCCCGTGTGCAGTACGCATGAGCAGGAGTTCAAGACGTATTGTTCGAAGTGTATCTGGGCTAGGTAAATGGAAGAACTATGTGCCAACTTTGGTATTCCGTTAACTGAGCCGGATCCACTGTTTCGGTAATGTTGTACGTGTGGGGTTTCAGTATTTCTTTTTATGATAGAATTGTGAGGGCACAATTCTTTGAAGGGGGAAGTAATGTAACGACCCGAGAAACCATGTTTTGAATTTTGACAAGGTTGTTTTACAATGTCACCGTTAAGTGAACAAACAATCAACTTATAAGGTTATAATAATAAAATGCATCAAATGAATGAAAGCTCTTTTTATTCAAATAAGTAACACCTCAGCTACAACTCCCACTGAACGAACAAGAAGATAAACTAACCAAATATCCCATTTAAAAACCTGATTACAATAATGGGGAGACCGCTTAAAACTACCAAGACCCCAAGAATGCGGTAGGGGTTTTGGGCATCCATCAGAATGAACATGAGGATGGCCAAAGCCACTAAAACTGTGCTGAGCACCAAGGGAATCACACGAACCATCTCTTTTTTTTGCTTCAGTCACCTGGAGTGAGGGACACCCCGAGACCAGACCCTTTATAAGCATACTAATCCGACCGTTGAACCCAAACGACTATAAATATGACTTTTGGATTCTCCTATCCACTATGTTTTATTTTGATCGTTGGAAATAAGAATGGATTACCCCTGAAAGGTTCGGAATGTTAATTATGAAATTTTCTTTAATGTTTAAAGAATTACATCAATGATAATTTAATTAATTTATTTCTTGTTTTCCCAAAAATGAGAAATTATTTTTTATGTTACAAAACGGTGAAAATTAATATTATTATTCACTATACATATTTTTTTAATTTGATCAATTAAAATTTTATGTTAAAGCTGATGGTTTTTAATTTTGTCAACGAAAATATGTACTAACTCTTGAGTTATATATATATATATATATATATATTGCATCAAATTAAATGATTCTTTTTCTCTAAATTAAATATAAGAGATAATATTAATGCGAATGTCTATAACTTGGATTAACAGTTTTGGAAACTACATCAAACTATTATTTCATTTACTTATGTGTTTCATAGTGGTAATGTTTATATCCACGCACTCTTATGTGTGATTGAATATAGTTACGTTTAATGCTTAATTAATATTAATATTTAATTAAGGAAATTAAGGTATTTAGATAAAAAAAGGGAAATTAAAACATATATATATATGATATGTTTTGAATAAACAATGTTTTCTTTATATATTAAATGAACCATTGACCTTTCATAATGTAATATTAAGTAATTAATAATTATGGTTTAATAATAATAATGTTAATATAATAAGGTTAATCAAAATTATAGATGTTTTAAAAATAAAAAATATATATATACATATATATATATATAATAATATGTTTTGATTAAATCAATATATTTTTTATTGACCAATGACTTTTATTAAAATATTAAAAGTTAGTTTAATAATTGAATTTTTAATAATAAAAACAATGTTTTAATAAATTAATGAAAATATTAATAAAACAACTTTTTTTTTGTAAAACCTACTGAACCACGTTTTATTAAACGCCGCAACAACCCAGGGCCATCCGATCTCTCCCCTCTGATCACAGCCGTCCGTTTCTTTTAAAGCCGCACTGCTTTAAGGCCACCCGATCTACTCCTTTTAATCTCGGTCGTTCGTCCGTTTTCTGGATTTCTCGTTCTCCCCGCGTCCCAAGTTTTCTTCTTCTTCGTTGCACCGCTGAACCAGTAGAGAAAAGGGCTCGTTTTCTTCATCTAGGCCGGTGAGTGGACCCGCGTTGCTCCCTCCTTTCCACGAGTAGGCACCGACTCCCCTCAGATACCCTCTATGTGAAGCTGAGTCTTCTGTTTCTTTTTTTTAAACCCTGGTTTGCTCCAAAGGGCCAGAGACGTTTTGCACTGATCCTCTTTGATCTTTCTGACCACCGGTCCTCGTCGCTGCATCGTTTCTCCTCCTCCTCTTCGAGAAAAGGTAAGGGAGAAGTTCTATTTTGGTTTTGTTTGAGGTTCAGTTTTTGAATATATACATATATATGTGTTATGTGTATATGTATACATTCTGTGTTTATACATATGATTTCACTTGCCTCGTTGCCTCCTTCTCACCTCCTCCCCAAGCTAAGGTAAGGGGCATGTTTTATTTTTTTTGGTTTTGTTGAGCTTCGGTTTATATAAAAATATATATATACATGTTATATGTATATATTTCTGGTATGTACGAACCTGGTGCAAACCCAGACCATGAGGATCTCCCCCTCAGCTTGGAGAACTGAATAGGAATAAGGGGAAATCCTCTTCTTCGTTTCCTACCATTTCTCTAAGCTTCACATAGTTGTATACACTTGTTATATAAATGTGTATAAGAATATACAGGACCATATGAACCTAATTATACCCGTTTTACCTCTTCTTAGGATCGAACCTGAGTAGGGGATGTCTTCTTGTGTTAATTTGTCACCTACTTCAGTGAATATACACAGTTATATATACATATATACACTTCATGCATATGTGTGTACATATATGTATATTTGTATTCGTACATATATATAAGACGAAACATGCATATGTACACCTTTATTTCACATGTTTATAACCCTAAATTTCTTTCGCCTATGAAAAATGAAATTGTCGAATGATTGCATGAACATGTAAATCATGCAATTATATGGAGCATAAAGATGTATATGTATATGTAATCATATAGATGTACATGTACATCAATGTGCATAAGTGATGAATTTGCCTCTTTCGTTTTGTACAATATAACATGATAATTTATTTACTCAAAAACATATTATTTCAGGAAAAGTACCCAAAACCATTTGTATACATATTTATATGTATGATGAAGTTTAAGGGTTAGTTTGAAATCAAAGTAGTTTTTTCAATTGAAAATTTTCATTTATCAACATTCTTGATAAATCAGGATTTTGGTTTTGAGAAAATGGATAGTATGAATTCCTTAAACTTTTATATACATGTATTCATATATATGTACACATGTTTATGGATCGAACATGTTGCATGCAAGATTGATTTTATGCCAATAAAGGGTTTTATGAAAATTTAGGTCATTTCTTTTATGAGAACCCCTTTCGGTTTTACTAAACATTAATTTTTTCTTAGTGTATAACATGAGAAATAATATCATTTATGTTTATTCCCATGTGTACGCGCACCTAAATTCATATATGAATATAGGTATATATATATAACCTTGTATCAATATGTCGCCATCAAATACAAGTTTCTTTTTTTTATGATGTTTGTAAACTTTTCAAAGGAATGGTCAAGATATTTAAAGAGCAAAATGAGTTTTTACACAATTGTTTATGTTCATGCAGTTTGCTTACATATACACATGATTTCCCAAGATGGATCTAATTACGCACATTGTATCCCTAACTGCATGTATATTCAACTAGTTTTGACTAAACAATACCCATTTATCAGCATATGTGTTAATTATGAATGACCTTGTTTTTAACTTGGTATTATGATGTTTTTGGAATGTTAAGTGTTTATGTTCATTTCCTTAAAACCCATGTTTTCAATTGTTAAGTTAATTTCTTATGTATATGGATTTTTAGCATGCATGATTCAACTGTCTTCAAGTTATGAATATGTATGTGAAAAAGGGGTTTGATTAAGATTGTATGAATAAAACCCTATGAATGAAAGACCATGTCAAGATATGTGAGGGATGCATTGGACTTACATGTGATGGGTGCACCCGGAATTATACAGCGCAATATGAATGATGTGACAGGTGAGCTCGGAATTATATAGTGCTCCAATGCATTGGGTAAAGTATGAGTCTCATGAGACTTTATGTGCGACGGTCTTGGCAGTTAGCCTTGGCTTGTGCTACCATGGAAACGGGATTGGCAGTTAGCCTTGACCCGTTAAGTATGTTATACGGTCTTGAAGAAAGGTCTTGAAAAAGTCTGACATTATACATTCCCTCTGCATGTGATGATAATTGGTCATCTAGGGGTTATTTCAACTAACAGGACATCCCCTAGTGGAAAATTCCTATGACTATGAAAATGTAATTATGTGTCAAGAACTGAATTTCATGTGGTAAACTATTATAAGAACTGTATATGCTCATGAATCATGTTATGGATGTTTTCCCTTCTTAGTCATAGAATTATTTTTAGAATTTAAGTAACCTTGTTTGAATTTTAAGTATTGTCTATTCTTTATGTGTTGCACTCTCTTATCATGTTTACTTTAAAGCTTATTTTAAGTACGTACTTCTCTGTGCAAGTGGTTTTCAAAAATGTTGGATTTCATGTTTTTAAGAAAAGATAATGCTTCATTTTTAGCATAGTGTTTTATTCTCTTTAAAAGGACTTCTTTAAGATAGAGTTTTCTTAAAAAAAAATTAAAACCCCTTAATGGGCATATTTGCTCACCCTACATTTTTGTTTAAAAATTTTCAGGCATGGTTGGTACTAATGAAGTTTATCAGAAGCAGCTGGTTTCCCAGAATCCTGATCCTCGCAATCTTCTGTAGTAATGGGACATGATATCTAATTTGTAATGATGTAATGATATGTTAAGTATATCATGTCTCATTAGGAACCCTGGGTTTGGGGGTCGCTACACAAGGTCTAGAGACTCTCTGAGGAATCTATCTCGGTTAATTCCTCCTATAGCCTGGGAAGGGTCTTAAAAAGTATCAAACGAGGTAATACTTTATGAGGAAACCCACTCGGTCTACCCTCTTGTAGTCTATAATATCTGAAGGCACTCTAGGAATCTCACTCGGTCTATCCCCTATGGCCTATAATGTCTAAGACTCCCTGAGAAATATTACTCGGTCTACCCTCTGGTAGTCTATAATGTCAAAGTCTCTCTAGGAAGATCACTCGGTCTATCCCTTATTGTCTATAGCACAAGGTTCTCTCAGCCCCATTCCAGTCAGTGCATAATAATGATATAAGTCCAAAGTACACCTATATAGCTACTTGGATAACCAAAGTACACCTACAGAGCTACTTGGATAGATAGTATACAAGGTAACAAGCATGTAATGAAAAACACTCCATCCTATTGACACAAGGCATGGGAACAGTCATAACGGCCAAAGGCTATCAAGACCCAAAGGTCGTAAACAAAGAAAAGCATGGGAAAAACATCCAAGAACAATGAAATATCCTCTAACATGATCAATTTACCTCTACACAAGCATAAAATCAAGGAAACAAAACAACAAGGGTAAAAATGTAAACACGCAATACCCCGTTCACGGGTATTGGTGGAATTTGCACATAAAACTCACAGACATCAAAGGGTAAGGCACAAACCACCTACCTCGATCCTAGAAGATTGATATACTTGAACCACAACGACTGATTCTCCCCTAAACTTCATAGATCTAAGAAAATGCCCAAAATGCTCAACCCACGATATCTTGGGAAGGAGGAAGAATCAAGGAATGAAACTCAAGAAGAAGAAAGAAATCACCATTGCGGTTCCAAATCAATCGACGACAGTCGAATCGACCAACAGATGGAGGCTCAGGAATTCAGAGAAGTTTCACGGCCATACAACATCTCTCGGTCGAACCAGGCCTAGAAGAAGACGTTTATGGTGATCAGGCGCAACCCTGGTTCGTTTGATGAAAAAAAAGAAAGTACACGACGTGTACTTTTAGAGTACACGGCGTGTACTATGTCTTTCCGTACTCTGCCAAAATCGTCATCCACGTCACCCCTACACACAGTGTGTGTGGCCCAGACATGGCCAGTACATGGCTTTGAGTGGGAAAAGAGTACCCAGCATGTACTCAGAAAGTACACGGCGTGTACTTCAAAAATTTCCAGAAACTTTATTTTTCTCAAAAACTCTAGAAAAAAAAGAACATACCTGAAACGAATATCCAGGTTCTTACACTAGCCATACAAAAACCAACATCCAGCACCTCATTTTCAGACAACCAGCTCCTATTTTAATCAAACATCACCCATCATCCCGCTTCCACCTTAGCAACCACCAGCACCAATTCAACATATTCCCGCCATAACAAAATTCTAGCACCCACAACCTCTAGTCCTCAAGGAAAGTAGCAGAAAAATTTCAGTAGATCATCTTCCATCAATTCAAGATCCAACCAAAAATCAGCAGCAACTCATGGTTTTTAGGGGTTTTATAGTGTTTAACATGTTTTTAGATTTTTTTAAGTTATTTTACTATATTATTTTTCTTATTTTTTTGGGTTATAATTGTTTTTAGGGATTTTAGGGTTTTTACATTTTTAGGGGTTCTCACTTTTTTAGATTTTACCTAGAGTTTTTAGTGGTTTTTTGGTGTTTTATGGGTTTTTATATTTTTTATTTTTTTAGGGTTTTAGATTTTTAGGGTCTTTTATGTATTTTAGGGTATTTTTAAGGGTTTATGGTTTTTAAGGATTTTTAAGAGTTTTATGGGGTTTTCATGTTTTTTGTAGTTTTTTTGGGTTGTCGGGGTTGTTTTAGTATTTGACGGTTTTTAATATTTTTATGGTTTTTATGGTTTATTATGGTTTTTTATGATTTTTAAGGGTTTTAGAGGTTTTTTTGTTTTTTTGTGTTTTGGGGGTTTTAAGGTTTTTTAAGGATCTTTTATGGTGGTGGGTCTTCATAAATTTGGAAAAGGGAAGTCAAATACTCCCATAAATTTTGAAAAGGATGGAAAATGAATCGAATGAATATTATTATAATAGTCTCAAAGAAGCCAATATATTCGGAATAGGAATAGCCTAACTTTAAAGGGAAACATCCTTCACGGACCACTGCTCCTTTTATTGACCAGTTTGTGGGATGGATACTACGGAGCCAGACCCCCATGAATGATGTCATTCACATGATGGAGGTGATAGAAATTTCCCCCACATAAAATTTTCCCCAAACTAAAAAAGTTTATGGGAGAGGCACATTCAATGTCATTCACAGGACCGAGGAGGTGATTTGCACCTCTGCAAACCACAACCCCACATGCCCCTATTGACCGATTCATCTATGGTTTGGTTGTTTTTACATTGATATTTTGAAAAATACGCTATGCCACCCACCGATCTAGCTCTTCTGTCACTCTATAAAAGGACATCTAGAGGAGGCTTTGGGGGGACATGAGTGATCAAATGAGTAGAAGAAGAGAGCACCACATAGGATTGACTCTTTAGGCGATTCCCTATAGGTATAACCCACCACATAGCATTAAATAAGGAAACATAATACTAAGTGTCAGACCCCAAACCCAATTCCCTTCACGGATGAATTTTTTGTAAACTATAGAAACAATTCCCCTTCTCCAAACCAGCATCTCGCATATCCATATGCTACGCGTATGGAACACTAAATTACACACCACCATGGTATGCAGATAGAACCTAGCACCGTGTATAAAAACACTAAGTATCTAGAAGCTAGTGTCATGTAGAGAAAAACTATGTGGACTGAATCTAGGTCCACGCACAATCACAATATGTGGATGATCCCTTCACCCACATAGCAACATGTGACGTGGTGGGAAACCCATCCCACATGAAGAAATGGTACATAAAATGGTGTATTCTTGGGAATTCCACCCTCTGGCACCAACCAATACCTTTTGTTCCCATCTCATCACCCATATCCCCTCTGTAAACTAGTCCAATAGTAATGGGCAGGAACATCTTCCAAATCCACTAGGCCTGTATAAAGAAACCCTTAGGAGCATCCTCCAACCCTTCTGAATTTACATACTCATCATAAGTAGAGTCAAGCAAGTAATCCCTGTAATAAGGAAGACCCCCAGAATGTCCCTAAGTTTACATTCTCTTGGTAGTGTGGGTTCAAACCCCAGGTATCTTAGATGTACCTTCTTATTATAGGTATTAAGGGTAATCATTGTTTTTTCCCTTTAATGAAGGCCAGCTATAAATAAGTAAAGATCACACATTCTGTCCCATTTGACAAGGAATTCTCCTACCCTTCCTTGGAACCAATCAAAGGGTGCTCCTTCTTTGTTATGTCCCTTGAACCTATTTAGGGAAGTGTTTTACCCCCAGCCTCTCCCATTTTCCTTCTCGTCCTTTTCCATCAGTGGAGAGGGGAAAAGGTGTGGATCGCCAGATCTACCACTTCCTCTTGTTTCTCACGCCGAGAATGAATCATGTGGGCTTACAGATTAGTGGAAATCACGGCGTCTGCACAATCCACCCATAAGATATACTGTGAGAACTATGATTCTTTCTCTAACCAGGATACTAAGGATCCTTGTCCAATTCCTGATCTCCTATGAGACTTCACTCAATATGTAATCCCCAAATCATTCCCCCTTTAATGGAATTTTTCCATGCATAACCCCCAGATTTTAGATCAATGTGTACTTTTATTCCCAATTAGTTGGGATACATTAGAAACCTCACCTATCTTCAAGCCTGACACCATAATATTCATGTCGGTTTGATTATATCTATGATTCATGACAGTAAAACACATGGATGGGTCCTTATAACATGAACATAAAAGGTTACGTGTCTAGTAAAGTGACACCGAACTATGTGTGTTCTGATAACTCTCATGAGGATATGTAGGAATCCCATCTTGCAGGTTTGATCCAAACATTGAAATGATTCCAAACCCTAGTGGAAGACGATGAAATCTAGATCTTCATCCCATATGCCTTAAAATTGGCATTGTCTTAGTGAACAATTGATGAATTTATAGTCTTTCCATTAAGAGGGTAATGTTAAAGAAGAGCCATAGATATAGACAAGAGATTCCGTACCCATGAAAATTTTTGGTTGATCTTATGACCTAGGAGTAATCCACTGACACATGTTTGGGAAAAAACAAGGATTCATGATTATATGACCATGGATTAAATCTATAAGAGAGTCATGGAATAGGTAAAAATCCCCCCCAAGTATGTGATGAGCCTGAGTTCTATCCTCTTGGCCAATGTGAGTCCTTATGTTTCATTTGACAAATCAGCCAATGAGCACATGCCTTTGGAAAGTAGGTCCCTGAATCATGGATAAGAGGGTCATTTGGTGTTTTTGGCTCTGTGAATAAACCCATTGAAGACCATGTGAAGACATCATGCCCACCATTGATCAATTTTATAGAATCTTAAACTCCTGTAATCATCCATCGGGACTGCTTAGTTGTGGAACTTCCATCGTAAGATAAAAAGGATATACTTCCCAATACCTGTTAGACTATATATTTTTCATTCTTGGGTATGATGTGATTTAGGACAAAACCAAAATTTTGAACCCAATGTGAATCCTTAAACAAGGTGGTGGATTTACCCAACCCCAATCCCCTTTCACATCCAAAAGAAAGTGGTCCAAGAAAAATCATCAATGTCTTCAATGCGCGTCCACAACTACATAGGTAGTTGGGACCTCAATGAAGAATATGACCCCATAGCCCACCCAGTGTCTTCAATTATGGGATCTAAATGCACTGATCAGGGAGTACCATTAAAATGGTAGACTTCCCACCATGGATGAAGTAAGGAAATCCCTTAAAGACAAGAAGCAGAGCCAGCCTCCTCTTCAGTCGTTGCCAAAATTCTAGCATAGGGCAGGCTTGCTAGCCGTCTCTAATAATTTTTGGATCCTATGCCCAGAACATGAAAAAGAGTACCTCCAATATCATAGGGAGGTAGATGAAGTTTCCAGCATTGAATTTATCCTTGCTACACAGGGGTCTCACTCAAGGGGCCCGGCCAAAGGATTTTTCCACCAATGTCATGTGACCTAGTATTCTCGTTCTAAAGAGGATACCACATCGAGGTCTCCTACTAATTTTAAACAAAAAAAATGTCCTCAGGGATGCATGATAAGGGAATAAAACATATAATCAGGAGAGGTTCATCGCCCTAGTTCCTAATGAAGAGGTCCTTTATGAAAATATGGTGACATACTATGGGAAGACATATAGTCTCGAGCCCTCTATCGTAGCCAGCCACCGAAACACACTGGAAGTCAATGAGAATATGCATATCTCCACTCACTCTTATGAATCCCATCACAGAAACATGGTGGAAAATTAATAGCCAGTGCAAATTTCCGCTAATTCTCACAATCCCCACCACCCAAACTAGGTGGAAAATTATAGGCAGATGCAAATCCCTACCAATACTCATGAAGTTCATCATCCAATTAGGATGGAAAACTATATGTAGGTTCACATACATTCAAATGAATATGAATCCCACCAGTAAAATATAGCGGAAATAGAGTATGGTAAGAGTAAAATTCCTACCCCCTCATATCAAGCCCCTCAAACAAATATGATGATAATCAAATATAAGTAGACAGAAATTACTGTGGATTCATATCATGCCTGTGAGACAAATATAGAAAAAAATGAGCATATGCATGTTCTTACTCACAAATGTGAATCCCGTCATCCAAATAATCTGTAAACTGGATAAAAAACTCATATATTCCATCTATAAACCAGGGGAAGACTCATTCCTCTGTCCCAACACAAGATAACAGCTAGTACCCACAAGAAAACCATGGAGGACTGGAGGAGGCACAAAATCCTACTCTAACATCAGAATGGGAATTTATCCATGTTCCATCCAAATACACATCTCAAAACATCTTGGAAATGATGGAGTATAAGTCATCGATTCCTGATCATATCCTATGGAACGGTCAAGACGTGATTGTGTTTGCAGAAATAACAAGGTGTCGGGCCCACAACCCCCTCTTCCCAAGTGGGGTGGCTCATTAAAAAAGATACGATAGTCACTCAAGAGAAGACCTGAATATGTTCTTCAGTCCAAGATGGTCAAAAACCATATTCCACGATACAAGGACAATCCGATTGGGAACAAACACCTATTCCAACTGGGGGACACTAGTCCACCACGGTGGTCATTCCATAGTAGGCGTATATCCCTATTAGAACTCAAGATTCTCGCTGGTGTATCCCTATGGCATCATGGGAACCAACTAAGAGAAAACCCATATATTAATTTCATTACCAATAGTAGGCATCCCTAGTTTCCGGCAAGAGAGTTCCCATAAATAAAACTTTCCAAAGGAAACTATAAAATGAAGAGCACATTAATGATTCTTCTATGCTAGAATCTCATGATCTTTATTTCATCAAGAACCTACCAATGGATTCTCAAAATCATTTCAACCCAATAAATATTATGGGAGTGGTAGTACCAATTATGAGGGTCATACCTACAATATTGTTACTACCAGTTCTGAAGGTCCACCTCAAAGCACCCATGAGGTATTACTGTGTGGGACAGAAAAGATCGATCATGAGAACCTATCTCATGATTAGCGTCATGGTATCCCTCCCGTGACCAAAAAAATTGGACAATAAGAAGTTCTTCCCCTTGATTTTGTCCACCCTGATGGTACTCCCTAGGGTATAAGCTGTAGATATTATTCCTATAGTCATACATCAAGCTATGATGGTATTCATCAGCATGATGGCGTTCACTAAAAATTCCATCCCCACAGTGAAATCAAGAAATGAGAAGGTCCTCCACTTTTTAGGACCCTTCCTATAGGTCTTACATAGGATGCACACTGTAGAAAATTGTCCATCAGCTAGAAATCCAGCTCTGATGGTAGTCCTCACCATGATTATAGTCATTGTAAAGGCCCTCCCCATAGCGACATCAAGATGCATGAAGGTCCTCCCCTTACTATAGTCTCCCCTAAAGGTCCTCTCTAGGGTATACACCGTAATAATTCTCCCTACGGTTATATAATATGCTATGATGGTAGTCCTCTCCACCACTACATTGGCTACGGAGGTCCTCCCATTTCCAAGACATGTACAATAAATCCCTCATATTATATGGAACATAAAAGATGGAGATATACATGTTAGATACTATGTCCATGAAAACTGTCATATTTTCTTAGCTCGATAATGGTCTAGGGACACTCTCATCTTCTGAGCCACCACCGTACCATTATTATATCGATGAAACTCATGTGATCCTGCCTTCAGGGAATGAAAAATTCAAGAAGAATTCACATTGGGAAGAAAAGGTGGAAGAATATATAGAAAATGTGAAAAATGATATGTTTCTCACGAGAAGAAAATTGTCTAGGGATGACATACCGGTTATGTTTTGGCCCACAAAAACTTCTCAGTTTGACATACTGAGAGAGTTTTTCAAGGAATGCATACATAATAATCATCTCAATATATGAACGGTTGTCCTCCATTTAAAATAAAAGTATTTACCCAATGACAGGTGTCAATATATTTGAGGAGCTTCACCAAAAAATTGATCTAGAATCCCTTCCATCTGCATGAGATACACAATCAGAGAGGAAAAAGAAAGATCTCAAACTATTATACCTCCACTCATTGCACATGTTATGTTGCCTTATCGATGATTCACCCTCTAGCGTTAATATCCAAACAAGGGGAGAACATGGACCATTACACTTCCCCCCACTTTCCATCCAGTATAACCCACTAGAAATTTCATCCTGCAATTTCATTATCCCAAGATGGACATCATATGAAATACATGTTTAGGAAAGGAAACATTCTTGAAAAGAATCATCCTTAAGTAAGTCTACAAATATTCAAGCACAATGAGAATGATCCATTAAAAAAACTCATAAACTAAGAGACTGGGAACATTCATTAGGCCTCTCACCTAAATGAATCCATTCATCAAGAAATTCTCAAATCCTTAGAAAAAAAATTCATGTGTTGAACCAGCACCATATTCGGATCACCCTCGAATGGGAATGTGTGAGATCAAGAAACCTGCAAAAGAAAAGGTAATGATTGAATTATGAGATCAGCCCCAACCCATAGGGTTGGGGGGTTTTTTAACAAAAAAATTACCTTGTATGACTGAAAAATATTGGCCGAGGCATATTAACAGAGGAACAGGAGCAACCCCATCCTACAGGGCTGGGAGAATTTTTACCTCAACTGCCTACCCAGTGGACGTCAGTCTTTTACCACATTGGGAGTTCAAAGGATGGAGAGGCCACCCATTCTATCTCATTCCGTGATTTATTTCCACCAAAAGGGAGGCGTAAGACAAGTTCATACAAGGTTTCACTCCATGTTACCCTCTGCTAAGATACATGAAGAGGATATCAAAATGGAAGGAGAAAATCTAGTAAATGATGTAAAAAATACCTCCTACTCTTCAGCGACTGGTAAAAAACCCACCATACATTATGATTCAGTGAACACCATAGACATCAATACTAAAAACCACATAAAAATGATGAAAATGAAGATGAAAAGGGAGAGGATGGTTCCACCCATAACCCAATCAACCCCAAACCTAAAGGTCTGCATACCTGGAACCAAAGTGCCACTATAAATCTGGGTGCTCCCAAAGTCAATCCCTCATTACCTCCTTTGTGAATCTCCAATAACCAAAAGTAAAAAATCATGGTTGTATACCACCCACCTTCCCCCAATGATAATGAGTATCTAATGATCAAAGATATATTCACTCAATAGGAGGATGAAATGAAATATTTTAAGTGAGTCAATGTAGAACTGCTCTAAGGAAGTCATCCTATTGGATATGTTCTCTATGTAGAGCTTCAACACACCCTTCTAGTAGGAGTACCTCAACAAGAAGGGATCATCTCATAAACTGAGGTAAGGCTAGAAAGATCATCCAAGGAGGCACCAGTTAACTTATTCTATGTGAACCTAATCCTTGTATGATATCAAGATTTCCCTCCCTTAAGAAAACAATGAGAATAAATTCTAGAAAATTCACAAAGGTTTGCCCCAATAGAGTATCCACCTAATGTGCTAGTAGCACTGGCATGACCAAATTAGCCCTATGTTGAACCAACCCATGCTCAGGTCCAACAAGACATTCATCAAGGGATAATGAATACCATCAACTAATTGGAAGTTCAATTTGAAACTTGGAAGGTAGTCATTCTCCAATACAACTAGAATAGAATGCCTACCTCGAATGGATGAGTAATGTTCTGCCACCACTAAATTTAGAGAACCTCATATTCCCAATATTCAATGGATCAGGTAATGCTGAACAACATATGATAAAATATGCATCTTATAATGATCCCATGATGGGGACCCCAGATCATCAAGTAGTAGTGACAATTAGATGCTTTGTATGAAGCCTAAAAGGTTCATCCTTGGTATGGTATACCAGTTTTCCAGCTCATTCAATAACAAAATGGGAGGATCTCTATTGGCCGTTCCTTTTCTAGTTCAGTTCAGTATTTCAAAAACAACAGTCAGGGGCCTTATGGACTGAAAATAGCAGGATAATGAATGAGTCTCATATTTCATAACCAGATGGAATGGTCTGACATAATCTATGAACAATCCACTTTCCTAAGATGAGATTCTTTCTATGTGCATTTAAAACCTCTAATAATATATTCAAACACTACTCATCCCACTAAAATACTTGGGTGGGTTTTAGTATTTCTCCTCAATTGGTCAAATTATAGAATATTACTTATATTAGAGTAATCTCAAGTCCCAGGCATCCCCATCAGTTTAAGAAAAAAGAGTGGGAAGAGATAAAGTGGCTTCTGTTATTCTTAAGTCACCCCCTACACTAGCCCCATCTCCATGGTCTACACCAAAGCATGTATCCCCCCCTGGATGTCAACAGTAGCATGTGAATCATAAAAAAATAGGAGTTGTGTAAAGTGAAATCAATTCAAGTAATGAAGGAATAAAGTTTACTCATCCCATGATGACCTAGTCTATGGCTACATTGTAGTTTCCATGAATTGAAACTTTCCCCATCTACCATAGCCAAAGAGAGATGATGAATGAGATCTCGATAATCAACTAGATTATTGTCCCTTCCATTGGATATTGGGACCCACCATTTAGGAGTGTTTAATCTTCAATGAACACCAATAAAAAATGATAGATTCTGGGAAAACCATGTTGGAACCATCACCAGCATAAGTGGAATATGTTTCCACCACTAACCCAGATGAAGGAGGGGAGTGGAAAATATTTTTAACAAAAGGGAACATAATTTTGATAGTTGTATGACTCCAAAAATAGTCAATTGAGCCCATGGAATTCTCCAAGTTAGTTGAGGAAGTATACTATGCCTCTAATGATTCTGATGTAGTGCATCCGACATCCTCGACCCCACAATCCTCCAAGAATGAGTTAGACTGAGTGTAATAAGATAAACTTTCACCAAGTCCAAAGGTGTTTTCAACACTCTCCGATTTTATTCCATAAAATCTGAAGAGATGTGCACTATCCACCAAACAACAGCATCAAAAGAATTTAATCGACCAAAGCCATCACCAGATGAAGAACTGGTCATTGTATCCATTAATTTCATTCACTTAGTGGATCCATTCTATGAAGAAGAGTATAAATATGAACTTGAGTACTCCAAATCCAATTGGGGAGCTAAATAAGGGGATTCAAAATCCAAGGATACCTAGGAAGATTCAGTCTTGGAAAAAATACAACTTATGGCCTCACTTTGGCTCAAACTGTCCACATTGTAGAAACACACGGAAGATACCTTCAGTGAGCCCAACAAGAATTGAAAAATTCCTCTTCCCATGAGGAAAGACACTCTGGACCGATCATCCTAGAATATGTATCAGAATATGAATAGATACTTATTCTCTTACAACATGTAGGTAGCCCTAACCTATGAAATTCACAAGGTACAGAACCACCATCAACTATTATCATGGGGACCAGTCTATCTTTATCCAATGATAAGGACCCTAAAGTTCCCTATGAAAGATCTTATCCCATGTTTGGAAGATTAAATATTTAGATTATGTGTATGATGTTCTAAAATTATTGGTTTCAGTACCAGCCATGTTGTCAATCTTGGATGCCCTGAATTTGTCAATTGTTCTTAGTGAATTTCTTATAGAATATTTTCTATGTACCCCGATGTTCGAAACTGAAGTAACCATTGATGAAGTCTATTATATAGATATGGATCTTGAAGAATTACATGAAATTAACTCCTTCAAATATAGGGATAAAATTCAATCATGCAAGGAAACATCAAACCCTTAAATGTGTTCTGTAAGATAAATGATGACAATATCCAAAAAGTCATCATCAACAACGGATTCAGAGTTAATCTCATTACATTACAGACACTTCATCAATTGGGATGCACTGAGGATAGACTGAAACCCTGAATCACAACACTATTGCGCTATGATAAAAGTGATCAGAATCCACTAGGTCAAGTAAAGATCGGAACTCAATTTGGAGACCTCGTGGCCGACTTAGAATTTCTGGTTGTCCATAAAAACATTTTATTCTACATCCTACTTGTAAGGCCCTGGTTACATCAGTATATAGAAATCCCCTCATCATACCATCAATGGATAAAAACATTCACCAATGGAAAGAGTGAAACATTGCATTCCGATAAGGACCCATTCAAATCATACACATCACACTATATCGATACAATATTCTATTAGTAGGAAGGGAAGAAACCCTCAATATATGGGATTGATTGGTACACTACCCTAAAAAGTTTTTATGTGGTCACTAAAAATCCATTCAGTAGGATCAATGAACAATATATACTACCCATCAAATATGTGTAGTGCAAGAGTCCAAATTCGGATGTGTATTTAATGGTGCTCAAGATTTTAGTCAAGGCCACTGAGCCTAATAGTGGAGAGCCATCCAATGGACCCCAAAATAGTGGAGAATTCCCAAATGGAAATTCCCTCAATCCATCTACATGGATACAGATGATCCCTACCTCACCCATTAAAGAAGAAGAGAAAGAATACATTTTTCATTACCTCACATCATCCTCCCCATAAGATTCCCCACTTTCAATCAGATTAGAGTAAGTTGCCTCATCCTCTAAATTGAATTTTTTTTACTCTTCTCTCAACTCTGTAGACCTCATATCAAGATTTTTTTCTCTATAAAAAGAAGAGGATGATAATGAAGAAGAAGAAGAAGAAGAATAAGACCTCATGGATGCCCCTCCAGCATTTGAGGAGGGTTTCTCTACCACTATTGATGAACTCAGATAAATAAAACTGGGTACCAAATAAGACTCATGGCCCACTCTAATCAGTGCGACCATGTCTCTAAAAATTAAAGAGGTCTATACCTCATTCTTAAGGTGGAATCCAGATTTTATCAACTATAACTACACAAATATTCCATGCCTCAATCCTATAGTGGCCACTCACCACTTGTTTTAGCCAGAAGATGATTGTGGCTATAAGTAATCTATTAGAAGGACACATCGAACACATGCTTCCAAATAGAGGCAGTATTTGACAACCTAATTAAATAAAACTTCATTAGGGAGGTCAAATACCACATCTGGTTGGATGATATTTTTCCCATCAAAAAGAATAATGGAAAAATCATAGTTTTCATTGACTTTAGGGATCTCAATCGACACTTCTCAAAAGACGACTTTCTGGTCTCGATCACAGAATTTTTGATCAATGTAATTACCAGATATCAAACTCTATATTTTATGTATGGCTATTTAGGATACAACCAAATTTGAATGACCTAAAAAGATGAAGAATCCCCCACCTTCAGGGCCCTGAGGGAGTATTTTTCTACAAGGTAATTCCTTTCGGTTTGAAAATTGCTGGAACTGCATACCAATGCACCGTGAATCACATTTTCAAACCTTTCTTAGGAAGATTCGTCAAAATCTATGTTGATGATATGGTGGTCAAATAATTTCAATTCTTAGACCACCTGGTAGTCTTTGAAACTATCTTCAACAAAATATGACTGCACATTATGAAAATGAACCCCTTAAAATGTGATTCCAGTGTTACCTTAGGGAAATTTATTGACTTCGTTGTACACCATCATGGCATTGAAGCTGACCCCAGGAAGAAAATTTCTATCCATGGTATGTCTCCTATTAAAAACCTCATAGAGTTGAGAATACTTAAATGAAATCAGGCCTAAATTTAGTGTTTCATATCCAATCTTGTAGGATTTTTTTTCCCTTAACTAGGTTGATGAAAAGAGGGGTCAAATATCAATGGAATGATGATTGTCAAAAATCCTTCAAAAATTTCAAGAAATATATATTTATTCTATCTATTTTAATGTATCTCATTGAAGTAATACCACTAATTCAATATGTTACTACCTCAGAGAGATCCCTAGGTGCCTTCCTCTTGCAAAATAATGACGCTGAAAGTGAAAACAGACTTTATTACCTCATCTAAATCATGATCAACACAGAGACTCGTTATTCAATTATCAGGTAGAGTTGTCTAGCCCTGATCTTTGTGGTAAAAAATATTGACACTATATACAACCCCATAAGGTCCATTTTTTCTAGTTTTTCAACCCACTCAATTATATTCTCGATCATCCAATTTTGACTGGAAACGTTTCATGGCGGGAGGTCATCCAACAATACTTTGATATATGGTTTATACCCCCCAAATCCATTAAAGTCTAGGCATTAATCGATTTTCTATAGAGAATAATTCAGTAGAGATGACCCCATTGGATGATGAACTAAACGATGAAGAGGTTTTCTCTAATAAAATTTAATCCCAAATATGGGGGATTAAGTTTTACAACACATCCAGAAGCCTGATGGGAAAAAGTATAGAATACTCAAAGATCAACAATGTAGGGTTCAGAGTCAAACTCATATCTCCACAAAAAATTAGTTCTTCACTATTCCTTCCTATATTCAGAGAGGAGAAAAAACAATAAAGAAGATTACCATGCCCTCATTTCTGGCCTAGAGATACCATTTCAAGTACAATAAGAACACTTTAAGATCAAAGGTGACTCAAAACTGGTCATCAAGAAAGTCAATGGTAATTATGATATCAATAAGAAGGAGCTAATCATTTTGATGGACAATAAATGAGAGATGATGGTAGAATTACAATCATAGAAAACATTAACTCATGTCCCCCAGTCAAAAAATGTATAGGAGGATGCATTGAAAAATGTTGTCACCACCCTAGCTGATCTGAACCTTGAGGTAATGGTCGTTATCATTTCCCACTATCAGGTGGTATTACTATTTTTCCAAGATAACATAAAATAAATTAAGTCCCATCATGGATTATCCTCAAAAGGGAGAACTCTCACCTAACAGTGCTGGAAGAGAATAAATATGGAGGCTGGAAATTAACTTTGTTCTGTTTAATGGGACAAATCAACAAAAGGAAATTTATAAGTGAGGCCGTGATGGGATCCTCCTCAGATGAATTTATGGAAAAGAGACCATTTCCATTATGAAGTAATTTCATGTAGGAGCTTGTGGGAAACAGCAGTTAGGATCCAAGATCTCCCACCAAATTCTATGAATTGGATATTACTGGCCCACGATGATACAATATTGTGCTCAGTTCACCATGAAGTGTCATTCATGTCAGGTTCATGCCAATTTCATCCACTAACCCTTGGAGTAACTCCGCATAGCCATGTATTCCTGTAAATTTTTCATATGGGTAATGGATGTCATGGTTCCCTAACCTCTAACTACATCCAAACAATACAAGTATATTATTACAAAAACCAACCTCTTTTACAAATGGGAATAAGTTGTATCCCTTAAATAGGTTGGGGAAAGAAGCATTTTCAACTTTTTGGAATCCAATATCACCACCATATTTGGTTTCCCTCATACAATACTGATGGAAAATGGAACTAATTTCATCTCTTCTTAGATGGAAAGATTATATCAGGGGTATGGTATCAAGGTGAACTGTTCATCCTACTACCATGTAGCGGCCAACAGATAAATATTGGCCTTTAATAAGACCTTATCAAAGATAATCTACATGATGGTAAACAAGGACAAGAAATAATGGTCGAAAAAGATAATCCTTGATATGCAGGCTTATCGGACTAGGACCTGAAGTGCCACTAAAGAAACCCCGTACTCATTAGTATATGGGACATATGAGGTTCTACCAATCAAAGTTCAATTACCATCACTCCATATTACTATCTGTGATAAACTATCCTAAAATGATAAATCCCAAATTCATCTTGATGAGTTGGAGTGATTTTATGATAAAATAATACAAACCTTTCACTATTTGTAAATTTACCAAAAATAGATTGCACGAGCCTTAAACAAAATGTTTCACCTCCAATCTTTCCTCAAAAGAGAAATGGTGTTAGTCCATAGAACCCTGATGATACTTGGGAAGAAACCTTCAAAATTGGATCCAAAATTGGAAGGACCATATGTCATACATAAGGTCAACTCCAATGGAGCATATTCCTTAATTTCAATAGATGGGAAGCTCACCATAGCTCACACCATCAAAAATTTATTAAATTCATATTTCATGTAGCCAATAGAAGTTATTATGATCACATGAAAAAAAATACACAATAAAACATCATAAATTCATGGAATTAAACAACATAGAATGGATTTCCTAACTGTAAGACATTAAACTATAAGACATGACATGCTTTTCCTTTAATGTCAGGTGATTCACATCCTAACCATTAGAAATTAAATTTCATGGTATCTATCATCCTAACCACATGATGCTAAACTGTGTGGGGATCATTATGTTACAATCAGTGATTCGTTTCACATGAGTATGATCCATTCTAGAGAAAGGAAAAATTCCCCTATTCTTTTGTGATATTCAGATCCACATGGGAACCGTCTTTCTACAGAACTATGTGTGGCATGATTCAGGTCTGCATAGAATATGTAGTGATGCTTAGAATCAATTTCTCTAGCCCAGGAAACACCACCACAAAAAATTCCCCCTCTCTATGTAAGGTCCAAAAATACATGGGGAGGTCTCTTTACAAAGCCATGTATGGCTTGATTCCTCTCTGACAATTGGATACATAGTGATGACTCGATCCAAGATCTTGGTATAGCCTCCACATAATACAAAATGCCTTTGATGTACCTTCAAATTCCTCTACATTGTGATAGAATCCCATGTTATTCTTTGTTTCTCAAAATGATCATAGATCACTTGAGCTTAAAAATGGTGGTAAGGGGTTTTCCTTACACAAACTAAACATAAATGTATATAAAATTTCCACTACCTAGAAATAATAGTTTAAAAATTCCCCTTGTCCATACTTATGGACCATCCCTATGTAGGGAGAATACTTTTGGAACTGTGTATGTATTGATTACTACACACGCAAGATACATAGTGATGGCAGGATCCTACATCTTGGTCCAACTAATATTCAAAAAATTTCCCCTCCCTATGCACATGTCAGACCGGTGTATGAAGAATACTTTTAGAACTACATCTAGCTTTATTTCTCCCCTTCCAAGATACATAGTGACACCTAGATTCTATATCATGGTCTATCCACCACCACCATATATATATGCCCCTTTTCCCTGTGTAAAGACCAGACCCATGCATGGAATTTAATCTTTAGAACTATGTGTGGCTTGATTCCTACACTAGCAGGATATGTAGTGACTCCTGGATTATAGTTCCTAGTCCAGCCACCCCTAAAAAAATGCTCCCATCTCCTGTACCAAAATGTGAACTAGTGAAAGCAATCTCAAATCAAGACTCCTACAAGACGTATTTTCTAAAAGATCATGCCCCTGTATATAAGTCAGATCTATGTGGGGGGGTTCCATTCCTCACAACTAATCGCAATATGTATATTTCTTCTGTGCCTAGATATACCCTTTATATCTATCAAACTCCATGCCAGAGAAATCGTGGATCCCCATGAACCTCCCCAACCATCGTAAATGTAAGGAAAATGTTCTGAGAACACCTTTACTTGACTATGCACAAAATGCCTCAACATCTCTGTATAAGTTTCCCACGAATATTCATGTCAACCAAAGACAAATTATTCCTCATGAGAGGATTTTCCTACATCTTTTTTCCCAATGGATTCCAAGCCCCGTGCCATTTCTCTTAATAGAAGAGCTCTCGGATACATGGTTTACACTTTCTTCTCCCCCTCATGTTTAGGGAATTCCAAGATATCCTGAACGTAATTAGTCCATACATACTCTTGATTTTTATGAAATTTTTTCCCTAAGACATGATATTAAAATGTGTTTCCAACATCTTCATTGCATGACATTAAAATTCAATGAATAATAGTTTTCTCACCTAAGAGGACACCACTTCCGACATTGGCCACCTACCATGCTGTGTCACAAAACTATATATGTCTTGATTTATATCTACATAGGATACATAGTGATACCCATACTCTCATCCTGGTCTAGCCACCCTAAAAAAGTGAAACATGCCCCCTGTGTGAAATGGACCTACAATGGATTCTTTCAATGAAGAACTATGCGTGGTTTGATTCCTATCATACCATGGGATATGTATTGATTCCTGGATCCTGTGACCTAGATCCGGCCATGGAACACATGGGAATATTTCCTTCACTACGTGAAATCTATTTTGAAGCAAGGGGATTCCATAAATTCCCTATTTGAGATACCATTTCAAAAATAATCACATGTACTGTAACGACCCGAAATTTTAAATAAATATTGTTTCCTAATTTTATGTGTTATTTTTATACTCAACAAATGTTTTATTTGATAAACATGATTATAATTAGAATGATACCATTGGGTTTTGACTGTTATATGACCATCGGTCAATATGACCGCTGTGAACAAAATGTTTTGATTATTGTCTCTAAATATAAGTAATCTTGGTTGATTATTATAGAAAGAAGATTCGATGGCCTCACCTAGTAGTCTTGGACCGATCGAAGCCCATCTAATAGAGCTTGGGAAGGAGGTAGCACCATTGGGCTTTACTCTGGACCAAACCCAAGCCGAACTTCATCATGTGAAGCTAGAACGGAATCGCCTTCGCGAGAAGTTCAAACTGATAGAAATTACTACTCGGGCAATGTTGACCGATCCGCCCCAAGATTCTATCACCCTAGCACACCTTACTCTTAGGTCCTATGCTGGTATTATAAGGGGCTATGTAACGAGACCGTAACTACCTTGTGTAATCCTCGTTTTAAATAAAAATTGGGATTTCTGCTTATGATGAAGTTTATGAATTTTCAAATGACCGGATAAAAATAGTATGCATATTTTTTATGAATTTTCAAAAGAATATTTTGAAAAAAATGTTTTTGTAAACCTTAAATAATTTAAAATGTGTTATGATTTTCAAAAAATGGTCTTTTACAATTATGTTTAGTACGAAATTTGGAGTCTAATAAGATCAACTTGATTTTTGATGAATAGTAAATTATGAATAGTGATTTTATGATTAGGATTAGTAATATGACCAAATGGATTAGTAATCTAACTTAAAGAAAGTTTTAAAATAATCTAGGCACCTTGATTAAGTAATGTGATTCAATAAAATGGTTAAATAATGGTTTCATAAATTATTATTCAAGTATTAGTTTTTTTTTGGTGAATAGTATTTTTTAATTAAAAATTAAATTAAAAATATTTAGAAAATTATTTTTATAAAATGGATTTCATTTTTGAACTCAGAGCACCGATATTATGTTATGGTAATTTTTGGGGTTTTTTCTGAAAAAAATGAATTTTCGGTGAATAGTGTATTTATTTAAAAAATAAATTAAAAATATTTAGAAAATTATTTATGTAAAATGGAGTTCATTTTTGAAATCAGAGCATTGATATTTGATTATGGTGAAATTTTGGGATCTTTCTGAGAAAGTTGAATTTTCAGTGAATAGTAAAAATGCAGTTTTAGGGTTTCGGTATGTTTAATGACATCATAGCCATGTCATGATGATGTAATGAGTTATTTTAAGGGTTGGCCGGCCAAGGGTGGTGAATTATTGTTTTGGGGGCCCCATGTGGCCTAACTCCATGGTAAATGCCAAGGGAGAGCACATGGGTTTGAGAAAAGCACATGTGAGGTGTCCTTTGGCCATTAATGCCTTGTCCCCTCACTTTCCCTATAAATACCAAGCCCTCCTCTCATCAATTCGACTCCCCACTCTTCCCCAACGAAGTTCTGGTCTCATTACCTCCCAAGTAGTCCTCCCAAGGTGCCCCCAAGCCCTCAAGGTCCAAACCTTTGAGTTTTAAGAGTTACGTTTTAAGGTAAGGTATCTGACCTCTCTCTTTCTTTTTAAGTAATCTCTTTTATGTCATTTTTTTATACTCCATGTTCTTATGTTGGAGGATTTTCCTTTATATTCATCCTACTGCCCATTTCATGTTCATATGATGAGAGACCCCCCCTTTATCTCATCAATTCGTTTTAAAAATGTTTAAGTGGCGCCGTTAGGCTGCCGAATTTTTAAGGGATTCTTTCACCTTCCTCGTTTTCAAGTTCTATTTTCATTCAAGTCTTTCATGTTTCTTTTTATTATGTTGGGGCATGATCTCTAAATTTATGATACTGATATTTTATGATCATATGATGAGAGACCCCATTTTATCTCTTCAATTCAATTTTTTTGATGTTTTAAGTGGCGCCGTTAGGCTGCCGAATTTTTGAGGGATTCTTTCACCCTTCTCTTTTTCAAAGTTCTACTTTCATATCAAGTCTTTCAAGTTAATTTCTATTATGTTGGGGTATGATATATATATCTATCATACTGGACTCTTATGTTCATATGATGAGAGACCCTATTTGACCTTGTCAATTCATTTTTGTTGAAGTTTAAGTGACGCCGTTAGGCTGCCGAATTTTTAAGTGGTTCTTCACCCTTCTCGTTTTGAAGTTCTACTTTCATGTAAATTCTTTCAAGTTTCTTTTTGTTATGTTGGGGTATGATATCTATATCTATCATAATGGACTCTTATGTTCATATGATGAGAGACCCCATTTGATCTCTTCAAATCAGTATTTTGAAGTTTTAAGTGGCGCCGTTAGGCTGCCAAATTTTTAAGGGATTCTTTCACCCTTCTCCTTTTCAAAGTTCTAATTCCATGTCATGTCTTGAAAGTTCCTTTTTATTATGTTGGGTTATGATATCTATATCTATCATAATGATCTTTTATGTTCATATGATGAGTGTTTCGCGCGGAATCCGGGGATGACCTCCTGGACGGGAGATTCAAACGTTCCGATCGGTTTCTAACGGGTTTGTTCGTAGAACCGGAAACATCCAATGATTCCACATCCGTTTGGACCTACTTTCCAAAGGCAGGCACTCATTAGCTTGTGGGCTAATGAGGCTTAGGAATTTACATTGGTCGAGAGGATGGGAGGTCGGACTCATCACACCTTTTTGAGGGGAATTATTGTCTACTCCGGGACTCTCTTTATAGATTTAAGTTAAGTTCGTGAATCCTTATTACATTACCAAGTATAAAATGAGCTTTCCTTTAGTTTTAACAATCAATGATTAAATATGCAAGAAATTTAGAGAATCTTTTATATGTATTCGAGGTTCTTCATCAATGTAGAATCATCTATATTTGTTTAGAGATTCTTGGTCAATGGTATCCTTCAAAACATTTATATAAAAGTCTCTTGGTCATTTTGATGACCAGGCTGGTTTTAAAGCCACTCAGTGGGGCACTTGAAGTTTATCATCATTCATAAGGACAAAGATTATTTCAATGTTGGGATCGAACCCATGAATGGGCTACCTACGTATCCTTTGTTTTGAAAAAAGAATCAGAACCCACGTAGTTCGAGGAATGGGATATGATGTTTTATGATTGATGGCTCAAAGATGAATGTCATAATTACTTTTACACTCTAAGCTCACGTGAGTCATGCTCGGTGTGAGAAACAAGAGGTATTGGTAAAATTTAGACAATTGTTCTGTAAAAGATGCAATCATAAGAATTTTGTTTTGGGGCTTATGTATAGATGACTGCCCAGATAGACGAAGGTTTAGGATTTACTTTTAGGGAGAAAATCCAAGAACAGGGTCCACAAAGTTATATGTGCTTTATGGAGATTTGAATACTCTAATCTTGGGGCTTACTCCTAAGGAGGATGCCCAAGTTAGGAGGGGACTTATGATTGGGTTTTATTCCTAAAGAGGAAACCCAAATCAAAGGTAATTTATGACTGGTTAAGAGAAATTTTAAGAGACTTGGGGCTTACTCCTAAGAAGGATGCCCAAGATTTATGACTAGGACTTATTCCTGAGAAGGAAGCCTAGGTTAGGGGACTTGGGGATTACTCCTGAAAAGGAAGCCCAAGGTTATGACTGAGTCTTATTCCTAAAAAGGAGACCCAGGTTAGGGATTAAGGTTTGGGGCTTACTCTTGAGGAGGATGCCCAAGATTAAAGGACTTGATTGGGGCTTATTCTTAAGAAAGATGCCCAAATCAAAGGTTTTATAACTGGGGATTATTCCTGAAAAGGAGACCCAGGTTAGGATTCTCTCATCTTAAAGGATGAGGTTGAAATGAATGAACTCTCAATCTTTGGTGACATAAAGATGTTTAAATCACTAGGTTTTGAGAGATATTTCACAGAATTCCTTTCAGATAAGGATGTCAAATCAAGAAATCATGCCATAAATGGCTTTGAAGAGTATCTTGAAGAGTGAATCTTGAATAGGAAGGGTGAAATGGCTTAAGAGGGGTAAAAATGGGCAAGATGGGCACCCAAAAAACTAGGGGCGCGCAAGTTTTGAAAGGCGCGCAAGTCCTACGGCGGCGCGCAAGTATTGGTCGCGCAAGTATACTTGCGCGACATGAGGGGTACTTGCGCAATTTTCAATCAGTATTGAAATGCTTGAGCGACTCTTTATTAAACCCTTCACCATCCTCTTGAGGTTCTTCCAGAAGAGGGACGCGCAAGTTATATTAAAGGAATTAAGTAGGCGCGCAAGTGTTTGATAAGTTTCAATACTTTGGCCTTCCTTTTTCCCTTTAGATCTTCCGTTCTAGGTATTAAATTACCTTAGAAGTGTTCCGGAAGCTTTGAGAAGAGACTTGGGCGTCGGGAGCTTCAATCCGAGTTTCTGGAAAAAGATCCTCCTCGAATGGGGGGCCCACAGGGTCTATTTATAGGCAAAAGAAGACCCCGGGCGGTTACTGGGCGGTTACCAATTAGGTCGCGCAAGTCACCTTGCACGACCATAAGGCGTCGCGCAAGTACTTGCACGACCACTAGGCGGCGCGCAAGTGTACTTGCGCGACCATGAGGGAACTTGCGCGACCTATGGGCAATGTTCTCCTTGTTCATTCCTTTGTCGATTTTTGATGTTTCTTCAAAGGATGAATCACTTTATGCTCAGATATTCCCCTTTTTCGATCTTTAGATTCTGTGACGAAAGGAGCGTCAACAAAAGTCCCCCCTCAGAGTTGGATCCGGAAAGAAATGAGGATTTGACTCTGAGGAAATTGAATCCATCCAAAGGAAAAGGGGGGCGCGCAAGTCTTCAGTGCACAGAGGGCAGCGCGCAAGTGTGCTGGAACTTGACTTTTATTCAGAGTTCTTTTGTCTTTTGTGTGGGCAGTTTAAAGTCATGCACGCCTGACATAAAGGGGCTAATGTTTAAGGTCGAAATAGCTTTGACCGAAAATGGATTAAAAAAAATGGATTCAATTCCTTGACAATTTATCTGAAAACATATTACCATACTCAAGTATGAGGGAAAAAATGTAAACTATGGCTTAAGAATATTTGAATCTGAGGAATGATATGAAAAAGAGCTAAAAGGCATTAGAAGAAGTAGTTTCCAAGAATGAAGTTACTATTATTTAACAAAACCCGTTAGGGGGTTGAAATATGCAGGGCCACCTATGGGCATTGGCTGCATAGTCAAATAAAATAACATCTTTTGGCTGACAAGTCTGTTATGTGGACTGTTTATGCAAGGCCACCTATGGGCACGTGCTGCATAGTCAGGCAAAAGAACTCCCAGAAACTTACTTTCCTAGTGCTAAAAGCTAGTGAAAGTTTATGGAGATTCAAATTTTCTAAAGCATAGAGTTTGTTGTATGGAAAGAGGTACTTGAATATAGAGAGGATATTTCCAAACAAGAATATCGAAGAACTGGATGAACATCACTCCTACGAAGGTCTGACCCAAACGTAGGGAAGAAGAATAAACCATAGACTTGAATACTTTCAGATCATGAAAAAGGATATGGGACAAATACGTTAAGGATGGCTATTTTTGCGGATCCCTACATATTGTCGTTTAAGACAAATAAGGACAAAAGAGGCATTCTTCCCAAGAATGAAGTTACTATTATTTAACAAAACCCGTTAGGGGGTTTGAAATATGCAGGGCCACCTATGGGCATTGGCTGCATAGTCAAATAAAATAGCATCTTTTGGATGACAAGTCTGTTATGTGGACTGTTTATGCAAGGCCACCTATGGGCACGTGCTGCATAGTCAGGAAAAAGAATTCTCAGAAGTTTGACATTTTTGTGACTAGAAGTCATGAAAAGGGTTATGAAGATCTGAAAATATTTAAGGTTAGGATTATAATACATAAATATGGGTATTGTCCAATGTATATAGAGATACATAGGTCAATGAAAACCATAATCATGTTGTGGCTGGGTCCTAAATTTAAATTTTGGACTTCACTACGTATCTCATAAGAATGAGAATCAAGCCATACGTAGTTCTTGAAATGTAGTTTAACGTCGTGCAGGACGAAAGTATGAGTGATCTTAGTTTAGGGTCATAGAATTCGGACCATAATAATGAATACACAGTGTGTGTTTTCATGAGGACTTTTCAGCCAAGGGACTGAAAGTGAAATTTGGGGTTAGGCCCAAAAGACTTGGGACTGGATTCGAGGGACACTCGAATGTTCCTACGTATCCCATAAGGATGGGAATCAAGTCCACGTAGTTCTAGAACTACCCTTTGTACAAATTTGGTTCGTACATGTGAAGGGTGAAAGGGGACTTTAGTGCAATGATGTTTTAACCTGAGATAAAAAATTTAGGCATTACCATGTATGCACGTAGTCTTTTTAAAATGAAACATGATTGAAAAATCAATGTCAATAATAGTTCTCTCTCAAGTGAGGAGATCAAAGAATATTGTAGTTTATTGTCATACCGGACAAAAGTGTTGTATAGTTTAACGTCATATAACAAGGACGAAAGTGAATCAATGTAAATATATTGATTCCAGGGGCAGTTTCATGAATCAACATCATATGAGATGGTGGTGAACCGATGTGAAGAGATTGTTTTTGGGCTTGAACCTTTGGGAGGTTGCCTACATACCCAGCCTGGAGGGCAAGGATCAAAGTCCGTGTAGTTCAATTAAAGAATGAATCAATGATCAAGTTGTTCTTGTGGACAATGATCTAATAAAAAATATTGTTGGGACTTACACATGGTTAGTGGCCCAAAGGGAGTGTTATGGTTGATGTTCGCTCTAAGCTCACGTGAGTCATACTCGGTGTGAGAAACAAGAGGTAATAACAACCTTAACGATGCACAGTTTAATGTCATGTAGGACATATCAAGGACTTTCTGTACAGTTTAGCGTCATGTAGTTAGGACGATGGGGACAATACAGTTTAACGTCATATTGGACGAAAGGGGGATTGTGCAGTTTTAATGTCATGCTGGACTTTTGATGATTATATAGTTTAACGTCTTTCCGGACGTGAGGGACTTTTATACAGTTTAGCGTCATGTAGTTAGGACGTCACAGTTTAACGTCTTGCTGGACATATTTGTAAATAGTTTATGGTCATATACATGGACCACGGATGATGCAGTTTAGGGTCATACGGGACCATTGCTGTATAGTTTAACGTCATATAGCAAGGACGAACTGGTGCTGTACAGTTTAAAGTCATGTAGCTAGGACTAAGGTGAATCAATATGAGGATATCAGTTCTGGGGACTTTTTACAGTTTAATGTCATGCTGGATGAATTAGTAACCAATGTGACAGTTTAACGTCATGTTGGACGATAAGGGAACTGACATAGTTTAACGTCATGTTGGACGATGAAAGTGCCACACAGTTTAATGTCATGTTGCTAGGACACAATATAGTTTAATGTCATCTCGGAAAAAATACAGTTTAGTGTCATGTAGGACAATAAGGGACTTAACACAGTTTAACGTCATGCTGGACGATGGAAGTGTCACACAGTTTAATGTCATGTTGCTAGGACACAATATAGTTTAATGTCATCTCAGACAAAATATAGTTTAATGTCATCTCGGACAAAATATAGTTTAATGTCATCTCGGACATAATATAGTTTAATGTCATCTCGGACAAAATATAGGAACTTCTATACAGTTTATTGTCATGTAGGACAAAATCAGGGACTATGCAGTTTAAAGTCTTGCAGTTAGGACTATTGGTGCTGCACAGTTTAGTGTCATGTTGCAGGGACATAAGTGCGAATAGTTTAAGGTCATATGCACGGACCGTACAGTTTATCGTCATGCTGGACGTAGTTGTAGTTTAAGGTCATACTGGACCATTTCTGTATAGTTTAACGTCATATAGCAAGGACAAACTGGTGCTGTACAGTTTAAAGTCATGTAGCTAGGACTAAGGTGAACCAATATGAGGATATCAGTTCTGGGGATTTTTTTTACAGTTTAATGTCATGCTGGACGATGAAAGTGCCACACAGTTTAATGTCATGTTGCTAGGACACAATATAGTTTAATGTCATCTCGGACAAAATATAGGAACTTCTATACAGTTTATTGTCATGTAGGACAAAATCAGGGACTATGCAGTTTAAAGTCTTGCAGTTAGGACTATTGGTGCTGCACAGTTTAGTGTCATGTTGCAGGGACATAAGTGCGAATAGTTTAAGGTCATATGCATGGACCGTACAGTTTATCGTCATGCTGGACGTATTATAGTTTAATGTCATTTCGGACAGAAGTGTGACACAGTTTAATGTCATGTTGGACGAAGTTGTAGTTTAAGGTCATACTGGACCATTTCTGTATGAACCAAATGTAAGAGTCTTGGTTCTGGGAACAATATTTTGTGTTTATACAAAATACTTCTTCAAAAATCTGGCATTAGTTGGAGTCGTGATGTGTTCTCCATCCATTGAAATCAGAGAATACGCTCCATTGGAGTAGACCTTATGTATTGAATAAGGTCCTTCCCATTTTGGTTCAAGCTTGGGAGGCTTCTTTCCTGGTATCATTGGTGTTCTGAGAACCAATACCAATTCTCCCTGAATGAATGAACGAAGACGAACTTTTTTGTTAAAAGCTCGTGCTATCCGATTCTGATAGATTTCCAAGTGGTGCAAAGTGCACAATCTTTTCTCATCTAACTGTTCCAATTCATTCAACCGCTTTTGGGATTGCTCATCTGTTGATAACTGATCACAAATGGCTATTCTGAGTGAGGGAAATTGAACTTCAATTGGCAAGACTGCTTCTGTTCCATATACCAATGAATATGGAGTAGACCGCGTTGCATTGCGAGTGGTAGTCCGATAATCCCATAAAGCATGAAAGAGTTTATCAGGCCATGACCTCTTATCTTTATCCACCATCTTTTGCAGTATATTTGAAAGAGTCTTGTTGAAGGCCTCTATCTGGCCATTAGCCGCTGCATGATATCGAGATGAATGGTTGGACTTAATGTTGTATTCTTGATACAATCTCTTTACCTCAGAAGAACAGAAGTTGGTGCCGTTGTCTGTCAATATGGTATGAGGGACACCAAATCTAGTAATGATGTTAGACTTGATGAAGCTAACAATGCATTTAGAACTGACTTCTTTGAGAGGTACTGCCTCTGCCCATTTGGAAAAGAAATCAGTAGCAGTAAGAATGTACTTAAACTGCTTGGCCGTAGCTGAAGGGTAAGGTCCCACCACATCCATTCCCCATGTGGAAAATGGCCATGAGTATTTAGCTGTATGAAGCAACTCTGGAGGTTGATGAATGAAATTGGCATATACTTGGCATGAATGACACTTCTTTGTGAAATTAACACAATCTTGTATCATTGAAGGCCAGAAGTATCCAAGCCTTCGAATTTGATCAGACAATCTATGTCCAGACTGGTGGGCACCACAGACTCCTGCATGCACTTCTTTTATGACAGCCATTGTCTCTTCACCATCAATACATCTGAAGAGAACTCCATCAAAACCACGTTTGTAGAGAATTTTCTCGAGGTGGTTTGGACCATCATAAAGAGTAAAATTGACCACACGTCGCCGAATTTGTTCTCTCTCGGCTCTATCAGGTGGAAGTGTTCCATTTTGAAGGTATTCCTTGATAGGTGACATCCATCCTGTAGTATGACCATATGGTTCAGGAATGGGACTAATTTCATTAATTTCCTCTGTTCTGACTTGAACATAAGGTGAAATTGCACGACGGTGGGCAATACAGATGGTTGTCTCGTCCCGATTTGGATCTGCTAAAGCTGTGGCTATATTAGCCAGTGCGTCAGCTTGAGCATTTTGTGATCTTGGGACATAAGAAAATGTCGGTTCTGTAGGGAATTCCGACTTTAACTCTCTGACGTAATCATACAAAGGGATTAATTCTTCTTTTCTGATGGCATAATCCCCATTGATTTGTTTGATTACCAGGTCTGAATCACCTTTCACCTTTAAGTGATTCACTTGTGCTTGAAGCGCTAACTCCAAGCCTGCAATGAGAGCTTGGTATTCAGCTTCATTATTGGTACCACCTTCCCACAACAAAAAGGAATAAGGCAACACTGCCTTATCTGGAGAAATGAGCACAATTCCTAAACCAATTTTGTTGAATTTAGGATTTTCCATTTTCTTCCCTGTTGGACTTCTAGAAGCACCATCAAAATACATTTCCCATGTTTGAGGACTCTCTTGAATAGAAAAAACTTCCTCATCAGGGAGTTCGATATTTGGATACGTGTCTTCCACTGAAGGGTGTTCAGCTAGGAAATCAGCCAGAGCTTGGCCCTTAATTGCCTTTTGAGACACATACTGGATGTCGAACTGCTGTAGAATAACCGCCCACCTTGCCAGACGTCCTGTAAGCATTGGACGACTAAGGATGAATTTGAGTGGATTATTACGAGATACCAATTGGACCTCGTGATGTTGCAGGTAGTGTCTCAGTTTCTGAACTGCAAAGATTAATGCTAGGAAGCACTTTTCAATACTCGAATACCGGGTTTCTGCTTCAAGCATAGTTCTACTGAGATAGTAGAGACTATTTTCATTCCCAGCATCATTCTTTTGAGCGAGAAAGGCACCCAATGATCGCTCTAAAGCTGTCACATAGAGGATAAGAGGTCTACCCTCAACAGGTGGCATGAGTACTGGTGGACTTAAGAGGTATTTCTTGAGAACATCAAATGCTTCTTGACATTCTTCAGTCCACTGGTAAGTGATTCCTTTCTTCAATAATTTGGTAAAAGGTAAACTTTTGCCTGCCAAATTGGCGATGAAACGCCGAATATAGGCTAAGTGTCCTTGAAGTCCTCTTAATTCTTTCAAATTCTGAGGAGGTGACATACCAAGGATTGATTTGGTCTTCTCAGGATCGACTTCAATACCACGATGGCGTACAACAAAGCCGAGGAATTTTCCTGAGGTTACCCCAAAAGCACATTTTAAGGGGTTCATCTTCAAATTATGTTGTCGAAGCTTGTGGAATATGATTTCCAAATCAGCCAAGTGATCAAAACGTTGTTTGGATTTAACCACCAAATCATCTACATAGCATTCAAGAAATTTCCCTAGAAAAGGTTTGAAGATACGATGCATGGCTCGTTGATATGTTGCACCTGCATTCTTTAAACCAAAGGGCATCACCCGGTAACAAAACACACCTTGAGGAGCTCTGAAGGCTGTATATTCCTCATCTTCTGGGGACATTCGGATCTGATTATATCCAGAATACCCATCCATGAAAGAAAGTACTTCATAGCCAGCCGTCGCATCAATTAAGAGTTCTGTAATTGGAACTGGAAAATCATCTTTGGGACAATACCGATTAAGATCTCTGAAATCGATGCAAACCCTAATTTGTCCGTTCTTCTTCTTTACAGGGACAATATTAGCCAACCATTTGGGATATTGAACTTCTCTGACGAAGTTAGCTTTGATAATCTTATCCACTTCAGCCTCGATTTTGGAAGCATAGGTTGGGTGTGTTCTTCTCGCGGCTTGCTTGAATCCTCGATGTTCTTTTGGCAAACCCAAATGGTGGGTGGCAACATCAGGATCAAGGCCAGGCATCTCTGTATAATTCCAAGCAAAAATATCTTTATTTTTCTTTAGAAAAGAAATATACATCTCTTGTTCTTCAAGGGTCATGGCCGCACTAATTAAAGTGGGGCGTGGATCTTTCTCTGTACCCAGATTTACTTCTCTGAGTTCATCCACAGTGGTAGAGATACCCTCTTCAAATGCTGGAGGAGCATCTCTAAGATCTTCCTCTTCCTCTTCATCATGTGTTATTTCTTCCGTTTCTACTTGCAAAGTAGATGAAAAAACGAAATTCTCATGATCATAAGAGATGTCAAAATTTTCACATTTTGAAGAAGAAGCTTCCATTTCCGACCCTATTGATGAAAAAGGGTCTTCTTTGGGAAATAAAGAGGGGATGATGGATTGAGAATCGACATCAATATTCACCTCTGATGTTGCTATAACTTCTTCTGGCCTGATTAGCGAAGTATAGACTTGTTGGATTTCAGCAGACGAAATGAAAACGTCACCACTCATGCTTTCATCACTGCTTGGTAAGTTACCAATTTCTCCCATGTTGTCTGGCTCGATTGCCGTAATTGACATTATGGATCTTTCCATAAGAGTATTTTTATTTGGGCATATTTTGTCAATTTGACTGATAGGTAACACATAATCTGTACTCACATGTGAAAATGGATTTATTGGAATTTTTTCCAAACCATATGGAGCATTAACTTTGGTAATTTCCTTCATTGTAGATTTTTCTCTTCCCTTCATGTGATAAAATTCCGCCTCAATGTATTGAGACTCACATGTTTTGAACGGGGCCTTATCACCATACAATGTTCCAACTTGACCATCGAAACAGTATTTGAGACATTGATGGTATGATGACGGAATAGCTGCATGCTGATGTAACCAGGGTCTTCCAAGCAAGATATTGAAAGCTGAGTCTTGATCAACAATCATGAAATCTGAATTGGAAACAAGATCTCCAAACTGAGTTCTGAGCGTAACTTCTCCCAGTGGTTCTTGTTCATTTTTATCATATCCTTGCAACATCATGGTAGAAGGAGATAAATCAGATTCCGTGAGGCCCAATCGACGAAGTGTGCGAATGGGCATGAGGTTGACTCTTGAACCATTGTCAATAAAAGCTCTTCGAACATCTATACCATTGACTTTTCCAGATAGGTACAAAGGTTTTATGTGCCCATGCACAATATCATCTTCATCTTTATCAGTAAAAGATATCATTGCATGGCATACTACAGGATTATTCTCTATGTGATAAATTTCAGCTGCAGCAATTTCAGCCTCAAACTCCTGAGGACTTGACAAAGCTTCGATGAGTGCTTCCCGAAGATCTTTTGATAGATTCAAAGCATCCAAAATTGATAATTTGGTTGGTACTTGGGCCAAGTGTTTCAATATATCATACTTTTGATCTAGAGGCCTGCGTTTCCCAATGGGAATATGCGGTTTAGCAGGTACCTTGGAAGAAGATTCTTTGGAAGCTGATGCATCTTGTATTGAAGTTGGCAACATCTTTGGTTTTGGAAAATTAGACTGATTAGATCCATTTACTTGCTGAGATAAAGAAGATGGAACCTTTAATCGGTCTTCCAAAATAACTGTGCCGAAGCTGAGTTGGCCATTGGCAGAAGAACTTGCTTGTTCATTTTGAGCTCGCTGAAGGGCTCTACCACGAGTTTCTGCTGCATATACAGTGCTAGCAGGGGTAGAATTAGAGTAGTGGCTTCGGAAAGATCCACGTCTTCCCCTATATCCTGAACCTCTAGAACTTCCTCGGGTTCCCTTATTTGATACAGGGAATTCAGGCTCATCAAGACTGGAATATGAATCTGTTAATTGAATCATATTAACAGAACCAAAGATTAACTCTTCGTCTGATAAAGACTCTGCCTGGTTAGCCTGTTTAGGCTGTGCCGTTTGGTGGGACGGTGCCCGTGGCTTTGAAGTAGATGGCATGAAATCTGCCAGAGTCAAAGACAATTTAGGGTTTGATATATATTCATCTTCTCCTGATTCATCTTTCTTCTTTGAATTGCGCTGCCCTTTTGAGGATTTGTCCTTTGATGGAGGCTTTACTGCAGATTTTGTAGGAGACACAATTGGCTTCTTCAATTGTGTTCGCAAAATGGAATGGGTCCGATTGATTGTCTTTCTGACCATCCAATCATCATATTTTTTCGCAGTTTTGCTTTTGACTTCCTGCCACTCGCCTCCTTCCTCTGGATCTGTAGCGGTAATACACGCTACATGAGCTGAAGAACCCTTCAATTTGACTTGTCCCAAGTCGACCATCTTTTGTAGGAGGACTTTAAATACAAAACACTCCTGGATGGGATGTCCCAACATTTGATGAAAGGGACAATAATTGGGACGGTCTTCATCTCCTTCCTTGTTTGGTCTCTTCGGCACTGGTAATTGAACCAAATTATTTTCCAGAGCTGAAATGAAGTAACCAGGAACTTGATCACTTCGGAAAGAGTATGTTTTACTCTTCATATCCTCAAATTGTTTTCGTCGTTGATCTTTTTGATCATTTGGACGAAACAGCCTTTGTTGTTGGCGTTCAGGAGGTGGAGCCCTTCGAGAAGATGAAGGTTTTGAAGTAGAAATAGGTACAGGTGTCTGTTTAAGCATAACTGTAGCAGTTTCTGCTTTACCCATTCTTCTTCCTGGAGCTGATGGAATTACACGAGATTTAACCTTAGCCTGCATAAGGGAATCTTCAATCTGTTGAGCGATTGAAGTAAGGTCTCGAAACCCTCCTGTGTATTTCACAGGGATCAATGGCGTGCGTAATTCGTCACGCAAATTTGCCACACAGATTGGCAACAATTCCTCCTGAGGGAGTGATAAACTCAAGGAATATGTTAATCCCTTCCAACGAGCAATGAAATCAGAGACTCTTTCATTCTCCCTTTGCTTGCAGTTTGTAAGATCGAAAACTGTCATTTTTGGCAAAGTTGAGCTAAACTGAAGAAGGAATTTTTGACGAAGATCCTCCCATCCGATGACTGACCGGGATTTCAAGCTTGTATACCAGACAAAAGCTGGTCCTTGCAAGGTTCACACGAAGCATCTGAGTTTCACTGCTTCTTGTTGCTCTGGAGTTCCCATCATAGGATCACAACAAGACACGTAATGCGTCAAATGTTGTTCAGGGTCGCCTGATCCATTGAAAGTAGGGAAAATAGGGTTTCCAAAACTGGATGGAGGAGAAATTGAATCTACCCATTCAGGGTAAACTTTCTTTTCAGGTTGAACTTGCGCCCGTTTCCCTTCCATAGTTTCTAACCGAGCTGTTAATGACTCAATAGTAGTTATTAACTTTTGAGAAACGTCAGGTTGAACTTGGTTTTGGGTAGGTGCAATGAATGGAGCTTGGACAGCCGTGGAGGTTGGTGCTGCAACTAATGGTAGTGCTGCCAACCGTTGTTGCGTTTGACCCGTAGGATTAGACCTCTGTGGGTGTACTGATAAAGGAGGATATTCCTGATCCATCTCAGTAGTTACAACAAATTCCTTCGGCTGTCGAACTTCAGCATTCTTAAGAAGAAGACTACTCTGAAGTAGTTCTGTATTCAACCTTTTTAATTCTTTCATCTCTTCCTCCTGTTGTGCAAACCTTTGCTCTAATGAGAGCGATTGACCTCCTTCAGAGGAAGGGTGAGAAGTAACCTGATTCTTTCCTTTCCCCTTATTGGATCCTTTTCGGAGAGGGGGAAGTGGGTTACTTGAAGGAATACCCAGATTTTGGGTAAGCCTTTGATTACGTGTGCGCACACCTTCTTCATTTAGGTCTGTGTGCGCAACTTCTTGAGCAGGAACCTCTTCGTCTGATCCCTCTGATTGAGCCTCATCTGGTGAATCAGCAGCAACGGCAGTGATGACATTAATGGATGCATATTGCATGGAATCCTTTCTGTCAGCATTTTTGTGATATTGTCTCCTTCTATGTCCATGATAAGACATGGCATTCCGTTGACTTGATCCCTCAGGAATTTTTTGGAGAACCGTCACTTGGAGAGAATCTCCTGACATCTTGGCTCTTCGTTCCTCTTGAGGCTTATTCCCTAATCGAGAGAATACTGACTTTCTCTGAGGGAGGGATTGAAGATTTGAAAAAGTCCCCAGTCCAGTGGACTGGGGATGTTCCTGTTGCTTCCGCTCAACTCCTCGGATCCCATTCGTTGATTCTAAGGGTTGGGTTAGAGAAGTCCCCAGTCTGGCAAGCTGGGGTGTCTCTTGACATGCTATGTCTGAGATCTTCTTGAAATCTCTCTTGATCTTTCGGATCTTAGTTCGGAAATTAGCTGGATGCATTAACCTGTATCCACTTTTATCACCTGGTTCAACAGACCGTTGGATGATTTCCGAAACTTCTGTCATTTGATGACGTGTTTGCTCCAGACGAGAGGCTTGTGCAATATTCTCTCCTGCTTGATGTAGGAGAAATTCAACAACCTGTTCTCTATATATTTGATTTTTAGAGGAACTAGTTGAAGCTTGATCTCGAGCAAGATTTTGATTATGAACAAAGCCCATTCACTGTGGCCGGCCATGGGCAATAACATTGCATGAGACCATTTTCGGCGGGCTCTGCTGACCGGAAAGCACTGTGAAATGTAGTGCTCCGTGAACACCCCATCCTCTGATATGAACATTAGATGGAGCATTGGATATTAACTGACGCAATCTTCTTAGTGCGCCAAGGCATGAACGTTGAAGGGTTCTCTGTTGCTTTTCAGCCTTCGGATACCGAGAGACTGATAGAGATGCCAAATCAATCTGGCGTTGTAACCCTTCTATTATCTTAAGATGATTTTCATATTCATCGTAAGATAATACCTTCTTCTTTAATTGACAAAGAGTTTTCCATATGTTAAGACGAATATCATGGATTCCATCATCCGTCAACATCTTTGGAATGTCATACTGTGAATCAGCCAAAGGCCAAAACATGACTGGTACTTCACCTTTTGCCAGTTTTTTCCTCATGTTCAGCATTTCCTCTTTATCATTAAATTAAGATTCTTCTACATGTTTGGACCAGAGTTGGTGTTTCCTTGTTGCTTCATCGGATTCAACAAGATTGGTAGAGGAATCACTATTCATGCTGGAAGATGAATGACCCAGGGAAGGTTCGGAGAATAACCTGAACCCCAAGCTATCTTCTGATGGAGAAAGAGTTTCACCTGCCAATAGTAAAACTTCAGACATGACTGGTTTTACGTTTGCAAGTGCCTCGAGATATGAGGGCTTTCTCGTCACTACATTGCCTTCTGAAGAATTTTCGAGACAATGTGAATCACTACTGCGGAGAGGACTTTCGCAGCGAAGTTCATCACCATGAGGAGGACCTTCATGATGGGTTACAACAAAAGATGAAATCTCTTGCTCCTTGGCCTTCTGACCACACAGAGGGTTCCTGTGGTTCTCATCTGAAGAAGAAACTTCAAGATTGACCGAATTTTCATGAAGCAAGTCTTCATGAGGAAGTGTCTGTTGAAGACCTTCGGGATTAATGTTCCTGTTATTGGGAACTGAGGGAGTAGAATCTTGAATTTCGACAGATAAATGTCTGAGGGCTTCAAGAACTCCAGCATCGAGCAAGGCCTTGTTGCAGATTGGCCTTTGATCTCCTGACTGTGCTGGGCGGATCTTTTTCTTAGATGCCTTCTTACTCGCTTTAGAAACCACTTGATGACGAAAGTGATTGCTCTGAGCAGGTGTATGTGCCTGATCAGGAAAGATGGTCAGGTTAGGCTGACGATCATCGCTCAAATCATGTGTATGTGCCTGACTTGGTTGTCCATATGATATGGGGGAGTAGGCCCCACAACCCTCTTGGACTGGAACAGATGTGTGTGTCTGTTCTGGAGTGAATTGTTGATGGGTCACTCCACTGCTAGGGATAGATTTATGTGTCTGTCCCTGAGATGATGCTGAAGCTGTTATGATATCCTGGCAAGCATCCAGAATATGAGCAGGAATTTGCTTCTGCTCTTTCACCATTGACAAAATATGTTTGGTGACTTCAGCCGCCGGAACAGGGATATACGTCCATTCCGGGCTTGGAGTAGGTGTATGTGCCTGCTCCTGTCCTCCTTTTCCTGTCAGTGAATCCTGACAGTACTCAAGTGTGGAGGCAGAGAGTTTAGTCTGCCTCCTGTTTGTCGTCGGGGCTTTCCGACTGACTTCTCCATGCGCTACCAAGCGAGACTGTTGGTAGGCTTGATTAGTATAAGCAGGTGTATGTGCCTGCTGATTACACTTCGTCAAATGCGGTTGACGAGATCCATCATATGTAGTCAGACGAGCCTGCTGACTAACTGCTGATGTATAAGCAGGTGTATGTTCCTGCCTATGGTACTCCGCCGGAATTGCCTGGCGGGATCGGCTTGATGCTGCCAGACGAGTCTGCTGGACAGCGGGATTAAAACGGGCAGGTGTGTATGCCTGCTCGTTGTTTGCCACCAAGTTAGGTTGGTGGACTTCTCCGGAGATGGCAGGGATGACAACCTGCCTATTGTTAACCGGATTCCGTCTCTGGCGATTCATCTTGCCTGCTCGGGTTCGAGGAACCTGAGCTGAACGCCTGGAGTCAGTACCCTCATCATGTTGAGGGCGCACTACCGCACGAGTCTGGCGGCGATTGTTGATGGGAGCCCTTGAGAAGGACTCCTGTCTTTTTGAATTAAGGTCCTGCGGGACCTGCTCATTCACTTCCTCGGAATAAGGGAGTGAATGGAAATTGCGTTCCGGGGATAACGACCCGAAACGGTTGGAGACGGTAGTCAGCACCGTCTGCTTCTTGATTGCTGGTCGCCGTTGTCCGGACGACCAGGTAGAATTGTTATCTTGGAGGGCTTGACGAGCGGCCTCCAGAGTTGGGATAGTACCGTTGCGACGGTACTCCTTAACCAGTGCATTAGAAACACAGCGTTGAAGACGCCGAGTTGGTGACGTCATCCTCAGAGCGGATGACGTTCCAGCAGGAGTAGCAGCATTGGTTTTCACAGCAGCAGACCTCACAGTAGAGGTGTTCCCAGCAGCAGTATTCACAGGGGTGAATTTAAGGAAAGCCATTTTTGTAGAAGATCTTGAAAAAAGAGTGTCTGTTCCATGTAACAGACATAATCAAGATGAATCCGGCCACTGCATCTTTTGGATGAGCACATGTCAATGATTGCCTTGTTGGCCCAAAGGGCCTAACAGATAAGAAGAACATCACTTTAACTTGGTTAAGGATTCACGTCGGGTTCACCATTTTTGTTTCGCGCGGAATCCGGGGATGACCTCCTGGACGGGAGATTCAAACGTTCCGATCGGTTTCTAACAGGTTTGTTCGTAGAACCGGAAACATCCAATGATTCCACATCCGTTTGGACCTACTTTCCAAAGGTAGGCGCTCATTAGCTTGTGGGATAATGAGGCTTAGGAATTTACATTGGTCGAGAGGATGGGAGGTCGGACTCATCACACCTTTTTGAGGGGAATTATTGTCTACTCCGGGACTCTCTTTATAGATTTAAGTTAAGTTCGTGAATCCTTATTACATTACCAAGTATAAAATGAGCTTTCCTTTAGTTTTAACAATCAATGATTAAATATGCAAGAAATTTAGAAAATCTTTTATATGTATTCAAGGTTCTTCATCAATGTAGAATCATCTATATTTGTTTAGAGATTCTTGGTCAATGGTATCCTTCAAAACATTTATATAAAAGTCTCTTGGTAATTTTGATGACCAGGCTGGTTTTAAAGCCACTCAGTGGGGCACTTGAAGTTTATCGTCATTCAGAAGGACAGAGATTATTTCAATGTTGGGATCGAACCCATGAATGGGCTACCTACGTATCCTTTGTTTTGAAAAAAGAATCAGAACCCACGTAGTTCGAGGAATGGGATATGATGTTTTATGATTGATGGCTCAAAGATGAATTTCATAATTACTTTTACACTCTAAGCTCACGTGAGTCATGCTCGGTGTGAGAAACAAGAGGTATTGGTAAAATTTAGACAATTGTGCCGTAAAAGATGCAATCATAAGAATTTTGTTTTGGGGTTTATGTATAGATGACTGCCCAGATAGACGAAGGTTTAGGATTTACTTTTAGGGAGAAAATCCAAGAACAGGGTCCACAAAGTTATATGTGCTTTATGGAGATTTGAATACTCTAATCTTGGGGCTTACTCCTAAGGAGGATGCCCAAGTTAGGAGGGGACTTATGATTGGGTTTTATTCCTAAAGAGGAAACCCAAATCAAAGGTAATTTATGACTGGTTAAGAGAAATTTTAAGAGACTTGGGGCTTACTCCTAAGAAGGATGCCCAAGATTTATGACTAGGACTTATTCCTGAGAAGGAAGCCTAGGTTAGGGGACTTGGGGCTTACTCCTGAAAAGGAAGCCCAAGGTTATGACTGAGTCTTATTCCTGAAAAGGAGACCCAGGTTAGGGATTAAGGTTTAGGGCTTACTCCTGAGGAGGATGCCCAAGATTAAAGGACTTGATTGGGGCTTATTCTTAAGAAAGATGCCCAAATCAAAGGTTTTATAACTGGGGATTATTCCTGAAAAGGAGACCCAGGTTAGGATTCTCTCATCTTAAAGGATGAGGTTGAAATGAATGAACTCTCAATCTTTGGTGACATAAAGATGTTTAAATCACTAGGTTTTGAGAGATATTTCACAGAATTCCTTTCAGATAAGGATGTCAAATCAAGAAATCATGCCATAAATGGCTTTGAAGAGTATCTTGAAGACTGAATCTTGAATAGGAAGGGTGAAATGGCTTAAGAGGGGTAAAAATGGTCAAGATGGGCACCCAAAAAGCTAGGGGCGCGCAAGTTTTGAAAGGCGCGCAAGTCCTGCGGCGGCGCGCAAGTATTGGTCGCGCAAGGATACTTGCGCGACATGAGGGGTACTTTCGCAATTTTCAATCAGTATTGAAATGCTTGAGCGACTCTTTATTAAACCCTTCACCATCCTCTTGAGGTTCTTCCAGAAGAGGGACGCGCAAGTTATATTGAAGGAATTAAGTAGGCGCGCAAGTGTTTGATAAGTTTCAATACTTCGGCCTTCCTTTTTCCCTTTAGATCTTCCGTTCTAGGAAAGAAATTACCTTAGAAGTGTTCCGGATGCTTTGAGAAGAGACTTGGGCGTCGGGAGCTTCAATCCGAGTTTCTGGAAAAAGATCCTCCTCGAATGGGGGCCCACAGGGTCTATTTATAGGCAAAAGAAGACCCCGGGCGGTTACTGGGCGGTTACCAATTAGGTCGCGCAAGTCACCTTGCACGACCATAAGGCGTCGCGCAAGTACTTGCACGACCACTAGGCGGCGCGCAAGTATACTTGCGCGACCATGAGGGAACTTGCGCGACCTATGGGCAATGTTCTCCTTGTTCATTCCTTTGTCGATTTTTTATGTTTCTTCAAAGGATGAATCACTTTATGCTCAGATATTCCCCTTTTTCGATCTTTAGATTCTGTGACGAAAGGAGCGTCAACAATGAGATACCCTATTTGATCTCATCAATTCATTTTTGGTTGAAGTTTATGTAACGCTGTTTGGCTGCCGAATTTTCATAAGAGAAATATTATTTTTGTCTTCCTTTCATGTTCTTCATTTCATATGGTATATCTTTCAAATTTCATTACCATGATCTCAAATCCTTTATATTATGTCCCTCTACTGTGTTATGGGTCATTTATGAGTGTTTGAACCATGCCCCCTCTCTTTTCAATGATTTCTAAAACCCCGAAACATAGTCGTTATGCTGCAGAATTTTCATCTCAAAATGCCTCTCTCGTTTTCTCAAAATTATTTTATGTTATTAAGTGAATACTCAAAGCTCTTATTTCTATATGTGTATTCACATATATATCAAAATGTTCTATTTTAAATTCTGGGATTTACATACATGAGACCCGCTTTCCCTTTCCGTGGGTTTTAAAGTGATGTAAAGATCATGTCTTTAAAGCAGTTTTTTTTAAAACGTTATGATTATGAAATGAAACCCATTTATTTTATGCTATATGGGTTATTTATGAAATGTTTGATGATGATATATGTGGCTCACATGATAATAAAGGCAAATTTAAGGGTGCGCCCTGATAGCGCTCCAATGCATTGGGTAATGATGTAACCATTAGAGATTACAATTTTCACGATACCTTGGTGAATAACTTGGTAATTTTCAAATGACTCCTTGGGGATGGACCTTGGTGATATGTTCATTATTGTCTATGTTAAATTATGTAGCCACATCTTCAAGTTATGAAAAATGTTATTTTTATTATGAAATGCCTCATGATTTCTTTCTCATGCCTTAAAGTTATTTTCGTGTCTTTATTGAAGTATATCAAGTTCACATGTAAAATGTTCCTCTTGTTTCCCTTACCGGGCCTTATGCTTACCCTTTCTTTTGATGTATGTCCCCAGGTTATGAGATGCAGTAATGAACCTAGGATGAACATAAGGAGAAGCCTTTAAAGTGTTTAAGAAGAATGTTTTTTTATTGTTTCATGTATTAAGTTCCTGGTTTCCAAGACACTAAACCTTAAAGATCCTCGGTTTTGTAAAATGTAATGAATGTTTATGTGATAAAAAGGCAGGATGCTATAGTTATTATCAAATGATGGTTTAGTTATTTGTGGAAATTAGGATATGAAAACTTTAGGAAGAACCCTATATAAAAGTTTAAATATAGGATATCTTCCTGGTATTTTGGTGAGTATTGAGTAAGGGGTTGCCAAGAAAATACATCCCTGTCTGGATACGAGCAGGTAGAGGTGGCTCTGGCTTAGATGTACATAGGGGTAAAACCCGAAAACACCGCTTTGAGCTAGACTCGAATGGGAACTGGTACACGACAACGGGACTTTCTGCACTCTTGGTTACGACACTCCCGGGGGATATGCTTTGGTAAATTCATAAGCTTAGTATGAACCATTACTAAAGGAACAAAGATAAAATAAAATAAATATTCACATAAGAATATATGATCATGGATAACCTAGATTGGAACCTAGGGTATCACAAGTTAGGGTATAATTTTCTTCTACAAGTTATCCTTATATGATTTAAGCTCCTTTTCATGATTATTGGTTAAGTATTTAAGCCTCTAATTATAATTTCTCTTCTTAGTTAATGGTGGGAGATGGAAGAACATGTCCCAATAACCAATGTGATAGGAAATGCAATGATTTCCATATTAATATGAAAGAAATTATTAGGGGATTAAAAGCTGATTATTATTTTGGAAGACGTTCAGTATTTTAGGGAACCATATTTGATCGAGGTAAATAGATTACTACGGTATTTTCATTGAGGGAGTAAGGTTGACTTATATTTTGAATAATCGATGAATTTAAGGTGGACTTATAGTAATTTGGGTTACTTACGGGAATGATTAACCTATCTTGGGTAAAATATGTTTAGGTTAGATACTTTTGTTATAAGATGTTAGGAGTGGTTGATGTGTTTGGAGATGAACAATGAAGCTTTATTTGGAAGACTATGTTATCAAATCGTTCTTGTATTTGGATTTCAATCTTAGTTTGGTTTATTTTGAGGAATCTTAAGGACCATTATTTATGGAATGGTATATGAAGAACTTTGGGTAGTACCATGGAACTTTGAAGATTTAAAAATAGATTCCCCTTCCTATGGGATTCTTTTCTTTTTGAAGAGTTGTTTTACCTTACCCTTTCTGTTTTTGAGATAATGTTTAAAGATAGAAGAAATAGATAGTTAAATCTTTGTGGATTATGTGATTCTCTAGAAGATGATTCTTGTGTTTTGATGAGACCAAGTAGTTTTGAATGCTCATCATTTGGAGAAAAGATTAGTTTTGGTAGAAACTTATTAAAGGATGAAAACTCTACATGAAGGTAGGTATATTTCCTTATGTTTTTGTTCTATGTTGTAAATGAATTCCTCAAAATTATGAAAAGGAACGTAAAACAAAAACGTTGTTGGTTTACGTTTCCTACTAGGTAATCATAGACCGTTTACACACATCATAAGTTTGGGATTTTCTCATGGTTAACTTTCTCCTAATCATGTTCTCTATCACTCTCCCTCAGAACTTGACCCTTTGTTTTCTCCTCCATGTCCATGTTTTCCTACATGGAACCCTAGTGTGGGTTAACTCGGGAGACCTTTGTACTTCCCTGTCTTTCTTTTAAAGTAATAGTTTTACTAACTCCTTTTCCGATGTGGGACTTTCAATTAAATTTCAAAACCCAATTTTAAAAAAATTGCGAGGACGCAATTTCTTAAGGGGGGAAGATTGTAACGACCCGAAATTTTAAATAAATATTGTTTCCTAATTTTATGTGTTATTTTTATACTCAAAAAATGTTTTATTTGATAAACATGATTATAATTAGAATTAGACCATTGAGTTTTGACTGTTATATGACCATCGGTCAATATGACCGCTGTGAACAAAATGTTTTGATTATTGTCTCTAAATATAAGTAATCTTGGTTGATTATTATAGAAAGAAGATTTGATGGCCTCACCTAGTAGTCTTGGACCGATCGAAGCCCATCTAACAGAGCTTGGGAAGGAGGTAGCACCATTGGGCTTTGCTCTGGACCAAACCCAAGCCGAACTTTATCATGTGAAGCTAGAACGGAATCACCTTCGCGAGAAGTTCAAACTGATAGAAATTACTACTCGGGCAATGTTGACCGAGCCGCCCCAAGATTCTATCACCCTAGCACACCTTACTCTTAGGTCCTATGCTGGTATTATAAGGGGCTATGTAACGAGACTGTAACTGCCTTGTGTAATCCTTGTTTTAAATAAAAATTGGTATTTCTTCTTATGATGAAGTTTATGAATTTTCAAATGACCGGATAAAAATAGTATGCATATTTTTGATGAATTTTCAAAAGCATATTTTGAAAAAAATGTTTTTGTAAACCTTAAATAATTTAAAATGTGTAATGATTTTCAAAAAATGGTCTTTTACAATTATGTTCAGTACGAAATTTGGAGTCTAATAAGATCAACTTGATTTTTGATGAATAGTAAATTATGAATAGTGATTTTATGATTAGGATTAGTAATATGACCAAATGGATTAGTAATCTAACTTAAAGAAAGTTTTAAAATAATCTAGGCACCTTGATTAAGTAATGTGATTCAATAAAATGGTTAAATAATGGTTTCATAAATTATTATTCAAATATTAGTTTTTTTGGGTGAATAGTGTTTTTTAATTAAAAATTAAATTAAAAATATTTAGAATTTTTTTTTGTAAAATGGATTTCATTTTTGAACTCAGAGCACCGATATTATGTTATGGTAATTTTTGGGGTTTTTTCTGAAAAAAATGAATTTTCGGTGAATAGAGTATTTATTTAAAAAATAAACTAAAAATATTTATAAAATTATTTGTATAAAATGGAGTTCATTTTTGAAATCAGAGCATTGATATTTGATTATGGTGAAATTTTGGGATCTTTCTGAGAAAGTAGAATTTTCAGTGAATAGTAAAAATGCAGTTTTAGGGTTTCAGTATGTTTAATGACATCATAGCTGTGTCATGATGATGTCATGAGTTATTTTAAGGGTTGGCCGGACAAGGGTGATGAATTATTGTTTTGGGGGCCCCATGTGGCCTAACTCCATGGTAAATGCCAAGGGAGAGCACATGGGTTTGAGAAAAGCACATGTGAGGTGTCCTTTGGCCATTAATGCCTTGTCCCCTCACTTTCCCTATAAATACCAAGCCCTCCTCTCATCCATTCGACTCCCCACTCTTACCCAACGAAGTTCTGCTCTCATTACCTCCCAAGGAGTCCTCCCAAGGTGCCCCCAATCCCTCAATATCCAAACCTTTGAGTTTTAAGAGTTACGTTTTAAGGTAAGGGATCCGACCTCTCTCTTTCTTTTCAAGTAATCTCTTTTATGTCATTTCTTTTATAATACATGTTCTTATGTTGGAGGATGTTCTTTTATATTCATCCTACTTCCCATTTCATGTTCATATGATGAGAGACCCCCCCTTTCTCTCATAAATTCGTTTTAAGAATGTTTAAGTGGCGCCGTTAGGCTGCCGAATTTTTAAGGGATTCTTTCACCTTTCTCGTTTTCATGTTCTATTTTCATTCAAGTCTTTCAGGTTTCTTTTTATTATGTTGGGGCATGATCTATAAATTTATCATACTGATATTTTATGATCATATTATGAGAGACCCCATTTTATCTCTTCAATTCAATTTTTTTGATGTTTTAAGTGGTGCCGTTAGGCTGCCGAATTTTTGAGGGATTCTTTCACCCTTCTTTTTTTCAAAGTTCTACTTTCATGTCAAGTCTTTCAAGTTAATTTCTATTATGTTGGGGTATGATATCTATATCTATAATACTGGACTCTTATGTTCATATTATGAGATACCCTATTTGACCTTTTCAATTCATTTTTGTTGAAGTTTAAGTGACGCCGTTAGGCTGCCGAATTTTTAAGTGGTTCTTCACCCTTCTCGTTTTGAAGTTCTACTTTCATGTCAATTATTTCAAGTTACTTTTTGTTATGTTGGGGTATGATCTCTATATCTATCATACTGGACTCTTGTATTCATATGATTGGAGACCCCATTTGATCTCTTCAAATCAGTATTTTGAAGTTTTAAGTGGCGCCGTTAGGCTGCCGAATTTTTAAGGGATTCTTTCACCCTTCTCCTTTTCAAAGTTATAATTCCATGTCAAGTCTTGGAAGTTCCTTTTTATTATGTTGGGGTATGATATCTATATCTATCATAATGATCTTTTATGTTCATATTATTAGAGACCCTATTTGATCTCATCAATTCATTTTTGGTTGAAGTTTATGTAACGCTGTTAGGCTGCCGAATTTTCATAAGAGAAATATTATTTTTGTCTTCCTTTCATGTTTTTTCATTTCATATGGTATATCTTTCAAATTTCATTACCATGCTCTCAAATCCTTTATATTATGTCCCTCTACTGTGTTATGGGTCATTTATGAGTGTTTGATTCATGTCCCCTCTCTTTTCAATGATTTCTAAAACCCCGAAACATAGTCGTTATGCTGCAGAATTTTCATCTCAAAATGCCTCTCTCATTTTCTCAAAATTATTTTATGTTATTAAGTGAATACTCAAAGATATTATTTATATATGTGTATTCACATATATATCAAAATGTTCTATTTTAAATTCTGGGATTTACATACATGAGACCCGCTTTCCCTTTCCGTGGGTTTTAAAGTGATGTAAAGATCATGTCTTTAAAGCAGTTTTTTTTAAAACGTTATGATTATGAAATGAAACCCATTTATTTTATGCTATATGGGTTATTTATGAAATGTTTTATGATGATATATGTGGCTCACATGATAATAAAGGCAAATTTAAGGGTGCGCCCTGATAGCGCTCCAATGCATTGGGTAATGATGTAACCACTAGAGATTACAATTTTCACGATACCTTGGTGAATAACCTTGGTAATTTTCAAATGACACCTTGGGGATGGACCTTGGTGATATGTTCATGATTTTCTATGTTAAATGATGTAGACACATCTTCAAGTTATAAAAAATGTTATTTTTATTATGAAATGCCTCATGATTTCTTTCTCATGCCTTAAAGTTCTTTTCATGTCTTTATTGAAGTATATCAAGTTCACATGTAAAATGTTCCTCTTGTTTCCCTTACTGGGCCTTATGCTTACCCTTTCTTTTGATGTATGTCCCCAGGTTATGAGATGCAGTAATGAACCTAGGATGAACATAAGGAGAAGCCTTTAAAGTGTTTAAGAAGAATGTTTTTTTTATTGTTTCATGTATTAAGTTCCTGGTTTCCAAGACACTAAACCTTAAAGATCCTCGGTTTTGTAAAATGTAATGAATGTTTATGTGATAAAAAGGCGGGATGCTATATGTACCATTATTCACATCGAGTCATTTACATCTTCACCACATGATAATAAACTGTCTGGCATCTACGTCTTCTCTACACGATGCTAAACTGTATGGTATTTTTCTTAATCACATGATGTTAAACTACATGACAATATGTCCTTGTTGTATGAATTTAAAGTACACAACATCACCCCATCATAAAATGATTTTTCCCCTGATCACTCCATCCCTATGTGGTGGATTAAATTATTATCGGCCCTTGTTTCTCAAATTGAGCATAGCTCGCATGGGCTTTGGGACCTCAGTAGGGGATTCCTCACAAAGCCATGGAAAATAATTCCATGATAGTCAGTACTAGTGATATGATCTTAAAATTTACACTAGAATTATGGCATCCTTGTTGGGAATCACAAAGTCCTAACTACATGAAATTAAAAGATGAAGAACCCCATGAAATGTTTATGGATAAATTCTCGCCCATATGGGATACATAGTGATGCTAGAATAACAAATTCCAAGCTCATCCATCACCTTCAAAGGAAAAAAATATTGCTAAAATTTCCCCACTCCCCATATATGGACCAAACCTATCCAAGGAATTTAATTTTAGTAAACCCGAATCTTCAAAACCAAGTCTAGCTCCATAAAGTAATAAAATTACCAACCCTATATATTGGTAGATCTATGTGGGGAACTCATTAGTTCTATGGGTAATCATGGCCTAAATGGTTCTAAATATGTCAAGAAACAACCTTCCCATCCATAAAACTCCATGATTAATGAAATCACATATCCCCATAATCATACCTTGCCGTCAAAAATTGAAGGTCATTTTCCCGGGGACACCTTTGTTTGACTATACAAACAATTCCCCAGCAGCTCTGCATAAGTTTCCCAAAAAAGGAATGTCAATGAAATGAAAAAAATTTCTCAGGAGAGGATTTTATTACCTCTATATTTTCAGTATCTTCTAATCCCCATATCATTTCTCCTAATCCAATATCCATTTGAGCCAGGGTTTACACTTTTCTTCCTACCTACATCTTGGACAAGTTGCGATATCCCGGTTCGATTATCCTCTAGTTACTCAGGGCTAATATTTCAAAGTCCTAATCGCATTAAAATAAGATTACAAGATTATTGATACCCAATGTTCACTCTTGGGTCCACACACATCAAAGAATACATTTTCCCCCATGTTCATGTGTGAAAAATTAACCCGCACATGAAATTTTGGTATGCGTCCCACCTTATTTGTGAGCTCGTATGCAATACACAAATTCCCAAATCATATGCATGAACTAAATCCACATATGGATAAACATTAAACCTTAACATAACTATGTATGGATTGAATCCTATCATTATAGGATACGTAGTGACACCCAAATCATATATCTTGGGTTCAGTCATGAAACCAATGTCCCCACTATTTTTACGAAAGGGTCAGCCCTGCGTAGGGAACCTCCTCACACCTATATGGGAAAACATCTTCCACCCATTCCCAAGAAATATTTTACTAAATTTACCCCTTTCATGTCCACCCCCTTTCATAAACCATGCTCTTTGTCAAGAATGGTCTGAATCCCGATAACCATCCAAGGCCATCAGAAATGGAAGGACAGTGTCTTGAGGAAACCTTTTTTTTGACTATGTACACAATTCTCCGATATCTCTACACAAGTTTCCCATAAAAAAGGTCTATAAACCAAAGAAATATTCATACTCATGAGAATATTTTTCTACATATGTATTCCCCTATGATGTTTATGTATCACCTCACTTTTGGTTTTAGAAACCCCCATATTACAGTGTACATCCTCTCACCCCTTTTATTCCTAAATATGAATGTACATTTCTGGTTAAATTATTCTGGAAAGGATGAGTGGTTTACTACCCTTTTTAGGTTAGACTAAAATGACTTTAAATAATAAGTCTCTAGTGTCCTACTTGCATGACATTAAACTAACCATGTTTCAACACTCCTTTATAGAATCCAAATAACTTTAGGAGTGGTATCTCATTCATGATCACCAATGATATAGATTCCATCATAATTTTCAAACACCACTCCATTGACAGGGAACCTCTGGTGGATTTGATATTACCATGTTCCCATCAAATTACCTATCCATCAAATGTGGAAGGTTAGTGTTCTGATAAAACCTTTGTTTGACTATGCACACAGTGTCTTGGAATCCCTCCATAAGTTTCCCACAAAAGCGCTTATCAACTATAGGATAATTCATCCATAGGAGAGGATTTTACAAATATGTACTCCCCATGGATTCCCTGACCCATATCATATCCTATATCCAGAAACCAAAAAATCAATATCAAGAAAAACTACCTCCGTTATATTTGAAAAATATTGGGACATCTTTGATCAATGAATCCTATATTAGGTCCCTTATTGAGAAAATCATGGTCCAAATTGTTTGACCTAAAACATTAGTCTTGTTAAAATTTGTTGACTGAAAAAATAAGTAATGATATTTTGGTTTGAAATACTTTATACTTCCCATGAAGAAGATACAAAACTCACCAGTATGAAAACCCGCAAAGGGAACCCTGGAAAAAATTCAAGTACCAATTCACTGAACCTTTACATGATACATTTTAGAAAAAAATATTTAAAATGTAAAAATATAAAAAGGCGCAAATCCAGTTAGGTCAAAAAGTCACAAAGGGAAGCCTAATAATAATTCAAGTTATACCAACTAAACCCACACTAAATTGGTTTTTGGAAACAATTAGGGTAATAATGGAAAAATATGGAATGTTTGTAGGGTTTTTTAATGTAACCCTATAAATTTCCGAACTACGCATGATGGGCCCCTCATGTCAAGAAAAAACTAGAGCATGATTGGAATATTTTTTATTTAATTATCTCAGATCATGAATTAAGACGATATCCTGTGAAGGAAGATCATTCAAAATTTAGTCAATAATAATTGATTGACACCACAGGAGAAGATAAAGGTGAAACACTAGAGGGAAAAAAGATTTGATTTAATTTAATGAGGATAATAAGGTCATACACAACATGGAGCCTCTCTATATGAGTTTGGCATGATAATTATTGAAAATTTTCAGAAAATTCAAAAAAACATATCTGCATCTCATTCAATTTTTTGACAGCTTAGCAGAGCTCTGAAAAATTTGCAGTCTCATATTTCGTTTCCAACCGCATTGCCTCTGCCTCCCTCAATGCATCAAGTTCATCCTTTCCCCCTACACGACTAGTAATTTCCCCTCATCAATTGTTACCGGGGTGTGGTCTCATTCCTATTTAATTCACTCATATTCTTTTATCTGTTTCACCAATTCATAACCAAGCTACTCTGTTTAGGACTTATGCTTAGTGAGTTCACTCTATAAACTCATGAATCACCCATTCTAATCATCGTCTTAATTCATAAGAATTTTTTAGGAGGTGCCAAGATGATCCATGGAATCTATAGTGGAAATATGTGATTTGAGTGTGCTAGTTTCATTTCTGGAAGCAAACACCTACTTGAATATGTTGTGAATACCACAATAATTGAACTCCACATACCCAAGCACTAAAAACATGTGGTGTAACTCAGGAAGCTTTGTCATCATTTTTGGGGTTTTTGAAATCATCCCCCATGTGTTTCGAACACTTTCTATCAAATAGGAAGGAGGCTAGCTAAGCCCTCCTGGTCTACTTCAGAGTCACTCTCAGAGGATGGAATGTTCTCAAGAATGAGTTACACCATAGAAGGTATTGATTCAATGGACATGGTGTGATTAGACCCCTCAGCCATCACTTCTCAGGTATTATTGGTAGGACACATGATCGAAGGATCAATCACAGTCACCTATGATTGTGGTTGTGATCCTAAAATCAAAGACTAATTAAAAAATTGGTGTTTAAATCCTAATATAGAAATGAAATGGTTGATGAAGTGGAAAACTAACCTCTACTTTCCAAAGTACCAATATCTCCATCATCCATTATAGAATCACCACCCAACAATGTAGGTGTTGCACCCTCAATCTAAAAATTGACCTCAAGTATGTTCTAATATGATAGTGGAGAAGAATTATGCTCATTCAGATCAATAGACCCTAAAAGGTCACTCACCAAGAATGTTCCTACAAGAATTAACATTGTGAAATAAGGGACGATTTCTAGTTCTAGGCTTACCTAAGTTGAAACAGACCCCTCCTCCATGGACATATTCCTTAAAGGAGTGGGAGATGCTTGATCTATGAGGGCGTCGACTACTAAAGATAACCCTTCTATGAGGACAAAATCCATTTTGTTCAGGACAATCAGTATTTTGAGACTTGGGATCTCCATCATGTTCATAGACAATTGGGACTCCCCACCCATCTCAACTATTGTTGGTAAGATTGTCCCAGTCATCTTTGTAAGGGCAGGATCACCTAGTTAAATTGATGTCTCCACCTCCAAGGATTCTCTCCCTAGTGTGATAGGGGCTGATTCATCCTAAAAAAACACCCTTTGAGTGATAGGGACACCCTCAATGGACTCATTTTCCATGGCTTCCCCAACCTGTTCAGACACAACTGCTAATGGAACCCCTTCTACATTAGAAAAAATTAGGATCTATGGATGCCTGGGAAGTGGCTACTTGGTTGCTTATTGGGCCAACGTTATAAAAAATGTATGATAATTAAACAGAAAATGTAAATGTATGAGCATGGAAATAAAATAAAAGGGTATGTAAGTTACCTGTAACACTCAATTTTACACGTATCGATAGACATTTTTCATGTAAATGCTTTGTGGTATGCTGGGGATATGAATCTTTGGAAGAAGAAGCAGGAAAAACTGAAGTTGGGAATACTCCGATGTGGTTTTCCATGACTGCCTCCATACGTTATCTAGCTCCAGGAGATCCCTTTGAACCATCCCCTAAATCTGAAGGGGCATTCTCTCTAGTTGTACTTCCCCTGGGGGTGTACAGTAGAGAACGTATCATCCCATAAGCTTCCTATAATTTCTAAAAATTAAGAAATAAATTTTAGAATCCTTACAATGATAAAAAGTAAAGGTGGGGTTAGAAAATATCATTACCTCTTCTTCATTATCGATCTGGTACGATATTATCACCATGCATGCCACCCAATAAGATCAATAAGGTCTGTTTTCAATGAATTAAGGAAGGTGCACATCTCGTTTAGGTACACACCTACTTCACCAAGATGATCCTCAGTAAAAATCCATACATGAAAAATGGATACTCAAAAACCTAGAAGATTGAAGAGTTATTTTTGAAACATCTCCCAGTTGTACTCATTGGAAACACTCACCCTAATGTCTTCCCAGACCCATCAAGCCTCTAGTAATGAGTCGTAATTAGAATGGATAGTATTATGTGATCATTTTGGGGAAGCAGGGTATGTTTAATTAATAACAATTTCTTCATAGGTACTTTCATAGCCCTAGAACTCTCAATGTATAGATGCTTGCGAGGATATGGACATGGGTGAGGAAATTCACCTTCTTTAGTTACAATAGGAAAATCAGAAATATCATCACCCTATAAAGAGTGAGCAACATCATTATCTTATTCATCAACCTCTGGACTCTGTATGGAATGTAAACAATGAGAGTATTTAAAATGATTTTTTCGAGTAATAGTCGGGGATTCAAAATATTGAATGTAACGATTCACCATTTCAGGATCATCATCTTATGAAATGTCAGCGGGCACTGAATCATAACCAAGATTAGTAAAAGATACCTACATATCTTGAAGAAACTACCACAAGGAATGAGGGTACTGATGAATAAAATACTGAGTACCCCTTAAAAAATACCACTGCCTCCAAGATTTATGAAAGGCATCATTAGAAAGGATTTATGGTTATCCCCCAATAGTATCACCGATTTCCCAAGATGTCGAACCCCAAGCTTTCAAATCATTCCTTCGAACTTCATAAATGAGAGACTTATGAGGATATTTTCTTGGTTGGAAATTCTCAATGGTCTTATTTTTCTTACCTTTATCTCTATACGCCTTAGGGATCGTGATAATGGAAACCAGGTCTTTTAGCCGGCTATTTGGTTATGATAAAATCTAGATATCAGCATTACATTTTGTGAGGGTGGGTACAAAATCCTCATGATCTGGAAGTTTAATCCTGTACTTTGTATCTTCTCAGGTAAACATTTTCCACAACAATATGACTATCATGAAATGTTTTTCCTGGAATGCACTAATGATGGTGGGAGGACACATCATCTGGAAATAGTTAAATTGATTGCCAAATTTTCAAGGCATATATCCCTCACAGATAAGTTCCCCATCAATACAAAAAACCAAGATACCTTCTCTTTAAGAAAATAGGTAGTCCAGTTTAACATAGTCCTTTAATTCATCATTTACTAAAACACCGGTAGGGGAAGAGTAAGTATTATAAGTAATGCGGTTGTGATAGTTGATTTAGGCCATCAATTATTGTTCATTCCATTCATTCTTCTCATCATTCTTATCTTGTGTGTCCCATCCCACCGACATGACCCAACTAGTACTCTGAAGATATGGATGGAGAATAGTGTCCATAATAGTCATAGGATTGATGAATGTGTAACCCTCCATATGGGGTCCCATCCATCTCCAAAGGATTTTGAAGGGCCCTACCAACTGGTGTGGAAGCTTTCCCTCACTGATCCAGACCAAAAAAGAGATTTTTTTTCCAACACTGGAATATCCAAGTTGATACATTTATAAGAATATAGGTAAGACACCATGATAAAGGTCATAGCTCTAACCCCGAGATTGGAATCACCTACCAGCAGAAGCTATACACTCCAAAACATGGCTAGGAAGGACACCATTTGAAACAAATAGTCAACATCAGTAATAAGTTTTCATCCCTATTCACAGAAATGACCCTCCTCTAAGATAAGATAGTAGAAACCTACTCCGCTTCGGGTTTACATGTTTAGGATGGACCTAGGTCTACGTGTTTGGGGTTCTTGACCACTTCTCTTAACAAATTCGTTAGTCTAATTAGAAGAGGGGATGGATTACATAGATAAAGGGTTGGTATCATTCAAAAGAGATTTGGATTTGTCAATATTTTTCTTATCTAAAGGAGGCGTACTCTCCTCATCATCCCAAGTGGAGTAAGGGGTCTGTAATTCATCGTAGATATCCCCGATAATGTGAAATATTGAAATCAACTGCATAGACTAGAGTATAATACTGAACTCCCCATGGATTAGATGAAATGTGTTATTATCTAGGATCCATATACTAAGAAACTTAAAAAATAGGGTGTTGGTTCGATGAGTGTAGGATTGGGATACCTATACAGCCTCATATAGCCCCTTGATCTACAATTCAGTCCCTAATTTATCATAGCTTTGGTAGACCCAGAAAGGCCACCCCCAGTCCAAACCAAATGAACCCCTAGAATGAAGGTCCCTTTCTAATGACTAGCCATGCTCCTCATTTTCCATGGCCTTCTATGTACTACTATGGAAGAAATGGGCCTTATCATCTAGCCCTCATTTTGTAGCCTCTGGTGATCAAGGGGTATAGTTAAATAAGGATACAAAAATAATATATTTATGTATGAATCATCCTTTTGAGGAAATGAGGGCCTTAGGAATAGTGCTATTGATTATCCAATCTACAGGTTGGTCGGTCTGACACAGTTCTGTAATCACTGTATCAAATGGTAGGCCAAATTCATAAATACGAAGACTATCTGATGTGGGATATTCCTTCTAACCCACACTAAGGATATGGGCTGGAGACTGATGAAATGGGACAATAGAGATTAGATTTTTACAATAATCTACCATGTCCTTTCACTTCACATCAGTAGCTGAAAGGGAAGTGGGGGTAGTGGGAGTAGGATGTGAAGGGTTAGACTCTATCTTTTCCATATATCAAATTTCCATAAAAGAAAATGAGTTATCCTATGAAAATAAAAAATAGGAACAAAAATTGGAAAAGGACGAAAAATTGGAAAATGAATATAAAAACTCTATATATTGAAGGCCCTACATAAGAATGGATTGTGGGAATTAAAACCCATGAAACAAAGGTTCATGGAAGGCTTGTGAGGTGCTGGCCCACAAAGCATTGTCCAACGAACTAATAGTTCACAAAGCAATAGATCACATACCAGAACCACGCTACGCAGAAGCCTGAACTCACCATTTTTTGAAAGAAATTTTTCAATTCACAGATGCAAGGTTCAACTCGTTGGTGAAGGGAATCAACAAAGGAGGTGGTTCGTAGAAACTAAGTGACTGAGAGAGTCATGAGATAACTTTGTTCATAGGGAAAAAAGGTAGTGAAAAAATGACCTGGACCCCTATATATAGGCGTGGTCCCGCCTATGGGTCCACCCTTATACCTAAAACCACTTCATGTCATTACCAATTTCAACATTGAAATATCCTCCTCTTTGTCATGATTGGACCCCATTTTGATGGGGGCATTTTTTGGGTCCTAATAAATTTGGAAAAGGGAAGTAAAATAATCCCATAAATTTGGAAAAGGAAGGAAAAAACTGAATATAGATATGAAGAATAGTGTTGAAGAAAAAAATAAATTCGATAAATGAATAGCTAGATCACGAAGGGAAACATCCTTCGTAGACAACCGATATGTATCTTAACCAGTTCACGAGATGGATACAACAATATTGGACCCTCACAAATGCTTTCATTCATGGGAAATAGGTAGATAAAATCTCCATGCATACCATTTTTTGTGGACTTGGATAGTTCTTGGGTGAGATGTAGCTGATGGAATCCCCCAAATGATTTTGTTCATGGGACATAGGTGGTAATTTACACCTCTGAAAACCATAACCCCTTGGGCCTCTGTTGATCAAGTTATCTATAGGATAGATGTTTCTTCTTTGGGATTCTAAAAAATACATTGCAAGATCTACTAATACAACTCTTCTATCTCTCTATAAAAGGACCCTGATAAGAAGATTTTTGGGGGGACTTGAGTGATCGAATTCATGAAAGAAGAGATAACAAAAAAGGACCGAATTTTTTGATGATTCCCTATAGGTATTACCCACCCCCTAGCATTAAATAAGGAAGCATAATACTATTTGGTAGACCTCAAACCCAGTTTCCTTAGCGGATGAATTTCCCATGAAGCATAGAAATAATGCCCCTTATCCAAACCAGAATCATATGTAGCCATATTCAATGTGCATGTAACCCTGCATCGTATACCACCACGGTATGAAAATCGAACCCAGTGTCATGTAGAAAAACTCTATGTGGCACAAACCTAGTGTTTCATTGTAAAATGCTATGTGGAATGAATCTAGGTCCACAAACCATCACGATATGTAGACGGCCCCTTCACCCGCATAACAACGTGCTATGTGAGGGAAATACCATATCGTATGAAGAAATGGTATGTGGAAAGGAATATTCTTGGGCGTTCCACCATATAGCTTCAACCATTCCCTTATGTTCCCATCGTTTCATCCCCAGTCCCTCTGCAAACCAGTCTAGCGACACTAGGACAAGGCCTCTTCCAAAGCCACCAGACCTGTATAAAAAAACCATCAGGCGCATCAATTCTCCCTTATGAGTTTACATACCCATGGTAAGTGGATTCATCTAGGTAATCCCTTTAATAATACAGTCCCCAAAACTATCCCTAGGTTTACATTCCCATGGAAATGAAGGTTTTGACCATAGGATGCTAACATGTACCTCCTTGTTCTAGGGATTAAGGGTAATAGATGGATTTTCCCTTCAATGAAGGATAGTGATAAATAAGGGAAGACCACACTTTTTTCCCCTTTTATGTGGAATACTCCTCCCCTTTCCTATAACAAATCAAAGGGAGATCCATCTAAGGTAATTCCCTAGCCCCTCTTTAAGGATGCTTCGTATCCCCAGCCTTTCCCACTGTCATTCTCTTCCTTTTCCACAAGAAGGGAGGGGAAAAGTTGTCGATTACCAAATCTACCACTTCATCTTGTTTTTCACACGTATAATGACTCACGTGGTCTTAGAGATTAGTGGTGATCATGGAATCTATACGATCCAACTGGAATTTGAAACACAAGAACTCTGATTCTTTCTCTAACAAGTATACATAGGACACATTTCTAAGGCCTGAGCTCAAATGGGCCTCCCCTATGGAAGTATAACCAATATCAGGCCCCCTTTAATGGGATTTTTCCATGTGTAACCCCAAGATTTTATAACTACGTGGGGTTTGAATCCCAATTATCTTTGATATGTAGGAAACCTCCCTGAGGTTCAAGACCTAAACCATCATATTCACATAGGTTCACTTATATCCCTACCGCATGATGATAAACTGCATGGTTGGGTCCTTGTCACATGACCTTAAAAGGTGAAGTGCATAGTAAAGAGACACTGAACTACATGGATTCTGATTCGTCACACAAGGATATGTAGAAATCCCATCTTGTGGGTTTGATCCTAACATGGAAACGATTCATGCCCCCCTGGATAAAGATAAAATCCAAATATCCATCCCATATGTCTTAAAACCACCATTGTCTTAGTGAAAAACTGAAGAATTATTGTTCTATCTAATAAGAGGGTAACACTAATTACATACCTCATCTACATCTGGAATATTCCAGTCACATGAATATTTATGGTTGATATTACGACCTAGGAATAATCCATGGAAACATGCCTGAGAATGAACCAAGGATTCGGGAACATATGATCTTGCAAATAATATATAAGAGAGTCCCTGAATATGTAATAATTCTCCCCAAAATGGTGTGATGAGCCTGAGTTCCCATCCACTTGGCCAATGTGAGTCCTTAAGTGTCGTTGGCCAAATCATCCAACGAGAACCTACCTTTGGAAAGCAGGACAATAAATCATGGATAAGAGGATCATTGGGTGTTTATGGATCCACGAATAAACCATTTGGAGACAATTTGAAGACATCATACCTGACATGGATCGATTATACAAACAATTTACCCATTGCAATCATCTATCGAGGCCGCTTAACTGTGGCACCTCCATTATAAGATAAAAAGGATATCCTTCCGAACACAGATCGAACCATATGTTTTTCATTATTTGATATGGTAGGATCCAGGATGAAACATATGGTTTCTATATGTTTTTAGGGTGTTTTAGGGGTTTTAGGGTCTTTTCTGGTTTTAGGGATTTTTGGAATTTTTTTACAATTTTTAGGGTTTTTATTGTTTTTAGGCGTTTTATGTTTTTAGGGGTTTTAGTGTTTTAGGCGTTTTTAGGGTTTTAGGTTTTTTAGTTTTTTTTAGTTTTTGGGGTTTTAAGGGTTTTAATATTCTTTATGGTTTCTAGGGTTTTTTTTTGGATTTTTGGGGTCTTTGAATATTTTAAGGTTTTAGGGTTTTAGATATTTTTAGGGATTTTTTAGCATTTATGATTTGGGGGTGGTAGGGTGTTTAGGGGTTTTAGGGGTTTTGTGCTTTTTAGTATTATGTTGTCTTTTAGGATTTATGAGTTTAATTAGGTTTTCAAAGATTTTAGGGTTTTCAAGGATTTTAGGTGTTTTTTGGGTTTTTCTGAATTTTTAGGGTTTTATGGTTTTTTGCGTTTTTTTGTGTTTTTAGAGTTCTTAAAATTTCCTCCAGATTTTTTTTTGGGTTTTGGGGTGTTTTAGGGTATTATATATTTTAGGGTTTTTTGGATTTTGATATTTAGTATTTTTTAGGTTTTCTAGGGGTCATATAGTTTTGGGTATTTTTTCATTTTTTTAGGATTTTTGAGAGCTTTTATGGTTTTAGGGTTTTGGAGTTTTTTGGGGTTTTTTGGGTTTTAACAGTTTTAAAAGGTTTTTAGGGTTTTGGGTTTTTTTAGGGTTTTTATGGTTTTTATGTGTTTTTGGTTTTTTAGGGATTTTGATGTGTTTTAGGGTTTTTAGGGTCTTTATGGAGTTTATGGGGGTTTTTTGGGTTTAAAGGTTTTTTATGGGTTTAAGGGTCTTAAGATTTTTTAGGGTCTTTTATGTACTTTCATTTTTTAGGTTTTTTTTGTGTATTTTAGGGTTTTTTAGAGTTTTTAGGGTTATTTTGAATTTTTAGGGTGTTTTATTATTTTAGTTATTTTTATGTTGTTTATTGTTTTAGTGTCTCTTATGGTTGTTATGGTATTTAGGGTCCATTCAGGTTGTTAGTGACTTCTAGGAATTTTTATATTCCATTAGGGGTTTTTAGGTGTTCTGATAGATTTTATTGTCTTTTATGGTTTTTTATTAGGTTTAAGTGTATTATGAATATTTTTTGTTTTTAGGGGGCTTTATGGTTTTCATGGTTTTAGATTCCCTTAGTGTTTCAAGTTATTTAATGTTTTTAGGGTTTTATTATAGACTTTAATGGGTTTTCAGAAATTTTATTTCCATTTTTGGGTTTCAGGGTTTTTATTTTCTCTTAGTGATTTTAATGTTTTATGGTTTTTTGGGGGGGTTTTGGTTTTTTGGGTCTTTTATGGTATTATAGTATATTTAGGGCCTTTTTTGGTTTTTAATTGTTTTCGGGATTTTTATTATTTTTAGTTATTTTAGGTATTTTTTTTGTTCTTAAGGGGTTTTAGGGTTTTTGATGGGTTTAAAGGTTTTTAGGGTGGTTAGGGATTATGGTGTTTAGGGTTTTTTGGTTTTAGGGGATTTATGGTTCTTATGGTTTTTATAAGTTTTGGATTATTTTGGATACTAGGAATTTGGAATGTTTTTAGGTTTTTTAATAGTTTTTATGTGTTTAATATTTTTATGGGCTTATAGTGTTCATTAATAAATTTTTGGTGTTTTCCATTCTTTTTAGTGTTTACAAAGATTTTTAGGGTTCTATTTTATTTAATTTTAGTAATGGATTTAGGGTTTTAGGGGTTTTAGGGGGGTTTTATTGTTTTTATGGTTTTTAGGGGTTTTGGGTTTTTCTTGGTTTTTAGTTTTTTTGGTTTTTTGGGTTGTATATTTTTTTAATGGTTTTAGGTTGATTTAAGGTAGTTTATGGTATTTAGGGCTTTTAATGTGTTTTATCTAATTAAGATTCTTTAGTTTATTTAAGTGTTTTTTGGGATTTTAGTGTTTTAAAGAGTTGTTATCAGTTTTAGGGGTTTTTAGTATTTTTAGGGTTTTTATGAGTTTTTAGGGTTTTAGCATTTTTTAGAGATTTTAGTGGTTTTAGGGGATATATGGGTTTTTAGGATTTGATTCTAATTTTTTTGAAATTTTTGAGTTATTTAATGGTTTTATAGGTTTCAAGGTTTTTAGGGTTTTAGCGGTTTTAGGGTTTTTAGGGATTTTATGGTTTTAGGGTTTTTTGGGTTTTTTGGTTTTTTAGGTTTTATAGGGTTGTATTGTTTTTATGTTTTTTATGTTTTTAGTGGTTTTTTGGGATTTTATGGTTTTTATACCATTTTGAATATTTTTTCATTATTCAGAAGTTTTAGGGTTTTAGGATTTGTTTTATGTTTTTTAGCATTATAAAAGCTTTTTAGGGTTTTTAGTGTTTTATGGTGTCTTTGGGTTTTGTGGGTTTTTATGATCTTTTAGGGGTTTTAGGGGTTTTTATGTTTTTAGGGGTTTTTAGGGTGTTTATGTGTTTTTAAGGGTCTTCAGGGTTTTCATATATTTATATGGTCTTTTAGGATTTTTTGGATCTTTAAGGGTTTCTTTGGGGTTTTAGGGCCATTTAGGGGATGTTTTGGGATATTTTTTGTTTTTAAGGTATTTTAGGATTTTAGGGGGGGTAGTGTTTTCTAAGGGGTTGGGGGTTTATGTAGTTTTAGGGGGGTGTTAGGGGTTTTTAGAGTTTAAAAGTTTTATAGGGTTTTAAGGGATTTGGGGGTTTTAATAATTTTTTAGGGTTTTAGTGATTTTAGGTTTTTAGGATTTTTAGGATTTTTTATAGTTTCTATGGTTTTTAGGATTTTTTGGTTTCTAGGGATTTAAGGTATTTTAGTTTTTTTTGGTTTTTGGGTGTTTAATAGTTTTTAAGGGTCTCTTAGTGGTTTTTAGGTTTTTAGGGTTTTTATATTTATTTAGGGTTTTTAAGTTTCTTATTTTTTTGTGGTCTTTTATGGTTTTCAAGGGTTTTAATATTTTTATGATCTTTCTGGGTTTTAGGGTTTTTAGGCTTTTTAGAATTTTAAGGTTCTTAATGTTTTTATCGTTTTTAGGGGTGTTTTGGGGGTTTCTATTTTTTGGGTTTTTAGGTTCTTTTAGGGGTTTAGGATTTTTTGGATTTATATAGTTTTTAGGGTGTTTTTGGTTTTTAGTTTTTTAGAGTATTTAGTCTTTTAAGGGTTTTTAAGGCTTTTAGGGTTTTTATTCTCTTTTAGGGGGTTTTGAGTTTTTGGGTTTTTGTTGTGGTTTTTATTTCTTTTTACTGTTTTTAGGGTCTTTTAGGGTCTTTTAGGTTTTTTAATGTTTCTTTGCTGAGTAAAAATTTTACTTCCAACACATTATAATCTATGTTTATAAAATAACAAAACACTTTCTTAAATGATTTATTTTACTAAATTTATACTTCCCAATTGTTTAGAATGTTTTTATAGAAAGGATATTTTACCATATGTGAAAAACATTCATCATTGGATGAAACCTATTTAACCGGGTGAACATGTAATTTTGTACATTAGACAAATAAAATTTCATCCGATTCATATTTGTATTATCCAACTGGATAAGTATATTCATGTATCACAAGATGAAGTTATACCGAGTCCACTAGAAAAACACTTATTATATGGAAGAAGAAATTATCTTCTGATGAATGTTTGTAAAATCTATCATATAAAAAATTCCATTCCACTGGAAGAACAAAGTTCATTCCATCAAACAAATTAAGTTTATTCTACCAGACTGAATTTTAAATCATTGTATTGATTCTTCCAACTAAATCATCAGATAAAGTTATCTTGAACCTCTCAATAGAAGAATGAGTTCATTCAAATTTGTTGCAACCACCTCTAATGATCTTGGAATGTGACTATTGGACATTTTATTATAAATAGAAGAAACATTAAATGAGTATTAATCTTTTTACATCACTGAGAATAGTTTTTTGATGATTTTGTAAAATCTTATAACATTGAGAGTGCTTCATTGTATTTTTTAGTGCGTTTTCTTATTAAGTAATATGTGTGAGAACTTATCCTAAATGCCTAAAGAATTTTTGTGTGTGTAATAGTTTTCTGTCCGATATTTATGATTGAAATATTGTAGGGTTTTGAGAGACATATATTTGTCTCATATTACGGATTAATGTTTCCTAGGGATAGGGAAACCGAATCTATGTCAGATTTTCTAATCTAGGAATTCCCTGTGTTGAAGGTAGACCCAACAATAGGGTTATATACTGTGGATATATTGAGTTTGATTAAAGAAACCATTATAATAAAGGATAATGTGTGGGAAATTTTTTTATAATCTTTTAGTAAGTTTTTCCTTATTCACTTTATAAACTTTTTGTTACTACTTGTATTGATAGGTTTATTTATGATGCTCATGATATAAAAAAAACTAATTCTTCATGTTAAAAAATGTTCTTTAACTCTAATTTTATAATGTATCAGAAGAAAAGTTTGTATGATCACTTTCTAATTAATCAGAAAATGTTTTTTCTGGGGATAAGTAAATTGTATGTTGTATTTTATAAACTTCATCTCACCCACCCACCCCCCTCTTGTAGTCATATATATACTCTTACAATCCCATATTTGGTATTAGAGAAGGTTCAATTTTTATATTTTCAAATTTAACATTGTCAAACAACAAAATTTTAAATTAAAGGATGTTTATGTTTATTATAATTTATTACACTGACATGTTTTGAAGAAAATTATATTTTTTATATAAGATGTAAGACTTAAATTTAAAAACATTATAGAATCAACTCCTAGAAAAACAATTTTTTATGTTGCTGACTATGAATACTGGAGAGATAGAATGAATAATTTTTTTATCAACCCTGGAGTTGATAAATTTTTTATGTTGACTGGAATATTTTTTATTCCAAACATTGAAATTTATACTTTCACTAAATTTGGAAAGTTTGAGTATCAAATTACTTAAAGATTTAGAAATACTTTTTTATGTTCTATAACAAGAAATATATATAGTCAAATTTATTCATGTGAAGATGCTAATAGTATTTGGAAGACATTTGAAGTTACTCACTTTGGGTAACCAATGTTTTTAGAAATAAAAGATATGTACTAAGAGATTCTTTTCAAGATTTTGAATTTTTACCTGAATAATTATTTTCTAAGATACATAAAAGGTCATAAGCATTGTGAATATTTTAGAATATTTAAGAGATGAATATTTGACTGATGAACATTTGATCAAAAAAAATATTAATACCATTCCTAGCTAGTGGAAATAAAAGATAATATTTATTGATGATATTGAGAAATTTAAAAAACTTACTCTAGATGATTTGACTGGAACTCTCATGAAGTATGAGGGTAGATTGAAAAGACTGAAAAAGATAATAATGAAAATAGTGTTTCTTTTTCGTCAATATCAAAAACCATTAAGAAATACATATCATCTAAAAAAGATTCTAAACATTCTATAAAGAATAATGTAAATTGTGAGATAAAAAATTTCTATGGGAAAAGATTAAATAAGCTTGAAAAACATGATAAAATGATAACAAAAATATTAAAAATAATGATAAAAATAAAATAACTTTTCTATGGAAATAATTGACAAAAAATATGATTCTAAAATGATATTTCGTGAATGTAAGAAGTCAGGGAACATCAAAGAGAATTTTCCTAGATTGAAGTAGAAGGATAGAAATGATATAAATTATAAAACATTATATAATCATAAAGATATGAAGATTATGAATGTTATATACACATGAAGTGCATGTGGTGGAGACATCTCTTTAAAAAATTATTATTTTAATAGAAAATGATAGTCAAAAGATTACAAGATTATATTTGAAAGTACAAATATCATCAATTTCTTCATGCCTAAGGTATATGTTGAATCCTTAATTAATAATACATTAAATTAAAATTATTTTGATTATAATAATAAAACTAGTTATACATCCTCAAAAGAATAAACAAAATTCCTGTAATTAATAATATAATTTAACTAGTTATGTTTAAGTTTATATATTTTCCAAATTATTAGTAAGAAAAATAAATAATTATATAAAAAACTATTTAAATTCTATGGTAGAACATTCCAAATTAAATTCTTGAAATTAAAAACTTTCCCTATATATTTCCAATATCACTAATGAAATAGCTATGAAATCTTGTTCAACCTCATATATTGATTATAAACATTTAGTTTTAAAAATAAATTCTTAAATATTGGATCTAATAAAATTTTTATCAAATTTTACTTCAAGAATGGAAAATTTTCATAACATGTACAACGAAATGAGATTACATAGAAATAATTTTGGAATGGGTTGTACAAATTCTAAAACATACTTCCAAAACAATTATTTTGTTCCTAAAAGTTTCCTATGTTGTAAAAAATTTCAAAGTAGTGGACATTAGAATAATATTTTTCTTTGAATAAAGTTAAATATTTTGGTTTTCATAGATAATATTTTTTTAAATAACTCAAATCTATTCAATTAAAAAGTGTTGGATATATGTGGATTCAAAAATTATTATTTTCAAATAATATTGGACCCAAGAAAGTTTGGGTACCAAAAGACTAAATTTTTATTTTTAGGATAATAAGAAGAGTTCCAATAACAATAATATTTTTTATAGGGATAATGAGTGTTCTAGAAACATGATTTTAACCAAACAATTCTTTCAAAAAATTATCAAGTTGAAAGGTGTCAAATACTCTTTCGGTAATAATGTTCATGGTGAGATATGTGATATAGGTAATATTTTTATTCTTTTAAAAACATTAATTTAAATTTTTTTCTTTATTATAGTCCTAAAGAAAAACCTCATTACCATAATTAAATTATTTTGTTAAGGATACCCTATGAACATCAATAATGAAAAATGTATTATACAAAGTTCTTAAGGTATATTTATTATTTCCAATGAAAGGCATGATAATTTTTATACAAATAAATTGTAATACCTTAGGATCCAATATTTATCTTTCCTTTATACAATGTAAGTTCAATCTTAGTTGTTTTATAGAAGATTATGACACTATAATGTTATAATATTAGCCAAAATTTCTAAGGAAGGCCTAGTTAGAGATTTACTAGAGTTAAGGTTTAATTCTTATAAATTTTGTGATACTTTTCAACATGGAAGAAAAAATAAGTAAATATTTAAATATATTAATGAATTTTCAACTAATTATGATTTATATTTATTTCACATGGGTCTATTTTCTAACAAAAAAGTTAGAATCCTTTTATTATGATTTAATAACATTTTATCTCATGTTAAAATTATAAAATTATATATTTGTTAACTATTCATAGTGACCATGGTAGATAATTTTTTTAATTATGAATTTGAATCATTTTTTGAGTAAAAAATATACATTACATAAATTTTTATCATCTAAAACACCAAAAAATGGGTTAGTTGATGTATGAAATAAATTTCTTTAGAAGATTAAAAGAAACATGTTGAGTGAATAATTATTTGCTAAAAAAATTTAGTATGAGGAAATTAAAACTTCCATATATACTATAAATTGAGTTTTAATTATATTAATAATTATTAAAACACATTTTTTATTAGAAGGAATCCAAAAATTATTACATTTTAGTTTTTGGATGAAAAATATTCATTCTTAATAGTAAAGATAATTTACCAAAAAATTTATCCAAAATAAAATGAAGTAATTATTTTATGATACTCTAAAACTAGTATGGAATATATAGTTTTTAATAAAAATAAAACTATTGTTAAAGAAAAAATGCATGTAAAATTTGATGAAATCTGTCCTTTTTTTAAACAACCTAAAACTACATCTTATGGTGATTTTATAGAAACTGGTTTTCAACCTATGTTTGAAAGTTCATCTCATGAGAGAACAACTGAATAATTTTTGTCAAATTTATACCCCAAGAATAAATTCAACATGTTGTTGAGGAAAAACATTTGACAAACCTAATAAATCAAACAATCCTTAGGAATCATCCTAGAGATAATATCATTGGTGATGTAGGTCAACCTATAAAAACAATAAGTTCCTTTAAAACAAATGTAAACATTGAAAATATTTATTATAATATTTTTATACGACCCAAGATGAGGCTTTAGGTGATGAAGATTTTATAAAATAATCATAGAATGAACTAAATGAGTTTTAGAAGAATTATGTATGGAATCTAGTTGAATGTCCTAATGATTTTGCTGTAATTGGTGTTAAATGGGTTTACGATAAAAAATGTGTTGAAAATGAAATTATAGTTACAAATAAATATATGTTTATTCCAAGGGGTTATAATCAAAAAGAAGGATTATACTACGATGACACCTATGAACTGGTATCTAGACTAGTGTTTATCCATATTCTTATATCCTATGTAGAATTTTTAATTTAAAATATTTACCAAAGTAATTTAAAGTGTTATTTTATTAATAGATATGTTTAGGATGAATTTTATATTGAAAAGACACCTCGTTTTGATAATAGAAAAACTCAAAATAATGTTTATAGACTTACTAAGGCTATATATGGACTCAAACAAGACTAAGGGCCAAGTATGATAATCTTAATGTATTTTTGTTTCAACATAATTCATTTAAATGAACTATGGAACCAATAATGTTTATTAAACAAATTCATAGATACTATAATTTTTCAGATTTATGTTGATGACATCAAATTTGGCTCAAATCAAAAAACAATTTCTAATTCAATTGAGGATGTTATAAAATATGATTTTGAAATGAGAACGATTAGTTAACTAACTTTTTCCCTTTGTTTCCAAATATCTTTAAAACCATAAAGAACTTTTTTATTTAAATATATATATATATATATATATATATTAACTTTTTAAAAATTTTGTTAATGTAAATACTATGAATATTTGTACAGCTATCTAAACCACAAAAACTATTAATCTTGATGAATCTAGGAAACTATTAGATAAAAAATAATTTAAGAGGAACGATCAATAATTTACTATTTCTCATAGCTAATGTACCATATTTAATGTTTTATGTATTCTCATGTGTGATATATTAATAAAATAAAAAATATTCCCATATTAAATATCTTAAATGGATTTTTCATTACATTAAGGAGACTATGGATCTTGGACTTTTTTATTCTTTTACAAAATATTTCGAACTAAAAATATTTTCTAGTACTGAATTTTTTGGAAGTAAAGTGGATAGAAAAAGTTCATTTTAGACTTTTTATTTATTAAGGGAGGCTTTAGTTTCATGATCTTGTAAGAAACAACACTGATTAACTCTTTCCATTGTTGAATCTGAATATATGGTGATAAGAAGTTTTTGTGTTGAAGTGTTGTGGATGAAACACACACTCACAATGTTTGAAAAGAGTTTATTAAAAAATCATATATTTATTTTAATAACAAAAGTTCCAATGGATCATTTAAAAACCCATCACATCACTCGTGGTCAAAGAACAAAGATATAAGACACTATTTCCTTTGGGGTAACACATAAAAAAGATATTATTTTACAATTCATCAAAATTCAAGAAGAACTTGCTGATTTTTTTACAAAACCACTAAATTATAATACATATGAATATATTAAATAATAACTAGTAATAATCAACATAAAATGATTATTTATTAACTTCTTGTATAAATCATCTCATTACAATAAAAAACTCATTTAATAGAGGGATACCATTTATTTACATTATTTTAAATTTTTTTTAGATTTCATATTTTTTTTAAAAAATATGCCTCCTAAAAAATTTGTATAATGTTTTTCCTTAATGAATCAAGAAAAAGATGTACATAATTTTTTTTGGTCAAAAATTTGCATAAACAGTTCAAGGAAAAACATTTACTTAAACAAAAAATTTGGAAAAGCTTCTGTTTTCCTATTTTTTCAAAATCAAGAAGCTCATATTACCTAAAGAATTTTCATTAAGAACGTTTATGCATTTTTCTATGATAGAAAAATGTTAAATTTTTTATTTTCCCTATTTATTGATAAATATTTTTCTATATTGTAATTAATAATTTTTTTACAAAATTATAATTTTAATTGGAATATAACTTCCTTCTATAAAACTCATATAGTTATATTTCAAAATTTTCAATAGTTGAAACAATTTTTCAATATTTCAACAAATGATATCAATAATCGATCAAAAAGAGGGTAATTTTTAACAATTTTGGATATAGAAAAGTTGAATAGTATCTATCCATTAGTCTATTTAAAATGATGTGGATCACCAGTCCTTATTCATTGTTTGTCTCTGAAAATAACACTCACAAGAATGATCTTTTTATATCTAATTAATTTAGAGTTCATTTGATTATTTCAATGTTAATATAATTTTCTAATATTCATCCAATAAGAAAAATAGCCCCCTTAAGAGATATTTCAACTATATTGACTATGAAATAAATTCTTATAGAAAATAATGGTTTGAAAAATATTTCTCTTTACAAAATTTTACATCAATTTTTCATGGAGGAAACATATTTGTTCTAAAAAAGATGATTTTGATCTCCATTTTTATATATTTTCATAGAATTATATTATTTCATCAATTTTAGTAAAGATTAATGTCTTAAGATTGTCACTTGTTCTTTGTTTTAAGATTTATATAAATTGAATTTTTGTGAAGAGGATGAATTTTTTGGATTTCCCTTCGATGGATAAACAAATTTAGTAACTCATAAATTTCATGGAAATAAATAATGTTTTAAAAAATCAGATTAAAAAATAATTTTTTTAATTCTTATGAAAAATATATAAAATTTTATCATCTTTCACTAGATGCGATAATTTTTTTATTTGGATAATAAAATGTATTATTCCAAGGAAATGATATAGAGATACTATCAATGTATATGACATATATGTTTGGAATTTTCTTTTTAATAAAAGAAAATTAAATCTTGTAATTTTTATTATTCTTTTCATATATTCTATCAAACGTGGGACTATAATCTTAATTTTTTTAATATTTATGAGATTTTTAAATATATGTTTGGAGAAATTCATGGAACTACAAAATATCAAGAATAAAACAACTCCACTTAGGGAGAAAGTTTCTTTTATTAGAAAGGAATTGATATAAAAGATTATACTTTTCATTATTCCATCTCTAAAGAAGTTTTTTTGAAATGTCAGAAAAATAGCCTTTGAAATAGAAAAAGATAATCTAAAAGAAAACGTGTTAGAAATAAATAATGGCATGTAAATTTTACCCTTAGTTCCCCAATAATAAATAAAAGACAATATTTGATGATGCATTTATAGCCTTTTTGAAAATGAAAAATGAAAAGAAACCTAAAGATCTGAGTTTTAGACTAGATAAGCCTGAGGCCTTGTCTATAAAAGATGAAATATATAAGAAAATTCATGAAGCATAAAATAAGAAAAGGAAACAATAAAAGCAAAAACATTACAATATGGTCCAAAAGTTTTTAAAATTGGCTGATCAAACACATTCAGATGTTTTAGCTTTAACACAATTAGTTCCTTAGTCTGTTATACCTTTTTCCATTCCCACCTTTTCCCTTTCACTTTTTTTTCATTTTTAAATTAAAAGTAAAATATAAATAACCCTAAGTAAAACATCCATCTTTTGAAAATAATAAAGGAAAATATGATATCAAATAAAAATATTATTCTAAAAATATGTAATATGGAGATGAAGAAGTTGTTAAAAAGAAATGGAAAACTAATAATTGGAAACAATTTAACATTAGTACAGAATTTAAAAAGGCCTAAGATATTGAGGAAACATTTTATGCCTCCTTAAACTCCTTATCATCTCAATCTGAGAAATATTTCTATCTATTTATTTAAATAAATGATAAATCTTCAAAATAAAATGATCAATTATCATAAAAATGGAATTATAAATATAGCAATCTAAAAAATAATAAACTAAAAAATTAGTTGATGTAATCAAATTTTCTGAACATAAATTAGATAAAATAAAAAAGTGAGAACCTCTAGACCTCCATCTCTATCCATTCCAGAAGTTTCTTCTAATTTAAATAATTCTCCCTACTATACAAGTGATCAAAGAATAAAAATGATAATAAGTTATTTTAATTTAATTTTAAATAATAATAATGATACCATACATGTGTTATTTGATATTCTAGTGAGATGAAATTATATTCATGGTAGGATTGATATGTTATAGAATTAAAATTCATCAAAACAACTGGATGAAACAGTACTCCAAAATGAAGTAGAATTTAGATATTTCAGTGGTAAATAGAAACCATAGTGCTGAATATTGAAACAAGTTATTAGATTGTCCAATCACTTATAGGGAGTTATAAATTATAATGATAAGAATATTGAAATATTTAAAAAAATATTTAAAGTCAATTTCAAATCATGTAACGGATATTATTTTACAAGTAAATGAAAGAAAAAAAAATCTATTAACAATATTAACTGTCTATCAATGATGAAAGATGGGGAAATTTTAGACCAGGGGAAAATGATTCAAGATCCAAAAGTAGAGTTTCCGAAGCTAAATCCAGAAAATAAGAAGTTATAGGTTTTAAATAAGGAGATTTTGAAGCTAAAGTGAGAGAAAAAGAGGATAAAATCTCTTTAAGAGTAAGTGGGGCAGCTAAAATCAATTATTTCTAAACCTTAGAAGAGTCGGGAAGATGTAAATAAGATGTATGTCATAATCAATAAACATTCATATAAATATTTATATTTTCTATTGAAATCTTGAAATGTTTTTATAATAATGTATACCTAACATTTTGGATACATATGTTTGGATGAATTTTATTTCATATATTTTTAAATTTATTTTTTCTCCAAATTATTTAAACAAATGAATTTCCAACAAATTTTTTACGAATTTTTGTTTTTCTATAATTTTTTTCATATTATTTTTTCACTAACTTTTTAGGTTCCCATTCTTTCTTCCCACAAAACTTTTTAAAAATCATAAAATGGGAGAAAAGTGAGAAAATATAACATGAAAACAAAAAATTTGTAATTTTTTTTTTCAAGAAAGTGGAAAAATGAATAAAATGGGAGAAATAGATAAATTAGGAAGAGGGTAACATTTTAAAATATGAATGTCATGGAGAGTAAGTATTTTCATTGTTATTTAAGATTTAGTTTTTTTATTTGGAAGTTTTTTTGTGTGCTTTCTAAAAATTAATAGTTTTCTTGGGTCAAAAGTTTACTTTCAAACCTTTCAAATCATATTTTTCAAAATCAAATCACACTTCTTTAAATGATCTATTTTATATAATTTATACTTCCTAAGTGATCATATTTTTTTATAGAAATGATATTTTATTGTACATAGAAATCATTCATCATTGGATGGAACTTCTTTAACCAAATTAATTTATTCTTTTATATATTGATATGATTGTAACTTCAGAAGATGAAGATTTATAAAATCCATCTAAACAATTATATACATGTCTCACATGAATATGTTATATCAATTTTATCGGACAAACACTCATTAGATTAGTAAATATTATCTTCAAATAAATTTTTATAAAATTTATCTAATGAATAATTACATTCCAATGGATGAAAAAATTCTATTCCATCAAATTAAAAAAATTTATTCCATTGGATGAAAAATGTAAATTACACCTAATGAAATTATAATTCAGTATAATGGTGATTTTAAGGAAACCATTATAAAATTTTGTGATGAACCATTAAATAGAATAATTATTTCATCCAAATCTATTTCAACCACCTCTAAATGTCAAAAAATATTACTTTTTTATATTTTCATATAAATAAAAGTATCAATCAAGAAGGTGGATGATTTTTTATCATTTAATATCAATATTGTATATGAGGGATTTATAAAATCTTGTTACATTTGATAGAACTTAATGGAAATCTATAAACATTTTAATTATTAATTTATCTGTTTGAGGACTTATTGTAAATGCATCAAGAATTTTTGTGAGGGTAATAGTTTTGGGTCTAATCATTATGATCAAGGGATCTCAAGGTCTTGAGAGATAATGATTTATTTGATCTTGTTGATCGATGATTCCCAGGGATATGAAAACAGAAGTTGTGTTAGATATATTGATTTAGGATATCCTTGTGTGGAAGGTACACCCAACCATAGGGTTATATATCATGGATTTCTTGAGTTATATTAAAACCCCCTTTACACTAAAGGATAAAGTGTTGAACCGTTTTTTATAATGTTTTAGTAATTTTTCATTGGGTACTTTATACCCTTTTTATTACTACTTTTCATTTCATGTTTATTTATGTTGTTCATGTTTTAAAGAAAATTTATTTTGTATGTTATAAACCTATCCAAAAATATGATTTTATAATTTATCATAACAAAAGTTTGTTTGATCACTATCATATAAATTTGAAAAAGGTTTTTCTAAAATATCTACATAAATAAGAGAATTCAATTACATGTTTTTTTGTAAACTATAATTCACCTCCACCTCTTGTAGTCATATGTGTACTCTTATGATCCTAAATTTTTAGGGGGTTTTATAATCCTTTTTGGTTTTAAAGGGTTTTGGGTTTTTAGGATTTGGGGGGTTTAGTCTCTTTTTTGTTTTAGGGTTTTAACTATTTTTAGGTACTTTTTTGTGTTTTTAGGAGGGTTTAGGGTTTTAGTGTATTTTGGATTTTTATGGTGTTTTAGGGTCCATTACCGGGTTTTAGGGTCCTTTAGGGTTTTTAGGGTTTTAGGTCGTTTTTATGGCTTTAAGGTACTTTAGGATTTTTAGGATTTTTTAATGACTTTTAGGATTTTTAGGTTATTTTATGTTCATTTATTATTTTTTGGGTTTTAGTTCCTTTTCTGTTATTGAATAATTTTAGGGTTCTTTTGGTTTTAGGGTCATTTAGGGTTCTTCTATTTTTAGGGACTTTTAAGGTTTTAGATTTTTAGGGAATTTTAGGGGTTTTAGGTTTTTAGGGTCTTGTATAGTGTTTTAGGGGTTTTAAGGTCCTTTAAGGTTTTTTAGGGTTTATAAGGTTTTTCATGTTTTTAGGGATTTATGGGTTTTTAGGGTTTTCATTTTTTTAGGGTATTATAAGAGATTTAGTATTTTTAGTGGTTTTATGGGGTTTTAAGGTTTTTATGGCATTTAGGGTTTTAGGGTCATTAATGTGATTTTTGGGTTTTATACGAGGGTTTTAGTTTCTTTTAGGCAGTTTTTCAATTTTTAGGGGTTTTTAGGGTTTTGTGGAAATTTATGTAATTGGGGGGGGGGGGGGGGGTGGGTTTTTAGGGTTTTTAGGATTTTTTAGGATTAGTATGGGTTTTGGGGCCTTTTAGGATTTCTTAGTGTTTGTTATTTCCCTTTTGGGTTTTTAGGATTTTCATAGACTATTAGAGTTGTCATGGTCCTTTATCTTTTATGTTTTTAGGGTCTGTTAGGGTTTTTATGGGGTTTTAAGGCTTTTAGGGGTTTTTAGGGTTTTTATTGTTTTTTAGGGATTTTAAGGTTGTGGGTTCCTTTAGTCCTTTTTTGTGTTTTTAGGGTCATTGGGGTTTTAAGGTCAATTTGGGTTTTAAGGTCTATAAATTCTATTTTTGTTTTTAATTTATTTTATTGATTTTTAGAGTTTTTAGGCTTTTTATTTTATTTTTGGGGTTTTGGGGTTTAGGGTTTTTGGGGGTGCAGGGTTTAGTGTTTTCAGGGACTTTTAGGGTTTTTAGGTTTTTTAGGATCTTTTATGGTTTTTTAGAGTTACTAGGGTGTTTGAGGGTTTATTTGGGTTTTCATGGACATTTATGGTTTTATGGGATTTTAAGGTCTTTTAGGGACTTTTATTGTTTATCATGATTTTTTAATATTTTTTAGGGTTTTTAGGTTTGTTATGATTTTTAGGGTTTCCAGGGTTTTAGGGTTTTTTAGGGTTTTTAGGTTTTTAGGGGTTTTTTGTTTGGGGTTCCTTTAAGAACATTTTGGTTTACAGGTTCTTTGGGGGTTCTTAGAGGTTTCATGGTTTGTAATGATTTTCAGAGTTTTATGGGTTTTTAATGGGTTTTAGGGGTTTTATGATTATTAAGATTTTAAGGGATTTTATGTTTTTTAATGGTTTTGGTGTTTTTATGAGAGTTTTGTGTTTTTAATCATTTTTTATGTGTTGTAATGGTTTATTATGGATATTTAGGGGTTTTTATATTTTTTATGGTTTTAGCGTTTTCATTAGGGATTTGGTTTTTTAGCGAATTAAGGATTTTTTAGCGGTTTTATGGTTTTTTAGTGTTTTGGGGGTTTAGGATTTTTTAGGGTTTTTAAGTATTTTAGATATTTTAAGGGTTTTCTGGTTATTTTATGGTTTTATGGGTTTTTAGGGTTTTTGGGTTTTATGGTTATTACAATTTTTCTGTTTTTAATAATTTTAAATTTTTTTATGGTTTTTAGAGTTATAAAGGTTTTAGGGTTTTAAGTGTCATTATGGGTTTTTAGAAGTTTTTAATGTTCTTTTAGGGAATTATGTGTCATAGGGTTTTCCAGTGTTTAAAGTTTTTAAGGATTTTATTAAGGGTTTTAGGGTTTTATCATTTTCTTAGGGTTTTTAGGTTGTTTTTTGGGGTTTTGGGTTTTTAGGTTCTTTTAGGGTTTTGAGGATTTTTTAGACGTTTTAGGGGTTTTATGGATTTTTAGATTTCTTTTGTTTTAATTATATTTAATGGGTAGTATGAATTTTTTTGGGTTTTTAGTGGATTTTCATTTTTTATGTTTTTTAGTGTAGTTTTTGGATTTTTTAGTTTTAAATATTTTAGGGGTTTTAATGTGTTTTAAGGCATTATGTGGTTTTAGGGTTTTTAATTTTTTTTAGATTTATTTTTTGATTTTTAGTGTTTTCTATAGTTATTTAGGGTTTTATGGATTTACGATTTTTAATGGTTACTCATAACCTTTAATGTGTTTTATTTTTTTTAGGGTTTTAGTTTTCTTTATCATTTTTATGGATTTTTTGGATTTTTGGGATCTTTATGGGGTGTTAAGTGTTATCAAATTTTAGGGTGTTTATGGTTTTTAGGGGTTTATTATTTTTAGAGAATTTTAGGGATTTAGGGATTTAGGGATTTTAGGGTTTTAAGGGGATTTTAGTGTTTTTAAGGTATTAGAGGTTTTTAGGGATTTTATGGGTTTTTATGTTATTTTTGGGTTTTAATGGTTTTTAGGGGTTTTCAATGTTTTCATGGCTATCAGGGCCTTTTATGGTTTTTATAAGGGTTTTGGGGGTTTTTAGGGGTTTTCTGGGATTTTTTGTTTTTTGGGTCTTTTATGGTTTTTTGTGGGTTTTATAGTGTTCTTAGGGGTTTTATGGTTTATATTGTTTTAGGGTTTTAGGGTTGTAAGGGGTTTTTGGGATTTTTAGGTAATTTAGGGTTTTGAAGGTTTTTATGATTTTTTATTGTTTTAGGTTTTTTACAGATTTTCATGGTTTTTAGGGTTTTTAGGATTTTAAGGGTTTTCATAAGTTTTTCAAGGGTTTCTTTGTTTTTAAGATTTTTAAGGATTTTAGGTATTTTATGGTTTTTAGAGTTCTAGGGTTATTAAAAGTTTTAGGGGAATTTAGGTTTGTTTAGTTTTTATTGAGGCTTTTTAGGGGTTTATCGGTTTTCAGTGGTTCTTCGGTTTTCTGATTTTTTTTTGTTTTTTGGGGTTTTAAGGTTTTAGGTGTTTTTCGAGTTTTTAGTGTTTTTAATTTTTTTACATGGTTTTTGATTTAGGTTTATAGGATTTTTACAATTTTCAGAGTTTTAGGGGTTTTAGGGTCTTTTTCATTTTTAGGGGATTTTTGGTTTTGAGGATTTTTTATGGTTTTATGGTTTCTTGGGTTTTTAGTGTTTTAGGGGTTTTAGGTATTTTAAAGTTTTTAATGGTTTTAGGGGGTTTTGGTGACTCTACGATGATTTTTTGGGTTTTTAGGGTTTTTTATTTTTTAGATTTTTTAGGGGATTAAGATTTTTTAGGGTTTGAATATAAGATGAGACAAATTTCACAGTGGTTTTGAAAACCTCTGCTAATTGTTTTTAAAAAATGTGGCCATTTTGAAAACTGCTGTAAAATAAGTTTTTATTTTATTTTTATTTATTTTTAGTTATTTTTAGTCATGATTTTTGAAAACCACTATTAAATTAATGGGAAAATATTAAATTATTTCTATTTAATTATGTTTTGTTATTAATAAATATAATTTTTTATTAAAAATCATTTATTTTTTGTTATCTACAGTTTTGATTAGTTGTACTTTTTTTACTGTTAATTATTTATAACTTTTAGTTAGTAATTATTTAAAACATCAAATAATTCTTGGATATGTTGAAAATAAAACTTCAGAATCAAATAACCATAACTTTTGATACAGGTGTCTATTTTATCTCAAGAACCAGTCAAATTGAATATTAGGAAATTATCCAAAACTAAATTAGATAATAATTTGGTAATAATTAATATAATTAGATTTATTAAACTATTTTAAGAAGTTAATAATTAAACTTCAACTTTAAATGACCATAAATTTTGATATGGGTGTCCATTTTCAGGTTTTAATATGTTTTAGGGGTTTTCAATTTATTTTTCTGGTTTTTAGTGTCATAGGGTTTTTCGAGGTCCTTTAGGGTTTGGGGTGTTTAGGGTTTAGGCTGTTTTAGGTTTTTTGGGTTTTTAGTATTTTTTTGTTCAGGTTTTTAGTGTTATTTTAGGGGTTTTGGATTCTTTTGTGGTTGTTTAGGGTTTTTAGAATTTTTTAGTGTTTTCCATGGGTTTTTTTGGTTTTACGATTTTTTAAGGTTTTTAGGGTTTTTGTATGGTTTTATGGGGTTTTTACTAGTTTTATGCCCTGTTAGAGGTTTTAAGGGTTTTTAGGGGTCTAAATGTATTTAAGGGTTTTAGGCTTTTTAGTTTTTTAGGAATTTTAGGGTTTTAGGGTTTTTAGGGGTTTCATATGGTTTCTTCGAGTATTATTAGGTTTTTTACGATTTTTTAGTTTTTTTGGATTTTTGGGTTTTTAGGTATTCAGAGTTATTTAGAGTTTTAGGATTAATAGGTATTTTAGTTGTTTTAGGGTTTTTAAAGGTTTTTTATAGTTTTTAATGTTTTTAAGGTTTTTAGGATTTTTTTAGTGTTTTAGCGGTTTTAGGGTTTTTTTATTTTTTATGATTTTTTTTTTGTTTTAAGGTTCTTATGGTATAATGGTATTTCTAGTTTTCTAGATTTTTTCATTGTTTTTAGAGAATTTTTTATGCATTTTTGGGTTTTTGTAGTGGTTTTAGAACCTTGTTGGGTTTTAAGGCCTTTTACATTTTTTTGATATTTAGTTTCTTTTACGATTTTTAGGGATTCTAGAATCTTTTAGGGTATTTAGTGGTTTTTGATTATTTATGGGTTTTAAAATGGTTTTAGGGATTTAATGGGTTTTATGGTTTTGAAAGGGTTTTATGGAATTTATGGGTTTTTGTTTTTTATGTGTTTTTAGGGGTTTTAGTGTTTTTTTAGAAGTTTAAGGGGTTTTTGTGTCGTTTAATCCTTTTAAGTGACTTTTAGTGAATTTGGGGTTTTATGTTTTTTTGGTCATTTAGGGTTTTTATCATTTTTTTATATTTATTATTTTTAAGTGTTTAGTTAATTTTAGGGGTTTAAATGGTTTTTCTGTTCTTTTAGGGGTGTTGAGGGGTTTTAGGGTGTTTATGGTTTTTAGGTTTTTCATGGTTTTCTAGGGGTTTTCGGATTTATTAGGTTTTTTGTAGTTATAGGGTTATTTTGAGTTATTTTAGTTATTTAGGTATTTTAAGAGATGTGTAGGTGTTTTAGGTGGTTTATATTATTTAGGGTTTTTTGGGGTTTTAAGGTATTTTACGGCCCTTTAGTGTTTTTTGGGGTTTTCTGTTTTCTGTTTCTAGGGTTTTAAGGGTTTTTGGGTTTTTATGTTTTTTTTTATTTTTTGGGGACTTGTTGGGTTTATGGGGTTTTTTGGATTTTGAATTTCTTTTTAGGGGGTTTAATTCTCTTTTAGGGTTTTAGGGGGTTATAGGAGTTTAGGAGTTTAAAGGTTTTATAGTTTCTAGAGTTTCTCATAGGTTTTTAAGGGTTTTTAGGTTTTGGGGATTTGTAAATATTTTAATGGGTTTTAAGGGTTTTTAAGGATGTTATGGTTTTTAATGTTTTTAGGGTATTTATGGTTTTTTATTTTTTAGCAGTTTCTGTGTTTTCATGTTTTTAGGGATTTATTGGTATTTTGGTGGTTATTAGGTTTTAAACATTTTTAGGGTTTTTATGGTTTTTAGGGTATTTAGTGATTTTTTGGTTTTTTATTGTTTTTAGGTTTTTTATGGTTTTATAGTATTTTAGTGGTTTGTAGAGTTTTTTGGGTTTGATAATCTTTAAGGGGTTTTAGTTTTTGTATGGGTTTTAAGTGTTTTATTAGGTTTTTAGGGTTTTTTTATTATTTTTAGATTTTTTAGAGAGTCTTTGGGTTTTTATGGTTTTTAGGTTTTTATGTGTTTTTAGGGGTTTTGGGGATATTTTTGTGATATTTATGGTTTTTATGGTTCTAGGGTTTTTTACAATTTTAATGGGTTTTATGGACTTTTGGGGGTTTGGGGGGTTTTTTATAGTTTTTAAGGGGTTTACAGTTTTAAGGGTTTTTATGATCTTTGAGGGATTTTTAGGGGTTTTGGGTTTTTCTAATATATTATAGGGGTTTTATGGGGTTTTTTATTTTTTTAGGATTTTAGGATTTTTTAGAATTTTGGGGTTTTTAGGGCTTTCTAGGGTTTTACTGTCTTTTCTATTTTTAGGAGTTTTAAGGTACTTTAGGGGTTTTAGTGTTTTTAGGATCCTTGAGGAGTTTTAGGGTTCTTTAGTATTATTATGATCATTTAGGGTTTTAGGGTTTTTACAGTCCTTTAGGGGTTTTTAGGTTTTAGGGTATTTTAGGGATTTTATAGTATTTTATGGTTTTTAGGGTATTTAGGGTCTTTTAGAGGGGTTTTATTCCTTTTTGTGTCTTTTATGGTTTTTATTATTTTATTTTCTTTTAGTATTTTATGTTCTCATAGGTTTGTTAAAGACTTTTAGGATTTTTTATGGTTTTCTAAGGACTTTTAGGCTCTATTAGGGGTTTTTAGACTTATTATTCTATTTTAGGGGTTATAGATTCTTTTATAGGTTTTTTTGGTCTTTTATAGGGTTTTATGGTTTTTATGGGTTTTTTGGATTTTTTGGTTTTTTTGGATTTCTAAGGTTATCACGTTTTTTTGGGGCCTCAGGTATTTTAAGTCGTTTTAGGGGTTTTTATTTCATTTACAATTTTGGGGTATTTTTAATGTTTTTTGGGATTTTTTGGGCTTTTAGGGTTTTTATGTTTTTCTTGAGCTTTCAAGGGTTTTTGTTCCTTTTGAAGTATTTTGTAGGCTTTTATAGTTTTTAGACACCATGAAATGTGTTCCATGCATTTTTTCACAAAATATCATCAATCGGGCTCGAAAAATTCATTGCGCGACTCTACATTTTTCATGGGTGTCAGTTATGGTAGTTAAGGCACCAGACTTAAGGGTCTGGACCGCAGCCCGAAAGTGATCCCAAGTAGGGGTGCGGGGGCACAACCCCCATGTTATGGAGCAATAAATATGACTAAGTCCGTAATGTGGCACCCAAGGGACCTATGAGAAAATACCTATGTGACACCATGATGGAGTTGAATAAAGAAATTATTTTTGCTAAGTCCTCAAAGCGATGCCCCGGTTAAGTCAAATCACCGGCAGCACGCAAGTCACTTGCTCACCATAATTCTAGCATGTAACATACTTTCATGCACAATCTAAATTATCCCAAGGTCACTTATTTTCCTGTAATTAGACCCTTGGGTCCATTATTTGTACGAACGAATTTCCTTGAAGCCTAATTGCTTCTCTGGTCTCCCTAGTGCTTCGCCCAAATCTTCCGAAACTTTCAATGTATTTCTTTAACACCTAAAGAGGATTAATTAAAGGAGGATCATAGGAATTAATCCCTTTTAGTGTTTTAAATCCATAACACTTGTCAGCCTAAAGCACCCAACCTCCCTAAATCATAAACACTTGTGCACCACCCATTCCTCTCAAAAGAACTTGAGTGCCCTACTTTTGGGAATACCTATGAATACTCTTGATGTTTTTAGTCGATTCTTTCCCAAGAATTAACATCCATGTTTTTCATAGGGAAGGCTCGTCACCTCACCCTCTTCCTTGGTCGCGTCTCCCTTGTCCCCCCTCGGTGTCATAGGCGTATCCTCTTCCACCAGTGGAGGAGGAAATGTATGGGTGACTTCGTTGAATCTTTCACATCATCTTGCTTCTCACACTGAGCATGAATCACATGGTCTTATAATTTTTTGGTGATCACAACATCCGCATAACCCAAAACAATGAACTATGAGAACTCTGATTCCCACAATAATTGGGATATGTAGGAATCCTTCATCAGGGCCCAAGATCGTTGGATATCTTCTTTAGGAATCCAACCCTAATTCCCATAGTTCAGACATCCTTCTTAGGAGTAAGCCCCAAATTTAGCCCCACTATCACCAAGGAATAATTTTTAGTAAGTAATCCCAAACACATTTCTCTCAAAGAACTATAATCTCCTAAGAGATTAATTGAACTATGTGGGATTTGATTCCCATCCAAACGGGATACATAGGAAGCATCTCTGAGGTTCAAACCCAATACTTTAAATCAACCCTATTCTTCCTAGGCCATATTCCCAACATGGTCTAATCTAACTTAGAAACTCATATTCATTCCAAGTTCTTTGGCCGGTTTAGGCATAAATATCACACCAAACATTGAATAAGAACATTTCAGTTAAATTTACTCACCACATGACATTAAACTGTATGGTTAGGACCTTATCACATGACCTTAAAAGGTATGATGTGTCCCATTAAGCAGCACCAAACTACGAGGGTTCTAATTCCTTTCACAAGGATATGTATATAGACCATTTATGGGTAAAATCCCAACATCAAAACAAACATTTATCTCCCTCGATGACACTAAATTTCAAAGTGCCCCACTGAGTGGGTTAAAAACCAGTATTATCATAATAATGGATAAAATAATCTATAAATACTATATGAGAGGATACCATAGATGGAGAACCTTGAATACATATGAATGTCTCAATTAATGAAGAACCTCGAATACATATAGATGATTAAAAATTTCACACATGCTAATAATTGATTGAAAATTCCATGGGAAACCAATGTTATACTTGGTGAATTAATAAGGATCCATGAAAATATCCCAAATATATAAGAGAGTCCCAGAGAATAAAATAATTCCCCCTAAAAGGGTGTGATGATTTCGACCTCCCATCCTCTTGACCAATGCATGTTCTTATGTGTCTTAAGTTCACACATAACAAATGCCTGCCTTTGGAAAGCAGGTTGCTTTTAGATGAATAATTGTTGGATGTTTCTGATTCCAAAAATAAATCCAATGGAATCCTCCTATAAGTAGTGATTCCTAATTAAAACACATGTTCCAAGGAACTAAGAAACAAAAATGGTGAACCCGGCGTGAATCCTTAACCAAGTTAATAGTGCTAACTATATGTCAGTCCCCTAACAATTGAAAATGGAATTCTAGATAAAGGAATCAATCATGCATGTATCCATCTAAAAATTTATTGCATTAATAAATTTTATTGTTTTTTTTTCATGTTTTCTCATAACTCCCTTCACTCCAAATGGATTCCTTCAAGTTTTCACTAGTGAATGCTCTGGCTGCTGCTCAAACAGGATCCCCATCCACTGGAAGGATGTCATCACCAACTCAGTATCTTCATAATTAGGTCTCCATTGTACTATTAATGGAATAACATCAATGAGGTAATATCCCAACCTTGGAGGCTTCCCAAAAATCTCTCCAGGTTAACAATAACCCTCGGTCATCCAGTAAATGATGACCGATGGTCAAGAAGTAGACAGTTCCAACAACCATCTTCAACTGTTTTGGGTCCTTATCCTTGGAAAGAAATAACCAGTCCCTATCGTACTATAGGGAGATGGATCAAGAGGTCACTCATGGCCTCAACTCAAGGATTTATTGGTCCTTACCTAGGGATCCTACCAAAAACTATCATCACCAGAATCATGTGGCAGTGAACCCCCAACATGATGGGGGTGTTACCTTTGGTTGTTAGGCCCAGGTCCCTTAGACCCAGGTGTGCAAGAAGAACTATCGGGGACAATGTTCGTCCAATAGGGAGTAGGTTCTTACTTTTTCCCCCTCTGGAGAAGTCTATCAACCTAACATGATGGCAAATAATGAACAGAAGCATACACCTGTCCATCCTAATTCCACCTTCCAGAAGACTCAACTGGAAGCGACCCACCAATATCATCAGTTAAATTTAGTGAAGTACCGTTAACAATCACATACACCTGTTTATAAAATATCAGCCAGTTAGTATGCTCATCTGACTGTATTCAAGAAATCCCTCCAATCAAATGTTGTGGCAACTGGTAAAGAGAATCATGCATCTACTTACACTTACCAATTCCACAGTAGTCTCATCTATCAATATTGAAAAAATTTCATCAACCATGACTGGTGGAAAACGGACAAAAGGCGCATACACCTTCGAGTGCTCATCAAGCCTACCAACAGTCTTGTTTGGAAGCACCCATAGAAGTTAGTTGGAAAGCTCCAATGAAAAACCTGTGAAAATGTTAGATCTCTGCCCCCATACATGAGTACTATTAGTATCCACTGATAGGAAAATGAGGACAGGAGAAGCCACATAAACCTACTCTAGATTCAAAATAGACGTATAATACCTTTATGGATACTAAATTCATCAAACACATCTAAGAAATGGTTTAAGGGCAGACACAAATTCTTGCCCATATAATGGATGCATGCCAGAATATCATAATAGCAACTTCAACAATACCTGGGGAATAGACACATAACTTTTTCCTCACACCTAGGATAACACATCAGCATTCCATCCCAAAGTAGATACCCACATCTATTCCGGTCTAGTAGGGTCAAGGTGCGTACTCCCCCATATCATACGAAAAATTAGATTGGGAACGTACACCCTTTCTGATTATAGATAATCAGCTCATTCCAATGACCACTCCAAGGTAGGAACATAGACCTGCCCGTGATAACCACTTCTCCTAGCAAGTGTCCCCAACTACATGTAAAAAAGCATCCAATAAGAATTCTTACCAAACACAACCAAAAATCAAGATCCAATCTGCGATCTAGCTCCTCTTAATGATGGATTTCTTGAATCCATTATACATTTATCTATTGAAACTCAACATCCTACTCTTCCCTTTCCAAATTATGGGAGTATTAGAATTAATTTTGATGTTCCCCATCATAGACTTCATCATGAAGACTTTATTCCTAAAAATTTGGTCAATCTAGAGATCCTATCTCTGGATGAGATCCACGAAAACCCTTCATGTGGCTATAAGTCCAAGGATATATAGGATTTATCCCCTAATTTAATCCACCATGATGGTCCTCACCATGATGTCATTCACTACAAAATTTCTCTCTGTAGTAGTGTTTCACATTATCATGATAATTCTCTAATTGATACTGTAGTAATGAGAAATCCCTCTTATCTTGAGGCACTTTCCAACATAAGTCCAGTCATGCCTGATGCATTTTCACTAACAGGTGAAATACATTCTCAACCGGAAATTATCCCAGGGTGAAAATGATTCTTTGAACCTCCCTTGGGTCATTTGTCTTTTAATGTAGTAGAGAAAAAAGCTGTTGATTCCATTGTTTGTAATAAAAATCGAGAAGAGTCCAATTTGGTCGGACTAAGTGGAAAAAACACTAGAAAAAGATTATGAATATATGTTGAGTATGAGAAAAAAATTGGATAAAGATAAAGTACCAGTCGTGTTTTGGCCTTTAGAAAACTCTAAATATGACATTCCAGAATTGATGGAAGAAGATTGCATTCATGATGTTCTCCTCAACTTATGGAAAAATATTTTTCATTTTAAAACCAAAGTATTACCATATGATGAATATCAAAATCATGTAAAGTTAATAGAAAGGTTGAAGGAAAATTAAACCTGGCATCTCTTTCAGTTTCCCAAAATCAAAATGATGAAAAGAAATAGGGCATCCTTCAGCGTGCAAGCCTCGATGCACTAAATAGGTTGTGCTAGTTAATTACTGATACCCCATCTAGTGTTAGTATTAGAGGATGGGGTGAACACTAATTATTGCTTTTCACTATGATCAAAAATAATAAAATCCTTTAAAAAGTTTTATCATATAATGTTATTGCCCACGTTCGTCTATAATCAAACTATTTTGTGTGGAATCAAAGATACACTCAAGAACAGGAGTCAACTAGCTCTCATTAGAGTCCAGACCAAAGAGAGAAAGTTTTTGAGATAATTTCACATCAAGCATCTGAGAGCATTATACAGGCCTCCCACTTAGAGGATTTCATCCATCAGATAATGAAAATGTCTAAAATAGAACAGTTTCCCACTGAAATAGGTTATTTAAGTGGTTGTTGAATAATGCATCCAGACAATGTTTGGACCAAAATTCGCAAAATCCGAAGAGCAGTTGCGTGAATCTCAACTATAATTGTTCAAGAGACACCCCATCCTTCAGGGTAGGGTGGATTGTTTAATTCAAACTTAAAATTCAATAAACAAAGTTTGAAGGTTTGAAGAAGAAGAACAGGAACATCCCCAGCGAGCAGGGATGGGGTTTTTTTCACATCTACAATACCCTCCTCAAAGGAAGCCAGTTTTCACTTGATTAGGGAAGAATCCACAAAGTGAACACACAACTGAACAATCCAAGGATTACCTTCAGGTTACTATCAGTTAAACTGTTCCTGGGGATTCAGTATATAAGAGAATAGAGTCTCAGGGAAGATACAAAAGGATATGATCTTACAAAGATACTAACAGAATGTGATCAACACATTATGAGTCAATTAATTTCATTAATGCCATTATAGAAGATCCTCCAGAGAATGAGCCTAGTTCAGGGGAGTCATAAGATGATTTTCTTATCCATAACATGGTACAAACTAATGAAAATTAAGGAGGTGTGCATACCTGAAATCAGAGGCTTACCCAGAATCTTGGTATACCCTCGAGTAACCAACTCCCATCCCTTTGAAATGAATCTAACAAGGGGAAAGGTAAAATTCATATCACATATCCCTTTTCCATTGGATAATGTTAATTTCTTTCTCTTGAAGAAATATTTTCCCAACAAGAGGAGGAGATGAAGGAGTTAAAAAAGACTCAATATATAGTTACTTAAAAGCATCATTTCTTCTAGGAATGCTCCCCAAGTAGATCCTAAACATTCTCATCCTATAGAAACTCCTAGTAAGAGTGGGTTTATTGCAACTACATATAAGGATAATGAATTCCCTCCATTGGGAACACAACCAGGGTAGGATTAAACACACACTTATAGGCCTGTCCCCATGGGTTATCCAAGAAAAATACCAGTAGAACCACCACCAGGGGTTTTTCCAGTCATCGTACTGGTTCAAGCTCTAGTTACTATACCTGTATAGGTCTAAGGTCATCTAGATATTCCCCAAATGATTTTGAATACAGTTGAGGAATTAAAAACTCTATTGGAATCCATGGAAGAACAATATGATCTAGTACAACCATAAAATATATATTACCCTAAATGGGTAGATCCAATCCTTACCTCACCAAACTTTATGAATACTACATTCTCAATAATTAATGGTTTAGGAGATCCAGAGCATCACTTAACACATTTTGGTTCTCATTGTGATCCCAGGATGGGGACCCATCAACAATAAGAAGTAGTAGATCTCATATTATTTTTTATATCATTATAGGGGCTAGATTTTGGATGGTATACAAGTTTGCAGCCTCAGTCAATTACTGGATGGGAAGATCTCCATCAGGAATTACTTCTCTAATTCATCTCAATGCTGCCAAAGAGAATAGTTTTATCTTAAACATTGTAAACAAATGGAGACCGAAATAGTTTCAAATTTCATATCTAGATGGAAAGGATTAAAATATTACTTAAATATGACAATCTCTTTAGAATATTTACTACCCATTTTTGTAGAAAATTTGCATGATGAGTTACACACACCACTGATCCCTATGAAATACACAGGAGGGTTTTGAGACCTTGATTCAATTTCCCCATAATTGGAGGATTCCATTGAGGAAACTATAACTAAATCTCATTTAATTCCATTAGATCTGGAAAGCAGAAAAGGTAAAGAAGAGGATGCTACAGTCACACTCAAACAAGCACCTATATCTGCTTCTACTTTGAAACCTTTATCATATCGAAAGGCCCCGCCTCCCGAGCATGAGCAGAAACGACTGCCTCATTAAGATGATAAAAAAGTTCAATGGCGGATATAGTTTTAGGGGATAAAGAACAAAGTTTACTCTTTTTCAAAATTTACAAGTTCCCAATTACTTCATTTTAGCATTGGAGAATAATTTGGATCAATTTCCAAGGCCCAAGAATCCAAAAGAAGAAGGATATAAAGCTCTTCCAAATTATTGTCCCTTTCACCAAATGTTGGGGCATCCCATTAAGGAGTGTTTTGTTTTTAAAGACCTCCTAAAATAAATGGTAGACTCTAGACAAGTAAAATTGAAAATTTTATCAGCCCAAGTAGCATGTGTTGCTACTACTGGTCAAGAGAAAGAAGGCGAATGGTAGGAAGTCAAATGAAAAAATGCACAGAAATATGATGATTGGTTGATCAGGAAAATGATCAACCGAACTCATTCCATTTTACAAACACAGTTAAAATAGATGATTGTGTATTCTTCCACTTCTTCCATATAAAAACTATCTTCATAGAAATATCAGTTCTCTAATGGTCAAACCTCAAAGAAGAGACATGATTAGAAGGAAAAAAGAGCAGTCAGAAGAGGAGGAGCTCAATTCAAGGCCAAAGTTGTCCTTAACTCTAGAATATTTCATTCCATATATTTCAAAAGCATAGGAAATACCCCTCCAAATGGCACAACTAGAACCAAACTATCAGGAAGAATCTTCAATAGATGAATAATTGATCTTTGGTTCCAACATTATCCACTTAATGGATCCCTATGAAAATGATGATTTTGGTAATGAAGATCCTAAATTCCCTATGTCTAACTGGGGAACTACAGGAAGAAGCCAAGGTTGAGGATACCGAGGAATACATGGATATGCTAAAAACCAATATTTTAACTCTACCCCTTCTTGAATCATTTAGGTGGCAGAAAATCATGGGAGTTCCCTTTATCGAGCTCAGCAAGAACAAGGAAATTCTCCCACACATGACAGGATCAGTCCGAACATGATTATTTTGGAGGATCGATTAGAGATTACACCATAATTCTCCCAGTAAGTAGATATACCTATTCAGTCTAATATACCAAAAATATAATACTTTACAGCTTCTACCCCAATACAAGGTACATATATCTCAAAAGCATCAATTTCCAAGGAACCTGCAAAACCGCATCTATATGCTGGAAAACGCAGACCTCTAGAACAAAAGTATAATGTTTGGAAATAGTTAGACCATTTTCTAGCCATGTTTTGAATCTTGGATGCCTTGAATATCTCAAAATATTTTTTATAAGAACTTATTGAGTATTTTTCAAGTCCTCAAGAGTTTAAAACTGAAGTTGTTGTTGTAGATGTTTACCTTATAGAGAATGATCCTGTAGAATGTCATGTGATCATTTATTTTATATATGAATATGTGGATGATGTTTTACATGGTCACAATTGGCCCTTGTATCTATATGGTAGGGTTAATGATACAAATATTTGACGAGCCTTCATTGATAATGGCTCAGGAGTTATCCTCATAACCATCTATATACTTCATCGACTGGGCCTTACTGAGTATGACTTATATCATTCCACTTTAATGGTGCAAGGTTATGACAATAATGAGCAAGAACCTCTAGGTGTGATTACACTGAGAACGCATTTTGGGGATCTTGTATCTAATTTAGATTTTATGGTTTTCTATCAGGACACAGCCTTGAAGATTCTTCTTGGAAGGCCTTGGCTACATCAACATGAAGCCATCCCTTCTTCATATCACCAATGTCTCAGGTATTGCTTAAATGTTAAATTAGGCCATTTTATGGGGACAAGGCTCTATTAAAAACATGCAAATCTTAGTATATTGATGTATAATTCTATCACAGTATGGGAACAAGGTCCTTGACAAAAGAGATAACCAGAATCAATGCTCCGAATGGCCTAGAAAAAATCCCAACTAACCCATTAAAGCATCAGAACATAGATTATATGTTTCCTATCAATCAAATTGAAAGGATATACCCAAATCCATGTACCCATATAGTGACTTCCATAATGTCAATTGTGGCAATCGAGCCTAAGAGAATGAGAGAGATTGTTAATTTACCAAGGAGTGATGAAAGCCTAAACAAAGATGTCTTCATTTCATTAACCAATCTTTATAAATTCTCTACTTCATAAATTATGTGAGAAAACATTGTCACAATACTAGAAGAAGACAAGGATGTTTGTTCCCAATCCACCATCTCCTATTAAATACTACAGTAAGACCCTTCATCATTAGTAGGTTCAGAAATGGTTGCGTCTTCTTCAGGATGTTCAAATACAGACTCCATCCCTAGCTCTGAATGTTTTGGTTCATCACCTATTGTGCAAGAAAAAACAGAAGAAGAAGCATGTAAGGTGGAAGAATAATAAGATCTCAAAGATGCTCCTATAGCATTTGAGGAAGGCATCTTCACCATTGTGGATGCGCTCATAGAAATAAATTTGGGTAAAAAAGAATATCCACACCTCACTTTAATTAATGTGGCCATGACTTCTGGAGATAAAGAGATATATAATTCATTTCAAAAGCAACATAGAAATATATTTTCTTGGAACTAAATAGAAATTCCAGGCCTTAATCCTAATGTGTCCACTCATCATTTGGGTTTTCCAGAAAAGCATCCATGATTCAAACAGGCAACAAGAAGAACACACCTAACACATGCCTCTATAATTTAAGATGAAGTTGACAATATTATTAAGGATAACTTTTTTAGAGAGGTGTAATATCCAAAATTGCAAGCCAATATTGTCCTAGTGAAAAAGTAGAATGGAAAAATCAGAGTTTACATTGATTTCATATATCTTAACTGGAATTTTCCAAAAGAGGATTTTACAGTTCCAATCACAGATCTTTTAATTGATGCAAAAAACTGAGTATGAAGCTCTCTCCTTCATGGATGGATACTCTGGGTACAATAAAATTAGAATGGTCCCAGAGGATGAGGAGTCTACAGCCTTCAAAGCCCCTCAAGGTGTGTTTTTCTATTGGCTAATTACCTTTTGATTAATGAATGAAGGTATGACGTATCAACATGCCATGCACTATATCTTAAAACCCTTTTTAGGAAAATTTGTTGAATGTTATGTGGAAGATCCAGTAGTTAAATCCAAAAAACGTTTTTATGAATTGGCTGATCTAGAAACCATCTTTAGTAAGCTTCGGTAACATAATTTGAAGATGAATCCCTTGAAATGTGCTTTCATGGTAACCTCAGAAAAATAACTCAGCTATGTTAAAGCCATCATGGAATCGAAATTGATCCTAATAAGACAAAATCAATCCAAGGCATGTCACCTCATTGAAATTTGAATGAGTTAAGTGAACTTCAAGGACACATGGCCTATATTTGAAGCTTTATCGCCAATTTGGCAGTCAACTGTTTAGCCTTCACCAAATTAATGAAGAAGGGAGTCACATATCAATGGAATGAAGATTAAAAAGATGAATTTGATACCCTCAAGAAATATCTTTTGATTCCACCTGTGTTAATTAAACATATTGAAGGGAAGACACTTAATCTCTATGTGACAACTTTAGAGAGATCACTTGGTGAATTATTTTCCCCAAAGAATAATTTAGGGAATAAAAATATCTTTTACTATCTCAGTCAAACTATGATTGACACAAAGACTCAATATTCAAGTATCGATAAGTGCTTCTTGGTATTAATATTTGCAGTTCAAAAATTAAGACACTACCTACAACATCATGAGGTCTAATTGGTATCTCACAATAACTTTCTCAAATTTATCCTTAGTCATCATATTCTTATAGGAAATTTGGCATGGTGTGAAGTTATTTTTGAACAGTTATATATCCATTTCATGCCTCAAAAAGAGATAAAAGGCCAAGAATGGGAATATTTCCTTGTTGAGAACCCATCTATAGAAGATACATCATTGAATAATGAACTTACTAATGAATAAATCTTTTCTTTTCAATATAATATCCAAACATGGGAAATTTACATTGATGGTGCTTCCATAATTTGAATAGGGAAGAGAATGGAAAACCCTAAACTCAAAAAAGTTGGGTTAGGAATTGTACTTATCTCCCTAGAAGAAGCAGTGTTTCCATATTCCTTCCTATTGTTAGAAGGTGGTACCAACAATAATGTAGAATATCATGCTCTCATTGTAGTCCTAGAATTAGTGCTATAGGTACAAGTGAACCACCTAAATGTGAAGGGGGATTAAAATATGGTAATTAAACAAATCAATGAGGATTATGCTATTAGAAAAGAAGAGTTAACCCTTTTGTGTGATTACATTAGTGGGTTAATGGCGGAATTTCTCTCAGAGCCAACATTTTATTATGTCCTGTGATCACAAAATGCCTAAGATGATGCACTGGATAATGCAACCACAACCTAGGCATATCCAGATCAGGATGAGACAATCATCAGTACTGCCCATCGTCGTATGGCTTCACCTTTTTTTAAACTATAATGGGTAAGAATAATGAAATCATCTATATTTCAAAATCATATGGTCATACTACGGGATAGAAGAAACCCATCATGAAATACATTCAAAATGATGTACTTCCATCAAATTGAGCTGAAAAAGAACCAATCTGACGACGATTTTCCACTTTCACTCTTTATGATAGTCTAGATCACCAAAAGATCCTTTAAAAATAAGGATTTAGTGGAGTCCTCTTCAGGTATATTGATAGAGAAAAACTAAATCTATCATGAAGGAAGTACATGTAGTATCCTATAGTGCTCACCAGTTTAGGCATAGGATTTCTGATCAAATATGAAGTCTTGGATTCTTATGGCCTTCAAAGACATAGGATTGCATAGATTTCACCAAGAAATGCCATCCCTACCAAGTGAATTCTAACATCATTTACCAAACCCAAGAGTTACTGCATACATGTAAATACTCTTAGCCATTTTCCACATAGGGAATGGATGTAGTAGGACCGTATCTTCCAGCTACAGCTAAGTAGTTCACATATATTTCTAATGCTACTGATTTATTCTCAAAATGGGTTGAGGAAATACCTCTTAATGAATTTGGATCCAAAAACATTATTATCTTTGTTAAGGCTAACATCATCACTATATTTGGTGTCCATCATACTATATTAAAGGAAAACAACACCATTTTCAGTTCTGTTGAGGTAAATAAGTTATATTATAATCAAAATATCAAATCCAACTATTCATCTCAATATCATGAAATGGCTAGTGTAAAAATAGAAGATTTCAATAAAACTCTATCAAATATTCTCTAGAATATGGCAGATAAAGATAAAAAATCACAGCTTGAAAAACTATTTCACTCTTTATGGGATTATTGAACTACTACCTATAATACCACTCAGAAAACATCATACTCATTAGTGTATGGAACAGAAGCAGTTTTTCCAATTAAAATTCAATTGCCTTCACTCTGAGTTGCAATATGTGATCAGTTATCTATAGATGAAAAGTCTCAAAAATGATTTGATGATCTTGGACAACTAGTCGAAAAGAGATTTCATACTTTTCATAATTTAGAAGTCTATCAGTATATAATAGAACAATATTTTAACAATAATGTTCACCTCCACTCATTTCTTCAAGGAGAATTGTTTTTGGTCCCCAAGAATCCAATGATACTAGGAATGAAGCCTCTAAAGCATGAGCCAAAGTGGGAAGGACCTTATTCCATACATAATGTCTACTCAATTAAATATTTTTCCTTAATCTCAATGGATGGAGAACTTGTTACAACTCCAACCATTGCAAGATTTTTAAAGAAGTACTTTTTGTAATTTCACATCATCATTTTTCCTTGCTGCATGACTCTAAAATACACAACACAAAGTCCTAGTTACAAGACATTAAACTACATAACAACCATATGCATCCATGTTTCACGATGTTAAAATGTGTAGTATATTTTTCCTTATCTGACAATGCTAAACAGTATGACATCATTTTTCCTCTCTGTATGACTCTAAATAGCACAACATAGATTCCTAGTTATAAGACATTATACTGCATAACAACCATATGCATCCATGTTGCACGACATTAAAATGTGTTGCATCTTTTTCCATCTCGCACGATATTAAACTATATGAAATCATTTTTCTTTGTTAAAAGAAATTAATCTATAAAATTAATATATTATTAATTTTTGAATTTAAAAGATTCCATGTGAAAGCATCATTGACATCATTTCTACTCCTTAGTGGCACTTGAGTTCCATTTTTCCCTATATATGAATCAGATCTGCATAGGAGTCTCGATTCAAAAACTATTTGTGGCTGGATTATCATTTTAGATGAGATACCTAGAGACACCAGGATCTCCAATATTGGGCCCTACCGCAACCACAAAAATAATTTATTTCCCTTTTGCCCTCTTGTATATGAACATGATTTATAAAGAGTTATCTCTTAAGATATATGATTTTATCTTCATACCATTTGGTGTATTTCGTTTAACCATTCTTCTATAAGGTGTTAAAAACCCTCATTTCCCAAACCAAACCCAATTAGTGTGGGAAATGATTGTTTCAATTGGCTTGATTCTCATTTTCGATGTGATATGTAGAGACACTAGGATCTCCAATCTTGGTCCCATCCACCACCATGATAACCCCCTACCCCCTTTATTCCATGTATATGAATCAAAACTATATAAGAAGTGTTCAAATAACTACGTATGGATTGATTTTTATTCCATTGAGATACATAGTGAAATATAGGCCTTATTTCCTAGTCATGTCCTTGGGATAATTTTGTATCTCTCTTCCACATATAATGAATAATCTATGTGGGAGTCTTCATTTTGGGTTCTCTCCTTAGAGAGCCCACCAAGGAAACAAGAATGTCCCTATTTTTCATATGAGTCAGATCTATGTAAAGGACTCTAAAATCATGGAAAATATTGATTCAAATATTTCTCATGTGCATTTAGCATTACCCCATTTAATATTCCACACTATTAATCTTGAATATTTTCAAATCTTCATAATATTTATTATGATTTTTTGGTGAAAGAGTTTCTGATATCTGAGAACTCTTTTGCATAACTATGCAGTAGGTTCCCCTAGGTGGCCTTGCATAAGTTCCCAACATAATGGGCTTGTTAGTAAAAAGATGCCACTATTTGGCTATGTAGCATATGCCCTGGTTTTCCCTGCATAATAAAACCCCCATAACGGGTTTGTCAAATAACGGTAACTTTATTCTTGGTTAACATGTTTTTTTCCCATTTAAACTTCAATGACAATATACAAGAATCAGTATTTTAAAGCATTAATCCATGTATATTTGTCCCACTAACTTTCTCTCAATCTGAGAGTCTTCAAGAGCATGGTTTACACATTTCCCTCTCCATGTGTTCAAAGAAATATTAAATAACCTTGGATCATTTTACCACATATCATCTACTATTTTTATTTTGGTACCAGCCGTATGACCTAAAAATATAGACACCATACTAATTACGTTTGGTTCAAACCTTCATAGAAATCCTATTCCATTGGTTCATTGGAAATAATGAATGGAAATACTCTTTCTGTATTCATGTAGCCTTCTCCATAAACCGAACTCTATGATGTGGAATATCTGAGTCTCCATAAACTTTTTTAGCTTTTAGTGATATAGTGTAAATTTTTTGAGAACTATTTTTCCTAACTATGAAGTACATGCCCCTAGGTGGCCTTTCATAAGTTTCCTATATAACTAGTCTGTTAGTCAAAATATGTCACTATTTGGCTATACATCATATGCCCTAGCTATACCTACATAATACAACCCCCATAAAGGGTTCGTCAAATAATGGTAACTTCGTTCTTAGGGAAGACATCCTCTAATGCCCTTTATCCCTTTTCCCATATCATTATTTGGATCCATAAATCCCCAAATCATAGTTTCCAATTCATCCCTTCCATACTTGAATAGGGTTGTATACTTCCAAACAAATTATCAAGAAACTAGATAGTCTAAAACCCAACATCCCCACTACATGACTTAAAACTGCAGAGTAAAACGTCCTCACTGCATGACGTAAAACTGCACAGTACAACGTCCTCACTGCATGAATTAAAACTAAACAGTACAATGTCCTCACTTCATGAATTAAAACTTCACAGTACAACGTCCTCATAGCGTGACATAAAACTGCAAAGTACAATGTATTCACTGAATGACTTAAAACTACATAGTATAACCTCCTCACTGCATGACTTAAAACTGTGTAGTACAAGTTCTAACTCCATGAATTAAAATTTCATATAATTATATCAGAAATCACCTTTATGGAAAATTTTAACCATTCCTCATACACCAAATTTGTGTAGAAATGGTTTCCCCATTCATAATAATTGTCCGAATAGATAAACCTTTTTTATTAAAATCCCTTTCCATGTAAAATACACCCATTGTGGTCTTGAGTCACCCAAATCTTATTTTACCTTTATTATCAACAATAAAATGTTAAATTCAGGAGATATTTTTATATGAATATATAGTATGTTCCCCTAGGTGGATTTGCATAAGTTTCCAACATAACGGGCCTCTCAGTAAAAAGATATCATTGTTTGGATATGAAGCATATGGCCTAGATAGCCCAGTATAATAAAACCCCCATAACGGGTTCGTCAAATAATGGTAACCTCATTCTTAGAGGTGAACCTCTTTATTTTTATATAATTTTTAGATCTGGTGACCATAAAAATCAAGACTTAATATTCCCCTTGGAAGTATTTAAAGAATATTAGAGAAATTCCAAACCATTGATCCTTGTTTGGGATCTAATTTCAAAATTTATGGTCATATCTATTCGAACTTAAATGCTAGCCTTTGTATTCTAAAAAGAATGACCCTAAACAGCCAATAATCAAGAGACATAGTACTCACAATAATGAAAACCTGCCATGGGAACTCTCGACAAAAGTCGAGTCTCAACTCACTAAACTTACATTTTGTATGGTTTATGAAATATTGATCAATAAAAATCCAAAATATACAATGTTTGTGGGGTTTTTTGAATAAAACTAGTAAAAATCAAACTATTCTCACTAGGCCCCATGGATTAGGAAAAAATTAGAGCATCCTTCCAAAATTGACATAGCTCCAAATCTAACCAAATTATGTCGAAATACCTCAAAGTTATCTACTTTTACCTTAGGAGAAGATCATTTTCATTCCAAATGAATCAAATTTTAGGGGGGGGGATTTTTTGAAACCATGAGATGTGTTCCATGCACTTTTCTGCAAAATGACATCAACCGGGATTGAAATGTTCGTGGTGTGACTATGGGTTTTTCATGGGGGTCAGTGATGGCCGCAAAGTCACCAGCCTGAAGGGTGGGGATCACAGCCCGACAATGATCTGAAGAAAGGGTGCGAGGGTGCAACCCCTATGGTATAGAGCAATTAACTTTTCTATGTCCCTAAAGTGGCACCCACATGTCTGTGTGAAAATACCTACGTGTCGCCATGATGAAGCTGAATGAAGCAATTATTTTTGATAATCCCTTAATGTGGTGACCTAGTTAGTCCAAATCACCAGTGGCACACAATTCACATGCGAGACACAATTATAGTGTACAACATACTTGTTCTCCCAATCTCAAATCATCCAGGGACACCTATTTCCCTATAAATATACCCTTGGGGCCTTTATTTGTATGGATAAATTTCCCTAAATCCTAATTGTTTCTCTGTTTTCCCTATTGCTTCGCCCAAATCTTTTGAAACTTTCAAGGTAGTTCTTTAACACCTAGAGTAGAGGAATTGAATGAGGATCATATGAATTAAGTACTTTTAGTGTTTTAAATCCATAACATTTGTGTGCCTAAAGCACCCAACCTCCCTAAATCAAAAACACTTGTGTGCCACCCATTCCACTCAAAGGAACTTGAGCGCCCCACTTATGGGAATACTTGTAAATGATCTTGAAGGATTTATTCAAGTCTCACCCAAGTATTAATATTTAGGTTGTTCGTAACTTAATTGAACATCAGGTCTCCCAAGACTACTTGAATGCCCATACTTGTGTTCTAGATACTTATTTGGGTTCCCTGATTTGATTCACCTACTCTCTTCAGTCTATAATCCATCAATACTTCTTCAAATCCATTCATGGAAAGTCTTATTATTTAGTGGCTCCCTTGCCTAAAAGGGATTATGTTGAAACCTCCTCCAAAACCTCATAACTTATCAATCCTTTGGGAAAGGCACATCAGTGTGTCTTCTATTTGGGTTTGTATATCCACAATCAAAGGTTTCCCACATTTTTTTATAATGGGATTAGGATTCATAGAGTGTTTGTGGGTTTGTATATCCATATACACAGGGACCTTTCTACCAGGAATAGTGTTGGGTACATCCAAGTCTAGAGGATTATGGTTTGGGTTCTATCGTCCCATTTTCATCTCTAAGGCTTAGAGCCTCTGGTTCCCAATTATGAGAGTGGGTGTCACACTTTATTTTCCATGAAATAAAAGGATAAGTCTCTCTCCTCTCCTGGGATCCATCATTGTAACCATCTTAGTATAGGCCCCTAACCTTTCAAGTAGGAGGTTTCAGTCTTTCTCCTATCTACTTCCTTCACCTTCACTCCTTATGTTCATTGAACTCTTGTTCAATATAAAGAGAACATAGGGAAGGCTCATCGTCTTGCCATCTTCCATGGTCGCCTCTCCATCATCCAACCTTGTCATCGTAGGTGCATCCTCTTCCACCAGTGGAGGAGGCAAAGTGTGGGTGCCTTTGTTGAATCTTTCACATCTTCTTGTTTCTCACATTGAACATTACTCTGATGGGATTAGATATTTATGATGATCACAACATCCACATAACCCAAACCAATGAACTACAAAAACTCAAATTCCCACCATAATTGTGATACGTAAGAAGCCTTCATCAGGGAACAATCTCACTGGATATCCTCTTCAAAAATACAAACCTAATTCCCTTAGTCTGAGCATCCTCCTTAGGAGTAAACCCAAAATTAAGCCCACTATCACCAAGGCATACTTTTCAAGAAGTAACCCCATACTCATTTATCTCAAATTACTATACTCTCCTAATATACTAATAAAAATACATGGGATTTTATTCCCATAGAAATGGGATATGTAGGAAGCCTCTCTATGGTTGAAACCCAATAATTCAAATCAACACTATTTATCCTAGGATATATTCCCAATAGGGTCTAATCTAAATTATAAAACCATATTATTTCCATCTTCCTTAGGTTGATTAGTCATAAATCCACCACTAAACATTGACTAATAACTTTTCACTTAGAGATCCTTACCACATGAAATTAAACTATTAGGTTAGGTCCTTATTTCATGACCTTAAAAGGTATTATATGTCCCATTAAGAAGAAATAAACTATGAGGGTTATTATTCCTTTCACAAGGATTTTTAGGTAGATCATTTATGTGTATAACCCAGACATAAAAAAAAACCATCATCTCCCTATATGACAATATATTCAAGAGTGCCTCACTGAGTGGCTTAAAAACCTGTTTCATCATAATGATGGTTAAAAAAATCTCTAAGTAGTATATAAGAGGATACCATTGATAAAGAACCTTGAATACATATGGATGTATCTATTAATGAAGAACCAAAAATATATATGAATGATTATAAATTTCAAACATGCTAATAATTGATTTAAAATTACAAGGGAAACCTACATTAAACTTGGTGAATTAATTAGGATTCAAGAAAATATCTCAAATCTATAGGATAGTCCGGGAGTAGATAATAATTACCCCCAAAAGGGTGTGATGATTCTAAACTCCCATACTCTCGACCAACGCATCATCTTAAGTATCGTAAGTTCAAATGAAATTAATTCTTGCCTTTAGAAACTAGGTCCCTTTTGGATAATGAAATGTTGGATGTTTCTGGTTCCATAAATTAATCCATTATAAACCACCCAGAATCATTGATTCCTAATTAGAACACACATTCCTGGGAACTATGAATCATGGTTATTATAGTTTTTATGGTTTTTAGATCTATTTAGGTATTTTTTTGTTTTTGGGGGTTTGGAAGTTTTGGGATTTTGGGTGGTTTAAATTTTTTAAGGGTTTTAGGGTTTATAAGGGCTTTACGATTCTTTTAGAGGATTTTTATGTATTTCGTTTTTCTTAGGGTTTATAGATTTTTTTAATTATTATATTCTTTAGGGGTTTATGGTTTTTTAGGGTTTGATTATAGGAATAAAATAATTCCATAGTGGTTATCAAAACCTTTTCTAAATATTTTGTTTAAAAAAAATTATGGACATTTTGAAAACTTCCACTAAATGTGAATTTTTTTTATTTTTTTAGTCATGTTTCTTAAAAACTATTGTTAGATAAATGGAAAAAATTTTAAATTATACCTATCTAATTATGTTTTATTTTTCGTAATTTATATTTATTATTAATAATAATTTCGTTTTTATCATCTACAATTTTAATTAATTATAATTTTTTTATAATTGGTAGTTAGTAAATATTTGAAACTTAAATTAATTCTATAATATTTTGTAAATCATATTTCATCATCCAATAACAATAAATTTTGATTTGGGTGTCCATTTTATCTCCCATACAAGTAAAATTAAATCTTATGAAATGATATAAAACATAATTAGATAATAACATGGAAATAATTAATATAAAAAAATTTATTACATTATAAAAAGTAGTTGAAAATTGAACTCCAAATTCAGAAGGCCCTATCTTTTGATCTAGGTGTCTATTTTAGGGTTTGTGGATGTTTTAGTGGGTTTCAATGTATTTGAGGTATTTTAGTGTTTTAGGGTTTTTAGAATTTTTTTTAGGGTTTTGGTGTTTTAGGGTTTTTAGTATTTTTTAGCGTTTTTATCTTTATTTTAGGGGTTTTGGATTCTTTTGGTTGTGTGTAGGGATCCTGAATTTTTTATTGTTTCGTATGGTTTTAGTGTTTTGAATGGTTTTAAGGTTTTTTGAGTGGTTTATGGGTTTTTAATATTTTTAGGGTGAATTATTTCTTTAAGGGTATTTATGGTTTTCACAGTTTTTGAGGATTTTTAGAGTTTTTATATTTTTTTGTATTTTAATATTTTTTGGGTTTTAGGGTTTTCAAATGGTTTCTTAGAGTGTTTTTAGAGTTTTAAGGAATTTATTCAGTTTTTAGGGGGGGGGTTGTGTTTTTAGAGTTTTGGAGTTTTTTAGAATTTTTGGATTTTTATATTTTTTTTAGGTTTTATGTGTTTTAATGGTTTTTTCAAACTTTTAATGGTCTTTTAGGTTTTTTTATTTTTAGTGTTTTGGGTTTTTGGGTTTTTTCTAAATTGTTTAGGTTTTTTGTTTTGTTTTCAGGTTCTTAGGGTTTTTAGGGTTTTTAGGGTTCTCTAGAGTTTTTCAAAGTTTTTAAAGGGATATTTTGTTTCTTTTAAGATTTTTTATGGTTTTTAGTATATTTAAGGTTTTTATGGTCTTTTAGGTTTATCCAAATTTTTGGTTCTTTTAGGGTTTTTAGAGGTTTTATGGTATTTTAGGGGGGTTTTAGGGTTTTTAGGGATTTTAATAGTGTTTAGGGTCTTTAAATGGTTTTAAGGGTTTTTTATGGGTTTTAGGGTGTTTAGTGTTTATGTTTTTAGGATTTCTAGTATTGTTTTGTACTTTAATGGGTTTTTGGGTCATTTAAGTGTTTTTAGTAATTTTTAAAGAATTTGGAGTTTTTTTTATTATTAGTATTTTAATGTCTTTAGTGGTTTTATATGTTCTTTATTATTTTTAAGGGTTTATGTACTTTTAGGAGTTTTAAGGGTTTTTTGGTTCTTTTTTAGGTTCCTATGGATTTTAGGATTTTTAGGGGCTTGGATTTTCTTGTTTTTCTAATGTTTTTTGGGGTTTTAAGGGTTTTTTTGGTTTTTTTGTTATTAGGGAGGTTTTAGGGTTATTTATAATTATTTGTTATTATTTACATCTTTTCAGGGTTTTTATGTGTTTTAGAAGTTTTTATTGACTCTTAGTGTTTTTAGGAGGTTTATGGTATTTTGGGTCCATTTAGGGTTTTTCTCAAGTATTTGGGTTTTTAGGTTTTTATTTGGGCGGTTATTTTTTGGCCTTTGTGAGAGTGGGGGGGTGGGTTAGGGTTTTATAGTTATTTGGGGGGGGGGGGTTAAGAATTCTTAGTGGTTTTACGTGTTTTATAGGGTTTTTAAAAGTATTTTTATGGTTTTAAAGGTTTTTAGAGATGTTTATGGGGTTTTATGGGGTTTTGGTTTTTTGGGGGGTTATAAAAGTTTTTAGGGTTTTAAGTATTTATTGGTTTTTAATGGTTTTTAGGGTTTTATAGTTTTTTAATTTATCATGGGTTTTTGGGGATTTAGTTTTTTTAGGTTTTAGTGATCTTAGGTGTTTTGTGGAATTTAAAGGGTTTATTAGGGTTTTTTAAACATGTTATGGTTTTAGGGGACTAAGGGTTTTTAGTGTTTTTTGTGGGTTTTATAGTTTTTAGGTTTCTTATGATTTCCTTATCATTTAGGGGTTTTAGCGGTTTTTTGGGTTTTAAGACCTATTAGGGATTTTAGGTTTTTTAATGTTTTTAAGGGGTTTCATAGGTTTTTAGGGTTTTAGTGTTCTTATATTTTTATGGGTTTCTTAGTTTTTAGGGTTTTAGGGGGGTTTTATGAGGTTTTAGTGATTTTGGGAATATTTTTGTGATTTTTAGGATATTTATGGTTTTAGGATTTTATATGATTTTTATGGGTTGTATGGACATTTGGGGTTTTATGGGTTTTTATAGTTTAAGGGGTTTTATGATTTTTGTGGGGTTTTAGGGACTTTTGGAGTTTTTAGTGATTTTAGGGTTTTTAGAGTTTTTTAAGATTTTTTAGGTTTTTATATGATCTTTTAGGGTCTTTAGGGGGTTTTATGGGGTTTTATATTCTTAGGTTTTTGGGTTTTTAGGGTATTAGGGTCTTTTGGGGTTTTTTTTTTGGGTTTTAGAATGTTTTTTTTCATAGTTTTAGGGTCCTTTAAGGATTTTAGGGTTTTCATGCTTCCATTGGGGTTTTAGGGGTTCTATGGTCTTTTAGTATTTTCAGTGTCCTCTAGGGGTTTTTAGTGTTTTTAGAGTCCTTTATGGGTGTTTAGGTTTTTCAGTTTATTTAGGTATTTTGTGTCTTTTTGGGGGGTTTTAGTGTATTTTAGGGTATTTTATGGCTTTTTAGTGTTTTTAGTGTCTTTTAGGGTTTTAATTATTTTAGTTTATTTTAGAGATTTTTAGGGTCTCTCATATTTTTTAGATTCTTTTATAATTTTTTGGGATTTTTAGGGTATTTAAGGGTCTATTAGGTGTTTAAGGATTTTAATGGTCTTTTATGGGTTTAAGGCTTCTAATGGTCTTTTAGGAGTTTTAGGTTCTTTTATAGGGTTCTAGGGTTTTTCATAATTTTTTTACTGTTTTTTGTTTTTTATTTTTTGGGGGGAGGGGGTTGGTATTTTTAGGGTTCTAAAGGACTTTAGGGTCCTTTAGGTGATTTAGGGGTTTGGGGTTCTTTAGGTTATTTACTATTTTAGGGTATTTAAAGGTTTTTGTGTTTTTAGGGGGTTTTAGTTATTTTTTATTTTTTAGGGTTTTCAAGGGTTTTTAGTTTTTTTAATGGATTTTAAGGGTTTTTAGGTTTTTAGGGTTTTTGTGTTTTTAATGGTGTTTAGATATTTTAGGGTTTTTAAGGGGTTTAAAGGTTTTTAGGGTTTTTTGAGGGTTTAGTGTTTTTAGTGATTTTTATGGGTTTTATGTATTTTAGGGTGTTTTAGGTATTTTTAGGGATTTTAGGGCATTTAATCGTTTTGGGGGGAGGGTATTTGGTGATTTTAGAGTTTTTTAGGGGTTTCAGTAATTTGGGTTTTAAAAAACCTTTAATGGGTTTTAGGGTAGAAGAGGTGTGAGGTCAGGCTACTCCCAACCCCCCTAAAATTTATTACTAAGAAAAAAGATGCAACAGAAAGAGGCGGGGCAGGGTCAATTGACCCATACCCAAAAAAAGCCTCAAAGTGAAAACAAAGAGCAAGAAAAAGTCCAAATAGGGAAGAAAGTAGAAAAGAACTAGGAAAAACACCAGCACAAGGTCTACCAGCTTTCCCCACCATCATCATCATAGTCCGCACCAGGGGGGTCTCCCTCGGCACCATAACCAGAGGCCGCATCAGAGTCTGCTGACTCCCATTAAGAAGAGTCATATTGCTCCATGAATTTGGAGTAATATTCCCTTAACTTCACATAATATACATTCATCTTCTTCTTGGTAGGCCGCCCCACCTTCCCATAGGATTTCTTCAAAGCTTTACTAGAAGCCCTCGTAGATACAGTTCATGTAACATAAGAGTAGTCCTTCCTTGGACTCCTCATTTTTAGGGAAGTAGTGTTAACATCACCATGTTTTTCCTGGATAGGTATAACAGTGTCCTCCTAGTTGAGTAAAAAATAGGTGGGAGGTGGAAACCTCTCCTTGGACAGGCCCCCCTACAAAGTTTTCCTTCCCAAAATAGGAAAAATCTCCAAGTAGAGCCTTGCCCTTCAAAATTTGGGCCATGTTGGATTTAATCCTAGAATCATCATCAGATCCACTCCCCCAAAACATAAAATACTAGGGTTTCACTCCCTTTGGCAATAGATAAATTTTCACAGGTACTTTCATCACATTAGGGTCCTCCAAATCCATGTCTTTCAGAACCAAACATTTGGAGTTACCATCCTCATTGTCCCTAATCATCCCATCTTCAACAAATTTATCATCATGTGACCCAAAGGGGACGAGCTCCTCTGATGCATCCACTGTGATTGGAACTGGTTCATGGGAGTCATACAGGGAATCCACATGCACTTCCATAAATGGCTTTAACCCCTCCCCCTATGTAGCTGCATCCCCTTGCCCATTCTCATCCCCCATCCCTACTCCCTCCCCCTGCTCGCGCCCCTTCCCAGCCACCTCCTACAACTTATTCACTGGAACCTACACTTCCACCTCCCCCTGCTCTGTCACATGGCAGGAATCATCACTAGCATCCCCCTAAACCACCTCCTTATGAAGATCCCCTTCTCAGCTCCCTCCCCCTTCCCGGACACCACCCCGATCACAAACATTCCCCCTTATTCAATCGCCTCCCCTGACTTTACCATTGTCCCCTCCTTCTCCACATTCTCCTCTTTATGTTATTCCAACACACTCTTCTCAGAAACGACACCAGGTGTGGCTACAACCACCTCCATCTCAGCACCAACACCTGCAAGTAATCCATTAGCCACCAAGGATACAACCCCTCTGGTCTGGCCCGAAGATCCTGGCTCAGTCTCACTATTGTTCTGGGCCACACCCCCGACATCACACCTATCAGCAACAACATGTGCCTCACTCAGTATATGTGTGTCCAGCCTCACCTTCGCAGCATCAGCAACCGAGGACCCGAGCCCCTCCTCCCCAGGAACCTTTCTTACATTCTCCTCATCTATAGAAACCTCCTTACAACAAAAAACCAACACTTTCATTTCCCTTTTTTCTCTCTCATCTGCACCCCAAGTGCCTAGTGGTGTCCAGACTTACCATATATTCCTTAGCACTCAAGTACACACTCCCTCTGTCACTCCCAACATCAACATACTCCACCTCACACCCCTATTTATCATTCCTCGTACTCCTAGAGTGAGAAATAGGAGACCCTTGGACCTCCTCCTCAGTCATAAGCTCTTGAAAGGGATTGGAAGTTAGAAATGCATCCAACCTCCTCATCATACTGTTTTCAGTGGAAAAATACATCCCATCAGTAGAAACCTACCTGCTTGCAAAACTTCCAGCATCCAAAAGCTGCAAGTTTCTCCTCAGCCTCTTGAAGATATCACTCACGTTGGGCTCTAGTTAGCACTGAACAGCCATTCTCCCTAATCCTTGATCAGCAGACCCATGGCCCCCTGGTGCAACCAGAAGATTATACTGCACATTCCTCAGGCTCAGTGATCCAGAACTAGGACCAAAAGTAGAAGCCACCCCCTCAGCGGTAGTCCTTTCATGCCCGCTTGAAACAGCCACTGCAACCTCCTTAACAGGCTTCCCCACCTGATCCTGACCCTCTTCACCAGAATTCAAGAGAAGAGGATCCGAGTGCATTGCCTCCTGCACCTCACCCTAATTGTGACTCCATTCACCATCCCCCTTCTGTGCTCGATGAAAAGCACCACATTTCCTGATGTCACACCTACAATCCCGATAACTATGTCCCAGTTTCCAACAAAAGGAAAAAAAGTCAGTCCCCGACTCAAAGATCACAGGTTTCTTCCACCTGAGCTCCTCACCAACAACAATCCCGACAAAATCAACCGGTTTTTTCAATGAATCAATCTCAACAAAGGCTCTTGGGGCTATAGGATAGAAAATGGCCCTCGTTCTACTGTCCACACATAAAAACCTTCCCACAAGATTTCCCAACATGGAAATAATGGAGAAATTTTTAAAGGGAAGGGGAAGTTCCAAAAATCTAACCCAAGATGACACCATCGGCGAATCACGGTTCAGATGAAAATCAAAGCCCCAACAGGAAAGAGAAAAACGGGCACCATTGCATCTTCTCAGAGCCGCAGACCAGACATTAACATTTTTAAGGGTTTTAGGGTGTTTAGTTTTTTTGAGGTTTTACGGTATTTATGGTTTGTCAAGTTTTAGATATTTGTTTTGAATTTTAGGGTTTTTAGTGACTTTTGGGGGGTTTTAGTGTTTTTAGGGGTTTTAGGGGTTTTGATGGTTTTTATCGATTTTAAGCTTTTAGGGTTGTTAGGGTTTTAAAAATTTTAAGGGTTTTGAGGTTTTAGGGTTTTAGGGTTTTTAATGTTCTATGGTTTTAGGGCGTTTTAGGGGGTTTTGGGTTTTTTAGTGTTATAGGCTTTTTTAGTGTTTTTAGGGTTCTTTAGTGTATTAAGTGGTTATTTAGGGTTTTAATGTTTTTTAGTGTTTTTTAAAAAAAATTTAATTTATTTTTTTAGGATTTCTAAGATTTTAATGGTTTTATGGTTTTAAAGGGTTTGAAGGTTTTAATGGTTTTTTGATTTTTCTTGGTATTTTAGGTTTTTTCATGTTTTTAGTGTTTTTTAGTTTTTTTGGGGTTTATGTAATTTAGTTTTTTTACGTTTTTAATGTTTTAAGGGTTTTTAGGGATTTTTTTTAGTTTTTTTATGGTTTTTGGATTTTTATATGGTTTTAGGGGTTTTAGGGGTTTTTAGGGATTTTTAGGGATTTCATAGGTCTTTTAGTGTTTTTTTATTTTTTATGTTTTTAGTGTTTTTAGGGGTTTTATAGTTTTTTAGTGTATTTAGAGTTTTCATATGATGTTTTATTGTATTTTTGGTATTTTTAGCAACTTTTAGTGGGGATTTGGTGTTTTTAAGGGTTTTAGGGGTTTTAAGGTCTTTTAAGTGATTTAGGGGGTCTAATGGGGTTTTTAGGGTTTTTAGCATTATTAGAGGTTTTGTGGTTTCCTAGAATTTTATGGGATTTAGTGTTTTTTGGGATTGGATTGTATTTATAGTTTTTTTTGTTTTCGGGTTTTATTATTTTTACTGTTTTTTTTTGTTTTTTTAGGGTTTTTTTTGATTTTAGTGTTGTATGGGTTTTTAGGGTTTTAGGGGTTTTATGGTTTTTATGGTGTTCAAAGGGTTTTTTTGGGTTTCTTGGGGTTCTTTTTGTTTTTAGGTTGTTTTCTATTTTTTATATTTAGGGTTCTAGGGGTTCTAGGGATTTTAATATTTCTAATCGGTGTTTTGGTTTTTAAGGATTTTATGGATTTTAGGGGATTTTGTGTCTTTAGGATTTTTTAGTATTTTAGTGTTGTTTTTTAGGATTTTTTAGTGATTTAGGGTTTTTATTTTTTTTAGAAGTTTTTCTTGGGGTTTCAGTGTTTTAATTTTTTTAAGGGTTTTAAGTGTTTTTAGTGTTTTTATGGTTTATGAGTTTTTAGGTGTTTTAGGGATTTTTAGGGATTTTGGGGGTATTGGGTTTTTATGGATTTTTATTGAATTTTAGGAGGTTTAGGGATATTAAGGGGTTTAAGGGGTTTTTGGGGGTTTTGTGATTTTTAGGGTTTTAAGGGTTTTAAGGGGATTTAAATATTTTTATTATTTTTGGGTCATTAGGGTTTTACATGTTTTTTGGATTTTAAGGGTTTTTAGTGTTTTTAGGGAGTTTAATGGGTTTTATGGTTTTTTATATTTTTTAGGGTTTTATGGTTTTTTTATATTTTTTGGGTTCTTAGGGATATCGTCATTTTTTGGGTTTTTAGTGTTTTGAGGGATTTTTATTGTTTCTAGTGTTGTTATTCATTTATGTTTTAGTGTTTTTTATTTTTTTTATCTTTTTTGGGTTTTTTGGTTTTTCATGGTTTTTTTAGTTTTTTATGGTCTTTGGGTTTTAGGGTTTTCAGGGTTTTTAGGGGTGTAGGGTTATTTATTGTTCTAGTGTTTTAGGGGTTTTTAGGGTTTTACGAGTTTTTACTATTTGTTGGGGTTTTTAGGATTGTTTTAGGGATTTTTGGGTTTTTAAAGGTTTATGTTTTTTTAGTGTTTCAAGGATTTTAGGGTTTTTATGGTTTTTCGGTTTTAAAAAGTTTTAATGGTGCTTAAGGGTATTTATAGTTTTATAGGGCCATTTAGGTTTTTTTCGGTTTTTGAGGTCTTTTTGGGATTTTCATGGTTTTATAGGGTTTTTATGGATTTTTAGGGTTTTAAAGTGTTTTTATGGGTTTTAAGGTTGTTAGGGTTTTTATATTTGTTTTATGTTTTTAAGGATATTTTATGGTTCAAAGGTGTTTTGAAGTGTTTTATGTGTTTTTAGTGACATTAGTGTTTATTGGGATTCGGGGTTTTTACAGTTTTTTGGGGTTTTAGGGTTTTATGGGTGTTTTATGGTTTTTTGGGTGTTTTAGGGTTTTGAATTTTTTATGTCTAGTTCTATGGACTTTTTAGATTTTTAAAGAGTTTTAGGGTTTTTAGGTTTTTTTGGTTTTAGGGGGTTTGGGGGGTTTTTATGCTTCTATGAATTTTTGGGATTATTTACTTTTAGGTTTTTTATATCATTTTAGGGGATTTAGGTGGTTTCAGTGTCTTGTATTTTTTTTGTTTTTGAGAGGTTTTAGGGATTTAGGGGGTTTGGGTTTTTGGGTTTTTGGGTTCTTCATCTATTTTTACAGTCTTTAGGGTTTTTATGGTTTTAAGGGTTTTAAGAATTTTAGAGAGTTTTAGGGGGTTTGTGGTGATTTTGAGGTTTTTTGGGGGTTTTTAGGTTTTTAGGATTTCTTTGGGTATGTATAAAGTTTTTAGGTTTTTTATAGTTTTTTTGAGTTCTATGGGTTTTAAAAGGTTTTTAGTATCAGTTATAGTCTTCATAAAATTTTAGGGTGTTTAATGGATTTAAAGGATTAAGTTATTTAATGGTTTTTATGAATTTTAGGGTATTTTGGGTGTTTTATGATTTTATATTATTTTTAAGGTTTTTGAGTTTTTAGTGTTTTTAGTGTTTTGTGGTTTTTTTGAGTTTTTAGAGTTTTTAGAGTTTTAGAGTGTTTAGGTGTTTTAGAGATTTAATTTTTTTACCATTTTAGGGATTTTAGGGTATTTGGGGTTTATATAGTTTTTTGGGTTTTAGTGATTTTAGGGTTTTTTAGTATTTTTATGCAATTTTTAATTTTTAGGGTTTTTGGGATTTTAAATGTTTTTAGATGGTTTTAGGTTTTTTAGTGTTTCTATGAGTTTTTTAGTTTTTAGGGGTTTTGGGTTTTTGGGGTCTTAAGGGTATTTTGTTTTTATGGTTTTTTCGATTTTATTAGTGTTTTAAGGGTATTTAGGGTTTCAGGTTTTTAAAGTTTTCATTAGATTTTAATGGGTTTTAGGGTTTTTAGGAGTCTTAGGTTTTTAGAGGACTATAGGGTATTTAATGTTTTAGGATATTTTAGATTTTATTGGTATTTTTATTGTTTTTTATGGTTTATATGGTTTTACGTACTTTTATGGTTTTTAGGGTTTTATAGGATTTGTACAATTTTTTGGGGTTTTAGAGTCTTTTAGGGTTTTAGTGTTTTCTGTTTTTTTCGTTTTTAGGCTTTTTGGGTACATTATGTGTTTTAGGGTTTTAGGGTTTTTAAGGTTTTAATGTTCTTTATATTCATACTATACTTTTAATGTTTTCATGGGTTTTTCGGTTTTCAGGGTTTTGACGAGTTTTATGGGATTTTCCGAGGTTTTGTTGTTTTTAGGGGTTTTGAAGTATTTTTTAGTATCATAGGGATTTTAGGTTTTAAGGTATTTTAAAGGTTTTTTTGGATTTTAAGGGTTTTATGGTTTTTAAGGGTTATATGGTTTTTAGGGTTTTGAGGGGTTTTAAGAGTTTCTGGGTTTTTGATGATTTTTAGTGTTTTTTTTGTTTTTTGGGTTCTTAAGGCTTTTGAGGGATTCTTTGGGGGTTTAAAGGTTTTCAGTGTGCTTTAGTGTTTTAACGGTTTCTAGGGATTTTTATGGTTTTATAGGATCCTTATAGTGTCTTAATGCATTTAGGTTGTCTTATGGTTTTTAGGATTTTTAGGATTTTTATGGGGTTTTATGGGTTTTTATGGTTTTAAGGGGTTTGAAGGTTTTTAGGGGTTTTTTGATTTTAGGGGATTTAGGGTTTTTGGGTATTTTTTGGATTGTGTTTTTTGGGTTATTTTTTATTTTTAGGGGGTTTGGGTTTCTAGGGTTCCCTAGGGGTTTTTTGTTTTCTTTTGGAATTATTTTTCGTTTTTTCGGGTTTTTTTTTGGGATTTTTGGATTTTAGGGTTTTTCTGGGTTTTTACAGTGTTTAGGTATTTTTAGGGGTTTTTTGTGTTTTATATATTTTAGGGTTTTGAGGTATTTTTAGGGTTCTTAAGGTTTTTATAGGTCTTTGGGGGTTTTATTTTGTTTTACGGGGTTTTTTTGGTTTTTTAGATTTTTTAGTTCTTTTAATGGTTCTTTGGGATTCTGAGGTTTTTTAAGAATGATTTAGGATTTTAAGGGTTTTTAGAGTTCTTATTGATTTTATGGTGTTTAGGTATTTTTATGATTTTAGGGGTTTTATTTTTTTTAGGATTTTTTAGGGGGTTTTAAGGTTTTTAGGTGGTTTTATTTTTTTATGTTATATTATGTTTTTTAGGTTGTTTTAGGGTTTTTAAGGGATTCGTGATTTTTTATGTTTTTTGTATTTTTAGGGTATTTAAGAGATTTTAGGGGCTTTAGGGGGTTCTGGTGTTTTTGTATCTGTTAGTTTATTTTTGGATTCTTGGATTTATTTGTGTCTTTTATGGTTTTTAGGGTTGTTAGGTGTTTTAGGGGTTTTATGGGAAATTTAGGAATTTTTATGTGTTTTTGGTGTTTTTGGGGTTTTTTAGGTTTTTGAGTTTTTAGGATTTCTTTAGGGTTTTTAGGTATCATAGTGAATTTTTTGGATTTTTAATCCTTTTAGGGTTTTTAGATATTTTTAGGGTTTTTATGTTTTTCATGGGTTTATAGGGGTTTTATTGTTTTTATGGGTTTTACGGTTTTTTGGATTTTTTATTATTTTTAATATTTTTTATGGTTGTTATGATCATTTTAAGGTGTTTAGGGGTTTCAGTGTTTTTAAAGATTTTATGTTCTATATTGTTTCTTTGGATTTTTCATTTTTTTAGGGTTTTTAGATATGTATTATGGTTTTTAGAGTTTTTATAAGTTTTTATGGTCTTCAGGGTTTTTAGGGGTGTTAAGGGTTTTTAGGGTTTTTAGGGATTTTTAGGGCTTTAAAATGGTTTTTATGTTTTTAGGGGTTTTCATGGTTTCTAAGGGGTGTTACTTTTTTTAGGGTGCTTAAGGATTTTTATGGATTTTTAAAGTTTTTTAGTCTTTGGGTTTTATGGTATTTTATGGGTTTTTGGGTCTTTTATCGTTTAAGGTATTTTTTGGTTTTAGGGTCTTTTAGGGGGTATTATGGGTTTTTATGTTTTATTAGTTTTAGGTATTTTTGTATAGTTTTTAGGTTTTTCTATGTTTGTTTATAGTTATAGGGGATTTATGATTTTTAGGGTTTTTTTAGAGTTTTTAGGTTTTTTGGGTTTTAAGGGTCCTTTAGGGGTTTTATGGTTTTTAGGGTCTGAGGGGGGGTTTAGGGGTTCTCAAGGTATTATGGTATTTTTATTATATTTAGGGTTTTTAGTTTTTTTAGTATTATTAAGGGTTTTATGGTTTTTATTGCATTTAGGATTTTAGGTGTTTTTTAGTGTTTTTAGGGGTTTTGGGTTTTAGGGGGTTTTAGGGGTTTTAGGGTTTTATGGATTTTATGGTGTTTATGTATTTTTATTGTTTTAGGGAGTTTATGGTTTTAAAATATATTTTTTATGTTTTTATGGTGTTTATGGTTTTCAAGAGTTTAGGTTCTTTTAGGTGGTCTTAGGGTTTCAAGGTATTTTAGTGGGTTTTCATGGTGTTTATGGGTTTAGGGGTTTCTAGGGATTTTAGGTTTTTTATTGTATCATGGTTTTTATAGTGTTTAAAGGATTTACAGGTTTTAAGGTTTCAATTTATTTTTTGGTTTTAGGGTTTTTACGTTTTTATGTTTTTATTTTTTAGGGGGGTTTATAGGAATATTTATGGGTTTTAGGAGTTTTCAGTTTTCTAGTGTTTTAGGGCAATTTTATGGTTTCTAGTGGTTTTTAGTGTCTGGTGGGGTTTTTTTGGTTTTTACTAGATTTTTCTGTTTTTTAGGGTTTATAGCTTTTTTATTGGTTTTAATGAGTTTATAAGGTTGTTAGGGATTTAATGTGTTTAAGGGTTTTTAGTGATTTTTTATGATTTTTAATGTTTTTTAGTGATTTTATGTTTTTTTTATTTCAGGGTTTTAAGGGGTTTTAAGTATTTTTAGGCCTTTATGGTTTTTAGGTTCTTTGAGGGGTGTAAGGTATTTCGGATCTATTAGGGGATTTAAGGTGTTTTTAGGGGTTTTAGAGTTTTTTATGGTTTTTTAGGGTTTTACGGTCTGAGAAGATGGTAAAGCAAGGGAAAAACTATAAGTCCCAATAGACTGACCACCAACCCTATTCAAGGATCCCTTGGATTTTAAGAAAATAGATATGTCCATGAATCAATTGGATTTTATTAGGAACAAATAGATTTTTTCAATAATTTACCTCTACCAAATCAAAACCGTCTGACTGTCTGATGGCACTAGAGGGGGTCGGCCAAAGGAAGAACATCGCAGAGGTCATGAATGAAACTAATTATTTATCCTTCTATAACTATATCATACCTTATTTGGGAATAATGATCAGAAAGGGGTGTAGGGATCTTGTTTTTTCCAATTGAGTGGAAGTGGAGGAGAAACAAAATCTATGAAAATTATCTATTATTCTGGGGGTTCTGATCCCAAAACGGGGGAGGCTAGGAATTTTTGGTGACCTTTCCAAAAGAATCATAGCTATTTTGGGCTTTAATGAATGGAAAGTGTCATCTATGGTAAGGAGCTACCACCATATCATGTTTCATTCAGATGACTAGAAAAGGAAGGCATAGAGATTTTGTTCACTATCCCTCAAACCAATACTCATCTGGATCCATATTTTTGATTGGAACTTCAATCCTTCAAAATTGAAGAACAAATTTACATATGTATGGATTTGTATCTGTATGTTAAACTAGATCAACTGTAATCCTTGCATTCTATGAAAAATTTATATTCCTTTGGCTTCTCCATTAGTATTGAAAGGATGATCGAAAACCCGATATTTGGGAATTATGCCAGAATTCATGTTGGAGTTAACATGGATTCCACACTACCAAAATATGTTTATATTACTAATCTAGAGGATAGCCTCACCTTGGATATCGAATATGAAAAACTACCCAAATTATATAAAAATTTCATCTATTTGGTCATTTTCTCTCGGAATGTAGAAGACAGAATGTATGCAATGTTTGTAATATTTATAATAATGATGATAGAATTTTGAAGAAGAACTATAGAAAGTGTAAGAAAAAGGTCTCTAGCCCCTCCTCCCCCACCGTCCCCTTGAACTATCTCAAGGCGTCATATGTTAAGGATTTTACCCTGGACCCAAGTCAACTGAGGGAAGGACTAGTATTATCAATCACACCCCATGATAATGCATATGGAGTTATGGATTTTCCCCCTCTTATTGACACTGGGTAATCCACATGCAATCCCACAAATAACTAGAAACATGTGGATCTATTTGATAATCTCAGTCCCATTATTATAAAAATCAAGGCACCCCTTCAGACCCCAAATCCCCAATGGCGAGGCCTATTGGTATGAAGACCCACCCCTCTAAGAAAGAAAATGAATTAGTGATCAATTATTCTCATGTTGTCAATATGGGACCCATTATCACATCTGATATTGTGTAGCCTTAGGTTCCCACATATGATGTTTCTCACTTCCAAGTATTTTATCCTAAGAATCCTCTCTAGTCCCACAAAACTCTTGAGGGTAAGGCTCCTATCCGAAAACCAACTTCCTCTAAGACCATAGATAAGGAAGTGGGAAACTATTTTCATGTTATCCATTTAGTTCTTGACACACCTCCTTATATGGGTGGAATTCCTAAGAACCTCAGTCATTTATTGGATTTCACCTATCATAATTGAGCAATGGAAATTGATGGATCTTTATCTAAAGATAAGGGTCTCACACTAAATCCCCCCTCAAGATTGAAAAGTATGATCTACCATGCCTGAAAATGGGCTCTTCCCATACTTATGACTAGGTGTTAATGCCAAAAAGGCTCTCTATATAGGAATTGGGTGAGGACCCTTTCACATTGGTGTCCTTATACAAGGCCGAAAAAATGAAACTCTGTAGAGAACCATCCAAAATAGTGGTCAAATCTAGTAAAACGTTTACTTATCTCAGTGATAAATATTAATATGGTGATGATAATTAAACTAAGACCAATAAAGGTGGAGATATAATGTATAAAGGTATAGAATCTTAGCCATCTAGGAAATTTATTATCATATCCATGAAGAAGGGAAGAAATGAAAAAAAATAAAGGAAACAAACCTTGTTCTGATGAAAAAAAGGAAACTTCCTCACACTAGAGGCAGAACATCCTTTAATAAATTAATATCATGTATTTTAACTATCAATGGATTGGGTACACTCCCACAACCTCTTCCATTAGGAACTTTCTCACTTCCAACTGGATAATTTTAGTTGGAAATGCTGAACTAAAGATAAAATTTGAGATTTGAAGGGTTGAAATAGGGCCTCCCTTTTTTAATCTTTTGTATCTCAAAACATGAATGAAAATCTTTGAAACCCTTTTGGTGATGAATCATGTTGACATTCAAGTCATATCATATGAGAAGATCCCTTAGCACATCTCACTGTCAACCTAAATTCATGAAATTTCACTCACCATGTCCTTTATATATACATAAAAATTATATACCATGAGAAGGGATATTTGGAGGGAATTGACTAAAATTAATTAGAAGATGGACCAAAACTATACCATTATATAAGGATTCAATACTATTTTGTGGATGAATGAGAATATTGGGATAAACTTAACGAGAATTGTTTCTAATGAATTCTCATTCTACACTGATCACTAAAATTTTATTAAGGATCCCATAAATGGGGCTAAATTCACCTAGGATGGGTTCACAATCAATGAAAGGTAGGAAATAAAAGTTGATAGTTTATTTTATCAGGTTAATGATAGGATTTTTCTTACTGAGATATCTATATTCACTCTCCCCAAATCCAATTTAGACCATAATCCCTTAATTTATGAAATCCAAGGATACAATGAAGTTATATTAACTACCTTTTAAGGCCAATAATTCATGGTCATGATTCTTGGATGCCAAGAAGTGTTTTTAAATGGATATAATAGCATTTACACTAGTATCCCTCTTCGTTTTGTGACCTCCATGTTGAAAAAAATAGAAGTCATATTGAGATAATGGACTAAACAATTTTTTCCTATATTGTATAAGGAAACCAGGGATTCTAAAATACATCTTTCCTCCTATAAAAATATCAACCAGAAGAAAAAATTGCCTTCCCATGGAAAAATTTACCTTCATTTTGTGTTTGATGACCTCCTTGTTCTAAAGGAAAGGCTAAATGTGAATCATTTTAATGTGAAATGGCTCAAATATGGTGACAAGAACTCTTAGTTCTTACACCTTATACATAAGGAGGAAAACATTAAAATATGATTGAATGAAATGAATTAATGAATCTACCTTCACATATGATGGTGACATTTCAAATGTTGTGGTGGATTATTTTAAGAATATTTTATTATTATGCTGGAAATAGAGATTCTATTCAATTTACACATTCAATTATTCCATGTATTGAGGATCATCATAACTAGGATTTAACTGATATCCACTTTGAAGAGGAGGTCAAATCTAATATTTTTTCACTGAATATGGAAATTATAGTGGGCCTGGTTGGATTTAAAAATAATTTATTTATGTTCTATTGAGATATCATGTGTGTTTGGATCATGAATTCAATTTGAGAGTTTTTACATTTAAAATTATTACCTTATGTAACCAACACTTATTTATTACTTTGATTACAAAGATAGAAAATGAAATTTATGTAAGGAATTTTAGTCTAATAAACATTGGAAAATCTATTCTTAATATTATTAGAAAAATCATGACCATGATGATGGGAAGGATTGTCTAGAACATTATCACCGCCAAACAATTTAAGTTTGTCCCCAATAGAATCATTTTGTAATTTTATTTACACTTTATTAGAAGGCATCAACATCATGTAGATGATAGGAAATGATGATATATTTTCCCCCAAACTAGATATTTTTAATTCCTTTTATATGATAAAGTGGGTGTACTTATTCAATGTAATTACCAAATATGGGTTCTATAATGATTTTATCAAAATGATCACCACCATCTTAACAAGTTATTGGATGCCAGTTCATATCAACGGATCTCTAAGGGGGTATTTAAGTGATCCCATTGTGTTATATGGGGAGATCCACTTTTAGGAGTCCTCTTTGATAATTTTGAAGATTATTTGAGATGATGCATCACTAATATTTCCCAATATGGTTTCTACAAACAAATAAAGGTATGAAAAAACTTTCAAGTTCCCATACAATTTCTGTTTAATGATGATATTATCTTGTTTTTACAGTCTTCCAAGAGAACTATATACTCAATAAAAATCATAAAAATTCATTATGAAAAAGCAGAACATAAATAAATAAGATGGAATAAATATTTTATATTCACTAGTAATGGAATTTCAGCCTCTAGACATATCAACATAGACAGAACTCTTGGTGTGAAGAGGGTATCCTGACCCTTTGTGTAACTTAGTATCCCACTTTTCTTTGTGGGGGGAGTTTAGAAGTTTCCAATTAGATATAATATCTTTAAATATCACTAATAAAATATCCAATTAAAAAAGTAATAGGTATGTTCTACGTGGGAAGGGTTTTTGAGAAATATTTTATGACCACTTCCATGTTTGTATATGCTTTCTCTTCTTATAGATGGACTATATGACTTATTAAGGGCCTTCAAGACAAGATAATAATTTTTTATACCATTTTCATCAATGGAAGGAAGAAGGTTTCCATTCCATGGAATGATTTAAATATACCCATTGATAAGGGTTGATTGGATATCAAGGATCTAAGGAAATTCAATGAATCTCTCTTTGTAAAATTTACAAAGAATTTGATTATATCATAGGATGAGGAACTATAATTTATTGATGATATATTCGTTAATAAGATATGAAATGTATACTCAATGTATATACCATATTCTCTCTAGATGACCTTAAAATTTTAATTTCATTCCATAATGTCCTACTCGAAACGGGATGTCTCAAGGCATACTATTCCAAATTTCTAGATCACACCCTAGTCAGATAAGCCAATAGAAGCGATTTTGATTCCTCATCATAATAGAAAACTAATATCTAATATAGAACTAAATTATAACATTTATGAGATTATTGAAATTCCCCCAGAACATTCCATCCTGAAGATCTAGAAGAACACCTTTGTTGACATTGAAAACATTATTTTGAAACTGAATCTAGTCGGGCATTTTAATACAAGAGAGTACTACAAGTATAAATGATCACATATCATAAATGTTCTGGTCTTGATATCATGATTTAAGAGGACCTTCATTACACCAAAAAGAAATATTATCATTCAGAAATTATATAGAAATAGGATTCCCCTCCATGATTAATTGAAGAAAACCATACTATAATTTTCATTCATGTTCCACCAGTATCTACAGGTTGAATAATGTTTCCAGAACTTCTTCATTAATTAAATATTTATTTTCATACTCTATGTATAAATCCAGGACCTTATTTCATTGAACTGTACCTGGACTTCTAAGTGGTGTATTTGTTGAAGTGAATCACTGAACTGGGGCTCATCGAATAGGTGAAAAACCTCCTACTCAAAGTGGAACCCATAGTTTTAGCATATACCTAGGATATAGAAACAATAAGACATTTTAAAACACAAGTAACTCCTTATATTCTAGTGTTGTGGCTATCTAAAAATATTCTCATGTGTAATATTATATCCAAATAGGTTTGATGGAAAATAATGTCATTAATTTAATTATTTTATGCATTCTTAGAGTGTTTGGAAGGAGAAAAATTTCCATAGGTTCAGAAGTATATCTATTGAATTCCCCTGATACAATCATGGATAAAGTTCAACATTGATGGAACAACATCAGGTGCACCTAGTCCCTTGGGATGTGGTGGTGTTTTTCACACACATCAGGGATTTTTTAAAGGATACTTTTACTATTACATTGTAAATATATGTGCATATGGGGATAAACTATGGGAAATGATGGAGGAAATTAATTTTTAGGTTCAATGTGGGGTGAATTGCTTATGGATCTAATCTGACATGATGTTAGGAGTTGATTATTTAAAGAAACTTTCTAGAATTGAACCATGTAAAAGTATTGCTTACTCGATCTAATGTCTAAAAGTCCATGAGGGTCTCCTTTTGAATGTAATCCATGCCTATCAAAAGTTGAACAAGGTGTTGGATTCATTTAAAAAACCATTATAGAAAGGATCTTAATATGTTTTTTTATTTCCCGACACTTATGTGCACACATAGTGGACTTTGATATAAAGGGTGAAATTCACACCCATTTTTGTAAACCATCCTTATAATTCTTTTCTTTTAATTTTTAATTCATTTTTGGAAGACCGGTCATGCTTGTCCCTAAGCCTATTTATTTTTTGGGGTTTTTGGGTTTTAGGGGTTTTAGGTTCTTTTAGGGAAATATAGAGTTTTTATTGGTTTTTAAGGATTTTTAGAGATTCTAAAGTATTTTAGGGGTTTTAGGGTTTATTAGTGTGTTTAGGGGTTTTTAAGAGAATTTAGGGGTTTATAAAGATTTTATGGTTTTTAGGTTCTTTCATTGTTTTAGTTTTTTGAGGATATTTAGGGTTTTTATATTTTTAGGGGTTTTGGGGGGTTTTATGGTGTTTTATGATTTTTAAGGACTTGTAGGGGATTCATGGATATTTATGGTTATTATATTTATTTAGGGGTATGTGGGTTTTCAGGTTTCTTTTGGGGTTTTAGGGGGTGTTAGGGATTTTTAGGATGTTTAGGCTTTTAGGGTTTTTATGGTGTTTTAGTGATTTTGAGGGCCTTTTAGGTTTTTTAGGGATTGTAGAGTTTTAAGAGGGTTTTAGGGGGGTTTATATGTTTTAAGGGTTTTATGGGTTTATAGTTTTTTAATGTTTTTAATTTTTTATGGTTTTTAGGGGTTTTTAGGATTGTTTAATTTTTTAAGGGTTTTTATGGTTTTAATGGGTTTTTATGGGTTTTAGGGTTTTTTAGGATTAATTTCATGTTTTTTGGATTTTTAAAGTTGTTTTAGGGTTTTCATGGGTTTTTAGGGTGTTGCATCTTGAAAATTCTTTATAGAAGAAGAAAACACTTTGGTCAAATTGATAGAGGAATAAAAATAAATTGAAGGAAATGTTAATGTAAAAAAATGCTCAATTGAGATGAAAAATGAAATGGGAATAAATGATGTTGTGAATCAAGGGTCCCTTGGTGGACCTCCGCTCCACATGGTTTTCCACCACTCTACAAAATCCCCATGAAGAGAAATGATATGTGGGAGGGTGGATCTGGTGGAACCCACGAACAATGAAAAGTGGCTTGTGAAAAGGAGTGGTGATATCTTCTCCTACAAAATATTTCCCCCCAAATGAAATCATTCATGGGGAAAGGAGCTGTATCCAGCTTCCAAGGATGAAACGAACTCATCTACATAGTCGGGAGGGGATTTTAGATCTGGTAAAGGCCCCAATTAACTTAATTCTTCAGGTGTTTTCACAAAAGACTCATGCGGTCCATCGTGAATGACTAGCTACACCGAAATCCAGTTCCTCCACTTCTCTATAAATAAAACTTAATGGGAACTGAAAAATGGATTGATGATTCATAAATCAAGGCATGGATAGATCTATAGCACCACAAAAATACAAACCCCTCTAACAATTACCTGTAGGTAAAACCCTGCCGTATATAATTAATTAAGAAAAACTAAAATCAATTGGAAGTCCATGAACCCAATATCCATTGTAGTCATACTCCCCATAAGACACAGAATCAATTACCGTTTTGTTGTAATGCATCCCACATAGAAAATTCTATGTGTGTGGAACCCTTCCCCACATAGAAAATCACTATACAGGAGGAACCCAATCTCACGTAGCACTATGATACACATATGGATCTCGGTTCAACGGGGAAAATCCCTATGTGGACCGAACCAAAGTCTTCATACCATAATAATATGTGAACTAATGCCTTTCCTACAAAGTATTACACTATATTGAGGGAACCCCATCCTGCATGAGAACATAATATGTAAAATGAGTATTCCTAGGGTGTTCAACACTCTAGCTCTAGTTATTTCCTTCTGTCATATCATCACCCCATGCCCCTCCATGAACCAGTCTAAAGACATTAGGTCAATTCCTCTTACAAAGCCACTAGAAATTTATGATAAGATCATCAGGAACATCAATTTTCCCTTTAATTTCTACAAACCCATGGTAAGCGGAGTCGTTTAGGTTACCCTAGCAATAAGTTGGACCATTGGAATAACCTTGATTATATATTCCCATGGTAACAAGGGTTCCAACTTTGGGGTACTCATGTGAACCTCCCCATTCTAGGGATTAAGGGGAATTGATGGCCTTTCCCTTCAATGAGTTCTAGTGTTAAACACAGGATATCATTGTTGTGTTTGCTTTTGGTGAGGAATGACACACTTCCCCTTTTTGAGAACCAATTTCAAGGTGCTCCTCCTGACATAAGGCCCTATATTTTCTTATGGGAGGAGGTGCTCTTTCTATTTTTTGTCTCATCCTAGAGCGTATCCAAGTAGATCAAAAAATATTACTATTCTGGATATGAAAACAAGATATGAAATAGGAACACATAATACCCCTCCCACTTCTACTCTGATCTCAAGAAACATCCACTAGAAAATGGAGCAGGACATACGATCTTTAGATCCACTGCCTTCTCTTGTTTCTCATACTAAGTAAGACTCACATGAGCATAGAGGTTTATGGTGATCATGAAATCTACATGATTCCAAAATTAAAATGGGAATTCTCTCTGATTTATTACCCAACCACAAATCAAGTGGGCCTCCAATATGGTAAAATCCCCTATCATATTAAATCCAAATGGGAACCTCCCATGCATAAGCCCCAACTTCCAAATTTTTGTGGACTTTTATTCCAAACTAATTGGGATAAATATGATACCTACATGTGGTTTAAGAATAATGCTCCACCTATCTCATATGTTCTATCATTCTGACATCGAGTCACTTTCATCCTCAGCACATGAGGTTAAGCAGCATGGGCTCCCAAACTATGTGGTATTTTATTCCCAACTACTTAGGATACATAGGTAGCCTCCTTGAGGACCAAACCCATCCCTCAAATCCACCATAATGTTCTCTAGTCACATCCTATATAGGTTCAAGTTCACCAAGAATTTTGTATCTCTTTAGGGTCCCATGGGATGACTTGGTGTAAGTCTCGCATAAAATCTCGATTAGGAACCTTCCGCCTAGACTTCCATACCACATGACATTAAATTGCATGGTTAAGTCCTCGTCACATCACCTTACAAGGTGATGCATCCAGTTAAGTGGCATAGAATTATATGGGTTATGATTCCTCTCATTAGGATTCATAGTTAACCAATCTCATGGTTCTATCCTAGCATTCACACCACCTTTCCCCCTAAATTACGGTAAACTCCAGAGTGCCACACCATGTTGCTTAAAACAAGAGTTGTCTCAATAAACAAAAAAAGAATTCAGAATCTGTCCATGAAATGGTAAAATTGACGAATAAACATTGGTACATAAAAATATCATCATTGATGGAGAACCTCAGATACATACATATGATTCTGAACCCACACATATTTATGATCAATCTTGTAACCTCAGAGTAGTCTGCTGACACATGCCTGGGAATGAAACAAGGATTCACGAACATATGAACATATCTTAAATCTACAAGTGAGTATCAAAATAGGAAATAGTTTCCCCTAAAAAGTGTGTGATGAGCCCAAGTTCACATACTCTTGACCAATGTGAGTTCTTAAGTTTCATTGGAAAAATCATCCAATAAACATCTACCTTTGGAAAGAAATTCCACGAATATTGTTTGTGAGAACCATTGGGTGTTTCTGGAACTGTTAATGAAACCATTGGATAACAATCAATGATATTTCATCCAAAATCAGTGATTTCACAAAAACACAACCCCTATAATTGATCGACAGGCATAACATTTTCTTTAGAAAAAAATATCGTGAACCGGATGTGAATCCTTAACCAAGGTGGATGTGTTACCCCACTATAGTACCATTTCACATCTATAAAGTAAGAGGGACAAGAGAGAAAATAAATTACACTTGTGGTCATGAGATTCTTCTTTTAAGAGGGTTATTTGTCTATAATTGTAACCTATATTGGAGGCATTCTTGATAACATCATTCTATATAATGACATCACAAAAGTTATCATAGATACATAGGTCAATAGCTGCACTAGATGATCCCTCCATGAAGAAAATGACTCCTTCTCCAACCTAGCGTCTCCAACACTACATCTCAAATTAATTTATAAGTGAGTACCATCATAATGGAACTCTCCCAAAAATAGAGGTAGCAAGATAGGCTCTCCAGTTTATGAAACCCTACTAACCACCCACTCAGCAATGGGAAGCAATTTAGCACTAGGTAGCTCTACTAGCCATATATAATAATTTCATAAGCCTGTCCATATAATATGATAACGGGTACCACCATTATCATAGGGATGTGGATGAATTATTCACCAATGACTTCATCCCTAATGAATAGGGGCCCCACCCAAGGGACCCTACCGGATGATGTCACCACCAACATTGTGCATCCTAGTATCCCCATTCAGAAGAGGATATCACACTAAGGTCTCCTACTACTGTTCAAAAAATACTGGTCCCATAGGATATATACCAATGGAAACAAACATATAATCTATAATAAGTCATCACCATAGTTCCTAGGGAAGATATATAATGTGAAAATATGATGGAAAACTATGGACAAGAATACATTCATGCTCCCTCTTATGAAGACTGTCACGCAAATATAGTGGTAAATTATGAGCATGTGAAAATATCTTCCAATTCTCACTAAGGCTATCATGAAAATAGTGTGGTTAATTATAACCATATGTAAGTACCTACTAATGCATAAAAATCTCATCATCCAAATGGGGTGGAAACCATCTATGAGTATATGCCAATTCTTGCTGACATGTACCATGCCCGTCATCCAAATAGGATGGAAAACATAGTCATGCACATGACCCTACTGAGTAATGTGAAGCCCAACAGTCAAATACAATGGAAATAAAAAATGGTTATAATAAAATTCATACTCCCTCATATCAATCCCACAATTCAAATAAGATGGAAATAAAATAAGAGAAGAGTCAAATTCCTACAGATTCATATCAAGATCTTCAGATAAATATAATAGAAAATAAGAAGATAAAAATAAATTCTATAAAATATGAATCCCATCATCAAAATAAAATGGATATCTAGGAAAATAGCTGGCATATACTATCCATAAATTAGGGGCATACTCGTTCCATTACATCAATGTAGGTGAACTTTTAGAAGCTTCTAGAAAAGCATGGAGGACCAGAGCATGCATATATTTTTACCTTCAAATCATAATGGGAATTATCCCCATCCCAGACGAAGATTTATCTCAATGTATTCTATAAATTATGGAGTATCATGCATCAATTCCAAATCATATCCTCCAGAACTATCAATACGTAATCACATTTCTGGAAATAGCAATGATTCAGGCCCACAAACCCATCTCTAAAATTGGGATGACTCATTTACAAAATTAGGTAGTCACCCCAGAGCAGACATGCATCCCGACTACCATACAGGAGGGGCGTCATCCATAATCCTCAATAAATGGACATCCATATCAAGCACAAATATCTATTACAACTGGGGGACACTAATTCACCATGGAGGCCACTCCAGAGTTGGCATATATCCCTTCCAGAACACACTATTCTCTTAAGTTTATCCTAGAAGCATCACAAGAACCACTAAAATAGGAACTCATATATGATGCTCATCACCAATATTAGGTGGCCCCAATTTCCCATAAAAGAGGACCGAAAAATGAATCATGAAAAAGGAAACTAGAAAATAAAGGGTTCACTCATTACCTACCACTGTTGTAAGATTGAGTTCTTGATGTTTTCAAACACCCATCAATATAGGCTCATGATCTCATCAATCCATTACCAAATACGGGAATTGGTAGTTGAAGTTGCAAAGGTCCTCCCTGCAATGATGTTACCATCTTCTCTAAATGTCCTCCTTAGAGCACCCATGAAGGATTACTTCAAGGGAAAGAATCATTCAATCATGGGAGATTATCTCATAATGGGCATCATGGTAGCCCTCCTCCTGACCAGAAGATCGAATGACAAGAAGGTCCACCCCTTGATATAGTCTACACTGATGGTCGTTGCTAGGATATACACTATAGAAATTCTCCTTATAGTCAAAAATCCAACTATGATGGTAGTCCTCACCATAATGGAATTCAATTTGAATGTCATATCCGTAATAACATCAAGAATAAAGAAGGTCCTCCCCTTGTCGTGGTCTGAAATGAAGGTCTATCATAGGTTATACACTACAAAAATTCTCCCTGTAGCCAGACATCAGAATATGATAGTAGGCCTCCCCATGACGACATCGATTGCGAAGGTCTTCTCCACAACCAAATTTTACACCAGCAAGGAGGTCGTCCCCTCACCAAGAAAAGCATCAGGAATCCCTAATATTCTAAGGCACTTGGAAATATGGGGTCGAACATGTTAGATAATTAGTTAGTAACAAGCAAACTCATTTCTCAACTAGAAGATGACCTGCGTCCATTCTCATTCTCTGATCTACCTTAACACCATTCACATATCAATGAGATCCCTACTATCCCAACTACTTTTGACGAGATTGTGAGGAATTACATATATTAGGAAAATCAAGTAGAGGAATCATTTGTGGAAGAACAAATGGACATGTTACTCATGATAATGAAATTAGCCAGGGATGACATACCAGTTATGTTTTTTCTGACAAAGACTTCTCAGTTCGATGTACATAGATAATTGTCAAAAGAATGCATACAAAACATTCATCTCAATCTATAGAAGAGTCTCCGCCAAATGAAAACTAAAGTCTTCCCCTATGATGGGTTTGAAGACCATGTTAAAATGATGGGATATATTATGCATCAAATAGACCTAGGATCGCTTCACTCTGCACAATAACCAAATCTAGAGAGGTAAAAGAAAGATCTTAAATTAACCTTTCCCAATGTGCCGCATAAGTTGCAACGACTTATCGGCAACTCCCCATTTGGAATTCATATCCGGGGATGGGGATAGCATCGAGCTTTTCATTTTACCCCACAAATCATTCATCAAAAACCACTAAAATAGAATCATTAAATTTCATTATCCCAAGACAATGATCAAATGAAATACCTATTCCAGAAAGGAAACATTCTCAACAAGAACCGACCTTGAGTAAGTCTCAAAAGCATCAGGCCTGATGAGAGTGTGCCATATAAAAAATAATTTTCTAGGAAAGAGAGAACAACTAGTAGGATTACCAAAAAAATTGAATCCAATTAAAAATTATTTATCATTTCCTCATAAACAAATAATTCAAGTGCAGACTCGACACCAAATATGGCTCACACCTGAATGGGAATTCATGAGATCAAGAAAGTATAAATAGCTGAAGCCATGACCGTAATACATGATTATCCCCAACCTATAGGGATGTGGGAATTTTTGACCCATAATTTCCCCGTATGACCAACAAATTAGGGTCGATTCATAATAACAAATTAATGGAATCAACCCCATCCTGCAGGGATGGGGGAATTTTTACCTCAACCACCCCCATTGGATATTAGTAATTTCCCACTTAGGGAGGAAGAAAATATATAGAGGTCTCCTTGTTTGTCTCATCTCAAAATTCATGCCCCCCAAATGGGAGGTGTATAGAAAGTTCATATAAAGGTTCCATTCGAGTTACCATTTTCAAAGAAACTTGAAGAGTACCCTGTAATGAAAGGAGAAGATCCAAAAAAGGAAAAAAATATCTCCTACCATTCATTAGCTACTACGACACCCACAATGTGTTATGAATTGCTAAAAATCAACGAATTTAATCCTATAGACTATACCAGAAATGATGCAATTGATGAAGAGTCGGGAGAGGATGGTTTCTCCCAAAATCTGGTCTACACTGAAAATGAAGGTGTGCATACCCAGAACAAGAGGGCTACTCAAAATTTGGGTGTTCTCCCAATAAATATTCCACCACCACCGCCACCCCCCATTAATCCCTAACCACCAGACATGTAAAAACTAGGTCATGTATGATCTACCTCATCCTCTAAATGAGAATGAGTCCCTAACGGTTGAGGATAGACTCATTCGATGTGAGGAAGAAATGAAAGAGTTGAGGCGAATCAATGTTGAGATTATTTGAGGAAGTTTTCCTATAGAATATGATCCCCACGAAGAGACTCAAGGTACATTTACAACAGGTGTATCTCATACATAAGGTTTTGTACTAACAAATTAAGCAATTCTATAATGCTCATCCATGATAGCTCTGGGACCATCAGTCTACTGGAATTCAATCACAAAAGGATATCAATATTTTCCATTAATAAGGAAAAAACCGTAACTGATTCAGGAAAATCCACAACGGTTACCCCTAGTCTTGTATCCTCCTCAAGTAACGGTAGAGAAAAAACATCCATTCTTACCCCTTATATGAATGTACATGCTCAGGTTTAACAGGATGTGCACCCAGGGCTGATTAATACCATTGAGTCATTGGAAGCTCGATAGAAATCCATTGAGGATCGGTGCGCTCCGGTACAACCGAAATGAAAACCTTACCCCGATTGGGTAAGTAACATACCTCCACTACCAAACTCTAGTAACCTCGTGTTCCCAATATTCAATGGCTCTAGTGACTTGAAACAACATTTAATGCATTATTCCTCTTATTGTGATCCCATTATGGGAACCCCAAAGCTACAAGATGTAGTGAAACTTATATAATTTTTACAAACTTTGCAAGGCTCAGCTTTTGTATGGTATACCAGCCTTTCACTTAGTCAATAACATGCTGGAAGGATCTCTAGTGGTAGCTCATTTTCTGATTTAGCTCAATGTTTCCAAATACAACAATCAGTGACCTCATTAAATGAAAATAGAGAGAGAAAGAAAGATTCTCAAACTTATTTTCCTTATGGAACAGTTTAATGTAATCCTTGAACTGTATGCTCTCCCATGATGAGATTCTTTCTATAATCATTTATAACCTCCATGAATATCTAGGAATGCCACTCATCCAGGTGAAATACACAATTGGATTATAGGATTGCTCCTCCATTGTGCAATGAATATAATATTCCTTACAATATACAATGCTCAAGTCTGGGGTAGCCTCACCGTTCCCAATAAAAAGAATGGGAAGAGATAAAGTGGTTGTCATTGCGCATAAGCTACACCGTGTACTTGCTTCAACCCCTAGGCCTTCACCAAATCATGTAGGGCCCCTAGAAATCAACAGAAACCCCCACCTTGACAATCCGAGTGGAGGGGACATAGGACAAATAAATTTGAGGAATGGATGGATAAGGTTTACTTATTATGATATGATCAAGTTTGTGGCCATTTTATAGTCACCATGAATTGAAACTTGATACCTCTACTAGATCCAAAGAGAGATGATGAAGTTGGTCTCAAGGACAAGCCGTATTGTTTTCCCTTCCACTATATACTAGGACACACCATCAAAGAGTGTTTCATCTTTAATGACATCATGTAGAAAATGATAGACTTTGGGAAAGTCATGTAGGGACCACCAGTATCACAAGTGGCATATGTTTCCACCATCGATACCGATGAAGGAGAGTATTGTAAAAAATGTTATCAGTAAAAGGAAGTGGAAGTATGATATTTTTTTGATTCAGAAAATTTTTAACTGATCTCATGGAATACTATAAGCATATTTAAAGAAAAAGGTTGTGCCCCCATCAGTTCCTGCTACAACATAGTTGATATCATCAGACCCAAAATCCTCCATAATGTTGTTTTACTATGTGAAGGAAGATAAACTTGTGTCAAGGATAAAGTTAGCCTTAAACCTCTCAAATTTTATTCCATCACAGCTGAAAGAATGTGAACCACCCTGCCAAATGGAATTTCCAAAAGAAGTCGATTGGGTGGAGTCATTATTAGAAGTGGAATTGATTTTTGGTTTTTCTAATGTCATTCACTTAATTGAACCCTTCTTCAATGAAGAGTGTGTATATGAACCTGAGTTCCCTACACCCAATAAAGAAACCCGAGGAATATGTCACAAAATACATGGATACCAAGGAAGACATAGCCATGTAAGAAACCAAAATTATGGCCACATCCCTACTCAAACAGTCAATATTATAGAAACTCAGGGAAGATCGTTTTAGTGGACCCAACATGAACAGTAAAATTTCCCTACACATACCAGAAGGTACTCTTGAATGATCATCCAAGAGTATCCATCATAAGAGTAATAGTGTCTAACCACCCTGATCATATGGTCATACCTATTAGGTTCCACACACAAAAAGGAAGCTCCTACATCTCTTGTCCCAAAGGTCGATCCATCTTCATCTAATGTTCAAGCCCCTAAAGTGCCTATAAAAGAGAATCCCCTTGATGGGAAGAACCAACCTTTAAACCAAAATTAAGATATTATGAAGTAATTGGCCTTATTACCATCCATAATATCGATCCTAGATGCCATGAGTTTTCCAAATGACCTCAGGGAAGCACTAATAGAGGCTCTTCTAAACCTCCCTGGAGTTTGAAGCAAAAGTGGCCACTGCTTAAGTCTATCGGATCGAAACTGATACTGCAGAATTTCATACAGTAATATTTTTCACATGTCAAGATGAAGATGTCACTATGTAATAGAAAATCTTACCCATGTACGTGTTTGGAAGGATAAATGGTGTCGATATTCAAAAATCATTTATTGATAATGGTTCTGGAGTTAACCTCCTTCTTGTAAAAAAATTACACCGGTTCAGATACGATTAGAATATCCTAACACCTTCCTATATGACATTTCAAGGCTATAAAAAAATAGTAAAATCCATTGGGATAAATCAATATCAGGACAAAATTTGGAGACATCTGATCTAACACATAATTGTTGGTGGTTCAGTAGAACAGAACCTTCAGTGTCTTGTTAAGAAGGCCCTAGTTTCATTATCATGCAATGATTCCCTTATTATACTATTAGTGTGTCAAATGATTCATTTATGGGAAGAATGGAAATTTTCATGCTGATAAGGCCCCATTTATATCATGTGAGTCACACTATGTCGATGCAGGATTCTATGAGAAGAAAGGAAACTGACACTAAGTCGATGGTGTTGAATGGGTCACCACCCCAAATGGTTTGGGAATGATCCCCACTGACCCCTTAAAGAATCTCAAAAATTAATACTTACTTACCTTCAATCAAGGTGAGTGCATAAGTCCAAATTCAAATGTGTATTCAGCAGTCCTCATGATTTCAGTCATTGACACCGAGCTTAATAGTTTTGAAATATTCATTAACCCCCAAAATGATGGTGAATTCTCCAATAGAAAAACCCTCAATCCACCTTCAGATATCCTGGTAATACCTTCCTCACCTTCTAAGGAAGAATATAAATAGTAAACTCCCCCATCCCTTATCCCATCCTCTCCAATGTTTCAAGGAGATCCCCTATTGGTAACCGGACCCAAGGAAGTCGCTCTGTACATTAAATTCCAAGGTGTCGACTCCTCTATTGAATCTATAAAACACCTCCTTATACTTTTCTTCCCATAAAAGGAAGAAGAATAATATGATGAGGAGTAATATGAGGAGAAAGTGGAAGAAGTTATTAGGGAGTCCCCCCCTAGAATTTGAAGAGGGCATATCTACTACCATTCAAGAGCTCCGAGAAATAAATATGGGTATCGAGGAAGACTTGAAACCTAATCTAATTATCGTGGTCATGTATTCTGATGATCAATAATCATACACCTACTTCCTAAGGTATAATAGATATGTTTTCTCCTGGAACTAAAAATAAATGCTAGCCTTGATCCTGAGGTGGTCACTCACCACATGGGTCTACCGGAAGACCATTGTAGCTACAGGAAAGTGGCTAAAAGGATGCACTTGACACATATTGCCAAGATAAAGGTTAAAATCGACAAGTTCATCAGATCCAACTTCATTTAGGAGGTTCATTATCCCATATGGTTGGCCAATATAGTCGCCATCAAAATGAAGAATGGACAAATCAGAGTCTGCATCGATTTTGAAGATCTCAACCAGGACTATTTGAAAGATGATTTCACAGTCCTAATCATAGAATTTCTTATCAATAAAACTTCCAAATATCATGATATCTCTTTAATGTATAGATATTTAGAATATAACAAAATCTAAATATCATATTAAGATGAATAATCCACCATGTTTAGGCCCCGAGAGAGTATTTTTCTATAAGGTAATTCCATTCCGTATGAAGAATTTTGGCACCACATATCATTGTTTCATGAATAAAATCTTAAAACCCTTCATGGATAAGTTCATTGAATCTTATATCAATGACTTGGAGGTCAAATACAAAAATTATCATACCACCTATCAGATATTGAAGTAATCTTCAACAAACTACGACAACGCAGCCTAAAAATGAATCCCTTGAAATGTGATTTCAGTGTTACATCGAAGAAATTCCTCAAAATTTCCATGTGCCATCATGGCATGAAAGTTGAACCAGATAAGACAAAGGATATCCTTGGAATTTCAACTCCTCATAAATTAACTATTTTAATAGGAATTCAGTGAAATCAATCTTACATTTGGTAATTCATATCCAACATCATAGGGAAATGTTTTTCATTTACCAGTTTGATGAAAAAAGCGGTTGCATATTAATGGACTGAGAATTTTCATGAAGCATTCGATAGTCTAAAAAATATCTCTTAATTCTTCTAGTGTTAATGTTTCCCATCAAAGTAATACCACTCATTTTTTTTGTTATTGCCTTAGATCGATCTCTAATCACATTACACATAAAAAAGAAAGGTAACGGTAGTGAAAACTACCTTTATTTTCTCATTCACACCATGATTGAAACTGGGACTCCATACTCATATATTGAGAAATGTTATTTGGAACTAATATTTTCGGTTCAAAATCTGAGGCACTATCTGCAACAACATAATGACCATTTTTTCTATTGTAGAAACCCACTAAAATATACACATAGTCATACAATGATTACTGGACATATGTCATGATGGGAAGTCATCTTGAAACATTTTGACATACAGTTCATCCCTCATAAATCCATCAAAGGCCATGAATTAACAGATTTCCTAGAATAGCACCCCTCTATAGAAATAACATCATTGGATGTTGAACTAATTGATGAAGAGTTTTTATATGTTCAAGATGACCCCATTCATGGGAGATTCATTTTGATGATGTATCTATAATCCTGATAGGAAAAATGATGGAAGACCCCGTTCTCAAAAAAATTAGGCTAGGATTCATGATGATATCCCCCCAAAAGGATGTATTTCCTTACTCCTTTCTGTTGTCATAGGGGTTCAAAAAAATGATATAGATTATCAAGCTATCATTAAAGGAATAAAACTGGCACCTTATGTACAACTAAAACAATTGAAAATAAAATGTCATTCAGAAATGATCATCAAGAACGTCAATGGTGATTATTCTTTCAAAAGGGAAGAATTGATCCCTTTGTTTGATCATGTTCAAGGACTAATGGTGGAATTCTCTTTAGAAATTAGATTAATGAATGTCCCATTGTCACAAAATACCCAAGTCGATGCATTAGAACATACAACCATACCTCTATCCAATCTAGAATGAGATGAAATGGTCATCAGCATTGCACACTGTTAGATGGTCTCAGCATTCATTCAGGACAACAGGGAAGAAATTGATGAGATTAGTCCAATCTCGAGCCTTATAGTTCTACCACTGGCTGGATGACACCCATTGTGATCTATCACCAAACATGAGAGATCCCACTAGAATGGGTCAGAAGGGAACAAATTTTGAGATGAGTAGTTAATGTTTTCATGTATGATAGTATAAATCAACAATAAGTCCCCTATAAGTGGGTCCATGATGTGTTCTTTCTAAGATGAATTGATTGAGTAGAAACCACCACCATTATGGAGGAAATTCTCACTAGATCCCATGGTGTACGTTAATAAGGATCCAAGATTTCCCACCACATTCAGAAGCTTGGATACTACTGGCCCACTGTGATGCAGGACTGTATTGAATTCACCATAAAGTGTCATTCCAATCAAGTTCATTCCAATTTCATCCTCTAACCCCCAGAGTTCCTCCAAAAATCTAAATACTCCTAGACATTTCCCATATGGGAAATGGATATCATGGGATTTTATCCTCCCGCTACGGCCAAGCAGTTCAATTATATTCTCACAGCAACTGGCCTCTTTTCCAATTGGTTAGAAGTTATGCCCCTCAATGAAGTTAGGGAAACATGCATTGTAATCTTTTTGAATGACAACATCATCAAAATATTTGGTTTCCCTCATATAATACTAATAAAAGAAGACACAAATTTCTATTATGTTTAATTTGAGAAACTATATCATGAGTATAGTATCAATACCAACCATTCATCCTACTATCATGGAGAGGTCAACGGATAGATAGAGGCATTCAATAAAACCCTATCCAATATACTTCAAAATATGGTAGATAAATATAATAAATCATGCCTATAAAATATCCTCCATGCTTTGGGGGATTACTACACCATGACCCACACCACCACCCAATAAACCCCATATTCACTAGTATACAGGATGGAGATGGTCCTACCCATTGAAGTTCAATTACCCTCACTCTGTGTGTCCATCTAGGATCAATTATTCATAGATGAGTAATTCCAAAAATGTCTAGATGAACTGGAGTGTCTTGATGAAAAGATATTTCATACCTTGCACCATTTTGAGATTTATCAAAACTGAATTGCACAAGCCTTTAATAAGAAGCTTCACATCCAATCTTTCCTTGAAGGAGAAATAGTGTTAGTCCACAGAACTCTGATGATACTTGCTATGAAACCTCAAAAATTGGAGCCCAAATGGGAAGGACCATATTTCATACACAATATCTACTACCATGAATCTTATTCATTAATATAAATGGATAGAAAACTAATTACATCTCCTAGCAATGCAATATTCTAGAAGAAATATTTCATGTATCCCAAAGAGAAACCATCATGATTGAATGATGTAAACTGCATGATAAGTGTCCTAATCGCATGAAATAAAACTTCAATATGTAAAGTCCTCATTATATGATATTAAACATCATACGAAACATCATACTAACCAAATGATGTTAAACTGTATAGATTTTGTTCCTCTAACATTATAGTAAACTGTGCTTCCATCGGTCCAGTTGCAAGATGTTAAACAACGAGATAAAATATGCCTTTTATTATATCATGTGACAAATTTTCTCACTGCGTGATGTCAAACTATATGGTGAAAAAATGTGCTCACCTGAGAGCACATTTCCTCTGGAATTGGTCACCTAATAAACCATGATACAGAACTACATACAGCTTGATTGCTATCTATAAAAGATATGTAGAGACACCTAGAGTTTACATCTTGGTCCATACACTAAAAAATAATTGTTAAAAATGACTTGTATCTATATACATGGGTCATACCTGTTTAGGGAACATCATGAAAAAAATTCCCCCCTCCTCGCGTACAAGCTAAACCAATGTAGGTAGGTTTATTTTATGAACAAAGTGTGGCTTGATTCCTATTTGGACGAGGTATGTAGTGACTATTAAGAATCATGTCCTATCCCCAGCCACAGGTAAAAACTAAATGTCCCCATCTCTTGTACATGAATTTAAGATCTATGAAGGTGATCCTAGGGTTGAATTCCTCATATAGGGATCCCCAAAAGAATTAAAATTCCCCAACATATGATCCAAATCTATGTAGGAAAACTCTATACTCCATGGGTAATTGTGATAAGAATGTTTCTTACATACTCGAGATCATCATTTCCATTCATCATACTATGTTCCCCAATAAATTTTGAATCTCGTTAAACCTCCATGAACATCGGAAATGGATAGTCAATGTCTTGAGGACACATTTTTTTGACTTTGCATAATATTCCCCAGTGGATCTCCATAAGTTTACCACAAAAAGTCATGAAAACCCAAGTAAAATTCATCCTTTAGAGATGATTTTCCTACTTTCATAATCCCTAATGGCTTCCATGACCCATGTCATTTCTATAGATTCAAAAAATCCTGGATCCATGGTTTACACTACCCTCCCCCCCATGTTCAGAGTATGTTAGAATATCCCTCGAAACAATTTCCCTCTACTCGGTCATGGTTTCTATGAAAATTCCTCCCCACAACATGACATTAAACTATGCTTCCATTATCATCACCAAATAATATTAAACTACAAGGAACAATGTATTAATCACTCCACAAACTTAAAAAACCCCTATATATGGATCTGACCTATTCTATGAGTTTTTCATTAAGAACTATGTATGGATTGATTCCTCTTATCACATGATACGTAGTGAAAACCAAAATATCTTCCTAGTCTAGCGACCCCAATTATAAAATGATCATATCCATGGTTATGTCATCCTAATGTGGGGAATTAAAACCGACACTGACCCTTTTTTTCTCACACCGAGCACAACCCACGTGGGCTTAGGGACCTTAAAAGGGGATTCCCCATAGATAAATATCAAATCAATCCATAATAATTGGTAATGGGGGGAACAACCTTAAAAGGAACGTTAGGGTTTTCCTCCTCACATTGGGAAAACCAAAGTCTTAACTGTATGATATTAAACTTCAAGGTTCCCCAAGAACTACTTTTGGATTGATTCTTGTACAAGTAGGATATTTAGTGATTCTAGGATGGTGGATCTCTATCACAACCAACCCCAAATGAAACAAACATAACAAAAATTCCCCTCTCCCTATGTATGAATCAGGTCTATGTCGGATGTTCCCAACTATTTGGGTAATCATGGTTTGAATTTTTCTAATATGTCTAGACACATCGTTTCCCTTTATCAAAATCTGTGCCCCAAAATATTTCAGATCCCCATAAACCACCATGACCATTGAAAATGGATGGTCAATGTGCTAAGAAAACCATTTTTTGACTATGAAAAATATTCCCATGAGGCTCTATATGAGTTTCCCACAAAAAATCTTTTTCATCCAAAGGTAAATTTTTCCTCAGAAGAGGTTTTATCATAAATTCTTAAACCCCAATAAATTTCATTCCTCATATCATTTCTCCTGATCTGAGAACCCCTGAAAACATGGTTTACACTCCCCTCCCCCCTCACATCTTGGTCTGGTCATGACATCTAAGATCAGTTATCCTCCCTTTAATCAAGGAATCTATATCGACATCCTAATCAAATGACATTAAAACGGCATGATGATTGATACCTAATGTTCATCCATAGTTTTAACCACAACAATGATTGTAAACACCACTTTCCAATGTATGGGTTAGTCCTGTGTGGAAAATTTCTTGGAATAGTAAAGAATATTTCCCCCATGTTCCTATGCATGAAATTAATCCACATAGGTAAATCCAATATGTGTCCCGCCTCATTGGTGATCTTGTATACAATGTGAAAACACCCCATTCCTATGTGTGAACCAGACCCACATATGTAGAAACCTTAAAGGAAATATATACAAAATCATGCCTCTTATAAAATGATACATAGTGACACAAGAATCTCACATCTCGGGTTCAATCATGAAAAACAATTGCCCCCTCCTTTCATGTGCATGTTCTAGACCTACATATATAACCTCCTCACACATGTACGAGGAGAACATATCTCCCTATTCCTAGGAAATTTCAGCTTGAAATACCCGTTTCATGTTCAGGAACACCCTTTTTATTAAACCATACTCTATGTCCAGAAAGTTATGAATCCCCTTATTCATCCCTAACCATAAAAAATATAAGGTTAGTGTCTTTAGAAAACATTTATTGGACTATGCATAATATTCCATGGTGGCTCTGAATAATATTCCCACAAAACAGGTCTATAAAACAAATAAAAAATCTTCCTTAGGATTGGATTTATCCTACCTATGTATTCCCTTATGTTTTCCACATCCCACCTCATGCCCCAGTTTTGGAAACCCCCTGGTTACAATTCACACCTTTTCACCCCTTTCATGCCTAAAGATGATAAACATTCCTAGTCAGACTACCATAAAAATGGTGAATCATTTACCCCCTTTGTCAGAGAAAAATAGCTTTAAATCATAAGTCTCGAATGTCATAGTTGCATGAAATTAACCTGCACCATGATTCAACCCTCGTTTTCATAAGAAACATATGTCAACGAGTTTTCTCTTATTCATAATCTCAATTGATAAAAATTCCTACATACTTTTTAGATACCACTCCTTTGATAGGACACCCCATATGGTCTTGAGAAATCCAAATTTCCATAAAATTACTTGGACATCGGATGTGTAGGGCCAGTGTTATGAGGAAACCTTTTATTGACTATGCACAATATACCCTAGTGGCTCTGTATAATTTTCCCCAAAAAAAGGGTATGTTAACCAAAGGAAAATTAATCCTCATGAGAGGATTTTCCAACTTATTTATGCTCCAATGGCTCTCATTCCCTATATCTTGACTCGCATACTAAATCAAAAATCTAGGTCAAGAAAAATAACTCATGCATATTTGAAATTATTAAGGAATTCACATCTAATAAACCCTATTGGGGCCCTTTAACCATAATTCATGTTAAAACATATTTTACTTAAAACATTAGTATTGTTAGTTTTCATTTACAAGACTCCAAAATACCCAAAAAAATAGGTATAAAACATTCCGTGTTGAAAACATCCAAAGGGGAACCTAGAAAAATTTCAAGTACATGCTCACTAAACCTATGTTTTTCATGGTTTAGGAGAAATCATGAGTAATCATGAATCAAAGGAGCCACAAAATCTTGTTAGGTAAAAAACCCACAAAGGGATACCTAAGAAAAAGTCAATTCATACCCGTTAAGCCCACACCAAATCGGATTTAGGAAAAAAAATAGGGCAATAATGGAAAAGACACATGACTTGTGGTGATTTCCATGTAACCCTAGATATAGACAGTCTATTCCTATTGGATCCCTTGATTTAGGAAACAATTGAAGAATTATATGATTGCTTCCACTCAATTTTCCTGGATCATGATTTAAATAAATATTTAGTGAAGATTATCATTATGAGAGTGATCAATTATAATTGATTGATATTGTAGGAAAATATAAAGGATATGCAGTGGAGAACAAGAAAGTTTACATTAAATTAAATAGTATTGAAGGAGAATCCACACCATGGATCCTTCCCCTGATGTTAAAAAAAGAGGGGGTCATAGAATAGACTAAAATAATTACAATGAATCCCAACATGTTGGGGCCATCAAATTAACCACCCTCTAATGTGGGATATCATAGTATTATTCTAGAGTATCCCTTTCCTCAGCTTCATCTTCAACTAATGAACAGACGTCTTTAACAATGGCCCTAAGATCTCATCATTTTGTTTTCATGGCCTCTAAATTGGAACTTGTTAATGATAGTTTTACCTTCATCCTGGCCACATGTTCCTCAAAATCCTACATCTCTTCTGTTTGGGAAATCATTTTTCTATAAGAATTTACTTCCTCAGCCTACTGGTGGTGAAACTCATTATTAATATCCTAAAAGTCCTATTATTTATGATGATAGGAATTGAACTGAATAAGGCCACCTTCACAAGAAGTTATATCCTCTCGAGATATGATGATTTGGTATGTGTGAACGTGTATGTGATGATAGTTAAAGCCACTGGATCATAAATTAATTAACAATTACTAAATGGTGTCCTCCTTGTAAAAAAAATCTACCATGGGAGTTTCATTGATGATAGTACATATTTGATGCCATGACCATCTCCACATAACCCGATATTCCCTAATAGCATTAGAGCCTCTTATTTACTCCACCATGATGGGTATATAATATAGAAGTGCAATTATGGAAGATGGAGTCACCCTAAATTGAGTTACCCAAGAAAGGAAATCTACATCTCTGTGGGTGGTTCAATTTTGGAGGCTGAGTAAAAAGGGTTGGCTATGACTTTAGAAATTCCCAGTGATGTTCCACTCGGGATGGCCTCAGTAGGAACACAAAAAATGGAAGCCAAATATATGGGGTCTAAGTCACTCCCCCTACATATAGGATGTCTAGATGAATCCCCCTCATAATTCAGGTGATAGAGAACATAACACCTTCTTACAACAGGAGTGGAGGTGGATGTCACAGCTGTCATAAGACTAGAAGCCACCAATGATCTCTAAACTCATCCAACTAACCTTGGTATTACTCCATTTGGATAAAAAATAAAAATAAAATTGATCATACTCCCATGATAATTAGGTTGAACCCATTGTGGGGGGAATAAGGACTTACATTCCAGTCTTCATGCATCATCATTAGCTATAATTGGAAAAGTATTACTGAGTGAGACTACCTCTTAACCTGAGTAAATGGGAGAAATGTGATCTACTCTAGGCATCCAATTTTACTTGAATATATATAAGGTATATAGGGTTCATAAATGGTTATTTTTTCTATGAGGGCGTTCAAGATTCTGTCTCATAGCACAATGATATAGGAATGTTCTTTTGAAGATCCCCTTCTATCATCTGCCACTGATCCATGAGGTGACAGGTGAGGGGAAAAATAAAAATGAGAAAAATCACACATTAATTCAATTATGATTTTGATAGTCAAAGATTTGGGATGAACAATTGAAATTTTGAGTATTTCTGGGTGGAAATTAGAATAAGGAACCATCGTAGTGTACCGATACTCATAGAAAGAAGAATGTTCTTCTATCCAGCGATAAAAAAATGAAATGACCTCCTAAGATGATATAGAGATCTTTCTTCTTGTATCGGCCCCAGTAATTCATATATATGGGTGAGGGTGGGGAGGACTAAATTTATATCTTTTCTTTATTACAATGTAACAACCATCATCATGTTGTAAATTTTAACACCAGTATAAATGTCGCAATAGGGGAAAATACATCTACCCAATAGCATGGAAAATAAAACTACAAGTCTAATCTCAGATGACACGTCTAATCGGATTTAATATCCCCATGAGGTGTAAAAAACTACATTAGGAGTACCAAATTATGATCCTAGAATGAATCGGGATTATTGAGTTGGATGTCTCCAGCTATGAGAGACTTTGGTCTCAGTCCATTCATTTTAAAAAATAGTTTAGTCCAATTTTCAAATGAAATGAGGGAGTGGGAATGGAGGGGTTGACCAAGTCATCCCTCTTTCATGATCAACACATCCCTAACAAATTGATATACTATCTCTATATTCTCCCAAATATTGGCCTCCATTAAGAATTCAGCATACATACTTCCAAGGATAGTAAGTCCCCCAATCTAATAGATATCCCACAAACAAATTCCCACTTCAACATGGGATAAGTGGAAGGTATTGGTTCTTTATCACCAATGACTAAGAATTCCATGATTCATCTCTCTCAGTGAATAAATTTAAAATTGGGAAACCTATGATTCCCTGGACAAGTTAACATCCTCCAACTGTTTGGATAATTCCACGTAGTTTTGATATACCCCGAACAACCAAACCCATTCATTAGAAAAACACCCTTCAGATTGAAGATCCCATTTGGAGCTCTACCCCATTAGTATTAACTTGAAGAAGGTTGAAAATGTATGGATAATCATGGTTTATGGATTAAAATCATGTATTATGGCTATATTTATTACATTTCCTCCACATGGAGCCATTTAAGATGAACACGTCTTCCTAGTCTGAATCAGACATGATCTCCCACATGGAAAAAATGTTCTTCTGATTATGCCCACCAGACATCTCAAGGTGACCAAAAAAATGTTCTGGTCAACTTGTGGAAGGATAGCGTCATCTTGGAGTCTGAAGCTATAAAATGGAAATCTACTCAATGGTTGGTAGACCATAAGTTCTGGTGGAAGGAATTATTTCAAAGTAATCTCCTTAGGGATAACACAAGACCATAGATCATCTTCAAAATTCTCAACTATTGTTTTTATTTTTATAATCACATTCATGGATATAATAGGGAGATCCATTATCTTTCATTTAATAGATCATCTAGAGTTAGTTTCAAAAAAAATCAGTGAAGGGCTACAATATTGGTCTACATACGGATGATTTGCGGAAGGTATCAACCTGTAAATACTTAGTAGGTAGAATGGAAGACTGAAAATCATTGTCCAGTGAAGTTATGGTTCATGGAATGAATTTTACACAAATAGTTTACATTTATGTGGAGGATGGATCTCACCCTTCATCGATTAAGTGTTTCTAGTTCACGGGTGAAAATTTCTTGTTTGTGGGTGAAGGCACCCGCAAGGGAGATAGTATGAAGAAACTCTATGTGGTTAGGGATTCGCGAGAGCACTAAGATCACTAGAAAACATGGTGAAAAAAATTATTTGTCCCCCCTATATATAGGTGTTTTCCCGTCCTATGGGTCCACTAGTGTATTAAAAACTAGTTCAAATTAGAATCATTTTCAGCATCAGAATAGCCTAATATTCATCCTAATTAGAACCCATTATAATGGAAGGCATTGTTTGGGTCCTGAATATTCATCATAGAATAAGAACACTTTTGACAATGGAATAAATATAAATTGAATTAATGGTTGAAGATAAAATTGATCAAATAAAATGAAAATTACAAAGGGAATAAATGACACCGCGAAGCAAGGGTTCCTTTGTAGATTTCCAGTCATTATGGAGGTTTTCTAATCCACAAAAGCCGCATGAAAAAACAAATTCCATGGGAGGGGTGGACCTAACAACGCCCGAATATGATGAAAAGTCTCTTTCAAAAAGTAGTGGTGATATCTTCTCTCACAAATGATCACCCCACGAATGAAATCATTCTCTATGAATGGTGGAGTTTTGAGCTCCCACAGACGAAATGAAGTCATCTGTGGAGTAGGGTGTATATTTTGAATCCCAAAAAGGAACCCGCTGACCTAGTCCTTCATGGGATTCATCAAAAGACACTTGAGGTCCACCTAGAACGATTGGATACATCGGTATCTAGTTCATCTGCTTCTCTATAAATAGAACCTAAGGGGAACTGATAGAGGGATCAGAAGATTGAGATATTGAGGCATGTGAATATTGATAAATCTACAAAGGAGGCACCCCTACAATGATTATGTATAGGTAAAACCCCACCACATAGAATTAATGAGGAATAACTATAATAAATTTGTAGTCTGAGAACCTAATATCCTTTTAGGTATACTTCCCATAAGGAGGAGAACCAATACCTTTTTTGTCAATTAGGAATCCCTCGTAGAAAAATTTTATGTGGGTGGAACCCTAACCTGCATAGAAAATCACTCCCATGTAGGAACTCAGTCCCACATAGCACCACACTACGTGGATGGAACCCGGTTCCGCCGAGCAAAGCACTACACGGACCGAACCCAAGTCTAAAAACCACATAGGTATATATATGGATCCCTTACCTGAAAATAGGAACACTACACTGAGGGAACCCCACCCCATATGAGAACATGCTATGTTGAATGGGTCATCCTATGGTGTTCCACTTTCCAGCTCAAGATATGCCCTTCTGTCATATCATCGCCCCAAACCAGCCCAATTGAATCAGTTCAAGGCCTCTTCCAAAGCCACTAGACATTTATAATAAGATCACCAGGCACATTAGTGTGCCCTTTAGAGTATAAAACCCCTAGTAAGTATATTCATGTGGGTTACCCCAGCAGTAAGGCAGAACTTTGGAATAACTTTGAGTATACATTCTCATGGTAACAAAGGTCTCGACATTGGGGTGCTCATGTGAACCTACCCATTCTAGGGATTATGGTTAATCACTAGCCTTCCCCTTTGATTATGGATTTTGTTAAACATAAGAGATCCTAATTGTATTTCCTTTTGATGAGAAATAATTCTCCTACACATTCTGAGAACCAATTTTAGGGAACTCTTCCCAAGTTAAGACCCTATAATTCTTGAGGGTGGTTGTACACTTTCTCTTATTTTCCTCATCTAGGGGAATATTTGATTAGATCAATTAATATGAATATACAGTATATGAAAACAAGATAGGAAATAGGAATGATTCATACCCCTATCTCTTCCCATTTGGGCTCCATCACCATCCACCAGCGAACAGAGCAGGATGTGTGATCTTCAGATCCATTGACTCCTATTATTTTTCACACCAATCATGACTCACATGAGCTTAGAGGTTGGTGGTGATCATGGAATCTTCATGGTCACAAAATTCAAATGGGAATTCTATCCTATTTAAGCCCCGAACAAAAATCAAATAGGCGTCGTATATGGTAAATCCAAAATCATATTAAATCCAAACGGGTAGCTCTTATTCATAGGCCCTAACTTCGAAAACTACTTGGAATTTGATTCCAACTAACTAGGATATATAGGAAACCTCCCTAAGGGTAAATACCAATAATCATCTTATATCATCTATTACATCATTCTCACATTGTTTCAATTTCATCCTCACTACATGACATTAAACTAAATAGGATCCCGAACTACGTGGGCTTTGATTACAAACTAATTAAGATACATATGAAGCATTCTAGAGGTCCAAACGTAGCACTCAAATCCACCACAATGTTCTATGGACACATCCCTAGTATGATCATGTCTACCCAGAAGTCCACATCTCTTCTGGGTCCCTTGGGATTCCTCAGCATAAGTCCTTCATCAAATCTTGAATTTCAACCTTCATCCTGGATGTCCTTGCTGCATGATGTTAAACTACATGGTTAAGTCCTCATCACATGACATTAAAAGGTGATGTGTCCAATTTAGTTTCCTAGAACTATGTGGGTTCTAATTTCTCTCACTATGGTACATAGGAAACCCATCTCAGGGGTTTGATCCTGGTATTCAAGACACTTCTGCCCCCTGGATGATGTTAAAATCCCAAGCACCCCACCATGAGGCTTAAAACTAGTCTTGTCTCAATAAACAACCAAGGAATTCATGATCTATCCATGAAAAGGTAACATTGGGGAAGAACCTTGGGTACAAACAAATATCATAATTGATGGAGAGCCTTAGATAAATATAAATTATTCCAAACCCACATGTATTTATGATTCATCTTGTGACTTAGGGGTAGTTCGCGGATATATTCTTGGGAATGAACCAAGGATTCATGAACATATAAACATGGATTAAATTTATAAGAGAGTTTCATAGCATGAAATTGTCCCCCCATAGGGTGCGATAATCTTGAGCTCCCATCCTCTCGACTAATGTGAGTTATTATGTTTCATTGGATAAATCATCCAACGAATGCCTACTTTTGGAAATAAGGTCGATGAATCTTGGATCTAAGAACCGTCTGGTGTTTATGGATCTATGAACAAACCCATTGGAGACCATTTAAATATATTACATCTATGATTTTAGAAAAAATCAACCCCTGTAATTGATCATTAGGAACAATATTTTTTGTTAAACACTTTCGGTTTTTGGGGGTTTTAGATTTTTAGTGGTTTTAGGGAAAGGAGGGTGCAACGCCAGGCTATTCCTAGCCTCCAAATATTTATTGGAAAAAAGGAACTTCAGATAAGGGAGGGGAGGGATCATAAAACCCACACCCAAAATCCCTTAACAACCCCCAAATAACCAAAATAGAAAACCCCAAAAAGAAGAACAAGTCATTCAAAATCACCACGAAAGTCAGAAACCGAATCTTCACCATAAGGTTTACCCTATGCACCATATCCAAGATCCAAATTATCAAAGTAGAAGTACAAATATTCCGTTGTGCCCATAGATTCCCATCCCTGACTCAAAATCCTCATGATGTTTGAAGAGAGTTAGGAGATCCTCCCTACGTCTAGATTGCTCTGGGGTGTGTCTATGCTCCTGTTTGTTAACATTGACTTTTAGTTAGGATACATTTTATGATGCCTGAGTACCCATGGGTCTGGGAAGAGTGGAGTAATCCTGCTTTATCCTCCTTTTCAAGGGGCCCAGGTAGGAACCATCATCTAGATTTGTATCCCTCTCCTAAATGATCATACCCTTATTTTGATTCAACCATATAACATCCTCATAGAAGGGGTATTGATTAGGGATGAAAAGGGATTCTTGGTTAAGAAAACACTCAGTATGAACCCCATACTATGACATGCAAGGGAACACTAGGCCAGGTACCCTGAGAGCCAGACAGGGATCAGGCACCACATCATCCATCACCACCTGCAGGTCCTTATCCGCTTTCAATGTAGGACTCCCCATGTCACAAACTGGGTTATCCACCTCCACTTCAGGTAATGTAGGAGAAAAATTTCCCTATTCCCCAGGAAGCTTGTCTCCCTGGTAAGAAGTCTCATTCTCAGCATACCCATCACTATTGTGCATGATCACCTGCATCGCCCTTTTCTCCTGCTCACTAGCACCATACGAGCTTCCAATGGTGTCACTAGCCATCTGGGCTACCATCTCTCCTCCACGCATTGCACATGCCCCATTCTGCATAACACCTCTTGGGACTACTGAAGCCTCACTGATTTGTCCTTCCTCATCCCCCGCACCATCACTATGATCCTTAAACTGGGGATATTCTTGCACATCATGCCTATGGAAATCTTAACCAAACAAAGGTTCCAAATACACCAAGGGGCCCTTTTCATCCACGACGAAAATAGACCTAGAAGCATTCACAACCCTAGTAACAGCTACCTCCCCCTGTTCCTCCACCACCCCCTACTCCTCTTCATCCCCTTCTGCCTCATCCTTGTCCTCTGAATCCACAGAACCAAGACAATCAAACCTATTACACAAGGGGGACCCACCAAATTCCAACACATCTGTATGTCCAACATACCCACTATAAGATATCACGAACTCTTATCCCTCATCCCCCCCTCCCAAGCCCACAACATCTCCAAGATTCCCCAGATGTTGTACCAGCCTCTCACCAGCCTCTTCATGCCCACTTCAATTCCAAGGATCCTTCATGTACAGACCACCAAAGGGTGACACCATCACCATCCCTTGTGTAGTAGCCTCTCCCTCTAAGGATAGCGAGACAGACCCATGGAACAACGAAACACCATCTCAGGCTTGTACCTTCATTCCCTACCCACCCGAAGCATGTTACTCCACTCTTCCATCCTACCCCTGCTCCTACAAATCTTCACTGCACAACCTATGGGACCTCACAACTTCCTCTATCTCCATTACTCCCTTCCTATGCACACTATCCAGATTCTATTTCAATCTCTCACACACCTGAGAGACCTTCAGTCCAGTGGATTTCCTCAACATTTCCTTCATCACTGGAATCACAGTCACAACATTAATTTGATCATCCACAATCAATGGTCGTTAATCTATCCCAAAAACCTCATGATCCCCCTCCATAACTCATTCACTACTACCCCCTCATCTACAAGCAGTGTTTGAATGACCTAGTCGCTTACATGTAGAGAATAATGCAACAAAGGACTCCACCACTACCAGTTGTTTGTAATGAAACTCATTGCCAACATTAATCCACCCAAAATTAATTAGAGGTTTGGAGACATCCAATTCAACACAAACTCTTGGGGAAACTAGGTGGTAGATAGATTGAGTCCAGCTATCCGAACACAAGTACTGGCCCACAAGATTTCCAAGAATACAGGTAATGGATAGATTCTAAAATGGAAGAGGGAGTTCGGGGAACCTAACCCATGAAGCAATTAACAGTGAGTCCTGGTTCATGTGTAGGTCAAAACTCCATCAAAAGAGGATGAATCTGACTCCATTGAGGATTCCAGGGGCCATGGACCAAGAACGGATCAGATATTCCTCTGTTGAGAACTGAATCATAAAATGGAGGCCATCCAATAACCCTACTATCACCCGATCTTCAAGATTCCAATATCCAAAAACAAATATGTCAAAAGACTCCACTGAGGGTCATTGCTTCATGAATCAGGCAACCTAGGTCAAGCCAAGAAGCGCATAGGCCACATGGAACTACGAGACTGATAAGTATAAATGAGGGTAGCCTTCATAAAAGTAAGGGACCTTTGGGAAAAGATCAATTCAAGGGAAGGAGGAAGAAAATTAGGCCCCAGAGGAGAGATGAAGGCTACGTTCTGATCAATATCGAGCGAAAGTCCTTCCCCCGAAGGGGCAGGGGAGGAAGGATCACCACCCGCATTTTCAAGGGGTTTTCAACACATTTAGGTTTTAGTTATTTTATGTTCTTTTAGGGGATTTTATGGGTTTTTATGTTTTTTTAGGTATTTAGGTTTTTAACTTTATATTTTTTGTTTTTTACAATTTTTAGGGTTTTTTGTTTTTATGTTTTTTATGTGTTTTTTGGGTTTTTAGATATTTTAAGGTTTTAAGGTTTTTAGGGGTGTTAGGGTTTTAAGGGGTTTTAGGGTTTTTTGGGTTTTGGGGTTTTGGAGTTTTAGGGTTTTTAGGGTTTTTAGGGTTTTTATGGTTTTCATGAGTTTAAGAGGTTTTATGGGATTTATAAGTTTGAGGGTTTTTTTATGGTTTTAAGGTATTTGATTGATTTTTTAGAGTTTTTATGGGTTTTAGAGTTTTCAGGGTAATTGTTGGTTTAGTTCATTTTTAGGGTTTTAGGTTTTTTAAAGGGTTTTAGTGTTTTAAAAGGTTTAGAGGTTTTTTGGTTATTATGTGTTCTATTGTTATTATGGGTTTTAGGGCCTTTTTATAATTTCTAGTATTTTTAGGTGTTTTAAATATTTTTAGGGGTTTTTAGGGTTTTAGGGGATTTGGGGGGTTTATGGGGATTGGGGTAATTTTGGTATTTTTTTGGGTTTTTAGAGTCTTTTAAGTGTTTTTAGGTTGTTTTAGGGTTGTTTTGGGTTTTTTGCATTTTTTGGTTTCTATGGTTTTTAGCGCATTTATAGGGGTTTTAGTGTATTTAGGTTTTTTAGTATTTTAGGGGTTTCTTTGGGTTTTTAGGTTTTTTAGGGTTCTTAGGGTTTTATGGGGTTTTAGGTTTTACAGTTCTTGTATGTTTTTATTGGGGTTTTAGGGATTATTAGGATTATTCTATGGTTTTTGGGTATTTTAAAGATCTTTAGGGTATTTTAGTTTTCATTTATATATTTTAGGGTTATTTTGGGAATTTTGGATTTTATAGTTTATTAGGGTCTTACAGGTTATGTTTTCAGGTTTTTTATTATCTTTTGGTGTTTTAGGGGATTTTATTGTTTTTTGGGTTTGTTATTTCATTTTAAGTGTTTTTATTATTTTAGTGATTTAAAGTTTTTATATATTTTTTGTGGGGTTTAAATGGTTTTAGGTTATTTATGGATTTTAATGTTTTTTAGGTTTTTATATTTTTTAGGGTTTTTATGATTTTTAATGAATTTTAAGGGTTTTAGGTGTTCTTAGGGTTTTTATGCGTTTCTTTAGGTTTTTTAGGGTTTTTAGGATTTTTTAGTATTTATGGGTTTTCATGGTTTTTATAGTTTTTATGGATTTTTTTGACATTTTCCTAAGTTTTAGATATTTCTAAGGATTTTAGGGGTTTAGTGTTTTTCAAGGTTTTTAAGAATTATTGGGTTCTTTGGGTTTTGTGGTTTTTAGAGCTTTTTTGGTTTTTAGAATTTTTTATGATTTTTTAGGGTTCTCTATTGTTTTTATGGTTTTTTAGGTTTTTAGGAATTTTATGATATTTTAAAGGTTTTTTTTGGAGTTTTATGGCTTTTTAAAAATTTTAAGAGTTTTAAGAGTTGTTAAGGGTATTTAGGGTTCTATGGTTAGTAGGGATTTTATACTTTTTTTGGATTTTAGAGTTTTTAGTGATTCTATGGTTTTTAGGGTTTTCAATTTTTAGGGTTTTTTAGATTCATTTAGGGGATTTAGTGTATTTTATGTGTTTTATTGGATTTAAATTGTTTTTAGAGTTTTTAAGAGTTCTTTAGTGATTTTAGGGATTTTTAGCAATTCAAAATTCGAATTAAATAATTTCATGATTGTTTTTTAAATGGTTTTCAAAACCACTGATAAATATTTTATGAAAAATTATTCTTTGGTATTTTTTAAAGCTATCATTAATTTTTTTTATATCTATTTTTTATGTATTTATTTTTTATGATGGTTTTTGAAAAAATGCTGTAAAATATTATTTTTTGGTTATTTTCAATTTATTTTTAGCGATGTTTTATAAAAAACGATGTGAATTATCATTAGATTTTAAAAAAAATGGTTTTAAATTAAGGGGGAAATTATTAAATGATACATATTTATTAATTTTTTATAACTAATTTTATTAATAATATTTATAATCATATAATTTTTATTATTTAAATTTTAACATAATTATAATGTGTTAAATTTTAATTATTTTTAATTAATTGTAAGTAAATATTTGAAACATAAATTAATTATTGGTTCAGTTTAAAGTTAGACTTCATCATCAAATGACCACAACTTTTGATTTGGTTTTCTGTTTTTGGATATTTTTGGTGGTTTTAGAGTTTTCAGTATATTATGTTGGATTTTAGTGTTTGTACTCTTTTAAAGGGGTTTTAGTGAATTTAGGGTTGTTTATGGTTTTTGGTGTTTTTAGAGATTTAGGGTTCTTTTAGTATTTTAGGTTTCTTTTAGGGTTTTAGGGTTCTTTTATGGTTTTTATGGTTTTGTTGGTTTTTAGTGGATTTTAGGGGCTTTATGGTTTTAGTGGATTTTTAGTGTTTTTATGGGTTTTTACAAGTTTTTAGGTTTCTAATGGATTTTAGGGAACTTTAAGGGACTTAGTGTTTTTATGGGTTTTAAGGATTTTACGGTTTTTTTTTGTTTTGTTGTGTTTTTATGGTTGTTATGGGTTTTAGTTTTTTTATGATCATTGTTATTTTATAAGGGTCTCTTAGGGTTTCTTAGGGTTATTCGAGTTTTCTTATGGGTATATAGGGTTTTTTGGGTTTCTTTGGGTTTTTAGACTTTTTAATTTTTTTTGGATTTAAGGTGTTTGTTGGTTTTTAATGGTTTTTATGATTTTTAGGGTTTAAGGGTTCTTTTAGGTTTTTATGAGTTTTAGGGTTCTTTTAGGGTTCTTTTTGTTTTATAGCAGTTTTTGGGATTTTAGGGTTTTTAGGGGTTTTTAGTGTTTTTTGAGGTGTTGGGGTTTTTAAAGGGTCTTCGGGTAGTTTATGGTATTTATAAGGTTTTAGTGTCTCTTATGGTTTTTAGGGTATTTTAGGGTTTGGGATCTTTTATGGATTTTAGGGATTTTAGTTTATTTAGGGGTGTCTAGGGTATTTCATGGGTTTTAAAACATTTTAGGGGTTCTAAATTCTTTTATGTATTTTAAATATTTTTACAGTTTTTAGGGTTTTTAGGGTTTTATTTGTTTTTGGGTTTTTAGTCTTTTTTAAATTTTATATTGGGTTTTCTAGGGATTTCTAGGGTTTTAGGATTTTAGGGTTTTTAGTGGTTTTTAGGGTTTTTATATTTTTATGGGGTTTAAGGGTTTTTTGGGGTCTTTTAGAGGTGTTTTGGGGGATTTATAGGGTTTTAGAACTTTGTTTTTTGGGATTTTAGAGTTTTCTAGTGTTTTGGGTTTTTTAGGGATTTAGCGGTATTTTTTTTTGGTTTTTTGGATTTTTCACTTTTATTACGTTTATTTAAGGATATTAGGGCTTTTTGGGTTTTTTTAGGGTTTTAAGGTTGTAGGGTTTTTAGGGTTTTTTATAGCCTTTAGGGGTTCTGGGGTTTTTTTTTGATTTTATGGTTTTTTTTTTGTTTTTGAAGGTTTTAGACATTTTTGAGTTTTTTTATAGTTTTATGATCTTTAGGGTTTAATGGGGTTTTTTTAATTTTTTTGTTTTTTTCATTTTTTGTGGTATTAGGGTTTTTAGGGTTTTAGTGGTTTTTAGGATTTTAAGGGGTTTGGGGGCTTTAATGGGTTTCATTGGTTTTTTTGCAGTTTTAGGTTGTTTAGTGTAGTTAGGGTGTTTTAGGGTTTTTTGGTATTTTAGGTTGTTTAATGTATTTTTGGGTATTTTAACAAAAATTAGGTTTATAATGGTTTTTAGGGCTATGAAGGCTCTGGTCTGGGCTATTCCTGGCACCCCCCAAAATTTATTAAAAAACACACAAAGACACTGCAGACAAGGGAGGGGAGGGATTAACTGATCCACACCCAAAGCCCCTTATGACCTCAGCCCAAAGGCCCCAAAAATAAAGGAAGAAAAAATGAAAACCAATAATGACATGTTAAAAAAGTCCAAAAGGAATGACACGTCAAATTTATTATGGTTTACAATATTTTTACTGCTTTTCATTTTTTGGGGTTTTTTAGGGTTTTTATGGTTTTTAGTGCATTAAGGTTTTTAAGGTTTTATGTGTTTACATTCATTTAAAAGTTTGTAGGGTCCTTTAGGATCATTTATATTTTTTATGTTTTTATGGTTTTAAGGTGTTTTAGAGTTATCTTGGGTTTTAGGGTATTTTATTGTTTTTTTTGTTTTTAGGGGGTTTCTAAGTATTTAGGGGGTGTTAGTATTTTCATGGTTTGTTATGGTTTTGAGGGGTTTTAGGGAATTCTTGCGGGGTTTTGGGTTTTTAGTGTTTTTATGGATTTTGTGTTTTTATGGACTTTTAGTGTTTTAGGGCTTTAAAGGGTTCTTATGATTTTTTATTGGTTTTATTATTTTCTATTAGTTTTATTTTTTTTATGTTTTTTAGTGTCCTTTGGGTGTTTTATTTCCATTTAGGTTCTTTTAGAGTTTTTAGGGGGTCTATGGTTTTTTATAGTTTTTTATGGATTTAGTGGTTTTTAGGGTTTTTATGGGTTTTTGGATATTTTATAATTTTATGGGGTTTTTATGGTCCTTTAGGGGGGGGGGGGGGTTGGTTTTTTATGCTTCTTTGGGGTTTTTAGTGTTTTTAGGGTCTTATAGTTTTTCTAGGTTCCTTTAGGGGTTTTAGAGTCTTTTTAGGGTTTGGGTTCTTTTACAGTCTTTTAGAGTTTATTTGTTATTTTTAGTTTCTTTTAGGGTTTTATGGATTTTTAGCATACTTTTGTGTTTTCTAGGGGTTTTAGGGTCTCCTAGGGGTGTTAGAGTCTTTTAGTGGGTTTTAGGGTTATTGGGGTCCTTTAGTATTTTTAGGGTTTTAGGGGATTTTTAGGGTTTTAGGGGATTTTTAGGGTTTTTTGGGATTTTAGGGTTTTTTAATATTTTTATGGTTTTAAGGTTTTTGGGGTATTGAAGTGGTTTTAAGTGTCTTTAATGATTTTATAGGGTTTTTAGGGGTTTTACTATTTTGGGGATTTTATATTTTTAAAAGTTTTTCTGATTTTAGGGTTTTTTGTGTTTTTAGGGTTTATGAGTTTTGATGGGTTTTAACTGTTTTTTAGTGTTTAAGGGTTTTTTTGGTTTTTTGTGTTTTTATGATTTTTTGCAGTTTGTAGGTTTTTGAGGGATTTTATCTTGTTTTAGAGATTTTTAAGGGTTTATGGATTTTTGGGATTTTATTGGGGTTCAAAATCTTTTTTAGGGTTCTTGGGGGTTGTTTTTTTGTTGTAAGGTCATTTAGGGTGTTTGCCAAATTTTAAGGGGTTTTAATGGATTTTTAGGAATTTATGGGGTTTTATGGTTTTTAAGGTTTTTAGGTATTTTTAGGCCTTTAAATGGATTTTATGGATTTTATTGTTTTTAATTATTCATAGGTTTTTTGGGTTTTTAGGGGTTTTGGTTTTTTTAGAGTTTTTTTTGGTTTTTAGGTTTTTCAGGTCATTTGAGAATTTTTGGATTTCTTTTGGGGTTTTAAATAGGTTTTTGAGTTTTTAGGGTGTTTTGGGGATTTTAGGTATTTTTAGGTTCTTTTAGGTTTTAGGGTCTTTTAGGGTATTTTAGGCTTCTCGGGTCTTTTACGGTGTTTTATTGTTATAGGGTAATTATAGGTTTTAGGGGTTTTAAGGGGGGGTTACAAAAAGGATATTTTTAGTGTTTTAAGGGTCTTTTAGAGTTTTTATTGTCTTTTTAGAGTTTTTAGGGAAGTTTGTAGTTTTTGGGTGTTTTGGGGGGTTTTATGTGTTTTAGGGGTTTGGGGGTTTTAGGGATTTTTTGGTGTTTTCGGGTTTTATTGGGGGTTTAGTGTCATTTTAGGGTTTTAGGGTATTTGGTGTCTTTTTAGGGTTTTTAAACATTTTAAATGTTTTTGTGATCTTTTTATATTGTTAGGTAATTTAGGATTTTATACGTGTTTAAGAGTTTATTTTGGGTTTAAGGGGGGTTTTAGGGTTTTTAGGATTTTTTTTTTATTTTTAGGGGTCTTAGGTATTTTTAATGGTGTTTTATTGTTTTTTTGTTTTAGGGGTTTTGGTATTTAATTTTTTTATATTATTTAGGTTATTTTAGATGTTTTTAGTTTTTTATTATTTATTTATGGGTTTTAGGGGTTTTAAAGTTCCTTTAGGGGTTCCAGGTGTTTTAGGGTATTTTTGGGGTTTTATAGGTTATTTAATAGGGTCTTTTAGGGTTTTTAGGTTCTTTTATGGTTTTTAGGTGTTTTATGGGATTTAGGGCTTAGGGTAAAAAATTTAGGGTTTACGATGTCGTTTTAGGGTATAAGGTGTAGGATTTTGGGTTTAGGGTTTATGTTTTAAGGTTCAGTGTGTATGGTTTAGGGTTTGGGGTGTAGGGTTTTTGGATTTGAGTATAGGGTATAGGGTTTCATGTGTAGTGTTTAGGTTTTAGGGTGTTGGGTGTAGGATGTAGGGTGTAGGGTTTTGGGTGTAGGGTATAGGTTTTAGGGTTTTAGGGGTTTTAGGGGTGTTGGGGGCTTTAGTGTTTTAGGGGTATTTTGAGTTTTTAATTTTTTTGATTATTTAATGGGTTTTATAGGTTTTTAGGGTTTTTTAGGTTTTATAATCTTTTGGGGGGTTTCATGGTTTTAGGGGTTTTATTGGTTTTATGGGTTTTGGGGGTTTTGGGGTATTTATAGGTTTTTTGGGTTATCTAAGGGGTTTGTGGGGGTGGGGGGGTTATGGTATTCATTTGTTTTAAATCTTTTTATGTTTTTAGGGGTTTTAGAGTTTTTAGGTGATTTTCGGGTTTTTAGTGTTTAAGGTTTTTTTGTGATTTTTAGGTTTTTGTATGATTTTAAGGTGGTTTAGGGTTTAATTTTTTTTAGAAATATTAAGGTTTTTAGGGGTTTTAATGTTTTTATAGTTTTTGGGTGTTTGGGGGTATTTTAAGGTATTTTAGTGTATTTTAGTTTCTTTTAGGGTTTTTAGGGTCTTTTAGAGGTTACTATGTTTTTTTCAGTGTTTTTAGGGGGGTTTTTGGGTTTTTAGGTTTCTACTGGCTATTAAGATTTTTAGGGTTTTAGTGTTTTTAAGAGTTTTTGGGGTTTTATAAATCTTTAAGGTTTATATGGTTGTTTATGGTTATTTTATTGTTTTTTGGTTTTTGGGATCTATTAGTGTGTTTTATAACACTTTTAGGGTTTTTTTGGGTTTTTAGTAATTTTTTGGGGTTTCAATGTGTTTAGGAATTTTAGGATTTGATAGGGTTTTTGGGTTTTTATGAGTTTTAAAGTTTTTAGGGTATTAGGTTTTTTTAGTTTCTTGAGTTTTTTTATATTATTTGTGGTTTTAGTGATTTTTCTTATTTTTAAGGTATTTAAGGGGTTTTAAGGTCATATAGGGTTTTTAATATTCATGTGGATTTAGGTTTTCTAGGGGTTTTTTTAGGTTTTTTAGGATTTTTGAAGTTTCTTAGTGCAGTGGAGGAGAATTTGGTGGGAATTAAATTAAAATTTTATTTAATTTATATTATCCAAAAAACTCAATATAGGATCTCACACATTACATTTATAATTAATTTATTTTTATATGAAGAAATTATTACATAATTTTAAGATCCTTTCTTTGAGGATTATGTTGATATTTGAAAAACCCCTATTTGGATTACCTTCATTGCACTTGGAGGATCCAAGTATATAATCCATCTATTAGTGATCTGAATGTGCTCCTTTGATCTGTAAAAAATGCCAATTTATTTCTGGGTGCTTGCACTGTGAATGAATCATCCTGAAATGTTCATCTTGATCATTCAACTTACTATGAGCTTAATGGAGTCCTTCTAATTATTGAGATAAAGAGAGTAGAAAAATTAAATAGAGATAATTTTTTCAGTTTTAATGATTCTCAATTCTCAATTATCAATTAACACCATAAAATAGACATAACCATCTATTTATTGAGCTAGTGTTTAGGTTAGAATATAGTTTAATTTCATATTATCCCTTAAATAATATAATAATCTTTAACAAATTACTTACCATATAATAATAATAATATTATTTTATGGATTTCACTAACTTGTGTGATGATAAATATATTTGTAGTGATTGAAAAATTAATATTTATCAAGATACATGGTCTTTTATAATTCAACTTCCTTGGTGTTTATTGAATACCAGAATATATATTTAATTAAATATTTATTCATAAACAAATATAATAAATATAATAAATATATTATTAAAAATTCATTTAATAAATATTTATACAATATTTACATAATAAAATAAATAAAATATTTATTACCTTGAGATTATTAGAGATCAATAAAACATGAATAAATTTATTCCTTAGTCTTGAGAATAATATTTATTTTTTAATTAAATAATAATAGAATTTAATTGTGATCAATGGAAATAGTTAGTGTACGACTCTCTTGTATTTTTTATCATTGTCATTAGCCAGTGTTGCCTAAAGTATAAGATTACTATCAAGCAATGGTTGAAGGAACACAATAGAATAAACTTAATGTATTAATGTCTAAAACCACATATGAACACTCATTGTGTAATTTAATCCTTTTGTCTCAATATCTCATCAAGTTGGTTTCACATTTGTTTCATCAACTTATATTCTCTATATATCATTCTTTGACTATTTTAAATAAACACATAATTTCACTATGCCCATGAAATTTAATATGATGGTTCAATTCCAATAAAAGAAATGTGAACTAGGCTTCCATAAAGATGGAAGGGACAAATTATTCCTAGAATTATCCATTAATAACATGTCATTCATGATGCACCCAAAGCACCCTACTTCCTGCCAACATATGAAATGATGGTTTTGGTTAGTAAATCTATGTTTGTGTGATTCATGACCTGAATAATTTAAAATATTAATGTTAAAGGACCATTACACATGCTTATAGATATAAATATCTAATGAAACTAAAAAGTTCAAAATTCCTACTAGCGGGTATGATCTCATAATCTCTTGTCTTCAAAATTAATAAGTGTGAAATTGATGAGAAGAAGACTCATAAACTTTTGAGTACTTTCACAATAAAAATATAATTACTATTTTCCCTATCATATAAAATTATCGAAACGTGGAACTATATTTTAGAATAACATCATAATACTTAAATATTCTCATCATAGTGGGGAACTGTTATGACCACATCAATGCAACAAACACTCTGTAACATTATTACATTAAAGTCATCAAGAAACATTAATGATATGTAATAAGATATATTAATATCAAATTCATAAAATATACATTTAATCAATGTAAAATCAGTTCGTCCTAAGACACCAAAACCATCAAACTCCAACTTTGACTAGAACCAAACTGCCTAAGACTTTTAATCCACTAGACCTCAGCTTTAGCCAAGGGTTCTTCCACACTATCTTCCATAGATTTATGTCTCATTATAAACTCACCTATTTAATGGAAATACCTCAAGAGATTATTCTTCCATAGTATGTGCTTCATACGCTGATGTGACCTTGGATCCTTTGTGAGATCCACCACTATAGTTTTATCACAATAGAGTGGGATATGATATTTACTACTAGGAACCATGTCAGACTCTTAGAAAATGTTGTGCATAAATACTACTTATTTAGATGCCTCAGAAGAAAGAATATACTCAAATTCTAATGTAGAATCTATGGACATAGCCATATTTGATCTCTTCCAGCTCACAACACCTCCATTTAAAGTGAAGATGTATCTCATTTTTTATTTCATATTATCTTGATTAGATTGGAAAATAGCATATGCATATCGTATGATGACTATTTCCTCCTCTCCTCTATTTACCATGAATGTATCCTTATTAAAACTCATATACTTAATGATATACTTGACTAACATCAAATTCTAGTCACTTAGGTTCACTTGATATCTTCCTACTGCACTTAATGGGTAAGATAAATCTATCCTAGTACATGCAATATCATATGTGACTGACCTAATCATCTATATGTATGGGATCTTTGTTGTTAATTATCATTCCTCATGTGTCTAAGGACACATTTTACTTGAAATATGAATAATATGTTACATTGGTAACAATACCCTCTTAGATTGTTCCATACCAAATCTCTTTAGTATCTTACCAATATATGTACCTTGAATTACACCAAGTAGTCCCTTGGATATATCATGATGGATCTTAATCCCAAGAATGTATTTCTCCTTTCCTAATTACTTCATGGAAAAGTATTTATTTAATTAATAGCTTAATTTTATCAATACTGAATCAAAGGAAGATAGATCATACATACTAGGATGCAGTAAAAAAATACAAAGAAATTTCAATACTTGATTGGAGTTTTGGATTTATTAGGATATTTTGTGACTTTATTTGGAGATTTATCCTCATCCACTAACTTTGTGGTTTTATTAGGAAACAACATCATATTTATGTTGGGAAGGGAACCTCCATGAATAATTTTCACTCCCATAAGAAGCTTTATAAGCTCCTCATCATTTATAAAGGTCTAAAGTATATGCCTTGGGATGATCCTGACATTTTTTTATCATGAGATGCATTACATCCCAACTCAATAACCTATGTAATAAGATAATCAATTACCACAATGAAGAAAATAGAATCACCATTGCTAATAACCCATGAGTAATTCCCTTTATTTAGGAACTGATCAATTCATCTAAAAGAAATTGAATTCCTCTATGTATGGAGTTTGTGGTATCCTTCTTCCTGGTACAATTATCCTTCCTTCTAGTGCCCCCCTTCTTATCCTTTCTAAGTGAATCCATGAAGATATCATCAACAATTCCAAAAATATATAGTATTTTAAAATAATTTGATCCATGGAGAATAATTTATTCGACCTTGTCTTAACATACTATAAGGCTAGTATTTAATTTACAAAATGTAATATTTCATCTATATAAAATATTTTGAAAATGAATGCACTCCCACTAAATAGATTATTGACACACTGATCACATTCAATATTTATGAAACCAATTTTTTATGGCCTCCTCAAAATGAATATTCCATGACCTGGATTTTTGATTCAAATAATAAATGGATCTTTTCAATTTAAAAAGTTTATCAACATCCATTTTAGTCACAAACCCTTTAGGTTGTGTAATATAAAAATATCTCAGAACTTCCTATTAAGGGAAGATATTTTTAAACCCATTTTCCAAATATCACAATCCAGGAAGGGTAAAATTTATATTATAATTCTGATATATTTCAACATATAATCTGGTGAAAGGTTTTAATCAATTTTAATGTATGGATGTTTTTTAAACCATTTTTCAATTAGTAATACCTTATAGGTACTAAATTATCCATCCATGACTAGTTTATGCCTGAATATCCATTTAATATGAATGGTATTTTCATCCACTGACAGATCTACTAAAATCCAGACTTAGTTTGGGTACATAGAATCCATATAAAAAATCTTGGCTTCTTTCCATTTTTCAACATCTTTACCACTTACTTATTCCATATAGGTTATAGGATCATTATTATCAACTAATAATGAATAACCAACATTAGTGATTATAAAACCATATTTTATAGTTGTCTAACCTCTATTGCAATCCTACTCAGTATTTGTATCTCTAGAATAGCTTCTTCTTCCATTGGGATTTGTGTAATTTGTTCATGTTCCAATTCTTATATATCATTATCCTTGAAATCATCAAATTCTATCTCACTCCCACAATATCTTTTAGATATGTGTTATCTCTCAATCAATATGGAGTGTCTTTCCACTATTACCATTTTGTATGAGCATTTATATAGGTAATATCCTCTTGTTTCTTTGGCATATCCTATAATGGTATACTTTGTGCCTTTGGGTGAAATTTTGTTACTTGAAGAGATGTTAAAGAAATATTCACTTACCCACACATGTAAATTAAAAAAAATGAATTTTCTTCCACTCCAATAATTGAATTTAATACTGTTTATCATAATATTTTGTACTTAGATTAGTATGTTTGTTGATGTTTCTAACGTGTATCCCAAAAAAATATAATAGAATATTCACATGAATCATCATTGATGTCATGATTTCTAACAAGGTTTAGTTCATTCTTTCACTTAAACTATACAATTTTGGAGTATCAGGATGAGTGAGTTTTGATAAAATCCAAAACTCCTATAATTAATCAATGAATTCTAGAATAAGATATTCTCCTCCATGATTTGAGTGGATTTTCTTAATCATTTTTCCATGATGGTTCAAAAATTAATTCTTTTATTCCTTGAATTTGAATCATGAATATGACTTATAACACATTATTTAGACATATCTAAATATACTGAAATCATATGTAAAAGTTATGTTGTATGAGTACCCATCTCTTCCTTCAATAGGAAATGGTTTGCACATAATTAAATTAACTAATTCGAAAATCTCTTTTTTTATTTCACCTTTCTTGCTAAATTGGGATTTGGTTATCCTACCTTGTAAACATACATGACAAACACCAAGTGGCTTTAGTTCATAAGAATCTAAATATTCATCTCGGGGCAATTTAGTCAAACATTTTTCATTCACATTAACTAGCATGTGATTTCAAAGTTATGTGTCGTATGATTCATGTGAAATAGTTTCAATACTAATTACCTATACTTGGTTTGTGTCATCTAAAACATAAAACCAATTATTTATATGTCCCTAACCATAAAAAATGATATATTTATAAATGATGAAAATTGTATTCCCAAAAATTAAAATAAAACAATCAATATCAAGTTATGATATAGATTTTAAGTAGGGTGTGAGCCTAATCACAATAGGATACCACCCAATGATTCTAAAGAGCATGAAATACAATGTGAAAAGGCAAGTAGTTTTAATACACAAAGAAACACAATGATAAATTCTAAGAAATGCAAATTTAAATTGAAAATAGTTTTCAAGATAAAATTTTCAAAATGTTCACACATTTAAATAGAAATGTTAGATACTGTAATGTTCTGCCAAAAACACCCCAAGAAAAGGGAAAATACAATGAATGCAATGAGCAATAAAATCGAGAACAGCCCTAGGAACTAGATAGTCTCGGGGCCCATGTACCTCATACCTAGGTGTAAAGTAACCATAGTAAAATTAGTTCTCGTGCATGATCCACTAGTAGGGAATATACCCATAACCTAGTGGTCCTCAATCATCATCCACATAGTTTAGTTAGAGTTGTTGTTATCCAAATTCTACGTGGAACAGGGACAAAACCCATATGATCCACTAGTTGTACTAGAATACATCCGCCCCACCTAGGAACCTGGGTTTCCCCCTTTGTGCTCAAACAATTTCAGTATTCAACACATATCAATTTTTATGTAAAACACCACTACTGGTAACATACACCCAGTACAGTAGCTATCACATTTTATACCACTTAAAATACGTAACAAACACTTTGATTTTTAATAAAACAAATTCTCAAAATCACATATTGTTTTGCACAATAAACCCATTAAGAACCCCACTTGTACACTATGTGCACACTTTTATGTTACCAAAACAGTAAATGCAGACCAATAAATTTCAATGAAAAGTTCAAATCAATTTTAGGGCATCCCCATGTTAAACAAGAAATGATAACGTTTTAAAAACTCTATTTTCACACAAAGGTGGAACCAAAACTCCACTTTATTTAGAAACTCCCGAGGAGATCAGGGTGAAGTGTGCCTCCTTTCAGTTGGAGGGTCCTAGCTATAAGTGGTGGAAGTCAGTGCTTTAAACTGGGAAGAATGAGCATATGCACTGGGTATATTTCAAGGTCATCTTTAATGAACAGTACTGCCCTGAGGTGTTCTCTTATGCTAGGTCTAGAGAGTTCATGGACCTTGTTCAGGGGAATCTATATTTGATGGAGTACACCATCCATTTCACTAATTTGGTTTGGTATGCTCTATAAATCGTCTCCAATGAGCATGTGAACGATTAGAGGTTTGAGAAAGGATTTTGACCAGAGATATACTCCCTGGTGTTCTTGTTTAAGATGAGGACCTATGATGAGGTCATTGATCGGGCCTTCATGGTGGAGATTGATAGGAAAGGCAGGGCTAGTTTCTCTGTTTTAGTAATAGTAGGTGGTAGTGGTAGCTTCTCAGAGAAGAAAAGGAAGCGGGAGGAACATGTGAAGAATGGAGGTGGTAGTTCAGGCCAATATTCTAGGTAATTTTCATCTGTGGCTTCTGATGAGAGATCGGTTGTGTGCCACCAATGTGGGAATATGGGGCACATCCGACCATAATTCCCACTTCCTCTGAATCCTTTTTAACTTTGTGGAGGCATGGGTCATTTATAGCACTTTTGTGGTGTGGTGCGTCCAATTCTGAGTGGGTGAGGGTCAGTTGATTCAAGAGGAGTACCAGCACAGTCAAAGACATCAAGGACTGGGGGATCTCGATTTGGCGGTCGTGGTGTTAGGGATGGTTCATCTACTGGGAAGAGTTAGTTTAGGGCACAACCATAGATTAGCAGTCATCCTCAGGCATGGACCGGACATCTCCATGCGGTGGATCAGGCGCCAGTAGGATCATAGGTGGGACCGTCGATAGTTCGAGGTACTGTTTTGATCGCATCTTCTATAGCTTCTTCTCTTTTTGATACTGTAACCTCTATTTAATTTATTTCTACCTGTTTTTTAGACATGCTGAATTTTCCAATTGATTTAATGTCTTTCATGATGGAGTTGGTTATGCCATTGGGAAAGAAGAAGGAGCAGGGTCTCAGGTGCCCATCGTGTGTGCTTTCCATGTCAGGGGTTGAGATGGAGTGGGAACTCATGGTCTTAAACATGGATATTTTTGACATCATACTCGATATGAATTGTATAGTATACTTCCAGGCACACATTGATTGCTATAGGCAGCGTGTGAGTTTTAGAGCACTTGATGGGAGTCTTCAGGTTTTTCGTGGAGAATGGGATCCTCAGTGACTTCGTGCAAGACCTCCACTCCAAAAGTTGGGAAGTCATATATTCCAGTTGTCATCGCTCATGATAGAGGACACTGGTCTTTCCCCTAAGGGTTCACTACCTCATGTAGTGAATTCATTTCAGAATGTATTCCCGGATGATTTCTCAGGTTTCCCACTAGAGCGGGATGTGGAATTTTCGATTGATCTAGCACCGGGAACACAACCGATATCTCTTCCCTCTTATCGCATGGCCCCCGCCAAGTTGATGGAATTAATGATATAGCTGGAAGACTTAGAATCCGAAGTATTATTTCGCCCAAGTGTGTTTCCTTGGGCCGCTCTTATGTTATTCATGAAAAAGGCTGACGGATCCCTCCGGTTGTGCATTGACTACCGGAAGCTGAATAAGGTAACAATTAAGAAAAAATTCCCTTTGCCCAGAATAGATTATTTGTTTGATCTGTTGAAGGGGTAAAAGTGGTTCTCAAAAATAGACTTGGGTTCGGGCTATCATCAGCTCAGGGTGAAGGAGTCAGATATCCCAAAGATAGCCTTCTGAAGCAGGTACGACCACTTTGAGTATTTGGTCAACCCCTTCGGATTGAAAAATGATCCAGTGGTATTTAAGGCCCTCATGAATAGGGTGTTCCATCAGTATCTAGATTCCTTTGTTGTGGTGTTCGTGGATGAAATTGTGGTATACTCTGGCTCTGAGAGGGAGCACGAACATCACTTGAGGATCATCTTGGGCACTTTACGGGATCACCGCCTCAATGAAAAGTTTTCAAAGTGCAGTTTCTAGATCAGGGAAGGGATATTTATAGGGCATGTGATCTCTGGGAAGGGGGTTTCAGTGGACCATGAGGATATTAGTGAGGTTATTTCATGGGAGCATCCAAAGAATGCGTTTGAGATCAGGAGTTTCGTTGCCCTGGCTAGTTATTACAGGAGATTTGTTTGGGATTTCTCTCGACTTTCTTCATCGATGATCACACTCACCCAAAAAGGGTTGAAGTTTTTATGGGGTCCATAATTTCAGGCATTGTTCAAGGAGCTGAATATATGGTTGACTACCACCCCTGTTTTTATTTTCCTAGAGGCTGGAAAGGGATATGTTTTTTATTATGATACTTCAGGGATGGGTCTTGGGTGTGTGCTTATACAGGATGATCACGTGGTGGCGTAGGACTCTCACCAACTCCGACCACACGAAAATAACTACTCGACCCATGACTTGGAGTTGGTAGCAGTGATTCATTCTTTGAAGACTTGGAATCACTAACTCTTTGGGGAGAAGTTTGTGGTCTATTCTGATAACAAAATCTTGGCCTATATCTTCTCATAGAAGGACCTCAACTTGAGGCAGTGTCATTGGATCGCGTACTTGCAGGGGTTCGACTTTGAAATTGTCTATACCCCATGCAAGGGTAATGTGGTGGCAGATGCTTTGAGAATAAGATTTCCAGTGCATGGTTTGAGGAAGTTCAGTGATGAGTGGACTTTGATGGGGTGCTTTTCTCATATGCATGTGGAGACCAGGGAACACAGTGGAGGTGTGTTCTTGGCGAGCGTCTAGTTGACTCCTTCTATATTGGAGTTGATTCAGTAGGAACAAACCAATGATGAGCTTTGTCAGCGGTCGAAGCAGTTTATTCATGGTGGGGAGACATGATCTGATTGGTCATCATCTCCCAATGGAATCTTGTGCTTCAAGGGCCATTTAGTAGTGTTGTTATCTCTATAGAAAGTGGTGATGGAGGACAGCCACCAATCTTAGTGGGATTTCCATCCGGGTTCCACAAAGATGTATTATTATGTCCATCGTTAGTTTTGGTGGCCTGGTATGAGACGAGATATAGTGGACTTTGTGTCAAGATGCTACACAAGCCAGTAGGTGAAAGCAGAGCATCAAAGGCCCTCTTGTTTGATCCATCCATTACCCATTCCTACCTAGAAGTGGGATGAGGTCCCCATGGACTACATTGTTGGCTTACCTCGTACTCCTTGGGAAATTAATTTCATTTGGGTGGTGATTGATCGTCTGACCAAATCAACCAACTTCATTCCGATCAGAGATACAGCTAAAGTGGATGAGTTGGGCCGTTTGTATATTCAGGAGGTGGTGAGACTCCATGGAGTTACATTTATATATATCTCAGATAGAGACCCTTGTTTCACTTCTTCATTATGTTAATGCATTCAAAAGGCCTTGGGGTCTCAAATTAAGATGACCACGGCCTACCATCCTTAGACGGATGGTCAGACAGAGTGGGTAAATCCGATTTTGGAGGACATGATCTGTGCATGTGTCTGTGACTTTAGAGGTTCATGGGATAGCCATTTGGGGCTGGTTGAGTTTTATTATAATAACTGTTACCAATCCTAGATTCAAATGGCTCCTTTTGAGGCACTCTATGGTCGGCCTTGTCAGTCCCCCTATGTTGGGCTGAGGTAGGTGAGACCTCACTGTTGGGGCTGAGTCTGGTGGAGGAGATTCTTGAGAATGTCAAATTGATTAGGAAATGCTTGTTGATAGCTCAGATTCATAATAAATCTTATGCTAACTAGAGGCGTTGAGACCTTGAGTTTTCTGTGGGTGATAAGGTATTCTAGAAAATGGCCCCTCATCTAGGCCATCGTCGATTGGGGAATCAAGAGAAGCTGACGTCGCGATATGTTGGACCTTTTGAGATCATCGAATGTATTGTAAAGGTGGTATACAAGTTAGACTTACCTTCTCTGTTGACATCCATCCATGACTTCTTTCATATCTCCTAGTTGGAGAAATACAACCTAGATCTGTCCCATGTGCTAAGTTGGGAAGAACTGGAGATAGAGCCTGACTTGTTAGTTTTTGAGTGGCCAGTGAAAATAGTGGACTCCCAAGAGATGGTACTTAGAGGGAAGTCTATTCCACTGGTCTGGGATCTTTGTTAGCATGGTAATCATACACATGGGACATGGGAGTAGAATTGATGGGTTCAGGAAGAGTATACATTCCTATTTTTCGATCAACCTTCAGGTTGACTTTACAGGAAGAAAAGTTTTCATGGTGTAGAGAATTGTCACATACATGACATATTTCAAAGAAATTTTTCATTTATTTTCTATTCAAGCTTTGTTTTGGGTGTTTCCAAAGCTTTTATGGAGGAATTAGTGAGTTTTCATAAATTGGGCCAAACCGTGAGTCCAATTCCAAATTTAAAAATGAATTTTGAATCATTTATAACTTTTTCATTTTTTTTATATTTTTCACCCATTCCAATTCCTAAATTTCCTCCCCTGACATATTAACACAACCATTGTAATTTGGAACCTTTAGTAATCCATAATAATGGTGTATTTGGTGTGGTTATTTAAGGAATTGGGCTATCCCGAAGGCCCATTTCCAGTTTTAAAAACAAAATTTGTTTAATTAATAAGTTATTCAATTTTAAATATTATTCAGTGATTCGAAGTCCCACACAATCCCATTGTACCCAGTCGCACGACCCGACTATTTCCCCCATCTTTGGAGCTATTTTTCATTGTGAATGAGTGCATAAATTTATAGGGTTTCTCAAATCATCCAGAATTGACGAGGTAACTTCATTCCTTCTTAACTCTCTCAATTATTACTCTTTTTAGTCCATTCCAGTTCCTACATAACCTCCTCATCCTTATTTTAACCACACATGAAGTTTTGACTATTTTAAAATTTAACTACTAGTGTATTTGGGGCTATTATTCAAGATCCCTCAAGTATGTGAGTCTCTTTCACTCATCTTTCAATTTTCTTAGACTCTCATTCATTGTTCTTAGGGTTTATTCCCTTATCCTTGAGGTTCCTAATATCCATAAACTAGGGTTTAAAACCTAGGGTTTAACCTTGGATTTTTTGACCAATTATTGTGGTTTTAGGTTTGTTCTAGGTCTCTCTTGGGACAGTAGTGGTTCGATTTGATTTTCGCACAGAGATTCAAGGGTTTTCGTTAAATTGGTAGGTGATTCCTTTTGGTCAATTGGTTTCTCATAGATCTATCTAACCTTCATCAATCTCTCTGAATATAATTATTTATAATATTTCAATATATATTTTAGAACCAAAATCTTTATATAATATTCTATTTTTAGAAATGGATAAATTAAAATTGATAATAAATGAACCTGAAGTGTCCCATTTCTTCTTACGTTGGGTGTAGCTTTTTTTAGTGGACCTTATTTCTACATGATAAACAAAAAAGATACTACTCCCTTTCTTTCCCATTGAAAATTATATTATTGGATGGGAATGAAGACGTTTTGGTCTTAGAGCTATTACCCTTCCCATTCTATTTGTTCACCATAAGGATGGAAGGATTTTCATGCTTTACATACTTATCTTCTTGGCAATAAAGAATAAGAATACCTAAGAGATACTTATCAATTTTTATAATATTATTATTTAAAAAATAGATAATCCTTGTGGATGTTATTCATCAATGATATCATAGTGTAGTTCATCAGGGAGTTTAAAACCAAGAAATTCTAGGTTCTCAATATAGAAAATGAGCATGACTATGTTAGAAACACCTCATGAACACTCTACAGGATTACTCTAAAAGATTTATTTGTAAATCTCAAACCTTGTCTTTCTCTCTCTTAGTAAAGAATATAGAGATGCTTGATCATGTCATAAGAATACATTTTTTCATGATACTCCATAAGTTCACTAAACATAGATGATAATATAAAAATATAAAACATAAAATTCAATATTCATATTTTTTTCAATGACAAGGAACTCTTCATCACTCTCATATTTAGTAGGCTGATCAATCATTGAGGATTCTAGAAAACAGGATTTATGTTAATGGTGTAGCACAACCTTAAGGCATCTAAACAACTCTTGGATGTTACTGCCTATGGTGACATTATCTTTCTCAAATATCAATCATAGGGATAGTGTTGATTATGAACATTACATTTATTATAAAATTTAAAATAGAATATTTTTTAAATTTTCTTGATTATAAATTTTGTGAGAAATAATAAAAATTATTAAATCACCCATTATTTTATCAAGACCCAATAACCCTCACTATTGAACTTAGAATGTATAGTTACTTGTAAATTCTACTAGAAAGGATCCACATTCCCCTTTAAATGACTCTAATAAGGGTTTTTTAAGCTACATGAAGGTATTTTGTTAGGAAAATATGCCAAATGTAGGCTTGTATCTCCATGATATGTTGAGTGGATTCCCCAATCTAGAAATCTTGACTTGGATTTCCTCAACACTTTCCTCCAAATTACACTGAGTACAAAAAGAGATATCAACCTTGATTTAAAATGAATAAGTCAAGACAAAACCTTCAATATAACTCCATATATAAAGGTAAGTGTGCCAAGAAGTTCTGGCCAAACATTTAGTTTTATTGGTTTCATTTTTAATCATGTAATGGAAGGCCAAATATGACTTAATATATAGTTGATGGATTTTAAATTTTTATGTATAAATTTTATATTCTTTTAACCATTACATGAATTTTTAATACTAAGTGTATTCTACATAATTAATTAACCATTTTATATAAAATATTTATTCATAATCCATTAATTTAAATTCTATATTTTCATTTTAATTCATTTATTTATGTGATCAATGTATTATACCCATAAATTAAATTTTCCCTATAAATAAAGAAAGAAATATATAAATGGACTAATCATGAGCTTATCAAATGGTCGATTTTTATAGACAACAATTGATCAACCTATGGACTAATGAATAACTCCTCATGCTTATGTTGTCATTAGTTTTATTATTCCACATGTCCACCTACGTATCACCTAGGTTAACATCATTGGGGTTCTGTTTTGAACCACCTCCACACTCCTTGGGATACTCTATTAATTACATGTATTTATAACTCACATTAAAGTGAGGGGAATCAAAAGATTGGTTAATTCTAAATACATAAATACCCTTGAACACATAGACCCTATATAATAATTGAGGGAGGGTTTACTCATAGGCCATAATATTTAATTTAATAATAAATAATTGCAAACCCAAGCAATAACATAAATTAAATAATGCTAACATGTACATTGGTGTTAGTCAAGATCATGATCAGTAAAAAATGTGACACAATTTCACATTTAAAATAATTAGGTAGAATTAATTTCAATTAATTATTTAATAAGATAAAACCATAATGAATTAATCCGATTAATTGACTTATAAATCAATTAATTCATTTTATATTATTTTATCCAATCGTACACAAATTCTCATCCATTGTGATTTTAACTAAAATATATTATTTTATTTTATTTAAAACTCAATAAATCATTACACAACTTTTAACTTGGAAGTAACCCAATGATTACCTTTCCAAACTACTCGGTATGGTTTAATTGTAAACATTACACTCATACAACATATTTGTTACATGGAATGTTCTAGAATTTCATGATGTGTACTGTTAAATTAATGACCCATGGAACACATGAAAATTATGTAGCTTTTAAAATTTAATACATTTTTTTAATATATGGTAACCATACATTATTCATAGTCTAATATTTTACATATTATTAATTAAACATTTCATATAATAGAAAACCAAAGTTATGTCATATATAGCCAAATTAATGACCCATGGAACTCGAATTGATATGGATTAATGTGTAAATAATTAAATTTTATATTTTCGCATAAATATGTAAAGTAAATTGTGTGAATAGGCCAACTACACAACGTTCACTTTTCATTAATGAATATCTAAAGTACACACCTAGGTATTCGGTGTGTACTTCTTGAAAATATTTTTGAAGAACATGATGTTTATAGATGACACATGATGTGAACTTCTAGTTAAACTGTTTTCCAGTTTATACACCCTGTGTATTAAATACATGTGTTACATTAATTACATGGTGTAGTTTAAACACATGTTTTTAATCTTAAGAACACCTCGACTACATGACATGTAGCCCAACTACATGGTTTTTACTCTCGAAAATCCATGTTCCACCATGGATGGTCTATACATTGTGCAATTTGATCATGTTTCATGCACTTATTACAAGATGACCTAGAATCAACACTGGCTTCCTTATGTAACAAACGAGGATACACAAAATTTAACCAATGAGTACACACCATGTAGTCTTATGTTATCCAGTCAGGTTCCTTGGAACTTTCAAATGGGATCTTTATATAAATACTTCACTAATCATTTAACAATCTTGGTAATATTTTTGAGAAACTAAGAAGAAGAAGAATATATTTAGATGATGGATCGAGAATGAATTAAAACATTAAATAAACATTAAATTTTAAATGTGAAATAATAAAAAATAAAAAAATAATTAAAAATTCAAATACGACATTTATAATACAACTTGAAGGTTTTAGGAATAGTGGATGTTCTTATGGTGGGTTTTAAATTAAAATTTATTTTAATTTAGAATTTCCAAAACCCCAATAGAGAATCTTGAATGTTAAAATTATAATTAATTTATTTGGATCAGAAATAATGAGTGCCACTTCTTATGGTCTGTTCTCCGATGATGATTTTAATCTTTTAAAAGACCCATTAAAATTACCTTTGTTACACTTGTAATATCCAAGTGTAGTATCCCTCTAGCTGTGATCCACACATTCTTCTATGATATTCGAATGACACCAATTAATTTTTGGGTGATAGTGTGGTGAATAAATCATCTTGCATTATTTTTCGTGAAAGATCGTGTTCATTTAGGCTTGAAGTAGTTCTTTTTATTCTTGATAGGAAGAGAGGAGGAAAATTCAGAAGATGGAAGTTTATTGTGTGAAATGATCACTACAACAAAACATGCTTTTAACAGCACTGGCCTTCATCCGCACTATAAAAAATTACTGATAAAGGGAACCTTTATAATCTCTAAAACAAGCATTGATAAATGGTACCTTTTATCAACAATTTTTTTAGTTCTCATAAAAGTTACCCTTTATCATCCCTTTTTTAGTGCCAATAAAGGTTACCCTTTTTCAGTGCTTTATTATTTGCGCTGATAAAGGGTAGCCTTTATAAATACATTATTTGTAGTGCTGATAAAGGGTACCCTTAATCAGAATTTTATTTTTAGAACTCATAAAGGGATCCTTTATCAGTGATTTATAATGCAGATAAAGGTCTGAATAAAATTAAGTAGTTAAATAAATAAATAATAAAAAATATTTTATTAAAAAATATTAATAAAAAACCCATAAAATAATTATTAATTAAAATGAATAAATTCATTATACTATATATTAATTATGAATAATAATAAATGGTATATATTAAATATATAGATATATAAAAAATGAAAATTAAACAAATGAAAATTTAAAAAAAAAATATAAATAAGTAAATTGAGAAAAATATTAAACACTTTATTAATTAAATAATTATTTATAATGTTGAAAACTATTATATATTAAATATATAGATATATATGAATGTATATAAATATGATTTATAAAATAAAATATATTTATAGTTTACATTAGTAATCATATATTTAGTGAATAATGGTTTATAATAAAAAATTAATATGAATTAAAAAAACTGACTAATTGTATCAAGTAATGGACATAATTGAAAGTCATTTGATATTTCAATTTAATAAATATCAAACATGTTATATTGATTTCACATCTAAGTAAAAAATGATTTTTTTTATTTTTATTTATTTATTTACTATGTTTTATTATTTTTCAATATGTATTCATCATTATTTGAATATACATATATATTTTTTTAATAATTTATATTTAATTAATAAAACTTGTCCATTTTTTCAATATTGTTAAATCATAATTTTTTTTATTTATTCAATTTCACTCATATTTAATAGGCATGCACATAAGATTAAATTTTAATTAATAATGAAAAAGAAATATTTGTAAAAAATATTTATAAATAAAAATATTTATAAATGTAAATTTACTATATTTATACATTTTTATATTTATAATTATAAATAAATAAATAATATAGTTTTAAAGTATTTATATAATTTTAAATAAATAATTATATATATTTAAATAATTATTAAATTTATAAAAAAATTAATTATATAATGGATATATTTACTATATTTATATTTATATTTATTTATTAAATATTCATATAATTATATATAATGATATAAATATTTTCTTTATAAAAAGTATTTATATAATTATAATTATATATATATATATTAAAATAATTATAAAATTATAATAGATATATTTAAATAAATAATATATTTACTATATTTATATTTATATATATTTACTAAATATATATAATTATATAACTATATTTACAAAAAAAATATTTATAATTATAATTATAAATCCTTTAATAGCGCTTAAGTAACAAGCTTTGATAAAATCTATCTTTATCAATGCTAAAACTTTAGTGTTGATTAAAGGGAACTTTATCAGTGTTTTTTTGAAGCAATGATAAAGATGCCTTCTACTAGTAAATGTTAATTAACCACTGATAAAAGGGATATTTATGAGCACTTTTTTGGAAGTGTTGATGAAAGGGTCCCGATCAATTTTAAAAAACCCTAACCATTCACGAACTCATTGAGATATCCAAAGCTTTGCACAGATGGAAACCTTCACTACTGCTCCTCCTCGGTGAATCGAAGCTCGAATCAAGGCTTCAACAAAGGCTCAAATAATTACAAGTCTTAAATATATGTCTCGAATGATTCAAGGGTTTAATGAATCCAATGTTCAAATATATGTCTTTCTCAAATTTATCTTGAGAGTTAGTATTTCTCTACTTTCTCTTAGGCAACTCCAGGTGTAAAAAATTAATGATTCATATCTTGGTGGAATATTTTTTACTACTATGAGTGTGGTGAGTTATCCATTTTGGATATTTTTCCATGGAGATCATCCATTTTGATGCTTGGAATTTTTAGATTTTGAAAAACCAATACTATGATCCTTCCCAGCTTTTCACCTAGGAAATATGAGCATCTCATTCCTTCTCAATTGTAGCTGTGAATTAATGTAGGGGATTTTTGAGAGAATCTTTTATTTATGTAAAAGTGTGGATGAATCATGCTTTATTTTCATTGGATAAATAGTATAATTAACGATATGGTAGAATTCTCACCCCAATTTACATCATCTATAAAATTTTGTATGTATCAATTTCCATGATGGTGGTTGGGTAGACTATGAGACTTCTTCTTTTTGTATTAAACTGACAAGTTATTTTCGTTTTTGTCTAGTAGAGACTTTATATAGGGAGTGACATTTTATAGATATATTAATTTTTTTATTCCACTTAGCCATCTGAGTGATGTATGGGTAGTCCACTTAGAAAATGTGTCCTCATGGGAGTTGTTTTGTCTTAATAGAGGATAGTGTGTATGGGATAGATGTTAAAAGGTTTGGTCTATTTTTATCCCTTGTTTGTGATATATCTTATTGATGTGTATTATTTAATTATTCCAACATATTTATGGAGCTTCTGAAAATCTTAAGGATGGGTCAATGTAATGGCCTCCCTAGAATCCTTCAGATGGGTAGATCTGATGTGATGGCCTCCCTAGAATCCTTGGGATGGATCGGTGTAGTGATATGACATCCCAAGAATCTTGAGATGTTTACAAATATTTTATATATAAATATTATTTAATGTAATAATTCCATGTGTTATTACATCACTTGTTCCAAAAAAAATATAATAGAGGTTATCAAATTATATATATTAGAAAAAAATTTAGGTACTTATCATTTTTAGTCTATATGTTTTGGTTCCACCCTTAGGAATCTCAAATTAAAATCCATGTATATGAAATAAATATTTATTTATTAAATTTTTTTATCAATATATTTTTATATATTCTTGTTGATTGAATTAGAGTTTATGATTCTTTTTTGTCATATTTTGGTTTCTTATTACTCCATTATTTCCTATATTATATTTTCATTTGTTTATGGGAACTAAGAAAGACTTGATGAGTGTAAAATAATAGTTATTACTACAATTTATTTCTTGATAATCATCCACCATCTCTATTATATAAAATAATCATCCTCATAAGTTCCATATCCCAAATAGTTATTGAAATTTTTTTCATGAGACTCATCCCCATCACTTTTATATTTCTTGTTATACTCTAAGTAGTAGTCATCATATGGATGACTAACTCTTACAGTATTTGAAGTAACATAGGTGAATCTCTACAAGACATAGAGGATGTGTGTCAAAAACAAAATACATTGAAAAATGGGCAACAGATGGGCTGATGAGCATGAAAATTGTCTATAAATTTCACCATTTAATGAATTCATAGGATAACACCTACCATATTGGAGTAATTATCTTCTTAAATTCAATTAAACATTTTTTTCAAAGCATAATGAAATTCTTTGAAACAATAATGTTTTGGTTTTCCCTTATTAGAATTGTCTATAACATTTACATTTTATAATGAATATCTTTTATGTATTTATTTATTTATTATACCAAATTAATATTTTAGGAACCTAATAGGATGGATATGAATAAAAAATTGATTCACTCTAACAGTTTGATGAAAGGGTATGAAGATGTAGTTAAGGGGTTCATCATGTTTCCAATAGAGCATGCATACAAACCTTCTCAAATACTTTTTCCATGATTACCTTGTTTTTATTCAAGACAAATTAGTTCGGAATTGTTGTAAGAACATTTGATTTTTCATGGAATAGATCAGGTCTATAAAGGTTGGAATAAACATCGGTAAAACTGAATGTGCACAACGATTGGGATGATAAAACGGTTTATAGATCATTGGATATGAATATCAGAATAAATGAATATGGTGATCACATGGAAGAAATGAAAATGGAAATTGATGATGAACTTCATGATTGTATAAAGTTGTTTGAGGTTTTATAAAGTTTTGCCAACATACCATTTGTTGACTCTCCTTTCTGTCACAGAGTCCAATGAATGGAAAAGGGGAATACCTTAAGCCCAATGAGGGTCACCCTTTGAAGAAAATCAAAAATTTACAAAGGGATGAACCAGGAACTCATTTGGAGGGCACCGCACAAGTATCATGCGCGCCACGCAAGTCACTTGCGTGCCCTATTCCTTTTTTCACCCAAGGTGCACAGTGGCCTATAAATAGCCCCTATGGGCCCCCCATTTCAAGGATGAATTTTCCAAAACTCATATTCAAGCTCTAGTCACCCAAGTCTTTGTCTGACATCTTCCGAACACTTCTAAGGTAATTATTTACCTAGAATGGAAGCTCTAAAGAGGAAGAATAGGGCCTAAGTATTAGAACTCATAAATACTTGCGCACCTAAGTGTCCAACCCTTAAGGGAAATTGAAACACTTTCACACCACCTTATCCTCTCAAGGGAACTTGCGTGCCAACATTTTGGAAGCCTCTAGGGATGATACTAAGGGCTTGAGTTCAAAGTCACCCAAGTACTACCCTATGGATTTTTCATCACCCATGGTGACTCATGTCGCGCAAGTCTACTGGCACGACCAGGACTTGCGCGCCAGAACAATACTTTCGCACCTCCTTCCTAATAACCTCCTTTCCTCAAATTCACCTATCCTATTCAAGATATGGCCTTCAAAACCTTCTTCAAAGCCAATTATGGCATGGTTCCTTTGTTGGCTTCCTTATATAAGAGGAATTCATTGAGCCTCCTTCTTAGGAGTAAGTCCCAATCATAATTTCCTTTAACTTTGGGACTCCTTCTCAGGAGTAAGTCCCAATCATAATTTCCTTTAACTTTGGGCCTCCTCCTCAGGATTAAGCCCCAGGTTATAAGTTCCCTTTAATTGGGAATCTTCCTCAAGAGTAAGACCCAACCTTATTTTCATTTGATTTGGGCTTCCTTCTCAGGAATAAAACCCAATCATAAGTCCCTCTTAATTTGGGCTTCCTTTTCAAGAGTAAGTCCTGAGTTAAAATTCCAAATCTCCATAAAGTACAAATACCTTTATAGACCCTGCTCTTGAGCTTCTTTCCTAAACTAAGTCCTGATCCTCATTTACTTGGGCCATCATACATAAGTATGCCCTACATCATTTCTCATGACTGCATCTTTCATGGTACCATTTTCAAATTTATTGATACCTCTTTTTTCTCACATCGAGCATGACTCACGTGGGCTTACAGTGTAAAAGTAATAATGACATATCTTTTTGGGCCATTAACCATGCATAAAACCCATTTTTTCCACCCAAACTACATGGACTTTGATCTCTTCCTTAAAAGTAGAGTACGTAGGAAGCCTTTATAAGGTTCAATCCCGTCTTTAATTAATTATTTTCCATATCATATGACGTTAAACTATATCCTCCCTATCGAACTATGTGGGTTCTGATTCCTTTATTTTTAACAAGGATACGTAGGTAGCCCATTAGTGGGTACGATCCCAAATCATAAATAATCCCTGTCTTTCTGAATGACAATAAACTTCAATTTCCCCACTGAGTAGCTTTAAAACCAGTATGGACATCATAATGACCAATAGATTTATATATAATTTATTGAAGTATACCATTGACTAAGAATTTACAATACATACTAATGATTTTATATTAATTAAGAACCTCAAATACATATAAAAGATTCTCTAAATCCCATACATATCAATCATTGATTGCTAAATCTAAAGGAAAACTCATTTTCATACTTGGTGAATTAATAAGGATTCGTGAACATAACTTAAATATATAAGAGAGTCTTGGATTAGGTAATAATTCCCCTAAAAAAGGTGTGATGATTCTAACCTCCCATCCTCTCAACCAATGAAAATTCTTAAGCCTCATCGGTCCACAACTAATGAGAACCTACCTTCGGAAAGTGGGTCCAAATCGATATAGAATAATTGGATGTTTTTGGTTCTATGAATAAACCCATTAGAAACCGATTAGAAAGTTTGAACCTTAAACAAACAAGGTCATCCCCATTTATAGAAGAAACAAAAAATGGTGAACCCGACGTGAATCCTTAACCTAGTTAAATGATGTTTTACTTATTTGTTAGGCCCATATTAAATTCAATATGAGGACCAACAAAGAAATAAAACACATATGTGTTCATCCAAAAGATATATTCTAGACAAGATTATCTTGATTATTTCTGTTATATCAAATAGGAACTATTTTCCAATATCTCTATGTAATATAGAAATGGCTTCTTTAAAGTTCACACCTGTGAATGCCTCAGCTGCTACTCCTCCTGGATCCTCATCCGCTCTGAGTATGATATCACCTACTCAGCGTATTCAACGCTGGGTCTTGAATGCATTGGTGAGGGAATACTATCCACACAGTACCATCCCGACTCTGGAGGCCGCTCGACAGGACCTCCCAGTTAACAACTCACCCTGGTTGTCTGAACAGCGACGACCAGTGGTCAAGAATTAGGTGGTGCCAACCACCGTTTCCAACCGTTTGGGGTCTTTATCCCCAGAACAAAATAACCAGTACCTCCCATATTACAGGGAGGTGAATTAAGAGGTCACTCAAGGTATCGTTTCAAGAAGTAAGGAGTCCTTCCTAAGGACTCCCACCAACAATCGCCGCCAGACTCCTGCGTTAGTTCACTCTAAACATGATGAGGCTATCACCTTTAGGTGTTCAGCTCAGGTTCCTCATACCCAAGCACACAAGAAGAATCGCCAGAGGTGAAATTCGGTGAACATGGAGTAGGTTCTTACCTCTTCCCCCTCTAGAGAAGTCCATAAATCTAACTTGATGGAAAACAATGAGTGGGCATATACACTCGTCCGTCCAGATTTCATTACTCAGCAAACTCGTCTAGCAGTAACACAAAAATCCCACCAGGAAATCACTGAGGAGTACTAGAGGTAGGAAAATACACCTTTTTATAATTCATCAGCCAGTCAGCAGGCTCGTCTGACTACATCCAAAGAATCTTGCCAATCTAATATGGTGTAAACTGGTAAACAGGAACATACACATGTTTACAATCACCAATTCCATCAGAAGTCTCGTCTACCAGTATTGAAAGAAACCCATCAAACATACTTGACAGATAATACAAAACAAGTACATACACCTGCCAATGTTCAAGAAGCCTTCCAACAGTCTCGTTTGGTAGCACCCAGAGAAGTCAGTCGGAAAGCTCCGATAACAAATCTGGAGCAGACTCAACTCTCTGCCCCTATGCATAAGTACTGTCAATATCCATTGATAGGAAAAGGAGGACAGGAGAAGGAATATACACCTAATCCAGACACAGAATGGATGTATATTCTTGTTCCGACAGCTGAAGTCACCAAGCACATTCTAACAATGGTGAAAGAGCAGAAGCAAATCCCTGCCCATATTCTGGATACCTTTCAGAATATTATAACAACTTCAGCTACATCACAGAGAAATAAACATAAATCTATCCCTATAAGTGGATTGACACATCAATATGTCACTCCGGTGCAGATACACACCTTTTTTCTAGTCCAAGAGGGTTGTGGGGCATACTCCCCCATGTCATATGGACAATCAAGTCAGGTACATACACCTGATTTAAATGGAGATAATCAGCCTAACCAAACCATTTATCTAGAGAAGGCACATAACCCTACCCATTATAACCACTTTCATCAACATGTGGTTTCCAAAGTGAGTAAGAAGGCATCTAAAAAAAGGACCCATCCAACATAATTGAAAAATCAAGAGCTAATATGCAATAAGGCCTTGCTCAATGCTGGAGTTCTTGAAGACCTCAGACAATTGTATGTTGCAACTCAAGATTCTACTCTCTCATTTCCAAATTACGGAAGTAACAAAAATAATTCTGAAGGTCTTTATCAGACACTTCCTCATGAAGGCTTGATTCATGACAATTCGGTCAATCTCAAAGTATCATCTTAAGATGAGAGCCACAGTAACCCTCTGTGTGGCCAGAAGACCAAGGAGAAAGAGGTTTCATCTTTTGCGGTAACCCACAATGGTGGGCCTCTACATGATGATGAATTTAGCTGTGAAATTCCTCTCCATAGTAGTAATTCACATTACCTAGAAAATTATTTAATGGAAAATGCAGTAACAAGAAATCCCTCTTATCTTGAGGAACTTGCAAATGTAAATCCAGTCATGTCTGATGCCTTACCACTAGAAGGTGAAATACTTTATCAATCAGAAGATATCCTGGGGTGTAGTTCATTCTCCAAACCACCCCTAGGTCATTCATATTCTAATTTGAAAAATGAATTCTCTAACAAGATTTTTGAATCTGATGAAACAACAAAGAATCACCAGCTTTGGTCCAATCAAGAAGAAGAATCTTCATCGAATGACAAAGAGGAAGTGATGAATATGAGAAAACAACTGGAGAAAGTTGAAATACTAGTCATGTTTTGGCCTTTGGATGACTCTGAGTATGATATTCCAGAAACGTTGATAGAAGATTTTATTCACGATATTCGTCTCAACATATAGAAAACTCTTTGTCACTTAAAAGAGAAAATATTATCTTATGATGAATATCAAAATCATGTTAAGATAATAGAAGGGTTGCAATGCCCAATTGACATGGCATCTCTCTCAGTTTCCTGACATCCAAAGGTTGGAAACCAGTAGAGAGCCCTTCAGCGTTCATGCCTTGGCGCATTGAAAAGGTTTCACTAGTTAATTACCAATTCCCTATCTGGTATTCATATCAGGGGATGGGGTGTTCATGGAGCATTGCATTTCACTGTTCTCTCCAGTCAACAAATCCCGCCAAAAGTGATTTTATGCAATGTTATTGCCCATGGCTGGCCACATATAACTAGTTTTGTGTGTAATCAAAGGCTTACTCAAGAACATGCCACAACTAGTTCTTCCCAAAGTCAGGATTATAAATAAAAAGTTGTTGAATTACTCTTGCATCAAGAAAATGAGAATATCAAATAGGCTTCTCGTTTATAGAATTCACATCATCAAGTGGCAGAAGTGTCAGAAATAATCCAATATTCATCTGAGCCAGGTGATTTGAGTGGATGTAGGTTGATGTATCTGGCCATTTTCTGACTAAAATCCGAAAAAGTAGGAGGTATTTTAAGAAAGTTTCAGAGGTAGCAGCTCAAGAACCACCTCATCTTTCTAGACTGGGGACTCTTTTAATCCAACCCTCAAAATCAACAGATAGGATTCGAGGAGTTGAGTAAAAAAAACAGGAATAGCCCCAATCCACCGGACAATGGACTTTTTCAAATTCTCAATCTCTTCCTTAGCGAAAGTCAGTCTTCTATCGATTAGAGAAGAAGCCACAAGAGGAATGAAGAGATGAATTATTAAGATATTCCCTCCAAATTACAGTTCATCAAGAAGTTCTTGAGGGATCAAAAAAACAAAAGGAAATGCCTCATAAAGGACATAGAGGAAGGCAGTATCCTAGAAACATTAACAGAATGGCTGAAATGTGTTATCCATTAATAAATGTCATCAATGTCACTGTCATTGATCCCCCAGAACATGAGGCTCACTCAGAGGGATCAAATGAAGTGGTTCCTGTTCAAGAGGTTGTGCACACAGAAATGAATGAAGGAGGTGTGCGTACCAGAAGACAGAGGGTTGCCCAGGGGAAAACAATTTCTTTGGGTAATGCCCTTTTGTACTCCAGAAAGGCATATACCATGGAAAAGGGTAAAATTTATGTTACATTCCACCCTTCCTCTAGAGAAGTCCAATCACTCTCATTATAGGAAAGGTTTGCATAAAAAGAAGAAGAAATGAAAGAATTAAGGAGGTTAAATGCAGAATTACTTCAAGGTAGTATTCCTCCTAAGCATGCTGGAGTTAATCAATCAAGGGAGTTTTTTGCAGCTACTGGGATGGATCAAGAATATCCCCCTTTAGAAGTACACCCTCACAGGTCCAATCCTACATGTCATACACAACAACAACCAGAAATACTACCATCAGTGGAAGTCCCGGTTTCCACACCCATCCAAACTCCAGTTATTGCACCTGCTCAGGTCCAAGCTCATCCAGATGTTTCCCAAAAATTAATGACTACTATTGAGTCATTAACAACTCAGTTGGAATATATGGAAGGAAATAATGCACAAATTCAACCAAAAAAGATAGATTACCCTGAATGGGTGGATGCAATTCCTCCCCCATCAAATTTTGAGAGTACCACATTCCCAATTTTTAATGGTTCGGGAGATCCAGAACAACACTTAACATGTTTTTTTTCTCTTTGTGATCCTATGATGGGAAATCCCCAACAAAAGAATCAGTTAAACTCAGGTACTTTGTATAGTCATTACAAGGACCTTCTTTTGTCTGGTATACAAGTTTGCAATCCTAAGCAATTACTGGGTGGGAAGATCTCCGTCAAAGGTTCCTTCTTCAATTCAGCTCAACATTTCCAAGACGACAGTTTTCAATCTTACCAATTGTAATAAAAGGGAGAATAAAAGAGTTTCAAATTTCATTGCTCTCTAGAAGGGATTAACATATTCCTCAAGCTTAGTACTCCCTCAAGAAAAATTGTTTCCAATCTATGTGGAAAATCTACGTGATTAATTACGTACACCGTTGATCCCTGTGAAATACACAGGAGGGTTTCGAGACCTTACTTCAATTGCTCACCATATCGAAGACTCTCTTACAAAGACTAAGGCTAAAACTCATGTAATTCCATCAGTTCCAGGAAGGAGAATAGTGAAAGCAGAGACTGCTATAGTTACACTTAAACGTGCACCTATACCTGCTTCCACTTCAAGACCGTCATCATATCGAAGGGCTCCACCTCCTGAACGTCAAAAACAACGATTACCCATTAAAGATGATAAAAAAGATAGAAGACGAAAACAGTTTGAAGATGTGAAGAACAAATTTTATTCTTTTCGGAATGAACAATTTCTGGGTTACTTCATCTCGGATCTGGAAAACAACATGGTTCAATTTCCAAGGCCCAAAAGGCCGAAAAGGAAGGAGATGAAGACCTACCCAATTATTTCTCATTTCACCAGATGTTGGGACATCCCATTCCGAAGTGTTTTTTCTTCAAAGACCTCCTGCAAAAGATGGTGGATTCTGGATAGGTAAAACCAAAAGGTTCTTTATCCCAGGTAGCATGTGTTACTGCTACTGATATAGAGGAAGAGGGCGAGTGGCATGAAATAAAAAGTAAAAATTCATAGAAAAATGACGATTGGATGGTTAGGAAAACAATCAACCGAACCCATTTCATTTTATGAACACAATTTAATCAACCAATTGTGTATTATTCTATGAATTCCACAAAAAAACCCCCTTCATCGGAAGGGAAATCCTCAATGAAGCAACGCAATTTGAAGGAAAAGGAGCAGTCATAAGAAGAAGAGTTCATGTCAAAGCCTAAATTGTCTTTGACTCTGGTAGGTTTTATGTCATCTGCTTCAAAATCACATGCACCTCCCCACTAAATGGCACAAACTGAACTGGCTAATCAAGCAGAATCTTCATCAGATGAAGAATTAATATTTGGTTCTGTTAACATGATTCATTTAATAGATCCTTATTCCAATTATAATTTCAATTATAATGAGACTAAGTTCCTTGTATCTGATAGAGGAATTAGAGGAAGAGACAGAGGTCTCAGATACAAGGGAAGATGTGGATATTCTAGAAGCCACTATTTCAATCCTACCCTTTCTAGAACTATATATATGGAAGAAAATCATGGAAAATACCTTCAGCAGGCTCAATAGGAATAGGAAAGTTCTTCTACACATGGCAGATTCGGTCCTGGTGCAATTATTTTGGAGGATCAGTTAGAGGTTACACCTTCTTCCTCTCAGCAAATAAATAGTCCTAGTTGGTCTAATTTGACGAATCCAGGAGTATTTCCAACTCCTACCCTGATACAGGATGCATCTACTTAAAAAGCATCATCTTCTAAGGCACCCGTAAAACCACATTTTAATGATGGAAAATGTAGACCTTTGGACCAAAAGTAAGATGTCTTGAAACATTTGGCCCAAGTACCAGCCAAGTTATCAATTTTGGATTCCTTGAATCTATAAAAAGATCTTCAGGAGGTACTCATTGAGTATATTTCAAGTCTAAAAGAATTTGAAACTGAAATTCTTGCGGCTGAAGTCTACCATATAGAGAATGATCCTACAGAATTCCATGCAGTGATATCTTCTACAGATGAAGATGAAGATGATGTTGTACATGGACATATTAGACCTTTGTATCTATCAGGAAAATTCAATGATATAGACATCCAATAAGATTTTATTGATAATGGCTTAGGAGTCAATCTCATTCTTATTCGTACACTCCGTCAATTGGGCCTCACCGAATCTGATTTATCTCATTCTAAATTGATGTTGCAAGGATATGATAAGAATGAACAAGAACCTATGGGTGAAGTTACACTCAGAATTTAGTTTGGAGACATTTTTTCTAATTCATATTTCATGGTTGTTCGTCAGGACACAACTTTCAACATTTTTCTTGGAATACCTTGGTTATATCAACATGCGTCTGTACCTTCTTCATACCATCAATGTCTCAAATATTGTTTCAATGGTGAAATGGGGACATTGTATGGTGACAAAGCCCCATTCAAAACATGTGAATCGTAATACATTGAGGAAAAGTTTTAACACATGGAAGGAAAGAAAAAATCCACAGTGAATAAGGTCACCAAAATTAATGCCCCATATGGTTTGGAAAAGATTCCAATCAACCCATTCAGACATGTGAGTACAAATTATGTGTTGCCTATCAGTAAATTTGACAGGATAGACCCAAATCCAAAAACAATTATGGAAACTTCAATAATTTCAATTATGGAAATTGAGCCAGATAGCATGGGAGAAATTGTTGATTGACCAAGCAATGATGAAAGCTTAAATGGAGATGACTTCATTTCATCCGCTGAAATCCAAAAATTCTATACTTCATCAACCAGGCTAGAAGATGTTATAGAAATACCAAAGGAAAATAATGATGTCGATTCTCAATCCATCATCTCCTCTCTATCAACCAAGGAAGATCCTTCATCATCAATTAGGTTAGAAATGGTAGCCTCTTCTTTAAAATGTTCAAATTTTAACTTCTCCCCTGATCATGGAAATTCTGCTTTGTCATATACTATGAAAGTAAAAGCAGAAGAAGTAACACATATTGAAGAAGAAGTGAAGGATCTCAGGGATTCTCCTCTAGCATTTGAATATGGTATCTCTACCACTGTGGATGAACTCAGAGAAATAAATCCGGGTACAAAAGAAGATCCACACCCCACTTTAATTAGTGCGACCATGACTCTTGAAGAGAAAGAAATATATACTTCATTTTTAAAGTAAAATCGAGTTGTATTTTCTTGGAGTTATACAAAAATTCCAGGTCTTGATCTCGATGTTTCCACTCATCATTTGGGTTTTCCAGAAGAACATCGAGGATTCAAGCAAGCCACAAGAAAAACACACCCAACATATGCCTCCAAAATTGAAGCTGAAGTTGATAAGATTATCAAAGCTAACTTCATCAGAGAAGTTTGACATCTCAAATGGCTGGCGAATATTGTACCTGTGAAAAAGAAGAATGGAAAAATTAGAGTTTTCATTGACTTTAGAGATCTTAATCGGCATTGCCCCAAGGATGATTTTCCAGTTCCAATCACAGAACTCCTGATTGATGCAACAACTGGCTACAAATCTCTTTCCTTCATGAATTGTTATTCTGGGTACAATCAAATATGAATGACCCTATAGGATGAGGAGTCTACATCTTTTAGAGCTCCTCAAGGTGTGTTTTTATATCAGGTAATGCCCTTTGGCCTGAAAAATGCAGGTACAACATATCAACGTGCCATGCACCATATCTTCAAACCCTCTTTAGAAAAATTTGTTGAATGTTATGTGGATGATTTGGTGGTTAAATCTAGATAACTTTATGATCACTTGGCCAATCTGGAAATCATATTCAACAAACTTCAACAACACAATTTGAAGATGAACCACTTGAAATGTGCTTTCGGGTTTACCTTAGGAAAATTTCTCATCTTTGTTGTACGTCATCGTGGTATCGAAGTTGATACTGAAAAGACAAAATCATTCCTTGGTATGTCACCTCCTCAAAATTTGAAATAATTAAGATGAATTCATGGACACTTGGCCTTTATTCGGAATTTCATTTCCAATTTGGCAGGAAAGTGTTTACCCTTCACCAAATTAATGAAGAAGGGAGTCACCTACAAGTGGACTGAAGAATGTCAAGAAGCATTCAATATTCTCAAGAGATATCTCTTGAGTCCACCAGTATTAATGACACCCATTGAAGGAAGACCACTTATTCTCTATGTGATAGATTTATAGTGATCATTGGGTTCCTTACTTTCCCAAAAAAATGATTTTGGGAATGAAAACAACCTTTATTATCTCAGTCGGACTATGATTGAGGAAGAAAATTGATATTCATGTATTGAAAGTGCTGCCTAGAATTAATATTTGCAGTTCAGAAATTGAGACACTACCTGCAACATCATGAGGTCTAATTGGTATCTTGAAATAACCCTCTCAAGTTTATCCTTAGTTGTATAATGCTTACAGGACATCTGGAAAGGTGTGAAATTATTTTGCAGCAGTTTGATATCTAGTATGTGTCTCAAAAGGAAATAAAGGGCCAAGCTCTGGCCAATTTCCTAGCTGAACACCCATCTATAGAAGATACATATTTAAATATTGAACTTCCTAATGAGGAAGTCTTCTCTATTCAAGATAATCCTCAAACATGGGAAATGTACTTTTATGGTGCCTCCGGAAGTCCAACAGGGAAGAAAATAGAAGATCTTAAATTCAACAAAGTTGGTTTAGGAATCATGCTTATTTCCCCAGAAAAGGCAGTGCTACCATGTTACTTCTTATTGTTGGAAGGTGGTATAAATAATGAAGCATAATATCATTCCCTCATCACAGGATTGGAGTAGGCGCTTCAAGCACATGTGAATCACTTGAGGGTAAAAGGTGATTTAGATTTGGTAATCAAACAAATCAATGGGATTATGCCATCAGATAAGAAGATTTAATCCATTTTTGTGATTACGTCAGAGATTTAATGGAAGAATTTCCCTCGGAACCGACATTTTCATATGTCCCATGATCACAAAATTCCCAAGCTGATGCACTAGCTAATATAGCCACAGCCCTGGAAGATCCAAACTGGGACGAAACAATCATCCGTATTGCCCACTGTCGTGTAGTTTCACTTTTTATTCAAATCAGAAGAGAGATAATAAATGAAATCAGTCCCATTTCTGAACCATATAGTCATACTATAGGATATATGACACCTATCATAGAATACCTTCAAAATGGAACACTCCCACATGATAGATCCGGGAAATAACAAGTCTGGCAATGTGTGGTCAATTTTACTCTTTATGATAGCCCAGATCACCAAAAAAAATTCTACAAATGAGGTTTTGATGGAATTCTCTTCAGATGTATTGATGGTGAAGAGACAATGGCTATCATGAATGAAGTACATGCAGGAGTTTGTGGTGCCCACCAGTCTAGAAATAGACTTTATGGTCAAATTAGAAGGTTTGGATACTTTTGGTCTTCAATGATGCAAGATTGTGTTGATTTCACTTAGAAGTGTCATTATTGCCATGTATGTGCCAACTTCATTCATCAACCCCCAGAGTTTCTTCATACAACTAAATACTCATGTCCATTTGCCACATGGGGAATGGATATAGTAGGACCTTATCCTATGGCTACAACCAAGTAGTTTAAGTATACTCTTACTTCTACTTGCTTCTTTTCGAAATGGGAAGAGGCAATACCTCTCAAAGAAGTTAGTTCTAAAGGCATTGTTAGCTTCATCAATTCTAACATCATTACCATATTTTTTGTCCCTCATACCATATTGACAGACAATGGCAACAACTTTTGTTCATCTGAGGTGAGAAAGTTGTATCAAGAATACAACATCAAATCCAACCATTCATCTCAGTATCATGTAGCAGCCAATGGCCATGTTGAAGCATTCAATAAGACTCTTTCAAACATACTAAAAAATATGGTGGATAAAGATAAGAAATCATGGCTTGATAAACTTTTTCATGATTTATGGGCTTATAGGACCACCTCCCGCACTGCTACGTAGTCAACTCCATATTCATTAGTATATAGAATAGAATCAGTCTTTCCCATTGAGATTCAATTACCTTTTCTCAAAGTATCCATTTGTGGTCTATTATCTATATAGGAACAATATCAAAAGCTATTTGATGAATTGGAATGATTAGATGAAAAATTATTGTGCACCCTTCACCACTTGGAAGTTTATCAGAATCAAATTGCACGATCTTTCAATAAAAAATTTCATCTTAGTTCATTCATTCAAGGAGAATTGTTATTGGTCCTCAGAACTCCAATGATACCAGGAAAGAAACCTCCAAAGCTTGAGCCAAAGTGAGAAGTACCTTATTCAATACATTAGGTCTACTCCAATGGAGCTAATTCTTTAATCTCAATGGATGGAGAACTCATTACAACTCTAACCAATGTAATATTCTTGAAGAAGTATTTTGTGTAACACAAATACACCCTTTAGTCCTTACTGTAAGAATTTATACTGCATGGTCTCTTTAGTCCTTACTGTAAGAATTTAAACTGCATGGTCTCTTTAGTCCTTACTACAAGACTTTAAACTTCATAGTCTCTTTAGTCCTTACTACTAGACTTTAAACTGCATGGTCTCTTTAGCCATTACTGAAAGAATTTAAACTGCATGGTCCCTCTATCATCCAAAATGACGTTAAATTATGTCCCCTTTTTTCCCAACATGATGTTAAACTATGCACATGTACTAAAATATGTTAAACTACAATACGTCCTAGATACATGATGCTAAATTGTACAACACCCTTTTGTCCCACATAACGTTAAACTATGCATAGTTTGGGTTGTTTTTATCTCTAGTTTCTCACACTGATCATGACTCACATGAGCTTAGAGTAAGCTTCAACCATAACATCCTCTCTGGGCCGCTAACCACACATAAGTCCCAACACCATATTCGGGTTGTCCTTAAGTACAACTCGATCACCAATTTATTCTGAATCGAACTATGTGGATTTTGATACTTGCCTTCTAGGCTGGGTATGTAGGCAACCTCCGGAGGTTCAAGCCCCAAAACCAATATCTTCGCATCAGTTCACCTCCATCTCATTCGATGTTGATCCGTGAAGCGCCCCCCAAAACCAATATATTCACATTGGTTCATCATCATCCTTGCAATATGATGTTAAACTATACTGTCCACCATTGTCCTCACTGTAAGACGTTAAACTATATAACAATACATCCTAGCTACATAACTCTAAACTATGCAGCACTGGTCCATGCCTATGACCTTAAACTATTCGCACTTTTTTCATGTATGACAATAAACTACAACAGTTTCTGACACAATCACCTAGGAAGGAATCATTATTGACATTGATCTCTAATCATGTTATATTCCAAGGACTATGTGCATACGTGGAAATGCCCAAACCTTTAATTTTGGATCCAACCATCATTTCACTAAAGTCCCATTTCACCATTCACATGTATGAACAAAATCTATATAGTGGGTATTTCAAGAACTATGTATGGCTTGATTCCCATCCTTATGGGATATTTAGGAACATTCTAGCTTCCCTCGAACCTGGACCCAAGTATTTGGGCCTAACCCCAAAATCCACTGTTAGTCCCTTGGATAAAAATTCCCCCTGTGAGCACATGAATGTGGTATGAAAACCCTGGTCTTTATTCACATCAGTTTTATAACAAACACACAATGAGTCTCCCTCATTATGGTCCAAAATCTACAACCCTAAACTAATATCTCCTTTCCTCTCGTCTCACATGATGTTAAACTGTATTTCAAGAACTACTTATGTCTTGATTCTCATTCTAATGAGTTATGTAGTGAAGTCCATCATCTCAATTTAGGACCTAGACACAACATGATTATGGTCAGTATTGGTCTATGTATCCCCTTCATGCATTGGACAATACCCATTTTTATGTGTCATGCTCCTAACTTTAAATACTTCCAGATATCCATAACCCTTTTCTTAACTTCAATTCACAAATTTTCTGATACCCAGGAATTCTTTTTCCTGACCATGCAGCACATTCTCTTAGGTGTCCTTGCATATGTAGTCTACATAACAGACCTTTCATCCAAAAGATGCAATTATTTGACTATGCAGACAATGCCCTTAAGTGGCCCTGCATAATTCAAACCCTCTAATGGGTTTGTCAAATAGTGGTAACTTCATTCTTGGGGGGACAACTTATTTTGTACTTATTGGTCTTAACGAAAATATGTTGGGATCCGCAAAAACAATCATCCTTAACATATTTGTACCATAATCTTTTTCATGATATGAAAGTATTCAATTCTATGGTTTATAATTCTCTTCCCTACGTTTGGGTCAGACCTTCACAGGAGTGATATTCATCCAATTCTTTGACAGTCTTGATTGGGAATATCCTCTCCATATAGAAAATTTTGTGCTTTGGAAAATTTGAATCTCCATAAACTTCCACTGGCTTTTAGCAATAGAAAAGTAAAATTTCTAAGAGATATTTTTCCTGACTATGAATCATGTTCCCCTAGGTGGAATTGCATAAGTAGTCTACATAACAGACCTGTCATCCAAAGGATGCTATTATTTGACTATGCAGCCAATGCCCTTAAGTGGCCCTGCATAATTCAACCCCCTAACGGGTTTGTCAAATAGTGGTAACTTCACTCTTAAGAAATACTCCTCTAATGAATTTTAGCCCTTTTTTCATATCATCCCTCAGATTTAAAATTTCTTAAGTCATAGTTTACATGTTTCCCCCATACTTGATTGTGGTAATATGTTTTCAAACAAATTATCAAGGAATTGAGTCAATTTTAATCAATTTGTTCAAAGCTATTTGACCTTAAACGTTATCCTTTTTATGTCCGACATGCATGAATTTAAACTGCCAGCAAAAGACAGGGTACTCATTAACTTGGGAAGATGTAAAAGGAACTCTAAACAAAAGTCGAGTCCTGGCTCGCTAAATGTACATATTGTATGATTTAGGCAATATTGAGCAACAAAAGACGCAATGTTTGTGGGGTTGTTTGTATAATCCTAGAAAAAATCAAAATATGCTTACTAGTCCAATTGGCTTAGGTAAATAATAATAATAATAATATAAGAAATTAACAAGAGAATGAAGGTACAAATGATTGAAGATGAAATGTATTTTTCATTGATGCACAAGATTAGAAGAACATCCACATATTGGAGTATCTTCTCTTTTTCAATAATTACAAGAGGATTTCAACAAAACTTTTCATTTGATTTATGGCATCTTGAGCTTCATCATCAGCCACTTGAAGTTCATTCACTTGACAAACTTAACTATTTTCAAGTTGATGGAGTGCCATCTTGGAATCTGTGATGGATTTCATACCATTTGTTTGGACTCCTTCCAATGAACTGTTAATCTGGTCAAGTTCCCCAGTAACAACATCTAACAGTTGCTGAAGATGCATCTGCTGGAAAACTTTCTCCTTGATCTTATTCTTCAACTCATTCAGCTTTCTAGCATGATCATCCTCAGCTTAGGACACCGTAGCCTCAAATTCGCTGATATTGATCAATATCCCCACTCTGGTTAGATGTTGATGACACTTTTTCTCCTACTCCCTCCTTAATATGACTTGTTTCACCGCGGTATGGATCTCTTAATATCCCAAACCACTAAGTCCTAGAATAATGAACAAGGATGAAAGCCACGAGATCTCTGAAGATAGCTCTTCAAGGGGCACTTTAGATATGATCTTCTATATATTCTGTCATGCCTTGTGACGTGAGAATTGGAGTGCCTTTTGCACCTCTAGGTCTGATTTAGCATCACTGTCATAGGGGGGAATATAGTCCAAGATTAATGAACTTAAGGAAGTTCTATGTTCTACTCCTTCCCCCCTGACCCTTGGTACTTCACTTTCTACTCCCATTGGGGCTGAGGCTGAGGCTTCTCCTCCGGATCTAGCCACTGAAATTGATGACCCTGTATAGTTAATTGAAAGCTTTGGTTAGTTATAAAGGATAAAAAAAGATGATTACCTGTCTTGAAAATTAAATACAACCACAAATATTATCATCTTTTATCCAAAGGTAGATCAGAATCCTGACAAGGCTCCCCCCATCTTTCCTATCTTCAACAGGATTTTCAGGATGGATTTCAGGAAGATCGGATAGGTTAAGCTCCACTTGAGCTAGCGTCTCTGCAATGATAGGTTTGTCTCTAACCCCTTCAGGCATCAGCAGATCAGTAGCTTACTCATATGGAACTTCACATTTCAACCAATCATGGTCAAAGATGTAATAAATTTTTTTAATAGGACGAAGGGTAATACTCATGTCCAAAATATTCTAAATCACATGGTAATTTAACGTGATCTAAAATTTCTTCAAAAGACACGTCAATTTTCATCATTTCATCCAGTGATATCTCAGATTCCTGGTCAGTCTCACCAGTGGGAGCATTTGACATGTCTTCCTGGTGACCCTCCTCCTATGGCCTCCGACCTCGAACAGCTTCCTTAGAGAAAATTACAGAGTCAGTTGTACGGGTCGCCAAATGTTCTGGTGCTGGTGTTAAACATAAAACATCATAGAATGGAATTCAGTTGATGTATTCATTCAACGTTCTATGAATTATTGTTAATTTACCAGGAACATGATCTTCTCTCCTTGCAGTAGCAACTAGAGCAGTACTGGGAATAGAAGCTATCTCTTCTTCTCTCCTCGTTTCTTTAGGAGCAGCCAGGTCAGCATGAATTTGTGACTGTTCACCAGTACCCTTCTTCGTCCTCAGAGGAGGGTCAATCCTCTCCCTCAAAGGGGAAATCAAAGAATCCCATGTAATCCCAAGAAGTACGAGAAATCTTTTCATGAGTTAGGATTCATGACTATCTGAAGGACTTACCATAACTGATGAAGCATTTAGCTATGGACTACTTCCTTCAATGACTTTGCTTATTTGAATTTTTGGGTGTGTTAACATCATCACCTCCAAATATAGGTATTGGAGAGTGAAAATCCCTTTCTAAGTCCTCGTCTATGGAATTCTAGCCTGAAGATACCTCGCCCCGCTCACGAGGAGATTCAGCGGCTCCAAGAGCGGTGCCACCAGGGCTGTACTATGGTGAAGGGACCTAAGTAGTTCCTTTCTTAACAAGCTGCATGATGAAGAAAGTAATTTCCTTGAGTAAAAAATCTTTGAATGAAATTAGGTTGCAAAGAAAATAAGGAAGGAAATTTACATATTCAGGAGCCACATAATCATGTCGCTCCTCATCTACTGAAGCACCAATCCCCTTAGTGGTTCCATGATTCATCATTTCCTTCACTCGCTTGGTAATAGAAATGGAATCATCAGTGGAATATATGAGCATTTCCAGCTCTCTAATGCATTCTGGCACTTCATCAGGGTTATCCTCGAAGCATATATCAGTAGAAGCCTAGAGATTCCCAACTCCGGGGATATGTATCACTTAGCATAATTCCATCTATGCGGTTTCAACATCACAATATAAACTCCACCATGTCTAGATAACATCTGGTTGTAAATATTCAGCATGTGCACTAGAAGGCTGCGAGGAGGGTCCTACAATATGGGACTTCAACTTCTTCCTAGATCCTGTAATCATAGATAAAGGATAAGAAAATGAAACTTGAAACTTGTTGCTCTATAAAATAATGGAGACAAAATTTCCTCAATAATATAACTCACCAGAAGTCAATGGAGTAGGTATCTTGACTCTACAAGGAGGATTATATCTGGCATGAGGCCACTTTGACGCATGTCGTGCCTCATCATCTCCATCCTAGAAATCCAGTGAATCAGCCCTGGGTGAGGAACCTGGTGAATCAGCTCTGGGTGAGGACGAATCACCTTCCAGATGAAGGGTTTCTTTCCTGACGGTTCTCTTTTTTGTCCCCACCCGAGGGACCAGATGATTTCGTACCCCTTCAGGTTATGATGCTACTCAGTTCTAGGCATACCATGTAGTCAATTGACTCATCGCTCCAGCAAATGGTAGATCAAACACTGCCCTAGTTTTCTCCATTATTATCAGCAACCATAGTTGTCAGGAAAACATTAGATGCTGCTCTGACCTGACATCCATGGTAGGGGATACAATAATCTTCTATAAACACTTTAATTGGCATGCAAATCTATATGAAGAATATTCCTTGAATATAATATCTCAACCAATTCTGGTGGCCAATACCCCATCTCTGCAAGCCAGTATATATGACCTCAATTCCAGGCTAGTTGTTCTATCATCAAAAAACTGCCCGATTGGCAGGTTTCCATTAGGAAAGAAATGAAATTCATTGAACATGCTCAGCCTCACCTTCAAATCATAGGGATTGAGGGACAACAGATAAATTCTAGAAAATTCTTACACCGATGGCCTAAAAGAACTTCTAGGAACCTGTAATCCGCTCTGTACAACGTATGTCCTGAAGTGAGTGGCAATCCATCCCCACAAAACGTGGAATGGTCCCACTATTATCAAAGTAGACTTACCCATATAGACATGGAGTAAGATACTATGAATCTTTACCAAAATTGGGGTGGAAAATCTAAACATTTTTCTCCCAGACAACTTGGCTGCAACAACGAAGGTCCCTGGCCTGACGCCTCCCTTCGAATCCCTAACTGGCAGAAGATAAACACTAATCCATAAAGATAAAACACACTCTAGAAGGGTTTTATCTGGGATTCTTTGATCCACTTCATACCCCCACTTTTCAAACTTTCCTGCTTCCAGAGTTGGCCAGAATATGCCAAGAGCACCCCTCTTCTCTGTTCTGGGGCAGCTGGTAGGACAAGTACAAGTGGGCCCATTCTCCTTCTTCTTGATGAGAAACATATCCATCCACTCCTCTGGATGAATATCCTTTCTATAATGAGTTTTGGTGTACTTTTAATTCTTAAGCTTGTGGAAAATTTTCAATAAATCTCGAGCCAATGTCGGAGTCTTCTCCGAATCATTACATGTCACCTTGGGGGGATTAATTCATCATACATATCTCCCAAAATTGGAGCCCCTAAGATCTTGCATAAATCCCACAAGCTGATGCCTACTTCTCCACAAGTCAGATGGAAATAATTGGTTTCCGGGATCTAGCGGCTGATTAGCTCTAGCACAAAATTATCATTCCTGTAGACATATGTCTGCCCAACCCAGAAGACTTCATATATTGCATCTCCCTTAAGATCCTTCACAAACTCTGCATAGGTTTTTCATAACCAATATTCCCACATCAAACTCGGCTTCTCACCTCCTCTGGGACAGAAATCCCAACTCTTTTTCCATCCCTTGGATTGATCCATCTAAGAATTTCAGAAAATAGGGAGATAGCAATGTGGCTGCGGATCAGGCTTGTGAGGTTTCAGATCTAGAGCACATGGGCTATGATGCATTATGTATGCCTCCTCCACTATTCTAGCATTATCAAATGATCCTGAAACTGAAACATTTTCTGAAGTGAAATTTTTGTAAGTATGAAACTAGGAATGAGGAATATAATTTTTTTCTTCTAGAACGTTAACTCCTTGCAGATGACCATGGCCATATAAAGGTAAGTAAATGCTCTGTGGGAAGTTGACAGGATATTTCTTCAAGTACTTAGCCAAATCTGGGAGAGTTCTCTCACAAATATCATAATAGTCATGGCCAATGATGTTCATCATATCATTTATTCTCTTGCTGGCCAACTCATCAGCCGACCCAATTCTTCTGGGAGCCATTGAATATCTACGAGGATCATACAGTTAACTTTTATGTAAGTCTGTTTTTATGAAATACCTGTGAAAAAAACAAAAAAAATGGCCAAGGCATTAAGGCGCGTAAGTCTTGTTGCACAAGTCATGTCGTGTAAGTAATGTCGCGCAGGAATTGTCGTGCAAGTCAAAATCTTACTGAAGAAGCACGACACAAAAAAAAATAGTGATTGACTAAGGAGATGAAGACACTTTCATGATGAGAGATAAAAAACATTGAAGGCAGGATAGTTTGCGAAAAGTGACACCCATATATATAGATGATCCCGCAACCTTGCGTGCTAAAACATGCACTCCAGAACCTGCACGCCAACATCTGTGCGCCGCCGAACCCTTGTTTCTCGTTTTCTTGAGAGTCAAATCCTCTTTCCTTTTTCAGATCCAACTTTGAGAGGAACTTTTTTATGCTCCTTTCCATCACAGAGTCCAAAGAATGGAAAATAGGAATACCTTAAGCCCAATGAGGGTCACCCTTTTATGAAAATCAAAAATTGACAAAGGGATGAACCAGAAACTCATTTGGAGGGCACCGCGCAAGTAACTTGCGTGCCGCGCAAGTAACTTGCGTGCCGCGCAAGTCACTTATGTGCCACATATTGGTCGCACAAGTCACTTGTGTGCCCTATTACTTTTTTCTCCCATGGTGCCCAATGGCCTATAAATAGCTCATGTGGGCCCCCCATTTTGAGGATGAATTTTATAAAACTCAGATTCAAGCTCCGGTCGCCCAAGTATTTGTCTGATGTCTTCCGAACACTTCTAAGGTAATTCTTTACCTAGAATGGAATCTCTAAAGAGTAAGAATAAGGCCTAAGTATTAGAAATCATCAATACTTGCGTGCCTAAGTGTCCATCCCTTAAGGGAAATGGAAACACTTGAATGCTGCCTTGCCCTCTCAAGGGAACTTGTGTGCCAACCTTTTGGAAGCCTCTAGGGATGATACTAAGGGCTTGAGTTCAAAGTCTCCCAACTACTACCCTGTGGATTCTTCGTCACTCAAGGTGACTCATGTCGTGCAAGTCTACTTGCATGACTAGGACTTGTGCGCCAGAAAAATACTTGCGCGCCTCCTTCATAATCACCTCCTTTCCTCAAATTCACCTCTCCTCTTCAAGACATGGCCTTCAAAACCTTCTTCAAAGCCATTTATGGCATGGTTCCTTTGTTGGCTTCCTTATCTAAGAGGAATTAATTGGGCCTTCTTATCAGGAGTAAGTCCCAATAATAATTTCCTTTAACATTGGGCCTCCTTCTGAAGAGTAAGCCCCAATCATAATTTCCTTTAACTTTGGGCCTCCTCCTTAGGATTAAGCCCAAGGTTTTAAGTTCCCTTTAATTGGGAATCTTCATCAGGAGTAATCCCCAACCTTATTTTCTTTGGATTTGGGCTTCCTTCTCAGGAATAAAACCCAATCATAAGTCCCTCTTAATTTGGGATTCCATTTCAGGAGTAAGTCCCGAGTTAAAATTCCAAATCTCCATAAAGTAAAAATACCATTATAGACCTTTCTCCTGGGCTTCTTTCCTGAACTAAGTCCTGATCTTCATTTACTTGGGCCGTCATACATAAGTAAGCCCTACATCATTTCTCATGATTACATCTTTCATGGAACCATTGTCAAATTTACTGATACCTCTTTTTTATCACACCAAGCTTGACTCACGTGGGCCTAGAGTGTAAAAATAATAATGAATTTTTTTGGGCCATTAACCATGCCTAAAACCCATTTTTCTCCACCCGAACTACGTGGACTTTGATCTATACCTTAAAAGTAGAGTACGTAGGAAGCCTTTATAAAGTTCAAGATCATATTTAATTAATTATTTTCGGTCTCATATGACGTTAAACTATATCCTCCCTATCGAACTACGTGGTTTTTGATTGCTTTCTTTTTAACAAGGATACGTAGGTAGCCCATCTGGGTACGATCCCAAATCTGAAATAACCTTTGTCTTTCTAAATGAAAATAAACTTCAAGTTCCCCACTGAGTGGATTTAAAACCACTATGTCATCATAATGTCCAAGAGATTTCTATAAAATGTATTGAAGGATACCATTGACTAATAATCTCCAATACATATGAATGATTCTCTATTGATGAATAACCTCAAATACAAATAAAAGATTCTCTAAATCCCATACATATCAATCATTGATTTCCAATTCTAAAAGAAAACTCATTTTTATACTTGGTGAATTAATAAGGACCCGTGAACATAACATAAATCTATAAGAGAGTCTCAGAGTAGGTAATAATTTCCCTCAAAAAAAGGTGTGATGAGCTTGACCTCCCATCCTCTCGATCAATGAAAATTATTAATCCTCATCAGTCCACAAATAATGAGCACCTACCTTTGGAAAGTAGGTCCAAATGGATATAGAATCAATGGATGTTTCCGGTTCTACAAATAAACCTGTAAGAAAACGATTGGAAAGTTTGAAACTTAAAAAAACAAGGTTATCACCATTTCTAGAAGAAACCCCATTGTATATTGGTTGTTCTAAATACACATCATTTTTAGTTGTATTGAGGATATATAATTTGAAAGATGGAAGTAGATGGAGTAACACCAGCTTTACAGAACTACTTGGACTCCTGAATGATATGATACTTGAATAAAATGAACTACCATGTCGAACATATGACTCTAAAAGAATGTAACGTTCAATTGGAATGATTTATAAATAATATGTGATTATCCAAATGATTTCGTATTGTTTCGCAATGACCATGAATCACTCATAAAATGACCTAAGTGTGACACAAATCAATACATGAAAAATGAATAATTTCCTTCAAAATCTGCAATGTACTTTCCTATAATTCTACAGTTTAGAAGCCTTTATGGATGTTAGGAAATTGAGAGACAATTGACATGTAATGTAGAAACAAGAATTAAATATGGGAACCTATGTCATCTAGTAGATTATCCTCAGTAGAATAAAATTGATTATGGGTATCCAAAATTTTAAATATATCTGAAAAACGTTTTATTGAATTATTTATCAATGGAATATATCCTTTTGGTGCACATAGTAGTACTCTCAGTACATGGCCCTTAATGTTGGTAAATTATAACTCACTGCCATGGTTATTCATGAAGCGCAAACAAATTATGTTGACTCTATTTATATATGGACCAAAGAAACCTGATAATGGTATGAATGTCTATTTGGATCCCTTGATTGAAGACATGAAATTGATGTGTGATATAGGTGTTACAATGTATGATGTTTGTGCACAAGATCCTCAGCTCAGTTGATGAGGACTCAGAAAATGCATCCAAGAGACCCGAGTTCAAAACCAGGTGGAGACATAATTTATGGGGGTATTGTAGCATCTAATGTTGTAGGTAATACAGCAGACACTATTTGATACTATAGTAGCTGGAACTATTCATCTATTTGGACTTTTGGGCCATCAGTTTGGGCCTCGGGTCCTTTAAGTCCTTTGGGCCACCCAAGGACTTTGGGCCAGTAAGGCTTTCGGGTCACCTCAAGGCCTTTGGGCCACCTCAAGGCCTTCGGGCCACCTGAAATTGTGTTTAAATGACCAAACAGACTCTACAAGGAGCAGTTTCCAGATGGGGATTCAAAGCAGGTGCATTCACTAGAGCAGAAGCTAAGCAGATTTGTCAGAAAGAGAGGATATGGCATTGCCATCGGGAGGATTAGTTCCAAGCATAGTCTATATAATCCCTAATACCTATGGGTCATGTAATCTCTAATATTATGGGCCTTGTAAGGGATCCCACTCATCCCTTGAAAGGGGGTTATCAAAAATCAATAAAAAAAAGAAGTCTTTTGGGCCATTCGATAAATGTATGATGTTCATATAAGTGAATAATTCACATTTAGGGACTTCTTATATGGGATGATAAATGAATTCCCCGCTTATGGAAATTTATCAGGCAATAGAATTAATGTAATGTTGGGGTTTCCCATTTGTGAAAAATTCACACATTTTGTTTGGTTGAAAAATATCTCAAATACTATATTTTTAGGACATCAATAATTTTTACCTCAATGGCATTAATACAGATCCTGGATGACAGAATTCGATTAGAATATAGAACAAGGTACAATTTCATATCTAGTAATGGGAGATCAAATGCATGATAAATTAAAACCTATTGACTCTATTTTTGATAAACCATTTTACAAAAACCATATGAAATCAGGTTTGAATAAGATACCAATTTTCTTTTATTTACCATATTGGAATTTTTTTATGTCATACATTTTATTAATGCCATGCACGTAGGAAAAAAATATTTGATAGTGTTATTGGAATATTACTAAATGTTCCTAGAAAAATAGAAATTGGAATAAACTCTTGGTTAGAAATTAATGAAATTTGGATAAGAGAAGTTTTGGCACTGGTTAAGGGTAAAAGGCGTACTATTCTTCCTCCAGTAGCGTACACTTTATCCAGACAGGAAAAATTTAAAAAAAAATTTCCTTAATAGTGTATAATTTCAAGAATGGTATTTATTAAATATCATTAATTTCTTGTCAATGACTAATTTGAAGTTATATGGACTAAAATCGCATTAATGTCATGTTTTTATGCAAGATTTGATTCATGCCACTTTCTGTTTCATTCTTCCTCAAACTATAAAACATACATTAACCAGGATCTGCTTCTTTTTCAAATCCATATGTAGTAATGTTACAGACCCGATGAAGTTTCCAATCATTAATAAAGAGGTTATAGTCATATAATGTGAATTAGATATGTTCTTACCACTATAATTCATGGATATAATGGTCCACCTAATGGTTCACTTGGTTAGATAGGTTCAAATATCTGGTCCTATCCATTAAAGATGGTTGTACCCCACTGAATGGTATATTGAGATTTTGAAAGGGAATATCAAGAATCTAAGTCGACCAGAAGCTTATATTAAAGAATAATATATTGTTAAATAAGATACTGAATTCGGTGTTGATTACCTATTAGATGTTGACAGTATTAGTCTCCAAAAGTCTTGTCATATGGGATTCCTTATGGGTCAAAGGATTCTCAGAAGAGTTGTTTTATAAATTACCTTGACAGTGTGGGAGCAAGCACACCTTCACGTTTTATGTAACAGTGAAGATGTTGGTCCATACATTGAATCCCACAAATAAATTCATATAGATTCGAATCCATCAAGGGATGAATTATGAATATCAAATACACATAATCAACACTTTATATGATGGTTCTGAGATCAAATTTAAAAGGATTTATATGAAAATATGAATTAAATTGTTGAATGACTTTAATGATTATCCAGAGGACTGAATTAAAATGTCATATCTTACATTGGTTTTGTAATAAATGGTTATATGTTCTATGAAAAGAAAAATAGAACCATAGTATGATGAAAAAGAGTGGTGTTATGCTTGTCTCATGAGTAATGCACATATATTATACCAACGATAGAAATCCTATATAAGAAAATTTTTCATATTTTGGAATTATCAAATAGATATATGAGTTGGATTATAGAACATTTCAAGTTATAATTTTCAATTGCAAATGGGTTGACATTATGGGTGAAGTGAAAGTTGATGAAATGGACTTTGTAAAGGTGAATTTTAGTGTAGAATGGGAAAGGATTATTTATTCATAATGGAATCATAGGAAGTGCAAGTATTTTATGTCTCATATCAAGAAGATGAGAATTGGTAAATTGTAATTCTAATGACTAAAAAATGTTGGGTCAAATGAAAATTCAATCAAGGATGACCCTTTCATTGGTAGATCATAATCATTTCATGATGTTACCAATGTAGACAATGTATTGTACATTAGAGGAGACCAAAAAGAGTGGATTTGGATTCTCAATAGAGGAACCAAATCCATAAATCCCTTAAAAAATAAAGATAGTTCAATGAGATGGTAAAATTATTTTTTAATAAACTATGTTTTTATTCATAGTATTATATTTTATTTACTGTATTAACATAATATAAATTAAATTTTTGACGAATCATGCAAACAATGTCTTCTGCACTTGATGATCTTACCAATCCCTTGGATAAAAAAACTATAATGAAGTAAATCCTTTGGGATGATGAAAATGTAATGTTACAGTATAATTTATCTATTTTAGTTTTACTCACATATGAATTGTTTTCTTATACAGGTGGATTATTTTGTTCTAGTTGGGGTGGTTTATCCATATTTCATTCCATTATACATTATTGTAATTTATCACATTCCTTTAAGTTCCCTTTACCACCTTTATAGGAAGAGGAACATCGCTTCCTTTTCTAAATCGCAGAGGTAATCTTGATGTCTTTAGAGTAAAATCATTTTTCATAGAATTAATTTATTGTTTCATATTTATGTTTAACTTATTTATTTTTAGTATTACTCATATAATATTTTTTTTCATATATAGGTGGATTCTTTTGTTCAATTTGGGTTGGTTTATCCATCTTTCATGCCTTTGTGTAATGTTGAAATATATCACATTACTTTAATTTCCCTCCACTACCTTTGTAGGAAGAGAAACAATACATCATATTCTCAATCACATATTTAAAATTGATGTTTTCCTAGGAAAATAACTTTTCATAGAATTAATTTACTGTTTCATATTTATGTTTAATTTATTTATTTTTAGTACTACTCACATAATTACTTTTTTCTTTTACAGGTGGATTATTTTTTCTATTTGGGGTGGTATTTCCATATTTTATGCCTTTATGCACAAAAACATTGACATATATATTCTCTCTCAAAATCTTTTCACCCATATAGTATTTAAATTTATCACTTTTCTTCATGTTCTTTCCACTTCTCAATCATAGAGGTAATCATCATGTTTTCAAAGTAAAATTATTTTACATAGAATAAATTTATTGTTACCTATATATCTTTAATTTCTTTCTTTTTAATATTTCTCATATAATAATTATTTTCTTATATAGATGGATTATTTTGTTTGAGGTGAGTTGGTTTGTTAGAACTACCAACACTACATATTGAGTTGATCTTCTTAGTATTGAAACCTTTCTCAATTTTTAAATCCAAAAGAGTATGAGAAGATCATGTGGCCATTCTGGTGACTTTTTGTGATATAATGGGCACATGAGCCTCTTTTACTCTTCTATATTTCATTAATGAGATAGGTTGTTCAGCTAATAACATCAACTCAATATTCATTGTGTACAATTAAAAAAATAAAGGAGATGTAAACCATTGTAAAATTGATAGTTAGGAATGGTTTGAGACTTTGGGATGTGTAGGAATCATCTATATCTCAATCAGACACATTGTGTGACTGGTATGAATCCAATTGATTCTTTTTATTTAAAATTTTCATCAATTTTAGTAAAAAATTGAATTGACATACTCAAAACTAAGAAAAAGTATTCATATTGTTTTGGAACTTTAAGAAAATGATCCATAAGTCATTTTTGAATTGTAGGAATAAACCATACCTTAATCTGAGACACAATGTGCCAAGTATGACTCCAAGTGTCTATTATTTATTTAAAATAGAAATTTTAGTTCAAAAAGTTTCAATCACTAAAAACTGATCAAACACACTCATATTTTCTTGACAATTTTTTAAATCAATTCAAAAATAATTGTTGACTTGTTGAAATCAAGATCACATAAAACCATTACATGATGTTATCAGTGTGATTAAAAGTTAATATTTCTAGTTTAAACTGAAATTTTAGTTAAAAAAAGTGAAAAACTCATAACCAAGAAAAAACATTTATATTTTTTTGATAATTTAGGTAAATGATCTATATTTCATTTGATATGTGTAGGAATGATTCTCACATTCATCTGACATAAGGTATAACTGGTATGTCTCCAAATGGATCTTTTTATTTAAACTTGACTTCAATTTTAGTAAAAAGAAAAAATGACCTACTCAAAACAGAGTAAACTCATTAATATTTTATTGATTATTTCGGAAAAAAATACATAAGTCATTTGTGATGTGTTGGAATCAACTGAACCACAATCTGATACACGATGTACCAGGTATGACTCAAAGTGTCTGTTATCATTTTAAAATTGACATTTTAGTTCAAAAAGTGTCACTCACTAAAAATAATAAAAATCACTATTATTTTAGATCAAAAAGTATCACTCATGATTTTTAATAGTTATTCTAAAATCAAACTGATACAGGATGTGATCGGTATGAGTCAAAGTATGTGTTTACAACTTGAAATGAAATTTTAGTAAAAAATAAAAGTGAAATACTCAAAACTAATAAAACAAATTCATATTGTTTTGATACTTTAAAAAATGATCCAAATTTAATTTGAGATGTGTAGGATTCAGCCTTACCTCAATTAGACACATGGTGTGACCTGTATGACCCCATGTGCATCTTTTTATTTAAAATTGACATCAATTTTAGAAAAAAGGACAACCGATCTACTCAAAACATAAAAAATTCATTCCGATTATTTTGATACATTAGTAAAATGATCAATAAGACATTTTTATGTGTAGGAATCATCCAAACCTCAATCCTATATATGATGTGCCTAGTATGACTCAATGTACCTGTTATTAGTTTTAGTTTGAAATTTTAGTTCAAAAATGTTTCACTCGTTGAAAAATCAAGCTAATAAACTTCAATTTTCTGGATAATTTAGGATAATGATTCATAATTCATTTTTTATATATAGGAATAAATCTCACATCAAACTAATATACGACATTATTAGTGTGATTCAAAGTGTGTGTTTCCAATTTATAATGAAATTTTATTAAAAAATAAAAGTAACGTACACAAAACCAAACCAACACATTAAAATTATTTTAATACATTTGAAAATGATCCAAAAGTTATTTGATATGTGTATGAATTATGTATTCCTCAATACAATGCATGGTGTTACTGTTATGACTCCAAGTGCACCTTTTTATTTTAAATTCAAATCAATTTTAGTTAAAAAGACAACTAGTCTACTCAAAACTACGAAAACACATTCGGAATGTTTTTATACATTAGTAAAATGATATATAAGTCATTTTTGATTTGTAGGAAACAACTGCACCTAATTCTGATACAATATGTGCCTTGTATGACTCAATGTGTCTGTAATAAATTTAAATTCAATATTTTTGTTTAAAAAGTTTTGATCAATGAAAACTGAGAAAACACACTTCTTTTGTCTTGATAATTTATGACAATAATTCATAAGTCATTTTTTATGTGTAGGAATCACCTTCACATCAGACCAACACATGATGTGACCGGTATTAGTCAAAGTGTGTGTTTCTAGTTTAAAATGACATTTTAGTAAAAAAGAAAAGTGACATACTAAAAACTAAGAAAACACATTTGGATTATTTTGATACTTCAGGAAAACAATCCATAAGTCATTTTAGACATATATGAGTCAGTTTCACCTTAATCCAATGCACAGTGTGAATTGTATGACTCCATTTGAGTATTTTCAATATATAAGTGTCATTTTAGTTTAAAACATGCATCACATCACCAAAACCAAGAAAATGGGCCTAGATTATTTTCTAATCATTATATCTAATATTAATTAATGGATTTCCTTATTTTGTTTATCTTATAATTATTTATATTACATCAGTCTGGGGATGGGAACAAATGAAAACCTACCTAAATGTGCATGGGGAGGCTCGAAACCAAGACCTCCCAAACACTACCACAAGACCCAACCACTTGTTCATGCACGTGGGGAATTATCTAGTAATTATTTAATTAATTTTACTATATATAATGAATGAATAAGAATAAGAAATGGTGTGACATGTAATAATCAACAATAACTTAATATGATACACAATGTTCCTAGTATAACTCAAAGTTTAGTTTAAAATTAACACTTGCTGCTAATTTACTTATTTATATTATTACTAACATAAGAATCGTTTTCATAAAAAAAGGGTTTTCTTTTGATAAAGTAGGGGTGGTTTGTTCAAAAATATCATGATCCAAAGTTAGGATCAAAATACAAATGAACATTAATGTTTTTGAATATAAGTAATAATTTATACTTAAGTAATTTTATTAACAATTGTTTGAAATGTCTCAATATAGTTTTTTTCTTGTATTTTTGTTAGAAATTTCATTTAATTTAAATTCAATTTCGGTACTTAATATTATTGATATCTGGTGGTGTTTATAGTGTTGCAGTGTGTTGTTATTGTACGTTTCATTTCTGATGTTGTGTGTTGTTACAACATAGTGTAGTATGCCCCTTTATCAGTGCTTTTACAAATGCTGATAAAGGGACCTTTTATCAATGATTTTAAAAACACTGAGAAAGATACCATTTATCACCACGAATAAAGGACTTATTAACAGTGATTTTTTAGCACGGATAATGGACCCCTTAATCATTTCTTTTTTAGCACTAATAAAAGACTAAGGATTTTAATCTCACTCCTATAGTCATCTCTTCTCTAGAGCTGATAAAGGCCATTTGTAGTGGTGTAAAAGGCCTCTTTTTTAGTAATGGATTCTCAATTATCAATTTTTTTATTAACCCTACATAATTGACATGACTATTTATAGAGACTAGGTTTAGGTTAAAATAATATTTAATTACATATCTTCCCTAAAATAATATAATAATCATTAGAAAACCTCACTCCACATAATAATAATAATAATATTATTATTATTATTATTTTTTGGCGTTCTCTATATTTCTTAATGATAAATATTTTTTTACATGAAAATAAATATATATCAATAGATACAGTCTTGTTCCATTCACCCCCTCATCATTTATATAATACCCAAATAAATATATCATTAAATATTTTATTCATCAATAAATAAAAAATAATAATTTATTCACAATCCAGTGAATAAATATTTATCAAATATTCATATAAAAAATAAATAAATTATTTATTATCTTGTGAATATTATAGATCAATAAAACAAGAATAAAATCATTCCTCGGTCTTTAGAATAATATTTCTTTTGATTATTAAATTTAAATATAATTTAATTGAGATTACAAAAACACTTACTGTGTGACCCTATAGTATTATTTATCATTGTAATTAGGTAGACTTTCCTAAAGTCCAATATTACTATATAGAAATGGGTCAAGTCACCCAAGATAAATAACTTATTATTGCAACATTGAAACCAACATATGGAAACTTTCTTTGTAATATAATCACATTCTCTCAACATATCATCAATTTGGATTCACATTTGTGTCATCAACCTATGTGATATATATTTCTTTCTTTTAATATCTGAAGTAGACACATCAATACACCATGTCCATGGAATGTAATGAAATAGTTTTATTCCAATAAAAGGGTTGAGATATAGGCTTCCCAAAATATGGAAGGGGAAAATCCTTCCTCAACTTATCCAATAATATGATTTCATTCATGATGCTCCCAATTTACCCAACTTACCATCTATATAATATGTGATGGTTTTGGTTAGTAAATATATGTGTGTGATTAATGAAATTAATTAATGACAATCTTAAAGTATAAGGACCATTATACATGATCATAGAAATGAATATCTTATGACACCAAAATATGAAAAATTCCTCATGGCGGGTCTATTCTCATAATATCCCATCTTGTAGATTATCAGGTGAGAACTTCATGAGAAGAAACCCTGTCCACATACTAGTACCTGTAATTAACCTTCTACATTATATGTGTCTTTTCATAGTATGTTATCCTACTACATATCTATCTTAATGAATTTAATCATATAACTTCAAGGTTCTCATCATATAGGGGAACTATTATGACTTTATCAATTTGATAGATACATTGGGATATTATTACATTTAATTTATGTTGAATAATTAACGATATACAATAATATGCTTTAATATTCAATTAATTAAAGATAAATATAATCAAATTATAATTAGTTGGTCCTAGGACACCAATTCTTTTTTTTTTGATTTTTTAGGCTATTAGGGTTTTTTATTTTTAGGGATTTTAGAGTTTTTAATGTTTTTTTATTTATGGGTTTTAGGTTTTTTAGGGTTGTATTCATTTTTTAGGGTTTTAAAGGTTTTTAGGTCTTTCAAGGGTTTAGGGTTTTAAATTATTTGAGGAGGGGTTAGGAATTTTAGGGGTCGTCGACACTAGGTTTTATCACCTAAATGAAAATCAATGGGAAAGGCCTTAGAAAAAAGAGAAAAAAATAGATGAACAAATATAAGAATCAAAAAACCATAAAGTGTAGTTCTCCCAACATACCCCCAATCATTGTCAGTGTTCAATCCCCTGCATACCACCCACCTTCTCGAAAAGACACATTCACCCAAGGTACCACATTTTCTTACAAATAGCCCCTTAGTGTCTTCATTTGTATGGAAGAATTTTTCCAAAGGCCAGTTGTTGTTCGGATCACCCTAGTTCTTCACTCAAGTCCTCTATAAACTTTTGGTTTGTTTTATAACTCCTCAAGAAGAGGTAATTAAAGGGTATACTACTACACATATCCCCTTTTACAGTGCAAAAAATGGATTTTAATAGCACTAAAAAAGCAATGTTAATCACAACGATGATAAAGGGGGGACCCCTTTACTAGCACTAAAAAATCACTGATAAAAGCCCCTTTTATCAGCACTTTAAATAGTGATGATAAAGGAGGCCCTTTATTAGTGATCAAAATAACACTGATAAAGGCCTTGCTGGCTATAATGTGTTATGAATATAATATCACACCCAGCAAAAACCTACAAAAACTTGTAATTTCAAACAATGCTATATACATTTCATGTGACACCAGGAATAATTTTTTTTCCATCCATGGTATATAAAAAAACACTCTATATACATTTCAAACAATGTTTTATATAATTATATATATAATTATCCAAAAAATATTTCAAAATAATAATGTTTCACCTTTTTATGTTCGTGATCCTCTCTAAAAAATGACCTCACATGGTTTCAGTTTCTAAAAAAATCATCTCAACCCAATCAAAAGATTCTACCTATATAAGAAAAAAATATTATTTTATTAATGCTATAATGAAATAAATTAAACATTAATAAGAAATAATACATTAATTAAACATGATTATTTAATAAAAAAGACATATTTGGCATTATATTGGTCACATTGTGCATCCTATTGATGTGGGGTTGATTTCTACATGCCATAAATGAGTGATGGAACATTTTCCTTGAATATCACAACAATCTGAATGTGTTTGATATGTTTTTAGTATGTCACTTTTTCTTTTACTACAATTAATGTCAATTTTAAATAATGACACATTTGGAGTTATGCTGACCACACCATGCATCATATTTAGGTTTGGCTAATTCCTACATGTCAAAAATGATATACAAATCATTTTCCTAGAGTATCAAAACAATATGAATATGTTTTTTCAGTTTCTAGTATGTTACTTGTGTTTTTTTACTAAAATTTCATTTCAAATTAGAAACACATATTATGATTTATACTGATCGCATCGTGCGTTGGTTTTATATGATAATTCTTTATACACATTGAAAATGACTTATAAATCGTTTTCCTAAATTATCCAGACAGTCTAAGTACACTTTATTGGTCTCTAATTATTGACACTTTTTGAACTAGAATGTCAATTTTAAACTAATAATAGACACTTTTAGTCATATTGGTCACACCATGTGTTGGATTGAGTTTTGGTTGATTCTAAAATGTCACAAATGAATCGTGTATCATTTTCCTAATGTAAAAAATCAATACTAGTACATTTTCTTAGTTTTTATTATATCACTTATTATTTTTTACTTAAATTAATGTCAATTTTATATTAAAAACACTTTGAGTGATACTGGCCACACCATGCATCTTATTTAGGTGCAGATGAATCCTACATGTCAAAAATTACTTATAGATCTTTTTTTTCTAAAATATCAAAACAATAAGAATGTTTTAGCTCAATTTTTAGTATGTCACTTGTTGTTTTTACTTAAATTAATGTTAATTTTTTTAAAAAAATAGACACATTGAGTCATAACAGAAAAACTTTGCATCATATTGAGGTAAGGTTGATTCCTACATATCAAAAATAACTTATATATTTTTTTTCTTAAAGTATAAATACAATATGAATGTGTTTTCTTGGTTTTCATCATGTCAGTTGTGTTTTTTAATAAAATTTCATTTCAAAATGGAAACATGCTTTAAGATTCATACCAGTCGCATCATGCATCGGTTTGATGTGAGAATAATTCATACACATCAAAAATGTCTTATGAATCGGCTTCATAAATTATGAAGACAATCAAAGCATGTTTTCTTGGTTTTCCTTGGGTCATACTTTTTTGAACTAAAATGTCAATTTTAAACTGATATAGACACTTTTAGTCATATCGGTAACACCATGCATCAGATTGTGGAATGTTTGATTCCAACAGGTCAAAAATGACTCATGGATTTTTTTCCCAATGTATCAGAATAGTCTAAATGTGTTTGATTGGTTTTCAGTATGTCACTTGTTCTTTTTTAGCTAAATTGATGTCATTTTTAAATAAAAAGACACACATAGAGTTGTACCAGTCCCACCATGGATCTTATTGAGGTGCGGTAGACTCATACATGTCAAAAATGACTCATGTATAATTTTCCCAAAATATAAAAATAATTTGAATTCATTTTCTCTATTTTCATGTATGTCACTTGTTATTTTTACATAAATTGATGTCATTTTTAAATAAAAGGACACTTTGAGTTATACCGGCCACACTGTGAAACTTTTTGAGGTGATAATGATTCCTATACATCAAAAATGACTTGTATAACTTTTTATTAAAGTACTAAAACAATAATAATATGTTTTATTTGTTTTCAGTATACTTGTGGTATTTTTTACAAAAATGGCATTTCAAACTCCAAACACACATTATTTTTCATACTGGTCACATTGTGGTTCAGTTTTATGTGAGACTACTTCAAAAAACTCTCAAATTACATATTAATCATGATCCTAAATTATAAAGGAAATCATAGTGTGCTTTCTTAGTTTTCAGTGAGTGACACTTTTTGAACTAAAGTGTTAATTTTAAACTAATAACAGAAACTTTTGGTCATACCGGTTACACTACGCATCAGATTGAATTTTGGTTGATTATTACATGCCAAAAATGACCCATGGACCATTTTTATAATGTATCAAAACAATATAATTTCTTTCCTGGTTTTCAGTATGTCACTTGTTCTTTTTTACTTAAATTAATGTCAATTTTAAATAAAAATACACACTTAGAGTCATACTGATCACACTGTGCGTCGTATGGAGGATTGGTTAACTCCTACACATCAAAAATGACTCATGGATCATTTTTCAAAAATATAGAAACATTTTTAAAGAATTTTCTTAGTTTTTAGTATGTCACTTGTCCATGTTACTTAAATTTATGTCACTTTAAAATAGAAAGACACACTTAGAGACATACCGGTCACACCATGCATCATATTCTAGTGTGTTTGACTATTAAAATAAAAAATGACTCAGGGATAATATTTTTAAAATATAAAAACAATAAAAATTCATTTTCTTAGTTTTTAGTATGTCACTTATTTTACTTAAATTATTGTCAAATTTAAATAAAAAGAGACACTTTGAGATATACTGGCCACAATGTGAATCATATTGATGTGTGGTTGATTCCTACACTTCAAAAATGATTTATAGATCATTTTCCAAATGTATAAAATAATCCTAATGTTTTTTCAGTTTTTATTATGTTAGGTTTTTTTAATAAAATTTCATTTCAAACTGGAAACATGTATTTTGAGTCATTCCAATCACACCATGCATCAGTTTGACATGAGACTAATTTAAACATGTAAAAAAATGACTTATAAATCTCTATCTTAAATTATGAATATAATCGGATCACATTTTCTTGGTTTTCAATGAGTGGCATGCTCTGAAATAAAATGTAAATTTTAAAATGATAATGGGAACTTTTATTCAAACCAGTTACACCATGTATCAGATTGATGTATGGTTGATTTCTACACATCAAAAATGACTCAAGTATTATTTTACTAAATTATCAAAATTATATAAATTTTTTTCTTAGTTTTTAGTATGTAACTTGTTCTTATTTATGAATTTAATGACAATTTAATATAAAAAACACACTTAAACTAATACCAGTCACATCGTGCATCATATTGAGGGGTAGTTGATTCCTACACCTTAAAAATGATTTACGGATAATTTTCCTAAAGTATCAGAACAATATGAATGTATTTTCTCATTTTTCAGTATGTCACTTGTTCTTTTTTACTAAAAATAATGTCAATTTTAAATAAAAAGACACACTTTGAGTGATGTCAGCCACATGTTCCTTTTTCTTGGTTTTGAGTAAGAAAAATGATGAAAAATTTAATTAATTACAGATGTAGTTGGAATTAAACTTTATACATTCTTTACCCATTTCCTTGTTGTCATTATCTTAGTTGCATCCTTGATGTCCAATCTCTCATGCGCATGATCAGTTTCGAATAAACCAACCCAACTCGAACAAAGGAATACATCTATATAAGAAAACAATTCAGCTGTGATTAATACTAAAAATAAGTAAATTAAACCTAAATATGAAACAATCCACTACTTCTATAGAAGTCACATTTTCATGCTATTTGTTTACATTCTTCCATTAGGTATTATTCCCATTCATTTTTGAGCACATCTATATCGTCTTATGAATATGATACATTTCTAAAATTAAATTATTTCAAGAAAAATATAAATACTCAAAGTATTAATAAATATTTTAAATTAAATATTAATTATCATCAAAAAATAATTCTTCTAGGATGCTAGTTTGTTCATAGAATATGATCTCTCTCATAAATTTACAAACATAATAACCACAATATTTTCCATTAGTTTGTTTCAAACACTACAGAAACATTGATGATAATAATAAATTTGTTTTGATATGTGTTTAGATAGAGAAATATTATTATATATACCCTGATACTTGTCCAGTTATAGAAATTCTCCTATATCTTGTTCTTAGCCCCTATCCTCATTCCTTATGTTTAAAAATATTTATGCACCACCCTATCATAAAATAATCCTCATTAAAAGATAACATAAATTATATAACATTATTTTTAGTTATAAAACGTTGGATGTAGTGTATTACTAATTAAAAAACACCGCCATATCTGGATGGTTTTTTGGATATCCATGCATTTAATCCATGAAATAAATCATTGTATTATCCAAATTTTTCACAAGAAGCATCCAATAACACCAAAAAACACAAAAGTGATAAATAATAAAAGAAATGAAAATATATTTAATATGTTTAATTTATATATTTTTACCCATGTATCTTAGGTATTAAATAGAGTCTATTATCTAAATTTTTTCTTTAAACTGATTTTATTAGACTTTCCACAATTTCAATATTTTTTGTATCAATTTTTGGTTCTTCTATAAAGGTGATGTGAGTACTAACAAATCCATATTTTATTTCATGGGAAAATCTCTTTAATTGTTTTTCATATATATTCCTGCGGAAAATATGAAATGTATTTAGTCTTAATTAACACATTATGTCATCTTTTGGAAAATAAAATCATGAAAACATACCTCATATATACATTTACAATTGAGCCGCTTAGGCAATAATAGTCTAGGATTTCACATTCACTCTCAGCACCAATGATGTCTTGATATATCTCTATTCATATATTCTTCAAAATCCACAATGTGATTATGACCATCTGTTAACTTTATATCCACATGGACCTTCATTTCTGATAAATGTGGATATACAATGGGAGGGGTAATGGTGCTTTTGGTAGATCATTTTAATCATTTGGTCAATACTTTAGATGGTTTTGCATTAGTATTTCATTTCATCCCCTAACCTTTGTTCTTCTATAATAGCATTAATTGGTTTAGACATTTTTAAATTAATTATTAAAGGTTTATCTTGAAAAGTAAATTATAAATGAATATATCCTTACCGAATTTTTTTTACAAGATATGATGTCCATGAGATAAATGTTCCAACATATTTTTTGACCATATAAATATCTTCCTTAGGAATTGAAATAGGTAGCTCGGTGCTTGAATCATGGGTTATGCTAACTGACACTCTCACATGACCTGTTTGAAGTGGTCTTCTATGTAGCATGTTATTTTGGATATTGAACACTCTATATCTCACTACAAGGTGTTGTGTAGGTGTTGATAGATATAAATAACACTCATTATCACCCTATATAATATCATTACAATAAAGGTATCAATTTTAATATAATTCACATTTCAAAAAAACATTTATTAGAACATTGATTACCTGGACTAAGAAATATCTTTGAGGGGAATAGATCACCTCATAGTTGGTGGGGTTGGGAGGGATCTCCATGTGTTGGTTGTTTTTAGTTGCTTCTTCTCTTTGCCTCCCCCCATAAAAGTTTTTGACATCTCTTTCTGCCATTGGAATTCTTCTTCAAGGGAATATTTTCTTTCTCTCATCTATTTTTAATTCCCTTTTATCTTGCTCTTGTTTTTTTTCTCAAAATATGTTCGGGTTGTCACCCCAAAACCCACACCTCTGACACGTCCATATTGTTCTAGTTTATTCAAGGCCACCGATAGTATGTGTTCATCTAGTACAGTTGTTCATGATTCCTATGACTATGTCAGATATAAAATATAAGAAAATAAGTGATCATTTTAATGTAATAGTGATTTAATTAAAAAAATTATTATATAATACTTACAAATGTTTCCCAAACATTTTTTTCATCTATTAGTTTCCCATATTTATTTACATGTTCCTCCTTCCATATCACATGGTGTGTGATGTAAGTGGCTTTGGATTTCAAGTCATTAATCTGTATATAAAAAGAATAAAATAATTATGGTTTTGTTTCATGTCACTTAAAATTATTATGGTATATTTAAAATATGTTCCAATTTTTATTCAAGTGAAGCATACCCCATCCTTGCTTTATGGTAGGGATATGTTGGTTTTTCAACCTATTATTTATTTCTAGTACTTAGTTGTTGTTTCATAAATAAATTTTTTTTAATCAAAGTGATGAATTTCCATATCATTAAGCAATGTATTACTATCCACAATGTACCTGAAAATAAACATCCTCATGACAGTCAACAAACACATCCCATACTTCTTGGGTTCTCAGTTGTGCTTAGATAAGTGGTGGGTATGGGTTTATTTTCCCTTCAACATCATTGAGATGATTCCTTGTCAGAATTGTGTGAAATCCTATATGAATCCTCCATCAAGAATTAATAAATATTTCTTGTGTGATTCATCTATTATAAATGCACTCAACAATGGATGATCAAGAGTAAGTCAATGTTTCCTTATTTTATTTTTTAGTAAAATAAATAAATGATTTCATAATGTTACCATAGTCTATTCCCACATCAGTGTCTTAAGCCCAGACACAACATGGTTCCACGAATCTACATAAATCAGTATTCATTGTCAAGTGATGATTCCATTGTAAATATTGAACCTCGCCTTGTTGGGGTGAGCATTCTTACCTTTCACATTCCATACAAACTCATATTTGATTCCTATGAATTCAACCTTAATGATTTTTTCTAACACTGTAAAACTACAATTCACTTGTCATTTAGGCAATTCTGGTCCTTCTTCACTTACCATTTCCCTAGTTTCAACATCATCAATATGTTCCTTTGGAGTAGTATCATCGGGATGCACATATGTTCATTGTACCTCTACTCTGGGAGCAGCAACAGGTTGAGAAACCTATTGTTCCTCAGGAATTGGAGAACCATCACATGTAGAAGTTTTTTCATCTACACTACGATCAGTTCTAGGTTGAGAGACCTAATGTTCCTTGGGATTCAGATCACAAGCACATGCATAATGTTTTTGTTCTTCTGCACTATGAGTAGAAGAAAGTTAAGAGACATGTTATTCCTCAGGATTGGGATCACCAACGCATGCGAAAGTCATTATCTATATAACTGGTTTAAAATTTTAATTTAGAGTACATAAAAAACCATAACAAGATAATAACATGAGGTAACATGATGTATATTACAAAAAAAAATTGCCTGATTATTAAACTCTTTTATTAAGGATGAAGGGATTTTCCCCTCTATCGACTATCCAAATCCATTTGTTATGGAATCCTCTGACATACAAAAAATATTTCTAAATTGGGACTAACGAAAAATGATTGTGATGTCCCAATGAAAGGGTCATCATCATTTTAATTTTCGTCTAACCCTTCAGTGGTTTTGGTCAATATTAGAATGATTGATCACATTAAATTTGTTGGATCTGGAATATAAAATACTTGTACTACCTATGATACCATTATAAATAGTCTGTCTTTGTACACTTCTATATTGAAATAAACATTCATGAATCCCAATTCATCTATTTTAACAACACTCCTATTATCATCCAGCTTTCATTGAAAAATAAGAACTTAGAATGTTGTATAATCCAACTCCCATATTTTTTTGATGATGCCAAAGTATGACAAATTTTCATAAATTGGATTTTCATCTTTAGTACTAGAAACATGAATCACTTCATCCACAAGTGTAACTATACTATTTTTCATGGTATTATCTTCATCGTGATAATTTTTATAGAGAATATAACCACTAATTACATAACCATTACAAGATAATACAAACACACTTGGTCCTCCAGCTATCCATCAAAGTCGTTCAGAAATTGAATCCAGTTTTTCATCTGACTCCATAAAAATATGGTCACGAAACCATCTTATAGACTATTGATTATGTGTATTTGATATCCATATTCCATCCATTGATGGATTCAAATGCCTAATAATTTTTTTGTGGGTTTCAACATATGGGGAAACCTCCAAATTGTTTTGAAAAACATAAAGGTGGTCCTGCTCCCAATCTATAATATTGATTGTGACAACATCTATTCTAGAAATTCCTTCACCTAAAAGCCACCTAGTGTGATAAGATTTTGGTATAATAATTATTTCCACACCAGATAGGTATTCAGTATAGAATTTAATGGGTTTCTCAACAATATATCACTCTGTAATACAATTGTCTGTCTGACTTCAATTTTTGACATACCTTTTCTACATATTCATATTACATTAAATGGGTTAAATCCATCTATAATGTATTGGAACACAAAGTCGAATCTCTCTCACCAAGTGAACCATAAAATGAACCATCATATCAAATAACGTTGGCAGGATGAACATTTCCAATTCACTAAATTTGATGGAAATTTCTTTTTCCATAGTCAAAAATTTCACTCAGTCTATTAATTTTTCACACATATCTTTGAAGAAGAAATAGATCTTGGTTAATTTATGGTGGTCATTCTTTGGAAAAATTTAATATAAAGATATATTCATTAGATCTTGCATCAAAAAATGGCAGTCACATTAGTTCATACCATTTAAATTCAAATCGATCATTGACATGATGTTCTTGATATTCGATGAATACCCCACTGGAACATTTATGTCATTAAAGAAGTTAACAACTGATTTCTCTCCTTCTTGGAAATATTGTAAGCATCTGGAGGAAGGAAAGTTCATTTTTCATCCTTCACTGGTGGAAACTCTTCCCATATTACCATATCAACCATGTACAACCTAGTCTTAAATCCATCCTTTATTTTGTTGGGTGCATTTAAAAATATTTCAATGACACTATCACATAATTTTTTTTCAACAAAAATAATATCATGAAAATGTCTGACATACATTCAATTCCAATAAGGTAATTCAAAAAAATTGATCTCTTTTTTCAATGTGTTGTCATAAGGTTTTTCGAAAATGGTTTTGCAAAAGAAGTGTTCACATATTTTACATTCTAAAACTATTGATCACCTTTTAGTGGATATAGTGTTTTTTGTTCTTATGAAATTCCATTGAAGGATTTCATCCAAGATCGATACTTATGTCATTGGGGTAGAAATATTTGATGTCCTAGAAACACATTTTTCGATGAATATTTCAACATAATTGATTGTGTACCTTGTTTTCAAAAGGGACACCCATTAGTTCCTTTAATGATTTATTCTAAAAGATTCCCATAAGAAGGAAAGTCATTTATCATCCTCTACAACTTGTCTCTCAATGTTAAATCTTCACTTCTATAAGCATCATACTATGTACCACATGAATCCCATAATAATTTAAAATACTAGATCAATGGAACTAAATAAACATCAATATCATTACCCGGTTGTTTTGGTCCTAATATAAGAATAGATAATATGATGTATTTTCATTTCATGTATAACCATGGTGGAAAATTATAATTTACCAACATAACTGGACATGTATTGTGAGTGCTTCTTTGAAAACTAAAAGGATTCACTTCATCTATAGATAATTCAAGGAAAATTTTTCTTGGTTCATTTCCAAATTCAAGATACTCATGATCAGTTATCTTCCCCAGAGGTGAGTCTTCCTGGTGATGTAGATTACAATATTTAATTCTTTTATCTGCATGCCACATCAATTGCCATGTAGTCTCATCACTTCCATATAAGTTCCTAAACCTTGGAATGATTAGAATTTACCATACATCTTTTGTATAACCAGATTCATCTTTCATGTATCAAATGACCTAAACTTTGGGAATTCTGTAATTGATTTTTGGTCCTTGTGAAACTATATACAATCATTCGGTCAGATGTATATTCTTTTATAGATCATAACCATCGATCGTAACATTCTTTTGGCATTGTATGTTCTTCTCGGGAGCTCATAATATTCTGGGAGCATGTCATTCAAGAGAGAAATTAGTTCTATAAAATTTGTATCACTCCATCTATTTTCTGCATTAAAATTATATTGATTCAGTACGACGGGCAATGAATTATATTTAGTGAAACCATCATACAATATAATTTTTTTACAACTCTTTAACTTCTCAATAAAAATTCAAAATCAAGAAGTTCATCTTAAACTGTCCATATCATTTCCTAAATAAGGTATTTACCACCATTCATATCTCTAATAAAATCCTATATATGGTCTTCTTCATTTTCTAAACTTGTAATCATGTCATATGATCCATAAAACATAGTGTTCTCCTATCCACTAGCTACATTCACTTTTTCCAAATGTTTATTCAAACATTTATAACTTTGATCTATTCCAGTACAGATCAAGTGTTCTTCCACTTCCAATAGACTGATTTTTCTTGTATAACAACAATGAAAACACGAACAAAGAATTTGAGAAGGGTCAAATACATGATCTTTTCGAAACTCGATAAACTCTTTCACTCCATCTTCATACTCTTTGGTTAGAAGATTGAAATCCATACATTATTTATTCATATCTATCCTATTTTATTTATTAATATTAATATTTAACAAAATAAATACAAAAAACATTGATATAAAAATTAACCATGGATAAAAAATGTTATAGACTTTAAGTCTCTTTCAATATTTATCCCCAATATTCACTTTCTAGAACCATGGTTCTTTATTTGGGATCTTCTAGATAAATCAATATTCATTTCTTCCATCATTTACATCATTTGTCCAACTAAGATAAATCCATCCTCATAAAGAAGTAAAATGAAGAAACTAACATCATAACACACCTTCGTATAGTAGAAATTATTTAAATTACACTACATGGACATTAATTCTACCATTAAAGCATTGAAATTCTAGTTACACTATCTTGGTACCTACTTAAGTCCACAAAAACTCCATTATAGACTGGAATCGAACATTATATTCTATTTAGCATGAAACCTTCATGTTGATCTATGTAGATATATTCCTCTGAATCTCTAAGAAGAAATATAATCATGGCATCCATTTGTTATAGGAATAATCCTTTAATGGAAACCAAGACAAGATCTATCTAAATTATTATGTAGTTGATATATGTAGATCTCTACCTATGAATCTCTAGGAAAGAATATAATCATGACATCCATTTTTTCTAGAAATAAACCTTCAATGGAAACCAATCTGAGAACCAAATGAATTATTATATGCTTCACATATGGAGACAAAATCTAACTGAAATCTAATCCTTCAAACTATTTAAAAACATTTACAACTAGAGACACCTTTCACTGTTTCCTCCCATCCACTTTCTCCTTTAGATGATAAATCTAATTATTCTATAGATCCCTCTTTTCTGGTTCCAATTCTATTATCTACAATGTATCAAAATCGTAGAGGTAATTCAATTATTTCTTCATTTTTTACTCACACTACAATGACGCCAATAGTCAACCTATATTGAATCCTAAAAAAATAGATAATCCACCTACCTTACCCACAAAATCGTCATTAAAGACACTCCTATAGAATAATCACACCATAAAACTTGGTAAAAATAGCTAGTGCGTAACATAACTAGTGTAGTATATATCTGGACATATTTCTTAATTCATAATTTTCCCATGCATCCAAACAAGTGTAAGTGAGAAACAATAAGTCAATGATCATCACATGAATAAATATAATATATGTATTAAATCTCATGTCAACTCTAACACCCTCATAATAAAGAGATCATTTTTAAATCCATGAATAAGAATAAAACATTTAATATTTATAATCAATTACATCCATCTAAAGGAAAAGTCTTAAATATAAAAATCAAACAAGGGCCCCCATAATTTAGACCATGTAGGTGATGTAGAATGAAAAGTATGTTTATGAGATGCAATGAGATTAAAAATTAATTCACCTTTTGCAGGAGTGAGGTCATAATGGATATCCTATGGATTGGATAGAATTAGGGACATTCCCTTGCCATGATGTTATTATCAATCTATTTATCTTCACTATATAATGTATTGGTTTTCCAAATTCTATAAAAATATAAACTTACAAGATTTTGGAAAGGCTAAATTTTATATTTACTTTGAAAACTATTTATAAAATCACATTTTAAATTCCATAAAAAAACAAACCATTTACACAAATTCCTCTTTAAAATAACACAACCCTTTTAAAATAAACAAATTGATTCAATGAACTCCGTCGCAAAACCACAATTCCTTTTTTAAAATAATTCAAGGAAAATTTATGACCTGATAGTCCTAATCATTTAAAATGAATGATAACCCTCTATATTCTACAAATTTTCATTTAAAACATCACACACCCTTTGTTGAAATGAAACCATCATTAATTATGTTTTGAAAACATTTACATCCCTTTATGAAAACCAATCACTTGAGATAAAAAATACTTGGCATGTAACCTATGTCTATGGATAGTGTTTAAATCATTTCAAATATATTTAAAAAATTTGTATGTTGAACACATATTATTTTTTAAGAAACATTTCAAAACAGTTGAATCATTTTAAAATAGGAACTTAAATATTTTACCTAAGAAAAAAATCCAAAGAGAGGCACTTTATAAAGGATACATGAATTAAAAATAACCAAGATTTTATAAATTATAAATCTATAAGACAAACCAAATAATTATTATTTTAGGGAAAATAATCCTTCATATAGTAATATGAAATGAAAAATAAAACATATGTATTTCCTATTAGTGGTTCTTTCCTGGCTACCATTCTTCTTAGATATTTCTATCTATGGACATCATGAGAAGATGTATCAATTTCATATGAGACTCCATCACCTGATAGTCAACCATCATCTATTTCATGTAAGATATATGTATATAGACTTTATGATATATTGATTTATGAATATATTTATGGAATATATATGTTCTAATTATAGTGGGAAACTATTATAACCTATTAATGTGAATTATATTCCAAGGAAATTAAAAATTATTATTAAAAAGAATAAAAAACACTATGTGATATTAATATATATACATATTTTGGAAATTGAAAGTGCAATGATAGTTAGATATATAAATAAGAATGTAAGCTAACAGTTATATGATGCTTTTGAGAAAAACCCCACCACCATCCATATTTTTTTGTATTTTTTGAAAACACTTTTTAAGGATGAGTGTGAACCTTTAAAAAATTCAAAGTATATAAAATACTGTCCGAAAAAACCACAAATCAAAAAATATAATTATCAAAAGAACATTTTCTAAATTAAGGGAAACAGATCCTAAGAATAGGGGAATTACAGTTTAACAAGAGAATCCAGATCGAAGAGGGAAGAAGGACATGCCCCAATGATATTGAGCATTAAAGGTGAGTCCAAATCATTTTCCACATAGATTATTTACACTATATTGTGCTACATCTAGATAGTTGATTTTTTTTATGTAGAAAAATTACAAATTCATTCTAAATTGATTAGATAATAAAAGGATTCTAATACCAGTGAGGTATCTTAGGGAGATGAAGTATTAATTCTTCTAGAGATAAATATTTAATTTTTAAGAATATAAGGTCCCTTGAAGAAGGATAAAGATATTATAACTACAACTATAACCATCCTAAGAATGGTCTAGATGAAATTTATCTCTAAGAATAGATGTTTTAAAAATTATTTCATGTTAATGATTGAATTTGTGTCCATATGATAGAGGTCAAATGAGATTATTACAATATATAATCACTTTAATGAATTATGATCATACAAAAAAATCAAAATCAAAGTCGAACATTAAATTTGAGAAGACCATAAATGTAAACCCACTATAATATATAGGTATGGGGATCCATCTATCAAATTCTAATCCATTTATTCCATGAAATAAGTTGAACCAATGTGAGAGTGAAACATGATGTTAAGTGATGTTTACCAACCAAAACTGATTTAGGTAAGAGATTATCAAGAGGTTCTAGGGTCAGTAATATTCTTGAATTCATGGTGGGGGAGGGGTTTGGATGGTAAAAAAGGTGGTATATTTGATTTTTAAACCTAGATATTCGCCATAGATAGTAGGAAAAAATGTAGTGCTAAAGGTAATTCCCCAAATGTAACCTCAATATGAACTATCAATGAGTGTGGTTGACCTGAAACTGATGTTTGGGGAACCTAGGTTGCATATATTAGAACATACTAAGACGTTAAAGTTAATGTAAGAATATAAAAAAACCAAATTAAAACCACAATCTATCTATATATTAGGAATTCATAATAATGTGGAAAAATGGCATACTCGCGGTAGCAATTGGGTTTGGAATCGGAAGAGTTGGGGTAGGTGGTAGTGAAAGTGGTGTCAGAGTTCGTGGAGGGGTTCACGGAGGAGGTGGGTTTGCAGTGGAAGAGGGTTCACGTTGGAGGTGGGGTTTATTGCGTGGAGGAGGTGGGTTCACGATGGAAATGGGTTCATAGCAGAGGTGGGTTCGTAGCGGAGGAGGGTTCTCATTAGATGTGGGATTCATCACAAGGTGGGGCTGGGTTTGTAGTGGAAATGGGTTTGCGGTGGAGGTGGTTTCGCAGAAGAGGTGGGTTTGCGGCGGAGGTGGGTTCGTGGTGAAGGTGAGTTCCCAGTTGAGGAGGGGTTGTGGAAAAGGTGGGTTATCAGTGGAGGAGAGGTCATGGCGGAGGTGGGTTCACGGAAGAGGAGAGTTCGCAAGGGAGGAGGGGTCGGGGTGAAGGTGGGTTCTCGGTGGAGGAGGGGTTATAGCGGAGGAGGGTTTGTTGCAGAGGAAATTACGCTGTAGAGGAAGGTTTGTGACGTAGCAGGGTTCTCTGTGGAGGAGGGTTCGTGGTGGAGGAGCATTCACAATAGAGGAAGGTTAGCAGCAGAGGAGGGGTCAGCAGCGGCAGAGGTGAGGTCGAGGTAGAGGAGTGGTCAACAACACATAGGTCAGCTTCCACGAGAGCTTGAGGTGTGTGAGAGGAGGAGGTGACTATTAGGGTTCATTTATAAAATCAGGTGAAACTTTTTTCAGTGCTAGTTAGAAGGTACAGATAAAGGTACGTTATATGTGTGCTAAAATAGAAAGTGCTGATAAAACATTCATTTATCAGTGTTTTTTTAGTGTTGATAAAGATATAATGTTAATAATTTATTTATATTATTATATATATTTATAAAAAAATATATATGATAAATAAATAAATATATATTTATTTATATTTATAACTATAAATAAATATTTACTTATTTATATTTATAAAATTATAATAAATATATTTATTATAGTTATAATTTTATTAATATATAAAATTAAAATATTTATTATAATTTTATAATTATTTAAATATATTTGAATTTATTTATAATTATAATTATAAATAAATATATTTATTTACCAATATTTGTATATATTTCTAAATATATTAATTTAGTTATATATAAAATTATAAACGAATTATAAATAAATTTTTATAAAATTGAAATTATTTAAATGAATATATATTTATTTCTATTTATATCTATAAATAAATAAATATTTATTTGTAATTAAAAATTATAATAAATATATATTTATTTATAGTTGTAATTATATATATATACATATTTATTTAAATAATAATAAAATTATAACAAATATATTTATAATTTTTTAATATATATAATTAATATATTTATTATAATTTTATAATTATTTAAATATATCTATATTTGTTTAGAACTATGATTACAACTATTTGTATTTATTTTTAAATACTTATATATAAATATATATAATTGATATATTTATTGTAATTTTATAATTATTTAAATATATATATATATACTTATTTAGAATTATAATTATAATTTTTTTTATTAATTTATAAATATTTGTATAAATTTATAAATATATTTATTTAATTATATGTATTTTTAACTTCATAAGTTTAATAAATATATTTATTATAATTTTATACTTATTTGCATTTATTTATTTATATATTTATAGTCATAATTATTACTATAAATAAATATATTTACGAATATTTGTATATAATTATTAACATATTTACATGAATATATATATATATATATTATAATAGATGTATTTATTATAATTTTATAATTATTTAAATATATATATACAGTTATAATTATAATTACAAATAAATATATTTAAAAAGTATTTGTATATAATTAATTGTTATAATTATAAATATAATAAATATATTTATTATTTAATTATATTTATTGTAATTTTATAAGTATTTTTGAGAACCTAATAGATTCATGGGTATAACAGGAATGAATCATATACCTAGTAAAGTATAGACAACATGAATAATAAAATTTGTGTAATGTATAAATAAGCATTCATTTTGAAAACATAACATATATGCACGTAAATTATACTCCCACATCGATATATTTATTGATCAAATTCATTAGAAACATATATTTATTTATTTATAATTATAATTATAAAAATATTTATTTAAAAATTATTTATAAGTATAATTAATATAATTAATATATAAATATAATTAATATAATTAATATAATAAATATAAAAAATCTAAAAAATCTAATAACTATATTTTTTATTTAATGAAATTTATTATAATCTTATAATTATCTAAACATATATTTATTTAATTATAATCATAAAAATACTTTTTTTAAACATTATGTATATATATATATATATATTTGAATTATTAAAACATATATATTAATTATAAACATTAATTTTAATTTAATGTATACAAATAAACATTATTTTTTAGTATAAATGTTATAATTTTATATAAATTAATAATGTTTTTATTAAAAACTTTTATCAGCACTGATAAATGGTAGATTTATCGTCGATTTTTGCTAGCACTGATAAAGGACCCCCTTTTATCAGTGCTTTCTGTTTAGCGCTGATAAAAGTCAGTGCATCCCTTACCCAGATCTGTGGTAGTGATGCCACTGCACTATTAAATTATTATTTAGATTTTTCTATTATCCTTACTCTGATTGGATTATCATTATTTACTTGCATTATTTCCATTTTGGCTACTCAATTATTTCTCTTTTTCTATTTTTGAAACTCCATACCTGGAGGGGTACAGTCTCCTCACTATGTTCCTTACACCGCCACTATTAGTTAGCAACCTCTACATATCAGAAGGCTCACCCAAGGTCCAATTATCAGCCTTGGTTTGGTCACGTGAGGGAGTAACATGCTGGGGGATGTTACAAATTTGTATTAGATGCATCGATTTTTTATTGTTTTACTATTTGGGGAAGGTTAAAATGGTAATAATATGTGTTAAAGATTGGTAATAAGCCTGTTCATGGGACCAGCTAACACATGTATGAGGGGAAATATGAGTTCCTAGGGATGATATTGTTGTTCATGTTGTTTGCCTATAATGGTTAATGTTATTTCACCTTTGGTGATGCACGGGTTATGTGATGTTATGGTTATTGAGATTTTTCTCAGAGGATGGTATGGTATGAGATGAGTAAGGATGCATCATGATAGACACGTATGGATATATATTAACATGCATTGTTCATGATTGATACATATTTATTGATTGGGATATATCTACCAATATAAACTATGAAATTAAAATACCAACATAGATATTCTTTTTTTAAGAAATGCGGGTGGGAACTTTGCCTCCTCCCCCCTCGGTGGGGGAGGGACCTTCGCTACCTCTTGAAGGAAATCATTCCTCCTCCTTCCTCCAGTTATAAAATCCCAATTGTCTTTCTTCATTCCCTAATATCTCCCAAATTTTAAAATTTCCATTATTTTACGATGGTCTTCCGCTTCTATTGATTTCAACCCTTGAACTTACCTACGCTTCTTCTCTATTGTCTCTAACTATGATATATCGTTCCAAGCATCAGTTTCCATTCATGGACTCTTTTGAAGGATTAATATTTGAATCTTGGGGTTTATAGGAGTGTGTTATTGTGGGTCTCCTAGACTCCAAGAACATCATGATACATTTTTCCTCAAAATATGACCTGGTCTTTACATAGTCGAGTGCTCCTTGATTCAGCAATGGATCTTGGTTTTTCCTCTTTGGGTGGTTGTTTGATTTTCACATGAAGAATAATTCTTCGACTGCAGTGATATAGGTAAATTTTCCAAACACCATGCTTCCTTTTCATAATCCTTTCATTATTTTTATTCTAAGAAATTTACTAGTTCGTTACCTCTATTTTGATAGTATTACTAGAGAAGTATGTCACTCGATTTCACTGAGAGTCTCTATTGAAGTGGATGTATAAATACCACCTATTGAGTCCTTTTGGGTTTCTATTGTTGAGGAGTTCTTGTACAAGCAGTCATTTTTTTGGAGTTATGGTATGATTTTTGTTCTATGTGTGAGAAAATGGGGCATTCTTCAGAAGTTTTTAGGCATGTAAAGTTGAAAAAGAGTATGTTCGAGGGCTTAAGGAACAGTGCTAAAAAAACTCAAATTTGGTTCTGGTGTAAACGAGGAGAGTTAGGCTTCAGTTGGCATGACATTGGGCTGAGTAAGTTTTCTAGATGTAGCTTGTAAAGGAATACAGTATTTTTAAAAGTTTGCAGGGATTGGTCCCGATCATGCTATTGATCCCATAAGTTTTTGAAGATAAATGAAGGCATCTCAGAAGAAGGTTACAACTATACCTTTAGAACTGATAGTGGATGATGTTTTTGATAGGAAGTAATGAAACATAGGGGTGTGTGCTCTAGAAGTAGTGGTGCGTCAGGATAATGTAGTGATAGTGGTATCCCAAATGATTACAGTTCCTTCATATTTCATTAAAGAGGTGGGGGAAGGTCATGTTAATTATAAGGACATGAGGGTGTCTCATGTAGGTGGTCCAAGTGGAGGTAGTGGGGAACAGGTGATGGTTGTTGGTAGGTTGAGGTCAAGACGGACTATTCAATTCTTAATAGGGAAGATGAGGAAGGATCTGTTAGAATAATACCATGTAGGGAGATGCCAGTTATTGAGATTGGAAATAGATTTTAATGTTTGGATAATGAGGAATCGGTTCAAGTGAATGAAGCATCTCGGGTTGTGCCCCCTAAGGACGAGGAAGAGGTCCTTGGGTATGAGTCAAGTTATGAGTCCTTGGGTCATTTTTCATTTGATACTGCTAAGGATTTCCAGGATTGTATGATTACCAGTCCAAGGAGGATGAAGAACTAAAGAGGAATTCAGAAAGGGATAAAGGACTAATCTTAGATACCAATTCTAATGGAAACAATATCCACCAACAAGTTGAAATCCAAGATGATGGACAGTGATCCTAAGACTCATGCTATATCTATTTAGGATGAGGATGTAGTTTGTGGGGGGGGGGGGGGTTAACCTAATTCTACTCTAACTGGTATGCAACAGGATTCAGGTGTATATCATGATCAACCTCTAGAAAATATTAAGTAATCAGATGAAGAAATTGTATAATAATTTCTAGTGATTAATGCTACTGGGGATAAAGCTGACAGGATGATGGGAATACCTTTAAGAATTATTACCACAGATATGAAGAGTAATTGGATTGACAAGAAAGGTGATATTTTTATTAGGGGATTAAATGAAGTTAAAATCAATTAAGAGGAGGACGTAAAGATTTTGGTTAAGCTGGAGTATCGATTTGAAGACTTTTTAAAAGAAGATACAGATACTCAGGTTATCACTCTATCCCATAAATTATCTAGAGAAATTGATTTTTCTTTATTGAAGTTGTTTTTCAATGGACTTTTTTATATTTGTTAGTGATTGAACATTTTGGTTTCTCATGTTTCCCTTAAAATTTTTCTGATAATAAAAAAGTTAATTTTAAGAAACCAAAATCCCTGATATACCTGAGAAGAAGGAAATAACAAAACTTTAATTTTATTCCAATTCACTTGTTACGACATTTTGAGAAGAACTCTGAGTTAATGGTTCTCTGCTGATATCACCTATTGAGGTTGGAAATGTTGTGTATCTATGTTATTAGGAGTGTGTTTTTCATTTTAGAGAGAATTCCTCCTCATAATATTCAGATTGAGTGTCAGGAGAGTGCCAATTAGCATGCTCCTATGTGGTTGAGTTGGATCTATCCACAGCTCTGGAGAATCGGATGGATGTCCAGCTTCATAACAGCTTCTTGATGTCCATGTTATCCATGGAGAGGGATAATATTATCACCATACATTATATATATATATATATATATTCTGAGGAGATATATTTATCTATAGAATATTCCTCTATTCACTAGGGATGGAAACCCTTGGGAATCCATGTTATTGATCGAGTCGGTCCATATGATCTTCAAGCACCTCAAAACACCAAAAGATAGAAGGGTGGGGTTTTCATCATATATACTTTACGGACCATCAAATAATTGGTGGGAAATTATATATAAATACATTTATTAAGAGGAGTTATCCTAGAAGGACTTAGATTTAATGTTCATAATTCACTTCTATCCAGAGACATTTAGGAATGAAAAGGATTTTGAGTTCTTACACCTTACTTAGGGATAAATGTCATTGATAGACTACACCAAATGCTTTATCAACCTGAAAAGATGTTCTCTATCCTTTAATGCTAATGATATCACTAGGGTGAGACATTTCTTGGATGTAAATCATTATGAGATTAGGTCACATGTGAACTTTTTTATCTTGAATGTTTTTACAGACGTAATGAATAAAGATCTCATCCTATAAGGGATTCTAAGAGAGGCCTAGAGTTGTGGCCATGCTATTTCATTAGGGCAATCCGGGAGCTCTTCCTCTGGTGGTAGGAAGCACTGTTACGATAGTTATCATCATAGTAGTAATGGGAGTATTAACAAGGGAAGTGGATAGACATCTTAGGACTACGGTTTTTTACAGTGCTATCAGTTTGGCATTTGTTGCCAAAAGTGGCCTCAATGTCGACACCCTACATTAGAGTGTCAAGCTTATGGCAGGATGGGACAGCTATAGAGGTTTTGTTGGGGAACACAGTAGGAGAGCAGTAAAAAGGTATTTGGATAGGTACCTGAGTCTAGGAGGGACTAAACTACCACTTAGTAGACTGGTAGTTGGATTTCTACTGGATGTTTAGGATGAGGTATGGGATGTGATACCCTAGAATAAGAGTGTCCGTACCATCCATAGAGAATAGTGTTGGAGATCAATACTGGATCCCATTATATTGGGGTGAGTCAACTACATGATATATAGTCTACTCTGACTAGTTTTTATAAAATACATTCTTCCACCATAAGTATTAATCTTATATCAGATACACTATTATGTTTTGTTTTATACTAGAGAATCACATTCTTTTATATCATCTCTTTTTGAAACAGGTTTTGTCTTGGTTTTAGATTGTTTGGATGGAGTTATGACCATTAAAAATCCAATGTGAGTGCATTCAAAGGGTATCAAGCATTGGATAGAATGTTCTCTTGAAATTGATGGCTACCATTTTCTTTGGGATATTTTCTTACTCGAAATGAAGGGTTTTGATTTCATCCTTGGCATGGATTGGATAGTTCTATACCATGTGCATATGAACATTAATCAAATGATAGTTACCATATTATCTTTATAAAAGTATCATATGATCTCTAGGGTGGGTGGGATCTTCAAGATGATCGTGTAGGAAAAATTTAAAGTAGATTGGATAGTCTCATGACTCAGATATAAAGACTTGTTTTGGATGAGGGCGGAGTGTATAATGATAATTTTACTCCAATGGTGAACCATTTACATGATGTCTTTCTCAATTACTTCTATATCTTACCACATGATTGGGGGATCAAGTTCATGGCCGAGTTGGTGCTGGGAGCTGAGCCAGTTTATATCTCACCTTACAGAATGGAACTAGAGGAGCTTCATGAGTTAAATGTTCTGTTGGAAGATTTGGAGGCCAATGGATTAATTTTTATGAAAACACCACAATGGTTTTCTCTAATTCTTTTTTCCAATAAGGATGATATGAATTTATTCTTACATATGAATTATTGGATACTAAACCAGATAACGTTAAAGAACCAGTATCCACTTCCATGTATCGATGATCTCTTCGATCAACTAAAATTTTCTAGGATTTTCTTCTACATTTACATGAGGTTAGGGAACCATCAGTTGAGAGTGAGATAATATTATATACCTAGACTATTTTTAAAAGAAGGTATGTCCTATAAAAGTTCATGGTTATATAATTCGGTCTAAAGAATGAACTGGTGATATTCATGGCCTCGATGGATTGGATCTTTCATCCTTTTCTAGATAAGTTTGTGGTATTTTTAATGGATATAATCTTAGTGTACTCCCATTCTACATATGATAATTATTGACATATTAATATCATATTGGGTATAATGAGAGAGTATTAGTTTTATGTTAAGAAATCTAAATGTAGTTTCTTGATGGATACAGTGCACTTCTTGGGTCATGTTAACTCATAGGATGGAGTGGTAGTATACCTAGATAAGGCTTTAGACGTAGTATCTTGGGAATGACCTAATAATTTATTCAAATTTTTAGATTTCTAGTTTTATCATTTTATTATCAACATTTTATCTAGGACTTCTCCAATTTGAAAAAACAAATGTTTTATATGGCCATGAAAGGGGTGAAGTTTTTTTTGTTCAGATTCTTGTGGGACATCTTTTCAAGATATAAAAATAAGATTAAACCTATCACTATTAATCTTATTTCCTATACTAGGAAAGTATTATATCATGTAATATAATGCATATGGAGTTATACTTTGAGCGGTTCTAATATAGGAGGACTGAGTGATTACTTATGACTCCTGGTAGATGAGACTATAGGAGTGGTATTACCCAAATTGCATCAAGATTTATATGTATTATTACATGCCCTGAGATATTGGAGACACTATATAATGTGTGATAGTATTGTGTTTTATTCATACCACAATATCCTTAGGTACAACATTTCACATTGACACCTGAACCTTTGAAAGATGAGGTAGGTTGAGTTTCTATAGTATTTCAACATAAAGAAAGATTATACACCAATAAAGGGAAACATAATTTCTAATTAATAGAGTTGTAATACATAGAAAGTGGAAGTGAAAGATTATTATGACGAGTGGTGGATAATAACACACTTTCTAGACATGCACTTAGATGTTCAGGAGTCCAATTGATGGGTATCTATGAATTTGACATCTGTTATACTTGTGATTTTTTATCGGATCAAGAAACACTAGTTATCGAATTAATGGGTCTTAACTATAAGGGATAACTTATATAGTGGGAATCTACTAGTATAGAGGTCTCTTATAAGTGGTGATGTTATTCTTTTCTATGGATGTGCATGGGTTCCCATAGGTTTCAATGAAGAGATGGTGAGAGTGTTTCGTGAATCAAAATAGGTGGTACATCCAAGACTTAAAAAAGATGTATCTTGGTATCTATAGATAGTACTATTTACCATGAATGAATAAGGAAATAATAGGCTTCGTGGAAGGTTTCTCAAAAGTTAGTAGGTGAAGGATGAGCATTGAGGCCTTCTAGACTATTTCAGTCATTTCCCATTCTAAAATTGAAGTGGGATGAAGTCATTATAGATTTTATAATGACACTACCTAGGAAACCTCTCAAAAATTATACATTTTGGGTGATTTTGAATCAACAAAATAAGGTACCCAGTTATTTCCTATCATTAAGACCTTCACAAGGGATGATTTGGGTAGTTTTTTATCTGTGAGATACAGTTCAAATACACTATAGTCAAAAGATCATCATTTATGGTTGAGATCCTTATTTCATGTATCGATACTAGAATGGTATTTAGAAGGCTCTAGGATCATAGGTTCTTCTGAGTACAACTTATCATCCTTATAGTGACATCAAGTTTGAATGGTTGATTCATATTTTTTAGGATATTTTTTGAGTATGTGTTCTATATTTTAGTGGTTCTTAGGAGCGGTTTATAGCACTCAGGGAGTTTGTGTATAATAACATATTCTATGAATCAATCCAAATGGAACCTTATGAGTCATTCTATGGAAGGCCCTATTATTCTCCTATTTGTTGGCTAGAGGTAGGTGAGTCAGCGCTTATTGGATATAGTCTTGTGTAGGGGACATCAGAGTAGCTTTAGTTGATCCAGAAGTGGGTGGTGATAGTGTAAATCCATTATGAATTGTATGATGAACATCATATATGACCTATGTAGTTTGAGGTTGGTCATCATTACTTCCTTCATGTGCCACCTATTTAGGGGAATCACTATATCTAAATGTTGGGAAATCTAGAAACTATGATTTTCATGTCATTCGAGATAGTGGAAAGTGTTGGTCTAGTGGTGTACCATTTAACCCTTCATCATCACTAAAACACCATACATAATTTGTTTCAAGTGTATTACTTAGGTATATATCATACTAACCCTTCTCACATGACATACATTGATGATGTTTATCTATATATTGATGTGTCTTTTAAGGATAATCTGATTTGGATTATAAACAATAGTGATAAGAATCATCAGGGAAAGATCATACCTCAAGTATGAGTTTTGTGGAAACACAGATGTGTGCAAGAGAATACTTAGGAGGGGGAATCTAATATGTGAACACAATGTTCATACTTATTCACTTATATACCCCATTGACTCTTATAGAATCTTATGTATGAGTTGTTATATACTATAGAGGTTGTCAGATCTTGTATTTTAGAGGTATGTATGTCCTTAAGTTTTAGTAATCTTTTTGGAGTCTGGTAGCCATCTATTTGAGTTTTGGGTGAAAATTCTATAAATTAATTGATTTTGAGGTAGTTTTGAAAATGATATATAATTTCATGCTATATAATGAATTTATGGCATAAATGGTGAAATGACTGTGTAAAATTATCAAGTAGGTTGACCCCATAGAACTGCTTTTTTGTTGCCAATGTTTCAAGGGGAAAGTTATAAATATAATGTTTATACCATAAAATATATATTTACTATGTAATATCAGTTAAAGTCAGTTTTTAATTCTAGCCGGTGGGTTTTTCAATATATGAGGGAATTGTGGGATTTGGGACATAAATCCCCCATTTACATTAAGAATTAGAAAGGCTCAACCTTTATTAAAACCTATAATAGTTGTCATGCATTGAGATAATGTGTACCCCCTTTATCTCTTGGTTCCATCCCTCCCACCGGAAATTCTAAAGGATCCTCTCCAACCCAGAAACAAGAACACATTGGATCTTGGTGTTCAAAACTTTTATTTTTCAAGGGGAGTAAGAAGCTAATCACTACCACATATGTGAATGAATTTAACATATCAACTCTACTTTTGAGGATGGTGGGATAAATCATCTCCATAATGATTTATTTTGATTTACATGAATGTAAAAAATATTTTAGAGTTAGTACACCATGTGAAATAACATATCCAAATAATAATATACTAAATTCAATTTCTCCAATGCCAAGACCTCACTCATACCCCCATTGGGACTATTGGTAATAAGACTGGACATATGGACACTCATACGGTGTGTCAACCCATAAAACCTTATGGGTATTAAATATAATATTTTAGATCCCTTGAAATCATTTGAAATTTATCATATATTAGGATTAACAAGTGAATTATGGCAGGTGATTTTAGGATCACACATCATAATAAATGGGTGTGTGGCATAATGAATAAGTGGTTGATGATTCATAATTTTAGGAAACAACCACTGTTATTTATTATGTGGTATTTGATATGCGTGGAATGTTGAATTTTCATGTTATCGATTATGTTGTAATGATTATAGGGATTTTAATTGGTTATGTTGTAATGATTTTAGGTTTTTGACCCAATTATGATGTAATGATTATATGGATTTGAGCTAGTTATGCTAAAATGCTTATAGTGATTTAAGTTGGTTGTGTTTTAATTCTTATAGGGATTTGACCTAGTTATGCTATAATGCTTATTAGGCTTCACATGATTATATTTTAATACTTATATGGATTTTAAATAGTTGTGTTGAAATTATTATAGATCTCATACATGGATATGTTACTATATTAAGTGATTATTACCCTAGACTTTATACTAATGGTTTACATAGTTATGTGACAAGTCTTGAGATATCCAGCCATCAAGGTGAGGTATGTTTGACTAACCCGAGCATCACTCCAAAGCATAAAGGTTGGTAGGGTTGTTTTAATTATCTTATTTATTAAATTTTAATTTAATGATTAAACTTACCGTATTGTTTCATTCACTGATTATGAAGGTTGTACATGATTGGAGATCATGGGTGTTGACCTACTAAGCTATCCTCACACCCTGTTTAGGACATTGTTTGGTACCTGAAATATTTTAATGTTTAGTTATGGACAAGGGAAATATAATGACCCAGTCTTGAAATACATAAAAATTACATCACTTTTTGATAATACTTAAAACAATACAAAAATTGATGCTCAAAGACTGTAATAGTTTAGTGACTTCAGAAACATGGAAACATAAATGTTGATACATGAGTGGGATATATTATCTCCCGCCAGGTTCTTCATGAATATTACCCTTATTAGACACATCATATAATATATATATATATATTCATAACCTATGGAAGGAATCATAAAAAGTGGTTAACTCAGATGCTCAGTAAGGGTAAACAAGGGAGACATGTAAGAATAATGACAAGCATAGGGGTTAGGAATGTGATCATAACATTAGAAGATCATACCCTACATATCAAATATTATAAACATGAATTGTGGAATAACTTTTGGTAGTTAATGAGACATGAACCAAAAGTAAATAAATACCATAATCCCTGAAAGCATAACTAAGGAATAAGACATTGAATTTGTGGCATAAATTTATGAATGGAAAATATAATATCAAGGATACCTACCAAGACCATTATAACATGTTAGGATGGGGTTATGACCCATTTACCTTATTGTTTTTGGGATTGGGAAACAAACTGTATACCATCTTACTTTTTGGATTGAGATATAACCCATTTACCTTAATGTATTTAGGCTTGGACTACAACCTGTGTACCCACTTACTTTTATTCTTGGTCTGCAATGCATGTACCTTCTTGTTTATGCACTTTGAATATAACCCATATACCCTTTTCTCTCATATATAAATTATCACTACCCAATTAATTAGTGGGAGATATATATCCCACCTATCACATAATAAAATCATACATACATATTCCACAAGATAACAAAAAATTCATCATATCATGACCCATGAAAAGAGATGAGTTTTATAAATTTCAAATCATAACCCATGAAATGAAATGGATATAAATAGAATTTCATCACATCATAACCTATGGACAATAGATAGGTTTCATAATCATTCCATTAATGCATAACCCATGAAAATAAGTGGGTTTTAAAGGCATATGATCAATGGAAGAGTAACAGATGTCGTAAGTATCATTCTATAAAAACATAAACCATTCAAGAAAGAATATGAATAGAATATTTTGATCATTTCCCATAAATTCATGAGTAACACCATTTTATTTCATCATATATGGAAAATTGTTTTGAAACATTTATTAAGGAAATATCCTTTATTCTTTAAAAAATATCATTAAAATATAAAACCTTTTAAAACCATTTTTTATAGAAAATTATTTGAAAAAATAGAAAGGAATCTTGAAATTATTTTTAGAAACATTTCCATTTAAAAATAATAAAATAATATTGAAAAAATTTATAAAACCATTTAACAATAAAACATTTTTTTAAAACCTTTTTAGAAAACATGATTGTGAAGGAACACAATTTTCCAACCGAAGAGAGAGGCAAAGTCAGGCTTTCTTAAAAACACTTTCTTAACTATATTATGTACCAAGGAGTGGAAAAATGGTCCCAATATATGAATATATCATGAATATACATAGGATAATAAATTACATGATAGTTCTTAAGATATGGATTATAATATGTTATCAATGGAAGCATAATCATAAACAATATCGAAAAGTGATGAGATTGTTTCAATAAACTCTTTCAACTTAGTAACATTGAAAACATATACAGATATAATAAAATGAAATTATATGAATCATAAAATATCCTAAAAATAAGTATATTAATGAAATAACATTTCAATGGTAGTATATACACCTCATGGAAAATATAGGTGCATAACTTGGCATGTGTCTCAAATTTGTAAACTTGAGACAAAATTACTTTACCAATTTGGTAACTTTTGAAACATAAACCCCGTGAAAAAAAGATGATAAAATGGATATGTAAATAATCATAATATTAATTATATTAATCATATAATACATACATGGGAAGTATTCACACCACAAATAATGAATTGACGGTGAACAAAGCATGTATCTCACAGAAATAAAAAGTGAGATGAAATTCTCTTACCTTTTGTCTTGACTCTCTTTGTACTTGTAATAAACTCCAGTATAATAATTATACATTTATTATAAATCTCGTATATAACCATATTATTATATATAATTCCATATATTGTTTGATTATGACTTTATATTATCTTCTTGTTAACAATTCTATGTTAAGGTTATGCTTAGGGTAATATTCGCTTTCCTTTTTGCATGTTTCTTAATTTGTTATATCATCAGTCCTTATACATATATCATGATTTAAAGAATTTAAAACAATATATAAAAATAATTAATATTAATTATATGTGTATTATAATAATCTATAGGATACTGATGTATGAAATGGAATACAATATTCATGGAGATGGTAAGTCGTACGCATGCATGAACGCTGCCTCTATTTATTGATGTATTGAAAGAATGAATGTAAATGAAATTTATGTATATGTATATATGAATATAATATCATTAAAGTAGCATTATTATTTCATATATATAATATAGTTTCATTGAACATATCTTTATTACATTCCATGTAGTGTGTGAATGAATCACGTCTCATTGAGGGGGCGGTAGTCCACACCTCTTCAAATGAAATTATCGTATGTACACAAGATGGAAAGCATAAGGGTATGTTCTAAATAAAAATTAAAAAATAATGAAGAAATTATAAATATCATATATATGATAAATAAAAATATTTTCCACCATAATGTACACAATGATATGTGGTAAAGGAAAAATGTGCAATCATCATTTTGTGAGGCGGCAGTTCAACGTACACATAAACAATGTGTTTGTTACCCATTAGACGGAAGTGTGTGTAAGTGTAGTTCAAACCCTTAACATAAAAACATAAAAGTATATTTATTTTAAAGGTTTAGTTATAAAATAATGTAATAATAATATTTTAGAGAGTGGGTAACAGAAATAAAAGAAAGGTGCTTGGGGGAGGGTGTTACCCCTTAATCAAGAAAATCATTTTGGTTTGAAACAAAGGGATTACATATAATGATTTATGACCAATTTTAGGATTAAATGAGGATTTTAGTGTTTCTATGAAATTTATTGGGTAGATATTTTCTAAACCTAAGTGGTTTTAAGGGTGTGAAGAAGTGGGAGGAGAGGATGCCTTTTGTAGTAGAGAAGGAGTGTCACTCTTGTATATTTTGGGAAAGGGAATTCAACCCACATTTTTTCCCTGAAAAGTGAATAAAATAATGTCAAAAAGTAAATAAAATGTATTATAGGTTCTAAATATGGCCATAAAATGGCTCTTGGACAATTTTCTAGGTCATTTAGTCCCTTAAGTTTAAGGTTTAGTGCTTAGTTAAGCTTAATTTTTTTTTAATTGAAATAATTAATTTTAATTACTTTCACCAATATTTTTAGTCAAAAAAAATTGAACATATTATAAATTATATATTATTATTATTCCAATTTTTGAATCCTTTTTTCTAAACTCCAATCATATAAGTGGCAAAAATTAATTTAAATTTAATCCCACAGTTAGGTCGACAATGCGGGTTTTTAAAGTAGAAATGTTCAATGTTTACTATGTTTTTATATTAAATTTCAAAGTGAAATTTATTCTAATGAAATATACTGAATTAATTTATAAAAATATTTTGTAATTAAAATTTTAGATCAATTTAATATATAATTTATCTTTATAAATAAATTTTATGAAAAAGCGGTTTTGAATTAAAATTTAGTATTTTCAACTATTCCTTAAAAAATGAAACCTTATAGAAAATACCAAAACATTATCCTAACCTAATTTATTTGTTTATAATTCAAATATGAAGTTTATTTTTACATATTAATCATATAAATGTTTCAAAAATTTGATTTAAAATGGGTTTTCCATTAAAATATGGTAAAACTACTTTATAAAAATATAGGTTTTAACCATAAAATTGGGTTTGTTATTATATTAATCATATAAAATATATTGTATGAATATAAAAAAATATTTTATTGAATATATATATTTCATATTAATATAAATCACTAAATTTAATTAATTTAATTTATTAGGGTAAAATAACTTTGTGGGCATAATTATAATTTTCATTATATTGAATCGGATTTCATATTCATTTCTAATTAATTTGTAAAAAATGATTTTTTTTATTTTTTTAAACCATATGTTATAATAAGTTAGTTAACCCATTTTATAAATACTAATTTAATGGCTAGATTATATTAAATAAGATATCCTTATGTGGTAAAACTCATTCTTTCGGGTAACACAAGCCATCGAGGAAAGTCATTGTTGCATGTAACACAAGATATCCTGAGTGTTCCATTCAGAGAATGCTAAAATTTATTCTTAGTGTTGCGAATGATTAACTTTTTTTATATAACACCAGCTAAACATAGTGAATTAATATAAAATTAACTATTTTAAGTATTGCATGAAATTAAAAATATCAAAAAGATAAAATTAATTCAAATAAAAATATTTAAAAAAATATCAGTATGTTACACTCTAACACAATTAAAATGAATTTCACCCTTGAAATTCATCTTGTTTATAAAAGTTTTAATACTTTTAAATTCCTTTAATAGAAACCCACATTGTAAAAATGAACACTAAAACATCCTTTAAAAGAGAAGGTTAGAACCATAACTGTTACCCAAAGTAACACATAGATGGGTTTCCACATAGGAGACCATAGATGTAAAGTGAAAACACGGACCTAGAAGAGAAATAAAACTACAAAGTTATGGAGGCGAGTGGTAAAGAACTAGTTTAGGAGAAAATTAAAAATCATAGTTCCATAAATATGCTATTAACTAAGGGACCATTTGATTCATCAGAAAATAAGGTACTAGGATAACCTTTTTAGTTTCAAGAACGTTTCCATAAGGTTAAATATTTTTCCTAAGAAGATATATTTACTTGATTTCATTAAAATTCAAAAGAAAAATCTCACCCTTTGGTCATTTATTGACCAATTTTCACTTCACCTCTTTCTTTAAAAAAGGAAGGTGAAGTTTCATATTCCTCATGAACTAACAGATCATGATATCCTTGATAAGTCATCAGATATCTCTTCAGTTACCATCAACCCAAGGTTATTACAGAAGGTTAACCAACATGTATAAATATTCATGTGGTGTTAAAATACTATAATATCAAAAAATTCAACTGAATTTTAGAATTAACTTTCCATAAATGGTTAGCCTTATAACCTTAAAAAAAGGAAAATCCAATACATTAGAAATAAGGTCATGAAATCAGCTTAAAATTGATCACCCATATGTCATCACATACAAAACATGTGAACAACTTCATTATATATTCTCATGAAAACATAGTAATAATCTGAATTTCCATAAATCCTTATTGAAAACATATATTCTTCAAAAAGGTAATTCACCATTTATTCTTTAAATAAGTTCGTATCTTAAAAAAATATATATTAATCTTATGTTCATCATTGCAAATATAGAAAATCAACATTATTATATTAATAAAAAATTTCTATAGAGAAATATAATCAATTCATAGACTCATATCAAGTTCCACTAAAGGATGAAAAAAAAATATTTTCATAGATCTTATTTTTACAAAATCGCATAGAAAATTCCCCACTATGGAGTTCCCAAATTATCATGGTTCACTTCATCCATCATGTTTTCATATTATTTCTCTTTATATTTAGAGGTTGATGGCATTGATCACCATTATTAACCCGTGGATTTGGGCACTTTTTGGACAAATACCCAAACTCCTTACAATTGAAACAATAAAGTGTGGGAGGTGTATTTTTCGGAGTTTTCTCATTTTTGCCTCAATATATATATTTTTCCAATCACTTCAGAATTTATCCACTCGATTTACATTCTTTCCACACTTAAATCATTTAATTGTCCCACTAAGACAATTTACTACAAGCTTCCTTCCACACATAGATCATAAAATAAGACTCATCTTATTATCTCCATGGTTTTTAAATTGTCCTTCGAACTCCATCTTCCTCTTTATGTTAAAACCGTGAGATTGATATGTATTTCCAACTTCCATATCAACATTGATTATGAAATGAACAATATCTTCATATATAATAAATTATCATATGGCCAAATACCTAATGAAACTTGTCTTTAATACATTGAATAACCTACCAACTTTACTTTTGAGTTGGATGATAACACCAGAAGCGTACCTCGCTAGTCTTGTAAAATTATCCTCATATGTACCGATAGATTCATCATCCTTTTGCTTCAACCAAAGGAACTCATTTTCCATCTTCATATGAATAAAATAAGGAAAGTTATTATTATAGAATAATTTATTGAACTCATTCAAATCCATGTATTCAATTTTATCTTTCTTCCTTATATTCTTGATTAGAGTCCACCACTAGTTTTCTTCACCTTCTAACCGATAAACAACAAGAATGACTTTCTCGTGATCTGAACACTAGAGAACATAAAAATGTGGACCAGAAGACCCCCTGAAATAAGTTGTGCATTGCCTCATGAAGGACTCAATAGAATGTTGTTCCCTCCTTTTTGTGTTTATAAGCTCATCCTTATTCATAGATTGATGAAGCAGTGAGAGTATAGAAATGAGGTTTTGTATTCAAGACCCTATAAAACTTATATCACTAGGAGAACAATTATTTAATTGTCTATCACAATCACCATTAAGGGGGTTCCTTTAGGTTCTATACATTGACTAAATCCAAAAGCATATAATAAGAAACAATTATCATAATAAGAATCCAAATAATAATGAAAATTCAATTATAGGATGTCTAAATTATGACACCTTCCATAAAATATAAAACCATAGGTTTATCCTAGTTTATTAATAGCCAAAATATATTTTAATCATTTATGATGGTTCATGAAGATTTCATGAATTCCTAAAGCATATCCCCCAAGAGTGTCAAACCAAGTGTGCAGCAAGCCCCATTGTCGTATACCAAATTTCCCTGAGTCAGGCCTGAAACATCTTGTTGGAGTTGTTACTCCTAGGTACATCCATGTCAGATCCACATCCACTTGTAGTATCTAGAGAGGGATGTATTTATACGGCACCACTTAGTCAATCCTTTACCTAAATTCTATGACATTTTTCTATAATTTTCCTTATCTATAGAATTATCCCTAGACATTTTCTTATGGTTCCCACTAAGGTTTTATCATCCTAAATTCCAAAGGTTAACTAAAAATTATCTATGATACAAACAATAACAACCCAATATCTATATACATGTACATTACATCTCTTTTACAGAATACTTAAGACATTACACAAACATACGCCAAAAGTTCGTATTAGTTTTGTGCCTTTGGAAACATAGAAACGTAAACATTGAAACATGAATGAGCTAAATTATCTCCCACTAGATTCTTAATGACTATCAACCTTCTTAGAAACATCATACATAATATATATTCATAACCCATGGATGGAAACATAGAAAGGGGTGAGCTCAGATGCCTAGTAAGGGTAAATAAGGGAGATATGTAAGCATAAACACGAGCATATGGGTATGATAATTCGATAATAACATCAAAATATCATACCCTAAATATCATAATCATGAAATATTTCATAATGTTTTGTAATTCACAAGGCATGAAACATAAATAAATAAATACCATAATACAAGAAATCATAACTGAGGAATAAGACATTGAATTTGTGGCATACATATAAGAATAGAAAATATTATTTCAAGGCTACCTACCAAGAAAATTATAACCTTTTAGGATTGGTATATGACCCATTTACCTTATTATTTATAGTATTGGGATATAAATCATGTACCATATTACTTTTAGGCTTGGGTTACAACCCATGAACCTTCTAGTTTTCCAATTGGGGATATAACATGTGTACCCTCTTACATTTAGATTTGGGATACAACCCATATACCTTATTTTTTTGGGCTTGTGTTATAACTTGTGTACCCTTTAAACTCATATATAACTTATCATTACTGAATTAATTGGAGGTATATATGGATACCACCCTTAATATAATAAAATCATATATATATATATGTGTGTGCCACAAGATAATAAAAAAATCATCATATCATGACCCATGAAAAGAGACAGGTTTTATAAATATCAAATAAAAACCCATGAAATGAAATGGGTATCAATATAAATTCATCATATCATAACCTATGGACAATATATAGGTTTCATAATCATTTAACTAATGCATTACACATGAAAAGAAGCGGGTTTCAAAAGCATATGACCCGTGAAGAGTAACGGGTGTTATAAGTATCATTCCATACAAAAATAAACCATTCAATAAAGAATATGAATGGAACCTTTAGATAATTTCAAAAAAGGGAATGACTAATATAAATGGATGTAATCTTATATGGAAATGTTTTTGGAAACATTTATTGTATAAATTCCCTTTCTTGTTTGAAAAAGACTCTTTAAAACATAAAACCTTTTAAAAAACATTTTTATATAAAATATTTTGAAACATAGAAATAAAGATTGAAATAATTTTTAGAACATTTTACCTTGAAAAAATATAAAGGAATGTTGAAAAAAATTTAAACCATTTAACCACGATTTTTTAAACCATTTTACAAAACATGTTTGTAAAGGAACACAATTTGCTGACCGAAGAGAGAGGTAAAGTCAGGCTTTATTAAAAACACATTATTAACTATCATATATATCAATGAGTGGGAAAATGGTACCAATATATTAATATATAATGAATAACCATATGATAATAAAATTTATTAGATTTCTTAAAATATGTATCATAATATTTCATCAAGGGATGCATAATCATAAACAATCTCGAAAAATGATGAGATTATTTCCATAAACTCTTACAACTTGGTAACATTGAACCATATTACCTTGTAAGAAAATTAAATTAAATGAATATTAAAATATAAATAAAATAATTAGATTCATTATATAAAAAATTAAAATACATTATATACACCTCATGAAAAAATATTGGTTCATAACATGGCATGTGTCTCAAATAAGGAAAATGGAGACTAAATTACCTTACCAATTCCAAAACTTTCGAAACATAATACCCATGAAAGAAATATTATAAAATAGATTTGTAAATACCTATAAAATTAAGTATAATAATCATTGAATAAATCCATGGGTAGTATACATACCACACAAAATGAATGGGTGGCGAATAAAGCGTGTATCACATGAGAATAAAATGGGAGATGAAATTCCCTTACCATGTGTTTTGAATGTCTATGTACTTGTAAGAAAAAATTGTATAATAAATATAAGTTCATTATACATATTTTACAGAACCATATTCTTATATGTAATTCCATATATGGTTTAATTATTACTTTATATTACCCTCTTGTTGACAATTCTATGTTAAAGTTATGTTTCGGGTAATATTCACTTTGTTTTTCACATGTCTTAATTTGTAATATCATTGGTCCATATACTTATATCATGATTTGGTGAGTGTAAAAAATGATATAAATATAACTAAAATTCATTTTATTTTTATTATAATAATCTTTTAAATATTGAAGTATGAAATGGAATACATCGCTTATGGAGACGGTAGGTCGTATATACGCATGAACGCTGCTTCCGTTTATTGATGTATTGAAAGAACGAAAGTAAATGAAAATATATATATATATATATATATAATATAAATAAAGAAGAATTATTATGTCATATATATCATATTTTCTCACTAAACATATCCTTAATTCATTCTATGTACTATGTAAATGAATCACAATTCTTTGAGAGGGTGGCAGTCCACACTTCCTTAAACGAAATTATCATATTAACACAAGATGGAAAGCGTAAGGGTATGATATTAATAAAAATTACAGAATCATAAATACATTATAAATATAATATATATAATATATAAATTCAATTTCAATAATAATGTCCACAATGAGAGGCAGTAAATAGAAAATGAACAGTCATCCTTACATGATGCCGTAGTTCATTGTACATGTAAACAATATGTTCGTTACCCATTAGATGGAAGCGTGTGTAAGTATAGGTATAAACATTATTAAAAAAAATCTATTATCTTTATTATAATGGTTTTTTTATACAATAATGTAATAAAAAGTGTTCAGGGAGTGGAGAATGGAAATAAAAGAAAAGAGCTTGAGGGAGGGTATTACATCTTAATCGGGAATATCCTTTTGGTTTGCAACAAAGAGATTCCTTGTATGTTTTTATGAAAAAATTGGGGATTTAAGAATGAATTTAGGGTTTCTAGGAATTTTATGGGGAAGATATTTTCCTAACCTAAGTGGTTTTAGGGTTGTGAAGAACTGAGAGGATATGAGGCTTTTTTATAGTGGATGAGGGGTGACACTCTTATAAATTTTGGGAAAGAGAATTCCACCAACGTTTTTCGCTTATCAAGTGGATACAATAATGGTAAAAATTATATAAAAGTGAGTATAGGGTATAAATAAGGCCATAAAATGTATCTTGGACTAGATTCTAGGTCATTTCGTCCCTTATGTTTAAGGTTTATTTTTTATTTAAGCTTAATTTTACCTTAATCAATGTAATTAATTTTAATTACTTTCACTAATAGTTTTTCAGAAAAACTAAGTTTACATTATTATAAATATTATATTATTTTTATTCAAAATATATAATCCATTTTTTATAATTACAATCACATAAGTGGTAGAAATTAATTTAAATTTATTCCGCAGTCAGGTCGACAATATGGGTTTTTAAAGAAAAAACATTCAAAAGTTTGCTATGTTTTTATTTTCAATTTCAAACATAATTGATTATAATGGAATATATTGGATTAATTGGTAATAATATGATCTAATTAATCTTTTAAGTAAATTCAAAATATAATATATACTTATAATGAAATTAGATTAAAAAGAAATTTTGAATTAAAATTCAGTATTTTTAACTATTCATTAAAAAATGAAACATTACATAAAAATAACAAAAAATTATTCTAACCTATTTTTTATGTTTCTTATTTCAAATATGAATATTATTTTTACATATTATATCTATAGAAGTTCCAAAAAAATTATTTAAAATGGGTTCTCTATTAAAAGGCAGTAAAACTATATTTATAAAAATATGTGTTTTTAATCATAAAATAAGGTTTGTTCTTATATTAAGACTATAAAATATATTGGATTAATTTCAAAAATATTTTATTTAATATATAACATATATAATATTAATATCACTCGCTAATTGTAACTAATTTATTTTATTATGGTAAACCAACTTTGTGAGTATAATAATATTTTTCTTTATATTCAATCAATTTTAATATTAATTTATAATTTATTTGTAACCAATGAATTCATTTTATATTTGTGTAAAATATATATTTTAATAATTTAGTTAAAAAATTTCATAACTACAAATTTAACATACATGATATATTAAATAATATATCGTTATTCGGTAAAACTCGACCTTTTGTGTTACACAAGTCATCGAAGAAAGTCATTATTTCATGTAAGGAAATCTAACCTTGGTGTTATGTGTAGAGAAATATATTTTTTTAATTTTTCATGTAATGAATTATTAACATTGTTTTTCATATTATTTAATCAAAACATAGTGATTTAATATAAAATGAACTATTTCTAGTGTTGTGTGAGATGAGAAATATGAAAAAGATAAAATTATTTAGAAAAAAAAATCAAAAAGTCTCGGGGTGTTACAAGAAAGGGTCAATGTTTTGATCTATTTATTATCGTATGGGTTAGATCTTGGCGATAAGACTGACAGGGGGTTCATAATCGGTGTCATTGAAGTATTTATTTTAACTGTTTATTCATTTATATATATGGACTTCAGTACATTATTTTATACTTTCAGCATGTCATTATATTATTCAGTTATTATTCAAATGGTTCTTTTGTCCTTACATTGATTTAATTTTTAATGTTTACTTTCATTATATATGTTTTTTCTAATAATATATTATTTATGTTTTTATAAATTTCAACTCTATACTTGGAGGGGGTATAATAACCCCACTGTGTTCCTTAAACCCCCCCATTACTAGTTGGCAGGCTCTGGTGTATGGGGAGGAACTCTTGAGGTCTAGTAACCAACACCAAATTGTACACATTATGGAGTTTTATTTGGTGGAAATTATAATTGAATTTTAGAGGAGAAATAATTAGACTCTAGAATGGTTAATTTAGACACTTTTTTAGTATATCATGACTTTATAAGAGTAACTTATCACTTCTTAAGAGTCATTTTAACAATTATATGAAAATTTTATTAAGGAATGGATGTTTAGAAGAATATATATACACTTTATAAAATATAAATACCACTTCTTAAACGTGTAAAAGGGATTTAAAAGATTAAGTAAATTTTAAAATTTAGAAGATTTCGAATAAATGAAAACTCATAATTTCATAAATAAATATTCTAATGAAATAGATATTTTAATAAGATGATTATTTGCAATTATCTTCAAGGATATCAATTTAATTAGTTTTTAAATATATTGATCCAAGATGAGACTATGAATCAATATAATGTTGATTAAAAAAATTTGATTGTGAAGATGAGTTCCATGCCAAAAAGGGGAGTACCACATTGCATTCCCATGTACACATAGATATTTTAAAAATAATTTAAACTATGACTTTCATAGGGATTAAAATGATATGATATTCAAATATTTATTAAATATGGAATGATTAATCCTAAGGATTTTATAAGGGAATATTTGAATTTATATTAATTATATTTGAATAATTATTAAAATGTATATGATTCTACAAAAATTCATTGATATTTCGAAAACAAATAAAGAAATATTATTTGAAAAATATTCAATAAATATCTTGTAAATATAAAAAATATATAGGTGATAAGAAACATAAATACTGATATTTTTATAGAACTCAATATTGAAATAAAAATAATAATTTATGTGTATCTAGGAAGGGTATGTTGATTTCATTCAGTACTTTATCTACATCAAAGAAGAAGAATAATATTCCAACACTTCTGTTGTAGTGTAGAAGATGAGGAAAGAGTGAGAAACATGAACATCTTCCTAAAACCTATGATAGGAAAAAAAGGTGAGAAAGTCTAATAAATCCATTTGAGGACAAGGATATGAGGACTAAAATAAGAAAAAGGATGACTCATCATTGCATTCTAGTAGACAAAAGTATTCAAATACATATTTAAAGAATGATTTTGTGAGGACCCTTTGAATAATTTTCAAGAGGTAGTATAAATACTACATTAGGAGGCAGTTTGAATATTTCTGGAAGATAACTTCAGCTGGTGGGATCTATTATGAAGAACATGTACAGAGGTAGCCTCTAGATTACTTAAGACTAGGAATTTCAAGAGATTATATAACATACTTTTTAGGATATAGTTTGTACTTGTAATCAAGATGATTTATAGTATAGAAACCAGATATTTGAACTATACTGGGACTGGTACATGACTATTCTTTCTAGTTCAAACCTTGTAAATTAATTGTGATCCTTTATTTATTTTAGGTTTACTGGATAAGGTACTTAAAAAATAAAGTATTGGACTTTATTAATCCTTAGAGGATGAATTAAAAGATACAAATTCATAAAAAAATGGATCACCAATTCACCCCTCCCACATTTAGCAATCACACCAGACCTAGGAACTAAAAGTGGTATCAGATATTGTAAAACACAAAGATTTTGTAACATATTTTTATTTTATAAATTTGATGTGTTTGATAGCTTGTGAGGACGCACAAAACGGAACATAGGTGAATAATACATTACTAAAATAATAAAATTAATGAAATTAATATATATTTAATGGAAATTAATAAAATTCAAGTAATATAATCAAGTAATGACATTCATTAAAGTGTTCAGAAATGATAAGTAATTCTAGTCTAGTTATTATTGGCTAAATAGAAATGTTTTGTTTACAAACATTATTTTATTAAAAAAATATCGAAAATTCAATTTCACTTATTCAAATTATTAAAAATATGGAAAAATAATATTTATACATTTAGATAAATGATTAATCATCCATAAATTCATTATCAAATGGTTATAAAATAAGAAAATGGAATTTTAATTTAAAATATTTTTTTCTTTTTAAAAAATTTTTATGCATGAAAAGTGTTTCTATGTTAATAAAATAAATGAATCTATATAAATAATCTATTTGAACGAAATTTTTAGATAATTTATTTAATAAAAATACTAACATAAATCTAATGTTGTTACCTAGAAATTAATGAGAATAATTTTTTTTTATTCCTAAAATAAATTTTTTCTATAAATTGGTTTTAGGTGTATTGTTTTTAGAAGTTAGAATTATTTTACACAGCATTTAGAAATTGAACTTTATAAAAAGAAATTCACATTTGGAATAATAATTTCAACATATTTTATGTGGTAACTTTAATTTTTGGTGATAAAAATAAGTTACACTAGTAAAAATTATGTCAACAAGGTCAAAATAAAAATGGGTAAAAATAAAGGGATAAGACTTCAATATATCACTGAACATTATATTTAATTTCATTGGTTGAGTTAATTTTTACCTAACTCACCTTAAATTCAAAAATTTGATGTTTTGGAGCCACATTCCCAAGAGAATTAATTTATTATATTCTAATTATTTTAATATTTAAAATGGTGCCACTCATCCCACATATAAATTGAAACCTCCTTTGCTCACATATTTCATAGGGACTCTAGTTTTTCTATGTATGACTTCAGAATATTCCTAAAAACATTTCTGGAGTCAGCCACTGAGATGTTGTGAGATTCTGATGCCCGTTAAGACCTCAATTAATTTTATAAAAATATTAAATATATTTTTATTATGTGGAGATGTTTTTTCTAAAAAAGTGGAATATCTCATAAATGGAGACTCAGATCTGAAATCTGAGACAACATTTGAATCTAGAAAGTGAAGTTTTCCCTATGACCAACCTAATATTCATTAGCATGGGATGTTCAGATGTGGTAGCCGTTGGTGGGTGCATTAGATAAATTAATTAATTTTATTTATTTTGTTAATAAACCTTATCCCAAATAACTCACATAAGGAGACTCTGATAAAAAATTAGTTACTAACATTGTGTTCTTAATGTGGCATTTTTCCTAGGTGTGACCTAAAGTTGGTCAACGTGGGATGTTTGGATGAACCAGTTGTTGGTGGGTGCGTTTAGTTAAAATAAATAAATTATTTATTTATTTTAAATTAAATGACCTAAACCACTTTCTTCTATAAATATGTTGCTATCATAATTCAACAGGGTTAGCCACATAACGATGGGATCATTAAGAGGATCTTCCACCCCTTCTCCATTGGTGGATTGAGACCAGACGACGAATGGTGATAGGATTGAGGTGAATTGACAGGCGGTGGATGTAGTAGATCATCTTCATCTCTAGAGAATTATTTCTTCACCAATGATTGATCCATAATCAATGTAGGAAATTTTATATGTTGTTTTCTATCCTTATAATTAAAAGTTTGAGCATGATAAATTCCCTCTCATTGATCTGCATTAATATAAACACCCTTTTCTTGTGCCCAAGTTTGGAGTATTAATTATTTTCTAATTTGTTCATATAGCCCCAGTGCCCCTTTCTTAATCACCAGACTAGAAAACTTTTCCAGTGATGTTAAAAAACTTTTTTATTGGTTCTTTTTCCCCAATGTTCTTCACATTCTTCATCGTTAGATGATAGGATTAGAATTAAACATTGCAGGGGTAGGTTCTACTATGATTGAACCCCCAAATTCATTCTGGTTCCACAAACAACACGTTATCGATGATTTGAGGATGTATTAATAAATGAGTGATATGGTTTTTGGTGAATAGATTTGATCGACACTACAGGTGTGTGTTAGTGAATGGATGTGGTTTGGGATCAGGTTGATAACACTCGTTTTCCTAATTAGAATGTGGTGATGACATGTGGTGTGAAGGGGTCAGTTTTGAGTGGAGTTCGTGCATTGAGTCTCATGGAGGAGGCTATTTGGTGTGGATGTGAGGATGGTCAGACTCAAATCCCCAATGAGGTGGTCGTATGTGGTCAAATAAATGTACTTTAATAATTATTGTTGTTAATAAAAATAATGGTGACCAGTTGATAAAAATTCAAGGAGGATTTTGTTATTATTTTTATATTAAATAATTATAATGATAGGGGCATAAACTGTGTGGATAATTAAATTAAAAGATTTTAATTTAATGAAGTGAAACCATTTTGAATTAAATGGATTTGATTTAAAATGAGGGAATTAATTAAGTAATTGGGGTGTGGTGACTACACATGGAGAATCAGGGAGTGTTCAACGCCTCCCTTTATTTAATATTAATATATTAATGTAATACTAAAATTATCATTATTAGTATAATTGATATTAAGTGGAATGGATACCACATGGTGAGAATGTGGGTGGGCGCGCGCGTACAACATGGGAGGAGGCAGTTTAGAGTGTGGATGGATGAGGCCATGCACCTCATTGAAGATTATTAATAATATTGTAATTATAATTTTATAATTAATATTATTATCTTTTTATTAAAACACCATTTCATCTGTTAAATCTTTGTGTGTCATCTAATTGATGAGCCATCAGTGGAAGAGTGACCGTAAAATTAACACAATAATTTTAGGACCGATGTTGGATATCATTTTTAGAAATGTGCCTTAGGTCAATAAAACAACCAATATTATTATTATTATTATTATTATTATTATGAGATATTTTATTCAACTTATCTCCCTCATCCGGTGTTAGAATGATAAACCATCTATGATGATGAAGCCCTGAAATTATGGTGAATGTTTCGATACCAATTTAATCTATTTAATTTAGACTTGGGGTTCGGGCCCATGAAGTATCGTTCGATCATGATGTAGTGAATTGAATTTTTTTTACTGAGTATCTAATTGAGGAAAGTGAATAGTCCTTATCGGGCATTTTTTCATGAGGATTGCAATGGTGTGATCTATTTGGACATTTAGGTTCATTTGAAGAGTAAAATTAGTAAAATAACTTTTTAACTTTCATATTGATGATGAACCACATGTGTTCATTATACTTTTGGCTGATACACATTGTGTAGTACCCCTACATGCCATGTAGCACATAGTCAGCAAGCTATTTGATGGAAATGACATGACTAGGTAGCAGAGTAGGACCACATAACAAGTGGGACCCCAACATGTCATGTACCACTTTTTGAGGAAAATTCAAAGTTCTATATCTACTTTGTTTAAACTCAGATTCTGGTCTGTGGTAGCCTATCCTAAGTTTTTTCCAAGTAGAACGTGATGATGACCTCGAAAATGGTGTTCGAGATATTATGAGAAATTATTTTGGTCCGGAATGAATTGAGATGACGCCTGATGATAGCAGCAATCATACAAAATCACCAGAGCAGTACCAGGCTTACCCTACAGCTGTGCTGGGTATTAATGTTCCCCAAAGGTTGTTCTGGGCTTACCATTCAGTTGGGTTGGTCAATATCATTTAATTTTATGGTTTTTAAAGGCTTAAACTATAGTAGGTCTTGGTAGTGGTGTTCCCCAAGGATATTTCCAAGTTACCCTCTAGTAGATATGAGCAGTGGAGTTCCTCGACACTTCAGGCTTACCATCAATCTAGGATGGATAGTTTCATTCCCCAATGAAATCTTCCAAGAATAAACCTCTATCCATGCTAGAAAGTGGAATTTCCCTGATAACTAGCCAGGCTTCCCCTCTAGTAGGAATGTGTTGTGGGTTTCTCCGGTGACCATCCTAAGTGGTACCCTTCAGTTGGACTAGGCAGTGGAGTTCCACAGTGACTACCAGAGTAGAACCCTCCAATCATACCAGGGCACGATATCCTTTCCTAAAATTGGTGACACCACAACTGTGAAGCACAGTGACGAGACATGGTTTGACAAACCATTGTACTAATGAGAAATAGGGACGATTTATCCACTGAGGCATGTACCTATGACACAAATTAAAACCATGCGAGCGAGTCAGCACCACCCAAAGAGGATAATATCAAGGTGTGGTGATTGAGTCCCTTTGGATTTTGGGCCCTGGGCAGATGCAAGAGGTGTTGGGAATCACATATAGACTTTACCTTAGAATTATTGGTTACTCATCTTCTTGGATTGAGCTATGAGATAAAGATCTCCTTACTCTATCTTTTGGGTTTCTTTGACTGAGAATATATATATATATATATATATATATATCCTACTTTAGTACCCACTCGTTGGGTATAGTCACTCTCCTTCTAGGTGAGGTGAAGATGTGTGGGGTATGCCACGTGCTTTCCAGGTTTAGATTCCTGAGGTTTTATGAGTCTACTCTCCTTCTATAGGTATAAAATACTTGACAATAAGTTTATCTTCTCACTGTTTTGGGCTTCTTGTGTTTGGATAAGTTCACTTTCACTCTCCTATTAGGTTCACTTGTACTCTCTTATTGTACCTTGTTCTATCTACTATATTCCTCTTCAGTTGTATCTCTTAATGCTCCCCCTTCAACCTTTTTGAGGCATTCTACTTGGTATGTATATACCCACCCCTATATAGGAATCACCCAACACATGTTAGGTCTTTTGAATATGGAGGATAGGTCAATCATCACATTAAAGGAGCTTTGGGATACGATGTTCTTAGACTATGTATGGTGGTTGTAGTTTAGTATATAGGATCTTTGTTCTATCATATGTTCAAAATTTTCTAGTTTTCTTAGTTTGGGACATATTTTTTGTTTGGGAATGTATTTTTCCCCTTTTTCTTTTTAGTATACACTACCATACTTCGTTATGTTTAGTGTTTCCTACATATTTGGTATATTTATACTAGTGTTTCATTATTCATTTATTTCCCTCTTCACTTTTTCATTGATTTGGTTGTGTGTTTATGTATAGGTTTTTAGGAAAATCCCTCCCTAAGTTTAGTGTGTATTTTGAACTTGTCGCCACCCCTATCCTATGGAGGTGGTCTTGGGGTAGTTGTGGCTCGATCCTCAACTTGGTCAGGTTTTGACAGATTTGTATCAAAGGTAGTTCGACCATTGGTATGTTGTTGATATATATGTATTCTATCATCTGATATATGCTCTCCTTGATAACTTTCAGGATGCCTCCATGAGGACAACTAGCCTGGATACCCGCTCTGGTTAGTGATGATGACCATATGAATGATGAGGACTATGTTCAGGCTCCATCTCTCAATCCCCTTATTCTGGGTGGGTAGGTAGTTGCACCTCCACCCATTGAGCATCATGTTTTCCCAACATAGTAGGATGAGGATGTGTGTAGGCTGAGAGAACTCTACATGTTCTAGCATTAGAGACCACTGAGGTTCTGTAGTGATCTATATCCTTAGGTAAAAGATGATTGGATAGAGTCGTCGGTCCATATCTTCATGCTTATCCCAAAACTAGTAGATTAGATGGTGGCTTTGGCAGCCAGTATTTTCCAAAAATAAAATAGGATATGGTGGAGCCTGATACCCAGACGCACAATGAGTTGACACTCTCATGGGATGAAATCCAACAGCTATTTCATGAGAAATAATACCCCTTATGGTTATGCTTCATTCAAATAAAGAAGATTATGGAGCTTCAGAAATGAGGGATGATAGTGGATGAGCATGCATCTAGGTTCACAGAATTTATGTGTTACTCTCTCAACATGATCATAGATAGATAATTTTGATAAAATAAGTTTTTGTAGGGACTCCGCATATATATTCCAGCCATTGTAGTGCCCTTGTGCATCCCCACCTATGTAGAAGTGCAAGTGGGGGAACTTGTGACAGAAAAATTTCTGTCCGAGGGATTCCAGTCAGCTAGAGTTGGCAGTGTGAATGACAACAGTGAGTCATTTATAGCAGCTAGTAGGCACCAGAGATCTCGAAACAAGAGACCCTTCTATGAGAAGACTCAGAGATGTTTTCACACTGCTCAAGGGTAGTGTATAGCACTAGGAAAGCCTGGGGAAGGATGATGCTATTATTTTCACATGATAGATTATATTTCATGAGTCTTCATAACTAGAGGAGTTGATCATCTCATGAAGATAACATATGGAACACCATGGTAAAGACAAAACCGTGATTAGGGATCTCCTAGGCAAGGATAGTGTGGTCCCTAGGGAGGTGGGGATAGAATATGAGACGAAGGAGATATGGGTGGTGGATGTTTCTATGAGATCCTTCCACGACCACCAGGTAGCCCATGTTAGGCTCAGAGAGCTTGTGGTTGGGGCTGAGGATAGCTATAGGCTTTGAATGTTTGTGATCCTGTATTGCATGAGATGATAAGAGGTAAGCTTTGTCTTTCTTATAATTTTTATAGTAGTAATTGTTACACACTATTTGAGGTACCCTTTTCTCTCTAATTATTTCTTGAGGTTTAAACCAGGATGATGTGGGGCATTAGTGTAACCTTGTGTTGGTGTTGTTTGACGTTGCTTTGAATGCACGATGAAGAGGGGTTCTTCCCCCCACCAAGATGCATTTTTTGATGTGAGAAAAAACATGAGGGAGACTTAGTGCCACCCAAATTAGATAGTATTGAGGTGTGGTGGATGATTCCATCTAACTTTTTTATTAAGGGAGAGGTTGTGTGATGGAGTGTTGAAGCAATTCTTGGCATTTCCACTAGATTTTTTCTTATTGTCACTTTTTTCTTGGGATGCCACTAGTGGGTGTGGTAGATTTTCTAGGTTGGGGTTACTCTCCTTATTATAGAGGAAAAGATATGGTGGGTATGCCATATTCTTTTTGTGACTAGATTCTTGTGGTAGATTTAGTCTACTCACCTACCTTATTCATTGGTACTCTTGTGTGCCAGGCATAAACCTTGATGAAACAGAAGACAATTATTGCATACGGGTCGAGGCTATTGATACCACATGCATAGAACTACACGACTCACTACATAGAGTTGGTAGTGGTATTCTTATCCTTGAGGATGTGGAGGCACTACCTTATAGGATAGCACATTGTGGTTTACTTAGACCACCGGAGTCTTAGGTATGTCTTCACTCAGAGAGTCTTGAACCTAAGATAGTGGCACTAGTTGGAATTCCAATAGGACTATGACTTTGAGATAGTTTATACTCTAGGGAAGGGCCATGTTGTAGTGGATTCATTTAATATGAAGTCACATAATCTCTTAGTATAGGAAGCTTTAGAGCAGTTAGATTCCATGTAGCTAACCCTGGTGGAGTAGGAGGGTACTATTTTTTTATTTAGTGGATAGTGTTGAAACCCTATCTTCTTGAGCATGTGAGATAATATCAGTTGGGATACATTGACTGTGATATATTTCATGATCAAATATCCTTAGTAGTTTCCCCTGATGTATTTTCTAAAGAAGGGAATCATGTCATCCTTTTTAGGGAAGAATTGTGATTATGTTCATGATTTGAGAGAATCTGTTTTTCATGAATGGTGATTCCAGTATCAGTGTCCCCACCACTTTTCTTAGATTGTGCTTTTCTGGGAGGAAAATATTTGAAGAAGGTAATAATGTAGAGACTCTAATTTTTCTACATAAAACATCAAAATATTCCTAGAAATAGTTTCAGAGCCTGGTAGTGAGATAGAACATGATTCCGAGGCCTGGTGAGCCATAAATTAATTTTATTAAAATAGTAAATATATTTTTATTATATGCACACTATTTTCATGAAAAAGTGGAATATCTCATAAATGAAGTCTCGGGTCAAAAATCTAATACAATGATTGAATCTGAAACATGGACTTTACCCTAGGTTCTATTTAATGTCTGTAGGCATGGTACTTTCATATGGAGTATTCGTTGGTGGGTAAATTGGATAAATTAATAAATTTAATTTATTTATTTAATAACCCTAAACCCGAATAACTCATAGAAGGAGACTTAGATCGGCAATCAGATAACACTGTTGAGTTCATAATGAGGTATTTTTCCAAGGGGCGACCTAAAGTGGGTTGGCATGAGACATTCAGATGAAGCAGCTGTTGGTGGGTGCATTTAGTTGAAATAAATTATTTATTTAATTATTTTAAATTAAATAACCTAAACCAATTTCTTCTATAAATATGTTTCTATGGAAAATCACCAGGGTTATCCACATAACCTTGGGATCATTTACAAGATATTTCACTCTCTTTAGATTGGAAGATTGAGACTATATGATGATCGGTGATCGGATTGAGGTGAATTGACAGTTGGAAGATGCAAAAAATCATATTCATTTCTAGTGAATGTGTTATTTTCCAAATATAGATCCATAATTGAGTTAAGACTCTTTATATGTTGTTTTATACCCTTATAATTAAAATATTTAACATGATCAATTACATCTCATTGATCTACATTAATTTTAAAACCTTTCAAATGGGCCCATGTTTGGAGTTTTAATTATTTTCATATGTTTTCATCAAACCCAGGAGCCACATTCTTGATCGTCAACCAAGAGCGCTTTCCTGAAGATGTTTAAAACCATTTTATTGGTGATTTTTCCTCACCGTTATTTGTGTTCTTCATTGTTAGACCACGAGGTCATGATTCAACATTTTTGGGGTAGTTTTGACTGTGATCGAATCCCCAGATTTGTTATGGTGGCACAAACGACACGTGAATCGATGATTTAGGTAAATATTGATAAACGAGTGGTATAGTGTTTGGTGAACGGATCGGATTAGCACTGTGTGTGTGGGTTTGTGATTAGAGGTGGTTTGGGATCAGATCAATGACCATTATTTTCCCGATTTGTGCGTAGCGAGGATGTGCAGTGTGATGGGGTCAATTTTGAGTGGAGGTCGTGCATAGAGTCTCATGGTGGTGGCTGTTTGGCATGGATGGGATGATGTTTATACTCAAATCTCCAATGTATTGGTTGATCGTAGCATGATTCACTCTGTCATTTTCACCCTTACTCTATTGTATTAAACTTAATTTGTATTATAAATTCCAAATATAATAAAAAAATGAACTTAATGTTTGATTTAGTTATTTTAGGTTTATCACTGTTAAGAAGATAAATGTTACTGGTTTTGATAATATCATTGAAGGTGGAGGAGATTTGGAGGACACATGATGAAGTCCAAGAAATATGGGCCAAACTACGCAGGATCCAAGCACACAAGTGGATTAATCTACACACTCCTACTAGACCGTGCATCCAAATGGGATGAAATTTTGTGGTCTAGTCCAAAATTTAATAGGATACATTTCATCTCAAGGAATCCAATCCCGATTCATCTTTTATGGGGCCCATCTAAACTATTCTGTCCAAGCCACTGAATATGCACAAAGTTAAAAGTGGCGTTCTATAATATTTCAATATCTTGAGCTGTGATTCTCCAAATTATTCCTAACTATCGGTGGTGATTTTAGAGACGTGGGGATACAAATTTTCTGTTTTGTAAAAAGGGTGATTCAACTGTATAATAGACATAAACCATCCTTCAATTGGTTTATCAAAATATGGGTTCCCAAAACCACTTCCCATTTTGGATATAAAAGGCACATTGGGCACCCCATTTGTAAGTTTGAACCAGAAGTGAAGATCTTACATTTTGGAGTCCAAGAAGAGTCTACTCCTCATCCTAGAAGTTCTGAAGGCCCCTATCCTCATAGGGGGATCAAATATGATGGTGAAGTTCCACCTGAGCCTCCTCCTCCTCTCGATGGCAAGCTAAACGGTGGATGATCATTTCGAGGGAGCTACACACAGATAGGAGGGAGTTCCAGAACTAGTTTTTCTACTGGTTTTGTATAATTTTTGTGTTAAATATTTCACTTATTTTTTATCTTGACATGTCTCTCCCCTGAATTCATTTTTTTGATATAATTAAGTGAAACACCTTTTATTTTACCACTGATTAGGTTGAAATTTCAAGTGGGAATCTTGGGTTGTTTCGATTGGAAAACACAAGCATCCTTTCTCTATCCCACATATATGATATTTCAATATGCTTTGGTGTCCCTTGTTCTATAATTGAAAACCAAAACTTGACAACATAATCATTGTGTCAAGGTTTTTTTATTTGTGCGTCGTTTTAAGGGGTAAGAGGGAAGTCAAGATCTTGACAGCCTTCAACCAAAGAATTAAAAAAACCATGTGAACTTTTCAGAGAAATGAACTATCCATGATGTGTAGTGAACTTAAAATGATCTCCTTATCTCATAATTCTAAAACACCTATTTTATTTATCAACTATTAAACTCTTTAATGAAGTCATTTTATTTTTAAAACTATTTTCAAAACTACCCCTTCTTTTAGTAAATTTTAATAAAAATACAGACTCAAAACCTATTAATGCTCCTTGAGAGATGACCTAGGGTCTTCCATATACTATAAATCAATCTTAAAATCGTAATAAATTTGACATTGCATGACAACGTGGTCAAATTTTGGCACCATTTCCAAGGAGTGATTGGGTTTTTAGCGCATGTGTTTTAAATGTTTTTTATAAATTTTGTGAATATTTATCTGTTTTATATTATAACTCTACCTATATTTTTGTATTCTGATCTATTTGTTCTGTAGTTTTGGTGCATGATGCATTCTAATCTGGGAGACTTACCTCATTTCGAACCCGAACCGGAGAGTATCCTACGTCAGTGACACGAAGACATAGAAGATAACCCTTCGAACGAGGACATACAAAACATCGACACTCTTATTGATCCTTCCTATTCTTCTTCTAGAACCAAAATCAAAACTGGAATAAACTTGTATAACATGGATGAAAATAACCAGACATTTAAATAACTAACCTCACCTAATATTGATATCCAGCCCACCTATATTCAAATTCAAGGTGAGGAACCCAATTTTTAACTAAAATCATGTTTAATTCATTTATTACCAAGATTCCATATACTTCCTGGAGAAGATCCACACAATATTTTAAAATAATTTCATACTATCTGTTCTACATTTAAACCTATAAATGTGGATGAAAAAAAAGTAAAGTAAAGGTCATTTCCTTTATCATTAGAATATATCACAAAATATTGTCTTTACCGTGTTAATTCACCAATTAGAGGTTGGGCGGACATGAAACGTCTTTTTCTTGATATATATATCCCAGCCTCTCACACTGAAACTATAAGAAAAGAAATATGTGCTATAAGAAAATCACAAGGGGAAACACTACATGAATATTGGGAACACTTTAAAATGATTTTCTCAAGTTTCCCACACCACAAAATAAGCAAACAACTTTTAATTCAGTATTTTTATGAAGGTATAATCCCAATTGATAGAAATATGATTGATTATACTACAGGTGGTGCACTAGTGGATAATACCCCAATTGATACAAGAACCATGATTGAGAACATGGCATAGAATACTTAACAATTTGGTACAAGTTTCAGTGTACCCATTCGAGGTTCCCATGAGGTGCAAAGTACTGAATTTGAGAAGATGGTGGACACAAAGTTTGAAGAGGTATGTACCCTTCTAATACATCTTGCTCTTCCCCAAGGGAAATCCCAATCTACTCCTCCCATCCATTGTGTTATATGTTCTTTTGATGCCCACTACTCTGACCAATGACCCCAATTGAGAGAAAATTCTGAGAGTTGTGAGGAAATATTTCCAGGATGCCCCTATAACCAACCCTTTAGGCAAGAACCATATTATACATCAAGTTATGGGTGGAAAGGAAACTAAGACTATAGGAAGGGGGTATTCAAACCAACCTCAATAACCATGTTTCCAACAGAGTCAAATTAGTCATCCACTACCACCACCCAAAAGTCCTCATCCCCCACAAAGGACTTTCCAACAACCCCCTCCAAAACATGAGCCTAGCCTAAAAGATATGATGAAACAAATGGCTGCCAACAATCTCTAATTCTAGAAAACCACCCAGGCATCCATACAAGACCTCAAAAACCAATTCAGCCAACTAGCTAACTCGGTGGGGGAAATTCAAAGTCATGGGTGGGTTAAACTACCATCTCAACCATTAGTCAACCCTAGAGATAAATTAAATGTTAGTTACATCACACTTAGGAGTGGAAAACAACTAGAAAATCAAATGAATCCTCCACTAGAGTCATCCCCTATAGAGGAAACCTACATCCCCACCATTAAAAATGTTCCAAATGTTGTAAAACCATGTCTTGAGAGAAGACCTTTCAAAGGAAAGAGTGTGTATATCGATGAGTCTCCTAGCCAACCCATTCCTCTTTTATTTACCCAAAGGGCCACCCAACCTAAGAAACAAAAGGAAAATGATCAAGATAAGGAAATATTGGAAACTTTCAAAAAAGTGTTGGTAAACATCCCCTTGATTGATGTTGTGAAACAAATTCCAAGATATGAAAATTTTCTGAAGGATATGTGTACAAACCGAGTAGAGATAAAAATGTGAACTTGGGGAGGAACGTATCAACATTAATAGATCCACCACTTACCACCAAGTGCAACAATCTTGGGACCATCCTGCTTCAGTGCACTATAGGGGAGTATTCCTTTTCTAATGCTATGCTTGATTTAGGTTCTTCTATAAATGTGATTCCTCACTACATTTACTCTACATTATAGGTTAGGTAATTGAATCGCAGTTGAATTATTGTTCAAATGGATATCTGGAGTACCACACACCCCTTGGGTCTGTTAGAGGATGTTCTTGTGAGGGTTCAAAATTTAATTTTTCCTACTGACTTTTATGTGCTTAAAATGGAGGATGATAAGATGAATGGGAATGACTTGATTATATTAAAGTGACACTTCTTAAAAACTACCAAAACCATGATTAATGTCCATAATGGTACATTATCCATGGAATTTTGTGGTGAAATAGTCTATTTCAACATCCTTGATTCCATGAAGAACCCCTCAGAAGAACATTCCTATCTCCCTTTGTTAATTAAATTTATGTACTCCCTTAACTTGAAAAAACATCATTTCATTCCCCAGAACCACATTCTGAGTATTCTTCATTGATAAAAATGCTATTAAATGATTCATGCATTGATATTTGTATTGGTCTAGAGAAATTTAATTCATTTTTGTTGATTTAGGATTTCTTGAACACTGAGGATCATATGACCATCAATGATACTACTAAGCTTGTAAAATCTCATTCATCATATGAAGATGATACCATTGAGTAGTTAGATGAGATTAGTGACCTCTCATTTTCACACACACTCCCATAAATCCAAAATCCACCTGAATTGGAACTAAAAAAACTAACTCAAGATGTAAAATATTCATATCTTGATACTGGAAACAAGTTTCCTTCCATCATTTCTAGTTCACTCCCCCCTGAGCATGAATTGCGACTGATTGAACTTTTGAGGGAGTATAAACAATAATTGGGATGGACACTTGCTGACATTCCTAGTATTAGCCCATCAATTTGTACACATCATATATTATTAAATTATGAGGCTAAACCAATGAGGAAGGCACAATGTCGACTGTACCCAAACCTCCTAAAAGTTTTGAAAAATGAGGTAACAAAATTATTGGCTGGTGGAATCATTTACCCCATCTCTGATAGTGAATGGGTCAGTCTCATTCAAGTAGTTCCAAAAAACTAGCCTTACTATAATAAAAATTAAAATAATGAATTGGTTCCAAATCATGTACAGAATAGTTGGTGTGTCTGCATAGACTATTACCGACTAAACCAACACAGTAGGAAGTACCATTTCCCTTAGCCATTCATTAACCAAATGATATAGAGGATATCAGGTAAGTCCCATTATTATTTTCTTAATGGGTATTCTGGATATTTTCAAATCCATATTGACCCTAAGGATCAGGAAAAGATGACCTTCACTTGCTCCTTTGGCACATTTTCATATAAGAGGATGCCATTTGGTCTGTGCAATACTCCAGCTACTTTCTAGAGTTGCATGGTTAGTATTTTTTCGGATTACATGGAGAATTGCATGGAAGTATTCATGGATTATTTCACTGTTTATGGATCTTATTTTGATGAAGGTTTTAGTATTCTTGCTTCAGTCCTACATTACTGTATTGAAAAGAATCTTGTATTAAATTATCAAAAATTCCATTTCCTAGTGTGACAAGGTATAGTTTTGGGGAATGTCATTTATAGGGATGGCAACAAAGTAGATAAATCAAAATTGGATGTCATTTCTTCCCTACCATTACCTAATTTTTTTTGAGATTTTTGGTCTTTCCTAAGTCATGTGATATTTTACCGTCATTTCATTCGTGACTTTAGTAAAATTGCACTCCCTCTCTACCGATTAATCCAAAAAGAAAAAGAATATTTTTGGATAAAGAATGTGAGGAAGATTTTAATAAGTTAAAATGGATTCTCACATCACCCCAGGTAATCCAACTACCTTGGTGGGACTTACCATTTGATCTCATGTGTGACCCCTCTAACTTTGCAGTTGGGGTAGTCTTGTCACAAAGGGTCAATCGAGATCTACATGTCATTGTCTATGCCTCACGTACTTTGCACCCTGCACAGGAAAACTACACCACAACTGAAAAATAATTCCTTTCCATTGTGTTTTCCTTGGATAAATTCAGGTCATATCTTTTAGGGTCCAAAGTCATTTTGTTTTCAGACCATGAAGCCTTTCGGTATCTCTTTAAGAAACTGGAAACTAAACCACGTCTCATTCACTGGATACTCCTCCTTCAAGAATTCAATCAAGAAATTAGAGATAAAAAAGGAGCAGAGAATGTGGTGGATGACCGTATTAGTAGGATTCCCCCATCCTAGGACATGGACTCATCCCCCTATATTCCTATATGCGACATGTTCCCCAATGAGAAATTGTACAGAGTTCAGGATGTTATTCCTTGGTATGCTAAAATTGTAAATTATTTTGTACTATCTTTCATACCTACTGATTTCAATAAAAACCAATCCATTAATCTAAAACATGAGTCTCGTTGGTACATTTGGGATGACCCTTACCTCTGGAGCACATGTAGTGATCATGTCCTTAGGCGTTGGGTACCCGATAGGGAGTTTCAGTCTGTCCTTAGATTCTGCCACACTCTTTCTTGTGGGGGCCACTTTGGTCTCCAATGGACTGCTCGCAAAATCTTTATTCTGGTCTCTTTTGGCCAACACTTTTTCAGGATGCCCATGATTTTTTTAGATCTTGTCTTCATTGTCAAATAATTGGTAATGTCTCCAAAATAAATGAAATTCCACAACAACCATTTCTCTTTCATGAAATTTTTGATGTTTGGGGTATTGAATTTATGGGGGAATTTTTCAATTACTTTGGAAACTTGTACATTCTTCTAGAAGTTTATTATGTGTAAAAATGGGTAGAGTCACGAGCTACAAGGAATGATGATTCTAAGGTAGTTTTATAATTTTTGAGAACCCAAAAATTCAATAGGTTTTGCTCACCTAGGTTCATCATCACTAACCAGGGTTCTCATTTCTGAAACCGAACAATGCAATCACTTTTGCGTCAGTATGAGGTCGGTCATTGAGTGTGTAGTGCTTATCACTCACAGACCAATGGTCAAGCCAAGGTGTCAAATAGAGAGGTAAAACAGATTCTTGAAAAAATGGTTCAACCCAATAGAAAATATTGGAGTCTTCGACTTGATGATTCATTATGGGCATACCGTACTGCTTTCAAAACTCCCATTGGCATGTCACCATATCGGCTAGTGTTTGGAAAGAGTTTTCACCTACCTATTGAGATCAAGCACCGAGCCTACTAGGCCATCAAACAATGTAATTATAATATTTCTGGTGCAGGTTCTCAAAGAATGTTGCAGATTCATGAGTTGGAGGAAATGAGAAGAGATCCATATGAGAACTCCAGGATTTATAAAGAGATAACCAAGGCTACCCACGACTGTATTATCCTTTATCACCAGTTCCACATTGGGAAGAATGTCCTCCTCTACAATAAAAGTCTGAAATTCCATCTAGGTAAACATAGTTTCTATTGGTTTAGACCATACACTATTACTAACATCTCTCCATTCTGTGTTGTCCAGGTTCAAAATAAAGAAACTAAGCAAACCTTCACTAGCAATAGGAAGCGGCTAATGCACTTCCATGAATCCATTTTGGAGTCCCTAATAGAGGAACTCCATGTTCAATATGCAATATATGAATGACACTCATCAGGTTTTATCCTTCATTCTCGCATTCTCTTATATTAAAGTTAGGACACTGCACACTTTAGGTGTGTGGGTATGGGTACATTCCTGGGTTAGTTTGGATATTTCATCATCTTTCTTCTTTCTTCTCGTTTTCTCCTTCTTGATGGTATTTTCACTTTTCCCCATATGGTTTAGTTTATTAGGATTTTCATCATTTCTTTCTCCTCTTTTTCACCTTATTTATGGTATTTTTACTTCCTCCCCCCTTCTGGTCGTAAAATCATGGAACTTCCTGAAAATTCATGTTGAAGTTTTTTATTCCATAATGATTTAACATTTTATGATACCCTAACGCTATTATAGAATCAATTTTTGTATTAATTTAACATCAAGAAGTGATTTTTAGTGAATTAGTTTTCTTTCAATGATATAAATAGTTGTATCTCTGTGAAACCTTTAAGATGATTAATGACCCTTGTGTGAGTAGTTTTTGGGAAAACTGTGCCACTAGTATCTCCACACATTTTTTCACCAAACCACAAAGTGTAAATATTTCTTACTTAATAGAAGGAAATTATATGTTATGTTAATATTATTTATCTTAAAGTGATATTTCCAAACATTTGTTCCTTATCTGATCTATTTAATTATTGTACCATATTGACCTATGTGTGTGTACCTAAAATCTGACTGCTGTATGCCCTCAAATAAATAAACAAAATAAAATAAGGTCAAAATAAAAAAATGGGTTGTGTCTTTGGCTGGTCAAAAACCACTCCTCCTCAACCATTGATCTTGTTATAAATATTACAATTAGTTTCTTGAGGAGATCAAACAAGGGTTGAGAGATGAGTGTGATATTTTTTCCAAATGAAAATTCTGAAAAAAATAGTAAATGAGGGGAGTGATGAAATGTGAAACATATGGGGATATCTAGGTCAGGAGCTTATGTTTTGACTTCTGGGAATGCTTTAGTGGGTGCATCTTGAAATATGATTGCAAAGGATATAGGGTAGGTTCGATGGGAAAAATATTTTAAGCTGAAAAATGTTTAAATAACCTATATTTATTGGATAAAAATTAGAAAGAATAACCTGGAATGGTTTTCACACACACACATGGAGATTTAGTGGCATGGTTGAATTATGAATTCCTTGCTCAATTTGGTATCATGGATCTCTTTGAATTTCACTGTGATATGATTTATGAGACATCTTTTTCTATTTTCAATAAAAAAAACTCCTTGGTGTTGTTTGTACATTGATCACAATACTTTAATAAATTAAAACTTCCTTTGATGTTAAATCTTCATGATGTTGGTAATATCTACATGCATAATTTCTAAATATGTAACTTTTCCCAGGAGTGGAAATGTTTAGGTGTGGGGGTGTGATCGTACCACGATTCACTGTGTCATTTTCACCCTAACACCATTGTATTAAATAGAATTTTTATGGTAAATTCCAAATATAATAACAAAATAAACATCATGTTTGATTCAGTTATTTTATTTTTATCACTGTTAAAAAGGGAAATGTTACTTGTTTTGATAATATCATTGAAGGTGGAGGTGATTTGGAGGATCCATGATGAAGTCCAAGAAATATGGGCCAAACTGCACAGGATCCAAGCATACCAGTGGATTAATCTAAACTTTGATACTATTCTGTGCATCTTAATTGGATGGAATTTTTTGGTATGTTCCAAAATTTAATAGGCTACATTTCATCTCAAGGAACACAATCCTGATTCTACTTCTATGGGCCCCATACAAACTGATTCTCTAAGCCAACACATATGAACAAATTCAAAAGTGGCGTTCTGTAATATGTCAATATCTTGATCTGTGATTTTATAAATTATTCCAACCTTTATGTGGTGATATTTAAGATATGGGGATACAACTTTCCAATTTTTTCAAAAGGGAGATTTGACTGTCTCGTAGCCGAAAACCATCCTTCAAGTGGTTTATCAAAATCTGGGTGCCAAAAACCACTTCCCAATTTGGCTACAAAAAGGCACCTTTGGCACCCCATTTGGAAGTTTGAAGCAGAAATGAATCTTAGCAATTTTGGAGTCCTAGTAGAGTCTCCTCCTCATCCTAGAAGTTCTGGAGGCCTCTATCCTCAAAGGGGGAACAAATATGAAGGAAAAGTTCCACCTGAGCTTCCTCCTCCTCTCGATGATGATCTAAACGGTGGACGATCATTTTAAGGGAGCTACACACACTTGGGAGGGAGTTCTGACACTAGTTTTTATACTGGTTTTGTATAATTTTTTGTGTTAATTATTTCACTTATTTCTTATCTTCACATGCTTCTCCTCTGAATGCATTTCTTTTGATATAATTAAGTGAAACACTTTTTATTTTAACACTAATTGGGTTGAAATTTCAAGTGGGAATCTTGGGGTGTTTTGATTGGACAACACAATCATCCTTTCTCTCACACACATATATGATATTTCTGTATTATTTGGTATCCCTTATTCTATAATTGAAAAACAAACCTTTACAACACTATCATTGTATCAAAGTTTTCTTCTTTGTGCATCGTTTAAAGGGGTAAGAGGGTAGTCAAGATCTTGACAACCTTCAACCATATAATTAAACAAAACCATGTGAAATTTTTAGAGAAAAGAACTATCCAAGATGTGTAGTGAACTTGAAATTATCTCCTTATCTCATAATTCTAAAACAACACTTTTATTTATCAACTATTAAACTCTTTAATTAAGTCATTTTATTTTTAAAAACGTTTTCAAAACCACTCCCTCATTTTGTAAATTTTATTAAAAATACATGCTCAAAACCTATTAACACTCCTTGAAAGAAGAACTAGGGTATTCCCTATATTATAAATCAATATTAAAATCATAATAAATTTTACTTGTCATGAAAACGAGATCAGTGGTCGGATGTGGTCAATGCAATGTGTGTTAATAATTATTGTTATTAATAATAATAATGGTGACGAGTTGATAAAAATTAATCAAGGATTTTGTTGTTATTATTATTATGTAAAATAATAATAATGGTGGTGGAATTAAATGTGTAGATAAAAAAAATTAAAATGTTTTAATTTAATGAATATAAATTGTTTCGAATTAAATTTATTTAATTTAAAATTTGGGAATTAATAATTTCAATAGGGTGTGGCAGCAACACAAGGAGAATGAGGGAGTGTTCAATGCCTAACTTTCCATAATATTAATATATTTATATAATAATAATTTTATCAATATTAGTATAATTAATATTAAGTGGCATGACCACATGGTAGGGAATGGGGGTGGGAGTGCACGTACAACATGGGAGGATGCATTTCTGAGCATGGAGGGATGAGGCCACGCACCTCATCCAAGTTTGTTAATAATATTATAATAATATTATTATAATCAATATTATAATATTTTTATTGAAATTTCATTTCATCTATAACTTCTCTATGAAACAACGAATTGATGAACTATTAATGATAGCATGACCCTGGAATTGAGATGGTCATTTTAAGATTGATGTTGGGTATCTTTTTTGGACTCGTGCCTCGGGTCAGTGAAACACCCAATAATAATAAAATTATTATTATTGTGGGATATTGTATCTGAAATATCTTCCTCGTGTAGTTTCATAATGAAGATTCATCTGTGATACTTCAACTATGAAATTAAGGTAGATGTTTCAAGACCAATTTTAGGTATTTAATTCAAACTCGTGGTTTGGTCCCACAAAGCATTGTTCAAGTGTGATGTGGTGAAATGAGAATTGTTCAGCGGGTGTTCGATTGAGGAAAGTGAATAGACTATATCGGGTGTTTTTCCATGAAGATCATAACAGTTTGATCTGTTTGGTCATCAAGGGTTGTTTAAAGAGGCATATTGCTGAAATAACATTTTTACCCTTTAGACCAATGATGAACCTCATGCGTTCGTTAGACTTTTGGCCAAGATGCATCATGTAGTACCCCTTCACGCCATGTAGTACTCTATAGCCAGCAAGCCATAGGATATTGGGGACACGACCAGGCAGTAGAGTGGGACCACACAACTTGTGGGTCCGTGACATTCTATGTACCACTTTTTTAGTAAAATTCAATGTTTTTTATATCCTTTGTTTGAACTCATATTTTGGCCCGCAAGTAGCATATCCTGAGTATTTTTTCTTGTAGAATGCAATTATTCCCTTGAAATACTCTTTAGAGATATGATTTGAAATTTTTTGGGTTTATAATGAACGTACATTACACCTGATGATGGTAGTGATCATACAAAATCACCAGAGCACTACCGGGATTACCCTCCAGTTGGGATGGGCAGTGGCATTCCAAGATGGCAGTTTCAGGCATACCATAAAGCTGGTATGGGTAGTGTAATCATTTGATGGTAGTACTAGGATTACCCTCTAGTAGGGCTAGGTAGTGGCATTCCCCAGTGATCTTTCTGAGTTACCATCCAATGGGACTGGGTAGTGGAGTTCGTCAACATTCTAGGCATATCCTCCAGCTGGGCTAGGGAGTGGAGTTCCCTGATGACATATTCCTTGTGTAAACCTCTATCTAGGCTAGGAAGTGGTTTTTCCTTAACTACTCACTAGGCTTACCCTCTAGTAGAAATGGGTAGTGTTGTTCCCCAATGACCTTCTTGAGTGGTACACTCCAATAGGACCGGGCAGTGGCATTCTTTTGTGACTACAAGAGTAGGACCCTCCTATTATACAAGGGTATGCAATCCTTTCCTAAAACTAGGTACCCCTAGACTATGTGTAATAGTGATGAGACCTGGTTTGAAGATCCTTTGGGCTTTGGGGAAAGAGTGGCTCTATCCCCACCAATAAGTGTCCTTATGACGTGACTTAAAACCATACAGAGAGTCAGTGCCACCCAAAGAGGATAGTATCACAGTGTAGTGATTGAGACCCTTTTACTAGTGTTACCTAGGCAGATACATGAGGTGTTGGGCATCACAAATAGACATTACCTTAGATCTATTTATTTTTCATCTTCTTAGGTTGAGCTATGATATAGAGACCCCCTTACACTCTGATTTGGGTTTCTTTGAATGAGCATATATATGTCTTACTTTAATTACCACTACTTGGTTATAGTTACTCTCCTTCTAGGAGTCGTGAAGATTCTCAAGGGTTTCCACATGAATTTTGGGTTTAGCTTATTTTTGTTGGATGAGTCAACTCTCCTTCTATAGGCAGTGAAGACTCAATGAGAAGTATATCTTCTCACAATTTCAAGGTCCTTGTGTTTGGAAAAGTTCACTATTACTCTCTTATTGGGTTGAGTTGTACTCTATTATTATACCTTGTTATATCTACTAATTTCCTCTTTAGTTGAATATCTTACTACTCCCCCTTTAACCTTTTCAGGGTGTTCTACTGGGTATATATATACTCACCCTTTCACGGGCTTCTCCCAACACATGTTGTGTCTTTTTTAGATGGTGGATAGGTCAACCATGACATCAAAGGAATTTAAGGATACAAGGAACTTGGACCACAGATGGTGGTCATAACAATGGATATAAGAGGTGGGATCTCTCAGTTGTTTACTATTTTCTATTTTTGTCAGGTTGGGACATATTTCTATTTTGGGTGTGTACTTTTCCCTTTTTCTTATCTGTATACCCTACCGTACTTTTTTCTGTTTAGTGGCTCATTCATATTTGGTATATTTATTGTAGTGTTTAAATCTTTATTTATTTCCCTCTGTAATTTTTCATTGATTTGGATGTGTACATGTGTATAGGTTTTTAAGTAAAGTCCACCTAGAGTTTATTTTTTCCTTCGGTGCTTGTCGCCCCCCTGGCCTATGGAGACGGGCTTGGGGTAGTTGTGGGTTAAGCCCTGGATTGGATCGAGTTGTGACATATTGACACCACTTTAGAATCTTAGCTCGAACAACCTCTTCCAAAATACCTTCAAAATTTACTCACCGCATTCTAAAGGTTTGTGTCCTAAAAAAAGACTCATCTATGAAGGCTTAAGGTTTTTTTCCAAGGAAATTATCTAGGGAAGAAGTATATGTTCTTAGAGACATTTCCAAAGTTTTTTTCTTCTTAAACCTTATGGGAATCCTAAATAATCAGTTCAAAATAATGACATAAATATATTTAATATACTTAAAAAATATTGTGTTATTGTTACAACCATTTTGTTTCGTCCTTCTATTTAATTTAAGATTAAATTGGTGTTCATGCCAACATACAAACTACCGTATCCATGAAACTATGTCTTTCATTTTTCATAAACACCTATCATAGTTGATTATATAGTAGTATTTAATGAATATATATAATATTTATAACATTATTAATATTTTTTAAGATAATTTATTATTTACCTTATTCTATTTCCATCCATTAAAAAATGAAAACATCACTCATACATAAGTACAAACTACTATCTCCACGATGTGACGTAATTAATTTTTCATCACCCCTTACATAGCTGGTTATAACAGTTTATATAATGAATAATATGATATATATGAAATTATTAAGATTATATATATGATTAAATCATAATCACAGTGCAACGATCAAAACCAAAAAATACAGAGAAAAAATCGCTGACACCCAAATATCGATTTTATTAAATAATTTGTAATAAATTGGTGATTAAAAATTATATAGTAAATTTATATTTTAAGATAAGTATGAGTATTATTCTTGTATATATTTACAATAAGTATAAATTAATTATATCAATGGTTAGTGTAAAACCTAGACGTCAATTATAGTAATGGATAATCAACATTAATAAAACTATAATATAGTGCATATTTTAATATTTAATGGCATAAAAATCTAAATTTAAAGTGTGAATAGAAATTTTGAACATACTTGGTCAAAATAATTGTAGAATTAGTTTTTTAAATTTTCCATTAGAAATAATCTTTTATGAATAATAAAAAATGTAGTATTGAAAGAGTCTCAATTTTATTTATAAAAATGTATTATATTATGTGTAATTAAAAAATTATTAAATATCAACTTAATAAAGATAATGATAAGATCATTTGGAAGTAAAATTTATATATTTTAGAAAACCATTTTTTAAGGAATAAAGTATTCCCATTTTAATTAATTAAAATAATAATTAATTATGAATGATTTAAATGAAATTTATAGATTATATATTAATTTTATGAATTTAAATCCATAAAATGGTGATTTTTAGTTGTATAGTTAATATAAGATCATCTTATACTTTAGAAAATCATTTCTTAAAAACATGTTTTTCGACACGATTTGTGAGTTTTTTTTAAATTATTCAGAAAATTATATAAATTGAATTATATAAAATGGATTCCACATTTTTAATTAGAATAATTAATATTATTTAATAACTTTAGGTTAATTTTTTGACATAATGAATAGTAAAAACTATAAAAATTAATTACCATAGTTAAGGTAAAAACGAGTTTATGAGGGGTCAATCTATAAAGATAAGGGTAAAAATTACTAAGAACTTATTGAAACCCATTTGTTTGGTTTTATTTCTTTTGACCACAACATTTGAAGAATTTTTTAGACATATTTCCAAGAACATGACATTATTGAAAAAATTTGAAACATAACAAGTGTGTCACTTACCTTAATTGTAAAAGGGCACCCCCACCTCACTTATCCACACCTCTCAATCCATTTGATTTAAAAAAAAACCCTGAAAAAACCATCTCTAAAATCCTTATCCACATTCTATTAGTTATGGTATCCAAAAATACCAATCCTATTGTTCTTAATAAAAGATCCAAAGGAGATCATTCTAATATAAGGTAATCATATTCCCCAGGATCCTCATTTTTTAATTATTTTTTTCACATTTAATTATGCCTTAATAATTCCTATAAAATAGAAAATTATCTAAAATATAGTAACATTTTATTATGTTGATGAAAAAATATTTATGCATCTCCTTCCTTATTAAATGGAAAAAAATCCTTCACAACTGTGAATGGAAGGCTACCATCTCACAGATCGATAAAATTTGTTTTCCATTACCAACTCACATGGGTAGTAATAATGATATTAATAATGAATATATATGATACACATGACAATATAATAATTTTTAAAAATTAATATATAATCCACTTCCTTGCCCTCTCACCCATTATGAGAATGATATCGTAGCTCGTGCGTACATATGACCTACCATCTCCATGAAAAGATTCAATTAATTTTCCAGGTCCAATTTTCAATAATTATTCTAAAAAACTGTATAATTAATAAATTTTATATTTATAACATTAATATCATTATGGAGATTATGTATCCATTTACTATTCACAAGAATTAGAATTGTTTTAATAAACCATGCATGAGAATATTAAGCAGTTAACACCCGAACAATGGTAATAATGAAATATTATTAATGAATGAGTGATAAGATGTTATAAAAGGATCATATATGTTATTATAAATATGAATATGGTTGTTTTATAAAAAAATAAAATTATTATAACCAATATACATGATTTTATATCATTTTCAACTAAAGGGAAGTGTGGGGTAATAGATTTTTCTCAATTTCCATTCCATTTAGACATAATTTTTATTATGAACCTATTCACTTTTATGTGGTGTATATAATTCCACTTTGTTGTATTTATCATGAATACATATTTATTTATTATGATTAATGTTTCAATTCAAGTCTATTTTTTTAATGGGTTGCAATTTAAAAGTTAACAGAGAGGTAAGACTCTATTTGAAAATATCACTTTCTTTTGGGATTGCATTTATTTTTGTTGAAAGAAACGTATCCTTTATTATTCATAAGATCAAATAATTTTCTTATACACTCTATATTTAAGTTGATTCCATATTTTCTTCCAATACTTCCTCTCTTTTTTACATGAATTGTAAAAAGAAAAGATTAAATAGAAATCTGGATTTATTACTCTTTTAATTATATATATATATTTCTTCCATTACTATGTTTTCCAAAACAAATTAAATTCCATTTCAATTAGATAAATGATATATTATGTAAATTTTATGTTATCCTTGAATTTTAAAAAATTACCTAAAAGTAATACTTCCAATGTTTTCTGAATGGGATGTTTTTTAATTTATTTATAAAAAGTAAAAATGAATGTTTTTAACATAAATGGTGATAATGGTATTCCCCATTGTCATAACCATTTTACAAATTTTAGCTTCTTATATAGGTTTTTAATGGTTCTAAAAATAAAAATATTTTATGAAATCTTATTTTAATATTTCAATTACATTCCCTTTATTCTTCCAAAGGACATTATTTTATTATAAAACCTATATTATTGATAAACCAATGGTTAATATCATCTCTTGAATAATTTTATGATTGTTATCATTCTCTTAAGTCAAAAACTTTCTTGTGATCAATTTTAATCGGAAGTTAAATTTCACTTATATATTCATATTATTTATCGTGGATATTCTTATTACTTAAACTGTATATCATTTAAACATAAGGTGTTTTAATTTGAATGTTTCTTGAACAACTAGGTTAATATTGATATTATGTATTATTTATTCCATAGGAACATTTATCGTTAAGGTATATTGTTCATGAATTAAATCGATCATTCAATTTATGAGAAATTATTTGGAGGTGTAATTATAAATGATCCTTGGAATTATATAGCCCTAAATGAATTGATAGATCTCATGAGAGAAATTAGTTTTCCAATTTAAATGGGGTTCTACCCATAGTTTAAACTATCTTGTCATATGGTATTGACGGTATAGATATCATGATTTCTGAGAACTTGGTGTCCTATATTAAAAATATACTTTATTGAGAAATTAGTTAGTATTTTCTATGATATTAATTAATTAATATTTTCCATGGATGCTGTAGAAACCCATGTTTTTAACAGGACCAAAAGTACGTAGGTTTTTGTACTTTTTTTTACTAAACCGGTCGTTATTAAAACCAAGATACATAAATTAATTATGAGAGTTCAATCTTTCCTAAATGATGTTTTTTGGAATGGGCGAAGGCCTGAGAAGTCTTTTGAGTGGATCGAGAAGTTTTGGGAGTGTCTGAACCGAAAAAATCCATGTTTTAAATGACAGTAGAGGGCATACGGTATACGCACAGTCTACTAAACCATTTGGCCCATAGAAGTTAACCGTGTGACCCTATTTAAAAATGGATAGAGGCTTGCCCATGGCCTATGTACAATTTCCTAAACCGTGCACCTAGTCCATGAAGAGTGTGTCTAGGAGGCAGTAGACTCTGCATGGTTTGCACACGGTTTAGCAAGCCATGCAGGGAAAACTATATAGATGGGTTTTCATAAGAAGTGGGTTACCACACAGTTGGTGCACGGTTTTCCAGAACATGTGGCTTAACCATGCATGACACCCTATTTTGGGTTTTTATTATTTTATTGTTTAATCAAAAATCAAAACCTAAAACTAAAATACCCCCACTCCCTCTCTCCCTCATACGTGACGCACCAGCCCAAGGGGCTCTCCCCTTTGAAGCGCATGACCCCTCCTCGGCCTCCTCTACCCTCTTTGATTTTGCTCGAATCTCTTCACGAATCCCCTTAGATCATTTAGGGTTAGTCATCTCCTCCCATCTCCTCCTGTTTTCTAGCTGAAATTTGGGTTATTCTCTGCACAAGTTATTTCGTCCAAACCCTAGACCAAGGGTTAACTCGTTTTTTCAATTTCCATTGGGTACTAGGTCCTTAAAATGGTCTCTCAGGCATTGTTCTTATGTTTTCTGGAAACCTTAGCCGAAGGCGAGGTAGTTTGAGTGGTTTTAGTCCACTGGAAATGTTTTGGGGTAAGGTTTATACCTTATCCATTGTTTCACACCTCTAAAATTAAGATCTTTATGTTTCCTTGGCTCCCTTTTATTAAATCGGTTGGGCGTTGAGTTGTTAAGGGTGGTTTAACTTCGTTTTGGTTCGTCACCTAAGTGGACGACTTTGTTCCAGCCCAAGGTAGGGTCCCTTTCATTGTCCTCTAATTCTATAAATGTATTAATTAATTACTTACTACACTTTAGTTAGAATTTAAATTCATGTAGTGAAGTATCTAAATTTAATGCTCTTAAATGTGGTTTATCATGTATCATATTTAAAATGCTAAAGATGATAAATGATTTTTTTGATAAACAATATCATGTTTTTATAATAAAACTCCTCCAACGATGGTGCACTTCCTTCAAGATAAAAATTAGTGGTTAGACCTCGCTTTCTTGACTTGTGGTATCTATAATTCTTATGCCTTGATTTTGTGTTAAAATATGGCATGCTTAGGACATGGCCGTAATGACATTAGAAGCACTAAGTTTCCTTCTGTTAAAATGATTAAAGGATTGAAGCATCGTCTATGTGTTTGGCCCAATTTTGGATTGGAATTACCCATGTAGGTAATTTCCCTTTATATGGATACTTGGAGCCCTTTAAATAAAATTGACCTGTTTTGGTAAATGGAATTAATTGAGTTAAATGAATGGTTAATGCTTAATGATTGACCCTCAAAACAAGTTCCCAAATTTTTTTCAAATGTTTTGAATACTAATAACACCTTTGGTGGAACGTGAGTTCCCAAGTAGGAATTCCATGATGGACTCAATGGGTTTTCATGCACATAACTTTGGTGATACATGGATTCCCATGTAGGAATTCCATGGATTTACCGGGGTTCATGAGACAAAGATTGGTTCCACGTCCGTGGAAACCCTTACCATGATATGGGAAGGTAGCGGTGTGGATCTTAACCTTTGAAAATTCCTTAATGGTTTTTAATGAATGGTTGTAATTATACTTGACCTTTATACACTAATGTAAGGAAAGGCTTGATCCAATAAATAAATGGTTTCAATGCTACTTGACCTTTACAAACTAATGGAAGGAAAGGCTTGAACCTATCAATAAATGGTCGCAATTCTACTTGACCTTTCCACACTAATGGAAGGAAAGACTTGAACCAATAAATAATGGTTTCGACTATACTTGACCTGTCCACACTAATGGAAGGAAAGACTTGAACTAGATTAATCATTACATGACTTCTTAATTAAAAGGTAGTGGTTATACTTGAGCTTGTCATGGTTTCTGATCAGAGAATACCATGAGCACTTGTGTTCCCCATTTCAAATTCAAGGACGATTTGCTAAGGATCAGACCCTCCTAGATCTCATTTCTTGTCTTATCATTAGAATCCCAATGTATTGTCATTGGGTCCCCCAGTTAGTACTACATGATTCCTTGGATACACTCCCTAGATCCATCATTGACACATTGGTGCCTTGGATACACTCCTTGGACCTAGTCCTTTCTTAGCCCCATTTTACCATAGATGTACTCCCTAGACTCAGTAGGCATATTATTGTGGAATGCCTTGGATTACGCTCCTTGGATTACAATCTAACCCCTTAGCTAGACTTAGATACTACTGAGTTAGTGTTCCATGAGTTTAAGTTACCTTGGTTATTACCTTGGAACTCCCTCACTGGATATCCTTGTTAGGTTTCCTTGTTACATCTTGGGACCTTCACTATTTATACTATCACGAGGTTGGTTCCTTGGTTATTACATTGGGAATTAATTACTAAATACCATCATACAATGACTAGGATACACTCCTTGGGTCCAGCATTGAAAAGTAGGTGCCATGGATAAAGCTCATTGGGCACAATCATTGCTTAACCCAATTTCACCTTAGAGGATACTCCTTGGACTTAATAGGTGAATTACTCTCATGTGACTTATAAATAAGTGGTAATACTAAATTAAGGAACTGGTTACATGTTCAGACACCAGCAGAGGGCTGAAGTAGGTACTTAGGTATTTAGTTACATTGTACTACATACTGTATTTATGAATTCTTGCACCCTGTTTAATTTATATTAAACTCTCAGTATTGGGTTAGACACCGGTGGTGTCGACCTAGTAAGATTAATATCCCATGCCCTACATGGGCCGCCATTGCACCGAGGTACCCGAGTAGACCTTCCTTATTCGCATGGCCTTGGACCTTGTTTGTTTTTGTTTTCTTGTACCCAGGAGTTAGGAGCAAAGGACTAAGCTGGAGATCAGGATGCTCATGGAGATCACCTTTGGGATTTTAGAAATTTCTTTACTTGAGTCTTATATGTTATTTTATTGAAAATAATTTTTTACTATTTATTGCTTTCCGTAATGTATCAATACCATGTCATGCATTCATCCATTATATAAACTGGTATTGCCCACTTTTGTTCAATTATATGAAATATATCTTCCACTGCTTTATTATTGCTACTTTCTACTTCCTCTGCTAATTGTAATTTACTCTATTATACCATCGTGCAACTCTGATAAGAGGGTATAGTCTCCACACTGACTATTCTTACACCCTCGCTGCTAGTCGGTAGCCTCTGGCGTACGGGGAGGCGCGCTTGAGATCATGTGGCAACCGGTCCAGCCACCATCTTAGTGGTGAGCCGGGTTGGGACATTAAAAAGTGGTATCAAAGTTGGTTTCCTTTTGTCTTGTTGTTTTAGGTTGGTAGATAGAATACTAGAAAAGTTTTGGTTCTTGTCTAGTAGTCATTCTAGGGACTGATCACCCCATGTATAGGAAATGACCAAGTGACCAGGTATGGGATTACTGTTTATGTTGTTTACTATTACAATTGATATGATTTCACCTAGAGTGACTTCTGTACTTTCTAATACTTATGATTTATGTAATTATGAATATTACCCTTGGCCTATTATGGTAAGGATGAAACATAAATGCATCATATTAGGCACTAAGAAATTCACATGCCATGCATATATGCCATGCCATGTAGTTGCATTAGTAGGTTACCTGTTAAGTATGATTCAATACCTTATTGAAATTCCATGATTATATTTACACCTATTTAGGTAATACATTAGTATACCTTCTGTACTTAATACTCATTATATAATACTTATGTGATTAAAATTCCATGATTCTATGATTTGAGTTTGTCGCTCTGTGTTAGCTTCTCGTAGTGATATGACATGCTAGCTTACTTTGTGATTACGACGGGACATGCCTTCTATGATTAAATGGTTTCATGGGATAATATTAAAGGTTGTGATTACAATGGGAATCAATTCATAGTTTTAAATTGTATGGGAACCTTATATTTGGGAAAAGGTAACCCGTGTAACTGAACCATTGTAAAAAGTATGTTAAATTCAATTCCTAAAGTAAGTTGGTTTTGAATAAAGGGAGCTAAATGAAAAATTGTAAAGTGTATGGTCGCTTTTCAGTTTGGTAGATAGCCACCCATATAATTTAGACCGTTATTTTTGACAATGTTGAATTTTGAATTGAAATTGGTATGGATTAATGGGGGCCAATTTTTAATCCATGGAGTGTATAGGAACTTCATGAATTGGAAAATGGAAACTCATGTTATATGAAATGTCAACATGCTTTTTGAAATGATTATAAGTGTTAAAAATGTTTAATGTGGATCTGAAATCAGATGGATAGCTTTCAAAATGCAACTGGACCCAAGTAGGTCAGTTGGGGAATGTTTTTATGAGATGAACCATTTGGGTGTTTAAAATTTTTAATATTTTGTGCGTTTGATATTGGGTTACTTTACAGAGAACCCAGGTTGGATAAAATGGGGCCCTCATAGGTTGCCTTATCTTCTTAAAAGGAATTTATTTTGATATGTTTCATGAAAATGATAGATGTCAATGAACATAAAATGTTTTAAAAAGGGAGTTTTATAAAACATTCATGTTTTTCCCTTGGGGAATTGGTTAAAATCAGGCACATTGTTTTGTTTTTAAAATGGTACCTGGAAGTTTTGATTAAATATTTTGATGATTAAATACTTGAAGTGATTAAATATAAGAGGCTTGGAAATGGAACCTATAGTGGTGTCTATGGTTTAAAACCATTGTGTAAGGGTAGTTTAGACTTCTCTTTTAGTTTCCTTGGAATGGAAGCGTGAGTACTTTCCATAGGATTTCCTTTTCGTATCAATGGTGTTATGATCAGATTTTGAGCCTAGTGACTTTGGTGTGTCATGACCTGATTTTAGGGATGAAACTTGTTCTTTGTAAGGGGCTTACCCATGGTAGGTAGTACTCTCAGAACTTAAATGCCTTGCTGGTGAAACAACTTTTCTCACTCTTAGTGTTGTATGGGTGTTGTTGTCCCAATTAAGACTTTCATTTTTATAGTGACACCCTTGTTTAGATGGGTGGTCATGTTTTTCTTGACATTTTTATGGGCTCGAGCATTGAGTAATGCTCTTTTTCAGCTGGCTAGACATGCCCTGGGCATGCTCGACTGCTTCGTAGGTCATTTGACCCTCTTCTTCTTCTTAGAAATGGATGGCTTGGTATGGTTTCATCCCGGAAAATTACTGTATGATGTAATACAACTCTATAATAAATCTTCTTGTATTTTTGAGTACGGTCTTGGGTCATCTCCAAGTAGAGTGACTTGAGTGTTAAAGAATCATTTCATTTTAATATTTGGAATGGTTTTCAAAAACTCAGGTTCTTTAATATGTCGATCTCATTGTTATAATCTATCGTGCTTTTGAGAGGCTAGTTTTATTCCCTTTCAACTAGGACACTCTTAAGGGGGGTTGTGTCTTGTTGAGTCTACTAATGTGCCCTTCCAAGTAGAAGGAACACCTAAGGGGACAATTGCGGAATGGTTGGTTATTTCTTGAATGACCTTAAGGCTTGTAAGGCTTAAATCGTGTTAGTGATTACTTGGCAGTACAACTTTGATCTAGTGAAAATGTTTTACTTTCTAGTTTCTGGGTGTGTTTAACTGGAAACCTCATCTTAAATCCTCTTAGTGTACTCTTCTTAAGAGACGAGTATATTCCCTATCTTGATATCATCCTCGATGCACTAAGAGTGTGTCGGTCTTACACCACGATAAATCTTAAAAGCTGTTGAGATTGTTGGAAGATCTTTTTCATTTTTGCACGTTAAAGTGTGGTTCTCATCGAGTCTTGGTAAGACCTGATTGATTTCTGGGTTCCCATGTAGGAACGACTTGTTTGGACTCATGGACTCCAACCATTTCTTTTGAAATGCTCTAGCCTCCTAAGCCATAATTCTATGAGATACATCAACCAAGTGGATCAAATCTTTCTCTTTCTTTCAGTTTGATATTTACTATTTTAAGGGGAAATTTTAACAAAAGTTTCAATGAAATTGAAAGTGTGGTCTCAATGTCGGCAGTGTCTTTTGAGAGATCTTTCTCGACCAGCTCAATTAGTTCAATCATAATTCAACTATTTCTTTTTAATGAAATCATGATAGGTTTGTCATAATAACACTTAGAGTTATTATTTATACAACAATTCTAATAGTGGGGGTATTGTGGCTTAGAATTTCCCATTCTCATGTTAAGACTGATGGTGGGAAGTACCTCTAATTGAGTGTTACTGAGACGTTGATGTGATTGTGTTTCTATCTAAATGGGATCAGGTAATATCCGTTTCTATGCTTATGTTGAACTTTGAGCATTTTCTTGGGTTGTGAAGGCTTAAGTGCTGAGTGTGTTGGAAATTCTTAAGGTGCATTTTGCGATGGTAATGCAATGCTACCGTCTAAACAAAACTTCACGACCCTTGTAGGTTGGGTGATGCTTATGTTGTTCCTGAAGGATTCTCGGGGGATGAGAAGTTATTAAGGTGGGTATATTATAGAAACCTTTGTTTTTAATTGGACCAAAAGTATGAAGGTTTTTGAACTTTTTCATTTACTAAACCGGTCATTTTTAAAACCGAGCTTCAGAACTTAATTCTGAGAGTTATATCTTTCCTAAGTAATGTTTTTAGGCAAGGGTGAAGGCCCAAGAAGTATCCCAAGTGGCTCAAGAATTTTTGGTAGTGTCAGACCCAAAAAACATCAATTTTTAAATGATATTAGAGGGCACATGGTTTACACAAAATCTGCTAAACCATGCGGCCCACAGCAGTTAACCATGCAGCCCTGTTTAAAAAGGGACAAAGGCTTGTGCACAGCCTATGCATAGTTTCCAAAACCGTGTGCCTAGCCCATGCAGGGTGTGCCTTAGAGGAAGTAGACTCTGTACAATTTGCACACGGTTTTTCAAGTTGTTCATGTCAAATCGTGAGGATGGGTTTTCTTAAGTAGTGGGTTATTGCACGGTTGGTGAACGGTTTGCTAGACCGTGCATCTTAATCGTGAACGGCACCCTGTTTTGGGTTTTTAATTATTTTAAAGATTAATTAAAATTTAAAACCTAAAACTAAAATACCCCCAACTTCCTCTCTCCCTCATATGCAAGGCACTAGCCCAAGGGGCTCTCCCCTTATAAGCGCACGACCCCTCCTCAGCCTCCTCTCCTCTCTTTGATTCCGCTTGGATCTCTTCATGAATCCCCTTCTATCATTCAAGGTGTGTATTATCCTCATATCTCCTCCTATTTTCCAGCTGCAATTCGGGCTATTCATTTCCTAGGATCATTTTTTCAAACCCTATACCGAGGGTTAACTATTTTTTTCATTATCCCTTGGGTACTAGGTCATGAAAATGGTCTCTTGGGTGTTGTTCTTGTGTGTTCCGGAAACCTCCGCCAAAGGCGATGGGATTCGGTTGGTTTTGGTCCACCGACAATGTTTCAGGGTAAGGTTTATACCTTCTCCTTTGTTTTTCACCTCTTAAATTAACATCTTTATGTATCCTTGACTCCATTTTATAAAATTGGTAGGGAGTTGAGTTTTTAAGGGTGGTTTCACTTTGTTTTGGTTCATCGCCGAAGTGTACGGCTTGGTTCCACCCCAAGGTAGGGTCCCTTTCCAAGTCCTATGATTCTATAAATGCATTAATTAATTACTTAATGAACATTAGTTAGAATTTAAATTCATGCAGTGAAGTATCTAAATTTAATTCTCTTAAATTTGGTTTATCATGTTTCATATTTAAAATTCTAAAGATGATAAATTATTTATTGATAAAAAAATATCATGTTTTTATAATAAAACCCCTCCAATAGAGGTGTGTTTCCTTCAAGATAAAAATTAGTGGTTAGACCATGATTTCTTGACTTATGGTATCTATAATTCTTATTCCTTGATGTTTTTTTTGAAATATGGCATGCTCAGGACATGTCCTTAATGACATTAAAAATATTGAGTTACCTTTTTTTAAAATGATTAAAGGACCGAATCACCATCTAAGTGTTTCACCCAGTTTTGGATTGGAATTACCCATGTAGGTAATATCCCTTTGTATGGATACTTGGAGACCTTTAAATATAAATGACATGTTTTTTTAAATTGAATGAGTTGAGTTAAATGAATGGTTAATGCTTAATGGTTGACCCTCAAAACAAGTTACCAAATTGTTTTTAAATGTTTTGGATTATAATAACACCTTGGGTGACACATGGGTTCCCAAGTTTTAATTCCATGGTGGACTCAATGGGTTTTCATGCTCATACCTTTGGTGATACATGGATTACCATGTAGGAATTCTATGGATGGACCCGAGTTCATGAGACAAAGATTGGTTCCACATCTGTGGCAACCCTTACCATGCTAAGGGAAGGTAGCAGTGTGGACCTTGCCCTTTTAAAATGCCTTAATTGTTTTTAATAAATGGTTGCAATGATACTTGACATTTCCTCACTAATGGAAGTCAAGGCTTGAGACAATAAATAAATGGTTACAATGAAACTTTCCCTTTCCACACTAATGGAAGGAAATTCTTGAACCAATCAATAAATGGTTGCAATGCAACTTGACATTTCCACACTAATGGGAGGCAAGGCTTGAACCAATAAATAATGGTTTCAACTATACTTGACCTATCCAAATGTGGAAAGAAATACTTGAACCAGATGAATCATTACATGACTTCTTAATTAAAAGGGAATGGTTAGACTTGATCTTTTCATGGTTTCTGATCGAAGAATACCATGAGCACTCGTATACCCCATTCCGAATTCGAGGAAGAATTTCTACGGTTCAAACCCGCATTGATCTCGTTCTGTGTCTTATATTTGGATTCTTGGTATATTTCCGTTGGGCCCCCATGTATTACTACATGATGCCTTTGATACACTCCCTAGAACCAGCATTGACAAGTAGGTGCCTTGGATACACTCCTTCAACCCAGTCCTTACATAGCCCTGTTTTACCTTGGATTCACTCCTTGGACTCGGTAGGCGTCTTATTGTGGAATTCCTTGGATTACATTCTTTGGATTACACTCTTACCCCTTAGCTAGACTCAGGTACTATTGAGTTATCATTCCATGAGTTTACGTTACCTTGGTTATTACACTGGAACTCCCCCACTGGATATCCATGTTAAGTTTCCTTATTACATATTAGGATCTTAACTATTTATACTATCACAAGTTTGTTGACTAGGTAATTACCTTGGTAATTAATTACTAAATACCATCATAGAATTCCTTGGATACACTCCTTCGGTCCAGTATTGAAAGTAGGTTCCATGGTTAAAGCCCATCAGGCCCGATCAATGCTCAGCCCCATTTTACCTTGGAGGAAACTCTTTGGGCTCGGTAGGCAACTTACTCACATGTGACTTATAAATAAGTGGTAATACTCAATTAATGAACTAGTTACATGTTTAGACACCATCTGAGGGCTGAAGCAGGTACTCAGATATTTAGTTACATTGTATTGTTAACCTTATTTATTCATACTTGCACCCTGTTTAATTTATATTACACTGTCGGGATTGGGTTAGACACATGTTGTGCCGGCCTACTGAGATTTATATCTCACAACCTACTCGGGCCGCCATTGAACTGGGGTACCCGAGTAGACCTTACTTGATCACAGGGCCTTGGACTTTTTTTTGTTGTTTTCTTGTACCCGATAATTAGGAGCAAAGGACTGATTTGGAGCTCAGGATGCTCATGGAAATCGTATTTGGGATTTTAGATCTTTCTTTACTTGAGTCTTATATTGTATTTTATTAAGAAGCATGTTCTACTGTTTACTTATTTCCCTAATTTATCAATACCATGTCATGCATTCATCCATTGTATAAACTGGTGTTAGCCACTTTTGTTCCAATATATGAAATCTCTCTTTTATTGCTTTGTTATTTCTGTTTACGATTTCTGCTATTAATTGTTATTTACTATGTTATACCACTGCACAACTCTAATAATAGGGTATAGTCTCCCCAATGACTATTCTTACACCCTCTCAATTAATCAGTATCCTCTGGCATATGGGGAGGTGCACTTGATGTCAGGTGGTGACCGTTCTGGCCACCTTCTTTGTGGTCAGTCAGGTTGGGACATTACAAATGCATTTAGTTCTCATTTTATTGATTAAATGGAAGGTTTTATCAATTATTTACCATTCCATGTTTATTATTCATTATATAATCATTATAAATTATGTTGTATGTAATACTTACAGATCATTTGATCTCACCCTTATTTTTTTCCTTTCCCTAGGATATGGAGATTAATTCTTTGAATGAGTTACAAGATGAATATTTTTTCCATTACTATGTTTTATATTTTATCCCTAATGTAAAATGGGTATCATTTATGTATTTGGACCTCTAATACTACTAAATTGAGCAGTCCTTTAGTATTTAACCACTTGTATCTATTTCAATACAATAAAGTAGACAGAGACTTTGGATTACTAGAGTCTGAGTTGTTACAGTTGGTATCATAGGATGTTCATTAAACACTTTGGGAAGTATATTAAGGAAAAAACATATTATCGAACATAAAATTATGATAGACTTTGAGGATATCTCAAATTTTTGAATAATATCTTAATTTTTTGGTAAGGTAGAGATTATGTGGTTTTTCCTAGAAATAAATTCATATCATAATACTACAAATGGATATGGTTTTAGAATATTTTCACCAAGGGGTAATAACTTCAAAAAGGGAACTTTAAGATTTAACTCAATCATTACATGGTTCATGAAAATGGACCCTACTACACACCTAGTTTGAAACTCCCAGAGAATATTATTTGGAGAATTCACATTTTATTTACAAACCATTATGAAGGATTTTAAAATAAATATTTCCCCAAAGAAACCAAATTTTTTATTTTGATATTAACAATGTATAAATTTTTTATTTATGTCACACCATATTTAGAATTGTTTTTTATAATTAAAAATTCATAAAGACATGAGATAATCTAGTATATTTCATATTTTTGAAATGGATATTTGAAGGGAGAATGGTATCAATACTTGTGTTCAATGTATAAATTTATCTATTTAATAATCTGATATAGGTAGTATTGGAACTAAGTAGATCATGGCTATATTAGGGTATCTTAATTATGTTATGACAAAAATTATTTCCCAAATAGAGAAAACGTTTTTCCATAGTGTGATTCATCTATGATGGATAACTTCATAATGAATAATCCCCCATAATTTAGTGGGACTAATAATACAGTGGTAGCTGAGAAATGGATTAACTCCCTTGAAAACATATTTATTTCCTTTAAATGTGATGAAAAGGAAAATGATATACTCATAGTATATTATCTAGTGGGCGATACAGATCAATGGTGGTTCTTGATCTAAAATAATAGGGATTAAAAGTAAAAGAACACATAAAATTAAGGTATTTTAATGAAATATTCTTTTATAACTTTTTCCCTCATGAGAAATAAAATGAAATGAAAAAAATTTCCTCAACCTAAAAAAAATGAAGAATAAAGTGTTACGAAGTATGAGGATACCATTACAAGACTATATAGGTATTCTACGAATAATATAGGAAATACAGAATGTAGGACTGGCCATTTATTTAAAGGGTTTAAGCCAAGTCTCTGAATGTTACTAGTTTTTCATACTTTTTCATTATATTATAAAATAGTTTTAAATAACATAAAAATAGAGAAATAGATTTATACATCCTATATATTCAAGGGGAATAAATAAAATAAGAGTTTTTATAATCACCAAGAAAAAAGGAATAGTTAAAACAAGATGAAAGAAAATTGATCAATTTCATCATGTTCAAATTCTGGGAAGTAACATCCTATAAAATGTTTGATGGGCATGGGATTTTTTTAAAAGTATGGAAATATGGTTCATATAGATAATTAATTAAAGGGGATGAAACAAATAAATTATTTCTATTTTTTAGCTATAATGAAATGGGTAATTTTTCACACTAGTTCTCCAAGCATTAAGGGAATATACCACAGAAGAGGTTAAGGAGATAAGTCTAATCTTATGTGATCCCTAAAACAAAGGAGGGAGTACTCAATGATGTAGTATAAGACACTTTAACAATAGTGCTAAATTTATCCAATTCATTATTTGATTCTGGATTATCATACTCAATTATATTTTCTATTTTTTCCAAGAAAATTAAATATTTCCCCAACACCTTAAGAAAGAATTTTTCAATAAAAACTCATAGGAGAAGTATCATAGAAAAAATATATGTGTCATATTGTCCCCATTCTGGCACATAAACATTTTATATTTGTGGAATTTATTATCATACCTAGGGTGTATTTCTATATAATCCTTGGTATGTACTAGATTTTAAAATATGGTGCTAAAACTTATTTCAAAGAGACTGAAATTACAATTCTTGATCAAGATATAGAATTAATTTTCTTTATAGAATATACCTCATCATTTAAGTCATGTCTAGATCCAATACCATTAAAAATTCTGAATGACATTATTGGGGAAGAAGAGAAAAAAATGTATTAATTAAAATGGTAATCTTCAAATTGATTATGTAACTATTCTAAAAGAATACATTGATGTATTTCCTAAGGAATTACCTAGTCATCCACTAGAGAATGAATTTTAGTTTTTAATTTATTTAATCCTCATTGGAAGACCAATATTTAATAATCCCTATAGAATAGACACTTTATATTTAGTGGATTTGAATAAAAAACTTGAGTAGTGGTGTTCTAAGATATTTATTCACCCTAGTGTTTCACTATGGGGAGCTCAGGACCGCTTTGTTAAGAATAAAATGTATATATGTGGTTATTCAATATTTTTAGGGAAATTAATGAAATTTCAATAATTAAAAATTATCCTCTATGTTTCATTAATGACTTATTTTATCAACATCACAGAGATCAATATTTTTCATATTTGGGATTTTCCAACCAACGCTACATACTATTTATTCATTTTCATAGCATGTATATTCACAAACTATTCATTTATTATTTTCATAGAAATCATATAAATTAAAAATTTATGAACACAAATAAAATTACATTTCAAGCCAAAAAAATACACAGTGAGTGTTCATTCTCACATACTATTATTCCTTTGAAAATTAGTCTTTCGTAAGGACTTTCATGCTTCAAAAACTCCTATTTTTTGGTAGAAAAATTCTATAATTAACAAATTTTCAATTCTACATCAAGATCCTAATAATATCACATGGATATTAATTCTTTGTGAAACCAGTGTAAGAACCCCATATTTCTATGTGGAGAAGAACATAATTTTGGGGTTTTATGTATTTCATAAAAAATGTCTCCAACATGTTAAGTGGGGGAACAATTCCCTACAAAGAATCTATCCTATATAGTTTTTTCTTCTAGAAGGTACTCCTTAATAAATGGTCACATACCTTACACCAATTTTTTAATACATCTAGGTTATCTCTAAGAACACTCAATGACACCCTCACTTGTGTGTGATTCCCTACTTGCATTCAGATCCTCTTGCACACCACTCATGAACACCTTCCTACCCATGAACAAGATATTTTCCTCACTATGAACCTTTAATGCCAACTGGGCTAGATATCCTTGGAGCTATACTGACCATGTGAAAGGCTAGCTACTTTTGGGATATATGGGCTTTCATGGACCGTTTTTTAGATTATCTTCAACTACACACTTAATAAAACAAATACTAACTATAAAATCCACATAAAACAAATACCATTATGGTTCATAAAATGTAAATGTCCACTTATTTATTTCATCTTGAAATTATCCTTATTTTTACCTTCTAATCCCTGTGAAAAAATTAAAATATTTTATCATGGAATTCATATATATATTACTAAAATATTTAAACCACTACTCAATTCAACTCCAACTTCATCATTAATCAATTTAATTTCATAAACTATGTGCACACTCCAAAATCAATTTTGAATATTTTACATAAACTTTGAACTATTCAAAAATCATCAAAAGATATTCCATCATATAAAATGCTCAAAATGAAATCACACCACTTCTTCAACCTAGAATTACGAAGGATGAATTCTTCAATCTTCCATGAATGCAGTTATTGAATATTTAAATATCAGCAGAAGCACTAACTAAATAAAACATGGATTTCTTATAAAGCATGACATCTAATTCTATTTTTTCTTGAATATTCCCTATAAAAAACACTAACTAGTATCCTCAAGACACTTATGTACTAGGATTAATTATCAATAATGAGATCAAATTCCAACTCATAAATCCATAACAACCCTCCAATAATCATTATCTACTCATTCAAATTTTCCTTATACATTGACTTTATGATACACTGAAAATAAATACAACATTCATTCTTCAACCATTCACTTAGACTCTTCGGATATTTTCACTCCAAATTAGAGTAAACAGTAGTTGTTTAAAAAAATATGCATTTTCCTCTAAATTTACCTCATTATAACAACATACATGAGACATTATTAACATATATTTCATTAATTTTGATGAATAAAATACATAATGTATCCCACTAAACCATAGAGGAAGGGATAATGAATAAGAAACCTCTTTGTTCCACAAAAGGATATAGAATGGACACACAACTCAAGGTATCAACTTTCCAACTTTTCAAACAACTTATAACCTAATTGATGTGAGACTTAGAGAAATTCCTGGTCACCTAAATTGTACTCCAGATCTTTATTCTTCCATTATGCATATGATTTATTCTTAATCTAACTCATTACTAACCACTTCTTGATCAATTAAATCATATTAGTATTATTCTTCACTATGTGAGGGATATTCTAAAATGCCTACATAATCTACATCCAATAAAATGAAAATTGGTATGGTGATGTGTATAATTTCTCAAATAGTGTCATCTAAATTGAAACATTATTTATATTTTTAAAATGAAACTCAACCAAATATATATGACACTCCTATGCTGCAATGAAATAATAAATAAAATTGTGATATATATCTTATAAAATTTTAATTGTGTACTCTTACTACCTTTCAGTATATAGATTGTAAGCATTACTCAAATTCAACTACATACCCAAAGATAATTTAAAAGTCTATAAAATATTGGATGTAAATAAAAAATCATGATCAAATACAATATATATAGGCATCCGATGAATTATAAAAAAAATTTAAACACATATATTTCTCAAAAAATTGTTATATAAGTACCACTGACTGGAAATAAATATGCTACTTTAATTAACTGATCCACAATCAACCATATCATATCTTTAATGTGTTATGATCTTGAAAGACTAATCATAAAATATCTCATGATTGTATCCAATTTTTATAATGAAATTGACAAAAATGGGAACATATCCACTAGTCTCTAATGGTTAACCTTTACCTACTAATAGATATGGAATCTTATGGGAAATTATAGGATATCTCATTTTATATCTAGACAATAAAACTTTTATTAAATAAGATGGTACATATTAGTTCAAATAGAATAAATATAGCACTAACAGATATAAAAATCATACATATCTTCTTCTAATATGAGTGATGGAACCATAATTCATCCTTGTATAAGCAAGATAGAGCTAGCATATAAAGTCTATCCATGAACCTACTACCAACCATATATCTTTTCATAAATGACATAGAACTCATAATATAAAAATTAAAATCTCTTTCACCCAAAACATCCATATATAACTTGGATAAGTGAGAAATACATATCCTTTCATCATTAGATTCTCATACAATATTCAACTAATTTTCTAATGTAGATCTTCCACAAAAACAAGTCCCTTAGAAGATATGTCATCTCAAAACCAAATGTTAGGTGTCATTCCACCATCCTCATATACTAATATTCAATTCCCAATGAGATAAAATACACTTCAACCTTTTATAGTAAGTATATATAACAAATCACTCACTAAATAGAAAATTATGACAACCATTGAGTGTGTACACTTCTACCTCAAGCACAAGATCATGTTTATAATAATTCATGTTTTATATCCTAAGATATTAGGAGCCATGTAACACAACACGACCCTACTATAATAATACAAAACCCTCACCCAGACTAGATGCATCACAATAAACCTTACAATGTTTACCCATGTTGTGAAAAATAATAATATGTGTTAATGTGAAACTCTTCTTCAATTATTGAAAAAGAACATACCCAAAATCATCCCACAAAAATACCAATCCCTTCCTAGTCAATTATATTATTGTTTAAACTATTTAAAAACCCTAGATGAAACATTGATAATAAACAATAATCCCTAGAAAAATCATGATTTTAATAACATTCTTGGGAACTTCTCAACATATCATAGCTATCTGTAACACCCCAGGAAAATAAAGAGTATGAAATTTTCACATTTATCCATATTTGTGAATAAAATATTAATATGTCTTTAAAGGGAACTCTATGCTCGATGGCGTACCCAATACGCAACAACGAGTTGCTTGGGAATCTTACGTTGCACTCTAATAATAAAATAATATTATTTTAAATAGTAGTTAACGACTAGCCGTTGCAATGGAGGGAATGAACAGAACTAACTAAAAAATTATTATATATGTTTGTCAAATATTTTTACTTTTTACAATAAATGTTAGAGGATTAAAAATGCGAATAAATCCAATTTTAAGCGTAAACATTCTAATATTCTTTAAAAGGTCGATTAACCGCCTTTTGATGGAGAACCTCTTTTAAATCCAATTTTTGACAATTTTATGTGTTATATTTGACAAAATAAAATTCTTCTTTAGAATCGGGACATCAAAATTTACTTTGTGTAAATTTTTGGTATTTTTCCGAAAAAGTTCAATTTTTAATGAATAGTGAAAAATGTTGTATTTTAATTCAAAACCAATTTTTAATCTAATTTATTTATATTATTAGATTATATTTTGAATTGGTTTTAAAGTGAAATTAGAATATATTTTTACCATTTAATCCAATAGTGGTCGTTGGAATTAATTTCACTTTGAAATCAGACTTAAACTAGTGTCAATCTTTTGATACATTTTGTTTCATAAAAACACGCTATTTGTTTTGACAGCGGGAATTAATTATTAAATTAATTAATGCAACTTATATGTTTTGAATTTTGTAAAATAGACTTAATTTTTAAATTCAGAATATAAAATATAGCTTAGGGTGAATTTTTGGTAATTTTCTGAAAAACATCAATTTTTGATGAATAGTGAAACCACTAAGTGGTACTTATAAAAACTGATTTTCCATTTAAATGAAATTTTTCCATCTTTGTGTTTTGAATTTCAAAAATCCGACATACATGGTTGTCATTAAGAATTAAAATGTGGTTCAATGGGATTAGAATAATTTTTTGGTGAATAGTAACTTATTAAGTTTTTAATCGCGATTAGAGGTAATTAGTGTAGTTTAAGGTAAGAATAATGTTTTAATAAAATTAAATGACCTAGACACATGTCCTACCCTCATTGGATGTTTCAAGGCCGACCAAGACAATCCCTGGGTCAAATTGGGTACCCCATGGAGCCACTTTGGTTGGAAAATGACATAAATACCTTTTTATTTAATGTTAAAGTAAAAATAACACAAACATGAGATGTTTTACTAAAACAATTTTTACATGGGGTTATACAAGTCAAAGTTTTGACTATAAATAGTCATTGGAAATATAAAACGATTTAATACATCATAGTATCTTTTTTATAACTTTTAGACATTAAATAAATTAAATTATTTATGACATCATGATGATGCAGCGATGACCTCATTATTTTACGATTTAAATAAAATGGAAAGATAATGTAAAATCTAAGACCTACACATGTCCAAAACATATTGGATGGGTGGATTTCAAACCCTTATCACCTTAACCACGAAACACATCAATGTGGGACCATTAAAATCCAAAAATCATTCTAAAATAAAGTAATATTTCTTTACTTTCCAAGAGTGTCCCTCCTCTCCTCTTATAAAAGGCCCCCACCTCTACCACCTTAACCACACTTCCAAAGCCTTTTGTTCGTCCAACCCTGGACCATTTTGTCTCTACACAACTCTCTATAACTCCTTGAAGCCTAACTTTGGGCAGAAGTCTTCCCAAGGAAGCCTTTGAGCTCAAACCAAAGAGAGTTACCCGATTTTAAGGTAATGTCTTCACTTGTGTCCTTTTGTTTTATTTTTCTTCTCCAACCCCCTAAAAATTTTTTATTCATTTATTTTGTAACAAATAAAGTATCTTAAATATACTAGGATGTTTTTATAATAAGGATTCGAGCTACACTTACACACACCTTCGTCTAGTGGTTAAAGAACATACTGTTTCTGTGGTTGGCGATTTTCGGCCTCACAAAACGATGATTGTTCAATATTCTTTTAACACCATTAAAGGTGGACATTATGATGTCAATGTATTTTATATATGATATATATGGTATTTATGTTTACTATATTCTTATTTATTTTATATTTAAACCGTACCTTTATTCTTTCCATGTTGTGTAAATGCGATAATTTCATATGAGGAAGTGTGGACTACCGCCCCCTCAAGTGATGTGACTCGTACATGCAATACATGGAATGTATAAAGAATGAAATTAATGAAAATATGTGACCTATATAACATATGTATTATACTGGAATTATAATATATATATATATATATATATATTTATATATCATTTATTTTTAATTCCATTAATATGACAAAGAAAAAATAAAAGTAGCGTTCATGCGTACGTACGGCCTACCGTCTTCATGAACGATGCTTTTTGTTTTTTATCTCCAAATGATATGGAATAGTATAAAATGAATATGTACTAGATATATATGATATTTTAATCATTAATACTATTCTGGAAATTATTTACTTATAACTACATGGACAATCATTTTTCAAACAAGTACATTTTTGACTCATGTACCAAACATCGACAAAAACGTCTGATATGAACTCATATTATTAACCAATTATTATAAAATTAAAATATGTGATATGAACTGAATAATAATCTTGATAGGAGGTCCTTAAGAAATTATAAATTGACCAAAGTTTATTATTCAGGAATATAAAGAAACGAACAAGACAAGTTGGACTTGAGGTAAGGGATCCTACTCCTCTCTTTCTTTTTAAGTACGCTCTTTTATGTCATTCCTTTTAAAGCCCATCTTTCTTGTTATGGAGATGTTATTTTATATTAATCTTACTGTAATTTTTATGTTCTTATGATGAGAGACCCTATTCTCTCTCATCAATCCATTTTGGAAGTTTTGAGTGGCGCCGTTAGGCTGCCGAATTTTCGTAAGAGATCCAACCTCTCTCTTTCTTTTTAAGTACTCTCCTTTATGTCACTTCTTTTAAGCTCCTCTTTGTTATGTTGGGGGACATTATTTTATATTCATATTTCTGTAAACTTTATGTTAATATGATGAGAGACCCTATTTGATCTCATCATTCCATTTTTGTATGTTTTAAGTGGCACTGTTAGGCTGCCGAGTTTTCGTAAGAGATTTTTCATCTCACTTTTATTCCCGTGAGATTTATGCTACATTTGCCAAAATTTACTTTGAGTGATGTATGTACTGCCCATTATTTTACTCATTGAGTAATATACTTTCATTTATGAGTATTTACATCAATGTTGTATTGTCCTTATTTCACGGGGTGTATGTTTCGAAAGATACCCATGTTGGTAAGGGAACCTTTCACCCTCCTCTTTTTAAAAGACTTCTTTTGTTATGTATTTTAATTCACATACTATTATGTTGGGATATTTTCTTCTATATCCTTATTGATTTAAATTTTATGTACATGTGATGAGATACCCTTTTTATCTCTCATCAACTCATTTTCTGAATTTTGTAGTGACGCCGTTAGGCTGTCAAATTTTTGCAAGGGAACTTCTTAACACAAATTTTAGTCTTTGGGATAAACTTGTACTACTTGAATATGTCGTTCTATGAATATGTGTGAATAACCTCTGATTTTGTTACACTTAATATCCACTTATATTTGGTGTATTCGTTTGTCACACATAATTATGTAATTGATTTATCCTGAAACCAAGGATACCGTCTTTGTATGGGAATCTGTCTCAATCTCCTTTCATTGAGGCATATTTTGTTTTATACACAACTTTATTTTATACGGTGTATAAACACCTTTGACTTTTACGTTTATTCAAAAGGAATATTTTTTATACGAAGCGTTTACTAAACGACAAAAGGGAATGTTTTTGTCATACGTATGCGGCGACAACGACTTCTCCGCCGTCGTGACCATTATTTGAGTTTCGGCTTCCTCTACAAGCCATACCTTCTTTTTAAAAGAAAAATAAATACCATGTTTTACTTTTATTTTATTTTGGAATTGAAAATGGTTTTCATAGTGTTTTTATATCAATGTGTTGTATTGATATCTTTTTATTGAAAGGTGAAAATGTTATGTTTCCTTTATGCATGTTTTATGTGATAAGATTATGTTATGGTTCTTGGGAATTGTTATGAAGATGGGTGGTTCCATGATAAACTAAGGGAGGGTGAGCCTGATATATCTCTCCAATGCATTGGGTAATGCGAAGGAGTGAAACGTTAAGGTTTCTCCGAAGAGATTTAGGGAATATACTCTGGTGGGTATTCCAAACGTAACCAAGAGGGTTACTCCCTACATAAGAATGTTATGAATGCCTCAAGTTACCTTTATGTCTTATGATTTATATGATTTATTCATGATTTGATGAGGTATGTTAAAGTGATTGTGTTTTATGAGTAAAGTATGATTTCATTGATTCTTATGTGTACATGTACTCATGTTTCCTTTCCATATATTTTTATATCCCTTACTGAGCTTTTTATGCTCATCCCAAGTTTTTGAAATGTTTTTCACAGGTCAAGGGAAAGGTACATGATGTGATGATAGTGTCAAGGATGTGTCAAGAAAGAATCCATGTTTTATTTTAAATATGTTTCCGTTGATCGGAAAAAAATGAATACTATCTTTTATGTAACCACTTTGTTTAAATGTGGAATGTAATGAAAGTTTATTATCTAATTCTCTAAATCTCTAAACCTGAAAATATCCTCAATGTGTAATCTTGTATTAACTCAAGATTAAGTAAGGTTTAAGGCTGGGGCCTTATAGTTGGTATCAGAGGTCGGTTTAGATAACATTAGAGGTTAGGGTATTCTCTAAGCATAAGTGACAGTACCATAATGGATAGGATTTTAGAAAGAGTCCTAGTTTTAGATAAAGTGAATGAGTAAGTATATCTTAGTGTTTACCTTCCCCATTAGTACATGACGGTTTTGTTGATATACTCACACTGACATTTCTGTTTTTAGTGAATGGATGGATCTAGCAGGCACCAAAGAGACAACAGGTTTGAAGGAAACTGTGGTGGTTCTTGGATTAGGATACTAGATAAAATGGGGGATTCAATGAGGAAACTCATGGTTGTTCTAAACCAACTATCAAGGAGTCATGATCATCCACTTGAACCTTGGTATGTTCTGTAATGCATCATGTACGAGATGACCAATCTATGTGGAAGTTCAGGTAATAATTATAAAGGTAACCATTATAGTTTATATGATCCTTACTTTTGAGGTAATTATGGGTAATTATATGTTATTATGGAAAATGAAAGGCATGAGATAAACTTGAGTTTAAAATATGTTATGATTATTTTTGATGATTTTATCTCGTTTTGGGGAATGTTTTAAGAATTATATAGTTTTGGAAAAAGGACAACACGCAGACCGTGTGACAACCCATCGCGTTGGACAAAGCTACGGGAATCGAACCCACAACCAAAGTGCGACTGGTATTTATCGCCTACCACTGGACTACGTGAAGTCCTTGGTTAGTTTGATTGATTCTTTTTAGTTAGATGATTTTATGAATTAAGAGTAAGTTGATTTTGGGTTATCTATGGAAATTTATTAACCTATCATGGAGGATATGTGATTAGGTTAATTACTTTTCAACATGAGACATTAAGAGCAACTGATATTGTTTGGAGATAAATGTTACGATTTAATTTGGAAAACTATGTGACTAAATCCTTCAAATATTTGGGTTTCAATCTTAGTTTGGTTGACTTAGAAGAATTTTCTGAAATTTTTTTTGTCGAATGGTCCTCGTTGAAATTTGGGTTTTGTTGGACAAATTTTGGAGATTAAGAATAAATTTTCTTTTTATAAAGGGTTATCCTTTTCTGGATTATCTGATCTTGTACTACCTTTTTTGGTTTTGTTTTTTGTTAAAGTCTAAATACATGGGAAGTATATAGTTCTCTTTTGTGGATTAGGTGATTCTCTAGAATTTGATTATAGTACTCTTAATGTGAAAAAGACTTCCTAAATACTCATCTTTTGGAGAAAATATGAGTTTGTGTGAGGAATCTAATAAAAGTTGAAAGTCAACATGATAAGTGATTATGTTTCCTTATGAATAATTTCCTCAATAAAAAGTAACTTAAAACAAAAATGTTGTCTATTAACTTTTCCTACTGGGGAATCGAATACCGTTTACCCCATCACAAGTTTGTGATTTTCTTGTGGTTAACTTTCTCCTAAACATGTTTTCTATCACTCTCCATTAGAATATGACCCTATGTTTTCTCCTCCATGTCCATGTTTTCCTACATGGAATCCTAGTATGGGTTAACTCGGGTGACCTCTGTACTTATCTTCCTTTATTTTAAAGTGATTGTTTTACCGACTCTTGTTCCGATGTGGGACTTTCAAGGATGTTTCCAAGCTCAATTTTAGAATTGCGAGGACACAATTCCCAAAAGGGGGGAAGGATGTAACACCCCAGGTAAATAAAGAGTATTAAATTTTCACATTTATCCATATTTGTGAATAAAATATTAATATGACTTTAAAGGGGACTCTATGCTCGATGGCGTACCCAACATGCAACAACGAGTTTCTTGGGAATCTTACGTTGCACTCTAATAATAAAATATTATTATTTTAAATAGTTGTTAACGCCTAGCCGTTGTAATGGCGGGAATGAAAAGAACTAACTACAAAATGATTATATATGTTTTTCAAATATTTTTACTTTTTACAATAAATGTTAGAGGATTAAAAATGCGAATGAATCCAATTTTAAGCGTAAACATTCTAATATTCTTTAAAAGGTCGATTAACCGCCTTTTGATGGAGAACCTCTTTTAAATCCACTTTTTGACAATTTTATGTTTTATATTTGAAAAACTAAAATTATTCTTTAGAATTTGGGACATCAAAATTTACTTTGTGTAAATTTTTGGTATTTTTCGGAAAAAGTTCAATTTTTAATGAATAGTGAAAAATGTTGTATTTTAATTCAAAACCTCTTTTTAATATAATTTATTTATATGATTAGATTATCTTTTGAATTGGTTTTAAAGTGAAATTATAATATATTTTTACCATTTAATCCAACAGTGTTCATTGGAATTAATTTCACTTTGAAATTGGACTTAAACTAGTGTCTATCTTTTGATACATTTTGTTTCATAAAAACACGCTATTTGTTTTGACAGTGGGAATTAATTATTAAATTAATTAATGAAACTTATATGTTTTTAATTTTGTAAAATAGACATCATTTTTGAATTCGGAATATCAAATATTTCTTAGGGTGAATTTTTGGTAATTTTCTGAAAAACATCAATTTTTTATGAATAGTGAAACCACTAAGTGGTACTTATAAAAACTGATTTTCCGTTTAAATGAAATTTTTCCATCTTTGTGTTTGGAATTTCAAAAATCTTACATAAATGGTTGTCATTAAGAATTAAAATGTGGTTCAATAGGATTAGAATAATTTTTTGGTGAATAGTAACTTATTAAGTTTTTAATCGCGATTAGAGGTAATTAGTGTAGTTTAAGGTAAGAATAATGTTTTAATAAAATGAAATGAACTAGACACATGTCCTACCCTCATTGGATGTGTCACGGCCGACCAAGACAATCCATGGGTCAACTTGGGGACCCCATGGAGCCACTTTGGTTGGAAACTGACATAAATACCTTTTTATTTAATGTTAAAGTAAAAATGACACAAACATGAGATGTTTTACTAAAACAATTTTTACATGGGGTTATACAAGTCATATTTTTGAATATAAATAGTAATTGGAAATATAAAAATATTTCCTACATCATAGTATTTTTTTTATAATTTTTAGACATTAAATAAATTAAATTATTTATGACATCATGATGATCCAGTAATAACAACATTATTTAACGATTTAAATAAAATCGAATGATAATGTAAAATCTAAGACCTAAACATGTCCAAAACCTATTGTATGGGTTTATTTAGAACCCTTATCACCTTAACCTCGAACCACATCAATGTGGGACCATTAAAATCCGAAACTCATTCTAAAATAAAGTAACATTTCTTTACTTTCCAAGAGTGTCCCTCCTCTCCTCTTATAAAAGGCCCCCAACTCTACCTCCTTACCCACACTTCCAAAGCCTTTTTCTCGGAAAACCCCTACCCATTTTTTCTCTCCACATCCCTCTATAACTCCTTGAAGCCTCACTTTGGGCAGAAGTCTTCCCAAGGAAGCCTTTGAGCTCAAACCAAAGAGAGTTACCCGATTTTAAGGTAATGTCTTCACTTGTGTCCTTTTGTTTTATTTTGATTCTCTAACCCCCTAAACTCTTTTTATTCATTTATTTTGTAACAAATACAGTATCTTACATATAGTAGGATGTTTTTATAAGAAGGATTCGAGCTAAAATTATACACACCTTCGTCTAATTGTTAAAGAACATACTGTTTCTATGGTTGGGGATTTTCTGTCTCATGAAACGATGATTGTTCAATATTATTTTAACAACTTTAAAGGTGGACATTATGGTGTCAATGTATTTTATATATTATATATATGGTATTTATTTTTACTATATGCTTCTGTGTTTTATATTTAAACCATACCTTTATTCTTTCCATGTTGTGTAAATGCGATAATTTCATATGAGGAAGTGTGGACTACTGCCCCCTCAAGTGATGTGACTCGTACATGCAATACATGGAATGTATAAAGAATTAAATTAATGAACATATGTAACCTATATAACATATATATTATACTGGAATTATAATATATATATATATAATTTATTTATAATTCCATAAATATGACAAAGAAAAAATGAAAGTAGCGTTCATGCGTACGTACGGCCTACCGTCTCTATGAATGGTGATTTTCGTTTTTTATCTCCTAATGATATGTAATAGTATAAAATGAATATGTACTGGATATATATGATATTTTAATCATTAATACTATTTTGTATATTATTTACTTATAACTACATGGACAATCATTTTTCAAACAAGTTCATTTTTGACTCATGTACCAAACATCGACAAAAACGTCTGATATGAACTCATATTATTAACCAATTATTATAACATTATAATATGTGATATGAAATGAATAATAATATTTAAAGTAGGTACTTCAGAAATTATAAATTTACCAAAGTTTATTATTCAGGAATATAAAGAAACGAACAAGACAAGTTGGACTTGAGGTAAGGGATCCTACTCCTCTCTTTCTTTTTAAGTATGCTCTTTTATGTCATTCCTTTTAAAGATCACCTTTCTTGTTATGGGGATGTTCTTTTATATTACTATTACTATAATTTTTATGTTCATATGATGAGAGACCCTATTCTCTCTCATAAATCCATTTTGGAAGTTTTGAGTGGCGTCGTTAGGCTGCCGAATTTTCGTAAGAGATCCAACCTCTCTCTTTCTTTTTAAGTACTCTCCTTTATGTCACTTCTTTTAAGCTCCTATTTGTTATGTTGGGGTACGTTATTTTATATTCCTCTTTCTGTAAAATTTATGTTAATATGATTAGAGACCCTATTTGATCTCATCAATCCATTTTTGTATGTTTTAAGTGGCGTTGTTAGGCTGCCGAGTTTTCGTAAGGGATTTTTCATCTCACTTTTATTCCCGTGAGATTTATGCTACATTTGCCACAATTTCCTTTGAGTGGTGTATGTACTACACATTATTTTACTCATTGAGTAATATACTTCCATTTATTATTATTTACATCAATTTTGTATTGTCCTTCTTTCACGGGGTGTATGTTTCGAAAGATACCCATGTCGGTAAGGGAACCTTTCACCCTCCTCCTTTTAAAAGACTTCTTTTTTTATGTCTTTTAATTCACATAATATTATGTTGGGATATGTTCTTATATATCCTTATTGATTTAAATTTTATGTCCATGTGATGAGATACCCTTTTTATCTCTCATCAACTCATTTTCTGAATTTTGTAGTGACGCCGTTAAGCTGTCAAATTTTTGCAAGGGAACTTCTTAACCCAAATTTGATTCTTTGGGATAAACTTTTACTCCTTGAATATTTCGTTCTATGAATATGTGTGAATAACCTCTGATTTTTTTACACTTAATATCCACTTATATTTGGTGTATTCGTTTGTCACACATAATTATATAATTGATTTATCCTTAAACCAAGGATACTGTGTTTGTATGGGAATCCGTCTCAATCTCCTTTCATTGAGGCATATTTTGTTTTATACACAACTTTATTTTATACGGTGTATAAACCCCTTTGACTTTTAAGTTTATTCAAAAGGAATCTTTTTTATACGAAGCATTTACTAAATGAAAAAAGGGAATGTTTTTGTCATCCGTATGCAGCGACAACGACTTCTCTGTCGCCATGACCATTATTTGAGTTTAGGATTCCTCTACAAGCCATACCTTCTTTTTAAAAGAAAAATAAATACCATGTTTTACTTTTCTTTTATTTTGGTATTGAAAATGGTTTTCATAGTGTTTTTATATCATTGTATTGTATTGATATCTTTTTATTGAAAGGTGTAAATGTTATGTTTCCTTTATGCATGTTTTATGTGATAAGATTATGTTATGGTTATTGGTCATTGTTATGAAGATGGGTGGTTCCGTGATAAACTAAGGGCGGGTGATCCCGATATAGCTCTCCAATGCATTGGGTAACGCGAAGGAGTGAAACTTTAAGGTTTCTCTGAAGAGATTTACGGAATATACTGTGGTGGGTATTCCAAACGTAACCAAGAGGGTTACTCCCTACGTAAGAATGTTATGAATGCCTCAAGTTACCTTTATGTCTTATGATTTCTATGATTTATTCATGATTTGATGAGGTATGTTAAAGTGCTTATGTTTTATGAGTAAAGTATGATTTCATTGATTCTTATGTGTACATGTACTCATGTTTCCTTTCCATATATGTTTATGTCCCTTACTGAGCTTTTTATGCTCATCCCAAGTTTTTGAAATGTTTTTCACAGGTCAAGGGAAAGGTACATGATGTGATGATAGTGTCAAGGATGTGTCAAGAAAGAATCCATGTTTTATTTTAAATATGTTTCCATTTATGGGAAAAAATTAATACTATATTTTATGTAACCACTTTGTTTAAATGTGTAATGTAATGCAAGTTTATGATCTAATTCTCTAAAACTCTAAACCTGAAAAGATCCTCAATGTGTAATCTTGTATTAACTCAAGATTAAGTAAGGTTTAAGGTTGGGACCTTATAGTATCAACCTGTTAAGAATAATAAAAATATAATATTCCAACCCCATATTCCTAAGAAACATTACCAATAAAATCCAAAAGTTTCATTTTTAAAATTTATCATGAATTACAAGCTTTAAAAAACTCCAAGACTATAAAAAATGATCATAATTATCCTCTAATGATTGTGAATATATAAAAATTACATCAATAAACACAATTATAAAATATTAAATATAGGTGTAAAAATTTAAATTATTAAGACCAAAAATATATTTATAGAATTAATTAAAACAAATGTCATTAATAAGTACTAAACATTCCCATAAAAAATATTAAACATTATTTTTGGTATATCATCTTCACACACACTGAGCTAATGATAACCAATTCAAAGATAAATCATCAAGAACCATCGAGATACCCTTAAATAATCATATAGATAAATTATATAAGGTAATGGATATCAATTATTAATAGTCACTTGATTTGCACTCCAATAATTTCTACACAACCCCAACTTTCCATTATCTTTCTTGAAAAATAGAATTTGTTAACTTTAAGGTGATATACTATGCATGTTAAACCCATTTGAATCAATATATTCTAAATTCATTATTTTTCTCTAAGTTTATTTGGATATACCTGATATAGATAAAGATAAATAGGCTCGGTGTTATGTTCTATATCTATAATAATTATGCCTCCCTCTCTAGAAGAATACCTAATAAATATTTAAAAAATACATCCTAAAATATATCCTCAATTGGAGGAAATTTTTTTACTAACACCCCTTAAATATAGTTAAGAACAATTGATTCTATTTAAGAAGTAATACTTCTATATTACCCCATATAAAAACCATATTTAGAGTCTTTATATACAAATTGAATGAAAAAAATGAGACTTATCAAAAGAAATATAAAAAATCACCACCTCTAATAGAAATAAATGATTTCCCAAAACTATGTTAACAAATACATCTATAAAATAATATAAAAGGTCAATATATCTATGATATAAAATCATACATATATTTATATCCACTAATAAAAATAATATAATTTGGAACTATTTTGATAGGTTATTCCATCTTCCATAGTAAAGTATCTATGTTTATTACTCCAGACAATAACTCCACATTCAAACCCAAATCATGAATAAGATAAGAAAATTAAAATATTAGGATGAAATCATATAAAAAAGATAATAGATAGGGTAGATATTACTAGTATTATACCTCTACTAGTCAAAAATACCTTACCAATATTTTTTAATTCCTAATCCATAAAAAATAAGTGTTCGAATATATACACTAAATGGCCTAGCCATAATTTAGTGGATTGGTATATATCATGGTTTATACTATGATACATTGCAGTATAGTAGAATTCACTATTACATGGTTCTCATTCATGGTATTATCATGTTATGTAATAACATGGTGATTTACCTCTCCCCCTAAAAATCCTATCATACTCATTTGAACATAATAAGATGATGATAATTAGGAGTTTTAATACATAACCTGAATGTTTAAACATTAAACGTTTAATATAAAAATTTAAATGAATGTTGAAATAGATTTGTAAAATTTAATAATTTTATAAATGTTTCAATCAATGAATGGATGATAATTTGACTTCTTGAGCCCTATATAAAGATGGTTTGATTCTCATATTGAGTGTTTTATTCGACCATATTGAGACATAATGTTAAATTTCCCAAAAATTGTTTCTCTCATGATTTTAATGTCTTTATCCTTTAATATCTAGGTTTTTTAAAATATTCAATAGGATAAGAACCTTATCAATAATTATGAGATTCATTTAAGCAAATGATACACTATAAAGAAGGTAGTAAATAGTTTCTTCTTTGTGATCTTCATCAAACTCATTTGGATGAGATAGATTGAAAAATAAGAGGTATATCATTCATTTTTCACTCTTTTATTCAATCTAATGCAAATGGTTAAACTTGTGGTTTTAGGTTTTAGTTGTTATTTTCCACTGCATTTGGATAATATTTATCTCCACAAAACCCATCAGTGGTTTAGTTACACCTTTATAATATTTGGATTAAATTATCAAAGGATGAAGAAAATAAAAAAATAGTTCTTTATACATCACTTTATAGACTCTTCAAAAAATATATGTTAGTTCTTGAAAATACTAAGACTATGGAATAATTTATACAACATAGTTATTATGTTTGTAATTTTGTATGAAAATAGCATAAATACTATGAAAAGGATAACTGTCAATCATTTTTATTTTTTCTTAAACAATAGATTTCTATTTTAAATGCCTCCAGGACATGGTTTTGTGGACACTATGTCGTGGTGTTCTTCACTGTAAGGAAAAACCATGGAATAATATATTTATACAATAAATTTCACATGACTCCACGCTAATGAAAAATTTATTATATAAAATGGTCTAAGGATAAGATAAAATGACTTAAAAAGGGTGAAATGGATTCACTTAAACATTACTTTCATAAAATGGCCTTCTTGAAATGACTTGCTGACCCAAAACAGCTTCAACATCATGTTCATTGACTCCACTCTACAAAATGGAAAAATAGTTGACCCAAAATATCTTATTTGACTTGAAAAACCTCCCAAAAATGCATGTTATAGTATGACCATAAGTACTAAAAATTTTATAGTTTATAGAATGCTTATAGAATGAAAATATAATGTATTATTACATGATAAAATCCATTTTAAATATAATGTTAATGAATCCCAATTTTTTTCAAAATCGTCACCCTCATTGAAATAGGTCCTTCATGACTACACTAATATTAAGGGGGTTAAAATTATAAAAAAATAATAGATTTGATCTTGGTTTGATGTGTATTTAATTGGTAAATAATTTATCAAGTGTTTGCCAATTTAAAATAAAGTGAATATATAAATACATCTGTATCTATTTTTGAATTTTCATAAAAAATATATATTAAGTTTATTTTAAAATAGAATATTTGGAAATTATTTAAGTCAATACAAAAGGTGTTTTGGATGATATATTAAATGGTTTAAATAAAATAGAATGTGATATATTAAAATTATATTAAATATTTATATAATATATGAAATTGTTATTTTTTCATTAAAGCATTTAAAAATATATCATATCATGTGATATGAAGGAGTTCATATTAAAACAATTTAAATGATAATGTAAGAAGTTAATATTGGATAAAGGATAATTGTTCAGGTTTTTCATCATTAAATTATAATGTATTTGTAATTAATTTATTAATTATTTGTTAATGTTTATCTCATATCTAGATTTATGAAACGTTTATTAGTTTAGAATTATCCACAACCTTATTATTCAAAAATATTAATTTTATATTATTAATTACAATTTATTATTTAATTTAAATAAGTTAAACTACTTCTTTAAATTTCCACTCAAATATTTAAGGAGTTACTTTCTAGTATGATAGTTGATTTAGTTTTCTTGTACCTTTAATTTGGATTATATTATGTTATGAACATGAATTAAGAAATTGACTTTAGTTTATACATATTAGGTGTTACAATTGTGATAAAATTGAAGTATCTCTTGAATAAATAACCACGGGTATAGGGATATTGAGTTGGATTGAACACTATCCTCGAGGATTGTTCCTTATCTAGAATCATAGTGGTTGGATAAGTGTGGTTATATGCTTACTCTATAAGGTATTATTTATTTCTTGAGACTCTAATCCATTATATGAAAGGGTTTCATATACCTTATGCATTGGATTAATTTGGATATATTTGAATATATTTGCATTAATTTGAGTTAGTTACACAAGTTATGATTTTTGTAAAGAAATATACATTAATATGGTTGTAAGATATTTATTTGGTTTAAGGAATAATAATTTCACACTAAATCATTAGAAGCATGCATACATGTAAATAGAATATATGAGATAAGTTTATTTGACTATTAATCACCCTTAAAATGATTTTTTTAGATTACTTATATAGAATACAATTTTAAGAACCTCCATCATCTAACTAGGTAGGTCTTATTACAGTTGGTTGCCTATGGATTATATTGTGTAAGGAAATCAGGTTATGGGTATCCATAATTGGATTATTTTCCTATATTTGGAATATTATTTAGATTAAAATTAACTAATAAAACCAAATAGGATTATGAAACCAAAGGAATAAATTTGGGTTTATCCATGTTAAGACCCGTGTACAAATGGAATTTGTTCAATGTAAAATTAAGGTGGTATTAATGATTTTGGTAATCAATGGAAGGGAATTTGTGAATCATTTGGTTTTGGTTGAGGAGTATTTTTTAATTTTTGGATTACAATTAGAATTTTTAAGTTTTAGGATGGAATATTGGGTGTTTTTTAGATATGGTTTGAGGTTAAGGTGTTTATGTATCTAAAGAAGATAATATGTGTACCAGGTACCGAGTGGGGGATTAACAGGAACTCGATATGTTATACATTGGAGGGAGGAACATGGGGTGATACTAGGTAATTGATAAGACTATACAAGGTACTCAATAAAACCACCTGGTTTTCTGACTCTTTTTTCATTTTGATCATTTTACCCTATTCTATTTACTCATATTTATGCCTCAATTAACTTTATATCTCTCCCTAAAAGTGTTAGCCCTTCCTTTGTTTCATGTTTCCCTATATTCACTCTAATTTATTCCAATTAGCTCAAAAGTTACTCTATGTGATTTATTTTTCTAAATCGAAGGTGATTTATCCCCTCTCATCTCATTTATCACTTTTCTTCATTCTTATTTGTATTAATTCTCTTGGTTGGGTAATTTTATTGTGGTTTTACCATGGCATGGTGGAATCACCTAAACTCATAGATATTCCAATTTAATTATACAAAATAATCCCAAGTAAATTATTTACATTCTTTCTATAACAATTTTTATGTGAGTAAATTAGAGAATGATATTTTCTATGGTTTGCACAATTTTTGGGTGGAATAATATTATGACTTATTGGTGATTTTGGGGCTTTTGGTTGTGATAGTATTACATTTATTTATATAAATAATTTCTTAATTTTTTATTTTGTTTTGTGGTTTATTGATTATAGTGGATTTTTATCTTGTAATTCTTGTTTATGGAATATTTCTTAATGGTTCATTGATCGTTTTGGTTGTCATCAGAGCATGCCTTGATGATAGTTTAATTTATAATACTTTACTATGAATATAGTAGGGGTTTTATAAACTTTATTGAATTTCCAAGCTACGAATGGGACATTCCCTCCACTAGTTTTCTAAGGTAAAGAAGAGATCCTAATATTATTTTTTATTATTAAAAATTGATTTTTTATCAATCTATTTTACTTTATAAACTAAAATACTTTTATTATAATTTCATAAGAAGCTACAAAATGGTTTTAACACCACTGTGTTTTGTTAAAACTCATGTTTTTTGGTTTTATGAAAAGTTAGTTTATAAAAATTTCTTAATTGCAGAGACAGAACTTTTGTCATTTAATGATATAATTGGTTTATTTAATAATGATTTATATGTATGTTTTACTACTGCATTCACTATATATCATTAACATAGAAATCCTCCTTAACTTTTTTTTCATTTTCATGTTATTTTTTGAAGGATTACATGTATAGAGGAGATATTGGGTAATTTCCATGATATATACTATTTTCTTAGTATGAATAGAATATTACCATGATATTTAAGCTTGAGTATTCAAAAACATGTTTTACTCAAACAATACCTTGTATGGCTTTACCATATATTCCTACGATGATCACCTCATTTCATCGTAGCCAAAATGTGTTATAAGTCAATTACATAAACTTAACCACAATAAATAGTTTTATCATTAGGGAGATATTAGATATGATAATTTGGTGAAAAATGAACTAAATCTTATACTTCATTAGTTTAATCAACCATGATTTCATATAAATTTTTTAATGTTTTCAAAAATTAAATAAAAGGCTCTTTTCCTTTAAGTAATTAATTTTCTATTAGTTTATTAAAATAACCCAATTTTTTTGTGGGATTTTGAAAAATAATTGTTTTTTTTTAATTTCAACTCTTTTATATTTCAAAAAAAATAAATTACTTTCCATAATAACTAAGTGTAATTGTATTGTTTTAATGATTGTTAAAGGTATAGTTTTTCAAAATTACAAAAAAAAATTATAAATAACATTCCTCATTTTTGTGGTGAAGTATAAGATTTAAAATGGTAATTTATATTCCACATTTATCTTGAAATTTTTTAAATTTCATAAAGAAAACATAAAATATTGAAATATTATTTTTAAAAGATCTCTACTTTTGAATCAATGTTTTAACTCAACTTGTATACCATGTTCTAACTTTTATAGGGGTTATTATGAGCAGTTATACGTTACGAAAATTTCCATGATTAATCCTTTACATAGTCAATACCTAGTTAACATTTGTGAATTAATCATCTTGCTTAGTGTATTTTTTGGGAAGGAGTCAATAAAACATAGAGCATAAATTATATCACAGTTTATGTTCTATATTTGTGAATCTATTTTTATAATTAGTTCCTTATACCAAGATTGACTTTTATTTTTTATTCTTATTTAAAATTCATGATATATTATTCTTTAAACATACATGTTTATTACACATATGTATATTAATCATGAAATAATTCCATAAGGTTATGATAGTTAGTGTAGTCTATAAAATCATTTTTTAATGCTGTTAGGAATGATGATTGTTACTTGATATTCTTTTGATAATATTATAAGGAGTTTATGTACATATATTTTTTATATAAACTACAAATAAGTATGTTTTCCATTTATATAAATAGTTAAATGGGATGGGTGTTTCACCCTATTAATAGTATACCCTCTCCACTTTCCTATGAGACAAGCTTTAGTCCTGAATATTTTATACACCTTCCCCTATCAATGAGATAGGCTTTATAACATGAATTTAATTATTCACTAGGATAGGAATAATGGTCTTGATATCCAGGTTATCTTAGATTATGACTATTAGGATAAAAATAGGTATACCAGGTAAGGACCCTACTAGTATAGGGAATTACTAGATGTGTATTATTATTAATCTATCAACCATCTATTTATTTTTTCCATGTTATGACTGTTGATTTCCAATAAAAACTATTTTTATTATATAAATGTAAAGGAGTCGATATACTTATGCATACATTTGGTTATTCACTATTTTTGTAAGATAGGTTTGTAGTACCCTAAAAAGTATGTATATTCTCACACCCAAAATGGAAACTTTCATGGAAATGACACTTCATATGATACATTTTACGTACCTCATTAGTAGTGGGTTTTACATCACTCTACTGTTATTAGGTGTCCATGAAGCAAGATTCGGTTGGACTCTAGGGAACATGAGGAGTATTTCAAATAGTTTGGTGGATGTGTTGGAAGGATGTGCATGGAATATCCACATTCATTCTCATAATTTTCTAAATAAAATAAAAAATTCTTTTAGTTCCCATGGGATATTTTTAATTTCCCTTTTTCAAATAGTGTATTATGGTCTCTTTAACTCCACTGGTGACATTATATAATGTTCTAAACTAGCCTCATAAATCGATGTGTTTTATATATAAATAAAATATATTTATTTGAAAATTAGTTCTATGAAGATGAATTTTGATGGAGAGTAACTGTAAAAACCTGTGATTTTAGAAAATACTTATCTTTTAATTTATTTATTTCTTCGATGGCTTGTGTTTCATGAAACACCATATTTAAAAAAATTATGATACAATATTAAAATATTTTTATTTAATGTGAAAAATATTACCTAGTTGTTAATTTGATAGGTATGAATATGATTAAAATAATTTATATATATATATATATATGTTCGGCCCAATATAAATGTATTGATAAATTCTTAGTAAATAATCATTCAATTTTTAGTAGTCAATTTATTTATTTAAATTTTTTTTTCTAAAAAATTGGTTTTTCTTGGGAGTAAATATTGTAATTAAATTATAAAAGTTTCTGATAATTTATTATACAAAATTTATTTCCTTTTTTAATTCATCATGTCAAATATATCTTAAGATGAATTTTTGAGAAGATTTATTTATCAATAAATGGTGAAAAATACTTGTTTTTAATAAAAGATATATTTTTTTAAATCATTTAAAATTTAAATTATATTTTGTTTAGTATTAAAATTTAATTAGTAAATTTGGATATAAAATAATTCAATAATGGTTTTTTAAGTTGATTTTATAGTTTAATTTAGTATAAAAACATTTTATATTTAAAAATGGGCATTTTTCTGAAAAAACGTTTTTCAGAGTACTTTTCCTTTTTATTTTTAAATTAAATTATGAAACATTTATGTGTTGAATCTTGATAAATTTGTTAAATATTTGGAATAAGTGGGTCCAAAATTGTTAAATAGTACCCATTTATTTTTTAGTCATTTAAGATAGTAACTATATTTTTTTATTACCACGGTAAGGGTAAATTCGGTAATTTAGGTTAAAAATAAATTGATAAGGACTGTAAAATTACCTTAAAACCTTCCTAAATCTTATTTTATTATTATATCTCGTCCATAAACATAAAAAAAATATTTTGTAACATTTTGGGGCTACTTCGAGGTGATTATAATTATTATAATATATTATTTGAAGAGAAGTCAAACATGCCACACTCTTGTTTTTAATGACTATTATATTTTTAACATGGGGTTATCTATAGAAAATGCTTGAATAAAAATATTATTTTGAAATATAATGGATTTATATTCATCACTATAATTGATTTTTAATTTTCAGGTAAAAAATAATTACCATAAATGCTTACACAATATTGATGGTGTAATTACTCACTTAATGGAAAAGTCAAATAAATGATATTAAAAATTTTAAAACTATTACAATTTGAGAAATTTTTTGTGATAAATTAATATTATATATTAAAATGACATGTTAGGGATGTATTAAAATATTTTTCTCAAATTTTTTTTCTTGATGTTATTAAATTAAAAGTAACTAATAGTGTCAAAATGGACAATAATGATATTTTATAAAAATAATATTTTATTAGATTTTTAAAAAATCATAAAAATAATAAATAATGAAAAATGTGATAAGGTATGGTCAAAATGACATCCCCTGTGCATTTATAATACATTTTAGAGCATTTTAATCTTGAATAGTCTTATTATAATTTAATATTTTTTGAAATCCCAAAAGTGACTCACACCTCAATTATAAAAGGGGGACTCCTCCCTCACTTATTTACACCACTTTTAGCATTATATCTAAAAAATTACCTACCAAATTCTATTATAAACATTATTAGTAACATTTTTAAGCTACTAGTGTTTCCCAAAGAGCAACCCTACAACCCTTTAGAGGAGATCTAAATGAGGTGTTTGGAAGAAGAGGTAATCACCCTACTGATCACTTTATTTTTATACACTTATTAACTTTCTAAAAATAAATGATATTTATCATAAAATAATAAATTTATTAAAATTAATAATATTAAATGTTATTATTATTATTAAAACACCACTATACACCATCTTTCACATCAAACATGAAGTGAATGCATCACTTGTGCATATGTACGACTTACCGCCTTCAAGAAGCGGCACAATTCATTTTTCATCACCATAATTTATGGATGGGTATTATAATAGATTTAATGTTTATATAATATATTTATAACATAATTATACTTCCTAAATTATAATGTCCTATCTACCATCTTACCATCTAAACTGTTGGAAGATGATAACATCGCTCATGAGTATGTGTGGACTACCAATTACATAAAGCAATATGATTAATTTTTCTTTTTTGCTTTACATGGATTGTAAAGAGGATGGATATGATAAATATATATGATATACATGATATAATAATTATTTAAGAAATTTTAATTACTCTTTACATATTTTTTTTCATCCTTCAAAAATTGAATACAACATTCATGCGTATATACGGCCTATGATTTCCATAAATAGTGTAATTCATTTTCTATATCTATCATTATGGATGAATTTAAATGTATATATATAATGAATATATATGATATAATAATCATTTAAATTATTTTTTTATATATTTATAATAATTTTAAATTTATTATACAAGAGGTTAAAAACATTCAAAGGAAGTCTAACCTAAGGTAATGGGTTTTCATCTCACTTTTATTTCTATGGGACACATGCCTTAAACACAACATGTTTCATTTTTGTAGTTTTGACACTAAAAATGAATTTATTTCATGATTATTATAATGAAAATTATGTGATGGATAAATCAATCTAATCTTCTTTATTTTATAGGGATTATGATTCAAATGAGACCAAGGAGTTAAGTGTTTATTTTACAATCTAATCATTATTTGAGACTCTTGATGTTTAAGTACCCACTGAGAATATTTGTCTTCTATGTACATGTTTTTTATAAAAATAAATTTTCATAATATTCTCCAGGATTTTTTTAATGTCATTTTTACCCATGTTTGAATTTATAATAAATGGATTAAAAGGAATCTTTTTCATTCTCTAAATGAGGTACTTTGTGCCTTTTATGAAAAACAATTATGAAAGGAATGTATTGTTAACTTATACAGAATGATATATTTTCCCACCATTATGATCCATATATTATTTGAAGATTATATTATAATTTTATAATTTTATTTTAAATGAAAATTTTCCCAATTATAAATATGTATCTTTTTAAATTGAGAACTGATTTTAAAATGGAAAACTTATTTACCTCAATAATTATTCCAAGTGTTATTTCAAAATCATTTTTTTATATTGGATTACATCCTTTGATGATACTTAATTTTTTCTGGGATATTATCCAAAGATAGGATCTTTATTATTATTTTGGATGGTTTATACTTATGGTGACAAGATGTTGATAAAACCTGTTTCCTTTTTCTTGGTTTATAGTTTGATGAAATTATTTTATTTTGATGAGTTTTGAGATGAAGAATGTTTTATTATATTTTGGAATTAATTTGTATAATTTTTTATTTCATGGGTAGTACCTATATCTCCATCCAATGAATTGGGTAAATATGGATAACTAATGTGGTAAAAATTTCATGAATTAACCCAATTTCATGTTCCCAATTTTATGTATGAATTTGGTTTTTGTGTCCTTGAGTTTTTTTGTGGACCTGGATTTTATGTCTGTAAGTTTATGCATGGACTTGGATTTCATTTCCATATGTTTATTCCTTGACTAATATGTTATGTCCATATCAAGTGAAACTTTTTTCTTGTCCATAAATTTATTAAAGTTCATAATTTCATGTTTTTAAACTAATGAGTGAACCCGTTTATTTTTACGAATGTTCAAAAAGTTATATGTTTATTCCACAATTCCATGTCTTATTCCTATATTATGTTCTCAAGGATTATATTCATTGTTTCCACAATTATTCATGTCTTGTTAATGCTAATATTTATACCATGACTCTTGTTTATGATTATGGATATATTGGGTATGAACTTTGTAAGTCATGATATCATATCCTTAGGCTTATATTATACTTTAATATGATCATTGATTCATATATCTCATGTTTACCATTACTGAGAATCTAAGATCAACCTTTCTTATGTTTCCTTTCCTTAGGTTATATAGAAAGGTTTTATGTATGGTATTTATATAAAGAGTACTAAAGGGGGTAAACTTTTTGGGATATTTTTAAGATCTTTCATGAAATAATATTATTGTTTATCTAGTCTCCAAAGACACTTAACTTATATGGTACTCAGATATTTTTTATATAAAATTTATTGAATATTCATCTACTGGTATGTAATATTTAATTATTAAAATCATAAGTCATCATATTTTTCATTAGGGGTAGGTTTTAGTCTACCTTTACAGATTCAGGTTAAAAAAAATAGGTGAAAACCCTGAGGATAAGTATAAATATAAGATAATATCATGAAGTTTTTTTAAGGAAGTGATTATGTGATTTTTCAATAAATTACATCCCTATATGGATACTACAAGAGGGAGTGTCTCTAGAACAATTTTACCTAGGGTAAATAACCCCCAAAAATGGTGTGTTGAGATATAATTGATCATAACCTAGTACATGAAAATGGGGCTTATTGCACACCAAGTTTGACACACCCATGGGATATGATTTGGGTCAATCCATATTTTATTTACAAACCACTATGAAGTATTTGAATAGATTATAATCATGGATGAACTAGGTTAAACATAAGATGTAATTGACTAAAAATAAGGTGTCATGGTGTAAACATCCTATAAATGATTATGCAGTTTCCCACTATGACTATGGTTTTTCAAACTATGCTTTTGGTTTTACATAATGACTGGAACCAGGAGGATCCTAATTAATGGTGAATACAACAAAAAATGGATTGATTTTCCTCTTGATAAAACAAATATAGTGGGATCTAGAAGGATAAATATTTTTATTATGCCTAATAAAAAAACTAATAATATAACCAATAATATCAATTTAGGTGAGTTTCTTAACACACCTAACAAAAGGAAAATGGGGTTTCATGATGACCATATAGGAAATAAATATCAATTTTTATATTTCCAAGATTGTGTGAAGAGAAATGGAGGATAATTCTTGAAAGGAATGGGATGATATTTTGGGAGTTGAAAACAATGACATATAGAATGTAATTTTTAAGGAAAAGTGAGTGGTTCAGTTAACTCAATGGGTAGTAATAATGGTTTCAATAAAGTATCATCGAAGATTGAATATTTTAAATGTGGAAATTTTAGGCATTATGCAAATCAATGTCTTAGGGGGGATATTTAGAAAATAATTCTAAAGGTTATATAATTAATGTTTTTTCATTGATGATTAAGAGACTATGAATAACATATGAAAGTAAAATATTGTTAAGGAATAAGATATTGAATCTTGGTTAATATATTAAGAAGGAAATGGAATGATTGAAATTATTATGTATTATGATTTGTGAATTCTTTTGTGAAATATTTTTATGAATAATATTTAGGATTATATTAATAATGAAACATCTATGAAATTTTTCTCAGTTTTTTTCTTTATGGAATTGAAATTATATGTTGAATTTTAACCCCTCGAGTTTCAATGAATTATTATTTTTTCAAATAAATTAAAATTATTTGATGGATTCTATTTCATTCTACACCAAGTAAATATTTCTTTCTACATAAAATTATACTACATGCAACACAGAGTTTTTCTTGTGGTACATGAAAGCCTAATTTATTATTTTATTACACATAATAATGAGTTTCTTCGATAGCTTTTGTTACAGAGAAGACTAAGTTTTACCAAACAATAATATACTATTTATTATGATAGATATCACCTAGTTGTTATAATATAGGGAATGAATGGTACTAAATGAATTATGAAAATATTGTTTACACATGTTTATAAAATAATTTATATTAATTATAAATGAAGATAAAAATCAATTGAAAATAAGAGATGTGTTTTTATGAAAAAACTATTTTTATTCCAACAATAGAATTTTATCTTAGTAATTTAAATTAATTCCTTTTAGTGAATTATATTAATGAAATTTATATGATATATATTCAATTAAATATCTTTAAATTAATCCAATAAGTTTTATATACATAAAATAAGAACAAATCCATATTTTAAGCATAAAATATGTATTTTTATAAAATCAGTTTTATCATCTTTTAATGGAAGACTTGTTTTAAAAATAAATTTTGATAATTTTATATATTTTATTTGAAAAAATAAAATTATTTTCTGAAACAAAAGTATCAAAATTTATTTTGGATGAAATTTTAGTATTTTTTTGATAAGTTTCATTTTTTAATAAATATTGAAAAATATATCATTTTAATTGAAAACTATCTTTTCATCTAAATAATTTATAATGTGAAAATATATTTAAGGTTAGTTATAAATTAAAAATATATCAAATATATATATAAATCCAATTTAGGAAATTGGAATCAATTTCATGCTGAAATTGGATATAAAAACATTTCAATATTATAAAAAAAATTACTTTAAAAACTCATTGTTTAGTCCCGTCTACTGAATTAATTTTAAATTAATTTCAGAAACTTTTTCTAACTAAGTTTTAAAAAATTTATTCCATATTTGGAATCATAATATTCAAATTTATTTAATGGGACTCCTTTTTTCAATATGAATAGTAACTTTGGTAATTATTGATACCACAATAAAGGGTAAATCATGTAAAAATCATGTAATAAGGGTAAAAATAATATGATAAGGTTTTTAAAATAACCCTTACACATGACCCAATTTTATTTTGAGAAACAATTTCTTACTTGTAACTCATGTTTCTAATATATATATTTATATATATATATTTGTAAGTGACTATCACATTTATAATATTTTATTTAAAGAAAATACAATGATGTAACAAACATATTCTTAATAAATAACTTATTTCAAATAAGAGGTTTTACAGATTCTATGTTAAAATATAAATATTTATTTGAAATATAAAATATTTACATTCATCATGGTAATTTTGTTTTATTTTTAGTGAAGAAATAATTACCTTAAATTCTTTCACAACAGTTAACCAATAATTATTTCACTAATGGAAATATAATATAAATGATATTAAAAATATCGAAAAAAATATAATTTCAGATAATTAATTTCTTAAAATAATTTTATAGATTAAATTTAAATTTTAGGGATGTATTAAAATTGTTTTTTTGAATATATCTTGTTTTATTAATATTATTAAATATTCAAAGTAATGAAAATTAGCAAAATTGACATTAACAATATTTTAAAATAAATAATTTTTTATTAATTGATATAAAATATCTAAAATATATATATTCAACCAAAGTATTGGTATAAGGTTTATAATTTCATAAATTACCCATTTATTGGACGTTTTTAATTTTATAATAACTCTATTAACCCCTAAATAGTAAAAACACATATTGTCATGGTAAATGTTAAAGGGATTAAATAAGGGTGAAAACCAAAAGATAAGAGTAATAGTGTGACCTAAACTTGTCTAAAAATATTTATGTGAGAGTATTTATAACCATGCTCATCATATATTATGAATAAATTAGTTTTGATCGATTTGGAATAGAAAATTAATTCTAATTAATCTAATATTTTGAGAAATTCAAAGAGTGCCCCTCTCATCTCTTATAAAAGGATACATCTTATAATCCTTTATCCATGCTTCAAAAACATTATTGGTTTATAAAAACCATATCCAAAACTCCCCTATATTCCCTTAATTAATCCAACAATCCTTAATATGGTCATAAATCCAACCAAGGAAGTCCGTTACGACAAATCAATAGAAGATACCCGAAGAAGAGGTAACGTTCATCAACAAATGTTTTTGTTTTATTTCTTCCTCAAACCCATTAAATTATTTTTATACCTTGTTTATATAATAACTTAAATCTATTGAATATAATTGTATGTTTTAATTTTTATGTCACAAACTAAAAATTCACACACTTCAATCAAATGAGATACACAATCCTCATTTGTGAGTATGACAAACTACTGCTTTGCAAACTGATGTCCTCCGTTCATCCATTACCACCATTCAAGGTTGGTAATAATGGTGTATTTACAATTTATATATATTATTTTTATTATTTTTATTATTTTATTATTATTATTTAATTGTTATATCACACATACCTTCTTGATTTTCATTTGGTGGGAATACGATAATGTCGTTCGTGTGTACGATGGACTACCACCACACAAAGAGATGTGATTCATTAATGATTTTCATGGAATTTATAAAGGATGGTTTTAATAAAAATATTTGACAAATATAAAATAAAAATTATACTATAATTATAATATAATATATACTTTTCTTTCTTTATTATATAATGAAAATGAAAACACTGTTCATGCATATGTATGACCCACCATCTCTATGAATGGTTTATTTTATTTTATGCTTATAAATTTTAAGAATCTATATAAAAATATATATACATAATATATATGATATTTATTTCATGTTTATAATTCTAAAGATGATGAAATCATGATCTATGTAAGAGGACCAAGAATAAAAAAATGAAAACTTGTACGAAAAACAAAGCAGTAACTTTAATACGGGTTTGTTAATAAATGAATAATATAATGTCATAAGGGGATTTTAAGGCTTAAGGTAAGGGGATTTCTAGTCTCAAATTTACATATATGAGACATATTCTATATTCACCAATTGTTTATTTTTGTGGTTTATGTACTGACCATGAATGTAATATATGGTCCTTATCCTTAAATTTTTTAGTATTTACATATCCATTTTATGGTCTCTCTTTTATGTGGTTAATGGATCAAAAAGTTACCAAATCGTTAAGTGAATTTGGTTTCAATTTTCCTTCTTTGAGACACGTGTTATGTTATGCACCTGTATTATTTTACTCGGTCTATATACAAAGATTTGACATGTTGTATTGTGAATATTATTCTTTTCATGATATTATAATTATTATGTAATGTTATTCAGCCTTCATTTGTAAATCTATGTTCCTTGAAAAAGTGTTTTAAAAAAAATTAAATGTTTGTTAAATTATTTTTATGTATTTTAAATGAAAAATGATTTAAAAAATGTTTAAAATGGTTTTCAGATCTTCATTTATAAGTTTTAAATATTATTTTAAATTAAAAATGTTTTCTAAATGTTTTATAACTTAAAAATAGTTTTTTTAAATAAAAAAGGATATTTTCCTCAATAATTATTTCAAATGATCTTTCCAAACCATGTTCAATTTAATATTATATTATTAGATGTCACTTATTCTTTACTTAGGTTATGATTCATGATTACTATACTTATTATGTCTATTTTTATTTTAGGTTTGTGATGAATGAATTATTTTATTATGGAACACATATGTATGGTTTTCATTATTTAACAGGTGGAACTTATATCCCCCTCCAATGCATTGGGTAATGATTTATATCTCATGTGATATACATGGATGAAATGGGGAGTGAACCCAAATCAGTAAATGAATTTTTCAACTAATATGGTCTTGGGAGTGAACCTTGAATACTAATATGGTCTTAGGAGAGAAATATAACTACCAAGATTGTCTTGGGATTGAACCTTTACTACTAAGATAGTTTTGGGAGTGAACATTGACTACTAAGATGATCTTATGAGTAAACCTAGACTTCTAATATGGTCTTGGGAACAAACCTAGAACTATGATGATGGTCTTGGGAGGGGACCTTGACTATTAAGATAGTTTGGTTAGTGAACCCATTCAACTAAGATGTCTTTAAAATTAATCCTTGAGTACCATAGAAATAATTTTATATATTTATGTTTCTACCACAAATCCATGTCTTATTTCTATGTTATGCTTTCATAGATTATTCTCTTGAATCCCTTATGATTCATATATTATGAACATTCAATATTTATTCCATGAATCGTGTATTTTATTTTTGATATGATGGGTATGATCTTCCAATGTTATGAATGTATTCTTATACCATTATGTTCATGTTATGATTATGTGTCTCCCTTGTTTTTCCTTACTGAGCATCTGAACTCACCCTATCTTATGTTTCTTTTCCTCATGATATGAATAAGGGTATTAAGTATGATATATCAAAAAAATTTCAAGTTTTTAAGAAATGGGTGGGAGAAGGTGTGGATATATTATGAACCAATTGTTTTTGTTCCCAAGTTTCTAAAGGAACAAAATTAATATAGCCTTTGGGATTGTGTTTGTGTAATGTATAAAATATTCTGCAAAAAATGATGCAATTATTATATATGAAAATCATGGTTTTTTATAGTTGGTATCAGTGAGAATTTTTAGTCAACCTTTTGAAACATGGATGAGAAAACCTTAGTAATATCCCTAAGGATAAGTCTATATATATATATATATTAATCATAGTGTTTTGGTAAAAAAACTGAATAATTAAGAATTAAAACTATGGTTTCTTATATAGAAATTTTATAAGAAATTTCCCTTGATTAGGTGGTTTTATGACTATGTTTAGTGTTCCTCGATATTTTTTCCTTGTTTTAGTAAATTTTTAATTCCTAAAGGAACTAAATTAATAAAGAATGAAATGGATAATTCAATGATGGCCATCTTGATCAACTGAATATTATGAAAGATAGAATGAAACCCCTAATTGTTATGACAACAAAACCTTATTGATCCATGAATCATGATGAGCTTCCAAATGACCAAAGGAGGGAACAATATTTTCTGGAATCATTCATAAAGAAACATCCACCTTATTTAAGTGTAACGACCAATCCACTAATTGATGAAAAATAGATCTACACCATGAAAAGATATTTTCCATTCTCTCCTATTCTAAAATCAAAAAAATTATGTTGAGTAATTATTTATTGGAATTTGAAATGAATTAGTGGTTTAACTTTATAGGGAATACAAGGAAAAAATATAATATTCACTCTATAGATTGTGAAAAGATAAATAACTTATTTTTTTCAGTAAGTACCTTCCCCATAATCTTTTTACAAAAAGAGATATTGAAGTTTCTATTAAATCTCATGGTTATGATAAGAAAATAAGGATAAACCTAAAAGGAAACTCTAAAAACTATTGAGATAATAATATTAAATTTACTTTATGGTCAATGTTTGGAAGGGAACATGGAGTAAATTGTCTTAAGGGGGATTGTAAATGTTTAACACGTGGGAAATAAGGACATTGGATATTTTACTATCAAATTAATGTAGGTAAAGAGAAGCTCCAAATATTGTATCTCCCATAATTCAAGGTTTCAATTTCAAGGATTTGGGAATTATAATAACAAGTTCCCCAATCTAATGACTAATGTGGATGGTAAGCCACAAAAAACCACTGATTAAAAAGGATATTGGGAAATATTATATTATCAAAATGGATGAATTGATCCATAATAATTAGGGAATACTTATCCTACTATGATTCATTGGGAATTTCATGTTTTATTTTGAATGAATAATCCCTATGAAAATATTATTTTTCATCCATTAGTAAACTTTCATGTTATTATTTACTTGTATCCTAGAATAATTAAATAACATATTATATCAATACAAGTATGAAATTGGGATTGCAATGAAAATGGTTTTATATGAGAAATATTCTTATATGAGGAATGAATAATCATGTGTGTATTCAATATGTTTTCTTGTTATTTTTATGTTTCAAGGGAATTCATGATAATGGTACTCACATGTTTGGTATGTAACAATTAAAAGATACATTACGTTTTTTATGGGATTAATGATATTTGATTTTGGAAATTTAATAACCTTATTTAAAAAGTGTAAGAGATTAATCTTTTGGAATGATAATAAGGGTAACCTTTTATGAAATTATTTGAGTCTAATTTTGTATGAGGTTTTAGAGATTAATTTGTTATATAACTATATGAATATTTTTGCATATTGAATGACCAATTCTAACCATTTTTGGTTTGAATGATAACTAGTGATAGAAGGAACGAATTTTCATCTCATTATGGATCTTATGATCCTTTAGTTCTGTAGGCTTTAAAAAATCAACTTCATTTCTTTTAGTGAAAGATAAAGAGGTAATTGATTAAGGAACATACAAATAGTGATATTTTACGTATGATATGAAATCAAGTAAGTATATATTATTAAAAAAATTGAAATAAAATTTTATCCTATGATCAAAATTTATGACCATATCAATGACTATTTTCAGATCTATTTGGTTTATGGTTTTTTGTTCATTAACCTTTTAATGAACCAATCCTATATCATTCTCTATAATAACTTGATAGTTGTAATTATCTTCCATGTTAATGTTTTCACATTCCCCTAATGTTCTCCAAATGGAATTATTAGTTATGCGGAGATCTTTACCTTTTACTTTCTATTTTTTAATAGGACGTTTAATTGACCATTTTTATAATTTGGGTTTACCATATGTAATTTTCAAACATCTAACTTTGATATTTTAAGTGAAATTTCCAATAGCGAGGATGAAATTTCTTCAAATTATTGATTATATCGGGATGGTGGTTTATTTATTAGTGCTTCCAAAAAACCACTATCACGTCCAAAATCTATTCCATGTATCACTTGTGAGGAAGTAAATACCTAACCATACACATATACTAAACTCAGAAGTCATACTGTTGGAGCATGATCTTTCTTATAAGGAACAACTGGTAAATATTCTGATAGAATAGAGAAAGTTATAAGAAACAAGACCACTCACATGGTATATGTTTTTTAGTGAAAATCTTGATGACTAATCTATGTGGGAACCCTATGATATGATGAGGAAGAGGTATCCTCGTCTACTTTTATCCAGGTAGTGAATTTTGAGGGAAAATTCATTTTAAGGGGTGTAGAATATAACACCTTGAGATTTTAAGAAATATTTTTTTCAAATAAATTAATGTTATTTGATGGCATGTCTAGTATCCCACACCAAGTAAAAATTTCTTTTTACACAATATAACACTACAAGAGACACTGATTTGGTTTTGTGGTACACACAAGACTAATTATCCCTTTTGTTACACAAAATAATGAGTTCCTTTGATAGCTTGTGTTACACACAAGAATCAGTTTTACCTAAAAAATACACTATTTATTATGACAGTTATCACCTAGATGTAGGAATAGTATGAATGAATAGGATTAAATGAATTATGAAAATAAGGTTTAAACATGTTTATAAAATAAACTCAATTGATTATAAATTAATATAAAAACTAATTGAAAATAAAGCAAGTATTTTTATGAAAAACTATTTTTATTCTCGTAATGGAATTTTATATTAGTGAATTAAATTAATCATTTTTATAGAATTATATTAATTAAATTTATATGTTATATATTCAATAATTTTTTTAAAATTCTTCCAATAAGTTTTATAGGCATAAATTAAGAACAAATACATTTTTTTAATTATAAAAAACAGTATTTTTCTAAAAATCTTTTTATATCCTTTTAATGAAAAAATTGTTTTAAAACAAAAATATGGAAAAATTTTAAATTTAATTTGAAAAAATAAAATTATTTTTTTCAACAAAAAATATCAAAATTTTCTTGGGATAAAGTTTTTTGTATTTTTTCTAATAAGTTTCCTTTTTTTGATTAATAGTCAAACATATTGCATTTTAATTGAAAATTGACTTTCCATATAAATAATTTATATTTTAAAATTATATTCTAAATTGGTTTTAAAGTAAAATTAGATCAATTATACATCTATATATCCAATTTCATACATTTTAATCATTTTCACGTTGAAATTCAATATAAAATCATTTCAAACTTTTAACCATTTTTTACTATAAAAACCCATTGTTTCATCCCATCTATGGTAGTAATTTAAAATTAATTTCTAAAACTTTTGAAAATTTATTTTCAAAAGATGGATTAGATATTTGGAATTATAAAGTAAAATTTTAGTTAATATAACTCTTTTTTTCCAATATGAATAGTAACTTTGGTATAGAAAAATACCATGGAAAATCGTAAATTATGTAAAAATCATGTAATAAAGGGTAAAAATAATATGATAAAGATAATAAAATGTCCATTACACTTGAACAAATTTTATTGGATGAACATAGTTCTATAATCACTAAAGTTTAAAATATATGGCTTTATTTTTTCCATTTATAAGTGATTGCGAAATTTATAATATTTTATTTAAATAAAAGACAAAGATGTCACAATTATATTTCAATAACTAATTTATTCCTAATAATTGGTTATCCATAGTATAAGTTCAACTATAAATAGTAATTGTAAATATAAAATTTTTATATTCATCATGATAATTTATTTTTAATTTTTAGTGAATAATTAATTATCGTAAATTCTTGCACAATAATGATGCAGTAATTATTTTACTAATAAAAATATAAAATAAATAACATTAAAAATATTAAAATAAATATAATTTGAGATAAGTAATTTTATCCATGAATTTTATGGATTACCTTTAAATTTAAGGTACATATTAAAATATTTTATTTGAATATATATTGTTGAAATGATATTTTTAAAAAGTCTAGGTAATGAATAGAGTCAAAAATGACATTAATGATAATTTAAAACAAATAATATTTTGTTAAATGATAACAAATCCATAAAAATATTAAATTATTTAAAATGATTTATATAGGGTTTAAAATATCACAAATGATCTATTTTTTTCTTTTGTAATTTTATAGTAACTATATTAATCCTCAAACTGTAACAATCCATGTTGGTATGGTAAGAGTTAAAGGGATTAGATATAGGTTAAAGATAAAAGATATGTGTGAAAATATGATCTATGATTTTATAAATATTTTTGGATGAGAGGATTTAAACCCATAATAATTTTATCATCTAAAAAAAATTAAGCCATTTTTATAGAAAATTTATTTTTATTAGTTTAATATTTTGAGAAATTCCAAGACTGTCTATCTCCCCTCTTATAAAAGGAACCCTCTTCTTTTCTTTTCTTTACACTTAAAAAATCTTTTTTGTTCAGCCAATACAAGTCCAAAATTCCTTCCAAATTCTATACCTTTTTCCTAGAAGACTTAATTTATGAATAAATACATCCAAAGAAGTCTTTTGGTTAAAACCAAAAGAAGATATCAAAAGAAGAGGTAACATTCATCAAAAAATGTTTTTTTATTTCTTCCTTAAACAGATTCAATTATTTTTATATAATATTTATATAATAACCTTAATATATTAAATATACTAATATATTTTTCTTTTATTGGTACTACCTACAACTTCATGCACTTACATCAATTAGGATACACAATCATCATTCGTGTGTATGGAAGACAACTGCCTCACAAACCAATGGTGTTTATTCTTCCATTAACCCTTTCAAGGGTTCAAATAATGATGAATTTATAGATTATATATTTGGTATTTACTATTTTTATGATGTTATTATAATTTTATAATATTTATATCACACATAAATTCATGCTTTCCATTTTTTGGGAATACGATAACATTGGTCATGTGTACGGAAAACTACCACCTTGTGAAGAGATATGATTAATTCAGGCTTTAAATAGAATTTATTAAGGATGGTTTTAATAATAATATGTGATAAAATTGAAATAAAAATTATTTTATAATGATAATATATCATATACTTTTCTTTCTTTAATCTGTAAATAAAATGAAAACATTGTGCATGCATACCTACGGCCTACCCTCTCCATGAATAGTGTATTATATTTTCTGTATATAAATTTTTTAAATCACCATTACTATATATATACTGAATATATATGATATTTATATTATGGGTTTCATTCTAAAGATGATAAAATCATGATGTAAGTAATAAGACCAAGAATAACAACTCAAAACTTGTATAAAAAACAAAGTGGTCACTTTAACATCGATTTATTAATTAATGTGTAATATAAATTCATAATTAAATCATATATGTTATTATATATGTGAATATAGTTCTATGATAGATTTATAATGAACATATATTTATTATACAGGAGGTCTTATATGTACAAAGGCAATCAAGACTTAAGGTAAGGGGATTTCATGTCTCACTTTTATTTCTGTGAGACTTCTGCCATACTCACCCCTTATTTATTTTTTGGAGTGTATGTACTACCCATGAATGTAATTTATGATCCCTATAATTAAATATATATTTATTTACATATCCATTTTAATATCTCTCTTTAACTGGGTTTATGGTTTGAAATTTACCAAATATGTAAGATAATTTTTTCTTAGTTTTCCTTCTTTGAGACACATGTTATATTATGCAGCTATATTCTTTTATAAGGTTTATATAATACCCTTTGACATGTTGTATCATAAATATCTTATTTTAATGATAGTATATGTTTCAGGTAATTTTATTCTCTCTTAATTTTGATATAAATATTCCTTCAAAACAATGTTTTTTAAAAAAGTATTAAAAGTGTTTTATATGATATTTGTTTCATTTTCAATAAAAAAGGATTTAAAAGATATTAAAAATGGTTTTTAAGGATTAATTTATAAGTTTTAAAGTTTATTTTCAATGAAATTTATTTTTTAAATGTTTTATGATTTAATTTTTTTTGCAAAATAGAAAGGGTATTTTCCTCAAAAATTATTTCAAATGATCTTTCATAAACATTTTTCAAATAAGATAACATTATTTGATGTTACTTATGATTTACTTGGGTTATGATTCATGAATAATATCATTATTATTTATATGGTTATTTTATTTTTATTATGAATTATTTACGTTCTTGTGGCGCACATAAGTATGGTTTCCATTATTAGATGGGTGGGGCCTATATCTCCCTCCAATGCAATGGGTAATGATTTATATATCATGAGATAGACATGGCTGAAATGGGGAGTGAACCAAGTTCAATAAATAACTATTTCCACTAATAAGGTCTTAGTAGTGAACCTTAACTACTAAGATAGTCCTAGGAGTGAACATTGAATTCTAAGATGGTATTTTGAGTGAATCTTGAATAATAATATGGTCTTAGGAGTGAACATTGACTTCTAAGATACTCTTGGGAGTGCACCTTGACTACTGATATAGTCTAGGGAGTGAGGCTTAACTTATATGATTGTATTGGGAGTGAAACTCGACTTCTAATATCGTTTAGAGAGTGATACTATTCCATTAAGATAGCCTTGGAAGTAATCCTTCACTACAATGGAAATAATTTTTTATGTTTATGTTTCTGTCACAATTCCATGTATTATTTCTATGTTATTATTTCATGGAATTTTCTCTTTACTCCATTATGATTCATTTCTTATGAACTGCCAATATTTATTCCCTAACTCATGTATATGATATTTGATATGATGGGTATTATCATAAAATGTTATTCTTATGTTCTCATACCCTTATTTTCATGATATGATTATATATCTCCCCTATTTACCCTTATTGAGAATATAAACTCACCCTTTCTTATGTTTATATTTCCTAGGATATGAAGAAATATTTTAAGTATGATATGTCCAAAACTGTTCTAGTTATGAATAAATTGGTGGGAGATGATATAGATATAGTATAAACTAGTTTTTTATGTTTCTAAGATTCCAAAGTAACTAAACTAATACATTATTTGGGTGTGTGTTTGTGTAATGGATGAAATATTCTTCAAAAATGATGAAATGTTTATGTATGAAAATCCTTGATACTTATATGAATGGAAGAAAAAATCAATAAAATTGATTTAGTGGTAAAATGTTTTTTTTGGAAAAGACATGATTAAGGGAAAGATAACCCTTAATATGTGTCCAATGTGGAGATAATAATGTTTAGTGGGGATAAATAGACAATTAAAACTGGTTGGATTATATTGGTAACCCTGAAATTGGTTATTGGTTTGATAAAGTTTACAAACTTTTATATTTATAAAATATATACAAAGTATGTGGTTTTATTTAATGAAAAGTGATAATGTTAATTTTTTACCTATGAATATTTTCATTAAGGTTTTGTGGTAATTTTGGTTATCACCATGTTTCTAGAGAATATGTGGCCTAGGTATTCACATAATAGGTCTCTAGCATTAATATGTACTTTTTGGGATTAACGTTATGTTTATTTTTGGAATTTTAGTGACTTTATTTCTAAATTTTTGGTTATTTAATTTCTTCAGATATATTTTAGAGTATTTTTATGATTCAATACTTATGGATTGAATAAAGTTAAATATTAGTCATTATTGTTGATTTTTTAGAAATTAATATATTTTTTCATATTGGATAAATTATAATAACCATTTTTTTGTTAATATCTAAAGATATTAGGATTAAATTTTTATAATTTTGAGGATTATGTGATCTGTTAGAAATTTATCTTAGTGCTTGAGGAATGAAATATTCATCTTAAGTATTCATCATTTGGAGAAAAGGATGATATTATAGTGTAAATTTATTAAAGGATGAAATTTTACTTGTCAAGTAAATATATTTCCTTTTTTCTTGTTTATATGTTAAAATAATTCCTCAGATATAGGAAAAAGATCTTAAGTAAAAAATGTTATCATATAACCTTCAATTATGAGGAATTGATCATCATTTATACATCTTTAGTTTACAGTTTTGTGATTATTAACATTCTCAAGATCGTTCACTTTATTATGATCGATGATCTCTAGAAATTAATTTTCATACATGCCCATATATTCACTTCCCATTAACATTATTATATTTGGAAAACTAGTATGTGTAATCCAAAATTACCATTGTACTTACCTTTCTCTCTTTTCAATAAAAAGTTGTATCATCCCTTTTTACATTGTGCCTTTCCGCAAAGAAATTTTCAAATGTCAAACTATTTAATAAAAATTATAAGTTAAAATTGAGATAATTAAATTTCTTAAAGGGGTTTATAATGAAACCCCCATGATTTTAGAAAAATATTTCTCTTTGAATAATTTTATTTCTTTGATGGCTTGCGTTACACACAACACTGAGTTTAAACCCACTATTATACACTATTAAAATATTATTATTTAATATAAAAATTATAACTTAACCATTAATTTGGTGGCTATGAATATTATTAAATATTTTATGATATATATATGTGTTCTAATAAATATAAATGTGTTGATGAATTCTTATTAAATACTCATTTAATCTTTAGTAAAGCCATTTTATTCTTAAAAAAATTATTTTCTCCAAAAAGGTTTTTCTTATGAGTAAATATTATATTTAATTTATTCAATTTCTAGAAAATTTATTTAAAAAAATTAATATCCTTTTTTAATTCATAATTTAAAAATTATCTTAAGATGAATTTTTTAGAAATTTTTGTTTCAATGAATACTAAAAAATACTGATTTTTATTGAAAAGTGTATTTTTCATTTAAATTATTCACATTCAAAAATTATATTTTTCCTAGTATTAAAATTTAATTAGTAAATTTTTATTTAAAATAATTCAATTATGATTTTTTAAATGTATTTTATACTTTAACTAATATAAAAACATTTTATTTTTAAAATAGAAAATTTTCTAAAAAACCATATTTTGTAGTGTTTTTCCTGTTTAATTTTAAATTAAATTCTCCCACTTTAATCTGTTTAATGTTGAAAAATTTATTCCATATTTGGAATAAGTGGATTGAAATTTTTCTAAAAGGCCCCTTCTGTTCTTTTTCATCAATAATAGTAACTATAGTAATTTTAATACCACAGTAAAGGTAAATGAAGTAATTTAGGTTATACATTAAATGATAACAACTATAAAATTATGATAAAATATATCAAAATATTATATGATGCTTATATATCATCAATAATCATAAAAAAATTATATAGTATGACCTTTTGGGGTCACATTGGTATGATTATGGATTTTATAATATTTTATTTAAAGAAAAGTCAAACATGTCACCCTCTTGTTTTTAATAACTAAAATATTTTTAACATATGGTTATCTAGAGGACATGGTCAACTATAAATATTATTTTTAAATAAAAAATATTTATCTTCATCATGTTCATTTTTTAAAATATTTAGGGAATAAATATTTACCTTAAATTCTCACACAATGATTATGCAATAACTATTCAATTAATAGAAAAATAAAATAAATGATATTAAAAATATCGAAAGTATTATAATTTGAGATAATTTATGTGCTAAAAAACTTTTATTGATGAAAATTACATGTTATGGATGTATTAAAATATTTATTTTGAATTTATATTTTTTCATGATGTTATTAAATTCAAAGTAATGAATAGTTTCAAAATTGAAGTTAATGATATTTTGTTAAAGTAATATTTAATTTAATTATTTAAAAATCATAAATAATGATAAATTGGATGATATATGGGCTAAAATATCATCCCCTATGTTTTTATAGGTCATTTGGAATCATTTGTCTCCAGAATAGTCTTATTATAATTTAATCTTTTTTGAAATTCCAAAAGCGAACCTCACCTCAATTATAAAAGGGACCTTCCTCCCTCACTTATTTACACCATCTTGAGACTTAGATATTTACCATACCATAAAAAATTAACTTCTAAACATCCTTAGTCACATTTTTGAGCTAATGGTCTTTCTAAAAGACCACCCTAGATCCCTTTAGAGGAGATCTAAAGTAGTCATTTCAAAAAAATATATAATCATCCTAACAAATAAATTTATTTTTATACTCTTATTTTCCTCCTCAAAATACATTATATTTTTCAAAAAATAATATCTGAAGTATCATTAATTTTTTAAAATCTTATTTTGATTATGGAAACACCATTATACACCCTCTTTCACATCAAACAAGAAGGGAAAGTATCGCTTGTGTGTACATACAACTTACTATCTCCAAGTAGCAATACAATTCCTTTTTCGTCACTATATTTTATGGATGGGTATTATAATGTATTTAGTGTTTATATATTATATTTATAAAATAATTATAACTCTTAAATGATAATATCATATATACATTCTTAAATTTCAAACTGTTGAAAAATGATAATTTCACTCATGTGTACATGTGGACTACCACCTCCACAAAGCGATGTGATTCATTTTTCATTTTTATTTTACATAGATGGTAAAGAGTATGGATATGATAAATTCATGTGATATACATTATATAATTATTATTATTGAAATTTGAATTATTATTTTTTATTCTTTGGTTCCTTCAAAAATTGAATACAACATTCATGCATACGTATGACCTACAGTCCCCATGAATGGTGTAATTAATTTTATATCTCTATATTTATTAATGAATTTAAATATATATAATGAATATATATGATATAATAATATTTTCAATGATTATGGTATATATTTTTAATAAAATTAAATTTATTTTATAGTATTTTAAAGAAATTTTAAAGGAATTCAAACCTAAGGTGAGAGATTTTCATCTAAATTTTATTTCTATGGAAAACATTACTTATACTTTTCATGTTTCTTTTATGAAGAGTATATACTAGCCATGAATGTATTATATGATTTTTACCATGAAAATTATGGGATATACATATCCATATAATGTTATTTCTTTCATAGGACATATTATTCAAATGATACCAAAGTGGTAGGGATTTATTCTACAACTTCATCATTATTCAAAAATGTTTTTACTATTATATAATAATTTTTTATTGTAATTTTTACACTTTTCTGTATTTTTACTGAATGGTTTAAAAGGATTTTTTTCATTTTCTGAACAAGGTACATTGTGACTTTTCTGAAAAAAAATACAAAGGGAATGTTTTTTTAACTTATACAATATGAGTTTATTTTCCCATGTTCATGATAACTTAATTCTTTGAAGCATTATTTTCAATTTTACTATTTTATATTCAAATAAAATTATTCCATTTGTATTTTTTCAGATTTTAAAAAAAAAGTGATTTTAAAATAGAAAAGTTATGTACCTAAATAATTATTCCAAGTGATCTTTAAAAAGCATTTTTCCATCCTGGGTAAAATCCTTTGATTATAATTAAGTTTTAATAGGGATAAAATCCAAGGGTACCATCATTATTATTTTAATTTATTTTTTATGTTTGTTATGAAAATATTTTGCTGAAACCCATACCCTTTTTCAATGGTTATGCTTTGATGAAATTTGATTCTTTTCATGAGTTTTGAGATGATTAATTTTTTAGGATCTTGTGGATCACATATGTATGATTTATTTATGTAAGGTGTGATACCTATATCTCCCTCCAATTCATTTGGTAAATATGGATAAATCATGAGGAAAAAATTTTATACGTGTCCATGATTTCATGTTCACAATTTTAGGAGTGGATCTGGTTTTCATGTCCATAAATTTATGTGTGGACCTGGATTTCATATCTATAATTTTATGCATAGAACTAGATATAATGTCAATTTTTTTATGTTTTTACCTAGATTTCATATCCATAAGCTCATGAGTGGACCTAGTTTCATGTACATAAATTTATGCAAGCTCCTAATTTCAGGTCCTTAAATTAATGAGTGAACCTGATTCTATTTATACATGTTCACAAAGTTATTAGTTTATGCCAAAATTCCATGTATTTATTCAATGTTATGCTCTCGTAGGATTATGTTATTTAATTCTGTCATGATTCATGTATTATAAAATACCAATATTTATACCATTACTCTTGTTTATGATTCATGATAGATTATGTATGATCATTGTATGTCATGATATCATAACTGTATGCTTGTCTTATGCATGCATATGATCAAAAAATGATATACTTAATGTTTACCCTTATTTTTTATCTAATATTACCCTTTCTTTTTTTTACTTTCCCCAATTTATGAATGAAGGTTTTATGTAGGGTAATTCTATGAAGAGTTATAAAGGGGAAGATCTTTATGGGAGATGTTGAAGATCTTTCATGAAATAAGAGTATTGTGTATCTTGTTTCCAAAAAGACTAAACTTATATGGTCCTCAGGAATGTTTTTTTGTACACTTTATTGAATATTCATATATTAAGATGTAATATTTATATATTAAAATCCAGCGTCATTATAGTAACTCCAAATTGGGTTAATATATCCACTAACCACGGGTCATGATAGACTTTTGCAGCCAATGGTCTTTTTTATTTTTTTTCTTTTAGGGGGAAACTGACTATAATTTGTGTTTTATTAGACCCCTAGTGTTTATGATGGTTTCTGTTAGACTTGAGGTGTTCCTAAGTTATTATGGTGCTCTAGCCCACTATTGTCTGGGTAATCAGGTCATGGTCTATGCAAAATGGTATTAGAGATGTGATTTGATGTTATCTAGGATCATGTATTTTTGGTTCAGACAAGAGATATGATGTAAAGGCTTATGGGATATATATAAACCCACCCCTTTTATACATTATTATTATATCATTTTTAAGATAAATAACACAATAATAATATAATCCAGAATCCAAAGGTTTAGTGTATTGTGAAAATTAGGTTCACACAACATGATTACATATTAAATTTTAAGCATTATTTTAATCCGTCATCATGGTCCTCCCAAAAATATTTCATAAAAATATTAATAAAAATAATCACCTAAGAAAATAAAACAAAGAAAGTTTGAGCTAAAAACCTATTATGGGTAGGATTAATAGGGAAGGTATATGAGACATGAATCAATATAGTATATCAGTGAGCATAATCATCATTATGATATCTTAAGAAAATAATTATCATCATAATAATGAGGGAATTATTTTAATGAGAAATTGAATGTCAAATATTCAAAAGAAAGAATAATCATAACATTGTAGTCAAATCCTGCACATAGGTTTTGAAAAAATCTTGAATCATGTCCACACAGAACATATGTTCACAAATCATCACTTTATAAATTTTAAAAAAATTTATTATAACTTTTTCACATAATACACATAATATCATAATATATATCACATTACCCAATTAATTGGTGGGGTATATAATTCAAGGCCTACCCATCACATCATCAAACACTCATAATCATAGATCATATATAGAAATGAAACATATAAGAATCATAAACATGAAATAAAACCATGGGGAAAGAATGGGTTTCATAAACATTTTATAAATTATACATAGATGAATAACCTTATATTTTCCGAAAATAAAATTGAAAAATATTTTTTTAGATAATAAATATTGGGATAAAAATATCATATGTCACGGAGAGAAGAATAAATTTCTCAAGAGAAATAAATGATCTGTTTTGGTGAATAAATACTTTTTCAAAATTCACAAGTGGAACCTTATAAATCATCTCAATGATATAGAAGAAATCATATCCTCAAGAAAATAAAACTGAAATAATATTGAAGTTAAATTTACAAGGGATTTGAGAATAACAATTGGGAAATATAGTGGAAAGAGAATAAATCAAAAGAAAGAGATGCGTTTGAGAGTTTCCCTTAGCTTATGCCCTAATTTATTTCATCTAATTTATTCCTTTTATATAATAAATTTTTTTAGTATTATTTATTAAAGGTGAAATGGTTTGATGTTATATTTTCTTTTTAAATTTTCCTATTTTTTATAAATTTATGATTTTGATTCAATGTCATTTATACATTAGTAACATTAATTCAATAATGTTAAAAATATATGTAATTACATATTTATATATTATATATAATTTATGTTAATCATCCATGAAGTTTGTGATAAATAAAGTGTTGTCAATGTCCTTGTAGGATATTACCAACTATTAATGGGACATTGTCAAAAGAGAAGGATATATATATATATATGTGTGTGTGTGTGTGTGTGTACATATAATGTGAATAAATTTTTTACAAGAGATTAATATAATTAATAACATATTAAAAAATTATTTAATTAATTTCAGAAGGTTTTTAATAGAACAGAATAGATGGAAAGAATAATAATGTGTAAAATGAAATAGAAAAATATGGAACTTCACCTCATTCTTGATATTGTTCCTTTGTTAGGACCCTCAATGCATTGAATTATTAGAGTTTGATGAAACTAGAATATCTGTAAGGATCTAAAGAGAGTTAATAGTAGATAATTAGGTAAATATTTAGATTTTAGAATTGTATGGGAAGTAGTTTTCTAAGGGAAGGGAGAGGGGATACTTATACATAAGGGGAATGATATTTTTGTGTTAAAATAATGAATACAATATTATTTCAAAATTAAACCTTATAATATTGATATTTTTTACATTATAAATAATATTTTATTTAAATTAATTTTGTATGACTTTATGAACCCCCTTTAACACCAGATTTATTAATTTATAAAAAAGGAAATAAAAAAATGTAAAATTATTTTTAATAGTATACTTTACATTTTTGAACTTTGGAAATTAATTTCTACATTTGGAATTTGAATTTATCATTTTTAAATGGATTTTTTTATTTTTTTGGTTTATCCATGCATAATATAATTGATATGGTCATTATCAAATCATTAATGATATAATTCAAACATATCATATATGGGAAAAGATTATTTTTACCATTCACCTAAAAAATAATGTTTTTTAGAAAATTCCCAAAAATTCATCATTAGAAAACTTCAACATGAAGATTCCATATAAAAAATTGATTTTAAAAAAAATTATAACAAATTTAATTTTAATATTTAATATAATTTTTTTATATTTTATAAAATATGTCAAAATATACATTATTAAAAAATGAACTTATACTTTCTTTGAGTTTATATTTTCAATATCTATTTTTTCACTTATAGTATTTATATTTACTTAATTTATTCCTAGAAAGTATTATTTTCATTTCATTTTACTATTTTAATGGTTAAGTTACTATTCTAATGGTCGTATATGTTTTATACTAACTATAAATACCTATTATTTACTTTATTCATCATTCACATCAATTCCTACCAAGTTTCAATATCCATCATTTTTTAAATGTTTAATACATTACTAATGGTTTGATTCTTTTTTACAGTATTGTTTGCAAGTGTGATATTTCCATGAAATCAAAATGGTCAAATTTTCCTATTATAGTTACTTTATTTTTTTATTTAGTATTTTAATATACTAATTTATGTTTTATTGGGTATATTTAATTTCTAAATTTAATGTTCTAAATTAATGAAATAAAATATTTTTTGTTTTGTTTATTATGTGTTAAATGTGTTTTAAACTATATTATATTCCTAAATGTGGCATGATATTTATTTAGAATGAAAACTCCATATATAAAATTTTGTAAAATTACATTCTTACCCCATTTAGAAATATCATCCTTAAAATTTCATCTCATATCCAGATTTGATAATAGATATGGTTACTTTTGTTTCATTGTATCCTCATCTTCCCAGGATTCCTCATCATAATTAAGGTTCTTCTAAAGTATTTTGACAATGAGAGTTGTCTTGATCTGTAGAGTGTTTTCTCTACAGTCCAAGATCTTTATTGATTATTCTTTATAAGAGAACTCATGCTTCAGTTCTACCACATTGAGATTTATTTCATGGTATGGATTGGGTATGTACTACCTCATGAGAGATATGTGGAGAAAATCATGAATTTTAACCATGTTTTGTGGAAGTTCTAGTCTCTAATACATATCTGAAATGTGAGCAAGGATCTTGAGGGGTCCAATGCACCTAAGGCTAAGAATTGCCTTATTTAAAAAACCTCATGACTCTATGATAAGATTTTATATTTTATTGGATAGATTGAACCTTATTTTTCATCTATTATAAATTTTTGGGGCTGAGAATCTTCCATTCACTAACATCACCCCAACATATATGAGTAATGAAACTCTTCCCATATATAGTTTTATATAGGGCCATCAGAATACTTAATTGGAAACTATTATTTTGTGAGAACTTATCCAATGTAATATGTTCCTTCCTACATCCTTTAAAGTTCATAGAGAAATCTCTAAACATTCCTTTGAGTATCTGAATGGTCATTTCAAACTAGATTTTGGTCAAAGGTTGATAGGTTGTATTGAAGTTAAACATAGTTTTTAGGGAATGTTGGAGACTCCTCTAAAACATAATTTTGTGCCTTAGATCTCAATCAGATATGATTAAAAGTGGTTCCCTATGAAGCCTCATTTGTAACATCCACTAGGTTATTTATACTCTCTTTTAAGGTTTAAGAGTTTGTACTTACAATTTTAGGAATTTTGGGGGTGAACCTGAGTTTTCTAGATTGTTTTTTGGATTTCAGTAGGTAGATTCATCCTGGAGTGGTCATATGTGGTGTGTAGTGGACTAGATATAGTGTGGTCAAGGTGGTTTTGGCATAGTGTCATGGAGGAATATTTTTTGGGATATTTAAATTTTTGAAAAAGTTACACCTTGGATAAAGGGTTTTAGAATGACCCCATTTTTCAGATGATACCTATCAAATGGAGGTAGGGGTTGTGGAATGGCTGTCTAGGGGTAGGATTTGGTAGTTTCTTCCAAATCTATAACCCTTGTGTTATGGTGTGTCAGGATACAGTGTAACATCCCCTAGGTAAATAGGATATGTGGTGTGTGAAGTTATGTGTGACTTAGAAATGTTTTAAACTGAAGGGTTGTGGCATAGTCCTAAGCCTTACATCATAGTCCCTTACTATGACAACATATATTACACCATGGTGGTGGAATCATATGCCCAAATTATGATGGATATAACATGGTATGAGAGGTTATGATTTTTTCTTTTATTTTAAATTCTGACAATAAATATCTAGATACCCTCTAAACAAAAATTTAATTATCCTTTTTCTCTTAAACCTCAGTCACCTCAGAGATTGGTTTGGATAAATTTAAATCCCTTATTCTTTATATTTGACCCTAGACATTGGGAGATCTATTGACGGTGTTTCCTCTATGTTCTTGAGGTATGTGTCACTATACAAAGTTTCTAACAAATAAATTTCCTAAATTTCATGTATTATTCCTTTAGACTATTTTTATTAAATTTCTCGATTTGATATCAAGGGGGATTGGGTTTCTGAGATCTGTGCTTTTAAAGGTATTTTTCTTTAAAAGGGTTTTAAATCAAAAATTAGTTTTCAATAATGGGAGAAGTACTTATTTTCATTGAAAATGATTTAAAAATTGTGAGAATGGTTTTCAGAATGGATTTGTAAAGAAATTAAAGTTGGGATCCTTAGGTGCATCAGGAAATTGACATATACAGCTATAGTGAGTGTGGCGCCACAAAGGGTTATTTTTTATAAATATAAACTATGGAAATAATCAATATCGGTAGGATCCATATTATTATTCATTAGTACATGTCTTCAAAATTAGGGTTCATATTATTCTTTCAAGTTTTCTTTCACATATCTATTGCATTTTCCCGTAGTCTAGAGCTCAAATATGGGGTCGTGTTATTTACGCTAGTTTTCTCTCACATTATGGTATATATCTTGGTTATTAATCACTTGATTATTTTGGGGTATCCATAGTTTTTTTATTATGATTTAATTATATATTAAAAATTACAATCATATTCCTTTTTGTGTGAATACGAATGGATTTTTATGTATACCAATGTATGATTTTAAAAATGGTTTTATCTTATGAAAATTATTTATAGGTAGGTTTTTTTAATTTGGAGCTAACACATTTTTGGTATTGTACTTTTTATAGAGTCTTTAGTAAAATCCATTTTTGTTTTTTTATCATAACCTAATTTTTTCATTTTGAGGTTGTATATTTTATTTTCCAAGACATAGGTAAAGGTAAGGACATTATGTACCATTCCATTTTCTCTTGTTTGGTGTCTCCTTTATAGAAGGATGGTTTAGTGGTGATAGATGGTCACATGGATATTTTCTTGTCCGATCTTCTTTAAATTTTATTGTTTTATCTTGTTTGGATTGAAATTGTATGTCTCATGGATTTATTCATTCCTTATTATGTGTATTTTGATCATTATTTAGTTATGAATGAGACTATTTTGGTTGTTTTTTGATGCACACCTTATGGTGGTCCAACTAGGATGATGTGTTGGGATAACCCTGACTATTTCATTAAGAAATGGTATCATGAAGAATACCCAACAGGGGCTCCATGATTTTGGATTTTAGTTCCTACTTTGGTGCTGGTAATTCCATGAGTGCAAAGGTTAAAGCCTAGGTTAAGGGTATCTTCTTATGTATACTGTATGACATCCACAACATGGAAGTAGAGACAAATTCTTCTATGATGGAAAAGTTTCTTCAAAGCAATGGGACCATCCCCTTGGAGCTGGTTTATATGGTTCAGTTCTATAAAACCCTTTCCAACCATAATATTTTGGTCACGCATACTTGGAGTGAAGGTAATTATGTGACCAACTTGTTAGCTAGTAAGGGAACGTTAGGTGAGAGACTAATTACCTACACTAGCTTGGGATCTCTTCCTGATGATTGAAAACTCATTTGTAGAAATGACGATATTGGTCTCCATTAATTTCTCCCTCCATGATGACTTTGGTTGTATGATTTATGATTTTTTTATTTTTAATAAAAAATTAATTTTTAGTCAGTGTGGAAAGGTTCTAGGATAGCTCACTTCCATGTACAAACCTGAGTTACCATAGGTGGTTTGTAATTTTTACCAAGTTTGAAACTTGGTGTTTGAGGTCATTTGAATGAACATGATATATTGGTTTATTTAAATTGACCAATTCCATTTTAGTGGTTTGAACTTCATTGGAGGAATTCAAAAATGTATTAAATTCTAGTTGTTTAAATACATTCATATGGATTCCTAAAATGGCCTTGTGGTTTTAGAGTTTCTCATAAAATGATTGGTTATTTTCATTTTGTTACTTAGATAATTCCTCTAATAAAATATCTTCTTAATCTGAGAGAGGAAACTATTAAACATGTTCTTCAGGGGAATCCTTTGGTGAAACCCTATTTAGTGGAAGCTATAATCTAAACTATTTAGACTCTAGGGAAATTGGGTGTCAGACACCATGGATGAAAAATGGATCATGGCTTAGAGTTATCTAAGTAGAATCCATATATATTATGTGGAAACAACTGAACTCAAAATTTTGATGAGTGGATTAAGTGAATTGAATGGATCTTCTAATTTCTGAAAATTCTTAAGTAATATAAGGTAGTTATTTTTATATATATGCATAAGGTCCTAGTAAGGAGATGTTGGGATTATATTGTGCAAGAAAAGCTACACAAGGACCTTACCTATACTTCTTCTAAGAAAATATTCAACCAGAAATTTTATCTTGAAACATTACATGTGGTGGATACCCAAGAGTTTTTTACCAGATATTAAGGAGATGGAATAGTTTTTTATTATTCAACCAGTTTCAATGAGTTAATACACTCAGAAACAAATCTTGTTACCAATGATTACCTAAAGGCTAATAGGTTTGAGATTCGTCTAAAGTATGGTACTTGAACAATTTTGATTCACATGTGCCTTTTAATCTTTGTGAAGGTTTTATTCTATGGAAAAGGATGAAATAACTGGGAAAAGAGTATTGGGTTGATCTTCCATTAGTACGTTTGTTATCCAGAGTGTTTCCTCTATCCAGAAAAGTAATCCCAAAGGTAGCCAGTTTTATTCGGGACTAGTTTTAGGGGATTCATCATCATGGTAAGAGTTTATGTGATTTCAGTGTGGAAGTCCTATTCATACTAAGAACAATTGTGAAAACCCATCCTAAACTTGTCATCATTTTGGACAATCTATCTATCTAAAGAATTTTTATGGGAGAATTTCCCAAGATAGTAATTATGGATTCACTCTCAACAAGGTATTTTAGGTTCATTTTTATGCTTCCAATGGTGGTGGGTCTTATCCTCATTCCAAAGATGATTTTCATATGGATTATAAAGGTTATAGAGTATTTGAGGTCATAAATTTTATGTAGCGCAGTACGAACTAAAGGAATTTGAGCCAAGGTTGACTATTGTTTGAGAGGTATAGTGTTTATTCCATCATCTAGGGTATTAACTTTTTTAATATAGGTGATACTCATTATTTCATATCGCAAAAGTTATTTATCATGTTGGGATTACATTGGAAACTTAATCCATTCTTTTTATATATTTCCCCACCTTCTAGAAATAGGTCCAAAAATGGTTTTAAATGTTCCATGTGTTGGGCGATGATAGACTACTACAAAGTGTTGTAGGAAATCTTAGTTCTTGATCATGATATCTTCAACCTAATTATTAGTATGGATTGGATTATCAATGTAAATTAACAAATCAACTATTATTATAATAGATTTTAGTTTCTATATCTCTATGGAGTCCCTAATGTATTTTAAGGTGAGTGGGATTCTAGATTGGGGAGAGAGGGTCATATTTTTACTTATGCTGAAGTGATCTCAAGATAGTTATTAGAGATGTTCCTATATTTCATTTACTCTCGTACGATCATTCCACTACATGAAGTGGTTAATTCATACCCCAAGGTCTTTTATGCTAATTTTTGTAGGTTACCATCATAGATAGAGGTCAAGTTCACTATTGACATGATCCCTAGTATGATTCCCATTTCAATGTCATCGTACCATATAGTACCTAACGATTTGATGGTATTTAAAATACTAATTAAAGACCTTGAAGCTAAGGAATTTATCCATCCTAGTGTTTCACCTTGGTATTTACCTATTCTTTTTTTAAGAAAGTGGATGGAATTATTTGATGTTACATTGATTATTAGAAGCTAAATAGGGTGACTGTTAAGAAAAAAATATCACTTTACTATATATGATTATATATTTGATAAAATTATAGGGGAATGTTGGTTTTCAACAAATGACCAATTTTTGGGATACCACCAGTTGAAAGTTTGGGAATAGAATATACCTAATATAGTGTTTATGATCCAGTATGAGCATTTAAATTTTTTGGTTATTCTATTCGGTCTCACTAACACTCAAGGGGTATTTATAGAATTGGTTAAAAATATATTTCATTAGTTTCTAGACTCATTCAAGGTTTTGTTTTTGTATGAAAGTTGGTGTACTCTAGGTCAGAGGAGGAGCACCAGGATCATTTGTATATCATCCATAGACCATTAAGAAAACAAAATTTTATTGCAATATTTCCAAGGGTGAATTTTGGATTCATGAAGTGAAGTTTATGTTGAATTTCATATTTGAGATGAAAATATCAGTGGATACTAAAAAACAACAGGTGGTAATATCTTGGTAGAATCTCGTAAATATGTTTGAGATCCATAGTTTCTTGTGTTTGGCTAGTTATAATAGGCGGTTTATTCAAGACATTTCCAAGGTTTCATCTCCAATGATAGCTCTGACTCACAAGGGTGTTAATTTTGAGTAGAATTATAAATATCATAGATCTTTTGAGGAATTTATAGTGAAGTTGAATAAATATACAATTTTGATTCTTTAAGAATTGGGTTTGGGTATGCTATTTCTTATGATGCTTCATGTATAGGATTAGGTTGTGTCATGGTATCGGGAATGCAGTTGGTGGCCTATGAATCTTTATAGTTACACCCTCATGAAAAGAATTTTCCAACCCAAGATCTTGGATTGGAATTAATTATGAATTCACTCAAAACATGGCATCACTATCTCTTTGGGGAGTGGTTTATGGTATATTCTAATCATAAAATTCTGAAGTATATTTTTATTCAATGGGACCTAAACTTGTGAGGGATACATTGGTTTGATTATATACATAATTTGTATTTTAATATTTCTTACACCCATAATAATTGTAATTTTGTCACTATTGCATTGAATAGTAAATTATTGACCCAATCCTTAGATGAATCAGTTGAGGAGTGGACCTTGATGAGTTTTTTCATTAATATGACCTTGGGAATGGAATTGGATAGTGTTTAGGTGTTCTTAGCCTCTATGAAGGAGGAATCATCATTTAATGACTAGGTTTGGCTTGATCAAGCTTCATACACTAATTTCTATCAGTTTAGTAAAAATACTAAATGGTGAGGAGACCTCGGGCGAGTCGTCTTGGTCTTTTAGTGGAACCTTTTGTTTCTGAAGAATGTTAGTGGTTCTAATTTTACAAAGACATGAGTTGATGGATAATGGACACTATTCTTGTTCGTCTCTACACCTTATGACTACTAAGATCTATCATTATATGGGATGTTGGTATTAGTGGTTGGGGATGAGATGGTTAATTGAAGATTTTGTGTCATGGTTCCTTAATTATTAGATAATTAAGGAGAATCACCATAGACCAGTAGGTTTATTACAACCCTTTTCCATTCTATTATGGGATTGGGATGATATTTATATAGAGTTATTCATTGGTTTACCATTGGATCTTAGTGGTATGTATTTGATTTGGGTGATCATTGACCGACATACAAAATCATTTCTTTTCTTCCCTATCAAGGAGATAAATAAGTTTTCACAGATCGAGCACTTGTATGTATAATATAATGTGATACATCATGTGGTTCCCTTTGTGATTGTTTCTTATAGGGACTTGAGGTTCACATATTGACTCAATATAGTTTTACAAGTGGTGATGGGTTCCCAATTGAAATTGATCACATCATATCATCTGTAGATGAATGGGAAAATAGAGAGATCTAATCAAATTATTAAGAATATGCTATGAGCAATTGTGATTGACTTTGGTGATTCCACAAAAATTCAAATCCTCTGGTCAAATTTTCCTATAATGATATTTATTAGTATTTGATTAACACGGTTCCATTTGAATAATTATATGGTAATCTATGTAAATATATGTTTTCTTCGGAATATTTGAGATGTTAGTCCTTGGTTGGGTCGATCCTAGTTCAATAGATGATGTAAACGGATTATATGATCTAAAAGAGATTGTTCACAACATAGAGTCGTCAAAAAACCAATGCAGATCAGTGGTGGTAGCAGCTGTAGTTAGAGGTTTTGTTCAATTTATTTTCAAAGTTTCACCTCACATGGGAAACCATTAGTTAGGTAAGTAGGGTAAGATGTAACTGAAGCTTATTGGCCTCTTTTATATCATGGAAAAAATGTAAAGGTGGAATATTGGTTGGACTTTCCATCTCATTTGGCATCGACTGTAGAGGAGGTATCAACTAGAATATTCCCATGTGATTGGATGGGAGGATGTTGATTTTGAGCCTAAAGAAACAATGGTTGAAAAAACAATTCAGAATATAGATCAGAAGGGTAAGGTAATATATGGTATAAATATTCCTTTTTTATAGGTACTATGGCGGTATGGATGGGATATCCATGAGACTTGGGAGCAAGAATCATTGGTGATGGCATAATGGCATTCTCTTTTTATGAGTATAGAGTCTTGAACACTTTATGTAACATCCCAAGTAAGTAATGAATAATAGATATTTTTATCTATGTCTATTAATGAATTAGATAGTGTTTTAGAGGCTCAAAATGAAAATAAATCCAATCTTAAGCATGGAATACACTAATATTCTTAAAAGATTATTTTACTGCCTTTTGATGGCAAACCCTTTTTAAATCAATCTTTTGAAAATTTTATAATCTATATTTTTCAAAATAAACATATTCATTATGATTGGGACATTGAATTTTACATTGGATAAATTTTTGGTATTTTTCTAACAATGTTCATTTTTTTAATGAATAGTGAAAAATACTGCATTTTACATCAAAACTGCTACTTAATCTAATTTATTTATATGATTAGATTATCTTTTGAATTTGTCTTAATGTGTAATCTGAATATATTTTTACCATTTAATCCAATGGTGGTCATTGGAATCAATTTCACTTTGAAATTAGAATTAAACTGGTGTCAATCTTTTGATACTTATTGTTTTATAAAAACACGCTATTTGCTCTGACATCGGGAATTAATTATTAAATTAATTAATGTGACTTATATGTTTTGAATTTTTTAAAATAGACATCATTTTTGAATTCTTAATATCAAATATAGCTTAGGGTAAATTTTTGGTAATTTTCTGAAAAACTTCAATTTTTGATGAATAGTGAAACCACTAAGTGGTACTTATAAAAACTGATTTTCCGTTTAAATGAAATTTTGCCATCATTGTGTTTTTAATTTCAAAAATCCGACATACATGGTTGTAATTAAGAATTAAAATGTGGTTCAATGAGATTAAAATAATTTTTTGGTGAATAGTAACTTATTAAGTTTTTAATCGCGATTAGAGGTAATTAGTGTAATTTAATGTAAAAATGATATTATAAAAATATGAAAACACCATGAAACTTGTCCTAACCCTATTGGATGAGTCATCGCCGACCAAGAAAACCCATGGGTCAATTTAGGGGACCCTATGGATCCTCTTGGGTGTGATAATGACTTTAATGCATTTTTTTAAATAAAGGTGAAAATGACACTAACCTAAATTGTTTTACTAAAACAATTTTTAGAAGGGGTTATACGAATCATATTTTTGTCTATAAATATTAATTAGAAATATACAAAGATTTAATACGTCATATTATTTTTTTTATAATTTTTATACATTAAATAAATTAAATTATTTATGACATCATGATGATGCAGCGATGACCTCATTATTTAACGATTTAAATAAAATGGAAAGATAATGTAAAATCTAAACCCTACACATGGCCAAAACCTATTGGATGGGTTTATTTCGAACCCTTATCACCTTATCCTAGAATTATATCAATTTGGGACCTTTTGAATCCGAAAACCATTTTAAAATAAAGTAACTTATCTTTACTTTCCAAGAGTGCCCCTTCTCTCCTCTTATAAAAGGCCCCCACCTCTACCTCCTTACCCACACTTCCAAATCCTTTGGATCGGCCAACCCCTGCCCATTTTGTCTCTCCACTTCCCTCTCTTACTCCTTGAAGCCTCACGTTGGGCAGAATTCTTCCCAAGGAAGCCTTTGAGCTCAAACCAAAGGGAGTTACCCGATTTTAAGGTAATGTCTTCTTTTGAGTCCTTTTGTTTTATTTTGCTTCTCCAACCCCCTAAACTCTTTTTATTATTTTCTTTTGTAACAACTCCAGTATCCTAAATATACTAGGATGTTTTTATAATATGGATTCAAGCTACACTTACACACACCTACATCTAATGGTTAACGAACATACTGTTTCCGTGGATGGTGAATTTTTGCCTCCTGAAACGATGATTGTTCAACATTCTTTTAACACCTTCAAAGGTGGCCATTAAGATGTCACTATACTTATATATGATATATAATATGTTTATGTTTTCCTTAAGCTTCTGTTTTTTTTATTTTTGATCATACCTTTATGGTTTCCATTATGGGTAAACGCGATATCTTCATTTAAGGAAGTGCGGACTACCGCCCCCTCAAAGTGATTTGATTCGTTAAATACAATATGTGGGACGTATAAAGGATGGAACTATGATATTATATCTGATATTATACTATAAGTATAATATACCTTTATATAATTATGATTCCATTCTATAAAATACGAAATAGAAATGAAAGTAGCGTTCATGCGTACGTACGGCTTACCGTCTCCATGAACGGTGCATTTCATTTCTTACCTCTAAATGATTATGTAATATTATAAATGCATGCATGTACTGGATATATATGACATATATTATATCTACATCATGAATACCATTATGGATATAAATTATACATGAACAACTTGTAATTATAAAGGGTTTATTTTTGACTCAAGTACCAATGATCGTTAAAATGACCGTTATTAACTTAAATAATTACATAGTGTTCATGAAATGGTAATAAGTGATATAAAATGAATAATAAACTTGAAAAAGGTTCTTAAGCAAGTATAAATTAACTCAAGTTTATTATTCAGGACATTAAAGAATGATCGAGTCAAGTCAGACCCGAGGTATGGGACTTCTTCTCAATCTCCTTTCATTAAGGCATATTTTGTTTTATACACAACCTTATTTTATACGGTGTATAAACCCCTTTGACTTTTACATTTATTCAAAAGGAATATTTTTTACGAAGCATTTACTAAACGACAAAAGGGAATGTTTTTGTCGTACGTATGCGGCGACAACGACTTCTCCGTCGTCGTGACCATTATTTGTGTTTCGGCTTCCTCTACAAGCCATACCTTCTTTTTAAAAGAAAAAATAAATACCATGTTTTAATTTTCATTTATATTGGTATCGAAAATGGTTTTCATAATGTTTTTATATCAATGTGATGTATTGATATCTTGTGATTTAAAGGTGGAAATGTTATGTTTCCTTTATGCATGTTTTATGTGATATGATTATGTTGAGGTTCTTGGGCATTATTATGAAAACGGGTGGTTCTGTGATAAACTAAGGGTGGGTGAGCCCGATATAGCTCTCCAATGCATTGGGTAACATGAAGGAGTGTAACGTTAAGGTTTCTCTGAAGAGATTTAGGGAATATACTGTGATGGGTATTCCAAACGTAACCAAGAGGGTTACTCCCTACATAAGAATGTTATGAATGCCTCAAGTTACCTTTATGTCTTATGATTTCTATGATTTATTCATGATTTGAAGAGGTATGTTAAAGTGCTTATGTTTTATGGGTAAAGTATGATCTCATTATTATGTATATATGTACCCATGATTCCTTTCCATATTTTTATATCCCTTACTGAGATTTTTATGCTCATCCCAAGTTTTTTGAAATGTTTTTCACAGGTCAAGGAAAAGGTACATGATATGATGATAGTGTCAAGGAAGTGTCAAGAAAGATTCCATGTTTTATTTTTAAATATGTTTCCATTGATGGGAATGAAGAATACTATCTTTATGTAACCACTTTGTTTATATGTGGAATGTAATGCACGTTTTATGATCTAATTCTCTAGAACTCTAAACCCGAAAAGATCCTCAATGTGTAATCTTGTAATAACTCAAGATTAAGTAAGGTTTAAGGCTGGGGCCTTAAAGTTGGTATCAAAGGTCGGTTTAGATAACTTTAGGAGTTAGAATTCTTTTAAATGATTATCCAAAAATATTTTTTTAAAATGATATATCATTTGAAGATTACCATGTTTCTTCATCTAAGACATGTTTGTTCAAAATGGTTTTCCGTAGAGGAAATAGGGAAGCAGTGCTAGGAATGCATACAGAAGGAAATAACCTTCCGAATCAGCATCCTGAGATGGTCAGAATTGGAACTGAACAGTTTTTTGCAGTGATGGCACAGTTGAATCAGGCTATAAATGGTGGTGGTATCCATGCACGAGATCAGCCAGATCAACCGGAGAGGAACATGTTAGTGGTGGAACATTTCATGAGGCAACATCCCACATCATTAAGAGGATCATCTGACCCTGTGCTAGTTGAAGGGTGGATTAAAGCACTGGAGAAGATTTTCGATGTCATGGGGTGTTCAGACAATCAAAAGGTTAGTCTTTCTATTTACCATTTGGAGGGTGAGGCAGATCAGTGGTGGTCGATGGTTAAAAATATCAGGGACGCTGATGAGATTGATGCTCTCGACTGGGATGAATTCAAAGGTATGTTTCTTGAGAATTATTTTCCTAAGGCTGTTCGACTTAGGATGGAAAAGAAATTCTTTGAATTGAGGCAAGAGGAAGACTCATTGGATACCTATGAAGAAAGGTTCACTCGATTGTCAAGGTATGCTCCAAATTTTATCCGAGACCTTGATAGTAAAATCAATCGTTTTTACTCAGGATTAAAGCCAAAATATCGAAGGGCATTAGCTTCTTGTGAGTTTAAAAGTTATGAAAATCTTGTTCGATGTGCTGAGAAGGTGGAAATGGAGTTTTCTGATGATCAAGTGTTCTATAACAACTAGCAGAAGAAGAGACTGAGGTGGCAGGAGAAAGGTAAGAATTCTTCAAAAAAGTCTGATGGTAAGAAAAATAAGTTTCCAGTTTGTGATAAATGTGGCAAAAGTCATGTGGGGGAATGTCTTCTGAATCCTGGAAAGTGCTACCGATGTGGTAATATGGGACATAAGGCTCGTGATTGCACTGAAAAGGATCAAGGTGAAGGTAAGACCAAATTTGATTTATAGTTAGTGAAATGTTATAAGTGCAATGAGATGGGTCACTATGCAAACGAGTGTCCGACAAAGATCTTGAGTGATGGGAAGCAGTTGGACTACAAGCAGAAAGGGGTGGCGAAATCCTTTGCAACTACTTCGGCAGATGTCAGGCCATCAAATGAAGTTGTATCAGGTACTTTGTTTGTTTTTTCATATTATTCCAGTGTGTTGTTTGATTCGGGGTCTACACATTATTTCATCTCTGAAACCTTTTCTAGTAAAATGGGAATACCATCTCAATAAATGACTCCTGAACTTTTGGTAAAAACACCAGGGGGAATGTTGAGGCAAAAAGAATTTATAAGAATATTCCTATCCTTATCTATGGAAAGAACCTACTTGCAAACCTTATTGTTATACCTCTAGTAGAGTTTGATGTTATCCTGGGTATGGATTGACTCTCTATTTACCTTGCTAAGATTGACTGTAGAGCTAAAGAAGTTTATTTTCAGAAAGACTTTCAGTTTGTGTACAAGAATGAACCCTTACTGTTGATAACTTATCAAGAGGCCGAGAAACTTGTAAAAGATGGAAATGAATGTTACCTTGCATACATCGTTGAAAATAAAGGAACTATTCAGATTAATGATGTGCCAGTGGTAATTGAGTAACCTGATGTTTTTCCTGATGAGTTGCCTGGAATAACACCAGATCGAGAAGTTGAGTTTACTGTTGACATAGTTCCTGATGCTAAGCCAATTTCAAAACCCCCTTATCGAATGGCTCAAATTGAACTTTTAGAGTTGAAGGAGCAATTGCAAGATTTATTAGAGAAAGGTTTCATTCGACCTAGCACATCACCTTGGGGTGCTCCTGTTTTATTTGTTAAAAAGAAAGATGGTTCTATGAGACTTTTCATTGATTATAGAGCCTTGAATAATATCACTGTTAAGAACAAGTATCCTTTGCCTCATATCTATGATTTGTTTGATCATCTCCAGGGAGATCAGTATTTTTCAAATATTGACTTGAGATCGGGGTACCATCAGTTGAAGGTAAAGGAAGCAGACGTTCCGAAGACTGTGTTCCGTACAAGATATGGCCATTATGAATTTGTAGTAATGCCTTTTGGTCTAACCAATGCACCTGCTGTATTCATGGACTTAATGAATAGAATTTTCCATGAGTTATTGGATAAGTTTGTGGTGGTTTTCATTGATGATATTTTGGTGTTTTCTAAAAAGTAAAGAGGAGCATGAAAGACATTTAAGGGTTATCTTGCAAACCTTAAAAGAAAAGAAACTGTATGGAAAATTCAGCAAGTTTGAGTTTTTGTTGCAACAAATTTCTTTCCTTGGTCACATTGTTTCTAAAGATGGAATAACTGTTGATCCTGAAAAAACAAAAGTTGTGGAAGAATGGCCAAGACCCACAAATTTAACCGAGATTCGTAGCTTCCTTGGTTTGGCAGGCTATTACCGAAGGTTTGTTAGAAATTTTTCACGGTTATCTAGTCCAATGACTAAGCTAACTCGGAAGGGTGTTAAGTTTATCTGGACAAAAGAATGTGATGATTGTTTTCAGGAATTGAAAAGAAGATTGGTGAATTCTCCAGTATTGGCACTACCTTCCATAAATGGTGAGTTTGTTATATACAGTGATGCTTCATTGAAAGGACTTGGTTGCGTCCTAATGCAAAATGATCAGGTAATTTCTTATGCTTCACGACAGTTGAAAACTCATGAGGTAAATTACCCTACACATGATTTGGAATTAGCTGCTGTTGTTTTTGATTTAAAAATTTGGAGGCATCATTTTTATGGAGTAAAGTGTGAAATATATACCGATCACAAAAGTTTAAAGTATATATTCACTCAGAAAGAGTTAAACATGAGACAGAGGAGATGGCTGGAATTAATCAAGGATTATGATTGAACAATTCATTACCATCCGGGAAAAGAAAATAAAGTGGCTGATGATTTGATTCGAAAAAGTAATGCTTCATTAGAAATGTTGCGTTTGGAATGTGATCCTTTGGTTAAGGATTTGATGAACTTTGGCATTGAAGTTGTTGGTGTAGTAAGTTCTTCTTTTTTATTTCAGGTATCAGTGAGATCATCTCTATCAGATAGATTCAAGCAAGCACAGAAGCAAGACAGTGAGTTGCAGAAAAAGGTAGAGCTGGTTCATAAGGGTAAGTTGCCTGAATTCAACATTGATAATGATTGTGTTTTGAGATTTGGGAAGAGATTGTGTGTGCCTTGTGATTCACAGTTGAAGAGAGAGTTGTTATGTGAAGCTCATAGTTCTCCGTTTTCAGTTCATCCCGGCAGTACTAAGATGTATAGAGATCTTTGGGAGTATTACTGGTGGGATGAAATGAAAAGAGATATTGCTGACTTTACTATGAAGTGTTTGACTTGTCAACAGGTTAAAGCAGAGCGGCAGTTACCGAAAGGGATGCTTCAGCCATTACCAGTTCCAGAGTGGAAATGGGAGAATATATCCATGGACTTTGTTGTGGGATTACCAAATACATCTCAAGGTAATAATGCAATCTGGGTTATTGTTGATCGCTTGACAAAATCAGCTCATTTCCTTGCTATACGAGATAATTTTTCCCTGGATCAACTTTCCCGTTTGTATCTTAAAGAGGTAGTAAGGTTACATGGAGTTCCTCTCTCCATTGTATCGGATCGTGATCCCAGGTTTACTTCTAACTTTTGGAAAGGCCTTCAGAAGTCATTGGGTACTGAATTAAATTTTAGTACAGCTTTTCATCCTCAATCAGATGGGCAGTCAGAACGAACAATTCAGACCTTGGAGGATATGCTACGTTTTTGCTCTATGGATTATCAGGGAAGTTGGGACCAACATCTTTCTTTGGTTGAATTTTTATATAATAACAGTTTTCATTCCAGTATACAGATGGCACCATTTCAGGCATTATATGGGAAGCGGTGTCGAACTCCAACTTTCTGGGATGAAGTGGGTGAAAGGAAGTTGATGGGACCAGAATTGGTAGAAGAGATGACAGAAAAAGTTCAGCTGATTCAGAAGCACATGAGAACAGCTCAGAGCAGGAAGAAGAGTTATGCGGATAACCGGAGGAAGGATCTATCTTTTGAGGTAGGTGATCATGTTTTTCTCAAGGTTTCTCCTTGGAAAAGTGTGATGAGATTTGGTAAGAAAGGAAAGTTGAGTCCAAGGTTTATTGGACCATATAAAATTCTGGAGAGAATTAGATCAGTTGCTTACCGAGTGGCTTTACCTCTGAGTTTATCTCAGGTACACAATGTTTTTCATGTTTCGATGTTGAGAAAGTACATGCCAGATCCATCTCATGTTTTGAGTCCAGAGGTAGTTCAGCTGGAAGAGAATCTATCTTACGAGGAACCACATGTCCAGATTCTTCACCACAGGGAGCAGATATTGCGGAATAAGGTGATTCATCAGGTAAAGGTTTTATGGAAAAGTCATATGGTTGAAGAGGCAACATGGGAATCTGAAAATGCAACGAGGGATAAGTACCCCCATTTATTAGATAAGTAAATAAATTGCGGGGACGCAATTTTCTAAAGGGGGGAAGGATGTAACATCCCAAGTAAGTAATGAATAATAGATATTTTTATCTATGTCTATTAATGAATTATATAGTGTTTTAGAGGCTTAAAATGAAAATAAATTCAATCTTAAGCATGGAATACACTAATATTCTTAAAATATTGTTTTATTGCCTTTTGATGGCAAACCCTTTTTAAATCAATCTTTTGAAAATTTTATAATCTATATTTGTAAAAAATAAACATATTCATTATGATTGGGACATTTAATTTTACATTGGATAAATTTTTGGTATTTTTCTAACAATGTTCATTTTTTTATGAATAGTGAAAAATACTGCATTTTACATCAAAACTGCTTCTTAATCTAATTTATTTATATGATTATATTATCTTTTGAATTGGTCTTAATGTGTAATATGAATATATTTTTACCATTTAATCCAATGTTGGTCATTGGAATCAATTTCACTTTGAAATTAGACTTAAACTGGTGTCAATCTTTTGATACTTATTGTTTTATAAAAACACGTTATTTGCTCTGACAGCGGAAATTAATTATTAAATTAATTAATGTGACTTATATGTTTTGAATTTTGTAAAATAGACTTCATTTTTGAATTCGGAATATCAAATATAGCTTAGGGTGAATTTTTTGTAATTTTCTAAAAAACTTCAATTTTTTGATGAATAGTGAAACCACTAAGTGGTACTTATAAAAACTGATTTTCCGTTTAAATAAAATTTTGTCATCATTGTGTTTTGAATTTAAAAAATATGACATACATGGTTGTCATTAAGAAGTAAAATGTGGTTCAATGAGATTAAAATAATTTTTTGGTGAATAGTAACTTATTAAGTTTTTAATCGCGATTAGAGGTAATTAGTGTAATTTAAGGTAAAAATGATATTATAAAAATATGAAAACACCATGACACTTGTCCTACCCCTATTTTATGAGTCATTTCCGACCAAGACAACCCATGGGTCGATTTAGGGGACCCTATGGAGCCACTTGGGTGAGATAATGACTTTAATGCCTTTTTTTAAATAAAGGTGAAAATGACACTAACATAAATTGTTTTACTAAAACAATTTTTAGAAGGGTTTATACTAATCATATTTTTGTCTATAAATATTCATTAGAAAGATAAAAAGATTTACTACGTCATATTATTTTTTTTATAATTTTTAGACATTAAATAAATTAAATTTTTTATGACATCATGATGATGCAGCGATGACCTCATTATTTAACGATTTAAATAAAATGGAAAGATAATGTAAAATCTAAACCCTAAACATGGCCAAAAACTATTGGATGGGTGGATTTAGAACCCGTATCACCTTATCCTCGAATTATATCAATTTGGGACCTTTTGAATCCGAAAATCATTTTAAAATAAAGTAACTTATCTTTACTTTCCAAGAGTGCCCCTCCTCTCCTCTTATAAAAGGCCCCCACCTCTACCTCCATACCCACACTTCCAAAGCCTTTGGCTCGGCCAAACCCTGCCCATTTTGTCTCTACAATTCCCTCTCTTACTCCTTGAAGCCTCACTTTGGGCAGAATTCTTCCCAAGGAAGCCTTTGAGCTCAAACCAAAGGGAGTTACCCGATTTTAAGGTAATGTCTTATTTTGAGTCCTTTTGTTTTATTTTGATTCTCCAACACCCTAAACACTTTTTATTATTTTATTTTGTAACAACTCCAGTATCCTCAATATACTAGGATGTTTTTATAATATGGATTATAGCTACACTAACACACACCTACATCTAATGGTTAAAGAACATACTGTTTCCGTGGATGGTGAATTTATGCCTCCCGAAACGATGATTGTTCAAAATTCTTTTAACACCTTCAAAGGTGGCCATTAAGATGTGAATATATTTATATATTATATATAATATATTTATGTTTTCATTAAGCTTCTATTTTTTTATTTTTGGTCATACCTTTATGGTTTCCATTATGGGTAAACGCGATATCTTCATTTAAGGAAGTGCGGACTACCGCCCCCTCAAAGTGATTTGATTCGTTAAATACCATATGTGGGACGTATAAAGGATGGAACTATGATATTATATATGATATTATACTAGAATTATAATATACCTTTATATAATTATGATTCCATTCTATAAAATACGAAATATAAGTGAAAGTAGCGTTCATGCGTACGTACGGCTTACCGTCTCCATGAACGGTGCATTTCATTTCTTACCTCTAAATGATTATGTAATATTATAAATGCATGAATGTACTGGATATATATGACATATATGATATCTAAATCATTAATACCATTCTGGATATAAAGGATACATGAACAACTTGTAATTATAAATGGTTTATTTTTGACTCAAGTACCAATGATCGTTAAAATGACCGTTATTAACTTAAATAATTACATAGTGTTCATGACATGGTAATAAGTGATATAAAAGGAATAATGAACTTGAAAAAGGTTCTTAAGAAAGTAGAAATTAACTCAAGTTTATTATTCAGGATATTAAATAACGATCGAGTCAAGTCGGACCCGAGGTATGGGACTTCGTCTCAATCTCCTTTCATTGAGGCATATTTTGTTTTATACACAACCTTATTTTATACGGTGTATAAACCCCTTTGACTTTTACGTTTATTCAAAAGGAATATTTTTTATGAATCGTTTAATAAACAAAAAAAGGGAATGTTTTTGTCGTACTTATGTGGCGACAATGACTTCTCTGTCGTCGTGACCGTTATTTGAGTTTCGGCTTCCTCTACAAGCCATACCTTCTTTTTAAAAGAAAAAAATAAATACCATGTTTTACTTTTCTTTTATTTTTGGAATCAAAAATGGTTTTCATAATGTTTTTATATCAATGTGATGTATTGATATCTTGTGATTGAAAGGTGGAAATGTTATGTTTCCTTTATGCATGTTTTATGTGATTTGATTATGTTGAGGTTCATGGGCATTATTATGAAAATGGGTGGTTCCGTGATAAACTAAGGGCGGGTGAGCCCGATATAGCTCTCCAATGCATTGGGTGACGCGAAGGAGTGTAACGTTAAGGTTTCTCTGAAGAGATTTAGGGAATATACTGTGATGGGTATTCCAAACGTAACCAAGAGGGTTACTCCCTACGTAAGAATGTTATGAATGCCTCAAGTTACCTTTATGTCTTATGATTTATATGATTTATTCATGATTTGATGAGGTATGTTAAAGTGCTTATGTTTTATCGGTAAAGTATGATCTCATTATTATGTATATATGTACCCATGATTCCTTTCCATATTTTTATATCCCTTACTGAGCTTTTTATGCTCATCCCAAGTTTTTTGAAATGTTTTTCACAGGTCAAGGGAAAGGTACATGATATGATGATAGTGTTAAGGAAGTGTCAAGAAAGAATCCATGTTTTATTTTTAAATATTTTTCCATTGATGGGAATGAAGAATACTATTTTATGTAACCACTTTGTTTATATGTGGAATGTAATGCATGTTTTATGATCTAATTCTCTAGAACTCTAAACCCAAAAAGATCCTCAATGTGTAATCTTGTAATAACTCAAGATTAAGTAAGGTTTATGGATGGGGCCTTATACTTTATAAGGATATAAATTCATCATGGTAGGTATAATTGTAACACCCATTGGGTTTGGTAAAGATCACTTTTAAGGTTTAAGAATTTGTAATTTTAATTCTGGGAATTATGGGGGTGAACCTAAGTTTTCTATAAATTTTTCTAGATTTCAGAATGTGGTTGTTCCATGGAGTGGTTGTTTGTGACATGAAGTGGACTCATTATGGTATGGTCAAGGTTTTTGTGTCATAGTGCCACTGGGGATTATTTTTAGGTAAACTTATATTTTGAGAACCACTACACCATGGAGAAGGGGTTGAACTATATCCCCATTGTTCATGTGATCCCTATAGTGTGAAGGTAGGAGGCTTTAGCACAATAGCCCAGGGGTAGTATTTGGTCAGTTATTAAAAATATAACACCCTTGTTGTATGGAGTATGAGGATACGATGTATTGTATCACTTGGTAAATTAGATTTGTGGCATGTGGCATGTCATGGATCATGGACACAATTTAAACCGAATGGTTGTGGCATTTTCTCAAGTCTTGCATCATAGTCTCTCACTCTGACAGACCATCTTTTTCCATGGTGGTGGAATCTAGGTGCATAATTTTGATGGATACAATGTGTTCTAAGAGGCTTCATTAAGTTCTTCTATTATAAAGTATACTTATAAATAAACAGACACCCACAAAACAACCATTTTTCATCCTCTCTATCTCAAACTTAAGGTACCCTAGAGATCTCTTTGAAGTCCTTTGAATACCTTCTTATTTAGATTCTAAACCAAGTATTGGGAGATTTATTCATGGTGGTTCCTCTATTTTCTTGAGTTAGGTGTCTCTATAATAAGGTTTTAACACATAAATTTCTTTAAGTTGTTTTATTATTCCTTTGGTTTATTTTTATAAAAAATAATGGATTTGACATCAAGGAGGATGGGGTTCATGAGATACATTTTTAAAAGGGGATTTAATTTAAAAATATTTTTGAATCTATAATGGGTTTTCATTCATATGAGTGATACTTCTTCCCCGTGAAAATGATTTAAAAATTTAGATAATGGTTTTCAAAAGCATTTTTGAAAGAAACATAGATTACTAACCATATGTGTTTTAGGAAATGGACATATGGAACCCAAATGAGTGTGGAACCACTAGGGGTTATTTTGTTGATATCGATAAACTATGGAAGTACTCGTTAATGGTAAGATCAATGTTATGTCATCTATAGTTACTTTTCATTTCTAGTGCATATTCCTATTGGCTAGATCCCAAATCTAGTGTCGTGTTATTTATGTTTTTTTCTCTTACATGATTGTATATCTCATAGTTATTTATAACTTTCTTCATTTGGTGTACCAATGGTTATTTTGATTATTATTTCATGGTATCTAACATAACCTTTTAATATTTATTATTTTGTGAATATGAATGAATTTTTATGAAAACTAAAGGATGATTTATAAAATGGTTTAATCCTATGAAAATACTTTTCAAATATTATTTTTTTAAGTTAATGATAACAAATTTTTATTATTTGTAATAGTGTATATTATTTGGTAAAATCCTATCAGTATTTATTATCACATTCTAATTCTATATTTGGGTGATTGTAAATGTTGTTTTTGAGGCCTCAAGTAATGTTAAGGGAACTTTGTAGCATGAAAGTTTCTATTTTGGTTGTTTCCTTTATATAGGGATGATTTTGGGTTGACATATGGTCACATGGAGATTTTCTAGTCTTGTTTTGTTATATCTTTCTAGTTTATCATGTTTTTCATGACTTTTTATGTCTCATGTATGTGTTATTTTTTCCACTATGTATGTTGATTGTTCTTCAGTTATGCATGAGACTATTTTGGTTATTTATTGATACTCACATTATGGTCGGCCAACTCAGGTGATGTGTTGGAATGAATTTGGTGGGTTCATTACATCATGAATTCCTTTACATATATCTAAATTAATGTTGATAAAGTAAATAATCTTATTGAATTGGTTCTCTATATCCTTTGTAGAATTATTTCCATTAGTTTTTTGAAAGACTCATGAAAAATGATTTGGTGATATTTTCCCATTTCAATATTGTTATGGGTGATGGTTTCATTATCCCTTTTTTTACATTCTTCTTAAACATGCTGACATACCAAGAACCATTATGTGTTGTTAGTAGTCTCATACTTTATGTTTTATTACCAAAAGTGATCTTATGACAAACCGAATCAGGATTTCCTCTCAACCGGCACTTGACTTAACCAACCACGGGCCTGAAGTACATTCCCAACCCCCAAAAGCTAGAAAATATTTTTTGGGCATCATAGAATATGATTTGGGAAAATTTTCACCCTCATATACTAATATAATTAAATACTGGAAACAAAATTAATAAAATAACTAATAAGAATATAAACAAACCAAAGAATCTAATACAAAATATACAACTGAATCCAAATGAATATATAATGGAAGTAGATACATTAAATCTATATTGTAAAAACCAATATGACAAAGTGGTTGATTCAAATCCCCAAACTAAAATAAAATCTTGAACTCACCAAAAAACCTCATCATGAACCATGGTTACCACCCAAACCCAACATATCCCTTAGAATATAAACATAGTAAGAATTAATCTGAAGAGAACCTAGAATCTATAACAAATAGTTAGGAGATAAAAAACCCATAGGTCTCCACCCATAAATTATATGTAGTTTCTTATGTATAACATTCCATACATTCTAGTTTCAAATACAATAGAAAATATTGTTTTCATAATCTTTTTTAGAAGAAACCAAAAACATATAAAAATCATGTTAAAAATTTCTTCTTTATTCCCCTAAAACAAAAATAATTACTTATAAAACGTTTTTCCAAGGATGAATCCACTTTAAATAAACCGCCATTAAATAATTTCACATTAAAATCCATCTTATACACACCCCTTTTTCAAATAAAATATCACACCCAAAAAGTTGGTTTTTAGTTTTAAAGGTATTCCAAAACATGCTTGAAATACAAGTTTAGAAGTTAAACTAGACACAGTGGCCTAAAACCATATTTTAAATCCTATTCATATGATTTTAAAAATAAAAACATATCAATTTCAAGAAATTACACCTTTTAAAACCCATTCCTAAAACATTTTGGAAAGAAGCACTCAAAATAACCCCTAAAATGTAAAATAGTTAATATAATGCACTATATGATCAATGGGAAAATAAAAGAAAAAAAACCAAACAAAAAGGTTCCATGAAATTACATGATAAAAAAAGTATACAAGAAATTAAAATAATTAATCACCTAGAATGAGTCAAAAAATTATCCAAGCGTCATAAGAAACTCCACATGAATCCATCAATAAAAGACTCAAACAATCGATGAGGAAAATAGGTATAAGCTAATAAACCTATACACATCTCTAGTTTTCTTGTTGGATTATCTATATATACTTTTTAAATATAATGATTAAACCTATACCTCAATCCATAATAAATCTTGGTGCCCCAATCAGTCATTACCAACTCTAATTTTCTAGGAAAACATTCCTCAGAAAGCACATGTTCAATAGTTGTTATTTCACTAATATAGGTCCCATTATATCATTATATATTTCTATTTGCCTCAAAAAAATATCTTACCATGAAATAAACCACATGATGAACTCAAACATCAAAGTAAATCATTATAAATAAATCTCACCTAACCTCTAACACCCTTCCTTGAAAAACAATCTTAGAACATAACATGACCTCTACATGCACAAAGCACTACTCATAATAAAATTTGTTGGGTAGATACATGATGTATAAAGAGGGCCTCACCACATTCATTTAAAAATAATTTACCACAATTTTTGAAATGTAATTTTTATAAACATTACTAGAATTATAAGGAAACATACATATTTTTAAAATTAGTTTCATTAAAGTGTTAAAAAAATTAAGAAGTTATTTCCTTGAAATCAACTTAGAAATCAAGAATTCATTTAAAACCACTTTTGAAATATCCAAATCCATTAAAATGATTTAAAATAAAACTCAATTGGGTCAAAATTTTCCTTTTTAATCAAAGGATCCCATTTAAAAAACTAAAAATTATTTAATTAAAAATCAAATGGTGTGGAACTATGGAGACCCAATCTTTTCATATATAAATATTACATCTTTTGAGAATAATATTTAATATATTTAAAAAATACACACCTAAGGACCATAAAGGTTTAGTATCTTTGGAGACTATATATACCATCTTATTATTTCATGAATAATCTTCAATATCTCCCATTAGATCTTCTCATATAGTACTCTTCATAGACATACCCTAATGAAACCATTCATCATAACCTGGGGAAAGGAAGCATAAGAAAGGGTGAGCACAGTTCATCTATAAAAGAAAACATGGAAGATATCAATCGATTATCATATGAAATAATAAGATAATCATAAGGTTATGATATCATGAAAAAACTAACAATTTTCATGCCAAATCAATCATGGATCATAAACTTGGGTCATGGTATAAAAATTTATCATTTCAAAAGATATGAATCATAAGGGAGATTAATTATCATAAATAAACCACGAAACATATGTTCATGTCATAAAATTATGGAACCATCATATGTATAGAAACCATTTCATATATCAATGTTAAATAATGAGACCATCAAATCAAAGTGGATCAGGAATAATCACCTATTTCCCATAATGGATTAGTAATACCTACCTTTTTCCTATAGTGCATCAAGCTCATCTATTTGTTTTCCATAGTGGATCAAGCACATTACTTGTTTCCCATAATTACCCCATGAGATATAAAACATCACCCAATCCATTTTAGGGATATATAATTCTAGACCCACCCATAAAATAATAAAAACCGTACAAATGTGTTCTAAAATATCATTAAAAATTCATCATATCATCATAATATAACTTATGTAAATAAAATAAGTTTCCTCAAAATTTCATCAAATAATAAATGATTTAAAATAAATGGGTTTCATAAACATATCGTCATCATAATACAAAACCATACATATAAAAAAAATTGTATAAATGGATCATATACCTAGTAAAACATAATTAATATCAAATTATGTTATCATAGATGAAAATTTCCTTAAAAGATCACTGAAATATTTCTAGAAGAAAAATACCATTTTCATTTTGAAATAATTTCTTTAAAATCCAAAAAATTAAAAAACAATATATAAAAAAGTATTTTAAAAGATCCATGAAAACTATTAAAGGAAAATTCAATGAATATAATGGTTATTGGGGTAATAAATTCAGTTTATATCATATACATTAAAACAAATATTCCATTCAAATATTTGGTAAAATGAAAAAATGTACCTCATTCAAAAAATAATAAGAATTCCCCTTCAAAAAAAATAATAAAAATTAAAACATTGTTAAAAATAACATTAAACTTTATTAGTATTATAGTAAAAAAATCTTGAAAACATGGACATAAAAGAAAAATATTCCCAACTGAATAGTATAACATTGTTGATTTTCTTTACAAACATTATTTCAGTATATTGAAAACTTAAAGTGTGTAAAATAAAATAGAAACATGTATTTTAGAAAATTAAAAACATGAGAATAAAAATAAAATTTATATAGTTGATAATAATCAAATAATTTCATCAATGGAAATTCAATCATAAAAAACCCTATTAAAATATGATTGAACCATAAATCTTTTATCACTTTGGTAACATTCAAATTGAAACCTCTTGAAAGAGATAAGAATTGATGGATTTGAATATAAAAATAATTTTAACGAAAATTGTTATAAAATAAATTCATTTATAGTTTTTAAAACATACAAAAGAAACAAGTGGTGAATATGGCATGTGTCTAACATAAATAAAAGTGAAACGGTAAACCCTTATCAATTTCATAACTTCCCAATCAAAACCCCTTGGATTATGTAACAAGAATTGTGACATAAGATACAATTAAGTATGAATTATTAATGAAATAACATGTAAAATGGTCATTATATACACCATATAAAATAAATTAGGCTCATAACATTAAAATATGCCTCAATGAAGGGAAATTGAGATGAAATCCTTTACCTCAAGTCTCATCCTTTTTGTATGTGCTCTAACCACCTATATAATAAATATAGATTTATTATACATATGTTACATAACTATATTAATATCTATCATACCATATATGATTTAATTATGACATATTATCACCCATTAATTTAAAAATTTGTTATTAAAACCACTATCCTTGGTGATAACTACTTCATTTTTTATGCATGTTTCGGTTCAGTAGTCACAATCCTTGTATTTTAATCATGGTTCCATTATCTATAGAATTATATTCATGATATAAAAATAATATATATATATATATATGTATTAATTATATATATATATATATCCAAATAATTTATATATATATAATTGAATTACATCATTCATGGAAACGGTTGGTCAAACGTACTCTTGAACGCAACCTCCATTTTTATTAAAATGGAACAAAAGAAATTTAAATAATAATTCACTTCTAAAGAAGCATTATTATGTCATATATATTATATATATTCATTAAATCCATCCTTATTACCATCCTTGTAAAAATAAAATCACATCATATCACATCACTTCGTGGAGGTGGTAGTCCACACATGTGCACAAGTGGCGTTATCATTTTACAATGGATGTAAAGGTAAGAAGGTAGATAATATATTATAATTACCAAAGAATAATTATGTAATAAATAACATATATAAATACTTAATCTATCATTATAACCATCCAAGTATGTTGGTGATGAAAAATGAATAGCATCGTGATGTGGAGACGTTAAGACGTACGTACACAGGAGTATTGTTTTCACTTTCCATAAAATGAAAGGAAGGTGGATAAATGTTATTCCATCATCATAATAAAAATAAAGTATATTTAAGATAATAAATTAACTATTTTATAATTGATAAAAGTTATTTATAATAGTTTTGTGAATAAATAAAATTTTAAATGCTTGGTTAAGAGTTATACCTCTTCGTTGAGAACCCTCTTTGGGATTACACCTTAATCCTTGAATGGATAACCTTTTTAAATACCATAAGCTTAGGATGTGTTGAATGATTAAATAAAGGTATTATTTAAGGGACTTTATGATCTATAATGATAAAAAAATTTGAGGAATAGAGGATAATAGATTGCCTTTTATAAGTGAGGGAAGGAGCACTCTTGGAATTACTAAAAAAATAAAGTATAATTGATTCATTCACATGAAAAATGATTAAAAATGGATATAGACTCAAATAAAAATGAGTATGATGTCAAAATATCATCAAATAATGAAATTTAGACATGTTTTTGTGTCATTTTAAACCTTATATTTTTTATTAACCCCATTGTTGACCAATTTTAACCTTAATCGCGGTAATGACTTTTTAAATAATAAAGGGTTATAATTTTACATATAAGTTGAAAATTGGATTGTAAATATATAAGGGATAAAATTTTAGACCGTATAACTCCTACCTTCTCCTATTTTAATTTTTTAAATAATTTAACATATTATTATTTTCATAAAATATCATTAGTGTAATTTTTCAAAACTATTCATTTAATCTCAATTTAAATACAACATGACAGAAGTAGAATTTTAAAATTAACGAATCATGAAACTATAATATATTATATTATTCTTTAAAATTAATATAACACAATAATTCACTGAATATTTATTAATTTTAAAATTATTAAATTTGTTTATTTTATTTTTCTATAAATTGAATAAATATTGTGTTGGCATTGTGTAATAATTTGAGGTAATTAATAAATTACTAAAAATTATAAATAAATTAATGTGATCAAAATTATTATTTTATAATTTATATAAACATTTATAAATAAAATTAACATTTTTTAACCGTATGTAAAAAAAATAGAAATATTAATGTCATGAGATTTAAATTTTTTATTTATTCTTTTTTTAAATTAATATAAAAGTTATAATCAAATAAATAAATAAAAAAGTGACCATATATTCAATAAATTCATGTAAATGGTTAAAAAACTCATAAAAAAGGATAAAGGCAATTGCTATAAAAATTTTAAATCCTTATCCAAAATTATAAACTCTATTTTACCTGTTTTACCCTTACAAGTGTGATAAAATATTATTATGATTACTAATCATATTAGAAAAAAATAAAAGGGAAATATTTACCAAATTATATCATAATATTTCTAAATATGGAATAAATTTATCAAGATTAAATTTATATAAGTGGTTGAAATTCACTTTAAATTGAGTGTGCAAAAAGCGATGAAACCCATTTTTTTGGAAAACTACATTTTTAAGCATAAAATTAGATATATCTTCTTATCTCATGTCTATAAAACATATTTTAGTGATTTTAAATAATTTTGTTGAACATATAATATATAATTTTTATTAATATCATACACTAATAGTAATTAATTTATTTAATTCTGATAAAAATGCATTGTGATCATAAAAATAGTTTTTTTAGAAAAAAAAATATCTTTTACTTCCGAATAATTTTTAGTTTCATTTATAATAAACTGATAACCAATGAATTCAATATATATATTTTTAAAATATAAATATTTCATAATTTATATTTTCCTATTCATACCCTTCAATCCAATGGCTAGGTGATAATTTTATACTTCATTGTGGTTTATTTAGATTTAGAGTTGTGTATATCTTATTATATTAAAAAAATTAAATTATTAAAAGAGAAATATATCATTAAATCATGGGGTGATACATTTTACACCCTTAGGATGAATTTATCCATCAAAATAAGATCATATAAGACAAAAAATTGAGGATATATTTGTTTTATCATAACTTTGAGTTCCCAAGTAACTTCCTATAAATTATGGTTTCACTAAAAAAACATAGACCAGGTGAGTGGTCTTGTTTCATAGCACTTCACTCTATGATTCAGAATCACTGTTGTTTCTTCCACATAAGATAGATATTTCTCTAATGGTACGACCTCTTAGTTTAGAACATTCCAAGGATAATTTATGTACTTCCTCAGGAAAGATACATTAATTACATCTTAAACTTGAGAAATATTTGATGTAAGTTATAAATGATAATCCACCATCCCAATATGTTCAAGAATTTTAAAGGTAATAATATACCTAGGGATATATTTACTTAATTTTGTATTATAATGACCCTCTTATATGGATAAATTCACAAGAATACCCTTTCATTGGAATCAAAATCCAGATCTGATCAATGATTGTGAGCATAAATTTTTTTATGTCTTTGAGCTACTCTTATGTGTTCCTGAATAATTATAACAATATCTACCATTTCCTCATATATATCTGGTCTAAATATGTATCTTTATCTAAATTTATACCATTATGTAGGAGTTATACACTTCCAAAAATGGAGGGATTCATAAAGATCCATTTAATTCTATAGTGAAAGTTATTTTTGTAAGAAAAATTGACTATTAGGAGTTTATCCCTACCACATTTGAATTATAGATTACATAATATCAACATGTACTCCATGGTTTTATTGGTTCTCTCGAAATGACCATATATTTGAGGATGATAATTAGTGCTAAAAATTAACTTTGTATACAGATCATGCTGAAGACTTCACCATAACTTTTAGGTAAACCTCACATCTCGATCAGATATAATAGAATATGAAACTCTATGAAATATCACTAATTCCTTAATGTGTAACCTAGAAATATGATTAAGATAGAAAAATTATCTAATTGAAATTAAGTGTGATGACTTCATAAGGTGATCTACTAAAACCAAAATAACATTGTTCCCTTTAGATTTTTTGGGAAGTATGACAACAAAATCCATGGTAACGTTTTCCCATTTACATTATAGTATTGGTAAAATTTGTAACATCTGATTAGACTTTTATCTCTTAAACTTTCCTTAGAAAACTAGGAATAAAGATACATATTGTACAATTTCCCTTTTCATGTAGTCCTGCTAGAAATACTATTTTAGATCTATATACATATTTGTACATCCATGATGTATTGAGAATGATGAACTATGAGATTCATATAACAGTAACTTAATCTATTCTAGTATTTATGGGACACATACTATATTATGTAATCTTATCATTCCATCATTTTCATTGTTGAAATCAGGAACACTCTTTATTTTCTTATCAAGTTCTACATTTTCCATTTGTTCCTATTTAATCTTCACATGGATATATGGTTTAACTTTCATCCAAGAAAGATATGATATGCCCCCTTTACATTGGATTTCAAGTTCCATATTCAATAAATCCATAATTATTGGATCTCTTTTAAACCTCATTATTCCCAAACTAGCATGTTCTTTCAGACTCAAATCATCATTCACCTTATTCGACTTCCTAAGTTTGTAATGTATTGAGAAGTCATAATCCATAATAAATTCAAACCATCTTCCTGAGATCATATTATACTCTTTCTATGTTAATATACACTTCAATATTTTTATGATTTCTATATATGTCACTTTTTTCACAATAAAGATAGTACTTACATATCTTTAATAAGAAAATTAATTCGTCTAGCTCCAAATCTTGAGTCGGGTAATGTTTCTCATGTATTATCAATTAGCATGACGCATTGGCTATAACTATGTCATTCTAAAGGAGGACACATCCTATTAACTTCTTTTATTAATCACTATAGATCAAAAACCTCTATCCACTACATGGTAGTGTGAGTACAAGTGTAATGACCAAGCTTCTCTTCAGTTCCCTAAAATTCTCTTCACTTTTGTCTATCCATAAGAACTTGAAACCCTTATGAGTCAACCTTTTGAGTGGATTATAAATTCATGAGAAATCTCTCAAAAAGTTTCAATAAGATATTGAAACCCCAAGAAAACTATGGATTTCATTTTTCATGGTTGGTCTAGTCTATTTCTCAATAACCATTACCTTTAAAGGATCCACCAATATACCCCCACTTGATATTATATAAACTAGAAATAAAACATTTAGAATCAAAAAATTCACACTTGGAAAATTTTCCTACAATTTATCCTTCATTAGGGTCTTTATCACAATTCTAAAATAATATTCATACTCTTCCTTGATCACAGAATATAATATAATATCACCTATAAATACTACCACAAAATGAACATGGAAATCTCCAAATACTTTAATCATTAAATTTATAAAGGCAATAGGGGAATTAGTATGTCCAAAGGGTTTCACTATAAATTCATAGTATCCATACCTCATATGGAATGATATATTGGGTATATCCTCCCTCTTAAATCCCAGTTAATGATATCTTGAATGAAGGTAAATCATAGAAAATTATTTTTATCTTCATAATTGATCAAAAAAATCATCAATATGGGGTAAAGAATACTTTTTCTATATAGTGATATTATTAAGTTCCTAATAATCAATTAAAATATTCCCTAACCAATCATTCTTCTTAAAAAAATAATAGGTTCACCCAATGGAGTTTCACTTGGGTGTATGAAACCCTTATCAATATTCTGGTAGAGTTTATTTTTCAATTTCTATAACTCAATTGGGTCCATTTTATAAGGATCCTTTAAAATAGGTGTAGCACTCAGTGTGAGTTCTATTGAATACTCAAATTCATGATTCAGGGGAATACTATGAAACTATTATGGAATGACATCAATAAAATCCTATAAAATAGGTGTATCTTCAATGTTGATTTTCTCTTCAACCATCCAAGATAAATTGCCTTCATGGATATGAATTAAGACCGACAAGATAGACATAATTTTTATTTGAATTTTTTATTCATCCTTGAATGGATAAATGATCAAATACTCATTTAGAATTAAAAATGTGACTTCCCTTCCCTTAAAATTTATATGGGATCTATATAAATAAAGTCAATCCATGCCTATAATCACATAAAAATAAAGGGATAATCAAAATATTTTCAGGAAGCACTTTCCCAAATACTTTAATCAAAGAGAAACTATAGATTTGATATTCGACCATCATACCATTAATAGTTTTCATCATTAAATCAACATCTAATCATTGATCTGGTAATTTATTACCCTTTATAAATTCTTTATATATAAAATATTGGGTATATATATAATCAAATAATACATTAGTAGTTATATATTTTATTATAAGTGTAACTTTCACAACATCATTCTCATAACCCACTTCGAAAGTTATGATCACTTGATATTCCCCTTTGTCTTTGAGCATGTGAGGCTATTTAAAGCAATAATCATTATAAACCTTTGGGTTCTTTAATTGGTTTACATAATTACCATACTCCTTTAATTTTATTCAGTGTATCATAGGTGGTGCATTAGTTAGAGACTAATTTTCCTCCATTATATTAACTGAACAATTCAACACCTTTCAATATTCACATGATTTATGGGTAAACATTAGACATTTAAATAACCTCCCAGTTCTTTTCATGAAATTCCCATCATTTTTCCCACATTTTGGACATGTAGATGGATGATATTTCTTTATTCCATGTGATTTATTTGAGTTTTCATTAGACTAGATCTTTCTTTTCCTTTTCAAACCATGGGAATGGTGGGAGTCTGTAATTTCAATTTCTACCCTAATTTCACATCGAATGATTCTTTTTATAGCTACTAAAGTCACTTCTGGATAACAATTTTTATATGCATGGTTTTATTCCACCAAATAATTGATCAATATTTCTTTCAGGGATAATTATTCAACCATAAGCATACCTTTTACATCTTGTAAAAGTTGCATCATAAGTACCAATGTATTCATCCTCCTTTTTATTAATCATAATTAATTCCTTCTACATATTTATACATAGAATATGAGTAAATTACTTATTGAAAAATATAATCATAAAATCATCCCATTTCACTGATTCAATTTATTCCTCTTATTTAATATTATTAACTAGGTTCCACCATTGAACTACTTCTCCTTCCAAATGATAAACATCTATGAAAAAATTCAAGTTCTTGGCATTGGAGAGTAGAAAATATTTTCTTAATGGTTCTGATCCATCACATAGCTACTAGTGGATTAGAAGATCTACTAAAATAAGGTGATATTACCGCATGAAAGACTCAAAAATATATTTCTACATCCTTTGAACATTCAGAATCTCATCATGATTCATTTCATAAGAAATTTGTGTGAGTATAAAAATAACATTCTACATTCCACCACTCATAATGTTTTTTTCTCAGGTGGAAAATCATTTCATTTTTCATTACATATGTTATTAGCTTGATGTATTTTTATTCCAACCAAAAACTAAAACAAAAAATCAAAGTGCAAGGATCAAAATATAATTATTAGAGTGAGCTATCAAATAATCATGAAATATCATTAATAGTGTGTCTAAACTATGAAATCTTATTATAATTATATGGAACCATAGGATTAACCTAGGTTATCCATGGTCATTACCAAAACTATAGAATTTTATCGTATACTTAGACTTATACCCAGGGTTTTCACCAATGTTTTCTAATCCTAATATCTAACTATTTACTAAACTTGTTCTCTGGTACCAACTATAGTGAATCATGTTTTTTATACACAAATATTATATAAGTTTAGTTGAGTATTCAATAAATTTAAAAAATACACATGCAATAGCCTTAAAGGATTTGTGTATTTGGGGACTAGATACACAATATTCTTATTTCATGAAGTATATTCAACATCTATCATAAATATCATCCCATGTAGTACTTTTTATATAAATACCTTACTTAAACCTTCCTTCATAACCTGGGGAAAGGAAATGTAATAAATGGTGTGCTCAGATGCTCAATAAGGTTAAACATAACATATATCAATCGATGATTATAGGAAATCATAAGATAATAATAAGGGTGTAATATCTTTAATATAACATTAAAATTTCATAAAAAATATATCATGGATTTTAAACCTAACTCATTGAATAAAACTTTATTATTTCAAAATACATGAATCATAAGGGTGATAAATCATCATAAATAAATCATGAACCATATTTTCATGTCCTAAAAGTCTATTTCCATTGTAGGTATAGAAAAAATTTCATATATCAAGGTTAAATATTAAGATCATAAAATCATAATGTATTAGGAATCATCACATTTTTCCCATATTATAATAATAATCCCTACTTGTTTCGTATAGTGGATCAAAAACATTAACTTTTATTCCAAAATGGATCAAGAACATCGACATATTTTCCATAGTGGATCAATTACATTGACTAGTTTCACATAATTATCTCATGTGATATAAAAAAAATTCAAATTCATTGTAGGTCTATATAATTCTGAGAACACCCAACACATATTTAAAACCATACACATGTGTGCCACAAGATCATAAAACATTCAACATTTCATTATAACATAACCCATCGAAATAAAAATGTTAGCATAAACATATAATCATTATAATAATAAACCATCCATAGGATTAATATGTCGGTTTCATTGGATCATATCCCTAGTAAAGGATAATTAACATCAAAGGATATTTTCATAGATGAAAATTTCTTTAAAATATCACTATAATATTTCTTGAGAAAAATAAATATTTTATTTTGAAATCACTTCATTAAAATCAAAATATTTCTAAAATATTATGGAGAAAAATTTCTTTAAAAATAATCATGAAAAATTTTAAATTAATATTCAAATAATTTAGTGGCCATGAAAGTGTGAAATTTAGTTCGTGTCGTGTACATTAAAAAAATATTCCTTTCACATTTTTGGGTAAAAAAACCAAAATACCTCATTCAGAAAAAGAAAAGAATATTACTTTGAAACATTTCTATAAAAATAAAAACATAGGTAAAAATGACTTCAAAATTTCTATGTATAATAGTAAATCATCCTGAAAATATTATAAATAAAACATCTACATGGAAGAAAAATATTCCGGATTAAATAGTAAAATATTTCTGATTTTCCTTAAAAACATTGTTTCATCTCTCTTAAGTACATAAATTGAATAAAATGATAGGAAAACATTAATTATCCAAAAATAAAATGAGTATAATACAAATTAACGTTATTTATTATATAAGTATCATACAATTTCCTCAATGTAAATACAAGCATAAATAATCCTGATGAAAAATTGTATAGAAACATAAATTTATTACCACTTAGGTAACTTTAAAATAAAAACCTCATGAAAGAGGGAACCTTATATGAATATGAATATTGAAATAATTTTTATGATAATAATTCTAAAATAAATCCATGGTCATTATATACACCATATAAAATAAACAAGTTGTGAATATGTCATGTGTCAAATAGAAATAAAAGTGAGATGAAAATCGCTTACCACTTTTATAATATCCCAATAAAAACCCCATGGATTAAGTACCATGAATTTTAACTTAAAAAAATTGAAGTATGATGGATTCATTACATAAACATTAAAAGGATAATTATATACACCATATAAAAAATTATGTATATCACATTAATATATGCCTCAATGAAGGGAAAATGGGACGAAATATCTTACCTCAAGTATCATCCTTATTTTATGTGTTCAAACATCGTGTATAATAAATAGTGATTCATTATATATTTATTCTATATAAATAATCATAAAAAATATATCATTTATGATTTATGTTTGAAATCTTATCACCAATTCATTAAAATTTTGTTATTAAAATCATTGTTCTTTGTGTGTAACAGCTTCATTTTTTATGTATGTTTTAGTTTTCCATTATCGGTTCTTGTACTTTGATCATGATTTCATTATATAAATAATTTGAATAATTATATAAATATCATATATATTAAATTTATATATATATATATATATTCATCTAAAAATAATAGATATATAAAAATGAATGGCACCATTTAGAGAGATGGTAGGTCATATGTATGCATGAACGTTGTTTTCTTTTTTCAACGGATGGAACAAAAGAAAAGTAAATAATAATTAAAATTTTCATAATAATTATTATATTATATATTTAATATATATATATATATATATATTTATTAAACCCATCCTTAATACAATACATGAAAAAATGAAATGAAAAATGAATCACATCACTTTGTTGAGGTGGTCGTCCACATGTACGCACGAGCGACATTATCATTTTCCAACAGATTGAAAGGTAAAAAGGTAGATAATATATTGTAATCACAGACGAATGATTATATAATAATATATCTAATATAAATTTTTTAACCTTAATTATAGATATCCAAGTGAAGTGCTGATGAAAAATTAATTACACCACTATGTGGAGGCGGTAATCCATATGTACGCATGAGCAATGTTTTCGCTTTCCATATGATGAAAAGAAGGTGTATAATGGTTGTAACATCATAATAATAAAAATTAAGTTTATTTTAGATACTAAAATTAGTATTTTAGAATTCATACCATAAATTTAGAGTATTTTAAAGAAGAAATATAATTGAAAACACTCGGTATAGGGTTATACATCTTCATTGAGAACCCTCTTTTGGATTACATATTAAGCTTTAAAGAGGTGGTATTTTTAAAATACTATAAGCTCTAAAATGTGGTGAATTAATATTTAAATGTATTATGGTAGGTAATTTATATGATATAAGGCTCAAAATGTGTGAAGAAGAGTAGATAATAGATTCCCTTTTATAAGTGTGGGGAAGGGAACCCTTGGAATTACTAAAAAGATAAATATGTAATTGATTCATTCTCAATAAAAATGATTCAAAAGGGACATATATTAAAATAAAAATAGTCTACTATATAAATATCATCAACCAATGTAATTTATAAAAATTCTCATGTCGTTTTAAACCTTATTGGTTTTATTAACCCCTAGGTTAACCAATTCTAACCTCATACACTGTAACGACTTTTTCAACATTAAAGGGATATAATTATACTTATAAGGCTGAAATTACACCATAAATGGAAAAGGGATGAAATTTAAAATTATATATTATCCAAATATTATTCTTTTAGTATTTTTATTATTTTTAAATAATTCAATGCAATATTATTTTCGTAAAATATCATTAATATAATTTTTGGGACTGTTCATTTAATTAGATGTTAAAGACAATAACACATAAATTTTATTCAAATATAAACCTTTAATAGGAGTATAATATGTTATATTAATCTAAAAAAATTGGTTCCCAATAATTCACCAAAATTGTATTACTTTTAGTATTTTTAAAATCATTTACTTTAGTATTCAATTAATTTAATAAATCATGTATTGGTGTTACATTAGCATTTAAGGTAATTATTAAATTATTAAAATTTATAAATAAATTTCAATGATAAAATAAATTAATTAATATTTCAAATAAATATTTTAAAATGGAGTTATCGTATTTTCATCCTTATATAAAAATTTTAGAAATATAAAATTCAAGAGAGGGATATTTTATATTTATTCTTTCCTAAAGGTCATAATCAATGAAATATGGAAAAAAGTTACCATATATTTTAGAATTTTGTGGAAATTTCTAAACTCCACTCATCTAATAAGATTAAGTAAATTCTTAGAGAATTTTTTAATCCTTATCCCAAATTGTTAACTCTATTTTACCCATTTTACCCTTATAGGGGAGACAAAATTTTATTATGGTCACTAATCATATTGACCAAAAATAAAAGTGTTATATTTTTAAAAAATTATCCTCTTAATTATAAATATATAATACATTTATCAAGATTCAATTTCAATATTTTTTATAAATTAATTTTAAAATAAGTTCCAAAACATGATGAAAATCGTTTTTAGATAAATATATTTTAAGCATAAAATGGATATATATTATTATCTCATACCTAGAAAATAATATTACATGAATTTAAATAAATTTTATTGAATATATAACATATAAATTTCATTAAAATAATTCATAAATAGTGATAAATATAATTTATTAATATAAAAATACATTTCACACATAAAAACAGTTATTTAGAAATGAAATTGTTTATGTTCAAATGATTTTTATTTTAATTTATAATCAATTTATAACCAATGAATTCATTTTATAAATGTTAAAAACATAAATGTTTCATTAGTTATTTATCCATATTCATATCTACCAATCCAATGGCTATGCGATAATTGTATACTTCATTATGGTTCATTTAGACCTAGGGTTACGTGCATCGTATGATATTAAAGAAATTAAATTTATTTAAAGAGAAATACATAAAAAAAATTGGGGTGTTATATGAACACCCTAAAAATAATAAAAATGTGTCCAAAACCCTTTAAAATATTTAATAAACTTTGAAATCTACTTGGGAAATTAAATAAAAACATGTCATAGAATCAATTTCCATGCCAAGGATTAAAACCATTTTGAAATCAACATTTTTCCATCATAGGATACATTAATGGGAATGTTTCAGAAATAAAATAATAATAAATAAATCAATCACATAATTGAATATAATATAAAGTGAATTTATAGAAACACATATATCATTCAAGATAAAATTAACTGTATTTTGTTTCCTTTATTGGTGAATGCTCAATCGAGCCAAAACATGGCCTATACAACTGCTACATGAGAAATTCACCATGATTTTGTCCAAATACTACCCTAAAATTGGTCAACCTAACTATTAGGGTCTATCTTAGGAAGATAAATCATTATAAAAGGAGTAATATAAGATAGAAAAGGGGTTTATAGGGACTTACCAATGTAGAATCTGCTTGAAATAAAGTGAAAATTCCATGAAAATGGAAGGCATGAAGAGAGAAGCTTCCCAAGGGGTGCACCGGGCCTATTTGAACAAGAGGGGGAATAAAATGAAGGTAATAAGGATGAAATTGATCTATGGAAAATCTAGAATTTTACTTTTTATTGAATCTTTACAAGCTATATAGTTTGGTCATACATTTTTCCGAACTATGAACCAACCATGTTGAATCCATTTCCTAGTACAAAATATTATGTGTGGTTACTTCTAGGGACTTAACATGGATTGAAAAACTATGTGATAACCATTCCAAATGGAACTATAAAATTATAGATCCATTTATCATGCATCTCAAGGTTTTCTAAACAACATTAAAATTGTTTATTGTCACCCATTCACGCCAAAAGTCTCACAATTTCTCCAAGGTCATGAATGATTTATACTTTAATATGTTCTATACATGCATAATAAATTGTTAAAGAACACAATTAATTGAAAATATAACTTATTAAGGGCAAGTGCATGATTTCCACTAATCTGTGTGTGTAGACCATGCACATAAGGAAAAACTCCATATTTTTTAAATTTCTAGCAGAAGCTTCTTATAAATTAAAAAAAACATAAATAATATCAAATAACAAAAAATAAACCCTATAGTGACATGTTAGGTTTGAAAATTATCCCAAACATTCTAGTTTCTATCCCCATAAAGTCTCAGGTTGAGATAGTGGTCAAATGAAAGTGAATCTCTAAGGTTTTCCAAAATAAATCTCCAAGAACAAAACGAACCCTCATAAAAAATAAAAATACGAAAAAAATATGATGAATCCTAAAAAATATTAATAACTAAAAAAAATAATGTCTATAGTTGATCAAATGGAATATTTTTGGAGATAGAGACATAGTGTAGGTATCCCCGCCATTTGGAAGTGATCTAAAAAGGAAGAATTACTCGTAAACTCTTAGCTATAAATCGATATGACACCCTAAAACTAACACATTCCAACAATATATAAAAGTTATTTACATGAGTTCACCAACCACAAAAATCCACCAAAAAAGGCTCCAAATCAGAAGGGAAAAACCAAAAATCACCTTTAATGACTATAAGAGCATATAATAAAATTCATAGTATCCAAAATTAAATAATCACTATAATCATAGGAATTCCTCACAAAGAAATGGAATGACTCTAAACCTATGGTCATGATCTACATATGGGGGTTCATAGGTCCAAACCAAAAAAAATACTTTCCAATAGAGATTCGTATGGGAAACTCATCTTAACAAGACCCATGACCCAAATAGAAATAAAAATATATCCCTAATCATTCATGCATGAACCCCAGGTTTACCCATGTACAAACCAACTTTTAAACATCAATATTATCCCTCTCTATGAGATAGTATAAAAAAAATCTCCACATAATACAAAAAGAATAAAGTGGGATGAATAATACCAAAATAAACCACCTCTTATAAAGAAAAACAAAAAATAAACCTAAAGGAAACTTTAAGAAAATATTTCCTCAATCCACAACTACTTAGATCTTGCTAATAAAAAATCCAGTTATAGTTTTTCAACCTAAAAGATACATAACCAAACACCCAAAGGGTATATAAAATTATGACCACTTCATCAACCTAAAACATCTCCAAGATGGATCAAACTAACATCCAAAATTGGATCACGCGTCTAATTCACCAAGAAAACCAACCCTTTTCAATCCAACAATAAATCCAAGGATCATGGAATAAATCACGGACCTTTAAGGTTCCTAAAGAGATCTATTAGAGAATACTACCTCGGGTAAATAAAGATAATTCACTAAGGGTAAAAAACAACACCAACAATTCCTCTCAGATCCTGAGTAGTGTTAAAACCAGAAGGATGGAAAACCCCAAAGAAAATCACTCTACATTAAAAATAGGTGTTTCAAGGAAGGTCATATTAAATGAACATGATAAATGAACTCAACCTAATCATGCATCATAAATTAGACCACTCACCAAAACAATCAAAATTCTTTCAAAATAATCATCTTTTAAAACCATGTACCCCCTTTTGAATTTTTTTTTAAAAAAATTCCAGGGGCCAACATAATCTTTAAACCACCAAAGAGGGAACAATATTTAAAATGAAATCCAAAAACAAATGACTTATTTGATTTCAAAACACTCATATTTTATTAACATTTAAAATAATCAATTTTCAAATTAACCCCAAGGTTCAATACCCAAACAATCCCTTAAATAATATTTTTTTAAAAAAATAGTCTTCCCTTAAAATATGATTCCTAATTTTTTCAATTTCTTCATTTCCCTTTGAAAACTAAGAAAAATAATTTTACTACTCCTTCAAAAGTCAAGATTCTGAAACCATGAACTTTTTTAAAAACCACATCCTATTTGAATCCATTCAGAACACTAAGGTATCTTTATTATAATAAAAATTCCCTTAAAACATTTCATTAAAAAATCTATTTCAATTTCAAAACATTTAAAAAAAATTAAAACCAAAACATTGTGTATATTTTGTAATGAAGTCAACAAGTTCAAAACATTTCATTAAACCAAATCCCATTTCATAAACAAATTGTGAGACCTTATTTCAAACTAAAAATCATTTTTTCTCATTAAATTTTCCATCCACACAAAAATTACATAAACTAATATTCCAAACCAAATGAAGAAATATATTTATTCTTATACAAAACCTCCACAAAAAACATCCTAATATTCCTTAAAACCCTTATCATACCCCCACCAAAATGGGGTTCATCGTGATGGGTTGGATATACATGGAATTGGATAATAAAATAACCTTAATCCACAACTTAATCCAACCTAAAATCTGAAATAACTAGAATGTATACAATGAATGTAATCTAATGAAAATAGATATGTAGAAAACAGGGCGGTGAGAGGAGAATGATGCATGCATCAATAGATATAACCATGCAATAAGGGTGAAGGAACCATTGTATAAAGGGAGAATAAATGAATCCAAGTGACCCAACTCTTTCTCACATTATTATTACACCATTATGAAGATAAATAAAATAAAAATAATATAGTCCAAAATCAAAAGGTTTAGTGTATTGGATTTATATAACATGATTACATTTGAAATTTAAAATATTATTTAAATACCCAAAAATGGTCATAAAAATAATAAATAATCCCATAAGTACATATAATCACCTAAGGAAATACATTAAAGAAATGGTCATCTAAAATCATAGTAAATTGAGGAAAATAGGGAAGATACACGAGACTTGAATCAAAATAATACCTGGGTGAGCATAATCATCATTATCATAACATAAGAAAAGGATCATCATTATAATCATGAAGGAATAATTTGAAGGAGAAATGGAATGTTCCATATTCATAAGAATGAAACATCATAATATCATGTTCTAATCCCACACATAAGTTGTGAATAAATCTAGTACTATGGTCATGTATAACATATGTGTACAATCATTAATTCATAAATTAAAAACTAATCTATAATCATGTTCACACATAATACATAAAATATAATGAGATATATCACATTATCCAATAAATTATAGGGATATATAATTCCATTTCCACCTCTCACATCTTAAAATGCTTATAATAATTCATCCCATATAGAAAGGAAAAATATAAAATTAAAAAAAATAAACCTATAAAGAAAAAATTATTTTCATAAACATTTTGTAAAGTTTAGATAAATGAATAACCTTAGAGGTTCCCAAAATAAAAATTCAAAATGTATTTTTGGGAAATAAATAATGCCCTAAAATGATCATATGTTATAAAGAGAAGAAGAAATAATACAAGAGGAATAAATGATATGTTTTTTAGAATAATTACATTATGAAAAATCATTATAGGTGGATTAAAAATAATATCAATGATGTATAAGAATGTATATACACAAAAAAAGAAAATGTAAATACGATTGAATGGAAATTTATAAGGTATTCGAGAAGAATCAATGAAAAATATATAGAAAATATGATAAATCAAAAGAATTAGTTGGGTTTAGGAGTTCCCTTTACCTTAAGTTTCATTTTATTTTATCTCGTTTATGAATAAAGTATAATAAGATTATTTTTATCAAAAAAAATAACCTAGAAGTTAATTGAATTCATTTTCATTACTCTTGATTAATTAGAATATTTTTATTTCTTTTTATTTTTTAAATCTTCTCTTTAAAAGTTAAAATGGTTTAATGCTCTCTTTTAATTTAAGTTCTCCCATTTTGTTATGATTTTTTGATTTTTATTAAATTTCATATATAAATTAATAAAATTAATTACATAATATTAAAAGAACATAATTATATATTTATATATTATATATAAATTTTTTAACCATCCATTAAGGCGATGATAAGTAAAGAGTTGACAGTATCCTCTTTTTTGTTTAACTGACCACTAAAGGGTCATTATCAAAAGATAATAAGAGATAATATAATATATTAATATATTCTAAATATAATTATAAAAGGAATCTAATATCATTAATATCATTTTAACATAATATTTAGTAAATTTTACAAGTTTTATATTATAAAGAAACATATGGATAAAACAATAGAAGAGGAAAATGAATGGAACACAAATGAAGGGAACTGACCTCATTCTTAATGTTGTTCTTTTAATGTAGGTGGTTATTGGGATTTTAGAAGTTTATAGGAATTGGTTTTCTAAATTAAGGGAATAGGTATATATATACTTGAGGGGAGGGGTATTTTTGGGTTAAATTATTGAATAATTTATTATTTCCAAAGTAAACCTTACAATAGTGATATTTTTTAAATTATAAGTTATATTTTATTTAAATTATATGTATTTATGAATTTTTAATCACTTTAACATCGAAATTTATTAATTTATACAAATGGAAAGAATAAAAAATAAAAAGAAATAAATGTAATACTATGTGTTTTTAGACATTGGACATTTCTTTTTTAGGTCTAGAATTTGAATTTCTTATTTTTAAATAGATTTTTTATATTATTTTTTTAGATTATCACATTATAGAATTGATTATGTCATTATAAAATCCTGAATTATATAATTTAAACATATCATTTATGTAAAAACTGTGTTTTTAATATTCACTTACAAAAATAAAATTTTTATGAAAATTACAAAAAATTATCCTTCAAAAAAATTTAATGTGATGATTGAAAAAATAAAATTCATTTTAAGAAATTAGTTTCATAGTATAGTTTATTTTAATATTCGATATAAACATTATGGTTTTTAATAAAATAAAAATGAAATATTCTTTATGAAAAATTATACTTATATTTTCTTTGAGTTTTTAATTTGAATATTTTTTTGAGGAATTATAATATTTATATTTACTTAATTAATTCATGGTAAATATTATTTATATTTAATTTTACTATTTTAATAAAAAATCAATAATCTACTTGTTAGGTTAATATTCTAGTTGTATTTTTATAATTCCTAACTTCTAGGTTATTATTCTAATAGTTATATTGGTTTTATAATTTCTATAAGTACCACATATCTCCTTCATTCATCATTCACTTTATTCTACTAAAGTTTCTATATAATTAATTTTCAAAATACTGATTACATTACTAATGTTTTTATTTGTTTTTTAAGTATTATTCGCAATTGTGATATTTCTATGGGATCAAAATGATCCAAATTTTCCTATTCTGGTTATTTAGTTTTTTTTCTGATTATCTTCCTATTGTGCTAATTTTAGTTTTATTTTGTGTATTTATTTTCTAGATGTATTGATCTAAATTAAAGAATTAAATTGTTGTTCAATTTTTATTATTTTTTTCATGTGTTTTATACTATACTGTATTCATAAATGTGACACACTATTATTCAAAAGGAAAATTCTGTATATAAAATTTCAAGTCATTATTGGTTACACCATGTGGATGTATAGAAAACATAACTACGATGGAAATTTGAGTTTCCAATGATGTATGGGAATTGGATCTAGGAACTATATCCCTAATTGTGGTATTGTCTAAAGTATCTAAAAGTGTAATTTGGGAAACTATGGTATGTTGGTTATACAGATCGACTCGGAGCTTCTCCTTATGTTGGTTAATGTATTATATAGTTTAATCTCGCTTTAGGGAATGTACATTTCATGTATATCATTATAATTAATATATATGAATTAACATATTTAATTAAATAATAGATAATAAATTAAATAGTGTTTTCTATATAACTTTTATGTTCACATTTAATTGATTATATTAATCCATATATATTCATATGTAATGATTAGTCATTTAATCTCTATTGAATAATATATTGTAGAATTGTAATATGATTTAAATTATTTATTATATTATTCTTTTTAGGTATTTATTTTATTTCTAATAATTATAATTGTTCCATGTTTGGAGAAATAAAAATAGAATTACATTATTATTGGTATTTGAACATTTTAATTGTTATCTGATTAGAACTTTTTACATTCCTACTACAAGATTCCTAACTAAAAATTTATTGTATAAATCATCTTGATTTTTTCCATCAAGTATTTCATATTTTTTATGTCATGTCATATTAAATGTAAGTTTTTATATCAATGATGTTGATATTTTAAAACTAATGAAAGTTATTTGATAACACTGTGTTGAAAAATAAAAAGGTATTTTAAAAATTAATGATCAGATGTAAATGTATATATATTGTTAAAATAACTTGGAAAGTGATTTCTTAAACCAAACTTGTAAATAATATTCTTATAAGGAATTAAGGGTTTTAGAAAAGAAGACATTTTTGTGTAGTAAAACTGGAATGACTTATTCGAAATTTTTTCTTGAAAACTGGATTAGATTTTGAAATTTCATGTTTTGGGAAATAGTATGAAATTCGATTTTTTTGAAATGAAATTTATCTTCTTATAAACTATTTTGATAGGTTTACATTAAAAAATTGAATCTCTATGGAAGGTCAAACATATTTTAGTCTAAATTAATTTTTTAATGGTGGGGATCTCCATAGGAGTGGAGTTAGTTTAATCAATGATTCTTGGTCGTTACAAGAATCCTAGTAAACATTTTTACATCATAGTTTTAATGTATATGGTATTTTTTACTGTCCTTGTATATTTTTATCAGAATGTGGGTAAATATTTATAATGTATCATAGTGTTTATTGTGATTATTTCTTTTGAGAATTGTAATTTGTAATAATATGGGATATCATGAATTGGAGACATTGTGATGATTTGGGATGTGTATTCATGTGTTAATAGTTAGTATGTCTAGTGAATATTTTAATATTGGGTTTTTTGGTGATCCATGATGATATAATTATTGGGATTTTATGATTTTAAGTGGATTTAGATGTTATGTATCATGGGATTAATGGTTATATTGGTGTGAGTATTAGAGATTTAGGGATTAAAAATCCTTAGGTAAACATCTCCCAAGACATATCAAGGATGAAAAGTCACATGTTAGGTATGTTCTAATGACTTGTGCCCTAATTTAATTATTTAAGTGGAAAATTTAGGGAATCATTGGGATTTGGGTTATCAAAGTGAGGGGTTCTTGGAATATTTTGGGGTTGGTTGAGGGATCATTTAATATTTTTAGATTTAGATTAGAATTCTAAAGTGTTTTTATCGAATATTGTTTGTTTTTAGATATGGCTTGATGTTTGGTCTGAGGTTATGATATTCAAGTAGCTAATATAAGGTTCCATATATATATTTTAAGACTCTACATCCAATGAGTACATAGTGGGGGCCCACAAGTTACCTAGGAGGGGATATATAGTCAAGTACAACACCTGGGGGTTCCACCAAGTACCTAGTGTCACCATATCAAGTACTTGGTAGACCAAAACTTGTTTTATCTTAAAATTTTGTCATTTTTATAATTTTAAGCTACTCTATTTACTATCCTTTATTCCTCATACATTATTCTTCCCTTAAAACCATGATCCATATCTTTTCTCTCTCCTTCTCTCATTTCCCTCTTCTTTATGCCTATTACATCAAGAGTGATTCAAGGTGATTTATTTAACTAATACTAAGTTAATTCCTAACCTCTCATCTTATATAAATATTTTCATAATTTTTCTAAATTTTTATTTCCCTTTTTTGGGTATCTTGATTGTTATTTCCCCATGAAATGGTGAAATCACCTCAAATAAGAGGAATTCCTCCTTTATTTTCTAATGTATTCCATATTATGTTTATTTATATCTTTAAATATCTTTTTTATGTGAGTAAATTAGGTTATGGCTTTTTAAGGTTTTTATTATTTTTTGGTATAATTAAAATGTGATTTTGTTGTAGTTTTGAAGATTTTGGTGGTGATAGTGTTAGATTAATTTGTTAAGATATCTTCTAAGGGTTTTTTTGGGTCTACTAATTTTAAGAGTTGATTTTTATCTTTTTATTTTTGTTTATGTAATGATTAATAATTATTAATATATGTTTTTTGTTTAAATTTAGATAATTCCTTAAGGATTACTGGATTTTTGCAGTTCTCATATGAATAAGGTAGAAGGTTCTCATCCCTTTGATGAATTTCAAGGCTACACTTGGGATATATATTCAACTAGTTTTATATGGTTAATAATAAATCTAAAATACCCAAATAGTTTTTGGAATATGAATTTTTATTTATTGTCAATATAATTTTTTTTAACTCAATGTATAATTTGTACCTCATAATTATGCTAAATAGGTAGATGAAATTTCAATTTTTATTAGAACAATAAGATAAATAAGATATATGATATAAGCTCTTACTTTTGATGATTGGTGAGAAGGTATGGAATGATTCAAAGTAAAGTGATAATGGAAGGTGAATTCACTAACTACAACATTTTCTAGACAATTATGAGTAAATGGAAAAAATGATATTGGTTTGAGCAGTTAAATTTGAGGCTAGCATTAAAAGATAAAGAAGATTATTGAAAAACTCAAGATGTGTAATCACATGCTTAAAAACACTTATAGAATGGTTATGAAGATATTTGGAATTATTTTCATAAATTTCCTATTTTTTTGATATTTTTTAGAGTGATTGAGAAGGCCCACAGATGATTGGATGTGGTTTTGATGCTTTTTGATGAAGTCTGGAATAAACCTATCGGTGTCTGAAGAAGTGATAAAATTTTACAATGACATATGATAAATGATGTTTTTATTGATATTTATGATATTTAAGTTTATATGTAATAAATTTGGTATATGAAGATTCATTTTTAATATATTTTTTCTATAGAAGATGAATACGTATGATATTTGTATTAGGAGTGCTAAAAATTATGAAGGAACTTACAAGTAAAATATTTTAGTGATGTGTAAGATAATTTTTCATCATGAGTTCATATGTAATATATTTATTCAGAAGAATAGAACGCATATGATATTTTCTGAGAGTAGACTCAAAATGTGGAAAAGGCATGAAATGAATAATATATTGATACTGAGAAGAAAGTTTTAAGAAAGTACATTTATAAGATGTTATATTTATTTGTGAGATGTTTTTATAGTGAATGTTGAAGATTTTTAAAGGGAAAATATAATAATCATAAGATATTGGAAATGCATAAAATATTTTATAATTGAAGCTAATATGTAACATATTTATTTTTTTACATAACATATTTAAAAGGGGAAGTGAAAATTCAATAAAGGCATTAGATACATAACATATTGTATATGTTATGTAATATATTTACCTCAATAAGTGATACTAAATAAATTTATTATATTATTTATGATATGTCAATTGTCTAAAGTTCTATAGCACAAATATTTCCATAATATATGAAAACGTGAGATAGATGATGTTTTTTCTTATTCTTTATGTTTTTAAATATCACAAGTCATCAATTACATTATTATTCAAGTTGAGATGAGGAATCGTGATAAATATTATTCTAAGAAAAGTTTTTATCCATTATAAAATAAGTTTTCCACCCCAAAAATTAGTTCATGAATACTAAAAAATAAACAAATTAATGTAATGGATTTTGTGGAAACCTTTGGAGAAGAAATAATCTCAAGTATTAAAGAGGATTTAAATGAATAATTAACAAAGAAATTTTGTGAGATATAAATGGAAAATATATATACCGCTTAAAATAAAATATATTTTCTTCCACTTATAATTATGGGGGTTCAAAAATTAAAATAATAGAAATTATATTCATGATGGATTTATGATTCTAAAATTGTACTAAAAGGAAGAAGAAAATTATAGATTTCCTTTAACACAAGTGTGAATCTGAAGAAACAAAAACCATTGAATAATAGAACTGATCGGAGATGTAAAAAGAATATTTTTGAGAGAGAAAGTGACTAAAATTGGGAAATATCAAATCAGAGTATAATATTATTAGTGTCTGAGTATTCAGTGAATTGAGGAAAGACAAAATCATATAATTTATAAAGATTATAAGTAATTATAGATCATATTATGATTAAATTGACATCAAATACCCTGTCAAATTGGTACTTGACCCAAACCATCACATACCTAAAGGGAATTCCCAGTCCCCATTGGTTGGTGAAAAGAACCTAGGTATGAACAAAATCCAAAGGGAATGATTTCACCCAACCTGAAGTAGACAACATGACATATATATATACAACATGGAAAGGAAAACATGAGCATAAATTAAGAAATATGTGTAATATCAAAAGGGAACAGCTGAAGCGGTACAAAAAAATTGTAGCTAAACAATCTCCAAGATACAAGTCTAATATAAAAAAGACAACAAAACCCTAAATATTTACTCTATGTGATAGAATTGGGAAACTCCCACCATCTCACCACCAGTTACCCATACATAGTTGACTAAAAACTCACCACCTCAATGTGGTTCCCTTTCTTTACCTACATTGAAAGATATAACAAGGTATACACATTGTTGAAGGGGTGCATAGGGTGTGAGCTAAATAGGCTCAGTATAATCCCACCTAGGTGTTCAATAACAAGTCTCTATAAAACAATCTGAACATACTCAGCTTTATGAAAATGAATCATGATAAACACTTACACATTTTTTATATCAAAAGCATGATGAATAATTTAATTACACTTTTTGACATTTCCATAAAATATTTTCAAAGTATATCACATAAACAATCACATACATCAATTCACTAGATATATTCATCCACTACTACAAATAAAATAAAAATAAAATCATAGGTAAAATCACGCCAAGGGTCACTACAGATCATAAATTCTAGAACACTTGTACCCAGACATAGACAATCACATATATCAATTCACTAGATATATGCATCCACTAGTATAAAAATGGGCTTTATCAGCACTAAAAAAGTGTTATAAAGCTCAGCACTAATAAAGGGGGGGTCCCCTTTATCAGTTCTAAATAAGCACTAATAAAGGGATAATTTATCATCACTAATAAAGGACACATTTATCAATGCTAAAAATGCACTAATAATGGACCACTTTATCAGTGATAAAAAAGCACTGATAAATGTGTTTTTTATCTGTGCTCTTTTAGAGCTGATAAATTGATCATTTATCAGCACTTTTTAGCACTGATATAGATGTCTTTTATTAGCGCTTTTTAGCACTGATAAAGGCTTCCTCTATTATCACTAAAAAAGCGCTGATAAATTCCCTGTCTGTTGCAACAAAAAAATTTGTAGCAGCACACCCAAACAACACCTGCAAAAAATACAGCATCTCAACAAGTATACCTATACAAAATTAACACGTAATTCATAAGGTAATTACACCAAGTATACCCATACAACAAGTATACCCATACAACAAGTATACCCATAAAACAAGTATACCCATTCACCATTAACACAAAATTCATAAGTTAATTAAATACATAAATAATTCAGGGGGTTGGGGGCTGTTCAAGGGTTTGGGGTGGCTGTCTAAGGGGGGTAGGGGGAGTCCGGGGGGATGGGGGGATGGGGGTGTCTGGGGGTATAGGGGTTTCCAGGGGGGTGGGGGCAGTCCAGGAGGTTGGTGACTGTCTAAGGGGTGTGGGGTGGTGTCCATGGGGTGGGGGGGTTGTCTATGAGGGTGGGGGTGTCTAGGGGTGGGGGTGTCTAGGTGGTGGGGTGGTGTCCATGTGGGGGGGCGTCCAGGGGGTGATGGGGTGTCTAGTGGTGGGGGCTATCCAGGGGGCTGTCCATGGGGGTGTCGAGGGAGGTGGGCTAGTGTCCAGGGTGCCGGGGGGGCTTTCCAGTGGGTGGGGGTGTCTGGGGGTGGGGGCGATCCAGGGGTTGGTGGGGCTATCCAAGGGGGTGGGGTGGTGTCCAAAATGGTGGGGTGGTCTTCCATTGGTGAGGGGGTGTCCAGGGGTGGGGGGTGTCCAGATGGTGGGGTGGTGTCGAGGATGGGTGGGGGTGCTGTCCAGGGGTTGGTGGGTGTCCTGGGGTGGGGGTGTCTGGGGGGGGTCAGGGGGGCTGTCCGTGGGCGTTTCCAGGGGGTGGGGTGTCCAGGGGTGTGGGGCTTTCCAAGGGTGGGGTGTCCAGAGGGTTGGGGGTGGGGTGGTGTCCAGGGGTGGGGGCAGTCCAAGGGGTTGGTGGGGCTGTCCACGGTTGGTGGGGTGGTGTCTAAGGGGGTGGGGGTGGCTGTTCATGGGGGTGGAGGTGTCCAGTGGGTGGGGGAGGTGTCCAGGTGGTGGGGTGATGTATAGGGGGTGGGGCATCTAGGGTTTGGGGGGCTATCCAGGGGTTTTAGGGCCATCCATGGATCGTTCTCCTAAAGGATCAACACAATCCGAATGCATTTGGTCGGATTTTTGTACGTCAGTTGTTGTTTTCACTTAAAATTCTGTCCATTTTAAACAAAAGAGAGAAACTTTGAGTGATATCGGCCGCATCATGCCTCAGATTGAGGCAGGGTTGACTCATACATGTCAGAAATGACCCATTGATCATTCTACTAAAGTATTAACACAATCTGAATGTGTTTGGTCGGATTTGCGTACGTCATTTGTTTTTTTCACTTAAAATTTTGTCCATTTTAAACAAAAGAGACCCTTTGAGTGATACCAGCCACACTGTGCCTTAGATTGAGGCGGGGTTGACACGTACATGTCACCAATGAACCCATGGATCGTTCTCATAAAGTATCAACACAATTTGAATGCATTTGGTCAGATTTCCATACGTCAGTTGTTGTTTTCACTTAAAATTCTATCCATTTTAAACAAAAGAGAGACCCTTTGAGTGATACCGGCCATAACATGCCTCAGATTTAAATGGGGTTGACTCTTACATGTCACCAATGAACCCATGGATCATTCTTATAAAGGATCAACATAATCTGAATGCGTTTGGTCAGATTTTCGTAGGTCAGTTGTTGTTTTCACATAACATTCTGTCCATTTTAAACAAAATAGAGACACATTGAGTGATACCGACCACACCATGCCTCAGATTAAGGAATGGTTGACTCATACACATCACCAATGACCCATGGATCGTTTTCCTAAAGTATCAACACAATATGAATGAATTTGGTTGGATTTGTGTATGTCAGTTGTTGTTTTCACTTAAAATTCTGTCCATTTTAAACAAAAGAGAGACACTTTGAGTGATACCGGCCACACCGTGCCTCAGATTGAATCGGGGTTGACTTTTACATGTCAAAAATGACCCATGGATCATTCTCCTGAAGTGTCAACACAATCCTAATGCATTTGGTCATATTTTCATATGTCAGTTATTGTTTTCACTAAAAATTATGTCCATTTTAAACAAAAGAGAGACACTTTGAGTGATACCGGCCACACCATACCATATATTGGGGAGGCTTTGACTCTTTTATGTCACCAATGACCCATGGATCATTATACTAAAGGATAAACACAATATTAACATGTTTGGTTGGATTTTCATACGCCAGTTGTTGTTTTCACTTAAAATTATGTCCATTTTAAACAAAAGAGAGACACTTTCAGTGATACCGGCCACACCGTGCCTCGGATTGAGGAACGGTTAACTCATAAGTGTAAAAAATGACCAATTTATCATTCTCCTAAAGTATCAACACAATCCTAATGTGTTTGGTTATATTTTCATACGTCAGTTGTTGTTTTCACTGAAAATTCTGTCCATTTTAAACAAAAGACAGAGAATTTTAGTGATACCAGCCACACCATGCCTGGGATTGAGGTGGGGTTGACTCTTACATGTCAGAAATGATCAATGGATCTTTTTCCTAAAGGATTAACACAATCCTAATGTATTTGGTCGGATTTCCATACATCAGTTGTTGTTTTTGCTTAAAATTTTGTCCATTTTAAATAAAAGAGAGACACTTTGAGTGATACCGACCACATTGAGCCTCATACTAAGGTGGGGTTGACTCATACACATCAAAAATGACCCATGGATCGTTATCCTAAAATATCAACACAATCTGAATGCATTTTGTCAGATTTTTGTACGTCGGTTGTTGTTTTCACTTAAAATTATGTCCATTTAAAATAAAAGAGAGACACTTTGAGTGATACCGGCCACACTGTGACTTGGAATGAGGTGGGGTTGACTCATACACATCAAAAATGACCCATGGATAATTCTCCAATAGGATCAACACAATCTTAATGTGTTCAGTCAGATTTGCGTATGTCAGTTGTTGTTTTCACTTAAAATTCTATCCATTCTAATCAAAAGAGAGACCCTTTGATTGATAACGGCCACATCGTGCTTCAAATTGAGGTGGCGTTGACTCTTACACATCAAAAATTACCCATGGGTTTTTCTCCTAAAAGATCAACACAATCCAAATGCGTTTGGTCAGATTTTCATTCGCCAGTTTTTGTTTTCACTTAAAATTATGTCCAATTTAAAAAAAAGACCCTTTGAGTGATAACGGGCCCATCGTGCCTCATATTTAGGTGAGGTTGACTCATACACGTCACCAATGAACCCATGGATCATTATCCTAAAGGATCAACATAATCTGAGTGTGTTTGGTCAGATTTTCGTACATCAGTTTTTGTTTTCACTTAAAATTATGTCCATTTTAAACAAAAGAGAGACACTTTGAGTGATACCGACCACACCGTACCTTGGATTGATTCATGGATAACTCATACACATAAAAAATGACCCATGTATCATTATCATAAAGGATAAATACAATCCAAATGCATTTGGTTTGATTTACATATGTCAGTTGTTGTTTTCACTTAAAATTCTATCTATTTTAAACAAAATAGAGACCCTTTGAGTGATACCGGCCACACCGTGCCTCGGATTGAGGTGGGGTTGACACGTACACATCACTAATTCACCCATGGATCGTTATCCTAAAGGATCAACACAATAAGACTATGTTTTGTCAGATTTTTGTATGTCAGTTGTTGTTTTCACTAAAAAAAATTCCATTTTAAACAAAAGAGAGACACTTTCAGGGATTCCAGCCACACAGTGCCTCAGATTGAGGTGGGGTTGACTCGTACACATCACAAATGAACCAATAGATTGTTCACCTAAAGTATCAACACAATATGAATGAATTTTTTCAGATTTTTGTATGTCAGTTGTTGTTTTCACTTAAAATTCTCTCTATTTTAAACAAAAGATAGACCTTTTGTGTGATATCGGCCACACCGTGCCTCAGATTGAGGTAGGGTTAACTCGTACATGTCACCAACGCACCCATGGATTGTTCTCCTAAAGGATTAACACATTCCGAATGCATTTGGTCATATTTTCATACGTCATTTGTTGTTTTAATTAAAATTATATCCATTTTAAACAAAAGAGAGACCCTTTGAGGGGTTCATCATTCTTGCATGTTGTTGGTGCATTTCATCTGTTAAAATGGGAAAATGACTCATTAGAGAAAAGATGTTTTATTTAATAACAATTATAATTTTCCTATGAACATTTACATACAATAATGTTTCATCTTTGGGTCCCCTTAACCCCTCTCAAAAATGGCTGCCAATTGTACACATCCCCAAGTCAGATCTTCATTCTATTTGTGTACAATCTATTATCAGGTAATCATCCCACTCGTTTCGTAAAAAATTTATATCTTCTTGTGAGTATGATGTTTTTCAGAAGTCATAGTAGTACTACAAAATATAAAAATAAAGAATTAATAAATAAATTAAATGAAATAGTAGTTGTTTTTTAAAATACATCTTTAGTGATGCTAGTTTGTTGATAAAAAATGATATATTTCATAAATTGACAAACATAATAACCACAATAATTATCGTTTGTTTGTTTTAGACACTGAAAAGATTTTGATCATTATGAGAATAAGTAACTTGTGTTGATATGTGTTTGGATAGTGAAATTTTATTATATATACCCTGATATTTGTCTAGGCATAGTAATTTCTCGCCTCCTTATGCTTAGCCCCTATCCTCATTCCTTTTTTAGAAGATAATTATACCCCACCCTACCATAACAGAATCCTCAGTAAAATATAATATAAAGTATATTACTTGATTTTTAGACCTAAAATGTAGGATTTAGTGTCTTAAAGATTCACAAACTCCATGATGTGTGGTCAGTTTGATGGATATCCTTGCTTTGAATCTAGAAAATAAATCTTTGGAGTATCCAAGTTCACCACAATTAGCAGCTAATGTTGCATAAAAACAAAAAAAGGAATAAGTAATAAAAGAAGTGAAAATATAATTGATATGCTTTAATCGTAGAGTTTTACTCTTACATGGTTGGTATTAGGAAGAGTCTCTCATCTCTAATCTTGATTTCAAATATTTTCAGAAAGTCGTTCACTATTTCATCCTTTTTTGATAGCTCTAATTTCGTTAGATGTGTTGATGTGGTATGCGGACTAACGAGTCATAATTTTGGCTCAAGGATCTCATTTACATTTTCAGCAGCAATGAAATCTTGAATTTCCTCTCCGTATATATTCTTTTCAAAAACCACTATATGACTACTACTACCTCTTAGCTTCATATCCACACGAGTCTTCAATGATATTAAATGTGGATAGAGAAGAGGTGGTGTTATTGTGCTTTCAGTAGCTCTTTGGGATCAGTTGTTCATTCCTTTAGATGGTTTTGAGCCGCCTTTTGTCACCCCCTTCCTTTTATCTGTCTATAATAACATTCATTGGTTCATACCCTTTTTTCATTAATTGTTAAAGGTTTAGCTTGAAAAAAATTGGAAATAAATACCTCTTTGTCCTCATGTACTCTTATAGGTTGTGATGGCCATGCAATGAATGTCTCAATATCCTTTTCAAACATATGAATATCATCATCATCAAGTGGAATAGGTAGCTCTGCATTTGGCTCATGATCTATAGTAATCTTCACTTTCAGATGATCTTTCAAATGTGGTCTATTGTGAATCTTGTCATCTGGGATGTTGAACATTGTATCCCTCGCTACAAGGTGATAGGTGGGTGTTGATAGATATATATCATAGTCATTATCACCTTGTATAAGATCAGTACAGGAAAAGTATCAGTGTTTTTCTGATTCACATTTCATGGGAACAATTATTAGAATATTGATTACCACGAATAAGACAACTCATTGAGGGGAATGGCTTGCCTCAAAGCTAGTGGGGGGTGGGGATGGATCTTCGCGTGCTGGTTGTTCCTGAGTTGTGTCTTCTCCTTGCTTCCCACCAATAAAAGTTGCTATAAACTCTCCATCCATTGAAATAATTATTCAAAAGTTTCTAGTCTTTCTCTAATTTGTTTCAATTTTTTATCTCTATCATCTGTTTCTTTTTTTCCTCAAAATATACTCAGGGTGTCACCCCAAACTCCGCACCTCTGACACGACTGTATTGTTCTGTCTTCTTCAAAGCTGTCGATAATAGGTCTGCATCCACTACATGAGTAGCTGATTCAGGTGACTATCGGATATAGGAAAATAACTAATTATTTTTATATAATATCAATTTAAAACAAATATTTTTATCATCATGTCATACTTACACATATTTCCCACACTTTTTTGTGTTCTCATCTACTAGCTTACCTTCCTTATTCACACATGCCTCCTTCCATAGCACATGATGTGGGATGGAAGTGTCTTTGGTTTTAGACTCATCAATCTATATATAAATATAGAAATATAATAATGATGTTCTTTATTGGAACCTAACAATATTAATGTAAATTTAAAATACATTCCATTTTCTTTTCTAGTGAAGCGTACCCCATCCTTGCTTTACGATAGGGGTAGGTTGGTTTTGATGCACGTTTCTTATTTTCAGTACATATTTTTTGTTTCATAGATGAAATATTCACAATCAAAGTGATGAATACATGTATCCTAAAACAACGTATTATCACCCACAATGTACCTGAAACTTTTCATCCCCATGGCGGCCAATAAATGCATCTCATGCTTCTTGGGATATCAGGTGAGCATATATAATGGTTGGGTGCGGGTTTATTTTACCTTTGGAATATTTTAGGTGATATTTTGTTAAAATAGTGAGAAAACCTAGAGGAATCCATCATGCAAGCCTTAGTACATAATTCTTGTGTGAATTTTATACTATAAATTTACTCTGAAAGAGATTGAGAAGAGTAAGACAACGTTTTGTTATTTTATTATTTAGTAAATTAAAGAAATAATATCATAATGTTACCATAATTTCTTTCCAGATCACAGCCTTCAGCCTGGACACAACTTTGTGCCATGAATCTATGTCAATCGGCACACATTTCCAAGTGAAAACTCCAATGTAACTACTAAACATATCATTGTTAGGATTCACATGTTGGCCTCGTGCATTCCATCTGACATCAAATTTGATGCCTTTGATTTTCTCCTTAATAACTTTGGCTAACACCGTCAAACTACGACACACATGTGTTTTCTGCAACGTCGGTCCTTCATCCCCGATCATTTCATCAATATCAACATCATCTATATGTTCATATGAAATGGTATCATTGGCATGTGCTGATGGTTGTTGGACCTCAACACTAGGAGAAGTAACAGGTTTAGAAACTTGTTGTTGCTCTGCACTGTGAGCAGCCGTAGTAGGAGCAACAGCAGCAGAAGTAGCAGCTTGAGAGACATGTTCAACCTAAAGGTTAGGAGCACCTGAACGTGTAGAAGTCATTATCTGCAAAAGCTGTTGAATAGTTAATTTATATTATATAAATTCAGTAATTATAAGATAATAACATGAGATAACAAGATCTATATTATAAACAAAATATAACTTGTTTATTGAACTCTCTTTATTTTTTTCAAAGGCTGAAGGGATTTGACACCTCTATCGATTATCCAAATCCCTACATTGTGGTCTCCTCTAACATTCATAACATCATCTACATTGGGAACATTGTGAAATGATTGCGACGTACCACTGAAAGGATCATCCTCAAATGAATTTTCATCAGACCCTTCAGTAGTTTTGGATAATAATATAATAATCGACCACTTTTAGTTTGCGGTATTTGGAACATAAAAAACTTGCACCGCTTGTGATTCCATTATATATTGTTCGTCTTTGTACCCTTCTTTACTAAAGTCAACTTTCACAAATCCACATTCATTTATTTTAACACCACTATTGTTATCAACCCATTTTCATTGAAAAATCAGCAATTGGAATTTCGTATAATCCAACTCCCATATTTTTTTGATAATGCAAAAGTATGACATATTTTCATAAATTGGATTTCTACCCTTATTAGCATAAACATGCATCACTTCAACCACAAGCGTAAATCCGCTATTTTTCATGGTACTATCTTTATCATGTTAATCTATATAGAATGTATAACCATTAATTTCATAACCATTGTAAGATAATACATACACACTTGGTTTGGCGGCTAGCCATCGAAGTCGTTCTGAAATTGAATTCGTATTTTCATCCAACTCCATAAAAATATGGTCCTGAAACCATTATATAAACTGATGATTATGTGTATTTGATAACCATTTTTCATCCCTTGAGGGATTCAACTTCCTAAGAATTTCTTTATGAGTTTCAATATATGGAGCAACCTCCCAACTGTTATCCAAAACATAAAGGTGGGCCTGCTCCTGATCTGTAATACTAATTGTCACAAAAATATCTTCCAGAAATTCCCTCACCTTCAATGCATCCTATGTGATGAGATTTCAAGAGACCAATTACTTCCACATCATATAGGTATTCAGTACAAAATTCAATGGCTTCCTCAACAATATATCGCTCCACTATACTACCCTCTTGCCGACTTCAATTTTTGACATAACCTTTCAAAATATTCATATACCATTCAACGAGGTACATCCATCTATAGTGCACAGGACAACAAAGTCGAATCTCTCTCACTAAGTGAATAATCAAATGAACCATCATATCAATGAATGTTGGTGGGAAGAACATTTCTAATTCACATAATATGATGACGATTCCTTTTTCCATAGCTGGAAATTTCTCTTGGTCTAATACTTTGCAATATATAGCTTTGAAAAAGAAACAAAGTTGGTTAACTTATGACGAACATTCATGGGAAAAATGCAACGTAAAGCTATAAGAATTAGATCTTGCATCAAAACATTGAAGTCATGTGATTTCAAACCTTTTAACTTCAAATCATTCATTGACACAATGTTCGTGATATTTGATGAATACCCCTCTAGAACCTTTACATCATTGAATAAGTTACAAAACTAATATATCTCTTCCCTAGAAAGATTGTAAGCACTTGGAGGAAGAAATGTTCGATTTTCACCCTTCACAGGAGCCAACTCTTCTCATATTCCCATATCAACCATGTCCAACCTTGCCTTAATTCCATCCTTTGTTTTTTCAGGGGAATTTAGCTACATTATGATAATACTATCACATACATTTTTTTCCACATGAATCACATCAAGAAAATTTCGGACGTACAAACAATTCAAATATGGTAATTCAAAAAAATTGATCTCTTTTTCCAACTGATTTTTGTAAGGTTTTTCGAAAATGGTTTACCAAAAATAGTGTTCACATATTTTACTTTCTCAAATAGCTGATCTCCTATTAGTGGAGACAGTGTCGGACATTGTTCTGAACTTCCATTGAATGATGTCATACAAGATCTATACTTATGCCGATGATGTAGAAATCTATGATGTCATAGAAACACAGATTTTGATGAATGTTTCAACCTAATTGATCATGTATCTTCTTTGCACATGGGACACATTCGAGTTCCTTTAATGATATAGCCTGAAAAATTTCCATAAGTAGGGAAATCATTTATTGTCCCATACAACATCGCTCTCAACATGAAGTATTCACTTTTATAAGCATCATACAACATAACACATGAATCCCACAATAACTTTAAATCCTCGATCAAAGGAGCCAGATAAACATCAATATCTTTAACTGGTTGTTTTGGTCCTAATATAATCCTAGATAACATGATGAATTTCCACTTCATGCATAACCAGGGTGGCAAGTGATAATTTACCAACATAACAGGCCATGTACTATGAGTGCTGGTTTGAAAACCAAGAGGATTCACTCAATTTGTAGATAACACAAGACGAAGGTTTCTCGGCTCTTTTCCAAATTAATGATACTCATGATCAATTTTCTTCCATTGAGGAGAGTCAGCCGAATGACGTAATTTCCCAAATTTATTTCTTTTATCTGTATTCCATGATAATTGTCTTGCACCTTCTTCACTTCTATATAGACGCCTAAACCTTAGAATGATTGGAAATTACCATACAACTTTCATAGGATTGGATTTATCTTTCTTTTATCGAGAAGAACCGCACTCTGGGCATTTTGTGAGTGATTTTTTATCCTTGCGAAACAATATACAGTCTTTCAGGCAGGCATGTATTCTTTCAGAAATCATACCCATCGAGCGTAGCATTTGTTTAGCTTCATATTCCCGGATTGGGAGCTCATTATCTTCTGGGATCATGTCATTCAAGAGAGAAAGTAGCTCCGTAAAACTAACATCACTCTATCCATTGCCTTCTTTCAATTTATACCACTTCAGTACAGCTGACAATGTTGTATATTTAGTGAAAGCAGTATACAATGGTGTCTCTTTACAACTCTTTAACTTCTCAAACAATTTTGGGAAATCACGGAGTTCATCTTCAATTGTCTTTGTCATTTCCTCAATACGATCTTCATCATCATTAAAATCTGTAATCACATCCTTCATATGGTCTTCTTCATTATCCATATTTGTATTCATATCTAATGATCCATAAAATGCATTTTTATCCCAGTCTGTAGCTATATTCGCTTTTTCTCCGTGTTTATTACAATATTTATAACTCTGATCTATTCTGTGACATATCAAATGTTCCTCCAACTCCTCTAGAGTAAGTTTTCTAGAATAACAACAACGTAAAAACAGAAAAAGGATTTGAGAAGGATCCTTTACGTGATCCTTTGAAAACTTGATGAACCCTTTCACTCCATTCTCATACTCTATTTTCAAATGATTAGCATCCATCCAATCTTTATTCATCTTCATCCTATTTGAATCTCAAATATTAGTATTTATGGTTCACATACACAAAACAAGACTTCCAAATACATTAGAAGAGAACCACTTCATTGTAAAAATAGAGATTAATAGAGCCTAACCATTTCCAATAAAGATTTGGAAATCAACAGAACCAGGATAGACCCCCCATCAAAATCAACACAGTTTCCAAACACAAAGGGGTTCGTAGGGATAGTCACTTGTGTCATAGATGGTAAAACTCACACGGCATCATCCTCCTCCATCGGGTCAACCCTTCTATGGTCAACTAGTCCCTCCTTTTATACCTCACCAACCTAAAATACATATGGATGAAAACCAGTAGATAGCTCTATAAGTAAAGAAAGGATTCTCATAATCTCTACAATATGGAATTCATTAAATATAATTTCTTTAGATTCATTATAGTTTCCTCAAATCACCCCAGTACAAACACAAGAATAATCAAGAATGATACATCTACCACTCCTAGGTCTCTACCCTACATTCAATATCACCATTCCTAATATTTTTTGTAAGCTCAAGTTACTTTAAATCACAAGGGGATAATAACTTGTGTCATAGATGGTATCCCATGTTATTCCATATGAAAATTTTAACAAATATTATTGACCTATCATCCCATTCAATCCTCATGAGTGTCTAATTCCAAAAACCATCTTAACTGTAATATAAAAAGAATATATATTAATAAATTACCCCGCATCCACTTCCCCACTAATCTAGTCATTCTCACACTCTAATGGAATATTTCTTATGCTTCAACCCCTTCTATATAATCTCATAACCATATATCCACACATACATATGTCACAACTCATAAAAAACCATATCCACATCACAACCACATAGCACATCCTCATCACAGTATGATATCGTGAATATGAAGGACATAAACATCATACTCTCCTCCTACAATGCACAACCCCCACTATGTATCCACACCAAATACACATAGTCGTGTCAACAATAATATATATACACCAAAACCTAAAATCGTTATAGGTCATATATATACACCCATTGGGATCAATTATAACTCATACAAAGTGTGAAGGGGGGGAAGGGAAGAGGGAGTGGTTCTATATGTGTTCCCTCTATAACCTAGATATTGAGAAAAACACTCAGAACCAAAGTAACCATATGGATTTCAATCAGGTTACTCAACTCAAGTGGTGGTGCATAATAAATAATATGAAAATATAATAAGTATATAGTCACACATAAATCTTTACTAAGGTTTTACACCAAACTAACACTGCAAACACCCTCATCAACCATTTCCTTGTTACTACCACCCTCTTATAACCACTTCCATTATAATGCCACAAATAATCCCCAACAAATCACATAAGCATCCATATCAACATTACCAACTTCTCATTTCATTTAAAATTATAATTTCTTGGATTTTTATTACCATATGCATTTCAAATGTTAACCATTTTAATGTAAAAAAACCATTAAATCACTACCCACTATAATCCATTCATTAATCATTAATAACATTTATTATATATTTAACCATTTATTAAACATAATTATTCCAATCATTATCGTTAATCATTTAACAAACCATCATTTATCATTTCCAACCCATCACCCATTACTATTTTCATTTATTCTAACCATATTCCATGCCAAAAGAAAACTATAACACTACCCAATAACAACTAAATTTTCATGACATAAAATAAAACTAATCACATTCTAAAATCTGTAAAACCACTTATTTTCTACCTAAATAGCCATATCATTGCTATCATAACCACACAATAATCCATCCATCACTACTGTATTAATTACCACACCACATGCACCCAACCACATCAATCAACCATCACCCTTATAATCATAGTGATAAATACCCCAAACATAGTATCATGAAAGGGAAAACATATAAAAAATTCACACTAAAAACTACCCCTTAAACACTCTATCATATTAAAGTAGAATTTATATTTTAAATATAACACTTTAATTACAGATTTCCATACAACCAATTAATTACCTACCTTAAGTGACTAGAAAATAATGAAAGGTGATTATAACATATTATTAGTAGTAAGAAATTTCTTTCACAACATCTAGAATAAATCACTTATCAACAACACCAATAAATCCATAAATATATAAGAAATATTATGGAACTTCATAAATCACAAACAAAACTCCCTCTTCACTTTAATTTCCTTTAGTTTAATTAATTATAGTATTGAGGTTAATCAGTACTATCCATCAAATGGAAACAAAATAACATGATAATTCCACAATTTACACATAATAAAGAAGGAGAAATTTCATGTCCCCAACCTCAAATAAAGATTTAACAAATATTTCATAAGATTGAGAAAAATAGTCAAATAAAACACGACTTAACACATGAGGGTAATCTAAAAGTCCTATGTATGACCATTAACCAATAAAACCATAACAAAAAAACACAAAAACCGAATAAGCATTGTTGTCACATCCTTCCTAAAAAGAAAGTTAAAGAATAGAATCAAGAAGAAGAGAAAAGAAATTCACCTTAGAGGAGGAGAAGTATGGAGCCTTCTGCGCTATGTTAGGAGGGGAAGGCAAGACCGCCAGAGGGGGAGGTTCACAGGAGGAGCCTCCAACCGTTGAGAAATGGAGGATAAGGGTTTGCACGGAGTAGGGTCGAGAGGAGGGGAGGAGAAGTACGGTTTGTGGGGAGGAGGATCTGCTAAAGGGGTTCAAGGGGGAGGATAAGGATTAGGGCTAGCGGTAGAGGTCTAGAAACGCGAAGATAGGGGCGGAGGAGGTCCAGAAACGTAAATATCAGGGGGACGGGAGTTTTCACAGGGGTATAGTCCTGCCAGAGATTTAGGAAGCAATAAAAAGAGGACATTGTGTGACCGATTTTATAAAATATGGGACTACGGTTTTATCAGTGCTAAAAAAGAACTGATAAAGGCTACCTTTATCAGTGCTAAAATTTTATCTCTGATAAAGGTAGCCTTTATCAGCACTTTTTTAGCGCTAATAAAGGGTCTCTATATCAGCGCTTTTTTAGCGCTGATAAAGGTTTCCCTTTATTAGCGCTAAAAATTTAGCGCTAAAACAGTGATTATTTATCAGTGTTTTTTTCTTAGAATTGATAAAAGGTGGCTCTTACCTTGCCCGTTTTTTTATTAGTGATCGAATCTAGAGATTATATAACCCCCCCCCCCCAAATAGGTCTAAAATCCCAAGAACAATGGGCTTAGGTATAATAGGGACACACCATTAGTGAACCCCCCACCCACTTGACAGAATCAATAGAAGAGGCCTATTGTTACACTTTCCACCAAAATACCCAAGGATTCCCATATTCTACATTTTCTATATCATTTAATATTGCTTCTAAAATACCCTTTTTATTTACAAAAATAATGGGGAAAACAAATTTTCTTAAAAACATGATTCCACACACAAAAATTAATCATGCCAAATCATTTATAAAACAATTTATAAATCCATAGCAATACAGTTCATCCAAAATAAGCTAGATACAGAACCACCTACCTTAAACATGGGTCGCACATGACCACAATGGGATCACCAACATAGAAGAACATAAGTATAATGACTTATTCCAAAGAATTAATCCTTACACATCATAATAAATTCAATATAAAAATGGTTAATGTATTGGACAGATCAGAAAATTCCTCAACGAACGCACACACCGCACCATAACCAACATGATGGTTAACCTCTAGAGTAAACTCACACAACATATCAAAAAAGTACATAAAATATTATCATAATAGATCAATAAATCTAAAAACATATCATGACGACTCTATTGTGATCAATGACAATGAATAAGTCGAAGGATCTCATACTAGGACATACACATTATAACAACCATGATGACAAATCAATGAATGAACAATCCAAAAGGACAAAACATCCATTAAATCACTGATGAGAGATCCTAGGTCTTGATAGGGAAGGTTTCGGCTGAGTAAAATAGAAATAAACCATGAATCATTGTTAAAACTATAAATCCTAAAAAAATCATGATATGAACCGATTTCATGATGTGATTTTTTTCAATTTAGAAAGGAAACTAAAAAAATAGGTCAAATCAGATTAAAAATCCCAATTTGACCATTTTGTTACTGAAACATATTCACACTGTGTAAAAATATCATGTCTTGAACCAAATTCACAACATATTCCTGGTGAAATTTTCACATCATGTAAACCAATCATGAAGTGAAAAAATATAGCCGATAATAAACATACCATATTTTACAAAAAAACCCAAAACACCTGATGTGTTTTATAAACTTGGGTAGAACCCTAAAAATCCTTTTTACATGTTTATTTTTAGTCTCCATCAATTAAAGAAAACATATGTCTCCAAACATTAGTTCATTTTCCCCAATAAATGCTCTACGTCCTTAGAAGTTACGAAATGAAACCAAATTAAGAGGGAAATAAAAAAATTAGATGAGAAATATCTGGAATAAGGTAATGGGATGTTAAAAACTCTCCATCATAAGAATTTTCATCCCTATGAATTCATGTGGAAGAATGATATCTATAAAGAGTTGATTCCATTTCTCCCACATTAATGACTCGTGCTCTCAAGTTTCATGAGAATGTGATATGCATTTTCATAACACTCTAGCCAACATAATCAAATTCTCATGAAATAATCTCACCTAAGAGTTAGTGATCTCCACTGGTTACTGTACAACAAAAACTTCTAGATCTAACTCAATCTCTTTCCAAATCAAAACATAATAAGAACCAGGGTGGAGCACCTGAGTTGGAAAATATTTAAAATATAATGAATACCATCTAACTAAACTTATAACACTAACTAATATGAGACCTTAACAAGACTATTAGAGATATAAAATGGTCCAACATATCTCAAAGATAACTTTACATGTTTTCTAAGTTGACACTGACCCATACTAGGAGAAACTTTTAAGAAAACCAGTTCACCAATAGAAATCACCAAAGGATGATGTTGATTATTAGTATATGATTTATTCCAACTCTGAGCTATAACAATATGATATTGTATATCTAGAATCTTTGATGATGTCTCCTGAATGAGACTCATCCCAACAACTGAGGTCGTTCCCACCTCTTCCCAATAAAGAGGTAACCTGCACAGGTGACCAAACAAATCCTTGAAAGGATCCATTCTGATTGATGGCTTAAAACTATTGTTTTAAGAAAATTAAATCGGTCTCATATAGTTATCACATTATCCACAAAAATATAACATATAGAAATGAATCATATCCTATAGGATCTGAATAGAAAGCTTCATATGACCATACATCTGTGGATAATGAGATGTAATTAACTTGAACTGATTTCCCATCACCTTTGTGAGACACTTCAAAAATAGTGAGGTAAACCTAGAATCCATATCTAAAAAAATGTAAAAAGGTGCCCCATGTAACATCACAACCTCTTGTACATACAGTTTACCTAGGTCTTCAATTTTAGTGGTGTTTCAAATCAGAATGAAGTGATCTAACATTTTCAATAGATAAATCACCACCCATATAGCAGTCCTACCTTGGGGATTCCATGTTAATCCAACAAAAATGTTTATCGATACCCCATCCCATTTATAATAAGGAACTATAAAAGGTTGTAGAAAACCATAAGGTTTTATATGCTTTACCTTTATCTATTTTTAGGGGTAATACCAAGACACATAATCTGAAATGTCATGATACATGTCCACCAGAATCACTATCTCATGGCATAATACACCTTCAAATTTCCCAAATTAATAACCCATTAATAAATATAACAGTTCAAAAAAACTAATCTCCTCACATATGTTGTGAAGAAAAACTAATTCCCAAAATAGAGAATATCATCCTATAGGGGAGACCACCTAGAAATTGTATCCCCAACATAAAGGGTTTCTTGAATTTATCTAAAGTCATCATCCTACTACTAACCACACATAATAAAATCAAGGATATATTATTTCAACTTAACATTGTTTAGTATGATTCCTCAATGATCCTCCTGAGCATCAATTTGAAACTGAGTGAAGATCCCCATAAGGCTCCACTTTTCCTTTGATTCTAAAATATCCTAAAATTGTACTTTACTACTGAGAGAATCTATAATGAAATTACCCTTACATGGGGTATAAGTGACATCAAATCCAAATGTCTAAAGTAATTATACCCACTTCCTCTATTTGAGATTAAACTATTTATGAGAATAGATATAGATTAAACTCTTATGGTCAGAAAATACCATGAACCACTTCCTAAAAAGATAATTCCATCAACACCTAAGATAATGCATAACTATGGAAATATCTAAATGATGAGAGGGTTAATTCTTATCATGTTATAAAAGATAGAGATAGTCATAGTCCACCACATGGTCATCCTATATAAATACATAAACCAAACCAGCAACATAAGAATCACAGAAAAACATATTACCCTTACTATGATCATATAAGATTAGTATCATAGATGATGTTAGAATTAATTTTAACAAATATAAATATGAATTACTCTTTGAATCCCATGTTAATTTTACAACTTTTCTAGTAAGAGTAATCAAATGTGATGCTAACTTTTAGAAATACTTGATTAACCATCAACAGTATCTAGCAAGAACAAGGAAGCTATGAATCTAAAATATGTTATGTGTATCTTTCAAAGACAAAACCACCTTCAACTTCTCAAGATCAATTAATAATCCACGATCATAAATAACAAGCCTCAAGAATATTAGTTCCTTGATCCATAAGATTCATTTTGAAATTTCTCCAAACAAATGGTGACACCTCATGATTTCTAAAACTAAACTCAAATGGTTATCACGATAACTATAATAAATTGAATAAACTAAAATATCTTCCATGAACAATACCACAAATTTTTTAAGATACTAAAGGAATATTTATTTAATAAAATCCATGAAAACTAAAGGAGGGTTAGTCAAACCAAAAGACATCAAAATATATTTTTAATGTCCATACCAACTCTTAAAATCCTTCTTTGATATATTTGACTAATGGACTCTGAGATGATGATAAAGTGATCAAATAAAAATCTTTGAAAACCACATCTCCACCTTTAATTGGTCAAACAAATCATTCACATAAGGAAAATGATAATTATTCTTAATAATTACCTATTCCAACTTTATATAGTCTATACACAATCGAGGTGAACCATCTTCCTTTTTATCAAAGATCATAGGGGATACCCAAGGTGAAACACTAGGTAGAAAAACTTTTCACCATCAGGTTATCCAACTAAATCTTGAGATCATTCATCTCCACTATTTTCATATGATAAGAGGGTATTGAAATTGGTTGTATACCTAACACTAAGTCAATTATAAACTCTATCTACCACTTTAGAGGAAGACCAGATAAATATTTTGGAAAAACATTAGGAAACCCCAAAAAAATAGTGGGAAGACCAATAATCGGGGAAACATCATCGAGATCAATATTTATAGAAAACAAAAAATCCTAATCTCAAGACAGGAAGGTTCTGTAAAACCAGACCTCATATCCCACTCACCCTAAAACACCTGAGAGCTCCCATTGGACCCAAGAAAAAAAGACAAGTTGATAATAACAAATAACCTTAGCATGATTATAAATAATCCTATCCATCATGATGATGACATTAAGAAAAATTAATATTGATAATAAGAGAATCACATACTAACTCTATATCAGTTATCGACAGCGAACAAGGACACTGAAACCCCTGCTCTTTCCTCTTCCCAATTGGAGTTTCTAACACCATGAAAAAGGACTTTAAATCCATTATATGTTTAATAATATCGTAAAAATTACTAGATATATATTAGTGGTAGAAAATTTATCAAATAAATCATTCTCTAATGAATATTTAATAAAAATGGTACCTCTCAATGTCATTAGAACCACATCTACCTCCATCGGAAACTTATCTACTACATGTAGGTTCTTCACCCCTGAGGCCTGTGTTTGGATCCCTATAGTTTTTGAATCATCTGATTGTTCCACAATAGTATTTGGAGTCAACGAACCCTTACCATAATGAGGAATAGACATATCCTAATAGAAAATTTGCATATGGACATATCACTCACAACCGTTACACATATTCTATGGTGAAGAACAAGAACACCATGTTTGAACTACCTTTACACACTAGTAGAAATTCAGGGGAACACTACCAATTGTAACTAAATGTATTGAGGAGGCATACCACTGAGAACCACCTCCACCACTCCTATGATGATATTTCCACTTCCTCTATTTCCCATGCGCTCCACTGAAGCCGCCACTACGTGTAGAAGAAGGGGAAAATATCCTACCTTTTTCTATATTCATTTATTCTATTATTCGCATGTATAATATCTTTATATAGGTAAAAATATTTATAATAAATACATCTAACTTTATATTTGGTCATAAAACATACAGGTACTTATGATCCATCAGCTGGTCAATCGTTACCACCTATGGAGAAAAACAAACCATCTTCACAAAACTATTAGTGTACGCAGACACCAAATGCTCTCCCTACTACAAAGATAAGAACAAAAAATACTTCACCATCATCAGTGAATCTAGAAAAACTGCTAAAATATGAGAGTCTTGAAATCCTTCTAGTCTGATCCCACATTCTTATCCACCTATATCATGAAATTCTTCCATCGCTTTCTAGGACCCTCATGTATGAATGTAAAACACTTCACCTTTATACTCTCATGAGTATACAAGAATTCAAATATCTAATCAATATTTTAAAGAAATTTATCCACCTCTTGAGGTTCATTCATACCTTTACATGATGTTAACTTCTTATGTAAGAACTCTTGTGATCAATCCATTTCACCTAAAACCTCTAGATACATCTCAAAAATTGTGTTATGGACTTTTGGAACACTTTGGTTAATAGTAAGAACTTCATGCATGATATTCTTGATAATATTTTGATCCATAGGAATATTAACTTGAGGAGAATCCACTACACCCTCCTAAGGAACCCATGGAATATGTCTCGAAGGAATATTTCTGCACACTGAAAAAGATGAAATGATTAGACCATAAGAAAATATTAATTAAAATAATCAAACCATAAGAAAAAACTGATAATAAGATAAAGAAATAAAATATAGATAAATAAATCCCAACATACCATAGTAACTTGAGTCTTGTTAGGGAAATAGATATCAAATTACTCACTAGAACCTACCTCTCAAGTCCCAATAATTCTATCTCTAGTCTACCAACATCCCAAAATTGAGCACAAAAAAACCACTAATACCAACCTGTGATGAACCTAACCCCAGATACCCTCTACAAATAGTATCCAACCCAAACAATAAAATACCCAAAGGGTATTCATGGTCCTCATGGGTTGATGACAAGAACCTAGGAATCAATAACAAACAGAGGGAATGATTACACCCCACCTAAATCATACAACATGAAACACACACACACAAATATATATATATATATATAATTGGAATAAATAGTGGAATATTAAAAAAAATTGTGTCCCATAAAAAGGAAACAGGAGAATAAATATAACTCAACAGTATCCAAACAATATCCAAGATACAAGTCCAATAGAAAATGATAATAAAAACTAAAATAGCTACTCCATGTGATAACATGGGAAAACTCAAATCATCTCACCACCATCTACCCAGACACATCTAACCAAAAACCTCACAACCTCACTATATCACCTTTCCTTTCCCTATATTGAAATACATAGCAAGTTTTGCATACCATTTAAGGGGTGCACAAGTTGTGTGATAAATAGGCTCAGTAGGATCCCACCTAGGTGTTCCATAAAAATTCTCTGTACAATAATATAAACATGCTCAACCTTAAAGAAAACTAGTCATGATAAATAGTTACGTAGATTTTATATCAAAATCATGGTATATCATTTAATTACCATTATTTCACATTTCTAAAATAATCTAGGTAAAATAGTTTCAAATCATATCACATATAACAAATCATTCAAATCAAATCATTTATTGCATATCATATCAAATCCAATAAAAATCGAATCACAACTAACATCAAACCAAGGATCACTATAGGTTAGGCTATCTAGAACACTCATTCACAAACATATACAATTGTGATCATCAAGACACTATATATAAGAATCAAATCTAGATAGTATAAGAACACCCTAGAAAGTGAACCTCACAATAGATCTAAAATATCCCTAGAATAATGGGCTTAGGGAGAAGAGGAACACCCCATTAGTGAACCCTCTGACATTATTAATAGATGAGTAACATTTCTACACCTTCCACCTAAGTACCCAAGGCTTCCCATGTGATACATTTTTTAAACCATTTCATAAATCTATTTCAAAATGATTTGAAAATACCCTTCTATTTTACCAAAAAGGGGGGAAATCACCTTTTCCCAAAAACACATTTCCACATAAAAAATCAATCATTCCAAATAATTTATAAAACAATTTATAAATTTTTTATAACATAGTTCATCCAAACAAGGTTTGGAGACAAAACCAACTACCCCAAAATCGGTTCACACATGCCAACAACAAGATCCACCAACATGGAATAATGAAAATAAAATAATGGATGCCCAAGAATCAGTCTTTAAATCTCAAAATCAATTTAACAAGAAAAATGGTAGGTGGAGAAGACACATCACAACATAACTCAATAAACATGCACTCCTCACCACAACCAATATGAAGTTCAACCTCCTGAGGGATATTGCACAATGGATCTATAGAGTATCAAGAATATTATCATCATAGATCATAGGATCCACAAATGTAAAACTATAGGGATTCCTCAATCAATGGTAATAAATAATCTGAAGGATTTTGTATCTGGAGAGATGCACCACAACAACCACAATGGTCAATCACTGAATAAAGGATTTGGAAGGATCACAGATCCCCAAAATTTTATGGGAGAGATCCTAGGTATCAATAGGAATGGCTCCATCCAAATTAAAAACAATCAAACATGTATCACGGTTAAAACCACAAATCCCAAAAATTCCATGATGTGAAACAATTTCACAATGTGAATTTTTCAATTAAAAAAAAGACACTGAAAAATGCATCCCATCAGATTAAAAATCATGATTTAACTATTTAATGATGTGAAAAATATTAACTAAGTACAATACTTTCATGAATTGAACAAATTTTATGATATCATCCCAATGAAATTTTCATGTCTTATAAAGCATTCACAGTGTGAAATATTCTAGTAGACAGCAAAAAAACTAGATTTTGTCCAAAAACCCAGGCCATCTATGGTGTTTTACGAACTTAGGAGAACCCAAAAAATCCTTTTTACACTTTTATACCCTTACCCCATCAATTAAAATATAAATACATCCCTAATTTTTTCATTTTACCTAGAAAATTTTCTCCATCCTTGACAGTCCCAAATTGCACCAAAATTAAGAGGGAAACAAAAATAGAGTTGAGAAATATCTGAAATAAAGTAAAAGTATGTTATAGATCTTATAGTTATCATTAAAAATTGATTTTATCAAAGAAGTTTTCATTGGTAATTTTTTATCTAAAATTATTTAGTAGGAATATCTTAATTAATAATTAAAGAATAAACCAAGAGAAAATAAGTGATATTTCTCATTTTGGTTCCAATTGTTTGTGTATTGGTGGTGATAAGTTATTTTTTCTAGTCATACTCTAGGATAATAATAGTATGACTATATGATGATGATTTTAGGAAGATTCCTGGTGTAACCACTTGATTATATAGTGTATAATAATTGATCATAGGGTTTAACCAGTCATATAAAGAAGTAGGCTCTCACATTAGGTCCTAACCTTGTAAAAATTATTGTTTCTTATGTTATTTACTTTTTTAAATATTCTATGTAGTGATACACACATTGAGAGAATCAAGATCTTAACAAATAATAATGGTTGGATTATAAGTATTTTTAAAAAAAAATATATCTTATTCACCCCACCTCCCCCCTTCCCAGGGATCTAAAAAAATATATTAACTATAATTAGAATTAGAGGAAACCCAGGTTATATCTATTAAATCTATAAATTTTTTAATAAAGGAAAATATAAATTTTGTTAATAGTTGGGGTTCTCTCACATTTTATGGTAAGCACAATTAGAGTTGTAATAATAGGATATTTCCCTATCTTCTCTCACCTGTCTAAGAAGTAAGTGATACAACAATAGTGGGATTTCCACCCATTACTAAGAGTTATCCTATGACCTTTTTTAATAATGTAAAAATGGAAGGTTATGGAAAATAAAAAAATTTCATTCTTATATATCTTTAAAAAAAGTGTACACAAAAGTTATGGGGCATCAAAATGATAATAAAATTTGGGAAAATTGGAGATCAGTTAGAAAATCAATGTGAAAGTCAAGAAATCAAAATAATATATTTTGAGAAGCATGTGTAGGGATATTAAGATGGATTATAAAGAAAAAATTTATAACTACTTTACTATATTCAATGAGACAGTCATTAAAATCTCAGGATTTATATAAAATCTGGACATTCAATAATAGTGAAAAAGTTTAGGATAAATTTTTCAGAAAGGTATGATACAAATATTTCATCTTTTGAAGATATATATAATAATTCTCTTGATGAATTAAATAATGTTTAGATTGGTTATAAAATGAGAACAATTATTTTTTTCATATAAAATATTAAAGATAAAATGGATTCTGGGGCCATGAGAATGAAAAATTCAAAGATAATACAGAATAAAATCATGTTATTCTGATGATTATAGAAATGATAAATATTTTACTGTTATTGTTTTCTTTATATCAGATAAGATTATGTAATAAAATCTCAAGAATAAAATAAAAAACCACCAAGATTTTATATTTGTAATGAGAATGGGTATTTTATAATTAACTTCAAAAGAAGAAGGATACTGAATAAGATTCAAATGAATATAATGAGATACCTCAGAAGAAGAAATGGGATAAAATCTCAAAATATTCAAGTAAATATGCTAGAATAAATAATAGGTTATCAAGAAGAAAAAGAAGAATTTCTTTGAGTAAAGAAGAATAAGATGGCTACTCATCAAAATCCAATCATTAGATTAATCTCGTGAGAAGTTAATTAATTTTATAGCTCATGTTAAAATAAGTTTTGAAACCCCAAGAAGTGAAGAGGATAAATGTGAACTGATAGGTCCATAGTACATAGTGAAATATAATTTGAATCTTGTATTGATATAAACACATAGAATAAGAAGTAGAAGATGATACAATCAAAAGAAAAGTAAAATATGGATGAATGAAATGAGGATTATGTCATGAAAGAACTATCTTAGAATTGTGATATCAATAAATACTAACTGAAAGTAGTTGATTAAGAAAATGTGGTAAATGAATTAGAAGAAAATAATTCTCTCAAAGAAGAAGAATTATCCAAGACACAATCAAAGTGTATTGAAGTTCCAAATGAGATGAATAAGATCAAAGAAGACACCAAAAATATTGTTTAGTTCTAGGATAAATCATTATAAGCTGCTGAATAGGATAATACTAATTGGTAGGTTAATTCTACTTATAATAAATATTAAATTAAACATATTGTCTCTAATAGTTTGGGTTCTAAAATAAATCATTAATTGGTTTTTAAAAAGAATAATATTTATAGGCCCAATTCTACCTCAAGGAAAGGGAATAATATATAAAAAAAATAACTTCCCAATAGTCAATGAAATAATCAATTTATATTAGGAAAAGGTAAAAAAAATTGTATCTATCATAATTATAAGAGATCAAGATTTTGAGGATAATACAAGTGTTATGGGCTACCTAGATACAAAAAACTACTCTTAATAATTTAATATTTCATTAACAATGAAGATTCATAACCCAAGGGAGAGTTATATAGAGTAGATGAGAATCGATTATCATAGGAAGAAACCAATGATCAAGAATTCATCTAATCCACCAATAAAAAATAGATTTGAATTTTTAGAAGAAACATATGGATGATGTAACATGTGGGGCTATAGAGATGAGTAATTCAATACTATCCAACATGGATATATTCCCTTTGGTGTTAAAGGGGAGGGAATTTAGAAGGTAGATAAAGAAAATTCATATTCTCATGAGGGTTCCAGTTAACTATGTATAGAACCTAAGAAATCTGAGCATGGTAAAAATTATTTTTAACTGCTTTTTCAGATAAATTGAAATTGGATATATATATAGAGAGAGAGAAAAATAATGTGCTAGTGCTAAAGGGAAATAGTTTTTCCCATATGATTAGATTGATGTACATGAAAGGTTATATAATAGTGATGAATTAATGATTCAAAAGAATCTATGTAGAAGGTGTGACCAGGCTAGGCATAGTATGAAGGATTGTATGACCATCTTACCAGCTCGATAAGAATTTAATAAAAAGATGATGCAAGCACCTGGTAATATATTTTACTTGATGAAAAAAATTATAAGAAAACCCAATACAAGAAAATGGTTTAAGGGAATAAATTTCCATGAGATCTATGAAGGATCCTGACATGAAAGGAAGCATAAATGATTCTCCTCATGTGATATTGAAAAGAAACATGGATATTGGTTGAAATAAAACTCTCATACTTTCTATTTTTAATGAAGAACTAATTGGTTTATCCTTATTCCATTGTATCTTTTATTTGTACTAATATAACAGAATTTAAGAAGATAAATTAAAAGGGGAGATATATGAGGTTGAAATCACATAAAAAATAATCTACGCATCAGGGGGTATTCTAACTCACGCAATGAAGAGTAAATGAGTGTAACTATTGAGGGGGCATAACTAGGAAGGGAATTTATAAGGATGATTTATTCCATGGAAATATAGATTTTTTTACAACAAATATTGGAGACTGGTTGAGGTATTTATGTCACACTTTTGTATTCTTATTGTGACATATTCATAAATGGGGGTGATGATTAATGTATAAGAAAATAAAAGGGGGATTTTATTTTATTTCACCTGGATATTTCTGATATATTTATTAAAGATGAATTCTGGATAATTATTATTTTATAAATCTATTTATACAACACCTTAAATGAGAAAAATTAATGGATATCACTTGATAAATATATTAATAAAAAAATTTAATTTCTAGTTTCATTAACTATTTTTTTCTACACTAGGTTAGACCATGTAGATATATATTTTATAACTAATGGATCATGGATAAGAAACAAGTGGTGTAATTATTCTCTCAATAATTTGGACTAGGCTATAATCTTGAATATAAAGGGGAAAAAGAAATTATTTTGAGAATCAAGGAAGAATAATGAAGATGAGATGAGAAGACTTACCCTTATATTCATTTTCACTTATTTTCAATAAAAGTTATAATATAACATTGACTTATGAAGAGAATTGGATATTGAAGAAAAATACAAATGGGGAGATTTAATTTCCTAAATATATTTATGAATATGAAGTTTTATTTTTTGTTAATATAATTTTTGTGAAGTTAGTATAGAATTTGAAGTCGGTGCCTATACTAAGTTGGAAAAATGAATTTCTTTTATGGGTAGAACAACTGTTTGGATAGTATCTAGGATAATAACTCTTATTTATGAGGATTGGTGATATTATTTGGAATGATTCAATGAAAAGTTAAAATGAATGTTCAATTTACTAACTACAATAATTTTTAAAAAATCCAGAGAATCTAGAAACAAATGTAGAATGGTTTGAGGATTTAGATTTTAGGATGACATTTAAAAGATATATATGCTAATTGTAATAAATAAAATTAGTATTCACATACTAAAAAACACTTTGGGAATGTTTTTGAATATATATATAATTATTCTTAAAATTAAAAAAAATTGAAATGTATTAATTTGATAGAGAAGTCCTTGGGTAGTTTAGATGGGAATATAAGGTTATTTAATGATGTCTAAAATAAATATATCTATGTTTTGATAGTTCATATGATATTATATAGTGAGTTGATAATATTTATCAAAGGCATATGACACATGATGATTTTGTTTTGGTATGTATGATATTTAAGTTCATACAAAATATATTTTTTAGAGGAAGGTTCATATATAATATATTTTTTCAGAGGGAGATGAATACATATGATATTTATCTAAGGAGTATTGAAATTTTTTAGAAGAATATATTTATAAAATAATTTAGTGATGTATAACATAATCCTCCAAGGTATTTATGGGATGTAATATATTTTTTGAGATAAATTATATTAAATAAGATAATTCTTCACCAGGAGTTCATATGTAATTATTTTTTTTGAAGAAAATAATGTGTATGATATTTTTTTGATAGAAAAGGTATAACATCAAAATTGGCATGAAATGCATAATATATTGTTTCTGTGAAGAAAAATATTAGGAAGTTCATGCAAAATATACTTTGTTAATGTGTGATTTATTTCTCTAGAGGAATTTGAAGATGTAGAAAAATAAAACATTATAATCATAATATATTAGAAATGTGTAAGATGTTTTGTAATTGTTGCATAAGATATTTGAGAGTTAAAGATAATATATAACATTTTTTTACAAAACATATTTTCCAGAGGAAGTGGAAATGAAATAAATTCACTGGATACTGAACAAATTTTGTATGTTATACCATATATTTTATTTAATAATTGATATTTATTATATTTATTATATTAAATATGATATGTTAGTTGGGAAAAATTTTAAAAAGATGAATATTTATAAGAAATATGAATAACTAAGATCAAAAAATGCTTGGTGTTCTTTAAGGATTTAGATATCACAATTTCTCAGTTGAATTTTGATTCAAGAAGAGATGACAAATCAAGCTAGATATGGTTCTTATAAGTGTCATTGTCTACACCGTAAGGATTTTTCAATATCAAAAACCTATTCATGATTTTATACATGGAATAAAATTGTTGTAAAATATTATTTTGTAATGTTTTGAAGAGGAAATAATCCCAAGTTTTATGGAGGATTTAAATAAATAATTAACTAGAAAATTATATTATATTTAAACTAGAAACATCTACAAGATTAAATAAAATATATTTCTTACCATGAGAATTATAGGATTCTACAAATTCAAATAATGGATATTATATTTATAATTACTCTATGTATATAAATGTGTAATAAAATTAAGATGAACATGAGAGATTCCCTTTGACACTTGTGTGACTCTAAAGAAAACAAAAACTATTGAAGAAGATAATTGAGATAAGATATTGAAAAAATAATAACTTTGTTAGAGAAATAGACTTAATTTGGGAGTTTTAAAAGAAGGTCACAAAACTCATAGTTATATAGCATTCAGTTAATTAAGGAATGACCATATCATTAAAGATCTAAAGATATGAAGTAAGGCCATCCAATATGATAGTGATCATTAGATATTAAAGTTCTTGAAGAAATTAGTGTGTGTATTTTTATTGATCTAAAAGGAATAATGAAAAGGTTCTTTGTTAATTATTATAGAAGCAAACAGAAGTAAAAAATTTACCTTTATCATTTTACAATTTTTTTGTTAGCAGTGAGAAACTATTGTTTATAGTGTGAATCTAGAAGTAGTATAGTGTGACTCTATACTTATGGGACTGAAAATATTCTTGGTGAAACTAATTTCATTTTAAATAGAGAATATTTGATTGCGGGTTTTATCCAATCACATCAAGAATGAGGCTCCGAAAATGAGATTGAACCTTATAAAAAATATTATATCGTATACCATTTACACTCTGAAATATTTGGGTGACAATTATCAATATCTTAATCAATTAGAGAGATTTAATTAAAAGGAATGTTTTTTAAAAAATGGATCATTGATTCTCCCGTAGTGATCTAACAAAATCTGGGCACTAAAAATAAAAATATTACTCAAGCTATTTTACTATATCAGGTGAAATATTTTTAGAGGAATATTATAATAAGAAATATTTTCTATTTAAAATCATCATTTTTTATTAAAAACTCAATTTTTGTTATCTTTTTAAAAGTTAGTTTGTAAAACTTCTTAACCATAGAAGCATAACTTATATCATTGAATGTTATACCTAGGTTCATCAGTAATTTTTTTCAATCATGTTTCAGTGGTTCATTCTTAATGTCTCAAAATCATAGAAACCCTCCTTGAATTTTTTATCCATTTTTATGTTTTATATAAAATTAATCCATTCCGAGAGGTGATATAGGGTGTTATCCATGCTATACAATTTTGTGTTCCAATAATAAAAAGAATATTCCCATTAAATTTAAGCTTGAGTAGTAAAAACCATGTGTTTACTCATGATTACCCCTTTATTCTATTACCTTGTATTCATTTGGTGGTCACCTCATTTCACCAATTCAGGAATGAGTTATATGTCATCAATCAAAACTTATCCTCACTTAATAATTGTTTTGGTGGTGAGATTATGGCTATTTCGGTTAGGTGGATGAAAATGATCATAATTTTATACATCCTTATTTTCCTCAACAATTTTTTCATCTAAATAGATTTTAATATTTTCAAACAAGAAATTATTAACACTTTTACTTTAATTAATAATATTTTCAACAATTTATTTAAATATATCAACTAGTTAGTTAACTTTACAAAACCGCTTCTTTCTTTATAAACATAAACTCATTTATATTTTAAAAAATTAAATATATTAGATGATAATTAGGTGTAATTATATTATTTTAATGAAATTTATGGTTTTAGATATTAAAAATTGCAATTATTTTTCTCTAAATATGTTTCCTTATTTATATACAAAGGTGTAAAGTTTAAATCATTAATTTATATTACATATTTATCATGTAAATGGTTAGATTTATAAAAAATAATGTCAAATATGGAATGATTATTTATAAAATGAACTTTACTTTTGAAACAATTCTTTTACGAATCTTCTATACCATGTTATACCTTATACTAGGGCTATACCAAGTAGGAATGGTTTATCACTATTTCCATAAATAATCATTTACTCAGTTTATCCCTAATGCACTCATGTAACTTCCTTATCTTTCTTAGTTTCTTTTTTCATTAAGGAATCAATGAAACATTGAGTGACAATTATAACTTTATTTGTGTTTAATATTTTGGACTACATTATTATAATTTGTACCTTGTACCATTCTTGACTTATATCTTGTAAACATGTTTAGAATTCATGATATAGTATTCTAGGAATGATCATGTTTTTTCCATCTATGTATTCAATTTGAAATCACAACATATTGATATGATGGATAGTATAGTATATATAATATTTCTATTTTTCATGTTGTTAGGATTTATGATTGTTAATTGATATGAATTTGAGATTTCTAGAAGGGGTATGTATACATATATTATTTTTATATAAACTCTTATCAAGTATGTTGGATAATTGTGTACATGGTTGAATGGGATGGTTGTTTCACCTTGGATATTTTATACCCCTTCCTCTTTCCCATGGTATAGGCCTTGGCCTTGAATCTTGGATACAAATTCACCTTTCTAGGAAATTGGTTTTATAGACCATGTTTTTTTATTCTAAAGGATAGGTGTCATCTATTCTCTATCTTGGTTATCTCATATTTTGAGAATTGGGCTCAAAGTGGGTATACTATTTATGGACCCTCCTAGCATATGGAGTTACATGATGTGGATTATAAATCATCTATTATCCACCAATTTATTATTTCCATTTTTTTGTTAATTTTTTGCAATAACTATTTTATTATAATTATGTAATTGAATAGGCATGTTCATGTATACATCTAGTGATTCAATATTGTACTGAGACATGTTGGTGGTCCCTTAATTTGTATATATGTTCTCACACCAAATGTGGATAGCTCAGTAGACATGCAAATTCATATGATACATTTCAAGTACCTCATTAAGAGTGGGTTATAAGTGACTATATTGGTCTTTAGTGGAATAGAAGCGAATTCGTATTTAATTCTTAGGGAATGGATGGAGTATTTAGAAGTATTTGTAGGATGTATGTGGTGGATGCGTAGGGGATATCTGCAATCATTCTCATGAGGTTTTCATTTATAGAAACTTTAATTTTTGGTCCCCTTAGTAGTGTTTTGTTTTCCCTATTTGTACATAGTTTTTAATGATCTTCTTTACTTCATTAGTGAATTTATATGATATTTTATACTATATTAATATATAATTTTGTTTCATATATATATGGTATTAATTTATTGAATTTTTAGTTTTTTGAACAGGTATTGTTATGGTGATTAACTGCCTCTTAGGTTAGTAAACCCACTAACCCCAAGGGTCATTGTATGTTTTTGGTGTCCAATAAATTCATTAATTTTTATCATTTAGAGGGAATAAATATACCTCTCACTTATGTTTTATTAAAACTCCAGAGTTTACTCTAGACTCAGATGGCTGGGAGGTGTGCCTAATTTCTTATGGTGGTATGGCCTGATGTTGTTCAAGCAATCAGGTCATGATGATTATAATCCACATCATTTATTGGGAAAATATTTGTCCACTAAACTATCCAAGATTCATATATGATATTATTGACATGATGGAATACCTAAATAGCTTAATTATGGGATAAATTCCAAAAGAATCGAAATAATAATGATTTATAGATCATATCTCACTAAAATATATGATGTAAAAAAAGGGTTCATCAATTTATCAAGAGGAAATTAAATAAAATACTTTATTAAATGAATGTAAAAATGTGATAAAAATATTATAAAATAATTTATTTCAGATAAAACATCATAATCGTCATAAAATATTACTCTGAGATAAATTATTAAAAAAATATTAACATAAGAAACTTTCTTGACTTGTATAGAGACCTAAAACTTTTATTGATCAATAATAAAAATATATGTTCTAGATAAAATATTCTCATAACAACCAAATGTTAATGTTATTAAACATGTGGATCTAGATTATTATGAGAATCATAGATGAATTAACATAAGGTTATAAATGCATTATATGTGAAATGTCCCAAGTAAATTTTTTATATTCTCATATATTCAATATGATTGAGTATGATAATAAATTCGGGAGATTTGAGGTTTTATTTAAATATTGATGTATATATGAAATTAATTTTTTCATTATTGACGGAAGGATTTTAATAATATGAATTATTTTAATAAATGTTTTCCTTATTTCATCTAAAGTGTTGATAATTGATGTAAATTCATATGATGTTAACTATTTTGTGTTGTGTTGGACGTATAAAAGGAAAAAAGGTTTGAGCTGGATGAATAAGATTGGATGGTCTAGTAGTCATCCTTGGTAATTTAAACCTAAATGAGTTTCCATGAAGTAAGGTTCATATTTCCATTGGATGTAATTTTCCATAATATATGAAGGATTTTATGAATCTCCATAGAGATTCCAAATCAGGTATCAATTTTATAAAAATAAATTCTTCCATTTTGAAGTTTATATGAAGCCAAATGTACATTTTACAAATATCATAATTATTAATGAGTTAAAAATAAAGTTAACAATTGATGAATCTGGTAGTTATTATACATGTTATGAAGAAATGTGTTGTTATCTAATATATTTGGATGCCAAGGAATGTTTCAAGATCGAATGAATCTGAGTAAAGTATTTTTATTATCATCTTATTTCAATTATTTGATAAGGGAAGTTGTTTGTTAACAAATATTTTTATGAAAAACATGATGTGATAGATTTAATACTCATGTTTTATTATCCAATATAATTTATAATTTTTTTAAAATAAATTATTTATGTAAAGATTTTAATTCTGGATAAATTCATTTATATAATATATTTGTTAAAGTATGAGGGAAATAATTCCCACCACCCAGTAGAGGAATATTTTAAAGAATAAAATATTCTTTTTAGAATATTTTTATAAACACATAGAATAACATATAAGATATAAATCATAATAGTTTATTTATTAAATAATTTCACTAAAGGAAATAAATTTTATTTCTGAAAAACAAAGTAGTTTTCTATCATAGCATGATTTTTTGGAGAGAATAAAATTTCTAAGAGGTGGGTGGTAGTATTTTTGAAGTTAAAGAAGTTAAAAGTGTAATAAATAAATTATTACAACAATTGAAATTAAAATTTATTGTTTATTAATACCCTAAAAGAGTTTTGGGTATTTCGGTAAAGAGTAATATAAAAAAATTACATTTAGTTACCATAATAAATTTAATTTTACTTTATATCCTAATGTTTTTATGGTGTATTTGTAGAAATAAAATAATTTAAAGAGTTAAATTTATTTATTGAAAACTTTTCTCAAAGAAAATTCTTAAAATATGTTCTTATAATTTTGATGATGTTCATATTTTAAAGAGTTTTAAGTAGAAAAAATAAGTTATTAACATCATAATATATGATATTATAAAGTAAAGAAGTTTGAATATTGTTTTAAATGAGTAAAATATTTGTATTATGATATTTATATATCATTATTAATCAAAAAACATTATTCATAGATGTTACTCACAAAAGGAGTTTAGTGAGAGGATTCTATAAGATGGTCACATACATATGTGGTTGAAAGTATAGAGGTATGTAATGAGTTTAATAAAACTCTAAATGAGTAGTAAACATATGGATTATTTGGAAGTCTATCATATAAGAATTGATTTTGAATGATATTATGTTTGGATTTGTTTTTATTCTTAAAATAGTTTATGAATATAAAAAATTGTAATGTTATACAAAAGGGACTCTATACATTATAATTCTTTCATGTTGACTGTATATATTTCATGAAATAATTGACCTCTAAAATTATGAATTTATTTACCCATAACTAATGTTAATACAATAGTATTATATTATTTTATGAAATGTAAAGGTTTGTGTTAGTAATATTTCATATAGAGATATGGAATATTCTCATGAGGCACAAAATAAATTGTATAATAGATGACCTAGAAAGTATACCACATGGATCAAAATACACTATGTAATTGATATAATAGTGGTGCATGTTTCATATTGAATCCACATACCTAAGGTTGAAAATTTACATAACATGATAACATTCATACATTGATACCTTTCTTACACCATCCATGAGGCTGAGCTAATCATGGATGGTTGGGCATGTCATTGATCATGTCGTCAATTGAGACTTAACCAAGATGGGATTTTTGATTTCATATGATGAGTATTACATCTCAACCCTCGATTGATATGGATAGAGGATATGTATGGCCCATACTTAGATAAATTACTTTTTATGTACTTATCTACTAATATATGGTTCATGTGATGTGCTCATCCACTTAGATGAATGACATGTTATGTATTCATCGACATGGTCAATATATTTGAAGAATCTATAGCGTATGAGTTGTCTATATGGTATTGAAATAATTTTCTCCCCATGGTCACTCAATGAATTGGATATAGGTATTATATGATCATTCATACTTTTAAATGATATATTTGGTTCACACAAGTATGAAGATACATGTGTTTGATAAAGATCGTGACATATCCCTTTATAGATTGATTAGTATTGAGGCTTTGTAAGAGGCCTATATCTACTTAAATTTATTGAATCTTAAATTTAAATTTATTTTCTATGATATAATTCCACATGGGGACACACTTTGTGGTTGTACAAATTATTATCAAGTTTATGAATCTTTGAGAGCTAACCTCAAATTATTTTGTAGTAAATCTAAAATAAGATCTTGATACATTTTCATAAGTTATTACATATGATATAGAACATGGTAAAATGTGTGATATCTTTTCCAAATATAGTTTTGGAAGACATCCAAAAGGATTTTTGGATATATATTCCATATTTATTAAATATTATTTTATATAAAGTTAAAGTATATGTAACACCATTAAATTCTAAAAGAATAAAATTTTATTCAATATTGTATGTGACACAAAAAACCTAGATTAAAAGATAGTATAACAACCCAATACATTAAAATATATTTAATTAAGAATAAATTTAATTAATTGTATTCCTTACAAAACATTCAAAAACATCTTTCTTCGATATCTTGCGTCACATGAAAGACAGAGTTTTACCGAACAACAATATACTATTAATATTGTTATTTAATATGATAGTTATCACCTATCCATGGCAATGGAATGTATGAGAAATATTACATAAAATAATAAAATATACATTTTATGCATGTTAATTAATTACCTATGGATTGTAAAAAAAATAAGAATCATGTAATGGAAAAAAGAAATGTTTTCTGAAAACCATTATTTTTTTCTAAAAGACAGTTTAGTCTTTCTTTGAATAGATAATTAAGAATAATTTTTACCAATTTTATAAAACATATTTAAAAATAAAAATAATAACTTTTCTAAATAGTATACCAAAATTATTTTAAGTTGAATTTTTTTATTTTTCTGAAATGTTTCTTTTTTCGATGAATAGTGAAAAATATTGAATTTTAATTGAAAACTACATTTTTGTTTAAATAATTTACAACAGTAAACTATGTTTTTAATTGATTTTAATTTAAAATTATTTAAATTTCATAAAAATTAATTCAATTTATGTAATTTGAATCATTTTTATTTATAATTTTGATATAAAAATATTATAAACATTTTAACATTTTATCTTTAATAACCCGCTTTTTCATCACATCTACGAGATTAATTTTAAATTAAATTTTACCACTTATATGGATTGAATTTGGAAAAATATATTCCATATTTTAAATAGACTTAATTTATAATTTATAATAAGTTCAACTAAATTTTTTAGCAATATAAATAGTGAATGCAGGAAAAATTAACTATCGCGGTTAAGGTAAAAATGGGTTTACTGAGGGTTAACATAAAACGATAAGGGTAAAAACAACCTATAAACCTGTATAAAAACTATAAGATGGAAATATTTCATCCATTACACCTCTGAGGTTATACAATGGTCTAGTTTTTAGCCTTTTTATACATGAGAAATGTGGGATCATCCAATTCATTTAAAACATACCAAATGTGTCCTCTCCCCCACTTATAAAAGGCCACCCCATCTCATATATTATTAACACCTTAAAACAACTTTTTTCATTAAATAAATACCCAAATAACTTCACAAATTTTATTAAATCATCCTAAAATCCTTATTTTTTTATAAATCCAGCATTTTAAGGCTTTAGTGAAAACCTAAGGAGGATATACCTGAAGAAGTGGTAATGTTCTTCAATGAGAGTATTTATTTTATTTATTTATTCACCTTATTAAATTGTTATTAATCCATGATGATATAAAATAATTAGTATATTTCATATACTGGGACGTTTTTATAATAATTTCATTACCTAAAACCATATCCAAATCCATCAAATAGGTTATGAAATCATTGTTCATGTGTACAACGGACTACCGCCTCGTGAACCAATATAGTTAGTTTTTCCATTTACACCTCTCATGGTTGGTTATGATGATGAATATAAAGTATATATATGATATTTATAAAATATTTATAATTTTTTAGTCAATATATCATATATATATATATACCTACCATTCTGTAAGAGATACGATAATTTCACTCATGTGTATGGCAGACTACCGCCTCACGAAGCGATGTAATTCTACTTTCACAGACACTTCACATGGATGGTGATAAAGATAAATATAATGATTATATGTGATATAAATGAAATAATTATTATATTAATTACATATTTATCATGCTTAAAAAATCAAATATGTCATTTTCATTCTTTTATTTTCACTCACTTAAAGATGTTATCATCGTTCGTGTACATGTGTACTGCTACCTTCACAAAGAGAAGTGAATTTATTTTCATCACCACACCACATGGTGATATATATATATAAGTATATAATATGGTTTATAATATATTATTATCATTCTATAAATATTATATATTACCTAACTTCTTTCAATAATGATCATTGGAAAATGGAAACACAACTCATGTGTACGTACGACCTTTCGTCTCCATGATCATTACATGCTTCATTTTTCATAAATATCCCTCATAATTGGTTTTAAAAGTATAATTGATATATAAATATTATAATTATTTCATGATTATTGTTTTTGATAATATGAAACTGTGTAATATGTGCAATAAATGGATCTTTAATGTCAAAACATGTATAAGAAAACAAGGCAATTAATTCCCAAAAAATAGAAAATAATGAATGATTATTAATGAATGGGTGATAAGATACTATAAAAGGATAAAATATGATATTATGAATATAAATATGGTTCTATTTTAAGTTAATAACATGTTTTAAACCACTATATAGAAGGTTAAATACTTGTGATCATAAGGAAGTGTTAGGTAAGTGATTTTGTCTCAATCTCATTTCATTGGAGAATATTGTGATGTTATACACCTAATTTATTTTATATATTTTATATACTACCCATTTTACATTTAAAATAATGATATTTTATGTCTCACATTGAATCATTTCATCCAAGTTGATTTGATATGAAAATTACCATGTGGTAAAAGTAATTGTACAATCTCACATCCTTTTGTAATTGTTAATTTTCTCGTGAAATAATCACTTACTTATAATAATTTTTAGTTATACAATACTTCTCTATAAAATACCCGTATTATTTTATATTGTATATGATTATTTCCTAAATCGTATACCATTTTTACATATGGTGTTTACATTTATAGATATTTGATTGGTAAGGGATATATTTATAAATTTTTATCCTTTACTCAATACGGACATTTGATGATATGGAACATTAGTCATGAATTAAATCTATTATTAAATATATGAAGAGTGATTTTGAAATTAATATATGGGTGGTGACCATTATATATATCCCATCAATTCATTGATAGGACACATGAGATAAAATCAATTTCCCAAACCCTATGTATTTGTAACCAGTAGTTTTAAACTATCTTGAGGATAGATCTTGATGGTAAATATATAGTTATCCAAATCATATTGGTTTATGCCCTAAAGTTTTAAACTGTATTGAGTATAAATCTTGACGGTAATGTTATCATGTTCGTGGGAAACATGAAATCCAATAATTAAGTATTTCCTTGATTTATAATTCATTTTTTATTGTTATTATCAAAGAGATTTTAGATATAATATTATCTATGGATGAATTTCATTCCTAGATTATTGTTTAAATAATATGTCTTGTGTGGTTATTTACATTATAATTTTATTTTTTCTTATTGATTCATGATAGCTTCTATTTTACATAACCCTTACTGAGCATTTGAGCTCAGCCTTATTTTTTTCCTTTCCCCGTGATATGAAGAAGAGATATTCGAATAAGTCTTCAAGGATGTGGTTTTATTTTTTATTGTTATGTATTACACTTTATTTTATTTTCAAAATATAAAATTGGTATCATATATTTATATGGTTCTCCAAAACAATTAAATTGATCAGTTATTTGGGATGTGATTCCTTGTATCTTAATAAATCAAGAACCATCTCTGAGCTACTAGGTTTGAGGTCGCTACATTTGGGATCAGAAAAAGTTTAGTAGAAACCTTGGGATCTAGATTTAGGAAAAAACATATAATAGTGATCACAACCCTATGATGGAATTTGAGGATAATTATATAAGAATATACCAATTTTTTGTTAAAGTAGATATTATGTGGTTTTTTTTTTGGAAATATATTCCTATCTGGATACTACAAGTGGACATGGTTCTGGCATATATGTACCTAGGGGTAGTAACTCCAAAAAGGGTGTCCTTTACCTAATTGTCACCTGGTACACGAAAATGGGCCTTACTGAACTCATGGTTTGACACTCTTAGATGATATGCTTAGGATAATTCACATTTTATTTAGAAACCATTGTGAATGATTTAAATAGGTAATGATAATGATTGGACTAGGTTAAACCCAAGACCAAGGAAGAACCTATGTGGAAATTAAAAGGAGTAATTATTTATTTGTTGTAATTAAAAAAGTAAAATTTTAGAAGAATTTTTACCAATGGCGTTTTGGTTATAAAAATCATGAAACATCTTTAGATTGTGTTAGAATAATATATGTATTCATTAAATTAAGAGTTATAAATACCATCATGGGTTAATTGGTTTAAGACTGATCATATATTCAAATTCTTAAACACATATTTTTAGGTTTTATGTGATGGGAGTATACAAAGACTAAGGAAATTTTGGAGAAATTTATGGCAAGTATATGTTTTAGGGAAAAATTTATTTGAGGAATAACTCATTTAAATTTTATAGAAATATGTTTAAAGGTATTGATAGAAATTAGTTTAATATGATAATTAATGGAATTATAATAATATTAAAATAATATTATTATAATTTTTGGAAAAAATATGTTTCATTGAGAACGATAGTAAAAAGGTTATTTAATGATTGATTTTATTTCAAGGATGTCCATCATATATTTTTTGGGAATTCTATAGGAAGTATATTTATATGGTTTTAGAAAAAGAAAAACAATCATGCTAGTTGAAAACATGTCGCATCCAGTAAGGTGGTGTGGCTTTAACCCATGACTAAAGGATGATAAGTGTTTAGTGCTTATCGTTGTCATGTGTGAAATCTTTGCTATAATGTCATTGGTTTGAGCTAAATGATTTAGAAAAAAATAAATTTTAATGATAAACTAGTAGTGTTACTTCTGAGGATTAGAGATTAATTTATTATATTGGATAACTTGTAATGACCATATTGAATTTTTAAAATAGTTAGATATAGATAAAAATACTTTTAACTATTTTTTGGATATTACAATTTGTTAAAAGTGAATTTTAGTGCTTCAGGAATAAAAAATTCATTTATGGATGTTCATTTTTTTTGAGTAAGTGATTAATTGGAAATTAATCTAAGTATAACCAAAGGATGAAATTTTTCTTATGAAATATAAACATATCAATTGATTATATTTCCTTATATTATAATATAGTAAAATAATTCCTAAACTTTAGGAAAAGGATCTTGAAACAAAAATATTATCATATTACCTTCATATCTGATGAATTAGATGGCCTTTAAAATCATCACGGACTTATGGATTTGAAGGCCTTAACTTTACATTGATCATTCACTTCCTTGTGATCAATTACCTCAATCACTTTCTTTAATTATTTATGTTTTTCTTCCATGTCCATGTTTTTATTTCTAACATATTTTCTCCTACTTAGAAACCCAGCTATGTGTTATTCCAGATGACCTTAGACCTTCTTCATTTTCTCTCTTATTAAGAAAATTTTTTATTAACCCTTTTACAATTTCTATTTTTCAAAAATTTAATTTTCAAATATAAAACCCTAGATTACTGATATCAATTTTAAATTGCGAGGATGGAAATTTAAGGTGGAGAGAATATAACACCCCGAAATTATAAAAGAATAATATTTCATTCCATAGTGTATGTGACATGAAACAACTAGCTTAGAAGAGAATAAAACACCCCAAGACTTTGAAATATATTTTCTTTAGAATAAATTTAATTTCTTTTATATATTAGGATACAAACAACAACAAGTTCCATCGATAGATTTTGTTACATGTAAGACAATGTTTAAATGAACAACGATATACTATTAATATTATTATTTAATGTGATAGCCATAACCTAGCCATTGGAATGGAGAGTATGAATATTATTAATTAAATTATTAAAATATATAGTTTAAAAATGTTTATTAATTATATATTGATTAAAAATAAAATAAAAAAAAATCAAAAATCAAAATAAATTATTTCTGGAAAACAATATTTTTTCTAAAAGACAGTTTAGTCAAACTTTAAATATATAATTTAAAATTAATATTTATGACTTCTAGAAAACTTATTTTAAAAATAAAATAAATTTTTTCAGTTAGGACATAAAAGTTATCTTAGGTTTAATTTTTGGTATTTTTATGAAAAGTTTCATTTTTCAAAGAATAAGGAAAAATGCCGAATTATAATTGAAAAGTAACTTTTTATAAATAATTAATAATATTAAACTATGTTTTTAATTGGGTTTAAATTAAAATTAGTTAAATTTTATATCATTTAATATATTTTATTCCATTTTAATCATTTTCATATTTAACTTTAATATAAAAATATTGTAAACTTTTGAACGTTTTCTTTTAAAAAACCTACTTTCTCATCATGTTTGTGGGATTAGTTTTACATTAAATTTTTTTAACTTATATAAATTTAATTTTAAAAACTAGATTCTATATTTTAAATTATAAAAAAAATGTACTTTTTAATAAGTTCAACTTAATTTTCGAGAAAAATGAATAGTGAATGCAGTAAAAATTAATTATTATGGTTAAAATAAAAATTGGTTTACCCAGGGGTTAAATAAAAAATATAATGGTAATAATTACCTTTAAAATTGTATAAAAACTATTATTTGGACATATTTTTACCATTAAACCTATAATGTTTGATAATGTTCCATTTTTAACCCTTGTGACACATGAAAAACATAGGATCACTCAATTATTTTCAAAAATTCTAAGTGTGCCCTCTTCCCCACTTATAAAAGGAAACCCCCTCTCCTCTCTTATTAAAACATTAAAATACCTTTGGTTAGGAAAATATCTGCCCAAATAACCTCTTCAATTCAATCCTCTTATCCTATAAACCTTATTTTGGGAAAAAATCCAACCTTTAAAGGATTTAGTTCAAACTTAAGAATGATACATGAAGAAGAGGTAATGTTCTTCCACAAGCATGTTTATTTTATTTCTATCTCCACATCATTCAATTTTTATTAAAAAATGATGATATAATATCCTTGCTATCTTAAATATAATTTAATTATTTTATAATATGGTAATTACTTAAAACCATCTCCAATTCCGTCAAATAGGTTATGAAATCAACGTTCGTGTGTATGGTGGGCAATCGTCTCACAAAACAATGTCGTTCATTTTTTCATTTACACCTATATAGATTGGGTATGATGATGGATATAAATTATATATATGAGATCTATAACATATTTATTCCTTTTTATTCGTTATATCATATATATCATTTTACCTTTCATTACGTAGAATATTTGATAATATCGCTCATGTATACGGCGGATTACCACCTCAAGAAGTGATGTGATTTTTATTTCACTAAAGATTCACATTGAAGGTGATAAAGATAAAGTTAATGATTATATGTTATATAAATGAAATAATAATTATATTAATTAGAAATTTATCACTATGGAAAAATAATATATATCATTTTATTTCTTTCATTTTCACCCACTTAAAGATTATAACATTGTTCATGTACGTGTGGATTACCGCCTTCATGAAGTGATATGACTCTCTTTTCATTACAACACCACATGTATAATATATATAAGTATATAATATGGTATATATAATATTATTGTAATTATATAAATATTATATATTACTTACCTTCTTTCTTTGATGATCATTGGAAAATGGAGGCGTTACTTATGTGTACGTAAGGCATACCCTCTCCATGATTATAGCCTTATTTATTTTCCTTAACCATAATTAATGATTCATTTAAAAATTATAATTGATTTATAAATATGATAATTATTTCATGAATATTATTCTATATATTATGAAACTATATACTCTGTGCAATAAGAGTATCTTTAATGATAAAATACGAATTGGTAAACAATACAATTAACACCCAAAAAAATAAAAATAATGAAATATTATTAATTAATGGGAGATAAGATGTCATAAAAGGATATAATATGATATTATAAATATTAATAGGGTTCTATTTTAAGTTAATAAATTTTTTAAAACCACTATATAGGGGGTTAAATAAATTTTAATCAAAAAAAGTGTGAGGTAAGGGATTTTGTCTCAATTTCATTTCATTGAGGAATATTGTAAGGTTAGGCACATAATTGATTTCTAAAGTGTATATAATGACTCTTTTACATGTAATATCATGTTATTTTAGGTTTCACTTTGAATAATTTCATCCAAGGGGATTTTACTTGAAAATTACTAAGTGGTAAAATTTATTCTACAATCTCACTTTCTTTTGTGATTTTTAATTTTCTCATGAAAGAGTCACTTACTTGTAATAATTTTTCATTATAAATTACATTTATATTAAATATACATATTATTCAATATTTTAAATGATTATTTCTTGAATTTCATACCATTTTACATATAGTTTTTACTTTTAATGTTATGTGATTGACTATGTAAATTTTGATAAATCTATATCTTTCTCTCAATATAGATATTTAATGATAAGACACATTTTTCATGAATTAAATATCTTATTAAATATATGTGGAATTATTTGGACATAAAGATATATGTGGGGGCCATTATAGATATCCCCTAGATTCATTGACAAGTCTTATGAGAAAAAATTAGTTGGACAAACCCTATGTGTTTGAAACTAGTAATTTTAAACTATCTTGAGGATAGATATTGACATTAGAGATATATTTGGAAAAATCATATCTGTTTGTACCTAAAAGTTTTAAAATATCTTGAGGATAGATATTTATGGTAAAGTTATAATGTTTTTAAGAAATATAACATCTAATTATTAAGCTTTCCTCCATTGAGAATTCATTTGTTATTATTATTATCCATGATATTTTATCTATGGTATTATATATGGATTAATTTTATTCTTAATCTATTGATTAAATGGTATGTATTATCAATTATTTACCCTTCCATATTGAATTTTCCTAATCTTATCATGAAAATCATGTTATTTAAATGGAATGTGTTCATTTATTTACCTTTGTATGTAAATTATACTTATTGATTCATGAAATATTCTATTGTACATAAACCTTACTGAGAATTTAAGATCTCCCTTATTTTTTCCGTTCCTAAACATATTAATAAGAGATCTTTGATTGAGTTTTCAAGGATTCAGTTTATTTTTTATTGTTATTTCTTAGGTTTTATTTTATTTTTCCAAGGAAAATGGGTATTATGTTGTATCTAATTCTCCAAAACTACTAAACTAGTATTCCTTTAGGATGTGATTCCTTGTATCTTATGAAAATGTAATAAATCAGACACTATATCAAAGATATTGATATTGAGATCACTATAGTATACAAAGTATAAAAGGCTTTTAGTTCAAAAGGGGGGTTTTGGTAAATATTCAGTAAAATGATTGACCAAGAAACAATGAATTGTATGATATCAAAGATCATTCAAGGCGTCACCATATCATAGTGAAAGTTGTATTTTTTGGTTCTAATGTATTTTAATATCATGTTATAGAATAATTTTCTTATTTACTTATTCTCCTACTCTATGTGTTATTATACTCAATTGATCATCGTAAGATGATGATTATGATGAATATTAATAAAAACATAAATGTTTAAATGTTAAACATTCAATATAAAAATTTAATCATATTTTATAAAGGAGTTATAATGTTTGAAAATTTAAGAAACATTTAAATCAATTCATGGGTGAATTTTTGAGTTTTTAAGGCCCATATAAATGGGGTTTGATCTTTATTTTTTCATTCTATTACGTTGAGACACAATAAATTATATAAAAAATGTTTATCTAAAGTTATCATTATCTTTTATCCTTTAATATTAAGGATTTGGAAAACCATCAAAAGGGAGGATCCTTCTCGAGTATCTAGATATTCATCTAGGGCATGGATACACTATGAGGTAGTAACTTAATGGTTTCTTTTTAATGATCTACATAAAATTCATGTGGATGATCTGTATTGATAGAGAAGATTCATATTGTTTTTTCTTTATTCTTTTATTCAATCCAATTCATCTATAAGATATTATGGTTTTATGTTTTGGTTATTTTTTCCATGGTGTTTATAAAATATTTATCCTCTTTGAAAACTATGAATAACTATCTAAACATAATCGGTGATCCTAAACCTAATACATGATCATGATCCCCAGATACTAGACCACTCATATCCGCACCATCCTACAGATGCTTCTTCTAAAGCCCTCAACCATACCCTTGACCAAATCCCCTAGAATACATTTGGTTTTTTCATTAAGTTTCACTCATATAGGAATGTGATATTTGAGTATAATTATAAATCCACTGTCCACTCATTTATGTCCATTTCAAAAAAAAATTGAATATGTCATCTTATAATAATAATGAAACTCCATTGGATCGTAATGACACATGGATCTACAATTACATATATCACCACACTAAAAATACTCCAACAGTTCCCTTCCAAATAATATTGAGAAGTAAAAATAATTCTAGAATTATAAATCTCTCACTACATTATAAAAAATAATCAATGTTCTATTTCATTCCATCATATAATTCATGAACACCAAAAACTTATTCATGTTCCTCTTGCAAATATTTCCCCACTATCAATTCTATATTTACCAACACTGTGAAATCTATAAAAAAATATTGAATTTGAATAAATCTCTAATCACAAACTTAACTCAAATCCTAAATATTTTAAAGACCCATCACCTCCCAATGTTAAGGAAAAGATAATAAGATCAGTGACTACAACCACACACTCCAAAATAGATATCTCTCACTTAAATTACATGAACTCTTATATTGTTACACCCTAAAACTCAAAGCATAAAACTTCTCAAAAAATATATCTTAAAACACATCCAAAATAAACCCCTAATTCTTATTTTTATATATGAATAAATTCCACAATTATGTGCTGATATTTTAAGAATAAACACAAAAAGATTCTCTTTCTTATTCTCTAGAACCATTCTTCAGCACCCTATGGAAGTAAACCTGCTATGAAATTAAGAGGAATTATACTTTAGAATTTCGAATTATATACATTATAACTAATTACCATCAATTAATTCCCCCATCAACCACCCGAAACACTTTAAAAGTAATCACTATGGTTTATTTGTAGTAAGATTATTAGATTTTTTGTGGTTGGAACATATTCAACTCCCCTTTTTAGTATTCCAGAACAAGTTGAACTTGATCAACCTCATTCCCACAAAGCTTCTCCACATTATTTTTTGTTTCAATATCATTATAAGATCAAACATAAATTTTATAAAATTATTATTAATATCAAATATTAAAAACTTTTTTAAAATTTTAAAAAGCCTTATTTTGGATTAATGGAAAAACAAAAATTTACTAAGCTCAACAACCATCACTACTAAAACTAATAAACATTAAGTGGGATCAAATAATCAAAACCAAATAAAATCTAGGGCTCCCACACATTAATCGTCAACTAATAATTCTACACGTGTATAAGAAATGTGGGAGAAACAATAATAAAATCCAATTAAGCTCCCATGACATGGCATGAATAATAAAACATGAACATGGTGAAAAAACCCCCCAAACCTATATAAATACAGCACTATATGAAAATTCACCACAAGAAACACTTCTCGGTTTCGACTTATCAACAAGAATATATTTTTATACACATGAATTAAGGGTGAGTAGGTCTCAGTAGGAAATAAAAATATAAATCATTTATGAGCATCCACCCTAACAATTCACTACCACCATAAAAAGATTGTCATAAAATCTAATAAATGATATTTTTATCTCAATCCATCCATAATAAATGATATAAATCATCAACAACCAGAACACACATGGTGGGAACCAAGAGAAAAATTGAACTAAGCTGGGTAGGATGGTATAAGAGATCTAGGTTGATCCCCATACCAAAAAATTAATGATGTGGTTTATAGTTTAGTATGTTGAGAAATATAGGAGTGGGAGAATGAAAAAAACAAAAATATTTATAGAATAACAAATGATGGTAGAAACACTACAAAATCACTTAGGAAAGGAACAAAAAAACCCAAGTAATTCCAATCTTTTTAAAAAAGGCTATAATTGGGGAATCATCTTATTAAAACCCACAAATACGTGATATTCAGAGATTTCTAACCTTTATAGAATAATATAGAAAACACCTCATGAAAAATAATTATAAGAACAACATCAATCACATTGGGAAAGCATGAAAAAATTAAAAAAAGAGCGACATCATAAAACATAGTAGACTATTCCAAATCAAAACATGTAGGTAGACCAGTACTCTAATTTTTCAAGACCCAGACACCCTCTTAGTAACTCACCACCATGAATTATATTTAAGGGTGTATATATATAAGTAAAATATAATCTTATCTAGGTAAAATTAAAAATGCAATTCACAGTTTTAGACACCCTGGAACACCACATGTAGCAACACCCTGAGTAGCTGGGAAGTTAAGACCAAAAAACTAGAATTCTTCATTAATAGGACTATACCAAGATCCAAGTGAGGACAATATATTCGATTCATCATATCCAAAAAGTGTGGGTGATATTACTATAGAGTTAAAACACCAAGATGCATATAGTACTAGTTGAGGTGTGAGGATAGTGGGGAAGGATGAAGAAGGATTTGTCCAACCTGAGGAACTGGGGTAGCCCAACTGAGAGCTCCGGGGAAGAGTTCTCAATTTGTAGATGGTGTATAAAAGTGGTCCCCAAGATTATATCTCCCTATAAATTTCATACATATATATCACATATTAATATATGAATATTCATTAAATAATATAATGATCCAAGATAGAATCATATAGGTCTATTGCCTTTAAAAACTTGGATACGTAAACAAATGGTTCATTAGTGAACCACATTTTATTAAACTAATATCTTCATAAATAGAACCCCTATTATACATATAAAACATAATAGTTTTTCTATATCCTTGGGAAATGAAACAAATAAAGGGTGAGATAACATGCTCATTAAGGGTAAACAGGGGTAATATCTATGATCAAATAAACATAACATGAGCATAAGGGTATGAGAACATGAAAATAACATTTGAAAAACTATAAAATGCACATAATAGATCAAAATATTAAGTCATGGAATAACTCTTGTTTGTTCATAAGACATGAATCATAAATGAGTCAAAGAACATAATCCATGAGAGTATAACATTGGCATAAGACCTAGATTTTTTACATTTATATAATCATAAAAAATTATTTCCTTGATCTTAAAGATAAATTAAAAGACTATAATAGTAGATTTATTTCACTAATAAGACTATATTGGTGTATTGAGCTGACTCCCAAGACTATCATAGTTGATAGAGTCCCTTACTTAACTGGGTTTACTCCCCATTCCAGTCCTTTTTATCTAATGGGATATCCATCTTTATCTAATACATTTGAGGACTATATAAGTATAGGATAACCCATAACAAAATAAAAATCATACATATATGTTTCAAAATATTATAAAATGTTCATCATTTCATAAACCATGAAAATAAAATGGGTTTCATAAATATTTCATCACATCATAACCCATCTAAAACGAACGAATTTCATAAACATCTTATCACCATTTAAAAAACCATCTAAATAAATAACAAGGATGGTGTCACTGGATCATATCCCTAGTATATATTTAATTAACATTAAATTATTACATTATAAATGAAAAATTCATTTAAAAGATTACATGGATCATTTTTTGAGGAAAACACCCTTTTCTCTTTGAAATCACTTGTTTAAAATATTAAAACATCCCAAAAAATAAGGAAAATTTTTTCTTTGAAAAAAAAATTAAAACATGTAAATTAATCTTTTAATCATTGAGTGATAAAGATCAAGGGAATTTTTTTTTCAAGCCATATAAGGTAAAAGAAAAATTTTTTACACTTGTAAAAAATAAAAAAATTACCTCATTTAGAAAATGAGATGAATTTTCCTTTTAAAAAAATTTATAAAATTTAAATGAATGGTAAAATTGAATTTAAAAATGATATTATAATATTAAAAAAATATTGAAATAATTTTTATAAAACATTAATATGGAATAAAAAAAGGAATTTCAATCGAAGAGAGAAATAAACTCGATTTTCCTTAAAAACATTCTTTTAGTATCATGAGTTATTAAAAAAGGAAAATAAAAGGAAAAATTTTAATCTCTAGAAATAAATATTGGAGAATAAAATTAATGAGTTCATTTATAGGTATATCATAAAATTTAACCATTGTAAACATAATCATAAACAATCCTAACAAACAATGAATTAGTAATATAAAACTCTCACCTCATGTCTTACTTCCTCTGCATGTGTTTGAACCTCCTATATAATAAAAATATATTTATTATAAATATATTAAATAATTATAATAATATATATAATACCACATATTACTTAATTTTATTCATTACATCCTCAAGTTCCCAAGTAGCTTCTTCAAATTTTTAATTCCTCTAGAGAACTTTAACCAAATGAGTAATTTTATTAAATAGCACTTTATCTCTATGATTCAAGATCTATATGGGTTTTTATTCATAGAAAAGATCATTATTAAGTGGTATGACATATAATTTCATTTAATGTGAAGGATTGGGTATGTACTTCCTTAAAATATATACATGGAATACATTGTGAATTTGAGATAGGTTTGGTAGGAGCACCAAACAATAAGCTATTGTCCCTACTCGATCAAGAATCTCAAAGGGGAAAATATACCTAGGGATTAGATTTTATTTATTCCCAAATCTCATAAACTTTATCCATTGAGAAATTCATATAAATACCTTACAACCAACTTTGAACTCAAAATATCACAGCTTATTATCAGCAAAAAGTTTATATCAGATCTGAACTTCCTTTATATACTATTGAATGGTTTTGAATTTATATTCCATTTCCTAAACTAGTTTCGGGCCTAATAGATTTTTTAATCCAACTTAACCCCCATCATATAGGAGTTTTTCACTTCTTATCATATACATCCCCATAAGGATCCATTTAAATTCTCAATCGAATGTTGTTGTTGTAGGAAAACTCGACTAGGAGAAGGTGTTGATCCTAACCACCTTTGAACTCTAAAGAACATGATCTCAACATATCATATAGGGTTTGAATGGTTATCTCTAATTGGTCGTCTTTTTTAGGATGATAATCTATACTAAAACAGAACTTTTTATCTAGAGATTACTAAATACTTTTCCAAAACATTGAGATAAACCTAAAATATCTATTAGAGACAATATAATGTGGTACTATTTGCAACCTCACCACTTCCATAATGTATATTCTGGTAAGCTGATAAAGATATTAATATTCTCAAATTTCAATTAAGTGTGATTACTTTTTAAAGAAATAAACTATAAACCAATTAGTATTATGGCCTTTATATGTTTTGTGGAGTTTGATGAAAAAAATCCATGGTGATGTTTTTCAATTTCCATTCAGGTATGGGTAATGGTTGTAGCATCCCCTTAAACTTTTTTTCTTAGCCTTATCTTGATGAAATACTAAGAACTGAGATACATACTCAGCAGTATCTATCTTCATTATATCCCATACTCTTTCAAATCTCTATATATCCTCATACTTCCTGGATGAATAAGGAATGATGAACTATAAGCCTCATCCAATAGCTCCTTATTCAAATATAGTATGGAAGGAACATATAAATGGTTCATGAGCATTATCATTCCAACACAATTGAGATTTAACTTATAAACATTTCTTACCATATTTTCCATCTCTATATCTTCCTTTTGTGCATCTTTAATTTAACTTGGATAGATCATTGAATACTTAATTGAGAAAGTTAAGATTTATCCCTTTCCTTCAATATTTCAAGATCCAACCATTAAAAATATATATATATTAAATATTTTGTGATTATTATTATAGATAATCTTTCATGATCCTTTAGACTCATAACATCTACCACTATGTTATCCTTCCTACGGTGGAAATATATTTAGTATTTATAATTTTTAATTAGTTCAAACCATATTATATAGGGAATATTCAAAAACAATTGTGTGAATATATACTTTAATATTTTATAATCAGTATATATATATCACACCTTTCACCATACAAACAATTACTCCATGTATTTAAATAAAAAATTGTCATATTTATCTCAAAATCATGTTTTGGGTAATTTTTCTCATGAACCTTCAATTTTTGTGAGACATAAGATATAACTATATCAATTTTAATGAGAATTAATCTCATTAACTTCTTTGATGCAGAACTATAGATTAAAAACCCTTCTCCACCATATAGTAATGTAATCATAGGTGTTCTTACTAACCTTCTTTTCAATTATGTAAATTATTCCTCAAATTCATTTTCTTAATGTAACTTGTCTCTCTTCCAAGTTAGCTAAGTGAGTGGATTATAAAATCATGATAAATTTTACAAAAAAACATCCATAATATCTAGACAAACCAAGAAAAAATATAAATAAATTACTATGTTTAGACTAGCCCAATGTTCAATAACTTCCATATTTGATGGATCTATGGATATACCCTCTCTTGAAATTATATGACCCGATAATGAAACTTTTTTTATCCAAAATTAGATCTCTATAAATTTTTCATACTACTTATCCTTACTTTGGGCCTTCAGTACAATCCTCAAGTGATATTAAGGCTCTTAATTACTCTTTTAATATATAATATTGTTCTCTATAAAGACCACTACAAACTGATCAAGGTAATCTCTAAATACTTTATTCATTAAATCCTTGAAGATAGTGTGGTTATTAGTAAGTCCAATTAGAATCACATATATTCATAGTGTTTATACCTCGTATGGAATGTTTTCATGGGTACGTTCTCCATCTTTACCTTAAACTGATTAAATACACGATAAAGATCAATATTTTAAGATTATTGAGATCTATGTAGTTGGTCAAAAAAGTTGTCAATACAAGGAATAAGATACTTATTCTTGATTGTGATATTATTAAGATCTCGATAATAAATATAGATTCACATTGAAACATATTTCTTTTTAAAAAATGAACTAATTCACCCCAAGGTGATGCACTTGTATGAATAAATCCCTTGTCAATATTATCCTATAGTTTCTTCTTCAATTCATATAACTTGATCGGGGTTATTCTATATGGATCATTTGATATAGGTATAGCATGAAGTATGATTTATATTGTGATCTCAAACCAAAGATTCTATGGAATACTAAGAAAATATTACTAAAAGATATCAACACACTCTTACACATTAAGTATATCATAAATTTTGAATTTCTCCCCAATCATCTAAGATAGACACCACTTTTTAATAAGAATCAAGACCCATAAAATGGATGTGATTCCCATCAGAAGTTAATATTTATCATTACATTGTTATATGATCAAAAGTTGGTCTGTAATATCAAACATGACTTACCATCATCAAAAATTGATGTGTTATATATCAAGATAAATCCAATCCATGCCTAATATTACATCAAATTCAAATAGAGTAGGAATAAAAATATCCACAGGAAGCACATTCCCAAAAAAACTAAAATGGAAAAAAACATAGATTGAGATACGATTATCTTACCATTAAGGGTTTTTAATACTAATTAAACATATAATCATTGGGGTGAAATTTTTATACCCATATAAAATTATTCAAATATAAAGGATTGGGTGGATCCATTGTCAAATAATATATTAGTATTTCTAGAGTGAATGGTAAGTTTACCTTTCCCTATATCATTATCATAACCCTCATCAAAAATATTGATTGCATGAGATTTCCCTTTCTCTATAAGATCAAGCAGTTAATGATATTGTTCATCATCACTAACCTTAATATTTTATAACTAGTTTGCATAATGATTATACCCCTATATTTGAAACACTAGAGTGTGGGTGGTGCATTCTTTGCAGCCTTCCCTATATTCACATCATTAGCTAACTTCTTCCCATAAATTCATCATTTGATTTCTCTATGACCTTAATTTATATATTTAAAACATTTATAAGACCCCTTAATATAATTTCCTCCATATTTTATTCCATAGTTTGAGCATAAAGGAATTTTTATCCTCTTCCCTCCAAGGATTATAGAATTTCCTCTGAATTACATCTTTATGTTCTAATCAAATACATTATATTTTTAGGTAACTTCATTTTTCATTTCCACCTTGATAGAACATCAAACAATTTACTAATAGCTATTGAAGTACCATATGGATAATACCCTTTTAATACTTAGTTTAAGACACTAAATAACTGATTAACTCTAATTTTAGGTGGGATGATGATACCAGAAGTCTACCTCAAAAATTATTGTTAAATCTTTCTCATAAGTACCAACAAATTCATCATCCTTATTATTTAAAAAAATTAATTCGAGCTCTATTTTCATTTGAATAATATTATGAATGTTCTTATTTAAAAATATTATCTTAAATTCATCCCACTCTATAGAGTCAATTTCATCCCATTGCCTAGTATTCTTGATTAGAATCCACCATTTATCTGCTTCACCTTTCAAATGATAGACATAAAAATGATATTTTCATTCTCTGAATAATGGAGAATAGAAAATATAATTTCAATGGTATAGATACATTACTCTAAAACTATTATATCAATATAACCACTAAAGGTATTTGTATGTTTCCTCATAAAGGACTCGATAAAAAAATTTGCCTCCTTTTCTCATTTGGATTTTCAACATGATTCATGGCTTGAGAAAGTTGAGTAAGCATAGTAAAATGATTTTTCATTATATCTCCCATATAATTTGATTTCTCATGAGGTAAATAATTTCATTATCTACCACATTCATTATTAACATTGTTCCTTTGGGTTTCATCCATTGACTAAAACCCAAAAACATAGTGTGAGCACAAATATTCATATAATCATGAAAAAAAATTGTGTGATTCCTAAATCATGACATTGTATTTTCAATCTAAAACCCTTAGGTTTTACCTAGTCCATTCATGATAATTATCTATTAAAATAATTCATGATGGTATATAAATAAAATGTGAATTAACCTGATCATTTCCACTGGGGTCTCAGACTAGGTGCATAGTAAAGTCGCAATTACCATGCACTGGAATGATGACCATGATATACTCAACCAACTCTTTTCAGGTTTATTACCCCTAGATTCAGCTATGTAAAAACCACATCCACTTGTATTATCTAAATATGGATGTTTTTCTCGTAAAAACACACTCTTTATTTATTATCACTTATGATGTTCCCCTATACATAGGATTATCCTAAGGGTTATTACTAAAGTATTCTCATCCTAGTTTCCAAAGGTAACAAAACCTTGCTCTGATACCAACTATAGAAACCCATAGTTTTCATATATTGAGATGACATAATTATATGAATATTCATTACATAATAATATATGACAGAATCGTATAGGTATAGGGACTTTGGAAACATGGATATATAAAAAACATTGGTTCATAACTGGACCACATCATCTCCTATAAATCTCTTCATAACTAGAACCCTTCTTAAGAATATAAAATTTAATACCTTTCTTTATAACCCGGGGAAATGAAAATTGAGAAATAATGAGCTTAAAATCTCAGTAAGGGTAAATAAGGGAGATATCAAATATAAATTAGACATAAAATGAACCTAATGGTATGAAAACATTGGTATAACATTTTAAAAACTATACCCTATATATTATAGATTAAAATCTTAATTCATGTCATAAATCTTGTTAGTTTATAAAACATGAATCATAAAGGAATAAAATAGCATAATCTATGAGAGAATAACATTAGTATAAGACATAGATTTTTGGAATACACATAAGAATATAAAATAAAATACATAGTAGTCAAGTTTTATTTACAAAACTATCATAGTGGATTGAGTCCACTCCCCAAAACATCATAGTAATCAAGGTTCACTCCTAAGACTATCATAGGGGATAGAGTCCCTTATTGGACTGGGTTCACTCCCTATTATATTTATGTTTCTTTCAAAGGATATCCATCTTTACCCAATACATTGGAGGTCCATATAATTCTAGACTCACTGATCACATTAATAAAATCATACATATATATACCAAAATATCATAAAACATCCATTATATCATAACCCATGAAAATAAAATGATTTTCATAAATACTTCATTATAACCTAACCAATGGAAAAGGAATGGATTTCATAAACATCTTGTCATCATAACTAAAAACCATCCAGAGAGATAATAAGGATTTTATCATTGTATTATGGTCCCAATATAAATTTCATTAACATTAAAGTATGACATCATAAATGATAAATTCCTATAAAATATCCCTTGGAACATTTACTAAGAAAATACTCTTTTCTCCTTAAAATTCTTTATTTAAAATCTAAAAAATTCCCAAATATTAAGTAAACTGTTTTCTTCCAAAAAACCTTAAAAATTGTAAATAAATCTTCAATTTATTGAGTTATCATGATGGTACTAAATTTCATTCAAGTTTTATTAGTAAACAGAAAACATTCATTTTTCTTTTTTGTAAAAAAGAAAAAAGTACCTCATTCAGAAAATGGCATGAAGATTAATTTAAAATAATTATTTAAAAAGTCAATAATGGGTAAAATTGACTTTAAAAATCAAATTATAATATTAAAAGAAATTTTTTAAACATAGATATGGAAGAAAAATAATTTTCGACCAAATATAGAAATAAAGTATGTTTTCCTGAAAAACATTATTTCTATTTATTGAGTTATTAAAGGGGAAAAATTAAAGAAAAAATTTTAATCCCCAAAAAAATATAGGATACAAAAATTCAAGATTTTATTGATAGGTATATCATGAAAATTTATCATTATAAACATAATCATAAATAATCCTGATAAATAATGAGATTGTAATATAATACCCTTACCTCAGGTTTAAATTCCTCTGTACATGTTCAAACCACCTGTATAAAAAAATATTGAATTATTATAGATATATTACTTAACCATAATCATGTATATAATAACATATATTACTTAATTATAACATTTTAATATCCATTTATAAACAATTATTTATTAAAATAATTGTTTCGGGTGGTAACTTCTTAATTATTCTTATATATTTTGGTCAGGTAATTTTGGTACTTGTACATTGATCATGATTAAATAATTTCTAGAATGTTAATCATGATATTAATATAAGATATAATCATTATATTCCAATTTATATTCATCCATAAAAGTTAGATATTTTAAAATGAATTACATTTTTCATGGAGATGGTAGGTCGTACATACACATTAACACTGCTTTCATGTTTTTAACAGATGGAAAAAATGAAAATTAAATAATAATACAAATTTATAGAAAAATAATAATATCATATATATTATATATATTCATTAATTATATCATTATTATCTTTTATGTAAAAATAAAACAAAAAATTAATCACATCACTTTGTGGAGGTTGTGGTCTGCATATATGCATGAGAGATGTTATCATTTTCAAAAAGATTGTAAGGTAAGAAGGTACATGTGGTATTATAATTATGAAAGTATAATTATATCATAAATATCATATATATACATTATATCTATCAATATATCCATTTGTGAGAGGCAATGACAGAAAATGAATTACATCGGTTTATGAGGTGTTGGTCGCCATACACATGATCTTTAATTTTGTTTATCATTTGATGGAAGAGGAGATGAATATAATTTATTAAATAAATATAATAACTTATTAATAAATTTAAGATAATTTTATTATAATTTTATCATTTTTTAATAAGATTTTAAGGATGTAGAATAATAAATAAAATGGAAATGCATGTTTTAGAACTATACCTCTTCTTCAGACAACCTTTTTAGGTTTATACCTAAAGCCATCCTAGAATGGTTGTATGATAAAAACAGATACTCTAGGTCATGGTTAGGGATTTAAGGAAGGTATTTGGGTAGTTATTGGATAAAAAAATCTATTAAAGTGTAAATAGGATAGGATAGGGGTGTCCATTTGTAAGTGGGGGAGAGGACCCACTTAATGTTTTTGAAAAGAATAAAACATATAAATGTATTATTCTCACAAAATGGATCTAAAATAGACCATTATAGAATATTATATTATAAAATTTCATAATATATCTATGAAATATAATTTATATAAGTTTTTATGTCATTTTAACCCTTATCTCACTAGTTTAACCCCCGATAAACATGTTTTAAACTTAATTGTGGTAACAAATTTTTAATGTTTTTACTATTCATTATGACCAAAAATTAAGTTTTCCATAATAACTAATATTAATTATTCGGATTAAAAATATTAAATATATTTTATTGAATTAAATTCACATAAGTGTAAAAATTTACTTTAAAAATAAATCTGTAAACATGGAGAAATGTGGTTTTCCAAAGAACAATTGTTCTTAAGTATAAAAGTTTTTACATAAAAATTCAACATAAATTTGATTAAATGAAATAAATTTGAATATTAATAATTTAATTGAAATAATGTTAATTTTAAATCCATTTTAAAGTAAAATTTAACATTATAAATTCTTGAAATGAAAATAATATTTTAATAAAAATTAGTATTTTCACTATTTAGTAAAAAAACTAAGCTTTTCATAAAATTGTCAAAAAATTCTCTATAAGATAATTTTTGAATGTTAATTTCAAAAATAAATTAAATTTTTTCAAATAAATTATCTAAATGTGTAAAAAGTTAATTATATTATTTTCTCACAAAAAGCAATAAAGACCATTTTAAGATAAAAATATCTTTTTGAAAGATATAAAGACTTTACTGAAAAAGTATATTATTTCTATAATAAATTTATAAATAATTTTAAAAAAAATTATTCATATTTATCACATCAATTTAAAATGTTGGATATAATATTATACTATATAATGTTTCATTTAAACTTGGGTTTCCATGTATGGTAAGAAATCAAAAAGATTAAATTTATTTCAAAAGAAATATATCATAAAATATTGAGGTGTTACATAGGTCACCTCTCATGAGGGGGAAAGCCCCGATATCCCACAATCAATATCAAATCAATAAATTACATTATTTATGTCATTACAATGAACTCATCATTCAATCCTATTTTATTCACAATAAATATTATCTTTACATGTTATCATTCATTTACTACCACAAAATTTCATATTTTCACCGATATTAGTCATCATACTTAGCAAAAAAAACATATTATAGTCATCATAATAAAAATAATAATCACCACTAATTAGAATAAATTAATAAAATATATAAACCAATTTCTTTTGAAATCACTAAATTATAACTCATCAAAATCAATCTTTTCAATATCACATTCCAATGTTATATGGAATACTATTATGGTTGTTATAGATAAGAATAAAAAAAATTATTATACAAATCCTGAAATAAAATATACTTTTTTACCTTTCCCAAAATATAAAAATCCCTTTTCAAATCTTTTTCTTATACTATTTTTTAATTTCTCACCTCAGCACAACCATTCCATCGAGGGAATACACTATAAGTCATCAATATTACTCTCCAGTAACTAGAGGTTGAAGAATAGTGTGGAGTATATAAAAAATTAATTGGGGAGTAATTTCCCCTCTATATATTATCTCAACTAAAATAAAAAATAATAAAACTAACAATCAAACAAATGATGGGAAATATTTAAGCCTTATTAAACCCAAAAAAAATTGATTCAATAAATTTATATAATGTAACAAATTTAAAAAGGATATAGAACAGTATTTAGATACTTGAATTATAGTGAAATAAATCTAGAATATAAAAAATATATAGAAAATATATCCACTTTAAAAAAATTATCTCCTCTTGGTACCATTAACATGATCCTAGAGCCAGCTCCAAACTACATGAGACATTTTCCTTTACATGTATTATGAAAATTAAAGTTTGTACATGAATGATATTTTTATATACATGGTGTTAAAATAAATTACTATAATTTTAATAATTACCTCAATTATCTCTAGAAATTTAACATGCTAATATGTGCCTCGTATAATTCCACATGATGATTGCAACTCGATTAATAAAATAAAAATAACACACATATCAAATCTTTATGTGCTTACTGAGACAATACAACCCATTGTTTACCTTCTTTGGCTGATGTTGATGGTTAATCAACATCTCTTATCAATTCATTTTATATCCAAACACATACCTTAAAACATAATTTGGATAAACATGTATAAATATCTCATCATTTAAAAACTCATAGATTAACAAAACAAAATAATTATTTCTCTTCATAACCAAACACATGGCTTATCCAAACATAAGGAATATTTCTCATCATAGAAAAATATGGGTCTTAGCCAAATACATAGATTATTTGTCATTATATAAAAACTCCTGGATCTCTAATACCCTTATAGAAAATTTCATTTAAAATATCACAATATGAAAATCCATTTTAATAAAACTATTATATCACAAAAACTCTATTTTATTTGATTTAAAATTCCATTATAGAAAAAAAATATTTAAAATGACGCTTAATATTATTCATCACACTATTTTTCATATCACCATATTTCTAAACATTTTTAATTTTTTAATCCTTTACAAAAACCACATTTTAATAATTCCATTCCCAATATATTTGTTTAAAAAATAATTTTTTACCCATCAAAACCCAAAATCAGCATTCCTTAATTAAATCCCATGAATTCAACATGTATAAAACTTTCTATAGTTGACATATAAATTCCCTACAAGAAACTTATGTATTCCCAAAATAATTTAACATCATGAAAACTTCCAAATGACCTTAAATAGTTGTAAAAATAGTTTCCATCATATATAAACTATTCATTCATGTAGAACCTAATTTATATATTCTATTAAATAATTTAAAAAACACAAAATATTATCACAAGTCAAAAACATTTTAAAACACCCAAATATATCTAAGATAATAGAAAATCATAAATTTTAATAACCCACTCTTACCATTTTACATTGTTTTTACTAGTGAGAAAATCAAGAAAATATTTAATCTCAGTTATTCATTAAAAATAATTATCATTTATATGCCTATTAAACTCACATTCTAAACCATTTTTTAATTGTGTGTTACTCATTTCAGAAATTACAATTTGTTTCAGTATATTATACGATCCTAAATTTTCTATGAGGTATAGAACCTTTTAGTTTCAGTTTAGTTCTTTATTTTTGACCTCTTGTCCTTATGAGGTCCTGGAGGGTTTAAGGGTTTATGGGACTTGTTCAGATCAGAGGCCTAGTTTTTTGAGGAAAAAGGTAGGTCTCACAATTAGTACAAACCATTCATCACATTCCCCACAGTTTTATTAGATGGTCTGGGGTAATTCATTGCACAGTAGTGGGTCGTACTAATTATCCTAACTGTGCATCCCAGTATTCATGGATGTTCATGTTTTATAGGTCTTTTTGTAGAGGGGTTCTACATGGGGTATGCATAGTTATTCAAACTATGCACCTAGCCTGTGTGAGGGGTTCCTTGGGATAGTGATTGTCTCACAGTTGGAGTACGGTTTGGTAAACTATGTGGCTAAACCCTGGATCTATTAAATTGGTTGAAAAGAATATTTGTCTCCTACTTCCTTCAAAATAATTTCTTATCTATCTCCCCTCATTTCTCACACATAGAAGTCCCTCTAAAAAAAGAGATACTCCTCCACCTTAGTCTATTCTTTAAGGTTTCTCTTTCTTCTAGTCTTGGAATCAACCATTGTTTGTCCTTTTGGATTCCCCTTGCTAAGAGATTCAATCCAATTACTTCCTTTCTTGGTTTATCTTACCATATTCTGTTCTATTTTGGTGTAAACTAATATACCCTATTTTTAGGGGTTTTTATATTCTTTTTTTCTTTCATTATAGGCTAAACCAAGGGTTTATACTGCATGAGGCATCAATTATAGGCATAAGGTAGGTGGTCTATGACTTTTACCTCAAGGTATCCTCATTTATGAATTGTTTTCATTATGTCTCATGCCAATTTAACCTTTCATTTCCTATAAAATCCGTGTTCTTTAAAATAAATTTATCTAAATTGAAATTTAAAACCCTCCTTAGGCTAGTGGACATCATTGTAGGTTGATACCTCAATTTAAACCACCCATTTAGGGTGTGTTCCTTATTATGAATTACGATGACCAATTTCATGACTCCCTATAACACTGTATCGGTGTTCTTGACTTGACCTTTGATATGGAAAGTGATTACTTTTAATAAATGGATCTTTAATAATTAAATAACAAGCCAAAATCACTTTTCTCTTATCATATAATTAAATTTTTGTTATTGTATGTCCCTTTTTAACCATTCATCATTGTAATTAAATTTTTTTGGAATCAACTTTTGTAAATTTTAATGGAAATGGTTATTTCATGGACTATGATGACTTATGAATATATATATATATATATATACGGTTCTTATTTCTTATGGAAAATTTCATATTTATATAAATTTTTAGACTTCATCCCACCTTGGATGGGATTCCCAAGGGAATTCCTTAAGCACTATAGGGTTCTGAAAATCCAGTGAAGGGAAGGAAAATACACCAGCATGTTGAAAGAAGCAAAGAAATACAACTTGGACTGCAAATTTGAGAAGAATTTGAATAAATAAAATTTTTCAAAGGAATATAGTATGGTTGTGTACCATCACTGAGAAAGGTTCACAGAAGTCAGAAATCGTGAACCATCGGTATGCGGATGGCCTATGATGTGCTGGCACATGAGTCATTGGCCAGCGAACAAAGTATTTTGCACTGAATTTCCACCCACAAACTAAAGCTTCCATGAACCATTTTCACTAGTTAAAATCCAGAAAAGATACGCCCCACATACCATCCTCTTGAATGATGTGGAATGTGGATGAGGAGAAGCCAATGCCATCTTGCACCATCACAAATTGTGGTTGACTGAGTTTTCTACGGATCTAGATATCTCTCCATGGGCTTCTATAGAAGGTGTTGCATGAACTATAGATGTATATTCCTTGATGGTCTATAAAAGGACCACTAGGGGAAATGGATATAGGTGGAGAGAAGACAGATAGAGAGCTCTGTGAAGGGAGAAAAAGGGACAAAGAACATAGAGGGTGTAGGTGAAATTTCTCCCACACCCAAAGTAGTCTGCAAGACTCCATCTCTTATCTGAAGAAGTTTGAGGATTCTATCCCATGAATAATAAGTAGTTCATGGAATCCATCCCATGAACCATATGCAAAAATAAGTTCACAAAATTCCTCCCCACAAACCCTATTCGGAACACCCTCCGTAGAAAACCAGTAAACCAATAAAAAAAATATAACAAAAATGATTCAAGGATACCCATATGTGGAAGACCGTACGCGGACTCCCATATGTGGAACCTAGTACATGGATGGTCCTTGGTGGCCAGCTCTTCTACATACCATCCTTGGCATCCATCAATTCTATGTACCATCCTTGGTGGCTAGCTCTACTGCGTACCATCATATGCGACCAGCTTCTATGCAAATAGAATTATGAGGAAAATCGTCTGCACCCACTGGTCTATACTACGAGGTTTGTGCCCCCTCACCCTTGCTCAGGATCAGTGTCAGGTTATTGTCTCATCCCCTTGGTCCAAGCCTTTCTCTACCATCATTGACCCCCATAAAAAATAGAGAGTTGCACCATGAACTTTCCAGGCTAGGTCGACGACATTTTCCATTTCCCCCTTATGCCACCCATACATCCATCTCTTAAATACCATGAGAAGAGACATTCCTCATGCACCTACCAAAAACCCTATCACTTGACTCCTATTCCAGGTTAACCCAGAACTCCATGGACAATCACATCCTGAATGTTTCGTAAATTCTCGGACACATCCTTTCAATCCATCAAACATTGTGTCTATAGTGATTTAGAATCATTATAAACCTCTATGGACATCATAAGAGGAAGTCCAGTGTCCTGAGGATACCTCTGATTGACTATGAAAATCATGCCTCAGTGGCTCTTCATATGTTTTCCACAAAAACAACCCTCAAACAAAGGTAAATTCGTCCTGAGGAGAGTTATTTCCTACCTATGTATGCCTCAATGGCTTTCATGCCCTATATCACTTATCCTTATAAGATAATCCCTGGAGACATGTTTTACACTTTTCTTCCCTCCCATGTTCGAGGTATGTTAGAACAACCCATCCTAATTATCTTATACATAATCATGGGTTTTCATAACAAACAGTCCAAACTCTATGACCTTAAACTATGAGTTATCATCCATACCACATAACATTAAACTGTTCAGTATTATTCCATGCAACACAAAATTAAATTGTGATTCCATTTTCCAATATATATGACATTAAAATGTAGTATACCAGGTGATTTAGGATCTTTATAAACCTCCCCGACCATCAAAAATGGAAGGTCAGTGTTCTGAGGAAACCTCTGCTGGACTATGCACATAATTCCTTAGTGGCCCTTAATATTTTTCCCACAAAATGGCATATCAATAAGAGACAAATTCATCCTCATGAGAGGCATATCCTACCTTTGTATGAATCATTAGCTTCTAATCCTCATATCATTTCTCCTGATCCGGGATCCTCCATAATCATGGTTTACACATCCCATTCCTCTCATCTTTGAGGCATGTCAAAATATCCAAACATGATTTTCCTCCATATAATCATGGTTTCTATATAAATTGGTCCTCATCACATGACCCTAAACTACAAGACCCAAAATATTCCCATCCATATGACGTTACACTTCGATTCCATTGTCTAAGCTATATGAATTTGTACTACAGTACACCTTATATGACATTCTGGGGCCCTCCCACTGAGGTAAGTCCCTAATCTTTTGAGGTTAAGCCACATAACCTTTAATTTAATTTCACATTGAAAGTTTCATCTCTCTGCACCCTCACCCATAGTCATCCCGGCCTTATCAGTTACAGTCTCTCCCTCCCCCACCAATAGGAGAGGAAGCATATGATTTGTTGAATCTTTCACGTCCTATTGTTTCTCACGCCGAGCATGACTCATGTGGGATTATAGGTTTGTGACGATTACAATATCCATACTATTCTAAACTATGAGAAATCTGATTCCTGATCAAACCAAGATACGTAGGATGCCTTCGAGAAGGTATGAGCTCAAAAGGGATCCCTCCCATAAAGAGTCCACCCAATCATATCTCATCAAATGGGTAGATTCCATGTGTAATCCCCAACCAATATAAACTATGAGAACTCTGATTCCTGATCAAACTATGATATGTAGGATGCCAGATAGAAGGCATGAGCTCAAAAGGGTTCCCTCCCATAAAGGCTCCACCCAATCAAGTCTCATAAAATGGGCATCTTCCATGCATAAGCCCCAACCAATATGAACTATGAGAACTCTGATTCCTGATCAAACCAAGATATAGAGGATGCCTTCCAGAAGGCCTGAGCTCAAAAGGGTGCCCATCTAAAAGGGGGTCTACCCAATCATGTCTCTTAAATGGGTGTCTTCCATGCATAAGCCCCAACATAAATCCAAACTACGTTGGTTTTCATTCCTCTCCCGAGAATACATAGGAAACCCATATTATGGGTCTAATCCCAACATCAAGTCACCTTTTGTCCCCCTAGATGATGATAAACTTTAGAGTGCCTTATTGTAGGGCCCAAGTCATCATCACCTCTATAGCATCAAATATATGCATGCCTACGACGATCTTGAAAACCAAGGGTAGCCCATGGACACACTCTTTGGGAATGAACCAAGGATTCAAGAACATATTAAAATGACTTAAATCTATAAAAGAGTCCTGAAATAGGCAATAATATTCCCTCAGAAGGGTGTGGTGAGCCTGACTTCCCATCCTCTTGACCAATGGAGCCCTCAAGTGTCATTGGTTGAATCATCAATCAACGAGCACCTGCCTTTGGAAAGCAGGTCCATGAATCATGGATACTAGGGTCGTTGAGTGATTCGGGCTCCACGAATAAACTCATTGGAGACCATCTGAAGAAGTTATATCCAACAAGGATTGATTTTACGAGTACATGACCCCACACAATCACCCACTAGAAGCGACTGACTGTGGAATCTCATTCGCAATGCGAAAGGGGTGAATTACCCAGTCCCCAAGGGGTTAATCCAACCTTATTTTAAAGGATAATGAAAAAGGATAGTTCAAAACAAAATAAATGGTGAACATGATAGGAAACTATATTTAGAAATAGGGATGTGTGGTGAACCTCGTCAGACCATTTCACCATCACCCGAAATGCGCAACCATGGAGGCGGAACAAGCACTCCAAGAATTTCATTTTGATTCATTAAGATAGTTACTAAGGGATACAACCACCTTGTAATTCATTCCTTGTATATTAGATTATTTCTATAATGACATCATAGGAATAATTATCCTCCTTCATAAAATTATAATTATTTGGATTCACTCCTTGGATTCAGTTGATTTATCAGGACATGTGATGCCTTGGATTATTCTCCTTGGGCTCTACTCATTCTTATCCTGGGATTTACCTTATAATTAATCCATGGGCTTAGTTATACATATTTATAGTGTAATTCATTGGTTATATGACTTTTATTACACTTATCCCCTTCTTTATAGGATGTATGGTTGCGTACCATGAGTTATCCCGACCTTCTAAGGTCAAGGATTCTTTGTTTCCTCCTTTGAATATATTTTATTATTATCATCTTTATCACTCCATGGTCACCAATTTTATATTTCATAAAATATGACTAAAAATTTAAATTAACTCACACTCAGAGGCATCTAGGATAGGCTAAAGCAGGTATGGCCATCCTGGTGTCCCATGAGGAACCTGAACTCGACATGGGTTGTATTAATTTCCTATTTTAATTTTATATACCTACATACTGTTGAAGTTTATATTCATAGACTAGATTTTTATAAATGTTATTGGTGGTGGCCTTATGAGTTTATTGCACACCCTATCCATTCCACTAATGGTATCTTGGAATGTTATATGATTGAAGGTGTGAATAAAGGGAAGCATCCAATGATGGATTATTGATTTCTTGTATTGAGATGGGAGCTCAGTAGCCTATGAATAAGACATTACACAAGATTCTTGGATAGTTTTTTATATTTTTATCTATTTTATGCAACATATTATATCTACCTACTATCATGTATTCTTGATCCTTTTTTTAGAGAAACAACATCATTTTTTATATGGTATTATGTTAATCTTTTTAGTTGATTATTTATTTCTTAGATTTTATACCCATTTTTTCTACCTTGTCATTATTTTTACTTACATTTATTTATTTATAAATGGGTTACAGATATGTTCCACTTTGATTATGAGTTTATGGTCTCCCCACCATACCTCCTTATACTCTCACTACTAGTTAGTATTCTCTTTCATATGGAGAGGTGAACTTGAGGCCATGTGGCCAACCAGTTCAGCTACTAGTACTAGGTGAGCTGTGTTGGGACATCACAAAGTGGTATTATAGGGGTTTATTTTTCTTTTTGTTGTTGTTTTGGTTGGTAGACAAGAGACTAGGATGTGTCATAATTTGGTAATGAGAATGTTCCTAGAAGTATATAAACCATGTACATGGAAAAGGCCAAATATCCTAAGATAATATTTGATTTTCTAGATTATTTTTATTTTAGTTGCATGGATGTCTCCATTGGGTGACACACCTAATGTGTGGTGCTTATTATTACTATTATTGGTTCTACTTTATTCTTAGCATGGTATGGAAATGAATAATTTCTCATGCATTATTATATTAACCTTATAGGGTTAAAATGTCATACATTATTTGTAACGCCCCGACCCCAGCTACCCAGAGTCGGTGCGTTACTTCGTAACATTGGCATGATCACAAAAGATCAAGTCTCGAAAGACCGATTAGTTTAGTAGCCTTGGAAACACTAGATACATTCATAAGTCTTTCATTACATCAAAAAGTGAAAAACTACAATAACAAAGTCTCCATAGTCCACACTCATATCCTCTTCTGACTATCCCTGCAGGTCATTCATAAAATACTTCTTCACATCCTGGAAAATATTAAAACATTGAAAGGGGTGAGCTCAAATGCTCAGTAAGGATAACAATAATGCGGAAGCTTTCATAAATAAACATTAACATTTAAGGCAATGTATAACTAAAACAAAAGCCTTTTAAACATGAACTTCAACATAATATGGCAAAAGTAAAATGAGATAATGCCATTTACTTCTTCACATGGATATTCTACTGGTCGAATAATCACATGCAATATCAATAACCACTTTCATAATGATGGAATGCATAATGCCAGACTATCATAACCACGTAGTCAAGGCCTCGTGCCAAGACCACAAATAAGATTTTGTCAAGGCCTTGTGCCAAGACACTAGTTTGTCTCATGAGACCTGCCGATGCATCGAGGAGCTATAGCGGGCTCCACCCGTCACTTATTAAGTCCAATGCATTCCTCATATGAATAGGTTTAAACATATCATAAACCATAACATAATCGTATCACATAAAACATGCATAAAGGAAACATAACATTTCCACATTTCAATCACAAGATATCAATACAACACTTTGATATGATAAAAACGCTTTCAAAACCATTTTCAATACCAAAATAAAAGAAAGTTAAAACTTTTTATTTATTTTTCATTAAAAAAAATGATGGCTTGTAGAGGAAGCCGAAACTAAAATAATGGTCACGGCGGCGGAGAAGTCATTGTCACCGCATAAGTACGGAAAGAAAAACATTCCCTTTTTTCATTTAGCAAAATGCTTCGTATAAAAAGATTCCTTTTGAATAAAAGTAAAAGTCAAAGGGGTTTATACACCGTATAAAAGAAATTTGTGTATAAAACAAAATATGCCTCAATGAAAGGAGATTGAGACGAAGTCCTTAAAAAGATCATTTTTAAAATAGAATAGATATATTATGTGTATTCACTATAGGTACACATAAAGAAAGTAAAAATACAAAATAGGACATAATAACATCATGACATAATTTGAAAGTAGGAGATTAACCCAAAGAATGGAAATTGGGTTAAGAAGTTCCCTTACAAATATAATTTAAATAAAATATATCTATTATGTGTATTCACTATAATTACACATAAAGAAAGTACAAATACAAGATATGACATAACAATATCATGACATAATTTGAAAGTAGGAGATTAACCCAAAGAATGGTAATTGGGTTAAGAAATTCCCTTACCTTGTGTCCGACTTGACTCAACCGTTCTTTAACCTCCTGAATAATAAACTAGAGTTAATATATACCTTATTAAGAACCATTCTCAATTTCATTATCCTTATTATATCACTTATTACAATGATATGATCATTATGTAATTATTTAAGTTAATAACGGTCGTTTTGTCGATCTTTGGTACTTGAGTCAAAAATAAACTTCTTATGATTACAAGTTGTTAATGTGGTGAAATATCCATTATATCCAGAATTATATTCATAATTTAGATGTCATATATATCTTATATATCCAGTATATACATTCATTTATAATATTACGTAACATTTAGAGGTAAGAAATGAAATGCACCGTTCATGGAGACGGTAAGCCGTACGTACGCATGAACGCTACTTTCATTTCAATTTCATATTTAATGGAACTAAATCATAATGATATAAATGTATAATATAATTCCAGTATAATATAGTGTATAATACCATTTACTCCATCCTTTATACATCCCACATATGGCATTTACGATTCAAATCACTTTGAGGGGGCGGTAGTCCGCACTTCCTAAAATGAAATTATCGCGTTTTACCCATAATGGAAATCATAAAGTATGCCATAAATGAGAAATACAGAAGCATAAGTAAAACAAAAAAATATTATATATCATATATAGAAATAGTGACATCTTAATGGCCACCTTTGAAGGTGTTATATGAGTGTTGAACAATCATCGCTTCGTGAGGCAGAAATTCGCCATCCACAGAAACCGTATGTTCTTTAACCATTAGATGTAGGTGTGTGTAAGTGTAGCTCGAATACTTCTTATAACAACAGCCTAGTATATTGAGGATACTGGTGTTGTTACAAAAAAAATTAATAAAAGAGTTTAGGGGGTTGGAGAAGAAAAATAAAACAAAACAACATTATAAAAGACATTACCTCAAAATCGGGTAACTCTTTTTGATTTGAGCTAAAGGCTTCCTTGGGAAGATTTCTGCCCAAAGTGAGGTTTCTAGGAGTAAGGGAGGAATGTTGGGAGAGTATTGGGGCAGAGTTTGGCCGAGCCAAATGGCTTGAAAGTGTAAATGAAGTGGGAGAGGTGGGGGCCTTTTATAAGTGGAGAGGAGGGGCACTTTTGGAAAGATTGAAATGTTACATTATTTCAAAATGCTTTTCGGATTCTAAAGGTCCCACACTTATATAATTCGAGGCTAAGGTGATAAGGTTTCTAAATCTCCTCATCCAATAGGCTTTGGACAAGTGTAGGCCATGGATTTTGCATTATCTTCTCATTTTATTTAAATCGTTAAATAATGAGGTCATCGCCACATCATAATTATGTCATAAATAATTTAATTTATTTAATGTCTAAAAATTATAAAAAAAATACTATGATGTAGGAAATCTTTTTAGCTTTCTAATGAATATTTATAGTCAAAATTGGGACTTGTGTAACCCTACTTAAAAATTGTTTTAGTAAAACAATTTATGTTAGTGTCATTTTCACTTTAACATTAAATAAAAAGTAATTTATGTTATTTCCCAACAAAGGTGGATCCATGGGGTCCCCAAGTTAGGCCATGGCTTGTCTTGGTCGGCCATGACACAACCAATGAGGTTGGGACATGTGTCTAGGTCATTTCATATTATTAAAGTATTATTTATACCTTAAACTACCCTAATTACCACTAATCGCGATTAAGAACTTAATAAGTTACTATTCACCAAAAAATTATTATAATCTCATTGAACCACATTTTACTTCTTAATGACAACCATGTATGTCGGATTTTTGAAAATCAAATCACAGAAGTGGTAATATTTTATTTAAACGAAAAATCAGTTATTTAACTACCACTTAGTGGTTTCACTATTCATCAAAAATTGAAGTTTTTCAGAATAAGGCCAAAATTTCACCCTAAGCTATAATTGATATTCCGAATTCAAAAATGATGCCTATTTTACAAAATTCCAAACATATAAGTTGCATTAATTAATTTTATAATTAATTCCCGCTGTTACAACAAATAGCGTGTTTTTAAGAAACAATTTATATCAAAAGATTGGCAATTGTTTATGTCCAATTTCAATGTTAAATTATTTCTAATGACCACCATTGGATAAAATGGTAAAAATATATTCTAATTATACTTTAAAACCACCAAATATTATAATTTATCACTATAAATTATTTTGATTAAAAAAGTTGTTTTAAGTATTTTTCACTATTTATAAAATTTTAGAAGTTCTCAGAAAAATACCAAAAATTCAACATAGGCTAATTTCGATATTACGAATACAAAAATGAAGTCCATTTTGACATATAAAATTTCTATAATTTTAAAAAGTGGTTATTACTATTCATAACGGCTACTTTGATTTGTCGCGGTGTTTTAGAACTCGAAGTTGCGTACAATGCAAGCTATTGCATTATTGAAAGAGAGGCGTATCGTGGAAGCTCGGGGTGTTACATTCTCCCCTCCTTCAATAAATTGCGTCCTCGCAATTTGATATTTTTCTTTAAAAATAAGAGGTTGAAAATAGAAAATACCTTTGTGGAAAACCCACATCGGAAATAAGGTTAATAAAATTTAGCCTTAATAAGAGGGAAATGGGAATAAGAAAGTCACCACCAAATTATGATCTCGATAAGGAGAACATTGGTGGCAATTAGAGACATATAATTGGAGGAAAAACGTAAATATTTGTATGGAGTGATTGAGGTCATCAATCACAATCAACTGTCAAATTGAGGGCCTCAAAGCCTTCAATCTATGTTGATTTAAAATATCTTCAGTTCAACAAAACATAAGGTATTAGGATAACACATTTTATTTTATTTTTTTAATATCCCTTTACTAAAGTTTAAGAATTAATTTATTCATTGAATAAGAGATAGGTATATATATATTTATGCTTGACAATTAGAGTTTCAACCTTCAACTCATCTTTCACTCAAAAGATAATAGAACTCAAAAATATTATACTTATCCTAATTGTATAAGGTTCCAAATGTTAACACATACCATTTAGATTAGTAAAATTATTTTGTAATAACCGGGGACTTCCTGTAGGCTAGTGGTAGGAAATAAAGGCCTGTCGCACTATGATTGTGGGTTCGATTCCTGCAGCTTTGTCCGACGCGACGGGTTATGCCCCACCCTGCAGGTTGTCCTTTTCCTAAAACTATAGTATCATAATATTCCAAAAATAATCTTCATAAATTTTTTAACCTTAAACAATACTATCCATGGTTCAACTTAATCCATTCCAACCTTAATAGTTATCCAAAATACTTCTGTCCAACTCACAGTCCAAATTTTATAAGGAAGGTAAACATAATGAAGATCCTTTATCCCACGTAACAACATGTGAACACCTTCATCATGTATTCTTTTTAAACATACTGAATTACCATGATCCCTTATTCCTTATAGAATACTAGATATACTCCTTCTATCCAAAAATGTATACAAAACATCAATCAGTTTCAAGGAAGTTAAGTATATCCAATATAATTTATCCAAATCAATCACGTCTTATTCCAAAATCACAATCTTAGTATCAAAACCATATTATGGTTTATCTTTCTCTCAACCATATATTTTCCAAAAATTTAACCTACTGTGGAGTCACTTTTCTTGGTTCCACACAATCTCAAGTCCTTGATGAAATAGTACTGCAGTACAATCCTTATATACTGCATAATTATTATAACCAGTACATCATTGATACAACACTCAAATTAAAAAAAAAAATCTTTAATAACAACATAAGAACTCTAATCATTACTCCTCATCTGTGGTAGTATCATAACTTGATTATTATCCAATAACATCATTTGGGGCATGCTCTGATGATTTGGACATTGGTTTGCGTAGTGTCCCCAATCCTTGCAGAAGAAGCATTGTACATTTGAAACCATTTTCTTACCCTTGCAGTCACGCACTTTGTGTCCTTTTTCTCTACACTTATAACAAACTCCCATTCCCTTTAGGCAAGTTCCATGATGTTTCTTCCCACAATTACCACATATTGGAAAATTCTTCTTTCCCCTCATCCCTTTATCCTTTATTCTCTCTTCCATCCCTTTCGTCTCTTGCTTCGCTTCAAAGCCATAGGACTCCAAGAATTCTTTACTTATCCTATTAACACATGATACTATTTCTTCATATGTTGAGAACACATGGGAGACTATTTTCCTTCGAAATGTTGGCTTAATACCGTGAAAGATACTATCCTTCTTACTCTTTGGATCATACGTACTGCTGGAGTTCACATTCCTTCTACTGGGCGCCATTTCTATACAACGGCATAAACTAGGTTAGTTTATGAATCAAAATACATAATTCCATACTTGTAAAACACTTTACATAAATTGGACTATTTATGGATATAATCCATAATCATAAAAAGAAATGTTTTCTTTGAGAAAGTATGTACTCATAACCCTTCATAGTGGTTTGTAAGTAAAATGAAAATTATCCTAAGCATATCCCCCGGGAGTGTCGTAACCAAGAGTGCAGCAAGGCCCGTTGTCGTGCACCAGTTCCCGTTCGAGTCTAGCTCAAAGCGGTGTTTTCGGGTTTTACCCCTAGGTACATCTGTGCCAGAGCCGCCTCTACCTGCTCGTATCCAGACAGGGATGTATTGCTCGGAAAACTCACAAAATCTCTTACAATAACAAAATTCTAGGAAACTCTTCTATACTAATCCTCAAAGTTTATCTTTGGGCTATGTGCTCTAATCAGAGTTTATCTAAATCTAGCTTCCAAGGTTAGTACTAAACTGCCTTTGATACCAACTGTAACGCCCCGACCCCAGCTACCCAGAGTCGGTGCGTTACTTCGTAACATTGGCATGATCACAAAAGATCAAGTCTCGAAAGACCGATTAGTTTAGTAGCCTTGGAAACACTAGATACATTCATAAGTCTTTCATTACATCAAAAAGTGAAAAACTACAATAACAAAGTCTCCATAGTCCACACTCATATCCTCTTCTGACTATCCCTGCAGGTCATTCATAAAATACTTCTTCACATCCTGGAAAATATTAAAACATTGAAAGGGGTGAGCTCAAATGCTCAGTAAGGATAACAATAATGCGGAAGCTTTCATAAATAAACATTAACATTTAAGGCAATGTATAACTAAAACAAAAGCCTTTTAAACATGAACTTCAACATAATATGGCAAAAGTAAAATGAGATAATGCCATTTACTTCTTCACATGGATATTCTACTGGTCGAATAATCACATGCAATATCAATAACCACTTTCATAATGATGGAATGCATAATGCCACACTATCATAACCACGTAGTCAAGGCCTCGTGCCAAGACCACAAATAAGATTTTGTCAAGGCCTTGTGCCAAGACACTAGTTTGTCTCATGAGACCTGCCGATGCATCGAGGAGCTATAGCGGGCTCCACCCGTCACTTATTAAGTCCAATGCATTCCTCATATGAATAGGTTTAAACATATCATAAACCATAACATAATCGTATCACATAAAACATGCATAAAGGAAACATAACATTTCCACATTTCAATCACAAGATATCAATACAACACTTTGATATGATAAAAACGCTTTCAAAACCATTTTCAATACCAAAATAAAAGAAAGTTAAAACTTTTTATTTATTTTTCATTAAAAAAAATGATGGCTTGTAGAGGAAGCCGAAACTAAAATAATGGTCACGGCGGCGGAGAAGTCATTGTCACCGCATAAGTACGGAAAGAAAAACATTCCCTTTTTTCGTTTAGCAAAATGCTTCGTATAAAAAGATTCCTTTTGAATAAAAGTAAAAGTCAAAGGGGTTTATACACCGTATAAAAGAAATTTGTGTATAAAACAAAATATGCCTCAATGAAAGGAGATTGAGACGAAGTCCTTAAAAAGATCATTTTTAAAATAGAATAGATATATTATGTGTATTCACTATAGGTACACATAAAGAAAGTAAAAATACAAAATAGGACATAATAACATCATGACATAATTTGAAAGTAGGAGATTAACCCAAAGAATGGAAATTGGGTTAAGAAGTTCCCTTACAAATATAATTTAAATAAAATATATCTATTATGTGTATTCACTATAATTACACATAAAGAAAGTACAAATACAAGATATGACATAACAATATCATGACATAATTTGAAAGTAGGAGATTAACCCAAAGAATGGTAATTGGGTTAAGAAATTCCCTTACCTTGTGTCCGACTTGACTCAACCGTTCTTTAACCTCCTGAATAATAAACTAGAGTTAATATATACCTTATTAAGAACCATTCTCAATTTCATTATCCTTATTATATCACTTATTACAATGATATGATCATTATGTAATTATTTAAGTTAATAACGGTCGTTTTGTCGATCTTTGGTACTTGAGTCAAAAATAAACTTCTTATGATTACAAGTTGTTAATGTGGTGAAATATCCATTATATCCAGAATTATATTCATAATTTAGATGTCATATATATCTTATATATCCAGTATATACATTCATTTATAATATTACGTAACATTTAGAGGTAAGAAATGAAATGCACCGTTCATGGAGACGGTAAGCCGTACGTACGCATGAACGCTACTTTCATTTCAATTTCATATTTAATGGAACTAAATCATAATGATATAAATGTATAATATAATTCCAGTATAATATAGTGTATAATACCATTTACTCCATCCTTTATACATCCCACATATGGCATTTACGATTCAAATCACTTTGAGGGGGCGGTAGTCCGCACTTCCTAAAATGAAATTATCGCGTTTTACCCATAATGGAAATCATAAAGTATGCCATAAATGAGAAATACAGAAGCATAAGTAAAACAAAAACATATTATATATCATATATAGAAATAGTGACATCTTAATGGCCACCTTTGAAGGTGTTATATGAGTGTTGAACAATCATCGCTTCGTGAGGCAGAAATTCGCCATCCACAGAAACCGTATGTTCTTTAACCATTAGATGTAGGTGTGTGTAAGTGTAGCTCGAATACTTCTTATAACAACAGCCTAGTATATTGAGGATACTGGTGTTGTTACAAAAAAAATTAATAAAAGAGTTTAGGGGGTTGGAGAAGAAAAATAAAACAAAACAACATTATAAAAGACATTACCTCAAAATCGGGTAACTCTTTTTGATTTGAGCTAAAGGCTTCCTTGGGAAGATTTCTGCCCAAAGTGAGGTTTCTAGGAGTAAGGGAGGAATGTTGGGAGAGTATTGGGGCAGAGTTTGGCCGAGCCAAATGGCTTGAAAGTGTAAATGAAGTGGGAGAGGTGGGGGCCTTTTATAAGTGGAGAGGAGGGGCACTTTTGGAAAGATTGAAATGTTACATTATTTCAAAATGCTTTTCGGATTCTAAAGGTCCCACACTTATATAATTCGAGGATAAGGTGATAAGGTTTCGAAATCTCCTCATCCAATAGGCTTTGGACAAGTGTAGGCCATGGATTTTGCATTATCTTCTCATTTTATTTAAATCGTTAAATAATGAGGTCATCGCCACATCATAATTATGTCATAAATAATTTAATTTATTTAATGTCTAAAAATTATAAAAAAAATACTATGATGTAGGAAATCTTTTTAGCTTTCTAATGAATATTTATAGTCAAAATTTGGACTTGTGTAACCCTACTTAAAAATTGTTTTAGTAAAACAATTTATGTTAGTGTCATTTTCACTTTAACATTAAATAAAAAGTAATTTATGTTATTTCCCAACAAAGGTGGATCCATGGGGTCCCCAAGTTAGGCCATGGCTTGTCTTGGTCGGCCATGACACAACCAATGAGGTTGGGACATGTGTCTAGGTCATTTCATATTATTAAAGTATTATTTATACCTTAAACTACCCTAATTACCACTAATCGCGATTAAGAACTTAATAAGTTACTATTCACCAAAAAATTATTATAATCTCATTGAACCACATTTTACTTCTTAATGACAACCATGTATGTCGGATTTTTGAAAATCAAATCACAGAAGTGGTAATATTTTATTTAAACGAAAAATCAGTTATTTAACTACCACTTAGTGGTTTCACTATTCATCAAAAATTGAAGTTTTTCAGAATAAGGCCAAAATTTCACCCTAAGCTATAATTGATATTCCGAATTCAAAAATGATGCCTATTTTACAAAATTCCAAACATATAAGTTGCATTAATTAATTTTATAATTAATTCCCGCTGTTACAACAAATAGCGTGTTTTTAAGAAACAATTTATATCAAAAGATTGGCAATTGTTTATGTCCAATTTCAATGTTAAATTATTTCTAATGACCACCATTGGATAAAATGGTAAAAATATATTCTAATTATACTTTAAAACCACCAAATATTATAATTTATCACTATAAATTATTTTGATTAAAAAAGTTGTTTTAAGTATTTTTCACTATTTATAAAATTTTAGAAGTTCTCAGAAAAATACCAAAAATTCAACATAGGCTAATTTCGATATTACGAATACAAAAATGAAGTCCATTTTGACATATAAAATTTCTATAATTTTAAAAAGTGGTTATTACTATTCATAACGGCTACTTTGATTTGTCGCGGTGTTTTAGAACTCGAAGTTGCGTACAATGCAAGCTATTGCATTATTGAAAGAGAGGCGTATCGTGGAAGCTCGGGGTGTTACATTATTCCATGTCATGTAGGTTTTATTGTTTGATTGTATGATATATGTTGTATGTGCCTTGAGTGATATATATATTATGCAACTAACTTTTCTCTAGGAAAAGGGTATTGAATAATTAGTTATCAAAGTTTCTTCGTCAATTTAAATGGTGTTTTCTTGTATAATTTTATGATGCCGCCTTAATTAACAAATTATCACATGTTTGATTTATATAACTAAGGTTACATAGGTTGAAACTTTAGTTGTTTTTGAATACATGAATGGAATTTTGAATTTAAAGAGTGTATCTACCCATATAAATTGGGAATAACAATTCATCTAGTTAAATCATCTTATACTACCTGTTACATTATTCTATTGAATGTAAAGTTATGGATACTATTAAATTAACGACCAATTGTAATTTATAAATAAATTACTTGTATAAATTGGCAATGGTACTATATTTAACTAGTCTATAATACGAATGCAAGAATTAATAAATCTTAAATTAAAATATGATCACTATTAAATGTGGATTCCAAATGAAACATAAAGGGTGTTTTACTTTATGACTATAAATTGTCACTCTATATACCAAAACCCCATTCTATAAAAAAAACTTCACCCAGACCTAGCCTTAGTAGTGGGTAGTAGGAACGGTCTCTTGTAATTATTTATGATCTAAAACATCACCCAGACCACACTTTAGGACCAATTAGATTGGTGTGACATAGTTATAAGATAGCTTTCACTTGTCCTGCTTTTATATATATGGTATTTCAATATAAAATCTTAGCTGAGGAATGTACTTGTAATTTTTAGAGTTATGCCGCCATGACTTCCTTGAGTCATGCACTGGGAGGGTGGGGATGACCAAGCTCAATAGGTGGTGGGCTCTGAGCTACTAGTGTTACCTATAGTAGTTCCATATTCCTTACCTTGTTATATTCCCAATGTGGGTGGCAACGGCTAGTATCAAGATGGATTCATGTGCCTTATGAATACTATGTAGGGGGGCCCATGACTAGCCACTTCTATGGTAGAGTTGACCTAATAGTTTCATCTGTAGCATTTGCTAAAATTTTCAGGGGATGGAGGTCCTCCATATATGAACTCATGATTGGAGGCCACACTATCTAATTTTGAGCATATTGAGACATGTACTAATAGGAGAGTGAGGCTATCTACTTATATGCTTTGTGATTTCTCCAAGAATTTTTGTAATTTTATTAATATGGTGGATCAGAAACATGGCATGACTTGGTGGGATTTTCAATCCAGATTCTTTGAATTTTTTACCTGTAGACACTAAGAGATGATAAGACTAGAGAGTTCTTTCACTTGGAGTAGGGAACCATGTTCATCCTAGATTATTCAGTACTCCTTACTAAGCTTCAAAATTTTTCACCAACCCCATATAGAGATTAGATGTCAAGGGAGATATGCTTTGAGGATGGTCTTAGATACACCATCCATTATTAGGTAAATTTATTTAACCTAACTACCATTTTATAGATTTTGAATCAATGCCTTATCATCAAACGCAATATGAGGGAAGAAGGTGGTACAGGGAATGGTGGATTAGTACCAAGATGAAGTAACAGTTCCTCTAGTGAAAGAAAACATCATCATGAGAGTTCTCAATATGGTAGTGGTATCCAAAGTATACACACCAGAAGTTCAGTAGTATTCCATTAGTGTGGTAGGCAAGGCCATGTGAAGAATTAGTGTGATAGAAACCCAATCCCGTTTAGATACTTTAGATGAATGGACCATCTTTAGATATTCTTATAGATATTCCTATCTATTTTCAATGTGAGAGGATTTTTACCATCCCCACTTTGCAGAGAAGGATTGGTAGTTCCACATTAGGTAGGGAGGTAGATGAGAACTAGCTGATCAAACTGAGTAGGAGGCCATGGTTGAGGTAGGTAGATTTTTATTTCATAGCATCAGTAGAGAAGATCTACTGAGAGTAGTTCGGTTCTAGCTTAGGGTCATAGATCAATCCAATTTCACATTGTACATCCAATACCTGAGGATCAAAGCACAGGGCCATCTATAGTAAGGTATACTATTCTAGTTACCTCTACTATCATATCTTTTTTATTCAATATAGGTTACTTGCATTCATTTATTTTTGTATCAATCATGGAATGTCATGGGATTGAAATGTAGTACTTATATGGGGTGATTACCCTAGATACTCCATTGAGAGTATAGCCAGAGAATGTACGCCAATTCAAGGAGTGTCCACTTGAGATTGTAGGTTATCATTTCTTGTGGATCATATTCATCCTTGGGATGAAATTATTCGATATCATACTTAGGATTGTTTTTATAGGTCTCTATCATGACCACATTGACTATTTCCATAAAAGGGTGTCTTTCATGTAGCCTAAAGGTGGCAGATATGTACATAAGAGTGAATCGAATTTCTAGGCCAATCAACTGGACCAAAGAATCATGAGTCGGAAGGGGTGATAGCCTTGATTTCTAGTCTATATTTAAATGATTGGAGGGTTTTTTAAGAATATTTTCCTTTGATGGTTGATCATTTTATGGATGTATTTACTGAATATTTCTCAGTACTACCTCCTGAGAGGGAGGTATAATTTTATATTGATCTAATTCTAGGAATAGTTATGGTGTCTATTCCTCTCTACAGGATGGTGCCTAAAGAGATTCAGGAGCTCAAGAGGCAGTTGGAGGACTTGTAATCTAATCTTTTTATATGACCTAGTACTTCACCTTGGGGTTCACGCATGGTTTTTTATAGAAATTTTGATGGGTACCTTAAGCTATTCAAATATTATCGATTGTTGAACCAGATTACGGTTAAGAAATTGTATATGTTTCTTCATATAGATGATATTTTTTACCATATCCAAGGAGCTAAAGAATTCTCAAAGATTGATCTGAGGTCAATCTATCATTAGGTATGTTTTATACATTAGGTAATACCTTATAAAACATTTTTAAGCAGGTATGGTATTTATGAGTATTTTTTATGTTGTTTGGTGATATGAATGTGCCCTTAGATTTCATGGACTTGATAAATTGGGTAATCAACCCATACATGGATTCCTTCATTATCGTATTCATGGATGAATTCCTGGTGTACTCACAGACTCTCCATGATCATGTGAAATTCCTTGATATTGTTTTGATCACACCAAGTGAGCATAGGTTGTATTCAAAACTCACAAAATACCACTTCTAGAATGAAAAAGTTTACTTCATGGGTTATATTATATCAGAATATGGATTATAAGCTAACCTAGAGAAGGTGAGGGCCATAGTTTCTTTGGAGAATCCCAATAACATGTTTGAAATACAGAGTTTCTTAAGGATGGATAGATATTGCAAGAATTTTATATAGGATTTATCCCATATTGTAGCACTGTTTATAAGCATGATAAAGATGGGTGTCACATTTATATGGTATAAATAATGTGATAAATATTTTCATTATTTTAATGGAATACTTACCTCAAACCTGATACTAATCATACCTAATCCTAGTAGAGTTTATTTATTGTTTTTTAATGCTTGGGGCATCAGGCTAGGTGTAGTTCAGATGCAGGGAGATTGAGTTGTTCTGTATGGGGCTTGGAAGTTGAGGCCTCATGAACATAACTACCCAAAAAATTAATTTTATCTAGTATAATTTTTTCATGCCTTATGTTTATAGAGACACTATTTGTTGTGAGATCACTTTATGGTGTATAAGGACTAAAAAATCATAAAGTATCTGATGCCCCAAAAATCGAAAGTAACAACCTTGTATTCGATAGCATATATGACACGTGACACCAAGCGCATAAGGTAATATAATATCCAGATACTTTATAATATATTTAATATTTAAAATATATTCAAAGTATTTCAATTCATGAAACACTTAGTTAGTGTGTGTTACATGCAAGAGAGACCATCCTTGACGGCTTGTGTTACACGCGAGACTGAGTTTTATCAAACAATAATATATTATTAAAATATAATGAGATATAAACTAGACATTAAATTAGTAGTTAGGAATATTAATAACTAACTTATGAAAATTCTGGTTTATAAAAATATATAATTAATTAATTAGTAAAAAATTAATTAGAAATGAATATAAGATTCAATTTAATTTAAGGTGAATATTTTTATAGAAAAATATTTTTATGCTCAAAAGTAGTTTTGAGATGATAGATTAAATTAATTACAATTAATGAGTGATATTAATTTAATATATATACAATATATTTAATCAAATTATTTTTTATATTTATCCATTAGGTTTTATATACATAAGATAAGAACAAACTCTATTTTACACATAAAACCTATATTTTTATAAAGGAAATTTTATCGCCTTTTAATGAAACCCCCATATTAAATATTAATTTTAACATTGTGATTAATTATAATATTTCAAAATAGACTTAATATTTTAAAAAGAAACATAATAACTATGTTGGGGTTAATTTTTGATATTTTTTGGAAACATATCATTTTTTAATGAAAGGTTAAAAATACTAAATTATATTTCAAAATTTATTTTTCATCTAATTACTTTATATGGTTAAATTATATTTTTAATTGGTTTTAAAGTTTAATTAGATGATATATTTATCAATTAATACAATTTATTTCATTTTAATCAATTCCAATTTGAAATGTTTTATAAAAAATAGCAAACTTTGAGACGTTTTTACTATAAAAGCCCACATTGTCGTCCCGCCTACGAGATTAAATTTAAATCAATTTCTTCCACTTCTATGACTAGAATTTAGAAAATTGGATTACATATTTTGAATCATAATAATTTATAATATTTAATACGATCAAATTTATTTTTAAACAAAAATATAAGTGAAAGTAATTATAATTAATTATAATTATTAAGCAAAAATTAAGCTTAATAAAGGACTAAACCTTTAACTCAAGGGCCCAAATGACCTAGAAACTTGTATAAAACCCATTTTATGGCCATAATGTTGCCATTTACATTCCATTATTTAGTTTTTTTGTTTTTTGAGACTTTTTTTAGGTAAAAACGAGGTTACACCAAGCTTCTTTTCAAAAAAAACCAAGTGAGTCTATTTCCTCCCTTATAAAAGGACACCACCTCTCCCCATTCCTCACACATCTAAAACCACTTATGTTCGTCCTATCTATACCCAAATATCTTCACAACATCCCTACCCTCTTCCTTAAAGCCTCATGTTTTTCATAAATTTTTCCAAGGAATCCCTTTTCTATAAACCAAAAGGACTTACCCGATTTTTAAGGTAACAATTTCCAACGATCACTTTTCTTTCATTTAATTTTTAACACCACAAATATTCTTATTCCATAATAATATAATAACACCAGTATCATAAATATTCTTATATGTTTTTATATTATGATTTCAACCTACACTTACGCACACTTCCATCTAATGGGTAACGAACATACTGTTTATGTGTACGGTGAACTACTGCCTCACAAAATGATGATTGTTCATTTTTCCTTTACCACCTATCATGGTGGCCATTATGATGGAAAATATTTCTATATATTATATATATGATAATTATTATTCCTTTAATATTCTGTAATTATTTTAAAAATCATATCTTTATACTTTCCATTTTTCATTAATATGATAACATCGTTTGAGGAAGTGTGGACTACTGTCCCTTCAAAGCGATGTGATTCGTTCACATGATATATAGAATGTATAAAAGATGATTATAATTAAACAAATGAAACATAAAAAACCTATATATGATATTAATTACATAATTACCATTATTTGAATATACTATAAATATATATCATTTTCATTATTACCCTTTCACACACTTAAAAAGTGATAATGTCATTCATAGACGTGTGGACTACCTCCTCCTCAACACGATGTGGTTCCTTTTACATAAAAATAATTATATATACAAGTATATGTGATTAAATAACACTTTATTTATTATATAATTATCATTCTAGAAATATATGGTGTTACTTACCTTCTTTCCATAACGATCATTGAAAAATGGGAATGTTACTCATGTGTATGTATGGCCTACATCTCCAGGATTGTAACATTGATTAATATTTCATAACCATATTTAATGATAGATTTTAAAAGTATTATTGATGTATAAATATAATAATTAAGTAATTATTATTATTTTTTAGAGGTTATATAATGACCCCTTTGACCATAGTTGACCTACCAAAGTCGTTTCTCAAACATAAACTGAATTTGGTCAAAACACCCAACGTAAACTTAATTGTTTAAGTTATTGTATAAAACATAGTAATAATTGAAATAAAAAGTAATGATGAACGTGAAAATGGTTCACAAGAAACTAAAAAATTAACATAAGTTTATTTTATAGGAATTTAGAGGACGTTTACCCAAATGGAAACGCAAGGTAAGGGAATATCATCTCACTTTTTACATTTGTGAGATAAATTTCATATTCAATACTTACATATTTTATGTGGTGTACCTACTAACCTTTTTTATATATTATATTAAAAATTAATTTATCTTTATGGCATTTAATACTTTCATCTAATATTATTTATTCATGAGTTTTATGATTTAAAATGTTTCAAAGTGGTATGGGACACTTTGGAATGTTTAATGATGATTTTTCTCAATTATAACTTTAATGATATTTAAATGGTATTTCCATTCAAGGAAATTATATTACTATTATTCAATAAACACTTTAATTTACTCATCTTGGTGTATGTTATATTTATATCATCCTTAATCTTCCTCTGAAGGGTTTATGATTAATTTTTCTAAGGATGGTATTCACATTCACTCCCTTGATTCCTTTTATCCCCTAAAAATATTCAATTTAATATGATTATTGAACATTGAATTTTCCCTATTTTACCATATCATTTATCATGGATATGCTCAATTCATAAATCAGGTATCATTATTATATAGTGTTTAATTTTAATTTTATTTAATTATTTGGGTAAATATTGATAAATATGTATCTCTTACTCCATACAGATATTTTATAAGGCACATTGTTAAATCTATTATTTGATATATGAGAAATATTTTGGACTGGAATGGCATGGGTGGGTCCAAGTTATAGATATTTAATTGATTCATCATTAATATCATGGTATGATTCATTTGGATAGCCACCTTAGATAGGTTTTTACCTGATATTTTGTAGACCATCTTTTAAAAGGTCTTGAAAGTAAAGGTACGATGTACCTAGGAAACATGGCGTCCAATAATCAATAATTTCCGTCATTTAGTTTCAGATATTATTCATACATGAGATTTTTCATCAACATATCTATGGATACATTTCATTTTTTTTATTTAGATATAATGTTTTTCAGTTTCTTACCATTCCATATTTATTTTTCCTTATTTAGTAATTTGAATGGAATGTGTTTTTTTTATTACCTTACTATGTTGTTTACGCACTTCCATTTAGTTTATTAATTACATGGAATGTGTGTTTAGTTCTTTACCTTTCCATATTGACTATTCTCATTTATTATTCATTTATTCTACTATATTTTTCTCTTACTGATCATTTGAGCTCACCCTTACTATGTTTCTTTCCCAAGGAATCCAAGAAGTATACTATGAAATATATGTAGGGATTTACTAGATGTATTAGAGTTATACTCAAAATAATTTATTTAGAAATAAGGAAAAGAGTATGTTTTAACCATTGTATTAATTTTTAATACAAGACTCAGGTATATATATAATTTACCTAGACTACTTAACTCTTGGTCCTTTGGGATTTGATTTCTTGTAATCATGTCAATGTAATTGAAAGTAGACACCAGCTTCGGGGCTTATGGGGTCGGGTCACTAAAGTTGGTATTAGAGTAATTTTATTATAAACCTTAAAAACTAGATTTAGGGAAACATATTTTGGAGAAAATAACTCTAATTTAAAATTTTAGGATAATTTTATAATACCATCCTATAATTTTGGTAAGGTAGAGATTATGCGGGTCATGTAAGAAATACATCCATGTCTAGATACTACAACTGGACGTGGTTCTGGAATAGATGTACCTAGAAGTAATAACTATGATAAGGTGTTGTGATCCTAACATGGGGTAACCTGGTATACAATAATGAGCCTTACTACACTCCTGGTTTGAGACACCTGGAGGATATTCTTAGGATAATCCACATTTTCTTTACAAACCACTATAAATGATTTTGACAATAAATAACCTAGGTTAAACCTAAGGTGTTTTAGATTGAAGATGATGTGTCATGATTTATAAATCCTAGAAATGATATTATGGATAAACATTATACCAAGTAAGGACCTATGTTAAAATAAATCAGATGAAGTATTTATGCATTGAGGATGTATTGAAAACCATAGTTAAGATTCTATTTAATGATTTAATTTCAAAGATTTCCACTAGATTTATTTTGGAAATTATATTAATTTGGTTTTATAAAAATAAAAACTATAATTCAGGTGACAACCAATCGATTATAGAAAGGTCATGGGTCTTGAACCCATGACTAAAGGATGATAAGGGTTTCATGCCAAGCACTGACCTACACAATGCCCTGGTTGATTTTTCATTGCTTTTAGTTAAACAATTTGATGAATAAATATTAATGATAAACCAGTAATGTAACTTTTGAGGATTATATATTAATCTATGAACCATATTGGTTTTTTAATATAGTTAAATACAAATATTTAGACTTGTCACTCTTTTATAAGCCTTATAATCCTTTAAAAGTTTCTTTTAGTGCTTCAGGAATAAAAATTCATTATTAGTAATTATTTTTTGGGAGTAAAGGAATAAATTATAATTTTATCAAAGCAAAACCAAAAGTTATGATTGATAATATTAAATAGAAACCTATCAATTAAGTATATTTACTTATATTCTTGGTTAGAAAAATAATTACCCAACATTTGTAAAATGGCTTAGAAATAAAATGTTGTCCTAATACCTTATTTCATGTTGAACCGATGTTCTCTTAAATAATTAAAGATTTATGGATTCTAGGCCCTCAAATTTCTATTTATCATTCACTTGTTTGTGATTGATGACCTCAATCACTCTCTATAAATGTTTATTCTTTTCGTCTAATTATGTATCTCTACTTTCCACTAATGTTCTCCTACTTAGAGACCTAGTTACATGGTAGTCGATGTGACCTTTACACTTTCCATTCTCTCTTTTATAAAGGATGACTTATAAACCCTTCTCACAATGTGGTATTTTAAACATAGGAAGTATCAAACAATCTATCACAAATATCAAGTTTAAATTAGAAGGAATCAATATAAATAAGTTGGGGAAAATGTGATTCCCCAAAAATCTAAATTAATAACCTTGTATTTGATAGTGTGTGTGACATGCAACACCAAGTGTGTAAGGTAATATAATATCTAGATACTTTATAATATATTTAATATTTAAAATATATTCTATATATTTAAATGCATGAAACACCGAGTTAGCATCCGTTACACAGAAGAGTGACCTTCCTTGACGGCTTGTGTTACACGTGAGATCGAGTTTTATCGAACAATAATATATTATTAAAATATATTGAGATATAAACTAGCTGTTAAATTTGTATTTTTGAATAGTAATAACTAAATTTTGAAAATTATGGTTTTTAAAAATATATAATTAATTAATTGGTTACAAAATATTTATAAATGAATATAAGAATCAATTGAAAATAAAGTGAATATTTTTATAGAAAACTATTTTTATGCTCAAAAAGATGTTTTGTGATAATAGATTAAATTAATTAAAATTATTGAGTGAGATTAATGTAATATGTATATATTATATTCAATAAAATATTTTTTATTTTTATTCATTAGTTTTGATAGACATAATATAAGAACAAACTCTGTTTTACACATAAAAACCTATATTTTTATAAAGGCAATTTTACCACCTTTTAATGGAAAACACATATAAAATTTGAATTTTAAAACATTAATTTATTTAATATGTAAAAATAAACTTAATATTTTAAATTTAAACATATTAATTAGGTTAGGGTGAATTTTTTATATTTTTTGGAAAAATAACATTTTTTAATGAATCGTTAAAAATACTGAATTTTAGTTCAAAACTTCTCTTTCATATAATTTATTTATGAGGTTAAATTATATTTTGAATTGGTTTTAAAGTTTAATTCCAAAAATTTTTATTAGTTAATTCAATTTATGTCATTTTAATCAATTTCAATTTGAAATTTATTATAAAAACATAGCAATCTTTCGAACGTTTTTATTTTAAAAACTCGCATTGTCGTCCCGCCTATGGGGTTAAATTTAAATCAATTTCTGCCACTTATATGATTGTAATTTGGGAAAATTGATTCCATATTTTGAATTAGAGTAATTTACAATTTTTAATAATACCAATGTTTTTTAACAAAAATATTAATCAATGTAATGAGTATTAATTACCATTATTAAGGAAAAAATAAACTTAATAAAGGACTAAACCTTTAACTTAGAGCCTAGAAACTTTTTAAACACCCATTTTCTGGCCATAATTCATCCATGAACCTTAAATTATTGATTTTTGTTGGTTTTTAAGACTTTTTTTAGGAAAAAATGTAGGTACATCCAACTTCTTCTCAAAAAATACCAAGTGAGTCCTTTCCTCCCTTATAAAAGGCCAGCACCTCTCCCCAATTCCTCAGACCTATCAAACCACTTAGGATCAGAAAATACCTTCCAAAATATCTTCCCAACATTCCTCCCCTATTCCTTTAATCCTCCATTTTGTAATAAATCTTTCCAAGGAAGCCCTTCAGTGTAAACCAAAAGGAGTTACCCGATTTTTAAGGTAACACTCTCCAACGATCTCTTTTCTTTCATTTCATTTTCCACCACCTAAAATATTATTATTACATGTTAATATAATAAAAAAAGTATCCTAAATATTCTGATATTTTTTATATTATGGGTTCAACCTAAACTTACACATACTTCCATCTAATGGGTAACAAACATATTATTTCTGTGTACGGCGAACTACTACCTCACAAAATGATGATTGTTCATTTTTTCATTACCACCAATCATAGTAGAAATTATGATGGAAAATATATTTATATGTGATATTTATTTTTCTTTAAATATTATTTAATTATTTTAAAACTCATATCTTTATACTTTCCATTTTCGTTAATACGACAACATCATTTGAGAAAGAGTGGACTATCGCCCCCTCAAAGCGATGTGATTTATTCACACGATACATGGAATATATAAAATATTATTATATTTAAACATATGAGACATAAAAACCTATATATTATATTCATTACATAATTTCATTTTTTAAATATACTATATATATGTAATTTTAATTATTACCCTTTCACACACATAAAAAGTGATAACGTCATTCGTGGACATGTGGACTGCTTCCTCCTTGACACGATGTGATTCCTTTTACATAAAAATAATTACATATATAAGTATATATGATTAAATAACATGGAAATTATGATATAATTATCCTTATGGAAATATATGGAGTTACTTACCTTTCCATAACAATCATTGAAAAATGATAACGTTAGTCATTTGTACGTACGACCTATCATCTCCATGATTGTAACGTTGATTAATTTTTCTTAACCATATTTAATGACTGATTTTAAAAATATAATTGATGTATAAATATAATAATTATGTAACTATTATTATTCTTTATATTTTATATAATAACCTCTTTGACCATAGTTGAACTACCAAAGTCATTTTTGTCACATAAACTGAATTTGGTCAAAACACCAGACATAAAAATAATTGTTTAAGTAGTTTTATTCAACATAGTAATAAGTGAATTAAAATTAATGATCAACCTGAAAAATTTTCTCAATAAAGTATAAAATTAAAATAAGTTTATTATATAGGAATATAGAGGATTTTCACCCCAAAGGAAACATAGGTTAAGGGATTCTCATCCCAGTTTTTACATTTATGACATAAATGTCATGTTCACCACTTACATATTTTGTGTCGTGTACCAAATTCCCATTTTTATATATTAGATCATTAATTACTTTATCTTAATTTTATTTAATACTTTCGTCTAATATGATTCATTCATGAGTTTTATGATTTAAAATGTTTCAAAGTGGTATGGGACACTTTGGAATGTTTAAATATTATTTTACTCAACAATAATTTTAATGATATTTAAATTGTATTTTCATTCAAGGAAATTATATTACCATTTTTCAAAAAAAACCCTTTATTTTACTCTGATTTGGGTATTTTTTATTGATACCATCCTTAATCTTCCTATGGATGGTTTATGATTGATTTTTCTAAGGATTTTATTCACATTCACTTCCTTAATTCCTTTTGTCCACTTGTAATATTCAATTTCATATGATCATTGAACATTGAATTTTCTATATTTTACCATATAATTTATCATGGATATATTAATTTATTAAATCATATATCATTATTATACAGTTTTTACTTTTAATTTAATTCTATTCTTTGGATAAATTTTGATAAATCTGTATCACTTTGATAAGGCACATTGTTAAATCGATTATTTTATATATGTGGAATGTTCTGGACTGGTACGAAATGGTTGGGGCCTGGTTATAGAGATCCCCTTGAAGAATCAGTAGTCTCATGGGATGAGTAATTTGGCTAGCTACCTTAGATGGGTTTTCATCTAATATTTTGTAAACTGTCTTGTGAAAGGTATTCATGGTAAAGGTACCATGTACCTTGGAAACATGGCATCCAATAATCAAACATTTCCAACATTTAGTTTCAGTTATTATTCATACATAAGATTTTTTATCGAAATATCTATGGATACATTTCATTTCCAGTTATTTAGATAGAAGGTGTTTAAATTTCTTACCATTACATATTTATTTTTCCTTATCTAGTAATTTGAATTTCATGTGTTTTCAGTTATTACCTTATCATATTGTTTATATATTTCCATTCAATTTATTAATTACATGGAATGTCTGTTCAGTTATTTACCTTTCCATATTGACTATTCTCATTGATTCTTTATTTCTTCAATAATATTTTTAATTGTTGATCATTTGAGCTCACCCTTATTATGTTTAATTCCCTAGGAATACATGAAACATGCTATGAAGGATATGCAGGGATTTACTAGATGGATTAGAGTTATCCAATAAATTATTTATTTGGAAATAAGATAAAAATATGTTGTAACTAGTGTATTAATTTTTAATAAAACACTCATGTATGTATCTAGTTTACCAAGAATACTAAAATCTCAATCCTTCAGGATTTTATTCCTTATAATCATTTCAATGTAATTGATAGAAGACACCAGCTCTAAGGCTTCTGGGGTCATGTCACTATAATTATATATTTACATAGAATGAATTGAACTTTGAAAAATATATATGGGTTTAATATCTATAGCCATTTGACTTTAAGATTATCTATATTCCTTGTAAGGGAAAATTTGTTGTTAATACTCTGAGTTGGAAGACTTAAGAGCAAGTTACTCAGGAAGCTTGGGATGAATAGAGTTGGATGGATCTTCTTTAAAAGATGCATATGGAGGTTTAGGAGAGTAATAATCAGCCTTTCCTTATGGACTTAGTGGTAACCTCATAACATTTGGATAGATTGAATATGAGAAAGTTTTCTTAACGTAAGGTTATAGTCCTAAGGGAGATCATTTAAGGTGGGTATCCACCATTAGGTTTTTATATAAATGGATATGAGATTCTTCTAATACATGGGAATATCTAGGTGACAAAAAAATGAGAGGAACTGATGTGAGAATACCATGATTCACAATGGGAAAAGAACCAAGGGATTTCCAAGATGTTTTGTGACATGTTCCATTGGTATTGGTGTCTTGGGATGAAATAACAGAATGAGGGTTTTATTACTTGGTATTCCACCTATCAATAGGTGAAGGTGGAGAACTAGTATCCTGCCAGCTTGTTATGTCCATTACCATTCCTGAAATAGAAATGGTATGATATTGTTATTGATGTTTTTTGATTATTTTACCGATGTATCCTTGACATAGTGATGCAATTTGGATAGTCGTGGATAGGTTGATGATGATATCCCACTTCTTTCTTATATGGGAGACCTTCTCAGTTTATGAATTGGGGTGAAATTATGTCCATATTATTATGCAGATATGTGGGGTCCCTCATAATATTTTTTCTTATAGGTACTCTTGTTTCATATAGAGTTTCAGTGAGGGGTTACAGAAATCATTGGGTATAAAGATATTTCTAAGTATAGAATACCACCCATAGATCAATGGATAGATATAATGTAAAATACTAGTATTATAGGATATGATTCACTAATTTCTCCTTGATTTCATAGGTTCTTGGGAAAAATTTACCTCTCATTGAGTTTACCTACATTAATAGCTATCAGGTAACTATAAATATGTCTCGTTATGATGCCTTATATGGTAGGTTGGTCTGATCAACTCTGTACTAGATAGAGGAAGGGGAGGTAGTGCTACTAGGTCTTCATCTAATCCATGAGAATTTTTAGTAGGTAAATATTATCAAGAAGTATATGATTACTTATCATTAATGAAATAAATCTTATTTTGATCACCATTGATACCCTCTGGAGTTTGAGACTAGGGATCATTTCTCCTTGCCTGTTTCACCTAGACTGGTTGATAGATGGATTTAGAGATAGGTAAAGTTATCGCCTCATTGTGCGAAGCCTTTAGAAATATTTGAGAGATTAGAATCTATATCTTACAGGATAGATCTTCCTCATTAATACCAATCTATTCTTGAAATCTCTCATATATCACAAATTCCCTGATATATTTCCAACCCATCTCATAATTTTGACCCTAAGGATGTTGAACTGGTGGTATATGCTTATTTTGATGAATATCCTATTAATATCATTAATTAGGTCATGAATATTCTTCTAGGATGGTATGTCCATCTATTATAGGTTTTATGGATGCACGACCATGTATAGGATGATACTTGGGGGAGAGAGGACAACATACAATATCAGTGGTTCGAGTTATTCACAGTCAAAGCTTTATCACCCCTATAAGGTCAACTTAGGGGTGAGTTTTTTTAAGGGGGGATACTATAAGATCCCATCATTTCTATGAGGTAATAAACCTTTTATTTTTAGTATAATTCTTTTGTTTTAACCTAGTTTGGATGCCTAAATAGGTTACTAAGGTTTTGGAGGGTGTTTGGGGATTGTTCAGAGCCCGAATCCCCAAGTTTTGCAAGAAACAGAAGGGTAACCTAATTAATATAAACCAAGCCTCCTAGTATGCATGGTTTATTTAAACCATGTTGGGTTCTATAGTTCATATTAGGGGGGACATGGTTTTTCATAACCACTCCACATAGGTCGCACGTCTATGCGAGTGTTGTAGGTCTTATTGTAGAGGTGTTTTGCATGAGTTATGCATAGTTATTCTAAATATGAACTAAGACCATGAGAGGGGTGTCTTAGGATAGTGGTTATTTCAAATTTTGTGTATGCTTTGGCCATCTGTGAAGCCAAAACATCCCAACTAGAAAATTATCCTATTTCCACAGTTAAAACACATGGTAATAGGGCCCAAAACCATGGACATAGGCTACGAACATGGTTTTTCAAAATCATGGGTGTTATCGTTGTGGTAGTAGGCTTAGACCTATTTCCATGGTTTAAATCATGGTAGTAGGTGGGCTATTTCCACGGTTTTGAAAATTGTGGCAATAGGTCTCATCATTTCCAACTATGGCAGTTGACCTATATCCATGGTTTGAATCATGGAAATATCCCACCTATTTCCATTGTTAAAATTGTGGTTTTAGTCCTGAAAACCTATGGTAATAGCCCAAAAATAATTTTTCACCGGCCAGATTTGATTTCTACACCTCACCCATAGTATTCAACTGCATAACCACTACACCACTCCACTCTTCAAGTATATATATATCTAATATATTATATTTATTATTAAAAACTATGGTAGTATCATAAAAACCATGGCAATAGGGTTTCCCGCTCTATTTTCCACAGGAAATTTTTTTCTCCTGCACAAGGGTGGGAGACCTATAGCCATTGTTTTGAAAACTGTGGCTATAGACCACGGAAAAAATGGCCTATATCCACTGTTTTCAAAACCATGGCTATATGCAATATAAAAGTGGATATAAGTGTGGGTTATAACCATGGTTTTGAAAATCGTGGCTATAGACCATGGAAAAATGGGCTATAGCCACAGTTTTAAAATTGTGGCTATAGGTCCATGGAAATAACCCAATTTTCTACTTGTGCATGTGACCTCTTAAAGTGTGTGAAAAGAATATTTTTTCCCTCCTTCCATAAAACTAATTTCTTTTCACTTTCCCCACATTTATCATGACCAGAATCTCCTCCCATGTAAAGATATCCTCCTAAACCTCAATCTAGTATTTGAGGTTTCTCTTCTGTATATTCCTGGTCTCAACCACCATTAATCTTTTTGGATTCCTCTCAGTAAGAGATTCAATCCAATTTCTTCCTTTCTTGTTTTATCTATCCATATTTTTAATTATTTTGGAGTGATCTAATATACCCTATATTTGTGTTCTTGTCTATTCATCTATTATATATAATTCTAGGACAAAGCAAGGTCCAATACTAGATGAGGAATTTACTATAGGCATAAGGTATGTTTCCTATGAATTTTCCCACAAGGACTCATCATTTATTAATTGTTGTTGTTATGTTGCATGTTGGTTTAACCATGTGTTGCCTCTAAAATTAATATTATTTAAATTAAATTGCCTAAATTGTAATATAAATATCTCATGAGACAAAATGAAATAATTTGAGGTTGATACCTCAACACCAACCACCCATTTAGGGTGTTATACTTGTCATTCCTTACGATTACTGATGTTGTGACTCCTCGGAACACTGTCTGGGTGTACTTGTATAACAACCCTTATTTTTATTACACATTAATACATGATTTAATAACATAAAATTTCACTTAATACAACCCAATATATTGATAATTCTAGTGTCTTTGTGAATTAGGTACGTTTTAGTACAATTTTAAACATTAATTACAAGAACTTTATTGAAAACTTCTTTAACAAGCTTGAAATTAAAACTACATTGGATAACATGGGGAAAATATATAAGAAAGGGGTGAGACATAAATAATAGTAAGTAAATAAAAATTTTATAACATGAAGATAATGATACATTTTAGATAAGTAATATCAATGAGGCATAAGTGAACTTTAATAACAAGGCGTGATATAGCATGATAATCATAACATTGGAAATGTGGCAACAACTTAAAACACTGCATCATAAACATAGGTCAAGGATAAACATCCAAGAATTCATGGTGGAAAAAGTCTCATAAATTAATCAATTAAACCCCTCCCCCAATATGATTTATCATGATACTATACATTACCCAATGCATTGGAGTGCTGTATAATTCTAGGCGCACCCGTCACTTTCATTTTATTCTCATGCTTAAGTGTGCCACATAGATCATAAAAAATGGATTCATTCATCCTCATAATTTATTCCACGATAAAGGAGAGTGGAATAAATAAATTTAATTACCCCAATAAAAATTTATATATTCATGAAAGTGAACACCCATGATAGGAAATGGGTATGGAATTTACTACCTAAATGGTTTCGCATGAAAATCCCAGTGAAAATTTGGCAGCATAACGACGTCACATAATAATTAATAAAATGGTTTGATGAGAGATAAATGGTTCTCTCATAATTTGAACATGAATTTTACAGTTTTAGTCTCATGGGAGGTTATTTATAATCATTTATATTTATAAAAAAGAAGGCATGTTATAATAAATAAGCTTGAATAAAAAGAGAAAACAAATGATGCTTATGAAATTTAGGCATGGTAACGGGTGTACAAGAGAGGGATTAATGATAGAGAAATGGGCCTCTAATAATTTATAAATAATAATGGTATTATGGGGGAGGTGAAAAAATGTACCCCATAATTATTAATTGAAAAAAAGGGCATAACATATAAGAGATTATTGAATAAAAGAGAGAAAGGGAGAATCCCTTGTGTTAAGAGTATGACACAAAAAGCTTGAAGGGGATTATTGAGAGCTTGGGGAACCTTGGGAGGATTCTATAGATATTAGGGAATATTAATTTCATTATAAAAGGATCTTTAGTGACTAGAAGTGGGATATTCGGTGGGTTTATTTAGGGAAAGAGAGGTATTTCTTTAATATTTAGGTTTTGGACTCTAGAAAATAAAATATTTCAAACCACAAACCTTCCTAGGGTTTCTACCCATGGTTTTTTACAAATTGGATAGGATTTAATTATTTCATTAGAAAATGTTCCTAAATTATTAAAATATTATCCTTGCTTATGTGAAGGTGAGTCACATTTTTAAAGAAATGAATTTAAAATCATAAAATATATTATATGTTTAGAGGATTCCTAATGGCTTAATACAATTAATCAAGTAAACTTAAAATCACATTATTTTAATGGGAAAAATATAATTGTCCTATTATAACCATTATAGTATTTATTACATCATTTTTGGGTCATTATGATGTCATAAAACACACCGTATGTTTATACGGTATTTAATTTTTACCCGAAAATTTGACTGTTTTGGAAAATTATGAAAAATTCACCATCGTATAATTTTGACATTATTATTCCAAAAATAATATTCATTTTATCTAAATATTTTTTTTATATGTGAATTTTTTATTTTAAAATATTATTTGATATTTATTGAAAAATGCTGGGATTTTTTACAATAATAGTTCTTGAACCCTTATGAAAAGTACATTTCAATTCATAAAAATTATATGGACATTTATAATAAATAAAACATAATTAATAATACTATTTATTTAAAAAATCATTAATTAATCAAAATAAATCCATTAATTGAATTTGAATGTTACCTGAAAATACAATTTGTGTTTAATTGAATCAAAATCAAAATCATTTTTAATTAACAAAAGAAATGAAAAAAATAATTATTATATACAATATAAATATTCATATTATTAATTTATTGATACATATAACTTTATTATATCAACGTACTCCCTTAGAGTAATGTGTGTGATGGTGAGACTTTCATGGGGTTGTTCGGCAAACATGGTTTGGGACATGATCTCGATAAGCTTGAACTTCTCCTATAAATGGTTATTCTCATGCTTAAGTTGTTGGATATAAGCTTGGTATTGGCCAAGGGAAAATCTCATTGATTATATATCCCTCAAAATCTCTGATAAAATGGATTTATAGGGTACAATCCTACTATATGAGGTCATCATTCCTTTTGTCTGAGTCAGTTGGATTCGTTAAATCCTTATATTTATACTAGTCATGTGATCACTGTTTAACGGCTATATTAACAATGGTAATATTCTTAATGGTACTTTAAATTCAAATATATTACGAAAGAAGTTCATGTTTTTTCTATAAACATATTATATAATAATACATTTAATTAAATCTCCAAGGAAAACTTTATTTATAACAGTTCGGTTTGTTACAGCTTGACTTGACAATTTATATGGTAATTAATTTCTTTTAATAAATAATTAATCATTAAATAGAAATCCTAAATCACTTGTATCATATCATATAATTAAATTTTTATGGTTTCTTTTCCCACTTTGACCCTTTGTCTTTATAATGAAAAGGTATTGGAATGAACCTAATTGAATTGTAATGGGAATGGATATTAAATGGCCTATAATGAGATATGAATATTTATATTTATATTTATAATTATATATATATATATTCATATATATATATATATTTGTGTGTGTGTGTTTTCATGTGTGTAAGTTCCCTATTTTATAATGACCATCTCATATTTATTGGAATGTTCATACTTGATCTCGCATTGGATTCCTGAGGGAATGCCTTGAGAACTCTGAGAATTCCATTCCGATCCATTAAGATTTTTTCCAAAGGAGTTACCCACAATGAAACTTGGTCCTTATATATTATCATGTTATTGGCATGACGTCATAGGATCCCTTATGCTCCTCTAGAAAATTATAATTCTTTGGATGCACTCCTTGGATCTATCGTGATGTCTCAGCATATGCAACGCATTAGAATATTATACTTGGGATCCAATATTACATAGCCTGGTATTTACCTTGTACTTGATCCATGGAGTCAGTTATACATATTTCTAGTGGAATTATTTTGATATACCCCTTTTATTATACTTATCCCCATATTTCTTTGATGCATGGATGTGCACTGTGAGCTAGTCTGACCTTCTATGGTAAAGGATGCCTTATTTCATCCTTGAATCCTATTTTGTTATTATCATCCTTATCACTCTATTGTAACCAATTTTATATTCCTCAAACCATGAATAAAAAATTAAATGAACTCACACTCAGATAAATCTAGCATAGCCTAAAGGGGGTATGATCATCTAGGTTTCCCACAAGGAACTTAAGATCGATATGGGATATATTTATTTCCTATTTTACTTTGATATACCTGAACACTATTACAGTTTATATTCACAGATTAGATTTTTATAGACACCATTTTTGGTGTCCTATTGAGTTAATATCACACATTATATAGGCCATTGATGGTACTGGATACGATTACATGATTTCTGGTGTGTATAAGCAGAAGCATCCAATTTTGGATGCTTAATTTATTATATTAGGATGTAATATTGGTATCATGTGATTGATCTAGTGCTCAGGATGCTTAGTTAGTTTTTTTTCTTTTTTTCGCTATTTTAAAGCATATTATATCTTCTTTCTACCATGTATGCTTGATCCTTTTGTAGAGACATTCCATCATTTTTGTCTATGGTATTGTCTTATGATTTTGAGTTGATTTTTTATTTCTTAGATGTTATACCCATTTTATCTACCATATCATTATCATTGATTCTGTTTAATTATTTATATACTGGTTACCCCTGCATTTCACTCTGATTTTGAAGGTATTGTCTCCCCAGATTACCACCGTGTATCCTCACAACTAGTCAGCAGCCTCTGGTATACAGGGAGGCACACTTGAGTCCATGTGACCAATCAGTTTGGCTATTGTTATCAGGTGAGTAGGGTCAGTAAATCACAATTTAATTCAATGCTTATTTGAATTCTATTTTGGATTATTTTATCTTACTCGAGGTTAAAATTATACACTATATAATAATAATACAAAAAAAACATTCACTTAAACCCAAGGAGTTTATCGATTTCACCTACATTATGATTGATTAATATTTTTCACAATACATAGATGTTTATTTCCTCTTAAATCACCAAAAATGAATAAATTTCAAAAAATAGAATGATATTAATCATATTATATGAAGTATTTACAAATTTGGACCAAAATATAAATAAACCATAGTAATTTAACTATAATTTTATTTATAAATATAGTGTATATAAAATATTATAAATCTATCAAGAAAAAAAAATTGTAAAAAAATGATGTTGAAAGAAATTAGAGGATTATACCATAAAAGACTATTCATCTGAAGGCCATAAGTAAATTTAAAACCAAAAAATTCACTATAATAATTATAAAAACACCATAATTAAAATAGAGGCTTAGGTAATCACATTGATATCCTGGTAAAAATCACCAGACTTCCAATGACTCACCAAATCCCCAATGAATCACCCCTATATTTTATATGGTATAAAGAGGCATATAATGCCTCTATATTTCTACATTAAACCTTTTATGATACCTATTAGGTTCTTTTTGTCTGTAACTAAAACCTGTAAAACTCAAAAAAATTATATTAACTTTGTTTCTCACTCACAATTTTCTACAACTTCAATATTTCTTCAAAAAAAATCCAAATAAACTTAAAAATAATAAAAATAAATTCAGTACATACCTGATAAATTCAAAGCCATATTTTGGCACAAGAGAGAATAAAACACCACTAAGATGGGGGTTGAATTATTGGCTTCCAAAACACCAACTCTCAATTGCATATTCACATCACTAATTAGTTAGTAGGAGTAATGATTGAAACATATACAAGTTAATAGATATAGTATGAATGAACACAAATGAATAAGGGTTTTTTATAACATTCAATTACACTTTTTATAGAGTGGATTATCCTTGATTAAAAATGGTCATGATCATGATTAACACATTCTTTTTTGATTATCAACAAGAATAAGGAATGGAGTAGGAAGATGTTCTTGAACTCCAATATAAAGAAATATCTAGGTGAGTGTCAATAATTCAATCAATCTTTACTTTTTTCACCCAAGTACCTCTATAATTTGGATCAAGTGTTCATCATTATTATTTTCCTGAATCCCAATCAAAATTTCCATAAAATTATCTCAAGAAATATTTAAAAGTTTGGTTACACTTTTCTTAAGGTAGATCACCTCATAATTACAGACCATGTATTCATCATGGCTTAGCAATGTATGTTGTGACATGATTACTAGATCTAAAAGATGTCTATTATAGATCCATAAAAATTTCTCATTAATTTTGGTATGTTTGGATGCATTTTTGTGTGGTTATTATATCTAGTCATATCTATATATGACTCATCATAGTGTGGCTCCATGCCTTGGGGCATGAGGAAACTACACTCTAAGATATTCACACTCTAATTCCTCACATCTTGTCACTCGGTTTCATGAACTTCTCAGCTATGGTGTGATGTATTAGATTATGGTGTGGTTACCTTATCATCCATTAATAGTCCCTCACAAAATTCTCATGTCTCAATATTGAAACATGGCCCTAACCCTGTATCTCCTCAAAGTATACACTTCATGGTGAAATTGTTGGGGCTATGGTATGGTATATTTAAGTACGAGTAAATCTCTTTCTTTGTTCTAAAATATTACGACATGACAATTACCCTTCACATTATAATTTTCTTTAACTAAGTAAATATTCATTATTTTGAACTTCCTCAGCTTCAATCAACATCCAACACATCGATGAGGATCTTATCAATAAATAAAACATGAAAACACATTTAAGACTAATTAATGGAATGTATCATGAAATAAGTTATGTAATTATATTAATGTGGAAGATATTTAAATACCACATCATGGGAAAAAATGATGTTTGTAAGGGTGATATAATTCCCCATGTAAATATTAATACTTCATTTACTATGTATTAATCAAGATCAAATCATATAAACCCCTTTGTAAATCACTTAAAAGGGGGTCTTCAACTCTAGGACTCATCAACCTTCCCAATCATCAAGGGATATTCAATCACTCTCTTGGATTTATTATAAATTCAAAAAATAACACATAATCACTTCTTCAAACTTTAACTTCAACATCCTCATGTCCCCCCTATAAGGAAACTTATTTATTATCTCCCCCTTGATTATTACCTATAAAAATAATAGATACTTCTCCTTTTTGAAATTATAGCTACTATATATTATCTTCCATTTTAAATAAATGAAATGGAAAATAAACCAGAAAATTTATATTGATCTTTTAAGATAATGCTCTCCCAGAAACAATCTCAAGTTCTAAAAGGAATCATTCATAAGAGTATTTATCAAGATATCCACACCTTGATCCTTTTTTGAAACAAACTCCAATGAAATCTATTTTCATTCCACCATCTCCTTTATAAAGTGGTAATTGATATGAATATGTTTCAACTATGAATTTGTAATTGATTCTTTGATTTTTTTATTGTACTTCGATTATAAAACCTAATCATAAATAGGTATAGAACATTCACCGCCATGAATTCAAGACATGACATCATCCATATCATTTTTATGTGTTTTTTGACACTAAAACATACTCACCTTATGTTGTGTTTAAGATGACTGAATTTTTCTTCTTAGAGTGCTAAGAAACACATCTTCCTGTAATAAATAATACAACTCTAGAAGTATTACTTAAATCAAAATTACACTTTCCCAATCTATATAAGAATAGATATAAATATGAAAATGTGAATATTTTTCATACCTTATGAAATAATTAATTTTCTCATTGACATAGAGAAAAATATTTTTTACTTTCATAAGATGTTATTCCTTTTTATTTGGAATCAAGCATATAAGGTAATGGAAAAAAATTCAATCTATAGACTTTCAAGTAGATTATAATATGTAGAATCCTTCAAAAATTCAGTTACTATATACCTAATTATTTTTCATCCTAGAACAACTTGGTTTAAAGTTCCATAAGAGTGGAGACCTCTCTTGATTATTATGTTTTAGATTTATTTAATAACTCATTATCATAATTTTCTTATGAGAGAAAAATAAAACATGATATGTTTGTGATTATAAAAAATACAATATTAATTTAATATCTCTTTTCATTTAAATCTCAAATTGTTTCCTTATTTTAAAATTAATGTCCTCAAAAATTTCTCTATTGTTATGGGAATAAATAATTTCATCAACATACACAATTACAATAAGTATGTTATTATTGTTTCCTTTAACATGTATATTTTTTCCACCTTTCATTTTTTAAATTCCATGATCTCTAATATTTTTTATATGTTTTAATACCATTATTAAGGTTCTTATTTTATCCCTTATAGTTCATTATTTATCTTGAAATATTGATAACTATCGCCAACATGTATAAAACCTTTTAGTTGTTCAATGTAGATATCATCCTAAAGTTAAACATTCAATAATTATAGTTTAACATCCATTTAGAAAACATTATAGTTTATTTGATCATATATAAAAAGATATATTAGGATAATTTCAATCCTTGACACTTTATAAAAATTCCCATTGAATTCTATACCATTAATTTAAAAGTATCCCATGCATACAAGATGAGAATTTTTATCTGATAATAATACTGTATCATTGATCTTATTTTTAAAAACATAATTTATATATATCACCTTATTATATATGGGATATGAAATTAATCACCAAGTTTCATTTTTATTAATCTAGTTTAGGCATTCTTCCATCATTATTATCCAATCCTCATGTTTTAGTACTTCTTAAACACATCTTGGTACAACTTGTGAAAGATAGTTAGTGTGATCATAAATTCTTTGAATTCTATAGTTTTGAACGCCCTTTATAAAGTCTTCATGGATTTATTAAGGATAAAATTGTTTCTATATATTTGGAACTTAGATCCTCCTTACTCTATTCCATCCTCATCGCATGTAATTTCATAATCATCATGGGGATTTTGAAAATATTATACTATATTTAGATCTATCTAATGTTATCTAACCATCTATACTAAAACATCATTAATCTCATCATTAATAGGTAATGACGATTATAACTAAATTTTATTTTCAAAATCAATAACATCATATTTATTAATTATTTTCCTTAGGTTTCTATTATAACACTAGTAACTCCATCCACCGGGTGTATATCCATGGGATATCCCCTCTTCATCTCTCTCATCATACTTTCCCAAATTTATTCATTTGATCTTGATATTGAATGAGATATCAAATACTTATAGACTTTTAAAGTTAGGCTTTTTTCTAAACCACATCTTATAAGGTGTGTTGACTAATTGTTTCCTTAGTAAACATCGATTGCGAATATAGATAGCCATAGTTATAGATTTTTTCTAGAAATACTTTAAGGATCCATGCTCTAATAACATGGTTTTTCCCATTTCCACTGAACTATGGTTATTTTTCTCAACCAATATATTTTTAGGGTGTTCATGTGGTACTATATTCAGGTTATATTCCATTCTTCTTTAGAAATGCTTAAAATTGTCTATTATTGTATTTAAAGCCATTATTGGACCAAAATATTGTGATATCACATCCCATTGGGGTTTCTATACACCTTTAAAAATTATTAAACATCTCAAAAGATTGTGATTTACTTGATATATAGTATAAATAAGTAATATATGTAAAATCATCAACAATAGTCATGAAATAATTATCTCTATTGATTTAATTAACAATAATCATATGAAATGAATTTTAATTTTTCAACTCGAGAGGTTTTTGGAGGTTTTCTAAGGATATAAAAACACTTTTTAAATACATCAGACGATAAAAAAACCTCATTCAAAAGATCCCCATACGGTGAAAATTTGAAACCATGTATAAATAGAATGAAAAATATGTACCTTACACTGATGTTGGTAGTAAAATAAAATATTAAATCACACTATTTTGACCAATTTCCCTTAGGAGAAAACAAGAGGTCCCTCATTCTATGGTGTATCCATAGGCTAATCTAAATCACCCAATTCTTGGGGTGATATTCTCTAAAACACCAAAAATATTCTAGTATCTCTTCTATAGCTAAGGTGTATGGAGAAAGAGGGGTTTTAGGGAGAGATACAATCAATAGGGTATTTATAAAGGATTATATCGACCCATTATCATAAATACTACTTACTAATATAATCCTCAATACACACCCAATACTTCTCAAGAATTTATCCTACATTCATAATGTATGAGTAGATGGATTATAATTACAACTCATTATAACCTCTTGGATAGTTAAACTCTCAAATTAATTTCATCATATGAAATTTTTCAATTAATGATAGTTATTGGTAAAATATTATTAAACATTAACAATTAATGATACCTATATCACCAATCATAAAACTCATGTGAATCATACAATAAGATTATTACAGTATTAATATATCTATATATCATACAATATGATATGTTATGGTAGTGGTGTTATGATATCACCATATTACAAATAATGATATTACATTGGTTTATATTTCATTCCATATGGAATATATATACCGTACACTGAGATGTAAACCATTATACATCACAAATATTCATGGTTTTATAGCATATATCCATTAATCAATCACATTCACTGAAGACTCTTAGAATTAGTTTCAATTCACCTAATATTGTATTATATAAAATAACTTCTAAAACCATATCTAAAACTCTTTTTGGATTGCTATTTACATAATGAAATGTGTTCCATGTACTTGTTCTGCAGAATAAAATATGTAAACCTCACTTAGACACAAAATGTTGAGTTTTAGTAGAAATACATCTTTATACCAAAAGAAATAACATAATGGATTTCCATGTGTTTTGAACCAAAAAGTCATCGAATAGACTTGAGAAGTTTTCAGTAAGACTCTCCATGTTTCATGGGGTTCAGTGATGGGAGATAAGGGACTGGCCTAAAGGGTTAAGACTAGAGCCCAACACTAATCCCAAGCAGGGGTGCAGGGGCACAACCCTCAAGGTATGGAGCATCTGGTTCTCCCAAGTGGGGCATGCAAGTACTTGGGAAACTAACCAATGTAATCATCTTGTGTGATGGCCTATAGAATAAACCTAAGAGAGACACCTACACGAGGTGACCCTTTTCCCAAGGTCCTATATTTTTCTATAAGGAGGCCCCTGGGGTATTTATTTATATGGATGAAAATTCCCAAAGTCCAACCAATTATATGTTCACCCTAGTTATTTACTAAATACATTCCAAACTTTCTATGTAGCTTTATAAAACCTGAAGAAGAGGGAATTAAAGAGGGATAGTGAAACTAAAGTCCTCCTAGGGTTAAAAATGAACAAAACCTATCTGATTCACTCACTTACCCCATTTTTAATGAACAATGGAATGAGGTACCCTTCCCTAAATAGGGACCTATGCGAGTCACCTAAGAGAATTCAAGTAGACATCATTAAAGGCTTGAGAAAGGTCTCTCCCAAGGGTAGTAGCCATGTTGGTTCATCTCCCAAGGTTCTACCAATTCTACCTAGCCAACCTATGTGGAGAACCCCCTGTGTAAGCCACTATGGATCTCCCTAAACTATATCATTCATTATCCATTCTTTAGTCCCTCTTCAAATCCATCCATGGTAGGACATATCCTCTTTTGGTTCCCTTGTATGATAATTATCAACTCAAAGCCTCCACCAAATCCTCTTGAGTTAAAAAAATAGGGGAAAAGGTACACCGGTGTGTCTCCAATTTGGATTTGTATTTCTAAAGTCAAAGGTTTCCCAGAATTTCCCTACCAAGAGGTTAGGATCTTCAAGGTGCATGTGGATTTGTATTTCCATACTCATGAGGACCCTTAACCCATTGGTAGTGTTAGGGAGTTTCTGGTTTCAGATGCTAGGGTTAGAACCATGTCCTCCCTTTCTCATATCTGAGACCCAAAGCCTTTGGTTCCAACTTGTTAGGGTGAGGATTATTCTTGATTTTCTGTACAACAGGGAATTACATCCTCCACCCTCACTATTGAACTGATTTTAGGGAATCCCTATAGGAGAAATACTCCAGCCTTTATTGTAATAGGTTTCACTCTTTCTCCACTTTGCCTCCTAGCCACTGAGTCGGAGAGTGGATGGAAACCTAAACCCTCTCCCCACTCTATTACTTCCTTAACTCCTTAGTCTCTATACCTTGGACCCATTCTAGTCTAAAATTAATAGAGTTAAGTGAGGTAAACCTAAACTCTTCCACCGTTGTCTGTCCTCTTCCACCAGTGGAGGAGGATAAGTGTGTGATTTGTTGGATCTTCATTTTACCATTATTTTTCACATATAGCATGACTCACATGGGATTAGAGGTTAACAGTGATCAAAACATCTACATGATCCATGCGACATAATAAACTATTATAAATATGATTACTAATATAACTGGGATATGTAGGATTCCTTCATAAGGCCTGAGCTCCATATCATATCATCCATTAGATGGGAAACCACACCAATCAATGGGCATCCTATTTAGGGGTAATCCCAAAAAAGGCCTCCAAACCACCATTAGTTGAGGCATCTATCATGGTCTCTTTTCAAGTAATACTTTTAAAAGTAATCCCCAAAGCGTCCATCTCAAAGGGGCGTACTCCCTTATAAGATAAACATGTAGGGCCTCCATAGGTGTTCTTACTCGTAATAAAACTATGTGGGATTTGATTATCATCTATATGGGATATGTTGGAAGCCTCCATGAAGTCCAAACCCAACACCCCACATCACCATGTTATTTTTTGTCCACAATCCCAATAGGGTCAATTCAACCTAGGAACCCATATTCCTCCCAAATTCCCCTGGCTTCTTTGTTATAAGTCCCACACCAAACTTTTACTAGGAGCCTTCATCCTATATTCCCTTTCTAAATATCATTAAACTATATGCTTGGGTCCTTATCATATGAACTTAAAAGGTACCTTTTCCCCTATTAAGCAGCACCAAACTACATGGGTTTTGATTACTTTCACAAGGATATGTTGGAATCCCATTTATGGGCATGATCCCAACATCCAAACAACTCTAATCTCCCTGGGTGATGATAAACTCCATAGTGACTCTTGTCTCCCCGAATGATGATACACTCAAGATCACCCCACTATATTGATAGAAAATCAGCATCGTCATAATAATGACCAAATAATCTCTATTTTTTACATAAGGGTATACCATTGATGGAGAACCTCAGATACATACATATATATCCATTGATGAAGAAAATCATATATATATATATAGATGATTCTAATATCTATACACGCTAATAATTGGTTTTTAACTCTAGGATAACCAACATCATACTTGGGAATTAATAAAGTATTCATAGACATTTCTTAAATCTATAAGAGAGTCTCATAGTAGGCAATAATTCCCCCCAAAAGGGTGTGATGATCCTGACCTCCCATCCTCTCTACCAATGTGAGTTCTTAAGCATCATTGGCCAAGATCTCTAATGAGTGTATGCCTTTGGAAAGAAAGTCTCTTTGGATATATAACCATTGGGTGTTTCTAATTCCATGAACAAAATCAATGGAAACTATTCAGAAAAATAAAATTTTCATGAGGCATAAATTTTGATGGGAACAAAAAATAGTGAAACCAATGTGAATCCTTAACCAAAATGATATTTTAATCCACCTTTTAGGCCCCTTTCACTTGAAAAAAGAGGTCCAGACAAGGAAATCAATCACAAATGTGTTCATTCAAATAAGATGCTTCTTTGAAATCGTTTTTTTTTCATATATACTTAGAAACTTACTCATAGAGATCCCTTCAATCCAATTTCACCATTCAATCTTTCACTAATGAACTCCTTTCCTATTTCATGCATTGAATCTTCATCCATGTGAAGGATTCCATCACCAACCCAACATCTTCAATGCTGGGTCTCAAACTCTCTAGTCTAGGAATATTGTCCAAATAGTATAATCCCAACCTGGAGGCCACCTAACAATCCCACCAGTTCATAAAGCCCCATTGATCATCTGTTTAATGAAGACTAGTAGTCCTGACGTAGACAATTTCGACCACTGTATTAAACTGTTTCGAGTGCTTAACCCCAGAACACAACAACCAGTCTCTCTTGTATTTTAGGGAGGTTGATCAGGAGGCCACATAAGTCCTCATACATGAGACATAGGTCTCCTTCTCAAGGGATCCTACCAGCAATTACCATCGTCAATATCATGCGGTAATTAACCCTAAACATGATGAGAGTGTTGTTCTCAACTATCCGACCCTAGTCCTTTATACTCGGAGTTCCAGGGATGAAACCAGTCAACATGGTTCAAGGTCACACCTCTACCCCCAGTGTAGAATCCCACCAACCCAATTTTGTGGAAAATTTTGAGTGGGCACATACACATGTCTGACTTCATTCAGCTAGCAAACAAACTCATCTGGCAGCAATCAAAGAATCCCATCGTAAAATTTTTTTGTCTTATCATGAGAAGGAACATACACCTACCTACACCCACCAATCCTATCAACATCCTTGTCTAGAAGAACCATGAGAATTCAGCTGGAATGTCTCAATGACAAGCATGGGGTAGAATCAACTCTTTCCCCCCATACACGAGTAGTGTCAGTATCCACTAATAGAAAAGGGTGGACATGAGTTTGAATATACACCTATTATTGATATGGAATTGGAATATATCCTCAATACATCCACTAAAGTCACCAATCATATCCTAGAAATGGTGAAAGTGTACATGAAAATCCCAACCCATATCTTACAAACTTACTAGGAAATCATAATGGCAATGATGGTAGTGCCTAAAGGATGGACGTAAAACTCTATCCCTATAAATGGGGTGGCTCATCAGCGTATCGCCCTAGAGCAGATATATACCTATTCTCTCATCCGACAATGTTGTTGGGAAAACTCACCCCTATTATACAGAAAACCAGATTAGGAACATACACCAGTTCCAATAATAATTAATTGACATATCCCAATGACCACTCCAAATTAGAAACAAACACCTTCCCATGACAACCACTTTTCTCAGCAAGTGGTTTCAATCACTTATAAGAAGGAATCTAAGAAGAATTCTCATCAAACATTATTGGAGAATTAGAATTAAATCTATTATCAGTCTTCACTTAATGATGGAGTTATTGAATCCCCTATATACTTATTTGTGGTAGCTCAAGATCCTACCCTCCCATTACCAAATTACAGGAGAAGTAGTTGAAATTTCAAAGTTCCTCATCAGAAACTTCACTATGAAGGCTTTCTTCATGCCTACAATATGGTTGATTTTGAGAGCCCATCTCCAAATGAGAGTTGTGGTAGCCCTCTGTGTGTCTAGAAGATCAAGGATAAAGAGGGTCTTATCCTTGAAATAATTCACCATGATGGTCCTTCCCATGATGGAATTCACTATGAAAGTTCTATCTGTAGTAGTGTTTCACATTATCAATATAATTATCCCATTGGAAATGTAGTGATGAGAAATCCATCTTATCATGAGGCAATTACGAACATAATTCCAGTCATGTATGATGCCTTGTCACTGGCAGGTGAAATCCTTTCTCAACCGAAATATAGTATAAGGTGATAGTCATTCTCCAAACCACCCTTGTGTCCCTTTCCTTCTAACATATTAGAGTAAATCCTAACCAGTACCAATTATTTTGGTAAAACAATTTGGAAGTCTCCACTTTGTTCAGACCTGGTAGAGAAACCTCCAACAAATGATGAAGAATATATGCTAAATATGAGGAAACAACTGGATAAGGATGACATAACAGTCATCTTATGGACTTTTTCCACCCCTCAATATAGTATTCCATAGTTATTATCATAATAATTTATTAATGAAATTTGCATCAATATATAGAAGACTCTTCATCATTTAAAATCAACAGTATTACCTTACAATAAGTATAAAAATCACATCAAGGTAATAGAAGGGTTTGCAACCCCAAATTGACTTGGAATCTCTCCTAGATTCACAAAATCCTAAAGATCAAGAAACATCAAGAATTCCTTCAGCATGAATGCCTCACCACATTAATGAGGTTATGAAAACTAATCGCAGATACCCTATCTGGTGTTTGTATCAAAGGATGGGTTGCACATGGAGAATTTCATTTCACTACACTCCCTACCCATAAAAAGACAGTTGAAGGTGATATCATGCTATTTAATATCCCCAAGATAGCTCTAGAAATTGGAATCTATTCATGACCAAACATATTCTCAACAAGAATAATCCATGACCGACTCTCGTCAAAGTCAGGACAGAAGAGAACAAGCTGTTGAGATAATTTTGTGCAAACATCTAATAATATCGATCAGGCATCCTACATAGAGTATTCTAGTCATCATATATGTAAAATGTCATAAATATCACAATGGTCTTTCGAAACGGGTGATTTAAGTATGTTCCAAATGATGAAACCATCCCATGATTGAACAAAACTCTGTAAAATAAGAATATCAATCGCGGTAATATAATACGTGGTAGTTTAGGAGAAACCCTATCTAGTTGGGTTGGGTTATTTTCTAACCCCAACCACAAGTTTTTCCAATCAAGCCCGAAGTTTTGTGGAGGTAGAATAGGAATAGCCCCATCCCTTAGGTTTGGGGGATTTTTCACCTGAACAATCACCTCCTCAATGGGAATCAGTTTTCTCCAAATTAGGGAAGATAACATAGAATGAATCCTACCATTTTTTCTCATCCTATGATCTAATACTTTCACTTGGAACATACACAACTGAAGTATATGGAGATCCCTTTGGGTTACTATCTACCAAAAAGTTCCCAAAGAATCAAAAAAAAAAGAGAGGAAAATTCCATATAGAGGGCACATAAGAATGCGGTCTCACAAAGTCACTGATAGAATACCAAGAATGTGTTTTACATCAGTTAACATCATCAATTATTCCCTTGTATATTTTTTAGAACATGAGTCCAATTCAAAGGATTTTGAAGAAGAAGTTCTAGTTCATAATGGGGTCTACACCAAAATAAAGGAGGTGTGCGTACTCGAAACCAGAGGCTTGCCTAGAATTTGGTCACTCCCTCAAAAAATTCATCATTAACTCCTCTAAAGTCACCCAATAAGGAAAAAGTTAAGGGTAAAATCATGTATCCCTCCCTCCTATAGAATCTAACTCCCTTTAACTGGAGGAAATAATATCTCAAATAAATGAAAGAATTGAGGAGACTCAATGCATAGTCACTTTAAGGCAGCCTTCCTGTTATGTATTTTCTTCAAGAAGATCCTCAACCTTCACTTCTAGTTTGCACACATCAAAAAGGGATTTTTTTTACAAAAAATGAAGCATACCTAGAATATCCTCTCAATGTAGGATACCAATCATCAATATAGTTATATCCCATAGCAGCAGATCATGAATTCCCTCCATTTCATGTGTAACTAGAGTAAGGTTAGGCACATCCTTTCTGGCCTATCCCTATGGGTTAGCATGATAGGTTCTAACAGCTACACCATCAATAGTCCTTATAGTCATTTCACCCATTTGAGATCCAGTTGTTTCACCTATTCAGGCATCAAATCAACAAGACATTCCTTTTCTGAATGGCCCGAAGGCATTCATTTTTATTGATTTTTGATAAACCACCCCCCCCCCATTCAAGGGATGAGGGGGAACCTTTAAAAGGCCTGTAGGCTCAGAGATTACATGGCCTGTAGGCTTAGGAGATTACATGACCTGAACGTCTTAGGGAATTTAACCAAACTATCGACATGGAACTACCCCTCCCCAGCATCTGCATCATGATAGTAGCTCCCCACCTTCGCATGGTCGTCTGGCTAGGATTATAATGAAATCATAGGATGGTCCCGATGGCATATCCATACCAATTCATTCTGACAAATTCATTTGGCTCTGCTATGGTGAGTGCACCTACTCTAAATCCACTTCTGGGGCTGCTCGTTTTTTGTAGTCTGTCTGGGGAAACTGCATGTGGCCTGAAGGCCTTGAGGTGGCCCGAAATCCCTACTGACCCAAAGACATGGGTGGCCTGAAAGCCTTAAGGACTCCAAGCCCAAACCAATGGCCCAAGTTGAATAGTTTCAGCTGCTACAGTACCAAATAGTACCTGCTACAGTATCCGCACAGTGTATAGTTCTGCTACAGTACCCCAGAAATATGCCTCTACCTGGTTTTGAACCTGGGTCTTGTGGATGCACATAAGGATACTTCACCAACTGGGCTAAGGATCATGTGCCATTCCTTGTATTATCATTAAAACCATTGATTTTCTGACAGCTCTATTGTAATCCATAGAGGAAAGACGTGTGCTAATATAGATAGAAAAGAAGCCTTACCATGAATACGTAGATCTGAATCTTCCCCAACAAAATTTGGTAATCCTACATTTATAATATTCAATGGTGAGGGAGACCCAGATCAGCACTTGATGCATTTCATCTCTCACTGTGATCCCATGATGAGTTCCCCTAAAAAATAGGAGGTGGTAAAACTTAGGTGTTTTGTGCAATCTCCACAAAGAACCGGTCTTTGTGTTGTGTGGAAGTTTTTAGTCTCATTCAATTACATGGTGGGAAGACCTCCTTCAGAAGTTCCTTTTCTAGTTCAACTCAACGTTGTAGAAGACAGTAGTCTTCTATCTTACAAACTAAAAACAATGGGAGAATGAAATTTTCTTAGATTTCATTACTCGATGGAAAGGACTGAAATACTCCTTAATCCCACCACTCCATCATGAATAATTTTTTATCATCTATATATAAAATCTTTGTGATTAGTTGTGTATGCCATTGATCCCTATGAAATACACAACAGGGTTTTGGGACCTTGACTCAATTTCTTAAAAGGTGGAAAAATTCATCATAGAGACTAAATAAAAGTCTCGATTGATTCCATCAACTCATAGAAGGAGAATAAGAAAATTATAGGTTGTTATAGTTACACTTAAGTAGGCCCCTATACCTAATCCTACTTCAAATATTGCACTGTATCATATGGATCCACCTCCTGATCGTCAGCAGTAATGCCCACCTCATCTAGATAATCAAAGATATCATAGTGGGAAACAATTTTAGGAGATGGAAAATAGGGTCTACCCTTTTTGAAATGACCAAGTCCCTGGATACTTCACCTTACAATTGGACAAAAACATAGTCAAGTTTAAAAATCCAAATAATCCCAATAAAGAAAGAGATTAAGATATCCCAAACTTTTTCCCCTTATATCAAATGATGGGTAACCACATAAAGGACTATTTTGTTTTCAAAGACCTCCTAAAAAATATAGTTGACTCTAGGCAGGTGAAACAGTAAAATTATCCCACCTAAGTAGAGTGCATTTTTTTACCAATCTAAAGGATAATAATGAGTGGAAATAAGTTAAAATAAAGAGTTCGTAGAAGTTTAGAGACTGTATAGTCATAAAAATAATCAAATGAAACTGTTTTATTCTCTGAACATATTTGAAATAACCAACTATGCCTCCAGCCACTTCCACTACAGCAAAACCAGCTCTGTTATCAGCTCAGTTCTCTAAAGGTCAGTCCTCCAAAAAGAGACATAGCCAAAAGGGTGAGAAGAAAATGCAAGTATATGAGACTGTTCCAAAGCCAAAATAGTCTTTAAATTCAAAAGACTTTATGAAAATAGTCTCAAAAGCATGGACACCTCCCCCCCCCCCTAATGATACAATAATATTTGACTCATTAGATGAAATATTCATCATATGAAGAGTTTATTTTTAGTTCCATTAACATTATTCACTTAATGGATACCTTTGCACATAATGATTCTGATTATGATCCCAAATTCCCCACACTTGATTAGGGAACTGGGGTATGATGTCAATGAGTTCAAGGATACATGGAATGATTTGGTCATTCTATAATCCACTACTTCAATCAAAACCCCACTCAAACCATCTACATGGCCAAAACTCATAGAAAATCTCTCCAATGAGATCATAAAAATCAAGGAAGTTCCTCCTCTACACATAACAGGATCCACCCTAACATAATCATTCTATAAGATTGGTTAGATTATGTTTCATCATCTAATAAACCTCAGCATATAGGTAGACCCAGTCGACCTAATCCACCGAGAAAGGAAGCACATTTGACTACTACTCTAAGGGATGGTCCATCTAAATCAGTAACATCTTCTCCCAAAGAAAATTAAAAGGAAAACCCCCATGTTGGTAAGTGAAGACCTTTGGACCATAATTATGATGTTCTGAAGAAACTGGGCCAAGTACCAACTAAGTTATCATTCCTAGATGCCCTGGTTCAATCAAAATATCTCGAGGAAGCACTCACTGAGGCCTTGTCAAGCCCCGGGAGTTTGAATTCAAGGTTTTTGCTACTGAAGTATATCATGTAGATAATGATCCTATGGAATTCTATGTGGTCATCTCCTTCATAGACCAAGATGAGGATGTTGTAGTACAAGGACACATCAGACCCTCATATATATCTGGAAGAATAAATTACATTGATATCTAATGAGTCTTTATTGAAAATGGATCAGGAGCCAACCTCGTTGTGGTCTAGAAACTTCACCAATTGGGTCTTAATGAATCTCACTTATCGATCTACACTCTAATTTTATAGAGTTATGATAAGAATGAGCAAGAAAATATTTGAAAGATCACACTCAGAACTCAGTTCAGAGATCTTGTGTTCAACTCAGAGTTCATGGTTGTTTGTAAGGATACAACTTTCAATTTTCTGCTTGGCAGACCCTGTCTATATCATAATGTGGTTGTTCCTTCATTGGACCACCAATGTCTCTAATATTGTATCAATGGTCAAATTTGAACATTTTATGGTGACATGGACCCATTAAAATCCTAGGAGACATAATACATTGATGCAAGATTCTACCACAAGGGAGGAAAAAAATCAATGTTTAATAATGTTTCTCATATTAATGCCTCAAATGGCCTAAAAATGTTACCATATAACCCTTTCAATAATCTCAGTGCATATTATGTTCTTCCAATTAATCCAATAAAATGATTGGACCCAAATTCAAGCACTAATTCAGCAATTTACATGATGTTAATTACGACAACTAAGCCTGATGGTATTGAATAAGTTATCAAATCTATGAGTGATAATGAAATCATGGATGAAATGTCTTCATTCCATCCCCTGATCTCCAAAAAATCACGATTCTATCAGCTAGACTAGAAAAATTTTTCATGATAATAGAATAAAGTGAAGTGGATCATTCTTAGTCCCTCGTTTCCACTTCAAGACTCTAAGAAGGCTTTATTCCAGCAAGTGAGCCCAAAATGATTGCTGCATCCTCTGTATTTCCAAATGGAGACTCCCCTCTTCCCTCTGAGGAACCTTCTTCATCATATCCTCCCAAATTAGAGGCCCAAGCAGTAAATCATGAGGAAGAGGAAGAATAGGAAGATCTTAAGGAAACCCCTCTAGCATTTTAGGAAGATCCATGACCTGCTCTGATTAGTGCGTCCATGACTCCTAAATAATAGGATGTATATACATCTTTCCTAAAGCATCATCAAGACGTGTTCACTTGGAATTACACAGAGATTCTAGGACTTGATCTCGATGTGTCCACCCATCACTTTGTATTTCTAGAAGATCATCATGGATACAATAAGGCATCTAGAAGGACACACCCAACTCGTGCCTTCAAAATTGATGCTGAAGTGGACAAGATCATCAAGTTCAACTTCATCCAAGAGGTCTAATATTTGAAATAGCTAGACAAAATTTTCCTAATAAATAAGAATAATAGTAAAATTATGGTTTTCTATCTATTTCAGATATCTCAACTAGCATTTTCCCATATATGATTTCTCATTTCCAATCACAGAACTCTTAATTGATGCAATGGTTGGTTATCAAGCCCTCTCCTTCATGGATGGATACTCTGGTTACAACAAATTCTAGATGGCCTCTAAAGAGGAAGAATCCATATCCTTCAGAGCCCCTCAAGGAGTATTATGCTACTGGGTAATTCTATTTGGCCTAAAGAATGTCACTTCAACATACCAATTTGTAATGAATCACGTCATAAAATTCTTATTGGGGAAGTTTGTTGAATACTATGTTGACAATTTATTGGTCATGTCTCTTAAATGTTCTGACCACTTGGTTGACCTAGATATTATCTTCAACAAGCATCGACAACATAACCTGAATATGAACCCCTTGAAATTTTCTTTCGAGGTAACCTTGAGAAAATTTCTTCGATTTTTGTATTCCATCACAGAATCGAAGTTGATCCTGAGAAGACTAAAGATATCCTTGTCGTGTCACCTTATCAAAACCTGAAAGATTTAAGAGGACATAAAGGAAACATGGCCTACATATGGTGCTTCATAGATAACCTTTTAGGCAAGTGTTTTCCCTTCACCAAACAAATGATGAAGGGTGTTACATATCAGTGGACCAATGACCATAAAAAAGAATTTGATAACCTCAAGAAGTACCTCAGGAGCCCATCAATATTGATTCCACATATTAAAGGGAATCCACTCATTCTTTACATGGCAGCCCAGAAGTGATCATTGGGCACTTTTCTTGTGTAGAAGAATGATTCTGAGAATAAAAAATACCTATTTATCATAGTCAAACCATTCTCAACACTAAGAATCATTATTTAGATATTTAGAAGAGATTCCTAGCATTAATATTCATAGTTTAGAAATTAGGGCACTACCTATAGCACCACGATATCCACTTGGTTTCTCATAATAACCCAATAAAATTTACCAACAGTATTCCTACACTAAAAGGATATCTGGTATGGTGGGAAGTTATTTTTCATCATTTTGACATACAGTTAGTGCCTTAGAAATCATTGAATGTTCAGGACTTGGTAGATTTTCTCACTGAACACCCATCTATAAAAGAGACATCATTAAATATTGAACTGCTCAGTGAAGAAATATTCTCTATTCAAAGTGGCCCCCAAACATAGGAAATGTATTTTGATGGTGCATCCAGGATCCCAATAGGAAATATAATGGAAGAACTAACACTCAACAAAGAAGGGTTAGGAATTTTGTTTATCTCCCTAAAGAAGGAAGTGTTGTTGTACTCCTTCCTTTTATCAGTGCATTGTATCAACAATGACATGAGATATTATGATCTCATTATAGGATTAGAATTATCATTTCCGATACCAGTGAACCAACTTGAGGTGAAATGTGACTCAGAGTTGCTAATCAAGAATATCAATGGGGATTAAACCATCAGGAAAGAGGAGTTAATTCCCCTATTTGGCTATGCCTGAGGGTTAATGGTGGAATTACCCTCAGAACCAACATTGAATCACTTCCCAAGATCACATAATTCCTAGGATAATGCATTGTAAAATGTATCCACATCCCTAGTAGATCCAAACTAGGATGAAACAGTCATCATCATTTCCCATTGCCTCATAGTCTCTCCTTTTGTTCAAGTCAGAATAGAGGAGATCAATGAAATCAGTCCCATCCATATTCCATATGTCCCTACCACTAAATGGATGATGCCAATCATGGACTACCTTTATAATGGGGTCCTATCACTAGGTATATATGTAATAGAGTATATCTAACAACAATCATCCAATTTCACACTTTATGATGTCCCAAATAATCAAATATTCCTCTACAAATGAGGCTTTTATAGAGTCCTTATCAGATGTGTCAATAGAAAAGATATTGAGGCTATTATGGAAGAAGAAAATTCAGGATCATGTGGTGCCCACCTATTAGGTTATAGTATTTATAATCAAATCTAAATACTTGGATACTTCTGGCCTTCAATGATGTTGGATTTCATTGATTTCACTAAGAAATGTTATTCCTGTCAAGTGCATTCCAACTTCATCCATCAACCCCTAGAGTTTATACATTCAATCAAATACTCTTGGCCATTTTCCATATAGGGAATAGTTGTTGTGGGACCATACCCTCTAGCTATGCCTAACCAGTTAAAATACATCTTGACTGCTATCAATTTCTTCTCCAAATGAGCTGAGGCAATACCCCCTTAAATAAGTAGAGTCCAAAAGTATTGTTAGCTTCTTAAAATATAACATAATTACTATATTTTGTGTCCCTCATACTATATTGAAAAAAAATGTCACCAATTTCTATTCTTATAAGTTAAAAAATCTATATTATAAGTACAATATCAAATCCATCCATTTATCATGATATTGTGAAGTGGCTAATGGATAGATAGTGGCTTTCAAAAATACCTAGTAAAACATACTTCAAAAGATGGTAGATAAAGATAATAATTCTTGTCCTCATGATCTGTTTCATGCCTTATGGGCTTATTGGACTACGATCAGTACTTCTACATAGGGAACCACATATTCACTAGTATATGGGACAGAAGGAGTCCTTCCCATTAATTTTCAATTTCCATTAATTTATGTAGCCATATGTGATCAGTTATCTATAGATAATAAATCTTAGAAATGACTGGATAAATTTGAGTGACTAGATGAAAATATACTACACACCTTGTATCACTTATAGGTCTCCCATAATTGGATAGTGTTATCCTTCAACAAGAAGGTTTTCCTCCTTTCATTCCTCTAAGGAGAGTTGGTTTTGGTTCTTATCAATCCAATGATACTAAGAAAGAAACCTCCAAATATTGAGCCAATGTTGGAGGGACCTCAATCCATAAATAAGGTACACTCTAATTGAGGTTATTCCTTAATCTCAATGGATGGAGAACTCACTTTGACACCAACCAATGAAAAGTTCCAAAAGAAATATTTTTTGAAATTACCCAAAGCTCATCCAAGTGGTAAGACGTTAAGCTACATAGTGGGTCTTTATCGCATGAAATTAAAATTCACTACATAATTTCCTTATTTCATGAAAATAAAATGCATGTCATACACTCCTAGTTGTATGACTTGAAACTTCAAGAATATCATTGTCCTTATCGAATGAAATTAAACTACATGGTTAACATCCTTTTTATTCAATGTTAAGAAACCACTAGAGTACCATGAGTTGAGATATCTCTCATGGTCCCTAAAAAGATGGTCTTATGTCTCATGGATAAGTCCCAATCACATCACTCTAACCCCTCAGTGGGTTAAGATTACCTCTTAGCCATACCTAAGGAAGAAAGTTGGGAAACCCCCATTCATAAGCCCAACTTACATCACTGCCACTCTATAATGGAATTTGGACCCCCTTTTATAGGTATAAGCCCCAACATTTTCACATCCTTACCATAATAAGATAAATTTCATGGACTAAATCCTCATTATATGATGGTAAACTAAAAGATATATCCATGAAATATGTGTGTATTGATTATCATTATAGTGAGATGCATAGTGATGCATGGGTCTCCAATATCAGGTCCATCCATGACCAAAAATAAAATTTCCCCTTTCCCTGTGTACAAACTAGATCTACACAGGGAACTTTTCCAGAACATATGGCTTGATTCCCATTATGATGAAATGTGTAATGAACCTTGACCTCGTGTTTTGGGAACATCCATTAATCTAGAAAATAATTTAAATCCCCCTTCAAAAATGTCAAAACCTAGTTGTTGTGGGGAACCATTTCAAGAACTACATGTTGATTGATTCTCTTCTTATTGAGATACGTAGTGATACCCAGATATCCTATATTGGGTCTAGCCACAATTTAACCCCCTCCCCCTCCTCCCTATGTGTATGAATCAGACCTTCATAAGGAACATTTCAAGAACTATATGTGGCTTGGTTCTCATCTATTTGAGATACATAGTGTTTTTCAGATCTCCTATCTTGGGTCCATCCACAATTTTTAAAAAAAACTTCACTCCCTGTGTGTATGAATCAGACCTGCATAGGGAACACTTCAAGAACTATATGTGGGTTGATTATCATTCAAATGATATATAAAGTTATGTTTGGATCTCCAATCCTGGGTCCAGCTATGATTTTTGGAAAATATTTCCCCTTCCTTTTCCTTGTTCATGAATCATATCTGTATAGGGAACCTTTCCATGACTTATGGCTTGATTTCCATTACAAATAGATGTGTTTTAATACCTATAATTCATTATTTAGGCCCATCCATTAGTCTAGAAATTATCAAAATCCCCTCTCCCCACATCAAATCCTGATTGATGTGGGTAAAAAAATTCAATAACTATGTGTGGCTTGATTCTTACCCCAGCAAGATATGTAGTGATGCATGGGTCTTATACCCTATTTCATCCATAAAATTTTCATCTGTCCACATCAGTTTATCTTTTTCCTTACTGCATGACATTAAACTACATGGGATAATCAAGAACTATTTATGGCTTCATTATCATCCCAATGAGATATGTGGTGATTTATGGATCCTATATCTTGGCCCAGCCACCGCAGAATTGAAATTCCCTTACCCTTCACTTGTATTTCCTTGTGTTGTTGAAGAAACCTTTACCACTCATTTTTTATCACAATGAGAGAATATCACGTGATCTTTAGATTTTGGTAAAGGATTTCCCCACATAAATAAGGTGTATTAATTCCCATTGGGGTTATCTTGGTCCTAGCTATAAGACCCTAAAAAGCACACCTGATGTCCTCATTTCATGACAATAAGCTACATTATATGTTCAATAACTACATGTGGGTTGATTCTTTCCCTTGAAAGATATATAGTGACTCCTAGGTACTACACCTTCATCCATCTTCAATATTCCTTTTCACGCCGAAATCACCCACATCCTTTCCATGTGAAGATAAATTGCGTGGTTATTCAAGAACTACTTGCAACTAGATTCTCACCCCTATGAGATATGTAGTGACATCGGGATCTTCAAACTTTGGCCCAACTACATTACAACAAGGGGAATTCTTCTACTCCCCCTTGTATGAGTCAAATCTATACAAAGAACTTCTAACTCATAGACAATATTAGTCCAAATACTTCCTTTATGCTTGAACATATCCCTTTCATGTGGCATACTCCTAATCTTGAACACTTTAAGATCTTTATAATATTTCCTAATCTTTGGTTGCATAATTTTTGATACCTAAGATAACTTTTTTCCTAACTATTCTATAATACGCCCCAGTTGTATTTTCATAAGTTTCTCATAAATTTCAAAGCTTGTCATCCAAAGGATTCCATTCTTTGACTATGAAGTATGTGCCCTAGTTTTCCTTACATAAAATAGACCACAAAATAGGATTGTCAAATAGAGTTAATTTAACCCTTGGGAGAAGCCTCTTTTTTCCCTTTAATCTTTGATGATGTTATTCTGGGACCATCGATTCAAAGTAAATGGACATCCCTTGCATATTTGTCTCGCATCCTCTCTCCCGGTATTAGAGTCTCCAAGACCATGGTTTATAATTTTCCCCTCCATGTGTTCAAATCATACTAGAATAAACTTGGTCCATTTTACCACATATCATTCTTCCTTACCATAATATTATGGTCCTAGTCATATGACCTAAAACTATAGGCACCATACTTCCTACACTTGGGTCTGACCTATGTAGAGAGCTTATACCCTCGAATCTTTGGATATCATGACTTGAAATACCCCTTCTATATTTAGGTACTTTTTATCCACAAACCAAACTCTCTTATTGGGGAGATATGAATCTTCATAAACTTTCATCATATTTTAGTGATAGAATTTTAGAATTCCTAAGGACTCATTCACCTAAATATGCAGTACCTTCCCTAGTTGGCCTTACATAAAATTACCCTCATAATGGTCCCATTATCCAAAGGATTACACTATTGATTATTTGGTATTTTCCCTAGTTTTCCTTGCATAAAATGACCCTCAGAATGGGTTTATAAAGCATAGGGAACTTCATCCTTAGGATAGACCTCCTATAACATCATAATCCCATTTTCTATACCACTCTTCGGATCTGAGAATCCCCAAATCAGAGCTTACAACTTTCTCCTTACACACCTAAATATGGAAGCACATCTCTAGAGAGATTACCATGAATGAGAGAATCATAAACCTTTAATTCAATGTTAAATAATTTAAATTATAGTCCCCTAATTCCCTTGTGGTGTGAATTTAAACTACACAACATAATTTCCTCATGGTATTAATTTAAACTACACAGCATAATGTCATTGTGGTATGACATTAAATTAAATAGCATAATTTTATTAGGGTGTGACTTTAAACTACACATCATAAAGTTCTTTAGGTATGAATTTAAACTAAACAACATAATTTCCTTGTGGTATAACTTTAAACTACATAGCATAATGTCCTTATGGTATGACTTTAAAATAAGCAACACAATTTCATTGTGTTATAACTTTAAACTACATATCATAATATCCTTGCGGTTTGAATTTAAAATTCATAGTGTAATTTCCTCACCATAAGACGTTAAACTAAAAGTTTAATGAAACATTTACCCTTTTCAGAAATGGTCCTTCCCCCTAACATTGACCATCTTACAAAATTTACCCTCATCCACTCGACCCAAATTTGTGTAGGAGTAATTTCCCATTCATGGAAAATGCCAATACAGATATTCCCATCATTATGAGATGCCTCCCTTTGGAAAAACCACCCACCATGGTCTTGATGCACCCAAATCATAAAATTTTACCATCAGTAGTAGAAGGTTGGAACTCCTAATAATTTCCTTTCCTGACTATGCAGCATGTGACCCAGTTGGACTTGCATAAAATGAACCTCATAATGGGCCTACCAGTAAAAGGATTCCACTATTGTCTATACAAAACATTCCCTAGTTGTACTTGCATAAAACATCCCACAAAACATGTTTTTCAATCAGTGGCAACTTCATCCTCAGGAGATACCTTCTCTATTACCCGATATCATGTTTTAAATCTGGGAACCAAACAATTGTGGTTTAATATTCCCCACTCCATATCTGAAGGATTTTAGAATATTCTCAGCCCACAAACCCTATTTTGGTCATTAATTAAAAATCCATATTCAATTTTGTTCAACCTTAAATAGTATCCTTATTAGTGCTACATTCACGACCTTAATATTCCCATGAAAAAAGATGTAGTACTTGCCATATTGAAAACCCACAAAAGGAACTCTTGAAAAAATTCGAGTCTCAACTCGTTAGACCTAAAAATTGCATAGTTTAGGAAATATCAAGCAATAAAAAGATAAATGGAACAAAAATTGTTTGGATAAAAATCCAAAAAAGGATGGACTAATAAAAATAAAAGTCTCTCCTTCTAAGTCTCCTTCATATTGATCTTAGGAAAAAAATTATGGTGATGACATCACTAGATGAAAAATATTGTAGGGTTGTTCATATAACCTTAGAACAAGTAGAACTATTCTCACAAGGCCTCCTAGATTAGATAAAAATTAGATCATACTCATACACTTGAGTTTGCTACAAATTCCACCAAATGATTATGGAATATATCAAATTTCCCTATAGTTACCTTAGAACTATATTCTTTTCATTCTGGACGAATCTAATTCTAAGGGGGGGAGGTTTGACATCGTGAAATGTGTTCCAGGAATATTTTCTATAGAATTGAAGATGTAAACCACACTTAGACATTGAATGTTTAGTTTGAGTAGAAATACATCTTTATGCTAGATGATGGAACAGAATGGATTTCTATGCTTTGTGACCCAAAATGTTGTCAACTATGCTCAAAACGTTTGTGGTGTGACTCTATATTTTTCATGGGGGTGAGTGATGGTATCAAAGTAATTGGACTGAAGGTTTGGGACTAGGGGTCAACATTAATCCCAAACACAGATGTGGGGTATATCCCCCACGGTATTGAGTAGTGGGTTTGTCTAAGTGAGTTTCCCAAGTACCTGTGCAACTAGGCTGTGGAAGAGCTTGCGTGAGACACCTGTGTGAGATGAAAATTCACCCAAGGTCCCTTGTTTTCTTATAAATAGGACCCTAGGGTATTCATTTGCACATATGAAAATTCGTAAAGGACAACTGATGTTATTTTCTCCCTATTTATTCACTCAATCCCACCATAACCTTCTAAGTATATTTCTAAAACCTTAAGAATATGGAATTAAAGAGGTATAATGAAATTAAATTCCTCCTGGGGTTTAAAATAAACAAAACATGTGCGAGGAACTCTCTCACCCCATGATTAATGAAGACTAGCATGAAATACCCTTCCCTAAATAGGGACCTACATGATTCACCTTCGGGAACACCTATGGATACCATTGAAGTCTTTAAAATGGTCTCTCCCAAGTGTAGTCACCTGAGTGGTCTGTCTCCCAAGGCGCTAACAATTCACCAAGGCCTACCTATGCGGAGCAACCCCTATGTGAGCCACTTTGGTCCACCCTAACCTCCAACCTGTGTGATCCATTCTTTGTGCCTTCTTTAAAGAAATCCATACCAGGACCTCTCCTCCTTTTGATCCCATGTATGATAGGAATCAACTCTATGCCTTTAGTGAAGTCTCCTAACATGAAAAAACATGGGAAAATTCTCACTGGTGTGTCTCCCATTTGGATTTGTATTTTTATGGTCATAGGTTTCCCTTAATTTTCCTATTAGGTGGTTAGGATCTTGGGGGTGCATGTGGATTTATATTTTCAAGATCATGAGGAACCTTACTCCTAGGATAATGTAGGGTAGTTCCTAGTTTCTAATTATAGGGTTAGGACCATGTACACCCCTTCATGTCTCTGAGACCCAAAGCCTCTGGTTCCAAGCAAGGAGGGTGAGTATGACGCCTACTTTTCCATTCAAATTGGAATGAAATCCCCCTCCCTCACTACAGAACTAATTTTAGGGAATCCCTCCTGAAGTAATCCCCTAGACATTCTTGCAGGATGTTTCACTCTTGCTCCTCTCTACCTCATGGTCACAAGGTCAAAGAGGGTATGGGAACTCAAACCCTCTCCCCTCTCTCATATTGCCTTCCCTCATCTGTCTCCATACCCTAGACCCATTATAGGGTAAAGTGAATAGAGGGAAGTGTCATAACCTCAACCTCTTCCACCATCACCTGTCATCTTCCTCTAGTAGAGGAGGAGAATTATGTGATTTTTTGGATCTTATGTTTCCCCTTGTTTCTCACACCGAGCATGACTCGTATGGGCTTATAGGTTAACAATGATCATAACATCTGTACGATCCATTAGATATAATTAACTACAAGAACTCTAATTCCTCCCATAACTGGGATATGTATGATTTCTTCCTAAGGCCCAAGCTCCATATCATATCATCCATGAAATGGTAAACCAAACTCCTTAATGTGAATCTTCTTCAAAATTAAGCCGTAAAACAAGCCTCCAAACCACTATGAGTTGATACATCTTTCATAGTCTCTTTTTTAAGGCGTCCTTTTTAGGAGTAAGCCCCAACTCATTCATATCAAAGGGTCATACTCCCCTATGAGATAAACCTATAGGGCCTTCATAGGCATGGGTTCTCATAATTGAACTATTTGGTCTTTGATTCTCATCCATATGGGATACGTAGGAAGCCTCCATAAGGTCCAAACCCAACACCCCAAATCAACCCTATTCTTTCTGGGCCACAATCCCAATAGGGTCTAATTCAACATGGGAACCCATATTCCTCCTAGATTCCCTAGGATTCTTCGGCATAAGTCCCATACCAAACATTGACTTGGAACCTTCCACTTAGACATCCTTTTCACATGACGTCAAACTATACGGTTGGGTCCTTATCACATTACCATAAAAGGTAAGATTTCCCCTATTAAGCGGAACCAAACTATGTTTTTTTATTCCTTTCACAAGGATATATAGGAATCCCATTTATTGGTTTTATACCAATATCAAAACAACTCCCATATCCCTAGGTGATGATAAAATTCAGAGTGACTCATGTCCCCCCAGATAATGATACACTTCAGGGCTCTCCACAATGTGTATAAAAAATATGCATCATCATAATAATGAAAATGAATATCTAATTTGTACATAAGGGGATACCATTTATGGAGAACCTTGGATACATATAGATATCTCCATTAATGAAGAACCTCAGATAGATATCGATTATTTTAAGATTTATACACACTAGTAATTGGTTGTTAATTCTAGGATAACCAATATCATACTTGGGAATTAATAAAGGATTCATGAACATTTATTAAATATATAATAGAGTCCTATAGTAGGAAATAATTCCCCCCAAAAGGGTGTGATGAGCCTAGGTTCCCATCCTCTCAACCAATGTGAGTTATTAAGAATTTTTGTCCAGAATCCCTAACGAGAACCTACCTTTGGTAATTATGTCCCTTTAGATATAGAACCATTGAGGGTTTCAAGTTCCACAAACAAACCTATTGGAAACCATTCATAAATAGAAAATTATCATGAGGCATGAATTCTAAGGGGAAGAAAAACTGCAAAATATTTTTGTATAGTTGTCATCAAATTCACCATGTATCACATAATATAAAATAGTTTTTGAATATATATTAAAAACTCCTTTTGTATAAACTCAAAATTTCTTTTAGATAATCTCTATGAGTTTTGTGAAACTCAATCCCCATTTAGTCAGCCAAAAAATTGAAATATCACTAGCCATTGTATCATTGAAAACAAAAATTAATTCATGAATACATAAACATAATCAAAGTGTATGATTTAGAAAAAAATCAATGCTGATAAAGCTATAAAGGGATCTAGAATGATATCTATTGAACACACACACATATATATATATATACATATTTGTAATGGTTATATCATATGTAAGATTTCATTTTCATATGTTCCCTTCATCTAATACATCAAGTAACCAAGTACATAGTGTATTTTAATCCCATATAGCTACTTAAACATTCACTATCTGGCTAGTTTAATGAATAAATCACATGTCATTCATCTCAGTAGACAAGCACATCACCTTACCCACATCCATATGTATAAGAACATAACATGTATTATCTTGGTAAGGTTTTACACTCCTCAAATATATCTCAATCAAGGGCTCATATGTCATACTATAAATGTAAGAGGAAAAATTCCATTTTGGTTTAGCCTCAAATAATGACATGATCATCAACACAACCAACAACCCCATGATTAGATAAGCCTCATGAATATTCTAATAAATACAAAAAGTATGAAGTCTATATTTCTAAGTTTACTTCAAACCTAATATATTTGGTAAGTATAAATATGAAACATTCAACAATAGTATACTAGAGACAATGTATATGATACTTTATATTGTATACTGGAGGGTCATCCAATGCATAAAACTCATTTTTCCCTCAGGAGTATATTTTGTATTCCTATTAAAAAACTTATCCATTCTAAACTTAAAATTTCATCACATCCTATAATAACTAATGATGAACATTGGTTATAGATAACTTAATGTAGTACTTTTAGAGGTTAATTATCATTGAAATTTGCATAATATATGAAACCAATGTAAAATAATGAAAATGTGGAGAAAACCGTTTGTATAACATAATAAATTTTATATTATTAAACTGTTTTAAAAATACTAAAAAGACAATACATAAGTGTGTGCCTCATCAAATCACATATTATAGTCTACAAGATCATTCATATGTTTGATGTACATTTTAGTTTTTGTTAAAGTCATTACATATCTATGTAATTCCCACCACATCTCTATGTGACTATCTGATAAAAACCTTCCCACTAAACAATTAAATAAGTAACATATATAAAGAAATATAATTTTAATAATAGTGATATTTTAGAATCATATTCCTAATGTTTAACTCCTTGAACAAGTATTGAAACTATTTTACTTCATAATATCTAATGTAATTATGAAAATATCTTCTGTTGTATATATATAACATTTCCAAATTCATCATCATCATCATACTTAGAACATATTCCATCAAAAAATTCCTTAAAATATTTTTGAAGATAATATAATGTCTTTACATTTATCTTTTGTTGACATACCTTGTACCTTTTAGGATATAAAGTGACATTCATTTTAAGTTTTGGCCAGTATAATTTTTTATTTTTTAACTATCATAATTTACCAATTTAATCATATATAAATAATTCCAATACCTCTATAATTTACCTTTAGGTTTTTATGACCAATAATATCTATTTGAGTAAATATTTTTAGACATTACAAATAACTTTTATTCTTATTATTTGAACATTTACCCACTTGCACTATTAATGCACCACTAGATACTGTACATCACTTTCCATAGTTCATATATACTCAACATTGTGAGAATATAAATTAAACTTATATTGAAACTCATTCACATTTTCAAAACATTTTCAATGATAGAAAAAAATGAATTATATAGATAGGCCAAAACTTATAGGAAACCTTTACTCTCTTCAAGTCATTAATATACTTAAAAATTTTAATATATGAGTTAAGACTAAAGTTATTTTGGTTATATTGCAACTAATTATTTTTAAACCTTAATGAAATCATTGTATGCTTATTATAAGTATATAGATTAAAGTGTTTAATAATTTTAAATGATTGGGTTTTTCTCTAACAAATAGAATTTATTTTTTCTTACTTAAGATCAATTCTTAAGTGTATTTATAAATCAAATAAGTTTATAACATTAAGGTTCTCTTTTATTAACTATTGATTTAATAGAAAATTTGATTATGATGATGTTCTTATTTTATAGATAATAAAAACTTCTATCAAATAAATATCATGTTTTAAAATCATTTAATAAGAACATTTATTAAATGTGATCCTGTTAAAATGATGAACACTTTTGAATACATTATATCAATTTTTGGTCTAAGATCCATATTTCACTACGATTTGGGTTTCTTTGGTGTTTTTTCATCACTTATCTATTTAGTTAGAGTATCATTTCTATCATATAAGATATTACTCTTAGATGGTTGATTGAATAACTCTTTTCCCAATCCATTAAATTAATTCACTCAAATATATTCATTTGGTAACTTAATCCTATTAGGGTTTCCTAGATAAGTCTAACTCAAAGTAAATGATAATGATGGGAATATAATCCTATTAGGGTCAACCATTACTTGATTACCTTATGAAAGATAATCCAAGGGAACCTAATTTTGGAACAACCTATCTGGTTAAATGGTCGTGGTCTTGATAAATGTTTTATTTAGAAGGAATTTACATTTAAACATGTGTTTTATGATATAGTTATTCCTTCCATAAAACCAATATGTCCAAACCAAGTTGATGGGAAACTCTTTACATATCCTAGAGATTATGAAACTAACCCAAATTTAAAATCTAGTTATATTAATACATATCCAAATGCATCCTATGTATAAGGTATCTGAAGATTATTCATGTAAATAATTAGATTCATATAAAACCAAAAATTCCCATAAGTGTAATAAAGTATATATAGATAACCAACCCCCACATTTTTAGGCAATGCATAAACCTCCAAAAAAGTGACTAGTTTGACCCAAAGTCCCTTATCCCAAGGATTTTTAAGAGAGACCTCAATTTCACCATAATTATAACACCTAATATGTATGAACTATAATTAACTTATTAATTCAAGATCATAACCTAATTTAGGCCAATGTCAAGGTGGAAGAAAAATGAATCAATTATCATACCTTTTATGTAGCACCTTATATGTATGTGTTATAATATACAGAAGTAATTTAACATTTTAAACTATAGAATATTTTAATTAATAATATAACAACTATATTAATGAATTAATAAGAGAATAAACTAAATAAACTATCAATTCATATATATAAACATGAGATAAAAAATTTATGAGGAATTTATAAATAAAACAAATTATAAACACTTTATTATTTATTTATAATATTAACTACTTCATGTTATCCTTTATATGACATTGTGCTTAAATATATGATATTAAATGAAATTTATAGGTTTTATATTAGGATTATATTATGTGAACAATTTATCTAATCTAAATATCACACATGTAATATTATTTAAATTTTCATCATATAAACTATCAAAATTCCTTTTGATATGGTTTAAATTATTTCCCAAATAAGGCCTTTAAATTGAACAATTCAAATTAATTATTATGAATAAATCAAAATATTAAGTATAAATTCTTTTATATTTTTCCTTATTTTTTAATTTATAAAAAAAATTTAAATTACAATTATAATTTCAAAAAATATTTTATATATAAATTATAATTCATGAAATATAATTTCAAATTATCTTTAATATTAATATTTAATATTATTGATATTAATTCAATAAATGTTAAATAACAATTTAATTATTTATTTATAAAAAAAATATAGATAATTAATTTATTAACACCATTATAAATTAAACAAATATCCAAAAATACATTTTCCCATAATTTATATACATTTAATAAATTATACAATTCAATTAATAGCTAAAAAATCCTTATATATCATATTTAACTATATATGATATAACAGAAGGAGTGGTATTCCCCGTTATCAATCATATTTAACAATTGATAATTATTTGGATATGATTTCTCATTTGGAATCTTTGAATTTGTATCTTACCATATACTTGATATCACATCGATGATACAAGGTTCAGTTTTTTGGGTGAACATCGATGATATCATACGATACAATTACCCAAACATTATTATATGTTGAAAACCAAAGGATTATAGCTATGTTTCAACCTATGATATCATATATCATATGGAAATTAATCATCACAACTTATCATATCTCATTTTATAGAGTTATTCAAAGAAAAAAAATTAATTATTTCTTATGATAGTGAATATGATATCTGATTTCTTCATTTTATAAACACAATTCTAGGAATCATGAAGAATTATAAAACACTAATACCACTAAAGGGTTTTTAAGGATTGAACAACACATGTTCAACACAAAAAAAATACAATAGAAACCTCATCCCCAAGATCATCATGCTTTGAAAATATTAAACCATCTATGAATAGAATAAATAACATATACTATACACCAATGTTTGTTGAAACAATAATATTTAACCACAATGGTTTGATAAAGAACTATTTGGAGAAACCAATAACTTACTCCCTATGAGGTGTATCCATGGGATGATATGAATCACCCAAAACATGGGTGGGATTCTGATAAAAAAACCCATGGTATGCTAGTACCTCTTTGATAACTAAGGTATATGGAGAAATATAGCTTTTTTGGATGGAGAGAATCATTAAGGGATTTCTCAAGGACCGCACACACCCATTCTTAAGAATAACGCTTCATTATATAGTATTTGATACACTCATAAGTCCTTATAAGAATTTACCCATACATTTATAACATATGAGTAAATGTAATATGGTTACAACTCATTGTAGCCACTCAGCAGATTCAATACTCTTAGTTGTTTTATTATATGAAACATTGTAATTAATTATCACTGTTGGAAGAATAATCATGAATATTAATAGTTAACATTACTACCATTACCAATTGTAAAATCCATGTGAATAATATATTATGATTATCAAATTATTACGATATCTACATAACACAAATGGACCAATATTCAATATAAATACTCATTCACCTCTTTCAGACTCAAGAAACAACTATTTTGATCATTAGAAATTTGAAATTGATTGAAACTTGTATAATTTATCTTGATTATTATTTTTTCATCCCTAAACCTATTAATGACACATTAATTAATGTAAAAATATCACCATGATACAATTGTCAAAATTTTGAGAGACACTCAATAGTTTGTTCATTAACCCATCAACAAAGATAACATCATTGGATTCAAGTATCTTCTCACTAATTTTATCACTTCCAATTCCTTTGATATTAAGAGATACATTATTTTTAAAATTAATATCTACTCTATCATTCCTTTTCAAGTCCTTCAAATTTTTCATAATGTTGGTCATGTGAAATGATAAACCACTATCAAGTATCTTAAGTTATCTAACTTTAATTAATTTGTAAGACACTACAACCACCAATGGTTTTTCAAAATATATCATCCTATTGATAAATTTGGAGTTATCATTCTTCATAAATTAATCTAGTAGAAAATTAAGAAATATTTTATGGGTGTGTCTATGTTAATCAAACCTCCCATAATTTTCTTTAAAATAATCCAAAAATATTACCCAATTTTTCCTTCTATTTTGGATGTTCTCTCAGCTAACCTATATAAATTTTAGGTTTAATTTCTCTTGATTCATAACCTCTATTCAATTTATAGACTAAAATATTGCACCATAACATGAATGTTTTATGTCCTTTAACTCTAAAACACCAACATCTTCCATCAAAGTGAAATAATTTTGGTTTGAAATAAGGTTCATCATATTATAATTATGAAAATTCTATATGATTTGAAATTTTTTTCTTCCATTTAAATTCTTCATGATTACATATATCCTCCTTCACTTTGTATTTTCCCTAATGAGCATCTTTAACACTCATCTTTTTCTACACCTCATAATTTTTTATATTTTATGGGTGACCACTTTGATATACAATGGGTGTTTTCTCCTTTTTAGGTGAAATGATCACCTTCTTTCCATTTTTATTTTCACTTCCAATATTTATATTTCATTATTTAGTGTCTAACACAATGGTTTGTGCTACCATAGGATAATATCTAGGTTTATTGGTTGAATCTGTCATGAACCAACCCAGGTCGACCCTAAACCGGTCACCCGTTCCGGCCCACGACATGGCCTGAGAGGCGTTCCCGATTCTCCCGAGCTGGCAACAAGCACCAGGGCATCAAAATAGTGCATGAGGGAACAATTTCATCCGATAAAATAAATAAATAAGTGGAATGAAAATAGAACACAAAGTGAATAAATAAAATGAAAAGAAAGAACGACCAACAACAACAAACTAACCTGACCACGACTAAAACCCCTCGTGATCTCAAGAGTCTCCCAACAAACCACAACCAACTCTCGCCCACGGTGAGCAAGCTCGAGTCAAACCTGCAACAGAAACTAAAAACTGGAAAACACTAGAGGAGTGAGTATTAAAACTTAGTAGTTAGGCCCAACTTATTCTATTCCCAAAGCACATACCATTAAATAAAGAATTTATCAATTCCAGGTTTGAACTAAACTATATAAAATATTGGTTTCCACACACACTTTCAATTCTAAAACAGGTAACAGTCCATTGCCCTTTTTAATTTATAACAAGTTTAATGTTGAATGAAACAGGTGCATTTCATTTTAAAACATTTTGAGATCAATTTATAAATCCAAACTTTATTTGTTAGTCAAAAGGAAAATCACACACAACACACAACACACACTAAGGTCAATGGAAAAAAGTGGCACACAGGGGTTAGAAATTGAACTCGACCTCTCAATGGTCTGCCACATACAAATAAACACTAAAAGAAACATGGGTCAAACCTAGGAGATCATGAACATTCCAGACCATACCATACATGTGACTCATCCCGAAAGCATCATCTAACTCGATGACGTCATAACTCCCTAACGCTCGGCATATCCCTACATGGCCTAACCGAGGGGCCAAATCCCTATAGCAGCAATAACTCAGTATTCCCCTTCTATGGGGCCACTAGACAGTGCGTAATCTAAACTAGTGTGCCAATTTTTCTCAGAAGATTCACTCACTATGCCAGATTCCTATGTAAACACAAGAAATAAAAAGGGGGTGCTTCGATAATGTAAATTAATCAGTCACAATGCACAAACATCACATACAGCTCACACAATCAACGCACACCAAAGATCACCCCCGAGTGGGTTTTCCAAAATAATCTATTTTATTAAATTTCCAAATGGGCCTTCACCAATTTTAAAGAAAGACCTCATTTCTCGAGAAAACCCAAAACACTTGTTCAAAATAAATCATTTATCTTTAAAACTAGAACTACATTTGTAATTCTGTGAATTATGTTTAAAGGCCAAATGGGCATTCTTTCAATACTGAGTGTCCGATCCTCAAGAGAATGTTTCAAGTGATCGGTATAAAATAAACGGCCCTCTTCACACCAAATAATCATTTAAAAATTAATTATCTTATATTATTTCTCATTCATTAAAATTAAGAAAACATTAATAAAATAATAAATTCTAAATTTAAAGGTAAGTGTAGTGGGGGACCTACCTCAACTCGCAGCTCGAACATAATGGCACGTCACGCCTCGTACAGACGCACAAACATGTGCACGCCGACACGCTGCAACAATCGCACAAATAAAAACGCATTAACACGGACTTAAAACAATTCAAACGAACAAACAGCACCAAGAAACAGCTCGGCATGTTTTCAAAACACAACTCGCGCCATCAACATTATTTACTAAACCCCTTTTTAAAATCCACAAAGTGTTTACAAAAACCACACAATGCCCAAATAACTCACTAATCATTTTAAAGAGACAACATACCATTTTAAGAAAAACACTCGCACAACCTGACAAAAGTGCACGACACGATGAGATCAACATTTAAAAACACATGCGCCTAAATACATTTCCAAATCCAATCTTACAGCAACAAAATTATTTATTAAAGTATCTAAAAATTCATAAAACTATTTTGAGTATTGTACCGTGGTTTTGAACAGAAAAAACCAACTCAAAACCACATAAACAGTTTGATATAACCCTTAAACCATTTATAAAACACCTTTACACCATTCAGATAATATAATAAACCATAAATAAAATTTTAAAAAAACAATTTTAAAAAGAAAAAGAAAAATAACAAGGCTTTACCCACAAAACTCACACAAAACCCTCTATTATGACCAAACGTACACAGCACCACATCAAAAACACAATTAGCACCACTTGAACAGATTAATAAACTAACTACACAATTAAATAAACCATTTTCACAATTAACCAAACCATTAAGAAAATTTATTAAACAATTTAAAAATGTGTCGCATGACTCAAAATATCAAGAACTCACTCAAAACTTCTTTTATAACTAAACACACACTAACGTCACACCAAAACACAACTGCAACCCTTGTACATATTAATAAACCAACAACACTATTTATAAAACACAACAAATGGCTCAAACATGGGTTTCCAAAGAACAAAACACTCGTATCACATAACCACGATGCTAAATGCATCAAAACATATTAAATCTCAAGTAAAACTATATTCACACCAAGAAAACTGATCAATGAATATACTAAATTAATTAAATGGGTGAATTAATTCAACAAACAATACTTATAGGTGGAATTACTTACCTCAAACGTGGACGGATCTCCCAAAACCGGTGTGAAACCTCATTCGCACTACAACCGCACCAACAAGAAGTCAAAACACCCTACGGAATAAGTTCGACACACAAAAATTATGATTTAACCTGAAAATAACAAACCTGAGAACATCAAAATAACAACCCCTTACCACAAAGGTGAATAACGTCACCGGAGGAAGTAAGCGAACCTGAAAATGGGTGCGCCGGAAAGGTCTCGGCCAGAAAAAGGGGGTTGCACCGACTGGACGGAGGGTAAACAAGGGGGGTCGCCGGACCAGGTGTGGCTACGAGGTCGGCGTGAGGGTGAGGTCAACGTGACGAGGGAGGGTCAAGGAGGTATCGGCACTGGGAAGAGCGGCTGGCTAGGGCTGGGAGAGCTCGGAGGTAGCGGTGAGGGCGAAAACCGGGGAAGGGGGCTGGGCACGATGCAGGCAGAGCGCTAGAGTGCAGGAGTGAAGCAAAGGCGATGGCGAGCCCAGGTTCGTATGGAGGCGGGGAGGGTGGCGCTGCCAGCAGGGTCAGCCACAGGGGTTAAGAGGGAGTGCATCCGGGGTTCTGGAGGGGTGAGGCGGCTTGCGCAGTCAAGGGGGGGGTGATGCGGGATTAGGGTTAGATATGTTTGTTTTTTGTTTTTTTCCCAAAAAAACTAAAAAAATTAGACATATTAAACATGGGTCCCCCCCAAACCCGACCAAATTCATAACCAAAAAAAAGATTAAAATAAAGCCTAGGTGTGGCAATTCTCCCCACCATAACGCTTTCCGCCCTCAGAAGGCCACAACAAGTCTTAGACCCAATGATAAAACTTATCAAGTTTCACCCACCTAAAAAAGTTTAAGCGCCTCCAGTTGATCGATCTAAACAAACACCAAAAACCCAAGACACACAACTTATCCATAAAACACGATCACCTTAACTGTCACCAAGCAGAACCCAAACCATCTGTTTCATCCAAGGAACGAACGAACATAAATCACCTCTGAGACTTATCCCTATAATCTTCATCCAACGAAACTGTTGGGTGTACTCCAATCTCAAAGTTTACTCGAGAGGAAGAACTCAAGATTAAGTGGTTCTACACGAGACCAACTACCCCCAATGATACATGAAAAGAAACTCTAATACTGACACGGGGAGGCCCGAACGGACTCCCCACCATAAGGATCGAGCTAACCCTAAATTAATTTATGTGTAACTCTGTGAGACCCACTGTGGGTCTCCCCACCATAAGAACTGATGATGTTAAACGAACTTAAGAACTTTCCACACGAACCAGAAACCCCCACCATGAGGGGGGAAGAAGAGAAGGGACCGACTGAGGGAGCATCAAAACTATTGTCGTCTCCCCATCAACAACGCCACACCCTTGGAAACACACATACCATGCCACACTATGGACTGAGATTAAACCAAGGCCCTTATTTACCGTTGGGGTTCTCCTAAATATGCACCAGCTTCACTCTGAGGCCTATAGCTGGAGCACCGATGATTGCAGCATCTCCTGCCTCGCAGTCAGGCTTCATAAATCCCCAAACATAACACAAAAACCAGAACTTCACCAAACACATTCCAATAAAATAAAAGTTTTAAAAAGGTTCAACCATAATAATTCTTACAACTGAAGAAAAAGAAACACTGCAAAATGCTACAAAAGACGATTACCACATCCAAGAAACACTACAAAGAGGAAACCTCGAACTGATCCCCAAACATCGCCCCACTCTCGCTGACGGGCTGAGGTGACCTTCGATGAACCAGGGATGGATTCAGTACGCTTCTTGGAAACACCCTGGCAGAATCGTTGTAAGTGACCCAGACATCCACAGGTGTGGTAGGGTTTCAGAGAATTTGGGCACATCGTCCTTTTGTGCCCCTGCTTACCGCACTGGTGACAGATCAAGGCATTGCACTGTGAGGAATATGGCTGAAGGTCTGAAGGTCTCTTGATTCCTCTACCAGCACCACTAGCATTAGGTTGCTTCTCATTGTTCTTATCACCATCCTCTGCACTTCTTCCCAAAGTTGTAAGATTCTCCACCTCACGTCCTCCTGTTAACCCCGATTCAGCCAAAAAGTCTTGCCCCACAACATCCGAGAAGGTGGTTAGGTTGGGCTCTTACACTTTCGATCGCAGCTCAGGTCAGAGTCCAAACTTAAATTTTCGAGCCTTCCTGGTATCATTCGCAACAAACCACTGATCATACGGAACTATGTCTATGAAACATCGATAGAATTCCAGGACCGATTCAACGCCCTGTTGAAGACAACATAACTCCATCCTCTTCCTCAGCTTCATCAACTCGGAGAAGTATTGTTGGATGAATGATGACTTGAAAAACTCCCATGTTAGATCTTCCTGAGGCTTATTCCGAGACACGGACTTCCACCATTTTTAGGTTGGGACTTCAAGCATAATGGTAGCCAACTTCACCTTTAACGACTCAGGTAACCTGATGAAACTGAACTTCCTCTCAATCTTTTGCAACCACTCCTCCGCATCAAGTGGATCTGCTTGTCCATAAAATAGTGGAGGGTTCAACTTCTGGAAATCCAGAACATAGTCAATGGGCTGATCAACTGGAGGATTATCTAGGGGCGCACCACCCGAAGCTGCACCTTGGGCATCCATCAAACCATCGTGGGGGTGAACACTAAGGAACAAGGAAACACAGGACATAATCAAAACATGGTCATTTCCATTTCAATTTCAACTTTTCACAATTTCCAAAATAAAACTTTACAAAACAATTTTCAGAATGAAGGAAAACTCAAACGATTCACTAAGGGGAAACTAGTGATAATGGGTGACTCTGACATATGGTTGGCATCCATACGCTAGTCACGCCACCATCACAAGGAGCACTCTAGGGTAATGTATCTGGCTTCACATGGCTTTCTAGGCCCTGCGAACTCACGGAGGGCACTTTCCCAACTCCCATTTCATCTCCCACTACAAAACAAACCATATGAAAAACCAAAAGACACCAATAACATGAACATCCCATGGTAACCTGAGGTCCCGAACGTTCAAGGGTTCATGATGTCCTTCTCGTCTGTACGCCTCGAGTCTCGACACTCCTACTCCTTATACCATGACAACCCCAAATAATAATGGGCACTCTGAAAAGAAAGGTACGCCTAGGAGCCGGCCTACTCTGATACCATTTTGTCACGAACCAACCTGGGTCAACCCTGAACCGGTCACCCAATTTGGCCCGTGACATGGCCTGAGAGGCATTCCTAATCCTCTCGGGCTGGCGACAATCACCAGGGCATCAAAAGAGATCAATAGGGAACGATTTCTCCCGATAAAATAAATAAATCAGCAGAAGGAAAATAGAACACAAAGTGAATAAACAAAACGAAAAGAATGAATGACCAACAACAATAAACTAACCTGACCATGAATAAAACCCCTCACGATCTTGAGAGTCTCCAAACAAACCACAACCAACTCTCACCCACGGTGAAAAAGCTCGAGTCAAACCTGCAACAGAAACTAAAAACAAGAAAACACTATAGGTGTGAGTATTAAAACTCAGTAGGTAGGCCCGACTAATTATATTCCCAATGCACATACCATTAAATAAAGAATTTATCAATTCCAGGTTTGAACTAAATTATATAAAATATTGGTTTACACACACACTTTCATTTCTAAAATAAGTAACAGTATATTTCCCTTTTTAATTTAGAACAAGTTTAATGTTGAAAGAAATAGGTGCATTGCATTTTAAAACATTTTGTGAACAATTTAGAAATACAAACTTTAGTTGTTAGTCAAAAGGAAAATCACACACAACACACAACACACACTAAGGGCAATGGAAAAAAGTGGCACACAGGGGTCATCAACTGAACTTGATCTCTCAATGGTCCACCACATACAAATAAACACTAAAATAAACATGGGTCGAACCTAGGAGATTGTGAACATTCCAGAACATACCATACATGCGACTCATCCTGAAAGAATGCTCTAACTCGATGATGCCATAACACCCTAACGCCCGGCATAGCCCTACATGGCCTAACTGAGGGGCCCAATCCCCATAGTAGCAATAACTCAGTACTCCCCTGCTATGGAGGCACTAGCTAGTGCGTAATCTAAACTAGTGCGGTAATCGTTCTTAGAATATTCACTCACTATGCCATATTCCCATGTCAACACAAGCAATAAAAAGGGGGTGCTTCCACAATATAAATTAATCATTCACAATGCACAAACATCACATACATCTCACGCAATCAACGCACACCAAATATCACCCCCGAGTGGGTTTTCCAAAATAATCTATTTTATTAAAGTGCCAAATGGGCCTTCACCAATTTTAAAGAAAGACCTCATTTGTCCAGAAAACCCAAAACACTTGTTCAAAAGAAATCATTTATCTTTAAAACTAGAATTACATTTATAATTCCGTGAATTATGTTTAAAGCCCAAACGGGAATTATTTCAATACTGGGTGTCTGCTCATCAAGAAAATGTTTCAAGTGTTCGGTATAAAATAAACGGCTCTTTTCACACCAAATAATCATTTAAAAATTAATTATCTTATATTATTTCTCATTCATTGAAATTAAGAAAACATCAAGCAATTAATAAATTCTAAATTTAAAGGTAAGTGCAGTGGGGGACCTACCTCAACTCGCAGCTCGAACACAATGGCACGTCACGCCTCGCACAGACACACAAACACGTGCACGGTGGAACGCTGCAACAATCACACAACTAAAAACGCATTAACATAGACTTAAAACAATTCAAATGAACAAACAGCACAAAGAACCAGCTCGGCATGTTTTCAAAACAGAACTCGTGCCATCAACATTATTTACTAAACCCCTTGTTAAAATCCACAAAGTGTTTACAAAAACCACACAATGCCAAAATAACTCACTAATCATTTTAAAGAGACAACAGACCATTTTAAGAAAAACACTCGCACAACCTGACCAAAGCACATGACACGATGAGATCGACATTTAAAAACACATGCGCCTAAATACATTTCTAAATCCAAGCTCGCAGCATCAAAATTACTTAATAAATTGTCTAAAAATTCATAAAACTATTTTGAGTAGTGTACCTTAGTTTTGCACAGACAAAACCAACACAAAACCACATAAACAGTTTGGTATAACCCTTACACCATTTATAAAACACCTTTGCACCATTCAGATAATATAATAAACCATAAATAAAATTTAAAAAAAAACAATTTTAAAAAAAAAAGAAAAATAACAAGGCTTTACCTACAAAACTCACACAAAACCCTCTTTTATGACCAAACGTACACAACGCCACATCAAAAACACAATTATCACCACTTTCACAGATTAATAAACTAACTACACAATTAAATAAACCATTTTTACAATTAACCAAACCACTAAGAAAATTTATTAAACAATTTCAAAATGTGTCCCATGACTCAAAATATCAAGAACTCACTCAAAACTTCTTTGATAACTAAATGCACATTGACATCACACCAAAACACAACTTCAACCCTTTCACATATTAATAAACCAACAATACTGTTTATAAAACACAACAAATGGCTCAAACATGGGTTTCCAATGAACAAAATACTCGTATCACAAAACCACGATGCTAAACGTATCAAAACATATTAACTCTCAAGTAAAACTATATTCACCCCAAGCAAACTGATCGATTAAAATACTAAATTAATTAAATGGGTGAATTAATTCGACAAACAATACTTATAGGCAGAATTACTTACCTCGAACGTGGACGGATCTCCCAAAACTGGTGTGAAACCTCGTTCGCACCACAACCGCACCAACAAGAAGTCAAAACACCCTACGGAATAAGATCGACACACAAAAATTATGATTTAACTCGCAAATAACAAACCCAAGAACACCAAAATAACAACCCCTTGCCACAAAGGGGAATAACGTCGCCAGAGGAAGGAAGCGAGCCTAACAGCGGGTGCACCGGCAAGGACTCGGCCGGAAAAAGGGGGGTTGTGCCGACTGGATGGAGGGTAAGCGAGGAGGGGTCGTCAGACCTGGTGTGGCTACGAGGTCGGCGCGAGGGCGAGGTCAACACGATCAGGGAGGATTGCAAGGAGGGACTGGCACTGGGAAGAGCAGCTGGAGAGGGCTGGGCGAGCTCAGAGGTAGCGGCGAGGGGGAAAACCGGGGAAGGGGGCTGGGCACGGCGCAGGCGGAGCGCTGGAGCGCAGGAGTGAAGCAAAGGTGATGGCGAGCCTGGGTGCGCAGGGAGGCGGGGAGGGTGGCGCTGCCGGCGGGGTCGGCCACAGGGGTGAAGAGGGAGTGCGTCCGGGGTTCTGGAGGGGCGAGGTAGCTTGCGCAGTCCAGGGGGAGTGGGTGATGCGGGATTAAGGTTAGATATGTTTTTTTCATTCTCATAATAATAATATTATCACAATATTCCTAATAATAATAATAATAAATTTAATAAAAATCAAATAGTGATAAAAATAATTCTTTTAATAATAGATATTTCTTTAATAATAATAATATTATTATTATTTTTCTTTTTGGATCATTACTATATAAAAAATATATTTTTAACCACCATTTTCATTACTCATAAAACTTTTAGTTTGCCACACATGTCGGTCAGGTCACACGGTGACTAGGATGCCATTGCACGATCCCTCAACTGCACTATGCTTGGCCACAGATGCTGCCAAACCCATACGTGCATTTTTTTCCCAACAAAACTAAAAAATTTAAACATATTAAACCCGAGTCCCCCCCCCCAACCCGACCAGAGTCGCAACCAAAAAAAATATTAAAATAAAGCCCAGGTGTGACAGAATCAACAACCTCCTCAGCTAATTTAGAAACTTCACCAACATTTTGATAGAATTTTGAATCTCAAAGTGAGTGTATTTAATTATTTATCAACATCAACCAACTTCACTTCAATATCCTTTACTTATTTATTCATATAAATAATGTTTTCAATGGTATTTTCAAGAATCTTGTCTCATGTTTTAACAATTTCATTATGACCAGCCATTTTCTATGTGAACTCTCTTTCCATCTCATTAATCTCCCAAACTTTTGATTCATCAAGGTATTTTCTAATATATTTATCCACATTCAATAGTGTTTTTATATTTTCATAGTTTCTTGATTACTTTATAATTTTAAAAAATAAATATCTTCAATTTTAATTCTTTTTTGTCTCCTCATCTTTGTTTTCCTCATCTGTAGTCCCCTCTTCACTACTCCCTTCTTCTTTACTATTGAGTTCCTTGTACTATTTCAGTTACACTATAGAAACTTTGAGTCCTTATTCATTAAAAAAAATTTAATCATTTTCATTTTCCACATCATGATATGTGTTATTATTTTTTTATAGAAAAATTATTTTATTTGAAGAATTTTTATTTAACTTTCCTTTAAATAACTTTCTCCACATTATCTTTTTAACACCTTATTTATCCTTAATGATGTTTTGGTTTGATTATCTACTTCATCTTCATTATTCCTCTTTAGAAAATGATTTAAAAAATTCCAATCATTCTATAATTTAAACACATAAATGGAAGTTTTCCATTATATTCACCTTTTCCTCATTACATGAAGTTTAAAAAATGATAAAAAATAATTTAAATTAATGGAACCATCTTTGAAATCAGTTTCCTCCTTATGATACCTCTTAGGATCAATATTTTTTTAATATTTTTAAGCTCTAAAAGTAACCTCCTTCTCATATTTTATTTTTATACTTAATTATAGACTTTTCCTCACATAATTTGATATTAAGACATTATTTAACTTATTAATGGTCTTCTCATATAGGTCTTAATCCTATAAGGTTGAAATCATTTCATAAAAATTATCTAGGATAATCATCAAAATGTTTCTTCACCGGTATGGAATGCTTAATAATTTATCCATATCTTCGAATTGAGATAACAATTTTATTCAATTGAGTAAATAATTAATCCACCATTTCATCATATCTTTTTCATACATCCTTAAATTGATGGAAACATGTTTTTAACCCTAACACATTCATCTTTTCTCCTCCCTTATAGATATTATGAAGTTTTCTCTTTATTATATTCACTATATTTTTACTCACTTATCCTATAAACTATTTTTTCATGAAATATGAGAGTTTTTCATTGTGTGATATCCCATAAATATTTTTATTATTATTTTCTATAAAATTATAGGTTATCTTAACTTTGTGAATATGTAAACTGCTCTCAATGATATCAAGAACATATAATCAAGAGAAAGAAGATATGAAACCATCCTATCATTCCATAGATGAAATCCCTTCACATCAAACATGGGATCATATTTTTTATCAATGGTGAACATAATTTATGTAGATATTTTCAATTAAAAATATATTTGAAAAAAATCAAATCCTTAGTAAAATCCTTAGAACTACTTTTTCAAGATCCATAAAAGAAATATATAAATTTTATTTCAACCTAGCCTTTTTTTCTCTTTGTATTTTGTTTATTTATGGGTTTTTACCTTGTAACCTTCTTGTTATATGGTTTCTAGGAGATTTAAAGGTTCTGAGGATGGATACAATGCTAGAAACTGCAAGCTACAACATTTCATGTTATGAAAGGTGGTTTTTCACCATGAAATATTTTAATATAGCTCTAATCAATATTGTCTTATAGGTTACTAATTTATGGGAATAATATTTTCATGCTATGAAAGGGGGTTTGTTCCCTTATTGTTTTGGATAAATAACCATCCACACCATGAATAATGATTCATTATGTAAATTTGGATGACCCAGTTTGAATCAGGATGTTTTACCATTTATCCTGGGTTCAAGGATAAACCTTTTGGGATTATTTCTCCCTCTCATTCGATGCCTAAAACACCCAGTAGAAACTCTTTGGTTTATATCATCCTCCATGGAGTATCCTTTGATTCAATTCAAGTCTTGAGATTAGTTCTTCAATGTAATATCTCATCTTCTGTTTCCTTTGTTCTTCTATCATTCGTCACCCTAGAAAACTAGAATGGTATAATCTCAAATATAGGGTTATTCTTAATGGGGGGTTTGGATGTTTTAGGGTTCTCTTAGATCCATCTTGGTTTCATAAATATTATTACGTTTTGTTATGGACTATTTCCTCCATGTTCATTGAAATATAATATATTTGATGTAGGTTCCCCATGCATATCTTTTTAAGACAAAATATATGATTGTCATGAACCAACCTAGGCCATACTGAAACCAAACAATGATGCTGGCACATGAAATACCTGATGGGAATCCCAAATATTCACAAGATGATGAAAATAACTAAAATAATAATAAGTAATCATTTGGGATGATTTCACCTATTTCAAAAAAATAGATCACACTACTCAGCCAAAAGATATAAATAATTGAACCTAAATAAAGAAACTGAAACATGATCTAGATATAATAAATATGACTAACATGATGCATCAATGACATAAAAAAACATGAAACCATATCAAATACTTGACATGATATCCATGTGACATCTTGGTCACCATCAATCCATAAAAAACTCACTCCATGAGAAATCTTGAAACAATACATGAACCTGAAAAAAAATTGGTCTACCAACCCTGAGTGAAACAAGTAGGGTGTGAGCATAACTAATCCCAATAGGTGGTCACCAAAGATCCCATTCATTCCATTTTCTAAAAATCAATCAATTATATTTGGAAATATATATTAAAATGTTTTTTTTACTCTTTTAAAAGGAAAACCAATCAAAATCCATTCAATTAAAAACATCTTTAAAACCCAAATGTGATTTTAAAAAACATTTAAAAAATTTTCAAATAAACTCATTAAGAACATGTCTTATAAACCACTTTTTAAAAAACACCCAACTCAGACTAAGGAATCCATAAATTAAGTAATAAAATGAATCCAAAAAATGTATGAGAACAACATAAAGGAGGAAATAATGGGGTGAATCAAAACATAATCATAAACAAAGTGATAAAAAGTAATTACATTTATAAATAAAATAAGATAGAAAAAATATAGAATGAGTAATCATGTGAAATTCCTAAACATTCCATGAGGTGATCCTAGACGTACTCGGTTCAAAACCATATATCATCCTATTGAAGAACTTCTTATGTCTATAACTAACTCAAATGATCTCAAATAGCCTCACCTGTGGCACAACCCCCTATTCTCGCCAACACTATAGTAGATCTAGTCCATCTAATCCAGATTTATATATAATAATCTATCATAATTTGATAAAAATACTAGAATTAAATGAAGATAATAAAACTGGGAGTTGAAGTAGAAAGTAAATAATCACCCCTATCATGGATCAATACAAGCCAACTAGAATGTGAATCTCACCTCCTAACACCATACATGTGAAAATATCCTTCAAAAAAATGAATTCTATGAGGGTGTACCAAATTCTAGAGGAAACATTTAAATGTTTTATTTGAGCCTTCATATTTAGAAATAGGATTATTATTATTTTCAAAATATCTTGGAAACCATTTGATTTTAGAACCACTAGGAAACCACTTTTTCTAGTGTCATGACCCCCTCCCCACAAAGTGTACCCCTCCTGGGATAGCAATGTGAGAAGGGAGATAATGACCCCTGAGTCCCGCCTCCAATAGTACCTGGGTTGGCGACTAGCACCGAGGGTATAGTAACACACAAATGGGAGGAATTACACTCTAAGAGAACATATGTGGAAGATAGAGATAAGACAGACACCAATCAACTCCAACTCAGAACTGGAAATATAAAAGAAACCCAAGTGAGCAAATGGAATGTCATGAAAAAGTACTACAACAAAAAGGGGAAAACTGCAAGTACCCAAAAGAAAGTAAAAAACAGCAGCAACCACAAGCCCGAACAACTCCTGCAACCACAAACTAGTAGAAACCAGCTTGATCTCCAACCTGCTCCAAGTGACCTGAAAACAGTTTATATATAAATAGGGTGAGTATAATAGTATACTCAGTAGGATCCTCCCCAAAGCCTCTCGTGCAAAATTAAAGAAAGCATGTTCAATCACAGTGAACAACAAGTGAAACTAACTCATCACCTAAATAGGTATACTAAGTTCTCACCCTCACCATGGATACTCTCACTAAGTAACACATACAAGAATATAGAATATAGTAAATAATATCAAGGGTACCCTACTACTACTTCCCCACTGGTTTTCCACTTTTCCTCAATGTCGCATGTCCTAAGCATCTCCCTCCAAAAAGGCTTTCTCGCAGACACCTGGGCGAAGCACCACAATCTGCAACTCGTGCACCACAAAGGCTTTCCCGCAGACACTTGGGTGAAGCACCACACCATCCTCACAACCAAAAGTGACCAGGTAGTTTTTGAGAGCCACCACATCTCGCATAACGTGTATCATATGTCGGGTATTATACCTCAATACATTACAACCCATACACCGAGTAAGGATCCTCAAGTCATCATGTCCCATACACATTACACCTATAGTAGTCCATAGGATACTATATCCAGATTATATGTTTGTGAATAACCACAAGCCATTACAGCCCTCTACACACATATATGGGAAAAACTAACCGCTATGCCTAATGGCATAAATATCTACCAAGAGAAGAGAGTGGGGCCAAAGGCATTAGTCATCCATTCATCCTCCCATCAGAACGTTGGTGAAAACACCCCCCTAGGGCTCAGAATCCCTGGGGTGTCAGTTTCCCTTACTGACAGGGTGGAGTAGTGTATAGAAACAGAAAACTTACCAAATATACTATATATCACAGCCACACTATTGGCATAACCTAGTCTTATACACAACTGTAGGTAACGTATCTCAGGCCCCGGGCTTCCACTTCTAAGACTAGGTATCCTATAAGCATACAAACATTTAAGAAACATTATTAGATTACTTCATTCCCTTTTTATCAGTTTCACTTTACGTTAATTAATTCATTAAACATTAATTAAGCATGAACAATTCCACATTAAAGATTCCATTAGTATCACACCCAAAATCCACTGTCCCTTCAAAAGTACAACCTCATCATTATGTTCCAGCAATCTCCAACCCCATGGGTTAACACCATTTATTTAATTATTCATTAGAGAATTACTTTCCCATATTCTCAGGCATTATAGAAAAGAATTATATGCTACTAAACACAAGGGGGCTCAACACAGTGAGTAGATGTACTACCTGTCGAGTCTTTGCTGCCTATAGAAAGAGCGTAGACCCATTCCCCCTTGAGAAGCTAAACACAGAAAGCACGTGGCATACCCCACGTGTCTTCACCTCTTTCAGGAGAAGGGTAAGCAATTCCATCTTCCTTGAGCAGTGGGGAAAAGTAAAGCAGATGAACAACCAAAGAACCAGCAAGCAACCAAAAATCACATCCATCCCATTACATCAACCCCGATGTCCTCCCCGACACCTGCATGCATAAACCGATGCATCTCGCCACTCTAGGCATCGTCTACTACCACAACCAAAAGGCCTTTATGCCCCCACATATCACAACAACCATCCAGGATCACATCACAACACAAGCAGTAGGAAATCAAACATCACATCAATTGGGCTCTTGGCCCTTTAACAATCAAGAGGGTAACTATGAACCCTTCAAGGAATTATCAAACAATCAAATTCTTTAATCCATCTTGAATTAACTTGTTTATAAATCATTTGTTTCAACATCGGGAAACCTAACCAGTAAGTTATCACAAAAGATTAAACATGCTTACTACGCCAATTTGATTAACATCAAATTACAACAAGAAATGGATTTGTTTTCGTGCCTCTTTATCTTTAGTCCAACAATTATCAATTAATCCTGGTTTACGTTCTTTACTGATTTTCATCAGGAACAAACAGCTACGAAAAGAAAGCATAGATATCACACAATCTAGCAAAACAAGAGGCAATAACATACGATCGATAACAATTTCTTTATCCAGTTAAAAATATTTATTATGTCAATTCCATTGTCATCCAGTAGGATTAAACATGCTAACACTATAGTTGCACGTAATAGAAAGAGAAGCAATGAATACCCTACCTCAAGGGTTTTTGATGAAAACCCCAACAAACGAAGAACGCACAAGAAAGTCAGGTTGATTCTCTAAAAACCCACCTTAGATATCTTCTCCTAGCAAGGTCAAGACCAAATATCATCATATTTGGCATCCACACAGTTATATCTACCCATAATGGGCGTTTATATAAGAAACCGAGGGAAGAGGAGGAGTAGATCTAAGTGGATCTAAGAAACCGAACAAGAACGATCAAGTAACATCACATACCTCAAAAAAACCGGCTTTGATTCTCCAAGAGAAGCCTTCGGATCACTTCCAAAATGTTTTTGAGAGGTTCTCCTACCATCAAGTTAGGGTAATCCCGAGTTATGGCTGCTTAGGTGCTTAAAATAGAAAGTTAGAGGCGAAATGGTTGAGATCCACAATTTTAGGATCTAATTTAAGTGGTCGCATGGTTAGTCCGCACTGTTTGACAAACCATGCGCTAACCGTGCGTTAGATACTACCTCAACTACCCTACTCACACGGTTTGACTACACGATTAGACAAACTAGGCACCTCCCTTGCAGAAGCTACTACCTCCAAGACCAACCTCGCACGGTTTGGGCACACTGTTTAGACAAATTGTGCACCTCACGTGCGAAATCTATTTCCCTTTAGTTTTCCTTAAAATTCCACCCAAACACACCCCCAAGTCTTCTTGACCTCCCAGAACACTTCTAACACCACATTTCCACAAATTAATGGACTAGAGAGGTCCGGGACACTACATCAAATACCTCTCAAAACATTCTCGTCCTCGAGAATCCAAAACCCTCCTAAAGAGAAAATGAAACAGGGTCTGAACAACCACCCATCGAGATACCTTTCAAAAAGAGAGAAATCCACAAAAGCAAAAAATAGACCCATCTCATAAAAATGAGAGTTTCATAACCACAATAGCTACATAGATACATTTAAAGAGTTAAACATCAAACAACTTTGGGTACTAAGCACGTATCTGTGACTCACGTTCCCAGGTACTCTCCTCCAAGACATTGTGTCGCCACAAGAACCGAACTAAGGGGATAGAACGCTCGCGCAACACCTTATCCTTGCGGTCTTGGATCTCCACAGGTCGCTCCTCAAAAGTTACATCATCATCAACATCGATCTCTCCCCAATTGATGATGTGAGAGTCTTCATGAAGATAAAAATGGAGCTGTGATACATGGAAAACATCATGTATTTGAATCATCTATGGGGGAAGTGCTACTTGATACGCCATAGCTCCAACACGAGCTAATAACTCAAAATGCCCAAAAAACTGGGGAGAAATATTACTTCCACGACCAAAACTTCACTACCCATGATGGGGAGTCACCATCAGAAACACATGATCCCCAAAATTAAACTCTAAAGGTATCCTTCTTTGATCAGCATATGATTTCTGACGATCTTGCACTGTCTTCATCCTCTCACGAATCACCTGAACCATCTCTGTTTTATTCTGCACTAGTTCTAGTCCGATAATTGATGACTCTCTGACCCAAGTCTAGCACAATAGAGAATGTCAAGGCCGGCCATACAAGTCTTCAAACGGCGTCATACTGATGGTGGAGTGAAAATTATTATTGTAAGCGAACTCCTCTAAGGATAAGTTCCTCATCCACGAACCTCCGAAATCAAAAACACAAGAGCGCAACATGTATTCAAGAGTCTGGATGGTTCACTCTGTCTAAACATCCATTTGAGGATGAAAAGCAGTGTTAAGGCATAGTATAGAACCAAAAACATGTTGGAGACCACTCCACACTCTGGAGGTAAAATGAGGATCTCGGTCAGAAATGATCGTCCTAGGGACTCCATGAATTCTCACCACCTCCCCTAGATACTTCCTCAACAAAACTTCCACCGAGCTTGACTCCCTGATTGCTATAAAGTGGCCCTATTTTTTTAAACAATCCACTACCACCAAAATAGAATCATGTCCTCCTGGAGCTCGAGGTAAACCAGTAATGAAGTCCATTGATATTTCCTCCCACTTCCACTGAGGAATCTCTAATTGGCTGGAGAAGACCACCAAGAACACGGTGTTCATCCTTTACCTTCTTGCAGACTAAACATCAAGACACAAATTCTGCAACCACGCGCTATAGCCCAGGCCACCAAAACTGACTCCTCAAGGATCGGTACATCTTTGTCACGCCAGGATGTGCTGCTAATGGTGAACTATGGAACTCTCTGAGGACTGTATCGCGCATGATCAAAGGAACAAAAATCCTCCTGTGATACAACACTCTGTGTTGTTCATCCTCAGACCAACCATCAGGGGCCTCACCACAAACAACTCGGTCTCTCCAGACCTCCACCTCAAGATCCCCCAACTGGATCTCTTCCACCTTCTGCACCAGGGATGATTGTACCCTCATCTGAAAAAGTCAGTCTCTACCCCCAACTTCTCCCATATCAAGATGTAATGCTGACAGTTCTTACATTACTCTCCAAGAGTCACCGGATTCACGCATAGCATCACTACGTGACTTTCAGATCAGCGCATCAGCTACAACATTCCCCTTTCCATGTGTATATGATATTTTGAAGTTGTATTCCTGTAAGAACTCCATCCACCGACGCTGTTGCAAGTTCAATTCATGCTGGAGGAAAACATACCTCAAACTCTTATGATCGGTGAAAACCATGAAGCACTCACCAATGAGGTAATGTCTCCACAACTTCAGAGCAAACACCACGGCTGCCAACTCAAGATCACGGGTGGCATAGTTACTTTCAGGGGGACATAACTACCGAGACCCATAAGAAACAACTGAACTCTGCTACATGAGAACACAGCCTAACCCCAGATGTGAAGCATCACAGAAAACATCAAACTGAACTCCCTCAGCTGGAAGACAAAGGACTGTATCACTTACTAACCTCTTATTTAGATACTCGAAAGCTTCCTACCACTGATCGGTCCATGTGAATTTCTGATCCTTCCTAGTCAAAGATGTCATAGGAGTTGCAACTCATGAGAAATTGTCTAAGAACCACATGTAGTATCCTGCGAGACCAAGGAAACTTTGTACCTCTGACATTTTCTTGGGGGCTTCCCAAGACACAACTTCTTCAATCTTCGATGGATCCACATCTACTCCCTGTTGGGACACAAAATGACCCAATAAACGGACTTCATGATCCCAAAACTCACACTTCGACAACTTCCCAAACAGTTGATGTTGACAAAGGACTCCCAAGACGGCTCGTAGATGCTCTGCATGTTCCTCTTCAGATATGGAGTACACAAGGATTTCATCGATGAAAAGTAGCACAAACTTGTCCAGGAACTCACAGAACACAACATTCATCAAACCCATGAATACAGCTGGAGAATTCGTCATGCCAAATAGCATTACAACAAAATCATAATGCCCATGACGACAACAGAAAGTAGTCTTTGTAATATCCCCATGCTTCACACGCATCTGATGATATCATGACCGTAAGTTGATCTTTGAGAACCAACATGAACTCTTCTTTTGATTGAATAAATCATCAATCTGTAGAAGAGGATATCAATGCTTTATTGTCACTTTGTTCAAGAAACGATAATCGACACACAACCTCAAACTGTCGTCGGAGTTCTTCATGAACAAAACTGGTGCACCCTACGGAGACACACTTGGCCGAAAAAAACCACACTGTAACAGACCATCAAGATGTATACGTAGCTCTCGCAACTCAAAAGGGTTCATCCTATATGGAGACATAGAGATAGGAGATGCTCCTGGCTGTAGCTCGATCCCAAACATGATCTCTCGTTGAGGGGGTAATGCTAAAACCTCTTCTGGAAAGACGTCAGGGTACTCCTCTACAGCCCTAAGAAATGCCAAATGATGAACCTCTGAAGAACACAGCATCATCTCATCCATCATGGATGATAAGGACGAAACGCGCCTATGGCCCATCCAAGGATCTCTTTCACCAACAAACACCACTTGCTCTCCATACTCACCAAGAAAAATGACCTTCTTCCTTAAGAAATCCACAATATCCTGCACCGAATACAACCAATCCATGTTGAGGATGACATCATATGGTTGTATTCGTAAACATAGGAAATATCCCCAAGAGCGATGTTTCCCCAAAACTAGCTCACAGTCTCTACATACTTCAAAAAATTCAGCTCGAACTCTAACTGGCGTAGTCAACTCCAAGGGCACTGGAAGCCTCTCTACCTCAAGTCCCAAAGCATGGAAAAGGGTATGTGATATGAAGGATTGTGTCGCTCCTAAGTCAAACAAGGCATACACCAAGGTAGAAAACAAGAAAAGGGTACCTCGAACGACATCTGGCTCACCTGGGGATAGCAACTCTAGAGCATGAAGGTGACCACGACCTCCTCCACGGCATCTCTGACCCTGATGATGACCACCACCATGGCTTCAATCTGCTCTATGAGGATGGGGAGCATCATGGGTCTATCCTCTGCCTGCCCCATCTACCCTCTGCTGATCTAAAGCTGGTGCAACTGGCTGCTGCTGCCTCGACTGGAACTGCCTCAACGGAGGAACCTGGAGCGTAGCGCCTGGTGCACAATGACCACTCTGAAAGGTCGGTCACTCCCACTACTGATGGCCACAACCAACACAAGAAAAACAAGCACCTGATCCCTTGGTATAGGCCTGAAGTTGCTGCCTCTGGAGAAATGAGATGCTAAGGGCTGGGACCTACCCCCGGCTGAACGGAAACTCTTCTGCCCTAAAAACCAGGAACCCTGGACTATAACTCTGCTTCATGAGGGATCATGAAGATCCCCCTCTCATGATGATCTGGTCCTGGCCAAAGTCCTCTTGACAACCTCTTCCCTCTCTAGCACCTCAAGATATGTCTTCAGCATAAATGGGGTAACCTGACGTTGGATCTCTGGACACAAAGCCTCCTCAAAATGCCTCACCATGGCCTCCTCATCTGGTAATAGGTCTGTAGCATATCGTAAAAGGTTACTGAAATGGATTCCAAAATCTTAAACACTGGAGCTCCCCTATCAAAGGGTAAGAAGCTCTTGGTGACTGGATTCCTTCGCATTCGAAGAAAGGAACTCGACTCTAAACTTGCCTCGGAACTACTCCCATGAGATCGCTGATTCCTCATGATCCTCGAGGAATAAGAACCACCACTACCTCACTGCTCCACATAGCATCATCACAGCTAAGGACACCCAGTGCTCCTTCCAAGCATGGATTGAACTGAAGCCTATCTCGACCTCCTCTAACCAGTCTTCCATGACTGCATCTAAAACAGATCCCTCGTACTTCTACAGATTATGGCGGTGAAACTCTCAGAGTGTCTTCTTCCAAGTGTCATCGTCATCAACCTCTACCCAACGGCGATCTGCTGAAACAGCCTGCTGGACATTTTCTGAGCAAACCTGACGAGGACGTCGACCTGGATCCATACCTGTAAAATAAAAAACGTTAGAGTTACTAAACCTAGAATATGGAAGACTCAAAATTAATTAATTAATTTTTTTCCTTTATTAATTTTAGGTTAACCTATTCCAAGGTCTACCCATTCAAACACAGGCACAAAGAAGAATGATGCATGATCCTTTCCTAGGCCTCTACCATGAAACTAGTATCACCTTGTTTGTAGCCATTGTAATATTAAAGGTCCGTACATTAGATCCTAGGGGGGGCTATATTACTATTTCTCTGCTGGTCTCCAGTGTTTACCTCACTTGCTAAACATTAATGACACCGTTGGCCTACCAACCCATGCAACCTCACCTATGCCTAACTCCAAGCTCCATCCTATCCCTCAACCAGACCTCTGATACCACTCTCTCACAACCCCCTCCCCACAAAGTGTACCCCTCCTAGGCCGGAAATGTGATAAGGGAGATAATTACCCCCGAGTCCCTCCTCTAGTAGGCCCCGGGTTGGCGACTATCATCGAGGGTATAGTAACACAAAAATTGGAGGCATTACCCTCTAAGAGAACACATGCGGAAGAGAGAGATAAGATAGAAACCAATCAACTCCAACTTAGAACTGGATATATAAAATAAACCCAAGTGTACAAATGGAATGTCATGCAAAAGTACTACAAAAAAAAGGGGAAAAACTACAAGTACCCAAAAGAAAGTAAAAACAGTAGCAACCACAAGCCTGAACAGCTCCTGCAACCACAAACTAGTAGAAACCAGCTTGATCTCCAACCTACTCCAGGTGACCTGAATAACAATTTATATATACATGGGGTGAGTATAATAGTATACTCAGTAGGATCCTCCCTGAAGCCTCTCATGCAAAAGTAAAGAAAGCATGCTAAAGCACAATGAACAAAAACTGAAACTAACTCATCACCTAAACAGGTATACTAAGTTCCCAACCTCACCATGGTTACTCTCACCAAGTAATGCATACAAGAATATAGAATATAGTAAATAATATCAATGGTACCCCGCTACTAATTCCCCACTGGTTTTCCGCTTTGCACCAACGCCGCACGTCCTAAGCATCTCTCTCCAAAAAGGATTGACCGCAGACACCTGGGTGAAGCACCACAATCTGCACCTCGTGCACCACAAAGGCTTTCCCTCAGACACCTGGGAGAATCACCACACCATCCTCACAATCAAAAGTAACCAGGTAGTTTCTGGGAGCCACCATAGCTCTCATAACGTGTATCATGCATTGGGTATTATACCTCAATCCATTACAGCCCATACACTGAATAAGGATCCTCAAGCCATCACGGACCATACACATTACACCTATACTAGTCCATAGGATACTATATCTAGATTATATGTGTGTGAATAACCACAAGTCGTTACATCCCTCTACACACATATATGGGGAAAACTAACCGTTGTGCCTAATGGCACAAATATCTACCAAGAGAAGAGAGCGGGTCCAAAGGGGGTAGTCAGTCATTCATCCTCCCACCAAAATGTTGGGGAAAACACCCCCTCAGGGCTCAGAATCCCCGGGGTGTCAGTTGAACTTACTGACAGGGTGAAGTAGCATATAGAAACACAAAAGGTACAAAATATACTATATCTCACAACCACACTATGGTTATAACCTATTCTTAGACACAACTACAGCTAACGTCTCTCAGACTCTAGGATGCCAGTTCTAAGACTAGGTGTCCTATAAGCACACAACCATTTGAGGAACTTTATTAGATTACTTCATTCCCTTTTTATCAGTTTAAATTTACATTAATTAATTCATTAAACATTAATTAACCATGAAAAATTCCACATTAAAGATTCCATTAGCATCACACCCAAAATCCATTGTCCCTTCAAAAGTACAACCTCATCATTATGTTCCAGAAAACTCAAACCCCATGGGTTAACACCATTTATTCAATTATTCATTAGATAATTACTTTCCCATATTCCCAGGCATTCTAAAAAAGCATTCTATGCTACTAAACATAAGGGGGCTCAACACAGTGAGTAGATGTACAACCCATCGAGTCTTTGTCACCTATATCAAGAGTGTAGACCCATTCCCCCTTGAGAAGCTAAACACAGAAAGCACGTGGCATACCCCGTGTGTCTTCGCCTCTTTCAGGAGAAGGGTAAACAAGACCAGCTTCCTTGAGCAGTGGGGAAAAGTAAAGCAGATAAATAACCAAAGAACCAGAAAGCAACCAACAATCACATTCATCCCATTCCATCAACCTCGGTGTCCTCCACAACACCTGCATGCATAAACCGATGCATCTCGCCACTCTAGGTGTCATCTGTTGCCACAACCAAAAGGGCTATATGCCCCCACATATCACAACAACCATCCAGGATCACATCACAGCACAAGCAGCAGGAAAGCAAACATCACGTCAATTGGGCTCTTGGCCCTTTAAAAATCAAGAGGGTAACTCAGAACCCTTCAAGAAATTATCAAACAATCAAATTCTTTAATCCAACTTGAATTAACTGTTTTATAAATCGTTGGTTCCAACATCGGGAAACCTAACCAGTAATCTATCAAAAAAAATTAAAAATGCTTACTAAGCCAATTTGATTAACATCAAATTGCAACAAGAACTGTATTTGTTTTCATGCCTCTTTATCATTATCCCAACAATTATCAATTAATCCTGGTTTACGTTCTGTACTGATTTTCATCAGGAACAAACAACTAAGCAAAGAAATCATAGATATCACACAATTTAGAAAAACAAGAGGCAATAACATACAATAGATAACAATTTATTTATCCAGTTAAAAATATTTATTATGTCAATTCCATTGTCATCCATTGGGATTAAACATGCTAACACTACAGTTGCACGTAAAAGAAAGAGAAGAAATGAATCCCCTACCTCAAGGGTTTTTGATGAAAACCCCAAAAAATGAATGATGCACAAGAAATTCGGGTTGATTCTCAAAAAAACCCACCTTATATCTCTTCTCCTAGCAAGGTCAAGACCAATTCTCATCATATTTGGCATCCACACACTTATATCTACCCATAATAGGCGTAGATCTAAGAAACCGAGGGAAGTGGAGGAGTAGATTCAAGTGGATCTAAGAAACTGAACAATAACGATCAAGAAAGATCACATACCTCAAGAAATTGTCTTTGATTCACCAATAGAAGCCTTTGGATAACTTCCAAAATGCTTGGGATAGGTTCTAATACCTTCAAGGGAGGGTAATACCGAGTTATGGCTGCTTTGGAGCTAAAACAAGCAAGTTAGAGGCGAAACAGTTGAGATTAGAAATTTTAGGATCTAATTTAAGTGCCCGCAAGGTTAGTCTGCATGGTTCGACAAACCGTGTGCTAATTGTGCATTAGCTATTACCTCGACCACCATTCTCACACGGTTTGGCTGCACGGTTAGACAAACTGTGCGCCTCCCATGCGAAAGCTACTTCCTCTAAGACCAACCTCACACGGTTTGGCTGCACGGTTTAGACAAACTGTGTGCCGCCCATGCGAAAGCTATTGCCCTTTATATTTCCTTAAAAGTCCACCCAAATGCATCCCCAAGTCACCTTTACCTTCCATAACTATTCTAACACCACATTTCCTCAAAGTAATGGACTGGAGAGGTCCGTGCCATTACATCTAGAATTTCATACAAACCATTAAACCAAGATTTCAAAAAAACATTGAAAAACTAATTTATAAATCAATCATCATTTTAAGAATCCCTTAGAAAATAAAAAAGGGTCCTAAGAACCATTTTAAGAAATCTCTTTTGGAAAACTACTTTTAGAAACCACTTTGAAGAACCAAATACCATTTTGAGAGCCAAGTTTTTAAAGAATCCATACCATGAGATTTCATATATATATAAATGCATATATATATATATATATATATATATATATCTGAATGTGCTTTCATTAATAGGTTAATAGTAACTTTGACATTTCAATATATGTGTTCAATGGATACACCAAAGAAACCAACAAAGAGTACAAACTAAACCGCTTATCCAAACCAAGGGGCTCAATATAACATGGCAATAAATGTTCACAATAATCAAGAAGCAAAATAAAAAACACTTTAAACCTAAAATAAATTCATATAGGATTCTTAGAAAGTGAAATTCATCAATTTAAACAACTAAAACCTACTAAAAACCCATTTAGAAGTTTTATTAAATTCCTGGAATATGCATAAATTAATTAAAATAAATTAATAAGATAATATGATTTAACAAACTATTTTTAAAATAATTTTACATAATTTAAATAAATAATAAATTAGGGGAAACTCATATATAAATATCAAGAACAAATTGTGTGTGAAGAAAAAGAGATTACATGGAACATCCTACCTCAACCCAGGTATAGATTGAATGAAACCTCCATAAATGGAAAGAACACGACCTGATATATGATATGTACACCCTACCTCAAATAATCAAATCCCAAAAAAATCTAAACCCTTCCTTAGGTTTCATCCAAGAGAGAACTGATCCAATGGAAAGGAAGAAAAATAAGAAGAAATGAAGAGGAGAATAAGAGAGGGTCTAACCTCTTGAAGAACACCAAGAATCTGGGGAGGAAACACCCAATAATACAAGGGGTGATTGGGGTAAACCTAAGGCTCCAAATTTTTAATCCATGGATAAATCTGTAGGAAAACTCCCCATTTTTAATCTTAAACCTGAGACGGTATTTTTGGAAAATTCAAAAGAATTTATGTTCTTGGGAACTGCACATAGTTTGGATGCATAGTTTACTAAAATATACACTAACCATGTGCCCCTCACTGTAGAGAAACTTGGCCTCACATTTTTGGGTAACATGACTAAGAAACCCATGCACCAACTATGTCAAACATATCTTTCAAGGTTATAAACCTAACTACATGGTTTCTACATAGTTAGAAAAATAGTATGGGATAACTCTAAACCTTGTACAAAATCTCCAAACCATAAAAAATCTTTTGGATCAACATAAAACTCTTGGAAATGACCAAATATAAATAAAATAATGTAATTAAATGGTCGGTAGAAGTTTTTGTGTGATAATTCTTACCACCATTGTAACACCCCAGGTAAATAAAGAATATGAAATTTTTATATTTATCCCTATTTCTGAATATAATTTTAATATTAATTTAAAGGGAATACTATGCTCGATGGATTACCCAATACGCAACAACGAGTTCCTTTGAAATCTTACGTTGCACTCTAATAATAAAATAATTTTATATTAAATGGTAGTTAACACCTAGCTGTTGTAATAAGGGGAATGAGCAGAACTAACTACAAAATTATTATATATGTTTGTCAAATATTTTTCCTTTTGACAATAAATGTTAGAGGATTAAAAATGCGAATGAATCCAATTTTAAGCGTAAACATTCTAATATTCTTTAAAAGGTCGATTAACCGCCTTTTGATCGCGAACCTCTTTTAAATCCACTTTTTGACAATTTTATGTGTTATATTTGACAAAATAAAATTCTTCTTTAGAATCGGGACAACAAAATTTACTTTGTGTAAATTTTTGGTATTTTTCCGATAAAGTTCATTTTTTAATGAATAGTGAAAAATGTTGTATTTTAATTCAAAACCTCTTTTTAATATAATTTATTTATATGATTAGATTATCTTTTGAATTGGTTTTAAAGTGAAATAAAAATATATTTTTACCATTTAATCCAATAGTGGTCATTGGAATTAATTTCACTTTGAAATTGGACTTAAACTAGTGTCAATCTTTTGATATATATTGTTTCATAAAAACACGCTATTTGTTTTGACAGCGGGAATTAATTATTAAATTAATTAATGTAACTTATATGTTTTGAATTTTTTAAAATAGACATCATTTTTGAATTCGGAATATCAAATATAGCTTAGAGTGAATTTTTTGTATTTTTCTGAAAAACTTTAATTTTTGATGAATAGTGAAACCACTAAGTGGTACTTAAAAAAACTGATTTTTCGTTTAAATGAAATTTTTCCATCTATGTGTTTTGAATTTAAAAAATCTGATATATATGGTTTTCATTAGGAAGTAAAATGTGGTTCAATAGGATTAAAATAATTTTTTGGTGAATAGTAACTTTTAAGTTTTTAATCATGATTAGAGGTAATTAGTGTAGTTTAAGGTAAAAATAATGTTTTAATAATATGAAATGACCTTGACACATGTATTACCCTTATTGGATGTGTCATGGACGACCAATACAGCCCATGGGTCGATTTTTGGGACCCCATGGAGCCACTTGGGTAAGATAATGACATTAATGCCTTTTATTTAAAGTAAAGTAAAAAATGACACAAACATGTATTGTTTTACTAAAACAATTTTTAAATGGGGTTATACAAGTCATATTTTTTACTATAAATATTCATTGGAAATATAAAACAATTTCCTACATCATAGTATTTTTTTTATAATTTTTATACATTAAATAAATTAAATTATTTATGACATCATGATGATGCAGCGATTACCTCATTATTTAACGATTTAAATAAAATGAAAAGATAATGTAAAATCTAAGACCTAAACATGTCAAAAACCTATTGGATGAGTATATTTATAACCCTTATAACCTTAGACTCAAAATACATCAATGTGGGACCTTTATAATCAGAAACTCATTTGAAAATAAAGTAACATTTTATACCTTTCCAAGAGTGCCCCTCCTCTCCTCTTATAAAAGGCCCCCACATCTACCTCCTTACCCACAACTCTCAAGCCTTTGGATCGGCCAAGCTCTGATAATTTTGTCTCTCCACACCCCTCTCCTCATCCTAGAATCCTTACATTAGTCAGGAAGCTCTTCAAGAAACCCTTTTGGTTCAAACCAAAGGGAGTTACCCGATTTTAAGGTAATGTCTTCACTTGTGTTCTTTCGTTTTATTTTGCTTCTCCAACCCCCTAAAATATTTTTATTAATTTCTTTTGTAACAACTACAGTATATTCAATATACTAGGATGTTTTTATAAGAAGTATTTGAGCTAAACTTTCACACACCTACATCTAATGGTTAAAGAACATATTGTTTCTGTGGATGGTGAATTTCTGCCTCACAAAACGATGATTGTTCAATCTTCTTTTAACACCTTTAAAGGTGGACATTATGATGTAAAAATATTTATATATGATATATAATATGTTTATTTTTTCCTTATGATTCTTTATTTTTCATTTATGTCATACCTTTATGGTTTCCATTATGGGTAAACGTGATATCTTCATTTTAGGAAGTGCGGACCACCGCCCCCTCAAAGTGATTTGATCCGTTAATACCATATGTGGTATGTATAAAGGATAGATTTAATGATATTATATATGATATTATACTGTAATTATAATATACCTTTATATAATTTCTTTCCATTAAAGTATGAGATAGAAATTAAAGTAGTGTTCATGCGTACGTATGGCTTACCGTCTCCATGAACGGTGCATTTCATTTCTTATCCCCAAATGTAATGTACTATTATAAGTACATATATATAATGGATATATATAATGTATGTTACATCTAAATGATGAATATAATTCTGGAATTAAAATATACATATCTCTCATTTAGTTTTAATTCCATTAATATGACATAGAAATGAAAGTAGCATTCATGCGTACGTACGGCTTACCGTCTCCATGAACGGTGCATTTCATTTATTACCTCTAAATGATTATGTAATATTATAAATGCATGTATATACTGTATATATATATGATATATGTGGAATCTACATCATGAATATCATTCTTGAGATAATGGATATTTGACTACGTGAACAACTTGTAAATATAAGAAGTTCACTTTTGACTCAAGTACCAAATATCGACAAAACGAATGTTATTAACTTAAATGATTACATAATGTTCATAACATGGTAATAAGTGATATAAAAGGAATAATGAACTTGAAAAAGGTTCTTAATCAAGTATAAATTAACTCAATTTTATTATTCAGGACATTAAAAAATGATCGAGTCAAGTCGGGCCCGAGGTAAGGGAATCTGTCTCAATCTCCTTTCATTGAGGCATATTTTGTTTTATACACAACTTTCTTTTATACGGTGTATAAACCCATTTGACTTTTATTATTATTCAAAAGGAATATTTTTATACGAATATTTTACTAAAGGACAAAAGGGAATATTTTTTTTGTCATACGTATGCGCCGACAATGACTTCTCCACCGCCGCGACCATTATTTGAGTTTTGGCTTCCTCTACAAGCCATAACCTAAATTTTTTAAAAATAAAATGAAAAATAAATACCATGTATTAATTTTATTTTATTTTGGTATTTAAAATGGTTTTCATAATGTTTTTATTATATCAATGTGTTGTATTGATATCTTGTGATTGAAATGTGGAAATGTTATGTTTTATTTCTGCATGTTTTACGTGATACGATTATGTTATGGTTCTTGGGAATTGTTATGAAGACGGGTGGTTCCGTGCTAAACTAAGGGCGGGTGAGCCTGATATAGATCTCCAATGCATTCGGTAACGCGAAGGAGTTAAACATTAAGGTTTCTCCGAAGAGATTTAGGGAATATACTGTGATGGGTATTCCAAACGTAACCAAGAGGGTTACTCCCTACGTAAGAATGCTATGAATGCCTCAAGTTACCTTTATGTCTTATGATTTCTATGATTTATTAATGATTTGATATGCTTATGTTTTATGGGTAAAGTATGATTTAATTCTTATGTATATATGAACTCATGTTTCCTTTCCATATTTTTATAACCCTTACTGAGCTTTTTATGCTCATCCCAAGTTTTTGAAATGTTTTTCATAGGTCAAGGGAATGGTACATGATATGATGATAGTGTCAAGGAAGTGTCAAGAAAGAATATATGTTTTTTTTAAATATCTTTCTGTTGATGGGAAAAATTAATACTATCTTTTATGAAACCACTTTGTTTAAATGTGGAATGTAATGCAAGTTTTATGATATAATTCTCTAAAACTCTAAACCTAAAAAGATCTCCAATGTGTAATCTTGTAATAACTTAATATTAAGTAATTTTTAAGGCTGGGGACTTATAACCATAACCCTTTCTTCCCCTAAAAATCGATTTATTACTAAATAAAATGAAAACAATCCAAAGGAGTTAATCGAAAGAAGGAGAAAACACCTATGACCAAATCTAAAAAACAATCGCTCCTAAATGAACCGACCAAGAGTTCAATAGATATAGATACAAAGTGGGAATCTCAAAAATTTATAAATTTACTAATTATAGTGGTTAAGACCAAGAAAAACAAGACCTAAAAGGTCACAACTAGAAGTCTTAACCAAAGAGAATCAAACTAAGAGAACATTCATAAATTTCATTAAGAAACCACTCACTCTCAAAATGAGAATATAAAACCAAGAACCCAAATAAATAACACAAAATTGCACAACTAATAGATGATATAATAAGACAATTGTGAAAAATTAAAATAGAAATACTTAAAAGTATATTTAATCCCCTTTAAATATTTAGAGACTGAATAGGATATCTTCCCCAAAATATGCTTCTTATTAAATAACTTTTGGAGGTTTCCTAACTACTAACAATGGGGATTGGTCTTTGGAACATCCAAGTAAAAGGGATTATAGATCCTAAAATCACCTCTTTATAATAACATGGGATAATGATTCCTCTCTGAATAAATAGAAACTAAAAATGTTTCACTTAAAACAGGTTCCTCCAGTTTTCAATTCTCATTGGATGTGGAGCCTTCACTAACTCTAAAAGGAACATATCCACTATTCACTATGGGTTTCCCTAGAAAATATAACTCATCCAGAAAGGCCTCATTCACCAAATGTAAAATAGTATGTGACCAATAGAAATTACTTGAGCACTAAGATTTAGATGAATAACTTTCACAAATTGATGGGATTTCAAGGGATCACTTGACACAGCTTATATAGAAAAATGAATCATCTCATAGAATTGGTCAACATAACCTTTCAATATCCACTAACCTTTTTGGATACACACAAGATCTGACACCTTCTCTATATTAAACTCCTCAAAAAGGATTCACTAATATAATGTTTTCATAATGATCTCACACATCATACCAACTTGAAACTGATATAAGATGATCTTTTTACACCAATCTATACTCATCCCTTCGAACAAACCTTAAATAGTTATCACCATTATATTGTTAGGAGTTCTCAAAGACTTAAGTACTTCATAAACTACCTCATTCCACTATATTGGATATATAAAACCCAAATCACCTTAACTGAGGGTAAAACCCCATAAGAAAATCAGTCCTAACACTCTATCATTATTCTGGGTGGTTTCTAAAACTAACCCACACACACACAAACCGTTACAAACCACTGAAATGATTTTGGAAGGAATGATCTAAATAAAAAAGAGAATATAAAACCAAACCAATACCAATCCAAATTTAAATAATAAGAAAATGAAATTAAATCTCAACTCTAGCTTAAAAACTTGAAAGAACCAATTGAATCCACTGAACATCATTGAAATCCACATTTGAATAAATTTTTAAAATATCACATATTAAATCTCAAAATTTTGAAATCTCACATTGAAATTTAAAACCAATTTAAATTCCTCACCAAAATATAAAATTTAAATCTCCTATTGAAATAAATTTAAAATCACACATTCCTTTACTTTTTAAAATTTATAGGTCCTCATCCATAAAATCCTCCCACTTTATTTCAAGAACCCCCCCTAACTTTGAAAACCATTCCCACCACTTTAAAATCAGGCCTCAATTTCAAAATATATTTAAAATAAAATAAATTTTCATCAATGAATCCTTAAAATATATTTGAAATAAATATAATTACATATAAAAATAACACAATAATTAAATTGGTTATTATGATTTTAACATAAAATTTTAAAATAAGGCTAGTGGTCGTTCATGGTTTGGAAACACAGATTGGTGGACCGTTAACCAACCAATAAACTGACACTATAAGGTGATAAAACTAGTTACATAATATTCACATGGTTTTAAAGGCCATGTGGGGTAACCATGTGCCTCTAATTTTTCCTTTTCATTCACCATTGAAACATTAAAAATCTCAAAAACACCCATACAACCCCAATTTAATCTTAAATTCCATCAATATAGGCCAAAAATAAATCATGAACCAAGTATGGAAATCAAAATTCAAGACACAATACCCCATAACCAATGGTAACTTGAGGCTCATGGAGTAAGATATCATGATAGTATTTATGATCCTACCTCTCGAGTTTTCATAGTTCTAATCTCTAATATACTAGACATTCCCAAATAACAAGGGTCCCTCTAATAAAATTTTATCTTGAACCATCCTTGATCATCTCTAAACTATAAACTCGAGCCAGCCTATGAAATACTCGAGGGGAATCCCCAATCTCCCTAGGACAATGAAATGCATCGATGTCATCATAAATAATCTCTAAGGAAGATATTTCCTATTCAAAAATTAATTAAAATACCACACCATGAAACTGGAACACATAAATAATTGAATATAATTAAATAAATTGAAACAAGATCTAGATGAAATAAGGACGGCTAAGTTAATATATCTATGATACATAACAAAAAAACTATACCAAATACTCGAAACAATATTCATGTGACTTATGGGTAACTATCCATATATAAAACCACTCACTCCATGAGATATCCCAAAATGGTACCTAAACATGAAAAAGAAACTGAGGTCTAATGAAATCACATAGAAAAAGTATAATATGTGCATAACTAACATCAGTAGAAAATCTCAAGAGATTCCATGTATTACTTTTTATAAAAAAAAACCCATCAATGTTAGTTTGAAATACATGTTAAAAGATACATTTTACTCTTTTAAACTGAAAAATAGTCATACACCTTTAAATTGAATATATCTTTAAAACAAAAAAAAATATTTTTAAAGAAAATATTTAAAACCTTTTCAAGTTAACTCTTTAAGAAAAAACCTTATAAACCTATTTTTAAACTACACTCAACCCACACCAAGGAAACCATATATGTATCAATAAACTGAATCCAATAAAGGTAGGAACACAATATCAAGGAATAATTAATGGGGTGAATCAAAACTAAATCATAAAAAGAGACATAAAAAAACTAGTGACATATTTGATTATAATAAGAAAGAAAACAATAGAGAATGATTAATAATGGGAAATTCATGAACATTCTTCGAGGATACCCAAGATATACTCAGTTTAGAACCATCTGTTTTCCTATCTATGAAGTTAATAGCTCTATAATAAACATGGATTCCCATAACTAGCCTTTCCAAAAGAACAAACCCCTATAGTCTCTAACAGTATAGTGGATCAGTTATATCTAATAAGGATGTATATAGAAGTGTCTCTCATCCCTTACTAAATCACCTAGGATCCCATGATGATAATAAAAATGGTTGGTGAGGTTGAAAATAAATAAATAACATCCCAATAATATATAAACACAAGTCAACTAGAATGTTTAACCCACATCCTAACATCATCCTTGAGAAACTACCCTTCAAAAAATTGGTTTTATATGGGGGCACATGAAAGTACAAAGGAAATTTTTATCATTCCAACTGAGCCTTCATGTTTATAATGAGGATAAATTGTCACGACCCGCCCTCGGGGCCAGTGCCGTGACTACCCCAAGCCCGCCTTCCATAGGCCAGGGGCTGGCGACTAGCACCAAGGCGTAAATCCCAGTAAAAAGGGGAAGGCATTGCCTTTGTAAAGTAAACAAGCACCACAGAGTAAGCAAGCGGAAGAGTAAACACTAAGTAAAAAACAGAGTACAACTTAAAGTGAGGAAAAGTAAATGGGCCAGTATACAAACCCAAACTGAAAGTAAAGTACAACTTGAAAGGGAAAATAGAAACTGTAAAGTAAAAGCCACTACACCGAGCTGTCCACTGGAAATCCCACCTAAAGGGTGGGTACAGATAGCTCCACAGCTCCTCGGGTCCCGTCGTCCGCTCCGAGTATGTCCCGCCCAGTGGTCTACCTCCAGGTACCGTCCTACTCTGCACGCCTCAACCACGATCAACGCTGTCCGTCGTCTGCAACCAACACAACGTAGAGAGGGCATAGCCCGTGCAGGGGTGAGTATAAGCTACTCAGTAGGGACCCCGAGACCCCCGAAGGTCTCCCAAAATCCACAAAGGATATACCAAAAAAGAAAGATACAATCATGAAGTAATAACCAAAACTTCTTAGGTATATTCCCATACATATACCTAAGTCATCAATTCCAATACGCTCCAACCTCCGAGCCCAAGTACAACTCAGTCCACACAGGAAAGTATACGTATTCCACACAGGAAAGCAAAATGTAATCCATACAGGATAGTACAACACAATCCACACAGGAAGGTAAACATGATTTCAGCTCACACAGGTATACTTCTTCGAGGACGATAGATATGATCATTGATCCATCTAAGTCGTCAGACCCACAAAGGATCGATAGGTACTAACCCCCGCAAAGACCCACACAGGATTGGACCCACACAGGATCTGTAGGCGCTGGTTCACACAGGACCGCTGAGCGCTGACCCACATAAGATCGGACCCACACAGGATCGGTAGCACTGATCCACACAGGATCGCTGAGTGTTGTAGTCGTCGTCGTCGAATCCACTAAGGATCTCTGCACAGTCGTCGTTGCAGTCACAGTAGCAGTCGTAGCCAGCTCTAGGGTTCCCGCACATAGCAAGCTCGTTCGTGAGGGTCCGCTCCACGAGCCGAGAGGCTGATACATCAACTGTCACAAATTCCAGAGTTGATGTATCAAAAAGTTCCGTATCGTCAACAGAAACTCAACGCAACAGACGGCGCGTCAATCGGACGCCCGGTCTGAGAGTTATTGGCTTTTTTATCCCAGGGGCCCGGTTGGATTTTAAGGAAAAACCAACCCGACCGTACTACACCTGCGTCCAAACCTTGGGAGGAGTAATCCAAAAGATCCTTCTCACTAAGAGGAACTCAACAAAGCTGACGGCACGTCAATCGGATGTCTGTAGCTCAAGATATGAGCGTTTCCGCTCCGAGGGCCCGGTTGGTTTCGTGTACAAACCAACCCGGCCGAACTCAAAGTATTCCGAAACCTTGAGTGCGATATACCGAAACGACCGTCTCTATCCAAGGATCGCATCGCCGCTGACGGCGAATCGTTTGGTGGTCCGTAGCCCGAGTTATGGGCATTTGAATCCAAACCGCTTGGTAACGGGGGTTTCGGGCCCGGGTCGTCCCGGCCCGAGCCCCCCAGTTGTCCCGAACCGGGTCGACCCACCCCGGACAGGGTCGACCCGGCCCGGAACGGCCCAGCCCGGCCCAGCGTGGCCGAAGGCCGAGCTGTTGGGAAAACGGGGGGCGCTTTCCTCCCCCCCCCCCTTGTGAAGCCGCGTCCCCCCCCCCTCATTATGTGGGTCGTTTGCTGGCCGGGGGAATTAAATTCCCCCGGTTCTTCTCCCTTTCGGCCGGCCCGACCTGGCCGGCCAGTTCTTCCTCAACGGGACCGGAAAGGCCGGTCCCCTTCTGGCTTCCGACACCGGCGGCCCGGCTGGTCGCCGGTCATCTTATTCCGCCGCGGCCTGGAACCGGCCGCGGCCTTCATCGTCTGGCGCGGTGCGACGGCACCGCGCCCCTCCGCCACGGCCCTGCTCCAACCGTGGCGCCTTCGATTTCTTTTGACGCGGCGCGACGGTGTCGCGTTCTTGAATCTCTTTTCACGGCGCGGCGCGACGGCGCCGCGCAATAATTTTCGTGTGATTCCCGCGTGGTGCGACGGCACCACGCCATCCCGTTCCATCCGCAAGGAAACAAATATGAACATAGGAGGGGGGTTCGTCCGTGTTTGTGCGGTCCGGCCCCCCTCTCGTTAAACGATAACATTTATTTGTTATCCTCGAAGTTCGATATTCTAGAATCAAGAATGGAAATAATTAAATAAACAACAACAATCCCCTACTTGATAAAAGGTGTCGCACATCGGGCGTCGCGGAAACGGCGTCGTTCCGTCAACGTTGGTGGAAGAAGCGCTCGGTGAAGTCTAGTCGAGTCGAGTCGACACTCTCAGAATACTTTGTGGGCGGCGGTGCTTCCCTTTCTTGCTCCGGTTGAAGAAGGTAGAAGGTGTTGCTTCACGTTCTTTGGAGACGTGGATCGATCTTCTTCGAGAGGTTGAAGGTCTTCTAAAAGTTCTTCTCCTCTCCTTAGTTCTCCCCACAAAGTTTATGCCAACCCAAAGAGAAGAATAGAATCTCTCATTTTAATGTTGGCAAAATGATTTCAAAAGAAATCAAACACTCAAAATAATTAATTAAGTTGGTTTAATTAATTAAATGCAAAGTGTTGGCAAGAATTTCAAAAGTTTGAAATTAAAACAACTCAACTTAATTACTAACCCAAGTTGTCAAGATTAACTAGAGAGGAGTTATTAGGAGTTTAAAGGGGAGATGAAGTGTTAGGGTTCGGGTGGGACCCACATCCACTTAACCTCCCTTGAGAGGATTAAGTGTGGTGGGGCCCACACAAACCCTAACACTTCATCTCCCCTTTAAACTCCCAATAACTCCTCTCTAGTTAATCTTGACAACTTGGGTTATTAATTAAGTTGAGTTGTTTTAATTTCAAACTTTTGAAATTCTTGCCAACACTTTGCATTTAATTAATTAAACCAACTTAATTAATTATTTTGAGTGTTTGATTTATTTTGAAATCATTTTGCCAACATTAAAATGAGAGATTCTATTCTTCTCTTTGGGTTGGCATAAAATTTGTGGGGAGAACTAAGGAGAGGAGAAGAACTTTTAGAAGACCTTCAACCTCTCGAAGAAGATCGATCCACGTCTCCAAAGAACTTGAAGAAACACCTTCTACCTTCTTCAACCGGAGCAAGGAAGGGAAGCACCGCCGCCCAAAAAGTATTCTAAGAGTGTCGACTCGACTCGACTCGACTTCACCGAGCACTTCTTCCACCAACGTTGACGGAACGACGCCGTTTCCGCGACACCCGACGTGCGACACCTTTTATCAAGTAGGGGATTGTTGTTGTTTATTTAATTATTTCCATTATTGATTCTAGAATGTCGAACTTTGAGGATAACGAATAAATGTTATCGTTTAATGAGAGGGGGGTCGGACCGCACAAACACGGCCGAACCCCCCTCCTATGTTCATATTTGTTTCCTTGCGGATGGAACGGGATGGCGTGGTGTTGTCGCACCACGCGGGAATCGCACGGCAATTATTGTGCGGCGCCGTCGCGTCGCGCCATGGAAAGAGATTCAAGAACGCGACGCCGTCGCGCCGCGTCAAAAGAAATCGAAGGCGCCGCGGCCGGAGCGGGGCCGCGGCGGAGGGGTGTGGTGCCATCGCACCGCGCCGGACGACGAAGGCCGCGGTGGAACAAGATGACCGGCGGCCAGCCGGGCCGCCGGTGTCGGAAGCCGGAAGGGGACCGGCCTTGCCGGTACCATTGAGGAAGAACCGGCCGGCCAGGTCGGGCCGGCTGGAAGGGAGAAGAACCAGGGGAATTTAATTCCCCCTGCCAGAAAACGGCCCCCCATAATGAGGGGGGGGGAGGCTTCCCAAGGGGTGGGGCAAGCGCCCCCCGTTTTCCCAACAGCTCGGCCTTCGGCCGAGCTGGCAGCGCACCCAGCACGCTGCGCCGAACCAGCTCCTGGTCGGTCCGCTAGGTCGGGCCGGGCCGGGCCGTGTCGGGCCGGGTCGACCCTGTCCGGGGTGGGTCGACCCGGTTCCGGCCAACCGGGGGGTCTCGGGCCGGGACGGCCCGGGCCCGAAACCCCCGTTACAGAGCGGTTTTGATTCAAATGCCCATAACTCGGGCTACGTACCACCAAATGACGCGTCTTCTACGGAGATGCGATCCTTGGATCGAGACAGTCATTTCGGTATATCGCACTCAAGGTTTCAGAATACTTTGAGTTCGTCCGGGTTGGTTCGTACACGAAACAAATCGGGCCCTCGGAGCGGAAACGCTCATATCTTGAGCTACGGACGTCCGATTGACGTGTCGTCAGCTTTGTTGAGTTCCACTTAGTAAGACGGATCTTTTGGAATACTCCGCCTGAGGTTTGGATGCAGGTGGAGTACGGTCGGGTTGGTTTTGCCTTAAAAACCAATCGGGCCCCTGGGACGAAAAAGCCAGTAACTCTCAGACCGGGCGTCCGATTGACGCGCCGTTTGTTGCGTTGAGTTCCTGTTGACGATACGGAACTTTTGGATACATCAACTCTGGAATTTGTGACAGTTGATGTATCAGCCTCTCGGCTCGTGGAGCGGACCCTCCCGAACGAGCTTGCTGTGTGCGGGAACCCTAGAGTTGGCTGCGACTGCTACTGTGACTGCGACGACGACTGTGCAGAGATCCTTAGTGGATTCGATGACGACGACTACAGCACTCAGCGATCCTGTGTGGATCAGTGCTACCGATCCTGTGTGGGTCCGATCCTGTGTGGGTCAGTGCTCAGCGGTCCTGTGTGAACCAGCGCCTACAGATCCTGTGTGGGTCCGATCCTGTGTGGGTCCGATCCTGTGTGGGTCTTTGCGGGGGTTAGTACCTATCGATCCTTTGTGGGTCCGATGACTTAGATAGATCAGTGATCATCTCTATCGTCCTCGAAGAAGTATACCTGTGTGAGCTGAAATCCTGTTTACCTTCCTGTGTGGATTGTGTTGTACTATCCTGTGTGGATTACATTTTGATTTCCTGTGTGGAATACGTATACTTTCCTGTGTGGACTGAGTTGTACTTGGGCTCGGAGGTTAGAGCGTATTGGAATTGATGACTTAGGTATATGTATGGGCATATACCTAAGCAGTGTCGGTTATTACTTCATGATTGTATCTTTCTTTTGTGGTATATCCTTTGTGTATTTTAGGAGACCTTCGGGGGTCTCGGGGTCCCTACTGAGTAGCTTATACTCACCCCTGTAAGGGCTATTCCCGCACTACGTTGTGTTGGTTGCAGACGACGGACAGCGTTGATCGTGGTTGAGGCGTGCAGAGTAGGACGGTACCTGGAGGTAGACCACTGGGTGGGACATACTCGGAGCGGACGACGGGACCCGAGGAGCTGTGGAGCTATCTGTACCCACCCTTCAGGTGGGATTTCCAGTGGACAGCTCGGTGTAGCGGCTTTTACTTTACAGTTGTTGTTTCCCTTTCGAGTTGTACTTTACTTTCAGTTTGGGTTTGTATACTGGCCCATTTACTTTTCCTCACTTTCAGTTGTACTCTGTTTTTACTTAGTGTTTACTCTTCTGCTTGCTTACTCTGTGGTGCTTGTTTAATTTACAAAGGCAATGCCTTCCCCTTTTTGCCGGGATTTACGCCTTGGTGCTAGTCGCCAGCCCCTGGCCTATGGAAGGCGGGCTTGGGGTAGTCACGGCACGGGCCCCGAGGGCGGGTCGTGACATAAATTTTTTTCAAAAATCCCATGAAAAACATTTTATGTCAAAGAAACTAGGAAACCACTTTTTATAAAATGTAAATTGAACCTTTAAACCAAGATTTTGAAAAAAAAACTTTGAAAAACAAATATATGAATCAATCACCATTTTTAGAATCTCTTTTAAAGTTTCAAATGTTCCTAAGAACCATTTTCAAAATTCTCTATTTGTAAATACGCTTTTAGAAACCACATTGAAGAACCAAAGAACATTTTGAGAGACAAGTTTTAAAATAAGACTTCCGAAGAGCTCCCATATATATATATACACATACACCTATATATTTATGCATGTGAATACATATATAGGTTCATAATCACATAAATATGTGTATATATATATATATATATATATATTCAGGTAAAGCACTAAAGAAACCAATAAGGAGTAAAAATTAAATCGCTAAACAAAAGTAAGTGGTTTAACATGGAAAGCCATTGAACGTTCACAATAATCAATAAACCAAATGAAATGGTACATAAAAAATATTATAATAATATAGAAGTATTATATACACAGTTTTATCAATTTAAAGAACTAAAAAAAAACTATAAACCCATTTAGTAATTTTGTCAAACACATGGAATATGCCAAAATTCATTGAAATTAATTGATAAAATAATATGATTTAATAACCTATTTGTAGACCCATTTTACACCATTTAAATAACTAATAATTTAGGGGGAATAAATTTAGAAATATCAATCTCTAATTTTTTGTAAATAAAATTATAATGCACGAAACAGCCTACCTCAACCCATGTGAGGATTGAATGATACCTCTGAAAACAGGTAGAACATGACCTGAAATATGATTCGTACACCCTAAAATCGAGAACCAAAGAACAAAACATCAATCACCTACATTGGTATTTTTATAAGATAGAACCAATCCAAGTTAAGGGAATAAAAACAAAAAGGAAGGAAGAGGAGAGTAATAGAGGGGATTACTTCTAGAAGAACACCTTGAATAAAGGGTGGAAACACCCAAAAATCCAAGGGAGGATGGAGTGGTGTGTGACTTGGAATATATATTTTTGATCTATGGCTAAATGGGGATGAAAAATCACATTTTAGTTCTTAAACATGATGGGTAATTTTGTGAAATCTCAAAAATTTAAGTTTCTGAGAATTGAAAATAGTTTGGCCACACGGCTTACACAATTATGCACCATCCATGTGCCCCTTACTCGAGAGTAATGATGAATCGTATAGTTGGGTCACATGGTTAGAAAAACTATGTGCCAACCTTTCCAAATGTCTCTTTCAAGGTTACAAACCCAACTACATGATTTCCACATGATTAGAAAAAACATAACGGCTAACCATACACCTTACACAAAATCCCCAAAACATAAAAATTTCAAATGGATAGACCCAAAGATAAAGTAAATGAAATTATATAAATAAAATAATAAAATAAAAAGGTTGGTAGAGTTCAGGTTGAAACAATGAGTTTTTTTTCTTTTGTGATGGGTTTTAAATGGCATTAATTTAGCTACTTATGTTTTAGTGGCTATATCAAAGGAGGCTTACTTTCTTGATTTTTCAACAAATGAGAAAAAAATGATTCTTCATATAAATTGATATTAAATCTATTTTAAAGTTTCAATCTATTAATTTGGAAATCGAAATTACATGTTGGATCTTGATAAATAAGCTTTAAATTTTTTACGATGTTGATTTCCAAAATATTAGGAAGTGTTATTTTTTGAAATATTGGGTGAGTTGGCCCTTTTTAGAAAATATTTAAAAACTATTACTTATTTAAGTATGATGATTTATTGATGGTTTATTAATGGTCATGTATTTAATTTAAAGACTCAAAATTCCAATTGGAATTTGGAATGTCCATTTTCAAACATTTAATAGTTAATTAGAAAATGAAATCTCATGGGACATTCCCTTTTATATGTGATTGGAATTAATGGTTCTTGAATCCCATGTAATGAATATCCATTTAGAGTTAATTTTAATTGTATTTTTATAATAAGATAAAGGGGATATTTCTATGTGGGAATTCATAGGTGAAGGTGATTTAAAAAATTGTTTATTTATATAATTATTTGGTATTATTTTACTTGAAATGTTCACCTCATTTGATATGTCATTGGAGTACCTTTTTGGATATGTGGTAAGTATAGGTTCACATGTGTACTAGTTTACAATTATTTTCTATCTAGAGGCTCTTAGTGGGAATTATTTCAATCTATGGGATGTTTCCCCTCGATTGATCTAGGTATGGTAAGACCAAGTGTTTTGGGTAGGTCGGTTGGGGTGTAATTTTTTACTGGTATGTGGACTTTGTTTCATTAATGACCATGTTATCTATATTCTATACTGTTCCCCTTGATAAACTATGATTCCATGAGAAAGTTATATTTTCTATATTGTTTATATATCTAGAAATTTATGAAATGGTATTTTGATTGCTTTCATGGTTTTCTTCAAAATTGTTTTAAATGAAATTTATGAATTATTTTGTTAAAGAAAATAAATTGTGGTTTTATTTGGAATGAAAACTCATTATTGTGAAAGTGAGGTAATTTTCAAAGGAAAACTAATGATACTTGTTTTAAATCCAAAAAATTTGAAAACCCATTTTATACCTTTATTTTACAATAAGCATCTTATGGATTTTATTTTAAAATGTTATGCATTAGGTAAGTGGTTAGAAACTTACTGGGATTTTTAGATTGGGCATATATATTACAGGTTATTAGTTATCTCAGATGTAGTTTATGTTTGTGGATATATTGGTTCTAGTTGGGTGGAGTTTCAAGAATATTTTCCTCACATGAACATAGATAATTGATTCTAGTGGTCTTGTTAGTTATTTATCCTTATTTTTAGTTGTATTGGTAATCAACCTTATATTCATTGATCTAGTGTCATGTTGGTTTATTTATTATGTTGGAGTTACTCGTTTATTTCCCTTTTGTTTTTTTATTTATGATTCTTATTATATTATTGGGAAAAATCATTCCCAATGCATTCTTGTTGATTCCCAAGTGTTTTTCGTCAGCCCGCGGGGATTGGGAATACCCTTTAGGTCTTACCACAGGCCATCTAGGGTACCTGTTCTAGGGGTGACTAGGGTTAGTTCATGAAAAATTGTTATCAAAGTCATCTAGTCTTGTTTTCTTGAAAGGTCTCATAGAAAAAATCATGGATCATCAACACTTGATAGGTGGATCATAACTAAGTGCTTGATCACTATCTTTTGTGATGAAACATAAATTTCTAGGGTTGTTTGTAAGGAGTCTTATTATTATTTATCTTGGTAGTTGTTTTGAGAATTTGGGTCTTCACCTTTTTGTTGATTTATGAGTTTTCATGAAAATAAAGAGGATATCAGGGGCATGTATCACCTGCATAGGGTTTGGAAATCAGTGTGTAGAATGTGTGAGCTATCTTACATCCATTGGAGTTATTATGGTTAGAGTAAAGTTTGCTATACCATATATTTAATCCTTACATTTTCATGAGTTTCCATGATATTTGAAATTTTCACTCTTTTTTGGAATTTGATCTATTTCCATTTTCTTTATTATTTAATTATAATGAATCATGATATCCTATGAGTGTTTGTGTTTCTTGGGGTAAAATTAAAATATAAATTTTGAATGGAAAATTTTAAAGATTTTTTGTAAATCAATAAATTTATAAAGATAAAAATTGACAATACATTCAAAATGATATTTGGTTTTTTAAAATTGTCTAAAATGTTTTGGATTTAAAAAATTTATTCTTTTTTAGAAAATTTATTAATACCTTTGTAAAAAGGGATAGTGTTAATTATTTTCAAGGTTACCACATGATGTTAAGAAAGTTCAAATGAAATATTTTAAAGGGGTTAAGTTGAAAGTACTTTTAAGAAAAAAATTTGGTTTTAACTATTTGAATGTTGGGTGTGGTTTTACAAAATATTTAAATGTTTTAAAATGGATTCTTAAAGAATTAAAGTCCTTTTTATTGAAATGGGTTTCACTAAATCTTTGGGTTAAAAAATTGAATTAATGAATGGAATTTCTTTTTTAAAAGATTTTTGATAAATCCCTCTTGGGTAAAAGTGGTGAATTTATTTTACTTATTCAAATAAATAAAGATTTGGATTTTTTTTTTCCTAGAATTTGTAAAGATTTGAATTTATGGATTGTGAAAATGGTGTATTGAGTTTTCTTATTAATTTATGTTATGCATCATGTGGTCTATGTTTTGGAATATATTTTAATGATGTTTATGTTTATTTTTTTAGAGTATGTATTTATTTAGCTTTAATTAAATATTTTTTCAATCATGATATTCATGGTAAATTTAATCAATCTACTCCAATCTTAGAGCTTAGTGTTTTTAATTTATTTTCGTAGTGTGAGGATTTTATTTGAAAGTTTAAAAACCTGAATCTAATTATTTTATTCAAGAAAAAAGATCCTCAAGAAGTAGTGGTATGGATACTAAGGTTTGAGAATATTTTCATCCAACTCAGGCTTCATGAATCACTTAAGATTATGTTTGTGACCTTCAATATAGAAGGCCCAAGTTAGAAGTGGTGGAAGTCTATTATTTGGACTAATCCATAGAAGTAAATTCTTAAATTATATTATGAACATAATTTTATCAAGTTGGTGTCATATATTCCTGATATAATTCAGATGATTACTTAATGGCTTAGTGTTTCTAGAAAGGCCTTCAACTAGACTTATCACTGGATATGTCTTATTTTATGCTTAACTTCTATGGAGTAGCGGTAAAACAAGCTATAAAATTTTAAGAGATATTTTAAATAACCCCAGAGGTGTTAGAGCTTTCTCATATTCCTAGTTGTGGTGGTGGAAGCTATAATAAAGGGAAAATGAAGTGTTCTAAGTCAGAACTAACAAGTGACGGTATGAAAAGACCATCTTATTTCTTTTAAAAAGTTCTTCTATGAGAAAAAACTTGGTTTCATATAATTTTATAAATATGGTGTAACACCATCAGATTTTAAAAATAACACTATGTTCGATAGCATATACAACACAAAACACTGAGATTAAATAAACCATGAAATATTATTATTCAAATATGATCGTTATAACCTAGCCATTGAATTGGAAGGTTTGAATAGGGTTAACCACATTATTTAAAATATGTGTAAAGGTTTTTTATAATATTTTTACTTATAATAAACAATCACTTAACTTTCAGTAAAATCATGTTATACTTCAAAAATACATTTTCTTTCAAAAGGATTTTATTTCTGATTTTGTGTGTAAGAATTATAATTAATTTATTGAAATTTTTGAAATTTATTTTATAAAATGAACATAATGTTTTAATTAATTGTATCAAAATTAAATTAGGGGTGTAATTTTGGTATTTTTTTAAAATAATTTATTTTCTAGTGAATAGTGAAAAATATCAATTTTTAAAGACTATCATTTATTTTCATTAAATCATGTAATTTAAAAGAAGAATTATATTTTTTAATTTTTATTAAATTAAAATATATTTAGTTTTATTTATAATAATTTTATTTGAATAAAAAAACATGATTTTGATATAAGTTAATTTTTATGCATAAAATGCATTTTTCTAAAAATTATTTTTGTTGTGTTTTGTGAATTTATATTAAAATTAATTTCTTCCACTTATATAAATTTAATCATGGAAAATTGATACCATATTTTTAATTAGGATTTTAAAATTTTTTAAGTAGATACATTTTATTTTTAATCATTATTAATATTAATTCTGGTAAAATTTTTCAAATTAATATATTATAAATCAAGTAATTAAGGTAAAAAATAATGTGATAATGAATAAAACTATCCCTAAAACTTGTCTTTATCTTATTGGAAATCAAAATTTCGAAATTGAATATTAAAGAATTAAAAATTTGTAAAATTATTGCCACTTTCCTTTGATTATAACATATATGATATTTTAAGTAAATATAAAGTAAAAAAATGTCACTCACTTGCTTTTAATGTCGATAATACTTTTTTGATGAGGATAAAAAGAAATTATTTTTAGTTATATATTTTTATTTAAGTTATAAATTCTATTTTTTACATGTTAATTTATTTTTATATTTTAGTGATGAAATAATTACCTTAAAATTTTATGCAACGCAAACAGATTATTTATAAAATTAATAGATTAATAAAATAAATTATTTTAAAACCTCTAAAAGTAATATTTTGTGGGTGCGTTACATTGACCCAAAAAAATTTATAGATATATATGAAATATTTTATATTTTTTAAAATTATAGATTTGTATTAAAAATTTGTCTTGATGTCTTTAAATTGAAATTAAATGAATAGTGTTAAAAATAAATTATTGATATTTTATGAAAAATAATATTTTATTAAATTATTTAAATATAATAAAAATAATGAAATAGGAAAAATATGATCATATATTGTCTAAAATTTCATCACTTTTCCATTTATGATGAAATTAATCCCATATAAGTAAAATTATAGCCCTTTAATATTAAAAAAGTTTTTACTACGGTTAAGGATAAAAAAATTAATGAAGGGGTTAAACCAAAATACAAGGTTTAAAATACCACATAAACATGTAAAAAAAATTAATTATTTCAACCATATCCTATCTTATCTTCAAAATTATGGACACATTGTTCCGTGCTCACATAAAAAAAATTATTATATTTAACTATTTTTATTAATTCCATGTGTGTCGTTTCATTCGCTATAAAAAGGTGAAACATATTCTATCTTATATACACCTCATATATCCTCTTATATTGACCAAACCATAAAAAAACATATTCTAAACATCCTTATACAATTTATGGAGGTTTTGGACTTCCTAAAAGACCAACCCTAAGTTCCTTAAGAGAAGATCTAACCATGCTCTTTCAAAGAAGCGGTAATCATCTTTATTGACTATTTAAAATTTATTTATTCTTAAAATTACTTTAAATATGTTTTAATAATCCTAAAATAATAAATCTATTATCATAAACTTTCTTATATATTATTATTATTATGATAGAACCATTTTCCATCTCTTTTCCATCCTATGAAAAGTGAAAACATTGCCCATGCATATGTATGGATTATCGTCTCTACATAATGGTGTAATTCATTTTTCATAACCACTTTACTTGGATTTTTATAATGATGGAAATAATTAATATATATATATATATATATTATTTATTAAATAAATATTCTTATGTGATTATAATATCATATATACCTTTTAAGCTTCTAATCAATTGGAAAACGATAACGTTGTGTGTGCATATGTGTGGACTACCACCTCCATGATGTGATGCAATATATTTTTCATTTCCTATTTACATATAATGAAATAAGGATAGATTTATTGAATATATATATTATATTTTTATCATTATTAACATTTTATATTTTATTTAATAATAATCAAAGTACAAGGAAAGGAACGTCCATGAAAAAACATGCATGAGAAAATAAAGCAGATATCACCCAAAACAATGATAATAATGAATGATTATTATAGAATGAGTGATAAGATGTTATAAAATTATAATATATTATCTTATAAATATTAATATGGTTATATTATGAATTATTAAAAAAAATTAAAACCATTATGCAGGAGGTTATAGCACGTTCAAATTAGGGGAAACGTGAGGTAAATGGCTTCTTAAATCAATTTCCCTTCATAGGATTATATCACTTTTTCATTCATTATATCATTAAAATATTATGTAATAAGTAAAATTTAATTGAATTATTTTATATCTATACTTTTATTTTTTGGATTAAAATTTTTCACACAAAATTAGTTCATTGATTAATTCTCACTTCAGTGATATGATCTTTGTAAAGGATTTTGTCTTAATTTCCACTCTATTGAGATAAAATTGGTATTATTAACATATTTATTTTTATATGGTGTATATAATAACCATTTTATGTATTTAAAATGAATATCTATATATTCCTGATTATTAAAGTTTCATTTCTGCTTTACTCTTTTAAGGATTTTCTATATTTTCTTCCAACTTTTCCTCTCGTTAGAACTTGAATCAAGAAAATAAATGTATAAAAGAAAATTTGAGCTTATTTATTTTTTGATTAGGTATATTTTTCATCCATGTCCATATTTATAAAAATTATTTTACAAAAGTTATTTTAATTTATTTAAAGTACATTTTATGTTACCCTCTACTTTTTAAAAGGTTTAAAATGAATATTTCTAATGTTTTATGAAATAGTCATTTTCAAAATTCTTTATTAAATATTAAAAGGAATATTCTTTTAACATATACAACTTTAATGTATTTTCCCACTACCATAACTATTTTTCACTCTTTATATTATTTTATCAATTTTAAAAGTTTTTAAAAATAAAAATATTTTAATAAATATTATTTTAATGTTTCTCATCCATTTTATTTTATTATTCAAAAGACATGAATTTATTTAAAAAGGTGTATTTATGATTAATTTAATGTCATATTTTATCTCTTATTAATTTTTTAGTCACTAAATTTATTATGAAATATTCACTTTATTATGATACTTTTTCATTGGAAAATACATTTCACTTAAATATACATCATGGATATGCTTATTTATTAAATATTATACCATTTCTATATATTTTCTTTTGCTATGAAAGTTATTAGATTTAATATAGAAAACCATGATAAATATGTATTCTTTACTCAATACGAATATTTTTTATGTGTCTAATTGTTTATGAATTGAATGATTATTCAATATATAAGGAATGTATTAAACATGATGAGATGGGTAGGGTTAGGATTATATAGCCCCTCAAGTCATCAATGGGTCCAATGGGACAAATTAGTTGTCCAAAATTATTAAATATATTTATAGTGTATACCTACCCATCAATTAAACCATCTTGGAACAAGGCATTGGACTAATTGATATCATGATGCTTGAGATCATGACATATAATATTTAGAATTTCCTTCATTGAGAATTTAGTTATTATTATCCATGAGATTATTACATCGATATTTTACATGGATTCATTTTTTTTTCTAAAATTATTGATTAAATGGATTGTGTTTGTAGTTATTTACCTTGGCATATTTATTATTCCTTATTTACTCATAACTTCCATTATAACCCTTATTTTGTTTCTTTTCACTAGGATATAATGAAGAAGAAATATTTGAATGGTTTTCAAATATGTCAAACATTTACTTTTGTTATATTTTATTTTTTATTTCCAATGTAATAGTGGATTGAAGTATATATCTAGTTTACCATGACTACTAAACTATATAGTCCATCATGATGAAATCTCTGGTATTTGGTACGAATATAATAAATTAACAACTGGCTCTAGCCTATTGGGGTCAGGGTTATTTCTACAGTTGGTATCATAGTAAGTTTAGTAGAATCCTTAGGAACTAGATTTGGGAAAACATAGATTAGGGAACATAACCCTATGAATAGATTTAAGGATAACTCTGTGTATTGGATAACATCTTAAAATTGTGTTAATATAGATATTATATTGTTTCCCACTATGATTTTTGTTACTAACACTATTCTTTTTGGTTTTATTCAATAGTTGGAACCCGAAGGAATCATGTTAACACTAAATGTGATGGGCAATGTAGTGATTATGAGAAACCAAATTGTACTGGAGTGAAAGATAGTGTGATTATTCGTAATCATTTATCATGATATATGATTAACAACCTACACCTTAACCAACTCTCAAGATCACCAAATAAAAAAAGAATATATTTTTCTAGATCTTAGGTCTTGGATACCATGGAGTAAAGAAATAAAAATTTCCTTCATGTCAAAAATATGGAAATAGAAACCCCATAGAATGTGTGCAAAGAATTTGAAATATTTTATGTGGGGAAAATAAGGGAATATATTAATGAATTTTTGAGTAAAAATGAAGATTTTGATGGATGGATATGATGTTCATCTCAAAGTACCATTTATAGTCCAATGTCTTATGTGTGAGGAATACGGGCGCTATTTGTACCAATTACCTAATCCAAGTCTTAACTCCTAGACTAAGGAAGCAACTATGTTATTCCAATCATTGAAGTGTAAGGAGTAAAGTTCTTATATATTAGGATAATGGGGTGATTTACATTGAAAAATTAAATGGGATAGTATTGGTGACCTTAGAATTGGTTAGTTATTTGATGACAAAGTTATTTAGGCCATCTTTGATGAAGTATATTATATTTTTGGATTTATGGAAGTAGTCTATGATAAGGATTATGTAAATTTTTGGAAGTATATATGTTTTCAATGGGGTTTAACTTAAAAGTTATGGATATCATTATGGTTTTATAATTTTAAGGTTTATATAAGTTCAAATTCATAAATTACGCTTTTGAGTTTTTAAGTGATGAGATCTTGAGGTAATTTGAAACTTTTACTGGGTTCTAGAATGAATAGTATATTGAGGTTTAAATAAACCTTTGGGTTATTATATGATTTTTCATAGTCTATTTTATAATTAGATATATATAATCTTGATGGTTAAAAAGTGATACATTGACAAGGCTATATTTTTAAATATATTTGTGGTTAACCTAAGGATTACCTTTCAAGTTGGTATCTAAATTTGATTCATGATATTCTGGTGAAGTTCAAAATTTATTATGTAATATATTTATTTATCATGGTGATTAATGATATTTTTAGGATGCTTTATTGGGTTAAAGTAAATGTAACATTTAGGTTTAGCATGTGGTTTAACATGAAAGCTTATTTAAAAACAATGAAATTAAATGTTATGAATATAATTTAAAAGCTATGATATCACCATTTGGGTTAAAAAAATAATTTTTAGGTTATTGAGGATAATTAGGATGTGTGTTTATTTATTTATGGAATAATCTATGTTGAACATTTACTATTATCGTGTAAATTTTGATGTAAAATGTATTATTTCTTCATATAAAAGATTATAAATTTTGGATATTATCTTACCTAGCGGTAACCATTTTAGTTTAAATTAAAATTTAAATATAGGATTAATATATTTTTATCCTTTTTTGACTTATTTAATTCATTATAATTTTATTTTAGTGATTCGAGAATGAAAAAATCATCTTGAATACCCATTGTTTGGAGAAAGGATGATATTGTGGTGGAAACTGATTAAAAGATTAAATTTTATTTGTTAAGTAACTATATTTCATTATTTTCATATTATAGATGGTAAATTAATTCCTTAACTCTATAAAAAGGTTCTTGAAACAAAAATGTTATCTTGTTACGATCATTTTTTATAATTTATGGTCTTTTCACCCATCAAAGATTTATGGTTTTGTGGTCATTAACTTTCTCCTAACCATGTTCTCAATCACTCTCTATTAGTCCTTGGGTGTTATTTTTATTCTTCAGGCCCATATTTTCACTTCCCACTAATGTTCTCCTATTTGAAAACCTAGTTTTGTGCTATTCCAAATGAATTTCGTATTTCCCTTTCCCTCTTTTAAGATGAAAATTTATTAACCTTTTTTATTGTCTCATTTTCCCACAAATAACTTTTTAGATTTCAAAACCTTGATTACCTATCATAAGTTTAAATTAAGTGGATTAAATTTAATTAATGGGGAATAATTTTTCACCCATATATTTTAAAATAACATTATGTTCAATAGTATATACAATATGCAACATCGAGCTTAAATAAACCATGAAATATTATTTTTCAAATATGACAATTATAACCTAGACGTTGAATTATCAGGTATGAATAGGGTTAAAAACATTACGAAAATATGTGTAAAGTATTTATATAATTTACTTACTAATAATAAATAAGTACTTAATTTTTAGTAAAATCATTTTATACTTCAAAGATACAATTTCTTCCAAAAGGTTTTTAATTTTAACTTTTTATATGGGAATTATAATTAATTGTTTCCAAATTATGAAATTTTATTTTATAAAATTAACACAATTTTTTAAATAGTTGTATAAAAATTAACTTAGGATAAATTTTTGGGATTTTTCTGAAATAATTGATTTTTTAGTGAATAGTGAAAAATACCAATTTTCCAAATACTATCATTTATTTTCATTAAATAAAGTAATTTAAAAGTACCATTATATTTGGATTTGGTATTATATTAACATATTATCTATTTTATTTATAATAAATTAATTTTAATTAACAATTTTCTTGATTTTCATATAAGTTTATATTTATGCTTAAAATGCATTTTTCTGAAAACTATTTTTCATTATGTTTTATTAATTTATATTAAAATTAATTACTAAAAATTATAAAAATAAAATCCCAAACAATGTATATTGTATTTTGAATTAGGAGTTTCAATTTTTTTTAATAGTTTCCTTTTTATTTTTAGGCATTTTGAATAGTAATTGTGGTAAACTTTATCACGTCGGTAAAGGTTAAATTGGGTAATTGAGGTTAAAAATAATGTGATACGGCCAAAAAATCTCCTTAAAACATATATTTATCTTATTGTATAGTTTTTTTCAACCTTTAATAATAAATATTCTAAAATTTATTAATTTATTTTTACTTTTATTTGATTATAACTATTATATTATTTTAAGTAATTATAAAGTAAAGAATCTCACTCTCTTGCTTTTAATATCTAAAATATATTGTGATAGGGATAAAAAAATTAGTAACTTAAAGTTTTTTTATTTTAGGATAAATTATTTTTCATCATGATAATTTATTTTTAATTTTTAGCAATGAAATAATTACATTAAATTTTTATGCAACACTAAAAAAATAATTATTCAATTAATAGAAAAATAAATTAAATTATTTTAAAAAAATATAAAAGTAATATTTTTGGGTGAGTTGTAGTGACCCACGAATTTTATATATTTATATAAAATATTTTATATTTTTCAAAAGTATATATTCAGTTTATGTATTTTTATTGATGACTTTAATTTCAAATTAAAAGAATAGTGTCAAAAATTAAATTATTGATATTTTATGATAAATAATATTTTACTAAATTATTTAAAGTCATAAAATATTTAAACAGGAAAACTAGGATCATAAATGGTTATAAATTTCATATCTTTCTTATTTATGTGAATTTCTTACCTTATAAATAATATTATAACCCTTTAAGATTGAAAAATGTTGTTACTGTGGTTAAGGTTAAAATTGTTTAACAAAGGGGTTAAACCAAAAGATAAGGTTTAAAATTCCACATAAACTAGAAAAAATTTATTGGTTGAATTTATTTCAACCATATACTATATTATCTTTGAAATTATGGCCACATAGTTGCACTTTCACATGAAAATTAATTTATTATATTTAAATCCTTTAATTAATTCCATGTGTGTCCTTTCATTCATTATAAAAAGGTACCACCTCTCCTCTATTTTATACACAACCTAGATCCCATTATCTGGACCAAACCCTACTAAATATTCTTCTAAAAATCCATATCCAAGCTACAAAGGTACTTTTATTTGTAAAATACCAACCCTAGGTCCCTTAAGAGAATATTTAAAGGAGCTCTTTCGAAGAAGTGGTAACTGTCTTTAATGGCTCTTTCAAAATTATTCCTTCTTCAACTTCAAATAAATATATTATAACCAATATAAAATAATAACTATAGTATCATAAATATAATAATATTTAATTATGATTATGGTATAATAATTTTCCATCTCCTTTCCATCTTACTAAAAGTAAAAAAACCTCGCTTGCCCATACGTATGGATTGTTATCTCAACGTAACGGTGTAATTCATTTTTCATCACCCCTTTACTTAGATGGTTATGAAGATGTAAATAATGAATATATATTATATTTAATAAATAAATATTATTTTTTAATTCTAATATCATATATACCGTCTTACCTTCCAATCCATTAGTAAATCATAATATCGTTTGTGCGTACATGTGGACTACCACCTCCACGAATCGATGTGATCCGTTTTTCATTTCAACTTTTCATAGAAGATAATGAGGTATATTTAATGTATATATATGATATTTATATCATTATTAAAATTATGTATATTATTCAACCATAATCAAATTATAAGTATAGGAACTTTTATGACAAAACATACATGAGAAAATAAAGTAGTTTACACCCAAAACATTAATAATAATGAAAGATTGTAGACGAACAAGTAATAAGATGTTATAAAATGATAATATATGATATTATAAATATTAATATGGTTCTGATATAAATTAATAACATGTTTAAAAACATTATACATTAGATTAAATCATGTTCAACTAAGGGGAAATGTGAGTTAAAGGGTTTCTTAACTCAATTTCCTTTCATTGGGTTATATCACATCTTTATTGATTTTTTCATGCTAAGTTTATGTGAGAAGTAAACATTAATTTCTATATTTTGTATTTAAAAATTTATTGTGTTTATTTACATTTTTCACCCATAATTACTTTATTGATTAATTCTCAATTCAATGATACAATCTTTGTAAGGGATTTTATCTCAATTTCCACTCTACTGAGACATAATTGGTATTATACACCTATTTATTTTTATGTTGTGTATATATTTCCCCTTTCAGGTATTTAACACGAATATATATCTATTCATGATGATTATATTTTCATTTAAAACTTACTATTTTAAGGATCTTCCATATATTCTTTCAACTTTTCCTCTCTTTGGCACTTTAATTAAGAAAAGAAATGCTTAAAAGAAAAATACAATCTTATTTCTTTTTTGATTGAGTATATTTTTATTCCATATCCATATTTTTCATAAAAAAATTAAAAATTTCCTTTTTATTAACTCAAAGAATATTTTAATTTATCTTCTAATTTTTAAAAGTTTTAAAAGTAGTCATTAAAAATTTTCTAAAAGGGGCATTTTTGACTTTCTTAACAAAAAGTAAGAAGGAATGTTTTTTTACCGTATACGGTGTTAAGATATTTTTCCACCACCATAACTATTTTAAAATATTTATATTATTCTAAAAAAATTTATATGATTTAAAAATAAAACTATTTTAAGAAAGATTATTTTATTGTTTCTCATCTATGTTATTTTATTCTCCAAAACACATAAATTTATTTCAAAACTTATATTTCTAATGAATTTAACGTCATATTTTATATCTTATTAATTTTTTGGTTATTAACTTTATCTTGAAATATAAAATTTCTTGTGATCATTTTTCATTGAAAATTACATTTATCTTAAATATTCATCATGGATATTCTTATTTCTTAAACTATATATCATTTCTAAATATGGTTTTTTACCATGGAAGTTATTTGAATAATATAGTAAAACTTAGATAAATCCATATTATTTACTCAATAAGGATATTTTTTAATTAGGCATATTATTTATTAATTGAATTGATCATTGAATATATTATGAATTCATTGGATATGAAGTGACAGGTGTGCCTAAAAATATATAGCCCCTCGATGCATAGATAGGTCTCATGAGACAAATCAGTTGACCAAAATTATTAAATGGGTTTTCGGTGTATGACCATTGATTAAAATGTTTCCTCATAATTCCTTTTCAACATAGATACCATGATGTATGATATCATGAAATCTAATATTAATAATTTCTTTCATTGATAATTTAGTTTTTTTCATGATATTACTTTATTGATATTATCCTTGGATGCATTTCATACTCAATCTATTGATTAAATGGAATGTGTTTCCAATTATATACCTTTTCATATTTATTATACCTTATTTACTCATGATATCTTATAATTTAATCAACCATTACTGGTAATTTCAACTCATCCTTATTTTTTTCTTTTCCACGGGATATGATTAATAATAAATCTTTCAATGAGTTTCAAGGATGTCAAAATTTTACTTTTATTGTGTTTTATGATTTATTCACAATGTAATTTGGGATTCATGTATGTATCTAATTTACTGATACTACTAAAATATCTAATCATTTGTGATGAAACCTATTTTTTCTAGTACTAATGTAATAAATTAACCACTAGATCGGTGCTACTGGGGATGAGGTCCTTGGAGATAAGACATACGAGACCTTCTTATTGGTAAGATCCAAAAACTTATTGTTATTATAGTAATTTAGGTAATCTAAATAGGTTATATAGATGGTTTTATAACAATAAAGGTATATGTTAATTTATTCCTTATGAATATCCTCTAATTAAACCTTATGAACTTTATAATGATGTGGAGATCATTTATGTTTTCTTTTGATGTAATTTTTTCCTCCAATTAGACTTGTTTTGTTAGAGGTTGTGTTTTGGTTGATTTTGAAATTTCAATTATAAAATTTTGAAATTTCTTATTTCATTTATGTATTATATCTTGGTGATTTAAGAATAAGGTTTATATGGATCTCCACATGATATTTCACTAGTTTCAAGTTGCTAGTTTTTTAGAAGAGTATGATGATTTTGAATCTACAGTGTTACATGAATCGGTTTGGGAAAGGATATGGATTCCTTGGGATGATGAAACCTTTTAGGTGAATCCAATTTATTTTGTTCTCTTGTTGATCTCTTGACTATATAGTATGGGGAATTGGTTTCATTAGTAATTATTTTTCTACTTTTATTGATTTAAATTTTCTTCACTTGGTACAATTTGGATCGTGTGTTGAGCCATTTCTTTTGAATGGTTATACATAGGAAATCTTGGGTAAGTGTTAAGATGACCACGATCTAATGTTTGTTATACTATGGTGTTTTTTATGATTCACTAGGAACCAATGTTCTATAATCACATTTATGGTTTACCCTCACTTGACCTAAGGCTAAATTATTTAATTCTTATTTAGGAATGATTCATTTTGAGGAATTTAAATTTATTATCCATTTAACTCTTTCATGATTTATCATTGTGAATTTTATTGAGGTAGTAATATTTTTTGAGTCTCTTTATCCAGTGACATGTTTGAGGATTCATTAGGTTTTTGTGGGTTGTTTTTTGATGAAGTGACTGAGGAGTTGTCACATTGTTATAAAGGATGAGTAGTTATTGAAACTAACTTTGATATTATTCCATATTTGTTGAGTTTTTACCTTTTTAAATTATTTGGGAAAGGATATTAGTTTTTGAAGGAACATTTTCTTTTTGGAATTATATGGTGTGGATAGAACCATTAGTGAGTCCCTCACATCAAAGAGTTTTCCCACTCTCTTTCTTGATGATTGGAAAGATTTTTATAGTATAACAAGAATAATATCATGGTTTTCATTTTCCTTTCATGTTATTTCTTATATTTTAATTCACTAAGTTTTTCTTACCTAAACTAGTTCTTTGGTTTATTCTATGATTTCAAATGTTCCTTGTTTTATTTTGACCTAATTTTATGGATTAAACATTTTTTCATTATTTCCATAAAGTTTTTATCATATTGTATTGGTTTATTTTTTGTTATAATTTAGAATATCTTTTAGTTATAATCCTTGATAATTGAATGTTTGGTTTGGTTCTTGGGTTTATAAGAGTGGCCTTGATTTCATTTTTCTCTTGATCTTTGAGTTTCTTCTTCCTCGTGCTCAACTGTTTTCCTTGAGACTTTTTGGGGACAGGAAGTGTTATGGTGTAGATATTGTCACATAATAGTCTTTTTTATCCTTTTATCTTGTTTATTTATGGAATTTTACCTTAGTACCTTCTCTATATTAAATTTCTAAGAGTTTAGGTGGAATTAGGGGTAGACATAGTGATAGAAACTAAAAATTTTAGTATTTCACATCATGAATGGTGGTTTTACATCATGAACTACTTTGATGTATCTCTTTTCAATGTCATCTCATAGTCTTCTATTTTTTGTCTAGAGTCCTTTAATGCTATGAAATTTGGTTTCACACCACTTTTGTTCATGATAAATAACCATTAATTCAGTGAATAATGATTCACATTATGAATGTGGTCATCCTAGTTTTAATTGGGGGGGGGTTTAAAAATTTGACTCACCTCTAGGTTAACATTTTAGGGATCTTTCTCACTCTTATTAAATGCATATAACTCCAAGAAACACCTATTTGGTCTATATACTCCTCTATAGATGATCCTTTATGTCACTTCAAGTCTTGAGTTTGGTTCTTCAAGTTAAGATATCCTTTTGTGTTCACTTTTTGTTCCCTATCCCCCATCACTCTGGAAATCCATGGAGGCCGAATCTTATATTTATGGTTTTTGTTAATTAGATGTTTGGATTTATTAGGTTTCACTTATATCCCTCTTGGTTTCATAAGGTTTTGTGAGTTGTGCCATGGTGAATTACCTCTATGGTCATTGAATGTGATGATATTTGAGGTAGGTGTCCCATGCATATCCCTTTAAGATTAAATATATGATTTATTATGCTTTCATGATGGGTTTTAAATATCTTTCAATGTTTCTTCTTATATTTTTGTGGGTATATCAAAGGATACTTTCTTTCTATAGTTTAAAAAAAATAGGAAAAGGTTTTTTCCATGTGAATTGATATTAAATTTTATTCAAATGTCCAATCACTTGTTTTGGAAATTGAAATTCTTGGTAGGTTCTTGATACTTATGCTTGAATTTTTTTATGATATTGATTTCCAAAATGTTGGAAAATGTGTTATTTTTATAAATCTCAGGTGCATTGGCCCTTTTTAGAAATGACTTAAAAAATAGTACTTTTTGAAGTGTGATGATTATAAATGGTTTATTAATGGCCTTAAATTGCTCTCAAGGACTCATAATTCCAAGTGGAATTTGGAAAGGCCTATTTGATACATTTAATAGTTTATTATAAAATAAAAATCCATAGTAAATTCCATTTTATATTTGATTAGAATTAATGTTTATTGAATTAAATGTAAAGATGTTCGCTTTAGAGGGACTTTTTCATTATACTATTATGTTTGGATAAAGGGGATTTTTCTATGTGGGAATTCAAAGGTAAAGTTGAGTTAAATAATCACTAGTACAAAAAGTATTTATCGTTTTGGACTTTTCACATCGGTTATTGATAAACGACATTCAAATCCATGTATATTGATTTATCATGTCAGTTATCCTATAAAAAACATCATAAAGTAATTATACCACATTATTATATCAGTTATTCTATAACCAATGTGATAAAGAAAATGTTTTAGATCGATTATAAAATAACTGATGTTATAAAGAAAATCTCATTACTTTACCACGTTGGTTATAAAATAACCGATATAATAAATCAATTTGTCACATCGGTTTCTATGTAACTAACATGATAAATCTAATGAAAATTTCTTTATAATAATAGTTATATAATAACTGATGTGATAAATCATTTAGAATTTTATGAATTCCCATTTTGTTTCATTTGAGTGTTTTTTGATCGGGTGGAGGAAAACTCATTTCTATCTCATGCGGAAACCCTAACCTCGTTTCTTCAATCTAGTGGCATTCGACCTCATTTTTCAGCTTTGTACATCCTCATTTTCATCAGCACATTCAATCTGATCGACTCTCAACTCTCAATTAAGCCTCACACACCTCACTTTCGTTCATTCAATGTTGTGGATGCCTTAAATCTATATTTTTTATTTAATTTACTAAAATCTCACATTATCATCTTGTTTAATCTCCTCATGTTATCTCTTATATTCCCTTTACATGTATCCATGCTTCTCATGAAAATATTTCATCTCCTTTCATCATGGTGGATTATTTCTCATGGGAGTACGTCTTAGGATATACTCCCTTAACATCAAAATAAGTATGATACATACCAAATACATGGGTTAAAAATTATGGTTTCATCATGAATAAATCTATGGCTGATTATTGGCTAGGATGGGTGTTGAATTAATATATTTTCTTTAGAGGGGCCTTTTGTGTAGATTGTGGATGGCCATTCTAGGTGAGGTAATTCTACTCAATGTTAGATTATAAGAACAATATAGTAGGTCTATATGAGTTCATCTATGTCATTAAGGATTTTTCTCATTGGAATAATCACATTATTCCACACCTAATCAGTATATGTATGCCTAACATTAATACATTCCTTACAGTGAATTGATAGGTAGAAGTAAACCTATATGATGTGTATATTATTATAGGAGACTATTTTTTTCTAGATACTTACAATTTTTCATTCACCAGTCTTCTACATGGTATAATACAAAGGGAACTACTCCAATAACCAAAGTAATACTTCTTCATGAAAGTAATGCATTGGGTGAAGAAATGAACCCATGAATCGAAATCCTCTTTTATACATAAACTGAGTTATTCATTTTGTTTAATTTGAAATAGCAGTAAATGAGGATGACCCTAATCTACTGAACTCATAAGACCCATGGCCTTACGGGTGGTTATTGGCTGAAAACATATGAGGGTCTCTATAGTGATTGGGATTGGGGTATCACCCTTCATATCAACTAGCTAGTTAATCTAGAAACCTTAGTAGCAATGTATATCATCATGTATCTCATACTTGTATAAGAATAATTTATTATAGTATGAGTTTGGAAATTTATTATGGAATTATAGATGGAAATTTGATAATGTATTAGTATTCTACTTGTCGGCATTGAAAATATTATATTTATAGATCATGAAAATCAATATTGTGATGGCCTAGTTATGGGTATCTAGTTATTGGAAATTATTATGGTGCTAGATCAAAAACCATTTGGGGGTACAAATTGATCAACAACAAACCAATCGTGGGTTATTATTTTAGATACTGCATATAAATAATTAGTTGATTTAGGTAAATATCATTAAATTTATGAGAATTAGCATATATTTTTTATCCCCACACCAATTTCATTTTATTTCCATATGGTTCCCTAATTGAATCCATCATCAACAAAACAACTTACAACCTTGATGAGTGTGAATATCTAATATCCCAATGATTGTGTACATTAGATGCCAAAATTTATATTCTAACTATAGATCATTTTTTAAATTAATTTCATACATATCTTTTCATGATTTACTATTTATATTTAAAATTATCTTCTATTATTGTATTGAATTTTAATTATATTTTTCAAATATTCATATATTTTTTTTATATTTAAAATTTTTGTTACTTTCAAATTATGGAATATTTAAAATTAATTTAAAATTGGATTATCTTGATAAGATATATATATATATATTTGATATTTTTATAGGTAATAATGAGTTGAAGTTCGATTACGTCACTTCGAATGAGTGATGAATATGAGGAAGGTGTTGATGATTTTTTGGAAATTCTAAATGAAATGTTCTAAACAATGGAATGTTTTTATGTCCTTGCCTAAAATTTTTAAATATGAATAAGTTGAAAAGTATAGAGATCAAAGATCATTTAATTTTTCATGGTTTTAATTCGAGTTATAGCCCTTGTATTTGGCATGGTGAAACTGGGTAGAGTTTTAGATCTATTGATGATGATTCTTTGAAAGATGATAACTCTGATGAAATTGAAGAAATGATTGATGATATTAAAGTAGAGTCAATTGAGAAAGAACTAACAATTGTGCATTTATATAGTGATGTTGAAAAACCATTGTATCCTACTTGTATGGAATTTACAGTTTTATCATCAGTGTTAAGATTGATTAACTTGAAGTCGAAATATGGTTGGAGTGACAAACGTTTTATTAATTTTCTACAATTGTTGAAATATATTCTTATTAAAGATAATGATATTCTAGATTCACATTATAAAGAGAAAAATATTATTTGCCTAGTGGGATTAGGGTTTAAAAATATATATTCCTTACCAAATGATTGTGTTCTATATAGGAAGGAATATAAATTTCTGTCAAAGTTTCCTAAATATGGGACATCGCGGTATAAGTTGAAAGAAAATATACATGATGATTTAGCAATTAGAGATACCCATTCCAAGTCATTTTGGTATCTTACTATAATTCCTCATTTGAAATGTTTATTTGAAAATTCACATATTACAAAAAGGTTAAGATGGAATACAGACGAGTGGATATGTTATGGAAAATTACGGCATCTTGATGATCATCTACAGTGAAAGAAAATTGATCGGTAATTTCCTATATTCAGAAATGAAGTTAGAAATATCAGACTTAGGCTATGTATCAATGGAATGAATCCATATCGAATCATGATTATTACACATAGTTCATGATCTGTTTTATTGGTAATTTACAACTTATCTTGTGAATTTTGTATAAAGCGCAAACATTTCATGTTGAATTTAATGATCTCTAGAACAAAACAACCAAGAAATGATATTAATGTTTTATTTTCACCATTAATTTGTGATTTGGAACTCTTATGGTAGGATGGTATTAGGGTGTATGATTCTTATAAAATGGAATACTTTCAATTGCATACAATGATTATGGTCACTATAAATAACTTCCCAGCATATGGAAAATTTTTTGGATACAGTGTTAAGGGGAATAAAGCATGTCCAACTTTCAAAGAACAGGATTCATATTATCAACTGTATCATGGTAGAAAAATATTATACATAATTCATCAAAAAAAATTCTATGGATTGATCTTATAAAATATTAAAAAATGAATTAAATGGATCACAACAATTTGATATTCCTCCAAAACCTTTATCCACTGATCAGTATTTCGAAAGGGTGAAAACCTTGATGTAAAATTTAGAAAGACACATAAATCTGGTAATTATAGAAATATTTGGAAGAAATATTCAATATTTTATGAGATAACATATTGGATATATCATGAGGTGAAATATAAAATTGATTACAAGCATGTGGAGAAGAATTTCTATGACATCTTGATTGAAACATTGTTATATATTAAAGGAAATTATAAAGATGAGTTGAATACAATATTGGACTTATTTTTAATGGGAATATGTTTGGAGTTAGCTCCCACTCTTGATAGAAGGAGAGCATTTCTTCCCTCATCTTGTTATACATTATCCAAGAGGGATAAAATTATCTTTTTTTAATGTCTTCATGATATCAAAGTGTCATAGGGTTATTCTTAACATAGAAAAAATATGTCTTTAAAGGATTTTAAGTTGATAGGTATTAAATCTCATGGTTGTCACGTCATGATGCAATAACTTCTACCAGTTTCATTGTGTGAAATGTTTTCTATCCTTGTCAGAAGGACGATAATGAAGTTGTGTTATTTTTTCAATTTAATTTGTAATAAGTTGGTTGATCTGAATGATTTGAACATTTTGGAACATGAAGCAATTTATATACTTTTTCAATTGGAAATTTATTTTCCTCCATCTTTTTTTGATATAAAGGTGCATTTAATGGTTTATTTGGTTCCCAAAATAAACCATTGTAGACCTATATATCCATGTTGGATGTATATTTTTGAAAGTTATGTGAAGATATTGAAGGGATGTGTTAAAAATTCATATCAACCTAAAGCCTCCATTGTTGAAAAGTATATTTCTAAGGAGTTTGTGGAGTTTTTTACAAGATAATTCTCTATGGTTGAGCATATTGGTTTTCCTCTATCTCATCATGAATGAGTTAATTATGAGGGAAAGGGGATCCATGGATTAAAAGTCAAATATTTTTCAGGTGAATAGATAAAGAAGTTACATTTATACATCTTGAATAGCATTGATGATTCTCAACCATATATAGCATTGCATATCAATGTGTTAAAATAGTTTTATCCAAAGAATAGATATATATGGATTTTGAATGAGTGTAAAAAAACTTTTTCCATGTTTTAAAGAGACCGTTCTTGGTAGATCAGATGCATTAGAAACATTAAAATGGTTAGTGGGTGGTCCAGATTTAAATTTAATAACATGGTCTAGGTATGACATTAATGGCTATACATTTCATATGAAAAATCAGGACAACAAAAGTGTAGTTCAGAATAGTAGTGTATTAGTGTTCACATAAGCAATTCATTTTTCAAGTTCTAAAGACAAAAACCCAATTTATGCCTCAAATTCATATTATGGAGTCATTGATGAAATATGGTAGGTTTATTACATTAAATATAAAGTTACACTATTTAACTGAAAATGGTTTATCGATAAAAATAATTTCATACACGATGAATTTGAAAGACACTTGTTAATATGAATAGATTGGAATACACATATGGTCTTTTTATAATGGAAACACATGAAAAAGAGATTTTATATGTTCTTGATCAATCCGATATGAAATGGTCTATTGTTTTATAAGAAAAAAAATATGTTGGTGATGATAAACTTGAAGAATGTGTTGATTTATCTGAGATCCCTACTTCCATGAAAATATTAATAGATAATAATAATGAGTACTTCATAGAAATGGTTTTTTCCATAAGGAACGATCATGACGAAGGAATTTGGGAAAACAATCCTTTAGTAAATTCCTAATATTATAGGTAACATATTTTTATTTATCGTTTACTTTTATAAATTTCATAAAATTTTAGATGTGTTAATTTTATTTTCTTTATTAAAACACGTATTAAAACTAAAAATTTAAAATGTTTGTTTGTATTAGTTTAGTTTTGTTTAGTTTACCTTATTTACCCTTACATAACTTATCTATTTATTGATTTTTTTGAAATACAATTATTTTAATTCTAATATGTTAAATAAAAAAAAATATTTTATAAGAGTATATTGAATAGATATTTTTTGTGTAAAAAATGATTTAGTAAGTTGAACCATTTTTAATATTCCTACACCATTTTTGGATTTGTTTTCATTCATTTACATGACATTACATATATAATTATTATTGTTAGCATCTTAGTTAACTATAAAAAATATGAATAATAATGTGTTAAGTTTAATTTAGTTTGATTTTCTGTTTCATAATTTTTTATTTTTTATTTACATTAATATTGTAATAGTTGAATTTTTATATTTTTGTACTAATTTTTTGTTGCTTTGTTTTTTAGGATAATGACATATCAATCAACAGATCAACCACATACTTCTGGAGATGAGATTACTCATACCTCTGGGGAGGAATGTGCACATGCTCTTCTTGATGATCCCCATTTATATACTCCGACAAAGCCAATGAAGAGTTTGAGGGTTGGTAAACATGACAGCACACGTTTTATAAAATTATCAGTCACTTGTATCCAGGACCAAAGGATATTGGTATACTTTGATGATAATGATATTATAAGAGGTCCTAATTCAAAACAATTCAAGAGTTTTGTATCAGTTTAGGGTAAAAGAAAAATTCAGTATTTTAATAAATGATTGGAGAAGTGTTGATAAAGTAACACTATCTCAGTTGTGGAAGACCATTTTAGTAATATCATTTGTTCTTGTTTTTATAATCCTAAAATTTTTATAGTAATATATGTTTTCCCCCTTCATATCAGATAAAATATAATATACCTAACACTGGAGGAGTTAGGACAAAATTTTTATCATGGGATGCTAGAATATGAAGGGATTTCAAATCAACCCTCACATATAATTTCATTTTTAGGCATAGGTAGCATCAAAATCCATGTGATATATATCCTTTTATAGATGAAGACACATAGAATAAATTTGTTGAAAGTATAAGACAAGAATCATTTTCTGTAAGTGTAATGTAAACTTTTAGAAGTTTTTTATATATTAATGATCGTATTAATGACTTATTGTTCTTAATTTAAAAAAATAGAGGAGATCTCATCAGGAGAACCAATCTAGAAATGTATACCCTCATAATTTATCGTGGGGAGGGTATAAGTTATTAGAAGAACAAAAGATGGATGAAAATTTTCAAAAACTGAGAGTTGAGTCTTCAAGATATTGAGAGGTTTCCCCTCTATCCCCCTCAGCTAGACATGAAAAATAGAAGACATATTGGATGAGAAAAAAAAGGATAATATCTTATAGAAGAGTTGAGATTTATAGTTGAGAGGATCATAAGAAGTTTACTTTATTTATTTATTTATGTTAATTTAATTATTTATATATTTTGAATCATTGCATATTTTTTTCAAATAATTCATGTAGGATTCTCTTGAGGAGAAGAGAACACAGGGGGTCTCTATAGCTGATTTTATGAACCATATTTTATCCACAGTATTAGAAAATCCCAAACACCTGGGTCAAGTACGTGGATACCCAATGGGAGTATCAGTGAGAAAAGTGTTTCCACAATCTTCAACTTCTACAATGGAGGGTTTTTATAAAAATAATATAATCTTTGGAGTCTCAATTTCAAAATATTAATTTGATGATAGAGGATGAGATCAGAGTGTCGGTACAGTCCATGTTTATAGACATGAAAAGACAGTTTCTTACTGCACTTCCTACTCCTCTGCCTCCCCTAGTAGCTCCCTCTAATCCACCTCCATCTATAGACCCCACTCTTTATCCTACTAATGTAACCCCTCCTCTACATCTCCCCTGTTACTTTGAGTTATATGTTGATGATATTCAGTGTCATATTATTGCATATCGGATGATATTTTATATTGGACATATCATTCATCATCATTAGATAGATATAGATAATCATAGTCTTACAATACAAGATATTATAGATATATCATCTAGAGTACCGGTAGCCATAGATGAGGTGACTAAAGTTGTAAAAAGTATCAACCACTTTTTAGTTTTTCCATGTAGACTTCTACGACATATTTTATTAGAGTTGTGTGTATATTTTATCTTTTATTTAATTTTTTTATTATCTGTCTTAACATTTTAAAGTTTATATATTTATCTTTTATTTATAGGAATAATTTAAAGGTAAATAAATCTTGTATAGTCAATAAAAAACACAAAGAGCTATGACTTCAGACACGTATTCTAGTAGTATTTATAGATTGTAAAGATATTTAAATTTTTTTTGGGTGTTTATGAGATTCCAATGGAATTTGATTTTTGTGGGCATGCAATGACTATGCTGATTTTGAAAAATTATATCATGGATCTTGTAACTGGATATTTTTTGGGCAACAACACAATGTAAATTTTTCCCTATAAGTCTTAACACAAATATTTCTCTGTATTTAATTTTTTGTAAATTTATACTTGTTTTTGTTTTGTATTAGGTATCTTTATACAATGTGTAAGGAGAATGATAATATATATGGTTATGGATTTATGGACCCAAAATTAATTTCACCTATAGTGAGGACAATGAATGAAGTGGAAATAAAAGTTTATATTGCTAAAAGATTTCAAAAGAATGTAATTATTAAGTTCTAGATGTTTCCATATCTTTAAGATTAAAAAATATTTATCTCAAAAAAATTATATATTTGTAAGATAATAACCACTAACATTAAATTTTATTTTATATCAATAAAAATTAGATGTTAGGTGTTTTTTCTCAAGGTAGAATACACTTTAATGGTTACGTTCTATCCATGGTGAAGTGTGACAAAATTTTAAGGATGTATTGAAAATGTAAGTTTGAATTTATTAATACATGTTTATATTATAATGAATTTTAAATTTATTTCATTGTCAATATTTTATGATAGGGGGTGAAATTCCTTTCAAGAGACCACAAATAAAAATAACTCTAAGATCAAATATGTAAATTTAAAGGTGAATTTTCATTTATAATTAGTACATTTTGAATATATTACATAAAAATGTTATTTTGAATTAACAAAATTGTTTAAAAAAAATTTCATGAACAATAAGGCATCAAAGAATGCAGATATTATGTATTAATATTTATGTATGAAATAATTTCAACTAGAACGGTTACAAAGTTCAATAAAGTTAGATTTATTTATGGACTATTCCTTAATATTTCATTTTTTATTCATAATACATGTTAAATAATTTCCTTTTAATTTTTAGATTTTTTATGAATCTCTTCCTTATAGTGAAAAAGAGATCACACACATAAAAGTGGAATGGGAAAATCATTTTATAGGTTTGGTTGTATTTTAGTTTGTTTTTACTAAATATTATAATTTTGAATTTTGTAAGGATTAATTTATTTCTAGTTGTTATGTTATTGCTTCTGTTTTTTTGGTTTTTTAGTCAGTTGTGGAGAGGAAGGTTAAAAATATATATTTTAAAAAATATATATTTTTCACATCGATTATTTAATAACCAATGTGTAAAACCATCTATGTATGGTTTTCCACATCGGTTATCAAATAACCATTGTGAAAAAGCATTTATCCCATCTATTTTTCATGTTCGTTATTAAATAACTGACATGAAAAATTATATTTCATGTTGATTATATAATAAATATAATGAAACATCCTTTATTCTTTTGGTTTTTTGTGTCGGTTATTAAATAACCGATGTGAAAAAACCATTCTAAATGGTTTTTTATGTCGATTACAAAATAACCGATATAAGAAAAATTGATGATTCATTTACAACATCTATTTTTTTAAGTGATGTTAGATATATATTTATAATGTATCATTTAATAATAGCTTCGTATAACTAATGTAAAAAAGTAAAAAACCCAACTTGAAAAATAATTTATACGCTAGTGAATTGTTTCCTAGTATGATTATATGATATGATTTTACTTGAAATGATCACATCCTTTCATATATCATTAGAATACTTTTTTAGATTGGTGGGAAGTATAAGAACACTAATTCACTAATTTAAAGTTATGACCTAGCTATTGGCTCTAGGTGGGACTTAGGAAAACCTATGGGATGTTTCCCCACTATTATTATAATAATGGAAAGATCTAGTGTTTAGGTGGGTCAATTGGTGTGTAGTTTTTTACAAGGGTGTAATATTTTCTTCATTGATGGTTATATTAGATATATTATATATATTTATCATTTATCACCTCATATTCCATGATGATATTATATTTTCCAAAGTTTGGATATATCTAGATATGTTTTAAATGGTATTTTGATCTCTTTTAAGGTTTACCTTAAAACAATTTTAACTATAATTTATGAAGGATTTTGTTAAATTAAATTAATTATGCTTTTATTTAGAAATAAAACATTGTTTTTTGAAAATGGGGTGATTTTAAAAGGAAAACTAATGATGCACTTTTTAAATGAGAAAAATTTGGAAACCTATTTTATACTTCTATTTTCAAACTTTCATGTTATGGGTTTACTTTTAAAGTTTTATACATTGGGTTGGTGGGTGGTGACCTACTGGGATTTTTATCTCACACCTATATATTACAAGTTAGTAGGATTCTCAAATGTAGAATATGTTTTTGATCACTTGGTTTGGGTTTGGTGGAGGTGAAAGTATAGTTTCCTCACTTGCACATAGAGAATTTATTCAGGTGGGCTTGTTTATTTATGTCTCATTTTTCAGTTGTATCATCCATTAACATTGTATTACATGATCTTGTATTATGTTTATTTATTTATTATAATGGAGTTACTTGTTTATTTCCATTTTATTGTTTTACTTATAAAACTTACTTGTTATATTTTTGGGAGAAATAGTTCTCAATGTTTTCTTGTTGATGATCAATCGCTTGCCACCAGCCTATGGGGATTAAGAATTCTCTTATGGCCTTACTAAGGACCAACTCAAGTACCTGATATAGGGTTGAACAAGGTTGGTTTGTGATAAGTATATTAAATTAAATCCAAAAAACTTTCTCTAATGACACTTGATATAAAATGAACATACTCTGATACCACTTGTTAGGCCCATAAGGGGGTAAACCGCTACTAAGAGGGGGTGAATCATGGTTTCCAAACACCAAATATTAAGTACATATTCCCATAATTGATTAGTATATATGATAAATGAATGAAAAAAAATTAATGGATATAGATGGAGAGAAATAATATACCCAACAGAGGAGTTTTTTCAAGGTTTTTTCACTCTTGTTATAGAGTGGATAATCCATAGTGAAGAATAGTTGCAATCATACTATTAATATTCTTATCTTATTATCAATAAGAAAAAAGGAATAGATAATAAATATGGTCATGAAATATAATTATAAAAAATATCTAGATTAGTGTTAAAAAATCAACCAAAATTGTCTTCCCCTCCTCAATTAGATCTAGAATTTGGATCTAGTGTACAATATTGTTCTTCTCCTAGGTCCCAACCAAAATCACCTTATAATTCTCTCTCTAATGTATGGTCAATTATCTCAAAGTTTTATCACACATTTATCAAGTTGTATAACCTCATATATATATATATAATGCATGAATCATAACAAGTAAATGTGCATTGAAGTGTGATAGTAGGACTCAAAATATATGGATTGAGGATACATAAAAATCAGTCCTTCATTGTGGTATGATTGGATGCATTATCATGTGGTATTTGTATCAACTCAGACCTATAGAGGACCAATTTTTCCATGTAATATTACCCTATGGTGTGAGGAAACATCCATATAATACAAATAAACTCAAATATATCATTGGTTGGTTCTCTATAATGTGAATTACTCAATTGTGGTCTGTTGTGCTAGATTGTGAAGTGGTGACTTTAGTTACCATGAATAACCCCACACAAAGTTTTCATGGGCTCGTATTGTAGTGTGAACCTTACCTAGTTACTCCTAACAGTGTACTTTTCAAAGGAAAATGTATGGGGATATTACATGGTGTGTTTGAGTAAGAGTAAAACCATTCTTCTATTCCACTACATTTCACTATTAAAAGTGGACTATATTGATTTTCTTCAACTTAGGAAATCTTTATTTATTTGAATCACATCAGTTTCAATCAGATTACAACTCATCCATGAGAATATTTTTAATAAAAATGACATTAAAAGATTTTCAAGACTCGTAAATAAATTATATTAGGAAATAATTCATATAATTCTACCAAGATAAAAGTTATATAAACAACACAACATAGGATATAATGATATTTGTTAGAGTATTATAACTCTTGGTGTAAATATCAACACTATATTGATCATGTCTCAATTGAGATCAACTCACAGCTCCCCCTTTATCAATAAGTTCATAAGGGATCTTTAATTCTAGGTCCCATCAATTTCCCCAATCATCTAGGGCTCTTTGGTCATTTATGTTAAACTTTTCATAATGAGAAACATGACCTAACTATCATGTCATAAGTAATTTTTGTTTAATTAATACTATACAACATACATTAAAAACTGTAAATGATGAACATTTTATATAATATACTATAAAATATTTAACCAATGTGGAATAATATAAATTCATGGCATGTGATCCATGTAATACTCATGAGTAAATAGTTTGTGTTTATAGTCATTACATATCCCATGTCACACCTTAGTCATGTTGATTCAATGACTCCTTTACATTCCTTGTTTTGAAAATCATAATATAAATATATTTGGATCTGATTTAACTTGATATTCTTTTAAGTTTACTTGTGTACAGATTAAAAATATGGTAACGTTAAATCTATAGAATCAAGTTTGAGTTGAATTGTGTAAAAATATTTATAACTGATGTTTCATGCTAGATTTCATTTATTGTATGTTCGATAATTGTAGTGGAAAATATTTATATCATTAGTAGATGTTATATGATGTTGAATATATAAAAATATTTAAGTTATTGACTTTTATATCATTACAACTAAATCCATGTTTTTTATAATTCAATCATTTGAGGTGATTCTATAAATAGAACCACTAATTTATGGAATAAAAAGAGAAATATTATATGAAATATTATTGAGAGAGTTTCTAGTAATTTTTAATCTTGAAATATCTTTTTTAGGCTGATTTTAATTTTATTGGTTTTATTTTTTGATTTTTTTTCTTAGATCATACTTTTGTGAGGATATCATTACAAGTGTGCTAATTTTTCCTGTTGAAATTTTGTTTTTCTAAACATTTTATCAAGGGGATTATAGGGATAAGTTATATGTTGTTTCCTTTAGTTTGATGATGTGATTTAGGGGATATAAATATTATATAGACTATTATGGTGTCTCAGTCATTAAACACACATAATTTATAATTCTAAACATACATTTCCAATAAATAAAATCAAAGGATCCAGAGGTCTAGTGTCTTTAAAATATTAGACATACAAATAAATCAACTTTAATATAAAATATATATTTATTTAAGACTCCACATAGTGATCCTAACTCCCATAGAGCTTATAAAACCAGATAGGATATCTTGGGGAAATAAATAAGGAAAAGGGTATCTAGAAATACCAATAAGGTAATAAACATGTAAATAAAACATAACATGGGAGTAAAGAGTCATAACATGATGTCATAAAGATGATGATCATAAGTATGGATACATTTCATAAGGAAATGATATTATAAGATCATAAAAATGTAGAAAAAACATAAAAATGATATCATAAACATAATTAAAGATTAAAACACAAGAAACTCATTATAAAGTTAAGAAATACCCCCTGTGTATTAGTTTCACTCCTTATTCCCAGAAACATAGCAGACAATGTCCTATAGTGGATTAGGTTCACTCCCTGATCCCTTACATAACATATCATGAGATATAAAGCTTTAAACAATGAATTAAAGGGTTATATAATTCTTTTACCACCCATTATATGAATAAAAATAATATATATGTGTGTCACATGAGGAAAATAAACTATACAGAAATCATAAACAAGATCAAACCCATGTGAAGTGAGTGGGTTTTATAATTCTAATTCAAGGCATAACCAAAGGATAAATCATAAGGATCCATAAGATAAGAAGGCGTTAAACCATTTTATATGTCCATATTTTAAAAATAAACATCTTTATTGATAATTTATCTTTAATATACATAATTCATGAGAAGTATCTATAAAAAGAATTAATTAAAACATGCCACTTTGGTGAAGCAATTTTAAACAAGTAAAGGGTCATTTTAAAAAAGGAAATACTTTATTATATTCCATAAAACCAAAATTAAACTAATTGGGTTATCCATAAAATAATTAGGGTTATTAAAACATATTAATGGTTTAAAAAAACTTTAAGGGGTTGATTCTTGATATGATACAAGAAATCGGAAATTTCTCTTAAATTAGGTTTACGTAAAAGTGGAAATTTCGAAGGGAGCTAAAAACATGTATATCCCCAACAACGAATGGAATATTTAATTAGGTATATATTTAAGATACTTATATAAAAAGTATAATAGGTAAAAGAGAATAATATTACATAAAGTGGATAAGAGGAAAGATAACTTGTTAATGACAAGTCGTGAATGAGGTACAGAAGATCCCTCACCTCAGGTTCTAGATTCATTCTGTGCATGTAGTTAAATTCATGAATAATGAGATTAAAATAATTACATATATACTTAATAAACTTATCCAAATATATTTAATATTCCATGTTCCTTTAATTATCATTTTTTATGTATTTATAATATATTTTTCTTGCCTACATCATTTATTTTAGGTTTTTGAGGCAATTTTTTATAACTCCTTATCTAAGTTGACCAAGGTGGAAAGAATTTTAAAATAGGTTCATAGTATCTAGAATCTTAAAATTTATATGGAAATAATTTTTATATATTAAAAATATTTTTAAATCTATTCATGATGGAAGGTGATTATAAATTAAACTCATTTCTCATGGAGGCGATAATATGCACGTGTGCGCGATTAATGTTTCCATTCCTCAATTAATGTGACGAACATAAAGTGTATTATAATTTGATGTATAAGAATAATATATATATTATAGATATCATATTTATTCATACATTACATTATTTTTATCATCCATTAATGGTGGTTATGAAAAACGAAAGACGTCATTTTGTGGAGGCGGTAGTCCACGCAATGAACTAAATATGATTTTTTCTTATTGGATAGATAGGAATAAATAATACTTATTTAATTAATATAATAACATATAAGTATAATTAATATAATTATGTAATTATATTTTTATGTATATAAGATATTTTTAATAAAAATATTAAGAATAAAAATCTAATAAGGAGATAATACTTACTTTGGAGAGTCGATCTTTCCTTGGAAAACTTCTTGAAATTGAAGGGATTAGGATATTTTATTGTAACAAAGGGACTGATAAAGTGTGATTTACTTATTTTATGGGATATATGGTTAGATATTCAATGAAATTTCAAATGGTAGTTGTAACCATTGATGGGTGCAAGTGAACCCCTTTTATAAGTGAAGAAGATGACACTTTGGGAATACCCTTTACACTTCCATGATAATATTACACTATTACTTGGTCAATGGGTCCAACATTTAAAAATAAGGGATTTTAAGGTATATTTTAATCTATAAATACATAACTAATTCTTTCCACAAATTTTTTAAATATGATATAGTGGTTTTACCATTATATTTTCACATTTTACTCTTTTACTTTTAAACTAGATAACTAGCTTTTAACTAAGTGATTTTAGGTTTTATTAAAAATATAAAATAACCCATATAACCAAATTTGGTTATGTTGGAAAAAAATGTAAACTTAATTTAATATTATTCAATTTTTAAATATTTTAAAATTGACTTTTGAATCAAAATCGGTAATGTGTAGGGAAACTATTTTAGTAGAAAGATATCATCTTAACCATTATGGATTCTTAATCTTATTTATTGTTTATTGTAAATTAAATGAGTGTTAATATAGTTTTATATAGGTTTAAACATAATATTATACACATAATTTAAATTATATAAATTTTATTGATTAAATAAAATTACATTATTTTAATAAAACTATTCTTTTAAAAAAAATATTTTATCATTATTGTGGTAAATCACACTAATCTTATTAGATAATGCTTGTGTCGAAGGAGATATCTTCAGCTAGAGATAGTTTCGATTAGGGATCTAGTGAAAAAAATAGTTCTTCTTTACTTCTTGGTATCATGATTATTGGGAGGAAGAGGCTTCTCTACTACGGATCATCAAGTTGAGGCCTCAACCCTCCCAAGGAAGAAGAAAAATACAGAAACAAATAACAAGGGTGTGAGAAGACATTTCTCATTGGTGAAAGTTGATTCCTTGGAATGAATCATCTGAAAGAAATCGATATCTCATTTCAAAGATAATCAATATACTCTCATGGATCGATTCAATATCTTTAATCACTAAATCATTAGTCTATTTATTTTTCCCATAGGTGAGATTCCCTTTAAAGTGGACAATTTGAGACATAAATTATCGGTTTTTAGGGGCATCTCAAATTTGAACTGTATCCTAATTGGAAGAGGTTTTTTTCATATTTTTTCCCTTTTAAAGAATATAGGATTCATGCCTTGGGTCTCAATTAAATCACCATAAAACTAGGTATGCTCCCCATTCAATAATGTTATTATCGATTTAATACTTTCAATATTGAAAATACTCACATTCAGGTTAGGATTAAGATTCTTGGATTGAACTGGATCATGTGTCACCCATGTATCCTCTTTTACATTGAATATATAGTGGTAATCCCCATAAATATTGAAAAATTGATGGAATTCACAATATTTGGATACTTATATTGGAATCTAGTTGATTTTTACCTCAATTCTATCCTTGGAAATCTAGTTATGCTTTCTATGCTTGATGATGAGATATGATTGAAAATTAGATATGAGAATCTCATTTCATTTTGTTCAGTTGTTCGTATCATTGGTCATATAAAGGAGAATTTTAATAGGGATGTGTTCTATGGTTTCTTATCTAAGAAGGGAAACCATTATGATACTTGTAAGAAACTTTCTAGTGATGATGGAAAAGAGAATAGGCAGCAGTCGACTATAAAACACCAAAATAAGGTGGCTTATGCAGTGAAGTATGACCATATTGAGTGTGTTCCTCATAATCATGTGGTTTAATGGGTCCAAGGATATAGTTTATTAGTATTATACTACCTGTACGGTTGAAATTTTTGAAGTTAAACTAGTTATGGAGGCCATAAAGGGTTATGGACTAGACATGGCTAGTATTGATGGTGCAGGGAAGGGGCAGACCAGATCTAGTCTATCCTAGGCTAACATGGTGGATAAGGAGACCTCCTTTAAATATGTCCTTATCAGAATATATGGTGCTTGATATTTTCATACCCAATGAGATGATTATACTAATGATGAAATTGATTCCCAAGTGAAAGTTGATAAATATATTTCTTTGGAGAAGTATTTAGTGAGGGATAATGATAGAAAATCCAATAGAAAACTCAGACTTGTCTCGCCAATTACTGGTTAATATAGACATCCTTTAGTAGGGTTATTTTAGTTTCTATCTTACAAAGGTAGAAAAATAATATTGGATAATGAGGGGTTCCAATTGTTTACAAATAAGGCATCCAGTCCACATGTTTCTACCTCCAAGGTGGTGCAGGCCCTTAGTGTTCTGGTTGGAACAGAATTAGTAAGAACTATCTTTTTGGGTGATGTTACCCCATTGTAGATTGACTCTTTCAAGTTGAATATTTCTAAATATAAAAATGTGGGAAGTCCTTTCCAAATTAATTTTATGATTTAATGGAAAACACATATGATATTTTTGGCAAAGACTTAGATAAGGAATGCGTAGCATCCCACCCCATATCATTAGCTTGAGAGGGAAGAGGAATGATAATTATCCTTAAGCAATGTTCCCAAGGTGACAAAGGCTATCAATAAATAATGAGGGGTTTGATAATAAATTGGGTAATGATTTCCCCTTGAGATTAAATCAACCAACCCAACAAACCATTACAAACAAAACTACATGATTCATGTTAATATAGAAACCCAAACCATAAATTTCCAAAAGACAACCAATTTGTTCCATAAAAAATCCCCAAAACCAAAGAAACCAAACCAAAAATCAGAGTACCAAGAATAATACTACACAATAATACCCCAAATAACTAGGACACCCTCCATATCTCCACACCAATCTCCATGCTCCACACACCACAACATCACAAATGCATCAAGTCAAACTACTGGAAAAATGAGATGCTTTACTCATACCTGTGTCTCGAAATATAGCATCTGAAAAAGCACCTAAGTACCAAATTAGGGGTGAGTATAAATACCTAGTAATATTTCCCTAAATTACTTCCTTACACACACCACTAGGATATAACCGTTATCACATTTATATAAAATAGTTTATATAAAATATTAAATAGTTCAATAATTTCAATAAACCAAACACACAATTACCAAGACACCATACCCAAACCATGAAACCCAAGGGAAATCCAAAAACATGTCCCATAATCCACTTCACCAATTCATATTAGCACAAAAAATTTCTTCTGGAAAATAAACACACAACAAGGAAGCCAAAACGATGGAGCTTATGTCCAGCCCGTTCACCCATTTCCAACTAGTGGTGCTTCCCAACCACTATCCATAATGGTGGATCTTCCATCCACTATCCATCACATTTTATAGTGAGACTTCCTGACCACTTCCACACAACCAAACACAATCCATAACACTTAATCAACCAACATTTATAAAAGGCCAAGGCCACACAATATTCACACCATCATTTCCAACACAAGCCAATTCACTTCAATAAATCATCCATTTATTGAAAACACCCTTTAACCAACTTTCGGTTCCCAAAAAAATTTCAGTAAAAAACATGTTTATTTAAAACGATCTTTCACAAAACAATTTTTCATAATCAACCCCTAATGATTTTAAAATCAACATTTTAAAATCACACAACAAAACCCCTTTTTGCAACAATAACCCATTTTCCCCAAATCCCCCAAATTATCACCAAATGGGTTTCTAAAAATATTAGCACATCAATATCATAATTAATTTCAAGCCAAATAAATTAATTTTAACCAAAACCACTAGTTCTAACCAAGTGGAGTGGATAGAGAAGCCACCTACTACACCTTTAGGGTTCTGGAAAATTCGACCCACAAGCAACTACGCCCCAATCTGGGAAAATGCTCCACTAAAACCATTATAGATCTCATTACCAACCATAAAAAAGCCTTAAAATCAAAACCTAAGGAAAAAACCCTATATCTATACATAATGGTTTTAGATCTGGAAAATCGAGAAAGAGGGAAGAGTAGATCTAGAGAAAACCACAAAGAACTAAGCGAGGAGACTTACCGGAGAATAATTGGCTCAACCACACCATGAAAACCCTTTGATTTGCTTCCAAAACGAGTGGTAGAGCACCCCTAACACTTGAGAAGATTAAATACTGAGAGATTCTTGAATGGGAGGAAGTTTTGGTGTCTTTAGGGAAATCCTGACTAATCTTGTATTTTTAAAAATCCATTTTTATGGGATGCACGGTTAGCTCGCACGGTTAGACAAACTATGTGCTAACCGTGCACCTATTGCTATCTTAAAGGGGAATATTGTATGGCCTCCTCACATGGTCAGACAAACCATGTGCAATATGTGTGTAACCCCACTTCCCACATGGTTTCATCTCACACGATTTATCCTAACCGTGCTCAAACCGTGCATCCTTAAAAAGGCTTCCAAAACCTTTTCAAACTCTCTCAAACTCATCCAAACTCATCCCAAGAACATTAAACACATAAAAATACATAAAAAGGCTACATGCCTCAAATTTGGGGTTCTAAATTCTCCCCACCATTGGAATTTCCATCCTCGAAAATTAGAGAACCATCACTTTTCTAAAAGAGCTCGGGCCATTTCTCATCCATCTCTTTCCCCCACTCTCGAGTCTCCTCCTGAATCTGACCATGCTACCACAAAACAAAAACTAAACTAATGTTTTTACCATATAAGACTTTCTCTTTCCTATCTACAATTTTCACTGGCACGTGCACCAATGAAGCATCTGATTCTAGCCCAACATGATCCCAACAAATCACATGGTCATGATCCAGCTGATACCTTTTAAATTGCGACACATGAAACAAATTGTGCACCACACTAAACCGTGGTGAAAAATCCATATGATAATCCACCTCTCCAATATAGTCAAGTATCTCAAAGGGTTCAATATACCTTGGAGATAACTTACCCTTCTTTCCAAAATGATGATGTCCCAACCTAGGAGATATTCTCAAAAACACATGATCACCCACCTCGAATGACAAAAATCATTGAATATGGTTTGCATACAATTTTTGATGAATTTGAGCCATATAAATCCTCTTTATGATCAACATGATCTTCTCTGTAGTCTCTTGAGTAAGTCTCAGTCCAATCATTGAATTCTCATGCATTTCCACCCAACATAGTGGAGAACAACATGGACACCCATATAATGACTCGAACAGAGCCATATATATTGAAGCCTGATAACTGTTATTATAGAATAACCCCACCAACAGCAAGTGATCCTCCCATGAACCACAAAAATCCATTACACAATCCCTTAACATATCTTCCAAAGTTTGTATCGTCCTCTTGGATTGACCATCTATCAGAGGATGATATGTCGTGATCATCGTCAACTGTGTCCCAAGGGCATGCTTTAAGGATTTCCAAAAATGAGATGTAAACCTTAGATCTCTATCTAATACAATCAAAACTAGAAAACCATCCCTCTTTACCACTTTCTAGATATATATTTTGGACAGATATTCCACCGTATAAGATTAAAGAATTGGGATGAAGTGGTCCGACTTTGTGAGTCGATCCACAATCACCCATATGGAATCGTGTTTCCTAACCATTCTCGAGAGACCTATCACAATAATCCATCGCTATTTGATTATATTTCCACACTGGGATAGGTAAAAACTGCAACATGCCTACTGGTCGTTGATGCTCTTCCTTGAATTGAAAACAAGTCAAGCATCTTAAAAAACACTTCCACTTTCCTTTTCATACGAGCCCACCAAAACTGCACTTTCAACACTATATACATCTTCTGAATTCTAGGATGGAAAGTCTATCTAGAATGATTATAATATCTAAGAAGTTCCTCCTGACAATCCTCTATTACCACCATCCAATTTGAAAACACAAGATTGAATTTCCATTCATCTCCCAGCCCTCAATGGTCTCCCCAACATTGAGTTTAGACCTCATCTCCATACACTCAGAATTAGATGTCTATGCCTCTTTAACCAAACCAACCAAGTTTGGAAGCAATGAAACTAAAAATAAGACCATTATGTCACCTCGTTCCTCACATTTCAACTGCATGTTGGCTATGGCCAATGTCAAATACCACTGATCTGATGAATGTTTCACCATCGGAGCATATGATTTTCTACTTAATGTGTCTCCCACTAAATTTCCCTTACCCAGTGTGTACATTAAGTAAAAATCAAACATATGGAGTTATTAAATCCATCTCCTTTGCCTCAAGTTAAAATCTCTTTGTGATAAAATATGTTTTAAATTCTTACGATTGGTAAAGACCATGAATTTCTCACTGAAAAGATAATTATTTCATTCTTGTAAAGAATGAACCACTGTTTCCAACTCCAAATCATGTGTTCAGTAGTTCTTATCATGAAACATCAACTACTATGATCCATATGAAACCACATGATCCCTTTATATAATATCACACCCCAACCCTAATCCTGATGAATTACAATACACCACGTACCCTTTTCCTAGTTCAGGAAAAACCAAGATTGGTGCTGATGTAAGGAGACCCTTTAGCTCTTCAAAAAATTTATAACACTAATCATCCCATTTAAATTGGATATTATTCCTTGTAAAATCTTTCATTGTAGAATCCAATCGTGAGAAATCACAAACAAAACATCGATAATATCTAGCTAGCCCAAGGAATCTCCTTATCTCAAAGACGTTATTTGGCGGTTTCCAGGAGATAACAACCTCTATATTTTACGGATCAACTGAAACACCTTTCTAATAAATAACATGTCTAAGGAAACAAACCATCTATATCCAAAACTCACATTTTGACAATTTGGCATACAACTGATATTCCCTCAAGATCCCCAACACTATTGCCAAGTGCTTCTCATGCTCTATCCTTGTCCTCAAATAAACGAGTATGTCATCCACAAATACCACCATAAAAGAATACATATATCTCTGAAATATTTGATTCATTAATGCCATAAACACCGTTGGTGCATTCATTAATGCCATAAACACCGTTGGTGCATTCAATCTTGTAGAACCACTAAGATCCCCTAAACTAGTCAAACAAATAATCAATGTGTGGAAGTGGATATCGGTTCTTTATCATGGCCTGATTTAGTCTATGATAATCAACACATAGATACATAGTTTCATCTACCTTTTTAACAAAAAAACTGGTATTTCCCCTAGAGATGTACTAGTCCGGATGAGCCCTTTTTTCTCTAAATCTTCCAACTACACCTTTAATTCCCGCAATTCTATTGGTCCTATATGGTAAGATGGAAGTGAGATAGTACTAGTCCCTAGAAGGAGATAAATCATAAAATCCACTTCTCTCACAGGTGGCAACCCTAAGAATATTTAGGAAATACATCCATAAACTGATCCAAAACTACCAGAAGAACTATCTTCTCAACACCATCCACTGATTGAAATTACTAAGCCGCTAACTTATATGATATCATTCCAACCGCTGGTACCAACAAGCATGTTGCACACTACTTCTCACTCTTCTCCCCCTTAAAGAGATGTCTAATTCCATCCTCCACCACAAAACTAATCATTCATGCATAGAAATTGATGTGGGCCTTAAACATCACCAAAAAATCCATTCCTAGGATTATATCATAAGAATCCATCTCAGGCACTGAGAAATCCCAAATCAATTCAATGTCGTCCACAACTAAACAACACACTCTACAGAGGAAAGCTCGACACTCTATTTGACCAAGATGAGTTTGTAGTTGCAAAATAGAAGGCATCATTTCCATATGTAAACCCAAAAAATCAACGATGCGAGAAGAAATAAAAGAATGTGAAGCACCTTCATCAAATAAATCTTGCATCAATGTGAAATTTAACATAACTGTACCTCGCACCGTGGATGGTCCTGACTGATTATCCACCATAACCTGCTCAGCTCCAAATAACCGCTTGCTTTCCATGCTCTGATCTGCTCTTTATTTCCCTACTGAAGTTTCATGGTATTTAGAGAATCATTATGATCCACTTTGCTCTGCTGGCGAGGGGTATGCTACTGCCCCCATCCCATTGAGGCATAACACCCCTGTGACCCCTAAGGAGTGTCATAGACACCCGACCTTAGAGCAATTCAATAATAACACTACAGATGACCCATCTGTTTAAAATTAATACATGCTTGAGGTTGTGTCATGAAATCCCACTTGATGTGTTCCATAGAACCACACTGGAAACATCCCTAATTACTCTAAGGCTTCGGAGGAAGATATGTTGATCCTACTATCGGATTCTAAGCCATACTTCCACCCTGGAAATAAGTGTCCCTCTTCTGCTTAAACCCATAGTTTGAGTTCCCACTATTCCCCATGGGTACCAACATGCTTCCCTTTCCTGTAGCCCCCTATTCACCATTTCTGGGTAATCATTTCTACACAGCACTTCTATCTTAGAACTAATTTCTTGCCTAGACCCAGCTTTAAAAATTCATTCCTTAAACGATGTATTGCCTGTCACCTCGGGTGAAAACTACACCAAGTTCATAAACTTAGCCACATATTCCATTACCAATATGTTCCCTTGCTTTAAATGAAGAAATATATTGTACACTAAATTCAAAATGTATGAGGTTAGAATTGTTTATTAATCAACTCCTCAAAACCCTCCCATGTCACACTTTGGTCTGTCCCAGCTTGGACCGCCATCTTCCACCATTGAAGGGCAAGATCTTCCAACATATACATGGTTAACTTCACTTTCATCTCTGTCAGGGTTCCCAAGAATTCAAATATCCTATTCATTATGTTCATCCATGCTTCATCCCTTTTTGGCTCTGAATCACCCATATAAATGGGTGGATTCTACCTTTAAAACTGAACCGCATGATCCACATTCTTTAGTTCATCCACTTTATTCCCACTTTACATAGCTTGTAAAACTTTCACTATACTCTGCACTAGTTTATGGTTCACCTGAGGCTCAGGTGAAACCACATTTTTAGTAGCTTCCTTCGGTTGGTCTCTACAACACCTACTCATTGCCATTTCAATCAAAAAACATGCATAAGTCCTACTCACTTAACTAGAAATGGTATAAAATTTTCAAATTCAATTAAATAACAAATATCACAACCAGGTTTTCCACAAGTTCACATTTCCCATGTTGTACTATTCTGAAAAATCCACCATGTTTTGAAAATTGACCCATTTTCAAAATACCCCAAGTTTCCATGTTTCAAATCCTTCTATTTTGAAACTCAATTCATATTTTCAAAATCCATAAAGTCATACCATACCATAAATCATTATACCCCAATAAAATATGCATCCTAGTGGGAAGTAATTTCTATCATGCATGCCATGCTTATCACATTGGCTACACCCACGACAATGGGATATCCAATTTCTTACAAGTGTCTCGAAACACTTATGTACCCAAATCCTTGGTAACTATAATTTCAGCATAAAAGGGTTAGGTACATCCTTTTATGCTATACATTCCAAGTTCCAACAATCCTATGCATTGATACCATCCCGACTCAAGGAACAGGCCAAGAATGAGTGTCAACAGCAAGACCAAAAGTCAACGCCAAAGGACCAAACAACTACTCTCTCTTGAAAGCCAAGAACCAAACAAACTGATACCACTTCTAACATCATGCCCCATCCCATTGGCTTGAGAGGGAAGAGGAATACTACTTGGCATTAAGAAACATTCCTAAGGTGCCAAAGGCTGGAAATAAATACTGAGGTATTTGAGAGTAAATTGGTGAATGATTTTCCCTTGAGACGAATTCTACCAACCCAACAGACCATTACTAACAAAACTACATGATGCATGTTAACATAGAAACCCAAACCATAAATTTTCGAAACACAACCAATTTGTTCCATAACAAATCCACAAGACCAAAGCAACCAAACCAAAAATCAGAGTACCAATTGGAATACTATACAATAAGGCCCCAAAGAACTAGGACACACTTCATAGCTCCACATCAAACTCCATGCTCCATGCACCACAACATCACCAAAGCATCAAGCTGAACCACTAGCAAAATGAGATGCTTTACTCTTACCTGTGTCCTAGAATATAACATCTGTAAAAGCACCCAAGTTCCAAATTAGGGTGTGAGTACAAATACTCAGTATGTTTTCCCTCAATTAATTCCCTACACACACCACTAGGATAGAACCATTATCACATTTATATAAAACATTAAATAGTTGAATAATTTCCAATAAGCCAAACAAAACCATACCAAGCCACCGAACCCAAACCTTGAAACCCAAGGTAAATCCAAAAAAATATTAAAATACACTTCACCATTTCATATTAGCACAAAAAATTCCATCTTTCAAAGAAACACACAACAAGGCATCAAAAACGATGGAGCTTCCATCCAATCCGTTCACCCATTTCCAACTAGTGGTGCTTCCAGAAAACTATCCATAATGGTGGAACTTCCATCCAATATCCATCAACTTTTATATTGAGACTTAACATCCACTTCCACACAACCAAACACAAGACATAACACTTAATCAACCAACACGCATAAAGCACCAAATCCACACAATATGCACACCATCATTTCAACACATGCCAATTCATTTCAATAAATCATCCATTTATTGAAAACACCCATTAACCAACTTTACATGCCCAACCACATTTTAATAAACAACATATTTATTTAAAACCATCCTTTACAAAACATTTATTCATAATCAACCACTAACAATTTTAAAATCAACATTTTAAAATCACACAACAAAACCCCTTTTTGCAATAATAACCCATTTCCCCCAAAATCCCCCAAATTATCACCAAATGGGTTTCCAAAAATATTATCACATCAATATAAAAATTAATTTCAATCAAAAAAAATTAATTTTAATTAAAACCACTAGTCTTAAACAGGTGGAGTCAAGCGAGAAGCCACCTACCTTTATGGTTCAGGCGAATTCAACCAACAAGAAACTACACCCCAATTAAGGAAAACTCTCCACTAAAACCGCTCTAGATCTCATTACCTATCATCGAAAATCCATAAAATCAAAAACCAAGGCACCAAAAACCCTATATCTACACAAAACATTTGTAGATCTAGAAAACTGAGAGAGATAAAAGAGTATATTTAGAGAAAATCACAAAGAACTAAGTGAGGATACTTACAGAAGAAGAATCAGCTCAACCACACCAATAAAACCCTTATATTTTCTTACAAAATGAGTGGGAGAGCACCCCTAACACTTGATAAGAGGAAATAATTAGTGAGGATAGAATGGGAGGAATTTTGGGTGTATTTAGGGAAATCCTAACTAATCTCAAACTATTAAAGAAACCATTTTTTTGGGCCGCATGGTTAGCTCGCACGGTTAGACAAATTGTGTGCTAATTGTGCACCTAATACTATATAAAAGGGGAATCTTTCAAGGCCTCCTCACATAGTTACACAAACCATTTTAAATCTATGATTTACCCCACTTCCCGCATGAATTCATCTCGCATGGTTTCCCCTAACTGTGCTCAAATCGTGCAACCTTAAAAAGGCTTCTAAAACCTTCCAAAACCTTTCCAAACCTTCCCAAACTCTCCCAAACTTATACAAGCTCATACCAATCACTTAAAACACATAAAAAGACATAAAAAGTATACATACCTCAAACCGGGCGTGCTACAGAATGTTACAATGATAGAGTAAAAAATTTTAAAGTTAAAACTCTTATAAATTATTATGAAGGAGAAAAGATCCCTCAGGGTCTGGGGGAGGATTTAGTGGAGTGGTTTGACTCTAAAGTTGAATTATTTTTTAAAAAAAATAGATCTGGGTGTTTTTATCTATAGTAATTTCATCATAGTTCATAATTTTTTATTTTCAAACAGTCAAGGTTGTTTTAGATCCAACTCAAGGATGGGTTTCTAGGATCCTTCATATAAATATAGGATCTGCTCCATCTCAAAATAATCTTCTGAATCATCATAATATAATCATAATGAGCCTCCTAAAACTAAAATATAATATATATTTCATATCTCATCATCAAGTATAGAAATATTCTGAGATATATTGGCCCCTTTAAAGTTGTTTTTTCAAAAAATGATGTTGAAACACTACCCTAGAATATTTTTGGCATTAGATTTTTTATAAACATAATTAAAATTATTATATGGTGGTTTTTAATATCATATTTTTGAAAAATGACGTTAAAAACTTGAGTTTTAATGCCTATTTTTGATAAACCTATGTTAAAACATTTTTTGTGGTTTTTTAAAATCAGTTTTTGAAAAACCAATGTTAAAAATAAATTTTCAAATCACATAAAATTGATATTTAAATTTTTTTCATAAATCTCATTTCAAATATTTAATGATTTCTTGAAATTTATAATGTTGTGTTTCACTTTTCCAAATGTGATATATATGGTTTCACCATCCACCTTAATTAATTTTAGATAAACTCCTTTGATTTCCATCGTTGTTCCACTGGTTCTTCATTCAACGATTTCGATATGGTATTTATAATTATTCTCAAGTTATTTAATTTATTTATGATTTTTTTTTATTAATAAATATACTTGTTTAGGATGAAGAATAATTTTTCAAATTGACTTAAAAAAATGAATCATGAGATTTAAAAGATAGAGTCTAAAATACTTCATAATTCATCGTATATTTGGTTTCCTTACCATTTATTCCCTCAAAAGAAAGTTAAGTCGATAGAGACTACAACAAGCATGGATATTAATTCAAATATTTAAGTTTATTTTTCCTAATTTTAGTTTCTGTAATTTTATAATTTATCAATATTTCATTTTCTTCAAAGTGAGTAATCAACATTGAAATATTTTGAAAAAATTGACACAAATAACATTGATTATAAAAAACCATCCTTAAAAGTGACTTTTAATGTTGGTTATTCAATAACTAACATTAAAAGTGTCCTTTAACATCATTTATTGAATAAAAAACATTAAAGTTATTCTAAAATAATTATTATAAAATCAATTTTAATAATCTATGTTAAAAATATTATTTACTATGTCACTTACATTAACATCACTAAGATAACTGATGTTAAAAACTCAAAACAACAATCTTGAAACCCTTTTCTTTCACTAGTGTTTATTTAATAGTTGTTGTAGATGATAATGAATCGAAGTTAGATTAATACATGGTGAAAAATTGGAGAATATGAGAATGGTTTTAATAGTTTTTTGGAATTTTGAACAAAAATGACTCAAGAAATGGCCTATTTTTTATTCATGCATGAAATGTTTAAATATGAGAAAGTTTCAATGCATAGAAATCAAGGATCATTTAATTTCAAATGGTTTTAATCTGAGTTATTGTACTTGGATTTTTCCTGGTGAAATAGGTCGAAATTCAATATCTAATGATGATGGATATTTTAAACATCATAATTATAATAAAATTGAAGAAATTATTTTTCATATTGAAGTGGAAGAAATTGAGAAAACACAAATAATTGAGAACTTATATGGTGATACTGAAAAAATATTGTATCCAAGTTGTATGAAATTTATAGTTTTATCAACAATTTTAATATTGGTTAACTTGAAATATTGTAATGGATGATTTATAAGAGTTTTATAGAATTATTATAGTTTTTGTAAGGCATACTTCCTAAATATAATGATCTTATAGATTCAAATTATAATACGAACAAAATATTATACCTGATTGGATTTTAGCATGAGAAGATACATGTATTCCTCATTTACTATGTATTATATTGGAAGTAATGGGAATGTTTTTTAGAGTTCTCTAAATGTGAGACATCATGTGTAATTTCCCTGACCCGGTGAACACTATATTTGATGCCCTGAGTTGGGTCGTCACATGACCTAAGGCACAACTCCTCATATTCCAGAGGCTTCAGACTAGTAGTGTGGGTCTATAATGGTAAAAGTAAGAGAATATACCCTCTTATTAGATTAAAAAAATAGTAGAAACAATATAAATAGATATAATAACCAGCATTACACAAATTAATGGACAACATGCGACAAATTTCAACAAGTAACCAATAAGTACATGCTATAACAATATAATGAATATACTATATGTCAATAATTCATGTAGATAAATTCACAAAACCAAACTACCAAAATATCCTAAGCATGTACTCAAGTCCCAACCTGGTCTCGACATCCCATGCTCCAACCAAACTTCCCATGCATGAACCATACATCAGGTCCTTGTCCTAAACTTGTACCTGAAAACAAGTGACATCTACTCGGGTACCCAAGTCCTATGGCGGCCCGATAAAGTTGTGAGTACAACTCATTAGGCCACCTCCAACAGTGTCTAAATCAATAATCAGTCAGTACAATAGTGTATGAAGGTAAATAAAGAATAATAAGATAAACAGAAATTAAATCAAGTGACATTTATTAATAGGGGTCACATTAGTAACTTTCATCATTAGTCCTAGTGTTTATCCATGTTCGTCAAATTTTCTAGGTCAGATCTAGTCATATAAATTATACCTAAGGGGGTCAAGTTACCTAACTCACAAGAATAGTCATTCCAAAAAACAATATTTATTTACTTACCTTAGAGCCTCATTCCATGTGCATTACCTCACCTTGGAGCCTCAGTCCAGGTGCATTTCCACTTGCATTCATTTGGGTCATAGAATCTCAGTCTGACTCCCTAACCCATGTAATTCATTGGTGGTCCTAGTTCATCACTCTGGCCAACCTGTGGGAGGAGCCTTAGTCTAAAACCCCACACTACCATTAATACATGTACACATGATTCTTTAACCATAACGATTAAACAAATTTATCAATTACAAACATAACTCATGCTAAACAACCCACTTATAATACATGACCCAATAACAAATATATCTTTATGCCAAACTCCCCCTCATTCCATATCATCAACTGGGCACATTCGTCCTTTATTTTATTTCATAACCATTTGAACATGCCAACATAATCGTCATGGGTATTATCTAACTAACCCAAATGTTAATTCAATGAATATGGTATCAACATGCCTTTGAAACCAAATTACAATGTGAAACACATTTCAAAATACTCATTTGAAATCATATTGAAGAAACCCTTTAAAACACAAGTCATCCTCTTTGAAAACTCAAACATTCCCCAAGGCTTTTATTTTCATTTTAACCATTCAAAATTTTTAAAATAAAAGGGAGCCACACCCCCATTTCCAATTATCATTTGAAATCTCATAGGAAAACCCTTTTTCAAATCGCATTGATGCCAACGCCTCTTTTGAAAACATTTCTTACTTTCCAAACGTCATATTCATCATTTAAAAACCAAAAATGGGTAAAAAATAAAAGAAACAACATTTAAGTTATTTCAAGCCTCATAGGCATTTCAAAATTTCCAACTTGTAATTCAATTACCCCTTTGAACCAAGACTATGTACCATTTCACTATTCGTAGCCTGATCATTTTCACAATTTTCTTATATCAATGTTTACCGGCTCAATTCACCATTTCCAAGGGCATGGCATACCCCAAGGGTAGCCCTAGGTTTGTTATCACATCATTAACGAACCCAACGGGGTCCTTGAAGGGTCTCACACCTCAATATAAGGCCCAAATCACATTCTATAGTCAAATACATTTAAACTCAATAAGGAAATGCATTGTAAAAACTACATAGACTTATTAAACATCAAGACTATGGGAAAAATCTTAAAGACCACCAACATCATGTCCGTTGGAAAATGCTTGCTTAACCTCCACCCTTGATTCAAATTAAAACACCCATTAAGACCCTAACTTAGAATATTCTAGAAAAGTGAACGTTTTAGGGATTTGGAAGAATTAAAACTATTCTATAAGCCTTAATCCAAATAAAGAGAGTGAGAGGAGCGTTAGACTCACCTAGATCTTCGATTCACAACCAAATTCACTCCAAATGCCAAAGAATCAAAGGATAATCATCTCTTTCAAGTCTTTTATATTTTAGTTCATCAAAAAGATAATGGAGGAGGAAAGGGGGGAAATTTAGGTTAGAACCCTTAAAGATTAAGAGGGAAAACTGGAATTTCCCAATTTTTCTAAGGTCCCCACAGTAGGCCAAACCATGTGCGGACCATGTGGCTCCCTCTATTAAAGAGGGTCCAAGACACATGGTTTCATGGAAGAACTTGCATGATTTTTAAAACCATGTAGTAACCGTTCCTTGCCCTTTATTTTAAAGGGTTCCCAAGCTTTACAGTTTCCTAGGCTAGGTGCATGGTTTTTACTATTCTTGCGCTAACCGTGCACTGCACACTGTTTGGCTTCTTTTATCCTTCTTTCATGTCTCACACACCGAAACACTCCCAAAACATCTCATACACCCAAAAAACACTTCATTATACATAAAAAGGGAATTTTAACCAAAATTTAATTAGGGATATTTCTTTAAAAAAGGTCAGGATATTACAACCTCCTCACCTTATAACAGTTCGTCCTCGAGCCACATTCTCAAACATCACTAAGTCTCCAAGACAAGGATCGGCCCATGAGGCCCACCTAATCAACTTCCATATACCAAGTTCATCCCATACACGATTAGGTCATCATCACATTCAAACTAAATAAACTATTTTCCCCAAATAAATAACCCCCACCGTGATCCACAATTATGATATCGATGCTCCTTAAGGACTCATCCACCTCAAATTATTGTTACCAACATCAGACATAAAATAAAATTCTGGGTAACATCACTGAAGCACACCAAAAAAAGGTACTGAAAAGAACCACACTACCCTTGGAGAGCCAACCAAAACACCCTCAGTCCAATCCTCTCCACAATTAATGGCCCCAAGATGCTTGGCTCCATCTCACCCAGTTCTTTCCAAAAATATATAGAGATGACCCAAGACCGGAATTACCCAAAGGAACATCCAAATTATAACCACATTTCCTGACCTACACTGACCCACAAATCAAGGCCCAACCGCCTCACACCATATCTGAACACCCTTATCACAACCCAAGTAGAACCTTGACCTCAAGGAACTCAACTGATTGAAGCCTGAGCCGATGATTATCTCAAAACAGAAACACCAAGATGATGCTCATATGATTTAATCCAACCAGCACTACCACTCACATCATCAACTGAACAATTTCCCTCCATGGTGATTCTTTCCATAAACTTTATCTCTATAACACCACCACTAAGTGTTGGTAACTTCCACCATAAAAATTGACTGAAAAAACCTCAACTAAACTTTCATAACTTACCCGATGCATCTTCCAACTTACCGCACCCAAAAATCCATGTAAATTCCACCCAAAACTAACTTCCAACCCTTCCATCAAAACTACCTAAATTTTTCACAATTCCCTCATCCATATCTAAATAAAGGACAATATGGTTCTTCTTCAAAACTCATTCCCATTACTGGGGCACACTTATCATCCCAACATTAACTGGAGGTGGCTTATATCCCACCACATCCATTCCCTTTTACCCAACTAATCTGGGCTATCCCGGTTATCTCACTCTGTTAGCACCCAACTTCCAATGTTGGCATATCACACCTCTACCTAGACATGAAACCTTCTCATTTAAGTCATACCTCCCTCATCTTTCCACACCAGTAGAAGTCCATTTCTAACCTTTGGTGAAACTTCACCATCATAACATCCTCTACTCTGCAAACCATTTTCATTCTCTAAAACACCCACTAACACATCTACAATGAAAATACTCAAATTTCCTCTAAAACCATCCTGATCCAAAATCCATCGCTTAAATCAATCTACCGCCACATCCAAGGCCCACCTGACCTTCCCCAAGGAACCCAAACATGCACCTTATACGCTTCTCAGTGGAATCATGATTCCACCACATCCACTATACAGTTTTCTTTGTACATTCATGAATGACATACCACTCCCCACCTTAAGAGTATTGTTATCACTAATTTCCTCAACCAATTCCAACCACCATGGCTCACGCTTCTATCACAAGATGAACCTCAAAACTTGGATGTGGTTGACTTGCTTTTCCTATGAAAATAAAACCAACATCATTGCTACCCATTCTCATCTTTCGAAAATGGAACCCATGGCATTCATCGAAATATGGTCCATCTCGAGGACCCCTCTCACAACTTTTCTATGGTGTACTCCCCACCATACATATCCATATATACCATTCCATGGGAGTTTACCCCCATATGGCTCCATTTCCATTCAAAACACATTTAGGTAGTTAGAAGTAAATCCAAAACTCTCTCAGTGTACTCAAAATGATGTCAATGTATTTTACATGATTATCACTAACTAAAAGTATGCTAATAATCTGTCAATGAACACTACCCTGAACAATCCATTGACGATATCACCTCCCACCATGGGGACACCTTATCCTTCCAAAAGTCTCGGGCTCCCTTACCCACCAATATTCTCATCAAAACTCAATAACTATAACACGAATGGTATTTCCAACCAAAACTCACAACCACTTCACAAACTTGGTTATTTACATAGGAACACAATAAACCCACACTAATCCACATCCCAACTATCTTGAACATAACCCAATCTTCCCACTATGATCACATAGAATTGCAACAAGAACTTATCCCAATCCACCTATTCACCCATCCCAAATGGAATTATTCCCTTCCAACATGTTCCCATATCTAGACCTCCTAAAATAACTCAAAAAACACCATTTATTGTGAACACACATTGAATCCAACTCTATATCACATGATTCATACATCACTAGAGCTAGGACCAACACCCGCTCACTCATTTGACCATGCCTCCTAGTCCATCAACCTCATTGGAATTGAGTCATTCTCAACATCCTCATCCAAAAAACCAATCATTCATACAAACAATCTCAGTCACGCGACCACCACCACCCCGGGTGTTACTTCCATGAAAAAAGTGTCCATCCATGCTTTGGTCACCCTTTTCTTGTTAATTTGGAATTAACTTTGATTCCCTCATAAAACACCATGAAATCCTCAAGTCAAGGATCCTAATGACTTTTCCTCTTCCCAAAACTGACCTTAAAATAAACCATAAGGATTTAGATGCCTCTCTAGGGAAGAAACTAAGGCATAACCATGCACTCTTACCACACCCAATATCACCAACCATGCATTGATTCTACCTCTAAATCAACCACTCGTGATTTAGATCCCAAGGCACCTTCAACACTAGGCCAATATCCCTTTATGCTACCCTTGATTTCCCAAAACTATCAACTCATAACCACCCCTCAATTCACATTTCCAAAATCATTGACCATTCCACTTATCCCTTTAGGCTAAACCTGTAATGGGAAACATTCTCTCTATTCCACTACCAAAGTCCAAAATGTATGTCGACTTCATACACACCCAATAGCACTAGCATCCCCTATTGATCTTTCTTACAGGTCATCATAAAATATTAAATGGTACCAACCCTTAAACTAGAATCATGTTAATTATAGACCATTGTCTCTCCCTCTAATCCATATGCTCCAAACCTAAAACAACCAGATGCTCATAGTAGTCATCCTACCCTCATTCCAAATACAATGCATATAACACACCAAACAATTATTTACTCTAGGTCTCACACCAAATATACACACTCAAATACACTGGAACCATGAGATGAACACCCACTCTAGGGTCCAAAACACAACTCACATGGTCCCAATCTACAAGAGTCTCCACATTCATATTAACAGATGTCATTTAAAAACTTCAATGTCACAACCTAACCAAAGACGAAACAAGAAACATCTCATTAACTGAAACACCTAACTCATCAAGGTCTCACATCCCATAACCTGAGGTATAAAAAGTAAGGAACTCTCACAACACAAAAAACTATTATATAGGTTCATGAACCAACACAAGTGATAACTACCACTGGTGTCCCTAAAAGTTCAATCATTTCCCATCTCACTTCTTAATTAGACTTTACCATTTGAACCCATGATTTCACTTTTCAAAAATTTCCATTTTTCAATCCCAAACATTTATACTTTCAAAACCCTTTTTATTATCCCAACATTTTTAAAAATAATATCTTTATTGAAAATCACAATTTAAAACATTTACCTTTTCCAAATACAATGATTTATGAGAATCTCTATTTTAATGGGGGATGAGCTCATAAGGGGCGTCGCCTTGCTAGGGTTTCCCCTATTTTCGTCACTTGTCCCTCCCTCTTGGGTCGACCTTATCCCATCTTCAGTGCTCCTTCTCTCCGATCTTGTGGTGGTGGATCTTCTCTTAGTGGAGGAATCATGGTGACTTCTTGGGCATGGAAGCCTTGTAATTTCCCACCATTTTTGGGACTGGTCTCTCTCTTCCCACCATTTTTAGGTAGGGTTCATTTAGTGTTATAGTGAATCTTGTGATTTATGATCCAACTTCTTCTGTCTGAGAGTCGGCGTCACGGCTTCAATGTTGGATGGGAGTGTGCGGGGTGGTCATTGTGGTATCTGGGAGAGATTTTGATGGAGGCGACAGGACTTGAATATGGTATGAAGAAATATATCTTCCTCTATAGTTTGGAATTCAGGAAGCCTTCATCATGGTGATGTTTTTTCTTCCCCTTTATGTTCGATTCTCGTGATTTGGTTTTGGGTGCAGATGAACCCTACTGCGTCTTGCTTACGGACTGGGGTATAGCTTTTGAAGATTCTTGGTAGTGTCATTCTATGACAAGGTAGAGGATGGATTTTGTGTTTGGATTGTATGTTTCCTCATAGTTTTATTTGTTCTGGTTGCTGTTGGATTGAAATCTGGATGAAGGAAATGGATTGATATTTGTTTTTTCTATTTTTTGATGCTGAGTTTGAGAGTTATAGGCAGGGAAGCTCAACTTGGTGATGAAGGTTCTTTGATTCTATGGTTTTTTTTGTATTGAGGATAGATATGAGTTTTTGGTTCTTGGGGTAGATCCATTTGGATAGTGATGGAAAAATGGAATGATTTTAGACTGGATTGGAAATTCTGCTGGAACCATGGGAAATGGCTGGATCTATGATTTGTCATTTTTTCATTTGATGGTTTGTATTTTGGATGATGGATTGTTCTAGACTTTCTAAAATTAAATTCTTCAAATGTGTATTTAGATCAATTATCTTTCACTATGCATGGCTATTCAGATTTGGAAGATTGAGAGGGTATGGCCTAGCCATCAGTGCCAAGCCTATTCATTTTTTCACGGGATAGCTTACTGAGTAGCCATGCTTTGGTGGAGGCTTTCCATAATGATGTTGATACTGGGGAGGGTCATTTTTAGGAGTCTTGTTTTTAGACTGGGATATGTTTATGTCTCTATGTATTTAAATTCATGTGATGTTTTCTCATTTCTCCTTAAAAGGGGTTTTATCCAAAAAGAAATAAAAATTTAGGCCTTCGGGCCATTCAGTCAAAAAACCCAAGGATTTACATTTCTCAAAAACCTTTTAAACTGCTCTTCAACACTCATCATTTATTTAAATTTCAATATTTATACACATTTGGTTTATCATAATGTCATTCATAAGTCAATCACAGGCAACACATGGATGAACTATCTATCTAATATGCCTATCATGATGTATGAACTCACACACCCTCTCTTATCGCACCAGGACAAGAGATAAAACATCATAAATCAATAACATCACATTCATGTATGCCACCTAAGATGTATATATCAACAAACTATGAAAGTACAAAATAGAACATTATTTTCCACCCCTAAAACTTGGGTTTTCCCTCGTATGTGGGGCTACAGACACCCAAGAATGAGCTCATTACCAATCCCAAACAAGATCCTAGTCTCTTGTCTACCATTCCCAAATAGTAAGACAAAAGAAGACCCCTATGATACCACTTTGTAAAATCCTTGACCTGATGGACACCATATCTAGTGCCCCAAGCTGGGTCTTCAAATGACCTCAGGTGCACCTCCTCATATGCGAGATGCTACCAACTAGCAGTACAGGTCTATAATGGTGAAAAAAGGTGACTATACCTACTTATCATAGTAAAACCACAACAAAAACAATATCAACAGATATAATAACCAACAAGATGCAAATTAATGGAAAAAATATGAAAAAAAAACAAAAATTAACCAAGAAGCACAAGCTATAACAATATGATGAATACACTACTTGTCAAGAATTAATACAAATAAAGTCCCAAAACTAATCTACCAAAAGATCTCAAGCACGGACCCAAGTCCCAACCGGGTCCCAGTATCCCATGCTCCAACCAAACATCCCATGCAAGAACCAAACACCATGCCCATATCCTGAACTCATACCTGAAAACAATTGACATCTACTCAGGTACCCAAGTGTCGTTGAGGCTTAAGAAGGGTGTGAGTATAATTCAATAGGCCACCACCAATGGTGTCTAAATTAATAACCAGTCAGTACAATATTGTATGCAGGTGCATAAATAATAACAAGATAAATAGAAAATAAATTAGGTTCCATTTATTAACTGGGGTCACATTAGTCCCTTTCATCTTTAGTCCTAGGGGTTATCCATGATCATCAAATTCACTACGATCAAATATAGTCATATAAATTATGCCTAAGGGGTTAAAGTTCCATAAATCACAATAATAATCATTCCACAAAATAATATTCATTTACTTACCTTGGTGCCTCATTCTAGGTGAATTACCTCACATTGAAGCCTCAATCCAGGTGCATTACCTCACCTTTGAGCCTCAGTCCAGGTGAATTACCTCACCTTGGAGCCTCATTCTAGATGCATTACCACTTGCATTCGTTAGGGGTGTATAGTATCAGTATGAATCCCTAATCGATGAAATAAATTGGTGGGCCTAGAGAATCATTCTAGCCGACCTATGGGAGGAGCCTTAATCCAAAACCCCACACTACCATTAATCCATGTGCATGTGCTTAATTAACTATAATGATTAAATACATTTATCATTTACAAACATAACTCATGATACTCAACCCACATACTTGACATGACCCATTAACACATATCTATTTATGCCAAACACCCCATCATTACATATCCTCAATTGGGAACATTTTTCATTTAGTTCATTTTATAACCATGTTAACGTTAAAATGTAATCACCATGGGTCTTATCTCACTAAACCAAATATTAATTCAATGACTATAGTCCTGATGGACCTTTAAAACCAAATCATGGTGTGAAACACAATTCAAAATAATCATTTTAAATCATATTGAAGACACCCTTTAAAACACAGGTCTTCCTCTTTTAAAATTAAAACATACCCCAAGGCTTTCATTTTTATTTAAACCATTCAAAATTTATTAATACTTTTTATAAGAAAAGGGATCCACACCCCCATTTACAAAAATCATTTGAAATCTCATAGGAAAACCCTTTTTCTTATCACATTGATGTCAAAACCTCTTTTGAAAAAAATTCTTTCTTTAAAAACATCATATTCATCATTTAAAAACCATAAATGGGTTAAAAATCCAAAACACAACATTTAATCCATTTCAAGCCTCTTAGGAATTTCACAAGGTCCAATATGTAATTAATTAAATTACACCTTTAAACCAAGACAATATACCATTTCACTATTTTTATCCTAATAATTTTCATAATTTCTCTATCTCAATGTTTACCATCTCAATTCACTATTTCCAAGGGTTTGGAATGACCCAAGGGTAGACCTAGGATTGGTCTCACATCATCAATTAACCCAACGGGGTCTATAAAGGGTCTCACACATCATTCTAAGGCCCAAATAACTTTCTATAGTAAAATACATTAAAAATAAACAAGGAAATACATTGTCACGACCACATACACTAATTAAACATCAATACTGTGGAAAAAACATAGAGACCATCTACCTCATGTCTGTTGGAGAAATATTTCTTAACCTCTACCCTTGATTTGAATTCAAACACCCATTAAATCCCCAACTAAGAATATGTTAGAAAATTGAGGGTTTTAGGTCTTTAAAAGAAGAATAATTATTCTAAAATCCCGAATCTAGATAAAGAGAGGGAGAGGAGTTTTATAATCACTCGGATCTTTGATTTGTACCTAAATTTACTTCAAACACCTATGAATCGAAGGAGAATCATATATTTGAAGTCTTTTAGGGTTTTGTTCATCACCCAAGATTCTAGAGGAGGAATAGGAAAAAAATTAGGTTAGAACCCTTAAATCCTAAGAGGGAAAACTAGAATTTCCCAATTTTATTAAGGGATGCACGGTTTGGCGCACGGTTGGAAAACCCATGAACTAACCATGGGGATCCCTCTGTCCAATAGGGGATAAGTCGTATGGTTTCTTAGAAGAACCCATACAATTTGGAAAATTTTGCGGTAACCATGCGCCAGCCTCTATCTGAAAGGATCCCCAAGTCGCATGGTTTCCTAGGCTAGGTGCATGGTTTGTATTATCCATGCGCCAATCGTGCACCGCACACTGTTTGGCCTCTTTTCTCTTCCTTTCGTGTCTTGAAACACCAAAACACTCCCAAAACTTCTCATACACCCAATAACCACCTCATTATACATAAAAAATGAAGTTTAACCAAAACTTAAATGGGAACATACCTTTTCAAAAGTTCAGTATCTTACATCATGGTATAATTTAAAAGAAAAATCAGAGGTTGATTTTTATATTATGCTCACTACCAAGACTCCTACTAGAGAAATTTGGTATCTTCCTATAATTCATCATTTAAAATTTTTATTTTCCATTTAAAATGAATAAAAAAAGGTTAAGAATAATTTTATATGAGTAAATATCAAATAGAAAATTAAATCATCCAACTGATTGTCCATATTAGATGAAAATTGATCAATAATTTCCTATATTAAAAAATGAAGTTAAAAATAACAAACTTGGGTTGTGAAAAGAAGGAATGAATCTATATCATAGCCTTAGTATCAAACATAGTTCATGTCCAATTTTGATAGTAATTTATAACTTATCTTATGAATTTTGTATAAAGAGGAAATATATCATGTTAATTTTAATGATTTTTGGTCCAAAACAGCATAAAATGATATTAACATTTCCTTTTCATCATTAATTAATGATTTGAAATGAATATGGGAGGAAGGAAATAGATTTTATGATTCTTATATAAAAATATTCTTAATTTCATACAATGATTATGTTCACTATAAAAGGATTCCCAGTATATGGAAATTTTTTTGGGTATAGTGTTAAGGTGAATAAATCTTATCCAATTTGTGAATAAAGGACTTCATGTTATCAGTTAAAACTTGGAAAAAAAATAGTGTGCATAGTTCATCAAAGGTTGTTTTATGGATCACTCTTATCAAAGACTAAAAAATGAACTCAATGGATTAGAGTAATTTTATAGTTCTCTAAACCATTTTTCAAATGAACTATATTTTGAGAGGGTAAAAACATTGATGTCACATTCTATAAAGACACTAAGATCTAGTAATGATAGAAATATATGGAAGAAATTGTCAATATTTTTTAATATTATATATTAGATTTATCATGAGGTAAAACATAACATTAATGTGATATATATTGATAATAATAACTATGAAAGTTTTATTGGAACATTATTAGATATTAAAGGAATGATTAAGGGTAGTTTAAATGTAATATTGGACTTACTATCAATGGAAATAAATTTTTAATTTTTTCAAACTCCTAAAGGAATATAAACATACTTTCCGCCTTATTATCATATATTATACAAGAGGGAAACCCATCTTTTTTCAATGCCTCAATATTATAAAAGTTTCTCAGGGTTATTTTTCAAATGTAAAAAAAATTATGTCACTAAATAATTTGAAGTTAATAAGCATGAAATATCATGAAAATCATGTTATAATTCAATGACTCCCACCAATTTCACTACATGTAATATTAACCATTCATGTTATATTAGTTATCATAAAAGTATGTTATTTTTCAATTCATTTTATAAAAAAAGTGATGGATCTAAATTCATTGAACAAGTTGGATAACGATGTAGTCGATATACTTTTTCAATTAAAAATATACTTTCCACCATATTTTTTGAAGGAATGATATATTTAATGGTCTATTTGGTGTGAGAAATAAAACTTTGTGGTCTTTTATACTTAATTAGAATGAATCCTTTTAAAAGGTATATAACGATATTGAATGGGTATGTTAAGAATCCACATCGATCAGAATACTCAATTATTGAGAAGTATATTTCTAATGAGGTGGCATAGTTTTTTATAGACTAATTTTCTGTAATTGATCATGTTTATTTGCTTACATCTTATCATTAACAAGCTAGTTTTGGGGGAAAGGGGATTTTTAGCTTAAAAATAAAGTATTTTATAGGTAAAGAAATAATAAAATCATATTTATACATCTTGGATAACACAGATGATGTTCACCCATATATAACATTGTATATTAATGTGTTAAAACAAAGTTATTCAAAGAAAAAATATATTTGGGTACTTAATGAGTATAAGAAAACATTTTTCTAGGGTTTAAATAGATTTTTCATGGTAGATCCAATGCATTAGAAACATGGAGCTAGTTAGTGGGTGACTTAAGTTTAAATGTGATAACATGGTTTGAGTATGACATTAATGGATATACATCTTATAATAAATACCAGGATAATATAAGTGAAGCATGTAATAGTTTTGTTTTGGTGTTCACTGAAGAAATTAATTTTTCAAGTAAAATATACAAAAAATAAACCTTATGATCAAGTACATATTATAGAGTTATTAAAGATATATGGGAGATTGATTACATTAAATTTTGAGTTTATATGTTTAAGCATAAATGATCCATAAATAATAGTAGTGTTAAACATGATGAATTTGGAATGAAACTAGTATGTAAAAATATATTTGGATACACATATTACCCTTTAATCATGGAAGTATATGAGAAAAAAATTTCTATGTTCTTTATCCATCAAATTTGTAGTGGTCTACTGTTTTGAAAGAAAAAAATAGTATTTTGATGATGATAAAGTTGAAAATGATGACAAATTATATGATATCCCTAGTTCCATGTAAATATTATCAAATGATATTGATGAACATGATGTAGACATGGTTTGTCCCATATATAATGATCATGAAGAAGTAATATGGGAAAATAATCATATAGTAATATCCTAATATTACAGGTGTTCTATATTTATTTTCTGTTTAACCTTTAAATTGTTTCAAAATGTGAGATATATTATTTCTAATTTTATTGTATTTTAATTCAAATATTTTAACAAATATGATAAATTGTTTATTAAGTACTCAAAAATGTATTACATATTAATATTATATTTGTTATTATATTTTTACAATTTTAAATATTAAATAAGTTTTGTTTTCTTCTATATATATCATTTCATGTCTGATAAATGTTGTCAACATTTTTTTAGAATTTTAGTTGAATATTTTAATGAATATGATAAAAATTGTGTTTAGTGTTATTTTGTTTAGTTTTATTTAAATCATTTTCAAATTTTATTCAGTTTTATATGTAAAAGTTGGATTTATATTATCTTTTACTAATTTTTTGTTAATTTGATTTGTAGGAACATGTTAGGTCAAACAAGTGAGTCCTCTCAAATTTATAGGTATAACCCTCTACATATTTATGTTGAGGATCCTCCTCATTCCTCTACACAGGAGCCTTATACTTCTATAGGGAAAAATAATGCTTTTGGGGTTGGTAAACATGGTAACTCATGTTTACCTAAATTATCACTCACTCATATAAATTATCAGAGGACATCTATTAAGTTTGATGATAATGGTAATCCAATATGTCTAAATTCAAATCAATTTAGGAGTTTTCTAGATATTCAATTTTGAACAGAAATAATTATTTTTATTTTTTATTAGAGAAGTGCAAATCATAAAACACTAGATTAGCTATAGGTAACCATTTTGTTAAGCTCATTTATTATTATTTTATTTATTATGAAATGTTTTCAGTAATATAGGTTATTTTTTATTTTTCAGTTTCAAATGATATTTGATTTAACTAAAAATAAATAAGTCAAGATGAGATGCTTATATTTTACTGAAAGGAGGTGGAGATATTTTAAGTCAATTCTAACATAAAATTTCATTTTGGGTGGAATAAAATATGAAAATACATGTGAAGTATATGTATTTTTATATGAAGATATATGGAAGAAGTTTTTTGAAAGTTTGAAGAAAAATCATTTTTGGAAGGCACAATGTTAACTTTTTAGGTGATTTTTTTTATAATAATTAAAAATGATCATATTAATGATTTTTATCTTTAATTATTAGTAACTAAGGATATATTATCAATATATCCAAGAGAATAATGTATACCCACATGCTTTATCTCAAGGATGGTATCTATAACTCAAAGAAAAAATGATGACTAAAAATTTTGAAACATTGAGAGTTAAGTCTTTAGAATCTTTAAAGATTTCCCCTCCCCCCCCCCCAAAAATAGTAATGAAAAATGAAAAATGGTTTGGATGATGAAAAATAGAAAATATCTTACAAAAGTGGAACAGTATGTAGCTAAGAAAATTATAAAAATTAGTTTAAGTGATTTTTAAACTATTTATATTTTGTAACTCTAATAAAATTTTAAAAAAATCTTTATAGGAATCCTTTCAGGGGTAGATAACATAGGGGACATTCATACCTGAGGGTAGGAATGATAGTTTGGCTATTGTATTAGGAAGTAAAGAAAATATTGGTCATGTATGAGGATATGAGGTGGGTGCATCTATTAAAAAAATGTTTGGTCATCCTGATACATCTTCAAGGGAGGATGTATATAAGGAAAAAATAGAATCTTATAATTTAATGTTTATTATATGGATGATATTATAGAGGATGTAATTATATAATCAATTTAATCGATGTTTACAGACATACATAGATAGTTTCAAGCTGCATATCCTATTCCTACTCTTGTATCAACATATCTCACTCCTCTTCCTCATCCTTCATGTTTTACCATTTATTGGGAGTTATATGTTGAGTTCGATGATATCATATGATAACATATGGGATCATAGATTATATTAGAGATACCTTAAATCATCATAAAATGGAGATGAATTAGCATTGTTCAATGGTATGAGATATTATATATTCATCGGCTATAGTATCATTCCATGATAATGAGGTTTCTATAGTTGGAAAAGTGTTGAACATTTTTTAATTTAGCCATATAGACTTGTACAATAGCTTACCAATGAGGTATGCATTGATTATGTATTTTATTTTAGATTTTTTTACAATTATTTTAATATTTTAATATATATATACACACACACAAATTATATGAATAAATTAAGAGTAAACACATGTTTTATAGAAAGGAACAACATGTTGAGGACCCTTCAACATCACGTACTACTTGTTCTGAAAGGATTTCTAAATTATTATTGTATGCATTTATGTTTTTGTATTTTTATGAGCTAGAAATGTCTTATAAAGTTTGTAAGCATGATTATGTGTTGATTATTTGTAAAAAAGACATCTTTATGCATGTTTTTATAGATATATTGGGCCTCAAGGTGATGCAATACTTTTTCATATAATCCAATTATCATATTTCGTTCAATTATATAAATTTGATCTAACTTTATATTTATTTTTTGTTTTTTGTCTTCATACACTTTGTATTCAGTATAATACAACATAAATGTATAGATTCATGGACCCATAATTTATTTCTTCGTAAATGAAAACAATCCAAGATAAAAAAATAACATAATAAATTTCTAAAATATTTTAGAATAACATAATTAAGTGTTGGATTATTCCTTATATTAATGAGTATGAAACATATATTTCATTATAGTATAATTTTACTTAATTAAATAACAACTCATATTATATTTTTTTATATTAGTGGTCATTAGATGTTATGTGTTTTTCTCAATAAAAACTGCTTATTGTTTGTCCTCCATTCATGCTGATGTGCAAGAAAAATTTAAAGAAGTATTAAAGAAGTTTGATTATTTTAATGCTTATATATTTAATAACTTTTAAATTTATTTTATACATATTATTTTCAAATAGGGAATGAAATCTCTATAAAAAATTAGAAATAAGGACAAAAAATTCAATTATGTATGTGAAAAGGTGGCATGTTTTATAATTATTATAATTTATAAGATAATTAAAATATTATTTTCAATTGATAACTTCTTTTGGAAATAGAATTTTCATTGTCAATGAGTAATTGATTGTGGTTATTATGTTCTAAGATTTATGTTTGAAATAATTATAATTGGGAATGTCAAAAGTTTTTATGAGGTTAAATTTATTATCTGTTTTACTTTTATTTATCATATCATTATATTGAGAATAAATGTTGAATAGTTTCTTTTTAATTTGTAGTTTTCTGATGATCCTAGTTCATTTAATGAAAAGAGATAAATCATCTACGGGGAGTATGGGATGATTATTTTACAAGTTTTATTCATTTTTAGTATATCTCATTATATTTATAATGTAGATTTTGTATTTTAACTATGAAATTGTAAATATATTGTAATTTTAACCAAGTTGTGATATAAATAGTTATTATAATTTTTTTGGAAATTATCTTATTAGAATTATCTCTTTTTTTCTATTGTTTTTTTATAATACATGTATTGGTAGTATTTTATTTTAAAATAATTTTTTTAAATTTTATTTTTTACATCGGTTATAAAATAATTGTCATGGAAAATATTTTTAACATCTGTTATTATTAATAAAAGATGTTAAAAACAATCATCCATGTTAGTTACTTTATAGGTGATGTGTAAAGTGCCCCCATTTTTATATCAAGAGTATTTTTTACATTGGATATAAAATAACCAATGTTAAAAAATATTTTTTTCATCGGTTACATTATAATTTTTAAATTGGAATATTTTTTCACATCGGTTATAAAATAACTAACGTGGAAGATCATTTTTAATGTCGGTTAAATTAAATTATGTTAAAAACTTAATTACAATGTCACTTAAAGAGACATATCTTACTAAATTGTGTTAAAAATTAAAAAAACAAATTTTAAAACCCATTTTATGTACCAGTGTTAGCATTAGTAGGGTCCAATATACTTATAAAAAATATACCCATGAAGCACAAAATGGGTTTTTTTCACTAGATGACTCATGAAGTATATAACATGGTGTATCATGCACTATGTATTTGTTATACTAAAGGTGTATATTTCATATTTATATGTCCACATACCTATGGTTTTAAAGATACCTAGCAATATAACCTTCATATTTTGAAATCTTTTTTATAAAATCCTTGAGTCTTTAGCTAATCATGGGGTTTTTTATTGTGTTATTGATCATGTAACCAGTTGGAGCTTAACCAATATGAGATTTTTCCTCTCATATAATGAGTATGATATGTGGTACCTTGATTGAGATAGACTATAGGGGTTTACATTCAAACCTAAATAAGTCATTTTATGTTCTTATTTATCATATAAGGGGTATGTGATGTGATTATCTATAAATTTGAATGACATGTAATATATTCATGGAACAGGTTGGTCTATACTTGGTGATTTTATAATGTATGACGAGTTATATGGGATTGATATAATTCAAGTCATATGGTTACTCGATGTCTTGGATAAAGGGATCATATGAAAATGCATGCATATGATACAGCTAGTGGACACAAGTATAAAGATATATGTGTTCGATGAAGATCATGTAAGATCCCTTTGTACCTTGAGTAGCACTAATGTTTTACTATAGGTCACTCTTTTATTACATTTATGAATATATGAATTAATATCTATTTTCAAAACTACAAAATCTCATGGGGTCACACTTTATGGTTGACTAAATGATGGTTGAGTTTTATAAAACTCATAAAGTTTCTATAAAAATGTTTTAGAGTTTATCTAAAACTCCTTTTTTATAGATATTCACAAGGTATTGCATATTATATGATAAAATGTGAAGTTGATGGTGGATTTAAAAAAGTGTTTTAGAAATATCTAAAAGGAGTTTTAGATATGGTTTCATAAGTTATAGTATATAAAACAATATAAGGTGAGATGAAATAAAGTTTATGAAGTTTTAGTGCAAGTGGGAGATTGATGGATATATGCCCTCAATCCTATATACAAATGATGTGGTTATGCATATATCATATTGTATGATATTAGCATATCATATAGAACAACATGAATGAATATAAGGTATATTGTATGCCTTATTTTGGGTATATTGTGACGCATGATATAAGATATCATCCTACTTCCTTAAGATAATTGTAGTGTATGATTTGGAAAAATCATAAATGAAACATTGTATGATGTATCATATTGTAAGATCCACTTTGCATCCTATGATTCATTGGTCAATCAAATGATAACCACTATCATTTGTGAATATTCTACATTGGTTATCATCAATTAAGATGTTTCATATGAAGAAATGCATGGGGATTCAATGGTCCATTCATATGATGAATACATGAACAATTTTCAAATTAACTCATATAACATATGAGTTAATGTGTGATCACTCGAGAAGCGTCCTTAAGGGATATCATTACTGTAAAAATAGTATTTAATGGACATTTTTAAAACCACACCTAAATGTTTCATTTTTATTTTTATAGTAGTGGGTTTAGAAAATCATCACTATTCATGATAGTTTATTAAAAATTGCCATCATTTAGAAATAGTTAAAACCATCACTAAATTTGAAGAAAAAAATATTTTTTATTTAATTTTAGCAACAGTTTTTAAAAAAACTTCCATAAAATTAATAATAATTAATATTTATTCTTTATAATTAATTATAATTGTAATTACTTATTAATAATTAATTATTAATACTTAATAATTTATTATTTAATAGTTAACATTTATTTTTTATTATTTAAAACTTCATTAATTTTTAATTTTTAATTATTGGTTATTCATTATTTATAATTGTTAGTTAATAATTATTTAAAAATGAAATTAATTATTAATTATTAATTATCAATTATTAATTACTAATTACTAATTATTTATAATCATTAGTTATTAATTATTTAAAATCCATAAATATTAATTGTTTATTAGTTATTAATTATTAGTTATTACTTATTAATTATCAATTATCAATTATTAATTATCAATTATTGATAATTACGTATCAATCATTTATAATTATTAATTATATATTGTTTAAAATTTTAATTACTTTTAAATTATTAATTATTAATAAAATTTTAATTAATAATTACTATTTATTAATGAATTTATTATTAATAAATAATCAATAAATTAATTAATTTTTAATAAGTATATAATAATTATTATTATTATTAATGCATCATAAATTTGTAATTTTATTCATTATTTATTTATATAATGTATTTTATTTTTCAAATAGATTAAATAAAATTTATTGACATATTATTACATGTAAATTTATTTGGTGGAGTGTGATCGCACCGTGATTCACTATTTCATTTTCTCCCTTACACCACTGTGCTAAACTAGTTTTGTATTGGAAATTCTAAAAAGACTAACAAATTTCACTTCATGTTTGACTCAATTATTTTGTATTTATCACTGTTAAAAAGTGAAATATTACTTGTTTTGATAATTACATTGTAGGCGGAGGTGATTTGGAGGGATGAATATGATCCAGAAGAAAAATGGTCCAAACTGCATTGAATCCCAAAGACACATATTCGTTGTTTTTCACATTGTGTGAAATATGTGATTTCAAATGGTCTTAAATTTTGTGTACGGATCCAAAACATCATGCACTAAAATTTTAATTAAATAACCCAAGCCCAATTCAGCTATCTAGAGGCCCAAACGGGCTGATCTATCCAAGCCATCGACTCTACACAAAGTCAAAAGTGGTGTGATGTGTTTCATTCATATCTCTAGCTGTGATTGTCCAAATGGTGCCAAATTTTTATTGGACATATTCAGGATGTGGGTATACAATTTTTTAAGTTTTTTCAAAAGATAGATAATACTTTTTGGTGGTCTAAAACCATGGGTCAAGTGGTTTCTCAAAATATGGGGGTTCAAAACCACATTCCAATTTTCCTATAAAATGATACCTTGGGCTCCCAATTTGAAAGTTAGGCCAGGAGAAAAATCTATGGTATTTTAGAGACCCAAAGGATTCCTATCCTCATCCAAGAATTTTTGGTGGCCCTTATCTTCATAAGGGGATCAAGTATGAAGTCTAAGTTCCACCCAAGCCTCATCCTCCTCTCGATGGAGAGCTAAACAGTGGTTGGTCATTTTGAGGGAGCAACACATAATTAGGAGGTAGTTCTAGAACTTGTTCTTCTACTAGTTTTGGGTATTAAATATTTCACTTATGTTTAATCTTGAAGTTATTTTCCTCTGAATAAATATCTTTTTTTATAATTAAGTGAAAAACTTTTTATCTCAACACTGATTGGGTTGAGATTTCAAGTGGGGATCTTGAGTTGTTCAGATTGGACAACACAATAATCCTTTAATCTCACACAAAATCATGAGATTTAAGTATTATTTGGTATCCCTTTTTCTATTCTTTAGTTCCAAACCTTGACATCATGATTTTGTGTCAAGGGTTGCTTCTTTTTGCATCATTTTAAGAGGCAAGAGGGGAATCAAGATCTTGAAAACCCTCAACTAAATAATTACATTAAACCATATAAAATTTTCATAATAATGAACTATCTAAGATGTGTAGTGAACTTAAAATTACTTCATTCTCTTGTAACTCTTAAAACACCTCATTTATCTATCAACCATTAAACTCTTTAAATTAATTTGTTTTCTTAAAACTATTTTCTAAACTAACCCTATTTTTAGTACTTTTTATTAAAAATGCATACTCTAAACCTATCAACACTCCTTGAGAGATGACCTAGAGTCTAACCTAGACTATAAATAAACTTTAAAAACATAATTAATTTTACGTGTCATGAAAAAATGATCAAAGTGGTAAGTACTTAAAGAGTTAGGAAAGGATGAGTGACCTCCTCAAAAGTTGTTGTGTAATGTAAAAAAATATCAAAACAAGTAGGTCAAATAACATGTATTGACTTATTAATACAAGTAAATTCATTTGGTTGAGTGGTTAATACTTAATTATCTAAGTGATAATAATTGAGAGAGGTGTAAAGATGAGTGGCCTTCTGGAAAGTTGTTATGCTATGTATAAAAAATATTAAAACAACTATAAATGAAATAATGAATGGTAAATAAATAAATAAAATATTTTAAATAATTCAAAATTGTATAAATTTAAAAACTATATTTATAATAAAATATTTTATTTTAAAAATATATATATTTAAATAAAAAATGGTTGTTGATCATTTATTGGTGGTTTAAATCACTACAAAAAACTATTGTGAAATGATTCCCAACATAGAAATTTGCAATGCTTTTTAGAAAGTGTCATGCATCATTTAGTGGTGGTTTTAACCACCTCTAAATACTATTTTTTAGGTAATGTATATGAGGAGGTGGTCACCATGAGATGATATTCTTCCAATTCATTCTTACTTCCTAAAAATTCCTCTTATTCTTAAATCTCTCCTCTTCCTCCTCCTTTTCCATGAGATATACTAGCATATCATGGAGGGAAGAATAATTTATCCCAAGAATCAGGTGATTTATATCATCCCATTAGTACCCCATGAGGAAAGAAATATATTTACTGAGTCTTAGTGATTTTCTTCAAGCATTTGGTTGAAGACAGTAGTAGTGGCATTCATCCGTGAAAGTTACACAACATAGTTTATTAATTTTATAGTTTCATGGATTTGGGTCTCATAAATATTGATCTTGGTAATTTTGGGTTTCTAATTGCTTATTTTACATTAAACAAGTATTTTCCTTAGAAAACCATCAAGTACCACCATTAAATTTAAGGATGGGAAGAGAATACATATATATATATATATACATATATATGTATATATATATATATATTTGGCTTGTATCAATATGATGGAATATATAGTGACCTTAATTTTTGTAGTTTTCACCTTTAAAGTATTTTAAATTATATTTTAAGGGAAGTTTGTTGATCCATTTTTGTTATTTATGTTTCATGGATTCCCAAATATAAATTAATAGATATAATATATTATTTTTAGTTTGTGCATGCATAATCATGGGAAGATATTATTTCCTCATAAATGAAGTCTCTAATGGGAAAATTGATGTTTTATAGTTGCATCTAGAATATGGGTTTTACCCTTGAGGTAGTATAATCTATGTTTGAATTCAGGATCCCTATGGTCAGTCCATCGTAGGTGAAATTAATTAAATTAATTAAACTGGTTAATTTATTGATTAGTCAGTTATATCTACAAAACCCTATACATCCCTTTATAATCATCCTTCAACTCTCTCATTGAGATTAGCCATCACAAACCTTGCCTTGAGAGAGAGGAATAGTGAGAGAATCCTATATCCATAGAGCTGAAAAATTGATTCTTCATTGGAGATTGTTTTTTTAACGGGTTTTAAATTTTTAAAAAAAAATTGAAAAGAGGAAGGTTTATCAATACTTTAAAAAAAATGGGTCCTTGGAGGCATGAACATCATTCATGCTTCTGCATTTGGATGACAAGCATGATTCCTAGCCAAGGCCAAAGAGGAATCAACCCTATTCATGCCTCTTTATATATGTGTGTGTGTGTGTGTGTGGATTATTAATAATTTATTTATTTAATTAATAATATAATATTTATTATTAATATTAATTTCTATGAATATTAGTTATAAATATTTGTTAATTTTTTTGTTGATATAAAATATTAACAATTTATTAAAAAGTAATATATTAATTAATAATAAATTTTATTATTTAATATTAATTAATATTATATTATTATGTTGTTAATTAATTAATTGTATAACAACTAATATTTATAATATTTTAATTATAAATATTTGTTAAATTTTTTGTTGATATAGTTATCAATAATATATTAATACGTAAAATATTTATTAATTATCAATTTTAATATTTATTATTAATTAACAATATATTATTATGTTATTAATATAATTAATAGAATTATACCAAATATTTATTATATAAAAATTTGAATAAAATAATTTTTATTTATAAAAAAACTTACTAGTTAATAGTTATAATATTCTTATAATATTTTAATTATAAATCTTTACTAAAAAAATTTGTTGTTATAATATGTAAAATATTTATTATTAATTAATAATATATTACCAAAAGGTTCAAGAGATAGGCAATCCTGCTCCTAAAAAATTTATTAAAAATAAAAGGTACATACAACAAAAGGAAGATGGATGGGGAAACAAAGGCAAGCCTTTATCCAAAATGTAAAACAACAATAGAATCAAGCACCGAATCATGGTTAAGGTCTTTATTAGCATCCTCAATTACCCACTCTGACTAGGATTCCCTTTGCTTTAAAATCACCATGTATTTTTCTTTGAACTTCTCCTGCTTCGGAGTGAGTTGATGGCCACGACCACAACCATGACCACATCCGCGACCCCTGGTGTAATATTTAGAAGTATCCACCCCCCTTTTGATTCCATCCTCCTTCTTATCATCCCAATCCACATGACCACACCCTCTTCCGCGATTATTTGGATGATGTCCCCTTCTCCAAGTCTTGGTTTTCTACCATGTCCCGTCTAGTTCCTCTTCTCTAACCTCTAAATTGTCATTTTCATTTGAAGTATAGTTGACCACCACATACATTACATCCATAGTAGCAGGCTCCGCTATCAACTATATACTTCGTGATGCCTGAGCATCCCCAAGTAGTACTATTGGAGTTATCACCTTCTGATGTTTCTGTTCTTCTAACACGGTTTCATTCCAATCATTATCACGCATGGGTGTTCCAAGCACCTCAAAATGTTTGATGTTGTAATATTATCCTTACCCTTCATAGGAAAATGTTTTGTCTTTATATACACAATCCTTTCAAAACTATAATCATCCATCATAGGAGGGGTTGAGGCCACCAATCTACCCAAGGATGGTGTCAAGGGCTTGATAGATGGTTCTGAGGATACAATCGCCTTGCCTTTATTATTCTTGGGCTCCAGTGCCAATTCAAATCCAACTCCTTTTGAATATCATATTCCAACTCAGACTCTACATTGGAGTCACAAGTAGTACATAAATCTAATTCAACTAGAAACTAAGAAAAATGTCTAAATTGGGCTAATTCGGTCTCTTGATCAAACTTTATAGGAACCCCAATTGAAAAATCAATATCATACAAGATCTCGGGGTCCTAGAGGATCCAATTTAAACCATAAATCTTCACATACACCTGTATTGTAGATTTTCCAACAATCGGGTTGAAACTCATGTCCCAATCCCAAATGTGTAAAAACTTAGGCTTGAGATAAATAGATCTGAAACCCCGGGCGCACATTTTCAGCTCCTCATAGGAAAAAACAAGTGAAAGAAACCGCATCCTAAATAGATGAAATTCTAGTTTGTGAAACCCCAGATCTTGAAAAGCTGAGTGACCAGCTCCCCCAATTTCCATGGCATAGATCATTTCAAAATAATTAGATGGGTGACAATAGAGAACTCACCAATCTTTAGATAATCCATGACTATAGTCGGATCCACCCAAACATGGGTAATTCTCCCTTTCTTACAAATTCCACCCACCACCAAACCCTTGTAGAGAGAGAAGGAGATCTTGAATTCATTAGGATTAGTTATCGGACCTGCACAAGGCTCACTCTGACTCACTGAATCCTTACCCACATACCTATGTGAATCTAAGCATCCCTTCATGAAGAATTCAGCCATCGAAAAACTCAAAAATCGAAGAGTCCATTTGCAGAAAACCTAGACACCAAAGAAATTAAGAGGGAGACTCTATACTAAACCCATATTAGTTAATAATATATTATTATGTTATTAATATAATTAATAGCATTACAGCTAATATTTGTTGTATAAAAATGTAAATAAAATAAATTGTATTAAGAAAAATATTTACTAGTAAACAATTATATTATTCTTAATATATTATGTTGTATTATTAATTAATTTCTTATATAAGAAATAAGATAATATTGATTATTAATATTAAACATATTTATAGAATTTAAAATAATATTATTATTAATATTTAATAATAAATTTAAGATGATTATTTTTTATACATAATATGGATAATAATACAAATTATTGATATAAATAACTAATAGTAATTATTATTATTACAAATGAAATTATTTATATTAATGTTTCTTAATTATTAAAAAATATTTGTATGAATTTCTAATTATAAAAATTTTTTATTTATGCCACAAAATATAATATATTAGTGTGTTTTTAAATAACGTATAATTAATTATTTAAAAAACAAATATTGTTGCACCCTCTATGATAATGTAGTTTTCATAATCACAAATAATGTAAATATATAGATTCTACTCTTTCATGCCATTTTAATATCTCTAAGTAAATCAATTATGTCATACAGAAAAATATACTTAAATAAGTAAATAACCTATACTCATGAATAAATATGTTTACCAGTGTATTTATACATGTATTTTTGGATAAAACTTAGTCATGTAATGATTTGTGTAAGAAAGACACTTCATAACCTTTTTAGATTCCCTCACACTGATGTTCGACACACCGATGTTCGACACGCCGATTTTCGACACACCGATGTTCGACACACCGATGTTCGACACACCGATGTTCGACACACCGATGTTCGACACACCGATGTTCGACACACTGATGTTCGACACACCGATGTTCGACACACCGATGTTCAACACACCAATGTTCAACACACTGATGTTCGACACACCGATGTTTGACACACCCATGTTCGACACACCGATATTGGACACACCCATGTTCGACACACTGATGTTTGACACACTGATGTTCGACACACCGATGTTCGACACACTGATGTTTGACACACCGATGTCCAACACACCGATCTTCGAAACACTGAAGATGACAGATCGAAGTCGACACACTGAAGATGAAAGACTGAATTCGACACACCGAAGATGATAGACCGAAGTTGACACACCAAAGATGACACACCGACGATGACAGACTGATGTTACCAAACCGAAGACAACAGACCGAAGATGACTCACTGATAGTCCTAAATAACAGTTTCGATTTTATTAATTCAAATTTATTTCTAACAGTCATATTTAGACAAATTAATGTTTCTAAAATTATTTAATGTTGTCTGTAGGACTATCCGTAGACAGTAAAAGGTACATGAACGTGTAGAGATCTTCATGCCTAGTGGATCTTGAAGTATAAAAGGACTTCAATCAGAGTTTTAAAAACATGGATACACAGAGATATACAAATACACATAGAGGTTGAAGAAAACACTGAAATATAGACTGTGTGAACTCAAAATATTGAAAAAGATAAGAACTTTAAGATTGAGCACACCTATCAAATACCTACTGAAGATTTTTGAACATCCTCACAAAGAAGAGTTGAACACTTTCACAAGAAACTACAACACTCTGTTCTGAAGCCAACTTTCAAAATAGGACTCGAATATCATTTAATCAACATCCATTGAATCTAGAACATTGTTGCACAACACAAAGAGAATTCTAAACCCTATTCTCTTTCATAACTCTATTGTGTTCTTATCATAACTATTTGAGTAGTGTGTATATCTATTTGAATCTCACACACTGTCTCCTGATCTAAACTGGAGGATAAAAAAATATCCTCACTCTCAATCCCTTCTTACACTTGTATCCCACGTATAACGGTGGAAAAGATCATGTGTGATCTGTTTATTTTTTTTTCCCACGAATAATTGTGGTAGAGGTCAAGTGTGACCAAGACAGCCTATGTGTTATTGTGAACCCCGATCTAGGGTGTGGATAAAAAGTTTTTTAATATAAACTACTTGGTGGTGGGTGATCATCAAGTGGATAGGACTAAGTCTCTTCTTGAGACTGAACCTCTTGTTTTATCCACTATGTTGTTTATCTTATATTTTTTATCTATTTTTTATTTCTGGCATTAAGATAAACTGAACTTTGATAGTTAGTTTAGAAATTGTTTATATCTGTATTGAATCAGTAGGTTTGTTTCAAAAGTTTTACTAATATTTAGATTGGTAATGATGAGAAATAATCAATCTTCTAAGAACCAAAATTGAACCTTCAATACTTTTATAAATCCACTACAAACTAATTTTTTTTTCATAGGGGGATATTATTTTGTAAAGAACCTTTTCAATAGAAATTTTTATAGATACTCAATTAACCCCCCTCTTGAGTCATCTACTCAGACCAACATTTGGTATCAGAGGGATATTGAAAGTTATTATTCATTTTTTATATCATGTCAACTGTGATTATAGTTGTGTTTCAAAGATCTTAAAATTTCTGTTATTTCTAAATTTTTATCTCTTTAAAATTCTTTTACAACTTTTGTCATAAAAAATAGATTGGAAGGGGATGATACCAATAGATCAACTTTCTTTAATGGAACTAACTATGCTCATTGGATGCTTAAAATAAAAATACATCTATAAAGTATGATATTTGAAATCTGGACTGCTATTTAAAGTAAATATACAATTCCCGAAACAGCTAGAAACACTTGGGATAAACCTACCAAGACTACCTATAATAATAATTATAAAGAAATTAATGCTCTGTACTATTCACTAGGAGATGAAGAGTTTAACCATATTTTTTCTTGTAAAACTACATATTAAATTTGGGATACTCTATCTATTTCTCATGAAGAAACATCTAATGTTAAAAAAAATTGATTGAATACTTATACTATCAAATACGATAACTTTATAATGAATCCTAATGAGTCAATTTTTGATTTGTATCTCAGGTTCAATGAAATTTTGAATACCATGACTTCTTTAGGAAGAGATGTAACTACCAAAGAGTAGATCATGCAGATTCTGCGATGCTTACCAGAAATATGGTGTGGAACATTTGTATCTATCAGATAATTTTCTGATATTGATAAGATTCCAGTAAAGTAATTTATTGTAAAATTAATGATGTATGAAGAATAATTGAAGGTAAATCAAGAGGAGGATGAACCAAAATAAAATTTTGTAGCTTTCAAGACAACTGCATCTAAGAGTAAATCCAAAGTGGTAGTTCAAGATACTATTGAAAGCTCAAGCAGTGATGAAGTCACCTCAGACAGTGATGAAGAAATGGCCCAGTTGGCTAGATGATTCAAAAAATTCTATAGGAAAAAGAAGTTCTTCAAAAATCCTAGTTACAAAGGAAAGTATGATAACAAGGGAAATTGGAAAAGGGATTGGAAGAAAAATGAAAAATCAGAAGAGATAATATGTTATGAATATAAAAGGAAAGGACATTTCAAGGCTGACTTCCCAAAGATGAAATACAAGAAAAATTATGAAAATAAGGATATAAGGTATAAGAAAGAAATGAAGGACACTTGGAGTTCCTCTAAGGATAGTTTAAGTGAATCTGGATCTTCTCAGAATAAGAAATATGATATAGCTAATATGTGTTTCATGACAAACACAATTGAGGTAACCTTAGTCTCTCCTGCACATAAGTCTTACTATTCTAAAATTGAGTCTAAAAATATGAAAAATGATGAATTATTCAAATATTGAAACATGTTAGAAGAAATATGTAATGAGTTAAAAGATAAGTATAAATCTTTAAAAAACAGCATGCTCTTAGTGTGACTCCTAAATCTAAACTTACAACTAAAAAGGAAAAAAATGCTCAACCTCTCAAAGAGAACAATGAGTTAAAAATGTCTAATTAACAATTGAAGAAAGACTTAGAAAAGTTTACTAATGGAAAAAATAATCTTACTCAAATGCTTGGTAAACAAATAGCTCCTAAGTATACTTATGGGATAGGATATCAACCAGGTCAAAGGAATTTATCCAAATCACATTTTGTACCCAAATCTAGAAAATTTTCTATCTTTTTCAAAAACTAGAGTTGTACTGTAAGTTCCAGTTCCACAAATTCATTTACTATATCCAATTCTTCAGAACCAAAAAGAGTTTATTTTTCAAACACTCTATATTCTGCATATAAGAAACCCATAAGATAGTTGTGGGTTCTTAAGGCTTATATCTCTAATGTATGTGGACCCAGACAAATATGGGTACCAAAGTCGTTTCTTGGTTAAACTATTTTGTAGGTAAGCTACCTAAAGAGTTCTTTTAAAAAGTTGTAGTACTTGGATAGTGGGTGTTCAAGACATATTATAGGGGATTTTTCAAGATTTAAAAGTCTTATCAAGATCGATGTAGGGCATGTCACATTTGGTGACAATGGTAAAGGAAAAATCATCAGCCTTGGCCACATTGGTAACCCTAACTCTATTTAAATTTATAAAGTACTGTAAGTTTATGGACGGAAGTATAACCTGCTCATCATATCTCAATTTTGTGATAATGGATTTAATTATAAATTCAAAAACGATTCTTGTCATGTTTCTGATGCCAAAAATGATTTAGTATTTACGGCTTTTAGAAATGATAATGTATATGTTATAAATCAAGACACACTAGCCTCACAGAATGTCTCTTGTCTAAATTCCTTTCACAAAGAGTCATGGCTCTGGCATAGAAGAATATGACATTGTAATATTCACTCTCTTAGGAAGTTAACTAGAAAAGAATTAGTTAGAGACTTACCCAGATTAGAGTTTCCAGACAATAAAGTATGTAATCCTTGTCAAAAAGGAAAGCAACATAAAATCTCTTTCAAACCAAAGAAATAAGTAACTACTTCTCAACCTCTCGAGTTGGTTCACATGGACTTGTTTGGACCATCTATAGTTTCAAGTCTCAATGGGAAGCACTATGTTTATGTTCTTGTAGATGATTTCTCTCGGTACACCTGGACCTTTTTCTTGGCTCATAAAAGTGAATCTTGTTCACATTTTACCAAGTATGCTAGGATTGTAGAAAATATCAGTGGATTTAAGATTAAATCCTTAAGAAGTGATCATGTTAATGAGTTTGAGAATCAAGATTTTGAAGTTTTTTGCTCACAAAATGGCTATAATCATAACTTCTCTTCACCTAGAACACCTCAACAGAATGGTGTAGTAGAAATAAGAAATAGAACCTTACAGGAAATTTCTTGGACTATGCTCAATGAATATGATTTACCCATTTATTTCTGGGATGAAGCTATTAATACAACTTGCTACATAATAAACAGAGTCTTAATTAGACCCATTCTTAAGAAAACTCTTTATGAGTTGTGGAATAATAGGAAACCCAAAGTAGGTTATTTTAAAGTGTTTAGATGCAAAGTTTATATCCTAGATACTAAAGATAATTTAGATAAATTTACTTCCAAAATTGATGAAGGAATATTTCTTAGATATTATACATCAATCAAAGCCTATAGAGTCTTTAATAAAAAATCCAAATGTGTGGAGGAATCTGTGTACATCGAGTTTGATGAAGTAGATCCAAATGATCCCAAGACCTCACTAGAAAATATTGAAGAGGATATGTCCAATCTGGACATTAATGATACAACCTCAAATCATCATGTGAAGGAATATGTGAAAACTTCTAGTTCTAGAAATTCTCCACATCCTAACCATAGTGAACTAGATCAACCTGAACAACTTGAAATATCAAGTCCTACTTTCTCTAGACCAACTAGAACCCTTAAGAATCATCCATTAGATTTTTTTTATATTTAGATAGAGGAACATAAACCATAGCTTCCTTGAGAAACCAGGTTGAACATCAAGCCTTCTTATCACAACTTGAACCTAAAAATATAAATGATGAAATCAATGATGAATTTTGGGTAATGGCCATGCAAGAAGAACTTAATCAGTTTGAAAGAAATAAATTTTGGAAACTTATAGATAGACTTAAGGATACTTTAACCATAGGAATCAAATGTGTGTTTAGAAATAAGGTAGATGAAGTTGGAAATATAGCTAGAAATAAAGCTAGATTAGTTTCACAATGATATAATCAAGAAGAGGGAATTGATTATGAAGAGAATTTTTCACCAGTAGCTAGACTTGAGCAAATTAGGATCGTACTTGCCTATGTAGCACCCTTGGATTTTAAAATTTATCAAATGGATGTCAAAAGTGAATTCCTAAATGATTATATAATTGAGGATTTTTTTGTTGAACAACCCCCAGGTTTTACAAATACACTTTTTCCAAATCATGTGTTAAAATTATCGAAACCTTTATATGGTTTGAAACAGTCTCCAAGAGCTTGGTATGGAAGGTTAATTAGTTTTATTATTTCTAAAGTTTTTAAAAAAGGAATTGAAGATCATACTTTATTTATAAAAAGAGTTTCAAATGAATTTTTAATAGACCAAATATATGTAGATGATATTATCTTTGGATCTTCGAAAAATTCTTTATGTAATGATTTTTCAAACATAATGCAAGGAGAGTTTTAAATGAGTTTAATGGGTGAACTTAAATATTTTCTTGGATTTCAAATATTTCAAAATAAAGAAGGTATTTTCTTAAATCAAAGTAAGTAAACAAAAGATCTTTTGAAAAGATATAGATTTGATAGCATTAAGAGTAGTTAAACTCCTATGAGTTCTACATGTAAGTTAGATCTTGATGAAAATGGAAAATCAGTTGATCAAACTGCTTATAGAGGAATGATATGGATTTTGTTGTACATAATAGCTAGTAGGAAAGATATTATGTTTAGTGTGTGTATGTGTGAGGGATTTCAATCAAACCCAAAGTATTCACACCTAAATAGTGTTAAAAGAATTTTCAAATACCTCAAGTATACAACTAACTTAGGATTGTTCTATCCAAAAGGAAAACCTTTTGATTTAGTTAACTATTCAGATGCTGATTTTGGTCGATGTAAGTTAGATAGAAAGAGTTCCTATGGAACATGTCACTTTTTGGGAAATTCATTGATATCTTGGTATAGTAAAAAGAAAATTTTAGTTGCATTATCAACTGCTGAAGCAGAGTACATTGCTGCTGGTAGTTGTTGTGAAAATATTTTGTGGATGAAACACACCTTATTAGACTATGTATTTCAATTCATACATATCCCCATAAAATGTGACAACACACGTGCTATTAACATTTCTAAAAATCCAATTTCTCATTATAGAACAAATCATATTGATGTAAGACATCACTTTTTGAGAGATCATTATCAAAAAGGTGATATAACTCTTGAGTTTATTGGGACTGAACATCATCTTGCTGATATATTCACTACACTGTTAAATTCTGAGAGAATGAATTACATTAGACATGAACTAGGAATGATAAATCAGTAGACAATATCATGAAACCGATCCTTGAAACCAATCTCATGAAGATGATCCTTTAAATCGATCTCATGAAACCGATCCTTGAAACCGATCTCATGAAACTGATCCTTGAAACTGATCTCATTAAACTGATCCTTGAAACTGATCCTTGAAACTGATCTCATGAAACCAATCTCTTGAAACTGATCCCTTGAAACTGATCTCATGAAATCAATACCTTGAAACTGATCCTTGAAACCGATCCCAGAAATTGGTTTATTGTCACCGATGTAGTTAAAAGTTTTTTTTCATAAATTTTGTATGTTTTTAAATAAAACGACGATGTTTTACTCTCATTGTTTCACGTTTAAATTTTATGTTTTACAATTTATAGTTCCTAAATGATATATTTAGTTCAATCCATCCCAACCATTCACCTTCCCCTCTACTGAAAAGCTTTCTACCTTTTTTCACACTCCCTCTCGACTCTTGACCTCTCAACACTGTTGGAATCTGAAGCCTTGTCATGGCAAGGACCAAGCATGCAATGGAATAACCTAGAAAATATCCTTTTTCTAAGCGTCATAAAGGTGAGTCTAGTGGGACTATGAAACCGAGATTGGAAAGCCGAGTGGTTATGGCTGAAAAAGAGGTGTCTGTTGAGTGGCTTCTGTCAAGAAAATATTTTTTGTTAAAAGTGCTGGAATCTCAAGGATGGATCAGTTGGTTCACCAACAATGAAAGACATTATTATCCTAAGCTAGTGCATGAGTTCTATCAACATTTGAGGATATCCCTGGATGAATTTGAGGCATCCAAGATGAATTCTGTGGTAAAGGAAAATGAGACAGCTTTTTCATCTAAGGAATGGGCTGAATGCTTAGAAATGCCTCATGAAGGTGCCTATGCTGACTATCTGGGTAATATTCCACCTTCCTCTAATTTGTTCTCTTATGAAGATGATCTGAAGGAGCTGACTGTAAATGGAGAATCTAGTAGGACTGTTTCAAATTAATTTGAAGGATAATTAAGACTACTTTTTAACTTCATACAACATCAAATCTACCCAAGGAAGGAAGATTTCTATACTGTGCAGCATCAAGATGTTTTCTTGATATTTTAGTTGAAACATGGGATAAAATTGAACCTTTATAGGTATATAATGGTGAATATCTCTAATTTTATTAATCCATCCAAGAAGACAACCTTCTTTTACTATCCAAGTATGATTTCTTTCATGTTGAAAAGGGTAGGTTGTGTGGAAGATGGAGATGAAGTGATAAATTCCTATAGTGGTTTTTGTCTTCAAAAATACATTTGTAAGAGGATGAAAATATTATGGAATCCATGGAAGAGATGTTGGTTAGAAGATGAGGAGAGGATATATGAGGATTTCAATCCATTTGACCACCCTTCTAGACCAAATGACCTAGTTGATCTAGGTCTCAAACTTGGAGAGGTTTCAGTTTATTCTGATGAGGAAGTTGAGCCTGAAGTGCTAAGGGAAGAAGGATCTCCTTTTGATGATAGGAGTGATCCTGATATTACTGAAAGTCCCAAAGATAGGTTTTATGAACCTTCTAGTCCACCTTTAGACTTACCCTCAAGTGAACCTTTATTAGGTGATGAGGATGAGGAAGAAACTGAAGTTACTGGAGTTGAAGGCTATGTTAGTAAATCAGATGATGATGATGATGATGATGATGATGATGATGATGATGATGTTGATGATGATGATGATGATGATGATGATGATGAGGGTGATAATGGAGGAAATGATGAGCATGTGAGTGACTCTCTAAAAATGGGACAACAATTGGTTGACAGATCCAGTGAGGATTGTGTACATGGAGCTGGTGAGGGTGTTGAGCATGTTGAAAAATAGGTTGTTAGTCATCGAGATGTTGAACATGTGGACATATCACCCCTTCCTAATGCTGAAAATCAAGATATCATTCAGGAATTGAATGATCTTATGGCTTCTGTCCAAGAGGAAGAAGATGTGGTTCCAGTGCCTCAAATTGAGGAAGTGCCTGGTGAAGCTGAAGTAGCTAGAGCACAAGCAGAACTTGAATTTCAGTCGGTTCCTATTCCCAGATAAGTTGATATGGCTATAAACTAGGATGAAGAAGTTGATGATGATGTTGTTGTTCCTGAGCCTCAAAGAAGAATGATCAGAATTGATACTGTTGAGCCAAGAGACTGGACTTGTACTAGAGAATGTAATAATGATCCAGGATACATTATTTTTGGTTTATAATATGTCTCGGATGATGAGAGGGTGTCTTATCCTCCTTCTCCACAAGCCCAAGTTGAATCAACACCGGTTTCACCTCCAGCAGTAGAACCAATATCTCAGATAGTGCCCAGTGACTATGTTAATAAGGCTGATTTGGAACAATTCAAAAATGAGATATGTGAGTCTGTGATAGCCTCATTTGGATCCAGAAGTGAAGCCTACACCTCCATATGTATCTCAGATACTGATGCAGTAAAGATTTCAAGAATGGTGATCTAGTAGATTCAACTATATCTCATTACTACAGCAGAAACCATTATTAGACACAATACCTTGCTGAGAGAAGAAGTAATAAATATGAGAAATGAGTTAAATTCATTAACCACTAAATTCAAGACCTCCTTTAGTGGTGTTTTGGAAGTTCTAAGGAACTTGGTAACTCATCTACTCAGTGTGAACTTGAAGAAGTTAAAATGAGAGCTTGGGAAAATGTTGACTGGCCCATCCAGTTTCAGGAGTGGGAAAAGTGTTGTTGCTGATTTGGAGTCTCTCAAGGCTGTGATGAGAGAGGAACTTCAAAAACTTCAGAGTATTTCAGACAAAGAAACTCTTGAAAAGGTACATTGAAATACAGACCTTGTCTACAATATGGTCAGGCAGTGCACAAATGAAGCCTCTGCATCTCAGAAAGAGATTCCGGAAAAGGTGGATAAGTATTTCACTAAGATTTATACCAAGCATGATCTCATCAATAGCTTCAAGTTTCTCATAGAAAATATTAGAATTCCTCCAGTCACAGAAGCATTCAAGAAGCAAGTCCTTCAATTGAAGGAGTTTGCCCCTTTGCTAAGTAAATTTATGGAAAATAAGGATGACTTTGAGAAAGCCATGAAATATGGTGGTGAAATCATTAATGACTTCATCAACCTTCTCAAACCTTGTCCGCATGTTCAAGCCAAGGCTATTGTGGTCCCTCCAGCTGCTTCAATTGGTACTGCCTCTCGGCCTCCTGATCCAATGATTATCTCTCAGGATCTTTCCCAAATTCGACCGATCATCACAGAGCAACCTCCCAGTCACGTGTTGTCATAAAGGTGGCCTACCCTTACAGCCACTGTTCCTATAGGTGTTGACCTGCCTAGTGTTATCTTTAGACCACCTCTTCCCTCTTCCACTCCCAAACCTTATCCTTCTCCCTCAGATCCTTTAGACAAAGGCAAAGCCCCTCAGCATCCAAACCCTTAGTGATGGATTTTTTTTATATGGATTTGATCTTTTTGTTTTACTTGTACTCTTATGCCTCTTAATGAAAATCTTTATGGTGTCCTTCTTTTCTGTTATTTCTCCTTACTTTTTTTTTCTTTTTTTGCTAATCCCAAAAGGGGGAGAAAATAAGGAATACATTATTTATCTAGGGGGGTTTTCTGGTTTAGGACACATGGCATGTACTCACCTTAATCCATTTATTGTGGGCGGATTTGTTTTAGAAATTCATACAAGGAAAGACTTTAGTTATATTGGATATTTTCATTTAGTGTAGTATGCTATGTCAAGATATCTTTATTCTATATATTTTTGCATGTATGCCATAATTTGTGATTATAAAAAAGGGGATATTGTTGGACCCTCTATGATAATGTAGTTTTCATGATCACAAATAATGTTAATATACAGATTCTACTCTTTCATGCCATTTTAATATCTCTAAGTAAATCAATTATGTTATACAGAAAAATATACTTAAATAAGTCAATAACCTATATTCATTAATAAATATGTTTACAAGTGTATTAATACATGTATTTTTGGATAACACTTAGTCTTGTAATGATTTGTGTAAGGAAGACATTTCATAACCTTTTTAGATTCCCTGACACTGATGTTTGACACACCGATGTTTGACACACCGATGTTCAACACACCGATGTTCGACACACCGATTTACGACACACCGATATTCGACACACCAATGTTCGACACACCGATGTTCGACACACTGATGTTCGACACACCAATTTTCAACACACTAATGTTCGAAACACCGAAGATGGTAGACAGAAGTCAACACATCGAAGATGAAAAACTGAAGTTGACACACCGAAGAAGATAGACCAAAGTCGGCACACCAAATATGACACACCGAAGATGACAGACTGATGTTACCAAACCGAAGACAACAGACCGAAGATGACTCACCGATAGTCATAAATAACAATTTCGATTTTATTAATTCAAATTTATTTCTAACAGTCATATTTAGACAATTTAATGTTTCTAACATTATTTAATGTTGTCTGTAGGACTATCCGTAGATAGTACGAGGTATATGAATGTGCGGAGATCTTCATGCCTAGTGGATCTTGAAGTATAAAAGTACATCAATCAGAGCTCTAAAAACACGAATACATAGAGATATATAGATACACATAGAGCTCGAAGAATATACTGAAATATAGACTATGCAAACTCAGAATATTGAAAAAGAGAAGAACTCGAAGCTTGAGCTCACCTATCAACTACCTACTGAAGCTTGTTGAACATCCTCACAAAGAAGAGCTAAACACTTTCACAAGAAACTACGACACTCTGTTCTGAAGCCAAATTTTAGAATAGGACTCAAATATCATTTCCTCAACATTCATTGAATCCAGAGTATTGCTACACAATGCACAGAGAATTATAAACCCTATTCTCTTTCATAACTCTATTGTGTTCTTATCATAACTATTTGAGCAGTGTGTATATCTGTTTGAATCTCACACACTATCTCTTGAGCTAAATTGGAGGATAAAAAAATATCCTCACTCTCAATCCCTTCTTACACTTGTATCCCACGTAGAACTATGGAAGAGATCATGTGTGATCTTTTTATTTGTTTTTCCCATGAATAATTATGGTAGGGGTCAAGTGTGATCTGGACAGCTGGTGTGCTATTGCGAACCATGATCTAGGGTGTGGATCAAAAGTTTATTAATATAAACTACTTGGTGGTGGGTGATCACCAAGTGGAGAGAACCAAGTCACTGCTTGAGACTAAACCTCTTGTTTTATCTACTGTGTTTTTTATCTTATATTTTTTATCTATTTTGTATTCTAGCATTAAGATAAACTAAACTTTGATAGTTAGTTTAGCAAGTGTTTACATATTTTTTGAATCAGTAGGTTTGTTTCAAAAGTTTTACAAATCTTTAGATTGGTAAAGCTAAGAACTAATCAATCTTATGATAACCAAATTGAACCTTCAAGACTTTTATAAATCCACTGCAAACTAACTTTGTTTATTATTTTCGTAGGGGGATATTATTTTGTAAAGAACCTTTTTAACAGAAATTTTTATAGATACTAAATTAACCCTCATCTTGAGTCATCTACTCTAACCAACATATTTCATGTATAAATCTAATCTAAATTGGTGTCTTGGATGATCCTACATGACATCGCAAGGTTTATATATAATGTGTCCAAGCTTTGTCTATCTATGTCTATGCTCTGACGTATGTAGCTCCTGTGTATCATCCTTGACACCTACCTCCACATCATCCTATGTTATATGTGGTGGATCTATAGTCTCACTACCTGTACCCTATCCTACCTTCAAGGGTAGTGGATTCTAGCTAGAACTCTTACTAACATGTGAAGAAGATGGCTATTATGTAGAAAATTTTTTTGGATCATGGGTTAATAAAGAATACAACATATACCAGTCAACATCTATCTCTACAACAAAACCTAACATGCTAACTGACCTTGTTTGTGCCTATGCCTCTATCTATGGTTGTGGATCATATGCATTAGAAGCTATATGGTCAGGATGAACACCCTCATCTTGTGCCATAAATACATCCATAACAGGGTTTTCACCCCTAGAACGTCTATATCAAGCTATGCACCCTCAGCATCACCTAGCACATCAAAGAAAATATCATGATAAATCTCATTTATAGGAGGAAGTAGATCTGTCACAACTTTATGAAAATAAGTCTGATTAAAGACACCTCCCTCTACAGGATCAGATATGTGAAGGATATGGGTGATACAAGCATCCTGTGAAAACAAATTATGTAGTTAACTAATGTTCATAAAAAAATTGTTCGAAATTGGAAGGAAGAATTATTACCAAGTCATGATATCCCCATCTATGATGCATAACAAATATCACTAGGGATATGAAATACTAGGGTTCATTATCCAGATGATCTGATAAATTCATACGTATTATGTTGGACCCTTATAATCAGGACTCAGGTCATATGCCCCACATCTTAATATATCCTACCACTACTAGAAATTAGATCTATCCTAATGGACCTATACCAATAGTTTGGGAAAACCATTGGTATAGGTACCTTAGAGAGAACCTATACCAATTGTTTTGGAAAAACCATTGGTATAGGTACCATGGAGACACCCTATACCATTAGTTTTGGAAAAAACTATTGGTATAGGTCCCTTGTAGAGACCCTATACCAACAGTTTTGTCAAAACCATTGGTATAGATCCCTTATATGGACCTATACCCATGGTTTTGTCCAAAATCGTTGGGATGGGTCACCTTTATGGACCTATACCCATGGTTTTGGCCAAAACTATTGGTATTGGTCCATTTTAGAGACCCTATGCCAGCAGTTTTGGCCAAAATTATTGGTATAGATCCACCCTATACCAACGGTTGTCAAAACCATTGGTATAGGTACCCGTATTTTTTTATGGATTTTATTTCCAAATAATAGTAAATACATAAAAAGTTAATATACTTGTAAATATGCATATATATTTATGAAATTATGTTCCCAAAAGTTATCTTAGGTTAGTGGTTAGTTCATTGAATTATAAATGGGAGGTGACGGGATCAAAACCAAGTTGGGTTTTATTTTTACATTACCTATACTAATGTTTTTTCAAAACCATTGGTATAGGTTTTTCATATGACCTATACCAACAATTTTCAAAAAATCTTTGGTATAGGTCTATACCAACGCTATAACAGCCAACAGTTTGGAGACCTATACCAATGGTTCCAAATTGTTGGTATTGATTTTTTTCTAGTAGTGTGCATGATATCTCCTCTAGTTAAAGTCTTACTTTCCTAACATCTTTAGGAAATTAAGTAAAGATAAATGACTATTCAGGGCAGGAATGGGCTGATAATATATAAACGACCAAATAACTCTATCAGTATGATGCCAATCAACAATATGAAAATGAATCACAAGAATGACGCATGAGCCAATAGTAAGCATCGTCATATCGTATGGTGGGAGACTTTGGATAATATCCTTAATATATGGCATCATTAAATTTAAAAAATTAATAAATGAATAATTAATTAATAAATGAAGACATGTACTATGAAAAATAATAATTTAACTATATTATTAATAACCACATATATCTTTTGGTTGAAGACTATTTAGAATAAGTCTATAATCATGGACATCATATCTAGCTATATCTGAATATCGATGTTCTTGACTCCACCTGTAGATAAAATTTTATACTTATATTTCATAATAGAAAGTTATAAATTTTATTTTGACATTGTAAGGAATAACATACCATCATCCATGCAGAGACTCTACTAAAATATTAATAGGAAATAGCGCGCGTTCAAGTGGAGATAAGTGAGTACGTGCTCTCATGTCCACATTTATATCAAAATAAAACATCTCGTGATTTTCATCTTATCGATGCGACATGCAATGCATAACACCCTATATATATATATGCAAGGCATGTATACCCCCAACTAGATTTCTATGTTTGGTCCAAGTCCTCAAATAACGGTAAATACATCAAATGTACAAATGTAGTCAAATGATCAATGCAGGTCGTGCCACTGATAAGACTCAAAATGTATGCATGTGAAAATCGTAGTACGATGATATTGTCAGCATCATCAGCTGGATGAGTGAAGTGATCTCTATACATAGAATGTATAATCTATTGTTAATTATGGACCTACTATCATCACGGACCTCAATGCCCAGTAATATGTAAACTATATCAAACCAATCTTCACCCACTCAACATGTCACAGCCACACCATTGATGGGGAGGCCTGACATAATAGACACATCCTCAGGTGAAATATTAATCTTCTCCTCTGTAAAATGGATTGTATGTGTCTCTAGACTTCATATCTCTGCAAGATCATCAATGAGTTGATGATTGAAAAATATGAAGTCTCACATCTCTATGTCATAGAACCCAACATGATGAAGATGAGGGAAGATGGAAGGAGGTGGTACAGTATGATGTAAATGATGATATCTCTGTACACTCAAAGAAAGAACTATATGTCCCTAGAAAACCAGATGTGAAACATACCTATCCTAAAATTTGAGCAATGGAGGATCTTCCATCACTAAAGATGATATCATTGTTACTTTTTTATAGATAATTTAGTAAAATTTGTAAACTATTTTTTAAAAAACTATAAGAAGAAAAATTAGGTAGACAATTAACATTCATAATTCAATATTATGATGAAAAATGAGGTAAACAAATAGATTTGAATGATTTTATTGGCTTATTATATCAATTTCATATTTTAATGATCTCAAATCATGTTTAATTTATTTCTAAATATTTTTATGTACATTCTCTATGATGAAAATTTTGCATAGAACATGTGGTTGTGTGATATATTCAATTGACCTTGTGATTTGAAGAACAAATTTGAAGACAATTCATTTAGAGAATGAAACACTTTTTATTCATTTTCATTTTGTGTTTATTTTTTTAATAGTTGATTATCACAAAATTATTTTTGATTGAACCCGAAAATAAAATAAACTAGAGATGAAATAATCTAAAAATTAAGCAAGTCATAAATAAAAGTATTCATTAATGAAAATTAGGTATATGAAAAAAAAAATTGTACATATTCATGATAAAATAAAAACACTCGATCAAGGATAATGAGAAGTGGGTATCTATACAACCACTTGGGGACATCTCTTATGAGTATTCCCTTATGAATTACAAACTATGAATCATAGTCCCAATCTCCATTGCTGAGGCTAGTCCATCTCATTTTTTATATGAGTGGACTTTGGTCGTCCTCGAGGGTGTAACATTGTAGTATCAGGCAGCACAGTCTGCAGATGAGAGGGCAAGGTAAAAGTATTAAATATCACAAAATATATCGAATTAAATATAGAAAAATCCATTAATGAAAAAATAAATAAATTCATAAATTCATAAATGAAAAATACATAATATGAAAACTAGAAATATTAGGGATGACAATTGGTTGATCAGTAGGAAATAGAATTAAAGTCACCAACAGGCATCCAAGGTTCACTATAACAGTTAACCAGAGTGCTCATGTGATAGACCGAGTCAACATAGGGCTCCCATGATATGTTCACCGATGAAAAAGTTATAACAACATGTTCACATGGATACATCAATACCTAGAAGTTATTACAATCATAGTACCTGTTATCCAATATGACCACTAAAACTCAACCATTGTTTCCTATGAGTGGTTCATGGAACTCTATTACCTAAAAGAAACTATATACCTGGTCAATAGTTAGAACACATAATGATGGTGTGTCATGTAGTAAATGATCAATGGAACTTTGGAAATATTGACCAAAATTCATTCCATTTTTCATCCTATGATAAGCCTATTGGGACCGTTCAACAAGTACTTCACACACATATAAAATTTATCTTATACTAATCCTAATATTGGTAGTTTCTTCACACCCTTAAAGACCCCATTTATGCACTCCACTATATTAGTGATCATATAGCCATATCTCCTACCACTATCATATGCTAATGACCATTTTTCCTTTGAAATATATATCATATAATGATACACATCTTGATTATCCCTTTTAATTTCTTCAATACATTGATTGAACCTTTCTTATTGGGGATCGTATTCTGAAACCATAAGTAAATAATGTATTTAAAATGATATTAAATTTTTTTCAAAAAAAAGGTTCAAAAAAACATACCCAACTTGATGACCGCCTTATTTATCGCCACATCTGTGAAATTCTTATACACATTACTAGAAATATGTATAATTTAATATCAATGATAATAATTTAGTTCTCTCCATGAAACTACATCACTATTAAAGACCTATATAATCACTTTATGGAGATCAGATATCACACACACTCCCTAGTATGTGGAATGAATGTGTATACATGCTAAAAACCAACTCCATGATTCAAAATACTTCTTTTTTAAAATAGAAAAATGAAAGTGGAAGAGGATAATGATTACCATCCTATGTGTAAGAAAGAAGTATAACACTTTTATACCTTCCATAAAGAAAAGTTTCATCGACTTGAATGAATCGTTTAGAATACAAGAAAGTAGTGATACATGGCCTAAATTCCCAAAATGACCTATGGAACATCACCATTTTTTATCAAATCGGTTATCTGGGGAGACATAATCAACAGTGTTCAAATTATAAATAATATGATTATTAATCTAATTGTTGTGAGAGAAAAAATCTCATAAGCTGTAGAAACATTTCATATGATTCATCCTGATCACCATAAACATTCACAATTGCCTTTTGTTTTTCATTCCAAGATTTTTTATATGATATCTTATATTTAAACAATTGTTGTATTTGTTCCTAAATAAGGGACATAGAAACTCCCAAACACATTTGTATCTTCTCTACAATAACAGTTGATATAAACTTTTCATCAAGTGAAGAGTGATCATGTGAAAATCTTGGATGTACACAAGTGTGTGGGCCTTCTAATTTAGTTATTTTCTAGAATGTAAAAAAATTATCATATATTACCCTTATTTATAATTTACATTTTAGACCATATCTGTCACATCAAATGGGATATTTTTCCTTCTTCGAATCATCAACCGCAAATGAAAAATGTCACTCTATGTGGTATTATTTTATTACATTTTTCAAGGAAATTTTACTTTAAAAATCCTACCTAGTATAGATGGTGTTATCAGTTTATACAGATCTATTCCCTATAATTTCAAGGAAATCAGTAGTCGGTGTAATGAAATCCCAATCAAAATTTTGTGCACTCAAAATTTCTTTGACTAAAGAAGTCAATAATGTAGTATTATTACCACTAACTGGTGGTTGGCTATCTATCAAAGGAACCTCATAAGGTTCATTCCCCATATCACCTTCATCCACATCATCTCTTGATGCCTCACTAGATACTTACTCATTAGATAAACTATCATTCAATAAATTAGGAATGCACACAAGGATATGTACTATAGTTCCTTCCAAATACTGATCATATTCTTTATAATTTGTTTCTATTATATGATTCTTATGAGTAGGAAATGAATGGGAGTGTTGTGAAGGACCGACTTCTATAGATCTCACATAACATGGTTTTATAGTTGTATATTACACCTTAGAAATATCATAAATCACCATATATAATTCCATTAGACTATTACTACACTTTTTACAAAACATCAATGATGCATCCATCCAATCCTCATCATTAACCAGAGGATACTCAGTGTTCCATAGATGTTGAAGATATTGAATATGTTGATATTTAATTGAAGAAATTGATTGATCAATCCTCAATTTTAACTGAATATGAATCTTCTTGTAAACTTCATCAAATGTCACACAATCATGAAGATTTTTTACTCTTGTAGGTGGAAAACTATAGATAAAACTCTGCTCGGTATAAATTACCTCACTGTTACAATATATTTTCATAGATATGATTACATACAAAAATAATTAATATAATTTTATATAATACATCATGAAATGTTTAAAAATTTTAAATTGGTTATGATTAAACAATTATGACTTGATCTTGAGACATTTTATATGGATTGGTTTATCATTATTTTATAAACCAACCAAACCCTAGGGGGATCCTGTCACCTCTATTATCTTAGATTTCAGGAACCATCAATATCCTCTCAGGCATGGTGTAAAAATAAAATTTCAAATAGAAATGCTTCTTGTCGAACACCCTTTTATTACATTGATACTCACATGAAAGTGAGGGGGTCTAGGGGTTTTAGATACATAGAATTTTTTATCTGAACACTTACATCCTTACATAATTAGAGATAGGGATGAAACAAAGTTCATTAATGAGAAAAATAAAATGAAATTATTACAAATTATATAACTTAAAAAAACACGACATACAATTTCAATAATACATTGTTTGGTTATCTCAAGATCATTAAATTATTACAAATTAAATAATTAGATACAAAAAAAATACAGCATGCAATTTCAATCATACATTAGACAATCATATCAAGATCAGTCAACATACTAGATTTATAACATGTATATTTGAGATATTTATTATGTTCCATATATTTTAAAATCACTTATAACTATATTTAATAAATAATATATTTATATATATAAACATCTATTTATATTCATACTTTCATGAAGATTTTTTACTCTTGAAGGTGACAAACTATAACTGAAACCTTGATTGATATAAATAGCCTCACAAATAAAGTATATTGATGGTGATATGATTACCAAAGAAAATTTAATAAAACGTTATATATATTTATACCACATTGTCAAATGTTTAACAAATTTAATTAGTTATGAATAAATAACTATAAATTGATCTTGAGAATTTTTTTATGGATTAGTTTATCATTATTTGATAAACCAACCAAAACCTAGTGGTGAACTCCTGGAGTATCTATTATCACGGATTTCAGCAACCATCAGTCTCCATTCAAACAGCAATGCCTCTTGTCAAATTCCTTTTTATTAGAAGGTTAATCACAAGAAAATGAGGGAGTCTAGGGGTTTGAGATGTATAACATTTTTTAGGCATACACGCAGGTCCGTACATAATTAGAGAGAAGGATAACTTGTAGGGCATCAATGAAGAAAATAAAATGCAATTATTACAAATTTTAAAACCACATACACAAAAAGACATTAAATTTAAATTATGCATTGGTCAGTAATCTCAATATTAGTCATCACACAATACTCTTAACATGTTTTTTGGGATACAGATTATGTTATACATATTATATAACTTTACCTGTAACAATATAGAATATATAATAAATATCTACACATGATTTCCAAAATGTAAAATTTTCAATGCGTGTACACATATATATATATATATATTTAGTTAGATTCACTTTATTTACCTATGTGTATCAAATATTATAGTTTAAATTTATTTTAATTTAGATATAATGTACAATAATATATACATATAAATATATTTAAATAATATAACATAAATATATACAAATTTAAATATATTCAACTTTATTTATTAATATTTTGAAATATAATTACATATACTTTGATAAACAAATATATTTTTCTAAATATAAGTATTGTTAATATATACAAAAATAGTGAAAATATTATTAATAATAAATTTTATTAAATTTAATTAATAAAAGAAATATAATTTACAATTAAATAATAAACATTGAAATATTTTAAACTTATATTATTTTCAATTTTAAAAAATTACATATGTATATATAAATTTATTGTAATATTTATACTTTCAAAAATTAAAATAAGTATATTTTAAACATTATTACTTGGAATAATAATTATTTACACTTAATATAATTTAAAATTATTATTCAAAATTATTATTTAAAATTATTATTTATAGTAAACTTTGTTTATACCATTGAAAAAAAAATATTATATATATATATAAAAATAAATTTAAATATGATACTTAATATCGCTAGTATTTTTTAATAATACAATTTTTATAAAATATTTAGTTAATTACCTATGTGTATGGAATATTAAAATTTAAATTTATGTTACTTTAAATATAATATATACTATATACATATAAATATATTCAAATCTAATTAATCACCATTTAAATTACCAATATATAAATTTTTTAAATAATAATATATCCCTAAATATAAATTATATTTTATACATAAAATTTAAATTACATAAACACCATATTTAAATTTTCTTAATCATTTAATTTAAATAAAATCATACAAAAACGATAATTCATTCAAAAATTAAATCATACAAATGACAATAATTTATACTTCCATACATCTATACATTCATACATCCATACATATTAAATAAATAAATCCTACAAACAAAATAAATAAAAAACAATTAGAAAATTAAATTTTTAGATAAAAATTTTACCTTCTTAAAAGATGGAAATATATGTTGAGAAAGAAATCCAAAATAACTTCATAGAAAATTATAGAGTACAACAATTTAAAATAAAGGGGAGGATACTCTATTTATAGATTTTGAGTGATAGGAGTCATGAACCTCATTCATGCCTCTTTGGAAAAAAATTGAAGGAAGCGTGTAGGGGGTTCACGTTTATTTGGTGATAGAAAGAGAAGCGTGAATAAGTTTCACGCTTATAAAAACCCTTTTTTAAATACATAAAAATCTATCCCACAAAAAAATTTAAAATCCATTTAAAAAAACTCTGAACGGAATCAGTCAGATGGGATCTTCACCAATGATTGAACCTGAATCATGGTATGACTCGTTATTTTAATTCCTCCACTAAATTCATCATGATTTATGAGACTGGATCATTGTTCTTGATTTCTCCCCCAAAATTACATGGCCAAGAAAATTTATCTTCTTTTATTTTTCCTAAAATTTTGGATTTTCCTTACATCCTTCATCATTGGAGAATCCACGCCCGATGATCGATGGTTGGACACTTGCCTGACTACTGACGAGTTTTATTCTAAAATTTCTCTTACAGTTCTTCTCAAATTCTTCATTCTTTAACCATTGTCCCCTAATATGGTTGATAGTTTTTTATATCTTTTCCTATATCAAAAAACGATCAGTATCCAAGTCTACAGGCATCCAATTTGGACATGACAATGAAGAATGAGGCACATGAGAGGATAAATGAGAGATGATGGGTCACTCAATGCTACAATGACATGATATCTTGAAGGGCAGTGAAACTCAAGTTGTCAGGGTAATGTGTGAACTCATTCTCAAGAATTCTCTAGCAAAGGATGACCAAAAAATGACCCATACAAGTGAGATAATGATGGGAAATGTGTTGGTGGAAAATTTTCAAGAGCAATCAGAGGTGAGGAAGATAAAAAAGAGTTATTTTTTAGTGGTCTATAGTTTTTGTTTTTTTTTCATGGTCACATGACTTCTAGTTCATAGAACACATGTCGTGTAGTCCCATCAAGTAGAAATTGTGGTTTTTGGGTGAATTAAGCATCACACAACTTGTACACTCAGTATACACATTGTGTATCCCTTGACCGACCAACATGGTGTGTACAATGAGTACACACCCAGATGGTTATCTTTCCATACACTTCCTATGGTTCAAGAACGTAACACCCTGAGATTTTAGGAGATATATTCTTTTTAATTTCTTTGATGTCTAGTGTTGTACGCTACACCAAGATTAGCTTGTGCTATATGCAACACCGTATTAGCTTGCAATATACACAGCACTATTCAGGGCTTTTGTTACACAAAATTTCAAGTTATTTAGATTTAATTCATTTCACACAAGACCGGGTATAAGTGATAATTAAATATTATAACTTAGTCATTATAATGGTGGTTATGAATAGTATTAAATTCCTTCTAAAAAATTATTTAAATGAAAATAAGTGAGTCTATAAAATAATAAAATCACTATTTATGGATTTTATTAGTTAAATGTATATTTAATATATTAAATGTGATGTTTTATATTCATCTTATATTTTTTCTAGATATGATATAAGAACTAATTCAATTATTTGTATAAAAGAAGTATTTTTCAAAAAAAACAATTTTACCGCCTTTTGATGGAAACCCTTTTTAAATCTAGTTTTTGACAATTTTATAAGTTGTATTTGATATATTAAACTTCTTCTTCGGAATTGGGACATCAAAATTTACCTTGGTTGAGATTTTTATATTTTTCTAATGAAATTCATATTTTAATGAATAGTGAAAATACAGCATTTTAATTCAAAAATGCTTTTTCATCTAATTTATTTATATAGTTATATTATATTTTTAATTTATTTTAGAGTGTAATTGGAAGATATTGTTATCATTTAATTCAATTTTTTCATTTTATGTAATTTCACATTTAAATTGGACATAAACACATGTCAATCTTCTGATAGTTTTTACTTATTAAAAACCCGCTTTATGGTTTTAACAATGGGAATCAACTTAAAATTAATTACTACAAATTTTGTGTATTGAATTTTGAAAAATGGATTCTATATTTGGAATCAATGGGTCCAAATTATTTTAATAGATTACTTTTATTTTTTTGGATATTATGAATAGTAACTACGGTAATTTCTATTTACCATAGTTAAAGGTAAATCAGGTAAATTAGGGTAACAAACAATATGATAAAGATAATAAAATTATCCTAGCACATTCCAAAATCCTATTGTATGAATTAAAGTCGAACAATATCACCTAAGGGTCAGAATTGATTTATTTAATAGAATTTCTTCCATGAAAGTGATATAATTATAATTAAAACAAAATAAATAGACAACATGTCACTCTCTTATCTCTTATAAGTATAATGATTTTAATATAGTGATAAACTTGATAAAAATTAGAAAATAAATAGTATCTAGAAATATAATGAAATTATATACATCATGTAAATTTATTTTGAATTTTTAGAGATTAAATAATTATCATTAATGATGAAACAATAGTGATGTAGAAATTATTTTATTGATAGAAATATTTAATAAATGGTTTTAAAAATATTAACATAAATAACATATGAACTAATTAATGTTCTACACAAATTTTATAGGTGACTATGACATGTTAGGAGTGTATTAAATATTTTTTTTAGAATTTTTCTTCTGTGTGGATTTTATTTAAATTCAAATTAATGAATAGTGTCAAAATTGACACTATTGATATTTTATAAAAATAAAATATTATTAAATTATTTTAAAATCACAAAAATATTTAAAAATTTAAAATTTAAAATTATATGGTCTTTAATGTCAAAAATTATTCAACTATATAAAATTACAACACATAAGTAAATATTTATAAGTATTTAATATTTAGAATATTATTACCACAAATAAAATTAAATAGATTAAATAAGGATAAATCAAAATGATAAGGTTTAAAATAAAATATAAACATATATAAATTTTATTATTTTAGATTCGTTCAACCCATACTCATCTTATCTTCTAAATAAATGAGTTTGGGACCATTATAAACTGAAAATCAATTTATAATAAATTAATATTTCAAGACTTTCCTAAAGTGCCCCTCCTACCTCTTATAAAATGACACCACCTATACTCACTTAATCACACATTTAAAGCCCTTTTACTCATCCCAAATCTATTAAAATAAAATTCAAAAATCCCTACCTTCCTCATAGAGGCCACACTTTGGACAAGAATCCATCCTGGAGAGACCTTTTGTGCAAATCAAAAGGAGATACTGGAAAAAGAGGTAATTGTTTTATCACCTCTTTCAAAATTATTTTCTTCTTCTACTTTCTATTATTATGTTATTCCCATACTAAAGTAATAAATCCAGTATATTATAAATATTGAGATTTTATTATAATTATGGTACAACCTTATACCTCTTTTTATCCATCCTACGAATAACAATATCACAATGCGTGTGTGCGTACGGCTTACCGTCTCCATGTCGTGGTGTAATTTGTTATTCAACAATACTTAAGTTGGATGGGTATATTGATGAGTATAATGGATTTTTAATAATTAATATAAAATTATAATTATTCTTTATAATTAATATACCATCCAATTCCATACCATTTAAAAATCAAGTGAATGATATCATCGCTCATGCGTACGTACGGCCTAACGTCTCCACGGCGCGATGAGATTCATTCTACACATTAACCATTCAAAATGATTATAAAGTATATATAATAAATAAGAATGAAATATATGAAATAATATTCTACTAGATTTATGTGTGTGTGTGTGTGTGTGTATATATCATTTAATTTATTCCATTCAATTCAATAAGGAAACGGAAACAGCGCTCATGCGTACGTACGACCTACCATCTCCATGAACAGTGTATTCTATTTCATTTATATATCTATTATATATATTTATATACTGAATATTTATGATATATAAATCATTTTATATATACTATAAGTAATTAAATCATGATCTAAGTAATAATATCAAGAATAACAAGTCAAAACACGTACGATAAATAAAACGATTATTACCCAAAACATTGTTTTAACAAGGAATTGATAAATAAACATGTAATATAAAGTCATAAGTGAATCATATATGAAACCATAAATATTATTATGGTTTTCTTACAATTTAATAATATTTTTAAACCCACTACATAGGAGTTTTGGACACATATAGAAGAAATCGGACCTAAGGTAAGGGATAATTTTGCAATCTTATTTTTATCTAATATTGCTTATATGTAAGTATTTACTGGGGATATATTTATCATCCATGTCCATATTTTCTAAAAAGAATCATAAAATATTTAATATTCTTCTATTTATGTTTGAATTCATTTTTACCCATTTTTTACTTTTACTACATGGTATGGAAGGAATCTTTTTTTGTTTACCATATGAGGTATATTTTGACTTTTCTGGAAAAAGTATGAGGAGAATGTTTTTTTAACTTATACGGCATGAATGTATTTTTTACAGTTTCATGATTCCTTATTTACATAAAGATTACTCTACAATATTTCAAGTTTATTTTCAACTAATTTCTATTCTTTTAAAATTTCATGGCATTTTTAGAAAAGAAAACATTTTTGAATAAGAAATGATATTTTCCTCAAGAATTAAGTTCAAGTGTTTTATAAAAATTATTTTACATCTAAGATGATGCTCTTAAATAGGGTTATTTTTCTATCCCTAATATTTCTATAATTTGATTGTGTACATGATGGAATGATATTTTATATGGAGTATGTTATGATGAAATGATGTTTAAGAAACCCATTTTATTTATTGGTTTATGTTATGATAAATGATTTATGTTTTTTTGTAACATGTAATAATGATTTCATTATGAGATTGGTGGGACCTATATCTCCCACCAATTAATTGGTAAAAGATTTATATCTCATGAGATAGACATGACTGTAACGACAAGTTAATCTGGTTCAGTAATACAGGGTTGGAACGACAAGTAAATATGGTTCAGTAATACATGGTCGGAATGGAAAGTAAACTCGGTTTAGTAATGGACTTTGTCTACTATGATGGTCTTGGAAGAAATACATTGGCTAACATGGAAATCATATTATGTGCTTTTATTCAAAATTCCATGTTTTATTCCAATGCTATTTTATCATGGTTAATGTTCTTTTATGATCTATGCCTAATGTACTGCCGAAATTTATTTCATGACTCGTGATTTTGATATTTAAACTTTATGTTCATGTTTTTACATTCTTATGTTTATGGTTTGTTTTTATGTTCTAAATGTTTACCTTTACTGAGCATTTGATCTCACCATTTTTATTTTTTATTTTCCCCAGGATATAAAGAATGGTTTTATGTAGGAAAACAAATGGGGAAGATATTTATGGGAGATGTTGAAGATATTTCACCAAGATAGAAGATTATGTTCTATGTTTCCAAATATACTAAATTAATATGTTTTTTGGGTATATATTTGTGTAATGTATTAAGTATTCTGAAAAATAAATGTAATTTCCATGTACGTCAAGCTTGGTTCATTAGATTTGGTATCAGAGCAAAGGATTAGTTAATTATAGGATGTGAAAACTTTAGTGAGATCCCTAGATATATTTCTAAGGTATGTTTAGGGATGTACCTAAGGGTAAGAATAACTATAGGTTTAATTACTATAATTATGGTAATGATCATGAATAACCTAGGATTAAATCTAAGATATTAGAGATCAAAAGTACTTCCCCTTGATTATGTTGTTTTCCTAGTATGATTTTTTGCCTCTCACGCTATTCTTTTTTTGTTTTAGATGATGGATAGAACCCAAAAAAAACTATGCTAATGATCATTGCAATGGGAAATGAAATGATTATCCTCCTGATCAACCAAATGTTTTGGGAGATGAAATAAAAAATCTTATTTCTATACTTACACAATCTATGAATCATTCTAGACTTCCAAATGAGCATATAAGGGAAAAAAATTATTTAATCCTTCATGAGGAAACTTCCACCTTATTTTAGTGGGACTTATGATCCACTTGTTGATGAAGAATGGATCAGTACCATAGAAAAGATATTTTTCATCCTTTTCTGTTTGAAACCTGAAAAATTCATTTTGGATTTTATTATTTAGAAGGTAAATAATATCAGTGGTGGACTCTAATCAAGAATACAAGGCATCAAGATGAAATTTAATCCATAGAATAGGATGAGTTCAAGAAATTATTTTTCAATAATTACTTCCCTCATATTCTTTGAGCAAAGATGGAAAAGGAATTCCTTGAGCTTAAGCAAAAGGATGATGAATCTGTTGGTAAAAATGAGGCAAATTTTACAATAATTTCAAGGTATTCTTCTGGTTTTATCATCCAACCTGAAAGAAAAGTTGATTGATTATTCAGTGTATTAAAACCAAGTCTTCTAAGGGCATTATCTATAAGAGACTTTAGTATCTATGAAGAGATTGTGCATTGTACTATCAAGGTATAAATGGAAGTTGGTGTTACATATCAATCTCATGGTTTTGATAAGAAATGAAAGATGGAGTTCAAGGGAAAATCTCAAAATAATGGTAAAAAGAATATGAATGTTTCCTTATGCTCAAAGTGTGTAAAGAAGCATGGTGAAGATTGTCTTAAAGGGAATATAAAATTTTTTAAGTGTGGAAAATAAATTCATCGAGAAGTTGAGTTACGAAGTAATAGGAAAAAGGTTGTTATTGATGTGAATACAGAAAAGACTACAGATAATGCACCACCCACACTTCAATGCTACAAGTGCAAGGAAATAGGGAATTATGCTAACAAATGCCCAAATACAAGGGTTAATGATGATGATCGACATTAGCAACCTCTTAAGGGAAAAGAAAAAGGAAAATCACATGCGATCACTATTGTTGATGTGGAGTATGACAAAAAAGTGGTGGAATGATTAAGTTTTTATGTAATTGGATTCCAAAATAGTGTCGTTGAATCTCTTTTATAGTATTATGGAATATTATAATATCTATGTATTGGTCTATTTTTGTTTTTCATAAGTATATGGTACCGGTAACCATAAAAAGTGATTGAAATATTTTTGGAAATCACATATTATGTGCATAATGAAGGGATAAGGAGATAATGAGATGTTTGATAGTATTAATGACCTCATGACTAATATAAGGACAAAGTGATATTATGGTTTGAGTATATAGAATTTTTGGTATTTTTTGGTGTGTGGAAAAAGTTAATTTTGACAGAATGCATTTTTTCACTAAGGTTCCATGACAATTCAAATTATTATCATGTTTCAAGAGAATACATGATTAAGGTATTCACATGTTTGGAATGTGACAACCAAAAACTACCTTATGATATATGGGAGATAAATGTTCAGTCAGTTTAGTTCACCACTATCTAAAGTTTTATATTTTCAGCTTTTGAAATAATTGTAATGTTAAACATTTATGGATAGTATAAGTTATATTCCATTTTAAGTTTGTTAGATCAATGTATTATCTCTCTATATGTGGACTTATGCTTATTTGACTACCTATACTAACATTTTTTTGAGATAGATGTAATTTCCTAACATTCTAATAATGGATCGAATGATCTACTAACACTTCAGGAATGACAAATTCAACTTCATTTCATTGAATAAGAGATGAAGTGAAAATTGTTCAAGGCATGACTAACGATGAGATTGTACTAAAATCAGGTAATTATTTCTTCTCATATTCTTCAACTTTAGGAAAAGGATCTCGAAAACCAAAAAAAATATTTTAGTACCTTCTTATCTGATCAATCAGATGGTACCTTAAATCATCACAAATTTATGGATTTCTGGCTGTTAACTTTCTTCAAACCATGTTCTCTGTCACTATCCATAAGAATTTGATGGTTATATTTTTCTTTCATATCTGTGTTTTCACTTCCAACCTATGTTCTCATATATGGAAAACCAGTGATGAGTTACTTTGGGTAATCATTATGTTTCTAAATTTCCTTTTAAAAATGAAGTTTTAGTATTCCTTTTTATGATTTGGGTTTCTATAAAAGAAACTTTCAAGTAGTAAACCTTTTGTAACCCTGAAGAATTTTCATGGAAAAATTCATTTTAAGGGGGGTATAATGTAACACCCTGAGATTTTATGAGATATATTCTTTTTAATTTCTTTGATGTCTTGTGTTGTACACTGCATCAAGATTAGCTTGCGCTATACGTAACACCAAATTAGCTTACAGTATATGCAACACTATTTCTGTCTTGTGTTACACACAATTTCAAGTTATCTTGATTTAATTTATTTTACCCAAGACTGAGTATAATTGATAACTAAATATTATAACCAATTCATTATAATGGCAGGTATGAATAGTATTAATTTCCTTCTAAACACTATTAAAATGAAAATAAGTGAGTCTATAAAATAATAAAATCACTATTTATGGATTTTATTAGTGAAATATATATTTAATATATTAAATTTAATGTTTTAAATTCATATTATATGTTTTATAGATATGATATAAGAACTAATTCAATTTTTCAGATAAAATAAGTATTTTTCAAAAAAATATAGTTTTACCACTTTTGATGGCGAACCCTTTTTAAATATAGTTTTTAACAATTTTATAAGTTATATATGAAATAATAAACTTTTTATTTAGAATAGGGACATCAAAATTTACCTCGTTTGAAATTTTGGTATTTTTCTGGTGAAATTCATATTTTAATGAATAGTGAAAAATACTGCATTTTAATTCAAAACTGTCTTTTTGTCTAATTTATTTATATAGTTAGATTATCTTTTTAATTGGTTTTAATGTGTAATTGGATTATTTTTTTATAATTTAATCCAATTTAGGTAATTTTATCTAATTTTACATTTAAATTTTACATAAGCACATGTCAATCTTTTTATAGTTTTTACTTCTTAAAAACTCGCTTTCTGGTTTTGACAATGGAAATTAATTTTAAATTAATTACTGAAACTTTTGTGTTTTGAATTTTGAAAAATTTAATTGATATTTGGAATCATTGGTTTTAAATTAAGTTAATAGTTTACTTTTATTTTTTGGATATTATGAATAGTTACTGGTAATTTTTATTTACCACAATTAGAGGTAAATCGGGTAAATTAGGGTAACAAACAATATGATAAAGATAATAAAATTACCCTAACACCTGCCAAAATCCTATTGGATTAATTAAAGTGTAACAATATCACCTAAGGGTCGGAATTTATTCATTTAATGGACTTTTTACCATGAAAGTGATGTAATTATAATTAAAACAAAAGAAAGTGACAACATGTCACTCCCTTATCTCTTATAAGTATAATAATTTTAATATAGTTATAAACTTGATAAAACTTAAAAAATAAATAGTCTATAGAAATATAATGAAATTATCTAAATCATGTGAAATTATTTATAATTTTTAGAGATTAAATATTTACCCTTAATCATGAAAAAATAGTGATGTAGAAATTATTTTATTGATAGAAATATCAAATAAATGGTTTAAAAATATTAAAATAAATATCATATGAACTAATTAATGTGCTAAATTAATTTTATAGGTTACTATGACATGTTAGGGTTTTAGTAAGTTTTTTTTTTTTGAATTTATCTTCTGTTTTTATTTTATTTAAATTCAAATAAATGAATAGTGTCAAAATTGACATTATAGATATTTTATAAAACTAACATATTATTAAATTATTTAAAAATCACAAAAATATTTAAAAATTAAAAAGTGAAAATTATATGTTATATATTTTCATAAAGTATAAAATTATGTACAATTGAAAACAAATAAGTAAATATTTATAACCATTTAATATTTATAATTTTGTTACCACAAATAAAATTAAATAGATTAAATAAGGATAAATCAAAATGATAAGTCTTAAAATAAAATAAAAACATATATAAATTTTATTTGTTTACATTATTTAAACTTATATTCATCTTATATTTGAAATAAATTAGTTTGGGACCATTATAAATAAAAAATAAATTTATAATAAATTAATATTTCAAGACTTTCCTAAAGTGCCCATCCTCCCTCTTATAAAAGGACATCACTTCTACTCACTTACTCACACCTTTAAAGCCCTTTGTATCATCCAATATATGATAAAATAAGCTCCCAACATACCTCCCCTCCTCTTATAGGCCACACTTTGGTCATAAATCCATCCTAGGGATACCTTTTGTGCAAATCAAAAGGAGATACTTGAAAAAGAGGTAATTATTTTATCATCTCTTTCAAAAAAAATTCTTATTATACTTCCTCTTCTAATATTGTTCCCATAATAAAGTAATAAATCTAGTATATTCTACATTCTTAGATTTTATTATAATTATGGGACAACCTTATACCTCCTTTTATTCATCCTATTAATTGAAATATCACCATGTGTGAGTACGTACGACTTACCATCTCCACGCTGTGGTATAATTTGTTATTCAACAATAAATAAATTGTATGGGTATAATGATGATTATAATGGATTTAAATAATTAATATAACATGATAATTATTCTGTATAATTAATATACCATCCAATTCTGTACCATTTAACCATCAAGTGAATGATATCGTCGCTCGTGCGTACGTACGGCCTACCGTCTCCACGACGTGATGAGATTCATTCTCCACATTAACCATTAAAGAATGATGATAAAGTATATATAATAAATAACCATGAAATATATGACATAATAACTCTATTTTATTTTTGTGTGTGTGTGTCATTTACTTTTTTCCATTTAATTCAATAAGAAAACAGAAATAGTGTTCATGCATACGTACGACTTACCGTCTCCATGAGAAGTGTCTTCCATTTAATTTATATATCTATTATATATATATTCCTATACTGAATATTTATGATATATAAATAATTTTTTACATCCTAAAATTAATTAAATGATGATCTAAGTAATAAGATCAAGAATAACAAGTCAAAACATGTACAATAAATAAAATTAGTATTACCCAAAATGTTGTTTTAACATAGAATTGATAAATAAACGGGTAATATAAAGTCATAAGTGAATGATATATGAGATAATAAATATTATTATGGTTATGTTACAAGTTAATAATATGTTTAAAACCACTATACATGAGTTTAGTACACATACGGAAGAAATCGGACCTAAGGTAAGGGATAATTTTGCAATCTCATTTTTATCTGAGATTGTTTATACGTAAGTATTTACTGGGGACATATTTATCATCCATGTCCATGTTTTCTAAAAATGTTTTCATAAAATGTTTAATATTATTTTATGTATGTTTAAAGTGATTTTTACCCATTTTTTACTTTCACTACATAATATGGAAGGGATCTTTCGTTTCTTTACCATACGAGGTACTTTTTGACTTTTCCAGCAAAAGTATGAGGAGAATGTTTTTTTAACTTATACAGCATGAATGGATTTTTTACAGTTTCCTGATTCCTTATTTACATGAAGATTTATCTACAATATTTTAATTTTATTTTCAACTAAATTCTATTCTTTTAAAATTGTGCGGAATTTTGAGAAAAGAAAACATTTTTGAAGAAGAATGGATATTTTCCTCAAAAATTAAGTTCAAGTGTTTTATTATTATTATTTTCCATCTAAGATGATGCTCTTAAATAGGGTTATGTTTATATACCTATTATTACTTTGATTTGATTATTTTAATGATAGAATGATATTTTATATGGATTATGTTATGATGGAATGATGTTCAAGAAACCCATTTTATTTATTGGGTTATGTTATGATGAATGGTTTATGTTTTTTTGGAACATGTAAGAATGATTTCATTATGAGATGGGTGGGAACTATATATCCCTCCAATGCATTGGGAAAAGGTTTATATCTCATGAGATATACATGACTGGAATGGAAATTAAATCTAGTTCAGTAATATAGGGCTGGAATGAAAAGTAAATCTGGTCCAGTAATACATGGCTAGAACAGCAAGTAAACCCATTTCAGTAATGGAATTTGTCCAAAATGATGGTCTTGTTAGAAATGCCTTGGTTAGTATGGAAATCATATTATGTGCTTATTTTTTTCCATAATTCCATGTTTTATGCCAATGCTGTTTTATCATGGTTAATGTTCCTTTATGATCTATGCCTTATATACTACCAAGATTTATTTCATGACTCGTGATTTTGATATTTAAACTTTATGTTCATGTTTTTACATTCTTATGTTTATGTTTTTTTTATGTTCTCAATGTTTACCCTTTCTGAGAATTTGTGCTCAACCTTTTTATGTTTTTCCCCATGGTGTAAAGAAAGGTTCTTGGTAGGAAAACAAAAGGGGAAGATCTTTATGGGAGATGTTGAAGATCTTTCACTAGGATAGAAGATTATGTTCTATGTTTCCAAAGACAATAAACTAGTATGGTCTTTGGGCGTATATTTGTGTAATGTATTAAGTATTCCACAAAAGAAATGTAATTTTCATGTACATCAAGATTGGGTCACTAGAAATACCACACATCATGTACCCTTGGTCATACATGACTTGGCCTCCCCGTCAGTATATGCAGAGTGAGATAGATAGAGATACACCTTGTGTACCCAACATATGACACATCCACTACAAAAAATAGGCAATTATCCTTATTTTTTAAACATGTTTTCTGAGAAGGTGGCTAAATTTTAATTTAACCATATTTTGAGCTGGATTTTGAAATGTTTATAATTTTAAATTTTAGTCATGTTCTAAAACATCACTAATTTTTAATTTAGTCACATTTTAAACTATGGTTAATTTTTATTTTAACTGTGTTTTAAAAGTAAAAAGGCGAAATAAAAAAAGTTATTATATGTGTATGTATTTATAATAGTATTACATAACATTATAAATAAATTTTATTTATATAAAATTAATATATGTACATACATACTTATATATAGATTCTTACATATATACACACACATGGGTTAAAACATAATTACAATCAATTAATAATAACTAAATAAATGATTTTTAATAATTAATGATTAAATATGTGAATATATATGTAATAATATTACAAATTACAATATATTTATATATAAATTTATAAATATATTTATATATATATATATATATTAAATTATATATATATATATACATATGTAAATATATTTGTTTATATATATGTATGTATTTATGTGTGCATGTATATTAATTTATAATATATATATATAATTTTATAAGAATACACACATGCATTTAAAATATATTAACATATATATAAATAATATGTATGTATGTATACATTTATAAATATAATTATATTAATTTATACATATATAAATACAATCAGAGATACAAGTTAGAAAGTTTATACAAAAAGAAAGCTTCCTAACTTTTACAAAGCAGTGGAAAATTTACAATCTTTTTTTAACCCAAAGAGGAGGGTATCCAACAACCTTGGATAAAGGTCCCTTGTTTTATACTTACAAGAAAGTCTTTCTTACCCAATCCCTCAATCCTAAGATCAGTATCTATCTTGTTATCCTTGCAAGCCCTCGATTTTTAAGGAAATCGGCACCTCTAACTTCACAACCCTAAGTCACTAATTTTAAGGAAATCTCACCTCTACATGAAGCAATTCTACACGAAGAAAAGTTTGAACAAGTCGTTCAAACTTTCTACACGAAGCATGAGAGTTTATAAGAGACTCTCACACTAGAGAAATTCACTTTTAGAGAGATGAACTCCAAAACACAAACATGTGGACTCTTTTAAACTTGTTCTCTCATTCGTTCGTTTATTTATTGTTGTTGTGATCTCATCATCTGAGGTCCCATTTATAGCTTTCAAAAATCTACCAGTTGGTTCCACTCCAATGGTCATATTTCCTTAAATCTCGGAGGGACCTGAACACGTGGAAAACATACAACGGTTAGTTTATAACAGAAAAAATTACATCATTTTATATAACTAACCGTGAAAATAAAGGTCTTACACCGTAATTGTAAGGAAATTAGAATATGATAAAATTGAAATGATATGAAAGAAATTATAAGGTTCATAATTCTGAGGAAATAAAGCTTTGAAAAAATAAATTCTGGAATTATAAATTTCGGAATGGATTTTCATAAAATCGGTACGAGTAAAGTATAAGGAAAATTTAAAATAGGGAAAAAAATGAAAACAATATTTTTAGTATGATACAAAATCGATATTAAGAAAATATTCTTTAGAAATGCGGAATGGAAATTTCTGATATAGAAATTTCTGCTTTGAAAACACTGACATTTAAAGATGTATGAAAATAAAATTTTTGGAAGAGAAAATCTCGGTATAAGAAATTTGGTATTGGGATTTATGGTATCGATATAACAAATCTATCTTAAGGAACTTTAGTACCGATAAATAGGAAGTTGGAGTTAAATATTTTTAGAAAACTGAAATACTAGAAATCTAAGTATAAGGAAAATATGATACTGGATTTCATTCAAGATAGAAATCAGTATCGCAGTGAAAACTGAGAACGGGAAACTGTGTCTTAAGGAATTCTGGTATGGTATAACCATGAACCAAATTTTGGAACCTTAATAAATTCTCCAGTATGAAAAAAAATTTCTAAAAACCTGAATAAAAATATGTTTTAACTCAAAAGACAAAGGAAATTTTGGTTATAAATAAATTTATGTAAGAGTAAGGAAATATATGAAAGTGTAAGAAAAATATATTTATAAAGAATGTGTTTGTGATTTTCAAAATAAAAGCTTAAGGAATGGAGATTTCTTATATACATAATAATCTCCCCCTTTTTGGAAATCACAAACAACTTCGAAAAAAATTGACAAAGGAAAGAAATAAATGCTCAGAGTTAGAAATACTTAGCTCCCCCTTAAGTGTATGACTTAGGGTAAATTATTCTTCCCTTATGTAGAAGTTCTTAGAGTACAGAAATCTCCCCCTCAGATATATATTCTTCTATTTAGAGAGACTCTCCCTTAGTTGTATAACGTTTCCTTATATATGAAAGTAGAAAATTTTATTTTTCCTTAGATATTACCCTAAGGAAATTTTCCTTTATAAAATTTTCTTCCTTTAACTTCTCCCTTTGATATAGTTCTCCCCCTTTGTGATTTTCAAAAAGTAATGGAGAGGGACCTGTAAGGTTAGAAAGAAATATAAATGAGGCAGAATATATAAAAGATTTTCAAGGAATTTTTCATTAAGAAAATACAACAAAAAATCGGCATGGGAAAAAAAGTTATCAACCCTCCTTCTTCTTCTTTGAAAGAAGGCTTTTCACCAAGTACATAATCTTTTTCACCTACTTGTGATCTTTTTGAAGCTTCTTTATCAAGTCATCTTGCTCAGCTACCTTCGTCTCCAAAGACTAGATCTGTAATTCTTGGAACCGATTCTTATCTTCAAGAACTTTGATCACTTTCTCTTGTAAATCTGATTTCTTTACAAGACTAGTAGATATTACTTTCTGATAATTGACAACTTCAGCTACAGTATTTATTTGATCAAGAAGATTTTTACCTTCATTTTTCCTCGTAGCTAACTCACTTGAAAATTTCTCTGAGAAAGAAGTCCAGACTTTGGTCAACTCATTTGCTACACCATTGAAATCTCCCTTTATTTATTCTATGAAGTCCGATAATTGTAGAGATTTATCTGATAAGGTTCTGGTCTGGTTGATCACTTTCTAACAAGAAATTTTTTGAGATTTGTAATCAATGAGAAGATTATTATGATCGTCTTCACCTTTCACCACCATTTCCATCAGCATAGATGTTGAATCCATCTTTTGGTTTAAGGTTTCCTGCATCATTTGGCTCTGGGAATCTATGTTAGCAAGTACCATAATGGTACTTAATAATTTCCGTAATGAATTTTTTACAAAGTCATCACCCAAAAATGATGAGGAATAGAAGTCATATTCTTCTTTACTGACCTTCGGAATAGAGGTTTCTGGATTCTTATGATTTTGAGGAGAGTCGGCATCAGAAGGGGAAACCATAATGGCCTTCCCTTTATCAACTTTTGGCACTGTAGAGGGTTTGGAACCCTGAGGGACAACCTCATTTTCTATAGTCTTATCATCTCTGGATCCTGCTTGAATCTTTTATTCTTCTTTCTCTTCTTCACTTTCAGTATCACTATTTTCGGATTCATGGATTTTGTCTTCTTCTCTGGTTACATCAACCTCTTCTTCTACCTCTTTTACTTCTTCATCTTCGATCTCGACTTCTTCTTCTTCTTCTTCCTCGGTAGAAACTCTAGGGGTTGCAACATACTCATCAACTTGTCTAATAACATCATTTTCTTCTTCTTGAATGATATCATCATCTTCCTATACTTCTTCTTGCGGTTCCGGAATAGGTTATGGTATCACTATAGGTTTCTTCACCTTCTTAGGTTCTAGAGTGACATCCGATACTGGTAGCTTCTCAGAGGAATTTTATACTTCCTTTAGCATGGACTGTATAATCTCTATCTCAGTTATCTTCCTTTTCTGCTTCTTCTCCTTATCTTCTTTCTCTAACACATCAATAGTTTGAATCTTCAAATCCTTTGCTTCTGTCGGATTCAATCCAAAGGTTGGATCCCCTTCCTTCCTAGATTCAGCTAACTTCCTCTAACCAGTTACAATATCATTAGAGTAATCCTTCGGTTTCCTTATAACCAGTGGTGTTAAAGCCAGAGCTACTGAGGTAGGATCGACATGAGAAGCCTCATTATACTTTTTCTTCTTCTGAACACTTTTTGAAGATTCTGGGATTTTCAAAATAGACAGAAAATTTAAAAGGAAAAAAACCTTAAAGATATTTTAACTTAAGGAAAAATTTCTTAAAGGTTAAAAAAAATCCTAAAATTTCAAAACTAAAATTTTTTGGAACTGTTAAATTTTAGGTCTTTTGAGAAAACAGATACTAGAAAATCTCAATTTCGAAACTTACTGATTCCAGAAAAAATAAAATTTTATGGAAAACAAAAAATTTTAAAATTTTCAAACATATATACTACCCCTGAATTTAAGAGTAATTTAATGTTAGAAGATGGTTAAACAAGAAGTATATATGAATGATTATCTTATATATATCATTCCTAGCTTCTGTTTAATGTATTCAAATCTATCGAATGGTAATGGTTTGGTAAATATATCAGTAAGTTGTTCTTGCATTCCGATGAATTGAAGAATTATATCTCCTTTAAGTGTGTGATCCCTAAGAAAGTGATATCTAATATCTATGTGCTTATCACGGGAGTGATGTGATGGGTTTTTACTTAGGGCTATGGAACTAGTGTTATCACACAAGATTTTATTTTTGGTAAACTCATTCCATAATATGTGAGTGTGTGTTGCATCCACAACACTTGAGCACAACAACTTCCAGCTGCTACATATTCTGCTTCAGTAGTGGAAAGTGCTACAGAATGTTGTTTCTTACAAGACCAAGAAACTAAGGAATCTCCTAGGAAATTAAAATTTCCAGATGTACTCTTTCTATCCATTTTACAACTAGAAAAGTCAGTATCCAAAAATATTTTTAGTTCAAAAACATTTCCAGAAGAATAAAAAAGTCATAAATTCAAGGTTCCTTTCAAGTACCGAAAAATTATTTTCAGAGCCTTAAGATGGGAATCCTTAGGATTTTCTTGATATCTTGTACATAAGCAAATAGAAAACATTAATTTGGGTCGACTTTCTGTTAAGTAAAGTAAACTTCCTATCATTCCTCTATAAGATGTTTGATCCGCAGGTTTCCCTACTTCATCAATATCAAGAGTATTAGAAGTTCCGATAGGAGTACTTATACTCTTAGAATTATCATACCCAAACTTTTTAAGAATATATTTGATGTACTTATGTTGAAATATATAAGTTTCTTTTGGTTTTTGAGAAATTTGAAAACCAATAAAGAATGTTAACTCACCCATCATACTCATCTCAAACTCAAACATCATAAGATCTGCAAAAAAATCTATTAAGTATTGTTGAGTTGATCTGAATATAATGTCATCAACATATATTTTCACAAATAAAATATATTTCTTATATTTCTTTATAAAATGTTTTGGATCCGCAGTTCCCTTAGAATAGTTGTTTTGAAGTAAAAATATTATAATTCTATCATACCAAGCTCTCGGGGATTTTTTAAGGCCATATAAAGCTTTGGTAAGTTTATATACATTATTAGGATGTTTTACATCTTCAAAACTAGGGGTTTGGTCTATATAGACTTCTTCTTGTACATATCCATTAAGGAAAGCACACTTAACATCCATTTGGTAAAGTTTAAAATTATAGAATGCTACAAATTCTAGAAGTATTCAAATAGATTCGAGTCTTTCTATCGGTGTATAGGTTTCTTTATAGTCTATTCCTTCTTGTTGGTTATAACCTTTAGCAACTAATATTTCTTTATTTATAACTATAATTACATTTTCATCACATTTATTTCTGAAGACCCATTTTACACCAATAACAGATGTATCCTTAGGTCTCTCAACCAAGGTCCAGACTTGATTCCTTACAAACTCATTGAGTTTATCTTGCATAGAATTTATCCAATATTCATCACCTAAGGCTTTCTCAGGAGTCTTTGGCTCAAATTGGGAAAGAAAAGAAACATGTTCAATTTTATTCCTTAAGGAACTTCTAGTCCTTATAGGTTTATTTGCATCTCCTATGATATTATCTGTAGGATGATTTATAAGTAACAACTAACTTGGGTTTTTTAAAAATTGATCATCAACATAAGGTAGAAAATATTCAGGGGTAAATGTTTCGGGAATATTTTCATGAACATTTTTCTTAGAAGAATCTTCAACTATAGGTTTTTGATATTTTTTAGAAAATATATTTGGAAGATTTAAATCAGGTTGTTTGAAAACAAAAGGACCAGTCTCATCAAATTTAACATGTACTGTTTCTTCCACAGTACACGTATTTTTATTAAAAACCCTATAAGCCTTAGAGTTAGTGGAATAGCCTAAGAAAATTCCTTCATCAGATTTTGGTGCAAATTTGTGTAAGTTATCATTAGTATTAAGGATAAAAACTTTACAACCAAAAACCTTGAAGTAAGAAACTTTTGGTTTTCGACCAGTCCATAGCTCATAAGGAGTTTTATTAAGAAAATGTCTTATCAAAAATCGATTTATAGTATAACAGGTGGTGCTTAAAGCTTCATCCCAAAAGTGTTTTGCTATAAAATATTCACTTAACATGGTTCTAGTTATTTCTTTAAGGATTAGGTTCCTTCTTTCAATAACACCATTTTGTTGAGGAGTTCTAGGAGCTGAGAAATTGTGAGTAATACCTTTCTTACTACAAAAAGTTCCAAAATTCTAATTTACAAACTCACCACCATGATCACTATGAATAGTTATCAATGGTAGGTTTTTCTCATTTTTTACTTGATCTTGAAATGTTCTAAAATAAGAAAAGGATTCATATTTTCTTGCTAGGAAATAGACCCAAGTATATCTAGTATAGTCATTAACAAGAAAAAATACATAATATTTGCCTCCAATACTTCCAGTTTATGTAGGACTAAATAAATCCATATGCCCTAACTGTAGGTCATTAGATGTTGAAACTTTACTAATATATTTAAATCTAGATTTTTGTTTCTTTCCAAACTGACAAGGGTCACAAACTTTTGAAGAATCAAAACTTAGAACTGGTAGATCCTTAACTAATCCTTTATTTGAGAGATTACTAAGGTTCTTAAGGTTGTAGTGTCCTAAACTTCTATGCCAAAGCCAAGATTTATCTTCAATTTCACTTAAGAAAGGAAGATCTTGACTTCTTAAGTCTTCTAAGTTCAAAGTGTAGACATTCTCATGCCTATGGGCAGTAAGAATATATTCATCCTTGGAATTGTGAACTAAAAACTTATCATTCCTAAAATTCACAAGGTATCCTTCATCACATAATCGAATTATGCTTATAAGGTTGTGCTTAAGACTATTAACAATTAAAACATTATAAATTAAAGATTTTCCAAGAAGAATGATATTACCTATACAGAAAATCTCTCCTTGAGAATTATCCCCAAAGGTTACTTTTCCACCTTTCGTTTTGACAATCTTATGGAAATAAATTTTGTTACCAGTAATATGATGGGAACATCCGCTATCCATATACCAGATATTGTTGGTACATTCTTCATTTTCCTGTGAAAACAAAAGTTAGTCCTTCGAAATCCAAACTTGTTTGGATTCAGGATTAGACAATAATATTTTAGGAACCCATATTTTTTTGGAAAAATAAGCCTTGTGGAATCCTAGAGACTGGATTTTTTTTAAGGAACAGGTTTTCCTCCAATGTTCTCCACTTTGACACTTTGTACAGAAAGGGGATTTGGATGGAATAAAATAGTTATTTTTGAAAATAGGTTTTCTATGAGTATAACCTACTCTAGAGGTATTTCTATGAGGTCTGATTTGGGAATTCATCTTGTCAAAATTCTCTTTACCAGAAGTAAAGTTGGAAAGAAGTTTCTTAAGAGAATATATTTCGGATTTTAGTCTTATGAATAAATTCCTATCTTCAGGAATTGTTTCCTTAGAGTTAGATTTTTTCTCAAAAACATTTATTTTTGAAATAGCATCCTTAATATCTTTAGAAAGTTTTTCCTTTTCAGAATTTGCTTCCTTAAGGTCTTTATAAAGTTTTTCTAGGAGATCATCCTTATCTTCACGATCTCTAGTGAGATCTGAAATCTCTTTTGTAAGAACTTATTCTCTAGTATTTTCCTTGTCTGGTTTCCTGGAAATTTTATAATTTTTTTCTTCTAACAACTTGGAAAATATAGATACTTCTTCATATGAAGGTATTTCTTCATTATATGAAGATGAAGTATCCTCATCAGAAGTAATATCTTTAAGATAATAATTCTTATTAAGAGATAAATTTGTTAAATCCACGGCAGAGTGTACCTTGGCCATAAGACAAGTATTTGGTAAAGAAGTAGTAGCATAGAATCCGATATTATTCTGTGTTGATGATTCATATTCAGAATATTCACTTTCAAAAGACTCTCCACAACTATCACTCAATGTGTCATTTACTTTAATACTTTTCTTGTGCTTAGAACGGTGTAAATTCTTCTTATTTATCTTTGAATTCCTTTCCTTCCTATCCTTATTTTTCAAAATAGGGCAATCAGGTCTGATATGACATGTTCTTTTGCATTCGTAACAAGTAACTTCCCCATATTTATTTTCTTTGTAGTCTCTCTTCTTAAACTTATTTTGATAGTTCTTCTGAGCTACTATTTTGTTCATTCTCTGAGCAAGATTAGCTAACTCATTCTCAGATTTTTCTGTATCACTAGATTCTGACTGAATAGTAACTTTCTTTGACTTTAATCTAGTAACTCTTTCTGGATTTTTAGATTTTGTATGGTTAGATGTTATTGTGAAAGAAACACTTCCATTTCCATTATTTTTCTTAATATTATTTGCATCTCTCTTCATTCTATTCTCGTGCTGAAGAAGATTTCCAAAAAGATCATCTAAGGAAATCTGGGTGACTTTCCTGTTCTCATCAATTGTTGTCCTCTTAGACTCTCATTAATTAAGCATGATTTCTATGATCTTTTCAACAAGTATTTCATCATCAAGACCTTTTTCTCCCATAGACTGTAATCTATTTACAATGGTCATGAACCTTTGCTGAACTTTTCTTATGGGTTCTCCATAAGGAAAGATAAAGCTGTGATATTCAGCTCTCAACATAGCTCTTCTTATCTCTATAACTTTAGAAGTTCCAAAATGTGTAACTTCCATTTTATTCTAGATACTATTTGTAGCTTCACATGAGGATATTTTAATATATATTTTCCTAATCATGGAACATAGCAATGTATTTCTAACTTTGAAATTAGTTTTATATTCTGCTCTCTCCTGATTAGTAAAAGTTCTCAATTCCTTATCAGGAATATTATAATCTCCTGTCAACATTAGGTAATTATCAACTCCAGTATTAATAACTAAAGTCTTCATCCTATCACTCCATTACTCATAATCATTTCCATAAAAAATAGGATGTCTGGTAGAATTTAAATTGTCCAAAGAACCAATATTCCTAGATCTTTCCATAATAAAAATATACCTTTCTTTGACAAAAAGGTTAGTAGTAGTGCTTGAAGAAAATATAAAGTTCATAAAGAAAACTTTAAGAAAAATTGTAAAGTCTAAAAAAACTTGAGTATCTATAAGAAAAAATAAGTCCGGACTTGTGAGTCCAAAATTCTAATTCCGAAAATATAAATAAGAAGATGATTTCTCTTCTGAATCTAGTCGTGAGATTAATTCATATTGAACCAACACTCTAAAAAAAATTGATAAATTGGTTCAGAGTATAAGGTATCCTCCTCAGATACCAATTTATAGGTTGGTATGGAGTATGATATTCTAATATATAACAATATTAGGATTGCAATAGAACTAAATATGCACAATATACAAGAGGGGTTGAATTGTATACTTTAAAATTTTCTTAAGAAAATTTTGTATAAACAAAATTCACAACACCTCTAATAAAAAAACACCTTCTTAAAAAAATAAATTTCTTAAGTCTAAAGCTTAAGAAAATTTTCTTACAAAGAGATTCTACCACAAGTTTTATAGAATCTCTTACAATTATAGATACAAGTTAGAAAGTTTATACAAAAATAAAGCTTCCTAACTTTTACAAAGCAGTGAAAAATTTACAATCTTCTTTTAACACAAAGAGGAGGGTATCCAAAAACCTTGGATAAAGGTCCCTTATTTTATACTTACAAGAAAGTCTGTCTTACCCAAACCCAGGTAAGCCCTCAATCCTAAGATCGGTATCTGTCTTGCTATCCCTGCAAGCCCTCTATTTGTAAGGAAATTGGGACCTCTAACTTCACAACCCGAAGTCTATGATTTTAAGAAAATCACACCTCTGCACAAAGAAATTATGCACAAAGAAAAGTTTGAACAAGCTGTTCAAACTTTCTGCATGAAGCCTAAGAGTTTATAAGAGCCTCTCACTCTAGAGCAATTTACTTTTATAGAGATGAACTCCAAAACGCAAACATGTGAACTCGTCTAAACTCGTTATATCATTCTTTCGTTTATTCATTGTTGTTGTGATCTCATCATCTGAGGTCCCATTTATAGATTTCAAAAATCTACCAGTCGGTTCTACTCCAACAGTCATATTTCCTTAAATCTCGAAGGGACCTGGATACGTGTAAAATATACAACAGTTAGTTTATAATAAAAACAATTATATCATTTTATATAACTAAACGTGAAAATAAAGGTCTTACACCTTAAGTGTAACGAACTTAGAATCCAATAAAATTGAAATGATATGAAAAAAATTATAAGGTTCAGAATTCTAAGGAAATAAAGCTTTGAAAAATAAAATCTGGAATTATAAATTTTCGAATGGATTTTCATAAAATCGGTACGAGTAAAGTATAAGGAAAATTTAGTATAAGAAAAAAATGAAAACTATATTTTCGGTATGATACAAAATTGTTATTTAAGAAAATATTCTTTAGAAATGTGGAATGGAAATTTCCGGTATAGAAATTTTGACTTTGAAAACACCGGTATTTAAAGATGTATGAAAATAAAATTTTTGGAAGAGAAAATCTCAGTATAAGAAATTCTGTATTGAGATTTCTGGTATCGATATAACAAATCTGTCTTAAGTAAATTCAGTATCGATAACTAGGAAGTTGGATTTTAATATTTTTAGAAAACCAAAATAATGGAAATCTAAGTATAAGGAAAATATGATACCGGATTTCATTCAAGATGGAAATCGGTATCGCAGTGAAAATAGAGAATGGGAAAAAGTGTCTTAAGGAATTCCGATATGGTATAACCATGAACCAAATTTCAGAACCTTAAGAACTTTTTTGGTATGAAATTTTTTTTCTAAAAACCTAAATAAAAATATGTTTAACTCAAAAGACAAAGGAAATTTTGGTTATAATGAAATTTATGTAAGTGTAAGGAAATATATGGAAGTGTAAGAAAAATATATTTATGAATAAGGTGTTTGTGATTTTCAAAATAAAATCTTAAGGAATAGAGAGGTCTTATAGACCTAACAATTATCATATTTTCTTGGTTTTAATTATGTGACATGTGTTTTGAACTAAAGTGTCAATTTTAAACTAAAAACACACACTTCGAGACATATCGGGCACATTGTATGTCATATTAATGTGTGATTGATGCCTTCATGTCACAAAGGATTTATGGATCATTTTCTTAAATTATCAAGATAATTCAAGTTTATTTTCTCTATTTTAAGTATGTGACTTGGGTTTTTAACGAAAATGTTAATTTTAAATAAAAACAAACACATTGAGTCATACTTGTCACATCATGTGTCGGATTACTGTGTAGTTGATTCCTACACATCAAAAATGACTTAATAAATGTTTCACTAATGTATCAAGACAATTATAGTGTTTTTTATAGGTTTCCAATGAGTGATACATGTTTTTAAATAAATTTTTATTTTTAAACTGAAAGAACACACTTTGAGTCATACCAGTCACATCGTGTGTTGTATTGACGTGTGATTGATTCTTACATATTAAAAATGAATTATGGATCATTTTACTGAAATATCAAGATAATATGAGCATGCTTTATTTCAAATGAGTGACACATATTTTTAACTAAATTGTCATTTTTAAAATGAAAACACACATTTGAGTCACATTAGTCATGCCATGTATTGGATTGAGGTACGGTTGATTCCTATACATCACAAATGACTTATGGATCATTTCCATAAAATATCAAAACAATATGAATGTGTTTTATCATTGTCATGTTTTTTATGTGTCTTTTTAACTAAAATGGAATTTATAAGTTGAAACTAAAAATTTTGTGGCATGTTGTTCACATCATGTATCATATTGAGGTGGGTTGATCCTACATATCACAAATGACTTATGAATCGTTTTTATAAAGTATCAAAATAATCTGAATATGTTTTCTCAGTTTTGATTTTATCACACATCTTTTAAACTAAAATTTCAATTTTAAAAAACACGCACTTTGAGTCATACCAGTCACACTATGTGTCGGATTAATGTGTGGTTGATTTCTACACATCAAAAATGACTTAAGGATCATTTTCTTAAATTATCAAGTTAATATAAGTATTTTTGATATTTTTTTAGTGATTGACACACATTTTTAACTAAAATATAATTTTTAAATTGAAAATAGGCACTTTGAGTCATATCGGTCACCTCGTGTGTTAGATTGACATGAAGCTAATTCTTAAACATCACAAATATATTATAGATAATTTTACTAAAGTAACAAGACAATCCACATATGTTTTCTTGGTTTTCAATGAGTGACACACATTTTTAACAAAAATTTCAATTTTAAACTGAAAACGCACATTTTGAGTCATACCGATCACACTGTGTATCATATTAAGGTATAGCTAATTCCTAGACATCAAAAATGACTTATGGATCATTTTCCTTAATTATAAAAATAATTTGAATGTGATTTATTAGTTTTTATTATGTCACGTATCTTTTTTACTAAAATGTCATTTTTAAACTAAAACCACACATTTTGAGTCATACCGATCACACCGTGTTTTGGATTGAAGTATAGTTGATTACTACACATCAAAAATGACTTTAAGTATATTTGTAATAAAGTTTCAAAAAAAATATGAATGGTGTTACTTTGTTTTGGGTATTTCATGCATCTTTTTAACTAAAATGTCATTTTAAACTGGAAACACACACTTTGAGTCATATTTTTCACATTATGCATCGTACCTACATTCCACGAATGACTTAAGGATAATTTTCCTAAATTATTAATAAAATTCAAGTGATTTTTCTCATTTTTCAATGAGTGGCATATGTTTTTAACTAAAATATTATTTTTAAACTGAAAACACCCATTTCAAGTCATACTGAACACACTGTGTATCATATTAAGGTAAAAATGATTCCTACACATCAAAAATGACTTATGAATCATTTATATAAATTATAAAAATAATATGAGTGCATTTGATAATTTTTGAGTATGTTGGGTGTCTTTTTAGCTAAATTTTTATTTTTAAACTGAAACCACACATTTTTAGTGATACTGGTCACATCATGTTTCAGATTGAAGTGAATCTAATTCCTACATGTCATAAATGACTTATAAATAATTTTAATAAAGTATCGAAAAAATATGGATGTGTTTTCTTGGTTTTGAGTGTGTCATGCTTCTTTTGAACTAAAATATTAATTTTAAATTTAAAAAATACACTTTTAGTCATATTGGTCAAACCGTATATTAGATTAACAAGCAGATGATTCTTACACATTACAAATTACTTAAGTATTTTTATCCTAAATTATTAAGATAATATGAGTTTGTTTTTTAGGTTTCCACTAAGTGACAATAATTTTTTACTAAAATTTCGTTTTTAAATTGAAAACACTCACTTTGAGTCATACTGACCACATTTTATGTCAGATTGATGTGAAATTTATTCCTCCATGTCATAAATTACTTATAGATCATTTTCCAAAAGTATAAAGAAAATATAAGTGTATTTTTTTTTTAGTGATTTCTTCATGTTTTTATTCAAATTGCCAATTTTAAACTAAAAACATGCACATTGAGTAATTTGTAAACTAAAAACACACACTAATGATCATAAACAAATAAAATTAAGAACAAATAGATCTATGGAGAGAAAAATAGTACCTGGTTGCTTCATGATATCTGTATAAATTCTAATACCATATATTCACCCTATTCATTTCTAAAAAAATCTATTTCTTCTTTTGAATATGAGGACTATTGACAATCCTATTATTACTATAAAAATATAAATAAAAAATTATTAATAATTTTTTAAATAAAATTTTAATTATAATTATAATTAAATCTTTTTGGATTATAGTTTTTTGATGAAATATGATATCTTTCATAAATTTATGAATGTAATAACCACAATATTTATCATTAGTTTGTTTCATATACTGTAGAAACATGGATAAAAATAAGTAATTTTTTATATATGTTTTGATAGTGAAATTTTACTATATATACCCTAATACTTATCCACTTTTAGAATTTGGTTGGATTCTCTTTCTCATGGACTATTCTTATGCCCTAATTTTGATGATATTTAAATATTTCCCTATCATAATTAAATTTTCATTAAAACATAATATAAAATGAATAACTTGAAGTTTATTTGTAAAATGATTCATGTAGTGTATTAAAAATTGATAAACCTTTTCATTTGCTATTGATTTGTTGGGTATCCATGAATTGAATCTAAAAATTAAATATTTTTAGTATCCAAATTTATTACAATGAGCAACCAATGCTTCCTAAAAAAGAGAATAAGTAATGAAAGTAATGAAGATATATTTTATATAATTAAATTCTAGATTTATACCCCTACATCATGGGTATTGAGAAGAGTTTTTCATCTGTAAGTTTGTTTTCAAACATTGAAGTTGTTTTCTACTATTATGGAATATTCCTCTTCTTCTAATGATCTTTTTTGTGTATAAGTTATGTAAGGACTAATGAGTCAAAAAATTTGTTCATAGGGGTTTCCATTCAAATAGTATTGATATATACACTTGTAAAAAATATGAATACTATTTAACTATAATTAACATATTTGATCATCTATTTAACAAACAAATTATAAAAAACACACTTCATTCATACATTTATAACTAAGATTCTTAGTCATTCATGCTTGATGATTTAATCTAAAATCTCAAGACCAAGAAATTATACAATGGCCTCTTTATACATTTGTTCTTAAAAATCAATTATGGTAATATCACCATTTTTAAATGTTGTATCGACATGAACTTGTAATATTAGTAACTATGTAAGTAAAACTAGTGGGAAAATGTACTTTTTGAAGGTATTTGATTAGTTGGTCCTTTATATTTGTTTGATTTGACCTTTTATTTTTTCTTCCCTTTCTTTATCTATAATAACATTCATCAGTGTTAGCCTTTTCTCGTTAGTTGTTAAATGTTTTTCATAAAAATAAATTGGAAAGGAATACCTCATTGTTGACATGTATTTTTGCAAGAGAAAATGACCATTCTATGAAAGTTCTAATATCATGTTTAACTATGTGAACATCCAGATCATCAAGGGGGACAAGTATCTTGATGATTAGCTCATGAGCTACATGAAACCCCACTCTCACATGACCTTTAGGATTTTTTTTCATATATAATATCTCCTTGAATATTTTATATTATAACCCTTGCAACAAAGGGTTGGGTGGGAGATAATAGATATAAATCACAAACATTTTCACCATGTATAATATTAGTATAGGAAAGGTATCGGTGTCTACCATATTCACATTTCCTATAAATAGTTGTGAAAAAATTGATTACCTATAGTAAGGAATACCTTTGAGCAGAATGTATTTCCTAAAAACAAGGGGTATTCATGTAGTGGTTGTTGTTGTGTTGTGTCTTATATTTTATTTCTTCCCATAACATTCTCTAATAAATCAGACTAACAATTAAGTTTTTATTTTGGATTGTTTATTCATGTATTCATTTCTTCCATTTTCTTATCTTTATCCCTGATGTGAATTTATTTTCTCAAAATATGTTTGGGGTGACACTCCAAAGCCTGAACCTATAATGCATCTATATTTTTTGGCTACTTCAAGGCCACTAAAAGTAGTTATTCATAGAATACATCTGATGGTGATTCCTATGTATAAACTAGATAAAAAATATAGTTAAATAAGTAATCATTGTTATACAATACCAATTTAAAGCATAACAAATTTTTATTATGTCATACCTACACATGTTTCCCATACTTTTAATGTGTTTTCATCTATTAGTAGTTTGTATTTATTTACATGAGCCTCATTCCATAGCACATGGTGTGGGATGGAAGTTGTAATGTCCTGCCTCTTCCTCATTGGCTTGAGAAGGCGGTGAGATGCTACATGGCCTTAGGCGACATTACCAAGGTACCAAATGATGGAAATTAATGATGAGGGCTTCAAGAACAAGTGTGGAATTATTTTCCATTAGAATAAACCAACCAACCCAAAAAGGAATAACCAACCATAACCATATGATGCATGTCAAAAAAAGTTTACAACTCAACAAAATGAAAAGACCAATACAACCAAGCCACAAGAATCCATAGTCTGAGTACCAATAAGAAGAATAAAAAATAAGAACCCAAGAATCTATGAAACAACTCCACAACTACAAGCTAATATCTGTACTCTAAGAACCACAAAACCATCCAAGCATCATGATGAACCACTAGCAAAATGGGATGCTTTACCCTTACCTGTATCCTGGAAAACAACATCTACAAAAGCACCAAAGTGCCAAAGTAGGGGGTGTGTACAAATACATAGTAAGTTTTCCCCAAATGACTTCCATACACATGCCACTAGGATAGATCCATTATCACATTATATAAAATAGTTTATATAAAACATTAAACAGTGCAACAATTACCAATAATCCAAACACACCCTTACCAAGCCATTTTCACCCAAAACCATACAACACAAGGGAAAGCCAACAAAAAATACAAAATCCAATTATCATCACACATTATAATAATAATTATATCTTTTTTATCTTAAGAATGATCAAAACATATCCATAAAGTTTCACACACACAACCCAGGGTAACAATCATGGTGGAACTTCTCATCCAAGACCGTTTACTACTTTCCTAATTTAGGGGTACTTCCCGAAAACTTATCTTTGATGGTGGTCCTTCCATCCACTACCCATCCCCTTTATAGTGAGACTTCCTTCCCACTTCACATTTGCAAACACTTAACAACAACGAGTGTATAACACACCAAGGCCATAACATGAAGCAAACAACCAATTCCAAACCAAACAATCCCTTAGAACATTATCCATGCCACATTACCATCAATAAAAAAATCCATTTTATTAAAAAATATTTTCACAATCCATTTTCATAAATCAACCCAAGCAACCGATTTTAAAATCTTTATTTTAAAATCCAATAACAAGAACATATCACCGCGATATCCCATTTACCCAAAATTCCACAAATCATCACAAAATGAATTTTCAACAAATTCACAAATCATAATCACAATTAATTTCAATAAAACCCAATTAATTGAAAATAAGTCTTCTGGATCTATAAAAATGGTGTTAAGAGAGAATCTACTTACCTTAGGGTTTCGATGAAATTGACCAACTCACAACCGAACAACAAATCTGGGTGAAATCTCCACCAAAACTGCCTTAGATTACTTTTCCTAACATCAAAAAGCCTCAATATCATCATTTTAGGAAACAAAAACCCTATATCTACCTAAAACAGGTGTAGATCTGAAAAACTGAGAGAGAGGGAGAACAATATCTAAGGAAAACTAACAAGGATCCAAGATAGGAGGCTTATAGGAAGAGAATCACCTTCGCCGCACCTTGAAACCCCTTTGAATCACTTCTGGAATGAGTTTGAGATCCCCTATAACCCTTGAGAACCAAAAATACTGAGTGAGTCATGAGTGGGAGGAATAATGGAGGGTTTAGGGCAAATCTCAACCAAGCTCGGATTTAAAAACCCTATTTTTATTATCGCTCATGGTTAGCTCTCACAGTTAGGAAAACAATGTGCTAATTGTGTGCATACTACTACCTCAATAGGGACCTCACATGAACTCCTCACATAGTTAGACAAACTATGCACAGACTGTGTGAAGCCCACTATTCCATGTTGCACAGTTACCTAGGTTTGTTGAATGATTTCCCCTAACCATGCTCAGACCGTGATCCTTTAAAAATCCCCCAAAACCATTACAAAACCTTCCCTAAATCTCACAAACCTTACATAAACCCTTTATATACATAAAAATGCATAAATAAGGGTTACATACCTCAAACCAAGGGTACTAAATTCTCCCCACCATTGGACTTTCCATCCTCATAAAGTAGAGATTCATCGCTTTGCCGAAAGAGCTCGGGCCATTGCTCAACCATCACTTTCTCCCACTCCCAAGTCTCCTCATGAATCTGACCATGCTGCCACAAAACCTGAACTAGACTTATGCTTTTACCATGAAAGAATTTCTCTTTCCTATCCACAATCTACACTGACATGTGCACCACGGAAGCATCTGGCTCTAGATCAACATGATCCCATTGAATCACATGGTCAGGATCTGGCTTTTACTTCTTCAACTGAGAAACATGGAATACAATGTGCACCACACTAAACCATGGTGAAAAATCCAACTGATTATTCACCTCTCCAACCCATGTAAGTATCTCAAAAGTCCCAATGTACCTCAGACATAACTCTTATTTATTTCCAAACCAACGATGTCCCAATCTCAGAGAGATTCACAAAAACACATGATCACCCACCTCGAACGAAAACGGTCATCATTGATGGTCCACATATGATTTATGATGACTCTGAGCAGTCTCCATTCTCTTCCAGATCAACTTTATCTTATTTATAGTCTCTTGGACAAGGCTCGGTCCCACTATTGAAGTCTCACCCATTTCCACCCAACAAAGTGGAGAACGACATGGATGCCCATAAAATGCTTCAAACGAAGCCATATGTATTGAGGCCTGATAACTTTTATTATAGGATAACTCCACTAATGGAAAGTGCTCCTACCATGAACCATCAAAATCCATCACATGAGCCTATAACATATCTTCCAAATTTTGAATCATCCTCTTAGATTTCCCATTCATCTGAGGACGATACATCGTACTCATCATCAACTGTGTCCCAAGGGCTTACTCTAAGGATTTCTAAAAATGAGATGTGAACCTCGGGTCTCTATCTGATACAATCGAAACTAGAACACCATGCCTCTTTACCACCTTGAAGATATAGATTTTGTATAGATCCTCCATCATATGAGATTCACAAATAGGGATGAAATGGGACAACTTTGTGAGCCGATCCACTATAACCCATATGGAATAGTACTTTCTGACCATTATTGGGAGACCTGTAACAAAATCCATCGTTATCTACTCCCACTTCTAGATAGGGGTAGTTAAATATTTCAATATTCCCATCGACCGTTGATGCTCTGCCTTGACTTTCTGACAAGTCAAACATCTCGATACAAACTTAACCACCTTCCTTTTCATAATGGCCCACCAAAACTGTCATTTTAATGATTTATACATTTTTGGAATTTCCAAATGGATATCCCATCTGGAATTATGATAATACCTAATAATTTTCTCCTCACAAGCCACTGGTACAACCATCTGATTCTAAAAACACAAAACTGAATGCCCATTTAGTTCCCAGCCCTCAATGGTCTCCCCACCATTGATTTTTAACCTTGTCTCCATACACTTAGAATTAGACATTTGTGCCTCCTTAACCAAACCAACCAAGTCAAGAACCAACGAAACTAGAAATAAAACCACTCTATCACCCTAGTCCTCACATTCCAAATACATGTCGGTTATGATAGACATCAACTACCATTGATCTGATGCCAGTTTCATGACCTGAGCATATGATTTCCTAATTAATGAATCTTCCACTGAATCTCCTTTACCCGGTGTGTACATCAAGTCAAATGAAAACATCTGGATATACTTCATCCATTTCCTTTTCCTCAAGTTCAAATATCTTTGTGAGAAAATATTATTTTAACTCTTATGATCAGTAAGCACCATGAATTTCTCACTGAAGAGGTAATAAAACCACATTTTTAAAGCATGAACCATTGCCGCCAACTCCAAATAATGTGTTGGGTAGTTATTCTCATGATCCCTCAACTGTCATGATCCATATTTAACAACATAATCCCCTTTCATGAGAACACATCCTAACCCAGATCCTAATGCATCATAAACACCATGTACCCTTTTCCTGGTTCTAGAAAAACCAAGATTGGTGATGATGTAAGGAGACCCTTAAGCTCTTCAAAAGATTTCTAAAACTGCTCATTCCATTGAAATGGAACATTATTCCTTGTCAAATATATCATTGGTGAGGCCAATCTGTAGAAATCATGAAAAAATGCCGATAGTATCTAGCTAGACCAAGGAACCTTTGTATCTCGAAAACATGCTTTGGCGGTTTCCATAAAATAAGAGCCTATATCTTTTCCAGATCAACTGAAACACCCTTCTTGGAAATCACATTGGCAAGAAAATTAACTTCCTATATATATAAATCATAATTATACAATTTTTCATATAACTAATTTTATCTCAAGATCCCCAACACTATCTCCAAGTGTTTCTCATGCTCTTCCCTTTTTCCTTGAATACACCAGTATATTATCAACAAATAACACCACAAAAGAGTCCATATTTCTCTCAAATATCTAATTCATAAATTCCATGAACACCTCTGGTGCATTCATTAGACCAAAGGGCATAACCACATACTCATAATGGACATATCTAATCCTGAAGATTGTTTTTGGAATATTATCCTTCTTCACTCACAACTGATGATATCCTAATCACAAGTCAATTATAAAGAACCACTAATATCCCCTAAACTGATTGAATAAATCCTCAATGAGTGGAAGTGGATAGTGGTTCCTTATCATGACTTGATTAAGCCTATGATAATCAACACACAGCCGCAAGGTTCCATCCACCTTTTTAAAGAACAAAACTAGTGCTTCCCATGGAGACGTTCTAGGTCGGATGAACCCTTTGTTTTCTAACTCCTCCAACTGTACTTTCACTCAATTCTATTGGTTCCATCCAGTAATATGGAATTGAGATAGGACTAGTCCCTGAAAGGATGTCAATCATAAACTCCACTTCTCTCATGGGTGGAAACCTTGATAATTCTTCAGGAAAGACATCTAGAAACTAGTCAAAAACTGTTGGAAAGATGCTATGATGAACTCATTCCATTTATTCCAACAAAAACACCGCTAACTGATATGATATTGTGCCAAAAGTTGGTTCCAACAAGCCTTTTGCACCCATATTTTCATTCTTCTCTTCTATAAATATATGTTGGATGCTATTATCCATTGTAAAACTAATTTTTCACACATAACAGTCGATGTGGGCCTTAAAAATTGTTAGCCAATCCATTCCCAGGATTATATCATAAACATCCATCTCAAGAATTGAGAAATCCCACACCAACTTAACCCCATTAACAACTATACACCATTCTCTACATAATAATGTTTGACACTCTCTTTGACCCATTGGATTTTAAATTTTTAAAACTAAAGGCATAATTTTCATAGTTAAACTCATCAAACTAATAGCACAAGAAGCAATAAAATAATGTGAATAACCTATATCAAACAACACTTGAATCAAGGTAGAATTTAAAAGAATCATACCTCACATTGTGGATGGTCCCAACTGATCATCCATCATAATCTTCTCAACTCCAAACAGCTGCTTTCTTTCCATACTCTGCTCTTTATTTCCCTTCTGAGGGGTTGTGGTGTTTCTTAAATCACCATGAGTAACTTTACTCTATTGATGATGGGTATGTTGTTGCCCCCATACCATCAAGGCATAGGATTCCTGTGACCCCTAAGGAGTTTCATGAACACCCGACCTCAGATCATTACAACAATAATACTAAAGATGCCCCATCTTCTTATAGTCATTACATGCTCAAGGTTGTTTCGTAAAATCCTGATTGATGTGGCCTATAGTACCACACAAAAAACTTCCCATATTTCTCTGAGTCTTCAGAGGAAGATTCACCAATCCTTTCATCATATTATGAACCATACTCCCACCCTATAAATAGGTTTTCCTCTTCTACTTAATCCCAACGTTAGATTTTCCATCATTTTCCATGGGTACCAATATACTTCCCCCGCCTATATCCCCCAAAATATCCCTTTCAGTTATCATTGTTCTATTCACTATTTCTTGGTGATCACTTATACATATCAATGATATTTTAGAATGAATTTCCCACCTCAACCACACTTCAAAAATGTGTTACTTCAATGATGTACTACCCTCCACCTTAGGTGAAAACCGTACTAAGTGCACAAACTTAGCCGAATATTTTATTACCAATAGGTTATCTTGCTTTAGCCTACATAAATCAATTATGCACTGAATTCTGAATATATGAGGGTAGAATTTTTTATTAAAAAATTCCTTAAAACCCTCCCATGTCATACCTTGGTCCATTCCAGCTTGGACTCCCAACTCCCACCACTGAAGGGAAATATCTTCCAACATATAAGTTTCTAGCTTCAGTTTTAAATCTTGACTGGTGTTCCCAAGAATTCAAATATCCTATTCATTCTATTCAACCATGCTTCTACACTTTCTAGCTTCGAATCACCCCTAAAGGTGGGTGGATTATGCTTTTGAAATTGAACCACATGATCCACATGCTTTGTGTCATCCATTTTATTCCCATGTTCTTTAGCTTATAAAGCTTACACTATACTCTGTACTAGCCATTGGTTCACCTAGGGATCAGGTGAAACAACATTTTCAACAGCCTCCTTCGGTTGATCTCTATGATGCCTACTTGGTTCCATTTCTATCAACACAAAAACAACTATAAGTCTCACTCCCTTAGCAAGAAAAGTCTTACAATTTTAAATTAAATACATCACAACTATCAAAACCAGGCTTTCCACAAGTTCACATTTCCCATGTTGCACCACTTTTTAAAAATTCACCATGTTTTGAAAATTGACACATTTTCAAAATACCACAACTATCCACATTTCAAATCTGCACATTTGAAAATAATTTCCAGATTTTTTACCAATCCATATATTGACAGCACAACATAAATCATTATGCTAATGAAATTTGCATACAAGTGGGAAGTCAATTATACCATGTATTCTATGATCATCTCATTAGCAACACCCACGACAATGAGATTTCTAATGCCTATAATTGTATCCAAAACACTTGTGTACCCAACTCCCTCGTAACTTGAAGCTTTTCATAAAAGGGTTAGCTACATCCTTTTATGATATAAATTTCAAGTTCTGAAAATCTTACTCTTTTATACCATCCCAACTCAAGGAATATACCAAGAACGAATGCCAATGCTAAGACCAACAACCGATGTCAAAGGACCGAACAAATTGTTTTACTTTTACGTCAAGGACTAAACAAACTGATACCACTTGTAACGTCCCTCCCCTTCCTCATTGGCTTGAGAAGGCAGTGAAATGATACTTAGCCTTAGGCAATGTTCCCAAGGTGAAAAAGGAAGGAAATTAATGGTGAGGGCTTCAAGAACAAGTGGGGAACAATTTTCCCTTAGAATAAACCAACCATCCCAACAAGGCATAACCAACCATAACTATATGACACATGTCAAAAAGTTTACAACTCAGCAAAACCAAAAGGCCAATACAACCAAGCCACAAGAATCCATAGTCATAGTACCAAGAGGAAGACTAAAAAACTAGAACCCAAGAATATATGACCCAACTCCATAGCTCTAATCCAAGCTCCATCCTCTAAGCACCACAAAACTATCCAAGCATATCGATGAACTACTAGAAAAATGGGATGATTTAGCCTTACCTTTATCCTAGAAAACAATATCTGCAAAAGCACTAATGTGACAAAGAAGGGGGTGAGTACAAATACTCATAAGTTTTTTCCCAAATGAATTCCGTACACACACCACTATGATAGAATCGTTAGCACATTATATAAAATAATTTTTATAAAACATTAAATATTTCAACAATTACTAATAATCCAAACACACCCTTACCAAGCCATTTTTTCACCCAAAACCATAGAACACAAGGGAAAGACAATAAAGAAGACATAATCCAATTACCATCACACATTAGCACAACAATTCCATCTTTCCTTGCCCAAGAATGATCAAAACATAGCCATAAATTTTCACACGCATAACTCGGTGTAACAATCATGGTGGAACTTCCTGTCCAAGACTATTTACTAATTTCCCAATTTAGGGGTACTTCCCGACCACTTATCCTTGATGGTGGACCTTCCTTCCACTACCCATCCCCTTTTATAGTGATACTTCTCGCCCAATTCACATCCATATAAATCACATGTACAAATACATAACCAACAATGAGTGTATAACACAGCGAGGCCACAACATAATGCAAACAACTAATTCCAAACCAAAAAATCCCTTAGGAAATTATCCATGCCACATTACCATCAATAAAACAATCCATTTTTAATGAACACCATTTTCACAAATCATTTTCATAAATTAACTCAAGAAACTAATTTTAAAATATTTGTTTTAAAATACATCAACAAGAACATATCCCCGCAATATCCCATTTTCCCAAAATTCCACAAAACATCAAAAAATGAATTTCCAACAAACTTCAAACATCATAATAACAATTAATTTCAAGAAAACCCAATTAAGTGAAAATAAGTCTTCGATTTATATAAAAATATATTTGATAGAGAAGCCACCTACCTTAGGGTTTCAGTGAAATCGACCAACTCACAATCTTACCACAAATCCGGGTGAAATATCCACCAAAACTACCTTAGATATGTTTTCATAAAATCAACAAGCCTCAATAACATCATTTTAGGAAAAAACAACCCTATATCTACATGAAATGGGTGTAGATATAGAAACTCTAGAGAGAGGGAGAACTAGATTTATGAAAAAACAAGAAGGATCCAAAAGAGGAGGGTTACCAGAAGAAAATCACCTTCACCACACCTTTAAAACCCTTAGAATCGCTTCTGGAATGTGTGTGAGAGCCCCTATAACCCTTGAGAACCAAAAATCCCAAGTGAGGCTTGAGTGGGAAGAAGAATGTAGGGTTTAGGTAAAATCATTACCAAGCCTGTATTTAAAAACCCTATTTTTATTGACATGCAGGGTTAGATCGCATGGTTAGGAAAATAGTGTGCTAACCGTGTGCATGATACTACCTCAACAGGGACCTCGCACATCCTCCTTTCATATTTAGTCAAATCGTTTACAAACTATGTGAATCCCATTATCCCATATTGTACAGTTACCTGGGTTTGTTGCACAGTTTTCCCTAACCGTTCTCAAACTGTGATCCTTTAAAAATCCCCCAAAACCAATTAAAAACCTTCCCAAACTCTCCCAAACCTTACCCAAACCCTTTATATACATAAAAAGTAATAAACAAGGGTCACATACCTCAAATCGGGGGTACTATAGAAGTGGATTTGGGTTTTGATTCAACAATCTTCATATAATCTAAGGAATATAATTATGTTGTTATTTCATGACACATAAAAGTATTACTATATATTTTAAAATACATACCATTTTTTTAAGTGAAGGATACCTCATACTTGATTTATGGTAGGGGTACATTGGTTTTCTACATGCTTCTTATTTTCATCACTTATTTTTTGTTTCATGAATTAATAATTCTTAATCAAAGTATATAATACATGTATTGTCACGTAATGTATTACCAATATCAATGAACCTAAAAACATTCCTCCTTATGATAACTAATAAACACATTTCATGTTTCTTGGTTTTTCATGTGTGCATAAATTTGTGGTGGGTGTGGATTAACTTTTCATTTAGCATCCCTGACATGATTCTTTGTAAGAATTTTCTGAAAGCCTTTATGAGCCTTTCAAGTGACCATAAATACAAATTTAATTTAGTAGTCATCTAGTATAAATATACTCTATAAGTTATAATGAAGAGTAAATCAATGTTTTGTTATTTTTTTTAGTAAAATAATGAAAGTATATCATAATGTTGCCCTAATATCTTTCCAAATTAGTGCCTTAATAGTGAGCACAAAAAAATCGCATATCTACATCAATTGGCATATAAATATAAGTGGTGAGTCTAATATAACAAATGAAAATTTTTATGTTGGGGATAATAGGTTGTTCATGTTCATTCTATCAAACATCGAGTTTGATGCCTATGTTTCTTACCTTAATAATTTTTTTTAACACCATCAGGATATGACACTCCTATTTTTTGGGACATAGGTTGTTCAATTTCTACCATTTCCTCAGCTTCAACGTCATAAATATGTTGTTCCACGGGATTGGTAGCATTAGCATGCAGAGAAAATTGTTTTTCTTATGCATTAGAAGCATCAACATGTTGAGAATCATATTGTTTCTTAGGATTGGGAGCATAAATATGTACATAAGCCATTAATATATGGTTTAACGGTTAATTTATATTACGTAAATGCAGTAGTGAACTAATAATAATATGTGGTAACACAATTTATATTACAAAAAAAATATAACCTAGTCATTGAACTCACTCTTTTTTATTTAAAGGTTTAATGGATTTGACCCCTATATCAAGTATACAATTCCCCTATTTATTCTCTCCTATGAAATACAAAACCCTATCTACATTAGGACCATCATGAAATTATTATGATGTCTCAATAAAAGGGTCATCATTAGTTGAATTAACATTTGACCCTTTAGTGGTTTTGTCGATAAAAGAATAATTGATCACTATCTATTTTCATGATCTAGAATATAGAATAATTATACTGCCTATGATTTCATTATAAATTATTCATCTTTGTACCATTACTTACTGAAATCCACTTTCACAAATCATAATTCATTTATTTTAACTACACTCCTATTATCAACCCACTTGAATTGAAAAATAAACATTTGGAATATTTTATAATTCAAATCCCATATTTTTTTATGATTCTAAAGTATAACATATTCTTATAAATTGTATTTTTGTCGTTAGCACTAGATACATGAATCACTTCATCCACAGGTGTGACTCCACTATTTTTTATGGTAATATGTTCATTATATTACTTTATATATAATGTATAACCATTAATTACCTAACCAATATAAGATAATACATTCAAACTTGGTCATATGGAAATCCATTAAATTCATTCTGAAATTGAATTTTGATTTTCAATTTACTCCTTAAAAATATTGTCTCAAAACCATCCTATAAATTGATGATTATGTGTATTTGATATCCAGATTTCATCCCTTAATGGATCTAAATGCCTAATAATTACTTTGTGGGTTTCAACATATAGTGAAACCACTAAACTACTATTAAAAACATAGAGGTGAGCCTACTACTTCTTTGTAATAGTAATTTTTATGACACCTATTCTGGAAATTTATTCACCCACTAGTCACCATGTGTGATGAGATTTTGGTTAACAAATGTTTTCCACACCAAATAGGTTGACAACACAAAATTCAACAGCTTACTCAATAATATATCACTCTAAAATAAAAATTTCTAGCATACTTCAATTTTTGACACACCCTTTCAAAATTATCATACACCATTAAATGGGGTACATCCATATATAATGTACAAGACCACATTTTCATATATATATAACCAAGTGAACCATCATATCAAATAATTATGATTGGAAGAATGTATCTAATTCACATAATATGACAGAAATTTTCTTTTCTACAGTTGGAAATTCCACAGGGTCTATAACTTTACTTCAAATAGCTTGGAAAAGAAATGTAATATAGTTAATATAATATGGACATTCTTTGAAAAAATGAGACATAAATCTACCAGTATTAAATTTCACATAAAAACATGGAAGTCATGTGATTTCAGGCCTTTTTTAAATCAGTTCTTGATATGATATTCTTGATATTTGATGAATATCCCTATGGAACCTTTACATCATTCATAAAGTTTCAAAACTATTATCTCTCTTTCCTAGAAAGAGTGTAAGTAGATGGAGGAAGAAAATTTTTTTTTCACCTTTCACTAGCACCAATTCTTCCCATATCCCTATGTCCATCATGTCCAACCTTGGATTAATTCCATCCTTTGTTTTTTATAGTGCATTTAGTAGTGTGACAATGATACTATCATGTGAATTTTTTCCCACATCATGACATCAAGAAAATTTATGATGTACAAATAATTCCAATATGGTAATTCAAAAAAATGATCTCTTTTTATAACCGGTTTTTGTAAGGTTTTTTAAATAATTTTTACCAAAAGTAGTGTCTATAGATTTTTATTTATCAAAAATTTGATCACTTATTAGTGGAGATAGTGTTGTACCATATTCTGAAGTCTCATCGAATGATGTCATCCAGGATTGGTATTTATTTCCTTGGGGTAGAAATATACGATGTCCTAAAAACACAGTATTTAATGATTGTTTCAACCTAACTGAGTTTGTACCTTGTTCACAAATTCTACACCCTTGAGTTCCTTTAATGTTATATCCTGACAAATTTTCATAAACAGGAAATTCATTTATCATCCCATACAACAAAGATCTCAACATGAAATCTTTATTTCTATAAGCATTATATAACATAACACCTTAATCCTATATTAATTTAAAATCTTTGATCAATGGATCAAAATAAAAATCAATATCAATACCTGGTTGTTTTATTCCTAATATAAATAGAGACAAAATAATGTATTTTTTCTTTATATAATACCATAGTGGAAATTTATAATTTATCAATATAACTGGCCATGTATTATAAGTAATTCTTTGTAAAACAAAAGGATTCACTCTATCTGTAGATAACACAAGTCGAAGGTTTCTCAACTCTTTTCCAAATTTAGGATACTCATGATCAATTTTCTTCCACTAAGGAGAGTATACTAGTAGATTAAGTTTCCCATCATGATTTTTTGTATCTACATGCCATGTCAATTTCCTTGTAGTCTCCTCACTTCCATATAGGCACCTAAACCTTTTAATGATTTTAAATTACCATATAACTTTTGAAGTACTTGATTTATCTTTCTTGTAACAAGATGCACCACACTTTGGGTATTTTTTATATGATTCATGGTCCTTATGAAATAGTATAAAGTCATTTGGAAACATGTGTATTATTTCAAAGATCATACCCATTGAATGTATCAATTTTTAGTGTCATATGTTTAGAAAGAAATATCATTATCTTATGGTATCATATAATTCAAGAGAAAACGTGGTTTAGTAAATATAGTGTCACTCCATCTGTTGCCAGTTTTTATGTTATATGGATTTAGTATGGTTGACAATGCTATATATTTAGTACAACTAGTATACAATTATGTCTTTTCACAACTCTTTAACTTCTAAAACAGTTTTGTACAATCATGAAATTCATCTTCAACTGTCATTATCATTTCCTTAATATGATATTCATCATAATTCACACATGTAATCATGTCCTTAACATGGTCTTCGTCATTATTCACACTTGTAATCATGTGATATGATCCATAAAATGAAGTGTTATCCCAGTCACTAGCTATATTCAGTTTTTTACCATTTTTATTAAAAACATTTATAACTTTCATCTATTCCGTGACAGATCGAGTGTCATTACAACTCCCATGGACTAATTAGTCTTGAATAACAATATTGTAAACAGAGACAAAGGATTTGAGAAGGTTCGTATGCATGATATTTTGAAAAATTTAAGAACCCAGTCACCCCATACTCATAATATTTATTCATATGATTAGAATCTATCCATTTTTAATTTATATTCATCCTATTTAATTTAGTGATCGCACTGTGATTCACTATTCATTTCAACTCTTATACCATTGTGTTAAACTGATTTTGTATCATAAATTACCAATTTAATAAAGAAAATGAAATTCATGTTTGATTAAAAATTTTAAACTATTAAAAAGTTCAATTTAACTTGTTTTGATGATTTCATTGTAGGTGTAAGTGATTCAGAGAGCCCCACGATGATGCGGAAGGAAAATGGGCCAAACTGCATGGAATCCCATGAACACATATCCATTTTTTGCATGTTTTATAAAATAAGTGCATCCAAATGAGCTTAAATTTTGTGATAAGATCCAAAACTCCTTTTTCTACAACTCTTTTGAAGGAACCAAATTCCAATTCATTTATTAAGGGGGCCATCCTAATTGATCTTTCCAAAAAATTGAATTGGCACAAAGTCAAAAGTGGTGTTCTGTATTTCAGCTGTATCTAGATATGTGGGCCTCCAAATTATTACAAATTTTCAAGGGAGATATTAAATTGGTTTTTAAACATTTTTTATGTTTTTTAAAATCATTATAAGACTTTATATTGGTTGAAAACTATGTTACAAGTGTTTTTATGAAATCTAGGGGCTCAAAACCACCTTCCAATTTGCCTATAAAATGATACCTTGGGAACCCCATTTGGAATTTTGACCAGGAGGCAAGGTTATAACATTTTGGATCCCTAAATGAGTCCTCTACTCAACTTTAGAAGTTATGTAGCCCATGGGAAGTGCTACTTCATCATCATTGTCTTTCTCTCCTCCCATAGAGTTCTAAATGCTTTGTGATCAGCTAGGGGGGGACGTGATGTAAATCTTGAGCTTCATGTTTGTAATATTTTAATGATATTTTTAATTCCATATTTTTGTTTTTTTTTAATAATCCTATCTTTTATTTAATATATTTATGTACCAGTATGTAATAATCAACTCATATGATCTTGTTTGGGGGTACCTTTTCAAGTGATGTTTCACACAATGTTCACTATTTCTTCTTCCCTCTTTTAATTATGGTGTTTGTGTTGTTAATATTGGTCAATTGAAATCTCATAAACACTATCAAGACCGTGTACATTTATGTAATGTTATCGAAAATAAATATCATTCAAACCTGGATAGCGCATTGATTTCTTCATGTGTTTCCTTGGTGAGTTTCAGTTATGAAGTCGAACACAAGTCACCCAATAATAGACGATAGTCGGTGAAACATTTTATGATTCTGAATGAACTATAGGAGGTATCCTAGTATAAAATTAGTAACATTATGGTTATAGGTGTTACAAAATAGAGATTAAAATATCTATACCCTTTCTCTTGAAGTGATGAAGGATGAGAATCATGAGAATTCCCAAGGTTGATCACACTTAATTAATTTTGTGGATTTCCTCTTTGTTTTATCGCATTAATTTTTATATTAGATTATTAAATCATAAAACCCTAGGTTTTCAAAAACATAATTCCCCTTTTCTTTATATAATCACAACCTTCTTTTTTAATTAATGATCTAACCCTCCGTCGAGAGATGACCTAGGGTTCCTACTATACTGTAGAAATTCTAGTAAAAACTAAACATTTAATTTGATGCCCCTGAAAACATGATCAAATTTTAAATCCATTTTCAGGGATAAAATATCATTTTTTATTTCTTTCTTTCCTTTTATTTATTTATTTTCCTTTTTATTTATTACTCCTTTCAATATCCCCCCTTCCCTTTTGGTTTTTTTTTGTTTGTTTGTGTGTGTTTCTTCTTCTCTCTTTCTATATCTCTTCCTCTCTCTCTCTCTCTCTAATTCTATAATGTAATGTTATATTTTATTTTCTCCTTTAATTATTCTTAATTTATTTTATTTTATCCATATTCCATCATAAAAATAATATATATATATATATATATATAATTTACAACTTATTTTCATGACCCGATCAGAAAAAGAAAAATTGCTTGAATTTGACCCAAAAATTGAAAAAACACTTCACTAACAAATCAGGCCATATAGAGTAATATAATCAAGTAACATTGAGTAACCCCTTGTGGAACCTCAATTTTTCCCAAAACAATCAAAAATTGAACCAAATCAAACCCCAGAAATCATGGTTGCAAACAATCAAACCTTAAAAGAACCAACCTCCCCAGATGTGGAGTATCAACCTACGTATATCCAATATCCTAAGGAAGTAGCTAAATTTGGGCTAAGATCAAGCCTCGTCCAACTACTTCCTAAATTCCATGGTCTTCCCGATGAGGACCCTCACAAACATCTTAAGGAGTTTTTCATAGTGTACTCCATCTATCGCAAATAGCTTCCTTGTGTTTTCTTAAACACTTTATTGCAACAACCCATCATAAATAGTATTTTTGGGTTTTTTAAAACCGTGTTTGTGACGGCCCATCGCAAATAGTATAAAAAAATAAAAATAAAATAAAATTGAATAAAATAATAATAAAAATAATAAAATAATATTAATATTAATGATATGATATTATTAATATTAGTAAAAAAAAATAAATTATAAAATAATAAAATAATATTCATATAATAATAATAATAAAATGATGATATAATAATATTATTATTATTAATAAAATATTATTATTATTATTAATAAAATAATAATATTATTATTATTATTATTATTAAAATAATATTATTAATATTATTAATATAATAAAAAATATAAAATAATGATAACCATAATATTCACAAAAAATATAAAAAAAATAAAAAGAAAATAATTAAAAAATAATTAATAAAAAAATAAAGTAATAAAATAATAAAAAATTAAATAAAAAATAAAAAATTTAATATTCATAACAATATAAGATATGCACTATATATAAATGTAGATAGTTAATATTACAAACAAAATTTACATTCAAATGTTTTATCATACAAAATAAATAGATCATTGCGGGGGAGGGTCGTCTGGAGGAGATAGAGAAGATGGTGGAGGGTAATCCATCCCTAAACCATGAGTCGGACATTGCATGTACTCCAACTACTCCTGATCCTACTACTACCACCATCAACGAATCTCCTTCTGCATCTCCTGTTGTTGCTGCTGCTTCGGTCCTAAGAGATCTTTTGTTTCCATTGATGCATCTTCTCCTGATCCCTATGAATACTCTTTATAAGATCAAACCGATCTCGCAGCTACTCCTAATATTGTACAACATATGATGATGACTCCCCACAAACTCTTCTCGAGTTGGATGTCAACATCGTAGCGGTGCCATAATAATACATAGGCATCAATCAAGAGATGATACAAATAACTCGGCCTTTCTCAAAGGCATATTGGGTTGCCTGTATCCATATTGTCTCATCAAATCGGTGGGCACTGGCCTGAGTATTGGTCTCGGCCTGACTCTCAGTTTGTGTCTGAGATGTCACGGCCTCATATGACTCCTTAAATTGAAATTTAAAATTAAAATAGTTAAAATATTATTTTTAGTTACATATTAAACTCAAAAAGAAAATATACTGACCACAATCTGTTGCTGGTGAGCACCTCTAATCTCTCCAGTAGTCATATCACTATACATCCTCTTTTTAACATCGAACTCCAAAATATCAGGTTATTCGACTACCTATATTAATATAAAATAAACCATTTACATTTATGGTTATATTAAATATTTAAAAAAAAGTACTTATAATATGATCCATATGTATACTGAATGTATAATTACCAGCTCGATGTGACACCTCCTATCACCCCCAGTTTTTTTGACCTACTGATGATATCCTCTAAAAATGACCACCCAACTAGTATGAACATAATCCATACAAAACCTCAGATGAAATGTAATCAGGTCAGTGGGCATAATAAGCCTCATCAACCTCTATCACTCCTACTTTCTCCATTGCTTTCGTTCTCAAATTATGCAAAAAACTGACTGTAACGTTGATGCATAGTCCCCTACCATGCCTTCCAGATAGCGTCAAATATGATCTCATTGATGGGATACCATAAAACCTACAAATAATTTATAATATTAAGTTATTAAATAAATTAATTTCAAAATAAATATTTTTTATTTACATATCATCCAATGATCGAACATGCGGCACTGCACGTCAACGGGAATCCGATCCCATGAGACCCATGCTTTAGAAAAATAATTTCACAATATAGCGCTCCCCTGTCCAGTAGCTATATGCGTAAAGCTATGAAAAAAGAACAAATAATAAAATAATTAGTATATAAATAAATTATTGAAAACTAACTAAAATATATAGGTAAACATACCTTTGAATGAATGGATTGAATCCAAGATGTGGATGTCACCCAGGGATAGGGTCAGGAATCATCAATCATGCAAGACCATGCCCCCTCTGAGTCCCTCCTGAACCACCAGTAGTCTGAGGGTCAGATGATCCAACATCCTGCTCATCTAAAGGTAGGTCAGCTTCCTCTAACAGACAAAACAGATCCTCATCCATCTAAAACATGAAATTATTATTATTAAAAAATAGTTTAAAACAACTATTATATATAGATATATATTATATATGATTATAACCATAATTTAACTATGTAAATGTTCAACTTTATCCTCATATTTATATCTAACAATGTTAATGACTTCATATTCCTCCTCAGCATCATCAATTTCCATATGAGTTTTAGTTTCATCATCTCTTGTCATTTCAAATTAATTTGAAACATCATTAACATCATCGTCATCATCAACCCTTAACTATGGGGTTTCATCATCAATATTCGTTTCTCTTCGTGAAAAAGATGTATTTGGAGCAATCTCTTGAAAAATTTCAATTCCTTCCACTTCAGTAGAACCACATTCACTTTGAGTAAACTGATTTTCTTGAGATTTAATTTTTATTATGCTCCACCAATCACTCAACTCTCTTAAAGTAGCATAATATTTTGAATAATAAATTTTATGTTTATTATTATCTAATAAAAATGGTTTTTTTACTGCAATAATAATTTTATATTTAATATCCAAAATTCCATGGGTTGGATGAACATGCAAGCCTCTATCAATATCCAACCACTGACATTTAAACACCATTATATAATGTTGTCCTAGATAACACAGTTCAATAATTTCTTCCAAAATATCATAAAAGTAAACTTCAATTTCTCAATGATGAGATCCTCTCAATAAAACACCACCATTCATTGTTTTTTTATTCCACATATACGTGTGTATGAAATCAAAAACCATTCACCACATATGCATTATAAGATTTAACCATTTTTTATAGTGGGTTACTCAATACACACAATCAATTATCAATTTTATTAGCATGTTGATATACCTGAAAATTTGTAAAATATTTATCAATATAACATAAAATAAATTTATTTAATATGTTAAACCAAAAATAATTTATGTTACCAGTTTTTTAAACTAGTATGAAAAGTTTTTTTCTGACCTTCTTCAAGAGTAGCTGCTCTAATTTGTGGAAGTTGTTTCTTGATATGATTATCATATAACCTACATATGAAATAATATTAATTTACTGTAACAAAAAATATAGAATAATTGATAGGATCACTCACTGTACAAATGGTTTCATTTCTTCATAGTTGAGAAGAACATATGTATGAGCTTTGTGATGTTCATCATCCAAAATCTATCGTTCATGAACTCCACTGAATCCAAGTTCGGGTTGATTGAAAACTGATAATTGATTTCCCATTTCATCATCAACATTTCCCTCATTACAGACTATATGGTTATGTTTTTAGGGATATTCAGATTGAAAGTAATGAGAGAATAAAAATAAAATTTCCTCTTGCAAATAAGATTCTGCAATTGAACCTTCAATCAATGATTTGTTACGTACTTTTTTCTTCAATTTCCACATGCATATCTTGAATGGGTACATCCATCAAAACTATACCGGGACTCCACATTTTAATTCATGTGGAAAATGTAATATAAAATGTTCCATTGCATCAAAAAAATCCATTGGGAAGATTTTTTCCATTTTATATAAAATTAAAACAACAAATTCTTACAGTCTTTTTAATGCATCATAATCACTTGTCATCATACAAATGTCTCAGAAAAAATATGATATGTCTGTTAGCGAATCCTAAATCATTGAATTCATCAAAACTATTAATGCAATCTGAATAATTCTTTCTATTATAACATGGCAGTCATGACTTTTTAATCCGATAATATGACCATTTCTGAAACATCTACCCAAATTGGAGGAATAACCATCTAGAAGTCTCAAATCTGCAATACACTGAAAAAATAATAATTGATTATATTTGGAGAGTGTATAATCTTATTTTTTATTTTTTAAATTCTGTGATCTGGCATTTTCAAACAGTTCAAGTTCTGGTCACCTACAAATTTGGGAAAGATCTAATCATGGTTTTAAATTATCTTTGGTCTTCTATGGTGTATCCAAAAATATATGAAATAAATTATCAAAACAGTTCTTCTCAATATTTATGACATCTAACATGTGACAGACCAATAAATCATACCAATATGGAAGATCCCAAAAAATACTTTGTTTTATCCAATTGTGTTCTTTCCCAAAACCATCAATTTTTTATTGGTTTATTGTTGGTCCAAATGTGAAGGGAGGTAATGAAGAGACAATTTATTTTAATTCTATACTTAAAATCATTATTGAAGGTTTATCTATTTCAATTTTGACTTTTTTGAAATGATATTTGTTCCTTCGAAAAATATGAAGAGTTGGAAGGATTATGCGATGACAGTTGAAAAAAGAAGGTTTTTTTCATTAACGAGCATAAATGCTTTGTTGTCTCTCATATAGTATAGAAATGATTTTATACCATGTGTAATCTATCCAAATAACATTTCATATGCTGGTAAGTGACTAATTTTCCACATCAATGCATCTTTCAGCAAGAAATTTTGTTTCACAGCAACATCAAATGTACTGACACCATTACTCCACAATGAATTTAACTCATCAATCAATGGTTTCAAATAAAAATCAATATTGTTTTTTGTATGTCCTAAAATTAATAAGTTCAAAAAGATATATGGTTCTTTTATTAATATCCAAGGAGTTAAATTGTATAGACTTATAAAGACAGTCCAACATGAACACTAGCTACTATAAGAACCAAATGGATAGAAACTATTATTAGAAAGACCCAATTGCACGTTTTGGTCTTCTAAAGCAAACAACAGATTCACTTGGTCAAAATGTTTCCATGAATAACCATCAGAGGGATGATTTAAGGTTTTACTGATTAAAATATTGGTTTTGTTCCATGACATCAATGCCTCTGTATTCTGAGACATAAATAAACGCTACAATCTAGGTGTAAGTGGGAAATATCTCAATTTTTTTACAAGAATCAATTGAGACTTACCTTTTTGAGCCTCTTTATACCTCGATTTTCCACATGTGGGACAACTATCCAATGAATTATTTTTACCATAATATAAGATGCAATCATTTGAACATGCATGGATCTTCTAATAACCAAGACCCAGATTACGAACCAGCCTCTTAATCTCATAGAAATTTTTAGGCAACACATTTCCTTCAGGTAGCATTGTTTTTACCAAAGATAATATCTGATCAAAATAGCTATTTGACATTCCATTATCTTATTTAATAGCCATAAATTTTTTAATTGCTTCAAATTTTTTTATCTTGCAACCAGGATATAAGGAATTCTCAGCAGACCTCAACAACTCATAAAAATCATATGGTTACAAATCATGAATTAAATTAATATCATATTGAGTTTCAGTATGTTAAAAATATGGACCTTCCACATAATGTACTAAATTTTGAAACCATGCTAGATCCAGAACCAAATTATTAGTATCTTCTTTGGAACTTTGTTTACCATGTTGATACTAAAAAACATAATCTGGTTGAAAACCAAAATGAAATAAATGATCCCCAACATTTTCAAATGTGTTAAACATCCTTATAGCACATTTTTTACGAGGACACTTAATTTCCCATTCTAAAACAAATTCTAGTTTTGATGATGCAAATGATAATAAAGCTTTAACACCCTCAATATATACAGGATTTAAACGAGAATCGTTTTTATTCTTGTGTTAATTTATCTAAGCGCGATCATCTAATAATTATTTTTTTCGACTTCCTTATTCCATATTTCTCCAAAAAAATATAAAATAGTTTGTTTTTTTTATAAATTGATATAAGAAAAACACTATCCAAAAAACAAGACAATTAAATTCCCATTTTCAATCAAATTATAATAATATCAATTATTTCATACTTAATTATAGTATTTTTTTAAAACTTTTATACTAATCTACACTAACTTATAATAATTTATACTAATTACCACTAATTATTATTAATTACATCTAATTTATAATAATAATTACTAATTATTGGCAACATAATTTTCAATGGATTAGCGGCAACTCTTTTTCTCGATGACTTATATCCACTGTCTCTGACTGAAATCACTATGAAAAATCTACTCTATGTACGGATATACATTTTTTTATGCACGAGGATGGAGAGAATGGATGCCTCACCGCAATTCTCTCCATGATCATGCATACGAAGATGGATATCAGTATGTCAGAGGAGATTTTTCATTGTTATTTCCTTATAAGAAAGTTACAAGGAGATGAGTCGTCGGGAAAAAGAGCCTTTTTTTTTAACAGCTCATCTCCTTGTAACTTTCTCTAACTAAAATCAGTATGAAAAATCTGCTCTGAAATATTCATATCTATTTTTGTATGCACAAGAATAGAGAGCAGGAAGGCCTCTTCGCACTACTCTCCATTCTCGTGCATATAGAAATTGATATCCATACATGAGAATAGATTTTTCATAGTGATTTTAGTGAGAAATAATTGTAAGGAGAAAAGGCGTTGGGCAAAATGGATTCATCAATCCGTTGGAAATTATGCCAATTTATTACAATTTGTTATAATTTATTATAATTTCTTACTAATTATTGTTAAATAATTGTTAATTATTTCTAATTATTAGTAATTATTGCTAATTATTATAACTTTTTTCTAATTTTTACAATTTATTACTAATTAATACAATTTATTACTAATTACTACAATTTATTACTAATTATTATAATTTATTACTAATTATTATAATAATTACAATTAATTACTAATTATTACTAATTATTGAAATCTATTACTAATTGTTCCAATTTATTTCAAATTGTTACAATTTATTACTAATTGTTGCAATTTATTACTAATTATTAGAATTTATAGATAATTATTAAAATTTGTAACTAATTATTAGCATTTATTACTAATTATTATCATTTATTTCAATTTATTACTAATTATTAGAATTTATTACTAATTGTTAGAATTTATTACTAATTATAACTAATTATTATAATTTATTACCAATTATTAGAATTTATTACAAACTATTAGAATTTATTATTAATCATTGCTAATTATTACTAATTATTGCAATTTATTACTAATTATTAGAATCTATTACTAATTATTACAATTTATTACTAATTATTAGAATTTATTACTAATTATTAGAATTTATTACTAATTATTAGAATTTATTATGAATTATTACTAATTATTAGAATTTATTATTAATTATTACAATTTATTACTAATTATTACAATTTATTAATAATTATTACAATTTATTACTAATTATTACAATTTATTACTAACTTATTACTAATTATTAGAATTTATTATTAATTATTATAATTTATTACTAATTATAACTAATTATTAGCATTTATTACTAATTATTAGAATTTATTACTAATTATAACTAATTATTAGAATTTACTACTAATTATTAGAATTTATAACAAATTATTAGAATTTATTTCTAGTTTTTAGAATTTATGACAAATTATAACTAATTATTAGAATTTATAACTAATTATTAGAATTTATTACTAATTATGGGAATTTATTACTAATTATTAGAATTTATAACTAATTATTAGAGTTTATTACTAATTATTAGAATTTATTACTAATTATTAGAATTTATTACTAATTATTACTAATTATTAGAATTTATTACTAATTCTTAGAATTTATTCCTAATTATTATAATTTATTCTTATTATTAGAATTTCTTCCTAATTATTACTAATTGTTGCAATTTATTACTAATTATTGCAATTTATTACTAATTATTGCAATTTATTACTAATTATTAGAATTTATAACTAATTATTAGAATTTATTACTAATTATTAGAATTAATTTCTAATTATTATGGATTATTAGAATTTATTACTAATTATTACTAATTATTAGAATTTATTACTAATTGTTGTAATTTATTACTAATTATTGCAATTTATTACTAATTATTTCAATTTATTACTAATTATTTCAATTTATTAATGATTATAGCAATTTATTACTAATTATTGCAATTTATTACTAATTATTGCAATTTATTACTAATTGTTGCAATTCATTACTAATTATTAGAATTTATTACTAATTATTAAAGTTTATTACTAATTATTACAATTTATTACTAATTATTACAATTTAATACTAATTATTAGAATTTATTACTAATTATAAGAATTTATTACTAATTAGAACTAATTATTAGAATTTATTACTAATTATTAGAATTTATTACTAATTATTAGAATTTATTACTAATTATTAGAGTTTCTTCCTAATTATTACTAATTGTTGCAATTTATTACTAATTGTTGCAATTTATTACTAATTATTACAATTTATTACTAATTATTACAATTTATTACTAATTATTAAAATCTATTACTAATTATTACAATTTATTACTAATTATTAGAATTTAATACTGATTATTAGAATTTAATACTAATTATTACTAATTAATAATAATTAATATAATAATTATTAATTAATACTAATTCATACTAATCACAGGTAATTATTTGTAAAAATAAACATAAAAAATGATAAATAAAACTATTTAATTCTAATTTAATTTAACTACAGCTAATTAAAAATAATTATAACTAAAATAAAATAAAATGAATTTAGTGAAAAATAAAAGACATAGAAAAATAACTTAAAACTGAAGCTTTTGAAGATTATAAGTTGCGAATAATGCGCCGAATTAAAATTTTAAATTGAAAATTTTTTAGGGAAAATTTTCCACTAAAGAAAGACAGATGAGTAGATAATTGAGTGGAATGAGGAAAAATGGATGGGGGTATATATATATGTTAGATTAGTTGCGATGGGGTTATTTGTGACGGTAGTCCCGTCGCAAATAGTAGCATTTGCGACGGGATCTGTTACAAATGTCCACCAGTTAAAAAGTCTTTTGCGATGAGCCCCGTCACAAAACACAACCTGCCGACATCGTATTTGTGACAGGATATATATCCCATCACAAATACCATTTCCTATGGTTTGGCGCGCAAGTCGTGCCAAACCTTTTGTGACGAGAACCATCTCCCAGTCACAAAAACCTTATTATTTGCGACGGGTCGATTCTCCTGTCGCAAAAAAAACCTTCCGACGGACTATTTGTGACGGGTTAGTGTCCCGTCACAAATACCCACTTTTCCCATAGTGCAGAACCACAGTACCAATAGGGAGGCAACTCAAGCTACCCTAAATAGAACTTGTATCAACAAGGCCAAGGTATGCAACCTTCTTATCCTTCAGAATCTCAAAACAATCCTCCTCCTCCCAAATCTGAACCAAGCCTCGAGGACATGGTGAAGAAAATGGCAACCCAAAACCTCCCATTCCAATAGACCACACAATCGGCTATTCAAGACCTACAAACTCAAGTAGGACAATTGGAAAACACCATCAGTGAGATTAAGATGAAAGGTTCTAGACAAATACCATCCCAACTCGTTGTTAATCTGAAGGATAATGGTAATGTATGTTCAATTACACTTCATAGTGGTTAAAAAGTTTCTCCTTCTACTTATTCTACACAATAGGTAAGTCCCTCACTTGAAAACTATATTTCCCTACCCTCGAAAGATTAATGTAAAGAAAAACAATACAAAAGGGTAAACATATTATCATTGAGGATTCCCCTGAACAATCCATTCCTCTTCCTTTCCCCCAAAGACTCTCTAAATCTAAGAGAATTTTTGATAATGAGATTGGTAAAGAGATCATGGATACATTTAAAAAGGTGCAAGTTAGAATTCCTTTACTAGATTCAGTTAAACAAATCATGTGATGTGCCAAATTTCTTAAAAAGATTTGCACCCATAGATGGTGACTGAAGGGGAATGAGAGATTCAACCTAGGAAGGAATGTCTTGTCCTTAATACAACCAGCAATGCCAACCAAATGCAAGGATCTGTGAACTTTCATGATACCTTGAACCATAGGGGAGACCTTTTTTTATAATGCAATACTGGATTTGGGTGCTTCAATTAATGTGATACCTTACTATGTGTACACTTCTCTATAGGTTTTATAGCTTCAACCAACATGCATCATCGTTCAAATTGTCTACCGGAGCACAACATGCCCATCAGGAATGATCGAGGATGTTCTAGTATGAGTGAAAAATATCATCTTCCCTGTCAATTTCTACATTCTTGATATGAAAGATACTTGAACCCAAGGACATTCTCCTCTCATACTTGGGAGGTCATTCCTTAAAACAGAAAGGACGATCATCAACATTCAAAATGGTATGCTATCCATGGAGTTTAGTAGATAAAAGGTAATTTTTAAGATCCTTGAAGCTATGAAACACATCGTTGAAGAGAACTCCACTCTTCTTGTCTATTTGATGGAAGTGCTCTCTAATGACACACACACACAACACTCTCTCCGTGACCCATACTCTAATTCATTTTCTTCTTCTTCACTCTTGGATGATTTTAGTTTGGATTCATGTTTTGAGTGTTGTGTGGGTTCAGAAAAGTGTAAATTTTGTTCTTTAATTGAAGAGTGTGTTCATTCTGAGGTACCCATGACCGTCGATGATTCTGAAAATCTCATTTCCATTTATTATCATTCCTTAGAGAATAAACAAGAGCATATAGAGAGTTTCATGGACCTCACTCCCCCTAAATACCCTCCCTCAATCCAAAAACCACTAGTGTTGGAACTAAAACCACTTCCATCTAATTTAAAATATGTCTATCTTGAGAGTATTAACCAATTTCTCTTCATTATTTCCAATAAACTCTCTCTATGGCAGGAATCAAAACTGCTCGACCTTTTAAGAGAGTGTAGAAAAGGCAATTGGATGGACATTTCCTAATAGTACTAGGATTATCCCATCTATTTGTATGTACCATATACTTTTAGATGATGAGGCTAATCCCATAATGGAAGCTCAACACTGGTTAAATCCCACTCTCCTTGAAGTTGTAAAATTGGAAGTCTATAAATTACTTGTTATTGGGATGATCTATCCTATATATGATAGTAAATTGGTTGGCCCAGTACAAATTGTGCCTAAAAAACTAAAATAATGGTTGTATCAAATGAATGTAATGAATTGGTCCCAACACATGTGAAAAACAGTTGGTGAGTCTGTATTGACTATTGTCAACTGAATCAAGCCACACAAAAGGACCACTTTCCTCTACCTTTCATTGACCAAATGTTAGAAATACAGGATGGTATGTCCCATTATTATTTCCTTGATGGATATTTGGGTTATTTTAAAATACATATAGCCCATCAGGATCAATAAAAGAAAAAATTTACCTATCCATTTGGCACATTTTCATACAAAAGGGTGACTTTTGGTCTCTATAATTCACCTGGTAATTTTTAGCGATGTATGTTGAGTATTTTTTTAGAATACATTTAGAATTTATTGAAAGTTTTTATGGATTATTTCACAGTTTATGGGACTTCCTTTTATAACTTTTTGGCACACCTAGGTCATATCCTCTGTCATTGCATAGAAAAAGATATTGTATTAAATTATGAAAAATTATATTTCATGGTTGAATGGGGGGATAGTTCCTGGGCATGTTATTTCAACTGAGGGAATTCACGCGGATAAATCAAAAATAGAATTAATTTCAACCCTTTTATATCCAAAATGTGTCCACGAGGTGTGATATTTCTTGGTCCATGATGGTTTTTACCACTGATTCATTAAAGACTTTAGTAAGATTGCACTTCTCCTATCTCAATTATTATAAAAGGATTATAAATTTATTTTTGATAAAAATTTTGAGGATGCTTTCAATTCACTAAAATTGAGTCCCACATAACCTCCAATCATCCAACCACCAAGGTGGGATCTCCCTTTCAAACTTATGTGTGATGCCTCTAAATTTGAAGTTGGGGAAATTTTATCATAAAGGGTTAAGAAGGCTCCTCATTTCATTTTGTATGCCTTACATACCCTTGACCCTACCTAGGAAAACTACACAACCACTGAAAAAGAACTTCTTTATATTATTTTTTCCTTGAAAATTTCCATTCATATCTTATTAGGTCAAAAATTATTGTTTTTTTATCATGCTTTCCTTCGTTTTTTCCTAAATAAACCTAAAGCTAAGACCCACCTCATTCGGTGGATGCTCCTCCTCCAGAAGCTTGACTTTGACATTAGAGATAATATAGGAGTGGAAAATGTGGTATCTAACCACATTAGTAGGATTTCCCCACCATTGGACCACCAGGTTAAATCATCCCTCCCAATTGGAGAATTCTTTCCTCATGCAAACCTTTTTGATGTTGTGGATCGTACCCCCTGGTATACAGACATTGTGAATTTTTTAGCATCATCTAGGGTCCAAACTGATTTCATCACTTCACAATCATAGATAATTAAGCATGATTATCGATGGTACATTTGGGATGTCCCATATTTGTGGAGAATTTTTAGTGGCCAAGTTGTTCATAGGTGTGTCCCTGACCATGAGTTCACCTCAATTTTGAGCTTCTACCACACATTGGTTTGTGGGGGCCACTTTGGCTCTCAATTTATAGATCAAAAGGTACTTGTATTAGGGATTTATTAGCTAATATTTTATAGATATTCCCATCAGTTTTGTAAGTCAAGTACTCGATGTCAATTCATATGGAATATCTCCAAGAGGAATAAAATACCCCAATAGCCCATGTTATTTTGTGAGATCATTGATGCATAGGGCATTGACTTCAGGGGTCATTTTCCAAATTCATTAGATTTTTGTATGTATTATTGGATGTGTACTATGTTTCTAAATGGGTGCAAGCAAAGGCTACCAAGATGGATGACTCTCGATTAGTTGCTGATTTTTTGAGGTCCAAGATTTTCAATAGGTTTGGTTTGTCAAGATTCGTCATTAGTGACCAGGGTTCTCATTTTTGCTATCATAACATGAAAGTATTACTTTGTAAGTGTGGGGTTGTTTATAAAGTATACACTACATATCACCCTCAAACTAATAGACAAGCATAAATCTCAAATCGATAAGTTAAGAGAATCTTGGGAAAAATGGTACAACCCAATAGGAAAGATTGGAGGTTGCACTTAGATGGTGCACTTTGGGCATACCGTACAGCTTTTAAAACCCCAATCGAAATGTCACCATATAGGATTGTGTTTGGAAAGGATTTTCACCTACTAGTGGAGTTAGATCACCATACATATTGGGATGTTAATTAATGTAATAGAAATCTATCAGATGAATGTGAGCATAGAAAGTTGCAAATTTAGGAGTTGGAATAAATTTGGCATGATGCATATGAGAAATACCGAATCTATAAAGAGAAGAAAAATGTTATCCATGATGAAATGATTCATCAGTATAAGTTTCATATTGGTGAGGAGGTCCTCATATAAAATTATATGCTAAATCTACACCCAGGCAAGCTTCTTTCCCAATGGATCGGTCCTTATAATGTTACTAATGATTAACCTTTTGGTGTAGAACAACTTTTGAATGAGTGGAGTGGCTAAAGTATTACCATCTATGGGTATAGACTTAAACAATTTTATGAGGATTTTACAAATCATTTGGTAGAGGAAATACACCTTCAAGAAGCAATATACCAGTAAATCCCACCAGGTTTTATCCTTCATTCCCACATTCTCTTTTATTATAGTGATGACACTATACACTTTATGTGTGAGGGGGATGGGTATATTCTTGGGTTAGTTAGTAATTTTTATTTTATTTCTTTCTTTTTCTATTTTTCGCTTTCTAAATGGTATTTTAACTCCACCCCCCCCCCCCCACTTCCTCCCCCCTCACTTTTTTACCAAAATCTTAATTTTTGATGCCCACTGTTTCATGGAAAATGATTCCCACTCAATCATGGAAGTTATTGAAAATTCATGAGGAATTTTCCTATTTCATGTTGTTTTAACATTTAAAAAAATGTTTCAATTATGAAATGTGTGTTTTAGAATTAATTTAACATTGAGGTGTTACTTTATTTAAAATTGGTTGTTTGTCGATGATATAAATGGTTTTATCACTTTGAAACCCTTGAGAAGAATGTAACCCTTTTTGTGAGTAGTTTATGGGGAAATTGTGTCACTTAATATCTCCACATATCTTTACACCAAACCATGAAGTGTGAATTTTTCTCACTCAATTGAAGGTAAATATAATTTATGTTAATATTTATTATCTTTACAAAATGATTTTTCCATACGTTCATTCCTTATTTGATATTTTTCATTACTATACTATATTGACCTATGTGTGTGTTCCTATTTTCCGACTGTTGTAATCCCTCAAAAAAATCAAAACAAAAAACAAAAAAAAATATAAATAAATAAAAACAAAAAAACAAGGGTTGTGTCTTAAGCAGGTAAAAAACAACTATTACTCAACCTTTGATCTTATTATAACTATTACATTTAGTGTCATGAGGAAATAAAACAAGGTTTGAGAGATGAGTGTGATATTTTTTCTAAGTGAAACTTTTCAAAAAAAATAATATTATTAAGTTAGGGGAGTGATGAAATGTACAAAATATGGGGATATCTAGGTCAGGAGATTAAGTTTTGAATTATAGTAATTCTTAAGTGAGTGTGTATTGAAATATGATTGCAAAGTATGTAGGGCACGTTCAGTGGATAGAATCATTTGAGCAGAAAATTTTTTAAATAACCTATATTTACTGGATAGAAAGTGGAAAGAATAGCATGAAATGGTTGTCACACACACATGTGTAGATTTAGTGACATGGTTAACTTCTAAATTATTTTATCAGATTGGAATCATTCATCTCTTAGAATTTTTTTCTGATATAATTTATGAGACATCATTTCCCATGATCACTAAGAATAACTCCTAAGTTTGATTTTTTTTCTTTGATCGCATTTCCATCAAGGATTAAATTTTCATTTAATGTTAAATATTCATGAATTTTTTAATATATCCATGCATAATTTTTGAGATTTTAATTTTCCTAGGAGTAAAAATTTTTAGGTGTGGGGGTGTGATCGCACTGCAGTTCACTATTCATTTTGACCCTTATATCATTGTGTTAAACTGATTTTGTATCATAAATTACAAATTTAATAACAAAATTAAATTCATGTTTTATTAAATTATTTTTTTTCATAGTTAAAAAGGTAAATTTCACTTGTTTTGATGATTTCATTGTAGGTAGAGGTGATTCAGAGAGCCCACAATGATGTAGAAAGAAAATGGGCTAAACTGCATAGAATCCCATGAACACTTATGCATTGTTTTGCATGTTTCGATAAAATAGTGCATCAAAATATGATGAAATTTTTTTATAAGATACATAACTATGTGGGATATAACTCTTATGAAGAAACTCAAGCCCAATTAGTTAATTAATGGGCCCATCCAAACTGATATTTCTAGAAAAACGAATCTGCACAAAGTCAAAAGTGGTGTTCTGTATTTCAGCTATATCTAGAGATGTGGTCCTCCAAATTATTCAAAATTTTAGGTGGATATATTAAAGAGTTTTATAGATATGTTTTTAGTTTTTTCAAAATTGATATAAAACTATATAGTGGCTGAAAACTATGTTACAAGTGGTTTTATAAAATCTAGGGGCTCAAAACCACCTTCGACTTTTCCTATAAAATGATACCTTGGGCAGCCCATTTGGAAGTTCAACCAGGAGTCAAGGTGATAGCATTTTGGATTCCAAAATGGTTCCTCTAATAAATACTAGAATTTATGGAGTACATGGTAAGTTCTACTTCTTAATCATTGTATTTCTCTCCTCCCATTTAGTTCTAAACACCTTGTGATCACCTAGGGGGGACGTGATGTAAATCTTTTGCTTCATGTTTGTAATATTTGAATGATATTTTTAATTATAGGTTTTTATTTTGTTTTATCCTTATCCTATCTTCTTATTTAATATAGTTATGTAATGTAATGTAATTCCCAACTCATATGATCATGTTTGGTGTACCCTTTCATGTGATGTTTCACACACCGTTCACCATTTCTTCTTCCTTCTTTTAATTGCGGTGTTTATGTGGTTCATATTGGTCAATTGAAATATCATAAACACTATAAAAACCATGTACATTTATTTCATGGTATCACAACTAAATATCATACAAACCTTTATAGTGCATCGAGTTCTTTATGTGTTCCCTTAGTGAGTTTCGGTTATGAATTCGAACACAATTCACCCAATCATCAGTGGTAGCCAGTGAAACATTTTGTGATTCCAAATGAACCCTAAGAGTAATACTAGTATAAACATAGAAAAATTATGGTTATAAGTGTTAAAAACCAGGTATAAAAATATCTATACCCTTTATATTGAAGTGATGAAGGACGAGCATCATGAGAATTCCTCGGGTTGATCACGCTTAATTAATTTTGTTAATTTTTTATTTGTTTTATCAGTTTACTTTTTTTATTGGATCATTAAATCATAAAACCCAAGGTTTTGAAAAATATAATTCCACTTTTATTTACATAATCCCAACCTTATTTTTTAATTAATGATCTAATACTCCATCGAGAGACGGCCTATGGTTTCTGCTATACTGCATAAATTCTAGTAAAAACTAAACATTTAATTTGACATGATCGACAAGGCAATCATTAAGTAATATTCATATTTAAAAAAACACAAAAATTATAATCTTAGAATATTAAAAGGAAATTCTTAAATAATAATTTAAGTTACATGAATTCATTTTTATAAGATAATAAGAGTTGAATGATTCATATTGAGATTGTTTTATAGTGGTAGAAATCATTGAAAGAAGGGAATGTGTGATATTTATAAAGTTATAATAATCTAATTAAATTCTCATATATTGAAAAATATATATATCAAGGACAGTTTATGTAACTTTTATAGGTGGGAGTACAAAAAGTGAGAGTATTTGATGTTTATTCATTTCTTCACTTGGTATGTGGTAGGGAAGGTGGTGTTTCTGTGATAGTACACTTATGAACTGAAGTTGATGATATTTTTTCAGATGATGAAAATGTTTATAGGGATCGATCACCTAGTATTTAGAATCTAAAATTTAAATAAACTATTGAATTTAAATCCAATGAACCAGAAGTCTTTTTATTGGGTTCTAAAGCTACTAGAAAATCATAATAATAATCCAATTGGTGTTTGATGAGTGCTTCAAATTTAAACGATTCACATGGATGGGATGAAGCTATAATTAAAATCAATGAAAATTCTTATTAGGGAAGGAAGAAACAATAAACTTAATCATTATTTTAATAATTTTACCAGTGGGATCAAAAAAATTTCTCATATAAAACTAATCATTGGAGTATAAGCCCAGCTACTTGGGATAACCTGAAAACAAAAACTCAGCCTCAATGGAACCAAAGGAGAGAATCAACTCTGGAAAAATTTCAGATTGGAAACTATGAGATATGTTTAGATTATATGGATGTATATGTGGATGTTTTTAATGTTGTTTATGATACCTATTTATGAAGTGAAAGTAAGTTTAAGTGGAGATTTAAATTCTGGAAGTCCCCATAACTGGGACCTGGGTTTAAATAAAACAGTGTATATATCTCACTGGGATGAACCAATAAATTCAACTATAAAAAAATATCAAAATGATGACTTCAAAAATCCAATGGTATTCTAGATGAATGAAATTGGGGTCAAAATAAAGAACTCAATAAAGATAAAGACACTAAGTGAAACTGAGGTTTGAATTAAAGTGGAAATAATCCTCATTGGGGTCAGTAGGGGTAAGCAACTACTATGAGTGAAAATTTAAAAAATCGGGGCACTCCAAATTAAAATTCAGGTGAATTGATTCAACTTGAAAATTTTCATGCTATGAGTTGTCTAGATTATTGTGGAAGATATCAAATCCAATCCAAATTTCAATGGGGATACCAAACTGGATTACCTTTTAGGAAGGTTCATGCGAACGAATCATGTGGTTGGAGTTCTTCGTCTAATTATAGAGGCTGGAAAAATAGGATCCTTCTATGTGGGAAAGTAATTTAGGTGATAAAAATCCTATAATTTACATGCTTACTACAACTCGATAAGGATTGGACACATTCATTTTCAAGGAATAGGACATTATTTATGATGTTGAACTGATGATGTAATATCGACTAAAGAAGAGTGGAAATAATCACATACCTTCAATTTTGAGAGGGTTAATTTGTCCAATGAGTTTGAGGGGGAATGGTGATAGAGGTATACTTCCATGGTAGCTTGAACAATGCAAAGAAGTGTGTTCTATTATGGTTTAATTTATAAGACTAAGAAGAATTTTATTTTTGCATTCTAAAAAGAACTGATTAAGATGTGTTTTATCAGTCCTAAAATAATAAGCACTAATAAAATATATATTTATAAGTACTAAAAAAATATTGATAAAGACCTATATTTATCAATGCTATAATTTTAGAACTGATAAAGATAGGTTTTATGAGCACTTATTATTTTAGCACTGATAAAACCTATATTGACCATTACATTTTTAAGCACCGATAAAAACTATTTAAAATAAAATAAAAATATATTAAATGAATAAATATTAAAAATGAATAAATTAAAAAAATTAAAAAATAATTTTCATTATTAATGATTATATGATGTTAAATGCATGAATGTTAAAAATGATTGAAATTGTATAATTATAAATTAATAGACTTCAAAAATATTTAAAATATAGATAAGTTTTACTAATTATATAAATTATTAAAAAAATTAAAAATTAATATATATTAAAATGAAGATGAATACGTATTGAAAATATTAAAACATAGTAAATAAATATGTATAAATAAATATTAGAAAATTATTAAATTCCAACAAATATAAAAATTAATAAATATTAAAAATGGAAAAATAATATTGACTAAAAGAATATTAAAAATGAATAAATAAAATTTAATATATAACAAAACTATTTAAAAAATGAATTCATAAGATTAATTACATAAATTTCAAACATATATAATAATGAAGAAAATACTAAAGAATGCATTTAAATAAATTTATTATATAGATTTCAAAAAAATTAAAAATATCACAACTTAATAAATAAAATTGAATAAATATTAATCATATAAATTAAAAACATATTAAGAATATTAAAACTTAGTAAATAATTATGTATAATTTATAATATTAATTACACAAATTGTAAACACGTGAAAAAATGAAGAAAATATTAAAAAAATGTGCATCACCCTTACCAGGGATCCACTTAACCTATGATCTGAGTCAGAGGGACACTAGGCCTTAGGTGAACCTCCCCATATTCTAAAGGTGGATGACTAACATTTAGGGTTTATTAGGTGATAGTGAAGAGACTATACCCTCTAGTGATAAAAATAATAATTGTCAATATAATAATAGCACTTGGAAGCTCTAAACAAAACTTAGCAGAAGAATATATCAACAACAGTAATAACAAGCCAAAATCAAACTAGCTATACATATTAGATAATATTCACATGTCATAAAAATCATACAAAATCATGTAGGTTTACTCAGAGGCCAATCAAAAAATTACATACTCAAAAGGCCTAAAAATAACTCCATCTTAATGTAAAATAATCCCCTGGTCCATCTATCATCCATCCCATGAACCAAAGTTGCATCTCTCCTCGCTAAGGTCCAGTCCATGAGTCGGATCCCTTAACTCATATCAAAACCATAAAGTTTGCACGCGTCCTATGGGGTCCATGCAGGGTGTGAGTATAAATTTATTAGGTCACCACTAATGTGTACCCATATTACATCCATATTTAATTCACCATATTAAATATCTAATTAAATAGAAACCACTCACAAAAAATATACATAACTCGCTATACTTGTTCTCAATGGCCATAAGGAAGAATTTACCTGCTTCTTCTAATGCCCTAAATGGAAGACATGTCCACTTCCAGTCACACCCAGAGAACCCTTAGTGTCCCATCCTCTTTCATACCATATGGAACCATGTTCCAACTAGTACTACATAAAAAATGTCAAATAAAACTAACATCCCATCAGAAATCCCAATAATTATATCATGGGTTCGGCAAACTTCCACTTGTAAAATCATTGTTGACTTAGTAGCTCGACATCCCAAGACACAACAACATATGTTCTTCCATAATCCCAACTCATCTACCACAACATCATGGTGATAATTAACCCCTATCTGATGGTATCACACCATAAATCATGTATTTATACAATGATAACCTCCTCTATGACGGATTTTCATCACCATCCCCTATGTCGCTAAGTCTATGAAGGCCTATACCCACATTGATTGGTCAAAACTACCTCACTGGGTCCTGATCCTATATTCACATGACCCTAGAGGTTCTTTCATCCAGTAACAGTGAGAGAAAATTCACCAACATAGCTAATCCACACCATCTAGTGGAACTCCATCACCAGATGCGAACCCCATTTCCCAAATACGGAATGGGTCATCACCACCCACCTCAACCTGATGAACCTCATCACCTCAATCCTAGTGATAAACATCACCCTTAGTATCTTAGGCCAATACCAACACATTCCCATGGAACTCACATAGGTATATCACATTATTTTATAATTTAAATAACTTACACATCTTACCCAATCGATTTGGAAACTCATTCAATAAAAACCATGTAATTTGAGGTTCAACATATTTTATCAAACATGGAATTTCCTATTAGTATCTTCAAATGATAATATAAAAATAAAATCATAAAAAAAGGGTCACACTCAGACCACCCCACTCATGCATATTTAAATATGCATTCCACATCATGTGTATAAACAAGGATAAATCTAGGTACCACATACCTTATACTCGTAGACATTCACTCATCGAAGATCGACCTTAATTTGAGATAAAATGGGAGAAAATGGAAATCTATACAAACACCATGGAAATATGTCATATGATCTCTGGTGGAAATATCATTCCAAATTTCAAGATAAAATAATAATAGAAGCAATAGGACTAGTGGACTTACCACCATTTATCCAATGCAACTAAAGACACCAGAATCAAATCCCAAATGAAGAAGAACCAAAGGAACCTAGTAGAGAAGATTGAGAGATCCACAAGTATTAGGGAATCATTGGGAGAAATGGGAGAATAAAATGAGGCTTGAAAGGTTAAATAATATAGGGAAAGTTTGGTAATTTCAACCCATTAAATTAGATGCATGGTTTGAAAAACTATGTGGGGGAACTATCCAATGGGAACCCACCTCACATGGTTACAGATCATGGTTAGACAGACTGATCTCCTGATCATGTGGGTATCTCTACCCCTCTACAATAAATCACATGGTAATGCACCTCCCTCACAAGGTTTGGTTTAACCATGCACTAGATCAAATGAGCCACACAATTAGCACTAATCTTGAACCAATTGTGCGCTCAGTGTTGCATCTCCCAAATTTTGGTTTTTGAAGCCCGATGTTTTTGAAACTGAACTATTAAGACACATAACATGATTTAACTTCTATCTAAAAACAAAACATTTACCCATTATAACTCTAAAAATTTAATTTAGACACTTAAATTGAATGTTGTCCCATCCACCAACCAAAAATTAAAATTTCTTTGGAATTTCCGACCTGTTCAAAAACCCAGTATGTTACAACCTCCCCACCTTATGATGGATCATACCTAAGCTATTCAGTCACATGATGAGATGATACCAAGAAATATCATATCATAAACATTACCTTAAACTACCCCAGTTATTCATTCGCGGCTAATTCCTATTAAAGCACTCCCCACCTTAGGAATTACCTACCTGGTCACTTCCTAACCCAAATTTGACATCATGATGGTCCCACACTGACCACACCCGAAAACACATGTCCCAACATCACATATCATCATTCATTTATCTCATCATATTAGCATCTCATACCTCCATCATATATGATGCTCATAAGGTCCCGAATCACAAATGATTCCCAAGACTTCATGTATCACACCTGATACTCAAAATATCCCACATTATATACATAAACCCAAAAAAAATGATTCCAATGAAACCCATAAAATTTACACATTGTACTCAAGAACCACATATTAACCATAATCTACCTAATTTAACCATCTCACATGAACCTTGTGCATCTATATCAGTCATTCCCAAAAACAAAAAAAAGACACCCTCGATCAAGGAGTACCTCTAACCATCATTGGATCCCCGACCTCCTCTAAACCTACAAGCCCCACTGCATGCACCTGTCATAAAGCCCGACTACTATATGCAAGTCCTCCCTATGGAGTTGCACTAGCTACTAACCATTAACCCCACTATTGAGTATCTCTCTCCCTTCCATGACCAGTGTGTGCAGTAGTATCCAAACTACCTACACCTAGTACCACTCTCGATCCTACCTCAAACGCCTTAGTCTGACCCGATACTTGAATCCCATCTACCCTAGATATCTTTCAACAGAACCTCTCTAGATCTCCCATATATCTACACTCCTGACACTCCTTTAGAGGCTTCTCACACTCAGTCAGAATGTTACTTTGATTCCCACACTAGAAGAACATCATTGATGACCCGCTCCTCAGTAGTATGCCCGAGTCCCTAACCTAACTACCCTATTGAGACTCCTCACAACTTCGCTTTTGGCTACCCAAAGAAACATTTCCTATCTCATATGATGTTATCACCCATATTGAATAAGTAATTTATGTTAAGTTCCCCTTGGATATCATTTTATGGTTGACCAACTCTAAGAATGAGGTCAACCTGAAAATATTTACCTATACTCTGATGTAATTATATAATCCATCCTCAAGCCATCACACCCTAACGATTGATACTTTTGGGTGTAGTGGAAGAATGCGATGGTGGGTGATATATTAAAATTTCTTTTAATATTTCTATACCTGAAATCTTGAGTGAGGATATTTCACATCAAATTTATAATTAATTTATTTAGATCAAAATAAATCAATTACCTTGTCTTAGGTTTCTTTCTTCAATGTCGATGTCAATCGTCAAAAAAGACTCTTACATATTTCCTTTGTTGTGTAAGTGAGGATCCAAAGATATAATCCCTCTAGAGGTGATCCACACATTATCCTTTGATCTTCAAGCAATGCCAAATGATATTTGGATGCTTTTGTGGGGAATATAATGTCTTGTTTTTTTTTTTGTTGATTACTCATTCTTCGGTCTTTAAGAAATCTATCTAGTGTTTCTCATTCTAGATAGGGAGAGAGTAGGGGGATTCAAAAGAGAATTCATTGTGTAAAACAATTATATATTTTTTTATTACCTACACAATAGCCATAACGGGGCTATTTATAGAGATAGTTTTTAGATTATAATATTTTTTATTGCATGTGAGACCATAAAAAGTACTAAAACCTTTAATAAAACCCTATGTCACATAATAATATTATTATTATTATTATTTTGTGGCACATGCCAACTTTCTCAATAACAAAAATTATTTAACCATATTATTAATTAATATTTTTCACCAGACATGGTATTTCTTAGTTTGAACTCATCTTGTATTTATTAAACACCCGAATAAATATTTCATTTAAATATTTCATTCATCAATAAATATTTAATTTAAAATTATTCCTCCATCTTGAGAATAATATTTATTTAATTAATTAAATTTAAATATAATTTAATCAAGATGATCAAAAATACTTAGTGTGTGACCCTTTAGGATTATTTCTCATTAGAATTGAGTGGGATTTCATAAAGTCCAAGATCACTGTCTAGAAACATGATAATGAACCCAATAGAAAGAACTTAATATCGCAATGACAATAACCACATATGAATGCTCATTATGAAATATAATCCCCTTTTCACAATATCTCATCAAGAAGGTTGCGCATATGTGTCACCAACCAACATGTTCAATACGTATTTCTTTGAATATCTGAAATAAACACGTTGTTACACCATGAACATGGAATTTAGGGTGATGGTTTTATTCCAATAAATGGCTAAGATACCAGCTTCCATAAATATGGAAGGGACAAATTCTTACTCAAGTTATCCATTAATGACATGTCACTAGTGACGCACCCAACATATCCAACTTCACCATGAACTATTATCATCATGGTTTATGAAATACATACAAATACTTGATTCATGACATGAATTAATAATAATCTTAAAGTCTAAGGACCATTACACATGTTCATATATAGTAATATCCAATGACGCCAAAACATGTGGAATTCCTACTAGTGAGTCTATTATCATAATCTCGTGTCTTGGAGATTACCAAGTGTGAACTTCATCAGAAGAAGACTCATACGCTTACAAGTAATCACACTAGAAATTATGTGTACTATGTTTCCCATCATAGTACGTTATCTAACCATAGAAAAATATTTAAGAATATCGTCATAGCACTTCAAGGTTCTCGTCATAGTGGGGAACTATTATGACCTTATCAATACAATGTATACTCTAGGATATTATTGTATTAGAGTCATGCATAACAATTAAAAATATGTAATAATAAGTTTTATTAATATTAAATACATCTAATATACATGTAATCAAAGTAAAAATAGTTGGTCTAAGGACACTGGCTCCAAAAAACTCCCACTTAGACTAAATCCAACTATCTATGACTTTCATTTCACTCGACCTCACATGATAATCGTGTTTATACCGAGTTAAGGATTTAGTCCAGGGGTTCGACATGTTATCTTACATGGAAATACTACTCAATGTAACCTCAAATATATAAGAAAAAATCCATCGAGAGATGATACTTATGAAGTATGTGCTTCATCCACTAATGTTACCTTGACTCTTTTATGAGATCTACCACTATAGTATTATCATAGTAGAGTGTGATAGGATCTTTATAGATAGGTAACACGTTAAGATATTGGATGAATTTATTCATATATACTACTTTAGATGCCTCAAAACCTATAATGTAATTGAAATATACTATGGAATCTATTAACACAGCGTACTTTAATCTCTTCTAGCTCAAAAAACATACATTTAAAGTGAAGATGTATCCCGTTTGTGACTTCATGTCATCTTGATCAGTTTGGAATATAGAATATTTATATACTCTGATGACTAGTTCCTTATCTACTCCATAAACTAAGAATATATCCTTATTACTTCTCATATACTTAAGTATAGTCTTTATTTCCATCCAATGGCGGTCACTTGGGTTATCTTGATATCTTCCTACCACACTTAATGCGTAGGCGACATCTATCATAGCACATAACATAACATATATGACTAACCCAATCGTTGATATGTATGGAATCCTTACCATCCTATTTATTTCCTCATGTGTTTTAGGACACATTTTCCTAGAAAGATGAATACCATGTGACGCTGGAAACAATCCCCTCTTGGATTGTTCCATACTGAATCTCTTTAGTATCTTACCAATGTATGTACTTTGATGTGGGATGAGAAACCTCTTGGATCTATCATGATGGATCTTGATCCCAATAATATATGTTGCCTTTCCCAATTCCTTCATATAGAATCATTTATTTAACCATGCCTTAAAAGATTTTAATACTGGTATTTCATTTCCAATGAGTAATATTTCATCAACATATACTATTAATAAAATTAATTCACTCCCACTAAACTATTTACAGACATAAGGATTACAATCATTCTTTATGAAACCCAGTTCTATTATAGATTCATCAAAATGAATTTTCCATGAACTTAATGATTTCCTTAATCCATAAATGGATTTATGTAATTTTCATATCTTGTTGGCATCCTTTGGAGTCACAAACCCTTAGGGTTGTGTCATATAGAAATATTAATAAAGGTTACCATTAAGGAATTATGTTTTAATATAAATTTTAAAAATATCATATTCATGGTAATCCATAATGACAAGTATAATTCTGATGGATTTTAGCATTGCAACTGGTGAAAATATTTCATAATAGTTAATGCCTTGACATTTTTTAAATCCTTTTGAAATCAGTCATGACTTATAAGTACTACCTTTTCCTTCCATGTCTAGTTTCTTCTTGAATTTCTATTTTCATCCAATAGGTTTTACGTCCACTAGAAGATATACCAAAATCTAGTCTTGATTTTAGTGTATGGAATCCATTTCAGAATTCATGGATTCTTTCCACTTGGTAACATTTGTGCCACTTATTGTCTCATTTTAGGTTAGAAGATCATTATTATCTTCTAATAATGATTCACCATCCTTGGTGACTAGAAATCACACCGTTATGGTTCTCTGACCTCTCTATTACTCCTACAGGGTACTTGTGTCTTTGGAACAACTTATTCTTCCATGGGTATTTATGGAATTTCATTACTGGAATCATTACCTATACCCATGGTTCAAAACTAATGGTATAGCTCAGAAAATTGTGGGTATATTCTATACCCACGGTTTTATGAACTGTGGGTGCTTAAGCCATCAGGATAGACCTATACCTACGGTTTGACCAAAATGTGTGTATAGTCCACCTATACCCATGGTTCTTAAACTATTGGTGTAGCCAATTTAAATGGAAATACATATATCCATTATTTGAACAGACTCTGGTTTTTTCATGTAATACTTTGAAATATTCATAAGAATATTTTCATAGCCAAGCGCCAAGATGGCACTTGATTTTGAGGTCCGGTGAACTCAAAATTAATTTTATAAAAATAATCAATATGTTTTTATTGAACATGCATAATTTTCCTTAAAAAGTTGAATATCTCATAAATGGAATATCAGATCATAAATATGACACAATGGTTGAATCTAGAATGTAGATTTTACCCTAGGCATAACCTAAAGTTGGTTGGCTTGAGATGTTTGGATGGAGCAGTTGTTGGTGGGTGCATTGGATTAATTAATTAACTTAATTATTTTATTTAATAACCCTAACCAAAATAACTCATAGAAAGAGACTTTAATGGGAAATATGAGACCACTGTTGAGTTTGTAATGTGGTGTTTACCCTAAGAGTGACATAAAATGGGTCGGTGCGGTACGTTTGGACCCCTCGCTCATTAGAGGTGCATCTAATGAGTTAATTAATTATTAAATTAATTAATTAGTTTGTTTTAATTGAAAAGGATACTCTATAAGAGTGTCACTAGGCATATTTCTCCAGGGTTAGCCGCATAAACACTAGAAGAAATCCAGATCTCTTCCTCCATCCTCCGTTGGAGAATTGAGATCATACGACAACAAACAATTGGATCAAGATGAATCAAAGCATGAATAATGCAATGGATATCCTCCTATATTATAAAGAGCATTCTTCATCATAAACTGGTCTAATATTGAGTTTGTAAAATCACTTTTTATGGATTTATCTTGATTTTGTTTTACCTGCAATGATCATGAACCAATCATCCAAAAAATTGGTCTATGGTTCGATATTTGATTTTGATTATTGTTAATTGAAATTAAAAACATTTATTGTTGATTAGATAACCCTATTCTTCAGATTTTTTCAATGATGGAAAAAAATAATATGGTTATAAATTGATGTTATTCTAACATTTATTTTATTTTGTTTATCCTTTTCTCTTCATGTTACCACCACCGAACTTCGATTTGGCCAGAGTTTTCATTGAGTATGGATCATCTCAAGAAATTGAACCCTTGAATGGGGTCGATGATGAAGGATGATTAGTTGGTAAGAAACTATATGATGTGATTGATGATGTCCATGAAGGTAAAAGGTGTGAGAGGTCCAGCAAATGTTCAGCTCGTTGGGCTCATCCAGTCAAGGCGGAGGCGTGGCGGCTCATCGGAGAGGTTGTGGGGTGGTGCAATCTGGGATCCATGTTATTCGGTGTTGCATCATATCAAGGAGGTGGAAGTTAGGGTTTACAACATGAAAATCATGGAAGTTAGGGTTTACAGTATGATAATCATGGAATAAGAGGGTATATAGGAGAGATAGGAGTGATGGGAAGAAAAGAAGAAAAGTAACAAAAATAATAATAAAATGAGAGAAAATGGGGTGGGGTCATGCACCTAGGCATGGTGGCAGGGGGGCCAAGATTCCCTCTTCTCCCTTTTTACACAATTGTTAATAAAATAAAAATATTATTATTATTATTATTATTATTATTATTATTAAAAAAAAAATTCGACGTAAGTCCTCCATACGACATCCATTCAAAAAATCGTATGTGATATCGTGACCCTAAAATTAAGACGATCATTTTAAGACTGATGTTGGATACCTATTTCAAACTTTTTACTCAAGTCAATGAAATGGCCAATAATAATAAAATTATTATTGTTGTAGAATATTATACCTAACATATCTTGTTCATACGATGTTAGAAAGAAAAACTGTCAGCAGTACCATGATCCTGATTTTAATACATACATTTTGATACCAATATCAGGTTTTTAATTTGGAATCATGGGTGGGGCCCACTAAGCACCAATTATACATTATGTGGTGAAATGTGACTTTTTCACTAGGTTTTCGATTTGGGAAAGTGAATAGACGATCCCAAGATTTTTTCCATGAGGATCACAATGGTGTGATCTATTTGACCATATAGAGCTATTTTCATAAGTATACCAGTAGAATTATGTTTTTCCCTTCGGACCGATGATGAGGCTTGTGTTTTTGTCAGGATTTTTATAAAGACACGTCATGTAATACAATAGGGTTGGAAAACCATGTGCTGGAAAGGAAATGGATAGGCAGTAGAGCAGGACCACACACTATGTGGGCCACTTATGTGTTGTGTAATCCTTTATGAATCTTTAATCTTATATTCCTCCTTCATTTGAACTCAGATTTTAGACCCACAAGTAGACTATCCTGAGTTTTTTTCTTCATAGAATACGAAGGTTCCCTCTATTGTGTCTTTTGATATATGATGTGGAATGTTTCAGGCATGGTTCTTGTTTAGGAAATGCCTGACGATGTCAGTGATCACATAGAATCATCAGAGACCATCCGAGTGGTACCCTCTAGTTGAGTTGGGAAGTGGTTCCTCGACGTCTTCTGAGTGGTACCCTCTAGTAGATTTAGGAAGTGGTTCCTCAACGCCTACCGAATGGTACCCTCTATTAGAGATGGGCAGTGGGTCCTTGACACCTAACGAATGGTACCCTCTAGTTGAGCTAGGTAGTGGGTCCTCATTGCCTACAGAGTGGTACCCTTTAGTTGAGCTGGGCAGTGGGTCCTCGATGCCTATAGAGTTGTACCCTCCAGTTGAGCTGGGTAGTGGGTCCTCGATGCCTTCGAAGTGGAACCCCCTATTGTACTAGGGCGCGGGTCCTTGACTTCGATTTTTTAGCCCCTCAACTATGAAGCATAGTGATGAGGCATGGTTTGACTTACACAGTTACATTTTTGCAGTAGAAGCATGAGATGATTGAATTTTGGAACTATTGTCTTCTCTTCTTCTTAGGCTAAGCTATGATATGGAGATCCCCTTAATATCTCATTTAGGATTCTTTAACTGAGTATATATATCTATCCTCATTATATATCCACACCTTGGATTTGGAAACTCTCCTTCTATGAGAGGTGAATACATGTCAGGTATTCTATGTGCTTTCTCATGGTTGGATGATTCTACTCTCCTACTATAGGCAGAGAAGACACTACTAGTAGTTCGTCTACTCACCATGTTGAGCCCCTTATGTTTGGATGAGGTTACCTTCACTCTATTTTTAGATTGAGTTATACTATTTCATTGTACCTTGTGTTATCTACCATTTTTCTCTTCTATTGTATCTCTTACTTCTCCCCCTTCATATTTTGGAGTGTCCTACTGGGTATGTTTATACACACCTCTACATAGAATTTTCCCACACATATCATGTCTTATGCAGATGACGGATAGGTCAACCAGGACTATAGATGATCTTAGGTATACTGGGTGCTTGGACCACGTATGGTGTTTATAGCTTAGGATTCAAGAGCTGGGCTATCTTTCAGCTATTTACTTTTCCAGTTTTTTCAAGTTGGGACACAGATCAAGTTGGGCATGTATTTTTCTACTTCACTTTTAGTGTACACTATCATAATTTTATACTCTATAGAGATTCATGCATTCTTGGTTTATTTTATAGAAATATCACATCTTTTATTCTTTCCCTATGAAATTTTTCATTGATTTTGTTGTGTTTGTGTGTACATGTACTTAGGCAAAGGCTTCCCTAAGTTAGTTATGCCTTAGATGCTTGTCTCCACCACCTGGTCTATGAAGGTGGGCTGGGATAGTTGCATCTTGAGCCCCGACTTGGGTCAGGTTATGAAATATTGGTATTAGAGTAATTTCATTCCTTGGAACTTTGTTCATACATATCCCCTTGAGAGAATTTGGTTGGGTTTAGGGCAATAGTGTCAAAGTGTCTCGAATGTGAATCTCCATCTAGGGAGTCCAGTGAAGGTGCAACGACCGACGTATCTATTCACCAGGACCCTGAATAACTTCTTATCGACTAGGCATGCTAAGACATTTTTTTCTAGGTTAAATGGTACATAAATCATATAGGATTGATCCTTTAACTTTCCTTCGTGTCTCAGTTCCCTTTATATATATATATATATATATATATACATATATGATCATCCAACCATGGTACTCCATGATAACTATCAAAAATCCTCCACAATGCCAGCCATCTAGGATAGTAGCTTCAGTTTGTGATGATGACCTGATGAGTGATGAGGAATCAGTTCATGGTCCATCCTGCTATCCCCTTACTCTGGGTGGGTAGGTAGTATCACATCCCCCTGTCGAACAGCAGATCATTACAGTAGAGCGAGCTGAGGATGCACGTAGTCTTAGCATGCTTTGTGAGTTCTAGAATCAGAGCCCATTGAGGTTCTACGGTGAGCCAAATCCTTAGGTAGAAGATGATTGACTAGATTAGTTAGTTCATATCTTTAAGCTTGTTTGAACCCCAATAGATCAAGGTGGTGGAACTAGCAGCTAGCCTTTTCCACGAAGTAGTTGGGCACCGATGGATCCTTGTTAGGCATATGCATAATGAGACCACACTCTTATGGATTGATTTCCAACTATTATTTCATGAGGAGTACTACCCCTACTGCTTTCTCTTCGTATTAATCTAAGAGCTTCTAGAGCTTTAGTAGGGAGGTATAATATTGGATGAGTATGTAGTGAGGTTCACAAACCTTACGCATTACTCACTTGACATGATCTAGGATGACTACTTCTAAGAATGGAAGTTTGATTAGGGACTCTGTAAAGAGATCTGAGCTAGTTTTGTACCCTTGTGCATCCCCACCTATGTCAGGATGTTAGAGAAGGCACTAGTGACAGATATTTTTTTAGAGGGATTCCAGACAGCTGGAGCTGGGAGTAGGCATCATGAGTCTGAGTCATCTACAGCAGCTAGCAAACACCAGACGCTAGGATCTCGGTGCAGGAGACCTTTCCTTGATCAAACTCAGTCATGTGGTATGAGTCAATAAAGAGTTCCAAAGTAGCCCAGATAGGGTTGGTGCTTTACTTGTGATGGGTGAGGTCACGTGGCATGAGATTTCATGATCTGACGTACTGATCAACATAGGAAAATGGATAATGGACCGCCATAGTAGAGGTAACACCATAATCAAGGATCTCTCGGTAAAGGATAGGGTAGTCCCCAGGGAAGTGGATCTAAAAAAGGAGCAAGAGGAGCTATGTGTGGTGGATTTAGTTACAAGATCCTTCCACCACCACCACCAGGAATCCCACGTCAGGATCAAGGAGCTGGAAACTATGACCATGGATAACTGCAGGCTTCGAATGTCTATGATCCCATAGCACATGAGATGATAAAAGGTACACTCTATGTATTTACTAATTTTTATAGTAGTGATTGTTATAAATTGTGTGAGGTACTCTTTTCTTTCATCTTCTTGATCGAGGTTTAAACCGGGGTGACGTGGGGTGTCAGTTTAACCTTCTGTTAGTGTTGTTCTATGTATCTTCAAATTCAAGAGGAAGAGGGGTCCTTCCCCCACTAAGATGCTTTTTGAGATGCAAGAAAACCCGTTAGGGAAATTTACTACCTCCAAAAGAGGATAATATCAAGATGTGGTGGATGATTCCCTCTAACTTGTGTGTTTGAGGTCGGGTGATGTGTTGATTTTTGTAAAAAGAGGCCCCAATATGACCCATTTGAGCATTTGGGTAGCTCTTTATTATTAGTTAGTACCCTCATGCACTTGGAGTCAGTTTTTACACAAGAATCTTGAGGATTAAGTGATGTAGTTTGACTTATCTTTGGACTCATGAGAAAGAGGGATGTTTTCCCCACCAAGACACATTTTTTTATACGACCAAAACTATGCTGGAAAGTTTGTGCCACCCAAAACGGATAGTGTCGAGGTGTGGAGAACGAGTTACTTAGACTTGTGCATTCAGGGAAAGGTTGTGTGATGAAGTGTTGTCAAGGGACCTGGCAAATATAGTGGAGTTTTTCTTTTTGGACCTTTTTTCTTGGGATACCACTAGTGGGTATGGTAGAGTTTCTAATTTTGGTTTACTCTCCTTCTAAGAGAGGAAAAGATGTGTGGGGTGTACCATGTTCTTTCCATGTCTAGATACTTGTGTTTGGATGAGTCTACTTACCAATTTTGTTCATTGGTACCCTTACATGCCTGGTGTCAACCTTGATGTAGCGGTAGGTAGTTATCGCATACAGATCGAGGTAGTTGAGACCCCGTGAATAGAACTACGTGACTCACTACCTAGAGCTTATAGTGGTAATCTTCACCTTGAGGATGTGGAGGCACTACCTTCTGGGGGACATCAACTATGAGGTCTTGCATGGATAGATATCCTTATTAGTTTCACCTGATAGAATTTCTAAAGAATGGAATCACTTTATCCATTTTCAGGGATGAATGATGATTCTGGTCATGTTACAAGAGGAGGTTATGAGAGAGTTTCACACTTATCCTTTGGTTTTACATCCTGGTTTAGGGAAGATATATGTTAAAGATAGATGCTAGCTCAATATCCCCACATTTTACTTAGTTTTTGCTTTTTGAGGAAGAAAATATTTGAATAAGGGAATAATGTAGAGACTCTGGTTTTTCCATGTAAGATTTTTGAATATTCCTAAGAATATTTTTCAGAGATAGGTGCTGAGACGGTGCATGATTATGAGGTTCGGTGAGCACATAATTAATTTTATAAAAATATTAAATATATTTTTATTGTGCATGCAGAATTTTCCTGAAAAAAGTGGAATATCTCATAAATGGAGTCTTGGATTATAAATCTAAGACCATGGTTGAATCTGGAATGTAGAGTATACCTTAGGTGAGAACTAAAGTTTATCAGTGTGATACATTTGGATGGGGAATCCATTGGTGAGTATATTAGATAAATTAATAAATTTAATTAATTAATTTAATAACCCTAACCCAAATAACTCACAGATAGAGAATCAGATGGGAAATTTGAGGCCATCATTGAGTTTAGAATGTGGTGTTTACCCTAAGCACAACATAAAATGGGTTGTCACGGGACGTTCAGACCCTTTACTTGTTAGAGGTGCGTTTAATGAGTTAATTAATTATTAAATTAATTAATTAGTTTTTTAAGTGAAACAGATACTCTATAAGAGTATTTCTTGGAATATTTCTCTAGGTTTAGCTACATAAACCTTGGAAGAAATCCAGAGCTCTTCCTCCCTCCCCTGTTAGTGAACTGAGATCAGACGACAACAAACAGTCAGATCAAGACAAATTGAAGTGTGACGAATGAAGTAAATCTCCTCATCCATTGAAAAGCATGTTCTTCATCATAAAATTATTCAATATTGAGGAAGGACATTTACTTTTTGTGGATTTATGTTGTTTTTGTTTTACCTGTGATGATCATGAAACAATCTTCTAACAAATTGGTTCGTGGTTTGATCTTTGATTTTGGGTATTGTTAATTGAAATTAAAAAACATTTATTATTGATTAGATAACCTTGTTCTTAAAATTTCATCATTGAGGAAAAAAATAACACAATCATCGATTGATGTTATTCCAACATTTATTTTATTTTGTTTATCCTTCGCTCTTCACATTACCACCACCAAATTTCAATTTGGCCGGAGGTTTGACCAAGTATGGGTTGTCTCAAGAAATTGAACCATTGAATGGGGTTGATGATGAAGGATGATGAGTTAGGAAGAAACTACATGATATGATCAATAATGGTTGTGTGGGTCAAAGGTGCAAGAGGTCTAGTGGATGGTCATCTCATCAGGCTCATCCAATCAAGGTGGAGGTATAGTGGCTCTCTAGAGAAGCTGTGGGGTGGTGCGATCTAGGATCCCAGTTATTTAGTGTTGAATCACATCAGGTGGGTGGAATTTAGGGTTTTCATCATGAAAATCGTGGAATTTAAGGTTTGTAGCTGAGAATCATGGAAGAAGAGGGTAAATAGGATAGATAAAATATATGTGAAGGAAAGAAGAAAATTAATAAAAAATAATAAGAGGGAAAAAGTGGGTGGGGACGCACGCCTAGGAATGAAGGTGGGGGGACTACGATTCCCTCTTCTCCCTTTTTACATAATTATTAACAATAAAATATTATTATTATTATTATTATTATAAAATTGTTGTTTCCAACATAAATCCTCCATACAAAGTCTGTTCGATGAACTGTCTATGGCATCCTAACCCTGAAATTGAGATGGTAATTTTAAGACTGATGTTAGATACCTTTTTCAAACTCATGTCTTGGGTCAATGAAATTTCCAATAATAATAAAATTATTATCACTGCGAAATATTTTACCTAACATATATTCTTCATACGACGTTAGAAAGACGGATCATCAGTGGCACCATGATCTTGATTTTAAGACAGATGTTTTGAGGCCAGTATCATGTTTTTAATTTGGACTCATGGGTGGGGCCCACGAAGCACCTTTTATACGTTATGTGATGAAATGTGAATTTTTCACTAGGTTTCTGATTTGGGTAAGTGATTTTTTTATCCCGATCATTTTTCTATAAGGATTGTAACGGTGTGATGTTTTTGGCGATCTTGGGCCATTTTCATAAGTATATCATTGGAATTATGTTTTTTACCTTCGAACCGATGATGAGCCTTGTGTGTTTGTCATACTTTTGAATGAGACATGTCATGTAGTAATACAAGTCTAGAAAGATATGTGCTAGCAAGGACATAGCTAGCCATCAGAGTAGGACCACACGTCATGAGGACCCCTTACGTGTCGTATACTCCTTTATAAATCTTCAATCTTTCATGTCTCCTTTGTTTGAACTCAGATTTTGTCCCATGAGTAGCCTATCCTGAGTGTTTTTTCATGTAGAATATAATGGTTCCATCCATTTTAGATTTAGAGATATTATGTGTAATTTTTTAGGCATGGATCTTGGTTCGGAAATTTTCGATGAAGGCAATGATTACATAGAATCATCAAAGACCTTCTAAGTGGTACCCTCTAGTTGAGTTGGGTAGTGGGTCCTCAAAATCTTCTGAGTGGTACCCTCCAGTAGATATGGGAAGTGAGTACTTGATGTCTACTGAGTGGTACCCTCTAATAGAGCTAGACAGTGAATCCTCAACGCCTACCATGTGGTACCTTCCAGCTGAGTTGGGTAGTGGCTCATTGACGCCTACTGAGTGGTACCCTCTAGTTGAGCTGGGTAGTGGGTCCTCAATGCCTATCGAGCGATACCCTCCAGTTGAGCTGGGTAGTGGTTCCTCAATGTATTTAGATTGGAACCCCTTTTGTACTAGTGCATGGGTCCTCGACTTTGAGTTTTTAGCCCCTCAACTATGTAGCATGGTGACGAGGCGTGGTTTGACTTACATAGTTACATTTATGCAGTGAAAGTGTGATATGATGGATTTTTGGAACTATTGGATACTCTTCTTCTTGGGATAAGCTATGAGATGGATATCACCTTACTCTCTCATTTTATATTTTTTAACTAAGTATATATCTATCTATCTTTATTCTGTATCCACACCTTGGATTTGGATACTCTCCTTCTAGGAGAGGTGAAGACGCGTGGGGTATGCCATATGCTTTCTGTGTTTATCTTCTCATGGTTGGATGAGTCTACTCTCTTGCTATAATCAGTTAAGACTCAATGAGTAGTTCATCTACTCACCATGTTGAGCCCCTTGTTTTTAGATGAGGTTACCTTCACTTTCTTTTAGGGTTAGTTGTACTCTTTTACTATACCTTGTGTTATATAGTATATTTCTCTTTTATTGTATCTCTTAATCCTCCCCCTTCATCTTTTAATGAATCCTACTATGTATGTTTATACTTACCACTGTATGGGATTTTCCTGCACGTATCATGTCTTTTGAAGATGATGGATAGGTTAACCGTGACTATAGAGGAGCTTAGGGATATTGGGTTATTGGACTATATACAGTGGTCATATCTTGGGATTCAGGATATGGGCTCTCTTTCGGTTGTTTACATTTTCAGTTTTTTTAGGTTGGGACACAGATCTAGTTGGGTTTATAGTTTTTCCATTTACTTTCAGTTTACACTGTCGTACTTTTGTATAGTATAGTGGTTCATGCATGCTTGGTTTATTTTATAGTAGTGTTGCATCTTTTATTCTTTCCCTCATCACTTTTTCATTGAGTTTATTGTGTGTATGCATACATGTACTTAGGAAAAGGCCTCCCCGAGTTAGTTATGCCTTCAGTGCTTATCACCACCCCCTGGCCTATGGAGGAGGTCTTGGGTTAGTTTCCACTTGAGCCTCAGCTTGGTTCTGGTCGTGACACCATGGGTATAGGTCCTTATTAAAAAAGATCTGTTGTTGGGATTTGATCTTAGCACATTCCACCTACACTCCAATGACTTTACTGCTATCTTATAACACATATTTTATACTTACATTTAATATATATATATATTAAATTATTTATTTTTATTTTTATTATTATGTAAAAATAATGGATGAACCTATACCCACAGTTTAGTCAAACTATGGGTATATGTTCCTTATTAAAAAAAATACACCATTGGGAATTGATCCCAACACCTTCCACTTATAATACAATGACTTTACCACTATCCTACAACATATTTTTTATTCTTATATTCAAAAATATATATATGTATATATATATATATAATATTTATATTAAATTATTTATTATTATTATTATTATGGAAAAATAATAGGCCAACCTATACCAGCGGTTTACCATAACAGTTGGTATAGGTTCCTATAAAAATTTCCTATACCCATGGTTTGGTAAAACCATGTGTATAAGTTTTCCCATGGCCTTCCCACAAAAACATTCCACACAACATATTTCTATAGTTTACAAAAAAATGTGGGTATATGTGTGACCTATACCCACATTTTTTGAAGAATCATAAGTATAGGTCATTCCCATGAATTTTTTTTCATGAAAAAACTATTCCCATGCTTTACAAAAACCGTGGGTATAGGGGTGAACTATACCCCTGGTTTTTGGAGAACTATGGGTATAGGTCATTCCTGTGAAATTTTTTCCCTATGAAACATATTCCCATGGTATAAAAAAACCATGGGTATAGGGGTGACCTATACCCACAGTTTTTTGGAGAACCATGGGTATTACCTTTTTTTCCAATAGTGTTTGTTCCTATGCTAATTCTTGTATATCTTGAGTCTTAACTTCATCAAATTTTATCTTGATCCTACTATCACTTTTAGAGATAATATGTAACAACCCAAACTTTTATCAATGCAATTTCTCCCTTCTTGTAGTAATGTCATAATTGATCACATTAGGAAACACAATGCCACATCATTCTTAAATGAACTAGTATGTAACCTTTAAACATAAATTTGTCACCTCTATATTTTGAATTTTGAAAATATGACATACATAGTTGTGATCAATAAGATATTTAGAGTCCGACAGGAAAAACTTAATTTTTTTTAGTGAATAGTAACCTACCCTTATGAATAGTAACCTACCCTTATGAATAGTAATATGACCCTTATAAATAATAAAACCTCCAAAAAAATATTAACCTCACCCATGAATGTATAAATAAAATTTAGGCATCTTATAAGTGACAATATGACCATAGTAAAAGTATTTGGTATTTTTGTAAGTCCTAAATAATTAATTATAATTTTGTAATTAATTAAAAAGAAAATTTATTTTCCTAAAATGTTTTCATAAATTAAAAATTATATGTCTTCTTATTTTAAGATAATTTTATAAGACCTTATGTAATTTTTGAAAGCATTATGAAATCAGTTTTAATTTTAAAATCTGTATTTTTCAAGTAAATTGTGATTTTAATTAAAAATTAAATTAATTGTATTTAGAAAATTATTTTTGAAAAATTGAGTTCATTTTTTGATTCTACACATCAAAAAATGGTTAGGGTGAGTTTTTTGTATTTTTCTGAAATACTTGAATTTTTTATAAATAGTGAAATAGTATAATTTACAAAATAAGATAAATACACTAATTATAGAGTCATGTATGATTTTCTGCTGATGTAAGCCCAATTGTATCGAAATCAAATGCACTTATTACTATTATTGGTCATGTAATCATCACTATTACTTGCCTTGTGGAAAAATAATAAATTAATGAATATAATATTGAGAAAACCCCTCTCCCCTCCAATATAAATACCACCCCTCACACCCTCATTTATTCACACCTCTAAAGCTTCAATACTTGTCTAAAATATACCCAAAAATATTCCCTATCACCTCCCCCATGTCCTAGAGCTTTCAGTCTCATAAAAAGACCAATACAAGTTGCCTTAAGGAGGATTCAAGAGGCAATTCCCCTCTCTCTCTTTTCCTTTAATTTCCTTTCAATTTGAAGTACTTTTCTTAATCTCTACCCACTTATCATCATCCAAATGATATGATAAATCAATTATCTTACATATAATATAATTTTATGATACTAATGGGATAATATATCATCCAACTCCCTTCTCCTCTTCTATTTATTTTAGAAAGGAAAACGTTGTTCGTGAGGTGTTAATTTATCACCTTCAAGAACGACATATTTTCATTTTCCTTTAACACCTTAAGATATGGTCATGAAACCATTTTTATGGTTGAAACAGATTATTTTATATTTATTATATCCTATTTAATTTTCTGGAACTAACTTATGTACATATTACTAAATGATTAAACAAAACAAGTTCGTTGTGGTCGAAAAACTGCCCGAATTAACCTAACGATCATCATTAAATTCTTATATAGTGATTCATTCTCATGGTATATAAAAAAATTATTTATAAGATCATTTAAATTTATTTAATAACATAAATAACATATAATTAAAATTATGTATGTTTATCCATGTTTTAAATGAACTTCCATTCATGAATACAAGTGAACCGTTCAAGAAAACTATAAAAACAAACATTCTCGAACAATGAATTTAAACTCTATAACTCATCCAAAAACCCATAAATGGACTTAATAAAACCTTAATGAATCTTATAAATGTATAAAAGGTTATTTAATTGTTAATTAAAGAATCTAATGTGGTTATACAGGACATTAAAGTGAAGAAAGCATTCAGATACAAGGTAAGGGGAAATTCTCAAACCCAACTTTTTTTCTTTAGGTTCTCCCTCTTTCACTCCATTTTTGGTATGGTTACTCCTTAAAAATAATTTTTTCATCATTATAATATATTTTCAGGTATATAAATGTTTTCCACTGGATTTTATTTCAAAAAAATGTTTTCCAAAAGAACTCTTCTTTCAAAAACACACCTTTTACTTCTCACTCAAGGTTGATGGTTCTTGTCTCAAGTATGTCATTCCCTATTTATTTTGGGAACCCAAAGTTTATGTATGTGTTCCTATTATATTAAACACATTCCTTTCCATGTTTTATTTATGTTCATATATGTTTTATGTGGAATTCATGGTAATGAAAATGTTATGTTGTGACGGGTGCACCCGGAATTATATAGTGCAATATAAATGTTTGAATGTGATGGGTGCATCCAAAATTATACAGCACTCCAATGCATTGGGTAAAGTGATTAATCTCATGAGTTAAGTGGAAATTATTTGTGAACATGATTCTAGAATTTTTCAAAACTATGTGTGGTAGTTTACCACTAAGACATGATGTTTCTTTTTTATGCATTTCCACATTTCAATTCTTTTATTAATGCTTCCTCTCATGTTCATGATCCATTTTCTATGTTATGATTATGATCACCCATTGTTATACTTTTCATATCTATCCTCTTACTGAGATTTTAGATCACCCCTTTTTGATGTATATCCTCAGGTGATTGTGTGTACTAAAGAGTTTTCAAGGGGCAATAAAAAGCTGTAGAATAATGGATTAAATAAATGATTACGTTTTATATTGTAAATGTTATGTATGGTCCTAGTTTTCCCAAGAAACTAAACCTTTGTATCCTCATTGTGTAATACTATTATTATTTTTATATTTTTAATGATGTAATAGTAATGTAAGAAAATCCAGGGTCTCTATATAATATCCTTCTCAAGAAATATGGAACATCCATCGATGATCACCTTTTTATCTAAAGGATTGTATAGGTAATATCCCTTTGTTTCTTTGGTATATCCAATAAAGATACACTTTTTTCCTTGGGGAGAAATATCGTTACCTAAATAGACCTTAACAAATTATTAATAATCCCACACATATAAGTATGACAACATGAGTTTCTTCCCATTCCAAAATTGGTATGGTATATCATCTAACACTTTAGTTGGCACTCATTTTAGTACATATGATGTTGTTTGAAATTTTAGAGACCCTGTTTTTTCTTTGTAAAACTTGGTAATATTTCTGGATATATTTTTGGAGCTCGGTGTTGCGACAACATGTGATTCTGAGGCCCGATGTTCTCAGAATTAATTTTATAAAAATATTAAATATATTTTATATCATGCATGCACAGTTTCTTAAAGAAAATGGGATAAATCTTAAATGTAATCTGATATCGTAAATATGATACCATGGTTGAGTTCGGAATGCAATATTTCTCTTAATAATGACCTAAAATAGGTCGGCGTGGGGCATTTGGATAAAACAGTCATTGGTGGTACGTTCAGTGAATTGATTAATTAATTAAATTAATTAATTGATTAATCTAACCTTAAAAGAATTCATCTATAAATATACCATTATGAATATTCTCCAAGCTTATCTCTATAAACCCTAGGATAATTGAGAGGATTTTATTCTACCTCTCATTGTAAAATCAGAATCAGACAATGAAGAGACTCTAGATCTAGGAAGATCGGGATATAGCGAACACAACAAACCCTCCCATTCATTGACGAGCACATTCTTCATCAATTAATGATCCAAATTGAGGTAGGACTCATAAATTTTTAAATTATTTTCCTATTGATTAAATTTTTTGAGCATGAAAAATTTTATTTATGGATATGCATCAATTACAACCCTTTTCATGGTCCCATGTACTAGTTTTAATTGGTTTAATTGGTTTCTCGCCCAAATATCCCTATTTTGAATCAGTTGGACAAGAACACCTATACAACAATGAATCCAATCTTGTTTATTATGCTTTTCCCCCTCCATTATTTGTGTTAGTCATCATTGGACCATAGGGTCATGATTCGACATTATCAGGTCGGACCAAGTCTGATCGAACCCTAGGATTCATGATGGTTTCACGTGCGATTAATGATTTGGAGAATTAAGGATGGTCAAGGATGAATCATGTAATAATGGCTAATAGTTTCATGGATCTGGGATCTGAGACAATGAAGTCATGGCGAGAGGTTCATGGTGTGTATAGCGAACCCCACAGATGAAACATAATCCAATTTCTGGATACTAGATGGCCAGAAACAATGAATGGAGGCCATTTCCTTTAGTTGTAGGTGATCTTGAGGCACGTTTGGATGTGGAAAATCCATATATGAAATTTGGTGAATGGATCTAACTTTATAGAAAAATCCCAACTGCGCACATTTACATAGATGAACACACACCATATAGTTCCCTTTAGGCTACAGTGATAAAGTTTTGGAAAATTTAACGATGGAGTTTCATGTGGCTAGGACACATGTTGTGTATCCCTCTTCTCGGATGTACAAACTGTGTGGAGAAGCACATGGGTAGGACCTCATTTGGTAATACACAATCAAGAACACATCGTGTGCTGATGTACATGGATATGGCTAGGGACACATGTGAAACCCCATATGGAAGGAAATTTCATGTACTGAAGTACACAAACCTAAGAAGACCTGTACGAACATGGCTAGGAGAACAAGCAGGAACCTAGGTGGTTGAGGCATGCTGTGTAGTCCACCTACATGTCATGTAGTTCAACAGGGTTAATAAACCATGTATCGGTAGGGACACATCTAGGAAGCAGAGTGGGATCACACATCATCTGGGTCCCTTACACACCGTGTACCCCTGTTTTCCTTTTAAGAAGACTTCAACCTCTCGTATCTCCTTTGTTTGGACCCAGATTTTAGCCCACGAATAGCTTTTCCTGAGTTTTTTTCATGTATAACGTGATGGTGGACTTCATAGTAGCTTTTTAGATAGAATGTGAGATATTATGAGTGTGATGGTTCTTTATGTGGTGCCCGATTATGGAAGTGATCGAGTAGGATAATTAGAGTGTTACCCCCATGAAAGAATAGGGTGTGAGTCCTCTACCTACTAAGTGGTACCCCCTATGGAATTAGGGTGTGGGTATTCTATCTACTAAGTGGTATCCCCCTAACATACTAGGTCATGTGTCCTATATCTACTGAGTGGTACCCCCCTATACAATTATGGTGTGGGTCCTAATTAAACTGAGTGGAACACCACTATGTAATTAGGGTTTAGGTCCTCCTTACATTGATTGGAACCCCCTATAGCATTAGGTAATGAATCATTTATCTACTGAGTGGTACCCCCTATGGTATTAGGGTGTGGGTCCTACTTACACTGAGTTGTTCCCCCTAATGCACTAGGGCGCAAATCCTCTACTTGGAGAGTGTACCCCCTTGAATGTGCGACACAGTGGTGATGTGTGGTCCCTCAACATGTTTACTTATTTGGTTTGATATGCGGGATGTCAGGAATTGTTGATGAACTCTTAAAACTAAGGGCACTCTTACCTATACTGGGTTGTGAGATGTAGATCTCCTTTCTCTCTCCTTTAGTATTCTTTTTTTTGAGTACAGACACACACACACACACACATATATATAACCATTTTGTTAAATTATTGTACTCTCTTTCTTTGGGTTGTGTTGTCTACTTTCTATTACTATCGTGTCTCTTACCACGCCCAATTAGATTTTGGGGTATCCAATTGGGTATGTATGTACTCACCCCTGCATGGGATTTGTCTACAAGTGTCATGTCTTATACAAATTATGGATAGGTCGGTGGTGATTACAGAGGATCTTAGGTATACCTAGTTCATTTGGATGCATATAGTGGTCATATCTGGGAGATCAAGAGCTGGTTGAGACATCTTTCTGGTTGGGTGTTTATTTTACCCCTTTACTTTTAAATTTACACTGTCGTGACCTTTTACACCATAGAGTTTTTTACATGCATGGTTATTCTCTAGATATTGTATATTTTTATTATCATTCCTCTACACTTAAGCATTGATATTGTCAAGTGTGTGCATATAGGTATATTAGGAAAAGGCCTCCCATGTTATATATGCCTTTTGGTGCTTATCACCACCCCTTGGCCTATGGAGGCGGTCTTGGGGTAGTTTCGGCTTGATCCTCATTGAGTCAAGTCATGGTAGATTGGTACCAAATGTGGTTCAATACCTATAACTGTGTATGGATTAGTCCCCTTATGAGTATTTGGTTGGGATTTAGGGTAACAGTTTCAAAGTGTTTTGAGTGCAGCTTTCAAGCTGGGGAACCCAATGTTGGTGTGATGGTCTATGTATTCATTAACTAAGACCTTTACTACCTATTTGTTGACTCAGTATATTGTGACATTGGTTGCAGGGATTAATGGTACATGTATTATATAGGATTGAGTCTTTTGAATATCCTTATTAAGTCAATTACCCATTATATGTGTGTGTGTGTGATCATCTGACCATGTTATGTCTTGATTATATTTTCAAGATGCCTCCATGATGACAGCCATCCAGGTTACCAATTATGGATCATGATGACAATATGATGAGTGATGAGGCCTTAATTCAGGGTCCATCCCATGAGATCCTTCCTCCAAGTGGATATATAGTAGTACCCCCACATGTTGACTAGCAGATTAAACCAGTAGAGAAGGCTGAGGATTCACATGGGTTTAGCGTACTCTATGAGTTCCAGCTCCAGAGGCCACTAAGGTTTTATGGTGAGCCAGATCCTAGATAGAAGAGGATTGGCTAGAGTCGGGGATCCATGTATTCAACCTTACCTAGACACTAAAGGATTAGTTGGTTGTTCTAGAATCTAGCCTTTTATGCAAAGTAGTTGGGCACTATTGGAGTCTTGTTATTATATGCATGATGATATGACACTCTCATGGACTAAATTCTAAAAACTATTCCAAGAGGAGTACTACCACTCCTGCTTGTGCTCAGTTCAGATTCAAAAGCTTTTGGAGCTGCAGGAGGTAGATATGATAGTGGATGAGTTTGATGTGAGGTTCACAAACCTTATATAGTACTCCCTCAATATGATCTAGGATGGCTACTTCCAAGAATGGAAGTTTGATTCAAGTCACCATAGAGAGATTTGAGCCAGTGTAGTACCCCTGTGTATTCCCACCTATGTCGGGGTGCTAGAGAGGGTGCTTGTGATAGAGATATTCATATTAGAGGTATCCCAAGCATATGGAACTGGTAGTGGGTGTTATAGGGATGAGTCTTCTGCAGCATCTAGTAGGCACCATTCGACAGGATCTTAGTGTAAGATACCTCCCCATGACTAGAATTAGGCACATAGTCGTGCGACATAGAGACCAAACAGAGGACCATGGATGCCCAGAGAGGGGAGATGAAATATATGTGATGGGAAAGGTCACATATTTCATGATTTTTCAACCTGACATGCTAATGAGTGTGGGTAGATAGCTGATGGAATGCCATAGAAAAGGCAGTTTCGTGATCTGGGATCTCCCATGAGAGGTAAGGGAGGCCCCCGTGGAGGTGGAGCTATAAGTGGAGTAGGAGGGGATCCAATATTAGGATTTGTAGATATTGGATGATGTTATGAGATCCTTCCACAACCACCACCAATCATCCCACATTAGGCTCAAGGAGCTGGAGGTTGGGGTTGCGGACAACTGTAGGCTATGGAGGTGTATCACCCAGTGGAACACAAAATGATTAGAGGTACAATATATGTTTATTCTACTCTTTCATAAATATTTGTAGACACATGTGTGATTCATTCCTTTATCTCTTTAATCTTGGTGTGAGAACTAGATTTTCCATTTGAGGCTTTAGCCCAATATATTTTTCTTGAGGTTCCTACTAGGAATGCTTCTTCTATACCATTTATTTTCTAGAAGTGAAAGCTATCACTTGGTTGTGAGAGGTTCTTGTGGTACCTTTTTTTCATCATGATGGAACCCTATAACATAATCTTGGGTATGGATTGTTTTTCCATGGTCTGATACCAGATTTACTACCACCGTAGACAAGTCAAATGCATTCACACTAAAAGGAATAGATTCTCCTTTTTGGGTGAGAGATATCTCATGGTAGGGTTAGTGGGTTTTGTGAGAAAGAGGTTGAATCCCATTACCCATTAGTAATTGAGTGTATCACTTAGTGAAGTAGGATCTTCAACCATCTAGATTTATTCAATCATAAAGGATTTTATGGATTTCTTCCCCAAGGAAATTCTGAGACTATCTCTGAGGATGAAGATGGAGTTTTTCATCGACTTGCATCTTGATACCACTCTGATATCTTCTATGACATATAATATACCCCCTACCGAGATCTAGGATATGTGGTTATAGTTGGAGGAATTTTTAGAGAAGGGTTTTATTAGTCTCGATGTGTCCCCCTAGGTAGTTCCAATGTTGTTCCTGAAAAAGGAAGATATGAGATTTTGTATTTTCATAGATTATCATCGCCTAAACCAGTCCATGATAAAGAAAAATTACCCCATTAAAATTATTTATGACCTATTTTATTAATCATGTGGCACAAAATGGTTCTCTAAGATTGATCACTGGTCTAGCTACTACCAGTTGAGAGTTCATGAGGCTGATATTTTGAAGTTGGTATTTCAATATCACTATGGACACTATGAGTTCCTAGCAATTCCCTTCGATGTGACAAATTCCCTTGCCATGTTTATGGATTTTATGAATCATATTTTCTAGCTATAATTGGACTATTTTTTGTTTTCTTCATCAATTACATACTCATATACTCTGCATCATAGTAGGAGCATGTAGATCACCTAAGGATGGTCCTAAATTTGCTTCGGGAGCACTAGCTTTATGGTAAGATCTCAAAGTTACAGTTCTAGATTCATGAGGTTCACTTTATGAGGAATTTTATTTCTAATAATGTATTTTTTTTTGGACTCAATGAAGATCAATGCAGTGCTTGGTTGGGAGCCACCCAAGAGTGTGTTAGAGGTGAAAATTTTTCTTATCTTGGTGGGGTACTAGCAAAGGTTTGTGGTTGATTTATCTAGGATTGAAGTCCCTTTGAGCACCCTGATGTGGAAGGGGTGTTTGTTTACTAGGACTGAGTAGTTCCAGAGGGCCTTCAAATATTTGAGGTTGAGGCTGACGAGTGCTCATTTTTTGAGACTACTAGAGGAGGTCATAGAGTACGTAGTGTATTATGATGCCTCAAGAGCTTGGCATGACTACATGTTGATGTAATGGTAGGTAGTTATTGCATATGGGTTGAGGTAGTTGAGAACCCATGAATAGAACTACATGAATCATTACCTAAATCTTGTAGCGTTAGTCTTCACTCTAAGGATATGGAGGCACTATCTTCTGGGAGAGAATTTTATGGTTTACTCAGAACATCAGAGTCTCAGGTATTTATTCACATAGAGATACATGAACCTAAGACAGAGTTATTGGTTATATTTAATACAATACTATGACTTAAAGATATTCTATACTTAGGGGAAGGTAAATGTGGTGGAATATTCCCTTAGTAGAAATACTTAGGCTCATTTGGTGTAGAAGGCATCTAAGCAGTTGGCTTCCTTGAAGCTGACTCTGGTTGAGCAAGAGGGCACAAATTTTCTTCAATTGATGGTGTTGAATCCTCCACTCCTACAATGTGTGAGAGATTCTCATTTAGGATACATCAATTGTGAGGTCTTGAATGACCAGATATCCTCAGGATATTTACCTGATGGATTTTTTGAAGGATGAAATCATGTCATCCTTTTCCAGGAATGGATGGTGGTCCTAGCCATGATGTGGGAGGAGGTGATAGTAGAGTTCTAAACTTATCCTTTGGTTTTACATCCTGGTATGGGGAATTGGTAAAGAAACTCTAAGAATTAGTTTTGGTGGGCCTACATGAGATGGAGTGTGGCCAAGTTCATCTCTCAGTGCCTCACTTATTAGCAGGTGAAGGCTAAGCACCAGGTTCTAGAAGGTTTGTTTCATACCCTTGATATCTTAGAGTGTAAATGTGGTATAATATCTATATACTTCATGAAATTAATTCCATGTACAATGAGAGGCCATGATTCCATCTGGGTGATAGTTGACCGACTCACGAAGTCAGTGTACTTCCTTACTATTTGGGGGCAGAGTTCAGTGGAGAGTTTGGGGTAGTTGTACATATGATAGATTTTTCTCCTTCATGGGGTTCCCTTGAATATTGTCTCTGATCATGATGCATAGTTCAATTCATGGTTGTGGAGAGGATTTTATGAGGAATTTGGGTCCTAGATGAGGATGAGTACAACCTTTCACCCCCAGAAAAATGGGCATACCGAGTGTACTATCCAATTTTTGAAGGATATACTGAGGGATTTCATGTTATACTTAATCTGGTGATGATAGTATCACTTTCCCATGGTATAGTTTTCATACAACAATAGCTACCACTCTATTATCATCATGGAACCTTTTGAGACCCTATATGGGAGACCCTTCAGGTCACCCTTGTGCTGGATAGAGATCAGTGAGGCATCTATTGTGGGTTCAGATATGGTGCAAGTGATAACAGAGAAGGTTTAGTTTATTCATGACCATATGAGGACAACCCATAGTAGGTATAAATATTATGCAGATTGACATCATAGGCCCTTGGAGTTCGATGAGGGATACCACTTTTTCTTGAGATTCTCCCCATGATGAGGATTGTGTAGATTCATCCAAGGAAGAAATCTATCTCAAAGGTTTATTGGGTTGTTCAAGATCTTGCAGAGGGTTGGTGAGGTTTATTACCACCTCTCCCAACCCCCACAGTTGGAGCGGATTCATGATGTCTTCCATGTGTCATAGCTGAGGAGATACATGCATGAACCCACACATGTTATTGAATGGAGAGAGATGAACATTGAGGATGGATCCACTTTTTCATATCACTCAGTTTAGATTGAGGATCGATAGGAGAGGACCCTTTATGGATAGATCATCCCCTTGGTTCATGTGTTGTGGCAATATGGGAGCATGTAGGAGAGATCCTGAAAGTGGGAGAGATAGTTTCTAGCTAAGTATACCAAGTTTTTTATTTAGTTTTGTGTGTTGGGGATGAAAATTCTGAATTATGTAATAATGTAGAAACCTTATTTTTCCTTTTAATACTTTTCAATATTTATAGATATATTTTGGGAGCTAAGAGCTGAGACGGCGTGCGATTCTGAGCCCAGTGTACCCAAAATTAGTTTTATAAAAATATTAAATATATTTTATATCACACATGCATAGTTTCTTAAATAAAATGGGATAAGTCTTAAATGGAATCTCATATCAGAAATATGAGACTATGGTTGAGTCTATAATGCGAGTTTTACCCTAGGAGTGACCTAAAATAGGTCGGTGTAGGGTGTTCTGATAAAACGATCATTGGTGGTTTGTTTAGTGGATTAATTAATTAATTACATTAATTGATTGATTAATCTAACCTAAATAGAATTCATATATAAACATACAATTATGATGATTCTATAGGTTTATCTAGATAAACTCTAGGATAATTGAGAGTATTTCCTTCCACCTCTCTTTGGCGAATCAGAATCAGACTGTGATGAGACTCTGGATCCAGACAGATCAAGATGCGATGAATGTAATGACCCCTGTCATTCATTGTTGATCATGTTCTTCATCAATGAATGATCCAAATTGAGGTAGGGCTCATAAATTTGTGGATTCCTCCCCTATTGATTAAATTTTTTTAGCATGATCAATTCTATTTCTTGATCTATGTAAATTTTAACCCTTTTATGTGCCCATGTACTAGTTTTAATTAGTTCAATTAGTTTCTCACCCAAATATCCCTATTTTGAATTTTTTGGCCAAGAACTCTTGGCCAATGATTAATTAAATATTTTTTCTTGTGATTTTTCCTCCTCTGTTATTTGAATTATTCATTTTTGGACCAAAGGTCGCGATTTGACATTGTTGGGCAGGATTGAGTCCGATCAGACCCCCAGATTCATAACAGTTTCATGTGTGACGAATGATTTGGTGAATCAAGGATGAGAGGGGATGAATCATGTAATAATGGGTGATAGTTCCTTGTATCTAGGATCCAAAACAATTAAGGTGCATTAGGAGATTTGTGGTGCATACAAAGAACCCTACGGATGAAACAGGATCCAATTTCCAGCCACTAGATGGCCAAAAACGATGAACAGAGGCCCCTTTCTCTGGTTTCAAGTGATCTCAAGGAATGTTTGGATGTGGAAAAGCTAGATCTGAAATGTGGTGAATGGGGATAACTTTCTGGAAAAATACTGACTACATAGTGTGTACATGGATGAACACATGTTGTGTAGTGCACTTTTTTCTAGGGTGCTAGGGTTTTGGAAAAGTTAAGGAAGGAACATCATGTAGCTAAGCCACATGTCGTGTATCCCTACCTGGGTGACCAAGCCATTTGGAAGATCACACAGGTAGGATACCATGTAAGAAGACATGTCTAAGAACATTTTGTGTACCAATGTACACTGACATAGAGAGGGACACAGGAAGAACTCCATGTAGAAGGAAACACCGTATACTAAAGTACACATACATGAGAAGACTTACATGGATGTATCTAGGAGAACGAGTAGTACCCTGAGTGGATGAGTAACACCATGTATTCAACCCACACACTATGCGTTGTTTCATAGTTAGTGATCTGTGTACTGACAGGGACATGTCCAAACATCAGAGTGGGACCACATGTTGTGTGGGTCCCTTACATGTCGCCTACTCATACTTTCCTTTTGATGAGACTTCAAACCTCTCATATATCCTTTGTTTGGACTCAGATTTTTTCCTGTGAATAGCCTATCCTGATTGTTTTTCTATGTAAAATCTGATGGTGGAATTCATAGTTTCTATTTAGATACAATGTGATATGTTCCAAGTGTGATACTTCTTTAGGTGTTACTTGATGACAATAGTGATCGGGAAGGATTATCTATTGAGTGGTATCTACCTAACGTACTAGGGTGTGAGTCCTCTATATATTGATTAGTTCCAACCTATAGAATTAGGGTGTAATTCCTCCTTACACATAGTGGCACCCCCCCCCCCTATGGAATTAGAGTGAGGGTCCTCCTTACATTGAGTGGCACCCCCCTATGGAATTAGAGTGTGGGTCATCTATCTACTGAGTGGTATCCCCCTAACATACTAGGGTGTGGGTCCTCTATATACTGAGTGGTACCCCCTATTGAATTCATTTTTGGGTCCTCCTTATACTAAGTGGTATCCCCTGATGTACTAGGGTGTGGGTCCTCTACTTGGAGATTGTACCCCCTCGATTGTGTGGCACAGTGGTGAGATGTGAACCCTCCATGCGGTTACTTCTTTAGTTTGACACATGAGATGTTGGGAATCATTGATGGACTCTTGGTACTGATATCACTCTTACCAGGATATGTTGTGAGATGGATATCCCCTTTATCTCCCATTTGGGATTCTTTGTTTTGAACACACACACACACACACACACACACACACACACATATATATATATATATATATATTTGTATCCATTTTTTTGGATTATTTTACTCTCTTACTTTGGGTTGAGTTGTCTACTGTCTATTTATATTGTGTCTATTACTACTCCCCCTTCATCTTTTGGGTAATCTTGTTGTATATGTATATACTCACCCCTATATCGGATTTACCCATATGTTTTGTTTCTTACAGAGATGATGGACAGGTCAACAGCGATTACTAAGGAGCTTAGGGATACCTGGTGCATTTGGCCATGTGCTATGGTTAGAGATTGGAGATCAGGAGTTGGGCTCTCTCAACATTTAATTTTCTAGTTGTTTTAGGTTGGGACATATTTATGGTTGGGTGTGTATTTTCTCCCTTTACTTTTTAGTTTACAAAGTCATACCCTTGTACACCTTGGAAGTTTTTTACATGCATGGTTATTCTCTAGATATTGCATCTTTTTATTATTATTAATATCCACTTCTACATTGATATGGTCAGTTGTGTGCATACGGGTACATTAGGCAAAGGTCTCCCATGTTAGATATGCCTTTCAGTGCTTTTCTCCATCCCTTGGACTTTGGAGGTGGGCTTGGGGTAGTTGCATCTCAATCCTCATTGGTTCAAGTCATGACAGAAATTATTATCCTCAAAAGGATAATAGAAGACTCACATGACTCATCATTGATCTCACCATGTCTAATAATTTTTGGTTCCTTCTTTAACTTACACCATCCCACTGATATGTGTAATGAGGATTGAGTTGAGATAAAATCCCAAAACCCAATAGATAATCAATAGAGTCTTGACTAAGATATTATCCACCACGGTCTGAGGGTAATTTCTTAATGTTCTTACCAAGTTAGTTCTCAACTTCATTCTTGTATTGATTAAATTTTTCAAAGGAATGTGACGTATACCTCATGAAGTATACATATCCATATCTATTAAAATCATTTGTAAAAGTTATGAATAATGAGTACCCACCCCTTACCTCAATAGGAAATGGTCCACACATGTCTCTATGAACTAATTCTAAAAGATATTTGTCCCTTTAACCTTTCCCAATAATGTTATCTTTATAAAATTATCAACATTTATTTCCAAAATTGAAAATAAAACCATTCTTATCAAGATTGGATATAGAAATAATGTTTTTGGTAACTAAATACACATAATAAAAACCCTTTAAAACCAAGATCATTCCAGTTTACAATGTGAGGTGGTAGTTTCTGATAGCTACAACTGTAATTTTATCTCTATTTGATGATCATAGATCTACCTCCCCATGTTTATTTTTATGAATCTACTTGGTTATTATATTTGAATACACATGTGAGAACCACAAGTTGCATATAATATCCATTTTTTAGAAATAGAAAAATTGAACTTGATAACAAATTTAACTGAATCTTCCTATTACTTCTTCTAGGAACAATTTTTCTTCTAGTGTACCTTCTTACCACATGAAAAACAAATAGCATCATGTTATCTTACTTTCCCTTGATCTTTCTCTTCTTGGAAGATCATTGAAAAGAATCCTTGGCCTTAGGGATTTTCTCTTGGCCTTTCCTCTTGTTCACCATAAGGACCAAAGGCTTTTCATGCTTTATCTCCTTATACAATTATAAAATAAGAGTGATAAGATCTGGAAGAGACTTATCAATGTTGTTCATATTAAAACTCACAAAAAAATTGGATAATATCTAAGGGAGTGATGCCAAAATTTGATCGATTCTCGTTTCTTTTGGGAGTTTAAACCCTATAACCTCTAGTCACTCAATGTAGCCAATAATCTTGACTATGTGAGTCCTGGATGGGGTACCTTCTCCAGGGTTTCTCTGAAATAGTGCCTTGTAAACCTCAAATTTTTCACATTTATATCTCTTTTGATATAGGCCATATAGATGCTTGAGCATGTTATACACATCCATGTTTTCATGATACTTCATGAGATCACTAGAAATAGATGAAAGTGTAAAAAATTGAATGTAAACCACATCATTCATATGTTTCTCATAGACTAGGAACTCTTCATCAATCACCTCATTAGTAGGAGGATCAAGAAGTGAGGATTATGGAATGTATGATTTCTGTTCATGATGCAAAACAACCCTAAGGAATATGTATGATTCTTGGAAGTTACTTCCATTTAATAGGTTGTCTTTATCCAATATTGATCATAAGGATAATATAGATGATGAGTTTTCCATTTTATTCTAAAATTAAAAGAGTAGATCATTAGTACTTTTCTTGACTAAAAATTATGTGAGAGATAATAAATTGATTGATTTTATTAATTATCCCACTATTTTATCAAGTCTCAGTAGCCCTCACCATTGGACTTGGAATGTCTAGTAGGTATGAAATTATAGTGGCAAGGATCACCATTACTTTTCTTAATGATCCATACTTTGTCCATGAAAACCATAAGAAATTAATTAGGTAGGAGATCTTTCCAACTACAGGATTGAACCTCCTTGGTCCTTTGAATAGATTCCCCTATCCTAAAATCCTAACTTGGATTTCCTTAACACTTGAATCAAAAATTTCATTCAATAGAATTTGGTCATTAAACTCAATAAAAGTTTGGTTAAGTCAACCCAAAACCCTCATGAGAAATCTCTGATAAAAGTAAGTGTTTAGACATTTTCCATGTACTAATCTTAGTTATATGGTTTCACTCCTAATCAAGTAATGGAAGGATTAGTCAGACTTAATATTTAATTGAGAGGTTTTAATTTATTATGCATAAATTTTATCTCTTTTTATCCTTCACATGTATTGTTGACATTTAAGTGTATTTTAATTAATTAATTAACTATGTTGGATAAAACATTTATGCATGATCCATTTATTTAAAATTTTTTTTCACATTAATTCATTTATTTATGTGATTTCGGACTTGCATACATAAAACAAATAATTCATAGATAGAAATAAATAAATTAATTAAATGACCTGATCATGATATTATATAATGACTGATTTAATGAGAATACATTAAATCAACCTATGACCTAGTTGAATAACTCCATTTATCAGTCTTGGCATAAGTTACAACATTCTACTTATACACATGTGTATTTCCTAAGTTGGCATTATAATGGTTCTGTCCTGAATCACCTCCATGCACCTTGGGATACTCCATTAATTACCTATATTTATAATTCACATGCAGTTGAGGGTAACTAAAGGATTAGTTAAAAGGGTATTACATAAATAACCATAGACACATAGGTATTACATAATAATGGAGGGAGAGATGACTCACAAACCATCATTTTAATTTAAAATAATTACAAACCCATGCAATAAATTAAATTAAATAAATGAAAACACATACATAATTCTTATTCATGAACATGATCGATCATACATGCAATGAATATGCAAAAGTAACCATCTAGAATTCATTTATTTATTGATTATTTATTATTAAGATAAACATGATTAAATTAATTAATTAATTCTCTTTCATCTTAATGTCTATCCAACCTTAATTAGAGATACTCATCATTTATGACATTTATGTAAAATAAATGATAGAACTAATAATGACATATTTATTACAATAAATTAATTGAGCATTTAAAAATATTTAAAACCATTAATAAATTGTTAAACACAAAATAGTGCGCCAATCAATAAATTAAGGTTTTAATTCTAAATTTTTTTAATGTAATGTAATTTTAAATTCTGTCTTTTAATAAGAGAATACACTACGTGTAAAGACCATCTACATTCCATGTATCTTGTTTGTCATGTATCAAGGGTACACGTTTGGGTCTAAAGTATATATCTTGGATGGACTACACGGCATGTACAATCTAACTACATGCCATGTACAACTTTGATATCATCCCCTTCCATAGAGGGTGAAAAATGAGATAGGTCTATGAACCTCCCTGTGTAAACCATGACCGATGTTTCTCCCTACTACAAGTTCATAAACTCACAAGCATGATATACCCTCAAAGTCTTTGGGAGGAAGTGCTTAAAGAACCTAGTCTCAAAGTCTTTACATACTAGTCCCTCATGCCTACCTATATTTACATTTACATTACCCTGACACATTTTCAGTCCCCTAAGAATATATATAGCCAGCTTCACCCTCCACCTTAGGGGTGTCTTGATATAATAAAATATTGTCTGCATAGATTTGATCCAATACTCTTCTACCTATGGTATACCCTCTCCCTAAAATAAAGGAGGGTGTTGTGATAGATACTCCTATGTTAGATAATCCATGAATGACTCAATTCCTTGATCTCCCCAATCAATACTATATATGACTCATACCAAGCTCACCTTGAGTTGTTCATTTAGCCATGGCTCAAACTCTACTACTTGTTGTGGCTATCCCGCCTACCTAGGATCCTCTACCTATAGCTCATGCTAATCCTGAATCTCAAGGGTCTCATCCTATGAATGACATGTAGGCACCACATCTCCACCCTCCCAATGCTCCACCAGAGCCCATCTTGGTAGTATCATTCTAAAGACTAAAAATTATGATCAATACCAATAACAATATTTCATATATCACAAATAGGGAAAGTTGTAACAGGTAGTGAATATAAGAACCTTTACACTTCCCTACCACACCCATATCGCATATCATCCAACCTCATGTCCCCTTGCCTACCCATATCATATTCAGACATCACATATCAAGCATACCACAAACCACCAACTAGGGATGGCTGAGTAAAATTACACCAAGAATCTATTTAGGAAAATATTGTTTAGCATGTTGTTGACACTTTAAACAACTCACCATTTTCCTTAATTCATTCCTACCATTATCATACTATGGACCACATACACCATAAACATAGGACCATATACCAATATCATAAGGAATCACATACCTGGGCTGGCTGAGTAGAATGCCACCAAGAAGCTATTCAGGAAAGCATTTTTTAGCTTGTTGTTCAAACTATAAATAGCCCAATCACTTTTTATGTATTCCATGTTCCAAGAAAAAATCACAAGCACTTACACATGTCATGTGAACCTAAGTGCCTATTAAGATGCATGAATGATTCTCCCTTTCCATATTGGGCCAAGGTTCAAAAACTTATAAACCAATAACATCACACTCATGTGTGACAATCGAGGTGGAAATTAGTTAACAGTAAAAGCACAAAACAAGAAAAAATTTCTTAATTTATTCCCCAAAATTTCATAAACCAACAAATTTATCTACTTGTATTTTTCATGAAATTTTATATTCTCCTTGTATCCTTATTCATTGGAGAATCTATGCCCGATGATCAATGGTCAGGCCCTTTCCCTTCCACTAACGATTTTTATTCTACAATTTCTCTTCCAATTCTTCCCTAATTATTTGTTATTTCACCACTGGCCCCCTCCATGGTTGATGTTTTGACAGATATTTGTCTATATCAAATAAACATTAGTATATAGGTCTAAAAGTGTTTGATTTGGACATTTAAGTGAAGAACAAGGCACATGAGAGGATCAATGAGTGGTGATGGATCGTTTAATGGTGAAATGACATGAGATATCAAAGGTCAGGACACCCAAGGTGTCAGGATTAAGTGTGAACCCATTCGTTAGCGTTTTTTAGTAAAGGAAAACCAAAAAATGACTAATGGAAGTGAAATAATTATGGGAAAGGTGTTTAGAAAAGTTTTGGGCATGATTGGAGGTGAGGATAGTGACAAAGAGGTATTTTTCAGTGATTTGTAGTTTTTAGTTTTTTTTCTATGATCACACAATATGTAGTTCATAGAAAACGTGTCATGTATTCCCTTCCTAAAATAGTTGTGGTTTTCTATTTGGTTAAGTATCACATGGCTTGTACACTAGGTATACACATTGTGTATCCCTAGGCTGACCAAAATGGTGTGTACAACGAGTACATGCATAGATGGTTGTCATGCCATACACATAGTATGGGTCATGACCACACGTCATGTACCCTTTTTCATACATAACTCAGCCTCCCCAATAATAGATAAAAAGTGATCTAGATGGAGATACACCCTGTGTACCCTCTATATGACATGTCCACTGTAAAAAACAGGCAATTAGCTATGTTTTTTTATCATGTTTTCTGAAAAGGTGGGTAAATTTTAATTTATCCACGTTTTGAGTTGTGTTTTGAATCATTTCTAATTTTTAATTTAGCTACAATTTAAATTGTGGTTTTTTTTTATTTTAACTATGTTTTATATGTGAAAATATGAAATAAAATAAAAAAGAAAAGTTTTTATATGTGTATGTATTGATAATAGTACTGCGTAACATTATAAATAAATGTTATTCATATAAAATTAATATATATACATCCATACATGTATATAGATTCATACATACAGACACACACACATAGGTTAATATATATATATATATATATTGAGTGGAATGAATTGCCTCAAAACTGGGGGGGTCTTCATGTAGTGGTTTCTTTTATGTTGTTTCTTATCTTTGATGCCTTCCCATGACATTCTATAATAAATTAGACTACCAATTAAGTTTTTATTCTAGAGCATCTATTAATGTTTTCATTTAATATGTTTTATTATATTTATCCCCATGTGCATTTCTTTTCTCAAAATATGTTTGAGGCGATACTCCAAAACCAAAACCTTTGATGTGGCCATATTTTTTTTTCTTCAAGGCCACTGAAAGTAGTCATTCATTAGGTATAGATTATGATGATTCCTATGTCAAAACCAGATAAAAAATATAGGAAAATAAGTATTCATTGTTATATAATACCTATCTAAATAAAAATAAATTTTTATTATTCCATACTTACACATGTTTCCCATACATTTTGTGTGTTTTCATCTATTAGTATTTCATCTTTATTTACACAAGCCTTCTTCCATAGAACATGGCATGGTATGGAAGTGGATTTGGATTTTGATTCAAAAATTTGTGTATAAACAATGAAAAATAATTATGTTGTTGTTTCATGCTGTATAAAAGTATTACTAAAGATTTTAAAATACATACCATTTTTTCAAGTGAAGCATACTCATCCTTCCTTTATGGTAGGGGTATGTTGGTTTTTATACATGCTTCTTATTTTCATCACTCAGTTGCAGTTTCATAAATTAACAATTCTTAATCAAAGTTAATAAAATTATTGTCAAATAATGTATTACCAATCAAAATGTACCTAAAAATATGCCTCCTCATGATGACCAATAAACGCATTCCATGATTATTATTTTATCATGTGTGAATATACATGTGGTGGGTGTGGGTTTACTTTTCATTCAGCATCCCTGAGATGATGCTTTGTAATAATTTTTTGAAATCCTCTATGAGCCTTTCTAGTGAGCATCAATACAAATTTTATTCAGCAATTATCTGATATAAATGCACTCTGCAAGGGATATTAAATTGTAAATAAGCATTTCATTATTTATTTTGGTAAAATAATGAAATTATATCATAATTTTACCCCAATCTCTTCCCAAATTGGTTCCTTAACCACGATCACAACATTGTGTGGCATATCTATATCGATCAGCATGTACATTCAAGTGGTGAGTCTAATGTAACTAATGGAAATAGACTTTTTGGGGATAACAGGTTGGTCATTTTCTTTCCATCCAACCACAAATTTGATGCCTCTATTTATCACCTTAATAATTTTTTTAACATCATCACACTACGAAAATCCTATATTTTTGGGACATAGGTTGTTCACCTTCTACCATTTCCTCAACTTCAACATCATCAATATGTTATTACTAAGGATTGATAGCATTGACATGTGGATAAACTTGTTGTTCCTATGCATTATAAGCATAAACATGTTGAGAAACATGTTTTCCTTAGGATTGGGAGCATCGGCATGTGCAGAAGACATTATCTATAGAAGTGGTTAAACATTTGATTTAGATTGTGTAAATGCATCAATGAATAGATAATAATATTAGGTAACACAATGTATATTATAAAAAACTATAACTTGATTATTGAACTCTCTTTTTTTATTAAAAGGATAGAGAGATCTACCCCTCTATCAAATATCCAAATCCCCTCATTATGGTCTCCTTTGATATACAAAAACCTACCTATATTTGAGATTTTGTAAAATGATTGTGATGTCCCAATGAAAGTTTTATCCTCAGTTGAATTAAAATTTGACCCTTTAGTGGTTTTGGTCGATAACAAAACAATTTACCACTTTTTTTCAAGATCTAGAACATAAAATACTTTTACTTCCTATGATTCCATTATAAATGCTTCATATTTGTACCCTTCCTTACTAAAATCCACTTTCATGAATCACAATTCATCGATTTTAACTACACTTTTATTATCAACCCACTTGCATTGAAAAATTGGAACTTGGAATATTTTATAATCCAACTCCCATATTTGTTCAATGATTCTAAATTATAACATATTCATATAAATTGGATTTTTTTTCCTTAGTACCAGATACATGCATCCCTTTAGCTACATGTGTAACTCTGTTATTTTTTATGGCACTACATTCATCATGTTATTTTGTATAGAATGCATAACAATTAATTACCTAACCATTATAAGATAATTAATGCACACTTGGTCCTCTAGCTAGCCACCAAAGTCATTCTGAAATTGAATTTGTATTTTTAGTTGACTCCTTAAAAATATGGTCTCGAAACCATCTTATAAATAGTCGATTGTGTGTATTAGATATCCATATTTCATCCCTTTATGGATTAAAATTCCTAATAATTACTTTGTGGGTTTCAATATATATTTTAACCTCTAAATTATTATGAAAAATATAGATGTGGTCCTACTCCACTATATAATAGTAATTGAAACAACATCTATTCTAGAAATTCCTTAACCCACAATCCACCTCGTGTGATGAGATTTTTTTAAACCAATTATTTCCACATCAGATAGGTAATCGGTACAGAATTCATTACTCAACAATATATCACTTCACAATACAACCTCATAGTATACTTCAATTTTTGACATACCCTTTAAAAATCTATATATATCGTTCAATGGAGTATATCCATCTATAATGTACATGACCACATAGTTAGATCTCTCCAACCAAGTGAACCACCATATCAAATAATGATGATGGGAGGAATATCTTCAATTCGCATAATATGATAGAAATTTCCATTTCCATAGTTGGAAAATTCACAGGGTCTATAAATTTTATGCATATAGATTTGAAAAGGAAATGGAGCTTGGTTAATCTATGATGGTAATTCTTAGGCAAAATGTGATGTAAATCTACCAGCATTAGATCTTGCATAAAAACATGACAGTAATGTGATTTCAAGAATTTTAACTTTAAATTGGTCCTTGACATGATATTCTTAATATTTGATGAATAGTATTATAAAACCTTTATAGCATTCAGGAAATTGTAAATTTTATATCTCTCTTTCCTAGAAAGAGTGTGAGTGACTAGAGGAAGAAAAGTCTATCTTTCACCCTTCACTGGTGACAAATCTTCCTATATCCTCATGTTAATCATGTCCAAACTAACCTTAATTTCATCCTTTGTTTTTTTGGGTTTATTTAGTAGTGTGTCAATGAAACTATCACATATGTTTTTCCAATAAACATGACATCAATAAAATTTATGACGTACAAATAATTCTACTATGGTAATTTAAAAAAATGATCCCTTTTTCTAACAGGTTTTTGTTAGGTTTTTCAAAGAAGGTTTACCAAAAGTGGTTTTCATATCTTTTACTTTCTCAAACATTTGACCACCTATTAGTGGAGACGGTGTTGTTCCATATTCTAAATTCCCATCGAATGATGTCATCCAAGATTGGTATTTATTTTTTTGGGGTAGAAATATATTATTTCCTAGAAATACATTCTTCGATAAATGTTTTAACTTAACTAAGTGTGTACCTTATTGAAAAATGGGACACCCTAGAGTGCCTTTAATGTTATATCCTAAAAAAATTCCATAAGCAGGAAAGTAATTTATCATGCCACACAATATAGCCCTCAATGTGAAATCATTATTTTTGTAAGAATCATACAAAATAACACTTGAATCCCACATTAATTGAAAATATTAAATCAATGGACACAAATAAACATCAAATCATTACTTGGTTATTTTGGTCTCAATATAAGTAGATACAACATAATATATTTCCACTTTATACATAACCATAGTAGAAATTTATACTTTACCAACATAATTATCCATGTACTATGAGTGATTATTTGTAAACCCAAAGGATTCACTCTATCTATAGATAGCACAAGACAAATTTCTCTCAACTCATTTCCAAATTCTGGATACTCATGATGAATTTTCTACCACTGAGGAGATTTTGTTGGGTGATGAAGTTTCCCACCTTGATTTTTTGTATCTGCATGCCACGTCAATTAGCTTGTAGTCTCCTCACTTCCATAAAGGAACCTGAACCTTGGAATGATTAGAAAGTATCATACAACATTTTAAGGACTTTATTCAACTTTCTTATATCAAGATTCACCACACTTTGGGAATTTTTTAAGTGATTAATTGTCTTTTTAAAATAGTAGACAGACATTTGGACATACATGTATTTTTTTAGAGATCACTCCCATTGAACAAAGAATTTTTTAGCGTAATATGTTTATAAAGTAATCTCATTATCTTCTAGTGTCATATCATTCATGAGAGTGAGTAGTTTATTAAATATGGTGCCACTCCATTCATTACCATAGTTTATATTATATAGCTTCAGTATGGATTTCAATGATGTATTTTCACAACTCTTTAACTTATGAAATAGTTTTGGAAAATCACACGATTCATATTCAACTATCATTTTCATTTATTCAATATGATATTCATCATAATTCACACCTATAATCATATCCTTGACACAGAATTCATCATTATTCACATTTGTAATTATATCAGATGATCTATAAAATGCATTGTTATCCCATTAACTAGCAACATTCAGTTTTTTTTCATGTCTAGTCCAAAATTTTTAACTTAGATCTATTCTGTGACATATCAAGTGTTATTCCAAATCCTCTAGACTAATTATTCTTGAATAAAAATAGCATGAACCCAAAAAAAATATTTTAGAAGGTTCATATTCATAATCTTTTTCAAACTTGATTAACTCATTCACCCTATCCTCGTGATCTTTTTTTATATGATTGGAATCCATCCATTTTCAATTCATATATATCCTATTTGATTTAGTAATATTCATATTTAAAATAAATAAATAAATAAATAGAAATTATAATCTAAGAACCCTAAAATTCCATTTTTAAATAATCATTTAAGTTACATGAATTCATTATTCTAAGATAATAAGAGTCAAATGATGAGTATTGAAATTGTTTTATTGTTATGAAAATCATTGAAGGAAGGGAATATATGATATTTATAAAGTTACTAAGAATCTAATAAAATTTTCATCTATTGAAAAATATAGATATCAAGGATGGTTTATTTAAATTTTCAAGGTGGGAGTAAAATAAGATAGAGGAGTTGATTTTGTTCATTTATTCACTTGGTGCATGGCAGTCCAGGTGGTGTTTTAGTGACAGGATATTATTGGTACCAAATTCCACATGAAGTCGCAAATGGCCACCTTTGGGTGAACTAAATCCATCATCCAAATTAGCAGAGCATTTCGGGAAGTCCAAGGAAGGTGAGCGCAAGTTTTGAGGCATGCATGTAAGATTGAAATCTAAACACAGGACTCTTTCACGACTATTGTGACATCAATCATCCCCTTCCACACAGGCCACTCAAACGACTAAGGCAGTTGCACTCAATATTTCACATTGCACGTACCACACCCAATCTATGCACAATACTCTTTCATGGCCAATGAGATGTTAAGTAATCCTCTTCTGTGTAGGCTAATCAAACGAATAAGGCAGACACGTGAAAAATTTATACATTACATGCGAGAAGCCCCATATGCATGTAACCCTCTTGCACACCCAATACAACATCAAACCACACCTTGAGTGCTTGATTGTTGCAGATAAGGATGGATCTACACATAATACATATTCTACAACTAAAATATTCCACATTTTCACCAAAGATTTTTTTTATAAGAAGAAGGTCACCACCCCCCCCCCCTTCTTTAGTGTGATCCTCTGGAAGTTGAGATGACACTTTACTACATGTAAGATCAATCTTATGTGACATTGAGAAAGGATGGAACCCTCAAGGTAGATATCTTGTGCAAAAGGTTTCTTGTGGGTCCTCCCTTGAGTGGGACCATAGTTTTTTAATCCTCACCCAATTTCTTTCAACCCAAGTTGGGTGTGTGCGAAGTATCTTCTTGCGTGAATACTGGACCTCGCATGCAAAGAAATCTTGCACGGAGCCCTAATATTGTTCTCAAGCCTCCAATATTGTGTGAAACCCTTCTTTGAATCTTCATTACTTACCTTTACATTAAATCTCCATGTTTATGCACCTATTGTGCACAACCCCCCATGCATTTCATGCACCTCCTCATCCCTCCAAAATTGAACACAGTGATTTCATAGTCCCTTATGAGGTGTACCCTATGCCCCTAATGCATGTGTTTTCATACCTTTTACTTATCAGTATAATTACACTAATTCATTTTGTTTATCAGCATAGGAACGCTAACGTGGACCTCATGATTGACCACTACTCTACACCGTTGAAGTCTGGAATTGTCGAAGCCATGCCCCACCCAAGGGTGCATGGGCTATGGTTATGTAAGCCCAAGGGGTAAGGAGTGATTCCCCCACATCCGTGTTTCATGACGTAAAACTTCATAACACCAACTTCCTCAGCACATGACATTAAATTTTAGTCTTACCCCATAGAATGAACATGGGATTCCCTATATAGGATCATCATGGGATGCCATATTCTCACACTCCATGGGATGAAAATCCACCCCTAGGGATGAAACTCCCATGCCTGGGAAGCTTCCATGCATAATCCCCACTCACCCTTCATAGGATGCTCTATGTATGACTCACAGGGAATGATATCCTCCTCACATGGAATGAAATCCTCCTTGGGAAGCTTCTATGTGTAATCCACACACCTTCTCTCATTGGCGCATATTTTGTGTCACGAATTTCAGGTTTACGGTTTCATCTTGTTTCTCACATAGAGCATGAATCACATGGGCATAGAGGTTAGTAGAGACCATGACACTCATCCACCTCCACCCATGGGTCGCTCCTACATGTAATCCCCAATCATGTTCCCCCCAAATGGGCAGCTTCCATGAATAATACCCAACCAAATAGGCCTCCTCCTCAGGTGTAATCCACAATTCCCCTTTTCAAACTATGTGGGATTTGATTCCTAAATAATTGGGATTCATAGGAAGCCTCCCTGAGATTAAAAACCAACATTTCATCCATCTTATCCATTCCATCCACTCCCAACACTTCATCCACATCCAACCTGATTTTCCCCAAGCCCCCACATCCTAGAAAGATCACATCATCCAATTGGGTCACTCCTATGCGTAAGACCCATCCACATCATCATTGCTTCTAGAGACACCCGGGCAAATTCCATGTGTAAGACCCACTCAATACAACCAAGATCAATCCTCTTGAGAAGGTAATTTTCCATGTGTAATCCCAATACCATCCCTTGTTGACACATCTTTCATGACATGAGCATCCTTACCACATGATGTTAAACTGCAAGGACCGGTCCTATCACACGAACTTAAACTGTGACATCGAACTACATGGATTTTTATCCCTATCTTCTAAATAGGGTATATAGTATTTCTCTATGAGGTTCAATCCTGACCAATGGTGAACCTTGGTGCCCCCCTCCTATGGGTTCACCTCCTTTATCCACCTGTAAGGGTGTTACAATCAACCTCCATGGTGTGACATCTTCCCTTCCTGGGATACGCCTCCCTAGTCCGCCTCCATTGGAATTCTTATCCATTCATCAGTAAACCTTTCAGGTGATCCCTCCTAGGGACACAAATTCTTTATCCGCCTTCACAGGGAATTCTGATCAGTATCATCCCCATTTCTGCAAGATGTTAAACTCACAACATGTATCGTAATGATACCTCATACTAAACATGGGATGCCTGAGGTGAAATCCTTGGAAGATATAAACCTATGGCATCAGCTACCTCATGCTAAACATGGGATGCCCGAGGTGAAAGCCATATAAGATATTCCTTTGGAATCAGATACCTCATGAAAAACCAGGATGCCTTGGGTTTCATGCCTAAGATGCCTCCATGAGATTCCCTCCTAGGATGAAGATTACAAGTGACCAATGTTCCTAGAATCCAGACATGTCAGCAATACCCAATGTGACTACTCTCTTGACTGAAGGTTTCTTCCCTTTCAATACCCCTTGGAATGTACAAAAATAATCAATGTAATTAACTAGAATCCATAAATATATGGAATTGGGAATGAGTTCCATGAACATGACTTAGCTCTATGAGGGAGACCCGGACTAGGCAATGAGTTCCAAGGAGGAATCCATGGAAGTAGGAAATGACATACCATCATACTGTTTTGATCAAGGGGTGTACATTTCCATTGAAAGTGATGAAAGATAGACTTTGGAAATAAAAAATGCAGGGAAAAAGTTGCTACGTCATCACACATCAACACACGGTGGTGGATGCGCCCCAAAAAAGTGTCAGAAATAGAAATAGTGAACCCAGAATGAATATTTTCTTCTTTAACCATGGGGATTATCTGTGTTGGTCATTAGATCAGGGATTGGTGTCTGACATTAAACTATTCTCTTAAACATGGGGACTAGTATCATTTGAGATGGCAGCATACTATCATTTCATCGGATCCAGCTATCTGGTTCCAAGACCCACCAATAAAATAGTGGTCCTAGTATGGAACTCACCAGAAATTAGGGTAGTTAAACATTGGGAATTCTATTCTATGACATATTCATTACATATCTCTCTCTTCAACCATGGAAAATTGGATGATGCTGGGACATTGGGAATTGTTTTCCTTGTACCCATAATGACAACTGAATCTTCCTGCTTTGCAAGACCCAGTCTATAGGAAACCAACCACCCAATGCATGTAGACACATGGGAATGAGAAATGTAAACACAGAAATCCCACACAACTCCACCTCTACCACAACTACAATTGTAGCTATGACTACTAGGAAACCATGCCCCGTATCACCCTCATATATCATTCAGAAGAGAGTGATGGACACCTTAGTATGATCGTATGAGAAGGAGGGGGCTATTCCCATGAGGGAGATGGACCACCGATACCTGGAGGCTTTTATGCCTTACCGATACCACCTCCCTCAAGGGTTGTGTAGGGAGCTGCTACTCCCAACTCCAACAACGAATCATTTTGGGAGCCTCTCCCCAGAACGATCCTATGACTTGTTCCCCATATGCCGATGAGGTGGGGAATTCCCAAGTCACCCCATCTACGACTATTACCCAAGAGCCACTAAGGAGGGGTCCCACTATTCCCCATAAACACCAGCCACAATCGGTCCTCCAGGTTGAGGAATAGGTGGACCATACCCTTGCTCTATCATCTACGGTCTAAATAACCCGACGCCAACATTGGGCATAAGCACAGTAGAATTCCCAAAAAGGGGCATTGCCTTCCATAGATCTATTATTCCCTACCACCACTGTATCATTCTACCAGATCCCTAATATTCCTAGATAGGTATTCACCGATTCTCATTTGGGATCGAGACCTTAACCGCCTTACAGGAAGGCTAGGTTAACTTTTCCAATCACTAGAACCATCAACAGTCATTACGAGCTGACCCATGATGATGATATTCAGTACAGAGGCCCTACCCATATCATTTCCAATCATATTGGAGGTCCTCCCCACTCTCACACTCAACATGGAGGTCCTCCCCATGTTCCCAGCATCGGTCAAAGCATAGGTCCTCCCCACTTCACCGACATCTAGTATGGAATTCCTCCTCGTAACTATGGTTCCCAATATGGATATCCTCCATATGTCACAAACCATCAGAACGAAGGTCCTCCTCACACTATTCCCGGCTCAAGCAAAGGCCCTCCCTACCTTGATATCGATCAATGTGAAGGCCCTCCTTGTATTTTAACTTGGAAGTACATAATTTTTCCATGTGTCATTGCCACAGATCAATATGGAGGTCCTTCCCATGTTCCCATCAACCAAATAAAACATCCTCCCCACTTATATAATATCTAAAGTAGAGATATTTCCCACTCTTAAAACAGTCAAAGTGGAGGTCCTCTCCACTCTGATGAAAACTGATATCGAGACCCTCCCTATATCCCCATGAATCAAATTGGAGGTCCTCCCCATGCCATCACCCACCAGTACAGAGGTCCTCCCCATGCCAAACTTCCCTACACTGAAGAACCATCCTATAGTAGAGAGGTGAACCTCCACTGTTGAAGGAGCGATTCTGGGAAGCGCCAATTCATTTTCAATCCCATTATCTTCTTAGATTCTGAGGTAGAATGTGATTTAATGATGGAACCTTTACCCCAGTAATCTACATTAGAGTCTGGGGTAGGATCCCAGTAGGTGTGGTTCATCATCTCAGAAGGTGAGATACACAATATTCCAGAATCCCTTCATAGGTGCATACAGGTGGATGAAGATTTTGATCCCTTCCAAGGTCTCATGGTGTAGTCATCTATGTCATCACCAGTTTCATTCTCTACCTCTACCCGATATCATAGAGATTTATTTTGGATCTTGATAGATGACGAGCATCTGGTAAACCCATAGATGAGTGTTGCCTCCATCACACATGAGGCAGTAGTAAACACCTAGTTCTACATGGACATAATGATGAGGTTGGTACCACCCTCAAGAGATGACCCAGTGTGTAGTGATCAGTTAGCTCACACAGAATCTCCTCCACCAGCTAGTCCACTATCATACTGATCCACATAAGTATCGTCATTGGTCTCCCATCAAGCACTGACTGAAGCTTTATCTAACTAAGAGCAAGACCCCGCTTCTGAATAGAAAATCCTATGGGATACCCTAGCTACTTATAATTTTTCATGGTTTTCTAGATGAATGCAACTCTAAACTTTGATATCTCGGGATCCCTTACTGAGAATCAAGTTGAGTGCTTCCATAGGACTATCTGGATGATGTTTTTTTGCCTCTGTGACCACCATCTAGTCTACCTAGGAAGTCAGGATCATTTCAATGACATTGACCAGTAGTGTTATATGGTTGAGTTGATAGCAATCCCAGTGGATCAACACCCTTCATTACCTAGCTACCACTGGACCCTCCAATAGAGATGCATCCAGTGCTTTATAGTACTCTGCAAAATCATAGAAGAGGCATCTACGCATGTGCAGATTCAAGGTTGGGGACAATATGCTTCTCTTCACTTCAGTTCTATCCTGTGGAAGCTTGACTTACCCATTGATATTGAGGATATTCCGCTGGGTATTATTATTTTGAATATGGGTGATCTCAATTTTTCTAAAGATGGGGACTCTGTAATAGGGTCTGATAAAGAGAACTCGCCCCCTGGGGCAGTACTATACCAGGTGGACCCTCAAATAGGTGGTTACAATCTCCTTCAAAGGAAGACACTCAATATCAGGGAACCCTCTACATCACTACCTTATAATTGGAAATCATTAAGGGTAAAGAGTAGTTTGGGATCTATGAACCATCCAATCTATCTGATGTCGCACAGAAGACAGAGGTCGATCCTATAATCACTGTCTTGCTTCAACAGTTCATAAATTAGAAGAGGCTTATTGATGAGATCCTCGCTGAGCAAAGACCAGATTATGATAGGATCTTATCCCTAATCCACTATGGAAGTAGGGTTAGTCATAATTTCTTCTTGCCCAGATGCTCTCAATTGATCCTGATAACCCTGTGTATCCCAATAGAGCATAGACCATATTTTATGGAAAGAGACCATGGTTCGCATCACTGAATCCACCCAAGAAGTGTGATAATATTTCTTGAGACCCATATCAATCCACTCTGCAGGCCGCTCCATGAGCCGCTAATCCTTCTTAACATATTTTTGATCCTGTCAATTCATTGGTGGTCAGGAATCCTCATCAAGATAATAACCCCCGCTAAGATGAGATATCTACTCTCACTTCTCTCCTCAAATCCCTAGAGATGTGACAGGTAGAAATTAAAAGTAATGGTAAGTAATATACAACATGGGTGGATGACATATGAGCACCCCCAGACTTCAAGAATCCTATTTTTCCCCCTTCAATGGGATGGGTGACCCACTATAGCATATGGTACACATCATCTCAAGGTACGGGACCATGTTGGGAACTCTATATCAATAGGAAGTAGTTAAGATCCAATGTTTTGTTCAGACATTGGAAGGGTCTACATTTTCCTGGTATAGCCAATTACCCATCAGTTCCATTGTTGGTTAGGAAAACCTCCGTAGGAATTTTCTCTACAAGTTCATCTCCACTGCGTGTAAAATCATTGTCGACCTATTCAAGTGCAAGTAACTTCCAAACGAGCATGTAACGGACTTATTTTCCTAATGTAAGGGTATCACATATTCACTTAACATGTTGTTGACCTAATATTAGCTGATGATGATGTTCATGAGGAACATCAAGACTAAACCGGTCCCTACACTCATCACTCAGAACTTCCCAGGTGGATTCTAGTATTTCTCTGATAAAACCCAGTGCCTAGAAGAAGTCTCGTGGTAGTCCAAGAAGCCACATCCATTACCTCTTCCAGTTCCTGAAAGAAGAAATTCCAATACAGAAACTTCCACCACAGTATAGGTAGAGGATCTAGATCCATTGGATCTATTACTAGTAGAGTCTCAATCAGTAAAGCTTCTTTGAGTGAAATAACATCCAGATCATCCTCACTCAATATAGAATTTTCAGACCTCATTAAGTGCATCCTCCTAGATGAGATAATATGGATCCAGTCCTTCATCAGATCTAGGATCCTAGATATCCCTTCCTAGATAAGATAAACTAGACCTACTCGTTCAAGGATTCATAGGTTCTCGTCTATTTTTGCAGTTCCTTAGAATAGGGGGTTCTAAAGATGCCATAGTACAAGAATCCCCATGAGGTTGAAATCATTGATTTCCCTAACCAGTGACCCTACTATAAGATCCTTGGACATACCATCAAACAATGTTATGTGTTCATCGATTGGCTTTAGGACCAAGTGGAAAATGGTGTGGTCAAGTTGGGAAATGTCCTAAAATAGGTGGAACACATATCCATTAATCCTAACAGTAGTAGTGAAGGTGAATGGAAATAGGTTTCCAACCATGGTAATCAAAATTATGATGATCGGTTGGATCATAGAGCAGTCTCTCATTCCCATGATGTCATTTGTGCCCGCTTAGGCCATCTCGAACCTTCTAAAGTCATCGAATCTTCTCCGGCTAATATTTCGGAATCCATATCACAACCTTATACATATCAAAAAAGTAGGCACCAGTGGATAAAGGGAAAGAAAATCCCCCTACCGATTCCAAATCCTTCCCACACTCTTAGTGATTTTATACCTTCGAATATGGGAATCATTCCCAGGATCTTCCTAGCATTGGAAGACCTATCCTCTAATGATTATTGGGAGTATTCATCTATGAATACGGTCATGTTGGTGGATCCTTTAATGGTCCCCAATGATGAGACATATCAATAAATACCTCTGAGTGCCTCTGGATGACGTTGTTGAATAAATGGATGAGGTCATAAAAACCACCAGAATTCTCAGATCAGTGCTCCAATCCAGGTCATGCATGATACCAAGACCAGATAGTAGGTTCTACACAGAGCTCATCTAGCATAGTCCTCCCAACCCGCTCTAGAAGACTCACCATCACATCTGACCATGCTAATTAACTAGGAAGAAAAATCACAACGGCATTTCAATTATCCACTTCCAGCTAAATACAGGCCTCATCCAACTGATAGTCATCCAGTAGTGGTTCTGGGTAGTTTATCTGATGAGAAGTAGGAAATTGCTAGCACCAATCAGAATCCAATGGTTCATCCAACAGTGAATGTTGTGCCTCCTACCAAAGAACAACCCCATATGTAAATAAGTGTGTGTTTGGCATGGAAGTAAGACATGTTGAAGCACCTTTCCAGCATTTCTTCAAAGCTCTCAATCATCAAGGCCCTCCTCCAATCAGAAGAGATGAAAAAGGCCCTCACAAAAGCTTTGGGGATCCCCCTCTAGTTAAAAATAGAGGTAGAGTCTGTAGAGACATTATATGATGAAGAATTCTAGTGAAAATAATGCCAATCCATCATCTCATTATCCGGAGAAGATGAGGTCTCCCTCGTGTAGGGGAACATTAACCCATTTTACATAATCAACCAGATCAACAACATGGAGATTCATCATTGTCTAGTTTACATAGGTTATGGGGTCAATACCATCCTTACCTAGATTCCCCACAAGCTAGTATTGAATGAAGAAGATTTGATTCCCTCTGACCTGAAGATCTAGAGTTATGACAGAACCGAGTAGAGGCTATGTGGAAGAATATGTTTAAAGACCCAGTTAAGTGTCTTGATTTTAAACACTGAATTCATGGTTCTATCATAGGATACCACTTATAAAATGTTTATGGGTAGACCCTAGCTTTATCTTCATGTGGTAATACCCCCCTTGTATCACCAATGCCTCAAGTACTCCCTCAATGGTCGAGTAGGCGTGCTCTAAGGTGATGCATCTCCCTTTGACTCTTGTGAATCCCTCTATCTGGATTTCGACTATTATAAGAGCAAGGAGAAGCAATTTCAGACCAATGAAGTTAAACCTACAACCATTATGACCAACCCATTGATAGATTTGGATTATTATTTCATCCTATCGATTCACCGGTTGGAGGCCACAGTGCTAAAATTAAGAAATCTCTTTTTCATTTTTGGGAGGAAAGGTCATCACATCCCAAAGTATAAGGAATGAAATAAGGTCACCTCATATTTTTACATAGGATAGTCTTGGGTGATACTAGAACCCCCTACCCCTATGTGGTACTGAGATGTTCTCCATATAGCTATAATTTTACATCACACTTGGATGTTCCACCAAACTAGGTTAAATCGACACAAGCCAACCCACCACCATTGCTTTGATATCAAGAATAAACCCCAATGTAGAAGTCCTGATGGGATTAGCACAAAATCTTATGTCACTGTGGTTTCAGCAGAGCAAAGTCCCTCGGTTAGGATTCCATATCTTCCCAAGCTAGCACCAGTGTTCCTCTAGAATTAGTCAGTCTACATGATCCATATCCTTCCATTTAATCCCCTACCTTAAATGATAAATAGGATTTGGAATGCACTCATATTTCATTCAAATTGGGCATCTCCACCACTATTGATGATCTAGTTTAGGTGAACCTTGGTACGAAGACAGATCTGTAGCCAACACTGATCAGTGTAGCCATGCCTGTGAAGGAACAATAGCAGTATATGGATTTCTTGTAGTAACACCGTGATGTATTCACCTAGAGCTATAATGATATGTCAGGAATAGACCCTCAAGTTTAATTCTATTGTCTTGGTCTCCCAGTGAGTCATCATGGGTTCAAGAAGCCTCCTAGGAAAATGCACCCCTCTCATGGTGTCATGGTTGAGGCCAAATTTGATAAGCTTATCAAATCCATCTTCATCAAGGAGGTTTAGTACCCCAAGTTTCTAGCCAATATCATCCAAATTAGGAATAAGAATAGGAATATTTGAGTCTGTATCATTTTTTGGGGTCTCAACCATCCTTGTGTAAAGGATGATTTTCCCCTTCCAGTGACCAAGTTGTTGACCGATGCTACAATCAAATTACAGGATCTCTCCTTCATAGATGGATACTCTAGATAAAACCAAATCTGGATGTCCCTCTAGGATGATGAATCTACCTCCTTCAGAGTGCCTTGAGGAACCTTATGCTATCAGGTAATGCCTTTTGATCTGAAGAATTCAAGATCCACTTATCAGAGAGTCATGCAACACATCTTCAAACTGATCCTTGGGATGCTAGTGGAATGCTATGTGGACAATTTGGTGGTCAAATCCCACTAGCATCAGGATTATCTCATAGATCTTAAGAAAGTTTTTGGTTTCTTACATTCCCAATATATGAAGATGAATCTCTTGAATTGTGCATTCAGGGTTACCTCTAGGAAGTTCCTTGACTTCTTCATTAGATACAAAGTCATCAAGATTGACACAGAGAAGATCAAATCCATCTACCAGATTCCTCTTATGTGAAACATTAAGGAGCTATGAGGCCTTCAAGGCCACTTATCCTACATACACTAATTAATCACAAATATAAATGGAAAGTGTAGTATCTTTTCTAGTCTTATAAAGAAAGGTATCATCTACCAGTGGGATGAGGAGTGTCATACCACATTTCAGGAAATAAAGAAGTATCTAATGTAACCTATGGTTCTGATGTCGCTCATCTTCGATAATCTTTTGTTACTTTACATGATCACCCTAGAGTAATCCCTAGGTTCCCTTATCACCTATAAGAACAAAGAAGGTAGAGAGAAAAGTTTATACTATCTTAGTTACATGCTCCTCGACATAGAGTCTAGATACTACTCTATTGACAAGAGATGCCTTGCACTAGTTTTTAAAGTGCAGAAGTTGTGGAATTATTTACAACATCATAAGATATAGATGGTATCCTTCATGGATATTCTAAAGTATATCCTAAATTTTCCAATGTTGATAGGATGGTCAGCGCACTAGGCAGTGATCCTTCAGTAGTTTTACATCAGGTTCATTCTGTAGAAAGTTGTCAAGGGTCAAGCATTGGCTAACTTCCTAGCCACCCATTTAGCTCCTAAACAAGTGCCACTGGATATGAATTTCCCAGATGAGGACATAATTTTAGTAGAATAGGTTATGTTATACTAGTAAATTCATTTTGATAGTGACTCCTAGAACCCAACCGATAGAAGGTTCGACAATCCCAAGCTTAATAGAGTAGGTTTAGGGATCATCTTCATCATGCCTGCACAGGTTTTTCTGAAATACTTGTTCCTACTATCTGAGGGATGTATTAACAATGAGGTATAATATAGGATTATTGATGGCCTTGATCTGTCCCTCAATATTGAATCTCCCTACTTTCATATAAAGGTAGACTCTGAGTTAGTCATTGAGAAAATCAATGGTGATTATATTGTCAGGAAGCCCAAGCTCATACCCTTTATAGAGAACACACACTAACTAATGGCCTAGTTACCTTATCATCCATAGGTGAATCATATTCCTCGATTGAAAAATGGTAAATTCAATGCCTTGGATAGACTAGCTGCCTCTTTTACAGAGCCTGACCAGGATGGCATGTTTATCCATGTGGTGCACCAAAGGGTTATCCCCCTTGTCATCATAGATGATGATGAAAGTCTACAGGTAAACCACCTAACTACCAGTGCTTTTACATCATGACCTTCAGATCCCCCCACTACAGAATAAATCTTTGGTTGGAAAACTCCTTTTGTCGAGTATTTCCAGTGTGGTTCTCTCCCACCAGATAGAGCCAAATGTGATTGAATCTATCTGTGTGCAGCATAGTTCACCCTCTAGAGTAGACCCAACCTTGAGTAGGATCTCTACATATGTGGGTTTGATGGAATACTCCTATATTTCATTCAAGGAGATGAGATTACCCAAGTCATGCATGGAGTTCATGTTAGGTCATATGGTGCTCATCATGTAGGGTTAAATCTCTCCCACCTAATTCAAAGGTTGAGCTACTTCTGGCCCAACATGGTCCATGACTATATCAAGTTCTCCAAAATGTACCACACGTGTCAGATCTATGCTAAATTTTTGCATTGAACACCAGATTCCCTCCATAATACCATGTATTCTTAGCCCTTTTCATTATTGGGACTTAATGTTGTGGGACTCTATCCACTAGTGATAGCTTGTTGGTCCAGGTTCATTCTGAATGCAACAGATTTCTTATCCAAGTGGGAAGAAGTGATATCACTTAAGGAATTCAAGGCCCAATCAGTGGTTGAATTTGTGAGCTCCCACATCATCCTATGATTCAGAGTCCCTCACACCATTCTCAGAGAAAATGGTACCAATTTACAAAATGTTGAGCTGAAAAGGTTTTACACCAAGTTCAACATCTGGTATAACCACACTTCCCACTACCATGCATAGGAAAATAGATAGATTGAGGTGTTCAACAAATCTATCTCCAACATTTTTCATAATATGGTGGGCCAAAATAAAAAATTTGGCTGGAAAATCTCCCCAATACTCCCTAGGCCTATCGGATAATGACTTAAAATTCCACCCAAATGACTCCATATTCCCTAGTGTACAAAATAGAGGCAGTCCTACCCATCAAGATTCAGTTTCCATCACTTCGAACAGTTGTATATGACTAGAAGACTCTGGATAAAATGGTATAATTCCATCTAGATGAGCTGGAATCCCTTAAAGAAAATAGGCTCTAGGCCTTGTATAATCTAGAGAGGCACTAGAATAAGATATTGAGAGCATTAAATAATAAATTTCACCTCTGTTCCTTCCTCTAGGGAAACACAGTGTTGGATCTCAGAACACCAATGATACCTAGAAGAAAGCCACCAAAGTTGGATCCTAGGTGGGAATGACCTTATGTCATTCATAAGGTCAATCCCAATGACACACACTCTTTGATCACTATAGACATAGAGTGCATCACTCCTCCAACTGACTCTAAGTTTCTCAAACAATACTTCATGTGAGGAACCTATAGTCTGAGTTGTACAATTTTAAAATTCATAGACTTAGTCCAAGAATCACGACTTTAAACTATATTTGGGTTTTCTTCAGGATGTGTTTTATGGTAGTATGCCTCCTAGGACATCCTTCACATCGGGATTTTTTACTCCACCATAATGTGCATGTCCCTCTGAAGCAAGTCCCTTCTTCAGTCTGAACTCTATAACCTTAAACTAAGATACCCAGTCCAGGAATCATGACTCTAAACTGTGTACAGGCCTTCTTAGAAATTTGTAGTGTGGAATTTGGCCCTATTTTTCATTATTTTTGTTACTCTTCCACACCACCTTACCCGTTTTGAGGATCCCTTCCTCTATAGTCCAAACTTTATGACCTTAAACTAAAATCCCATGGTCCAGGAAGGAGAACCTTAAATTGTTTGTAGTAGGTCCAAACATTATTACCTTAAACTATTTGAAGCCCCTATAGTCTGAGATGTATGAATTTAAACTACATGGCATCATCATCCTATATTCATGGCATTAAAATACATAAAAAACCAATATCCCAAGTGCACAATGTTAAACTAGGCACTTGGTTTGAGCTTTACAACCTTAAACTAAAATTTTAAGTCCATGTATCATGACTTTAAACTGTGTACTAGTCTTCCTTGGGAGTGTATTGTGTGACATGGTCCTCCTTGGTCCTCATTCACATCAGGCTATAGTTTTCACGTTATATGCATCCCTCTCAGAACACTTTTCCTCTTTCATCTCGATTACACGATGTTAAACTATGTAACAACCATCATCCTGGTCTTATGAAAATACACTGCACAGTGCCATCATGTTCTTGCCTAAGAGGACGTTGCTTATGGTATCGATCATCTACCATTACATATCTTTAGAACTATGTATGGCTTGATTCTTGTACATACAGGATACATAGAGACACCTGGATTTTATATCCTGGTCTAGCCACCCAAAAAAATAATGCAATTCCCCCTCTTTGTGTTTAGTTCAGGCCTATGCAGAGAGATTTTTCCTTCAAAACTATGTGTGCCTTGATTCCCATCCTTATGGGATATTTAGTGATGGCCATACATTTTTTAATTGGGCCTAGTTTCCAATTCATCAATCCCATTTTTTCCTTAGGCCCCATTTTTGGCACGTGATCCCCTTAGTCCTCATTCACCTTGGGTATTTCTTTTACCCGTTCCATTTGGGTGTATATAGGGCCAAGTTCAAAAGTCTCCTTGGGAATGTGTAATGTGGTGTTGGGCCCCCTTGGCCCTCATTCACATCGGGTTTTTCATAACACCACACTACACATACCCATTTGAGACATTTCTTCCATTATGGTATGAAATCTATGAACTTAAACTAGGATTTAATATCCTCAATGAATGACATTAAACTATAATCCTACCCTAAACAAGTTTGGGATGCCTCATGATAATCATGGGAAGCTCTAGTTTCCTCACTAGAGAGTATTTCTCCCACCAGTATTGGTCTCACACCACATTGCATTCTAATAAATATGTGTGGTTTGATTCTCAATCTCATGGGATATGTAGTGATGCCTATACACTTTTTATTTGGGTCCAGCTGCAAGTTCGTTAAACCTCCATCCCTTTAGCCTCTACTACAGTCCAAGCATCATGACTTTAAACTATATGTAAGTTTCATAAGGAATGTGTTGTGTGTTTTTGGGCCCCTTGGTCCCCATTCACATCAGGATGTCATTTTATTTTCTGATAAAACCCTATTGGCTTGAAGGATATGGGGTTTTTCAGTCATTTCAGCTCTCTGAGTGGCAGTAGTGGCTTTAGTTTTAGTAGCGTTTTGTTGATCAATCATCTCGAAGTAGTCTAAAATAATCCAAGGATGGAGCACACAAGATTTAAGGATCGGCACTTAATAAGTAAGGTTGTGTTCAAGATAGAGAAGTGGTCGCGCAAAATGTCAATTTCTCGTAAAGACCAATTTGTGCAAGAAGTAGAAGTTGTGCAAAAGAAGCGGCCAAATCTTAGTTTTTTATGAAAAAAAGTGAGAATTACGTGAATGAGAGTGAAGGTATTATCACATATAAATTCAAAGTTACTGTATAAAGTACCCCCTCTACTTATATATAGGTGTGGATCGAGGCTTCTACTCACACATACGTATCTTATGTGACCATCAGAAAATTTTACATGCACCTACATGAATCAACCCCTATCTTTGTAATTCCTCTAAGAACACAACCTTATGGTCCCCTTTTAGCCAAATTTCCAAGGAGAGGAATTTTTTGGGGGCAAATTCTACATGAAGCTACAAACAACCACCTTTGGGTGAACTAAAGTCATCATCTGACTCAATGGAGCATTCTGAGAAGGCAAGGAAGGAGCGCATAAGGTTCAAAGAATACATGCAAGATTGAAATCTATATGAAAGACTCTTACATGAACAATGTGATTTCAATCATCTCGTTCCACACAGGTCACTCAAATGGATAAGTTAGTTGTGATAAAGATGTCATGTTGCACACATGACACCCGATCTGCGTGCAAGACTCTTGCGCAACCATTGCAATGTCAAGTCATCCTATTTTACTAAGTCTTATCAAACTACTAATATAGATACATGCAATATGTCTATGTTGTGCACAAGAAGCCCTATATATGCATAACCCTGTTGCACGCCTGATACGACATCAATCCACACCTTGTGTGCTAGATCTCCGCAGATAAGGACGAAGCTACATGGAATATGTCTTTCATGACCAAAAGCTTCCACATCATCTAAAAATATTTTGGATATAAGAATAAGGCCACCCCCTTCTTTAGGGTGATCTTATGGAAGTCAAACCACCACTCTGTTGTTCATAATATCATTCTTCCATGACATCGCAAAAGGATGTAACCCTCAAGGTAGAGATATTACACGACAGGTTCCCTATGGGTCCTCCCTTAAGTGGGGATATAGTTGTTTAATCCTCACCCAACTTCTTTCATCCCAAGTTGGGTGCACACAGAGTCTCTTCTTGTACACACCCTAGACCTTGCGTTCAAAAAAAGAAATCTTGTGCAGACCCCTGATCTTGCGTTCAAGCCTCCAATATTGCACACACCCCTTCTTTGAAGCTCCATGGATTTCCTTTACATAAAATCACCATGTCTGAGAACCTATTGCGTACAACCCCCATGCCTTGTGTTTACCTCTTGTACATAGGCCTCAAAACTTATGTGCATTGATTTCATGGTCCCTCACGAGGTGTCCCCTATTCCTCTAGTGCATGTGTTTCCATACCTTTTTATTCTCATCATAGGTACACTAATTCCTTTTTCTTCTCATCATAAGCACACTAATGTGGACCTCATGTTTGAACACTCCTCCACACTATTAAATCCTAGAATTACTAAAGACATGTCCCGCCCAAGGGTGTATGGGTTGCAGTTATGTAAACCCAAGGGGTAAGTAGTGAGTCCCCCATGTATGCATTGCATGACATAAAACTTCCTAGAACCAACGTCCTAATCACATGATGTTAAACTATAGTTTTACCCCTTGCAATGAACATAGGATTCCCTATGTAGGATCATCATGGGATATCATATTCTCCCCCTCCATGGGATGAAACTCCACCCCTAGGGATGAAACTCCCACTCCTGGGTAGCTTCCATGCATAACCCCCACACACCCTTCATAGGATGCTTCATGTATGACTCATAGGGAATTAGATCCTACTCACATGGAATGAGATACTCCTCACATGGAATGACATCCTCCTCGGGCATCTTCCATGCATAAGCCTCACACCATATCTTTTTCGAACATCTTTCATGACACGAATGTCAGGTCTACTACTTCCTATTTTTTATCACACCGAGTATGTCTCACATGGGATTAGAGGTTAGTAGTGATCATGAAACATGTCCACCTACACCCATGGGATACTACTATACATAATCCCCAATCATGCTCCCCCTTAATAGGAAGCTTCCATGCATAAGCCCCAACCAAATGGGCATCCTCCTTAGGTGTAATCCCCAATTTCCCTTTTATAACTACTTGGGATTTGATTCCTAACTAACTGAGATATATAAAAAGCCTCCCTAAGGTCCAAACCCAAAGTTTCATCTATTGCATCCACTCCCAACACTCCATCCACATCCACCCTAATTTTCCTCAAGACGCCACATCTTGAAAAGATCATGTCATCCACTTGGGCTGCTCCTATGCATAATCCCCATCCACATAATCGATGCTTTTGGTGGCACTCAGGCAGCTTCCATGTGTAAGCTCCACACATACAACCAAGAGAAATACTCTTGCAAAGGACAGCTTCCATGCATAATCCCCATACCACCCCTCATCGATGCATCTATTGTGACACGAACGTCCTTATCTCATGATGTTAAACTATATAGACTGTTACTATCACACAAACTTAAACTATATCATCAAACTATGTGGGTTTTGATACCTATCTTCTAAACAGGGTGCGTACGACGCCACTATGAGGTTCAATCTCAACCAATGGTAAACCCTGGTGCCCCCCTCCTAGGGGTGCACCTCCTTGATCCACCTCCAAGGGTTTTCTGATCAAACTCTATAGTGTGACATATTCCATTCATGGGACACACCTCCCATGTCTGCCTCCATTGACGTTCTGATCCATTCATTAGTAAACCTTTTAAGTGCTCCCTCTGAAGGACACACCTTCTTGATCTTCCTCTTCAGGGTGTTCTGATCGGTCTTATCTCCATCTCCACAAGATGTTAAACTCACGACCTATCTCGTACTGCTACCTCAGAATAAACATGGGATACTTGTGCTGAAAGCTTTCTAAGATATGCACCTATGGAATTAGCTACCTCATGATAAATAGGGAATCCCGTGGTGAAATCCTTGGAAGATATTTATTTGGTATCAGATACCTCATGATCAAAATGGGATGTCATGGGTTTCACGCCTAAGATGAATCCATAAGATTCCCTCCTATGAGGAAGATTACAGGTGACCAATGTTCTTAGAATCTATACATTCCAGTGATGTCCAACATGACTACTCTCCTAACTAAATATTCCTACCCTATCAAGACCCCTTGGAATGTCCATATAGAAGCAGCGTAATTAACTAGAATCCACAAAGAGATGGCACTGAGAATGAGTTCCATGAACATGAATTAACTCTGTGAGGGAGACCCAAACTAGGAGATGAGTTCCAAGGAGGAATCCATGGAAGGAGGAACCAACAGCCCATCATCCTGTTTTGATCAAGGAGCATACATCATTATTGAAAATGATGAAATCTACCCACCTTTGGAAAGTGGGAATTTGGGGCAACAGTTGCAACGCCATCGCACATCAGCACGTGGCATCAGATGAGCCTTAGTGAAATCATAGGAAAGAGATGATTATGAGCCAAAGTTGATGATCTTTTTTTATATTATGAAAATGTTTATAGGGAATGATCACCTGGTCTTGAGAACCCAGCATTTAAAGAAACTCTTGAATTTAAATACATTGAACTAGAAGTCTTAGGTTTGGGTTCCCAATCTACTAAAAAACTGAAGAACACTCTAGTTTGGGTTTGATGAATACTTTAAATTAAACAATTCACATGGCTAGGATGAAGCCTCAAAGAATAGTACTACAGATTATTATTGGGATTGGAAGGAATAATCAAATTAAACATGAGTTGAAGAAGTATCTTGGTGGGATCAAAATAAATCATCATCTCAAACTAATGATTGGAGTATAATCCTAGCTACCAGGGATCACCTAAAAATAAAACTCAGCCTCAGTGGAACCAATAAAGAGATTCAAATTCGGAAAATTTTTAGATTTTAAACTGGGAGGATGGTTTTAACAAGATGTAAGTGGATATGGACATTTGGAACAATGGTCATGATTCCAATTTAAGGAGTGAAAGGTAGTCTGAGTGGATTTTTAAATTCTAGAATTCCCCATAACTAGGTCCAAAGTTTAAATAAAACTATGGGTCTATATCAATTGGATGAACCAATAAATTCAACTAAAAAATATTAAAATGATGACTTAAAGAAATCCAATGGTGTTTAGGATGAATTAAAGTAGGGACAAGAGAAAGAACACACTAAAAAGAAAGACCATAATTGGAACTAAGGTTGGAATTATAGTGGAATGAATCCTCATTGGGGTCAGTAAGGGGAGAAAATTCTATGAGTGAGAAATTATAGAACTAGGGCACTCTAAATGATAAAGTAGTTGAATTGAGTCAAATTTAAAATTTTCATTCTACAAGTTCTCCCAATGATCATGGCAGAAATCAAAGCCAACCCACATCTTAGTGGGGACACTAAACTAGATTGCCTTTTAGGAAGGTTCATGTGAATTAATCATGTGGTTGGAGTGCTTCATCTAATTCTAAAGACTATAAAAACGAGATCTTCCTATGAAGTCAAGGAATTTAGTTGTGATAATCCAGTAATTGGAATTCTTACTGCAACTCAAAAAAATTTGGACACATTTATTTCAAAGGAACGGGACATTATTTTAGATGTTGAACTAGTGATGTAAGATCGACTAAAGCAGAGTTTAAATAATCACACACCTTAGGTTTTGAGGGGTTTGATTCATCTAATGAGTTTGAGGGGGATCGGTGACTATGGTATACTTCCACGGGGGCATGAACGATGTGAAGTGTGTTCTGTTAGGGTTGAATTTCTAATATCGGAAAGGGTTTTATCAGTTATTTCCAAAAAACACTGATAAAGATGCATTTTGTCAATGATAAAATAATGAGTGTTGATAAAACCTATCTTTATCGGTGCTAAAAAATGATGATGAACACCTATATTTATCAGCACTATAATTTTAGCACTGATAAAGATAGTGTACTTATTATTTTAACAATAATAAAACCAATATTGATCAGCTCTTTCGTACTCCTAAAAACTATTTAAAATAAAATAAAAAATAAAAAATATATATATATTAAAATGAATAAATTATAAATATAATTAAAAATAATTAACATTATTAATGAATATATGATCATAAATGCATGAATATGAAAAATGATTGAAATTGAATAATTAATGATGAATAGACTTTAAAAATATTAAAAAATAAATAAGTTTTAATAATTATATAAATTATTAAAAAAATTAAAAATTAATACATATTAAAATGAAGATGAATACATATTTAAAATATTAAAACATAGTAAATAAATATATATAAATAAATATTAGAAAATTATTATATTCCAAAAAATATAAAAATTAATAAATATTAAGAATGGATAAATAATATTAACTAAAATAATATTAAAAATGAATAAATAAAATTTAATAGATAAAAAACTATTTAAAAATGAATTCATAAGATTAATTACATGAATCATAAACACATATAGAAATAAATAAAATATTAAAAAAATATTTAAATTAATTAATTATATAGATTTCAAACATTTTAAAAATATTATGACTTCATAAATAAAATTGAATAAATATTAATAATATATTTTAAAAACATATTAAGAATATTAAGACTTATTAAATAATTATGTATAATTCTTAATATGAATTACATGAATTATAAACACGTTTAAAAATGAAGAAAATATTAAAAAATTGCATAGCACCCCAACCCGGGAGCCACTTAACTTGTGATCTGGGTTGGAGGGACATCGGGCCTTAAGCGTGCATCCCCATATTCCAATAGTTGTTGACTATCAGTGAGGGTCTATTAGGTGATAGTGGGGATTCTATACCCTCTGGTGATAATAATAATAACGGTCAACATAATAATAACACTGCAGAAGCTCTAAACAAAACTCAGTGGAATCATGTATAAACAGTGATAATAAAAATACAAAATCAAGCCAGTTATACATATTAGATAATATACACTTTCCATGATAATCATACAAAAGCATACAGGATCACTCGGAGGTTGGTTATAAAAGTATATACTCAAAACGCCCAAAAATAACTCCAGCTCGATGTAAAAGAAGCCCCAATCCATCTACCATCCATCCCATGCATCCAAGGTGCATCCCTCCTCACTAATGTCCAAAACATGAGTCTGATCCCTTACCTAATCTCAAATTCATAAAGTCTTCACATGTCCTGAGAGTCCCATGCAAGGTGTGAGTATGAACTCAGTAGGCCACCACCAACGTGTGTCTATCTTACATCCATATTTATATCATTGTATGAAAAACATAAGTAAATAGAAACAACCCAAACATAATATACATAACCCACTATACTTGTGCTTAATGACCACAAGGAATAATTTACCAGCTTTGGCCAACATTGGAAATGGAAGGCGTATCCACCACCAGTCACACTTGGAGAACCCTTGGTCTCTCATCCATTTTGATACCATCTGACACCACATTCCAACTGGTACTACATAAATAATGTAAAATAAAATTGACATCTCATCGAAATTCCCAATAATCATATCATGAGTTCCTAGTACTTCCACTTGTATAATCATCATTGGCTTAATATCCCGACATCCTAAGGAATGATGATATCCATTCTTCCATAATCCCAGACCATTGGCCTCAACATCACGGTGAGAATCATCCCCCATTTGATGGTCTCACACCATCAACAATTGATTTCTATGGTGATCATATCCTCCATAATTAATGGTCATCACTATCCCCTATACCTCTAAGTATACGAAGGCCTCCACCCATATCAAGTGGTCAAAACCACCTCACTAGGTCCTGATCCTGTGTGCACACAACCATGGTGGCGCTTTCATCCAGAAATGGTGAATGGAAATTCACCAACATACCTAACCCACACCATCTAGTGAAACTCCAATAGTACATGTGAACCTCATCACCCAACCATGACATGGTTCATCACCGCCTACCTCAACCTAACAAACCTCGTCACCTTAATCCTAATGATCAACGTCACCCAAAGTATCTTAAGCCATGCACAACATGTTCCCATGGAACTCACATAGCCATAGAACATTATTATATAATTTAAATAACCAACGCATCCTTTCCAACCAATTTGGAAACCCATTCTACACAAACCATTCTATTTGAGTTTCAACATATTTTAACAAACATGGAATTTCCCATCAGCATCTTCCAATGATAATATAAAAATAAAATCATAACAAAAGGGTCACACCCGGACCACCCCACTCATGAATATTTAAATAAACATTCCATATCACATGTATAAATAAGGATAATCTAAGCAACACCTACCTTATACTTATAGACATTCACTCGTTAAAGATCGGCCTCTAATTTGAGTTGAAATGGGAGAAAATGGGAATCTAGAAAAACACCCTGGAAATATGGCATATTAGATAAGATGGAAATAACATTCCAAATTGTGAGAGAACAGAATAATATAATCAAGAGGGCTAGTAACCATAGCATTAGTTATCCAACACAACCAACAACACCTTAATCAAAGATCAAATGAAGAAGAACCAATGAAACCTAGAAGAGGAGAGGGAGAGCTCCATGACTACTGGGGAGGAATTTGGAAAAATGGGAGAATAAAATGAGGATTGAAAGGTTAAAGAAGGGAGGCACTACGGGAAATATAGATATTTGCGACGGGTCGTTTGCGACGGGATCCCGTCGCAAATAGCCTTTTGCGACGGGGCCCCGTCGCAAATCGACCGTTGCAGAAAACGCCGTCGCAACTAATTTTTTTTGTGACGGGCCCGTCGCAAAAACACGTATTTGCGATAGGAAATTGACCCGTCGCAAATAGGTTTCTGATTTTTTTTTTAAAATCTTTTACGACGGGCCCGTCGCAAAAAGTATTTGCGACGGGTCATATTCCCGTCGCAAATGGTTGCTTCGAAGCGGGTATTTGCGACGGGCCCATCGCAAATAAGTATTTGCGACGGGAATATATTCTCGTCGCAAATAATAATAAAAAAATTAAAAAAAAATTAAAAATTTATTTATTATTATATAAATCAATAAACCTATTTATATTGATATAAATATAATATTTATTTTTTAAATATGTTTTAGAAAGGAATAATGAAAATCAAATATGAATGTATAAGATGTTCAGTAAAAGAGGCTTATAAAATAAATTAAAAAATATTTTTAATTAGTAATTATGTAATTTTTATCAGTTAATAGTCATTTAATAACTCTTCGAATATAAAAAAAATAAAAAAATTAATGAAAGATGGAAAATAAGTTAAAAATGAAACCCAAACTTCAAACGGCCATAACTTTTGATCCGGGACTCCGTTTGAGCTCCACATCATATCAAATCGAATTCTGCGACGAGCTCTACAGCGCTATGGAGGGGTGGAACCCGTCCAAGGTTGTTTCAAGGCCAAAAAAGGCCCATAAGGCCTCCAAAACTGAGTTTTTAGTCGGGGTACCCCGATTTTTCACCGTTTAAACAACTATAACTTCTGCTCCCGATGTCCGATAAACCTCTACCATATATCATATCTAAGATCGTTTCATGTTCTTCGATTTGACTGATCGTGGAGCTGAAACAAACTTCTGGATTAGAAGTTATGGTCATTTAAACATTCAAATGGCTATAACATCCGATCCGGATGTCCGTTTGGCCTGTACCGCATATCATATCGAAGATCGTTTCATGTTCTTCGATTTGACTAGTTGTGGAGTTGTAACGGACTTACGGATTAGAAGTTATAGCCGTTTTAACATTCTCAGTGGATTTTCACCCCCTCATTCCTATGTATTCATTCATAACTATATATATATATGTGTGTGTGTGTGTGTGTGTGTGTGTGTGTGTGTGTGTGTATCTATTGTATATATGTATTTATTTATTTATTTATACATATACATAAAAACCCATATTTTATAAATTTATTTAAAACTAAGCTTATAAATATATATTAATTAATATACAAATAAATATACGAATAAAAACTTATAACTACATATATATATATATATAGAATAAATATATATTAATATACGAATAAATATATATATATATATATTTATATAACCAAATATATTTATATTAGTATAAATCTATATTAATATACGAATAAATATAACTATATATATATAGATAGATCATTAAATGTATAAAAAATGAAATGGCTTAGTTTTAAAGGTTAATGCGCGCATGGGGGAGGTTTATTCCTATTTATTATTAATTATTTCTAATTATTATTAATTACTACTAATTACCATTAACTATGAACAATTAATACTAATAATTTAAATTTATTAAATAACAAAACAATATAAACACAATTAAATTACAACTAATTAAAAATAAATAAAACTAATAAAAAATTTAAATTAAATATTAAATTAAAAAGAAAATAAATACCTTTAAAATTGATTTGAGGTTGATCTCCGATAATTGTTGAAGACATCAATATCAAATCTGGAAATAAAAATTAAACTTAAGAAACTGTGAACTCTAAAAATAGAGTTTTGAGAGAAGTTGAGAATGAATGAAAAAAAACGGGTGGGGGTATTTATAGGTTAGATTATTTGCGACGGGAGTATTTGAGACAGGTATCCCGTCGCAAATAGTATTATTTGCGACGGGACCCGTCGCAAATACTTGATCCCACATTTATCACGGTCAACGGTTAAATAGTTATTTGCGACGGGTCCCGTCACAAATATTAACCTGCCGACATACTATTTGCGACGGGGGGTATATTACCGTCGCAAATAGTTTTTACCGCCGCCGGGTATTTGCGACGGGGTATATTCCCGTCGCAAATAGTTTTTACCGCCACTGGTTATTTGCGACGGGTGGTAACCACCAGTCGCAAATGACTTTCCCGCGGTTTGGCGCGCTTTGCACGCCAAGCCTTTTGCGACGGGTGAGATTTCCCCGTCGCAAATAAGTGGTTATTTGCGACGGGAAAATACCCCCGTCGCAAATAACCCGTCGCAAAAACCTCTTTTTTCCGTAGTGAGGGGTGGTTTGGTAACTTCAACCTATTAAATGATTCGCACAATTTGGTTGCACGGTTTGGAAAACCATGTCATGGAACTATCCAAAAGGGCACCCACCTCACACAGTTACAACACACGATTAGAAAACCCATGTGCCTAATCGTGTAGGTATCTTTACCCCTCTAAAATATTTTGCATGACCATGCACCTCCATAGCATGGTTTGGATTAACCATTATCTAGTTTAAATGATCTACATGGTTTGGGATGCATGATTAACACTAATCATGTGCCAACCATGTGCCCAGTGCCATGTCTCTTGGATTTTGGTTTTTGAATCCCCACACTTCTAAAACTGAACCAAAATACTAAGACACTTACTAGGATTTGTCCCCTATCCAAAAAAAATTTACACATTGTAACTCTTGAAATTTAATTCTGATTATTAAATTAAAATTTGGACCATCCACCAACCAAAAGTTCAAATTATTTTGGAATTTCCAACTCGTTTAAAAACTTGGGACATTACAACCTCTCCACCTTATGATAGCTCATCTCTGAGATATGTAGTCACACACTGAGATGATACCAAACATACCTATCTCATAAACATTACCCTGGACTACCCTATTTATTCATTCATGGATAATTCCTCTTGTACCACTCCTCACCTTACGAATTACCTACCTAGTCACTTCCCAACCCAAATTCAACATTCTAGTAGTCCCATACTGACCACACTTGGACGCACATGTCCCAACATCACATACCATTATTTCTACATCTCATCAGATTCTCAACTCATACTCACATCACATATGATTCTCATAAGGTCCCACATCACATATGATGCTCATAAGGTCTCACATCACAATCAATGCCTAAGAGTTATGCATCATACCTGATGCTCAAAAGATCCTACATTATATACATAATGCCCTCAAAAGTTTTCTGATGCCAACGCATCCCGTTTAAGTTACACACCATACTCTATGCCCACATATTAATTAGAACCTAGATAATTCAACTATTACACATTCACCTCATTCACTAATATCATTTATGCCCAAAAACAAAATAATACACCCACAGTCAAGGAGTACCTCTAACCGTCATCAGCTCCTCGGTCTACTCTAAACCTGCAAGATCTACTACATGCACCTTTCTTGAAGTTAGACTTTTGATTCTTATCCTCACTATGGAGTTTCACTAGCTATTATCCATTAACCCCACTAATGGTTATCTCTCTCTCTTATACAACTTTTTCATGCAATAGTATCTCAGCTACCTACTCTTGGTACTGCTCCCAGTCCTACCTCAAACCCATGAGTTTGACCCGATCTCTAACTCTCAACTACCTAAGATTTCTTTTGATAGAATCTATCTAGATGTCCCATCTATCTGCAAGCCTTGAAATACTTTGGAGGCCACTCACACTAGGTCTGAATGTGACCCGACTTCTCACACTAGAAGCACACCATCAATGACCCACTCCTTGGTGGTCTTCCTAAGTCCCTAACCTGAATGCCCTAATAAGACTCCTCAAAGTCTTATTTCCGGCTACTCTAAGTTCCACTTCCAAGCTCAACTGACATCGTCACCCAACTCGAATAAGTATTGTATGTTAGGTTTGCCTTAAATATCAACACCCAGTTCACTGCCTCCAAGAATGAGGTCAACCTAAAGATATTTAATTATGATCTGATGGAATGCTACAAACCATCCTTGAACCATATCACCCTAGTGATATCATACCCTTCCATAGAAGATGAAAAAAAGATAGGTATGTGAACCTCCCAGCATAAACCATGACTGCCATGTCTCCCTACTGCAAGTTATAAACTCATGAGCTTGATTTTTCCTAAAAGTCTCCAAGAAGAAGTGCTCGAAGAACCTAGCCTCAAAGCCCTTCCATGCTAGTCCCTCATGCCATCCTGCATGTACCTAGATATCCAACCAGCACTTCTCTTATCCCCTAAGAATATAAATATCCAGCTTCACCCTCCACCCTCAGTGTGTCTCGGTCTAATCAAATATCATCTATATATATTCGTTCCAATAATCTTCTTCTTATGGTCTATCCTCACCCTAAAATAAAGGAGGGTGTTGTGACTGATACTCTCATGTCAGATAATCCATGAATGACTCAACTCCTTGAGTTCCCCAGTCAATACTTTGTATAACTCATACTAAGATTGCTCGGAGATGTTCATCTAGCCATGGAACAAACTTTGTTGCATGTTGCGGTTGTCCTGCCTTCCCATGAGCCTCTACCTATGTCTCGTGATCATCCTGACCCTTAGGGGCCTCATCCTATGCATTACATAGCAGCACTACATGTCTTCCCTCATGACGCTCCACTAGATCACATCTAGGTGGCATCACGCTAAAGACCAAAAACCATGATCAATACCAATAAAAACAGTTCATATATCGCAAATAGAAAAATTTGTAATAGGAAATGCATCTTATCACCCTTACACTTCCCTATCGCACCCATATCACATAGCATCCAGCCTCATGGCCACTTGTCTACCCATATTAGAGTAGATCATCACATATCAAGCATACCAAAAACCACCAACCCGGGATGGCTAAGTAGAATTCCACTAAGAATCTATTTAGGGAAACGATGTTTAAATTATTATTGACACTTTAAAAATCTCACCCTTTTCCTTCATTCATGCCTACCCTTATCAAAGTGAGGCCCACATACACCATACACATAGTATCACATACCAATCTCATAAGGAACCACATACCTGGGCTGGATGAGTAGAATTCCACCAAGAATCTATTTAGGAAAACACTTTTTAGCTTATTGAGACTATAAAAATCCCAACACCTTTTTTCATATTCCATGTCCCAAGCAACAATCACAAGTACTTACATATGTCATGTGAACCTAAGTGACTATCAAGATGCATGAATGCCCCTCCCTTACCATATCAGGCTAAGGGTCAAAACCTCATAAACCAATAACATCACACCCATGTGCGCCACTCGAGGTGGAAATTAGTCGGCAGTAAAAGAACAAAACAAGAACATCAATTTTTTCTCCCTTAGAAACTTGGTCTTTCCCCCGTGCGTGGAGATGCAGGCACCTAGGCACGATATCTTTACCTAGTTTTAACTAGATCCTAATCTCCAGTCTACCATATCCCAAATAACATACCACTTTAAAAACATTCCTTTAATGTGACATAGTAACTAGACGAACATTGTTACCACTTTTAATTAACATGAGGGCTCTGATACCACTTTTAGCACCCCGACCTAGGATCCACTTAACCAATGATCTAGGTTGGAGGTACATTGGGCCTTAAGTACACCTCCTCGAATGTTAAAGGCTTCCAATTAGCATTGAGGGTCTATTAGGTGATAGTGGGGAGACTATGCCCTCTGGTGACAATAATAATAATAACAGTCAAAATAGTAATAACAATGCGGAATCTCTAAACAAAACTTAGAGAAATAATAAATAAACAACAAAAATATCAATCCCAAAACAAACTAGCTATAAATATTAGATAATATCCACAAGTCACGACAATCGTACAAAATCATACAGGATCGTCCAGAGGCCGATCATAAAAGTACATACACAAAAAACCTAAAAAGAACTCCAACTTGACACAAAAGAACCCCATGATCCATCTTTTATCCATCACATGCACCCAAGGAGAATCACTACTCACTAAGGTCCAATCCACAAGTTTGATCCCTTACTTGATCTCAAATCCATAAAGTATGCACGCATCCTGAGGGGCCCATGTAGGGTGTGAGTATGAACTCAGTAGGCCACCACAAAAATGTGCCAATATTACACCCATATTTATATCAGTGTGTGAAAAACATAAGTAAATAGAAACTAGTCACATATAATATACAAAACTCACTATACTTGTGCTCAATGGCCATAAGTAATCATTTACCAGCTTCGAACAATGCTGGAAATGGAAGACGTATCCACTATCAGTCACACGTGAAGAAACCTTAGTCTCTCATTCATTTTCATACCATCTAGCACCACGTTCCAACCTACACTACATACAACATGTAAAATAAAACTAGTGTCCCATCGACATGCCCAATAATCATATCATGAGTCCCAAGGAATTCCACTTGTACAATCATAGTCATCTCAGTAGCCTAATGTCCCATGGAATAGCGATATTTGTTCTTCCAAAATCTCATCCCATCAACCTCAACATCACAATGAGCATTAGTCCCCATCTTATGGTCTCACACCATCAACCGTGGCTTTCTATAGTGGGAACATCCTCTATAACTAATATTCATCACCATCCACTAATCTATTAAGTTTACGAAGGCCTCCGCCCACATCAAGTGGTCAAAACCACCTCACTGGGTCTTGATCCTATGTGCACACAACCCCGACGATGCTTTTGGCCAACAATGGTGAGCATCAATTCACCAACATACCTAAGTCATGCTATCTAGTGGAACTCTGTCACCAAATGTGAATCTTGTAGCCCAACCATGTCATGGGTCATCACCACCCACCTCAACCTAGAGAACCTCATCACCTCAATCTCAACAATCAACATCACCCCAAGTATCTTGGGCCAATCCCAACACATTCCTTTGAAACTCACATAGACATCACACATTATTATATAATTTAAATAATTGTCACATCCTTCCTAATCAATTTGGAAACCTGTTCCACACAAACCATGTCATTCTTGGTTAAACATATTTTAACAGACATGGAATTTCCCATCGCCATCTTCCAATGATAATATAAAAATAAAAGCATGAAAAAAGAGTAACATCTGGACCACCCCACTCGTGCATATTTAAATACACATTTCGTAGAATGCATATAAATAAGGAGAAATCTAGGTACCGCCTACCTTATAAACATATACATTCACTCATCAAAGATTGACCTCTAATTCAAGATGAAATGGGAGAAAATAAGAATATAGAAAAACACCTCAGAAATAGGGAATATGAGATAAGATGGAAATATCATTCAAAACAGTGAGAGAAAATAAGAATAGAAGTAAGAGGACTATTAACCTTACTTTTAGCTATCTGACGCAACTGACGACACCTGAATCAGAGCCCAAATTAAGAAGAATCAAAGGAACCTAGAAGATGAGAGGGAGATCTCCACAACTACTAGGGAGGCATTGGGTGAAATGGGAGAAGAAAATAAGGCTTGAAAGGTTAAAAAGGGAGGGTCGGTTTGGTAATTTCATCCCATTAAATGATTCATATGGTTTGGACACACATTTTGGCAAACTGTGTGGTGCCGCTATCCAAAGGGAACCCACCTTGCACGGTTACACCACACAGTTAGATAGATCGTGCGACTAACCGTGCATGTATCTCCACCCCTATGAAACAACTCGCACAACCATGCACCTCCCTTGCACAGTCTGGACCAACCGTTCTCTAGTTCAAATGGGTCATGTGGTTTGGGTCACACGGTTAGCACTAACTATGAGCCAACTGTGCACTCAGTGCCATGTCTCTTAGATTTTGGTTTTCCAAGCCCGACGCTTCTGAAACTGAACCGAACTACTGAGACACTTACCGGGATTTAACCACTATCCAAAAAAGCTCATTTACGTGTTGTAACTCTTGAGATTGAATTCTAATGCTTAGATTGAAATTTGGTCCATCCACCAACCAAAAGTTCAAATCCCAATGGAATTTCCACCCCGTTCAAAAACTTCAGATGTTGCGAAATATATTTAAATAAATAAATTATATAAATTTCAAATACTTCAAAAAAATTACAACTTAATAAATGAAATTGAATAAATAGTAACCATATAAAATAAAAACATGATAATGATATTAAAACTTAGTAAATAATTATGTATGAATAAATATTAAAAAATGAATAAATTACAGAAATTTAAAAAAAAATTAATTAATATTACAAATGAATAAATATTATTAAATGAAAGAATATTAAATATAATTTTATATATATCAATATATTGATAGCGATTTGGAGGGCGGGAGAGCTTCGCTGCAATGGCAATTTGGAATCCCCAATTTAGGGTTTTGATATGCCTCTTCCCCACTTCCTAGGATCGGTGCTGGTGGCCGGTGAAAGGGGATCTTCTTGGAATGAAGGTGCGGTGCGATATAGAGGCAGTAAGCATAGAGTGGATCTATAGGTCGCTCGGAATGATGGTGAGGTGAGGAAATTGGATCTGCCGGCTACAGTGAGCGAAGTCGTGAGGATGGAGGCAGTGAAGGGGATCTGTCGGCTGTGTGTCTGGATCTATCGGTTGTGCGCCTGGATCTACCGGCCGTGCATCTGAATCTGCCAGCTATTCGTATGGATGGAGGCGGCGAGCAGAATTGCAAGGACCCACTGGCTACTCTGAAGAAGGCGACGCTGATTGAAGGTTGTGGCACTACCAGATCCATGATGAAATCGCATACTACTGTGACGATTGATGCTCCTACCATTGCAAATGGTCTTAATGCATGGAAGATGCACCCGAACCGAAGTTAGGGTGTGATAGGAGGTCCAGATCTGAATCTGAGTTTTTGGCCAGCTTTAGCATCATTTGAGGATTCTTATTCTAGAAGAATCCTGTGAAAGGGGTCAACAGCCCTTACTGAAGCGTTTGACGAGAGAATTTCAATTGGGAAAAATTACCTAATTGTGCTTCTTGTTTTACCTAAAGGTGAGAAGCCTTATAGGTTTGATGATTTGGTTCAGCCGATCTTGTTTTTATGGGGCTTCTCTGACCGGAAGTCCGCCTCTCTTGGTCATGGTTTCTTTCACTACCTTTTCCCCTCGAATGATTTTAAAATTCATGCATGGAGCATTGGTTCTTTATCCTTGAAGCCTAGATGGCTTCATCTACATGAATAGTTCCTGAATTTCAATGCTTCGTGTGTAAGGAATGTCTTTTCTCAAATTTGGGTTCATCTTCATGGACTCCATTGGACCTTTGGCATCCAATGATTTTTCATGATATCGGCACAATAATTGGGACTCCTATAGGTCTTGATAATAAAACTAAAGATGTTTGATTTGGAAATTTTGTCAGGATGTTGTTATAGATTGACCCCAGATCCCCCATGATTGACAAGGTAACTCTGTCCATGATCGCACCGTGATTCACTGTTTCATTTTTACCCTTACATCATTGTATTAAACTGAATTTGTATTGTAAATTTCAAATATGATAAAAAAATTGAACTTCATGTTTGATTAATTTATTTTGTATTTATCACTGTTAAAAGGGGAAATTATACTTGTTTTGATATTTTCATTGAAGGTTGAGGTGATTTGAAGACCCCGTAGATGATCTAGAAGAAAAATGGGTCAAACTGCATGACATATCATGGACATATGTCCACTGTTTTGAGAATTACGAGAATTAAGTGCATCCAAATGGGTTGAAACTTTGTGGTCCGCTCCAACACATCATGGTATACAGCTCTTCTCAAGGAACTCAAACCTCATTTGTTCAATAAGGAGCCCATCCGAACCATTCTGTCCAGAGGATAGAATCTGAACGGAGTTGGAAGTTTGGTTCGATATTTTGACAATATCTCCCAATACAGATGTCCAATAACCGCCAAATTTGACAGGGAGACCTTCAAGAGGCCGGCCAACAACTCCCTTAATTTTTCCAAGTCATCATATGTTTGTTTACTTATCCAAAACTGAGACTCAAATGGTATCACCAAAACTGGGTGTTCAAAATCACTTACCATTTTGCCTATAAAAGGGCACTAAGGGAACCTCATTTGCAAGTTCGAACCGAAAGCAAAGATCTGCCATTTTGGAGTCCTATAGGAGTCTCCTCCTCATCCTATAAGTTTTGGAGGCCCCTATCCTCATATGGGGGGATCAATAATGAAGGAGTTCCACCCGAGTTTCCCCCTCCTCCCGATATCGAGCTAAGCGGTGGGTGATCATTGTGAGGGAGCTACACACTTGAAGAGAGAGTTCCGACACATAATTATCTACTGGTTTGGTGTATATTGTGGTTTGAATTGTTTTTTCATATGTATCTTAACTTGTTTTGATACATTGAATTGAAACACTTTTAATTTCATAACCGATTGGTGTGCGATTTTAAGTGTGTGTCTTGTGTTGTTCCGATTGGACAACATTAGAACCCTTTTCTTTCCCAAACATTTGAGATTTAAATGTTTCTTTACAAACCTTAAAGCGTGTTAAGGGGTTGGAACTTGACTACACGATTGTTATGTCAAGGTTTTGTTCTAATCGCATCATTTTAAGAGGCTTGTGGGTACCCAAGATCTTGATTAACCCTCAACCAGAGGATTACACTAAAACCTAATAATCAATTAAGAACAAGGAAATTTTTAAGTGTTGTAGTAACTTGGCAATGATCACTTATTTATCTTATATTTTTCACAATCCACTTGGTCTTTCAACTTTATAACTCATTAAATTAAGTTACTTTCATGAAACTGTTTTCAAAACCGCCCACATCTTTTAGTAATTTTTATTAAAAATACACACTCAAAACCTATCAATGATCCTTGATATATGACCCAGGGTCTTCCCTAGACTACAAAATATTCTTTAAATCACTATCAATTTGACATGTCACGACAATGCGTTCAAATTTTGGCGCCGTTGTCGGGGAGCGCTTTGGTTTTTAGTGCGTGTTTTTGATAAGATTTTTGTAATTTTTGTGAATATTTATTTGCTTTCTCTTCTACCTTTTCAATCATTTTGTGCTATGATCTATTTCTTGTGTAGGTTTGGTGCATGATGCATTCTACTTCAGGAGATTTAGAACCTTTCAAACCCAAACCAGAGAGGATCCTACATCAACAACATCGAGACACACAAGACAACACTTTGAAGGAGGACACACCACACATTGAAACTCTTCTTCGCCCTTCATCTTCTTCTGGAACCAAATTAGAACATGAAATTAACATGTATAACATGGTTGAAAACAATAGAACACAAAAAGAACTAACCTCACCAGATGTTGATATCCAACCCGCATACATTCAAATACAAGGCGAGACACCCAATTTTGAACTAAAATCCGGTTTAATTCATTTATTACCAAGATTCCATAGACATCTTGGAGAGGATCCACACAAGCATTTAAAAGAATTTCACACTGTTTTTTCAACACTAAAAACTGCTCATGTGGATAATGAACAAGTAAAGTTTAGAGCATTCCCCTTTTCTGTAGAAGATACAACAGAAGATTGGCTTTACTATGTTAATTCGCCAATAAGAGGTTGGGCGGACATGAAATGCCTTTTTATTGAAAAATATTTCCCAGCCTCTCGAACTGAAACAATAAGGAAAGAAATATGTGGTATAAGACAATCTTAAGGGGAAACACTTCATGAATATTGGGAAAGATTTAAAAGATTATATTCAAGTTGCCCACACCACCAAATAAGTGATCAACTTTTAATTCAATATTTTTATGAAGGTTTAATTCTAATTGATCGTAACATGATTGATGATGTTGCAAGTGGTGCACTAATGGATAAAACCCCAATCGCTGCAAGGACCCTAATTGAGAACATGGCACAAAACACTCAACAATTCGGTTCACGGTCCGGTGTACCCATTCGAGGTGTCCATGAGGTGCAAAGTACTGAATTCGAGAAGAAGGTGGACACAAAGTTTGAAGAGGTAAGTACCCTTCTATGAAAACTTGCTCTTTACCAAGGGAAATCTCAACCTCCTCCTCCCATCCATTGTGGAATCTTCTCTTCTGATACCCATTATTCTGACCAATGCCTCCAATTGAGAGAAACTTTTGATAGTTGTGAGGTAATCTTCCCAAGACACCCCTATAACCAACCCATTAGGCAAGAACCTTATTATCCATCCAACCCTAGGTGGAAAGATAACCAAGCCTATAGGCAAGAGGGTATTCAAACCAGCCTCATCAACCATAGAACCAACAAGGGTAGAGTAGTCATCCACCACCACAACCCAGAAATCCTCAACCACCCCAAAGGCATTTCCAACTGCCCCCACCAAAACCCGAGCCTAGCCTAGAAGATATGATGAAACAAATGGATGCCAACAATCTCCAATTCCAACAAACCACCCAAGCTTTCATACAAGACCTAAATACCCAATTAGGCCAATTAGCTAACTCGGTGGGGGAAATTCAAATTCATGGTTTGGGTAAACTACCCTCTCAACTAGTAGTTAACCCTAGGGATAAGGGAAATGTTAGTTCCATCACCCTTAGGAGTGAGAAAAAACTTAAAACCCAAATGAACCATCCATTAGATTCATCCACTTCTGAGAAAAACCACCATCTCAACTACGGAAAATGGTCCAAGAGAAGAAAATATGTGTCCTGAGAGAATCCATTCCAAAGGAAAGAGTGTGTCTGTTGATGAGTCACATATCCCAACCATTACTCTTCCATTTCCCCAAAGGGCCACCCAACCAAGCAAAAAAAAGGAAAATGAACTTGATAAGGAAATATTGGAAACTTTCGAAAAAGTGAAGGTTAACATTCCTTTGATTGATGTCGTGAAGAAAATTCCAAGATACACCAAGTTTCTAAAGGAGATGTGTACACACCGAAGGAGACTTCAAGGTGATGAGAAGGTGAGCTTAGGGAGGAACGTCTCAGCATTGATAGAGCCATCACTTCCCACCAAGTGCAATGATCCTAGAACATTCTCAATTTCATGCACCATAGGGGAGTATTCTTTTTCTAATTCTATGCTTGATTTGGGCGCCTCTATTAATGTGATGTCTCACTCCATTTACTTTTATTTATAGGTCGGTGAACTGAAGCCCACTAGAATAGTCGTTCAGCTAGAAAATCGAAGTACATCACACCCTTCTGGTGTGTTAGAGGATGTTCTTGTGAGAGTGAAAATTTTAATTTTTCCTGCTAATTTTTATGTGCTAAAAATGGAAGATGATAGGGTGAATGGACATGCCCCGATTATATTGGGGAGACCCTTTTTGAAAACCACCAAAACCATAATTAATGTCCATAATGGTACATTATCTATGGAATTTGGTGGTGACATAGTCCATTTCAACATCCTTGATGTCATGAAGCACCCCTCAGAAGAACATTCCTCTCTCTTAGTAAATTCAATTGATGTACTCCCTTCTCCTGAAAACACTTCTTTTCATTCCCCTGACCCTCTTTCTAATTTTTCATCCTTGATTGAAATTCTTGGTAATGAATCATGCATTGATTGTTGTAGTGGTCTAGAAAAGTGTCATGCATGTTTATTAATTGATAATTTCTTTAACACTGAGGATCCAATGACCATCAATGATACTTCTAAGCTTGTAAAAGCTCATTCCTCATTTGAGGATGATACCATTGAGCAGTTAGATGAGATTAGTGACCTCTCACTTTCACACACATTCCCATAAATCAAAAATCCACCTGAATTGGAACTGAAACAATTGCCTCAAGATTTAAAACATTCATATCTTGAGAATGGAAACAAGTTGTCTATCATCATTTCTAGTTCACTCCCTCCTAAGCATGAATTGTGACTGCTTGAACTTTTGAGGGAGTGTAAACAAGCTTTGGGATGAAAACCTGCTGACATTCCTGGTATTATCCCACCAATTTTCACACATCATATTTTATTAAATGATAAGGCTAAACCATTGAAACAAGAACAACATCGACTGAACCCAAACCTCCAAGAATTTTTGAAAAAGGAGGTAATAAAATTATTGGATGCTAGAATCATTTACCTCATCTTGGACAGCCAATAGGTTAGTTCTATTCAAGTAGTTCCTCAAAAAATTGGTCTTACAATAATCAAAAATGAAAATAATGAATTGGTTCCAACTCGTGTGCAGAATAGTTGGTGTGTCTGCATATAATATCGCCAACTAAACCAATACACTAGGAAGGACCATTTACCTTTTCCATTCATTGACCAAATGCTAGAGAGGCTAGCGGGTAAGTCTCACTACTGTTTCCTTGATGGGTATTCTAGATACTTTTATATCCATATTTCCCCTGAGGATCAAGAAAAATATGACCTTCACTTGCCCCTTTAGCACATTTTCATATAGGAGGATGCCATTTGGTCTGTGCAATGCTCCGGGTACTTTCCAGCGATGCATGGTTAGTATTTTTTCAGATTACCTATAGAATTGCATGGAAGTTTTCATGGATGATTTCACTGTGTATGGATACTCTTTTGATGAATGTTTGAGTAGTCTTGGTCCGGTCCTACATTGCTGTATTGAAAATAATCTCGTATTAAATTATTAGAAATTCCATTTCATAGTGCGACAAGGTATAGTTTTGGGACATGTCATTTCTGGGGATGGTATCCAAGTAGATAAATCAAAAGTGGATGTCATTTCTTCCTTACCATTCCCTAAAAATTTATGAGATGTGCGGTCTTTGGACCTTGCCCAAGAAAATTACACCACAACTGAAAAATAATTCATTGCCATTGTGTTTGCCTTGGACAAATTCAGGTCATACCTTTTGGGGTCCAAAGTCATTGTATTCTCAGACCATGTAGCCCTCTGGTGTCTCCTAAATAAACCGGAAGCCAAACCACGTCTCATTCACTAGATGCTCCTCCTTCAAGAATTCAATTTAGAAATTAGAGATAAAAAAGGAGCAGAGAATGTGGTGGCTGACCATATCAGTAGGATTCCCCCATCCCTGGACATTGAATCATCTCCCTGTATTCCTATAAATGACATGTTTTCGAATTAGAAATTGTACAGAGTGTAAGATGTTATTCCTTGGTATTCCAAAATTATAAATTATTTGGTAGAATATTTCATTCCTACCGATTTCAACAAAAACCAAGCCAATCGTCTAAAACATGAGTCTCATTGGTACATTTGGGATGACCCCTACCTCTGGCGCACATATAGTGATAAAGTATTTAGGCGTTGTGTTCCTGACAGTGACTTTAAGTTTGTCCTTATATTTTTCCACACTCTTTCTTGTGGGGGCCACTTTGGTCCCCAATAGACTACTCACAAAGTCCTTGATTCTGGTCTCTTTTGGGCAACACTTTTTCAGGATGCCCATGTTTTTTGTAAATCTTGTCCTCATTGTCAAAAATGGGTAATGTATCTAAAAGAAATGAAATAACACAACAACCATTTCCCTTTCATGACATTTTTGATGTTTGGGGTATTGAATTTATGGGGCCATTTCCCAATTCCTTTGGCAATTTGTACATTCTTCTGGCAGTTGATTACGTGTCAAAATGGGTAGAGGCACGAGCTACAAGGACTGATGATTCTAAGGCAGTTGTAGAATTATTGAGAACACAAATATTTTGTTCATCGAGTGTTTACTGCATATCACCCACAGACCAATGGTCAAGCCAAGGTGTCAAATAGAGAGGTAAACAAGTCTTGAAAAAATGGTTCAACCTAATAGAAAATATTGGAGTCTTAAACTTGATGATTAATTATGGGATTACCATACTACTTTTAAAACCCCAATTAGAATGTCACCTTATAGGCTTGTTTTTGGAAAGAGTTGTCACCTCCCTGTTGAGATTGAGCACCAGGCCTACTGGTCCATCAAACAATGCAATTCTAATCTTTCCGTCATAGGTTCTCAAAGGAATTTGCAGATTCATGACCTAGAGGAAATGAGAGGAGATGCATATGAGAACTCCAGGATTTATAAGGAGAAAACCAAGGCTGCCCATGACCGCCTTATCCTTCATCGTTAATTCCAAATTTTGAAGAAATTTCTCCAATACAATGCAAGGATGAAATTGCATCCCGGTAAGCTTCATTCCCGCTGGTTTGGACCATAATATTTTACTAATGTCTCTATGTTTGTTGTTGTTCTGGTTTAAAATAAAGAAACCAAGAAAACCTTCACTATCAATGGCCAGTGGTTGAAGCACTTTTATGAAGACATTCTAGAGTCCCCTATGGAGGAACTCCATGTTCTTGAAGTGACCTATGAATGACACCAACTAGGTTTTATCCTTCCTTCCCACATTCTCTTTTCTTTTTACAGTGAGGACACTGCATGTTCTATGTGTGGGGGGGATGGGTACATTCCTGGTTTAGTTAGTAATTTTAATCATTTTTTTCTTTTCTCACTTGTTGAATAGTATTATCACTTTCCCTCTTGTTTTATCCCTCTCTTTTGTGCCAGAATGTTATTTTATCATGGAAAAAGATGTCCGCTTTAAAAGAATTCCAAATCATTTTTCATTCTTGATTCGATTGTGTGGAAAATTCCATTGTTTTTGGAAAAATGTTTTTCAAATGAATGTTGATATGAAATATTTTTCTAGAATTTATACTTTCAAATAATTCTTAGGTGTTTAATGGATTTTTGAAACCCATTCCTCATTAGCACTGACCAATGTTTTAATCCCTTACCTGAGAGACATTCTAAGTCCTTTATTGCATATTTTTCCTTTTAATCACTTTCTTGAGAGTCTCAGGTCGTGTAGAGAAACTAGAACTTGCCTTGATTATATTTGAATCCATAAGATTCAAGTGTACTACATCCATGATAGAGGTCATCGTTCATTGAAAATCCCTTCGTACAATTAACCTCTATTTTTGGCCACCTAGACATTTTACGCTTATTAATCCTTAGAGAACATGAAATGCCTGTTAGGTAGCCACATTACAAGATTATTTATCCTTACCTATCCATCTCTTGTGTACATTATTGTTTTAATTTCAGAAAGTGTGGGGGAGAGGGTGTTTCCATGGGAATTATCAGGAATTAATCATTTTTATGGATTGATAGAAAGGGTGCCTACATTTTCCTTGGATAGTGGTTTCACAAGCCATATTGTATCATTATTTTACAAATTTTCCCTCTTTATCTCTAATGTAAATTATAAAAAAAATATTTTTATAAAAAAATAGAACAAAAATAAAAAAAACTAATGGAGAAAAGAGGAAGTTTATTCATTATTATTCACTGATCAGCTATAACCCACACAAATATAAAATGAGGATAGTGAGTTGGAAGTGATACAATTTGTGAGGGAATGAGTGTGTACATTCATTGTGAAAACTTTCTGAATTTTGACATGTTTTGTACTTAAGAGATTAAACACTCCTCTTCTGCCGCATATTTTTTTATACATTAAATCCTACCAACCCTTGAACCTCAGAACAACCTATTGGAAGTCTTCTTGAGTAGCATGCTAGTTTCTACCAGTAGAGAAATTAAAATCTTGGAAAGAATATGGTAAGATCACATGAACTTTGGGAAAAGATAATAACTCCACTTTTATATGTTCCTTGAGGGAAGAGGGAAAATTTCTATGTGAGGTAGGCTGCAACATGTTGCATGGGTGAACAAATGAAGTTGAACAAATTCGAATGTGAGAGAAGAAAAATGATAGGAAATTTGATTTCATAAACGAGACATGATGAATTTTATTTCAGAAGAATCTTAGAAATTTTCTCACCTTTGATTTAGGAATGAGACTTGGTTAGGATATAATAATTTTCCCAAGAGTGAAAATGTTTAGGTGTGGGGGTGTGATCGCACCATGATTCATTGTTTCATTTTCACCCTTACACCATTGTATTAAACTAAATTTGTATTGTGAATTTAAAATATAATAACAAATTTCACTTCATGTTTGATGAATTTATTTTGTTTTTATCACTGTTAAAAGGTAAATTATACTTGTTTTGATATTTTCATTGAAGGTGGAGGCGATTTGGAGGCCCTAAAGATGATCTAGAAGAAAAATGGGCCAAACTGTATGGAATCCCATGGGCATCTGTCCACTTTTTTGAGCATTACAAGTATTTCGTACATTCAAATGGGATGAATCTTTGTGGTCAACTCCAACACACCATGGGATACAACTCTTCTCAAGGAATCCAAACCCCATTCGTCCAATAAGGGGCCCATACGAACTATTATGTCCAGGGGATAGAATCTGCATGAAGTCAGAAGTTTGGTTCGGTATTTTGACAATATCTCCCAATAAAGATGTACAATGGCTACCAAATTTGACAGGGATACCTTCAAGAGGCCTTCCAACAACTCCATTCTTTTTTCCAAGTCATGATATATCTGTTTACTTGTCCAAAACTGAGACTCAAATGGTATCACCAAAACTGGGTGCTCAAAACCACTTACCATTTTGGCTATAAAAGGGCACCAAGGGAACCTCATTTTAAAGTTCGAACCAGAAGCAAAGTTAAGACATTTTGAAGTCCTAGAGGAGTCTCTTCCTTATCCTAGAAATTTTGGAGGCCCCTATACTCATAGGGGGGTTAAGAATGAAGAAGGAGTTCCACCCAAGGTTCCTCCTCCTCTTTATGTCGAGCTAAGCGGTGGGTGATCATTACGAAGGAGATACACACTTGAAAAGGGAGTTATGGAACATAATTATCTACTGTTTTGGTGTATATTGTGGTTTTAATTGTTCTTTCATATGTATCTTAAATTTTTTTGATGCATTGAATTGAAACACTTTTAATTTCATAACTGATTGGTGTGAAATTTTAAGTGTGCATCTCGTGTTGTTCCGATTGGAAAACATAATAACCCTTTTATTTCCCAAAAATTTGAGATTTCAATGTTCATTTACAAACCTTAAATCATTCTAAGGGTCTGTAACTTTACTTCATGATTTTTATGTTAATTTTTAGTTCTAATCGCATCATTTTAAGAGGCTTGTGGGTACCCATGATCTTGGTTAACCCTCAACCAAAGGATTACACTAAAACCTATTAATAAATTAAGAATGAGGAACTCTTTAAGTTCTGTAGTAACTTAGTAATGATCATTTATTTATCTCATATTTTTCACAATCCACTTGGTCTTTCAACTTTATAACTCTTTAAATAAAGTCACTTTCTTGAAACTGTTTTCAAAATCACCCCCCTCTTTTAGTATTTTATATTAAAAATACACACTCAAAACCTATCAATGCTCCTTGAGAGACAACCTAGGGTCTTACCTATACTAAAAAATATTATTTAAATCACTATCAATTTGACGTGTCACGAAAATTCATTCAGTCCACTCCCACTGATAATATCTTAATTGATGTTGAGTATGAAATAAATCCTCTAATGACTGTATGGATGTTGGGAACTCTTTGGATTTATGTCGGGGGAAGCTCTCATGTGAGAGGTGTGGGATGAAGGGTCATCCAAATAATATGTATAGAATGAATTAAAAGATGAAGGATGTGTCTATGTCAAAACCCCTTGCTCATGATGAATATGTACCTAGAAAACCATTACCCAATGAGGCTGATGTGTTGGCTTCTGAGAAATTAAATTCTCATGTGCCTAATTTTAAAGTCAAGGGGTTTATGGTGGATGAGTATCTGATGAGAGATAATATTGGACCCTATAATACTTGGGAAGACTTTTTAAATGAGGTTACATCAAATGATGGTCGTGTTATTACTTCTACTAGATTGGCTGAGGGTGGAGTTAAGACTGGTGGTCTCACTATTGTTGCTTCTCCTAGTGGGATTTCAGCCAGTAAAGGTGTTGATGGTCTTGTTATTGATGCTTATCCAAAGGATATTTACTATGCTTTGTTATACAACATGGGTGAGGTTTCATGGGTGGAGACTAGAAGTGGTCAAGACCAAGGCATTATTTCTACTTCCTATCCCGTTGATAGGGATTTTAGTGATGCCTTGAACTCCTAGAATGTTAGGCAAGGTGAGGACTCGTAATTTGTACCTGTGACTGTGGATTTCTTCAAATCTATCCAAGATGCCTGGGATAATTACAATTCATCAAAAATTGAAAATTGTGGCAACATCTTAGATGATTAAAGCAATAAAGAACAACATATGATTTTATTAGACACCACTCGATCTACTGATAGTAGTGGAGCTAAATCCTTTAAGGATGTTATCAACAATGGTAAGGGGAAGATGAGTGATATGGATCCTCCAAAAAGAAGGACATGTAAATATTATTCCAATCTTCCAAGGAATGTCTATACCAGTTCATCATATAAATCATCAAAGGTCATTCCCACTCCGGAGCAGGAAAGGTCCAAGGCAGGAATGCTAAGGATTCTCGACCAGGCTCACTCACAATCAGAATGGAAAATAGTTGATGATTCTGATTTTGGATATAGAAATGATCTTTCATTTTATGATTCTTAAACTGGTTTTCTAGACGAGGGATTTCCTCTTTGTTTGACCTCATCTGCTCTCGTGTTTTCTTTTTCTTTTCTTCAATATAAGGTCAGGAGCTTTACTTCTGGATAGACCTTCTTCAAAATGAGAGAATATTAAAAATGAATAAATAAAATTGAATAGATTACAATAATATTTAAAAATTGAATTTGTAACATTAATTATGTGAATTAAAGACACATAAAAATGAATAAAAAATGAATAAATAGATAATAATAATTATATAAATAATAAAATTATTAAAAATAAATTATATTGACTATAAAAAATATTAATAATTAAATTAAATTAAATACACACACATATATTCAGTATGAATAAATTAAAAAAATTATTAAATGATTTGATTATTTTAGTTAAAAATATGAAAAAAAACTATTAAATAATATTTAATTTTTATATATTAAAAAATGAATTTAATATAACAACATAATTAACTATAAAAACATCAAAATAGTGTTGGGGATGGAATAAACAAGCATGACACAAGACGAGTGACATGGGAAAGATGATGCAGGAATGATGCTGAAATGGTCCTTCAAGCCAGTATGATTGGCCTGTGGACCATGTAATAGGTTTCATGCCAACTGGTCCTTTGGGCTAGAATATCTATGTAATAAAGTGGCTAGTTGGGTGGGTTATATGTAATGGATCAGACCTTACATACCATTATTTTTACAAAAATATATTGTTTGAGGTGTCTGGGAGTAGTCCAGGGTGTTTTTAAGACATGTGAGTCATTCCAATGGTGAGTCATTTCAACAGTTTTCCATTTTTCAAAGTTTTCCAGTTTTTCTAGTTTTTCCCTTTTTACATCTATTTTGATGATAAATAAGTTTAATAACATAATTAATGATTTTTAAAGTCATTTCAAAATGAATCAATTGTATCTTTAATTTTCTAAAATTCTGGAAACCTTCTAAATGTTTAAAACAAGTGGTCTTGATGAGATCCGCTTTAATGAAAATTCAAAAGTGTATCTAATCCTGAACATTCAAGATCTAAAATTTCTAAATCAAATATCCTTACTTATATCTTTCAGTATGGATTTCTCTTGAGACTGGATGTCCCAAAATCCTTCTTCCTTAGAGTTAAGTAACTCAGTCACTACAGTTAGTTCATGTTTCCACAGAGAGTTTCCTATTGTATGCACGCCTTTATTTTTGGTGCAATAAGGTTGTGTTGATCATCTTTCTTCCAGGTAGTATTTCTTTTATATTTCTTGATTGTTTATCATGCATGATGGGCATATAAATGTTTATCCTTGTAGATATAGTTTATTCTAAATTAATAAAGATAATAGAATTGGTTTAAAATAAATAAAAAGGGGTAGGGGAAGGTGATGTTTGATCATACTATTTTATTGAAATTGATTGATGTTGTAAATTGTATGGGTTAATTACCCACTGAAAATCATGATTGTTAGGGATCCTTGTTTGTGCACTAGTTGGTTGTTTGTGAAATACATGCTTTTTGTGTGTTTGTTAACATCACTTATTATATAATTGGTTAACCACGTATGTTTGATTAATAAAATAGATGCCCTAGGATCATACGGTTTTTATGATAACACCCTTAATTAACAAAGTGGAATTGAATAAGATATCCCTTGATAAATCTAAAAGTATGTTGTTTTTTGTTGTGTGATATGACTTGTGTGGGGGTAGTGGATGATATATGGTTATGAAATAGGGTTGTGATGATTGTGTGGTTGTGTAGCGAGGCTTTGGTGGAAGATGGATTTGGAATTGGTTGTTGGGATTTTGTTTCACTGTACTGCTTATTGTGTTTTGAGATGTGTTAGTTACCTGGTTGGTATGGATGAAAAAAAAATCATGAACTGGAATTATTACATGATAATGATTTAATCAGCATGTTTAATAGATGAATTAATGACGATCTTTAAGTACAAATCAAACTACATGTTTAATGGTACGGGTCAGAAATGGAGAATCTGGAAAATGGATTAATGATAGTTTGAGACTGAAATATAAATTATGGATTGTGTTTTCTTGTAGTGTTATGCATTTAGAGGATACAACAAAGTGGGGAAGTCATGAGTAGGTTGGTGTTTTTTTTAAACCCATAGGTTGGGCTTGTATACTTTTTATCTATATATATGTATAAACTGTATATTCTCATGATTTATATACACACCCCACCCATGTCGAGTACTATGTGTCGACACCCATATAGTCATGAGAAGGGTTTCTTTGCCAACATCTCAGTGGTAGGATGGATGACTGACCACCCTCTCTTCCATGCTCCCTCTTCTAGGTGATAATGGCCCAGGTGTCTTCAAGTGAGTTGTGATGTGAAGACCAGGTGTCTTCAGGCGAGTTGTGATGTGTGGTCCCAGGTGTCTCCGGGATGAGTTGTGGTGTGTTGTCCCAGATGTCTTTGGGATGAGATGTGTTGTGATGGCCCAAGTGTGTGTGGGTGGGATGTGATGTGTTGTGATGGCCTAAGTGTGTGAGGGTGGGATGTGATGTGTTGTGATGTCCCGAGTGTGTACGGGCGGGATGTGATGTGTTGTGATATCTCGAGTGTGTGCGGGCGAGATGTGATGTGATATATTCGAAAGAGGTGGGAGCTCTAGGAAATTTTTCATTGGGGTGTGAGAGCACCTAATCAGTGGGAAAATGGTCCGGGGTACCCTATTATCAATTTTATTAGTGTTATACTATTTTACTTGGATGCGTTATTTGGTGAGCAAGCCTTGGTGAGGTTGGGATTAGGGTTGGTCTACCCATTAGGTTTTGTTTGGTTTTTTTTTCTCATAGGTGCATTAGTATTCTCCTTACACTTGTGCACGAGAGACTTGGGTTTTCTTACTGAGTATACCTATATACTCACCCTATATATATATATATATATATATACTATTTTCAGGTTTCTAGGAGGATTACGTGGACCATGCTAGGTGTTACTAGTCATACCCTTGGACTATTCTTGTGTTGCTTCTCTAGTTTTGTTTTTGGGTATTTTAATTTGGAGACTTGTATTTGTATTAGTTTTATTTACACATGCATTATGGGATGGTTTTTTGTTTTCTTATATATATTCCATGGAGTTTATTTTGGTTGATTTATTTTATCTCATGATCTTGTTTTCTTATAAAGGGTAATGCATCCCATATTGTGAGATTTGTACACCCTTGGTTCTAGTTGCCAACCCAGAACCAAATAGTGGTGAGAATCAAGGTTTGTTATCTCTCTCCCCTCATTGCAACATCTTTTGTGGGAGGGGTCATGATAGAGTGGTATCAGAGGTGATGGTTGAGAGATAAGATAGAGTTTAGATTCAGGCACTGTGAGGTTTACATGGGTTGGTATGGAAATAGTGTCAGTTGACCTTAGTGTGTAACATAGGTTAGGGAGATCGAATAGGACATGGTATTTTAGGCCCCCCCATGATCCAGTGCACAAAATCTGATTTTATTTAATATACAAGTGATATGAGATTGCTTACAAGGTAGAGACCTAAGTGAGGTGCATGCATCATGATGTCTTGTGTTTTTATTTGAATTGTGTTGATTGGGGAAATAAAAAATGTATAAAATGAATTAAATGGATTAAATTTAATTAAAATATATCATAATGAAAATCCATACTATAGGGATTAGGAAATCCTTGTTTCTCTTTCATCTATGGCTCTTGGTCATCATCTGCATTTGGCTCAGGCAGTGGAGGTTTAGCAAGCTGAACCATTTGATCAACATAGGGTTGATCCGACTGAGGATAATGATCAGTGGCAGAGGATGTTGCATTATTTTCAGTGGCAAGAGTTGGAAAAGTACGAGGGGAGTATTTTTGATATAGAAACAGAGATTTTGATAGAGGAGTTGGAGATTGATTTCGGTTTGATCTGATCCCTAACAAAGTATATGGTCCCTTTGGTGGTTAGTCAAATGTGAGGAGATGCATGTCAGTGGTGGACATTGTACCTTGGTGAGCAGAGGGGGGAAGATGTTTCACGGGTCGAATTTTAGAAGGATTTTTGGTAAGAGTTCCTCTCATCAACCATGAAGACTGATAAGAGGCAATATCTACTCTCCCTTTAGTAGGGGAGTATGTTTGTGCAGGAGCTTGGGATTAAGTACAAGGATATTTTTCACTTCACCCCAGATATTTTTCTAAATGAAGAGTCCCGAGCGAGGCATCTTGAGGAGGCACTCCGTTCTTTGATCTAGTATACAGATACCCCTTTTACATTTCCAACGTACCTTGAGGTTCATAAGAAGGTAGGGTTGATTGAGTGGATTCACTCATGAGGATGTTTTCTATGAGAGGGGAACCAACAAGGTTCCATAAAGAGTAGGTTGTCGATGGAAAGCCTCGGGTGTCGGGGCCTTCGAGGTTTCAACCAGCTGGGAGTCAACCTCAACAGCTTCCCTTTATATCTTCTAGTTTTTGTGACTTTTCTATGGGATTGGGGATGATTTGTTTCTTCTATGGGGTTCACATCCATCTCCAGGACCAGTGCCTAGTATATTCTTGATATTAGTTTGGATGAGCTGGATAGGTCCAGCATCAACCTCAGCAGCAGTTACTGGCAAGTCCATTCTAATAGTAGAGGCAGCAGGCTTATAGTCCAGCTAGGGTAGGTGAGGTAAGTAGAGGCTGACCTTAGGATGTTCCTTGAGCTTAGGGGTCTCGACTTTATCATGGTCATGGAGGAGACCGTTAGTAGAGAGGCGGAGAAGTTGAGCATGGTCAGTTTCATACAGTGGAGGTAACAGTACCAAATGGGCCAAAGATCGTTAGATGTACGATCAATTTATCATCTACCCTTTTTGGGCCTTGTTTGATTCTGGAGCTTCACACTACTTTATTTTACCCTCTCTAGTCCATGCTCTAGTATTATCCATAGAGAGGATTTTCATTCCTATGGTGTTGAATACGTCAATCAGAGGCCAGACCAACTTGCTTGATGTTTTTCATGGATATGCACTGATGATGGGGAAACATCAATAGTTTTTGGACCTTATCTTGCTTGAGATGAAGCCATACGATTTCATCCTTAGAATTGATTAGTCATATTCTATTCATGCTTTAATTGACTACTTTTATAGGATAATCGTGTTTTCGAACGTGGAAGGCTAGCATGAAGTTTTCATTGGAGAGAAAAGCATTCAGTTGGGAAAAAGACACATGGATCCCCTTCTTTCATTGGTGGTTGGATTTTCTATAGAATCAGTAGACATGGGGACATAGGAGGATACCAATGTTTTTAGTTAATTACTGTATTGTTTCCCTTTGGGGGTTGTTAAACTACCTCCTTGATGTGAATTTGAGTTTGGGATAGACTTGTAGCTTGGTGCTTCTCCAATTTCGATGGATCCATATCAGATGGCACCTTTTGATTTGCAGGAGTTGAGGATTTAGATAGATGATCTGATATAGAAGGGTTTTATCTAGCCTAGTGTGTTGTTGTGGGATGTTCCATTTTTGTTCGCAAAGAATGTGGAAAGTAGTCTGAGGCTGTGTATAGACTACCAGAGGTTGAATTGGGTGATGGTTAAAAACCATTACCCTATTCAAAGGATAGACGATATTTTTGAATAGATGAGAGGGGGAAGTTGGTTTTCTAAGATTGATTTGCGGTCTGGATATCAACAGTTGAGGGTGAAGGAGGGAGATATCCTGAAGACTACCTTTAGATGTATGTATGGGAACTTTGAGTTCTTGGTCATGCCTTTCGGTGTTATAAACACACCAACCATGTTCATGGGGCTTATGAACTCCGTGTTATGTGGGTTCCTATACCAATTTTTTATTGTCTTCATTGATGAAATAATGATCTATTTAAGGTCGGAGGAGGAGCATGTTGAACATATCAGAATTTTTTTGCAGGTCCTTTATCACCACCAGATCTATGTAAAGTTGTCCAAGTGCAAGTTTTGGACATGAGAGGTAAATTTACTCAAACATGTGGTGTATTAGTAGGGTTTGGCAGTTGACCCAATAAAGGTCAAAGTAGTTTTTTCTTAGGAATCACCCAAGAACGTAACCGAAGTTTGTAGATTCCTTGGTCTCATAGGCTATTATCAAAGGTTTGTGCCCAATTTATCTCAAGTTGTATCCCCATTGATAGAATTAACTAGGAAGGACCCAGATTTTTTGTTGGCTAATCAGTTCCAGTCATCATTCGATTTCCTAAAAGGGAAGTTGGTTAGTGCTCCAGTGCTTCAGCTTCAAGAGGAGGGCATGTTGTTTGAGGTTTTCTATGATGCATCCCATCTGGGATTAGGGAGTGTCATGATGTAGAAGAAGGTATTGATCTCTTATGGGTCTAGTAAGTTGTTCCTTCATGAATGTAATTATGCCACCCATGATCTAGAGCTAGTGGAAATTATGTTTTCGCTAAAATTGTGGTGACATTACCACATTGGGGGATGCTTTGTGGTCTTCACAGATCACAAGAGTTTGAGGTATGTATTTTCTCAGCATGATCTGAATCTATATAAGAGAAGGTGGATGGAGTTTCTTCATGAATATGATTTTGAGATCTCCTATACCTTAAGAAAGGGGAATGTTGTGACTAATTCATAGAGTAGAAAGTCACAAAAGGATTTTTTTTTCGGGAGTCTGTGGATTCTTGGAGAGTGATGGAGGATTTGGAAACCCTAAACTTAGATGAAATGGTGGATAGTGGTATAGGATATTTGTTTTAGATGATGGTTCAGTCTTCTTTTATGCAGCAAGTGGAGGAGTCTCAATGGGGATACTCATAGGTAGAGTTGATGTGTGATCATGTTGGCCATGGTGATGATTTGGAGGGATGGTCAAAGGATGGTCAGAACCAGATTATGTTTAATGGGAGGATTTTTTTTTGGTATCAATGCACAAGGGAGTTATTTGTGATTTCCATAGCTCACCTTTGGCAGTATACCCGGGGATTTATAATATGTAACAAGGCTTGAGGCTACAATTTTGGTGGCTCGGGATAAAGCATGCAATGGCAGAGTTTGTGTCAATGTTCTTTGTTTTCTAGCAGTTAAAGGTATATCATCATGTTCTTGGTGGTTTTTTTCAAACCTTATATGTCTCCTAATGGAAATGGGATGAAATATCAATGGATTTCATCATAGGGTTACCCAAAAATTAGGTAGATTATGATACTATTTAGGTGATCATAGACCAATTTATGAAATCATCCCACTTCATAGTGATCAAGGAGTAGGGCATAGTGGATGCTTGTATAAGTGGTACATGGATGAGGTGGTGAGGTTTCATAGAGTTTTAAGGTCTATTGTCTCATATCGAGATGTTTGTTTTACCTCATGAGTCTAGAGGATATTGCAACATGATTTTGGCACTCAGTTGCGACTCAACAATTCTTTCCACCCTTAGATATATAGACAGATGGAATGGACTATCCAGACGCTAGAGGATATATTGTGGGCATGTGTATTGGACTTCGTCAGATCATGGTCACAACACCTACCCTTGGTCAAGTTTTCTTATAATAATAGTTATCACTCTTCCATGAGCATGGATCTATTTGAGGATTTATATGGATGATCGTGTCATTCGCCATTGTGTTGGATGGAGGTTAGGGAGGTAGCAGTTCTTAGTCTGGAGGTGGTGTAGAGCACAATAGAGAAGGTTTGGTTGGTTTGAGATAGGATGAAAGCAGCACAAGACTAACATAAGACTTATGTCGATCACAATAGGATGTCCCTAGAGTTCAAGGATAGAGACCATGTGTTCTTGAAGGTTTCCCCTCAATGTGGGAAGCAGAGATTTAGGAAGGGGAGTAAGCTCTCACCCTGGTTTTTTGGACCTTTTGAGGTGTTGGGTTAAGTTGGTGAGGTATCATATCATTTGGAATTTCCACCACATTTGGGAAGGATCCATGATTCCTTCCACATCTCTCAACTTCATTGATATCTTCACAATGACTCCCATGTCATTGACTAGGGAGATTTTGATATTGAAGATGATGCAACCTTCATGGAGAATCTAGTGGAGATCCAAGACCATTAAGAGAAGGTGTTGTGAGGAAGAACCATTTTCCAAGTTCAGGTGTTATGGAGGCATGGTGGATTAAAGGAGAGTACTTAGGAGCACGAGGTGTAGATTTGAGCCCAATACCTGGAGTTGTTTTGACTTTTCACTTCTCTTTATTTTCTTTATGATATATTATTTGGACCTTGGTGTTTTATAAGATATGTTGTTTTTCCCATTAATGTTGTGTGCGTTGTGTGGTGTGTGATGATGTTCTGACATGATATAAAGGGAAGAACTGATTCATAATCAAGATACATTTTACTATTATGTGATTAAACCCATGCGGGTGAGTCAACTCCGCCTAGAGCAGATAATATCTCAACATAAAGGATGGAATTCCCTTATTCCTATGTTCAGGGAAGTATGTTTTGTTCAATTGTTGTGGATATTTGGGATAGAAAGTTTGGTTGATGGTAGTGTTTTAGGTGTGATTATATCCTTGATAGGTATCTTGAGAGATGGTTGTTTGGACTTTTTCTCTCCTTCCTTCTGGGTTGCTTTTAAATTCTTAAGGGCGGGAATAGTTTGAGATGTATCTGATGTAATGAAATGAACCTTCCAGCCCATTACTTTGCCAAAAATATATTGTTTGAGGTGTCTAGGGGTAGTCTGAGGCTTTTTTGGGGCATGTGATTCATGCTAATGGTTATTCATTTCAACAGTTCACTATTTTTATAGAATTTTCTAGTTTTTCTAGTTTTTCCCTTTTTATGTCTGTTTTGATGAGAAATGAGTTTAATAACATAATTAATGATTTTTAAAGCCATTTCAAAATGGATTAATTATTTATTTAATGTTATAAAAGTATGGAAACCTTCTAAATGTTTAAAATGCATGGTCTTGATGAGATCCTCTTTAATTGCAATTCAAAACTATATCTAATCCCGGACGTTCAGGATATAAACTTTCTAAAGAAAATATCCTTCCTTATCTCTTTCAGTCTATCTTTATCTTGAGACTGTACATCCCAAAATCCTTCTTCCTTGGAGTCAAGTAACATGGTCACTGTAGTTAGTTCATTTCTTACCCAAAGAGTTTCTTGTTGTACACGCACATATGTTTTTTGTGCAACAAGTCCGTGTTGATCATATTTCTTCCAGGTTGGATTTCCTTCATCTTTCTTAATTGTGTATCATGAGGTATGGGTATATAAATGTTTATACTTGTGGAGATAGTTGATTCAGGATTAATAAAGATAATAGAATTGGTCTAAAATAAATACAAAAGGGCAGGGGAAGGTGATGTTTGATCTTACTATTTTATTGAAATTGATTGATGTTGTAAATCGTATGGGCTAATTGCCCACTGAAAATTGTGGTCGTTTAAGGTACTTGTTTGTGAACTAGTTGATGGTTTGTGGAATAAATTCTTGTTGTGTGGCTGTTTAAATCACTTATTATGTAATTGGTTAACCATATATGTTCAGTTAATAAAATGGATGCCCTGGGATCATACAGTTTCTGTGTTAACACCCTTAATTAACAAAGTGAAATTGAATAATAGATCCCTTTCTAAATATGAAAGTATGTTGTGTTGTGGTGTGTGATATGACTTGTGTGGGGGTAGTGGATGAGATATGGTTTTGCAGTGGGGCTGCAATGGTTGTGTAGTGGGGTTTCAATGGAATATGGATTTGGACTTGGTTATTGGGCTTTTGTTTCACTGTACTACTTATTGTGTTTTTTGATGTGTTAGTTACCCGGTTATTATGGGTGGAGAAATGAATAATAATTATAAAGAGGAATTATTACATGATAATTATTTAAATGACATGTTTAATGGATGAATTGATGATGGGATTTAAGTACAAATAAAACTACATGTTTAATGGAATAGGTTGGAAATGGAGAATTGGGAAAACGGATTAATGATAGTTTGAGACTAAAATATAAATTATGGATTGTGTTTTTCTTGTATGGTGCTATGCATTTAGAGGAGGCAGCGAAGTGGGGAATTCATGAGTAGGATGGTGTTTTTTTGCAAACTGATGGGTCGAGATTGTGTGCTTTTTCTCTATATATATGCATACACTATATATTCTCGTGATTTATATACGCACCCCACCCATGTCGAGCACTATGAATCGACACCCGTATAGTCACGCAGGGGGTGTCTTTCCCAACATCCTGGTGGGAGGATAGATGGTTGTTCACCCACTCTTCTCTGCTCCCTCCTCCATGTGATAATGTCCCAGGTGCCTTCGGGTGAGTTCTGATGTGTGGCCCAGGTGTCTTCGAGTGAGTTGTGATGTCTGGTCCCAGGTATCTTCAGGATGAGTTGCAATGTGTTGTCCCAGGTATCTTTGGGATGAGATGAGTTGTGATGGACTAGGTGTGTGTGGGAGGGATGTGATATGATATATTCAGAAGATATGGGAGTGCCATGACATTTTCTGTTGGTGTGTGAGAGTGGATAATCATTGGGAAAGTGGTGTGGGGTACCCTATTATCAATGTTATTAGTATTATACTATTTTACTTGGATGTGTTATTTGGTGAGCGAGCCTTGGTGAGCTTGGAGTTATGGTTAGTCTACCTATTAGGTGTTATTTGGTTCTATTGTTTTCTCATGGGTTCATTAGTATGCTCCTTCCAGTTATGCATGAGAGACTTGGGTTTTCCTACTGAGTATACATGTATGCTCACCCTATGTATATAAAAATTGTTTTCAGGTTTCCAGGAGGATTATGTAGACAGTGTTAGGCATTACTAGTTGTACCCTTGGACAGTTGTTGTGTTGCTACTCTAGTTTTTTTTGGTATTTTACTTTGGAAACTTTTATTTATATTAGTTTTATTTACACATTCATTATGGGATGGTTTTTGGTTTTCTTATATATATTTCATGGAGTTGATTTTGGTTGATCCATTCTATCTCCCGATCTTGTTTTCTTATAAAGGGTAATGTCTTTCATATTGTGAGATTTGTACACCCTTGGTGTTAGTCGCCAACCCAAGGCCTATTGGAGGCAGGACTCGGGGATCATTATCTTTCTCCCCTCATTGTGACATCTTTGATGGGAGGGGTCCATGCCATTATCCCTTGGGGGCTATGACCTGCATTTCCAACCCATGTGTGTGCGTTGAGTTTATGTGTTTGAATATCATTGTACCCTCGATGGCCTAATATATATATATATATATCATTATTAAATTTTATGATTTTTAATAATAATCAAGAATATTATTATTTAGTTAAGCATAAAGATATTTAAAATGTATAAATAACTATCAAAATTGAATATATTACAAAAATATTAAATGAAAATGTATTAAAAATGAATGAATATTAGAAATGAATAAATTATAGAAAATGGTAAAAATGAATAAATATTCAAAATGAATAAATAATATTAAATAAATAAACATATATACATGTACAAACATGCATACACATATGCATACATATACAACTACATACACATACACGTACACATATATACATACACATACACATACACGTACACATGTATCTATATATACATACACATACATACAATTACATATACGTGCATGCACATACATACATATACATATGCATATACACACATACTACATACATACACATACACATACACATACACATACACATGCACATACACATACACGTATACTCATACATACACATAGACATACATGTACACATACATACACATACACATACATATACACATACATACACACACACACACACACACATAGACACACACATACACATAGACATGCATATGTACAAATACATGTACATACACGTACACATATATACATATACAAACACATATACATACACATACGGGTACACATACACATACGCATGCATATGCATATACATATACATACACATATACATACACATAGACATACATGTACACATACATATACATACACATATACACATACGCATACACATACAGACACATTCACATACACATACTCATACACATACACATATACATACACATACACATACACATACACATACACACATACATACGCATAGACATACATATGTACACATTCATGTACATCCATGTTCATATATATATACACACATACATACATATACACATACATATACATACACATACATATACACATACACATACATACACATACATGTATATACATACACATAAACATACACATACACACTTGTATACACATACAGATTCATATAATTACATACACACATATGCACATATGCATATGCATACATACATACAATACACGTACATATAAACATACATGCACACAAAACACACACACACACAACACATGCATATACAGACAACACATACATACAGGTGCACATACAGACATACACATGCATCCACATACATACACATGCATACATATACATACAAATATATGTACATATATTTTAAATTATTTGATATGAATATAAATATATAAATTCAAATATGAATCACATATTTAAATAAATATAATCATTTATATATTTATATAATTGTTTAATAAAATATTAATATGTCATATTTATATTAATTAGATTCACATTTTTTAATTAATGTATATAAATATACTATTAAACATTTTTATTGACTAATATGAATTTGATAATTTTTTATATATAGAATTATAATAATTTTTTATTAAAAGTTATATAAATCATATTTATATATTATATTTACATATATATATATATATATACTCATTTTAAAATAAATAATATTTTAAAATATATAAATATGTGTATATGAATTAAATTATTCACTATGACCTTCAATAGTGCTCTTTTCACACTATTAAAGGTGGATATTTTATCAATGCTAAAAAAGCACTGACAAATGGTACCATTTTATCCGTGCTTTTTTTAGTGATGATAAAAGTTACCTTTATCAACATTTTTTACTAGTTTTGATAAAAGTTTCCCCTTTATCATCACTTTTCATTTAGTGTTGATAAAAGTTAACGTTGAATATTATACAATCTATAGTAGTGATATGAATATATAAATTTATGTGTATATTTATATTAATATAGAGAGAGATCATATTAATAGTATCACACATATAATTGTATTATATAGTAATAAAAATAAATGTTATTTGTATAAAATAATATATTCATATATACATATAAACATATGAACACAAAAGTTAAAATGTTATAATAATAAGTTAATAATGATTGAATAAATGATTATTAATATATATCTAAGTATATTTATATTAAGTTATACATATTTTTGTTGATTTATATATTAATATATATATATATATATAAAATAACAAATATATTAATATATAATAACATATGATAACATGTCTATATACAATATATAATAACATATATATTATTTATATATAAATATATATTAATTTATACCAACATATATAAATAATAACATATAATATCATATATTTTAATTTATATATAAATATAAAATGACATATATTAACAAATATATATGTAATATATAATAACATATATGTTAATATATAATAGAAAATATATTAATTTACATATTAATCTATATATCATATTACACACACACACACATATATATATATGAATTTATAAGTATACACACACACAAATAAATTAACACATACATAAATCATATATATATATAACTATAATTACACTAATTTATATATATACATATAATATATGTATGTATATATATTTATATATATTTATATATAAATATATATTAGATTTTATTTATATATTGATATATTAACATATGTATAAATATAGTGTTGAAGTTCCCTTAAGATCAATGTATGAGATCACTGAGAGGGGTAGGAGTGAATCAGTGATCACTTTATCTTTTATAAGAAATTTTCTCAACTTCATAAGGAAAATTCCTTAACCTCTGAAAACCTATTAGAGTTGTGATCCACTAAAATATAAATCTTAACATCACCTTTCATATGTAATAAATACAGAGAGGGAAACACGTGATATTTACAAGTTTTGGTGTAAAGACCCACTCCTTGTCAAGTTGGTTATCATCCCTAACATGGATTATTTTAATGAATTCTTTTTAGAATATAAATGTGTACGCATAAATTGGTCATACACCCCGGTATTCAACCTCCGAACAAACCTGGTTCTACCCCCCCCCCCCAACAATCAGCTCTTCTTCCATAGTAGGTTATACTCCTCAACTGTCATTTTCATATCCACTGGAGTCACAGTTGGTTATACCCCCATCCAACAAGCCTTTCTAGAGACTGGTTATACCCCTTAGTTACAATATTTTTTTCCTTCTTCTTTTTTTATATACTTCAGTAAGTTCTTCACTTCCTCCATAAGCAAGTTGGATCAACTTCACCTGTGTATAATTATTCAAAATCTTAAACAATCCTATTAATATTCTATTGGTCTTGAAACGTCCTCCTAATCTTTGGTTGACCTTTATATGCTAAATATGGGTTTTTCTGAACTTCACTAAAAAAACTCACTCAATAAATGTTCATCTGATTTCTCCATCTGGTTTGTCACTGTCTGATGGCTCCATCTGGTTTGCCTTCATCTGATGGCTTCATCTTTTTTTTTTATATATGATTCTCCTTAGTGTTCTTCAATACCGAATTCTATTTTTGTAGTTACTTCATATGATTAAATCATAAGATGAATCTTTATATGATGAAGTAAGTCTTTCCCTATTCACTTCCTACTTCAACTGAGTAGCAACTCAATCGGAAACACCCCACTTATTCTCTATCTGATGAAACTCTAATTGAAGTTCCTTCATTTGATGGATCTTTATCAGGTCTTCTCAACTTCAACCTGATTATTTGGAAACTCATCTTGTCACAAAAACTCAAATTGTTAGCTTTTGTATGTGTGAACAATGTTTCAAGTACATTTTTACTTTTTTCACCCCCTTTATATAGGTTCACCTTTCAAGAGTTTTGGTGGAAACTTGAATTTATTTTCCACTCATTCAAATTCCAATTTTTAATATCCCTATAATTTTAATTTCATTGGAATGATTCTTATCACTTCTAGAATATTCATGAAGCTTCTTTAATTCTCCATCATCTTCACCCTTATTCTAATTTCCTCAAAATTGATGTTAAGGAACTTTGGAAAACTTACTTAACCTCAAAAAGATATCAAATATTGAACTAATAACTTCGACATCGATATATTTAAGGACTTTACAAAGTGTATATAGAGATACTTAGAATTTATTTATCTTGTGTTTTTCTATTTGAACATATTTTTTCAATAGTACATCCTCAATATTCTACATCTGATGAACTCACAAACATTCAACATCTTATGCACCTTAAACTGGTTCACCTTTGTTAGGAAACTTCCAATTATTAATGATCAGTATACCTTAGTTTGGTTTATATTTATACACAACTTCTATCTGATGATAGTTTGTTTGATCCCATTGAACATAATATCACACTAGATACACCATTTTCTGGTTGGAGAACCGTAAAAATTCTCAATTAGATATCTATAGAAAATCTCCATCAAATAGAAGTTTGTCTGGTGATTTTGTTAGATCACCAAAATTCACTTCTCCATCACTTTGTTTGGATTATCTTTGTTAGATCACCCTTTCTCAGCTTTTCTTTGATTGATGTTCTTCACAAACATTCTATGTCTGATGGACTTCATCCAATGAATTTCCTTCAGCACCATTTTTCATAACTTCTAAATTTCATGAAACTATATTAACTTTTCTCCATATGATCATGTATATCTAGAATTATCTATCGGATCATTCTATATAAGAAATTTTTATAAACCTTCTATCTAAAAAACTTCAATCATTGAATTTTTTTTACTAAATTGTTGTCACTTCAAAAAACTTTTATTCTAGGAAACATATCTATCTCAAAATTTTGTCTTTGACTTTTGAATTCTCCCCATTTGTATTTATTTTGAAACTTTGTATGTCTTTCTCATTCTTTTCAATCACACAAACACAATAAAAAACACTCTTCCTGATCATGTTTTTCTAGACAGGTTTGTCTGATGACTTTGCTAATCCGATTCACATTGTGAAACTTTGTACAAATAGTCTATCTGATTTCATCCCTACTTTACACAAATGTTCATCTGGTGACTCAACTTATGAAAACATCTACACTACTTTTCCCTTTGTACAAAATTCAAAAAATCTGCACTATCAACAACTTTTCTTACAATCACTCCATTCAGAAAGTTTTTCATATGAAGTTTGTTTGATCTTTTACATTTGAAACAATGTATTTAAAAACTTCACAGTTTTTACATTTCACATTTGAACAAACTTTTCTTGGATCATGACTTTTTCATGATTTTTAAGAACTTTGAATAATATCATAGCATTATATGATTTGATAATGAACTTTATTACATTCCTTCATAAGCAAATTTATTACAACTACTTTGTCCGGAAAGTGTGTCTAGAGATCTATCTTCCTTAAGAAACTATCTTATGCCACTTTCTTAAGAAAATATATTCTCGCAAAGTTTACCAAATTTCTCCAAAAACTTTCACAACTAACACATATTTATATATTTACAAAAAATGAAACCAAACACACTTTGGGCCTAAAAATATCACCCTCTATGTTTGTTTTCAACACCCATACAAAACTTGAAATATCTTCACTATCAATATGTGTACTCAACTATTTCTCACCATTTGATGTTTACATATTCTTTCCCCCTTCTTTTCTTCTACCTCATATTTACAATAAAATTTAAAGGGTTTATCCATGATTAACTTTTTTATTTTTAGAATCTTAAAAAATTTCTTCTAGAAAAAAATAGTATCATGTGAGTTTCTTAATAAATATCCATTAATTAAACAACTCTAAGTCTATGTGGGTGAAACTGGTGTAAAAAATAAGAGTGAATAATAAAGGTGGTCGATGTTGTCCATAACACAACTTTCATGTAATATTTTACTCATGATTCTTACAATATCTTTGTATTAGGGGAAAACAAAAAATGATTTGTTAAGAGAAATCCTACACACATCTTAACAAACATATAAAAATATTTCAAGTGTAAAAACACAAATTTCCCTAACACCTCAATTTTCTTAACATCTTTACTTTCTTCTTTAAGGAAAGTAAGATACTCATACCTAAGTTTCAGATTTTCTCCACCTCAAAGGTATCATTCCATTTCTAATCATGGTTGAAAAAGTTCCATGATGTACATTTTTCCTTGCTGTAAAACTTTTATACCACTCACCCAGCTTCCTAACTTTTCCTTCAATTCCCTAAAAGTTAGTACAAATAAAAAATTATATTGGAAATGAAGAGGAACCTCAATAGTTCCTTAGAAACAATGCTTGAACTGAGAATCTTCACTCAGTCTTGATTTATTATTATTCTTCTTGGATTTAGAATTGGATGTACTTTATTTCTTTTAATCATTATTCTCATATTTAGAAATGAATTTCTTATCATTTGTATAATCTTGGGATGAAGATTTTAACTTTTATTTAGCTTTAGTAACATATTTATTACCTTTAGTTTGTAAAATCCTTATCATGCTTTCTTCTAGGGATAGTAAAATTGCCATACAAGTTTTAGTAACATGACTATATTTCTCAAATCTCTTGAATTTATTCTGAATTTTCAAATCACTATATGTTGATAACTTTTTATCAACTTTGTTTTCATTTTCATAAACTTTTTCTTCCCTTTTTATTCAGCATACTTTTGTGCTTCCTCCAACTTTCTAATCATGGTCATTTTCTCTGGACAAATAACTATTCACTCTTTCCTTCCCTACTCAAATTTCTTAAAATTCTTTTCTTGATCAAATTTAAAAATTGTCTCAACTTTTTTAAACTTTTCATTTTTCACTTTTGAGACTTCAACATTCTTTAATTTCTAAACTTTCTTATCTTCCTCAACTTGACTTTTTGGAAAGTTTATTCTTCTCTGGTCATTGTATCTCCCCTTTGATTTATACATGTTTCTTGGTGGATACATGTATACCAGCATGAATAAGATATATTCCCAAAAATTCCACAACTACAGTAGTGACCTCTGAATCTTGATCTTTTAGACTGATAATAAAATTTCTCTGAACTTTTTTGTTGTAGTCTTTTTAAAAACTTTGTGAAACTTTGTTCAGGGAGATAATTTCTTGATGAATTCCACTCTTTATTGTTGTAAGATGGTTTTAAAAAATATTAGCTTCTATACCATCAGAGTTAGTATAAATAGATGTACATTTTTTAGGAAAATAAACAACCCAATTCTATAAACCTTTCTTTTCACCATCTTTAGAAGTTTCACATTTTACCTTAACTGATTTGGTAAAGTCTTCTATCATCTTTCTTAACTCACTTTATGTTGTAAGAAACATTGATTGTGTTTTTAATAACTCTTATTATTTTTCATCCAATATTTATTTAAGAACATTTATAATATTCTCAAGTTTTACTATCTTCAACTAGTTCTACTTATTTTCTTTAATAATTTTAGTTTCTACTATGTTGAGATTCTCATCACTGACTGATTTTTCTTGATAAACCGTCAGCTTCCTTTCTAGATTATAAACTTTTATTTTATGATCCCTAATAACATTGAGGTTTATATCCTATTTTATTTTCTTACCATTCTCAAAACTTATTTCCTTAATATCTTTCTCTAAATTCTTTATTTCCTTCTTGAGTTGTGCATTTTCCTTAAGTGTTGATTCCAAATTTTCTTTTAGAATTCACTCGATTTATATTCTCTCTTCACTGTCATCATCTCTAATTGATGAGGCACTTCCTTTTCTAAATTTATCAAAGAAATTTATATGATGATCAAATTCATTGTTTGATAAAGATTCATCCTTCTCTCTTATACTCAAAAAAAAATCTCTTTGTTGTATGGAAAATTTTTCATATTTTTCTTCCACTTTTGTTTTATAGAATTTCTTATATTATTCTTTTAACTCAGATTCTTTGTACTTATTATTAGTAAAATCTCCTACAAAATTTTATTTGTTATCACAATTACAACATTTAAGATAATATTTACGTTTTCCTTTCCAATTTCCCTTGTTGAATCTTTTGGAAAGAAGATAAACAATTGTGTTGAAATCTTCTGCATCTTCCTATGCCTTTGAATCACTTAATTCTTCTTAAACTTCCTTATATCTATTTTTACCTTTTAAAAAATATTTTAAGGAAATTTAATTCTCAACCTTTATCTTGAAAACTACTATTTTCCTCATCTCACATGCCACGAGAGTATTCTGAAATTTATCCAGAGATAAATTTTCAAGATATTCTAAAGCTGATACTTTGACATCAATTTTTTATGGAAATTTTATCATATATTTTTTAACAATAGTAAAATCTTCTAGCCTCTCACAAAAACTTATTATATTTCTGAAGATCTCATCAACTTTTGTAAATTATTTATCAATACTTTCTTCATCAGTCATCTTATCATCTTCAAATCTGCTTCTCCATATTTATAACTTAGCTTCCTTAACTTTCTCATTTCCTTCATAACTACTTCTCAAATTATTCCACGTTTTCTTAGTTGTTGTAAACCCCATATTATTTTTATAAACATATTCTCTAAGATCCAACAATATGGAATTATGATCTTTTCCATAATTCTCAACATTTTTCTTAGCAACGGATGTCATATAACCTTCAAAGGGAGGAAATCCCATGGTTGAAAAATATCTAACTTCAAGTCCAAGAGATTAAATATAGGGAAACTTCTTATTCTTCTAACTGTGACAGTTTCTTCCATCAAAAAAAGGAACACCCCTATTGTTCGCTGAATTGAAATTCTCTATCCTCAATAGTGGTATCTTTCAGAGGGAACCTACCTTTAATACTAATTGAATTTCTCTTAAGATAAATGTACGAGATCACTGAAAGAATATGGGTGAATTAGTGATCACTTTTTCTTTTATAATAAATCTTATCAACTTCATAAAGAAACTTTCTTAACCAATGAAAACCTGTTAGAGTTACGATCCACTCAAATATAAATCTCAACCTCAAATTTTTTATGAAAAAAATATAAATAGAGGGAAACACACTATATTTATAAGGTTCAATACAAATACCTACTCAATGCCATGTTGATTACCCCCCCCCCCCCCAACATGAATTATTTACTAACTTCTTTCTAGAATATAAAGGCACAAGAAACAATGAGTTATACACCCTAGTACTCGGCCTCTAGATAACCCCGATTTGACCCCCAGTAATCAACTCTTTTTATAGAGTTGGTTATACCCCCCAACTGTCCTTTTCATATCCACTAAAGTCATAAATAGTTATACCCTCACCTAACAAGCCTTTTTAGAAACTGGTTATGCCCCCCATCTATAAAATTGTTTTCCTTCTTCTTTTTTGATCCACTTTAGAAAGTTTATCGCTTCCTCCACAAGCTAGATGGGTCAAATTTACCTATATACAATTCTTCAAGAACTTCAATGACCCTCTTAAGTGTTTGTTGGTCTCAAATATTCCTCTTGGTTTTTCTAGACCTGGATATGCTCAATATAAGTTTTTTTTTGAAATTCACTGAAAAACTCCCTCATAAAATGTTTATCTAATTGATCCTTCTAGTTTTCCTTTATAAGATGCCTTTATCTAATGGCTCCATCTATTTTTCCTCTGTCTAATTATCCTCAGCATGCTTTAATATCGACTGTTTCATTCAAAGTTACTTTATCTGATTAATGTATCCAATGAATCTACATCTAATGAAGAAATTTCTTCCCTATTCACTTCTTACTTCGACTGAGTAGAAACTCAATCAGAAACACACCAATTCTTCTTCATCTGATGGAACTTAGATGGAGGTTCCTTCATCTGATGAATCTTTTTTCGGCCTTATTAACTTCAACTTGATTAGTTGGAAACTCAACCTGTCACAAAAACTCCAGAATGTCATCTTTTGTACACATAAAGAGTGTTTCAAGTACATTTGTACTTTTTCACCCCCTTTATATAGGTGTGCATTTCAGGAGTTTGTGTGGGAACTCAAATGTATTTCCTACTCATCCAAATTCCAATTTTGAATATCCTACTCATTTTAATTTCACTGGAATGCTTCTTATTACTTCTAGAATATCCATAAAGCTTCTTAATATCTATAGCTATTAGATTTGGTTCCCTAGAACCAAATTTTGTGAATTTTATGATAACATGTATTCATTTTATTGAATATTAATAAAATATTTATCACATCATGATTGTTCTTCAGTATAACATAGTATGTGATAATGTCCTAAGAGTAACTGTTATACCAAAAGGTCATAGCAGTTACCCACTTTAATGAAAACCTAGAAGTATCACGATAATATTCTTAAATATATGTTCTATAGCCGGATGATATAATTTTAGTGACATAAATTTTACAAGCTATCGGGGGTGGAGACTCATAGGACTTTGAGGCACATTCTCTTAGTGTATACCCTTGGTTATATCCAGTGTAGGATATTATGAGAACGCGACCCTCCAGTAGGAAGTACACATTTATACGTGTCATTGGATATTCCTATCTGAAAACATGTGTATTTATCCTTAAACTTTAATATTATTATTAATGAGTGTTATAAGTTATGTACTTTGATGTATTTATGAAAATTGTGATGACATATGTTCATGAAAAGGTAGGATATGTTGGGTGCATCATGAGTAATATTTCATTAATGAATAATGCGAGAAGGAATTTTTCCTTTATGTTATTTAATGGAAGTTATATCTCATGCATTTTGATGAAAATGATATATCATAAATCAATCCATAGACATGGTGTTCTATAGGTAAGTTTGATTTCTAGAAATTCAAATAAAGAGACATCAAGCACATAGGTTGATGGCACCAACATGCAACCTGCTTTATTAGTGATATCATGATAAAGGGATTATATTACAAAGTAAACATTCATATGTGGTATTATGTTATAGTTGTATTAAATTATTTATCTATGGGTGTTTTGGCATGTTACTAGACGCTAACCTTGGACTTTATCCTACTTCACCTAATGCCAATGAGAAAGAGGCATAGAGGGTCACACACTAAATGTATCCATAATATCAATTAAACAATATATTATTATTTATTATTTAACAACTTGAATAAATATTATTTCTACATGTGGTTTAATAATTATTCATATTTTCTTTATTTCATATATTTTTGTCACCAGTTATTCAAGAGAATGTTATATGAGTGGAATATTTAATAAATATTTATTTGTTATTTAGTAGATATAATATTTATTTATTTATTGGTGAATAATGCAGTGATATTTATATATTCAATAGACAATAATTATTTAATGCCTGATAAATATTATTGATGAATGGCATACCTAGTTTATAGGTTTGGTGATAAATAATATATATTGAATATTATTTGATTAAATGATGTTTAATTTAATTCAAAAGTTTAGCATGTGTCAAGAAATAATAATAATAATAATAATATTATTATTATATACATGGGGTTGCACAAAGATTAAATAAATAATAAATGTCACTTGTACAATTATTTATTTCTAACCCTAGTAGTATATAAACTCAATTATATTATTTTTCAAGTCGAAGCAATTCATTTTATTTTTTTGTGCACAATGAAATCCAGAGAATCCTCTTGAAGCCCTAGATAACTCCCTTCTACAAGAACGTTCCCAAGAATGGTGAGAGATCTTCCTCCAAATTACACTTTTGAGTCAAGAGAGATCAAATAGAATCATTTGGAAGTGATTCTTGGGGTGATCAAAGGTGAATGACACGAGCTATAGGATCTGTTGTGCTAGCACTTGAAGATTCCTATGGCAATGTTCAGAGATCTGTGAAACACGTGTGGATCACTACTAAAGAGAATCTATTTTGATTACTATAATTCAATGATGGTATGACATATATCCATTTTTAGATCAATCAACTAAGAAATAATTTCTCATAAGGTAATTCTTTAATTGCTTAAATTAATTATAAACAATATGTGAAAATCTCACGCTTTGGTTCTAGTGATTATCTATTGTATGTATTCATTGATTAAATTTCATTGATAATGGTATTTATCATCATGTAAATCTCACATTAATCATCAATCATAAAAAAAGAAAATTTGGGCATGACCCATCACATGCTTCTATAGCGCTCGAAACCTTCAAGTGGTATCAAAGAGGTCACATAATTATTTATAATTATTTAAATATTATTGAATGATTTGTGCAATTATTATTAGTTTTCAATTCCTATTTAATCGTTATTTAATGAAAATTGAGAGATCTGTTTTCTTCCTCTTCTTTTCTCATAAATATAATCAAATCGATTAATTTTATGAACAAAATAAATTCAAATATCTCATCCAGAGGTGCTGAGGAATCTGGAAGGATAACATAAGAGTACACACCATGTAACCCAGAGATCCAAATCATGTTCTATTGTTTCATGCACTAATAATTAATTCAAGTCATTTGAATTTATTACATATAGTGAATTTAAGTATACATCGTGTGTTGACCAGGCCATCATGGCGCATGGTCATCTGAAGTACATGCCATGTAACTTCAGTACAGGACATGTAGTCCCTTAGTCACAGACAAGACGTGTATTCTCTTAGATGGCTTACATGACTGGTGGTCATGTAACTCAGAGACCACACACTATATAGCCCATTTACACACCATGTACTCCAATATTTTTCATGTCGTGGTTACACGCTAAGTCCCTAGGCGTGTGTCGTGAATAGATTGTGAGAAAATATACACGTTGTGTAGTTCCAATGTACACACTGTGTACTTTTACCAAATTATGAAGAATTAAAATTAATTTATTATACTATAAAAACCTTATCATCACGTGCTTGTGTGTGGTCATTAAGTTGATAGGATATTCCATGTGATGATTTTTAATATATATAAATGTCTAGTTAATTTATGTGTAATGTTCGTATCTATATATCATGTATAAGTCATATTAAAGTTATTACTTTATGTTCATTTAAGAATAACATGTGACGTAAATACCATTTGTTATGTGTGTTCATTAAGTTGATAGTACACACCATGAAATTACATGATAATTCATGCATGCCACATGTCTCAAGAGTAAACACTATACAAGTAAAATGCATGTTGGGTAGTTTGGACGGGTACTCACTATGTTTCCTCCATGGTATATTTTTTAATATACATATTAAATTTTAAATAAATTTATTTAATTTGTTTAAAATTATGATGGATGAGAATTTCAAATAAATCCGAATGAGAATTAAGATAAAAGCATTAATTGATTAAAGAAGATAATTAATTAATTCTAGCACGATTTATCTTAAATATGAACAATTAGAATTGAATGTTAATTTCATTAAATTCATAATTTTTTGCATGCATGTGGATGATCATGATCCTAGACCATACCTTTACATGAGATTAGTTTCATTTAATTTATTATTAAATTAAATTGTTGACATGTGTGCCATCTCTCCTCTCATTATGTAAGGGTATGTATACCCATGGTTTCTTTTATGTAAGCCCATTAACAAATCCTTTGGTTCCCCTTACCTACATGTGAGTAAAAAAATATGCAATGGATGGAGCTCCAAAGCTAAATGAGATGGTTCAAGTTTGGATCCAAGGTAAAACCAATCCAAGAGATATACATAGGTGGACAGATGGAAAGCTGTAACATGAACCTTAATTGGTTCTAGGTGTTTTCCCCTAGGTTGACGGTTAGTTTGTCATCCTATAGATAAAATAACCATTAGTAAAATACCATGGTCATACCAATTTATTATTTTATTTCCGTAAAGTTTCATGGTTATTTTTATGGGTGTTTTATCACGGTCACATGAATTAATGAATTAACAATTATGAAATACATAACTAAAATATATTGTCTTATGCGTAAATATTATCTAAGGCATGGTTAATCACTTAATTAGATCCACTTAATATTAAAAATCATGTAATAAAGATAATAATTTGAAATTTACACATAAAAGATAAAATCCCTCAATTATATATATTAATTTAGTATAGCCTTATACTACTTTAGTTAAAATTGAACCATAGTTAAAAGTGCTTGGCCAACCAAATTTGGGATTCTTTCAATTGTCGGGGGATTATAACTTAAAGTTTTGGGTTGAATTAACTTGGTTCACATCAAGGGTTAACTACCAAAGAATGACTTGGTGTAACTAGGAGGAAAAGAGTTGAGGATATCCAATTTAAGGATTTCAAGATCGGGGAGTTTACTCAACAGATCAAGGAACTGTGAGTTAATGCAGTTGACATTTGGAATGTCTACCCAAAACCCTTCAAATTACTTAACCAGCCAAATTTTGGGTAATGAGAAGGGTAATATGGATCCTTTACACTAGAATGTCCAAGAAATAGGATATTTAAAATCCAATGGTGAGGGCTATTGGGTTTCGATAAAATATTGGAGATTAATAAATATAATATTTATTTATTTGCCTAAATTTTATTATATAAAGTACTAAAACTCTACTCATGTTATTTTTATAAACATTAATAAAATGAATTCAAACATATCATTATGATCCATACTTGATAAGGATAACATTCTCACTTATTTTTTTCCAAGAATATAAAAGGTGCTTATACATTATCCTACGCCATGAAAGGAAATTGTATCTTCTGGAAGAACTTATTCCTAATTCACCTAGTAATGAGGATAGTGAGGAAGAGTTGACTCACTATGATAAATTTTTTAATGATGTTACATATTTTTAGTGTTTCATGCTATCATCCATGACCAATGATATTTTTAAGTAATATGAGGACATGGATGCATATAGCATGATGTCTCACCTTCTGGATCTCTATCAAGAAAAGGAGAGACAAGAGAGATATGGGATATCCAATGCTCTATTTATAACTAATCTTGGAGAGTTGGTACTAGTTGGGTCTCATGTAGTCAAGATTATTGGATACATTGAATGTTTAAACATCTTAGGGATTAAATTCCTAGATGATTTGTGCACAAATCACATAATTTACTCACTTCCCAAGACCTTCTCTAGTTTTATTATTAATTATAACATGGAAGATAATGAGAAGATCCTTTCAAAACTTCTTACTCTAATTTTCTAAGTGGATAATGACATGGGGTATGATAAAACCATGGTCCTTATGGTGAATAAGAAAAATGAATAACAAGGTGAAGGGACCCAAGACTCATAAAAATTCTAAAGCTCCCAAGAATCATCATTCCAAGAAGAGGAAGATCCAAAGGCAAGGAAAATAAAAGGAGGCAGTATATTTTTCATGTGGAAAGTAAGGCCGCCAGAATAATAACTACAACCAAAAGTAAGGGGAAGCTAAAGTTGATTTCATTATCAAGTGTAATATTTCAATATCTACACATTAGGTATTAATTTTAGCTTGTGTTTCTCACATATGTATCCAAATGTAAGAACCAAGTAGATTCTAAAAGATTGCTAGAGGAGAGGTGGATTTATGAGATACCAATGGAATTATCCTATTTGCTCTAGCCATTGGAGACTACCACCTTTAATTGACAATGAGAATGATATTGGTTTTAAGATATTGTTATTATATACCAATTGTTACCAAGAATATAATTTTTGTATCATTTTGAGATGCAAATGGTTTTATTTTAAATTTTTTGAATAAAAGTTTTTTATTTTATAAAGACGACATATGTCATGGTATGTTACATTTAAATAATGGTTTTTATGTATTAAATTATGAAAACCAAGTATTGGAAATAGATAATGAATCATGTTCACATGACTTATATAACACCCAGTTATGGAATCACCATCTTGGTCATATAAATAAGAAGCATTTGAAAAATCTCTATCAATATGGTTATTTAGACTCTTCTAAGATAAATCTGATTGAAATATGTCATACTTGTTTATAAGGAAAAATAACCAAACCGCCATTTGGTGGATAGGGTGAAAGGGCCTCAAAGATTCTAGGATTGGTACACATTGATGTGTGTGGACCATTTTTAGTAGAAGATAGAGGTGTGTATTCTTACTTTATAACTTTTATCAATTACTTGAGTAGATATGGTTATGTCTACTTGATGAGGTATAAATCTGAGTCTTTTGATAAAATCAAAAAAATAAAGAATGAATTGGAGAAACAACTTGGAAAGAAGATAAAGAAGATTCAATTAGATTGAGGTGGTGAATATCTTAACCAAGAGTTTATTGACTTTCTATGAGAGTTGAGGTTATATATAAACTCACCCCACCTTACACACCACAGTGTAATGGTGTTAGTGAAAGGAGGAAATGTTCCTTGTTAGAAATGGTGAGGTTGATTATGAGTCATGCATATCTTCCATTATCCTTTTGGGGATATGCATTACAAACTGTGACATACATAGTAAATTGAGTACCAAATAAAGCAGAAAAAGGAATTCCCTTTGAGTTATGGAGTGTAAGGAAACTTGTTTTTTCACATACATATGTATGGGGTTGCAAGGATTTTATTAAGGCCTTATCAGGAAAAAAACTAGAACCTTAGGGTCCAAAGTGTATCTTTATAAGGTATCTTAAGAAAATAAAGGGATACTACCTATACAACACCTCATACAAAAAATTGATTGTTTCTAGAAAATACATCTTTATTAAGAGGGATAAAATCTTAAAAAATGATGGTATAATCAAGATTGATTTTGATGAAGTTGATTTTAAAGATACACAAGAGATGGTAGATGAATATATTCCACAAGTACTCATGGAATAAGTAGTTTCTGAAACACAAATAGGAGCACTAGAGAGGTAAACAAACCAGAGAGATATGGTTGTCTAGTCACTGAAGACATGAATCATTATTTGTTAACAATGATGAACCTCTCTCATACAAAGAGGAATTAGAGAGATAATAATCTTTAAAATTACATGAATCCATGAATTCTGAAATGGATTCCATGTATCAAGACCATGATTGGGTTCTGGTCGATGTACCAATTAATGTAAAGCCCATAGGGTGAAAATGGGTATTCAAGAGAAAAGTAAACATGGAAGGTAAGGTAAATGCCTATAAATCAAGGCTAGTGTATAAAGGGTTTAAAAACATAAAGGAATTGACTATAATGAAACCTTTTCACCAATTTACATGTTTAAATCCATCATAATTCTACTTGATATAGTAGACTACCATGAACATGAAATTTGGTAGATGAATGTCAAAATTTATTTCATTAATGGGAAACTTCAAGAAGATATCAATATGGCACAGCCGGAAGGGTTTATGAATCCTATAAATGACAAAATATTTTCAAGTTGTAGAGATCCATTTATGGATTGAAGCAATAATATAGGTCATGGAACATTTTATTCAAGGGATTACTTTTATGCTTCCAACGCACCCAAAAACGTTCAAAATAGATCTCAAATGAAGGAGTTTTAAGGGAACCTAGGAGAGGGAGATGGAGATATCCATGGCTGGAGGGAGACACACAAATGGGAGGAGAACAAAGGGAGAAGAAAGAAATATAAGGGATGGGTTTTTTGGTAAATCCACCCTCTTTAATGAATTACACGGTTTGGCCACACAGTTTATTCAGATATGTGCCAATTTTTCATTTCCACTATCTAAAGGGAACCCCCCCCCCACTTAAAATAAGTCACATGGTTTGACCGTAAGATTTGTACAAACTGTGTACCAATCGTGCACACTCACTATCTAAGTGGAACTAAGTATATGGTCTAGTCCACACGGTTTTTCAAAATGTTCTCAGCCCATCCACACCCTCTATTAAAAACTACATCCATCTCACACAGTTGTGCACCCCACCTAACACGGTTTACCTAACCATTCTTTAGTTAGAATATGGGTCGCATGGTTTCCCCTGAAGGGCCACATGGTTTTAAAAAAAATCCTGCACCTTTTTCTTCACATTACAAAAATGGTTTTTCTAGTCTTGACACTCCTGAAACTCATCCAAACCCCATGAGGCACTTATCGGGCCTTAAACCCCATCTAAAAACAACATTATAAAGTGTTTAAACTATCAAAACTATGATTCGAAGCCTAATTTGAAAGTTGTCTCGTCCAATAATAAAGCATCCCTCTTTTTTGTCACATAAACTTTCATTACATTACACAAAACTGAGGATCTTTAAGGTTTAGTGTCTTGGAAACCAGGAACATAATACATGAAACAAAAAAAACATTCTTCTTAAACACTTGAAAGGATTCTACTTATGTTAATCCTAGGTTCATTACTGTATCTCATAACCTGGGGACATACATCAAAAGAAAGGGTGAGTAGAAGGCCCAGTAAGGGAAACAAGAGAAACATTTTACATGTGAACTTGAGATACTTCAATAAGGTCAAGAAAATAACTTTAAGGAATGAGAAAGAAATCATGACGCATTTCATAATAAAAATAACATTTTTCATAACTTGAAGATGTGGCTACATAATTTAACATAGACAATCATGAACATATCACCAAGGTCCATCCCCAAGGTGTCATTTGAAAATTACCAAGGTTATTCACCAAGATATCGTGAAAATTGTAATCTCTAGTGGTTACATCATTACCCAATGCATTGGAGCGCTATCAGGGCGCACCCTTAAATTTTCCTTTATTATCATGTGATTCACATATATCATCATCAAACATTTCATAAATAACCCATATATCATAAAATAAATGGGTTTCATTTCATAATCATGACATTTTAAAAACTGCTTTAAAGACATGATCTTTATGTTACTTTAAACCCACAGAAAGGGAATGCGGGTTTCATGTATGTAAATCCCAGAATTTAAAATAGAACATTTTGATATATATGTGAATACCCCTGTATAAATAAGAGCTTTGAGTATTCACTTAATAACATAAAATAATTTTTAGAAAAGAGAGAGGTATTTTGAGACGAAAATTCTGCAGCATAACGGCTACGTTTCGGGGTTTTAGAAAACATTGAAAAGAGAGGAGACATCGGTCAAACATTCATAAATGACCCATAAAACAGTATAGGGACCGAATATGAAGGATATATGAACATGTTAATGAAATTTTAAAGATGTACCATATGAAATGAAGAACATGAAAGGAAGACAAAAATAAGATTTCTCTTATGAAAATTCGGCAGCCTAACGGCGTCACTTAAACTTCAAAAAAATGAATTGACGAGATCAAATTGGGTCTATCATAATATGAACATAAAAGATCAGTATGATAGATATAGAGATCATACCCTAAAATAATAAAAAGGAACTTGAAAGACTTGACATGAAAGTATAACTTCAAAACGAGAAGGGTGAAAGAACCACTTAAAAATTCAACAGCCTAACGGCGCCACTTAAAACTTCAAAATACTAAATTGAAGAGATCAAATGGGGTCTCTCATCATATGATCATAAAAGATCAGTATGATAGATATAGAGATCATACCCCAAAATAATAAAAAGGAACATGAAAGACTTGACAAGAAAATAGAACTTGAAAATGAGAAGGGTGAAAAAATCCGTTACAAAAATTTCGGCAGCCTAACGACGCCACTTAAACTTTCATAAAATGAAATGAAGAGAGTAAGAGGGGGTATATCATCATATGAAAATAAAAAGGACAGTATAATGAATATAAAATAACATCCTCCAACATAATAACATGGAGCATAAAATAAATGACTTAAAAAAAGAGCATTTGAAAAGAAAGAGAGAGTTTGGATCCCTTACCTTAAAACGTAACTCTTAAAACTCAAAGGTTGTGACCTTGAGGGCTTGGGGGAACCTTGGGAGGACTCCTTGGGAGGTAAGGAGACCAGAAATTTTTTGGGGGAGAGTTGGAAGTGAAAACTAAAGGAGGAAAGGGTGGGTATTTATAGGGAAAGTGAGGGGACAAGGCATTAATGGCCAAGGGACACCTCACAAGTGCTTTTCTCAAAACCATGTGCTCTCTCATGGCATTTACCATGGAGTTAGGCCACATGGGGCCCCCAATACAATAATTCATCACCTTTGTCCAGAAAACCCTTAAAATATCTCATGAAATCATCCTGACATAGTTATGATGTCATTAAACATACCGAAACCCTAAAATTGTATTTTTACTATTCACTGAAAATTCATCTTTCTCAGAAAAATCCCAAAATTTCACCTTAACCAAATATCGATGCTCTAATTACAAAAATGAACTCCATTTTATAAAAATATTTTTCTAAATATTTTTAATTTATTTTTTAAAATAAATACACTATTCACCGAAAATTCATTTTTTTCAGAAAAATCCCCAAAAATTACCATAACACAATATCGATGCACTGAGTTCAAAAATGAAATCCATTTTATAAAAATAATTTTCTAAATATTTTTAATTTAATTTTTAATTAAAAAACACTATTCATCCGAAAAAACTAATACTTGAATAATAATTTATGAAACTGTTTTTATCCATTTTATTCAATCACATTACTTAATCAAGGTGCCTAGATTATATTAATACTTTCTTTAAGTGAGATTACTAATCCATTTGGTCAAATTACTAATCCTAAGCATAAAATCACTATTCATAATTTACTATTCATCAAAAATGAAGTTGATCTTATTAGACTCTAAATTTCGTATTGAACATAATTGTAGAAGACCATTTTTTGAAAATCATTACACATTTTTAATTATTTAAGGTTTACATATACATTTTTTAAAATATCCCTTCTCTAAAATTCACCAAAAATATGCATACTATATTTATCCGGACATTTGAAAAGTCATAAACATCATCATAAGAAGAAATCCCAATTTTTATTTAAAACAAAGGATTACATAAGGCAGTTACGGTCTCCTTACATAGCCCCTTATCACGCCAGCATATGACCTAAGTGTAAGGTGTGCTAAGGTGAGAGAATCCGAGGGAGGCTCGACCAACATCGCACGAGTAGTAATTTCTATCAGCTTGAACTTCTCGCAAAGGTGATTCATTCTAGCTTCACACGATGAAGTTCGGCTTGGGTTTGGTCTAGAGAAAAGCCCAGTGGTGATACCTCCTTCCCAAGTTCTGTTAGATGGGCTTCGATTGGTCCAAGACTACTAGGTGAGGCCATCGAACCTTATTTCTATAATAATTAACCAAGATTACTTGTATTTAGAGACAATAATCGAAATGTTTAGTTTACAGCGGTCATATTGACCAATGGTCATATAACAGTCAAAACCCAACAGACTCATTTTAATTATACTCATTTTATCAAATGAAACATTTTTGTTGAGTATAAAAATAAAATAAAATAACACATAAAATTAGGAAACAAGATTTATTCAAAATTTCGGGTCGTTACAATCTTCCCCCCTTAAGAAATTGCGTCCTCGCAATATTTAAAACTAGGTTTTGAAATTTCATTGAAAGTCCCACACTGGAAAAGGAGTCATTAAAACTATTACTTTAAAAGAAAGAAAGGAAAGTACAAAGGTCACCCGAGTTAACCCATACTAGGATTCCACGGAGGAAAACATGGATATGGAAGAAAAAACAAAGGGTCAAGTTCTGGGGGAGAGTGATAGAAAACATGATTAGGAGAAAGTTAACCATAATAAAATCCCAAACTTATGATGTGTGTAAACAGTCTTTGATTACCTAGTAGGAAACGTAAACCAACAATGTTTTTGTTTTACGTTCCTTTTCATAATTTTGAGGAATTCATTTACTACATAGAACAAAAACATAAGAAAATATACCTACCTTCAAGTAGAGTTTCATCCTTTAAAAAGTTTCTACCGAAACTAATCTTTTCTCCAAATGATGAGAATTCAAAACTACTTGGCCTCATCAAAGCACAAGAATCATCCTATAATCACATAATCCACCAAATATTAACTATCGATTTCTTCTATCTTTAAACATTATCCCAAAAATAGAAAGGGTAAGGTAAAACAACTCTTCAAAAAGAAAGAATCCCATAGAAATGGAAACTACTTTTAAATCTTCAATGTTCCATGGTACTACCCAAAGTTCATCATAGACCATTCCATAAATAACGGTTCTTAAAATTCCTCAAAATAAACCAAACTAAGATTGAAACCCAAATACAAGAAGGATTTGATACCATAGTCTTCCAAAATAAACTTCATCATTCATCTCCAAACAACATAAACCACTCTTAACATCTTATAACAAAAGTAACTAACCTAAACATATTTTCCCAAAGATAGGTTAATCATTCCCATAAGTAACCTAAATTACTATAAGTCCACTTTAAATTCATCGATTTTTCAAAATATAAGTCAACCTTACTCCTCAATGAAAATACCATAGTAATATATTTACCTCGATCATATAGGGTCCCCAAAATAGTGAACGTCTTCCAAAATAATAATCATATTTTAATCCCCTAATCATCTTTGTCATATTAATACGAAAATCGTCGCATTTCCTATCACATCGGTTTTTGGGACAAGTTCTTCCATTTCCCACCATTAATAAAGAATAGAAAGTATAATTAGGGGATTAAATACTTAGCCAATAATCATGAAAAGGAACTTAAAGCATATAAGGATAACTTATATAAGAAAAGTATACCCTAACTTGTGATCCCCTCAGTTCCCATCTAGGTTATCCATGATCATATATTCTTATGTGAATCTTTATGTTATTTTATCATTGTTCCTTTAACAATGGTTCATACTAAGCTTATGAATTTACCAAAGCATATCCCACGAGAGTGTCGTAACCAAGAGTGCAGCAAGGCCTGTTGTCGTGTACCAGTTCCTGTTCGAGTCTAGCTCAAAGCAGTGTTTTCAGGTTTTACCCCTTTGTACATCTGTGCCAGAGCCACCTCTACCTGCTCATATCCAGACAGGGATGTATTTTCTTGGCAACCCCTTACTCAATACTCACCAAAATACAAGGAAGATTTCCTATATTTAAACTTTTCTATAGGGTTCTTCCTAAAGTTTTAATATCCTAATTTCCAAAAATAACTAAACCATCCTTTGATACCAACTATAGCATGCCGCTTTTTTGTCACATAAACTTTCATTACATTACACAAAACTGAGGATCTTTAAGGTTTAGTGTCCTGGAAACCAGGAACATAATACATGAAACAAAAAAAAACATTCTTCTTAAACACTTGAAAGGCTTCTACTTATGTTTATCCTAGGTTCATTACTGTATCTCATAACCTGGGGAAATACATCAAAAGAAAGGGTGAGTAGAAGGCCTAGTAAGGGAAACAAGAAAAACATTTTACATGTGAACTTGATATACTTCAATAAGGTCAAGAAAAGAACTTTAAGGCATGAGAAAGAAATCATGACGCATTTCATAATAAAAATAACATTTTTCATAACTTGAAGATGTGGCTACATCATTTAACATATACAATCATGAACATATCACCAAGGTCCATCCCCAAGGTGTCATTTGAAAATTACCAAGGTTATTCACCAAGATATCGTGAAAATTGTAATCTCTAGTGGTTACATCATTACCCAATGCATTGGAGCACTATCAGGGCGCACCATTAAATTTGCCTTTATTATCATGTGATCCACATATATCATCATCAAAAATTTCATAAATAACCCATATATCATAAAATAAATGGGTTTCATTTCATAATCATGACGTTTTAAAAACTGCTTTAAAGACATGATCTTTATGTCACTTTAAACCCACAGAAAGGGAATGCGGGTTTCATGTATGTAAATCCCAGAATTTAAAATAGAAAATTTTGATATATATGTGAATAACCCTGTATAAATAAGAGATTTGAGTATTCACTTAATAACATAAAATAATTTTGAGAAAATAGAGAGGCATTTTGAGATGAAAATTCTTCAGCATAACGACTACGTTTCGGGGTTTTAGAAAACATTGAAAAGAGAGGGGACATCGGTCAAACATTCATAAATGACCCATAAAATAGTATAGGGACCGAATATGAAGGATATATAAACATGGTAATGAAATTTTAAAGATGTACCATATGAAATGAAGAACATGAAAGGAAGACAAAAATAAGATTTCTCTTATGAAAATTCGGCAGCCTAACGGCGTCACTTAAACTTCAAAAAAAATGAATTGACGAGATCAAATTGGGTCTCTCATAATATGAACATAAAAGATCAGTATGATAGATATAGAGATCATACCCCAACATAATAAAAAGGAACTTTAAAGACTTGACATGAAAGTAGAACTTCAAAACGAGAAGGGTGAAAGAACCACTTAAAAATTCGACAGCCTAACGGCGCCACTTAAAACTTCAAAATACTGAATTGAAGAGATCAAATGGGGTCTCTCATCATATGATCATAAAAGATCATTATGATAGATATAGAGATCATACCCCAAAATAATAAAAAGTAACATGAAAGACTTGACAAGAAAATAGAACTTGAAAATGAGAAGGGTGAAAAAATCCGTTACAAAAATTTCGGCAGCCTAACAACGCCACTTAAACTTTCATAAAATGAAATGAAGAGAGTAAGAGGGGTTCTCTCATCATATGAACATAAAAAGGACAGTATAATGAATATAAAATAACATCCTCAAACATAAGAACATGGAGAATAAAGGAAATGACTTAAAAGAGAGCATTTGAAAAGAAAGAGAGATTTTGGATCCCTTACCTTAAAATGTAACTCTTAAAACTCAAAGGTTGTGACCTTGAGGGATTGGGGGAACCTTGGGAGGACTACTTGGGAGGTAATAAGACCAGAACTTCGTTGGGGGAGAGTTGGGAGTGAAAACTAAAGGAGGAAAGGGTGGGTATTTATAGGGAAAGTGAGGGGACAATGCATTAATGGCCAAGGGACACCTCACAAGTGCTTTTCTCAAAACCATGTGTTCTCTCATGGAATTTACCATGGAGTTAGGCCACATGGGCCCCCCAATACAATAATTCATCACCTTTTTCCTTCAAACCCTTAAAATATCTCATGAAATCAACTTGACATAGTTATGATGTCATTAAACATACCGAAACCCTAAAACTGTATTTTTACTATTCACTGAAAATTCATCTTTCTCAGAAAAATCCCAAAATTTCACCTTAACCAAATATCGATGCTCTAATTAAAAAAATGAACTCCATTTTATAAAAATATTTTTCTAAATATTTTTAATTTATTTTTTTAAATAAATACACTATTCACCGAAAATTCATTTTTTTTCAGAAAAATCCCCAAAAATTACCATAACATAATATAGATGCTATGAGTTCAAAAATGAAATCCATTTTATAAAAATAATTTTCTAAATATTTTTATTTTAATTTTTAATTAAAAAATACTATTCATCCGAAAAAACTAATACTTGAATAATAATTTATGAAACTGTTTTTTAACCATTTTATTGAATCACATTACTTAATCAAGGTGCCTAGATTATATTAATACTTTCTTTAAGTGATATTACTAATCCATTTGGTCCCATTACTAATCCTAAGCATAAAATCACTATTCATAATTTACTATTCATCAAAAATTAATTTGATCTTATTAGACTCTAAATTTCGTACTGGACATAATTGTAGAAGACCATTTTTTGAAAATCATTACACATTTTTAATTATTTAAGGTTTACATATACATTTTTTAAAATATCCCTTCTCTAAAATTCACCAAAAATATGCATACTATATTTATCCGGACATTTGAAAAGTCATAAACATCATCATAAAAAGAAATCCAAATTTTTATTTAAAACAAAGGATTACACAAGGCAGTTACGGTCTCCTTACATAGCCCCTTATCACGCCAGCATAGGACCTAAGTGTAAGGCGTTCTAAGGTGAGAGAATCTGAGGGAGGCTCGGCCAACATCGCACGAGTAGTAATTTCTATCAGCTTGAACTTCTCGCGAAGACGATTCCGTTCTAGCTTCACACGATGAAGTTCGGCTTGGGTTTGGTTCAGAGCAAAGCCTAGTGGTGCTACCTCCTTCCCAAGTTCTATTATATGGGCTTCGATCGGTCCAAGACTACTGGGTGAGGCCATCGAACCTTATTTCTATAATAATTAACCAAGATTACTTGTATTTAGAGACAATAATCGAAAGGTTTAGTTTACAGTGGTCATATTGACCAATGGTCATATAACAGTCAAAACCCAATGGTCTCATTTTAATTATACTCATTTTATCAAATGAAACATTTTTTTTGAGTATAAAAATAAAATAAAATAACACATAAAATTAGGAAACAATATTTATTCAAAACTTCGGGTCGTTACAATCTTCCCCCCTTAAGAAATTGCATCCTCGCAATTTTTAAAACTGGGTTTTGAAATTTCATTGAAAGTCCCACACCGGAAAAGGAGTCATTAAAACTATTACTTTAAAAGAAAGAAAGGGAAGTACAAAGGTCACCCGAGTTAACCCATACTAGGATTCCATGGAGGAAAACATGGATATGGAAGAAAAAAAAGGGTCAAGTTCTGGGGGAGAGTGATAGAAAACATGATTAGGAGAAAGTTAACCATAAGAAAATCCCAAACTTATGATGTGTGTAAACGATATTTGATTACCTAGTAGGAAACGTAAACCAACAATGTTTTTATTTTACGTTCCTCTTCATAATTTTGAGGAATTCATTTACTACATAGAACAAAAACATAAGAAAATATACCTACCTTCAAGTAGAGTTTCATCCTTTAAAAAGTTTCTACCAAAACTAATCTTTTCTCCAAACTATGAGCATTCAAAACTACTTGGCCTCATCAAAGCACAAGAATCATCCTATAGAGAATCACATAATCCACCAAATATTAACTATCTATTTCTTCTATCTTTAAACATTATCCCAAAAACAGAAAGGGTAAGGTAAAACAACTCTTCAAAAAGAAAGAATCCCATAGGAATGGAAACTACTTTTAAATCTTCAATGTTCCATGGTACTACCCAAAGTTCATCATAGACCATTCCATAAATAACGGTTCTTAAAATTCCTCAAAATAAACCAAACTAAGATTGAAACCCAAATACAAGAAGGATTTGATACCATAGTCTTCCAAAATAAACTTCATCGTTCATCTAAAAACAACATAAACCACTCCTAACATCTTATAACAAAAGTAACTAACCTAAACCTATTTTCCCCAAGATAGGTTAATCATTCCCATAAGTAACCTAAATTACTATAAGTCTACTTTAAATTCATTGATTTTTCAAAATATAAGTCAACCTTACTCTTCAATGAAAATACCGTAGTAATCTATTTACCTTGATCATATAGGGTCCCCAAAATAGTGAACGTCTTCCAAAATAATAATCATCTTTTAATCCCCTAATCATCTATGTCATATTAATATGGCAATCGTCGCATTTCCTATCACATTGGTTGTTGGGACATGTTCTTCCATTTCCCACCACTAACAAAGAAGAGAAAGTATAATTAGGGGCTTAAATACTTAGCCAATAATCATGAAAAGGAACTTAAAGCATATAAGGATAACTTATAAAAGAAAAGTATACCCTAACTTGTGATCCCCTAGGTTCCCATCTAGGTTATCCATGATCATATATTCTTATGTGAATCTTTATTTTATTTTATCATGGTTCCTTTAACAATGGTTCATACTAAGCTTATGAATTTACCAAAGCATATCCCCCGGGAGTGTCGTAACCAAGAGTGCAGCAAGGCCCGTTGTCGTGTACCAGTTCTCATTCGAGTCTAGCTCAAAGCGGCGTTTTAGGGTTTTACCCCTATGTACATCTGTGCCAGAGCCACCTCTACCTGCTCGTATCCAGACATGGATGTATTTGCTTGGAAACCCCTTACTCAATACTCACCAAAATACAAGGAATATTTCCTATATTTAAACTTTTCTATAGGGTTCTTCCTAAAGTTTTAATATCCTAATTTCCAAAAATAACTAAACCATCCTTTGATACCAACTATAGCATTCCGCTTTTTTGTCACATAAACTTTCATTACATTAAACAAAACTGAGGATCTTTAAGTTTTAGTGTCTTGGAAACCAGGAACATAATACATGAAACAAAAAAAACATTCTTCTTAAACACTTGAAAGGCTTCTCCTTATGTTCATCCTAGGTTCATTACTGTATCTCATAACCTGGGGACATACATCAAAATAAAGGGTGAGCAGAAGGCCCAGTAAGGGAAACAAGAGAAACATTTTACATGTGAACTTGAGATACTTCAATAAGGTCAAGAAAAGAACTTTAAGGCATGAGAAAGAAATCATGAGGAATTTCATAATAAAAATAACATTTTTCATAACTTGAAGATGTGGCTACATCATTTAACATAGACAATCATGAACATATCACCAAGGTCCATCCCCAAGGTGTCATTTGAAAATTACCAAGGTTATTCACCAAGATATCGTGGAAATTGTCATCTCTAGTGGTTACATCATTACCCAATGCATTGGAGCGCTATCAGGGCGCACCCTTAAATTTGACTTTATTATCATATGAGCCACATATATCATCATCAAAAATTTCATAAATAACCCATATAGAATAAAATAAATGGGTTTCATTTCATAATCATGACGTTTTAAAAACTGCTTTAAAGACATGATCTTTATGTCACTTTAAACCCACAGAAAGGGAATGCGGGTTTCATGTATGTAAATCCAAGAATTTAAAATAGAAAATTTTGATATATATCTGAATACCCCTGTATAAATAAGAGCTTTGAGTATTCACTTAATAACATAAAATAATTTTGAGAAAATAGAGAGGCATTTTGAGACGAAAATTCTGCAGCATAACCACTACGTTTCGGGGTTTTAGAAAACATTGAAAAGAGAGGGGACATCGGTCAAACATTCATAAATGACCCATAAAACAGTATAGGGACCGAATATGAAGGATATATGAACATGGTAATGAAATTTTAAAGATTTACCATATGAAATGAAGAACATGAAAGGAAGACAAAAATAAGATTTCTCTTATGAATATTCGGCAGCCTAACGACGTCACTTAAACTTCAAAAAAATGAATTGACGAGATCAAATTGAGTCTATCATAATATGAACATAAAATATCAGTATGATAGATATATAGATCATACCCCAACATAATAAAAAGTAACTTTAAAGACTTGACATGAAAGTAGAACTTCAAAACGAGAAGGGTGAAATAACCACTTAAAAATTCGACAGCCTAACGGCGCCACTTAAAACTTCAAAATACTGAATTGAAGAGATCAAATGGGGTATCTCATCATATGATAATAAAATATCAGTATGATAGATATAGATATAATACCCCAAAATAATAAAAAGGAACATGAAAGACTTGACAAGAAAATAGAACTTGAAAATGAGAAGGGTGAAAAAATCCGTTACAAAAATTTCAGCAGCCTAACGACGCCACTTAAACTTTCATAAAATGAAATGATGAGAGTAAGAGGGGGTCTCTCATCATATGAAAATAAAAAGGACAGTATAATGAATATAAAAGATCATCCTCCAACATAATAACATGGAGAATAAAAGAAATGACTTAAAAGAGAGCATTTGAAAAGAAAGAGAGAGTTTGGATCCCTTACCTTAAAACGTAACTCTTAAAACTCAAAGGTTGTGACCTTGAGGGCTTGGGGGAACCTTGGGAGGACTCCTTGGGAGGTAAGGAGACCAGAACTTCGTTGGGGGAGATTTGGAAGTGAAAACTAAAGGAGGAAAGGGTGGGTATTTATAGGGAAATTGAGGGGACAAGGCATTAATGGCCAAGGGACACCTCACAAGTGCTTTTCTCAAAACCATGTGCTCTCTCATGGAATTTACCATGGAGTTAGGCCACATGGGGCCCCCAATACAATAATTCATCACCTTTGTCCGGACAACCCTTAAAATATCTCATGAAATCATCCTGACATAGTTATGATGTCATTAAACATACCGAAACCCTAAAACTGTATTTTTACTATTCACTGAAAATTCATCTTTCTCAGAAAAATCCCAAAATTTCACCTTAACCAAATATCTATGCTCTAATTAAAAAAATGAACTCCATTTTATAAAAATATTTTTCTAAATATTTTTAATTTATTTTTTTAAATAAATACACTATTCACCGAAAATTCATTTTTTTCAGAAAAATCCCCAAAAATTACCATAACATAATATCGATGCTCTGAGTTCAAAAATGAAATCCATTTTATAAAAATAATTTTCTAAATATTTTTAATTTAATTTTTAATTAAAAAACACTATTCATCCGAAAAAACTAATACTTGAATAATAATTTATGAAACCGTTTTTTAACCATTTTATTGAATCACATTACTTAATCAAGGTGCCTAGATTATATTAATACTTTCTTTAAGTGAGATTACTAATCCATTTTGTCACATTACTAATCCTAAGCATAAAATCACTATTCACAATTTACTGTTCATCAAAAATTAAGTTGATCTTATTAGACTCTAAATTTCGTACTGAACATAATTATAGAAGACCATTTGTTGAAAATCATTACACATTTTTAATTATTTAAGGTTTACATATACATTTTTTAAAATATCCCTTCTCTAAAATTCACCAAAAATATGCATACTATATTTATCCGGACATTTGAAAAGTCATAAACATCATCATAAGAAGAAATCCCAATTTTTATTTAAAACAAAGGATTACACAAGGCAGTTACGGTCTCCTTACATAGCCCCTTATCACGCCAGCATAGGACCTAAGTGTAAGGTGTGCTAAGGTGAGAGAATCCGAGGGAGGCTCGGCCAACATCGCACGAGTAGTAATTTCTATCAGCTTGAACTTCTCGCGAAGGCGATTCCGTTCTAGCTTCACACTATGAAGTTCGGCTTGGGTTTGGTCCAGAGCAAAGCCCAGTGGTGCTACCTCCTTCCCAAGTTCTGTTAGATGGGCTTCGATCGGTCCAAGACTATTGGGTGAGGCCATCGAACCTTATTTCTATAATAATTAACCAATATTACTTGTATTTAGAGACAATAATCGAAACATTTAGTTTACAGCGGTCATATTGACCAATGGTCATATAACAATCAAAACCCAATGGTCTCATTTTAATTATACTCATTTTATCAAATGAAACATTTTTGTTGAGTATAAAAATAAAATAAAATAACACATAAAATTAGGAAACAAGATTTATTCAAAATTTCGGGTCGTTACAACTAAACTTAAAATTCAAATTTACCCAGAGAAATGACTCCTTCCAAAAACCTAGGATGTTACATAAATAAACCATGATTGATCATCAGGTTATATGGTGAAACTCAGGATCAACCATGCCAAATTTAACCAATTTTGGATGTTTCTTAATATGATACATAAACTTCCAAGTACTAAATATACTCATGGGGGAATGGTTCCCCTTACGACACCCACTAACATCATCACCCAAGGGGGAATGAAACCCCTCCCTGCTCCAGTACATCAATTCACTACATGATATTTGTCATATATTTTCTATCTTGATATAAATCTCTTTACAATTATTAGTGCCTTGTAATTAGTTAAATTGAGTAGTGAGTCTCATGCATTATATAACAACTCATCAGATTTTTTGGGCATGAACATGGCTAGCAATTATTCATTATTATACCTTTACTTAAACCAAATTTAGATCAAATCATATATCATTTGAATTATACTTCAATTATTATTAATTTAATATTCTCATTACTAATGTACATTTAACTACTTTTAAATGCAGGCATTAAATGTGGGAAGTGGGGAAGGAGGTGATGAGCAGTAGAATGACCGAGTAATTAAGGGCAAGGGGTATGCATCTTGGAAGAGTATCTAGGACTTATGGTTTTGTTGAAATTTGGTAAACTATGATGTAATTTAATTTTATTCTATTATATATAATGTAATGTTTTTTTGTGTAAGGAAGTTATTATTATTTTTATACTGTATTAGTTGCCTATTTTTGTATATATATATTTTGTACTAGTTTTTAATGGATCAGGCAGTAATGAATTCCATTGTTTCTAAAACTGCATAAATAGAAATGGTTAAAACCACCACAAAATATTGTAAATTTCCATATTTAGTGGTGTTTTAAACCACCAATAAATATATTTTTCCAAAAAAACCACCGCTAATCAGAAAAAAAACCACTACTAAATATTTTTCTTTAGAAAAAACCTCGCTAATTATAAAAATTATTGGGAAAAATCCATCAAGGTGTTGTCTTAGTGTTTATGGTGTGATTGTGTTTATTGAAAAATACAGATGACCACATTTCAGTATAGTCGGTGTTGCCGAAGCATATGCCTTTAAGGTGGCGCAGTTTCCTGGTGTTTTCCAAATTTTTGGGCCTCAAAATCAGAAGTTTGTTTTATTGAAAAGGAAATATTTTCATATAGTATCTACACTACGCAGACCACAAAGGATTTTTTGCACCACAAAGGAGGATCATAGACTACAAAGGAACTAAATTTTTTGCAGATGAAGGCGGTGAATTAAGCATGCCACAAAGGGCTCTACACTACGCGAACCGTGAAGTGCGCTACGCGAACCGCATAACAAAATCAATTTGTGGGAGGCTCTTCATTCATAGGAGGATCATAATTTATGGCTATAGGTGGTTATTTAAGGCTTATATAAAGTTTTTTTTATAATGACATTGGTTTCCATAAAGGATAAAGGCACTATGTGAACCGTATAGAAAGTTCACGGTGAAGGTTGTACCGCATTGGAGTTTTTTGTAATTATGATTATAGATTTTTGTAGATCTATTTGCCTATATAAATACCCCTACTCAGATAATTATTATAGAGAGAAATTCAGTAGAGAATAACATTTCTAGAAGAATTCGACTGAGTCTGAAAGTGGTTTGTGGAGAAGGAAGTGGTTCGTGAGGGAACAATTCTGTGAAGGAAGTTCTTCGCACGGGAACGATTTCATGAAGGCATAGTTCATGAAAGAGGTTTGTTTGTGGGGTACTATATCTCACAAAGGTAAGGTGATCCATGAAGTGTTATCCATCTATGAAGTAAATTCTATCTGTGAAATAGAGGCAGATCATAAAGCACTCGCACTACGCGATGCATGGTGGTTTACGAAGCAAGTGGTTCGCGAAGTAGGTAGTTCATGAAGGAGGTTTCTGCAAAGGGAAAAAGAAGTCTGTGAAAGATATATCTACAATTCAATCACTACGTGGTGAAGTGTATTTTATCTACTGGGTAAAAACAGAGCTTCATGGAACACTTATGTGTGAAACTATTCAGAGGGACTCATACAAGGAGATATATTCTAGGATTGCCCAGTGAACAGTACCATTATCATATTTGAATTCTAAAGAAGAAGGAGAATATAGTGTATCTACACCATTCAACAATATTTGTAGGATTTTATTCACTTATATATCCAATCTAGTGAAAATAATAATGGGCATCCATTGAAGATCCTACCAAAGAATGAGTTTGTAATTTTTGTGTCTATAAAAAAGTAAATGTTGTTCTAGTTGACTGGAAAGTAAAAGTGTTTCATCAAGGTGTTTTCATAGAAGTGAATGAGCATCCAAGAAATAAATTCAACAGAGCATCTACATACAATTGAATATTCATTCATTATTTATGATGAAGGGACCCACATGTCCATATAATGTGTGTGAATCCTTTCCAAAATAGTGAGAAAAGGAAGAGAAAGATGGTGATACCTTCCACTGTTAGTGAGCCATCGAAGGAAAGATTTAGGGAGTGACCCTTGGGAAGTAGTGAGTTATACCTAAACATTTTAAGGGAAGTTATCCTAGGCATAGAAGTGATCCAGCATATACCTTATTTTGTAAGTGAGCCTTAGTGAATTTGGTACATCAGAACATTTTCGTTGTATTCTCCTTAGATGTATCCCAGTGAGGGTGAACTAAGTAAAAATATGTGTGTCTATGTACCTTATTTACTACTTTAATTTTTATACATCATTGTCAGATGAATTTTTAAAGGATAAGATAAATATAAACACTAAATATCAAATTAAGTGACCCTTATAATAAAGAGATCAATATCTAATAGGGCAGGAAGAATTTTAAAAAGAATATTCATACCTTGATTCACCCCCCCCCCCCCCCATAAAGGTATCCAAGACCCTTTTGGGACTAACAAAAACCACTGCAAAATTTTTCACCATGAAAACCTGCTGCTAAATATAAATTTTATCATTAAATAATAAAACTATCATGAAAAAAACATCATTAAAAATTTAATGACAGACCATTTCACTGTAGTTTTAAAAAACCACCACTATCTATTGTTTTTCATGTAGTGTAACTATATATTAGGTCATGTTTTAAATTTATTTCATTCATCTTTCAATTCCATGGTATCCCTTTAAGTATTGTTTGGATTGTCCAAAGAAGTCAAAAATATTGTAGTTGGATATTCATCTCCTACCTTTACATCAATATTATCCAAATAAAGTAAGATTTTATTAAAATCATTGATGTGGTTCTGGACTGTGGTTTCAAGTCACATTTTAAAAGTATAAAATCTCACCTTTTTATAAATAATACTCACTAAATATTTATTCAAGTAAATATTTTTAAGATTTAACCATATGATAGTAATAGTAGACTCATAGTATACTTAAGGAAGGACCTTATCACCTAAGGAAAACATGAATAAGCTATGTGCTTTCTCTAGAGTACTAGAGAGGACTTCAATATGGTAAATAAAATTTTGTTCATCAATAGACAAAAAAGTGATGTTTTTCTTAGATCCATATAAAGAATCTATAAGTCCTTATTGAACTGACAAAACATGAATTTAATACGTTGTAAATTTAAAAACTTATCTCCATTAATTTTTTAAATTTTTATTTTTTTTGAAACTATTACAATAAAAATATTAACTATGATACTAATTATTGTGTTAATTTTTGTTGGTCATAGAAGAGTCATTGCATGCGATATTATACGAGCACATTTCTTATTGGAAAGTTTTATAAATTATGAAATAATAAATTTTAAATTGTGAAAACAAAAAAATATATACAAAGAAACCATAATCATATTGCGTGAATTATAAATAACAATCACAACATTCATGGTCAATTAGAAAAAAAAGGCAGTAAAGAACACATGTATTTAACATGCTTCAATCACTTTTGAATCTACGCACATGATAGAAAAACCATATACAATATTTATTTATTATGCAAGAAATAAAATAACAAATAAAATAAATTAAAAGATCAATAAAGAGCATATATGAACAATAAACAACTAAAGAACTGTCTGATATGAAGTTCTTGTCAAATCAAGAGACTGTGGCCAAAATTATCTTATAGAGTTAATATATACTCCTAGATAAAATTGACTCAAATGATGCACAAAAACTGAAAACGTAATTATAGAAGATGATTTATGTCACAACCTGACCTAGTGGGGCTCGTGTCGCGACTCCCCAAGACCGCCTCCAATAGGCCAGATGCTGGTGACTAACACTGAGTAGGCATATCAATAACATGGGATTCATTTCCTAAGTACTTTTACACACACACACACACATCTCCAAGAACAAAAATTCTGAAATGTAAAAACCACTAAGGAGAAAAATGCATGCATACAACTAAACCCAACCAACAGAGTACAACGAAAAGTAAAGTGTAGAAAGTACACTGGGCCAAAATACAAGCCCACCAAAAGAAAGAGTCTGTAAACTATAAAGTACAACCTATAAGAAATAAATAGGTACTGGGACTACTACTCATAGTCGTAGGAACACCTCAGCCTGTAAGGAAGCTCACAAAGCTCAGTCTGGTCCTGGTTCTCCCTAGACTCCTTCAAATGGCTGCTCGTCTACACAATACATGACATGTGCGGGAAAAGCCCGTGCAGGAGCGAGTATAACAATACTCAGTAGAGGACCCCAAAAACCACAAAGAAATACACAAAGTAAAGGTATATTAATGTCTACACAGTATAAGTCTACAAAACATATAACAAGATAAACATATCCAGATATACTTAAAACCTGGACCCATAGTCTAAAGGTAAGTCACAATGACTGCATACCCACGCTAGGGATTCAGTTTAAAGATTCCATAAAGAAATCATCCAGGAGAACTCACTCAATGGGTATGATAGCTCTGATGACATTTTTATGAGAAGTAAATTCGCTGGGAAGTGTCACGAGAGAGATAGACGCACTGATCGATCTGAAGGGATCATACTTCTGTGGATGGAAACAATACCTGACCTTCAGGGGAATGAGAAAATGGGGAACTAACCCAAACAAAACTTGTCCAAGGAATGGAGTATAAGGAGATCAATCCATGTAGAAGAGAGTGCATGACGTGTATCAAGGTCACACATTGTGTCCCTTGACTTTGGGTACTACCTGTGTGCAATGGCCCAAGTCAGAATACATATCGTGTAAAAAGTGCATACACAGCATGTAGTGACCATCATATGTTGTGTCCGGTTATCCGAGGTCCTCTCTGTGTACGTTGGCCATATTCATGTACATGGATCCAACCTGTGTATGCCAACCTGTGTACCGGTATATGGGGTAACCCACGTAACTGGCCTGGTCTGGTCGTTTGGTGGAGTACATGTTGTGTACTCCACCCTGTGCCCATGTATCATTTGAGATACACGTTGAGTCCCATGTAAGGACCCACACATCATGTGACAGTTTTCACATGTTGTTTCATTGCTTCCTACATCGCAAAACCCTAGACACCACAGGGCCGTCCCCACATGTTGTGTTCTTCGGAGAACACACCGTGTTCTTCACGAATTTCCATAAATCCAGTTCGTTTCTGGTGTGCCTCAGGTGATTCTCCAATCTTCAATCCGGCTATCTGATCACATAAAAAGAGAAGATCTAAGGTCATCTCGCCATGATAACACCAAAATGGTAGGTTTTGGGCCTTCGATCGGCTCTACTAATGCGTTTCGATCATCCGTGCAACGAACGGTCGAAGAACAGTTTCTTCTGATTCATGTCAATTCTTCGTCTGCCATCATCATCGCACCTTCACTGGGTCGTCATGATGTGGGATCTCCAATTTGGGATCATTGCGTTGCAAAATGGACATGCAATGATCTGTTGTTCATATCCCCATGGAGAACTTGAAGAACACGAGGTCAAAAGGGGGGATGAAATCCAAATATAAAAAAGGAGGAACGAACCCTAGCCATTGTTCTTCATGGTGTTGATCTATTCCAGTTAGAAGGATAAAATGGAAAAAATCAAATATGAATCAAATCATGCACATATTAATTCCCCAAAATAAACCCAATAAAAGACCCTCCCATAAGAATGAATGATAAGCGGGTCAACCTGTTCGTGGGTTGATCCACGTTTATTGTTTAGTTAAAGAATAGGGAAAAACAAAATCAAAACAACAACCCCTACCTCGATCATCAATGAAGATGGAGAGTGGACATCGATCGGTATTTGATCTTGTTTCACAACGATCCACGCTTCATTTCTCATCGTCATTTGTCAAGATTCTTACAAGGATCGGTCCTCTCCAAAACTCCAGAGTATCCAAGGAAAGTTTTCTAGCATTATGAGCATAACCCTGGGATCCTGGTTATTTAAAACCAATAAACGTGTTATTGTGTTAATTAAAACATTTAAAATAAAATAAATTATTATTTTATTTTATTTCCTTTAAAACGTCCAAAAATTAACTTTTGCAGCTGACCTGTGCCATTCGATGTTAGGCCTCAGCTAAGGTAAATTCACTGCTCTGAATGCAACGGTGCCCTCATATTTCTAATTTGGGCATCCATTTAAAATTTATTCCAATTTTGCAGGAAAATCACTCGTGTGTGCTATTTAAACATTTAATTTATTTCAAACATTTATTTTAGGCACCCTGGGCCTCAGAATCGCACACCGTCACAAATCCTAGTCTTGAAATAATTCCATATAATATTTGAAAATAATACACATAAAATCTGAGATATTACATTATCGCTACCTTAGGGATTTTATATCCTTGAAAATACAAAACAAAAGGATACTCAAATAGATGTGGGTACTACGCATGAATCTGAGCCTCACGCTCCCACATTCTCTCCTAAAGGTTCTCGTGCTACCACCATACATGCACCAAGGGAATCTCTCACCCATGAAGGATCATCTCCTATCGATCCTCGATCTCCACTGAGTACTCTTAGAAGGTTGCTCCATCCTCGATGTCTAACTCTCCCTAGTTGATGACGTGCGATGGATCATGCACGTACTTCCTTAACTACGATATGTGAAAGACATCATGTACTATGTGCAATTATGGTGGTAGAGTTAGGTGGTATTCCACCTCGCTAACTTGGTGCAGTATCTGGAAAGGGCTGATGGACCTCAGAGACAACTTGCCTCCCCAACCAAATCTTCACAACCCTAATCGAGGTGAGACCTAAAGGAAGACATGGTCTCCCTCTTAGAACTCCAGAGGTATCTGTCGTCTGTCAGCATAAGACTTTTATCAACTCTGTGCAGTCTTCATCCGCTTATGGATGATCTGCACCTTCTCGGTAGTAGTTCACATAAACTTTGGACCCATGAATGCTGACTCTCTGAGGTTGGTCCAAAAAAGTGGTGACCAACAGGGTTGCCCATATAAAGCCTCAAATAGTGCCATATTTATGGTGGAGTGGTAGTTGTTGTTGTACGAAAACTCCACCAGTGGTAGGTGGTCCTCCCAACTGTGTCCAAAGTCCAAGATACAAGCCTGAAACATATCCTCCAAAACCTGAATGGCTCTATCCATCTGACCATCTGTATGGGGATGGAACGTTGTGCTCAACTGTAGTTGATTCACAAACACATCCTACAATCCCTTCTATAACTAGGATGTGAAATTAGCATCGTGATCTAATACTATCATATAAGGGATGCCATGAAGGTGAACTATCTCCTGCACATAGAGGCATCTCAAGATCTCTACGAAACTCTGCTCCCTAATAGCTAGGAAGTGGGCCGACTTGGTGAGTTATTAAATGATAACCCAAATGGAATTATGTCCCTTATACGTTCATGGTAAGCTCATCACTAAGTCCATCGATATTCCATCTCACTTCCACTCTGGTACTTCCATGGGGTGAGATAACCCATGTAACACCCTGAGATTTTATGAGATAGATTCTTTTAATTTTTTGATATTATACACTACCCCAAGATTATATTTCACTATATGAAACAATGTATTAGCTTACAATATATGCAATAGTATTATTGGCTTGCATTACACGCAAGAGCGACCTTCCTCGATAGCTTGCGTTATAGGTCATACCAAGTTTTACTAAACAATGATATATTGTTAAAATATTATTATGGGATATAAACTAGACATTATGAATAGTATTAACCACATTTTTTATTTTATATAACATTAAAATTCATCTTATTTATTTTCTAGACATGATATAAGAACAAGTTCATTTTTCGGACAAAAGAAGTAATTTTCAAAAAATGCAGTTTTGCCACCTTTTGATGGAGCACCCATTTTAAATCTAGTTATTAACACTTTTATATATTCTCTTTGAAAAAATAAACTTATTATTTGGAATAATGACATAAAAATTTACTTATTTTAAATTTTTGGTATATTTTTGATAAAACTCATATTTTAATGAATGGTGAAAAATATTGCATTTTAATTCAAAACTGTCTTTTCATCTAATTTATTTATATAGTTAGATTATATTTTTAATTGGTTTTAAAGTTTAATTGGATTATGTTTTTATCATTTAATACAATTTTTTTTATTTTAAGTAATTTATCATTTAAATTGGATATAAACACATCTCAATCTTTTGATAGTTATTACTTCTTAAAAACCTGCTTTTGGTTTTGACAACCAGAATTAATTTTAAATTAATTACTGAAACTTCTATGTTTTGAATTTTGAAAAATTAATTACATATTTAGAATCATAAGGTTCAAATTTTTTAAATAGTTACCTTTTATTTTTTGACATTATGAATAGTACCTTCAGTAATTATTTTATTTACCATGGTTAAAGGGTAAATCTGGTAAATAAGGGTAAAAAAATAATATTATAATAATATTAAACTAACCTAAAATGTTTCTTAATCCTATTTGATGAGGTATTTCCTACCATGGGCATCCTTGGGTGGATTTTGGGACACCATGGAACCACTTGGATGTGAAAATGACCCTTTATAAGAATTAATTTAAAGTAAAGATAAAATATGACATAAACTTGTATCTTCTTAACAAAACAATTTTAATATGGGGTTATACATAAGATAAATTCGAATATAAATAGTAATTGTAAAGATAAAAATATTTTTTATATCATGGTATTTTATTTATAATTTTTAGAAACAAAATAAATTTATTTATTTATGACACAATGATGATGTAGTGATTACCTTATTAATGAATGATTTAAATAAATGAGATTAAAAATATTAAAATAAATTTATTTTGAAACTTTTTATGCCATAAAATAATTTTATGGATGATTATGAATTTTTATCTTTTAATTAATGAAGTTTTTTTGAAATTATAAATTTGTTATGGTTTTTTTAAAAGGTCATGATAAGAATAGTATAAAAATTGACATAAATGAGTTTTAAACAAAATACTATTTTATTAAATGATATAATAGTATTAAAAATATAAGATTCATAAAAATGACTTAGATAATGTTTAAGGTGTAATTAATGAACCACTTTAGGTTCTAATGGCATTTTATAGTAACTATATTAACCATATAGTATGAATATACAAGAAGACATGGTAAGAGTTAAATTAGTTAACTAGGGGTTAAAGCTAAAAGATAAAGTTAAATTTGAGAGATAAAATTGTCTAAAACCTATTGGTTTAGAGGATTTAAAACAATACTCATCTTATCTTTGAATTAAATTAGTTTTTTACCTTTTTAAACCAAAAATAATTTTATAATTAAATAATATTTCAATACCTTCCTAAAGTGCCCTTCCTCCTCTCTTATAAAAAGGCATCTCCTCCCACATTTCCTCACACCACCTTGAGCCTTATAGATCGAAAAAACCCTGAAAAATTCTACTATAAACATTCTTAGTTAACTTATAGAGGTCCTGGTTTTCCAAAAATTTCATCCCTAGTTTCCCTAAGAAGAGATCCAAAGGAAGTCCAACAAAGAAGAGGTAATTTCTCTACCAATTCAATTCAATTTCTTTTCTTCATCTACTTCCTCTTTCTATGTTGATTCCATACTAAAGAAACAACTCGAGTATATTATATATGATTATATTTTATTATAATTATGGAACAACCTTATAACTCCTTTTATCCATCCTATGAATAACAATATCACCATGCGTGCGTGCGTACGGCTTACCATCTCCACGTCATGGTGTCATTTGTTATTAAAAAATACTTTATTAGGATGGGTATAATGATGAGTATAATGAATTTAAATAATTAATATAACACTAAAATGATTCTTTATAGTTAATATACCATCCAATTACATTCCATTTAACCATCAAGATAATGATATCATCGCTCGTGCGTACGTACGGCCTACCGTCTCCACGACGCGGTGAGATTAGTTCTCCACGTTAACAATTAAAGAATGACTATAAAATTTACATGATGAGTGAAAATAATAATTATGAACTTAATTTAATGAATAAAATATATCATATTCATAACAAACATTACTTACACAACAAAATAGGAATAGTAAAATGAAGTAGTTAACACCCGAAATAATGGTAATATTGAAATACTATTAACAAAATGATATAATAGGATAATATAGGATCATATATGATATAATAAATATGGATATGCTCCTGGTATAATTTAATAACATTATTTAACCATTATACAGGAGGTTACCACACCCTCAACTATCGAAAAGTACAAGGTAAGGGATAATTTTACAATCTCATTTTTATCTGAGATTGTTTATACATAAGTATTTACTGGGGGTATATTTATCATCCATTTCCATGTTTTATAAGAATATTCTCATAAAATGTTTTTTATTATTCTATTTATGTTTAAATTCATTTTTTACCCAATTTGACTTTCACTACATGGTTTGGAAGGAATCTTTCTTACGTTTAGCATACGGGGTACTTTTTGACTTTTCCGAAAAAATTACAAGAAGAATGTTTTTTTAACTCATACAGCATGAATGGATTTTTACATCTTCATAACACTTTATTTACATGAAGCTCCCTATAAATAATTTCAAGTTTATTTTAAAATAAATTCTTTTCATTTAAAATTGTGTGTCATTTTGAGAAGAGAAAACGTTTTTTAAGAAGAAAAGATATTTTCCTTGAGAAGTAAGTTCAAGTGGTTTATCAAAAAAAATTCCATCTAAGATGACTCTATTTAAATAGGGTTGTGTTTCTATCCCTATTATTATTATGATTTGATTGTGTTAATGATGTAATGGTATTTTATATGGATTATGTTATGATGGAATGATGTTTAAGAAAACCCATTTTATTTCTTGGGTTATGCTATGATGAATGATTTGTGTTTTTATGGAACATATAAGAATGATTTCATTATGAGATGGGTGGGACCTATATCTACCTCCAATTAATTGGGTAAAGATTTATATCTCATGAGATAGACATGACTGGAACAACAGGTAAATCTGGTTCAATAATACATGGTTAGAACGGCAAGTAAACCCAGTTCAGTAATGGACTTTGTCCACTATGATGGTCTTGGAAGTAATGCCTTGGATACTATGGAAATAATATTATGTTCTTATTAGTTTTCCACAATTACATGTTTTATGCCAATGCTATTATATCATGGTTAATTTTCCTTTATGATCTATTCCTTAAGTACTACTAAGATTTATTTCATAACTCAATATTTTGATGTTTAAACTTTATGTTCATGTTTTTATGTTCTTATGTTTATGGTTCGTTTTATGTTCTCCATGTTTACCCTTACTAAGAATTTGTGATCGCCCTTTTTATGTTTTCTTTTCACCAGTATATAAAGAAAGGTTTTAGGTAGGAAAATAAAAGGGGAAGATCTTTATAGGAGATGTTGAAGATCTTTCACAAAGTTAGAAGATTATGTTCCAAGTTTACAAAAACACTAAACTAATACCGTCTTTGGGTGTCTTTTTGTGTCTTGTATTAAGTATTCCGCAAAAGTAATGTAATTTCCATATATGACAATCTTGGGTCATTATAATTGGTATCAGAGCGAGGGTTTAGTCCATCTTTGGAAACTAAGATGCAAAAACTTTAGTGAGATCCCTAGGGATATTTATAAGGTATGTATAGGGATGTCCCTAAGGGTAAGTCTAACTATAGGTTACAGTCCTAGACTTATGGTAATGAACATTAATAACCTAGGATTAAACCTAATATGTTAGATATTGGAAGTACTCCCCCTTGATTATGTTGTTTTCTTAGTATGATTTTTCCTCTCACACTATTATTTTTGGGTTTTAGAAAATGGCTAGAAATCGAAGGAACCGTGTTAATGATCAATGCACTGGGAAATGAAATGATTGTACTCCTAAACAACCAAATTTTATGGGATCTCGAATAAAGAATCTTTTTTATATGACTACAAATCCTGCTAGGCTTCTAAATGACCAAAGTTGGGAACAACGTTCTCTTAAATATTTCTTAAGGCACAACATCCACCTTATTTTAGTGGAACGAATGATCCACTAGTTGTAGAGAAATGGATTTGTACTGTTGAAAATATATTTTTCATTCCATGTTGTTCAAAACTTGAAAAGGTTAAGTTGGGCACTTATTTCTTGGAAGGTAAAGTGAATCTGTAGTGGAACTTTATCAAGAATACATGGTAATAAGATAAAATTGACTCCATGGATTGGGATGAGTTCAAGAAATTATTTTTCAGTGTGTACCTTCCTCGTATTATTCTTACAAAAAGGTAGATTTCAGTTTCTCATCTATGTCATGGTTACAATAAGAAAATAAGTATAGAATTCAAAGGAAACTATAAAAATTATGGAGAAAATCATATTAGATTTTCTTTATGCTCAAAGTGTGGAAGGAAACATGGAGGAAATTGTCTTAAGGGGACTAATAAATGTTCTAACTATGGGAAAGGAGGTCATCGAGCATTTTACTGCTAAAGTAATGGGAATAAAGAGAAATCTCCAAAGAGTGCACCTCCCACAAATCAGGATTACAAGTGAAAGGAAATGGGGCATTATGATAACCAATTCCCTAATCTAAGGGTTATGGATGATTATTGACGTCAACAACCTCTTAAAGCTAAAGACAAAGTTAAATCACATGCAATCACTATTGGTGATGTTGAGTGTGCCAATTAAGTGGTGGAATGATTAAGTGTTTATGTAATGGGATTCCAAAATAGTGTTGGTGAATCTCTTTTATGATATTATGGAATATTGGAATATCTTTGTATTGAGTATATGGTACCGGTAACCATGAAAAGTGATTGAAATATTTTTGGAAAGCACATGATATGCGCATAATGAAGGGATAAGGAGATAATGAGATGTTTGATAGTATTTTTAACGACCCAAAATTTTGAATAAATCTTGTTTCCTAATTTTGTGTGTTATTTTATTTTTATACTCAACAAAACTGTTTCATTTGATAACATGAGTATAATTAAAATGAGACTGTTGGGTTTCGACTGTTATATGAACATTGGTCAATATGACCATTGGAAACTAAATGTTGTGATTATTGTTTATAAATACAAGTGATCTTGATTAATTAATATAGAAAGAAGATTCGGTGGCCTCTTCCAGTAGTCTCGGGCTGATCGAAGCCCATATCATGGAACTCGGGAAGGAGGTAGCACCTTTGGGCTTTGCTCTGGACCAAACCCAAGCTGAACTTCATCGTGTGAAGCTGGAACAGAATCACCTTCGTGAGAAGTTCAAGCTAATAGAAATCACTACTCGGGCAATGTTGGTCGAGCCGCCCTCAGATTCTCTCACCTTAGCACGCCTTACACTTAGGTCCTATGCTGGGGTTATAAGGGGCTATGTAAGGAGACCATAACTGCTTTGAGTAATCCTTTGAGATAAATAAAATTGTTTTTTCTTCTTATGGTGAAGTTTGTAAATTTTCAAATGTCCGGATAAATTTAGGATGTATATTATTGATGAATTTGAAAAAAAAAGGATATTTTAAAATATTTTTTTAAACCTTAAATAATTAATGATGTATAATGATTTTTAAAAAATGGTCTTCTGTAAATGAGTTCAGTATGAAATTTGAGTCTAATAAGATCAACTTAATTTTTGGTGAATAGTAATTTATGAATAGTGATTTTACGCTTAGGATTAGTAATGTGACCAAATGGATTAGTAATCTCACTTAAAGAATGTATTCATATAATATAGGCACCTTGATTAAGTAATGTGATTCAATAAAATAGGTAAATAACTGTTTCAGAAATTATTAGTCAAGTATTAGTTTTTTCGAGTGAATAGTGTTTTTTAATTAAAAATTAAATTAAAATTATTTATAAAATTATTTTTATAAAATGGACATTATTTTTGAATTCCGAACATCGATATTATGTTAAGGTGATTTTTGGGGATTTTTCTGAAAAAATGAATTTTCAGTGAATAGTGTTTTTATTTAAAAATTAAATTAAAAATATTTAGAAAATTATTTTTATAAAATGGAGTTTATTTTTGAATTCAGAGCATTGATATTATGTTAAGGTAAATTTTTGGGAGTTTTCTGAAAAAGTTGAATTTTCAGTGAATAGTAAAAATACAGTTTTAGGGTTTCAGTATGTTTAATGACATCATAACTGCATCATGATGATGTCATGAAATATTTTAAGGGATGGTCGACTTTTGAATAGTAAGATAAGGTATGATGTGTCCCAAGTGGCCAATACCATGAGGAAATACCACTTGTTTTTCCAATACCACCAATGAGGTGTCCCTTGGCCATTAATGTCTTGTCCCCTCACTTCTTCTATAAATACCAAGCCATTCTCTTATCCTTTCCATTCTAAAATCCTTATCAATGTAGTTCTGGTCTCTTTACCTCCCAATGAGTCCTCCCAAGGTGCCCTCAAGCCTCCCAAGGTCCCAAACTTCAATATTTCGAAGTTACTCTTCAAGGTAAGGGATCCTACCTCTCTCTTTCTTTCCAAGTACTCTCTTTTATGTCATTTCTTTTATGCTCCATGTTCTTATGTTGTAGTATGTTCTTTTATATTCATCCTACTATCCTTTTCATGTTCATATGATGAGATACCCCCTCTTTCTTTCATCAATTCATTTTAAGAATGTTTAAGTGGCGTTGTTAGGCTGCCGAATTTTTGTAAGGGATTCTTTCACCCTTCTCATTTTCAAGTTCTATTTTCATGTCAAGTCTTTAAAGTTCCTTTTTATTATGTTGGGGTATGATCTCTATATCCATTATACTGTTCTTTTATGTTCATATTATTAGAGACCCTATTTTATCTCATCAATTCATTTTTTTTTAAGTTTTAAGTGACGTCGTTAGGCTGCCGAATTTTCATAAGAGAAATCTTATTCTTGTCTTCCTTCCATGTTTTTCATTTCATATGGTATGTCTTTAAAATTTCATTACCATTTTCTTATATCCTTTATATTATGTCCCTATACTGTTTTATGGATCATTTATGAGTGGGTGACCAATTTCCCCTCTCTTTTCAATATTTTCTAAAACCCTGTTACATAGTCGTTATGCTGCAGAATTTTCATCTCAAAATGTCTCTCTCTTTTTCTCAAATTATTTTTTTTATTAAGTGAATACTCAAAACTCTTTATTCTACAGAGGTATTCACATATATATCAAAATGTTCTATTTTAAATTCTGTTATTTACATATATGAGACCCGCTTTCCTTTTTCGTGGGTTTAAAGTAACATAAAGATCATGTCTTTAAAGCTGTTTTTAAAACGTTATGATTATGAAATGAAACTCATTTATTTTATGCTATATGGGTTATTTATGAAATGTTTGATGATTATATATTTGTCTCACATGATAATAAATTCAAATTTAAGGGTGTGCCCTGATAGCGCTCCAATGCATTGGGTAAATACTTAATCTCTAGAGATGACCATTTTTAACAATACCTTGGTGAATAACCTTGGTAATTTTTAATGACACCTTGGGGATGGACCTTGGTGAAACGGAAATTATTGTCTATGTTAAATGTTGTAGCCACATCTTCAAGTTATGAAACACATTATTTTTATTATGATATACCTCATGATCTCTTTCTCATGCCTTAAAGTTATTTTTTAACTTTATTGATGTATCTCAAGTTCACATGTAAAATGTTTCTCTTGTTTCCCTTACTGGGCCTTCTGCTCACCCTTTCCTTTTATGTATGCTCCTAGGTTATGAGATGTTGTAATGAAATTAGGATGAACAATGAATAAGCCTTTCAAGTGTTTAAGAAGAATGTTATATGTTGTCATGTATTAAGTTCCTGGTTTCTAAGACACTAAACCTTAAAGATCCTCAGTTTTGTATAATGTAATGAAAGTTAAGGTGATAAAAAGGCAGGATGTTATAGTATTAATGATCTCATGACTGATATAATGATAAAGTGATATCATGGTTTGAGTATATAGAATTTTTGGTATTTTTTGTGTGTGGAAAGAGTTAATTTTGATAGAATACATGTTTTTACTAAGGTTATATGGTAATTCATGTTATTATCATGTTTCAAGAGAATACATGATTAAGGTATTCACATGTTTGGAATGGGACAACAAAGAACTACCAAATGAGATATGGGAGACAAATGTTAAGTCGATTTAGTTCACATCCTTCTAAAGTTTTTCTATTTTCAGTTTTTGGAAGGATTGTAATATTATCCATTTATGGATAGTATTAGTTATATTCTGATTGAATTTTGTTAGAATAATGTATTATCTTACTATAGGTGGACTTATGCATATTTGATAACCTGTTCTATCCTTATTGTTGAGACAAATGAAATGACCTATAATTTTATCGCATGATCTGCTAACACTTCAAGAATGAAAAATTCAACTTCATTTCATTAAATAAGAGATGAAGTGGAAATTTTTCAGGGAACAACCAATGGTGATATTTTACTGAAATCAAGTAAGTATTTCTCCTCATGCAAAAATTCATCAACTTTAGGAAAAATATATTGGAACCAAAAATGTTATCCTAGTACCTTTTTATCCAAGGAATCATATGGTTCCTTAAATCATCATAGATTTATGGATTTCTGGTATTTAACTTTCTCCAAACCTTATTTTCTATCACTATCCATCAGAACTTGATGGTTAGATTTTTATTCCATATCCATGTTTTCACTTACCATCTATGTTCTCCTATATGGAAACTCAGTGATGAGTTACTTTGGGTAATCGTTATGTTTATAAATTTCCTTTTCAAAATGATGTTTTATTATCCCTTTTTATGATACCAGTTTCCATGAAATAAACTTTCAAGTAGTAAACCATTTATAACCCCGAAGAATTTCGGGGCGAAATTCATTTTTAAGGGGGGTGGAATGTAACACCCTGAGATTTTATGAGATAGATTCTTTTAATTTCTTTGATGTTGAACGCTAACCCAATATTATATTGTGCTATATGAAACATCATATTATCTTGCAATATACGCAACAATATTCTTGGATTGCGTTACACGTAAGAGCGACCTTCCTCGATAGCTTGCGTTGTACACCATACTGAGTTTCACCAAACAATGATATATTATTAAAATATTATTATAGAATATAAACTATCTATTATGAATATTATTAACCACATTTTTAATTTTATATAAAATTAAAATTCATCTTATGTATTTTCTAGACATGATTTAAAAACAAGTTCATTTTTTCAGATAAAAGAAGTATCTTTCAAAAAATGTAGTTTTGTCACTTTTTGATGGCGCACCCATTTTAAATCTAGTTTTTAACACTTTTATATATTATCTTTGAAAAAATAAACTTCTTATTTGGAATAAATACATAAAAATTTACTTATGTTTAATTTTTTGTATATTTCTGATAAAATTCATATTTTAATGAATAGTGAAAAATACTGCATTTTAATTCAAAACTAAATTTTCATCTAATTTATTTATATAGTTAGATTATATTTTTAATTACTTTTAAAATGTAATTGTATTATGTTTTTATTATTTAATCCAATTTTTATCACTTTAAGTAATTTCCCATTGAAATTTGACATAAACACATCTCAATCTTTTTATAGTTATTACTTCTTAAAAACTCACTTTTTGGTTTTAACAATGGGAATTAATTTTAAATTAATTACTGAAACTTCTGTGTTTTGAATTTTGAAAAATGGATTCCATATTTGTAATCATAAGTTTAAAATTGTGTAAATAGGTAACTTTTATTTTTATACATTATGAATAGTAACTTTAGTAATTATTTTGTTTACAATGGTTAAAGGGTAAATATGGTAAATAAGGGTAAAAAAAATAATATTATAATAATATTAAACTACCCTAAAACTTATCTTAATCCTATTGGATGATATATTTTCAACCATGGGCATCCTTGGGTCGATTTTGGGACCCCATGGAACCACTTGGATGTGAAAATGACCTTTTATAATATTTAATTTAAAGTAAAGAGAAATATGACATAAAATTGTATCTTCTTAATAAAAAAAATTAATATGGGGTTATAAATAAGATAAATTAGACTATAAATATTAATTGGAAATATAAAAGGATTCCCAACATCATGGTATTTTATTTATAATTTTTAGATGCCAAATAAATAAATTTATTTATGACACAATGATGATGTAGTGATTACCTTATTAATGAATAATTTAAATAAATGAGATTATAAATATTAAAATAAATTTATTTTGAAACTTTTATGACATAAAAGAATTTTATGGATGATTATTACTTATTATATTTTAATTAATGAGGTTTTTCTGAAAGAATCAATTTTATGGACGATTCTTTTAATTTATTTGTTTTATGTTCTCCATGTTTACCCTTACTGAGCATTTGAGCTCACCCTTTTTATGTTTTATTTTCCCCAGGATATGAATAAAGGTTTTAGGTGGGAAAAAAATGGGAATATCTTTATGGGATATGTTGAAGATCTTTCACAAAGATAAAATATTATGTTCCAAGTTTCCAAAGAAACTAAACTAATACAATATTTGGGTGTCTTTTTGTGTCTTGTATCAAGTATTCCAAAAAAGTAATGTAATGTCCATGTACGACAAGCTTGAGTCGTTATAACCCCGCTAGAACCTGGTGCTCAGCCTTCACCTACTAGCACGTAAGACATTAATAAATGAACTTTGCTACTGTCTTCTTCATACCTATCCATCAGAACTGACATTGGAGGTCCTGGTACATTTTTTCCACTCTAGGATGTACCACCAAGGGGGATGTATGAAACTCCCTCAAAACATTCTTCCGAAATTCCACTGGCATAATTTTTCATCCTTTTAAAAGGAAGATTTGCTTCCCACCTTGCGAATATCCATCAGGATCTTGTCTTGTGGATAATTGAGCACGTAAAGTCTCACAATCAATATCCCCTAGTTGTGCATCCATGACTCGTTGTAATAGTATAGGTGTAACAACCATTGATTAGAGATAAGTTTAATCCTCCCTAACTATGAAGTATAAATATAGAAAGGTCAACTTCAATGATGCCTCGCTCAATAGCTGTGAACTCGATCTTCGACTAAGAGCATCAGCTACTACGTTCCCCTTCCCATGAGTATAAATGATCTCAAAGTCATAATTCTGGAGGAACTCTAGCCATCGCTTATGCCTTAGATTTAGATCCTTTTGTGAGAAGATGTACTTGAGTCTCTTGTGGTCAGAGTAGACGATAAACCATTCACCCATCAGGTAGTGTCACCACATCTTCAACGCAAACACTACTACTTCCAACTCAAGATCATGGGTCGCATAGTTCTTCTCATGCAAACTTAGTTGGTGTGAACCATAAGCAATCACCGCCAGTCACTGCATCAGGACACATCCAAGCCCATTCCTTGATGTGTCGTAAAAAATTACGTACTCGACACCCTCTTCTGGAAATATCAAGATCGGTACACTTGTCAAACTCTGCCTCAACTGCTTGAAAGCCTGATGGCACTTCTCTATCCATACGAAATGATTCCCCTTCTGAGTCAAGGTTGTCATCAGTGCTAAATATCTGGGAGAAATCAGGGATAAATCTTCAGTAGTATTGGTGATGCAAAACGGGCCCATGGCCTGCGGGCTTTGCGGGTATGGGGCGAATGCGGGGCAGGGTAGGCCTAAATTTTTTAACCATTTAGAGTGCGGTCCAATATGGGTTGAGCCCGTGTGGGTGCGATCTAAGGCGGGTTGAGCCCACATGGGTGCGGGCTTTCCCACGGGCCTAATTTTTAAAAAAATATTTTTTTAAAATATACGTTTCTTTAATATTTTAGTTTTTTTAATGAAAATTTATGATTAAACTATGACATATGATTTCTCACCATAATTATCATAATAATTCATCATTTATTCACATGTAAAATTTAAATAGGTTTATATTTATTATTTTAATATGATATTATAATATTTATATTGTAATTATTCACCATATTCACATGATGTGTCATGACACCTCTCGAAAAATGGAACTCATCTCCCCTTCACATGGTTTCAATTCTAAAAGAGTTATTATAATCATAATATTTTTTGGGTCTATTTAATTTTGTTATTATTTAATTTTATTTTTTTATTATGAAAACAGGAAAGGATCTCATGGGAAACCTAATATACTCCTTTGAAACTGATTGTTGTTTGGAAAGTTGTCGTTCATTTCAACCATTTGCATCACCACACAACTAACATAATCATTTTTCGCCCCTCACTGATCACTCACCTACTTTTCATCACAATAGTTCTCCACCATATCATTATCTCCACATGCCACCGTTAACTAATAGAAAAATGTTTCATCACATCCCTTAAAACTCTAGGTATTTTCCATCCATACTTCTCCCAACAAAAACCATTAAGAATGAGAAAAAAATACAATATTTAAATGATTATAAATAGTGTATATTTTTTAAAATGTGGGAAACCTGCGGGCAGCCCGTGGGCTTATGCAGGGCAGGGTGGGTTTGATTTTTTTTTGTTCTCATTATATGCGGGCTTTTGCGAAAAAACCCATGTGGGCTCAAACCCACGCGGGCTTGGTCTACCCCACCTCATCCCACCCGTTTCGCATTACTAGGTAGTATCCTGCAAACCCAACGAAGGTATGCACCTCTATCACACTCTAGGGTGGATCCCATGCTAACATCGCCTCAACCTTGACTGGTTCCACTGCTAATCTATCTATTGAGATAACATGTCCAAGAAAGTGGACCTCCTGTATCTAGAACTGACACTTCAAGATATTCTCATAAAGCTGGTGCTCTCAAAGTATGTTTAGAACCATCTGTAGGTGTCTCACATGCTCCTCCTCTAACACTGAGTACACAAGGATGTCGTTGATGAAGACCACTACGAACTGGTCTAAGTACAGCTGGAAGATCTGGTTCATAATTCCCATGAACACTGTAGGGGCATTCGTCATTCCGAAAAGCATCACCAAGTACTCTTAGTGACTGTAGAGGCATCTAAAATCCATATTTGATATATCCTCATCTCATACTCATAACTAGTGGTAACTCGATCGAAGTTCAACCTTCGAGAACCATCGTGCCCCTATCAATTGATCGAAGAGGTCGTCAGTCCTCAATAGTGGATACTTGTTCTTCATCGTTACCTGATTCAGATGCCAGTAATCTGCGCACAACCTCAAAATCCCATCTCCCTTCTTGGAAAACAAAACTAGGACCACCCATGGTGAAACATTGGGTCTTACGAATCCCTTCCTTTTCAAATCCTCCAACTGCATCCTCAGTTCACAAATCTCTACGGGAGCCATCTAATATTTCGATGAGGATATTAGTGTAATTTAGGGGTGTAAGTCGATGCAGAAGTCAAATTCTCAGTGGGGAGGTAATCCTGGAACATCTTCTATAAATATTTCCTCATACTCCACCACTACTACTGGGAACTGAAAGCTCACAACATCTGTTGCTTCAAGGGTAAGTCTAGCCAACTCATGAGTGATCAGTTTCACCCTCCTAAGAATGAGACCATTATGTGTTTCCTGGGTTTCCTTTTCACCAACAAAGGAAGACCTCATTCCATCACTGCGGACACACCGCACTCTTTGCCTAAAGCAGTCAATTTGGGCATGGACCAAAGATAACCAATCCATACTGAGAATGGCATCATAAGGCCTCGACGCTTCCACCAAGAGGTTCCAACTGAAACTATCGCCTTCAAGGTTAATATCACACTATCGACAAAGATTTGTGATCATAGAGTCTCCTCTTGTAGGTGTCTCCAAGCATAAGGGTCGAATCAATGGCTCCACCAGAATCTCAAGGTTTTGCACAAGACATGTGGCGAGGAAATAATGACTGACACCTGTTTCTATAAGTATAGAATCTAAAGTAGAAAAGACATATATCATACCTCATATCATCCATGGAGTCCTTGGGTCATACGCCTCGACTTCATGTAGCTACCCCTACCCCTATCCCCCAGCTCCCTGAGCCTGGTGTGGACCTCCTAAGGGTGGTGGTGGAAGTAAGTCAAAGTGTCTGCCACCTCCTGCAGTTCTTCTTGCTCCTCTACCACGTCTGCCACCTAGAGGTATTGCCTGCTCCACTCTCTGCCTCTGCCTCAATGATCCATAAACTGCCTACCTATCAGCAGTTTGATGGTTTGGGTAATCTCTAGCGATATGTCCTCTTCCATCACATGAGTAGCATCGCCTCTCCCTAGGCTGACTGGATCCAGCCTGAGAGCCTTGGACCACAGATCCCCTAACCTGGGTTCTCCTATGACTTCTCCCATATCCAAATCCCTATTTCGGACACCAGGTCCCTACTGTCAAGATCTATGTACCTGTCTTCTTGCTACTGACTACCATTGGCTGTCTTTTCTCGACCAAGAATATCTCGACCACCAAAGTTCACTCGAGCACTCCTACATAAGTCAAAATGCATAGAGGCATGACACTAGCTCGGATGTCCCATTTTAGACCTTGATCGAAGGTCCGAGCTCTGAAGTAATGATCCATAACTATATCCATCGAGTATATGGAGAGGTTGGTGAACCTCATTGAATATTCATCCAACATTAAACTGCCCTTCTAGAGCTGAAGAAGCTCCTGGATACGCACTACTCTTAGCATAACCGGAGAGAACTCCTCCTTAAAGAGTTTCTCGAAATCTATACATGAAAGAGTCTCCTCATCATGAGTTTTCATGGTCAAACTCCACCATCGTCCCACCGAAACCTAAAGAAGGATCTCTCTTAGGATCACCATCTGGTTCGCTGGTGTCCTCACTAGACGGAAAACTTTGGTCACCGCCTCAAGCCAGTCCTTAGCCGCCTGAGGGTCGGGCATGCCTCAGAACCTGAGGTATCTCTATCTATAATAATAATGGAGCATTTTCAGCCTATTCTCCTCATCTTATGGTACTACAGGTACCACGTTCTACTCCACTGGTGGTGGTATAGCAGGTGCACCACCTAGAGGTAACTCTTGGGGAACTAGTCCTCGAATTAAAGCCTCATCATTGAGGGGGTAATCCTCGTGATCAAGCTGCTAAATCCAAGATGGTATAACTCACAAAGGCATCCTATAAGAAAACAATATGTACCATGATCAAAGAGTATATCTAGATAGCTGACATTAAAGGACACAAAAAACACAACTCATTTCTATATGATGCATGTACCATTTTTTTGTTTCCCGACAACTAGTGTTCTTATGTACCGAGTCAAAAAGAAGGTTATCAGAGTCCTGGTGTATGGTTATGTCGGTATCCTGTCCCAACATTGGAGTCCCTAGCCTGAAATCCAATATTGAAACACTTAACATTGTTTTCCCAAAGCAATATCATAGACTCTTGGTCCTAAGGTAGAACTGACAACCTCTAATACCACTCTGTCATGACCTGACCCAGTGGGGACTATGCCACGACTCCCCAAGACCACCTCCAATAGGCCAGGGGCTAGTGACTAGCACCAAGTAGGCATATCACTAACATGGGAGGCATTTCCTAAGTAGCTATACACACACACACATCTCTAAGCCCGCAAATGCTGAAATGTAAAACCCACTAGGGAGAAAAATGCATGCATACAACTAAACCCAACCAACAGAATACAATGGAAAGTAAAGTGTGGAAAGTAAACTAGGCCAGAATACAATCCCACCAAAATAAAGAGTCTACAAACTACAAAGTCCAACCTGTAAGCAAGAAATAGGTACTGGGACTGCTTCTCGTAGCCGTAGGAACACCTCAGCCTATAAGGGGGCTCACAAATCTCAGTATGGTTCTGGTCCGCTCTGGAATCCATCAAAAGGTTTCTCTTCTGCACAAGACACGACACGTGAAGGAAAATCCCATGCAAGGGTGAGTATAATAATACTCATTAGAGGACCCCTAAAACCAAAAATCAATACACAAAGTAAAGGTATAGTCATCTTAACATAGTATATGTCTACAAAACATATAACAAGAGAAACATATCCAGATATACTTAAAACTTGGACCCGTAGTCTATAGGTAAGTCACAATGACCACATACCCACACTAGGGATTCAGTTTGAAGATTCCATGAAGCACTCATTTAGGAGAACTCACTCCATGAGTCTGATAGCTCTAATAACATCCGTTCAAGAATTATGTTCATTGGGAAGTGTTATGAGAGAGATAGACACACTAATCGATCTGAAGAGAGAACATATGCACTCATTCTGGGAGAACTCACTCCTGAGTGGGGAAAGATCACGATACACAGATGAGGATCACTACCAGGGTCTCGGTGTATACCACGACTCATCCAGATTCACCTGATAAGTATAGGATAAATGTCCTATAGTATTAGTCACGTCGATACTTGAATCTACCTAGGGCCAATAATGGGTAGAGGATCTCGCTTCGGTCCTCTTGAAGGGATTCTGACTCTATCCAAAAAGTCCTATAGAAGGGATCATACTCATATAGAGTGAAATGATACCTTTCCTTTAGGTGAATGAGAAAAGGGGGCATTATCCCAAACAAAACTTATCCAAGGAATGGTGGAAAAGGAGATCAAGCTATGTATAAGAGAGTACACAACGTGTAGCAAGGTCACACGTCATGTCCCTTGACTTCGGGTACTGCCCATGTGCAACGACCCAGATCAGAAGACATGTTGTATAAAAATCACATACATGTCATGTAGTTACGGTCACACGCCGTGTCCGATTATCCAGGGTTCTCTCCATGTATGATGGCTATGTGCACGTACACGACTTCGACCCGTGTATTCCAACTCGTGTATCAGTACATGGGGTAAGCCGCATAACCGGCATGGTCTAGTCGTGTGGTGGAGTACATTTCATATACTCCACCCCATGTTCGTGTATCATTCGAGATATACGCTGAGTCCCGCGTAAGGACTCACACGTCGTGTGACAGTTGTCACATGTCGTGTCATCACTTCCTACATCGTGAAACCCTAGCCACTATAAGGCTGACCCCATATGCCATGTTCTTTGGAGAACATGATGTGTTCTTCACAAATTTCCAGAAATCCAGTTCTTCTCCAACACGCCTTGGGTGATTCTCCAATCTTTGATTCGGTTGTCTGATCGCCTCGAAAGTGAATATCCAAGGTCGTCCCACCATGATAATGCTGAAACGACAGGTTTTAGGCCTTTGATTAGCTCTATGAATGCGTTTCGATCATTAGTGCGAAGAAATGTTGAAGAAAGATTTCTTCTGATCTATGTCGATTAATCTTTTTTCATCATCATCACACCTCTACTGGGTCATCACGATGTTGGATCTCCAATTTGGGATCATTGCGTTGCAAAATGGATGTGTAACAATCCGTTTTTCATATCCCTGCGAAGAACGCGAAGAATGCAGGGTCAAAAAGGGGGAATAAATCCAAATAGAAAAAAGGAGGAATGAACCCCAGCCGTCATTCATCACAACATTGATCGACTTCAGTTAGAAGGATCAAATAGAACAAATAAAATATGAATCAAATCATGCATGGATAAATTCTCCAAAATGAACCTAATAAAAGATCCTTTTGTAAGAGCGAATGATATGCGGGTCAACCTATTCATGGTTTGATCCGCATTCTTCATTTAGTTAAAGAATGGGGAAAAACAAAATCAAAACAACAACCCCTACCTTGATCGTCGACGAACATGGAGAGCGGTCATCGGTTGGGAATCGATCTCGTTACACAATGATCCACGTGTCATCGTTCGTCATTATTCGTCAAGATTCTTCCAAAAATGGATCCTCTCCAAAACTCAAGAGCATCTAAGGAAAGTTTTCTAGGGTTATGAGCCTAACCCTGGGCTCCTGGTTATTTAAAACCAAAAAACATGTCGTTGCGTTAATTAAAATTTTTAAAATAAAATAAATTATTATTTTATTTTATTTCCTTTAAAACGTCCAAAAATTAACTTTTGAAGCTAACCCACATCGTTCGATGTTAGGCCTCACCTAAGGTAAAGTCAATGCTCTGAACACAACGGTACCCTCAGATTTCTGATCTGAGCACCCATTTAAAATTCATTCCACTTTTTTAGTAAAATCTCTTGCGCATGCTATTTAAATGTTTAATTTATTTCAAACATTTATTCCGAGAACCCTGGGCCTCAGAATTTCACACCACCATAAAGCCTGGTCTCAAAATAATTCCATATAATATTTGAAAATAATACATGGAAAATCTGAGATATTACAATTTACAACATAAAAATAGTACACCAAAAAGAATGTTTAGTGGTGCTCTTTTTATCCCTCTCCTGAATTTATCCCCCGATACTTGTCTCCCTTAATCCCTCATTGTTGTCCCCCCTGCTATGGCTTCCCTTTTTCCACTTGTCACCACCTCCACTTCCCTCTCCCTTTTCCTTCAATGCCCATCCCCTCGAATAAATTAGTAATTGTTTATATTATTGATTTCAAATAAATTAATAATTGTTTTTTAAATGAAATAATATTTTTATGTGTTTTAATTTTTTTAGAAAATTGTAGCCACTTTGTCGAGTCCTCACCATAGAACCACCGAGCCCTCACCGTCACTCCTGATCCCTTACCCTTGAATAAATTAGTAATTGTTTATATTGTTGATTTTGAATAAATTAGTAATTTTTTTAAATGAGATAATATTTTTTATGTGTTTTGATTTTCTTTAATGAAGTGTGTAAACTTTGTGATATATGGATAAAAGATAGATCACAAACCTGAAGGAACACACCTTAGTGTGCTAAGGGTTTGGACAAGGTTTTAAATTTTTTAATTTCCAATCGATATGTTGACGGGATAATAAGATTTTCATGCCCTAAATGTAAATTTTGAAGATGGTTGAAGAGAGATGAAGTTTATGAACACTTTATATTGAAGCAATTCACTGCTCAATATTTGTATTGGATTTAGAATAAAGAATTAAACTTTACAGAAAGTTTGAGCACAGATATCAGTCAACAGAATGAGCTCGCAACTTCATCGACAATGGAAAATGAAATAAAAAACCTTATAAATGATGATTTCTACATTCCAAGGTAACAACATCAACATCAAAACATATCATAACAATTAGTTTATGGTGATACAAATAGTAACTTGACAAATGATGTTTTTGGGACTATAGGAAAACCAGATCAAGATCATAATATATCATTGGATCCTTCTCTTGATATTGCATAGACTAATGTAAGAGGGAACTTCACTGAGAAGAAAATTTCATTTCATGATTTAGTTGATAATGGAAATCAAGAGTTGTATGGTGGACTTTTGAAATATTCAAAACTTTCTTTTATACTAAAGTTGTATATAAAATGCCTATACAAAATTACAAATAAGGTGATGTCCATTATATGGGATTTTTTGTGTGAATCATTTCCTGAAGCTATGATCCCTGAGTCTTTTTATGATATGAAAAGATCTGTTAACAAGCTTGGTCTGAATTATACAAAAATACATGTTTGTCTCAATGATTGTATACTTTATTGTGGATAGGATTCAAGTAGACAGTATTGAAAAAAAAATGTTTTTCTTCTAGATGTAAGTCAATGGGTGATGTTGGGAGTCTGAATCAACATACTACTATGAATAAGAATAAAAAAACACCTGCAAAGGTTTTGTGTTACTTCTCTTTAAAACCTCAATTTCAAATATTATTCATGTTATTGAAAACCATCGAGCACATGAAGTGTCTTTTTATAGATAATAAAAATGATGAGTTAAAACGACATCAAAGGAATTCAAAATCATGGAATACATTTGATTCATTACATCTATATTTCTCATCTGATCCTAGGAATGTGTGATTGAGATTGGTTGTCGATGGATTCAAATCATTTGGGACTTTGAGTACCAGTTATATTATTTTGTTGGTTGTTTTGATCTCTTACAATCTACCTTTGTGGATGTGTATTGAATATAATTCTTTTATAATTTTGATGATTATTCCTAGAAAAAAAATGCCTAAAAATGATATCGATGTATACATGCAGCCTTTAATTGAATAATTATAGGATTTATAGAGCAATGATGTTGATACATATGATGCATCTTCTAGAACAATGTTCAAAATGAACGCTGCTCTAATGTGGACCATTAGTGACTTCCCTGGACTTGGTAACTTATCTGGTTAGAACGCTTATATGGGTTTGGATTTTCCTAATTGTAACTTTGATTTTGAGCCTGAATGACTACCTTATAGTAAAAAATGGTGCTTCTTATGTCATTATGTATTTCTTGATGTATCTCATAGATTTAAGTTGAACAAGTCAAAATTCATTGGGTCTATTGATCATAGACTACCTCCAATGTTGTTGATAGGTTATAAAATAGTGTCACCACTTATAAATGTTGAAACCGAATTTGGAAAGGTGTGTCATTTGAATGATAGTGGGAAATGAGTTTGAAGTGCATCATTAATTAAAATCAGAACATAATAATGGAAGGAAAAAAAGTATATTATTTAAAATTACGTATTGGAAATTTAATTTTTTGATTCATAATCTTGATGTTATGTATATTTAGAAGACTGTTTGTGACAATTTGATCTTCAAATTACATAATGAGCATGGAAAATCGAAGGACTATCTCAATGCTCATAAGGACTTACAAATAATGAATATAAAGTGTGATCTATGGCTATATAATAATAAAAATTATGCACCGAAAAAAAAATCAATGAAAAATAGGGATAAATATACATTCATTAAAATTTTAAAACATGTGAAAGTATTTGATGGGAATTAAAGTAACATCTCAAGGTGTTTCAACTTAAAGCATCATAGGTTACATGGATTGAAAAGTAATGATTCACATATTTTGTTACAGTAGTTACTACCATTGGCATTGCGTACATTGTTACCTAAAAAGATTATTGTAGTTTTACTCTAATTTTTCACATTCTTCAGACAACTATGTGAGAAAACTCTATAGCCAGATGATCTTGAAAACCTTCGAGATGGATTTATACTAACACTTTGTGTAATTTACATGATCTTCCCTTAGTCATTTTTTACTATCATGATGCATTTAACTATGAATTTTGTCAAGGAAGATAAATTAGGAGGTCTCGTACATTATCGATGGATGTATCCAATTGATAGGTACTTTATTTATATGTTTTTAATCTTAAGTAAACAATTATTGGAACTTAATTAAATATGTAATTATGTTTTATTTATTTTATTTCACAGATACCTTGATAATTTGAAATCATACATGAAAAATAAAGCTCAACATAAAGGTTATATTTCTGAAGTCTATTTAGCAAAGGAGTGTATTGCCTTTTGTTTAAGATACTTGGATGATATTGAGATAAGATTCAATATATTTGGATGTGTTGATGACATATAGACTCAATCTCAACTACACATAAAATCAAAAATCTTTCCTACTATTGGTTGATCAGTTGGGAGGATCTTAAATATTACACTAATAGAAATGAAATTATTACCGGCACATTGATATGTGTTACTAAATAGTGAAATTACAAATCCATTTATTAAAGAGTTCAAGATACAAACAAATATATGAATGATAATTTAAACATAAAATGATAAATATATAGAAAAAGTTATTATAAATAGCTTGTAGAATGGTTTGCACGTTATGTAAGTTCATAAATATTTCAATCAATACAGATATTAGGTTGAAACATGTATTTTTTAAATCAAATAATGTATATTACTTTTTTTAGATCATGAATACTAATACTCGAGCTCATTTTTCAGAAGATTTGAAGTTTTTGGCTCAAGGTCCTCTAAAACAGGCTAGAAAGTTCACTGCTTACACTGTGAATGACTTTAAATTTCATACAATTAATTAAGAAGAGGGTTTAAAAACACAAAATAATGGTATATTTACAGTTTCTGAATTAGGATACTATATAAAGTTGACTAATATTATCAAATTAAACTACTACAGTCGTTTTTCAATTATTTTATTCAAATAAAAGTGGTTTGATGTTACCATGGGTATTAAAAGAGATTCTTTTCAATTTACTTCTGTGAACTTCTCTCACTTGATAGATATTGGTGATCATGAATTTCATTATCCGTATAACTTCTAATCACAACAAAAAATGGTATATTATGTGGAAGATGTTGTGGATGAAGGGTGGAGTGTAGTTGTTTACATAAAACAAAGAGACTTGTATGATATGGGTGATGAAGTGGAAGATTTGACCTCTAAAATTGAATCTCATAAAAAACAATAAATAGACTTATTTTTTCATCATGATATCGAAAATATTAGTCTTATAAGGGTAGATGAAGCATATGAAGTAATGATGGTGCAGGATAATGACATTATTGAATGAAAAAATGATTATATATGCAGTTATTCATTAAGTTATCAACCACATATGTTATATGTTATTCATTTCTAGTACTCTAGATCTGTTATCATATTTAAATTAATTTTTATGAATAATTTGTTTAATTTTGAAAAACTAAATGTTATATTTTTCTGTATGTGCAGTCATTCATTATCATACCTATGTATATGATGTTTTTCAGTACTGTGCATCTCTTATCATTTCTAAATTTCTTTTTCTTCGTGATTTTTTTAAAATATATGTTTTAAAGGTATTTTTACTTGTTTAAATTATAGGAATTCCAAGGAAGAAGTGTTTCACTAATCCTAGTCAACTCCCAGTTGACGTACCCTTGACTACACAAACACCTGATCATCCATCAGACTCCCACCCTATCTGGGACACCCTCCATATTCCACTATAAAAAAATAACCCGATTAGAGGGGGTTATTTTTTAGTTTATAAGGGGTTATAACCCCCTATAAACACATTAGAGGTGGTTATGAGGAATCACCGCTAATGTGTACCCCTACTATTGTTAGAGGCAGTTTTGAATAACCTCTATTAAAGTAACAGACAAATTAGTGGCAGTTAGATTAGAAGGGATTAAAACCCCCTCTAATTTTATCATGGAATATCTGATTAGATGGAGTTTTAACCCCTTCTAATCTATTTATTAGAATAGAATCAGTTGGAAACTATCGCTATTTAAATAATAAGTTACATATTAGTGGCGGTTTTCAAACCTGCCTCTAATTAAGGATAAATTAGATGGGGTTTTAACCCCTCTAAAAAGGACATATTATAGGCGGTTATAGAAACTGCCTCTAAAATTAGTTTTTCCCCCATTCTGAGCACCCCGACCCCCCTCTTGTTCCCTCCTCGTTCTGGTCCAGTTCTGAACCGCCCCTCCTATCTGATCTGGTCGAGTCCCTCCCCATACACTCTTCCCCCTAACGGTCTGGTCCCGCCCCACAGTTCCTCCCATCAAGTTCCCATGCACTGCCCCCCTCCCCCTCCTATCTGGTGTCATCTGGTCCCTACCCATACTCTGATCCCGCCCCACAATTCCTCCCATCAAGTTCGTCATGCACTATGTCTCTCCCTCCCTCCCCGCTTTTGTAAAATGTGAACCTGGTGAGTTTTGAACTGACGACAAACACCCCTTACGACTAGCCTCATTGCCACTATGGTGAAGCGCTTCTATTATATTAATTACATATTATTATATTTATATAAATTATGAAGGTGATTCAAATATATATTATTTGAATAAATATTTAAATAGATATAAATATTTATATATGATATATTTGTGTATAATATTTATATATAATATATATTTGTCTATAATATATATATATATAATGTATTTATGTATAATATATGATGTATATATTTGCCTATAATATATATATATAATATTAGATACATAAATATTAGATAATATATTTTTGTATGATATATATATATTTATTTATTTATTTATTTATTTTTACATATATAAATATATATTTATACATATATTTTTAAATACATTTATATTTGTGTGTGTTTATGTATTTATATAATATTTATAGATATAATATAATTATAGTATATATATTTATATAATCATTTTTATATATTTGTATATATGTATGTGTGTGTATAATAATATTATTATTAATTATTATTATTTTTATTACACCTATTTTTTAAACTATAAAAATTATATGTTGGTTTTATAAATATTATACATTTATATATTTTATGATTTATATTATACATATATTATATTAAATACATTTATATAATATATTTTTGTATGTGATTATACACATTTATATTATATCATATATATACACACACACAAAACTAAATACATTAATATAATTGGAAATATATAATATAATTAAATGATATATATATACCAAATTAATTTATAATTAATATGGTATACTACAATATATATATATAATAATTATATAATATATATAAATTTATATATAATTAAATATTTATAATATAATATATATAATATAATTATATAATATATATTTAATTTTAATTTTAATTTTTTCTATATTTTATATATTTGTATACATAATAATATAAATGCATTTATACAAAAATACTCAATAAAAATGTATTTAATATAATATATGTATAATATAAATCATAATATAAATGTATAATATTTATAAAACCATATATAAATTTTATAAATTTGAATAAATATATTTATAATTACATTTATATTATGTATACCAATATTTATATATGTATACATTTTTTTATATGTTTAAGTATTTATTTAAAGTATTTATATAATGTCATTATATATATATATATATATATATTTATAATGTATTTAAATACATTTATATAATGTGTTTATATAATACACACACACACACGCATATATATATATTATAAAATTTGAATTTATATGAGTTATATTTTAAAAAATAAATAAAAGCTTTGAGGGGGTTTAAAACCCCCTCTAATCAAAGGGATTAGTGACGATTCATGACCCCCATAAATTTTCTTGAATTATAAGGGGTTTAAAACCCTCTATAATGTCATCAATTAGAGGGGGTTCAACCCCCCCTCTAATGCCATCAATTATAGGAGGTTCAACCCCCCCCCATAATCTAAGGGATTAGTGGTGGTTCATGAACCCCCTCTAATATCTTAAATTAGAGGGGGTTATAAACCCCCACTATTTTCTTTTAAAAAAATCAATTATATATATATCCAAACAAATATTATATATATATAGCTTCTCTAAAATCTAACTGAATATATAGCGCTACTAATTATTAAATTAGCGGTGATTTTGATATAACTGCCTCTAGAATCAAACCAAATACTAAAAAAATAATACTGAAAAATTTAGAGGGAGTTTTGCAGAAACCCCTCTAAAATGAATTTATATGGGGTTATGCATAACCCCCTATAAAAAACTACCACTAATCTAGTGTTTTTTTATAGTGTTCCCCCTATAAACATCTAGCACACCCTCCTTCTCCCTTCCGTCAACATCTGACACACCCTCTTTTGTCCCAGCAGCATCTGGCACTTTGCCTCCTAATTTAGCAGGTTCAGCACGCGACAACTCTACAATGAGGGAATAAGTGGTCACTCTTATTTCTTCATGAGGATATTGGAGGATGATGGTTATAGGTACAAATTTTAATGTGAATAAATTTATTACACTTTTTTTATACTAATAACTATTTTTTCATAAAATATGGAAACAATGTTACTACCGATAAAAATGTTAAAAGTTTCGATGTCTGGAATCTAAACGAATTGAAGATAGTTGTCCCATTTAATTGTTATAGGCTCCCCATAGATGATACTGCGGGGTTATTTGGCCAGATTCTAGGCCATTTGCTGGGTGATCTGGTTACCCTTCTGATTTCATATTATGATTTGAGGCATATGCCTCAATCTTGGAAGAATGAAGTATTTGATTCCCAAATAAAAGAAATTTTAATACATTATGAATCAATTTAATCCCATTGTGTAATTAAATTCTCATATTTTGAAAATTAATCTCTTTGTACAGATGTTATTCCACTTTTATTGTTGTTAATCTTATCACACAAAAGTGGATGTTGAAATTTTTGGGTAAGAAATGGAAAGATTTTAAATGGAGATTATAGGATGAATTCAGTGATACGTCATTGATCACTTAGAAACAGTATGATAAGGTACCTGAAGGGGTACTTAAAGAGAATATAAAGGTGTTTATTGATATCCATCACCATGAGAAACACATGGTATTGAAAAATATATTATTATACTAATCTCATTTTACATATATACATGCATGTGATAAGGAGATTACATTTCATATATTACTATTAAATTACATGTTATTTATTTTAGGATGTTTCAAGGAAAAATGTATCAAGTCAAGCTAAATAAATCATCCCCCACACTGTCGGTTCAAAGAGTTTTTTAGGAAACAGATCTACTATGAGAATATTTTCATTAATTTAAATATTTATAGGATAACATTATTTGTTTCATATATTAAATTATTGATTTATCTTTGTTTAATGTAGTAAGAGAATTTAGGGCACCAAATCTCTCAAACAGAACATTGGTTGGATGTTTATATGAAATCTAGTGTGAGTTATGTGAATGAGTCTGCCAAAGAAGTTTGGGCATGAATTCCTTTTTCATTGTAATAACTTATTTTCAGTTTTCACTTTGTTAATATGTATTGATTTAAATATGACTGATATTTGATTTATAGGTAAAAATAAAAGAACTATGAGATGTTAATCTCGTGTATTCCTTCTCAGTATCCCAGGATGATCCAGTTGGTCAAGTCCTTAGGAAGGAGTATCCTGGTTGCGTGAACGGGATGGGTTCAAGGCCATTACCATTTGAGGACTTTGGCAGGCCATAGGGGATTGCAGTAGTGTCTACTCCTAGTTTTAGTTACTCCCTACCTCAAGATGATTAGATGGGGTTTATTATAATGAAAAACGCAATCCATCAACAAGAGGATCATATAAATATACAAGATTAAAATGTTATTTCTCTACAGAAAGAATTGGTTGAATTATATCAGAAGATGATTGGATGTGTCCCTGATGATATTTTGTCGATGGATGGTTTGAGTGAGTAGTTAAATCACACAACTTCATAATCATTTATTACACAAACTTTTATTGGTTTTAAGTTTAAATTTAAATATACATCAATGTTTAATTTTCAAGAAAATTGTCATTCTTAGGTTCTTTTGGGTTATTTTTTAAATGATTCCATGTAAAGTCTTCCATTATAGTTTGATGATTTTTTTCATTTTCTTAAATGTTATATTGGATTTGGGATGGATAGCGTAAGATTACTGTGATGAAAGTAGGTATTTTAGTAGGCTCACTTTGGGAGGGGGAGTTAGGTTGGACCATGTAATGAGGAGGTTAGAAGTAAGTCATGAGTGTATAAGTTTTGAGTTTTATCAATTGTTTCTTATGTTATCATTTTTATACTTGTTGTCTTGGGTGTGTTGTGTGGTTTACAGAATGAAAGTGGGGTTGTCGATAGACTTAGTGGTTTTCTCATGTTCAAGTTTTTTTAGTACTCCTTGAAATTATTTCTCTTTTGTTTCTCTTGAAGTGGCTTCATTGATGATATTGGGTGGTGACCTCAGGTCACATAGAGATCTATGGTCCATTATTCGTGTTTCTCTTGTTTATTTTGTTCTTGGTGTTGTCCAAAGAATTATTTTTTCTTGTAATTTGGTGACTTTATTGAGTATTTTTATGCATCTTTTATGTTATGTAAAATAAGATAGTTATATATATTTTTTTTTGTGACTTATTTGGTTTCCTTTTTATTTAAAACTACTTATTGGATCTTTCATGGAAATTTGATAGATGGACACACCCTATCGGATTATTAAAATGTTTCCACTACTTATTTATTTATATTAACTTGGGAAAAAACATTCCCATGAGTTTATCTTTGATGCCTAAACACTAGTTCCCAGACTCTGAGGATCAAGGATGACCTTCATACCATCCCATGGGTTATATTGCCTATTGGGTAAAGATATCCTTGGTTGGTTCATGAAAAAAAAAGTTATCAAATCCTTTTTTAACTTTTTTTTATTAAGGGATTCAAGGTATAAAAGATATATGATCATTAAGATGTAGTAGGTAGGTATGAATAAGTGTCTGGACAATGCCTTTTGTTCTGAACCTTGAGTTTCCAGGAGATACTGGGAAGGTTTAGTTCTAGGTCTAGGTTTGATTTATCCTTCCTCTTAGTTATAATTCCATATTTTAATGTAGTTGTAAGATCAACTAGCGAGTTTCATGGGCAGGTTATACGGGATGTAAACCATATGCATATAATAAACATCTTGTAGGGATATGATTTTGTCATGTTTTCCCTTACCAATGATTTTTAATGTCTCATAATAATCCTATAGACTAATTATGATTGATATTAATGATGTTTACATGATTTCAAGTTAATTTTACTCTTTTTTAATTAAAATTTCATGTGAGTTGAGATAATTTCCTTAAGGTGTTTTTGTTACCAAATTATGTTTGATTTTATTCCATAGACTTTGAAACATGGTGTTCACTTTTTAGATGTTGATCATCCTAACCAGAAGTGAATTTATAGAATTTCTCTACATTTCATTGATTTAAAATATAGTTTTTTTGAAATTTTCAGATTTAGATCTTCATTTTTTTAATTAGAACATTGGCTTAAGGATATATCAATTTTATAATATCAGTCTTATCACGAACTGAATCTGGTCGCCATCAAAACCGGCACCAAAACCGGATCGTGACAAGGCCCAAAGGGCTTTATTTATCCCCACGATCTGGCACAAGTGCTCGGGTATCATAAAATGAAGGTTGGGAACAATTAAACTGAGTTTATAAACATACAACAACAAACAAATCCAATAAACCAAATCTATATTTTTCAAACCAAACTATCTTTTACAAAATTTCAGAATTTAGTTACACACTTTAAAACAATGTTCAAAGACCATTACAAAGGTAAAAAACCAAAAAGGACAGCCCAAGAACCTCCTCATGTTAATAGGCACCTCCCTCAATCCATCTCCACAACACTGCATCCTGAAGGACCACTAAAAACCCATACCATTGGCAGAAGAAGTCATACCCGAACCTGTGAAAAAAACAACCAAGTTTACTTACACCTAAAGGTGTAAGTAGGGTGTGATACAAATCCCAGTATGATACCACCACTAAGATATTAAATGTGATAAAAATTCAAATACAAAAATCTTTCAAGTTTTCATAAACATGTAATGCTATTAAGAATTTTAAAGATATGAAACTTTTAAATAAAAACAGTTTTCAAGTGGTCTACTTTAAAGAATCAACAATTTTAAAAAGAATTTCAAAGCTACTTAATTTTCTAGTCAATCATACCGTATGTCGATGGTAAGCACAAATTATCTAATAAGCAAAATCAATGAGAAATAACCCCTAGGCACTAGCTCGTTGTGGGTCTCAGGTACCTCGTATCTCGGTGAAAGTAACCATCAAAATATATGTTCTCGTGCACACAAGCCACTAGTAGGGATCATACCCATAACCTAGTGGTCCCCCATCATCATCATCATCATCATAATCATCATCATAGTTTAGTTAGTGTTTTCAGCATCAAACTTGCTACGTGAAACTAAGGCCAACCCCCACGGGATCACTAGCATACTAGTACACGTCCATCCATCTTGATACCCAGGTTTCCCTCTTGTGCTCAAACAAGTTCAACAAGCCATGAAATATAATTTTCACAAGAAAATACCACTTACACATCACACATTCACCAAACAACCCACATGTATATCAAAAAAGTCACATAATCCCCCTTTTCATTCAAATTGATTTTGAAATCACACTCACACCAAAATAGCCCACAACACTTACTCACACCAAAATAGCCCACAACACTTACTCACACCAAAATAGCCCTCAACACTTTTCGCATATCGTTCACACTTCAACAAATCCTTTAAAAAATTTATAAAACCATTCCAAGATAGTGAAAATAATATAACATCCCACACACACATGTCACACAATACCCTTTTTACCTTAAAATTCATTTTATCATTATACTCGCACGAAACAGCCCACAAACATGTTTCGCACCCACATCACAATTTAATAAACCACCTCGACAAATTAAAAAACATTCTCAAAAACGTTTGAAATCACAACTGACCACTTTAGCTTTCAAAGACTCATTTTAAGAACATACACCCATCAAAACAGTACACAACCATCATTTGCACACTTTGTGTAACTCATTAAACAATTTAAAATTTTCATAGAACACTTTCAAGAAGCATGACAAGGTTTTGCACCTTAAACCCGTTCAAAATCCCTCTTTAAAACCCAAAAGCACACCAAGACCCTACCAAAGAAGAATTGGCAGTCCAAATAGTATTTAATAAACCACTTTCATATGCTATAAAACAAACTCAAACATTACCACAAGAGTTACGCATGGAAACCACCCAATTTGAAGCAAAAGTGAAACTATAAAATTAACCGCTTAACAAAATCCATTAAAAATGGTTTTATCACAATGAAAAATATATAAGGATAATTAAAAATAATTAAATCAAGAATTCTAACTCATCAATAAATGCTTACACATGGAATCACCTACCGAAAGTGTCAAAACCCTCAAATCTTGGTGCGAAACATCAACCACACCACCGTCGCACCTCAAGGAAGAGAAAAGAAAACTAAAACCTCAAATTTCACCAAAAAGACACCAAATCAAACCCTATGTATGAACCCAAACTTCTAGACATTTTATAACTTTATGAAAGAGGGAGGAAACCCTAAGGAGAAGGAAGGAAATTAAGATAGAAACACTCACTTAAATAAATCTTGAATAAAATGACCCAAATACACTAGTAGCTAAATTTCCAAATAGCCAAAAATGAAATTTAGGTTCGAATAAGGCTGAGGAGGTCATGTAGAAACTGGAATGGGGGGGGAAGAGTAAAAATTGAAGGAGTTATGAAATAATCAATTTACCTCTTCAAATTTGGGTGATTTGAGAAATCCAGAGAATTTTTTCCCAAATTTGCAATGCATATGAGCTCCAAAGATGGTGAGGAGAGCATGGGGCACGCCTTAGGTAAGTGGAATAGGGTGAGAGTTTGAATCACCAAAAAATCTTATAAAATTTAATGAGATATTAAATAATTAAAAAACAAATTTAAAGTGGGAAATGGGATTTTGAGTTGGCCCAATACCTTAATAAAAAACCCAAATCCATCATGGTTAAGGATTTCTATGAGGTCCAAATGGTTATGGTGGTTTTAATATACTAGGGGATGCCAATTGGGAAGTGAAATGGGTGTAAAATGATGAAAGATGAATGAGTTATAAAAGAAACAAAATTGGTTTTTAAATCTGGAAATGAGCTCATGGTTTGGGCCAAATCATGAAAACTCACACTTTCCTCCAAAAATGTATGGGAAACCCCCACAAAAAAAAGAAATAATGGAAAATAAATGAAAAAAACCTTTAAAATAAGTCATGGATGTGACAATTCTCTCCACTATAAAACTTTTTGCCATCGGAAATCCACAATAAGGCCAAAAGCAAAAACCAAACCCAATCGAAAGGCCTAAATGGACTCCTTTACCATGTTTTTCCCACCCCCGAAAGACCAAAATACCTCTAGTGATCAATTAAGTAAGGAATACTCTCATAAACCAAAACTTACACCACTTTCCTGAAACAATCAAGCACATTTAGACTTCATCCCAAAATAAAACTCCTCAAACACTATCCGAACAAGACTTAAGAAATTTCCCTAAACAAACAACAACGAACAAGGTTACACTTACCTTGCTTTAACTAAGTCGTTGGATGCTCTCCAATCCCAAAATTTACCCAAGGAAGATGTTGGTAGTTATATAGCTCCGAAAAAAACTACCTATCTCCAAGACAAGATCAAGGACAAGTCTGAGTTACTGGTATGAGGAGACACAAATAGACTCCCCACCATAAGAGACAACTTAAATTTTCCCAAGACAGAATCAAAACACTAATAGGGGGAGGACCGAATGGACTCCCCGGTACAAGGGGTAGACTTCCATTTTAAATTTCCAAAGAAACGTACATGAGAATCATAGTGGGTCTCCCCACCATAAGAACCAACCATCTTAACAGACCAACATGGGCCGACACAAAAAGACCCCAAATTTAATGAGTTGGGATGGTCACACGGTTATTCTGCATGGTTTGGGAAATCATGTGCTAACTGTGGGGATCCTTCTATCTACATGGTTTTCTAGGTCATGGTTACTACTAACCGTGCACTCAACTTTTCTAGCCAAATTTCAAACATTTCTCCAAAAACTCAATGGAAACCAAAGGGGTAAGGAATGACATTGGGTGATAACATGGACACAAGGTCCTCCCACCTCTTTCCATCGAATGGGAACAACAAAAGAAATATGATGAAACAATAGGTTTAAACTATTCCCATCTTTAATAATGAGTATAGAACTTTGTACAAGGTTTTGAATGACCCTGGGATTTCCCTTGACAACATGCCAGCTTCACTCCGAGATCTATGGCTGGAGCTCAAATGATTGAAGCATCTTCATCCTAGTAGTTAGGCTTTAGAAACCCCCTGAATGGAACTTATCCTTTCAGTTCCATGAAATATATACACTAATCTTAGATGGGTTAACCAAGACATAACACATTCTAAACTCACTTTACCCTAACCCGACATTTCACTAAAATAAGGGCTTAGAAGATGCACACACATCACACCTCGTTTCTTTGGGTGAGAAACAATAGAAGGAAAGAACTATAAAGACCCAAAAATTCCATATAATTTTTTTAAATTATTTGGTATTATTACGAGTCTTTGAAAATTGACGGTGCTCAATTCTGAGGCCTAGTGTGCCCAAAACGTAATTTTGAACTTTTTTAAGGTATGTTCAATAAACACGCGGGTGGCATTTTCTATCTTTTGAACTGGTACTTAGATTAAAAATACAAGGGCACCACTGAATTCATAGCACCGAGATTCTATTAAAGGAGGCTTCACCTCTAAGAAAAAGATAGTTTTTCAGACTTTTAAAGAATAATAAAATAACTTAAAAATTGTTATTTTATTTTTCTCCAACGGTTGAGTGGCGGTGGCAGGACCGCTGAGTTGTCAAGCCATTTAATAACTTGACCCTTTGTTTTCATAACCACTCCGTTGAGAGATGAGAGGTGTATTAATTAACTTATTAATAAACCTCATTAAAGATACATTACGTTAAAATCTCATACTCCATCTATTTAATTGAATCTCAGACATGGGCTTTTGGGATGACTGTGAGGAACCTTTGGTGAAGTATCATGACACCTTCCATCAACGGAGGATGGAGGCTTGGGAGGCAACGAGTTGGGATCGACAAATGCCGATGAATTCACCAAACACATAATCTTCTTCCACCACTGCGACGTATCCAACGAATCTTGAGTTAGGGGGTTTATTAAATTTTATCTTTGATGAATTAAATTTCTACCGCCTATTATGATGTTAACGCGGAGGGCGCGGGCCAAATGAACAAGGCCCAGACCTTCCACTGCTTCGTTCTTGTCACATTCTTCAGGGTAAGATCTTACAACACGGTAGAACTTTGAATCCAGAAGTTGCACAGTTATGGTGGCATCCCAAGAGGCCCATAGGTGCGAGTGGAAGGGAAATGGACCACCAGAGCTCACTCGGTGGCCTACGGAAGTCCCGTCGGCGCGGCACCGACGACCGGCGGCCGACGCTCACTGGCCGCGGAAAGAGGCAGCACCACTTGGAACTGCACCGGATGGTCGGGGTGGCCAACAATGGTCATATGTGGTGGTGGCAAGGCGGTGCACCGTCGCGCGCCGCGGTGAGCAGGTCGTGACGGAAGGGGACCCGCTCCTTGCGGGTCCTGCGGACGGCCAGGGCGGTGCCACCTGGCACCGCCAATTAAATATCCAAACGGATCTTTGATCCATTTGGGAAGAAGGGGGAGCGGCTCCCCTCCCTGCGTGGGCCACCAGCTGGGTGTCGCGCCACCTAACGGGCCAGACCGCCCGGCGAGTCGCGCCTAGCCGAAGAGGGTCGGGCCGATCCGCGGCCCAGTGGGTCGAACCCGCAGCGGCCCAGCCCAATCGGGACAGCCCAGGCTGGTTAGTGCCGGACTGGGTCGGACCCAGACTAGGTTGGGTCGACCCAAACCGGGTCGGGCCAGCCCAGGCTGGATCAAGCCGGACCCAGACCCCTTTCGGGCCCAGTTTTTCTTAAAGAGTCATATCTTTTAAACCAGACGTTTGTTTGGAAAACCGTCTGCAGCGCTGGGATCCTTAAAGCGAGACGGTCCTTTATAGATAATCCACTTGGGTTTTGGAGAAATTTGGAGTATGGCTGGGTTGGATCGTACTCGAATCCAACCGGGCCCTCAACACTAAAATGTATATAACTCATAGATTGGGTGTTCGGTTGATGTGTCGTCTGTTGCGTTGGAACCCTTACGATATGGTGGTCCTTTGGGGTACTCCTTTGTGGAAATTCGTAGTAGTTGAGGCACAAACGATATCCAGAGGAGCAGATTCTACAGAACTCAAGTGCACCGGGTGCGGGGAATCCTATGGTTGGATGTCATCTGAGTAGCGACCCTATGTGGATCAACATCATGGAGAACCTGTGTGGATCAGCATCATAGAGACCTTGTGTGTATCGGCATCATAGCGACCCTATGTGGATCAACATTTTAGCGACCCTGTGTGGATCAGCAGTGCGCGACCCGACGAGGACCAGCCTTAGAGTGACCCGTCATGGATCAGTGATATATGACCCTGTGTGGATCGACATTGGAACAACTCCTTCGTGGTTTAGTTGTGGAGACTTCCTAATGGAATAAAATGATATAGCATAAGACTAATCATCTTTATTCCTAAACTATGAGTTGTATGCCTGGTTTGACCCAAGTCTTTTTCTTTATGTTTATTGATTGAGATCATTCTTTGTAGTTTTCCTTTTTGGAATTCTGAGAGACCTTCGGGGGTCTCGGGGTCCCTACTAGGTATTTTTATACTCACCCATGCATGAGCTTCACCCACACCTTGTTGTGTCTTGTGCAGACAATGAGCAGTTTGGCAGAGTCTATAGGTGCTAGGACCAGGTGGTACACAGCGGTGATGGTTTACGTGCAGAGCTGTGGATACGAGCTATACCTACCCCTCAGGTAGGATCCTTGGTGGATGATATCAGGAGTTGTTTTCTATTTTTTTTGTATTGTATCTTTCAGTTGGCCTTGTATTTCAGCCCCTTTACTTTTAGTACACACTTTTACTACTGCAGTTTTACTTCGTGGTTGCATCTTTTTGTGTTCTTGGACTATGTGTTTGTACAGGTTTAAAGGAAATGTCTTCCCATTTTAGGGATACACCTTTCTGGTGCTAGTCGTCATCCCTTGTCCTATGGAAGGTGGGCTTGGGGTAGTCACGGCAAGGGCCCCGGGGACGGGTCGTGACAAAGTGGTATTAGAGGAGTTAGTTCTACAGAAGAACTGGGACTCTGATCTTTCCAATGGAGCAATAGTGTTAAGTGTTTTGGGTGTGGTTTTAAGTTCGAGAAGTCCATTGTTGGTGTGGCGACTGACGCATCCATACACCAGGACCTTGAATTCTGATTTCCGACTCGGTGCACGAAAACAATGATTGCGTGTGTAATGACCCGAGATTTTGAATAAATATTGTTTCCTAATTTTATGTGTTATTTTATTTTATTTTTATACTCAACAAAAATGTTTCATTTGATAACATGAATATAATTAAAATGAGACCGTTGGGTTTTGACTGTTATATTACCATTGGTCAATATGACCCCTGGAAACTAAACGTTTTGATTTTTGTCTCTAAATATAATTAATCTTGGTTAATTATTATAGAAAGAAGATTCGATGGTCTCACCCAGTAGTCTTGGACCGATCGAAACCCATCTAACAGAACTTGGGAAGGAGGTAGCACCACTGGGCTTTTCTTTGGACCAAACCCAAGCCAAACTTCATCGTGTGAAGCTAGAACGGAATCGCCTTTGTGAGAAGTTCAAACTGATAGAAATTACTACTCATGCGATGTTAGCCGAGCCTCCCTCAGATTCTCTCACCTTAGCACACCTTACACTTAGGTCCTATGATGGTGTGATAAGGGGCTATGTAAGGAGACTGTAACTGCCTTGTGTAATCCTTTGTTTTAAATAAAAATTTGGATTTCTTCTAATGATGAAGTTTATGAATTTTCAAATGACCGGATAAATATAGTATGCATATTTTTGATTAATTTTAGAAAAAGTATATTTTAAAAATGTTTATGTAAACCTTAAATAATTAAAAATGTGTAATGATATTCAAAAAATGGTCTTCTACAATTATGTTCAGTACGAAATTTAGAGTCCAATAAGATCAACTTGATTTTGATGAATAGTAAATTATGAATAGTGATTTTATGTTTAGGATTAGTAATGTGACCAAACGGATTAGTAATCTCACTTAAAGAAAGTATTAATATAATCTAGGCACCTTGATTAAGTAATGTGATTCAATAAAATGGTTAAATAACTGTTTCATAAATTATTATTCAAGTATTAGTTTTTTCAGGTGAATAGTGTTTTTTAATTAAAAATTAAATTAAAAATATTTAGAAAATTATTTTTATAAAATGGATTTCATTTTTGAACTCAGAGCATCGATATTATGTTAAGGTAATTTTTGGGGTTTTTTCTGAAAAAATGAATTTTCAGTGAATAGTGTATTTATTTAAAAATTAAATTAAAAATATTTAGAAAATTATTTTTATAAAATGGAGTTCATTTTTGAAATCAGAGCATTGATATTTGGTTAATTTAAAATTTTGGGATTTTTCTGAGAAAGTTGAATTTTCAGTGAATAATAAAAATACAGTTTTAGGGTTTTGGTATGTTTAATGACATCATAACCGTGTCATGATGATTACATGAGATATTTTAAGGGATGGTCGACCAAAGGTGATGAATTATTGTATGGGGGGCCCCATGTGGCCTAACTCCATGGGAAATACCATGGGAGAGCACATGGTTTTGAGAAAACCACTTTTGAGGTGTCCCTTGGCCATTAATGCCTTGTCCCCTCACTTTCCCTATAAATATCAAGCCATCCTCTCATCCATTTCGACTCCCCACTCTCCCCCAACGAATTTCTGGTCTCATTACCTCCCAAGGAGTCCTCCCAAGGATCCCCAAGCCCTCAAGGTCCCAACCTTTGAGTTTTAAGAGTTATGTTTTAAGGTAAGGGATCCAACCTCTCTCTTTCTTTTCAAGAAATCTCTTTTATGTCATTTCTTTTATGCTCCATGTTCTTATGTTAAAGGATGTTATTTTATAATCCTCTTAATTCCCTTTTCATGTTCATATAATGATAGATCCCCTATTACTCTCATTATTTCGTTTTATGAAGTTTTAAGTGGCGTCGTTAGGCTGCCGAAATTTTTGTAACGGATTCTTTCTCCCTTCTCATTTTTCAAGATCTATTTTCATGTAAAGTATTTCAAGTTAATTTTTATTATGTTGGGGTATGATCTCTAAATTTATCATACTGATCTTTTATGATCATATGATGAGAGACCCTATTTTATCTCTTCAATTCAGTATTTTCAAGTTTTAAGTGGCGTCGTTAGGCTGCCGAATTTTTAAGTGGTTCTTTCACCTTTCTCCTTTTTCAAAGTTCTAATTCCATGTCAAGTCTTGTAAGTTCCTTTTTATTATGTTGGGGTATGATATCTAAATTTATCATACTGATCTTTTATGATCATATGATGAGAGACCCCATTTGATCTCTTCAATTCAGTATTTTGAAGTTTTAAGTGGCGCTGTTAGGCTGCCGAATTTTTAAGTGGTTCTTTCACCTTTCTCCTTTTTCAAAGTTCTAATTTCATGTCAAGTCTTCCATGTTCCTTTTTATTATTATGGGGTATGATCCCTAAATCTATCATACTTATCTTTTATTTTCATATGATGAGATACCCTATTTGATCTCTTCAATTCATTTTTGTTGAAGTTTAAGTGGCGTCGTTAGGCTGCTGAATTTCTAAGGGGTTCTTTCACCCTTCTCGTTTTCAAGATCTACTTTCATGTCAAGTCTTTCAAGTTCCTTTTTATTATGTTGAGTTATGATCTCTATATCTATAATACTTATCTTTTATGTTCATATGATTAGAGACCCTATTTGATCTCATCGATTAATTTTTGTTGAAGTTTAAGTGGCGTCGTTAGGCTGCCGAATTTCTAAGGGGTTCTTTCACCCTTCTCATTTTCAAGATCTACTTTCATGTCAAGTCTTTCAAGTTCCTTTTTATTATGTTGGGGTATGATCTCTATATCTATCATACTGATCATTTATGTTCATATTATGAGATACCCTATTTGATCTCATCAATCCATTTTTGGAAGTTTTAAGTGACGTCGTTAGGCTGCCGAATTCTCATAAGAGAAATCTTATTTTTGTCTTCCTTTCAAGTTCTTCGTTTCATATGGTATATCATTAAAATTTCATTAACATGTTCTTAAATACTTTATATTCTCTTCCCCTACTGTTTTATGTATAATTTTTGAGTGGGTGACCCATGTCCCCTCTCTTTTCAATGTTTTCTAAAACCATGTATCATAGACGTTATGCTGCATAGTTTTCATCTCAAAATGCCTCCCTCTTTATCTCAAAATTATTTTATGCTATTAATTGAATAATAAAAGCTCTTATTTCTAATGGGGTATTCACATATATATCAAAATGTTCTATTTTAAATTCTGGTATTTACATACATGAAACCCGCTTTCCCTTTTCTGTGGGTTTAAAGTGACATAAAGATCATGTCTTTAAAGCAGTTTTTAAAACGTTATGATTATGAAATGAAATCCATTTCTTTTATGCTATATGGGTTGTTTATTAAATGATTTATGATGATATATGTGGCTCACATGATAATAAAGAGATGTCAAGGTTGCACCCAGATAGCGCTCCAATTCATTGCGTAAAGACTTAATCTCTAGAGATGACTTTTTAGACTGATACCTTGGTGAATAACCTTGGTAATTTTAAATGACACCTTGGGGATGGACCTTGGTGAAACGAAATGATTTTCAATATTAAATGTTGCATCCACATCTTCAAGTTATGAAAAATTTTATTTTTATTATGATATATCTCATGATTTATTTCTCATGCCTTAAAGTTCTTTTCATGACCTTATTGAAGTATCTCAAGTTCACATGTAAAATGTTTCTCTTGTTTCCCTTACTGGGCCTTCTTCTCACCCTTTCTTTTGATGTATGTCCCCAGGTTATGATATGCAGTAATGAACCTAGTATGAACATGAGGAGAATCCTTTCAAGTGTTTAAGAAGAATGTTTTATGTTTTCATGTTTTAAGTTCCTGGTTTCCAAGACACTAAACCTTAAAGATCCTCGGTTTTGTAAAATGTAATGAAAGTTTATGTGATAAAAATGCGGGATGCTATAGTTGGTATCAAAGGATGGTTTAGTTATTTGTGTAAATTAGGATATGAAAACTTTAGGAAGAAGCCTATAGAAAAGTTTATATATAGTAAATCTTCCTGGTATTTTGGTGAGTATTGAGTAATGGGTTGCCAAGAAAATACTTCCCTAACTGGATACGAGAAGGTAGAGGTGGCTCTGGCACAGATGTACAAAGGGGTAAAACCTGAAAACACCACTTTGAGCTAGACTCAAACGGGAACTGGTACACGACAACAGGCCTTGCTGCACTCTTGGTTACGACACTCCCGGGGGATATGCTTTGGTAAATTCATAAGCTTAGTATGAACCATTGTTAAAGGAACAAAGATAAAATAAAATAAAGATTCACATAAGAATATATGATCATGGATAACCTATATGGGAACCTAGGGGATCACAAGTTAGGGTATACTTTTCTTCTACAAGTTATCCTTATATGCTTTAAGTTCCTTTTCATAATTATTGGATAAGTATTTAAGCCCCTAATTATACTTTCTCTTCTTGGTTAATGGTGGGAAATGGAAGAACATGTCCCAACAACCAATGTGATAGGAAATGCGACGATTCCCGTATTAATATGACAGAGATGATTAGGGGATTAAAAGATGATTATTATTTTGGAAGACGTTCACTATTTTGGAGACCCTATATGATCGAGGTAAATAGATTAATACGCTATTTTCATTGAGGAGTAAGGTTGACTTATATTTTTAAGAATAAATGAATTTAAGGTGGACTTATAGTAATTTAGGTTACTTATGGGAATGATTAACCTATCTTGGGTAAAATATGTTTAGGTTAGCTAATTTTTTTATAAGATGTTAGGACTGGTTGATGTTGTTTGGAGATGAACAATGAAGTTTATTTTGGAAGACTATGTTATCAAATCCCTCTTGTATTTGGGTTTCAATCTTAGTTTGGTTTATTTTGAGGAATTTTAAGGACCGTTATTTATGGAATGGTCTATGATGAACTTTGGGTAGTACCATGGAACTTTGAAGATTTAAAATTAGTTTCCATTCCTATGGGATTATTTCTTTTTGAAGATTTGTTTTACCTTACCCTTTCTGTTTTTGAGATAATGTTTAAAGATAGATGAAATAGATAGTTAATCTTTTGTGGATTATGTGATTCTCTAGAAGATGATTCTTGTGTTTTGATGAGACCAAGTAGTTTTGAATGCTCATCGTTTGGAGAAAAGATTAGTTTTGGTAGAAACTTATTAAAGGATGAAACTCTACATGAAGGTAGGTATATTTTCTTATGTTTTTGTTCTATGTAGTAAATGAATTCCTCAAAATTATGAAATGGAACGTAAAACAAAAACGTTGTTGGTTTACGTTTCCTACTAGGTAATCAAAGACCGTTTACACACATCATAAGTTGGGGATTTTCTTATGGTTAACTTTCTCCTAATCATGTTTTCTATCACTCTCCCTCAGAACTTGACCCTTTGTTTTCTCCTCCATGTCCATGTTTTCCTACATGGAATCCTAGTGTGGGCTAACTCGGGTGACCTTTGTACTTCCCTTTATTTCTTTTAAAGTAATAGTTTTACTGACTCCTTTTCCGATGTGGGACTTTCAATGAAATTTCAAAGGCCAATTTTAAAAATTGCAAGGACGCAATTTCTTAAGGGGGGAAGATTGTAACGACCCAAAATTTTGAATAAATCTTGTTTCCTAATTTTATGTGTTATTTTATTTTATTTTTATACTCAACAAAAATGTTTCATTTGATAACATGAGTATAATTAAAATGAGACCATTGGGTTTTGACTGTTATATAACTATTGGTCAATATGACCCCTGGAAACTAAACGTTTTGATTTTTGTCTCTAAATACAAGTAATCTTGGTTAATTATTATAGAAAGAATATTCGATGGCCTCACCCAGTAGTCTTGGACCGATCGAAGCCCATCTAACAGAACTTGGGAAGGAGGTAGCACCACTGGGCTTTGCTTTGGACCAAACCTAAGCTGAACTTCATCGTGTGAAGCTAGAACGGAATCGCCTTTGCGAGAAGTTCAAACTGATAGAAATTACTACTCATGCGATGTTAGCCGAGCCTCCCTCAGATTCTCTCACCTTAGCACACCTTACACTTAGGTCCTATGCTGGTGTGATAAGGGGCTATGTAAGGAGACTGTAACTGCCTTGTGTAATCCTTTGTTTTAAATAAAAATTGGGTTTTCTTCTTATGATGAAGTTTATGAATTTTCAAATGACCGGATAAATATAGTATGCATATTTTTGATGAATTTTAGAAAAAAGATATTTTAAAAATGTTTATGTAAACCTTAAATAATTAAAAATGTGTAATGATATTCAAAAATTGGTCTTCTACAATTATGTTCAGTATGAAATTTAGAGTCTAATAAGATCAACTTGATTTTTGATGAATAGTAAATTATGAATAGTGATTTTATGCTTAGGATTAGTAATGTGACCAAATGGATTAGTAATCTCACTTAAAGAAAGTATTAATATAATCTAGGCACCTTGATTAAGTAATGTGATTCAATAAAATGGTTAAATAACGGTTTCATAAATTATTATTCAAGTATTAGTTTTTTTCAGGTGAATAGTGTTTTTTAATTAAAAATTAAAATAAAAATATTTAGAAAAATATTTTTATAAAATGGATTTCATTTTTGAACTCAGAGCATCGATATTATGTTAAGGTAATTTTTGGGGTTTTTTCTGAAAAAATGAATTTTCGGTGAATAGTGTATTTATTTAAAAATTAAATTAAAAATATTTAGAAATTTATTTTTATAAAATGGAGTTCATTTTTGAAATCATAGCATTGATATTTGGTTAATGTGAAATTTTGGGATTTTTCTGAGAAAGTTGAATTTTTAGTGAATAGTAAAAATACAGTTTTAGGGTTTCGGTATGTTTAATGACATCATAACCGTGTCATGATGATTCCATGAGATATTTTAAGGGATGGTAGACCAAAGGTGATGAATTATTGTATGGGGGGACCCATGTGGCCTAACTCCATGGGAAATATCATGGGAGAGCACATGGTTTTGAGAAAACCACTTTTGAGGTGTCCCTTGGCCATTAATGCCTTGTCCCCTCACTTTCCCTATAAATACCAAGCCATCCTCTCATCCATTTCGACTCCCCACTCTCCCCCAACAAATTTCTGGTCTCATTACCTCCCAAGGAGTCCTACCAAGGTTCCCCAAGCCCTCAAGGTCCCAACCTTTGAGTTTTAAGAGTTATGTTTTAAGGTAAGGGATCTGACCTCTCTCTTTCTTTTCAAGAAATCTCTTTTATGTCATTTCTTTTATGATCCATGTTCTTATGTTAAATGATGTTATTTTATACTTCTCTTAATTCCCTTTTCATGTTAATATAATGATAGATCCCCTCTTACTCTCATTATTTCGTTTTATGAAGTTTTAAGTGGCGTCGTTAGGCTGCCGAAATTTTTGTAACGGATTCTTTATCCCTTCTCATTTTTCAAGATCTATTTTCATGTAAAGTATTTCAAGTTCCTTTTTATTATGTTGGTTTATGATCTCTAAATTTATCATAATGATATTTTATGATCATATCATGAGAGACCTCATTTTATCTCTTCAATTCAGTATTTTGAAGTTTTAAGTGGCGTCATTAGGCTGCCGAATTTTTAAGTGGTTCTTTCACCTTTCTCCTTTTTCAAAGTTCTAATTCCATGTCAAGTCTTGCAAGTTCCTTTTTATTATGTTGAGGTATGATCTCTATATCTATCATACTGATCTTTTATGTTCATATTATGAGAGACCCTATTTGATCTCATCAATTAATTTTTTTTGAAGTTTAAGTGGCGCCGTTAGGCTGCCGAATTTCTAAGGGGTTCTTTCACCCTTCTCGTTTTCAAGATCTACTTTCATGTCAAGTATTTCAAGTTACTTTTTATTATGTTGGGGTATTATCTCTATATCTATCATACTGATCATTTATGTTCATATGATGAGAGACCCTATTTGATCTCATCAATCCATTTTTGGAAGTTTTAAGTGACGTCGTTAGGCTGCCGAATTCTCATAAGAGAAATCTTATTTTTGTCTTCCTTTCAAGTTCTTCATTTCATATGGTATATCATTAAAATTTCATTAACATGTTCTTAAATACTTTATATTCTCTTCCCCTACTGTTTTATGTATCATTTTTGAGTGGGTGACTCATGTCCCCTCTCTTTTCAATGTTTTCTAAAACCATGTATCATAGACGTTATGCTGCATAGTTTTCATCTCAAAATGCCTCCCTCTTTATCTCAAAATTATTTTATGCTATTAATTGAATTATCAAAGCTCTTATTTCTACTGGGGTATTCACATATATATCAAAATGTTCTATTTTAAATTCTGGGATTTACATACATGAAACCCTCTTTCCCTTTTCTGTGGGTTTAAAGTGACATAAAGATCATGTCTTTAAATCAGTTTTTAAAACGTTATGATTATGAAATGAAAGCCATTTATTTTATGATATATGGGTTGTTTATTAAATGATTTATGATGATATATGTGGCTCACATGATAATAAAGACATGTCAAGGGTGCGCCCAGATAGCGCTCCAATGCATTGGGTAAAGACTTAATCTCTAGAGATGACTTTTTAGACTGATACCTTGGTGAATAACCTTGGTAATTTTTAATGACACCTTGAGGATGGAACTTGGTGAAACGAAATGATTGTCAATATTAAATGTTGCACCCACATATTAAAGTTATGAAAAATGTTATTTTTATTATGATATATCTCATGATTTATTTCTCATGCCTTAAAGTTCTTTTCATGACCTTATTGAAGTATCTCAAGTTCACATGTAAAATGTTTCTCTTGTTTCCCTTATGGGCCTTCTTCTCACCCTTTCTTTTGATGTATGTCCCCAGGTTATGAGATGTAGTAATGAACCTAGGATGAACATGAGGATAAGCCTTTCAAGTGTTTAAGAAGAATGTTTTATGTTTTCATGTTTTAAGTTCCTGGTTTCCAAGACACTAAACTTTAAAGATCCCCGGTTTTGTAAAATGTAATGAAAGTTTATGTGATAAAAAAGCGGGATGCTATAGTGTGTGTTATGTAAATGTTTTACTTTTGATCTCTCTGAGTCAGCTCACTAGGTATAACTTATTGACCATGGCACACCTATTTATTTTTAGGATGCCTCCACGTAGACAGCCATCCAGGATTCTATAGAGAGTTCACGATGACAGCCCACAAAGTGATGAGGCTTCGGTGCAGGGACCTCTTACGATGATGGCACCTTCGAGTGGTGCACCGGAAGCACCACCACCCATTGGGAAGTAGTTACCACCAGCCCCACTAGCAGAAGGTTCACACCAACTGAGCGTATTGCATGAGTTCCAGCAGCAAAGGCCTCTGAGGTTTCAAGGCGAGACAGATCCCCAGGTAGTTGAGGACTGACTGGAGGTTGTGGCATGGGTTTTCCGTCTAGTTGGGACACCATCATAGCATATGGTGATCCTAGCTGCTAGCCTCTTCCAGGTAACAATAGGGAGATAGTGGATCCTGACGCTCTAGTTACACGATAAGGAGACCCTCACCTGGACAGACTTCGATAGCTTCTTTAGGGAAGAGTTCATTCCAGCATCACTATGCTCTGTGCGTATTCAGGAGCTCCTGCACTTACATCAGGGCAGCCTGACAGTGGTTCGGTACTTGGTGAGGTTCACTGACATCTCGTGCTACTCCACCGACGTGGTATGAGACCTTTTCTTTAGGGTCCGGACCTTTGAGCAGGGACTCAGGCAGGAGATCAGAGCGTCGATGATATCGCTTAGTATTTAGATGCAGGCTGGAGTGCTCGAGAAAGCGTTATTGGTGGAAAGCTTCTTAGTTAAGCAGGTACCAACGGTGAGAGCCACCACTGAATGACAGGTAGCCAAGTCATCTGCAGCAGGTAGTAGTTAAATGATACAGAGGTCCAAGTGGGTCAGACCTTCTGGAGGATGACCCCAGGATGTAGGGTCGGAGGTGTGGAGCTCACGAGGTAGAGCAGGCCAGCAGAGAAGTAGATCGTGCTTCACGTGCGGCGGGCAGGGCCACATGGCTCGTGACTGCCCGACCCACTGTATCGACGATCATCATATGATTGAGAAACCACCGAGGAATAGGCATAGATTATAGTGAGTAGTTCTGCAGGGTGGCAGATGTGGTGAAGGAGCAGGTTGTGCAGTAGGATGTGGGAGACGATTTGAGGTTCTACCGCCACCACCTCCAGGTGGTCTACCCCGACCTCAGGGAGCAGGAGGATAGGGATAAGATCAGCTTTAGGCAGCTAAGTCCTATGTCCACGATGCTCCAGAGATGATTAGAGGTACGATCTATGTCTATTACACCCTAGATACAGTACTCATAGACACAAGTGTCAGACACTCTTTCATTTACATGACACTCATTCGGAGCTCGGGTATTCCAATGGAGCCGTTGGCTCGATCCTTGCGATTAGAGACTCATACGAGAGAATATTTGATGATTACACACTGGTGCAGAAAGTGTGAGCTCACTCTAGGAGGCGATATATTCGTCTGGGATCTTCTAGTCGGAGCGTCGAGGCCTTACGACATCATCTTGGGTATGGACTAGCTATCCACAGTCCATGCTCAGATCAACTGTTTTAGGAGCAAAGTGCAGTGTGTCTGTGAAGATGGGACCAGGTTTTCCTTCACCGATGAGAAGGGAACCTTTATAGAACATGATGTAATTTCTCTAAGGAGGGTGAAACCAATCACTCATCATTTGTCTAGACTTACCCTCGAAGCAGTTGATGTGAGGAGTTCAATTTATCCTATAGTGGTGGACCAGTATGCTGATGTCTTTCCTAATGATGTTCTGGGACTACCTCCTCACAGAGAGGTAGACTTCTACATCTACTTGTACCTAGGGATGACACTGATATCTACTATAGCATATTGGATGGCTCTTGTGAAGCTTCGTGAGTTACAGGTATAATTGGAGGACTTGCAGAAGAAGGGGTTCATAATGCCCAGTGTTTCTCCATGGGCATCCCTGATTTTGTTTTCCAAGAAGGCAGATAGGAGTATGAGGCTTTGTGTAGACTATCGATACTTGAACCAGGTGACCGTGAAGAAAAAATATCCACTCCCAAAGATTGATGATCTCTTCGACTAGATAAAGGGAGATCTATGGTTTTTGAAGATAGACCTCATATCAGGCTATCACCATCTCAGGGTACGGGATGAGGACATACCGAAGATGGCCTTCAAATGTTGGTATGGCCATTACAAGTTCTTGGTGATGCCCTTCGGCGTGATCAATGCTCTAGTAGTGTTCATGGGGCTCATGAACAGGATCTTCTAGCCTTACCTCGATCACTTCATGGTGGTCTTCATTGACAACATCTTGATATAATCGGTGTCAGAGGAGGAGCATTCCATGCACCTACAAATAGTTTTGGATACACTCTGAGAGCACCAACTTTATGGAAAACTCTCGAAGTACCAGTTATGGATACGATAAGTACACTTCCTGGGGCACATTATCTTGTAGGCTGGAGTTGCAGTGGATCCAGTGAAGATAGAGGTAGTTCTTTCTTGGGATCCACCTAGAAGTGTGACTGGGGTGCATAGTTTCCTGGTATTGGCTGGGTACTACCAGATATTTGTACCTGACTTCTCCAGGGTAGTGATGCCCTTGTCAGTTTTGATGAAGAAAGGGCAGTCTTTCTTGTGGATGGAGAAGTGACAACAGAGTTTCCATGAGTTGAGGTGGATATTTACGAGAGCTCCCATCTTGAGGCTACCAGAAGAGGGCATTGGGTATGTAGTCTACTACGACACATCAGGGAATGTACTAGGTTGTGTCCTGATGCAGGAGCGAGAAGTGATTGCCTATGACTCATGGAAGCTGAGACAACATGAGCAAAACTACAATACCCATGACTTGGAGTTAGCAACATTGGTCTTTGTGCTGAAGATGCGGCGACACTACTTTATGGGTGAACAATTTAATTTTTACTCTGATCACAAGAGTCTCAGGTATATCTTCTCATAGAAAGACCTGAACCTGAGACACCAGTGATGGCTAGAGTTCCTCCAATACTATGACTTTGAGATATTCTGCACTCTTGGGAATGGGAACGTAGTAGCAGATGCACTCATCCGAAGGTATGTTCTATAGTTGTTGAGTGAGGTGACAAAGCAGCTAGCTGCATTGCAGATATCCTTCATGGATAGAGATAGAGCAGCTTATCTCCAGTTTATGACTGTCACTCCCCCACTTCTTCAGTGAGTTCAGGAGGCTCATCTTGGGGATGTATGTTGTGAGGCCCGACGTGCTCAGATATCCTCAGTACAGGCTCCTGATAGATTTTCTGAATGTGGGGAGCATGTCATCCTCTTCAGAGGGCACACCATGGTACCAGTGATGATACGAGAGGAGGTGTTGAGGGTGTTACACACATCCCTTTTGGTGGTACATCCTGGAGTAGAGAAGATGTACCAAGACCCCCGACATTAGTACTAGTGGTTAGGGATGAAGAAATCAGTGGTAGGTTTTGTATCCTGATGCCTCACTTCTCAGAAAGTGAAGGTCGAGCATCAGGTACTAGCAGGCTTAGATTATCCATTTGAGGTACCGAAGTGGAAGTTGGATGGTACCTCCATGTACTTCATGACAGGGATACCACGTACGCCCAGGGGTCACGATTCCATCTGGGTGATCGTTGACCGACTCACCAAGTCAGCCCACTTCCTACCCATCAGAGAGTATGGATCAGTAGAGGGCTTGGGACACCTCTATTTGCAGAAGATTGTGAGACTTCATAGAGTGCGATCGAAGATCATATTAGATCGTGACACACATTTTACATCCCACTTGTGGAAGGGATTGCAAGAGGAATTTAGGACTCAACTACGCTTGAGCACTACGTTTCACCCTCAGACAGATGGTCAGACAGAGCAGACCATACAAAAACTTGAGGATATGATCTGTGCTTGTGTCATTGATTTTGGCCACAGTTGGGAGGACCACCTTCCACTGGCAGAGTTTACATACAAAAATAGTTATCACTCCACCATCGGCATGGCTCCGTTTGAGGCCATGTACGAGCAACCTTGCAGATCACCACTATGCTGGACAGACCCATAGGAGTCAACACTTATGGGTCTAGAGTTGGTACAGGCTACCACGGAGAAGGTTTAGATTATCCAGGAGCAGATGAAGACTACACAGAGTAGGAAGAGTCATACGTTGATAGGAGACGGAGACCCTTGGAGTTTGAGGAAGGAGACCATGTCTTCCTACGGGTCTCACCCCGATGAGGATTATGGAGGTTTGGCCGAGGTGGAAAGCTATCTCCAAGGTTCATCAGACATTTCTAGATCCTAAACAGAGTAGGCGAGGTGGCGTACCATCTAGCTCTTCCCCCACAGATGCACCAGGTGCATAATGTTTTTCATGCGTCGCATTTGAGGAGGTACGTGCATGATCCATCACACGTTATCGACTGGGGAAAGATGGACATCGATGATAGGAAAATGTTTGTGGAGTTTCCGGTGTAAGTAGAGGATTGATAGGAGAAAGTCCTTCGTGGGTGGTCAATTCCTCTAGTGTGAGTTCGTTGGTAGCATGGGAATCTCCAGGAAATCACATGAGAGCAGGAGGCTCAGATACGTGCTTAGTACCCCCATTTTTTCCCCTAGTTTTGTTGTAGCTTTCGAGGATGAAAAGACCTAATGTGGGGAGAATATAAAGATCCAAAAATTCTGTCTATATATATTTTAAATTATTTGGGATTATTACGAGTCTATGAAAATTTACGGCACTTGATTCCGAGGCCCGGTGTGCCCGAAACAGAATTTTGAACTTTTTTAAGGTACATTCAATAAATGTGTGGGTGGAGTTTTCTATCTTTTGAATCGGTGCTCGGATTAAAAATCTGAGGGAACCATTGAATCTGCAGTGCTAGGATTCTCTTAAGGGAGGCTTCACCTCAACTACAGTAGGTCGAAAGAAAAAGATAGTTTTTCATACTTTTAAAGAATAATAAAATAACTTAAAATTTGTTATTTTATTTTTCTCCAATGGTTGAGCAGCGGTGGCAGGACTGCTGAGTTGTCAAGATATTTAATGGCTTGACCCTTTGTTTTCATAACCATTCTATTGAGAGATGAGAGGTGAATTAATTAACTTGTTAATAAACCTTATTAAAGCTACGTTGTGTTAAAATCTCATCCTTCGTCTATTTAACTGAAGCTCGGTCGTGGGCTTTTGGGAAGGCTGTGAGGAACCTCTGGAAAAGTACCACGACACATTCCACCGACGGAGGATGGAGTCTTGGGAGACAACAAACCGGGATCGACAAACATTGGAAGATTCATCAAAACGCAGAATATTCTTCCACCACCGCGACGTCTCCAACGAATATCGAGGTAGGGGGTTTATTAAAGTTTATCTTTGATGAATTAAATTGCTAATGCCTATTATGACGTTAACATAGAGGACGTGGGCCAAACGAACAAGGCCCAAACCCTCCGCCTCTTCATTCTTGTCACGCTCTTCAGAAGACAATCTTACAACATGACAAAACCTTGAATCTGGAAGCCGTGCAGCGATAGCGGTATCTCGAGAGGCCTGTAGGCACAAGCGGAAGAGAAAACAGACCACTGGAGCTCACCCAATGGCCCATGGAAGTCCCTCTAGCACGACACCGACAACTGGTGGCCGACACTCGCCAGCCACGGAAGGAGGCGGTGCTACAGCGGATGGTCGGGGTGGCTGGAAACGACCGGGTGTGGTGGTGGTGAGGCAGCGCGTCGTCACATGCTGCGGTGAGCAGGTCACAGCTTTGAATCCATGAAGGAAGGGGACCCGCTCCCTGTGGGTCCCACAGATGACCAGGGCGATGCCACCTAGCACCACTAATTAAAGAGCCTAACATCTCTTTGAGCCGTTCGGGAAGGAGGGGGAGCGACTCCCCTCCCCGTGCGAGCCACCAGCTGGGTGTCGCACCACCTAGCGGGCCGGTCTGCGGCCCAGTAGGCCGAGCCCACCAAGGCCCCACCCAACCGGGCTGGACCGGGTCAGACCCAGATCAGGTCGGGTCGACCCAGGCCGCGTCGGCACTACTGGAAATTTAAGGTATACCAACGGTTGAAAACCATTGGTATAGGGTGGAGAACCATTGGTATAAATTATACCAACAGTTTTAGAAACCGTAGCCTAGTGAGCTATGAAAATAGACATATACCAACGGTTTGAGATAAACCATTGGTATATGTGAAGAAATATACTCTATACCAACGGTTTTATAAAACCGTTGGCATAGAGTTTGTATACAACACATATGCCAATGGTTTCAAAACCGTTGGAATATCTTTTTTAGTTTCCATTCACCCATATACCAATGGTTTAAACCATTGGTAAAGTTATTGTACCAATGGTTCAGAACCGTTGGTAAAACAAAAACATATAGAACCTATACCAATGGTTTAAAACCATTGGTATAGGCTTTGTTGTACAATTCACACAACAGCCTGCTCTGTGTGCTATTGTGTGAATTATATAGAATACATACAATGCAATATAGGATAAATAATTAAAAACTGATAATTATAAGGATACATAATTTAATAATCAATTATGAATACAATACATTAAAAACTGAATACGTAATTATATGTGATACAGAATTAAGAATACATACAAAATTTTATTTTTTATAACACATACACGATTGAATTTAGAAATTAGAAGCTAATGACCCAAAATAAGGAAATGAATAAATTAATTCAACCAAACAAAAATATAATGTCATGGTTTGGGGTGGGTGTCTTTGAACTTAGTGATGATGATAATGAGTGTGTATCAATGAGCTTGTGTGACTTAGGGAATATAGTTGTCCTTGGCGTATTAAATGTCATGTGTTTTAGAATAGGGGTAGGATTTCCTCACATGAGAAGTGGATTGTGTGAGGCTGGACCATGGATCGTTGGGCTAAAGTATCAACACAATCCAAATACGTTTGGTCGGTTTTCCGTATGCCAGTTGTTTTTACTTAAAATGATGTTCATTTTAAACAAAAGAGAGACAGTTATAGTGATACCGGCCACATCGTGCCTCGGATTGAGGTGGGGTTTACTCTTACACATCACATATGACCCATGGATAGTTTTCATAAAGTACCAATACAATCTGAATGCATTTGGTTAGTTTTCCGTATGCCAGTTATTGTTTTCACTTAAAATGTTGTCCATTTCAAATAAAAGTGAGACACTTTGAGTGGTACCGGCCACACTGGGCCTCTAATTGAGGCTTGGTTGACTCTTAAATTTCATAAATTACCCATGGATTGTTTTTCTAAAGTATCAACACAATCCGAATACGTTTGGTCAGTTTTTCATATGTCAGTTGTTTTTACTTAAAACAGTGTCTATTTTAAACAAAAGAGAGACACTTAGAGTGCTACCGGCCACACCATGCATCATATTGAGGTGGGGTTGACTCATACACATCACAAATGAAAAATGGATCATTTTCCTAATGTATCAACACAATCCTAATGTGTTTGGTCAGTTTTCCATATGCCAGTTGTTGTTTTCATTTAAAATGTTGATCATTTCAAATAAAGGTGGGACACTTTGAGTGGTACTGGCCACACCGTGCCTCGGATTGAGGCGGGGTTGACTTGTACACATCAAAAATGACTCATGGATCGTTTTCCTAAAGTATCAATAGAATATGAATACGTTTGGTCCATTTTCCATATGTATGTTGTTGTTTTCACTTAAAATGATGTCTATTTTAAACAAAAGAGAGACATTTAGAGTGGTATCGGCCAAACTGTGCCTCGTATTGATGCGAGGTTGACTCATACATGTCAAAAATGTCCCATGGATCTTTTTACTAAAGTATCAATACAATTCGAATGTTTTTGGTTGGTTTTCTGTATGCCAGTTGTTGTTTTCACTTAAAATGTTGTCCATTTCAAATAAAAGTGAGACGCTTTGAGTGGTACCAACCACACTGCATCTCGAATTGATGTGGGGTTGAGTCTCAAACATCACATATTACCAATAGATCGTTTTTCTAAAGTATCAACACAATCAGAATACGTTTGGTTTTCGTATGCTAGTTGTTTTTACTTAAAACAGTGTCCATTTTAAACAAAAGAGAGACACTTTGAGTGATACCGGCCACATTGTGCCTCGGATTGAGGTAGGGTTGACTCGTACATGTCACATATGACTCATGGATCGCTTTACTAAAGTATAAACACAATCTGAATGCATTTGGTTAGTTTTCCGTATGCCAGTTGTTGTTTTCACTTAAAATGATATCCATTTTAAACAAAAGAGGGACATTTAGAGTGGTACCGGCCACACCGTGCCTCAGATTGATGCAGGTTTGACTCGTACGCATCAAAAATGTCTCATGGATCTTTTTCCTAAAGTATCAACACAATATGAATGCGTTTGGTTGGTTTTGTGTATGTTAGTTGTTGTTTTCACTTAAAATGATGTCCATTTTAAACAAAAGAGAGACATTTATAGTGGTACCAGCCACACTGCGCATCAGATTGATGCGGAGTTGACTCCTACACGTCAAAAATGTCCCATGTATCATTTTCCTAAAGTATCAACACAATATGAATACTTTTTGTCAGTTTTCTGTATGCCATTCGTTTTTACTTAAAACGTTGTCCATTTTAAACAAAAGAGAGACACTTAGAGTGGTATCGGCCACATCGTGACTTGGATTGATGCAAGGTTGAATCATAAATGTAAAATATGTCTCATGGATCATTTTTCTAAAGTATCAACATAATACAAATGTGTTTTGTTGGTTTTCCATATGCCAGTTGTTGTTTTCACTTAAAATGTTGATCATTTCAAATAAAGGTGAGACACTTTGAGTGGTACTGGTCACACCGTGCCTCGTATTGATGCGAGGTTGACTCTTACACATCAAAAATGTCACATGTATCATTGTTCTAAATTATCAACACAATCCGAATGCGTTTGGTCGGTTTTCCGTATGCCAGTTAGGAAAATCGTGCAACAACAGTGGTAATATCTTATACTAAAACTATAGACATTGTGAATGATGTACATACCCTGGTGCATGGTTAGGTAAAATCATGCACATTGATTCTAATATATAGCCCTATATGGTTGGTAGATACCATGTGGGATGGATTTAAATTTTTTACTAACCATGAGGCATAGTGTTTTTCTATGCCGACTGGGGTTCCGAGCTCCGAACAAGCCCAAGAAGCCCCATAAACCATTATAACATCATTAGGATTCCATATTTGGTAAAAAAAAAAGAGTTATACCGAATTCAAAAATATCCATACCAGAGTGAAAAAACAGGTTCAAAAATAAAGAGTTATACATAATTCAAAAATGTAATGGATCAATCTGCCCCTAATCACCATCACCATCACCACTGTCATCATCAGCCTCATCCTCGCCTCTATCTATGCCCGCTTCTTCATCCTTATCATTGTCCCAATGCTCATCCTCAACCACATCCTCTCCCTCAGCCCCATCCTCACCCTCACCCTCATCCTCATCCTCACCCTCATCCTCTTCAGTATCCTTATCATCACCAGGAACGTCATCATCTCAACTGCCACTAGAACTGCCACATGGTGCATTAGATAATTCACCCATCGATGACATATATGTCTTAAAAGCCACGTTGTCCTCTGGTGGAAGTGATGAAGATAAATCTTTGATTAGTTTCATAAATTCTTTCTCCCTCGTTTGAACCTATTCTTCCTACTTTGTGACCCTTTTATCAGACTGTCTTGCATGCTCCTTGACTTGTTCTAACTCGGTGGTACTAGAATGGATACCTGGAGAGGACCAATACCTTGTTGGGACTATATTCTTACCAGGTCGGCAGCATACTCGACCAGAGTGCTCATCTCCCAAAACCTGATATAAATGATCGTGTGGCCCAAAATTGTCAGGCTCCTGAGCATCAAGGGCCTCTAAAGAAGCCTGTTAAAAATATTAATAGATTATTAAATTTAAAAATAGATATTAAACTTTGAAATAAACAAATTAAAACTTATAATCTTTTCTTGTGTCGGTTCATTAACCACAGTTCTATATTTTTTCCTTCTACTCGAGCAAAACAATTTTGCTCGAGGGATACGTCCTTCAATATTCAATTTGTGCTTCTATAATGACTTTGAAAAAATATAAAGTGCAAGTATAATCATATATTAAATATTCAATAAATCACATAATTTAAGTAGGAAACAATAAAAAGGGCAAGTCCTAAAGAAAAATTATAAACAACTATATCGTACCAGCTGCCTCTCATGATCTAACATAGTAGTGCGCCCCAAAGTATGGAGGTATTGCTTTGAATCAATGTTTTTTTGTTTTTTTTCAGAAGATTACTAAATAATGTTTAATAATAAATAAGATAATATTAATGCAAAATATGAAAACTTTCATTTAAATACCTCAAATGGGATTAATACCTTAAATTTGGCAGTCACCCAATGGGTAATCATTTGGTGATATTTCTCTATCGGGCAGTCATCCACGATAGGTACTGTCTCCAACTCCGTGCCCACTCTATCACACCATCCAACGTACAGCTCATGCTTATAATCTCTCCAAAGCTCTCCTATCTCCTTTAAACATGTTGGTTGTGCACCTTCGCCATCAGGGAAGTTAAACCGAAGCTGACACCCAATATATTAATTCATATAAATACAAAAAAATACTACATTAAATCCAATAGATTTTTTACCCATATTTGTACCCACGCATTATCCTTGACTTCGTGTGGTAGATGTCTCCAAGAGAGAGGATTGATCGGAATGATGTCGGAGTATTTAGCTAGCATCGCCAAAAAACCCTGACATTCCTTCCTAGATTTATCAATCATATGTCCATCATCATTGTATCCAACCATCAACTGTGTCTGGTGGTTCCATACCACACGCAAGTGAGTACGCCCCCTCCCTCACCTCCTATTAGTAGATGAATCTGTTATTAAAGAAAAAAATATCAGTACAATTTATAATAAAAATAAATTTTGGTATAAAAATTTTGTTAGAGTTATATAAATATACTTTTGGTAGTCGGATCAATGGGAATAACTGGATGTGTAGAAGCTGAAGAAATATCCTGTACAGGTGGAGTGTCCCTCAGTGTACGCTCCTCAGCCACATACTGTTTCGGAGAAGGAGTCGAAGAAGGTAAAATATAATAGCTTGGAGATAATAAACCAGAAGAAAAAGATGATGGCACAGATGTCTGGCCAACTGTTAGTGTAAACATTGGAGGCCTAAATATCTCGTGTGTCCCTAAAGACACACCAGGATCAAAATGGGGCATAGAAGATATGTCTTTGGTAGGGGCATAGTCCAATTGGGTACGACTAGTGGATCGTCTAACTCTCACACTACGAGCCCTCGTACCACTAGTCTCAGTACCGGGACCACCAGATGATCGTCTAACTCTGACACCACCCCCCTCCTACCACCATCCTCTGTACTGGGAGCAATATCAGGCTCCTTGTCGAATATCTCTCGTCTAGGGGGTGGATCCTGAAAAAAAAATTAACACAAAAGTAAACACATGATATTATAAGTTATTGAAATATATATATTTGAAATAAAATACTCACAACAGGGATGAGTGGAGGAATGCCCATCTGTGTCATGCGACGATTATTTTCTGTCATCTTTTTCCACCGCATCTCTTCAATGGGTGTCATTTCCTGCAATGAAAACAAATATGGAAGTAATTAGAAACAGATAACTAATGTGTAACCCAAAAAATATATAGAAAAACCATTCTGATAAAAAAACATAAATAAACAGAAGATTTATGGTGGTTTGAAGGTAAGTACTAGGATACACACTCTGAATGATGTAAGTGAAATATGTAGATGAGAACACGACTATATGATTTTATATATTTCCCACCATAACTTCGGGTTCACAATCAACTCTAAAAATTGAGCTATTGGATTCATCATAAGTAATAAACGGATTTCTTCCAATTGCAGTAGGGATAGTGTCAACTTAATCATCACCATCATCAAAAACATGTCTGGGATTTACTTCAATAATTACACCAAATTTAGGATGACGATGATCTTTGGCATAAAAAACTTGTTTCACCATTGATGCCAATACATATGGTTCATCGGTGGAAAGAGCGTGAGTCATGTCAATAACTCGAAATCCACAATCATCAATAAAGGTGTCTTGCCTCGTCATTGAATCAAACCATTGACATTTCATCATCATGACTTGACCATGCGAGTAATAATAAAAAATTATTATTTTCTCCATGACTCCATAATAAGCTACATTTTCAGAATGAGGTCTATTATCCGATGAACAGGCATAACAGTCTTTTGTGGCAGTTAGCATAACACCATCATGTTGTGTTCTTGTGTTTCTTGCTCATTCAGTGATAATAAATTTGTATCCATTGATCACAAGTGATTTACAAGCACGAACCATGGTATTAGGACCAAAATCCAAAGCTCTTATTTCCTTAAAAACAGAGTTTGCAGTCAAACTCGATACCTGAAATATAAAAAAATAGTAAACTTAATTAAATATTATTTTTATTTAGTTATTACAGAAATATTTTTACCTTCAATTTCAACCAAGTAGAAAACCCTTTACTATGCAAAGACTCTTTCCTTCTCAAAGATAAAGAACGATGCTTTCTATATATCAATTTTTTATGTTCCTTGTAGATAAAAATAATAATAGTTTAACAAATATTTAAAATTACAAGAGATAAGATAAGAGATACATGTAAAATTTACTTACTTTATATACTCATCGAACAAATCACAATTGAACAACATTATGCGATGTGCCATCTCTCGCTCTTCAAGGCTTAATGTCGTCAATGTATATGATCCCGGAATTCCTCCTATCTGAGGAAGTGATAGAAAACTGGGTTCAATTTGCTCATACTGTTCTTCTTCATTTCTCATTGGTCTGTTTATTCTCGTAGTAAGAGCAGACAAATACATTGAGCAGAAATCCATACATTCTTGAGCCAAGTAACTGTTCATAATAGAACCTTCCGGATAATTCCTATTCCGAACAAATGATTTCAATGTGTACATGTTTCTTTCAGTTGGATACATCCAACGGAAAGCAACGATTCCTCTAAGAAGTATTTTGATCAGAATATGGACAGTCAGATGCAACATGCATGTAAAAAATGATAGAGGGAATATTTTCTCTAACTCACACAAAATTAATGGTGTCTCTTCCAACATTTTTTTCAAGAAGGATTTGGACAACTTCTTATCAAAAAGATCACTAAACAAATAGCACAACTGAATAACTGAGACTCTTACATTATTGAACAAGAGATGACAGATTGCTATTGGAATCAACTCATGCAAAAGGATGTGATAATAATGAATCTTCAAAGATTTCAGCTTCAACTCTTTTCTGTTGACCCATTTTGATATATTGATTGAATAGCCATCAGGAACTTTAATAGTCTCTAGCACTTCCAGAAATTGATTTTTTTAGCAGGTTTCATCACATAAAAAGCACATGAAACTTGCCATTTATTTTCACTGATATAGACAGGATGCAATTCTGGTCTGATCCCCCAATCTGCCAAGTCATGCCGAGATTTTAAATCATCTTTTGTCTTCCCCTTGACATTTAGAAGAATCAAAAGCAACATTTCACATATATTCTTTTCAATGTGCATTACGTCTAAGCAATGACGTAACAAGTTGGTTGACCAATACAAAAACTAGGAGAATATACTCTTCTTCTTCCAATTGTAACAGGTATCATTGGAAACATTTTTCCTCTTTATAGATTTCATTACACCCTTCCCAAATGAATAACTGAAATCTTTCAATTCATTAAGCACATCAGTTCTAGACATACACTGAGGTGGATCGTTAGTCTCCATGGTATTGTCAAATCTTCGACGATTGTTTCTATATGGATGGTTCATTGGAAAGAATCGTCGATGTCCCATAAAACTAAAACTACGACGATATTTCAGTCTTCTCCATCGATTATTCTTCATACAAATAGGACATGCTAATTTTCCTTTTGTTCTCCATCCATACATCATTGCATAAGTAGGAAAATCATTTATCGTCCACATAAGCGCAACACGCATCTGAAATATGTCTTTCGAACATGCATAGTATGTGGGCACACCCACATCCCAAAGAAGTTTCAACTCATTTATTAAAGGTTGTATGTATACATCTATATCATTTCCAGGATCAGAAGGGCCAGATATCAGTATACTCAAGAAATTGTAAGGCTTTTTCATACACAACCATGGGGGAAGGTTATAAATGTGTATGAAAACCGACCATGTGTTGTGCAAAGTAAGCATCTGCCCAAATGGATTAAAACCGTCACATGAAAGAACCAGTCTCACATTATGCATGATAGCTGCAAATTCAGGATATCAAGCATCAAATCTCTACCATAAAAATCCATCTTCAGGGTGAACCAACTCTTCATTATTCTTTTTTCTCTCGGTGTCATGCCATCGTATTTTTACTGATATTTCATCAGACATGAAAAGGTTCTGTAATATGGGGATCAATGGAAAGTGCCACATTACTTTTTGTGGCACATGAGATGGTGTTCCATCATCTTTTGTATTCCATCGGAAGGTTCCACATTTGATACAATAATTTCTTTCAGCAGTTTCCTCCCAAAATAAGCTTCAATCATTCGGGCAAGCATGGTTTTTTTTGAGAATCCAAGTTCATCAACTAACTTTCATGTCATATAGTAGTTTAAGGGAATATCTGTATTATCTGGAAGTAAGTCCTTCAAGAAGGTAAGAATGTAATCGATTACAGTATTTGAAATACCATACATAGTTTTCCCATAAAACAATCAGATTAAAAATTCCAACTTTTTCATTTTACCACATTGCCAATATACTGGATTCGTCGCAGCATCATTCAATTTTTTCACCCTATCAACATCATCATTTTCATTGGATGCATCATGTGTGCTTGTATCGAAATCTTGTGGGTTGGAAATCATTTCCTTCTCATGATTCCAAATAAATGGAAACCGATCATATATCAAACTCTCCAATTCAGTCCTATCATTTGGATCATCAACATTTTGAGATTCCATTTTCTCTCTATTGTGATACCACACATAATAGTTTGTTTGGAAACTATATTTGTTTATATGATAGATAACTACTTCACGACTCAACCAAGTTCTTCCAACACAATTAGAACATGGGCAGTGTATGCGACCACTATCTGAAGCCTTGTCAAATGAAAAATCTAAAAAGTTGTTCAAATTATTTTGAAAATCAGTTGAAATCTAATCAGTTTTGTACATCCAACTTCTATCCATTCTGTAAAAAAATTGCAATAAGTCATTTCAAAGCAATTCAATAATATTGAAGTTCAATCAAAAAAATATTTAGGTAAATGAAAATTGTTTACTTTATATAAAAGCATAACTGACACATTACTCTATACGAGAATCATATTAAGAAACACAACAAAATACAGTGTATATAAGAAAATAAGATACAGAATTTCTAATGCCTATATTCAAGTATTTCCCATTAAGATATTGGAAGTGGATCAAGGAATACATAATCCTTAAGGGTCTTGCTGGGAGTACATGAGTTTTATACTTTAACTTCTTCAGGGAGATCAGAATGAGGAGTAGGATGAGGATCACATCAAAAGTAGTTATGGCCTCATCAAGTTTCACCTTAACTGTGGATTAAAGGATCCTAGGTTTATGTCCATAGATCATAGGTTGGTAGGGTGTATTAATTGAATCATGTCCCAATTTATTTTGGAGAGGGACCTTCAATAGTTATAGGTATGGATTTGATTAGAAACACCTATAAAAAGGATATCCAGGAATTGTGACATCCAAAACTAGGATGCCACTCATTAGTGACCCGAACTCAGATGACCACATGGCCTCAAGCACATCTACCAAAATTCCAAATGTTATTGACTAATAGTGAGAGCCTTTGGTGTGTTCGGGGGAGACTATTACCTCATTACCTAAGTTGCACAATTTTAATATTATCAGTTAAAAAGTATAAGAAAGATAACAATGGGAAAATATTGGAAATGGGTGAAAATAACCAAATCAATAATACCAACTAATAACATAATCATAAACCGAATGATGGTAATGTATCTCATGTATCAAGAAGAAAAACATAGTTACAACTAGTAGGAAGTAGTACTATGCAAGAGGCTCAATAAATTCTAAAATTCAACCTATCTTCTTAAGCTACAACCCAATCATCTGGTTAATCGGTGGCAAGAGTGTGATTCATGTCAATAACTCGAAATCCACAATCATCAATAAAGGTGTCTTGCCTCTTCATTGAATCAAACCATTGGTAAAGGGAAGAGTTTTACCAACGGTTGCCCACAACCGTTGGTAAAAGAGTACTTCAAGGCCCCTTTATAGGCATCCCAAATAGAGGCACATGCCTCAGGTCCTATTATGTGTTATAGGCATCCCAAATCATTCACTCATGTTAAATAAATCATTATTGGCACCTCTATGGTAATACCTTTCATTACCCAATTAGTCCCCCAAGTCAAGAGCACCCCATGGGTGGATAAAGTTTAGGCTTCTATACTAATAGGTTGTTCATGGCTTGTAAAAAGGTTTAATTTCATAAAGTATAGACAAAAAACATTTATTTTTAAATTTGAGATTAATAATAAAGTGTGCCAATGATAACAAGATTACTGAATTAAACTTGTGACTTATCTAACATTGTTATGGATGTATACACATGCCATCATGGCTAGTGAAAAGCACCCCACCATCATAAAAGTGAGTATTGGCCAAGAAAGAGACATAATATACAACATACAGTGAGAACTATATTTAATTGACCCTAAAGTTATATTATTACAGTGATTCTCGCTCAAATTTACCCAAGAGATGAAGGTAGAACGGTCCTTGTAGTTTAGCTTGGGTTATCGAATCCTCAGAGACCTAAGAAGAAACCTATAGACACGTACATTCTATGGACTGTTTTTTGATATGAAGTGGCCAACTTGGGTTGATTTTATATGGATTTAAAGTATAACTAACAGATTTAAGTGAATTCAATTTAAAAGAATGAGTTGATCCTAGGTTATCGCTCGGGGTGGATTGGACGTATTTTCTTTTTAATGATTTCAATTTCTTAAATTTGAGATGGGTTCATTTAAGGAGATAAAAAAACATCATCACTTACTGGTTTAATGCCTACACCCTTTAATACTAATCACCTATACACTTTAAGGATCAAAGTTTTGAGCACTTCAAGGTAAAGGTTCATATTAGCACTTGAAGTGTGTGACCTTAAATTCAACAAGGACGATAGAGTTTAAAAACCATCAAATAAAAATCTCAATTAAAGAAGTGATTATACATTAATGAGGTGATAAATAACATCCAATACAGCCCCTTTCTACTCCCTTGGATCAAACCATAAGTGGGTTAGCCCTACATTGATTCTATGGTTTCAATGGAAACGGAAAGTAGACTCATGAGGGAGGAAATGGAGAAGTAAAAAAACGCAATAAAATAACAATCACTCCACCGTTGTGTGATAATATCACAAGGTTTGGTATGAAAAAGTTCACACCTTGAACCAACGGTATCAATGTGATAAGGATAATAACAGAATAATAAGAGAAGAAGAACTTTTATTAAGAAATAAGGATGAATTAAAACAACTTACATGTGAAGGAAGAACATTACAAAGAGAAATTGGCAGCATAACATTAAGATGAAAACAAGATCAAAATATTATCAACTCCTCCACCACCACTACCTTAAATAGGAATTTTGTAAGCCTTGGGTCGAGCCTCCAACATTAAAAATCATCCCACTTGATTATGGTAGGCCTAGGGTGGTGGAAAGTTTGTGGAAAGAAGACTTTTCCACCCTTGACCCGAAAAGGCATCCAGCTTTCATGCACCGAACAGACACGCTTGAAACACATTCTAGATAGCCGAATTTGGGTAGGCCATAGAAGAATTACATTAATCTACAAATTTCCCCTAACAGACTGAAAAATATCAGCCCAAAAGGAGTTAAGGTTTTAGAGATATGGTTTAATTGGTGGGATGTTTTTCTGGGACGTAGAATCTGGCCCAGAATTTTATCTCTAACTTGGGCCGCCTAAATGACCACCATGGAGGCCGAATTAGTATTATCTCCTGAAGAGTGATTTGTTCCTATACATGTCTTATATCATCCCAATAATGTTGGGATTAATTGGGCCTGTATGTTGGGCCCCAAAGTCTCATCAGTGGGCTGATGTCCAATCTGCCTTCTCTAGAATTGCTTCCTTTCATCACAAAATATCTCCATCTTCTTCCATGAATTTTTCATTGATCCCTGAATGAAACATGTTCATATTGGAGTGTAGATAAATTTCCAAAAATATAAAATTAAAATATGTATAATAAGATGAATCATTGGTTACTTCAAATGATGTTCAAAAATGTACCACATAATAGTTCATTTTAAGAAGGTATTAGAATCATAATGTGAAATGATGTTCAAAGTGTAAAATGCACTAAAATGGTGTTTATGAATAATAAAGAACATGAATATTATATATATTACCAATTAATATTAGCCTCATTTAGTGGATAATCACACCCCCAACTTGAGTTTTGCTAGTCCTGAGCAAAATATATCTCAACAATATGAAATTCGAATTCCCTTTTCCAAAAACATTTTAATACACAATGATCACCAAAAAACCTTATACCAAACAATAATGAAACCCATCAAAATATTTTAATACAAGATAGTTTCATAAGCATATCCCAATCCCAAGCCCATTTCTTTGTTCAAATTCATTGCCATATTTCATCTAATATCAATTAAGTATGAGGATGTGTTGTGCATCACAATAGACATGGGGGTTCATCTTTATTCAAGGGGGAAATTACGAAAGCGCTAGGTGGAATCACATTTCAATATTAAGATGAGTATTCTTTTTTTTGTATATTTTTTTTTTTTGCAATTTTTCCATGGTAATTGAAGTTGCACTCAAAAGAGTCAACCCCTGTAGCGAGACTTTGCCGATGACTCCCAGGCTCAAAGACCTTAGGGCACCAAGTGAAGCCCACATACTCGGGCATCATCTCGAGTTAACTCAGTCAAAAACAAATTCAAATTACCAAAAATAGAGATAAAATTACTAACTCTGGGCCAAACAACTATGGAGTCACGATCCCCAAGTACCTAAAGCCACGCATTAGGTCATTTCATTACTCTACGCGCAATTTTTTTTTTTTAATATTTTTTTTTGAATACTCATATTAAACTAAAATGATCACCAAACCTATGCTATTTATTTAGGGGACCCCATGAACTTAAACTAATACCCCACTATCCAAAGGATGTGCATTGTGATTTTTTTTGGATGAAAATATAAACGATGAAATATCACATTGGACAGCCACACTTTCCAAAATCTATGCTCATGAAATTATACAAGGATTAAAATCAAAATTAGGGTATGCTAAATTATTTGATATTCAGTTTCAAAGTGTGCAATGTGTATTATAATGTTCAAAGTTAAAGGAATTTTTCCTTCCATTTACACATTTTTTTTCAAATCATTTGACACAAAAGCATTTTTTTTATTTTATCTCCCCCCCAACTTAAAACAACATTGTCCCCAGTATTTGAAGAAATGAAAATTTAAAAGGAGTAGAGGCAGATAATGGAATTTCAAAAAGGAAATTGAAACTGAGGATCATGGAATGAAATCACCTGGTGGTTGAAGTTGAAGTTCTTGCTGCTCCAAATTAGTCCTTTGATCTCTTGGGGGATGTAATCACCTCCTTGATTGAACATGTATCACCCAAAATAGTACCTAAACAAAAAGAAGAACAAACCAGACAAAACAAACAACACAACAACTTATTTAATTCCAAGTATCATCATTTTTATGGTTTTTCCTATTTTTCTATTTTTTTTAAATCAAAATAATGATAGGAACTTGAAAACCATGGGTTGCCTCCCATGTAGCGCTTTGTTTAACGTCGTTAGCCTGACATGGACCCTAAATCTATCAATTTTTTCCTTGTTCATAGGTTGTATCAGTTAACTCAACCTCTATTTCCTGTTTATTGAATGATTCAATGAATGGTTTTAACCTTTGACCATTGACCTTGAAAATGTAACCACTTGTGGGATCTTGAATCTCTACTGCCCCATGGGGGAATACATGATGCACTATGAAAGGTCCTGACCATCTAGACCTTAACTTTACCGGATGTAAATGAAGTTTTGAACTATACAAGAGCACAAGTTTTCTCGATTCAAAATGTTTGACCTTGATATTCCTATATTGGTAGGCTTGAACTCTATCTTTATTGATCCTTGAATTTTCATAAGCCTCCATCCTTAGTTCCTCCAGTTCATTGAGATCTAATTTCCTTTTTGTTCTGGCCAATGAGAGGTCATAATCCATTTTCTTAATTGCCCAAAAGGCCTTATGTTCAATCTCCGCTGGCAAATGGCATGCTTTACCATAAACCAACCTATATGGGTACATTCCTAAAATGGTTTTATATGCGGTTCTATAGGCCCAAAGAGCATCTAAGAGTTTCTCAGACCAATCTTTCCTAGAGGGGTTGACAGTTTTTTCAAGAATTTTCTTAATCTCTCTATTTGCTAACTCAGCTTGACCATTGGTTTGAGGATGGTATGCAGTGGACACTTTATGAGAAATACCATACTTGGACATGAGTGAAGAGAATGGGTGGTTGCAGAAATGGGTTCCTCGATCACTGATTATAGCCCTAGGAATTCCAAATCTTGAAAATATGTTCTCTTTCAGAAATTGAATCACAACTTGATGATCATTGGACTTAGTGGGAATGGACTCAACCCATTTTGAGACATAATCAACAGCTAAGAGTATGTATAGGTATCCCCGAGAGTTTGGGAAGGGACCCATGAAGACAATTCCCCAACAGTCAAATATTTCAACCACTAAGATGGGAGTGAGTGGCATTTGATTCCTTTTTGTGATGGACCCTACTTGTTGACACCTAGGAAAACTTTGACAAAATGTGTAGGAGTCCCTTAAGAGGGTAGTCCAGAAAAGACCACGTTGAAGAATCTTAGCAGATGTTTTTTTATAGGAAAAGTGACCTCCACATGCCTCACTGTGACAGAATTTAAGGATGGACTCTTGTTCAGATTCTGGAACACACCTCCTAATGACTTGGTCAGGGCAGAACTTATAGAGGTATGGATCATCAAACACATAGTGTCTAACATCAGAAAGAAATTTCCTTTGAGCTTGAGTCCCTGAGAATTTTGGAATGACTCGTATCACTAAGAAATTTTTTATGTCAGCATACCAAGGGCAGTCACTCACAGAGTACAGGTGTTCATCAGGAAACGAATCAGACACAGAAAGGTGATTTGAGTTGTCTTTTAATTCCATCCTAGAGAGGTGATCAGCTACAACATTTTCAACTCCCTTTTTATCCTTGATTGTGAGGTCAAATTCTTGTAAGAGAAGGATCCACCTAATCAGTCTAGCCTTAGCATCTTGTTTTTTGAAGAGGTATTTTAGTGCAGAATGGTCAGTGAAAACAGTGATGGGGGATCCTAAGAGGTAGGACCTAAACTTCTCTAAGGCAAACACAATAGCAAGTAACTCCTTTTCAGTAGTGGTGTAGTTGATTTGGGCATCATTTAAGGATTTGCTTGCATAAGCAATTACATAAGGATTTTTATCACAATGTTGTCCTAACACAGCTCCTACAGCAAAGTCACTGGAATCACACATAAGTTCGAAAGGAAGGTTCCAATTTGGAGATTTCATAATGGGAGGAGAGGTGAGAGAGGATTTGAGGGTTGATAATGAACCCTCACAACTTTCTGTCCAAACAAATGGAGCATCCTTTACTAGGAGAGCACAAAGGGGACGGGATATTGAACTAAAGTCATTGATGAATCTTCTATAGAAACCAGCATGTCCTAAGAAAGACCTCACTTCCTTGATAGTTTTGGGTGATGGAAGGTGAAGAATGATGTCAACCTTGGCTTTATCAACTTCAATCCCCCTACCTGAGACCAGATGGCCTAAAACTAGTCCCTCTTTAACCATAAAATGGCATTTTTTCCAATTTAGGACTAGATTCTTTTCTTCACATCTTGACAAGACTCTCTCTACATTCCTCAGACATTCCTCAAATGTATCCCCAAACACAGAGAAGTCATCCATGAAGACCTCTAGAAAATCCCCTACCATGTCTGAGAAGATTCCCATCATGCACCGCTGGAAGGTTCCAGGGGCATTGCATAACCCGAAGGGCATGCGTTTGAAAGCAAAGGTTCTGAATGGACATGTGAATGTAGTCTTCCCTTGATCCTCTAGGGAGACCTCAATTTTATTGTACCCCAAGTACCCATCTAAGAAACAGTAGAAGGCGTGACCTGTCACTCTCTCAAGGACTTGGTCAATGAATGGTAAGGGGAAATGGTCCTTCTTGGTGAATGAGTTTAGCTTCCTGTAGTCAATGCAGACCCTTCGTCCACTAATCACCCTTGTTGGAAGAATCTCTCCATCCTCATTGGTTATCACTGTGATTCTGGCCTTTTTTGGAACCACTTGGATTGGGCTCACCCACTCACTCTCAGCTATGGGATATATGATACCAGCTTTTAACAATTTCATAAGTTCCTTCCTTACCACCTCCATGAGATTAGGATTGAGTCATCATTGAGGTTGACGACATGGATTTGAATTAGATTCCAGAACAATCCTATGAGTCCCGATAAGTGGGCTAATCCCAGGAATATCAGAAAGGGTCCAACCAATGGATTTCTTATGCTTCCTAAGGACATCTAGAAGCATCCTCTCATGATTGGCTTCAAGAGAAGAAGAAATGACAATAAGATGTGTTTGATTTTCCCCTAGGAAGGCATACTTTAGTGCAGCAAGAAGTTCCTTCAATTCAAGATTAGGTTGGTTCAGAATTTCAACAGAAGATTGGGACATTGGATCAAGATCAATTTTTTTTTAGAGTTTCAGATAGGATTGATTCCCCACATGTAGAAGTTTCATCTACTAGATTGGCTTGATCAGATTTAGGGAAGGAAATTTGAGTGGTCTCCATGAAAGTGGTTTTTGAAAGGTTTCACTGATTGTTGGACCTAAGACTTCATCATAAGAGCAATTTGAAAATGATTCAAGCCAAGGAGATAAACTTCCTTCATATGAACAAAGGAAATCAATCTCATCCTGACTTAAACATTCATCAAATATTCCTTGATGTTCCATGGATTCATTATCAATGCTTCCTATCATGTTTACTTCATGAATTTCCTCGTCATCCCCTATGTGTGAGCTTGCATTATAGATGTTCAAGTCTAGACTCATGTTCCCAAAGGTGATGTTCATGTTCCCATTTCGGACTCAGATAACAGAGTTGATTGTTACAAGTAAAGGACGACCAAGGATGATTGGGGTTTGTTCCTTATTTCCTAAGTTTTTATGGTTGTCAAGGACAATGAAAGCAGTAAGGTAGATGAAGTTTTCAACCTTTACCAGAATGTCCTTTAAAATCCCCTTTGGAACCCTAATGCTACGATTAGCAAGTTGAAGTGTGACAGATGTGGGTTGGAGTTCTTCTAGGCCTAACTGGAAGTACACAGTATATGGGATGAGATTGACACTAGCACCTAGGTCACACAAGGCCTTGACAACTTTGCTTTCTCCTAGTTCAACATTGATGTAAGGGCAACCTGGGTCTTTCAACTTAGGAGGAATGGTCCCTTGAATGGTGGTACACACATTAGCAGCCAAAAGGACTTGATTTTTATGTGAAAATTTTCTTTTAAAAGTGCACAAGTCCTTAAGGTACTTTGAGTAGGAAGGTATGGTTTGTATTGCATCGAGAAGGGGTATGTTCAACTTGACTTGTGAAAATATTTCTCTCAACGTTTCACTCAGTTCAGGCTTGGTTTTCCCCCTCATGCGTTGAGGAAATGGTGTAGGTTGTGGGGTTGTTTGTTGAAGAGTTTTTTCCTTGACAATGTTATCATTTTACTCAGTTTGATCTTGTGGTTCATTTGAATTTTCATCCAAGTTTTAATCTTTAGGTGGGTTCTGAATTAGTTGTTCAGGTTTATCAATTTATTTCCCGCTTCTTAAAACAGTCACAGCCTTTAGTTGTTCATGAGTTATTTGAGCACAACTTGACTCTCCCCTTGAAGTTGAGGATGGCACTGCCTGAGTAGGCATGGGTGCCTTTCCAGTTTTGATGGTTTGAAGTTCTTGTTTTAGGGAAGATACCTCCGAGTTAATCCTCTCCATTTGTTTGCACAGTTGTTCTAGTAGGCTTTGTGGAACAGTTTGGGTGGGTGCTTGAGTAGGTTGGTTTATCCCAGGGGGATATTTTGGAGGTGGGATGGTTTGTTGAAAATGGACCGGTGGATGTTGGTATTGGATAGGTTGGGTTTGGAACTGGTTATGGGTTTGGTAGTTCTTATGGGGGTAAGGATTTTGTCCTTGTGGTTGGCTAGGTTGTTGGTTATCTTTCCAGTGGAAGCATGGGTGGTCGTTATACCTTGGGTTGAAGGTGTTTTGGTATTGAGGCTTTTGAAAGTTCAAAGCATTTACTTCCACTGGGGGTCCTCCTAAGAGAACATCCTTGATGGATGGAATGGTTGGGCAGTTGTCTGTCTTATGGTCATGTTTTTCACAAATTGTGCAAACAGGGTCAACAGTTTGGATTTCATGGACTTTCCTAAGGTCTATCTCTTCAAACTTCCTAGAGAGTGCTGCGAGTTTAGCCCTAAGGCTTTCCTCTTCTCTAAGTGTATGAATTCTATTAGTTCTTTGTGTATTTTCAGAATAATTTGAAGTTCCCCATGTTTGGTTTTGTTCAGAAAGGCTTTCTAGATACTCGTAAGCATCATTTGGGGCTTTGTTTTTAAAGGTTCCATTACACATCATGTCAATGAATTGTTTGTTCCCCGGACCCAACCCTTCATAGAAAATTCTCACTTGTTCAGGAATAGAAAAACCATGGTGTGGAACCATGTTTAGAGTGTCTTTGAACCTCTCCCATGTTTCATAGAATGAATCTCCCTCTTTTTCAAAAAAGTTTTGGATACTCTTTTTAAATGCAATTATTTTATGGTGGGGAAAGTATTTTTTGTAGAATTCTCTTTGTAGTTGGTCCCAAGAGTTGATGGATGATGGTCTCAAATTGTTTAGCCAATTTTTAGCTCGATCCTTTAAAGAAAAAGTAAATAGCCTCATCTTATCTGATTCTAGTTGATGTGGGGGACACATGGTTTCTACAATGTCATTGAACTCTTTAATGTACAGGTATGGCATCTCGGACTCCATTCCATGGAATGTGGGAAGGTGGTTTAGGACATGAGGTTTAAAGATGTAGTTGGAATCTCCAAGGGAATTGTGTCTAATGCATGAGGGGGAATTGTTCCATAAAGGTGTGAGGTAGTCATTTGTGGTTTAATTGACCGCATTCCCCAAGTTTGGGGCTGCCTCATTTGGGTTTCCATTTTGGTTCCCACCCAGGTTTATGAGTTGGTTTCTTTGAAGACCTTCCATTGAAATTGGCTCAATTTTGGACTCTAGAGTATTAGGAATATTAGGATCTAATGGAATGAGTTCCCTTGGTGTACTTTAATCCCCAACCCTAGGAATATCCACCCTAACTAGACGGTTTGATTGATCGCGGGTGTAGGCGAACATGCGCCAAAAGAAAAAAAAATGAGAAAGGGACAAGATAAGAGAATTTGGATGAGAAAAGAAGAAATGGGGGAGAATAGAATGGGTGTTTAAATGACTTACTTGGGTCCCTGACAATGGCACCAAAATTTGATTCTCGCTCAAATTTACCCAAGAGATGAAGGTAGAACGGTCCTTGTAGTTTAGTTTGGGTTATCGAATCCTCAGAGACCTAAGAAGAAACCTATAGACACGTACATTCTATGGACTGTTTTTGGATATGAAGTGGCCAACATGGGTTGATTTTATATGTTTTTAAAGTATAACTAATAGATTTAAGTGAATTCAATTTAAAAGAACGAGTTGATCCTAGGTTATCGCTCGGGGTGGATTGAACGTATTTTCTTTTTAATGATTTCAATTTCTTAAATTTGAGATGGGTTCATTTAAGGAGATAAAACAACATCATCACTTACTGGTTTAATGCCTAAACCCTTTAATACTAATCACCTATACACTTTAAGGATCAAAGTTTTGAGCACTTCAAGGTAAAGGTTCGTATTAGCACTTGAAGTGTGTGACCTTAAATTCAACAAGGACGATGGAGTTTAAAACCCATCAAATAAAAATCTCAATTAAAGAAGTGATTATACATTAATGAGGTGATAAATAACATCCAATCCAGACCCTTGATACTCCCTTGGATCAACCCATAAGTGGGTTATCCCTCCATTGATTCTATGGTTTCAATTGAAGCGGAAAGTAGACTCATGAGGGAGGAAATGGAGAATAAAAAAAACGCAATAAAATAACAATCACTCCACCGTTGTGTGATAATCTCACAAGGTTTGGTATGAACAAGTTTACACCTTGAACCAGCGATATCAATGTGATAAGGATAATAACATAATTATAAAAGAAGAAGAACTTTTATTAAGAAACAAGGATGAATTAAAACAACTTACATGTGAAGGAAGAACATTACAAAGAGAAATTGGCAGCATAACATTAAGATGAAAACAAGCTCAAAAGATTATCAACTCCTCCACCACCACTGCCTTAAATAGGAATTTTGGAAGCCTTGGGTCGAGCCTCCAACAGTAAAAAGCATCCCACTTGATTATGGTAGGCCTAGGGTGGTGGAAAGTTTGTGGAAAGAAGACTTTTCCACCCTTGACCCGAAAAGGCATCCAGCTTTCATGCACCGAACAGACACGCTTGAAACACCTTCTAGATGGCCGAATTTGGGTGGGGCATAGAAGACTTACATTAATCTCCAGATGTCCCATAACATCCTGAAAAATCTCAGACCAAAAGGAGTTATGGTTTTTGAGATATGGTTTAATTGGTGGGCTGTTTTTATGGGCCGCAGAATCTGGACCAGAATTTTATCTCTAACTTGGGCCGCCTAAATGACCACCATGGAGGCCAAATTAGCATTAGCTCCTGAAGAGTGATTTGTTACTATACATTTCTTATAGCATCCAAAGAATTTTGGGATTAATTGGGCCTGTATGTTGGGCCCCACAGCCTCATCAGTGGGCTGGTGTCCAATCTGCCTTCTCTAGAATTGCTTCCTTTCATCACAAAATATCCTCATATTCTTCCATGAATTTTTCATTGATCCCTGAATGAAACATGTTCATATTGGAGTGTAGATCAATTTTCAAAAATATCAAATTAAAATATGTATAATCATATGAATCATTGGGTACTTCAAATGATGTTCAAAAATGTACCACATAATAGTGCATTTTAAGAAGGTATTACAATCATAATGTGAAATGATGTTCAAAGTGTAAAATGCACTAAAATGGTGTTTATGAATAATAAAGAACATGAATATTATATATATTACCAATGAATATTAGCCTCATTTAGTGGCTAATCATACAGTCATATTAGGAATCCAGTTATCACTCATGACTAACCATGCCACTATAAACAACCTGGAGTGTATGAATTTTTTCTCTGATCTCAACAACATCATCACACATTCTTACCATGATGTGAATCATGTGGAATATGGATGATATTAACACAAAATTTCCAACAATACCAAGCCTTATAAGAACTGAAAATTTATGGAAGATATTAACACATAATTCATTTTGAATCAAATTTGATTCACTGTCAAAGCCCAACACACACACCCAAATCAAACAGAAAACAAAAGTCATACACACCCAAATAAAAACAGAAAACCAAAACAGTAGATGTAGAACATTAAAATGAAAGTATCACTTACAAATTAGAAGTGTAGAACTAATAAATTTTGAAGATGGATCGGAACGAAGGATTTCCGCAGTAGGGTAAACAGAATCTCGCTTCTCCACTTCACCAAAATGAAAACATAAAACCAAAATAGTATATGCAGTATCACTTACAGATTACAAGTGAAGAACTGATAAATCTTAAAGATGGAAGGATTTCGGTCGTAGGGGAAAGAAAATCCCAATTCTCCCTTCTGTTTAGGGTTGTAGTCGCGCGGAATGGGGGAGGCTGAGATTCTGTGAATTTGGGGCAAAACTTTTCCAACGGTTTGTAAAAACCATTGGTATATGATGATTTAAACATATCTATACCAACGGTTTAAGAAAACTGTTGGTATAGAGTATACTTTTCCCAATGGTTTTTCAAAACCGTTGGGAAAAGATGATTTTAACCAGCTTTTACCAACGATTTCCTTAAACCATTGGTAAAAGTAATCTATGGAAACGGTTAAGAAAATCGTTAGTATATAGGCACTGGGAAAACCTCCCTTTCCAGTAGTGCAGGTTGGGTCAGTCCGACCGGGTCAAACTGGACCTTTACCCCTTTCAGACCCAGTTTTGCATAAAGAGTTGTATCTTGCGAACCAGACGTCCTTTTGACGAACTGTATGCGGCACTGGGATCCTTGGAGCGAGATAGTCCTTTTGAAATACTCCACTTAGGTTTTGGAGAAAGTTGGAGTATGAACGAGTTGGATCGTACCTGAATCCAATCGAGCCATTGGTACTAAAATGCCTATAACTCACAGACCGAGCGTCTGGTTGACGCACTGTCCACTGCGTTGGAACCCCTAATATATGGCGGTACTTTGGGGTACTCCTTTGTGGAAATTTTTAGTATTTGAGGCACAAACAATATCCATAGTAGCATATTCTACGAACTCAAGCGCACTAGGTGCGGGGAATCCTGTGGCTGGCTGTCATCTGAGTAGCGACTCTGTGTGTATCAGCATCATAGTGACCCTATGTGGATCAACATCATAGCAACCATGTGTGGATCAGCATCATAGTGATCCTGTGTAGATCAACATCATAGCGACCCTGTGTGGATCAGCATCATAATGACCCTGTGTGGATCAACATCTAGAAGCCCTGTGTGGATCAGCATTATAACGACCATGTGTGGATCAGTATTCTAGCGACCCTGTGTGGATCAGCAGTGCGTGACCCAATGAGGACCAGACTTAGATCATCCCATCGTGGATTAGCGATATACGACCCTGTGTGGATCGACATTGGAACAACTCCTTCGTGGTTTAGTTGCGGAGACTTTCTAACGGAATAAAATGATATAACATAAGGCTAATCATCTTTATTTCTGAGTTGTATACCTGGTTTGAGATGAGTATTTTTCTTTGTGATTTGTGATTGAGATCATGCTTTGTGGTTTTCCTTTATAGAATTCTGAGAGACCTTCGGGGGTCTCGGGGTCCCTATTGGGTATTGTTATACTCACCCATGCATGGGCTTTTCCTGCACCTTATTGTGTCTTGTGTAGATGACGAGCAGCTCGATTGAGTCTATAAGTGCCAGGACCAGGTGGTACACGATGGTGACGGTTGACGTGGAGAGCTGTGGAGATGAGTTGTACCTAACCCTCAGGTAGGATCCTTGGTGGATGATCTGAGGAGTTGTTTTCTATTTTCTGTTGTATTGTATCTTTCAGTTGAGTTTGTATTTCGACCCCTTTACTTTTTATACACACTTTTACTACTGCAGTTTTACTTCATGGTTGCGTCTTATTTTGTTCTTAGACTATGTGTTTATACAGGTTTAAAAGCAATGCCTTTCTGTTTTACGGATACGCCTTTCTGGTGTTAGTTGCCAACCCCTGGCCTATAGAAGGCGGGCTTGGGGTAGTCACGGCATGGGCCCCGAGGGACGGGTCGTGACAAGGACACATATAAACACATTCCTCTAAAACAATGGATTTTGAAGTTTTTATAAGGGAGACATACTCCCAACACAACAGAGACTCTCAAAGGATTGCACGACCTTCACCTTTACAGTCAAACGAGCACATGACATCACAAGGCGTCACTGAACATGACCATTGCAACTGATAGAAACAATGCATTGAGAGGGACCTTATGCAACATCCTCAAACATCACACAATTTCAGAAAGTTTCCATAACAGCCTCTCATGACCTGATTTTCCACACTGGTGGTTTAACATGAACTCATGCTTTGAAGAGACTAAGAAGGACCCAAATCCCCTCTTAGACACCATCCAGACACCCATCCACACTAACAACCCCAGACCACTTCCACCTTTGACGAATCGGGTAACTTAAGAAACTAAGGTGTCTTTCAACCTTCCACGAGCACTCTCTCGCTACAAGAGGATCCACAAAACCATGAAGGGAAAGGGTATAGACTCAATATATAAAGCTCAAGAAAAATATTCCATATATTGATCAACTAGAGGATCTTCTAACAAAGAAACAATCTAGGCTGCACTTCATTCGTACATTAACTCTTAGTGGGGGCGTAACTTACCCAACAAGAGAACCCAAGGACCCAACTAAGCTGGTCCATTGGTCAAAACATGCCACAGACCAGATCCAATCACATGAAGGGAACCACCATAAAGGCATCCCGAAACATTTTTCATAAGGATACCACTAACCAGCCCTTCAACCCAACTTACCAAAAAAAACAAACCCAAAACACCGTTCAAACAAGAGGGGTTCTTGGACTCAAAACATCCCACAATAACAAAATTTCCAAAACATAAGACACACCATCCCAAACCAGTCATCAAGACATCATGTTTTCCTTTAAAATCGTCTCTTTGAAAATAAACGGTTCAACGGTTAGTGTATTCACCAATGGTACCCCATGGGCCTCACACATGCATGTTTCTGTACCACACCGGTCACCCTCCTTATATTCATCTCGGCAATCATCCAGTCATGACATTAACCATCCATCATCTCATATAACCCCATGCATGTGGTTTCTCATAGAAATACCAAAGGTTAAAACAAAAATTCTTTCCACTTTTCAAAACCAAAATAGTCAACCAATAGTTCATTTTTCTCAAGACAGCTAGCCACGAAATCAAACCCAATTTAAAAATTAAAAAACTTTTCATAAAGGCACAATCATTCAAATGAAAACCCACATTCAAGATATTCACATCAATTTCAAAACATCTCATCCCGTTAAAATATCATTCAATAGTTTAGAGAACTCTATTGGAAACACTTTTTCAAAACCAACTTTAACATAATTTATTGCTTTCAAAAGAGATGTAAACACACCATTTTCCATTTCAAAACAACTCTGAAAATTTAGTTCCACCAATTCACAAATCGAACCATTCCCCCTTTATTAGAAAATCATTTCACAAAAACTTTACGCTTCTTAAAACCATGCCATTTTTGCTTTAAAACCGAACTTCCAAGATTTCAAAACTAAAGAATACAAGACGATGTGAGAGGAGACTAATTTTGGTGGATGACTTGGACATATGGTTGGCGGACATATGCCAATCACTTCACCGTCATGGACAGTGTTCTAGGGAAATATCCTCAGCTCAACATGGCTTTTAGGCCCTGCAAGCTCACTAATACCATTAACCCAACTCTCTTTTCATTTACCCTAATCATCATCAAACCAAGAAAACCAAAGGACTCAGATAAATCCCGACTTCCCTTGGCAACTCGAATCCCATCATGAGATGTGCTGGTCAGGCACACTACCCATAACCAGAATGTCAAGTCCCAACAATCCTAGCTCCAGACTATCCTGACTCTTCCCCAGATAACATAACCCAAAAAGACAGAACCTCCTTTGATATCATTTTGTCACGAACCGAATATGGTCGCCATCAAAACCAGCACCAAACCTGACTTGTTGTAACGGCCCGGGTTTTGTGTGGATCCTTTACTTTGTGAAAATCTCGTGTTGGGTTTTCTGGTCTGGGAATCACGGCGGTGTAGGCCTATCGGTAGCCTTAGCCTACCGGTAGCCTTGGCCTACTGGTAGCAGGTCTACCGGTAGCAGGCCTACCGCTAGCAGGCCTACCGGTAGCAGGCCTACCGGTAGCTCGGCCTATCGGTAGCCTCGGCCTACCGGTAGCTGTCACCCACCGGTAGCCCCCAGCCACCGGTGGCTCTGGCCTACCCCGCGAGTTCTTTCCAGTGGCGTTCCTTCTTGCGCAATTAGGGTTTTAAACCCTATTTTGACCTGTTTGAGCGTGTTTTAAAGACCCGTAATGCCCATAAGAGTTTTAATTAAATACTTAATGAATTAATGTGTCGGTTTAAACCACCCAACCCCCTTTAATGACGAGTGGGGCTGCATGGTCAACCCACGACCCCCGCTCCTTACGCCGTTTCGCGTTCTTATCTCAACCGTCCATGGGCCTTATAAACTAAAGGGTTAGGCATGATTTCTTCTTTCCCGGATCACGGATTTTCACGAACAGCTTTTGGTGCATCGGGCGAGCCGCATCGTTATCCGTAAAGTTTCGCGCCCAGCCTAAGCGTCGATCTTCTATCAACAAGTAGGGAATTTCTCCTTCACCTCTCTCTTTTGTGTATCATGCGGGGTGGGCGTGCTTTTGATTCTGTAGAATTGGATAAACCAGACCTAATTAAATATAATGAATGAATTCTATAAGGGATGAAGGGGGGTTGTGATCGTTGATGTTGTTATTTTATAATCATCTTTTTGAGTTGTGCTGGCTTACGCATTCTGAAAATCGAGGCCGTTGGTGGTCGTTGTTTGTGCACTAATGAACTCGTGGTGTTTTAAATGGCTTGTTTTGTAATTGTAAACTCCCAAAAGTAAAATTGATTAATCACGTATACCGGGCTGAATAAATTGAAAGCACCAGGATCAACCCTTCTGTGATAACTCTCGGTTAAAACACACGGAATTGAAATCATGGAGTGTGTTAAATCTTTTAAATCGAACAATACCCGGTGGGCCGGTTGCTGGAGATGTGGGAGGGGATGAGATCCCCTATTTTTTTATACTCTCGATGGTTGTGGAATTGGGATGGGATCCCCTGTCATTATGGATTCAGTGTTGCGAGTTTTAAGACCGGGTGGTCACCTTGTTTATATCACGAATTGGGGTGGGATCCTCTGTTGTTAAGAACCGGGTGTGGGTGTTATGGTTGATGTTGTTAAGAAACGGGTGTGGGTGTTATGGTTGATATTGTTAAGAACCGGGTGTGGGTGTTATGGTTGATGCTTGACTGTTTACTTTCCTGGACTAGTGCCTATACTTACTATTTTTCCAGTAGTGCTTAAACTTATTTGAACGTTATTACTGAACATGAAAACAAGAATGAGACAAATGAGTTTTGTTGGCGAGAGTTGTGACTCGAACTTGAGCGTTGTTGTGATCTTTAGGCTGTCTGAAGAAGAAAACCTAACTTTGGGTGAGTGCTTGTTACCTATGTATATATATTTGTAGTTTTGTGTTTCTTATTCGCGCCCCACCCAAGTTGAGCACTTAGTGCTGAACACCCCCATTTCATGGGGGAGGGTGTTTTTCTCAACACTACTATAAGTGGATGGTTATTAGCTCATTTTCTGCTCCCTTTCCCAGATAGCCCAAGTATCTTCGGGAAGGCTGTGATGGCCTGAGGTCCATTATTAGCCCAAGAACCTTCGGGCGGGGTAGTGTGGTGGTTGGCCAGGTGTGTGCGGCAGGTGGTTTCCCAAGTGTCTTCGGGATGAGGCCCAGGTATCTTCGGGCGTGGTAGTGGATTTTTCTAGCCCAGGTGTTTTCGGGCGTGGTGGTGGTTGTTCTGGCTTAGGTGTTTGCAAGCGTGGTTACATGTGATAGTTGTGGCTCAGGTGTTTGTGGGCGGGATTCGGTAGTGGGATTGCGTGTGGTTGTGGCCCAGGTGTGTGCGGGTGGGTATGACAGTGGGACTGCGGTGAGAATGGCGGGATTGGTCTGATGCGTAGGATGTCTCAATAACCAGTGGGAAAGTGGCGCGGGGTACCCAAACATCGATGTGCTCTGATTATATATATTACTTGACTTGTGTTATTTGGAGAGTGTGCCATGGTGAGGCTTGGGTGGATAATTTTACCTTGATAGGTGTTTGGTTTACTCCTTTTCTCACGGAACTTTAGTACGTTCCCCCACTTGTGCACGAGAGTCTTTGGTTTTCCCTACTGAGTGTACTTGTACGCTCACCCTACGTATATAAAACTGCTTTCAGGTTTCCAGGAGGACTTCGGGGATCGCGCAGGACCATACTAGTTCGGACCTTTGGGGCGGTTGCAGTTGCTGCTTTTCTTCTTTGGTACTTACCTTTGTAGTCACCTTTTGTACTTGTGGCTTTTACTTTTGGAACATGCATGTGGGAATGGTTTACTTTTGGCTTTACTCTTCTTTTACCTTGGTGTTGTTGAGTTTCATCATCTTATCTCCCGATCCAATAAAAACAAAAAGGGGTAATGTCTTCCATTTGTGAGAAATTTATATACCCTTGGTGCTAGTCGTCACTCCGGGACCTATTGAAGGCGGGTCTCGAGGGTCATTATCTCTCCTTCAACTTAAAGAAGGAAGGGTCTGGAAATCTGCTGACCCTTCCCTCCTTTTGGTGAAGGCGGGTCGTGACACCCGTGATAAGGCCCAAAGGTCATTCCCAATCCCCACGGGATGGAACAAGTGCCCAGGTATCATAGAATGAAGGTTGTGAATGATTTACCTGAGTTTATAAACATACAACAGTAAACAAATCCAATAAACCAAATATGGATTTTTCAAACCAAACCATCTTTTACAAAATTTTAGAATTTAGTTACACAATTTAAAACAATGTTCAAAGACCATTACAAAGGTACAAAACTAAAAAGGACATCTCATGAACCTCCCCATAGAAAGAGGCATCTCCCTCAATCCATCTTCACAACATTGCATCCCAAAGGACCGCTAAAAACCCGTACCATTAGCACAAGAAGCTATACCCGAACCTGTGACAAAAACAACCAAGTCTACGTACACCTAAAGGTGTAAGTAGGGTGTGAGCCAAAGCCCAATAAGATACCACCGCTAATAGATTCCATGTGATAAACATTCAAAGACAAAAAGCTTGCAAGTTTTCATAAACATGTAATACTGTTAAGAATTTTAAAGAGATGAAACTTTTAAATAAAAACAGTTTTCAAGTGGGCTACTTTAAAGAATCAACAATTTTAAAAAGAATGTCAAAGCTACTGAATTTTCTAGTCAATCATACCGTATTCCAATAGTAAACACAAAGTATCTAATGAGCATAAGCAATGAGAAATAACCCCTAGGCACTAGCTCGTTGTGAGTCCTAGGTACCTCGTATCTCGGTGAAAGTAACAATCACAATATTTGTTCTCATGCACACGAGCCACTAGTAGGGATCATACTCATAACCTGGTGGTCCTCAATCATCATCATCATCATCATCATAGTTTAGTTAGTATTGTCAGTGTCAAACTTGCTACGTGAAACTGAGGCCAAACCCCATGGGATCACTAGCATACTAGTACACGTCCACCCATCGAGATACTTGGGTTTCCCTCTTGTGCTCAAACAAGTTCAACAAGCCATGAAATATAATTTGCACAAGAAAATACCACTTCAACATCACACATTTACCAAACATGTCACATGTATATCATACAAGTCACATAATCCCCCTTTTCATTCAAATTGATTTTGAAATCACACTCACACCAAAATAGCCCACAACACTTACTCACACCAAGATAGTCCACAACACTTTTCGCATATCGTTCACACTTCAACAAATCCTTTAACAATTTTATAAAACCATTCCAAGATAGTGAAAATCACATAACACCCCACACACACATGTCACACAATACCCTTTTTATCTTCAAATTCATTTTATCATTATACTCACACAAAACAGCCCACAAACATGTTTCGCACCCACATCACAATTTAATAAACCACCTCGACAAATTACAAGACATTCTCAAAACGTTTGACATCACAACTGGCCACTTTATCTTTCAAAGACTCGTTTTAAAAACATGCACCCACCAAAATAGTACACAACCATCCTTTGCACACTTTGTGTAACTCATTAAACCATTTAAATTTTTCATAGAACACTTTCAAGAAGCATGACAAGGTTTTGCACCTTAAACCCGTTCAAAAGCCCTCTTTAAAACCCAAAATCACACCAAGACCCTACCAAAGCAGAATTGACAGTCCAAAAAATATTTAATAAACCACTTTCATATGTTATAAAACAAACCCAAACATTACCACAAGAGTTACGCATGGAAACCACCCAATTTGAAGCAAAAGTGAAACTATAAAATTAACCGCTTAACAAACTCCATTCAAAATGGTTTTCGCACAATGAACATCATATAAGGAGCATTCAAAATAATTAAATCAAACATGTTAACTCATCAGAAAATGGTTACACATGGAATCACCTATCGAAAGTGTTGAAACCCTCAAATCTTGGTGCGAAACATCAACCGCACCACCGCCGCACCTCAAAGAAGAGAAAAGAAACCTAAAACCTCAAATTTCACCAAAAAAACACCAAATCAAACCCTAGGTACGAACCTAACTTCTGGACATTTTGGAACTTCATGAAAGAGGGAGGAAACCCTAAGGAGAAGGAAAAAAATGAAGAGAGAAACACTTGAAGAAATATTGAATAAAACAACCCAATACACCAGTAGCTGAATTTCCAAATAGCCAGACATGCAAGTTAGGTTCAAATAAGGCTGAGGAGGTCATGTAGGAACTGGAATGGGGGGAAAACAGTAAAAATTGAAGGAGTTATGAAAGAATCAATTTACCTCTTCAAATCTGGGCGATTTGAGAAATCTATAGAAGCTTCGCCCAAATTCACGATGCATATGAACTCCGAAGAGGGGGATGAGATCATGGGGGCGTGCCTTAGGTAAGTGAGCTCGGGTGAGAGTTAGAATCACCGAAAAATCTTAAAAATTGAATGAGATATTAAAGAATTAAAAACAAATTTAAAGCGGGAAATGAGCTTCGGGTTGGCCCAATACATTAATAAAAAACTCAAATCCGTCATGATTATGAATTCCTATGAGGTCCAAATGGTTATGGTGGTTTTAATATACCAGGGGATGCCAATTGGGAAGTGGAATGAGTATAAAATGTTGAAAAATGAATGAGTTATAAAAGAAACAAATTTGGTTTTTAAATCTGAGAATGAGCTCATGGTTTAGCGCAAATCATGAAAACTCACCATTTCCTCAAAAAATGTATGAGAAACCCCCACAACAAAGCAAGAATGGAAAATAAATGAAAAAACTTTTAAAACAAGTCATGGATGTGATAGGTCTGGTTAGTTGTGTGATTTTGACAATGATTTTATTATTGTGTTAATGTTTATAATTTAATATGTGATTTTATCACTGTGTTGGTTTGATTTTGATTTTGATTTTGATTATGAGGTTGTAACAATAATATGCAGTGTCGGTTTAAACCACCGCTATATATCATTAAATATAGCAGAGGTTTGAACCACCGTGGAATCCTAGACAATTTTGAGATGAAAAACCATCGTTAAAAAACGAAAACAACTGTCGCTAAAAAACGTTTCGCGATACTTCTCAGAAACCACCACTAAATGGGTGAAACCAATGCAGGTTGAATGCCAACACCAACATCAGCAGCGAACCGCCGCCAAAATAAAAAATAACCAACGTTGGTCCCCTATTTTGTTGTAGTGAAAAGAGAGGCAAAGGGTGCTTACATAGCTAGGTTCTCATTACCAATAAATCAATTACACTTCTAGAATTACCAATTTAAACACAAACCTTCAAAGTAAAAGTCCGTTGTTGAATCCCCGCTCTAGTTTGCAAGGCACAAATGAAACAATCTCCGCCAATAATAGGTAACAAGAGACCGTTTTCCACGCAATATAAGCAAAACTATAGCTTGAAGGATCAATGGATCCCCCGGTGCTCTCTCTTCTCTTTATCCCATCTCAGACGAATAAAACGACACTCGTTCGAATTACCCCAACAATTAAAAAGACCAATCAATGAGGAGTAAGGTGTCAAGTGGTTGTAACATACACGAATGCCATACATGAATCATAAAATGCATTAAAAAATGAAAGGGTGAGTGGAGCACTGACGAAGAAACCTCATCAGTGGCAAAGTGAGGACAAAAGAAGGATTATAGGTTACCGGGGCACCATGAGGATCCATCGATATAAAAAATAGGCAAAACATAACTATTAGATGGAACATAATTGGATATTGAATGTAATCCCATGTGTTAAGGGTTGATCATAATGGGTCACACCCCAACAAAAGTGAGGCTCATGAAGTGCATAGTTCCAATGAGCCCATCAAACAACACACCACACCATAATATGATTTGCACAGCAAAAGAAATACAAAATATTTTTTGCATGAAAATGTTTGTTTGGGAAAATCAATAATCACAAGTATTGTTGAAAACAATTTAATTTGCAATTTTTTTTTTTTGGCAAAACCCACTTCGACATTACCCCTCTCTGTTAGTTGTTCTCATATACATAAGAGCTCTAATAGAATATAAAATAAATGAAATGATAATCGCGTACTAAAATATTTAAATTAGGATCTAAGCCTACAAAAATGATAATTATTGGATTAAATAGTACACCACCGGCCCAAGTGGAGCTCCACGTATTTTTTTTTAAAGTTTTTTCTTCTTGCAGTAATAAATGGAATCTTTGTCTTATTTTATTTCATTTTAAATGTTTCTGTGAACCCTGCCCGATGCGGCTCACTTGGTGCAGCAGAAATAAGTGGGCCCGAGCCCCAATTGGAATCCGGATCCCACATTTCGATTCGGCAGCTCCCTCGTTGCTTCTTTCTTCCGTCATCGCCATTGCCATCTTCTCGGGAAACTGTTTGCTGTGCCCCCCCCACCCGGGTATCGAAAATCGCTGCCGATACCACACGCCTTCGGCTCCTGAGAATTCTGATTTTCCGGAAATTCATTGGAAAATGCTTTCTCAGGAAAACTCAAACTGGTTGTTTGATTACGGCTTGATCGAGGATATCCCAGCGCCGGACGGAAATTTCCCTGCTCCTGCTTCGGGATTTTCCTGGCCCGTACAGACCCAGAGCGGTTCGCCTAATATAGGGTATCCCGATCCCCCTTCCATGCTTAATATTGTTCGATTTCGTTCTTCGATTGTTTCGACAATTAATATTTCCGTTTCTTTGTCGCTCCCCACCTTCATTGTTTTGAGAATTGCGAACTCTCTTAGCCAGGTAGAGGATCCGTTTAATCCCTATTTTTTGAAGTGTCCTGTATTACGAAATATAAATTGCTGTGTTTTGGTTGCGCCTGTTTCTTCATTGGTTTCGGTGGTCGATTTAGGGGGGCGAGGGTATAAAGTTTCGTTCGGGTTTCAAAGGGATTTTTCGTTAACAGGATTTCAATGGAAAAAAGGCGCCCGTCTCGAACACTCACGTACACTCAATAATCATCAAACTTTCTTTTAGAATTACTGGACTTTATGATTCGACGCTTGTGGCTGATCATTTCTTCCTATCAAAGCCATTAACTGGATCAATGTATTGGTTTTATGAATTGTTTATTTTTTTGGATCAAGAGCAATTGAATACAAAGAGTTTTCTTGCCTTGGAGTCACCATTTCCAAAGTAATAATGAAAATAATAATGGCAGGAGTGATTTTCAGGGTTGCTGAGGGCTGCATTTCTGAGATGCAGAAGTTCACAGAAATCCCTTTCCTAGAAATGTAGGAGATATGACTCACGAGGATACCTTGTGGTCCCCATGATGTAAAAGGATCACTGGGATTGTTTTGCTGTTGTTTGCCTGTTGATGTTAACATTTGTTTTGTAATTGATATGTGGAAAGAAAAAAGGCTTTTTTTTGGAAGATCAGCTCTTTTGTGGTCATTTTAGAGTTTTTTTTTTCATTCTTCCTTCCAGCATTCTGCTTTAGGGTGATCTTGTAAGATTTATTTTTTATCTTCTATGTTTTTATCTCAAGGATGGACTTCTTGTGGCTATCACCCATGTTGTATGACTGAGATGTAACAGATTTTCCCGGGTTTCGGCTTGCATTTTTGTGATGTTTGTTTAAGATCTTTTGCATTCCAAATAAAGGGGGTCACCAATTGCATGGACTGAAAAATGGGTCTTTATTGCATATTTTTTTTAAACAATAAAGAAAAATAGAAGTAATAAAAACAAGGGTATTTTTGAAAATTATGAATAAAATGTCAATTTTTTTCCATTCAATATATAAATATATAGACATATATTCAAATAATGATAATGTTAGGTCATCCCATTCCATTATTTGATAGGAACGCCGTGTTGTGCAAAGGGGGTCCAATTGCCGTGCGGGGGGGGGTCATAATAGTCAGGGGCAGTATTGTAATAGGCAATAAATAGTTGTTAGTTGGTTGTTAGAGGGTTAGGCCTCAGCTTGGTCATTGACTCCATAGGATTCTTCTCCTTCATCCTCTTTATCTTCTTCAAACTTCCGTTATTCTGCAACTCTATCGATAGTAATAGAATACTTTTGTTTATCTCTCTGTCGCACCTATCAATTCGCGCTTTCATTGAGTTTCTTGTTTGCGAGAGAGAGTCGAGCTATGGAGTCAAACTCAGGAGAGTGACACAAGAGTTCCTAATTTGAGTCGACGCAACTGAGGCAGACAAAGCGGGCGGCGCTGACACAACAGAAGAAAACGCCTCGCTGTAGAAGCAGTCAACTCAAAGTGCAGCGCCACAAACACAATTGACGTGCTGAACGCATCGAGGCACACACCATTTGGAAGATCTTGATCGAGCAACATTTTTTGGTTCATCCAGTATTTGAGGTGTAATGTGACTCACAACGGGGGAGGAATACATCTCGCAATGGTTCTTGTTCGACATACGCAACAATTACCGGTCCGTATTGTGATGAGAAACCCAAGACGCGGCTGTAGTGGAACACGACAGCTTTGGGAGATTGAACAAGGCTCGTCGGAGAATGAAGACCATAGTGGGAGAACTCATGCAAAAGATTATGGTGATTAAGGCGGAGTACCGGAGGGAGCTTCATGAGTCGATTATTACTGGAGACATTTTCTGCACGACAAGCAGAAATAAGGAATCAAAGCGTAGCGGTGGTGACGGATCAGAGTGACTCTGCTCCAATTAGGATAGAGGTGACGTCCAAGATATAGGAAATATTTCCGGACCAAGTTCAATGAGAGCGGGATGCCACGCCCCGCCAACTGGAGAGGAGACCCGGTGATGAGGTTCTCTAGAATCTTCTAGAGTTCCCTATATCTCCACCAGATTTCGGAATATTCCAGACTTCTCCGGAGTGTTGCGAAACATCCCTTGGGCCTTGAAGGCTTCAGAACATTCTAGGCCTCCATGGAAGGTTGAAGATCTCTACGGGTTCTAGAATGCTCCATGTATATTCTAGTAGAGTAAACTAGAATCCTCTAGAATTATGTGGAAGTGTACATATTCTAGAATGTTGTAGACTTTGCCACCAACCCCTATATAAAGGGAGTGACTCCTCATTTGTAAAGACACAGAGAAGTTGAGAGCAATTGAGAGCTTTGAAAGCAAGTGTCTCTTGTGAGCTTGTCAAGCACTCCCCTTACGATCCTTCCGTTGTGAGTGTTGAAAGGCTGAACTCGTTTAGACTTTGAGTGAGGAAGCTAGCCAGGTGCCGCACGAGAGCTTGGGAGAAGGCCAAGTCCTGTGACAGTTGGTATCGGAGGTGCTCAAGGCAAGTGTTTGTGATGGCAAACTCAAATGTGGAGGATCCTATTATGTCTGAGAAGGAGGCCATGCCGACCCTTCCTAGGAAGAAGGGTGGGAAGTCCCGTGAGACCGTGGAGGATCCTATTATGTCTGCGGAGGAGTGCCTTGCTGATGTGAAGGAAAGACTCAGAGTATGTCGAGGGAGATGATAAGGAAAGGGCACTAGGCATCGTGGGCCTACATGATGTGCTCTTCAATCTCCAAAACCGAGTGGCGTCAGTTGAGAGGTACGCCAAGGAGAATGCTGCCGAGAAGGATGCCTTCATGGATTGGACAAAGGGGATCTTGCCACACATGGGGATGCGATGACCAAGTACGACCAAACTCTTGATCAACTTAAGAGGGAATGGTCCAACTACCGTGGCGAGTTGGCTAGTGGGGTGATTGTGCGAGACACACCAAAGATTGATGTGCCTCGTCCAAAGCACTTCAATCGCAAGCGAGATGCCAAAGAGGTAGACAACTTCTTTTGGCAAGTGGAGCAATACTTCGAGGCTATTGGCTTGATGGAAGACATGAGCCGTGTGAAGACCGCCGTTCTTTACTTTGGGGACGATGCATCTCTATGGTGAAGGATGGAGCACCAAGAGTTTAAGGATGGTGGTAAGACACTTCCATCAAGGGAGGAGTTCAAGCAATGGGTTTATGCTCAGTTCTACCTCGAGGAAGCCGATTGGGAAACAAGAGACAAGTTGCGAACTTTGAAGCATACGGGGACAATCCATGAGTATGTTCGAGAGTACGTCTCTTTAAAGCTCCATATACGTGGCAAGCCCGACTATGATCACATGTATGATTTCATCAAGGGTCTTCAGTCATGGGCACAACAAGAGGTGCGTGGTCGACGACCTAAGACCTTCACCAAACCCGTGTCCACAACCGGGTCTTTGGCAGAATACAAGAAGAAGGTTGAACCCTCTAAGCCCAAGAAGGAGTACAAGGGTAAAGGTGGGGGAGACTATGAGAAGAGGTGGAACCGAGATGCCCATGACAAGGGGAAGTCCAAGGAGTACACTAAGGACTTCTCAAGAGAACACAAGCCCGAGGATGCTACACTTTTGTGATGGGCCTCATACATGGAAGTAGTGTCCCAAGAGGCACTCAACTCCATGTTTGAAGAGGAGGATGAAGTTTCCAAGGAGCGGCAAATGGGGAGGCTCTTTAATGCGTTGGAGGTGAAGAACCCACTTAAGGCGCCACCTAAGGATGAGATGATGTATGCAAAGGTGGAGTTGAATGGGAAAACTACCTTTGCGATGCTCGACACGGGAGCCACACACAACTTTGTGGCCGAAGATAAGGCGAGGAGACTTGGGCTGGTTGTAGCCAAGACAACTAGTCGCATGAAAGCCGTGAATGCCACATCTCAACCGGCGAGTGACATTGTCCGTGGAGTGACCCTTTGCATTGGCGAATGGAGGAGTGCTATTGATCTCACGGTGGTTCCCATGGATGACTTCAAGCTAGTGTTGGGGATGAAGTTCTTCAAGAAAGCCAAGGTCATACCAACACCTCACTTGGAGCAAATGGTGATCATGGAGGAGAGAAGCCCATGCATGGTGACGATGAAGGTATGTGGCAACCATGACTTGTCTTTACTTTCTGCCATGCAAGTGAAGAAGAGTTTCAAGAAGGGAGAGGAGACCTTCTTGGTTTCCTTGAGAGAAGATGGGCCGGTGGACGACAACCATGAGTTGCCGAAGGAGGTGAAGGGTGTGCTAAAGGAGTTTAGCGACGTCATGCCACCTGAGTTGCCCAAGAAGCTTCCACCCAAGAGGGAGGTGGATCATCAAATTGAGTTGTTGTCGGGATCGAAGCCACCATCCATGGCACCCTATCGCATGGCTCCACCCGAGTTGGAGGAGTTGAAGAGGCAGTTGTAAGAGATGTTGGATGCAGGACAAATCCGGCAAGTCGTCATATGGATCGCCCGTTTTACTCCAAAAGAAGCATGATGACTTCTTGAGGATTTGCGTGGACTATCGGGCGTTAGAACAAAATCACGGTGAAGAACAAGTACCCTATCCCATTGATAGCGAATCTCTTTGATTAGTTGGGCAAGGCACGGGTGTTCACCAGACCCGATTTGAGGTCGGGATATTATCAAGTCCGCATTGCCATGGAGGATGTGCCGAAGACCGCATGCGTGACAAGGTACGGATCCTATGAGTTCCTTGTTATGCCATTTGGTTTGACTAACGCCCCAACGACATTTTGCACCTTGATGAACAAAGTCTTCCACCGATACTTGGATAAGTTTGTGGTAGTTTACCTGGACGACATTGTTATCTATAGTGAGACAATGCCAGACCATGTGAAACACTTACAAACCGTGTTCAAGGTATTGAGGGAGAATGAGTTATATGTGATGGAGAAGTGTTCCTTTGTGAGGGATGGAGTTCTCTTCTTGGGACACAAGCTCAAAGGGGGCAAGCTCATGATGGATCATGAGAAGATCCGTGCTATCGATGAATGGGAGAGGCCAACCAAGGTTCTCAAGTTGAGATCTTTCCTTGGGTTGGTGAACTACTATCAACGTTTCATTTGTGACTATTCAAAGAAGGCGACTCTACTCACTGACTTGCTAAAGTAGAACAAGGCGTGGGAGTGAGATGACAAATGCGAGGAGACATTTGAGGGTTTGAAGAAGACGGTCATGGAGGAACCGGTCTTGAGCTTGGCGGATCCAACCAAGCCTTATGAGGTACACACCGATGCCTCAGACTTTGCTATTGGGGGTGTGCTCATGCAAGAAAGACATCCCATAGCTTTTCAGAGCCAGAAGCTGAATGACACCGAGATGAGGTACACGGTGCAAGAGAAAGAGATGACAACTGTGGTACATTGTCTTCGGGCATGAAAACATTATCTCTTGGGGTCGAAGTTTGTGGTGAAGACTGACAATGTTGCCACAAGCTACTTCCAAACTCAGAAGAAGCTGACTCCGAAACAGGCAAGATGACAGAAATTCTTGGCCGAGTTTGATTATTCTTTGGAGTACAAGCCTGGGACAACCAATGTGGTGGCCGATGCACTCAACAAGAAGATGGTGTTCAACCACTTGTCTTGTGTGGATAACGGGATCTTGGGTAGGATCAAGGAAGGCATGGTGCACGATCCTATAGCCAAGAACGTCTTGGCCCTTGCGGCGGAGGGCAAGACAAGGAGATTTTGGGAGGAGGACGACACTCTTCTTACCATAGGGAGGATGATATATGTCCCAAAGTGGGGGAACCTGCAGAGGGATCTCATCAAGGAGTGTCACGACTCAAGATGAGCAGGACATCCAGGGCAGCACCGCACCAAGGCCTTGCTAGAGGGAGCATATTATTGGCCGGGGATGAAGGATGATGTTGAGTCCTATGTGAAGACTTGTCTTGTGTGCCAACAAGACATTGTCCACCGGAGGGTTATTGCAGCCATTGCCCATTGCGGAGAGGCCATGGGAGACGGTTACCATGGACTTCATCGTTGCATTGCCGAAGTCCGAAGGGTATGGGAGCATCATCGTGGTGGTTGACAAGTTCTCGAAGTATGCCACATTCATCTCTGCTCCACCAGATGTAACGGCAGAGCTCATCGCAAGGCTACTCTTCAAGCATGTGCCCAGACGGATGGGCAGACGGAGAGGGTGGATGCCTTATTGGAGCTCTATTTGAGGCACTTTGTGAGTGCCAACTAGCGAGATTGGGCTAAGTTGCTTGATGTGGCCCAATTCTCCTACAACTTGCAAAGGAGTGAGTCGACGGGGAAGAGTCCATTTGAGGTGGTGACCGGACAACAACCTCTCACTCCTCACACAACGGTACTTGGGGAGAGATACCAAGGAAGCAACACAACCGCCTACACTATGGCCAAAGAGTGACATGTGCAGACCGACATGACGAGAACTCACGCACAAAGCTGCCAAGAGGATGAAGAAGTGGGTCGACAAAGAGCGAAGGGATGTGAGCTTCCTGCTTGGGGACAAGGTGATGGTGAAACTCTTGCCTCAGCAGCACAAAGCTTTCAGGAGGGTGCACAAGGGCTTGATACGGTGATATGAGGGATCATATGAGGTCGTGCACCGAGTTGGGGAGGTATCATACCGCTTGGAGTTGCCTCCCAAGCTGAAGATTCATCCAGTCTTCCATGTGAGTATGCTCAAGCCATATCATGAAGACATGGAGGACCCGAGTAGAGGGGTGTCTACAAGGGCGCCCACAACGATTGTCGAGTCGTATGACAAGTAGGTGGATCTCATACTCGACGATCGGATAGTTTGGCGGCGGGGAGTGCCACAAAGCAAGGAGTACTTGATCAAGTGGAAGGGCTTACCAGAGTCCCAGACAACTTGGGAACCTGTAGACAACTTGTGACAATTCGTGAGGGCAATCGAGGAGTATCATCAAGAACGCGCCGAGGACGTTGTCGGAATAGGTGGGGGAGGATGTCACGCCCGCCAACTGGAGAGGAGACCCGGTGATGAGGTTCTCTAGAATCTTCTAGAGTTCCCTACATCTCCACCAAGTTCCGGAATATTCCAGACTTCTCTGGAGTGTTGCGGAACACCCCTTGGGCCTTAAAGGCTCCAGAACATTCTAGGCCTCCATGGAAGGTTGAGGATCTCTATGGGTTCTAGAATGCTCCATGTATATTCTAGTAGAGTAGGTTAGAATTCTCTAGAATCATGTGGAAGTGTACATATTCTAGAATGTTGTAGACTTTGCCACCAACCCTTATATAAAGGGAGTGGCTCCACATTTGTAAAGACATAGAAGTTGAGAGCAATTGAGAGCTTCCAAAGCAAGTGTCTCTTGTGAGCTTGTCAAACACTTTCCTTACGATCCTTACTTCTGTTGTGAGTGTCGAAAGACTGAACTCATCTAGGCTTTGAGTGAGGAAGCTAACCAGGTGCCGCACGAGAGCTTGAGAGAAAACCAAGTCCCGTAACAGGGTGGAAGCTACAAGAGATGCTACAACCTGGGCATTGTGAGATGCAAATTGTCCAAATGATGTTGCAAACTCTGAGGAACGCTCTGATGAAAAATTGGAAGGCGCAGGTGGACTCTACTCAGGAATTTCTAGACGTGGAGAGAGACAAGGGTGTACTTCAACTGTGCTGGAATGCCGTTCGTTTTGTGAAGCCGTCGATGTAGGAGGCAATGGCCGCAACAATTGTAGTGCCACTGGCTTTAACATTCCCCTCACAGGTGCTCACATCGGTTCTTCTGTTTTTAATTATAAAGGAAGATTGCAAGGGGCTCAGGGGTTCATAAGGCTACAGTAGGGAGTTGCGACGAGCTACGAGTGGACGTTGCTGGTGCTAGGGAAGAAAGCATGGGAAAACGTGAAAAAGTGAAGGTTTTAGAAGGGAGCAACAAACAGTTGATTAAAGGTGCTACAGTGGTTGAAGTCTGAAAGGAAATCACAGTTGCATGGTTGCCAAAGGCCTCCACTAGAGCCTCCACCATGGAGATGTCTTTTATGTGGTTATTCTATCCTCGTTTCCAGTAACTCATCAGGTTTTTTCCCATCGCGAGGACAAGGTGATTTTTAAGGGAGTAGAATTGGTAGGAACATGGTGCTGTGCAAAGGGTGTCTCTACTGTGCAGTGGGGGAAACTCATAATAGCCAGGGGTGGTATTGTAATAGGCAATAAATAGTTGTTAGTTGGTTGTTAGTAGGTTAGAGTTGGTAGTAGCCAAGGGTTATTAAATAAGGGGAGAGGCTCTAGGGTGGTTACAAATGTATTTTGGGAATTAGGCTTCCAGCGGAAGCAACAGGAGCTCATCAGTTCGCGCTTTCATTGAGTTTCTTGTTTGCGAGAGAGAGTCGAGCTATGGAGTCAAACTCAGGAGAGTGACACAAGAGTTCCTAATTTGAGTCGACGCAACTGAGGCAGACAAAGCGGGCGGCGCTGACACAACAGAAGAAAACGCCTCGCTGTAGAAGCAGTCGACTCAAAGTGCAGCGCCACAAACACAATTGACGTGCTGAACGCACCGAGGCACACACCATTTGGAAGATCTTGATCGAGCAACATTTTTTGGTTCATCCAGTATTTGAGGTGTAATGTGACTCACAACGGGGGAGGAATACATCTCGCAATGGTTCATGTTCGACATACGCAACAATTACTGGTCCGTATTATGATGAGAAACCCAAGACGCGGCTGTAGTGGAACACGACAGCTTTGGGAGATTGAACAAGGCTCGTCGGAGAATGAAGACCATAGTGGGAGAACTCATGCAAAAGATTATGGTGATTAAGGCGGAGTACCGGAGGGAGCTTCATGAGTCGATTATTACTGGAGACATTTTCTGCACGACAAGCAGAAATAAGGAATCAAAGCGTAGCGGTGGTGACGGATCAGAGTGACTCTGCTCCAATTAGGATAGAGGTGACGTCCAAGATGTAGGAAATATTTCCGGACCAAGTTCAATGAGAGCGGGATGCCACGCCCCGCCAACTGGAGAGGAGACCCGGTGATGAGGTTCTCTAGAATCTTCTAGAGTTCCCTACATCTCCACCAGGTTTCGGAATATTCCAGACTTCTCCGGAGTGTTGCGAAACATCCCTTGGGCCTTGAAGGCTTCAGAACATTCTAGGCCTCCATGGAAGGTTGGAGATCTCTACGGGTTCTAGAATGCTCCATGTATATTCTAGTAGAGTAAACTAGAATCCTCTAGAATTATGTGGAAGTGTACATATTCTAGAATGTTGTAGACTTTGCCACCAACCCCTATATAAAGGGAGTGACTCCTCATTTGTAAAGACACAGAGAAGTTGAGAGCAATTGAGAGCTTTGAAAGCAAGTGTCTCTTGTGAGCTTGTCAAGCACTCCCCTTACGATCCTTCCGTTGTGAGTGTTGAAAGGCTGAACTCGTTTAGGCTTTGAGTGAGGAAGCTAGCCGGGTGCCGCACGAGAGCTTGGGAGAAGGCCAAGTCCCGTGACAGTTGGTATCGGAGGTGCTCAAGGCAAGTGTTCGTGATGGCAAACTCAAATGTGGAGGATCCTATTATGTCTGAGAAGGAGGCCATGCCGACCCTTCCTAGGAAGAAGGGTGGGAAGTCCCGTGAGACCGTGGAGGATCCTATTATGTCTGCGGAGGAGTGCCTTGCTGACGTGAAGGAAAGACTCAGAGTATGTCGAGGGAGATAATAAGGATAGGGCACTAGGCATCGTGGGCCTACATGATGTGCTCTTCAATCTCCAAAACCGAGTGGCGTCACTTGAGAGGTACGCTTAGGAGAATGCTGCCGAGAAGGATGCCTTCATGGATTGGACAAAGGGGATCTTGGCACACATGGGGATGCGATGACTAAGTACGACCAAACTCTTGATCAACTTAAGAGGGAATGGTCCAACTACCGTGGCGAGTTGGCTAGTGGGGTGATTGTGCGAGACACACCAAAGATTGATGTGCCTCGTCCAAAGCACTTTAATCGCAAGCGAGATGCCAAAGAGGTAGACAACTTCTTTTGGCAAGTGGAGCAATACTTCGAGGCTATTGGCTTGATGGAAGACATGAGCCGTGTGAAGACCACCGTTCTTTACTTTGGGGACGATGCATCTCTATGGTGAAGGATGGAGCACCAAGAGCTTAAGGATGGTGGTAAGACACTTCCATCAAGGGAGGAGTTCAAGCAATGGGTTTATGCTCAGTTCTACCTCGAGGAAGCCGATTGGGAAGCAAGAGACAAGTTGCGAACTTTGAAGCATACGGGGACAATCCATGAGTATGTTCGAGAGTACGTCTCTTTAAAGCTCCAGATACGTGGCAAGCCCGACTATGATCACATGTATGATTTCATCAAGGGTCTTCAGTCATGGGCACAACAAGAGGTGCGTGGTCGACGACCTAAGACCTTCACCAAACCCGTGTCCACAACCGGGTCTTTGGCAGAATACAAGAAGAAGGTTGAACCCTCTAAGCCCAAGGAGTACAAGGGTAAAGGTGGGGGAGACTATGAGAAGAGGTGGAACCGAGATGCCCATGACAAGGAGAAGTCCAAGGAGTACACTAAGGACTTCTCAAGAGAACACAAGCCCGGGGATGCTACACTTTTGTGATGGGCCTCATACATGGAAGTAGTGTCCCAAGAGGAAGACACTCAACTCCATGTTTGAAGAGGAGGATGAAGTTTCCAAGGAGCGGCAAATGGGGAGGCTCTTTAATGCGTTGGAGGTGAAGAACCCACCTAAGGCGCCACCTGAGGCGCCACCTAAGGATGAGATGATGTATGCAAAGGTGGAGTTGAATGGGAAAACTACCTTTGCGATGCTCGACACGGGAGCCACACACAACTTTGTGGCTGAAGATAAGGCGAGGAGACTTGGGCTAGTTGTAGCCAAGACAACTAGTCGCATGAAAGCCGTGAATGCCACATCTCAACCGGCGAGTGACATTGTCCGTGGAGTGACCCTTTGCATTGGCGATTGGAGGAGTGCTATTGATCTCACGGTGGTTCCCATGGATGACTTCAAGCTAGTGTTGGGGATGGAGTTCTTCAAGAAAGCCAAGGTCATACCAACACCTCACTTGGAGCAAATGGTGATCATGGAGGAGAGAAGCCCATGCATGGTGACGATGAAGGTATGTGACAACCATGACTTGTCTTTACTTTCTGCCATGCAAGTGAAGAAGAGTTTCAAGAAGGGAGAGGAGACCTTCTTGGTTTCCTTGAGAGAAGATGGGCCGGTGGACGACAACCATGAGTTGCCGAAGGAGGTGAAGGGTGTGCTAAGGGAGTTTAGCGACGTCATGCCACCGGAGTTGCCCAAGAAGCTTCCACCCAAGAGGGAGGTGGATCATCAAATTGAGTTGTTGTCGGGATCGAAGCCACCATCCATGGCACCCTATCGCATGGCTCCACCCGAGTTGGAGGAGTTGAAGAGGCAGTTGAAAGAGATGTTGGATGCAGGACAAATCCGGCAAGTCGTCATATGGATCGCCCGTTTTATTCCAAAAGAAGCATGATGACTTCTTGAGGATTTGCGTGGACTATCGGGCGTTAGAACAAAATCACGATGAAGAACAAGTACCCTATCCCATTGATAGCGGATCTCTTTGATTAGTTGGGCAAGACACGGGTGTTCACCAGACCCGATTTGAGGTCGGGATATTATCAAGTCCGCATTGCCATGGAGGATGTGCCGAAGACCGCATGCGTGACAAGGTACGGATCCTATGAGTTCCTTGTTATGCCATTTGGTTTGACTAACGCCCCAACGACATTTTGCACCTTGATGAACAAAGTCTTCCACCGATACTTGGATAAGTTTGTGGTAGTTTACCTGGACGACATTGTTATCTATAGTGAGACAATGCCAGACCATGTGAAACACTTACAAACCGTGTTCAAGGTATTGAGGGAGAATGAGTTATATGTGATGGAGAAGTGTTCCTTTGTGAGGGATGGAGTTCTCTTCTTGGGACACAAGCTCAAAGGGGGCAAGCTCATGATGGATCATGAGAAGATCCGTGCTATCGATGAACGGGAGAGGCCAACCAAGGTTCTCAAGTTGAGATCTTTCCTTGGGTTGGTGAACTACTATCAACGTTTCATTTGTGACTATTCAAAGAAGGCGACTCTACTCATTGACTTGTTAAAGTAGAACAAGGCGTGGGAGTGAGATGACAAATGCGAGGAGACATTTGAGGGTTTGAAGAAGACGGTCATGGAGGAACCGGTCTTGAGCTTGGCGGATCCAACCAAGCCTTATGAGGCACACACCGATGCCTCAGACTTTGCTATTGGGGGTGTGCTCATGCAAGAAAGACATCCCATAGCTTTTCAGAGTCAAAAGTTGAATGACACCGAGATGAGGTACACGGTGCAAGAGAAAGAGATGACAACTGTGGTACATTGTCTTCGGGCATGAAAACATTATCTCTTGGGGTCGAAGTTTGTGGTGAAGACTGACAATGTTGCCACAAGCTACTTCCAAACTCAGAAGAAGCTGACTCCGAAACAGGCAAGATGACAGAAATTCTTGGCCGAGTTTGATTATTCTTTGGAGTACAAGCCTGGGACAACCAATGTGGTGGCCGATGCACTCAACAAGAAGATGGTGTTCAACCACTTGTCTTGTGTGGATAACGGGATCTTGGGTAGGATCAAGGAAGGCATGGTGCACGATCCTATAGCCAAGAACGTCTTGGCCCTTGCGGCGGAGGGCAAAACAAGGAGATTTTGGGAGGAGGACGACACTCTTCTTACCATAGGGAGGAGGATATATGTCCCAAAGTGGGGGAACCTGCAGAGGGATCTCATCAAGGAGTGTCACGACTCAAGATGAGCAGGACATCCAGGGCAGCACCGCACCAAGGCCTTGCTAGAGGGAGCATATTATTGGCCGGGGATGAAGGATGATGTGGAGTCCTATGTGCCAACAAGACATTGTCCACCGGAGGGTTATTGCAGCCATTGCCCATTGCGGAGAGGCCATGGGAGACGGTTACCATGGACTTCATCGTTGCATTGCCGAAGTCCGATGGGTATGGGAGCATCATCGTGGTGGTTGACAAGTTCTCGAAGTATGCCACATTCATCTCTGCTCCACCAGATGTAACGGCAGAGCTCATCGCAAGGCTACTCTTCAAGCATGTGCCCAGACGGATGGGCAGACGGAGAGGGTGGATGCCTTATTGGAGCTCTATTTGAGGCACTTTGTGAGTGCCAACTAGCGAGATTGGGCTAAGTTGCTTGATGTGGCCCAATTCTCCTACAACTTGCAAAGGAGTGAGTCGACGGGGAAGAGTCCATTTGAGGTGGTGACCGGACAACAACCCCTCACTCCTCACACAACGGTACTTGGGGAGAGATACCAAGGAAGCAACACAACCGCCTACACTATGGCCAAAGAGTGACATGTGCAGACCGACATGACGAGAACTCACGCACAAAGCTGCCAAGAGGATGAAGAAGTGAGTCGACAAAGAGCGAAGGGATGTGAGCTTCCAGCTTGGGGACAAGGTGATGGTGAAACTCTTGCCTCAACAGCACAAAGCTTTCAGGAGGGTGCACAAGGGCTTGATACGGTGATATGAGGGATCATATGAGGTCGTGCACCGAGTTGGGGAGGTATCATACCGCTTGGAGTTACCTCCCAAGCTGAAGATTCATCCAGTCTTCCATGTGAGTATGCTCAAGCCATATCATGAAGACATGGAGGACCCGAGTAGAGGGGTGTCTACAAGGGCGCCCACAGCGATTGTCGAGTCGTATGACAAGTAGGTGGATCTCATACTCGACGATCAGATAGTTCGGCGGCGGGGAGTGCCACAAAGCAAGGAGTACTTGATCAAGTGGAAGGGCTTACCAGAGTCCCAGGCAACTTGGGAACCTGTAGACAACTTGTGACAATTCGTGAGGGCAATCGAGGAGTATCATCAAGAACGCGCCGAGGATGTTGTCGGAATAGGTGGGGGAGGATGTCACGCCCGCCAACTGGAGAGGAGACCCGGTGATGAGGTTCTCTAGAATCTTCTAGAGTTCCCTACATCTCCACCAAGTTCCGGAATATTCCAGACTTCTCTGGAGTGTTACGGAACACCCCTTGGGCCTTAAAGGCTCCGGAACATTCTAGGCCTCCATGGAAGGTTGGGGATCTCTACGGGTTCTAGAATGCTCCATGTATATTCTAGTAGAGTAGGTTAGAATTCTCTAGAATCATGTGGAAGTGTACATATTCTAGAATGTTGTAGACTTTGCCACCAACCCCTATATAAAGGGAGTGGCTCCACATTTGTAAAGACATAGAAGTTGAGAGCAATTGAGAGCTTCCAAAGCAAGTGTCTCTTGTGAGCTTGTCAAGCACTTTCCTTACGATCCTTACTTCTGTTGTGAGTGTCGAAAGACTGAACTCATCTAGGCTTTGAGTGAGGAAGCTAGCTAGGTGCCGCACGAGAGCTTGAGAGAAAACCAAGTCCCGTAACAGGGTGGAAGCTACGAGAGATGCTACAACCTGGGCATTGTGAGGTGCAAATTGTCCAAATGATGTTGCAAACTCTGAGGAACGCTCTGATGAAAAATTGGAAGGCGCAGGTGGACTCTAGTCAGGAATTTCTAGACGTGGAGAGAGACAAGGGTGTACTTCAATTGTGCTGGAATGCCGTTCGTTTTGTGAAGACGTCGATGTAGGAGGCAATGGCCGCAACAATTGTAGTGCCACTGGCTTTAACATTCCCCTCGCACATCGGTTCTTCACATCGGTTCTTCTGTTTTTAATTATAAAGGAAGATTGCAAGGGGCTCAGGAGTTCATAAGGCTACAGTAGGGAGTTACGACGAGCTACGAGTGGACGTTGCTGGTGCTAGGGAAGAAAGCATGGGAAAACGTGAAAAAGTGAAGGTTGCAGAAGGGAGCAACAAACAGTTGATTAAAGGTGCTACAGTGGTTGAAGTTTGAAAGGAAATCACAGTTGCATGGTTGCCAAAGGCCTCCACTAGAGCCTCCACCATGGAGATGTCTTTTATGTGGTTATTCTATCCTCGTTTCCAGTAACTCATCAGGTTTTTTCCCATCGCGAGGACAAGGTGATTTTTAAGGGAGTAGAATTGGTAGGAACATGGTTCTGTGCAAAGGGTGTCTCTACTGTGCAGTGGGGGAAACTCATAATAGCCAGGGGTGGTATTGTAATAGGCAATAAATAGTTGTTAGTTGGTTGTTAGTAGGTTAGAGTTGGTAGTAGCCAAGGGTTATTAAATAAGGGGAGAGGCTCTAGGGTGGTTACAAATGTATTTTGGGAATCAGGTTTCCAGCGGAAGCAACAGGAGCTCATCAGGTTTTTTCCCACCGCGAGGACAAGGTGATTTTTAAGGGAGTAGAATTGGTAGGAACATGGTGCTGTGCAAAGGGTGTCTCTACTGTGCAGTGGGGGAAACTCATAATAGCCAGGGGTGGTATTGTAATAGGCAATAAATAGTTGTTAGTTGGTTGTTAGTAGGTTAGAGTTGGTAGTAGCCAAGGGTTATTAAATAAGGGGAGAGGCTCTAGGGTGGTTACAAATGTATTTTGGGAATCAGGCTTCCAGCGGAAGCAACAGGAGGGTTAGGCTTCGGCCCGACGGTGCAACGACTCCACGTGATTCTTCTCCTTCATCCTCTTATCTTCTTTAATCTTCTGTTATTCTGTAACTCTGTTGATAGTAATAGAATACCTTTGTTTTTATCTCTCTCTCACGCCTATCAATTGAACTTTCAAACAATGAAATGTTTAATTTAATTTAACTGCATGTGGTTTCATTTCATTATGTTCCATTAATTACCATTCCATTGTATCCCATAAAAACTCTAAATAATATACCCTTTGTGTCACTGCCCTGGTTGGCAATGCGATTTAGGCCCCATGGTTTTGAAATGAAAACACTCAATTTTACATGTGAGGAAAGGAAACCATTTTTTTTAGATCATTAATTTGAAAACATTGTATTACATGTTTGTTGTTGGTAATGAACCTTATGTAAGTCGTCTTGAGGGTGGGGGGTGAATCAAGGTGTGCAACATTATCAAATTTTCTCCCTTTTTAATTCCTCAAAAAGGATTTTGACTCCATGTTAGTAGTCACAATAACGGTCCGTTTATTTAATCTTTTGCTGACCGCCTTTAACACTGGGTGTAAATAAACTGAAGCACATGTTACCAATATTTACTTCGTTAACCTCCAATGTGGAGGCTAATCCAAGGAGTGTGAAGAGTTCACTTCCACACTCAAATCACTCAGATACTATATTTCACTAATCCAATATAGTTTTAGGGATGAAGCATTTTTCTTCGAGGCTCACCGTCTATTTGTGGCTAACAATTTGAAAACGCTGTATGGGTGCAACTTTAACAATTTTTCTCCCTTTTAATTCCTCAAAAAGGATTTTTACTCCATGTTATTTGTTACAATAACTGTCCGTTTATTTAATCTTTTGCTGTAAATAAAGTGAAGCACAAGGCACCAATATTTTACTATGTTGACCTCCAATGTGGAGGCTAATCCAAGGAGTGTGAAGTATTCACTTCCACACTCAAACCAGTTGGATACTATATTTCACTAATCCAATATAGTTTTAGGGATGAAGCACTTTTTTTTGAGGCTCACGATCTATTCGTGGCTAACAATTTTAAAACGTTGTATTCCATGTTTTTTCTCCGATGTGGAGGCTAATCCAAGGAGTGTGGAGAGTTCACTTACTTCCACACCCAACTCTCCCAGATACTATATTTCACAGATACTATATTTCACAGATCTGATACAAGTTTTTGGGGTGAAGCACTTTTCCTAGGGGCTCACTATCCATGCGTGGCTAACTGCCACGAACTGCCACTTACAAGGATCGGTTCTAAAGGTCTTTACAAATGATAATCACCATCACCATAACATAACACCATGTTTAGATGGGTGCAACAATAAGTCTCCATGGTGTTGTGGGAATTAAAGAACAAAAAAAAAAAAAAAACATAAAACGGAAAGAAATCGAACACAAGAATTTATATGGTTCGGGCAGAATACACAACAATTCACTATATCTGAAGTGAATTGCAAGGCTTTTTGGGACAATTTCCAGTGTTTTCTCGTGTGCCCATCTATGCAAAAGTTGACTTGCATGTTGTTGGTTTCGGGCGCAGCGGAAGCGTTGCGGTGGAGAGCGATATATTAAAATTTCTTTTAATAATCGTTGTTCGAAACCAAGATCGAGGATTTTGCACGTCAAATTTATAATTAATTTATTTAATATTTGAAAAAATAAATAAATGGGTTTAGGAACTTTCTTCGTTGATGATTGTTGATCGTCCGAAAAGGCCCTTCCGGATTGCCTTCGTTGCGCTTGTGAGGATCCAAGGGTAGAATCCCTTTAGCGGTGATCCACACGTGTTCCAATGGTCTCCGAGCAACGCCACTCGTTCTCCGGGTGCTAGCGCGGCGAATCAAATGTCTTGCGTTGTTCGTTCTTGATCGCTCGTTCTTTGGTCTTGAAGAAATTCTCCCTCGGGTTTCTTGTTTTTGAGAGGGAGAGAAGAGTCGAGAGAGAATTCGTTGTGCGCAACAATTCTCTATTCCCAAACTTAGAATTGGTTTCGAATGCTTTACACAATAGACATAACCGTCTATTTATAGAGTTGAGATTTCAGTTACAAAATTTAATTGCATAACAACCATTAAATATAATTATAACCATTAATGAAATCCCATGCCACACAATAATAATAATAATATTATTTTGTGGTATGCCAACTTACGCAAAATGGATGAATAATATTTACCGGCTCGTAAATAATTATTTTATTCACAAACTAGTAAATAAATATTTATTGAATATTCAGTAAAATAAATAAATAAATTTTATTCACAATCCGGTGAATAAATATTTATTTAATTTATGCGATCAATATAACTTGAATAAAATTATTCCTCAGTCTTGAGAATAATATCTATTCCATTAATTAAATTCAAATAGAATTTAATCGAGACCAACTGAAACACTTAGTGCTTGACTCTTTAGGATTTTTTTTCGTTGGCATCAGACGGACTTGCCTAAAGTCTAAGATTGTTTAGCAACGGGTAAGAGAAAGAACTTAAAGTCGCAACGACGACAACCATATACGAATGCTCACTGTGTAATATAATCCCTTTGTCTATCAAGTAGGTTGTATGACTGTGTCATCAACCTATATGCTCGATACATCATTCTTTTAATATCTGAAATAAACTCGTCGTTACACTATGACCATGGAATTTAGGGTGACAGTTCTATTTCAATCAAAAGACCGAGATATATCAACTTCCATAAAGATGGAAGAGACAAATCCTTCCTTGACTTATCAATTAATAACATGCTATCCGTGATGCACCCAACGTACCCTACTTCCCGCCAACATATGGTGTGACGGTTTTCGTCAGCAAATCAAAATACGTGAGTCGCAACATGCATTAATGATAATGTTAAAGTCTAAAGACCATTACACACGCTCGCAGATAAAAATATCCGATGACACGAAAACATGCGGAATTCCTACTGGCGAGTCTGTTCTCATAATCTCTCATCTTGGAGATTACCAAGTGCGAACTTCATGAGAAGAAGTCTCATCTGCTTACGAGTACTCACACCTGACAGTCTATATACTATGTGTTTCATCACAGTATGTTATCCAACCGCAGAACTATATTAATAATATTGTCAGAGCACTTCAAGATTCTCATCATAGCGGGGAACTATCATGGCCTTATCAATGCGACAAATACTGTAGGACATTATCACATTAAAGTAATGCAGAATAATGAACAATTTGTAATAAGATGTTTAATTTAATATTTAATACATCAAATATTCATGTAATCAAATTTCAAACAGTTGGTTCTAGGACATCAACTCTAGCACGTGTTTCCATGTACACATCGCGTGACAGATGTTTCGGTAGCTCCGTGCGAAACTAAAATTTTTGATTACGCATTCTGCGTGAAGTTTTTTGATTCCGCATTCGGCATTATCCCTGCGATTTTTCCCTATTTTTTTCCGAAGCTCTCTGATTCCCCCTTGCAACTCCCTGACCTCAGCACCAAGGTCGAACGACGAAATTGGGGGCTCCATTTACGTTCTAGACCGTATAAAATCAGGCTCCACATATCTCAACAATCTCTGGAGATTGATTCCAGGGATACTCTTCTTTGGCATTCTTTTCCTCCAATAGACCTTGCTGCGTTGCCCCCTCGAACCTTCATCATCTTTGAAGCCCAATTGTGGTACCATCACATTCGTTATCATGTTCGCCAGATTTAAACTTCCATGAATCTTCCTCAAGTTCAAAGATCCATCCTTTAAAAATTCTCTTATAAAATGATATTTGAGCTGAACATGCTTCGTCTTAGAATAAAATACCAGATTCTTCATATGATGTATTGCACTCTGACAGTTAGAAAACAATACATTTTCTCCTTGCTCCCTGTCCAACTCCTTCAGCAGACTCTTCGGCCATATCATCTCCTTGCTTGCTTCTGTAATTGTAACACCCAACTCATAACTGTTTGATAAAGACACGACCCAGAGAACTCCTTTGTGTATTAAGACTAGGCAGTATCAGGCTCCCCTCTCTCCTGCCCAAGCCTCTAGGCTGATTGCCCAAAATCTTCCCTCCCTCCCAATGGGGCCCACAACAGATTCCCCACTTATTCTAACAGAATATTCCCCTACTCTCTCTTATAACCACTTTCCACCTCCCTATGGGCCCACAATAAGATGCCCACTTTCTAACTAACTATTTCCTCTAGTTTCTCTTATAGCGACCCTACTCTCTTATAACCACATTCGGCATAAACCCCGCGTTTTTTTCCTCTACCCATGTAGCTTCTTCCACAGGATGCTGTTAGAACAAAATTGTGCGAGAGAGAGAGAGAGAGAGAGTAGGAAGAAACAATCGTATATTTTGTATTGAATGCTATACACGTTCTCCAAGAGGAGGAATTACAGTCGATGGATGAAAGAAGAAGAAACAGAGAAGATGGAATGGAGTTACAGTAGAAAAGGGGAAGAATAAAAAGAATTCCTCCGGAGAAGACCACTCCCCTGAAGACTAAGGCTGACTTCCCATCAACAACCAGCTGAAAATGAAGAATGATTCGTACCCCCTCCCCTACATGCTTCTCCTTCATTTATTAACTCAACCAAACAATTAATTGCTCCAACCTACCCTGCCAGCACAACCCACTAATAAGGAATAAAAGACAATACTACCCCAACACATGGCATTACAATACTGCCCCCTTGACAGAAATATAATACTCTACCCCCCAACATGGTCAGCCCCTCACTCCCACACAACTGACAGCCCCACCAGCCACACATGCCTAACATTTCCTCACACATGAAAGACCACCTTGTCCTCAAGGTGGAAGCGAGATTAAGCTCTGAAGGCACTCCTATTCCAACATGGTCAGCCCCTCACCCCCACACAACTGACAGCCCCACCAGCCACACATGCCTAACATTTCCTCACACCTGAAAGACCACCTTGTCCTCAAGGTGAAAGCGAGATTAAGCTCTGAAGGCACTCCTATTCAATAGAAACCCGCCAAGAAATCGCTGGCTTGTTGACGGCTTCTGGCAACGAGGACAACCCCAAGTATCTTCAGGTCCAAGCGGCTCTTCCTTCACATTGCTCTGTACAAACTTTTTGTCTTCAAAAAGAACACACGGGGGGGGGGGGTCTTAGGTCATCCAAGACACCTCCCATGTGAGAACCTCAAAATAAAGTGGTGCCTGTTTAACAGCTGGAACAGGTGTTGCTGTATTCCACAGTTCCTGCCAGACTCCCTTCGCTCCACACCCATGTACTAAATTGGCTTCTTGCAGGCAATAAACCAACACCGCCAAAGGTACTTATCACCTCCGTACCCATCCTAGCGTCTGTCAAATCAGGGGGGAATAGCCATTTTTCAAAATCTTCTAAAATACAGCCAAGATTTGTAGCCATGAAAACTTGCATATCAGCCAGAAGTTGAGAACAACCAGCACTAACACTCCTTGTTCGCAGAACAAACTCCTCCGTTTCCTTGAGAACATCTTCTGTAAATAAAAACAGGGAAGTATACAGTTCCCAACATCTTTAAAATGTTATTCAGCTGCCTTTGAATAGCTTGGATTGTCTTTAAAGTTTCCACATAAAGAAAATTTACCCAGCAATATACACTGATCATTCCTTTTCAGCTTTTCCATCCCTCAGAAGCTCGGACAAGAGCCATACGATCACTATTATCCTCCGCAAAAAATCTAGATTTTACCATTACAGCTAAGCCCTTTTTATCTTGAGGAAGAACAAAAGGATCCTTGAAACTTAGTCCAGCCACAATGGCAAGCACAAGATCGCAAAAGCAAAAAATGGCACCCATAATTAGAATTTTCCCCAGTTTAGGATCCGCTGGAAGGATTGACAATAGGTGTCCAAGATTAGTGAGATTTGCTGATAGGAATTCAATCAACAGTTCTAGATTCACCAATAATTCAGGGAACGCCCCTCCCTCTAGAGGTTTCTCTCTGCTCCTATTTCTTTACCAACGACTGAACTACCCAAAAACAATTCAATACCCCGCCCAGTATAAGCACCCCTTTATATTCTATTAATACACTATTTATCCATTTACAAATATACCCCTCGTTTAATAGTTTCCCACAACAAACTAGGTGTTGCCTCCATTCTTTAGGAAATCGAGACTTAATGTCGTCTGCCTGTTCCCAAGTTTCCTCTGCTGTTGGATGACCATGCCAAAGTACCAACCACAATAAGTTCTTGCCTTGAGTCTTGTATGCCAATACAATTTTAGGAAAGTCTTGCTCGACGAAAAATTCATTTGACAATATAGCGGTTCCAACCTGTTGCCCAACGACAGGTTTTAGGTGGGAGACGTGAAATACCGGATGAATCCGGCTGTTAACAGGGAGCTTCAACCGGAAAGCAATTGGGCCAACTTGCCCAATTATGGTAAAGGGACCATAATAGTGGGCGACCAATTTTGAATGGATCCGGAAAACAACTCTAGTCCTGTTTGGATGTAATTTGACCCAAACTGAGTCTCTAACACTGTAATCAACATCTCACTTGTGTTGGTTAGCAAATTTCACCATAAGCTACTGTGCATAGAGTAAATGTATACGAAGCTTTTGCAAAGCTCCATCTCGGTCTATCAAAGCAGCCTCCACTGCCACATGTGCAACTTCCCCTTTGACATAATGTAGAACATGTGGCAGTGCCCGACAACCATGCACAACTTCATCTCGGTATAATAGGCTGTGTTGTAATGAAACTCGGTCCACGACAACCATGTGGCCCATTGCTTCGAAAGAGAAGCAGTGCAAATATAGGTCCAAACTACGATTGACCACCTTTGTTTGCCCATCACTTTGTGGGTGATAGGAGGAACTCATTTTCAGTGTGGTTCCTTGCATTTTGAATAATTCTTTCCAAAAGTGACTTGTAAAGATGGGGTCTCTATCACTGGCAATGGCTCGGGGCACACCATGTAATATCGCTATTTCCTTTAGAAATAGTCCTGCCACCGTCTTAGCTGAATAAGGGCGTTTCAGTAATAAGAAATGAGCGTACTTACTCAGCCGATCCACAACTACCAATATAATTTCTTAGCCATGAGATTTGAGTAGTCTGGAAATGAAATCCATAAAAATTTCTTCCCAGATTAAGGTTGGCAAAGGTAATGGTTGTAGCCCAGTTGGAGTCATCCCTTCATATTTACTACGTTGACAAACCTCATATGTCCTGACAAACTGTTGTACTATCTTAATCATTCTTGCTCAATACAGACCTCGTGCAAGGCGCTTTGTTAGTTTTTAAGATGCCAATGCCAACCTTCTGGAGAGGAATGGCAGTGGTGAAGAAATCTTGGTATCATACCGGAGTCCCTTGACAATACCAATCGATTCTTATAAGTGAATATCCTGGTTTTGCATTGGAGTCACTCTGCAAGGCTGTAATGGTTGCCTGTATTTGAACATCCCGTAAATTATCCCGTTTTACTTGCTGCAAATCCAACTAAGTTGGATTTGAAATAGCCATAGGTAAATTTGCATTTTCTTCTCCCATCCTAGATACAGCATCTGCTGCGCTGTTCAATCGTCCCGACTTAGACTTATATCGCACATCAAAACCAAAGCCTAACAACTTAGCATGTCAAACATTGCTGATTCATGGAAACCACTTGATGACTGAGAAGATGCTTAAGACTATGGTACTCAATAAGGACCACAAATCGCCGTCCAAGAAGATATTTCTTCCAGTGTTGAATTGATAACACCAACGCCACAAGTTCTTTTTTATAAATGGATTTAGCCAAATTTGAATCAGAGAGAGCCTTGCTATAGTAGGCTAGTGGTCGACCTTTCTGCATCAATACAACCCCTATACTGGCTTCTGAAGCATCACATTCAACCACAAAGTCTTTCGAAAAAACCGGCATGCTGAGCAAGGGTGCTGTAGTCGGACAATTCCGCGGAATATCAAATGCATTCTGAGCCTTTGTATACCAATGAAACCCTTCTTTCTTGGTCAAAACAGTTAGAGGTCACACAATTTTCCTATAATCTCTAATAGATTTTCTGTAATATCCTGTCAGGCCCAAAAACCCACAAACTTCTCGAGCATTTCGGGGCTGCTGTCCATTTTGCACTGCCTGTACTTTCTTCGGATCCATGGAAACTCCTTTGACAGAAATCACATGTTCCAAATATTTCTTGCTAGGTCGGGATGACGATGACGAAGTAGAGACACAAGAGGGGGGGTGAATTGTGTTCTTCAAAAACTTTGATAGATTCAGAACACCTTTCTTGTTATGCAGCGAACCTTCCCTTTTCTCTCAAAAACGAACGTGCCGTGAAAATAAATAAAGGAAAAGAATATAACGACATATACAAAGATCCTCTAGTCCACTCCATCAACACTCAACTCCATTAGTTTGGTGATTTCACTAGACAAGTCCTTTTATCATAAAATCTTAACAACTGAGTACAGACAGTTGACACCTTTACAAGCTTTTACAGGGCATTCTGGTTCTTTTACAAAGAACCGTAAATCCATAGCTTAGTACAAGAAGCCGACACTTCACCATGACTAAGTACGATCAGTTAAAACTCCAATAAATCAAAAGAGTTTGATTTGATCGATATCACAGGATTAACTTCACAGTTGCAACATCAACTGACAGATGTAATTGATCTTCAATAACACACAACAAATTGATCTTCAACGTTGCACAAACTTTCTTCAAACAACAACAAAGAAAACACCAGACAAATGTTTAAACATGGATGTTTTCAAAGTGTATCTCTGACAAATGCTTCGTCGTTCTTGCAGAAGAAGATGTAATAATAAAATGCAGTAGCAACGACACCAATAACAACGAGTCGATCAGATACAAAAACTCCAAATGTAGGGTTGATAATGTACGGTTGATCACAAAAGTAGGGTTATACCATACGTTTGTTTTCTCGAACGTAGGGTTCTTCATAAACGTAGGGTTTTTTAACCATACTTTCCCAACAACGTAGATTACATGATCCATACGTGCTGTTTCAAACGTAGGGTTGCTGAACAGTACATTACTCTTACAAACGTAAGGTATGAACTGTGTTTTCATAATACGCTTAAACACATCCAGAATAGTTCAACAAATATTTTCAGCGGATCAATGATTTGAATATATTTCCAGAATGAATATTTCAACGAATATTAATTTCCTGAAAAGTCACTTAAAAACAAATACATTAGTAACATAAATGTGGGTGTTTGTGAACATCAAAACCAAAAAGAAATTAACGAAATTATTGAATCAACACATGCTCAACAACCTCCCTCTTTTAATGATCACAAAACCCATGACTAAATACATAAAATTTAAAACCAATAAATTACCACATTTTCTCTTTATATTATTTTTTATAATCTTCTCCCCCATTATCCCTTTATATAATTTTCATTACATAAAAAAACTTCTCCCCTAAGGATCAAAACTTCTCCCCCCCACGTCAAGGATATTAAAGGTAGACTTTTCCAACTTCTCAAACATGATGATTATATGAAAACTATAAATTCTCTCCCTTTTTGTGACATAAAAAATATAAGAGTTGAGAGTATTTGAAATAAACTCCCCCTAAATTCATGCTTTAAAACGATGTAGTTTAGTAAACAAGGATTATTTATTTAATGAATAAAACGATCATTTGCTGAAAACTTCCCCTAAATTATAACATATCCAATGAATTAAAACATTTTTAAAAGAAATAAGTCTTTTAACTATTTTTTGCACAAGTAATATTCAAAACAAAATTACTATTTACTTAGAACAATAAACTAATTTGTGTAATGTGAAAAAACAAATATTAAGTTCATGCTTTTGTAAGATAAAAAGTTGAAATGAAATTACGAATACAGCTTACTGCACATATTTTCACTAAACAATACATTAAAAACAATATATATAACATTGACCTTAAATAAACAATAGAAAACAAAATTGAGGAGTTAAAAAGGAGTAGACGGTTCATCCGAACTTTTTAAACTTTGAACTTTTTCGCTTAAAGCAGCTAAAACTTTTGACAACTCTTCTAATATGTGTTGAACATCTAATGTTTTTTGATATGAAGAAGACGAACACTGTTCAACCAAGAGCAGTTTCAGTTTATCAAGATCCAGCTTGGTAACAGTTTCTCTTCTGAGTAACTCCATCTGACTTAGCATTTCTACCTTAAAAGCTTCAAAGTCTGCATTTGAGATAGAACTATCTTTCTTATTCTGATATTCCTTTTATAACAAATCAAAAACCTTTTTCTTTACATATGCTTTTTTTAGTTCTTCATACAACTTTTTAGACGCATCTAGATCAGCTTGCAATTACACTTTTTCTTGAGTCAAGGACAATTATCCTTTGAATGATTTTTTCCCTTACATTCACAACATCTATTTTCTTCAGTACTTTTCTTTTTCTTTCTGTACAGTTTTTCAAATCTTTTAACAAGATCTATTAAATCTTTATCCAGATTTGGATGACTTAAATCAGTTGATTCATCCATTGTAGTCTTAAGAGCAACTTCTTTATGTTTTATATGATTTTCAACCTCAACCTTCATCTCAGCTCCATGCGTCATTAAAGTTCCAATCAATTCCTTCATAGCTAAATTTTTCACTGGTGTAGATTGGCGTATAGCTGCAAATATTTCATTCCACTTAGAGGGTGGTACTCTGAGTACTTTTAACGCTTGGTCTGATTGTGAAATTGGATCTCCTAGAGTAGCAACATTATTGACAATCTCTGTCAATCTTCCATTCATTTGAGTAATAGTTTCGTCCTCACACATTCTGAATGTATCAAACTTTAGTTTTACAGTTGTGTACCTTAGTTGTCTGATATTATCAGTTTCTTAATAGGCAACAACAATTGTCTGCCACATATCATATATAGTAGGACATTGAGATACTCGATTGAATTCATCACTTCCTAAACCACACACTATAACATTCATTGCTTTTGAATTGAGATCATATTCCCTTTCTTGATTATCATCCAAATCTTCCAAATCTTCCAAATCTTCCTTAGGAATCTCATAAGCCTTAACAACCTTTAAATAAACCCTTATTCCTAGATTTTTCAAATAAATAATCAAACGGGCTTTCCCGTATCCATAATTGTCACCATTAAAATAAGGAGCACGAATCATTGACATATCTTCTCTAGAATCAGCCATTTCAAGATGTCTTTGTCTAAATCTTTAATTCAGGCTTGTTAGAACCAATAAATATTCAGTAGAGCTATGTCTCTGATACCAATTGTTAGGTTGGGATGACGGTGACGAAACAATGACACAAGAGGGGGGTGAATTGTTTTCTTCAAAAACCTTATAGATTCAGAACACCTCTCTTATTATGCAGCGAACCTTCCCCTTTCTCTCAAAGACGAACAAGCAACGAAAATAAATGAAGGAAAAGAACACAACGATATATAGTGGTTTAGTGCAGAAAGATCCCCTAGTTCACTCCAACAACACTCAACTCCACGAGCTTGGTGATTTCACTAGACATGTCCTCTTATCATAATACCTTAACAACTGAGTGCAAACAGTTGACACATTTACAAGGCATTTACAGGGTATTCTGGTTATTTTACAAGGAATCGTAAATCCACAACTTAGTATAAGAAGCTGACACTTCACCACAACTGAGTATGAGCAGTTGAAACTCTAATAAATTAGAAGAGTTTGATTTGATTGAAAGCACTGGATAAACTTCACAGTTGCAACAACAACCGAGAGATGTAATTGATCTTCAATAACACACAACAACAAATAGATTTTCAATGTTGCAAAAGATTTCTTCAAACAACAGCAAAGAAAGACAAATGTTTAAACATGCATGTCTTCAAAGTGTATATCTGACAAATGCTTCGTCGTTCTTGCAGAAGATGTAACAATAAAATGCAGTAGCAACGACACCAATGACAGCGAGTCGATCAGATAGATCAAACATGTATGTCTCCAAAACGTAGCTTTGAAGGCAATGACACACTTGTTGTCTTTTAAACACGGTTTTTTCTTATGTATATCTCCTCTCCTGTATATTCTGATGAAGAGCGTCTCGATATTTATACCGTAGGTTGAACACTAGGTTAAACCAGCTCCAAAAAATATTGCACAATAAATCGTGAATATTTGAATTCAAAATCATTCAAGAGAGTCGTAAATTCTCGTAAGAATAATAATGATTTACTCCGTCGAATACGAGCCTTTAAATCAGCTATAACGAGCCTTTGAACCGACCGTAAAATAGCTTTGAAACGATATTTAATTCCGCTGAGACCGTTACAGAAATCACGGAAAATATCTTAAAATAAAACCCCGTCGTTGAATAGTCAAACATAGAGTTTCTTCATGTGGCGACAAAAACTCCAAACGTAGGGTTGATAACGTACAACTGATCACAAAAGTAGGGTTGATATACCATACGTTTGTTTCCTCAAACGTAAGATTCTTCATAAACGTAGGGTTACTTAACCATACTTTCCCAACAACGTAGGGTGCATGATCCATACGTCCTGTTTCAAACGTAGGATTGCTGAACAGCACGTTCGCTTACAAACGCAGGATATGAACAATGTTTCCAAAATACGCTTACACACGTCCAGAATGCTTCAACAAATATTTCCAGCAGATCAATGATTTGAATATATTTCCAGAATAAATATTTTATCGAATATTAATTTCCCGAAAAGTTGCTTAAAAGAAAATTCCAAGGTAACATAAATGTGGGTGTTTGTGAACATAAAAACGAAAAAGAAATTAACGAAATTATTGAATCAATATATGCTCAACAACCTCTCCCTTTTAATGATCACAAAACCCATGACTAAATACATAAAATTTAAAAACAATAAATTTCTCCCACATTCTCTTTATAATAATTTTTATAATATTTTTCTTATAGAGGAAACTTCTCTCCCATTATCTCTTTATATAATTTTCATTACATAAAAAAAACTTCTCCCCTATTATAAGAGTTAAGAGTATTTGAAATAAACTCCCCCTAAATTCATGCTTTAAAACGATGTAGTTTAGTAAACAAGGATTATTGAAAACTTCCCCTAAATTATAGCATATCCAATGAATTAAAACATTTTAAAAAGAAATATGACTTTTTAACTATTTTTTGCACAATTAATATTCAAAACAAAATTACTATCTACTTAAAACAATAAACTAATTTGTGTAATGTGAAAAAACAAATATTAAGTTCATGCTTTTGTAGGACCGACCCACCTCGCCGGCCCGACCCGCCACGCCGACCCGCTCGCCTGACCTGGTTGTTGTCGGGTCGGTCCGCTCACGCGGTCGCTCGCGACGACCGCCGACTGCGTCCCACGCGACATCGGACATGCTGCGTCGTTGTGCGTTGCCGACCGCCGGTGCCCTTCCTTCCGTGGTCCGCCTCCGCTGCTCCAATCTCTGAAACGAAAACACCTTTGAGATCCTTGGGTCTTAAGCTACACTGATCCGGCCTCTGTTTCGTCTTGCCTCCAATCCGGGGGTCCGATCGCGTTCGGAGCCTCCCAACAAGTCGAGCCGCGATCACGGGGATCCAACGACAAAGGACGCCAAGAACGGGGGCGAGAAACCACAACAACGCCCGAAGAACGAACCTTGCCCTTTGTTCGTGTCAGCCTCGATTCGTCCTCGTTAGAAGGATAAATGAAGAGAATAAACTAATCTCCTGATAATCCCGTATCAATAACCCATCCCGCAACAACGACCAAACCACAGATCAATCTGTTTGTGGATTGACTTGCGTTCGTAGTGGAAATTAAGAACGGGGAAAAGAAACAATGAAACAACCGCCCTACCCGGGATATGGCTCGTTTGTTGTTGAGGATTGGTTGTCTTTGGCGATCCGACCAGAACGATCTCCGATCCCGGTGTTTGTCATCGCTGCCGAGAGAATTCTCTAAATATTCTCTCCAGAGCCTCTAGGGAATTTCCAGGGTTATGAACCTAAACCTGGGTCCCTGCCTAGCTTTTCATTCAAAGGAAACAGCGTCGCTGCGTCGGCGTAACGTTAAAATAAACTCACGGTTTATTTTATTCATTAAAATGTCCAAAAACTATTTTTCCCAGCCTACCCACGACGGCTGATGTTAGGCCTCGCCTAAGCAAAACACCACATTACGAACTCAACGGTGGTCTTAAATTTCCAATCCGAGTCATCGTTCATGAGTTATTAGGATTTTAAAATAAAATAATTTTTTTTAATTATTTTATTTACGGTTACGTTCTTGGTGACATTTTCTTTAGGTGCCCCACACTGAGCAAAGTTAGGTCGCAGATGGGGTAAAATCGTCATTCTGAGCTCAGCAGTGCCCTCAGATTTTTGTTCCAGACACCCGTTTAAAAGATATTCCACTTTTTTAGGAAAGGCACGTGTGTGTGCTCTTAAAACTTAACATTTTTCAACGAATTGTTCCGAGCACACTAGACCTCGGAACCGCACGCCGTCTCAGCGCCTGATCTTGGAGTTTTCCTAAGTAATTTCAAAAAAGAAAATTGGGAAAATTCGAGTCATTACATTCTCCCTACTTTGGGGCTTTACGTCCTTGAAAAGCTAAAACAAGGGCTACTTAAACAAATGAGGGTACTGAGCACGAATCTGAGCCTCTCGTTCTCATGTGCTCTTTTGGAGATTCCCGTGCTGCCACCACCAGTGGAATCGACCGCCCAGGAAGGATTCTCTCTTATACATCGTCGATCTTCATCGGGTACTCAGCAAAAGTCGTCCCATCGTCGATGTTCAGCTCGCCCCAGTCAATGACGTGCGATGGGTCATGCATGTAACTCCTTAGCTGCGACACGTGAAAGACGTTGTGTACTCGCTCTAACTGCGCAGGTAGAGCCAAGCGGTACGCCACCTCGCCAACTCTACATAGTATCAGGAAATGTCCGATAAACCTCGGAAATAACTTGCCGCCTCGACCCAATCTCTGTAATCCGTGTGACCCGAAAGAACACGTGGTCTTCTTCCTCGAACTCCAAAGGTCTCCACCGCCTGTCAGCATAAGACTTCTGACGACTCTGTTTGTGACGGCTCTGTGCAGCTTTCATCCGCTCATGGATGATCTACACCTTCCAATAGTTGCCTGCACCAACTCCGGGCCCATGAGTGCTGACTCTCCTGGGTCCGTCCAGCAAAGTGGTGACCTGCAGGGTCGCCCGTACAAGACCTCGAATGGTGCCATACCGATGGTGGAATAATAGCTGTTGTTGTATGCAAACTCTACCAGGGGTAGGTGATCCTTCCAACTGCGGCTAAAATCTAACATGCAAAGCCGTAACATGTCCTCCAGAACCTGTATGGTCCGCTCTGTCTGGCCGTCCGTCTGTAGTTGAAACGCTGTGCTCAAGCGTAACTGAGTCCCAAACACCTCCTGCAATCCCTTCCACAACCGAGATGTAAAGCGAGCATTACGATCTGAGAATATCGTTGATGAAACTCTATGGAGTCGAACTATCTCCTACACGTAGAGGGTTCCAAGTTCTCTACTGAACTCTGCTCCCGAATAGCTAGGAAGTGAGCCGACTTGGTGAGTCGATCAACGATCACCCGGATGACATCGTGTCCTCTGGACGTACGTGGTAAACCCGTTACGAAGTCCATCGATATCCCATCCACTTCCATTCCGGCACCTCAAGGGGTTGGGCTAAACCCGTTGGAACCTGGTGCTCAACCTTCATTTGCTGACAAGTGAGACATCGAGAGACGAACTCTGCAACTCTATTCTTTATCCCTGGCTATCAAAACTGACGTCGGAGGTCCTGATACATCTTTGCCACGCCTGGATGTACCGTCAACAGGGATGCATGAAACCTCCACAGAACCTCCTCCTGCAACTTCAATGGCACCACTGTGCGCCCTCTGAAAAGAACGACATGCTCCCCACCTTTCGAATATCCATCAGGAGCATGCCCTGTGGACAACTGAGCACTTAGGGTCTGATAGTCGGTATCCCCAAACTGCGCCTCCCTGACTCGCTGTAAGTGTGGAGGGGTGACAACCATCGACTAGAGGTATGCTGCTCCATCTCCATTCAAAAAGGATAACTGCAACGAGACCAACTACTCCGACGCCTCGCTTAGCAACTGCAAGATGAATCTCATGCTGAGAGCATTTGCCACCACGTTCCCCTTCTCAGGAGTATAAACAATCTCAAAGTCATAGTTTTGGAGGAACTCTAGTCATCGTCTCTGTCTTAAGTTCAGATCCTTTTGAGAGATATACTTGAGAATCTTGTGGTCAGAGTAGACGATGAATCGCTCGCCCATCAGGTAGTGTCGCCACATCTTTAAAGTGAAGACTACCGGTGCTAACTCAAGATCATGAGTCACGTAGTTTTGTTCGTGTGGTCTCAACTGACGTGAACCATAGGCAATCACCGCTTGCCCCTGCATCATGACACAACCAAACCCGATTCCTGATGCATCGCAGAACACCACGTATTTGGTACCCTCCTTTGGAAATCTCAAGATGGGAGCGCTTGTTAATCTCTGCCTCAACAGCCGAAAACTCTCTTAACACTTCTCCGTCCACACGAAAGGTTGTCCCTTTCGTGTCAAAGCTGTCAAGGATGCTGCCACTATGGAAAAGTCGGGTACAAACCTTCGATAGTACCCAGCCAAACCAAGGAAACTCCGCACCTCGGTAACACTCTTGGGTGGCTCCCAAGCAAGCACTGCCTCAATCTTCGCTAGATCCACTGCAACTCCAGCCCCTGAAATGACGTGTCTCAGAAAATGAACCTCCCAAATCTAGAACTGACACTTTGAGAGCTTCCCGTAAAGCTGGTGCTCTCGGAGTGTGTCCAGGACCATCCTCAATTGTCTCGTGTGTCCTTTTCGGACACCGATTACACTAGGATGTTATCAATGAAGACCACCACGAACCGGTCTAAGAAAGGTTGAAAGATTCGGTTCATTAGTCCCATGAACACTGATGGGGCGTTCGTCACGCCAAACGACATCACCAAGTACTCATAATGGTCGTAACGACATTTGAAGGCCTTTTTCAGTATATCCTCATCCCGTACTCGTAGCTGGTGATAACGAGATATGAGGTCAATCTTCGAGAACCACCACACTCCTTTCAACTTATCGAAGTGGTCATCGATCCTCGGTAGTGAATACTTATTCTTCAAGGTCACCTGGTTGAGGCGTCGGAAGTCCACACATAACCTCAAGCTTTCGTCTGCCTTCTTGGGAAACAAAACTGGGGCTGCCTAGGGTTAAACACTGGGTCTCACGAAGCCCTTCCTTTGCAAGTCCTCCAACTGCACCCTCAACTCACTGTTGCGGAATCATCGGGAGACACAACGACAGAAACGAGAAAACGAAAGAAAGAAAGTAATAAGGACACAACGATTTACGTGGTTCGGGAATAATCCCTACGTCCACGGGAGAGGTAGAATTTCACTATTCGGGAGCACAAAAATTACAGAGGATTTTTTCAGTGGTAGCCCTAGCCCGAAAATGGGCTATAAAACAATGGAGAAGACGATCACTGTTCGAAAAGTGAGTCCGCGTCGCTACAGTGAACGACGACTGGCTTTGTCAAAAGCGCTACAGTGGCTGCCGGCTGGAAGTCAAAAGCGCTACAGTAAAGTTGACTTTGAAGTCCGCACTGCTATAGTGCCTGTCAGTGTCGGTCGGTCAGCTCCGCTACAATAGTCAGAGATGCCACAATGCCGAAAAATTGGTCCGGGTGCCTTCGGCCCCCGGACCTCCGGAGTAGAGGTGCGTTGCCCCCTGCAACCCCAAACGAGCTCACCACGGAGCTCGACCCGCGACAGTTGCGGACCACAAGCATTCGGCCCAACCAGATCGGGCAACACCAATCCAACACTCACGAAGCTCTGCGAGAGCCATTCAATATGCATGTGTAGATATTAGCGCTGTCTCGGGGTGTAGATCAATGTAGAAGCCTACCTCCTTGTAGGGAGGTAATCTCGGAACATCCTCAGGAAATATGTCTTCATACTCTGTCACCACTGCAAGAAACTGTGGACTTAAATCATCCACTGCACCGAGGGTCAGGCTAGCCAACTGATTAGTGATCGGCTGCATCCTCCTATGTGTGAGTCTATCCTGCGCTGTCTGTGTTTACTTTTCACCAACAAAGGAAAACCTGGTCCCATCACTGCGGACACACCACACTCTGCGCTTAAAACAGTCAATCTGAGCATGAATTGTGGATAACCAGTCCATACCGAGAATGACGTCGTAAGACCTCGACGTCACTACCAAGAGATCCCAACCGAAACTCTCGCCTCCAAGAGTAAGGTCACACTGTCGGCACCAATGTGGGATCATCGAATCTCCTTCCGTAGGAGTTTCTAAGCGTAAGGGTAGAGTCAACGGTTCAACCGGAATCTCCGAGTTTCGAACATGGTTTGTGGCAAGAAAAGAATGACTGACACCCATGTCTATCAAAACTGCAACTAAGGTGTAAAAGATACAGATCGTACCTCTAATCATCCCTGGAGCCTCGTGGTCATAAGCCTCCATCGCCTGTAGTTGGCCTCGTCCCTGTCCACCAACTCCTTGAGCCTGTCGTGGACCACCTGGGGGTGGTGGTGGTAATAGCTCGAACCTCCGACCACCTCCTGCCTGCTCTTCTGCCACGTCCGCCACCCTGCGGACCGGCCTGCTCCTGATCGGCCGTACGACGGGTCGGGCAATCTCGTGCCAGATGTCCCCGACCGCCACACGAGTAACACAACCTGTCCCTCAGCTGACTCGAGCTGCCTTGGGAGCCCCGCACTGTCGATCCTGTGTCCTGGGATCATCTCCCGATTGGGTCCCTGCAACTGCTGTCAGCCACCTGCTGCCGAGATCTCAGCTACCTGGTGCCTGCTGGTAGCTCCCACTGCCGGTGTCTGCTTCGCTAGAAAGCTCTCCACTTGCAGAGCTCACTCAAGTACCCCAACATAAGTTGAAATGCTAAGGGAGCCCTGAAGAACGAGTCTCGTATCATATCTGTGGAGTAGCACGAAAGATCGGTAAATCTCGTCGAAACTCAGCCACAGTCTGACTGCCCTGCTGCAGACGCGGAAGCTCCTGAATGCGCACCGACCGCAACGTGGTCGGAAAGAACTCCTCTCTGAAGAGACGCTCGAAGTTTGCCCAAAAGAGTCGTCTCATCGTGTGTCTGGGTCACTAAGCTCTACCATCGCCCCACAAAGTCCTGAAAAAGACTCGCAACAAGGAATACCATCTGGTCGGAAGACGTCCTCATAAGGCGGAAGACACGGTTCACTGCCTCTAGCCAATCCTCAGTTGCATGGGGGTCTGGCTCATCCTGAAATCTGGGCAGTCGCTGCCTCTGAAACTCGTGCAATGCGCTCAGTCTGCGTGCATCCTCAGCTGGTAGTGCCGGTAGTAGCTGGTGCTCGACAGATGGTGGTATAGCTGGTAAACCACTCAGAGGTGCTATCTTCGGTATGGCCCCCAGTACTGATGCCTCTTCGCTAGGCGGATCATCCTCGTGATCACGCAACAGAATCTTGACTGACTGTCTAATAAAACAAGATGTACCACGATCAACAGAGTATATCTGGAGAGCTGATTCAAGGACATAGAAGACATAACCCATTCCTGTATGATGCATGTACCATTATTTTATTTGCAATCAGTATTTTCATGTACTGAGTCGAAAAACAAGTGCCCAAAGTCTTGGTGTATGGATACGTCGGTTGCCGCACCAACACTGGATTCCCTGGCTTGAAAGCCGAACTCGAAACACGTAACATTGTTGTCCCAAACCAACCTCACAGGCTCCTGATTCTAAAGTAGAACCGACCTCCTCTAACACTCTGTCACGACCCGTTCCGAAGGGGCCCGTGCCGTGACTACCCCAAACCCGCCTCCAATAGGCCAGGGGTTGGTGACTAGCACCGAGTTGGCATATCCCACACATGGGCGACATTTGCCTGAGTACCTGTAAGCACACACATCTCCAAGCCACAAATGCTAAAATGTAAAAGCACTAAGTAAACCATGCATGCAAACCACTATATCTCACAACCAGAGTACAACAGTGAAAGTACTGGAAAGTAAACGGGGCCGAAACAAGCCCACCAAAAGAAAAGAGTATGCAGCCACAAGTCCAACCTATAAAGTAAGAGGTACTGGGACTGTTGTCGGAAAAGCTGCTGGAACACATCTCGACCTGTCCGATCTCACAAGGCACCGTTTGGTCCTGGTCTGCCTGGAACTCCGTCGAAGAGTCGATCGTCTACACAAGACACGACAAGTGCGGGCAAAGCCCGTGCAAAGGTTGATTAAAACAATATTCAGTAGGACACCTTGAAACTACAAAGGAATACCACAAAGGAAATACCACGAAGGAAATACCACAAAAGAAATACCACAAATGAATACCTCAAATGAATACCACAAAGGAATACCTTTGAGCAAATACTACGAAGGAATACTACAAAGGAGATACCACGAAAGAATACCACCAAGGAATACCACAATGAAATATTACTAAGAAATTCCACAAAGGAATGCATAGTTAGCGCTACAAAAATATATATTTAAAACAAATATATCAAGAACATCCGGATATACTCAATCCAATAAGTCACATTCTCCATATGATACACAGTCTCGATAGGACACACAGTCTCTAGATCACAGCCAGCCACAATAATGTTTGCTCGAAGCGCGCTCGTTCCCGGAGAACTCACTCCTCAAGCCATTAGGTCGTATGCACACTCCCCAAAAAACCCACTTAGGATATCTCGAAAAGACCGCCTCGTTGTAAGGGTCCCAACGTCGCAGACAACTCGTCAAACGGACGTCCGATTTGAAAGTTATACCCGTATGAAAATTTCAAAAGGGGGTTCACTTGGCCATGGACCGACTGCCCCCGCGGCAGGTCGGTCGACCGTGGCCCGGTCCGGCCGCCCGAGTCTGACTCGGGGCCGCCCTGGCTTGCGGGGTCCAACCCGACCCGCTCCGGCTGGGCCTGACACACCTCCCCGGCCCGGACCGGCCTGCCACGCTGGCCTGACCCGCTCGCTCGACCCGACCCGTTGTTGGGTCGGTTAGCTCCCGCGGTCGGCCGCGACCACCCCGCCGCGCCGCCGACGCCCTTACGCGGTTCACCGTTCTTCTTCCGATGCTCTAATCTCTGAAACGAAAACACCTTATTATCCTTGGGTCCCGAGCTACACTGATCTGACATCTGTTTCGTCTTGCCTCCAATTCGGGGGTTTGATCGCATTCAGAGCCTCCTGGCAAATCGAGCCGCGATCACGAGGATCAACGGCGAAGAACGCCAAGAACGGGGGAGAGAAAGCACAAGAACGCCCGAAGAACGAAATTTGACCTTTGTTCGTGTTGGCCTCGATTCGTTCTCGTTAGAAGGATACACGAAGAGGATAAACTAATCTCCCGATAATCACGCATCAATAACCCATCCCGCAACGACCGAACCGCAGATCAATCTGTTTGTGGATTGACCTGCGTTAAGAACGGGGAAAAGAAACAATGAAACAACCGCCCACCTGGGATATGGATCGTTCACTGTCGAGGATTGATTGTCGTTGACGATCTGTCAGGAACGATCTCCGATCCCGGTGTTCGTCGTCGCTGCTGAGAGAATTCTTTAAGGATTCTCTCCAGAGCCTCCAAAGAATTTCCAGGGTTATGAGCCTAACCCTGCGTCCCTGCCTAGCTCTTCATTTAAAAGAAACAGCGCTGCTGCATCGACGTAATGTTAAAATAAAATAAACTCATAGTTTATTTTATTTGTTAAAACGTCTAAAACTATTTTTCACAATCGACCCACGCCGATCGATGTTAGGCCTCGCTTAGGGAAAACACCACATTACGAACTCAATGGTGGTCTCAGATTTCCAATCCGAGTCACCATTAACGTGTTATTAGGAGTTTAAAATAAAATAATTTTATTTAATTATTTTATTTACAGTTTCGTCCCCGGTGACTTTTTTTCAGATGACTCGCGCCGACCAAAGGTAGGTTGTGCCTAGGGTAAAACCGCCATTTTGAGCTCAACGGTGCCCTCAAATTTCTAATCCTGACACCCGTTTAAAAGATATTCCACTTTTTCAGGAAAGGTGCGCTCCCGTGCTATTAAAAACTTAACATTTTTCAACGAATTGTTCCAGACACACCGGGACTTGGAATCGCATGCCGTCTCAGCATCTGGTCTCTGAATTTTCTCAAATAATTTCAAAAAATAAAATCAGGAAAATCCGAGTCATTACATATGCAGCATGCTCCACACTCCCTCTCTCACTGAGTTCTCAAATATTCAACATGTTCATCATCATCCTCTTAGGCTTGGACTCCTCGCTTTTTTTTCCTTGGGTCAGCAGTTGGAAAGATATTCAAATGTCCACATAATATGTCTCAGATTTATCTCTTCATGGCTCGTTCAACATCCTTCACCTTTGAGTCTTCAATCGAGAAACTGCTTCCTTGATTTTTTTTTCAATTAAAATTCCCTTTAAATGCTCCATATTTGCTTTAAAGCTTCGCAATATCCTCCCTTTTCTTTGACAATATTTGTTTCCAAAACAATATATTCATGTACACCATTTAAAGCTTCCTGAGAAAATAACCCTGCCATCTTCAAAATAAAGAAAATTTATTTAATCCTTATGCCTCCTGTCCCTCTTGATTTAAATCCTCATTTGAATGCCCTTTGACCTCATTAAAAATTTCATATTACCACTGGAATGGATTTCTCAAAATGTGACCAAAACCTGTGCTTGAGTTAGGATATTATAAAAAATAACTTTATTTTCGATGTGCTTCAACTGCACAGTTCTATGAACGACATTTGCATGGCCGATGCATTTTATTTCGCCCGGTCAAAGTTTTTAACTGCACGATTGAAACTACTATACTGCATGGTTGATAAACATTTCTGCATGGTCAAAATCGCTTTCATAGCTTGGTTGATGTTCTTACTTATTGTAAGTGTTGCTGATGACTTCAAAAGAAACAGTGCTTCGTTGAGTGTAAAATATTCTGATGACATCACTATTAGACTCAGCTTGGCCGAAGGCTGAGGTGGCGTGGCTGTCATGCAATTTTCACAAGGCGCGATTATGTGAAGCTTGGTTGAACACAGGTGGACGTTGGAAGAAACACAGTTGCACAGTCGATGAAAAGCACCTGCTCGGTAGATGCTGAGGCGCTGCAGGGTCTATGCTGGGTGTGTGCTCAAGGGCGCCGCTTTGTCAATGGAGTTGAAGTGTGACCTATGTTGCTTGGTAAAAGGGGTGCTTAAAAGAATTGCAAGTGGCATCACCTTTGTAATTTGATGCACACATGATCTACAATTGCTATTATGCACGGAGTAGTAGCCTGATCAACAATCAACAATTGAATATTCATGTGGTAAGGAGTGAAATTCAAAGGAAACCATTGAAATGCTTTGTTGGGGTAAGTAGAAAGGGGAGAATATACTGGAGAAGTTGGATTCATGGGGGAGTTGCTGTGAGATGTCTTGATCAACAATTGCTATAATGCACGGAGTAGCCAGATCAACAATCAACAATTGAATATTCATGTGGTAAGGAGTGAAATTCAAAGGAAACTAATGAAATGCTTTGTTGGGGGTAAGGAGAAAGGGGTGAATATACTGGAGAAGTAGAATTCAGGGGGGAGCTGCTGTGAGATGTCTTGATCAACAATTGCTATTATGTACGGAGTAGCCTGATCAACAATCAACAATTGAATATTCATGTGATGAGGAGTGAAATTCAAAGGAAACTAATGAAATGCTTTGTTTTAGTATTGTTTCTCACACTTAGAATATCTCACGTTGGCTTAGAGTGAATGAATGCTATTTCTTAGTTGGTTCACTCCTCCTAGTTGATCATGAAAGTATCTTAAGTGAATGGTGTAATATTGGATGATATTGTCAGTGAACTCAAAAAGGGAGATTGTTGAACCCAAAAAAGTTTGGTGTTTGGGTTGTGTTTGTTGGTAAAATTGTGAAAAAAACTTTAGAAGTTGAATGAAGTAAATTTTGTGAAGGTGGTCAAAACGACATTTTGGTGGTGTTCAAAACGACGTTGTGATGCATGAGACAAAACTGTTGAAGTGTGGTCAATGGAAAAGTCTTGAAATGCCGTTTCATACCATGAAATGCCTGTGCCACTATGACGAGCGCAAAGCGAAACGTTTAAAGGGTGGTTGATGCCGTGGTTTGAATGCAAATCACCTATTTCAGTAAGTGTGTGCCACGCTCCAGTGATTGGAAATTGCCTATTTCAGTAAGCGTGGCTTGAATGATCTATAGAAGTGCCCCTTTGTATCATTATCAGGTGAATGTGATCATGCTGTGGTTTGTGAGCTGTTTTTTTTCTAATGATATATAGCTGAAGAAAACATCAATTCCAGAGCAAAACGTTCGTGGTTATGATAGATTCAGAGGAAAGCTGAGGATATCTGATCATTTTTCTCAGAGGCTATCTTCGATTCAAGCGTGGTTTTTGGGATGGTTTGACCCAGACAACCATGTTGTGGTTAAGTATGAAACGCCGTGGTTTTTATCAAGACAAAATTTAAAACTGTTTTCCCATCTCATTCAAATAAGGAAACTTTTGAAATATCCAATGGGTCATCTACTCGGATTTTAAAGATAATTTTAAAAAATATTTGATTGTCATTAAAATAGGAAAAGAAATCTTGAAGATTCAACATGAAGATACAAATCTTCATTTAAAAAGAGAAGAGATGTTGTAGCGAAACATATAGAGCAACAGTGAGAGATTTCTTTGTCAAGAGAAAGTTGTTTTGGATGTTCTCCTAAGGGAGAAAGGGAGTTCTATGTTAATTCAAAGGAGGTGTTGGCTATTCACAAAGGCTAAAGAAGATGAAAAACATTGTTGCGCCCTCTTTATAAAATTGTCATCTTCCTTTTGTGTTGAGAGTTTTTCATTGTAATTATAGTGAGCCAATCATATGCGAGAAGTGATGTCATGGCGAGAGAGGTGATTCTTGAGGGACAGTGGGTCAAAAATTTTTGTAATCAAGTGTTGATTATATTGACTTGGGTAAGACAACAATGAGTTGTTTGTGTTCCTTGAATGTAGTCTCCACAACAGGGTCAACAACAACAATAACAACAATAAACAAACCTTAAACCCAATTAAATGGGGTTGACTATATGGATCAAAAGTCACTAATTAGCTCTATCAAAGACCATATTTTAATTGAAGCCATTTAAAAAATTTGTACAACCGCAAGTGCGGCACACAATGCTACAAAGAAAATTGCAAATAAACCGCTGGTCTGGGGACTCGATCACGCCCCAAATCTGAACCCACCCTCTCACCACCCCAGTCGACCGCGGAGGGCATAATTGAAACTATTTAGAACAAGATCATCTTGAATGATTTGTTTAATAGTTTTTTTAGGTTCACCTTTATTTCTTTTAATAAGTGAATTTGTCATTAAGTTTATCCTATTAACAGGTGCATTCCTAGGTCTTCTTCTAACCTGACCAAACCATCTTAATCTAGTCTCAACCATCTTCTTGTCAATCAGAGCCGCTTCAATTTTTTCTCAAACACATTAATTTCTAATATTATCCATCTTAGTATGGTCACAAGTCTTTCTTAACATTTTCATTTCTGTTACTCTTATTTTTTGTTCAAGATGCCCCGTTAAAGGCTAATACTCACCACTATATAGAATAACTGGTCTAATAATAGTCCTATAAAATTTACCCTTAAATTCCAAATGAATTTTACAATCACAAAGCACCCTAGAAGACTTTCTCTATTTTATCCATCCAGTTTGAATCCTATGAGAGACATTTGCATTAATATCTCCATCACATTGCAAAAGTGTCTAAATATCGAAAACGATCAACTTTTGAAATAATATGGGCTCCCATTCTCTCATCCATAACATTACTATACAACCCCTTGCTAAAATGGTAATCATATATTATGTCTTATCCCTATTAAGGTGGAAACCTTTCGATTCTAAAGTCTCTTTCCATAAATCTAACTTTAAATTGATGGTCTCTTTGAAATCTGTGATGAGGGCTGTATCATCCGCAAAAAGTACACAATTAGGTATCTCATCTTGAATATGCTTTTTAAATTCATCTAAGACCAAAACAAAAAGGTACGAGCTTAAAGACGAACTTTGATGTAGTCCTATCGAGGCAGAGAAGTCTGTAGTATCATCTATTAGAGTTTTAACTCGAGTTAAACTCCCTTCGTACATGTCTTGGATGAGTTTGATTATGCCACTTGCACCCCTTTTCTTTCAAGAGGTTTCCGTAAAATCTCTCCAGGGACTTTATTATATGCCTTATTCAAATTAATGAAAATCATACGCAAATCTCGGGTTTTTTGTCGATAATCAGACCTCTAATCAAATAAATTGCTTGCTTTTGTAGTAGAATGCCCATGCATAAATCCAAATTGATTATCTAGAACTTTCGTTTTCATTCGAATCTTCTGTTCAATCACTCGCTTCCAAAGTTTTATGGTATGACTAATAAGTTTAATGCCTTTATAATTTTCAAAACATGAAATGTCTCCTTTATTTTTATACACAGGTAGTAGAGAACTCTTTCTCCATTCATCGGACATTTATTAGATTTCATAATCTCATTAAATAACCTAACGAGCTAATTAATACCCAACTCCCTAGAATATTTCCTCACTTCAATGGTGATGTTATCTGACCCAATTGCTTTATCATTTTCCATCCTTAAAAACATCTTTAAACTCAAAAGGACAAACTTTTTGATAAATAGCTATGTTTTTTATTGAAGAGATTATTAAAGTAGCATTCCCATCCTTTACTAATTTCCTCATCCTTAAAAAGGGTACGCCCTTTTTCATCTTTTATGCACCGAACTTGATCTAAATCTCTAGATTTCCACTGTCTACCTGTAGCTAAATTGTTTCATTACTATAAAGGTGTAAAAATTTAAAATACTTTCGTTTTGCTTTAACTTTTAGTTGGACATTCTCATCCCACCACTAGGATTCTTTTCCTTTTGGACAAAACCCTTTTGATACTTCTAGAATATTAATAGCTATATTGCAAACAATTTTAGCCACCTCATCCCACATTTTGTCGACGGTTCTTTGAACTTTCCAATCCACTTCTTTCAAAAGTTTGTTCTTAAATTCCATGATAAGGTAATCACCACCATCCGATTCTCGAATCCTTTAATTGTTTCATATTTCTCTTGTAATTCTTAACTTGCATGTCTAGAACTAATAAACGATGTTAAGTGGTCAGACCATCACTAGCTATAACCTTACAATCCTTGATAAATTTTCTATCCGACCTTTTTGCCAAGAAATAATCTATTTGGGATTTTGTGACTGTTTTTGTAAGTAATAAGGCGTTCCTCTCTTTTCCTAAAGAGCTTATTTGATACCACAAAATCACAATTATAGACAAAGTCTAAGATAACTGATCCTTCATTTACTACACCCAACTCAATCCCTTTATGACAATCCATGTAATCTCTAGAATTCTTTCCTACATGCCCATTTAGGTCACCACCTATAAGAATCTTCTCATGTTGCGGCAAACTCTGAATTAAAGTTTCTAAATTAACCCCATAAGTAGACTTTTGTTATGCGTCTAGACCTATTTGAGGTGCATAAACACTAATGAAGTTGAAAATCTCATTTCCTATACCTATCTCAGTGACTATGATTCCATCCCATAATCATATGACATCAACCACTTTATCTCTTAAAGTGTTATCCACTTCAATACTAACACCGTTTTTAGTCTTAGTTTTACCCAAGTACCAATGTTTGAACACAGAGCTATATAATTCTTTGGCCCTTTCTCCCACCCATTTAGTCTCTTTTAAACACAATTCACTAATTCCTCTTTTAATCATAGTATCTATCAATTCCATAGATTTGCCCGTTAAAGTTCCAATATTCCAACTAGCTATCTCAAGCTTATGATATCGGACTAGCTTCCTACCCTCCACATCCTTCTAGAAAGGTGTGAAGACCCTTGCTTATTTAACACTACACCTGAGCATCGATGGAGCGACTCTAGCTCATTTGATACCACTCGAGCAATGAGCCACGTTGTTTCCGGGCAACGACCTAGTATTAACATATTGATACATTTGATCCATGTCATGAAAAGATTCGATGAAGTTTTACATTGATTGTCGACTTCCTAACGCAACCCTCCTTTATCCGGGCTTGAGACCGACAATGTAGGATATAAAACCCACACAAACGGAGTTGGTCTACACATCGGGGTTGAACCAAGTAAATCCATGCGTGTTATTCTTTGTTCTATTTACATGCATGCGAAGGGAGTGATAGTAATTTAGAGAAATCCACATGTTATATTCAACGTAAGAACAAGATCTAAAAGGGAAAGAGGTGGAAATGGATTTAATTTGCATACCCTAATTCACTCCCCCTCCCCTCTTAGGGTATTCCTTTGTGGGCCCAACACTCTAAAGGCCTTTACAAATGATAATCGGCATCACTATAACATAGCACTATAATCAAGCTCCATGTGTGTTTCGCTGCTTTGGATCTTCAATGACCTACCTTCACACCTTCACTGCGTACACAAGTTTAGAAATCTCCAACGACACTCTCTGTTTCTCCTCTGAGTTCTTTTTGGATGTGCAACATGCTCCCCCTTCTCTCCCAGTGTTTCAAAGATTGAATATGTTCATCTTCGGCTCTGTGTGCCTTCTACATCTTTAAAGGCCCGGAGTCATCATTTCTTTTTCCTTGGGCCAACTGCCAAGGATATTCAATTATCTTCATTACAAGCCTCATATTTAGCACCTTGATTTTCTATGCATTTAAATAATTTTAAATGACCCCATACCTTCTTAGTCTCTTTCCTCCTCATGGTTTGTTCAGCATCCTTCACCTTTTGTTCTTCAATCCAGAAACTGCTTGATTTTTTCCAGGTAAAATTCCCTATAAACGCTCCTGCATCTTTGCTTTAAAGCTCCACAATATCATCCTTCATCTTTGACCAGATCTGTTTCCAAAACAACATATTCATGTGCACCATTTAAAGCTTCCCAAGAAAATAGCCATTTCAAATTCAAAATGAAGACGACAACAACAAACAAGCCTCACACCCAATTAAATGGGGTCGGCTATATGGATCAAATGTCGCTAATTAGCTCTATTGAAGACCATATTTTCATTAAAACCATTTAGAACAAGATCATCATGAATGATTTGTTTAAGGGTGTTTTTAGATCGTCGTGAAAAAACTTTATTTAATCCTTAAGCTTTCTGTCCCTCTTGATGTAAATTCTCATTTAAATACCATTTGACCTCATTAAAAATGTCATATCATCACTAAAATGGATTTCTTAAAATGTGGCCAAAACCCGTGCATGAGTGAGGATATTCCTTTGTCACGGTCAATCTAACTTAACTGTACAGTCAATCAACTGACTCAAAAATAACTTCACATTCGACTGCATGGTTCTATGAAAAGACATTTGCACGGTCGATGCATTTTACTCTGCCCGGGCTGCATGATTGAAACCACTATACTGCACGGTTGATAAAACATTTCTGCATGGGCGAAACTACTGCCGTAGCTCGGTTGAAGTTCTTCCTTGAGTGTTGCTGATGACTTCAATAGAAACACAGCTTGGTTGAGTGTGAAGTATTCTGATGACATCGCTATTAAACTCAGCTTGGTTGGAGGCTGAGGAGGTGCGGCTGTCATTTAATTTTCACAAGGCGCAGTTATGTTAAAGCTTGGTTGAAGGTTCACAGGTATACGTTTGATCAGTCAATGAAAAATGCCTGCTCGGTTGAAGTTGAGGCACTGCACAGTCTACGCCGGGTGTCTGCTCGGTTGATGAAGGGCTCCACTTTGTCGAAGTAGTGGAGGTGCGACTATTTTGCTTGGTAAAGGATGCACTTACAAGAATTGCAAGTGACATCACCTTTGTAATTTGATGCACAAATGACATCACATGGAAATCCTTTACCACAAATATGCCAACATGCTGTCACCGTTGCACCTTGTAAAAAGGCATCAATGGGCCATAGAAATCCTATCATGATCTCGCCTTGGTCATGTGCACATCATGCTCAACCATTCCTCATGTTAACTTGCATACCTAACTTGATCTCGAATATGATGTCTTCCTCCTTCCTCTCTCACATGCATCCAAGGGCGAACCTTCTCTCTCCTCCACAAGTCTTCAAAGAACCATTGTATATAGAAGGAACAGATACTACCATATTCATCGCCGATCAGTTTGGACGTTCTTGACATAGCCATTATTGGTTATGCATCAATGGAGGAAGGAGTTATGATGATGGTTGTGGATAAAAACAATATTAAAAATAATGGGAGGTCTAGGAATGCTATCTTAGGCTCAGCATTCAGAAAGAGTTTCACTAAGGTGGTTGGAATTAAGACAGGCAAGGGCATATGCGACAGACTTTAGAATATTTATGAGGGTGACAATTAAGTCAATGAAGCAAAGTTGCAGATTTGATGAGAAAAATTTAGAGGATATCCATATGCTTGAAGACAGGCAAGGGCATATGCGACAGATTTTAGAATATTTATGAGGCTGACAATAAAGTCAATAAAGTCAATGCTATCTTGGGCTCAGCATTCAGAAAGAGTTTCACTAAGGTGATTGGAATTAAGACAGGCAAGGGCATATGCGACAGACTTTAGAATATTTATGAGGGTGACAATAAAGTCAATGAAGCAAAGTTGCAGATTTGATGAGAAAAATTTAGAGGATATCCATATGCTTGAAGATGAAATTGTAGATGAGTTTTTCACATGGATGAATGATATTGTAAGCTTTATTAGGAGCTTTGGAGAAAAGTTAGAAGGCACAACAGTTGTCATCACTACTATATATAAGGCCATTAGCGACCGCCATTGGCGGTCGCTAAAGGGCTCTAGCGGCCGCGCAGCGACCGCCAATGGCGGTCGCTGTTGCCTCGTCGCTAGAGGCCTTTAGCGACCGCCAATGGCGGTCGCTATAGGTGCCCCGCAGGTCGGCCTTCAGCGACCGCCAAGCGGTCGCTGAAGGCCCTCTGCCCGGTCCCCTATAGCGACCGCCATTGGCGGTCGCTATTCTAAAAAAAAATTTTTTTTAAAATTTTTTTTATTGAATTGAATATAAATATATATATATATATATATATACTATATTTTAAATGTTTTAATATATATTTAATATATATATAATATCAAATCATTGTGCTATAATATATATATACTATTAAATACAATATTTTAAATACAAATCATTGTGCTATAATATATATATACTATTAAATACAATATTTTAAATACAAATCATTGTGCTATAAATATATATATATATATACTATTAAATACAATATTTTAAATATATATATATATATATAATATATTTTAAATGTTTTAATATATATTTAATATATATATAATATCAAATCATTGTGCTATAATAATTTAAAAACTTCGATTCAAGAAATAATCTCATTTCAGGTCGTTCGGAGCACGTTTGCTCCGAATCGGACCGCCGCACGCCGTTTTGGTGTTTAACGGCGCCGGAAACGCGTTTCCGGCCGCCGCGGTCGCACGGCACCTCCGAATGAGGTGCCGTCTGGCCGACCATTTCACAATTGACGCCCCGGATGTTGTCGTACGGTTTCGTGGCATTCGGAGGTCGTTCGGGTGGTTTTGACCCCCCAACGCGCCATTTCAGCGCGCGCCGCGCTGCTGAAAACGACACAATCGGGCGTGCCGCGCGCACCGCACGTCCGATGGACGAGCGGCCTCCTCCTGCATCTCAGGAATAATATTCCTGTCGTCCCCGTGCGGTTTCAGGTCGTTCGGAGCACGTTTGCTCCGAATCGGACCGCCGCACGCCGTTTTGGTGTTTAACGGCGCCGGAAACGCGTTTCCGGCCGCCGCGGTCGCACGGCACCTCCGAATGAGGTGCCGTCTGGCCGACCATTTCACAATTGACGCCCCGGATGTTGTCGTACGGTTTCGTGGCATTCGGAGGTCGTTCGGGTGGTTTTGACCCCCCAACGCGCCATTTCAGCGCGCGCCGCGCTGCTGAAAACGACACAATCGGGCGTGCCGCGCGCACCGCACGTCCGATGGACGTGCGGCCTCCTCCTGCATCTCAGGAATAATATTCCTGTCGTCCCCGTGCGGTTTCAGGTCGTTCGGAGCACGTTTGCTCCGAATCGGACCGCCGCACGCCGTTTTGGTGTTTAACGGCGCCGGAAACGCGTTTCCGGCCGCCGCGGTCGCACGGCACCTCCGAATGAGGTGCCGTCTGGCCGACCATTTCACAATTGACGCCCCGGATGTTGTCGTACGGTTTCGTGGCATTCGGAGATCGTTCGGGTGGTTTTGACCCCCCAACGCGCCATTTCAGCGCGCGCCGCGCTGCTGAAAACGACACAATCGGGCGTGCCGCGCGCACCGCACGTCCGATGGACGTGCGGCCTCCTCCTGCATCTCAGGAATAATATTCCTCTCGTCCCCGTGCGGTTTCAGGTCGTTCGGAGCACGTTTGCTCCGAATCGGACCGCCGCACGCCGTTTTGGAGTTTAACGGCGCCGGAAACGCGTTTCCGGCCGCCGCGGTCGCACGGCACCTCCGAATGAGGTGCCGTCTGGCCGACCATTTCACAATTGACGCCCCGGATGTTGTCGTACGGTTTCGTGGCATTCAGAGGTCGTTCGGGTGGTTTTGACCCCCCAACGCGCCATTTCAGCGCGCGCCGCGCTGCTGAAAACGACACAATCGGGCATGCCTCGCGCACCGCACGTCCGATGGACGTGCGGCCTCCTCCTGCATCTCAGGAATAATATTCCTCTCGTCCCCGTGCGGTTTCAGGTCGTTCGGAGCACGTTTGCTCCGAATCGGACCGCCGCACGCCGTTTTGGAGTTTAACGGCGCCGGAAACGCGTTTCCGGCCGCCGCGGTCGCACGGCACCTCCGAATGAGGTGCCGTCTGGCCGACCATTTCACAATTGACGCCCCGGATGTTGTCGTACGGTTTCGTGGCATTCGGAGGTCGTTCGGGTGGTTTTGACCCCCCAACGCGCCATTTCAGCGCGCGCCGCGCTGCTGAAAACGACACAATCGGGCGTGCCTCGCGCACCGCACGTCCGATGGACGTGCGGCCTCCTCCTGCATCTCAGGAATAATATTACTCTCGTCCCCGTGCGGTTTCAGGTCGTTCGGAGCACGTTTGCTCCGAATCGGACCGCCGCACGCCGTTTTGGAGTTTAACGGCGCCGGAAACTCGTTTCCGGCCGCCGCGGTCGCACGGCACCTCCGAATGAGGTGCCGTCTGGCCGACCATTTCACAATTGACGCCCCGGATGTTGTCGTACGGTTTCGTGGCAGTCGGAGGTCGTTCGGGTGGTTTTGACCCCCCAACGCGCCATTTCAGCGCGCGCCGCGCTGCTGAAAACGACACAATCGGGCGTGCCGCGCGCACCGCACGTCCGATGGACGTGCGGCCTCCTCCTGCATCTCAGGAATAATATTCCTGTCGTCCCCGTGCGGTTTCAGGTCGTTCGGAGCACGTTTGCTCCGAATCGGACCGCCGCACGCCGTTTTGGTGTTTAACGGCGCCGGAAACGCGTTTCCGGCCGCCGCGGTCGCACGGCACCTCCGAATGAGGTGCCGTCTGGCCGACCATTTCACAATTGACGCCCCGGATGTTGTCGTACGGTTTCGTGGCATTCGGAGATCGTTCGGGTGGTTTTGACCCCCCAACGCGCCATTTCAGCGCGCGCCGCGCTGCTGAAAACGACACAATCGGGCGTGCCGCGCGCACCGCACGTCCGATGGACGTGCGGCCTCCTCCTGCATCTCAGGAATAATATTCCTGTCGTCCCCGTGCGGTTTCAGGTCGTTCGGAGCACGTTTGCTCCGAATCGGACCGCCGCACGCCGTTTTGGAGTTTAACGGCGCCAGAAACGCGTTTCCGGCCGCCGCGGTCGCACGGCACCTCCGAATGAGGTGCCGTCTGGCCGACCATTTCACAATTGACGCCCCGGATGTTGTCGTACGGTTTCGTGGCATTCGGAGATCGTTCGGGTGGTTTTGACCCCCCAACGCGCCATTTCAGCGCGCGCCGCGCTGCTGAAAACGACACAATCGGGCGTGCCTCGCGCACCGCACGTCCGATGGACGTGCGGCCTCCTCCTGCATCTCAGGAATAATATTCCTCTCTTCCCCGTGCGGTTTCAGGTCGTTCGGAGCACGTTTGCTCCGAATCGGACCGCCGCACGCCGTTTTGGTGTTTAACGGCGCCGGAAACGCGTTTCCGGCCGCCGCGGTCGCACGGCACCTCCGAATGAGGTGCCGTCTGGCCGACCATTTCACAATTGACGCCCCGGATGTTGTCGTACGGTTTCGTGGCAGTCGGAGGTCGTTCGGGTGGTTTTGACCCCCCAACGCGCCATTTCAGCGCGCGCCGCGCAGCTGAAAACGACACAATCGGGCGTGCCTCGCGCACCGCACGTCCGATGGACGTGCGGCCTCCTTCTGCATCTCAGGAATAATATTCCTCTCGTCCCCGTGCGGTTTCAGGTCGTTCGGAGCACGTTTGTTCCGAATCGGACCGCCGCACGCCGTTTTGGAGTTTAACGGCGCCGGAAACGCGTTTCCGGCCGCCGCGGTCGCACGGCACCTCCGAATGAGGTGCCGTCTGGCCGACCATTTCACAATTGACGCCCCGGATGTTGTCGTACGGTTTCGTGGCATTCGGCTGTCGTTCGGGTGGTTTTGACCCCCCAACGCGCCATTTCAGCGCGCGCCGCGCTGCTGAAAACGACACAATCGGGCGTGCCTCGCGCACCGCACGTCCGATGGACGTGCGGCCTCCTCCTGCATCTCAGGAATAATATTCCTCTCTTCCCCGTGCGGTTTCAGGTCGTTCGGAGCACGTTTGCTCCGAATCGGACCGCCGCACGCCGTTTTGGTGTTTAACGGCGCCGGAAACGCGTTTCCGGCCGCCGCGGTCGCACGGCACCTCCGAATGAGGTGCCGTCTGGCCGACCATTTCACAATTGACGCCCCGGATGTTGTCGTACGGTTTCGTGGCAGTCGGAGGTCGTTCGGGTGGTTTTGACCCCCCAACGCGCCATTTCAGCGCGCGCCGCGCTGCTGAAAACGACACAATCGGGCGTGCCTCGCGCACCGCACGTCCGATGGACGTGCGGCCTCCTCCTGCATCTCAGGAATAATATTCCTCTCGTCCCCGTGCGGTTTCAGGTCGTTCGGAGCACGTTTGCTCCGAATCGGACCGCCGCACGCCGTTTTGGAGTTTAACGGCGCCGGAAACGCGTTTCCGGCCGCCGCGGTCGCACGACACCTCCGAATGAGGTGCCGTCTGGCCGACCATTTCACAATTGACGCCCCGGATGTTGTCGTACGGTTTCGTGGCATTCGGAGGTCGTTCGGGTGGTTTTGACCCCCCAACGCGCCATTTCAGCGCGCGCCGCGCTGCTGAAAACGACACAATCGGGCGTGCCTCGCGCACCGCACGTCCGATGGACGTGCGGCCTCCTCCTGCATCTCAGGAATAATATTCCTCTCGTCCCCGTGCGGTTTCAGGTCGTTCGGAGCACGTTTGCTCCGAATCGGACCGCCGCACGCCGTTTTGGTGTTTAACGGCGCCGGAAACGCGTACGGGGGTGCGGGGGGGCTGTACGGGGGGTGCGGGGGGGCTGTACGGGGGTGGCGGGGGTGCGGGGGGGCTGTACGGGGGTGCGGGGGGCTGTACGGGGGTGCGGGGGGGGCTGTACGGGGGTGCGGGGGGCTGTACGGGGGTGCGGGGGGGGGGGCTGTACGGGGGTGGCGGGGGGCAGTACGGGGGTTCGGGGGGTTGTACGGGGGTGCGGGGGGATGTACGGGGGTGTGGGGGGCTGTACGGGGGTGCGGGGGGGCTGTACGGGGGTGCGGGGGGCTGTACGGGGGTGCGCGGGTGGCTGTACGGGGGTGCGGGGGGCTGTACGGCGGTGCGGGGGGCTGTACGGGGGTGCGGGGGGGCTGTACGGGGGTGCGGGGGGGCTGTACGGGGGTGCGGGGGGCTGTACGGGGGTGCGCGGGTGGCTGTACGGGGGTGCGGGGGGCTGTACGGCGGTGCGGGGGGCTCTCCGGGGGTGCAAAGGTCATCCCATTGATTACAAAAGTGAAAAATAAAAGTGATAACATCTAATTAATACATATTTCTTTTATCGATACAATACAAAAATTTATAAAAAATATATTGGATAATACATAATCTATAATATCAGATTTATTGATCTGTTGGAATTAGTTCGACTTTTTCAAATGTAGAATCATTCAAGATTATCTGATCAAAAACTCAATATGTGTATAAAATATTTAAAAGACCACCATGGATGGTAATAATGCATTACTTAAATGAATAAATACAGTACATCAATGTCAACCCTACCAGTAAAAACAAAAAACATATCTCGTGAATATATGGTGCGTCACGCGTTGCCATCACTGTTACCTCCTTCTGGTGGACCAGGTGCCTACAACAAATAAACATTATAAATATTTTAATAACAAAAATAATTTAAATTAAATAAATAAATACAGTATATACCTGCGTCGTCTGATCCCCTGTACCATCAGCTCGACGCACATATTCCCGCAGTGCTCTTACCTCAGCTGTCAATTGCGCATTTGTCTCCTCGGAAGCGCGCAGCCGTGCCTCAAAATCTGACATCTGCTGTGTCATATGAGCAACAGCAGGACCGACAACCGCAGCGCGTGACACTACAGAACGAGGAATCCCTGCTCCATAGGTCAAACTATAGCCATGCCCGTCCCGACCAATAATGCGATGAAAGATCTCATCCCGTCGCATGGGAAGCTGTCGCTGGTCCTCTGGCAGATGTTCTAACTCAGCTTCAAATTGATCCTGTGAAATATTTAAATATATATAAATATATATATGTTAATATAAAGATTTATGTAATTATTGGTAAGTACAGACACTTACTATCAATGCTGCAACCTCTGGATCATTGCGATCACGAGTCCTTATCCACACCGACATTTTATCAGTTGCTGCACCTTGCCCTCGCAACTGTATATTAAAAGAATATAAACACAAAACCATATTAATTAATTAATTAAAAAGTGAATAATATATACCTCATGTCGGATTTGAGACACGTGACGAGTCCCGAGCCTGTGAGCTGGTCCCTGCAACGCTCGATTCTCCGAATGGCGTGTTGACACCTCCTACATTCAATTCATTCAAATTTCAAACAAATCACATATTCTTGAAAATATATATACAGCAAAAATAATTAATATACAAACCGCAACACCCTCAGTAGACCAATATGCAACCAAGTCACGCCACTGAGCCGGGAGGACACCTCTCGGGACTTTTTCCAAAATGTCAGGGGCACCCACATTTGGTACCCAGTGGTCCCTCTTCACTTTGCCTTTATAATCTTTCCACAGCTTACGGCATTTGCTCATACACACGGGCCGAAACTCTTCAGGGCATACTTTCAAATTTTGCTATAATGAAAATAATCAAACATATTAGTATTATTTATAAATAGAAAATAAAGTAAAATTATTTTCTTACCTGAACCTCCCTCCATAGACGATCTAATGTGTCCTGAGGGATAGAAGCCCAATCACGCGTGGTCAATGGAAATCGATGTGGGTCACGTATGATATGACCCAGCTGACGAATAAATGCCGGGGCATTCGGTCCCACGGGATGAAATACCTCATCAAATGAAACATCTATCGTCGTGTCGGAATTCCATGCTAATATGCCACGACCAGGGCCTCTCCTGCGAGAGGAAGAAGCAGCCGAGTCTGATCCTGTTGAAAACAATTTTATATATAAATTGACAAATGTTATATATATATATATATATGTTAATTACATAAATAATATAGATAATGACTGTCAAACATACCTCGACCCTGAGACGTAGATGCCTCAGATGGATGATGTGGATTTTCTGCCTCTTCCCCTGACATGTCTGCAATCATACAAAATATCAGTAATGAGTCCAAAGTGTTTAAAAGATAAATTGGATTGTTCTTAATAAATCAAACTTGTACAACTGTTAATCAAACAAAAAATGGATTGAATAATTAGTTGTGAATGAATTTTAAAAAATCAGAAAGTTAATCAACCTAAATATTTATGACTGAATTAACTTACAAAAGTGAGGATTAAAACTTATAAGGATTTATAAAATGATTAGATAATTTATGATATCCTAGGACATTCTACTGAATAGCGGGAAAACAATTATACCTTTCATTAAGCATGCAAATCGACCGTTTCTCCTTCAACAGCCGCTCTGACCCAATAAATATCTTCTTCACGTTGAACTACGGTATGTTGATCAAGTTGTTGGTAAACAAACGGAACAGTCTCGGGTTCATCTTCTTCAAATAAAAACACTCCTCGCCGAGACATTTTGACAACAACTTGCCAACTTGGATCCGAAGGCAAAGTAACGAAGAATACTTGTTCCGCTTGTGATGTCAAGATGAAAGGTTCATTCTCAACTCGTTCATTATTTCTGTATAACATGTAGTTAAAATTCACCAATGAAAACTGATATTGATCGACTTTACATCCACGCACTGGATCAACCCAATTACACTTTAACAATATGTACTTCAAACCGTGTGTGTATACAACTTCAATGATGTCTATCAATTGATCATAGTAATAACCAGAATCGACAAAGGGACAACCGATTCCACTGTTTTGTGTTGCTCGTTTGTCATCAACATCTTTAATGGGAAATCGAAAACCATTAGCATCAATAGCTTTATAACGACGAGCGGTTATAGATGGACCCTCAGCCAGTTGGATAAATACTTCAGGTAACGTGGGGTCCCCTAACTCCCTCAGCTTACGAACCTACATAATTTATAAAAATCAATACTGATATATGCAGAAAGAATTAGTTTAATACTTCACTCATAATGAAAATCAATTTATACATACATAATCCTTGAACCAATCATGAAATGCCGCATAATGAGATTGTTGAATTTGCAACTCAGTCGCACGATGCATCTCTTCTTTTATCTCATTAATGTGTTTCCTGCAAATGATTACGCGATGTTTAAAAGATCAACTTATGCAAAGAAAACATGTAAAAGTTATACAAGCACATTGATAAGATACTTACTGCATTAATGGTGCAACTGATGGAGTATTGAACAAGATATATCGATGTGCTTGTATCCACTCGATGTTGTCCATATCAAATGTGGTTCCTTCTCCAACTGGACCATCATGAATCCGAGAGGGCTTATCTAATTTTGTTTCAACATCCGTAAGATATTCTGCACAAAAGGTAGTACACTCGTCCATCAAATAACCATTGGCTATTGATGCCTCTGGACGAGCTCTGTTGCGTACAAATCTTTTCAATGTACTCAAATACCGTTCAATAGGATACATCCACCTGAATTGCACTGGACCAGCAGCCATTACTTCATCAGTTAGGTGCACTGTTAAGTGGACCATAACATCGAAAAATGAGGGGGGGAAAAGTTTCTCAAAGTGACAAAGCGTAAGTACAATTCGGTCCTGCAAACTTTTTAAATCACTCATTCGTTGATTTCTTAAACAAAGCTGTCTAAAAAAAATTACTCATCTCAATCAAGGGCTGAACAACATTGGGGGATAAACAATCACAAATTGCGATTGGAATCAACTGCTGAAGTAATATGTGATTGTCATGACTTTTCAACCCTTGCAATGTCTTGCTCGTCAGATTCACACACTTTGAAATATTAGAAGAGTAACCATCAGGCACCTTGACCATCTTCAAAATGGAAAGAAATGTCTCTTTCTCCTCTGTAGTCATCGAATACTGTGCAGCAGACATATATGCCTTGTTTCCCTCAGCTAACTGTAAATGCAATTGTTTCCTTAAACCCATTTCTTCCAAATCACGGCCGTGCATTAACATGATCCTTTGACTTTCCACTGACACCTAAAATGGTCCACAATATGTTATCACAAACATTTTTTTTCAATGTGCATGACATCCAAATTATGCCTCAACATGTTAGTTTTCCAATACGGAAGACTATAAAAAATACTTTTCTTTTTCCAATTGTGACTGCGCTGCCTACCCGCAGCACGAATATTACGTACTGGAGGAGCCACCCAAATCCTGAATTTCATATACCGTGCGGATGTTTTCTTCCTCAATCTGCGATAACATTTCGACTCCTGTCATGATCTTTGGTGCTGGGCTGAACTCTCTAGAACCATCAAATGCCACTCTGTCCTTTCTGAACCTGTGCTGGGGAGGGAGAAAACGCCTGTGACCCATGTATGCCCATTTTTTGGAATGTTTAAGCCATACAGATTTTTTACTTTTATTGCAACAAGGGCAAGCAAATTCCCCTTTCGTACTCCAGCCTGATAAATTTGCATAAGCTGGGAAGTCATTGATTGTCCACAATAAAGCTGCATGCAGTTTGAACATTTCATTCGTTTCGCAGTCATAAGTCATCACACACCATCGCCCCAAAATTCATTCAACTCATCAATCAATGGCTGAAGGTAAACATCAATCTTATCCCCCGGACTTTTAGGTCCATCAATAAGAGTGGAAAGTAATATAAATTGTTGCTTCATACAAAGCCACGGAGGAAGATTATATGGAACCAACACCACGGGCCATGTGCTATGAGTTGCACCAACCATAGACTTGAATGGATTGAAACCATCTGCTGCCAATCCCAATCGGACATTACGAACATCTTTAGCAAAGTCGGGATGTCTCTTATCAAAATCCTTCCATGCATGAGAGTCTGCCGGGTGGGTTAACATGTCACTTTCATGAACTCTTTCTGCATGCCATCTCATTAAATTAGAAACTTTAGATGACATAAAAAATCTTTTCAACCTCGGTTTAAGGGGAAAGTAACGCATTTGCTTTACGGCAATCGGTTTCCCCTGTATCGCAATCTGACTTTGATGAGTCTTATTTCCCCTGTTCTCTTTCCACCTGGAAGCGCCACAAACCGTACAGATATCCAAATGAGCAGTTTCATTTCTAAACAACATACAGTTGTTTGCACATGCATCTATAGTCTCATATGTAAAACCTAAGTTCTCTGTCAACTTACGAGCATAGTAATACGACTCAGGAATCTTAGCGTCGACAGGAAGAACTTTTTTCAATAAAACCAAAAGCATGTCGAATGATGTGTCTGACCAATTGTTCAAAGTCTTCAAATGCAACAACTCCACGATGAACGACAGTTTATTGTAAGAAGTACATCCAGGATATAATTCTGTTTTCGCATCATCAAGTACTTCATAAAACCTCCTCGAATCACGATCTGCACCAGAGCGAAGATTTATCTCACCGGTCTCAAGATTCTGGATGTCAATGCCTTCAGGATCAAACCCACGTACCATTTCAGTAAGCATTTCATGCATTGGATCAGTCATCCTTGCATCAACATCCATCTGAGCTGCATCTGTATTTTGACAACGAACATATTCTTCTCCATGACGAGTCCAACTCTTATAATTTTTCAGAAATCCATTAAAGAAAAGGTGCTCCCTCACAGTATCTCGTGTGAATTGATATCTGTTAGCACATTTTCTACATGGACAACTAATATAGTCACTTTCAAATCCTCTCGTGAAGTCAATAAACTGCATAATGCCATTGAAATATTCTCTAGACGTTCGATTTGGAAGATCAATCCAACTCTTATCCATAATAATATCTGTATAACAAACATTTACACAATACTTATTACATTTACATTTTTCAAATCAACTATATTCAAAATAAATATTAATCATTTGTTTATGAACCATTGATAAAATAATAATGTAACTGAAAGCTCATGTTACCTGATTGAGCTACAAACCTGAAAGGGAGGGGAGCCGAAGGCGGTGCTGCGAGGGAGAGGAGCAGCGAAGGGGAGCCGGAGCCAAAGGCGGTGCGACAAGGGAGGGGACGGGCGGCGGCGGCGGCGGGGAGCTGGAGGAGAGGAGGCGGTGAGGGGACGGGGGGACGGGCAGCGAGGGGGGGGGTGTCCGGGGTCGGGGGGGGGCTGTCCGAGGTGCGGGGAGGGGTGTCCGGGGTGTCGGGGGCCTGTCAGGGGTGCGGGCAGGGGTGTTCGGGGTGCGGGGGTGTCCGAGGTGCGGGGGAGGGGGGGCTGTCTGGGGTGCAGGGGGGCTGTCGGGGGTGCGGGGTGGGGTGTCCGGGGTGCGGGGGGCCTGTCCGGGGTGCGGGGGGGGCTGTCCGGGTTCGGAGGGGGGGTGTCCGAGTGCGGGGGGGGGGGGGCTGTCCGGGGTGCGGGGGGGCTGTCCGGGTTCGGAGGGGGGTGTCCGAGTGCAGGGGGGGGCTGTCCGGGGTGCGGGGAGGCGTCCGGGGGGCGGTCCGGAGTGCGCGGGGGGGTGCTGTCCGGGGTGCGGGGAGGCGTCCGGGGTGCGGAGGGCGGTCCGGAGTGCGCGGGGGGTGCTGTCCGGGGTGCGGGGAGGCGTCCGGGGTGCGGGGGGGCGGTCCGGAGTGCGCGGGGGGGTGCTGTCCGGGGTGCGGGGAGGCGTCCGGGGTGCGGGGGGCGGTCCGGAGTGCGCGCCGGGGGCTGTCCGGGGTGCGGGTGCCGTCCGGGGTGGGGGGGGAGGGCCGAGAGGCCGGAGGGCGGCGGCCGGAGGCCGGAGGGCGGCGGCCGGAGGCCCGAAGGCGGAGGGCGGCGGCCGGAGGCCGGAAGGCAGGCGGCGGGGGAGGGCGGGTGGCGGGGGAGGGCGGGCGGCGGGGGAGGGCGGGCGGAGGGGGAGGCCGGGAGGCGGGGGAGGCCGGGCGGCGGGGGAGGCCGGGAGGCGGGGGAGGCCGGGCGGCGGGGGAGGCCGGGCGGCGGGGGAGGCCGGGCGGCGGAGGAGGGGAGGGCGGCGCGAGGGAGGGCGGCGAGGGGTTAGGGCAGATCGAGAGGGCGCGGGGGGGGGGGCAGAAACCCCCCGAATATTTTTAGGGAGGTTAGCGACCGCCATTGGCGGTCGCTAAAGGTGGACTATAGCGACCGCCAATGGCGGTCGCCCGAGTCGGGGCCTCCACTGCCCCCTTTTCTAGTAGTGCATCAAGATATATCAAATTTTGCTGAGAAGTTATGTTTGCTTTGTTGAGTAGGGTGTTCGTTGATTTTGCTGTTGTGTTGTCGTCACTGTTATGCATGCCTGTTTTAGTTATGTTGTATGATCATTTTGGAATATATTTGCAACAATAAGAACTTGTGGGCTATCATTTGACCACTATTGCTGAAATTGCTCAAATGGTATACAGTTCGCCATGTGACTTAAAAATGGAACAATTTTCCGATGCCTCAGAAGTCAACATTTAGGGGTTGATAAATGAAAAATAAATTGTTGGGTTTTGAAAATAATTGATAGAGATTTTATTAACATTAAATGGGGGGTTTGAATTGGATATAGCCCAAAAAATACAAATAAAAAGCCAAGCAGTTTTTTCTCAATATTTTGAGTATTATTTGAGGTTATAATTGAAAAATTTTGTGATGAAAAACATTGTAGGTCCACAGAATGATATCAGATGCCTTTCTTACCAGAGTATCTTGATCAATGCTGCAAGAAGGTTTCATATTATGCACAAATGGAAAACTTAAATTTACATTTTAATTGTTCTGTTGTTTCAATTTACGGCCTTCAAAGATGAAAAGGGCTGGCGGGGAAATTTTTCATATGTTTGTGAGCGCAGAGTTTTTTTTTTTTCAATGTTATTTTAATTGATTCCATGGTTTGATCTGTTGCCAGGGTTGAAATGGAGGGCTCGTTTGGGGATCCCGACAGTCCCAAAGAATCTTGTCCTAAAAAAAGGTGCTCTATTGCTTTTTCTTCTTTAGATGATTGACATAACAAGGTCCATGAACGATGATAGTTCTGTAACTATTTTTTGTTGCAATTCATGTTTATATCATCTTTGAAGCTCATTAGGTCTCTCTAACTTTCTCATTCCTTCATATCTTTGCATGTTTCTGTTTTAGGATGAAGGGTGATTTGTGTGGGGCTTCCAGTTCGAAAGCATGCAGGGAGAAGCTTCGAAGAGACAGGCTTAATGACAAGTATTGTGAAGCCGTCCTCTTCTCGGACCTTTCCCCTTCCACCTGAAACTAAATTTGGCAACTGTGTCTAGGTTCTTGGAGTTGGGTTCTATCCTGGAGCCTGGAAGGCCTCCTAAAACTGATAAGGCTGCTATTTTAGTTGATGCGCTTAAAATGGTGACTCAGTTGCGGGGCGAAGCTCAGAAATTGAAGGACTCGAATTCAGATCTTCAGGAGAAGATCAGGGAGCTGAAGGTGAGATCTTTTGATACTGTACTTGTTGACAGGTATGGTGAAGCCCTGTTGTGGTTCCTGTATAGGTAGAGAAGAACGAGCTGCGTGACGAGAAGCAGCGGCTGAAGTTGGAGAAGGAGAAGCTGGAGCAGCAAGTGAAGGGCATGAACGCGCCGTCGAGCTTGATGCCACCGGCTGCCTTTCCCGCTGCTGCATTTGGTGCACAGGGCCAGCCTGGCGGCAACAAGTTCGTGCCTTTGGTGGGTTACCCGGGGATTGCGATGTGGCAGTTGATGCCACCGGCAGCAGTGGACACGTCACAGGATCATGTACTGCACCCCCCGGTGGCTTGAGAGGAGTGTTTGGGGGCATCTGAAAGGAGTTTGATGATAACTTCCGTGTACTGGTGCTGTTCTGCAACCTGTAAATGTCAATAATTTTTGCAGCTGACTCGAGCGTCATTTAATACGAGCCCCCCCTTCTGAGTTTTCCTTTTTCTAAGATAGGGATATTAATCTTTAAATATTTTAGATGTTATAAGTTTCATCACTATAGTTGCATGTTCATCATGGTCAAAAGTCTTTAATGTTACTTCTTGATGTCAGTACCTTGTATATTCTATTATGATCGAGTTTGAGGTTTTACTTATCTTGATTGCTATTTTTAAAACATCGTAATTCTTTTTAGTATATTGATACATTTCGTCCATATCATGAAAATATATGATGAAGTTTTATGTTGGGTGTTGCCTATACAACACAACCCTCTATCTGAGCTTAAGGCTGATGATGTACAATATAAAACCCACATAGGCGGGGGTTTAATGAAACATCTTGAACAAGAGGAGTGTAAATGAAAATGTTAAAGATGAACATATGAATATATTAAGATGGATAATATTAAAAATGAATGTGTTAAAAAGAAAATTGAAATGGTGAGAAAATTGGAATGGTGAGAAAATTGGAGTGGTTTAGATTGATTCTTTCGCGGATCACCGGTGACGGTTGACGCCGCGGCAGGATCACAACGAGCTGGCGCTCCATAAACAAATTCCTTAGCAAACCCTATACTCCCAGCAATCAGCATATTGGCCCGGGCCGATGCTTCTATTCTAACAACAATCTAGTTTTCTTAGGATTATGGTTTGACTATGTTGAAATGGAGAAGATTATCGAGACAAAAATGGTTTGACCATGTTTGAAAAAGATTAGGGGTGCACATGTTAATAGGGTCAACGGCAAATTTATTTATTAAAAGAAGTTGAGCTCTCGAATAACAATTATCTTTATTTTAAAAAGTTCACAAACTATTTTTTTTGCTAATCCATAACTAATTTTCCTAAGTAATGATTTTTGTGTTTGAAACGAGTTTGTTTTCCTTAATAATAATAATAATAATAATAATAATTATCAATTCAGAGCTATTTTTCTCATGAAATAACTTGAAAATTCATCCATCTTTTCTTTGGATGCAATTTCTCTATATGGATTAAAACAGGCACCCAACAAAGCCTTGTATTACACACATTTGAAACAACAAGAGTCTTCCATAGGAGGATTTTCTCACAACTTGTACATTAAAAGGGGTTATGGCAATCAAATGATGGTTTTAGTTTATGAAATAAATTTCTTCCTGGACTTGCATATTGTTGGAGTTGGTGCCCTCAAACCAACTAGCTTAACAATATACTTAAACATATGTCCTATGACCTAAATGACATCTTTATGACAACACACAATTGGTGTCCAACTATTAGATGTTTGATGCTCATAATCGGATGCGACTTCTTCTCACGAAGTTTGCACTTGGTGATGTGACAACCCAAACAATCCTAGAAATAAAACAATCTTATGATTTATACGCATCCATTTTATGATTTATAAGGATTCATAGTATTATAAATGTCTATATATTTTTTATTTTTCTGAAAAGGTTGATTTTTGAGTGTAGTGAAAAAACTGATTTTTGCAAAACAATCATTTTTTTCTTTAAATCAAGTAATTTAAGTCTCATTATGTTTTAGATTTGGTTTTAAAGTAACATACGATACATTTGATTAAACACAATCTAAATAATTCTATAGGAATCAATATTACATTTGATTTTGGTATAAGTTCATTTTTATACTTAAAATACATTTTTTTAAAAATCGTTTTTCGTTGCGTTTTGCGCACTTATATTAAAAGTAATTTCCGTCACTTAATTAAGGTAAAAAATAAACGACAAGGCCATGAAATCTTATCTTAATTCTTATTGGATGATGAGATTTTGACCATTATCACCTTAGCTCTGAAAATGGATAGTTCTTGAGCCACTTGACCATGAGTAAGACATTTATAATATTTGAAAGTTTAGAAAAATTACAAGTTTGCCACTCCCTTCACTTATAAAAGAGAACCCCCTCCTCACTTCCTCACACCTTTTGAGCACTCTAGTTTGGTCAAATCCTTTCCAAATCACTCCCCAACATCCCTCCCCACGTCCTAGTGGTCTGAATCTTCTCAAAAGACCAATCCTAGAAGGCTTAAGGTGAAAGCCAAAGAGACATATCTGAGGAGGAGAAGCTATAAGTCCAAAGTGACATATTTCAAGATTATTTCTTCTTCCACCTCCTTCAATTATGTTCAAACCACTATAACATAATTGTTGGAGTTGGTGGCCTAGAACCAACTATTTTGTACTTTATTCATTAAATAAACATCTTATCACATCTTGATTGTTCTTCTGCGTGACAATGCATGTGATAATGTACCAATGATAGTTGTTGCATTAAAGGGTCATAACGGATCTCTACTATGATGAGAACCCGGAAGTGTCATAACACTGTTCTTGAATATATGTTCTATGACCGGATGATGTTATTTGAGGGACACAAATAATACAAGCCATTAGGGGTGAGGACTCATAAAACTTTGAGGCACCTTCTCATGGTGTGCGCCCTTGGTAATATCCAGGAGGATATTATGAGAACGAGACCCGCCAGTAGGAAATCCACATTTCATAGTGTCATTGGATGTTCCTATTTGCGGACGTGTGCATTGACCCTTAGACTTTAAGATTATTATTAATGGGTATTACAACTCGCGCACTTAGATGTATTGATGAAAACTGTGATGACACACTATTCGCATCGAGGTAGGATACGTTGGGTGCATCACGAGTAATACCGTATTAATAGATAATGCGAGAAAGGATTTGTCCCTTCTGTTCCATAACAAAATTAGATATCTCAGGCCCTTTGATGGAATTGATATAGCCTAAGTAAATCCATGGCCATGGTAAGGAATGAGCAAGTTCAATTCCGGAAAGTCAAAGAAAGAATAATCGAACACATGGGTTGATGACACTAGCATGCAACCCACTTGATTAGAGATATCGAGACAAAGAGATTATATTACACGGTAAGCGTTCGTATGAGGTGACATGTCAATGTGGCGTCAACTTCTTTCTCTTGGGTGCCTTGACCCATTGCTAGACAGTAATCTTGGACTTTAGGCAAGTCCGCCTAATGCCAACGAGAAATAGACCTAGAGGGTCACACACTAAGTGTGTCCATGTATCTCAGTTAAATATTAATTTAATAAGTTAAATAAAGATTATTCCCGATTGTGGTTTAATAATTATTTAAAGATGTCTGATCGCATTAATTTCGACACTAGTTATTCGAGAGAATATATTGTGGGCGAAATAACATATTTATTAGCGAATAATGCAGTTACATTTATTTAAGAAATAAATAGCCATTACTCAACGTCTAATAAATGTGGTGGAGGAAATAAAGAAAAATGGAAAATAAAAGTACATGCCGTGTATATTAAATATACACGCCGTGTAGTTTTATGTAAAACGAGTACACGCCGTGTATTAATGATTACACGGCGTGTAGTTTTTCTAGTCGGGATTTTGAGGAAATAATATCATTTTATTAAATGATATTTATTATAATCAGTGTGGGCGCATATCAAGGAAATAATCATTCGACATGGGGGGTTTTCAATAAGAGTTAATGAAATAAATAAAATGCGTAACATGTTTATTTATTATCATAACTCTATAACCTCAAACCTGATTATAAATATCCTCACAACCCCAACACTTTTCCCCAATCGTTGTGCACAACAATTCTAGAGAGTTCTCTCAAGGCCGAAAGAACTCCTTCCTCCAAGAAATCTCTCAAGACCGAGAGAGATCCACCACCACCGGATCAAGGCGATCGAAGGCGGACATTGCAAGCAAAGGTTCTTCCGCACTAGCACCCGAAGATCCCTTCTGCGACGTCCAGAGATACGTGGAGCACGTGTGGATCACCTCTAGAGGAATCCTACACTTGGATTCTATGATGCAATGACGGATCACACCGGATCGTGACCGGAGACATCAACGAAGAAAGAATTCCATCAAGGTAATTCTTGTCAATTAATTAAATTAATTATAACAAACATATGATGATCCTATCTCTATGGTTCCAAGACTCCCTCTTTTGTTTTTCGTTCTTCGTTCTATTCCGAAGATCCGGCATTTTATATCGTGACAAATCTCGGATTGATTGTTGTTAACACTAAAATTAAAGTTGGGAACTCTCACCAACGCGCTTCCGCTGCACCCGGAACCTACAGGTGGTATCAGAGGGAGGTTATATCGTTGATTATAATTATTTAGTTTTTCGTTGGTGATTTACGCATTTAATAATTTAGTTATTTCAATTCAAGTTAATCGTTCTTTAAATCTGAATCTCGAGATCTGTTCCTCCTTTATTGTTTCTCATTCACCATACAGAAACGAACTTTTCTTTTAATTTTTGATTAAAATAAAATAGAGGATCTCATTTGGAGGAGCCAAACGTTCCTGGCCGTACAACACGAGAATACACGGCGTGTATTCAGAAGTACACGCCGTGTAGTCTAGGATCATGCATCGGACTGGTCCGCCAAATCAGGTCGTGTATTAATCCTATCTAAGTCATTTATGACACCGTGTGTTGACCAGGAACATGTGGCACATGGTTTCCGAATTACACGCCGTGTGGTCCAATGCACACAGTGTGTAGTCCCTTCGGGTTAGGGTTGGACCGTGTACCCCGTACATGGTTTTCCCGGCTGGAAACCGTGTATCACGGAAACTACACGGCGTGTGTCCCACTGAACACACCATGTACTTTGAAAAATTCCTAAGTACATCAACATGCCATGTCCCCGGGCGTGTACTTCGGATGGACGGTGAAGAAAAGTACACACCGTGTTGTCAGAACTACACGCCGTGTACTCACCCAAATTACGTAGATTTATTAAAATTTATTATTATATTATACAAACCCTTGAGATGTGTACCATAGTGTAGGCGTAAAGCTGAGGCACAACAAGTGATAGGTGTTATATATATATGTGTTTAATTTAACATCTACGTAATGAACGAGAATTCACCGGGTTGCCTCCAAGGTACAAGTTACGTACAAAGATAATTTTAAATGAATTTATTTGTTTAAAATTATTATGGATGAGAATCTCAAGGAAATTCAGAAAAGGGTTTAAGATAAAAGGATTTATTAATTAAATATAATTAATTGATTTGAGCATGATTTATCTTAAAACAAGAATGATTAAAGAATTGAATGCTAGTTTTATTTATGTGTAAATATCGTTGCATGTATGGATGATCATGAGCTAGACCAAGACATTTGTATGTGAATGGTTTCTTTAAATTATTTATTTAAATTAAATTTGTTGGCCTGCTAGCCTTCTCCTCATTAATATATAGGGCCTACACGCCCAAAGATTCTTTTATGTAAAAACCCCTTTTTACCCCTCAACTGCATGTGAGATAAATGCATATGTAATGGATGGAGCTCTCAAGCTAGTGGAGGCGGCTCAAGACAGGAGCCAAGGTGAAACCAATCCAAGGATATATAAAGGTGGACATGTGGAAAGCTGTAAACACGAACCTGAAAGGTTCAAGGTGTTTCTCCCCTAGGTCTTGGGTTAGTTTATCAACCGCTAGATAAACTAACCAATAGAACAAGATCATGATCATACCATTTATTTTATCTCTGTCAGTTGCATGGTTTATTTATTGTGGGTGTGTTGTCACGATCACACTATTAATGAATTAAACAAGCATGCAAGATGGAACTAAAATAAAGACTGACTTATGCGTAAATATTATCTTAGACATGGTTAATCACTTAAGTATATCCCACTTAATATTAACAAGTATGTAATAAAAGATAATAAAATGACAATTTACGTATAAGGATAAAATCCCTCAAAGAAATATTAAGTCGGTATAGCCTTCCATAATCTTGGTTAGAATCGAACTATAGTTCAAAGTGCTTGACCAACCCTAGTTGGAGTGCTTTCAATTATCGGAGAATTCTAATTCAAGGTTTTGGGTTGACTTGAATTGGTTCACATCAAGGGTTGACTACCACAACAGGACTTGGTGTGACCAAGAGGCAAAGGTTGAGGAAATCCAAAATAAAAGGATTTCAGGATTGGGGAGTCCACTCAGCGAATCAAGGAGCTGCGAGTTAATGCAGTTGGCATTTGAAATGCCTACCTAAAACCCTTCAAGTTTCTTGACCAACCCTAGTTGGGGTAATGCGAAGGGAAATATGGATCCTTGCCACTAGAATATTCAGACAACAAAATATTTCGAAGTCAATGGTGAGGGCTATTGGATTTCGATAAAATAGTGGGAGACTAATAAGTATTAATTTATTTATTTGTCTCAGTTTTTATAATAAAGTACTAAACCTTTTCTCATTTTAATTTTTAGAAACGGAAAGAAAAATGACTTCAAACATATTATTACGAACCATACTCGAGAAGGAAAACCTTCTCACCAGCACCAATTTCCAAGAGTGGCAGAGGCGTTTACGCGTCATCCTTCGCCACGAGAGGAAATTGCATGTGTTAGAAGAACCTATTCCATTTGCGCCTGGAAACGAGGCCAGTGATGAGGAACTATCTCTTTATATGAAACATATGGATGATGCCACATATTTCCAATGTTTCATGCTATTTTCCATGTCTAATGAGCTCTTGAAGCAACATGAAAAACATGGACGCGTATAGCATGATGTCTCACCTTAAGGATCTCTACCAAGAGAAGGCGAGACAAGAGAGATATGAGATCTCCAATGCTTTGTTTACAACTAAGCTTGGAGAGTCTGTGCCAGCTGGGCCTCATGTAGTCAAGCTTATTGGCTACATCGAATGCCTGGACATCTTAGGGATTAAATTCCCAGATGAGTTGCGTACAGATCTCATCCTATCATCACTGCCCAAGACCTTGTCAAGCTTTATTGTCAACTACAACATGAGAAACAATGAGAAGAGTCTATCAGAACTTCTGACCTTAATTCTCTAGGTAGATAAGGACATGGGGCGTGACAAACCCGTAGTCCTTATGGTGAATAGGAAAAGGAAGGACAAGGCAAAGGGGCCAAAGACTTATAAACGGTCTGAAGCCCCCGAGCGCCGTCCTTCCAAGAAGGGGAAGATCCAGAGGCAGGGAAAGGAATGGGAGGCGGTGTGTTTTTCATATGGCAAGCAAGGCCACTGAAAGAGGAACTGCACCCAGAAGTGTGGGGATGCTAAAGGTGCATTCATTATCGAGTGTAATCTTTCTATTTCTATACATTGGGTATCAGATACAGCTTGTGGGGCTCATATTTGTATTCAAATGCAGGAACCAAGTAGATTTAGAAAGATTTCCAGAGGAGAGGTGGATCTTCAAGCTACCAATGGCGCGAGGCTGGCTACATTGTCCATTGGAGATTACCACCTCTCATTGCCGACTGGGATGATTTTGGTTTTACATAACTATTATTATGTGCCTAGTGTTACCAAGAACATAATTTATGTATCTTGTTTGGATATGGATGGATTTATTTTCAAGTTTGGAAATAAGGGTTGTCTCTTTTATAAGAACAACGTATGTTATGGTATGGAACATTTAAATAATGGTTTGTATGTATTAAATTACAAAAACCAAGTGTTGGAAATAGATAATGAAACAAACTCACATGACTCATACATCACCCAGTTGTGGCATCACCGCCTCGTTCATGTAAACGAGAAGAGCTTGACAAAGCTCTGCCAAGATGGCTATTTAGACTCTATTGAGCTAAAACCACTTGGTAGATTTCACACTTGTTTACAAGGTAAAATGACCAAGCCGCCTTTCGGTGGACAAGGTGAAAGGTCCACAGAGCTTCTAGGATTGGTGCATACGGATGTGTGTGGACCATTTCTAGTAGAAGCTAGAGGTGGATATTCTTACTTCATTACTTTTACTGATGATTTGAGTAGATATGGCTATGTCTACTTAGAAGGTATAAGTCAGAAGCCTTAGATAAATTTAAGGAATTTAAGAATGAAGTAGAGAATCAGCTTGGTAAGAAGATAAAGAAACTTCGATCAGATCTAGGTGGAGAATATCTGAACCAAGAGTTCATCGATCTTCTACGGAAGTCTGGGATTCTATCTCAGATCACTCCTCCATATACACCACAGTGGAATGGTGTTAGTGAAAGGAGGAACCGTACCTTGTTGGACATGGTGAGGTCAATGATGAGTCATGCAGATCTTCCATTATCCTTTTGGGGATATTCATTACAAACTGCAGCATACACATTAAACCGAGTACCAACTAAAACAAAAAATGGAATTCCATCCGAGTTGTGGAATGGAAAGAAACCCATTTTGTCACACACACATGTATGGGGATGCGAGGAGTTTGTTAAGTCCTTCTCAGGAAACAAACTAGCACCCCATGGCACGAAGTGTATCTTTATAGGATATCCCAAGGAAATGAAAGGATATTACCTATATAACCCTTCAGACAAGAAAGTGTCTGTCTCCAGACAATCCGTCTTTATCGAGAGGGAGCGCATCCTCAAAAAGGATAGTGGGAGAAAGATTAACTTTGATGAAGTTGATGCTCAAGATAAACATGAGTTGGTACAGGAACAAGTTCTACAGGTCCCCGTGGAAGAGGTTCCAGAAACACAAGTACTGCGTAGGAGTTCAAGAGAGGTAAGGGAACCAGAGAGATTTGGTTTCCTAGTCACTAAGGATGGTGAATCATTATTGTTGGACAATGATAAACCTATCTCCTACAAGGAAGCAGTAGAAAGCTCAGAAGATGCAAGATGGCTAGAAGATATGAATTCTAAGATAGATTCCATGTATCAGAACCAAGTCTGGGTTCTGGTTGATGAGCCAGTTGATGTAAATCCTGTTGGATGCAAATGGGTATTCAAGAGAAAAATGGACATGGAAGGTCAAGTTAGCACCTATAAAGCAAGGATAGTGGATAAAGGATTCAGACAGCATCAAGGAATTGACTATGATGAAACCTTCTCGCCAGTTACCATGTTTAAATCCATAAGAATCATACTTGACATAACATCTTACCATGACTAAGATATTTGGAAAATGGATGTCAAAACAACATTCCTTAATGGGAACCTTTAGGAAGATGTTTATATGACACAACCAGAAGGGTTTGTGACACCAGTTGAAGCCAAACGGGTTTCCAAGTTGTAGAAATCCATTTATGGATTAAAGAAAGCATCCAGGTCATGGAACATTCAATTTGATGAAGCCATAAAGGAATTTGAGTTCATTAAGAATGAATGTGAGCCATGTGTTTATAAGCGGTTTAATGGGAATGCGATCGTTATCCTAGTAGTATATGTTGACGACATATTTCTTATTGGAAATGACGTACCAGTCTTACAGTCAGTTAAAGACTGGTTGAACAAGTGTTTCTACATGAAGGACTTGAGTGAATCAGCCTACATTCTAGGGATCAAGATCATTCGTGATAGGTCCAACAGGCTGCTTGGACTAAGTCAGCATACATACATTGACCAGATACTAAAGAAATTTAGTATGGAACAATCCAAGAGGGGATTGGTTCCAGTGTCACATGGCCTACATCTTTCTAAGAAAATGTGTCCTCAGACACAATAAGAGAAAGATAGAATGAGTAATATCCCATAAGCTTCGGCTATAGGATCCATCATGTATGCCATGTTATGTACCAGACTTTATGTTGCCTATGCACTGAGCATGGTAGGCAGATATCAAGCAGATCCAGGAGAACAACATTGTACTGCTGTTAAGACTATCCTTAAGTATCTGAGAAGAACTAAGGATTTGTTCTCGGTGTATGGAGGAGACGAGGAGCTTGTCATCAGAGGGTATGCTGATGCTGGTTTTCAGATAGATCAGAATGATCTGAAGTCGCAATCTGGGTATGTTTTCTGTCTCAATGGAGGAGCTGTGAGCTGGAAGAGTTCAAAGAAGCCAGTTGTCACTGATTCTACAGCGGAGTCCGAATATATAACGACTTCTAATGCAGCCAAGGAAGTCGTCTGTATTCATAACTTTGTCTAGGAGCTTGATGTGGTGCCTAAAAGTAAAGATCCCATTACATTGTATTGTGATAATACTGTAGTGGTGGCTCTTGTAAAAGAACCAAGGTCACATCAACAGACAAAGAACATACTCCGGAAGTATCTCCTCTTGAGGGATTTCTATCAAAGGGGTGAAGTTACAGTGAGCAGAGTGTCCATAGAAGAGAATGTGGCAGACCCCATGACTAAAGGCCTATCTCAGCAGAAGCATGAATATCATGTGAGAGCTAGCAGGTTAAAAGTTATTAGCAGTTGGCTCTAGTCCAAGTGGGAGTCTGTTGGAGTTGGTGGCCTAGAACCAACTACTTTGTAATTTATTCATTAAATAAACATCTTATCACATCTTGATTGTTCTTCTATGTGACAATTCATGTGATAATGTCCCAAGGATAGTTGTTGCATTAAAGGGTCGTAGTGAATCCCTACTATGATGAGAACCCAGAAGTGCCATAACACTGTTCTTGAATATATGTTCTATGGCCAGATGATTTTATTTGAGAGACACAAATAATACAGGCCATTAGGGGTGAGGACTCATAAAACTTTGAGCCACCTTCTCATGGTGTGCGCCCTTGGTAATATCCAGGAGGATATTATGAGAACGAGACCCACCAGTAGGAAATCCACATTTCATAGTGTCATTGGATGTTCCTATCTGCGGACATGTGTATTGGTCCTTAGACTTTAAGATTATTATTAATGGGTATTACAACTCGTGCACTTAGATGTATTGATGAAAACTGTGATGACACACTGTTCGCAGCGAGGTAGGATACGTTGGGTGCGTCACGAGTAATACCGCATTAATAGATAATGCGAGAAAGGATTTTTCCATTCTGTTCCATAACGAAAGTAGATATCTCAGGGCATTTGATGGAATTGATATAGCCTAAGTAAATCCATAGCCATGGTAAGGAATGGGAAAGTTCAATTTCGAAAAGTCAAAGAAAGAATAATCGAGCACATGGGTTGATGACACTAGCATGCAACCTGCTTGATTAGAGATATCGAGACAAAGGGATTATATTACACGGTAAGCATTCGTATGAGGTGACACGTCAATGCAGCGACAACTTCTTTCTCTTGGGTACCTTAACCCGTTGCTAGACAGTAATCTTGGACTTTAGGAAAGCCCGCCCAATGACAACAAGAAAGAGACCTAGAGGGTCACACACTAAATGTGTCCATGTATCTTAGTTAAATATTAATTTAAAAAGTTAAATAAAGATTATTCCCGACTGTGGTTTAATAATTATTTAAGGATTCCTGATCGCATTTATTTAGATACTAGTTATTAGAGAGAATATATTGTGGGTGAAATAATATATTTATTAGAGATTAATGAAGTAAAATTTATTTAAGAAATAAATATCCATTACTCAAGGTCTAATAAATATGGTGGATGAAATAAATAAAAATGGAAAATAAAAGTACACGCCGTGTATATTAAATATACACGCAATGTAGTTTTATGGAAAATGATTACACGCCGTGTATTAATGATTACACGTCATGCAGTTTTTCCTGTCGGAATTTTGAGGAAATAATATTGTTTAATTAAATGATATTTATTATAATCAGTGTGGGTTCATGTCAAGGAATTAATCATTCGACATGGGGGGTTTTCAATAAGAGTTAATGAAATAAATAAAATGCGTAACACGTTTATTTATTGTCATAACTCTATAACCTCAAACCCGATTATAAATATCCTCACAACCCCAACACGTTTTCCTAATCATTGTGCACAACAATTCTAGAGAGTTCTCTTAAAGCTGAAAGAACTCCTTCCTCCAAGAATTCTCTCAAGACCGAGAGAGATCCACCACCACCGGATCAAGGCGATCGAAGGAGGACATCACAAGCGAATGTTCTTCCACACTAGCACCCGAAGATCCCTTCGACAACGTCCAGAGATATGTGGAGCACATGTTGATCACTGCTAGAGAAATCCTACACTTGGATTCTATGACGCAACGATGGATCACACCAGATTGTGACTGGAGACATCAACGAAGAAAGAATTCCATCAAGGTAATTCTTATCAATTAATTAAATTAATTATAACCAACATATGATGATCCTATCTCTATGGTTCGGGACTCCCTCTTTTGTTTTTCATTTTTTGTTCTATTCTGAAGATCCAACGTTTTATATCGTGAAGGATCTCGGATTGATCGTTGTTAACGCTAAAATTAAAGTTGGGTACTCTCACCAACGCACTTCCGCTGTGCCCGGAACCTAGAATAATGACATTAGTATCTTCAATATAATGAAATATTATTATGTTGAGGACATTATATTGGAAAAGCAACTCTTTTTTATCTCTTTTCCAACCTTTGGTAAATGAAAACATCAATGTACGTACGTTTGGATTACCACTTCTCTACGAAATGTTGTGTTTTTTTTCCATCACCACCACACATAAATGGTTATAAAGATGAAATTAATGAATATATAAGATTTTTATGACATTATTATGAATCTATAAAGATAAGATATTACCAACCTTACCCTTTCCTTTCATTGGAAATTGATATCGTCGCTCACACGTACATGTGAAATACCACCTCTATGAAGCGATGTGATTCATTTTTCAACTTCACATTACAAGGTTGGTCATAAAGATTTAATTAATGAATAAATATGACATTTATAACATATTTTTTATTATGGAAAATTGAAATATTATCTACTTTATTTCTTTTCCACCCGTTAGAAAAATTAAAACATAATTCATGCATTCATATGATCTCCATACATGGTTTGTTTTAAAAGTATTTAATATATAAATAAAATAAAAGTGATAATAATAATGAAATGAACATGAAATTTTTTATTAATCAATTATAAAGATAATATAATTTTACTACTTATGGTAAGATGTTTTAAAGTATTCCTTTTATATACCAAAGATTGTTAAAATTCATTTTGAATAAATTTTGGATTTCTTTTTAAAGGTTTGAAAAAGAATATTTTAAACATTTACCGTATGGGTCATTTTGATGTTTTTTTTACCCAAGTGAAAAAAGAATGTTTTTTAACATATATGGATTGACCGATTTTTCTCACCGTCATGGCCATTATTCTTTATCAAGCTTCCTCTAAAAGTTTCCATGATTATTTTTAATTAAAGTATTTCTCTCAAGGAAACATTTTTTTTATCATCTCTAGGAGATAATTGAAAGTGTTTTTCTTGTGGGATTGAATTCCAATTCAAATGGGTTTTATGATTAAAGTGCAATCTATATGTGTTTTATTCATGCTATGGTTCTTTTACATTTTATATTAATAATGAGTGAGCGTTATATAACTCCGATGACACGTGAGCTCTATATATCTTTCCAATACATTGGGTAAAGTGATGAATTTTACTGGTGATAAATTACTCCTAAGTGATATGATAGTTATTCGATTAGGTGATTCCATTGTAAGGGTTTTTGTGAGGGTGAATGTAAGGATAATTTTCCAAGGTACCTACATAATATGATTGAAATGATCTATAAGGGAAATATTTTTATTTTAAAAGGTAAGAAAACAAGATTACGTTTTTAAGGAAAGTTCATGACTTGTTTTTAAAATAAAGGTGAAAGGATTATTTTTCAAGGAAAGGTATTCATGAGTTTTCATGGTTTCCAAGAAACCCTTATGATTATGATTTTTTCCTTTATGATTTCATATGAAATGTTTCATGAAAGATATTAATCAATTAATTTGTTTTCATATAAAATTAAACAAATATTTGAGTTCAAATGTTTATTGCGAAAAAGGAAAATTTTCTTAGGGATTTTTCAGGTTTACAAATGAAAAAATGAGTTTATTTTATTTTATGCACCTTAGAAATATTTTTTTATCATCCCAAATTTTTAAATATTTTTTTTATAGGGATTAAATATGAGTAGAAAACTTAAAAAATTTAGAGTTCCAGATATGAGAGTTACCTTGAACGAGGAAAATGTGTCTTTATAAAGAACTTGTTTTGTGTGAAAATGGAAACTGTGTATAAATGTACACTTTTTAATGTATTTTTTACCTAATTCTCTAAAAAATTATACTGAAAAGATCCTGGAAATGTAAGTAGGTGCAACCCTTGTTATAAATCATGTATTTATGGGTTGAATAACGTACGAGTTGTTATAATTGACATCAGAGAGAATGTTTAAATAACATTAAAGGCCAGGGTGATGTTAAAAGAAACTTTAACGAGATTCTAATATATGGTTATTTTATCATGAGATAGATTTTAAAGATTTACATGTTTCTTAATCTAATACTTGTCTGTTCAGAATGGTTTTCCATAGAGGAAACAAGGCAGCAGTTATAGAAAGGCATACGAAGGATAATATCCTTTCGAACCAGCAACCTGGAATGGTTGGAATTGAAACAGAGCAGTTTATAGTTGTGTTAACTTAGTTGATGTAGACTATCAGTGGATAAACTAATGAAAGAGAGAATCCAAATTCTTAGTATAAGAACATGTTTATAGTAGATAATTTCAAGAAATATTACTCTCTGAATTTTGGTGGATCCTCAAATCCGGTGAAATATAAAGGGTAGATTAATGATTTAGAGAAGATGTTTGCAGTTATAGGATGTTAATAACATCATAAGGTAACCCTTTATATTTATCATTTTTAAGGTGGAGCTGATAAATGGTGGTATTTTATTAAGAACACTAAGAAAAAGGAAGAAATGGATGTAATGGAATGGAAGATATGTAGAGATCTCTTCCATGAAAAATATTTTCCTTAATTAATTCAACTTATAATGGAAAGATAATTCCTAGAGTTGATGAAAAAGGAGGACTCATTTGCCACCAATGAAGCTAATTTTACTATATTGGCTAGGCATGCACTAAATTTCATTCTAGACCAGTAAAATTAATTGATTTTACTCAGGATTGAATCCATTTTTATGAAGGTATTTGGTTACTCATGAGTTTATAAATTATGAGGAAATTGTGCAGTGTGCTGAGAAAGTCTATATGATATCCCATAACCATACATGCATGAAAAATTCCCCAAATAATTTGAGCCTTTTAATTTGTGGATGGGCCAAATTTTGAACCGAGATTCAGAATTGAATTATGAAGGTTGGAACCCCTAAAAGGGGGTATTTTAGACATGGAATGGAGGTTGAGTGGTGGTAGATAGCAGAAAAAGGGTTATGGAAAGAATTTTGGCTAGCCAAGATGTAGTCAGTAGCCACTAGCTAGCCGGTGAGGCTAACAATGGATGGGTGACCATTGAAGGTGCCAACGGCTAGCCATGGCTCTGTACCAGCTAGTCAGTGGGATTAAATAGGGGAAAATTACATTTTTTACCCTAATTATTTTGAGGGGGAAGCCCCACCTTCCTCTCATTTGTGTACATGACTAGGGGCTAGTCACCAACCCCCTCTCCTCCCATCACCTCCTTCTTTTTGGGATGTTCTTGTTTGAAATTCAATGACGTTTGAGGTGAGAATATACTTCCTCCTTCCTTTTTCATATTGTTTTTGTTTTAATTTTCACTTATTTAGTTTAGGGATTTATGGAAATATCACTAGAGAATGGTGAAATCTACCATTTTTGATGGAGATTTTGTTCTCCCTAACAAGGGGATATCCCGAGACATTGTTTTCCTATTTTATTTCATTGGTTTGATGATAGTACTTTGCGCTGACATTTTATTTATGGTTTTTTTCCAAAAAAAATATAATAAATTAATTGTTTTAATGAATACGTTGGTTAGGTATTTATCCTGGGCTAGTGCTGGGATTTCGTTGCGAGCTTCCCACAAATGATTGGTTATAGTTCTGGTGATATGGGATCACTGGTGAGTCTCTCAATGAATATTCCTATTTAGAATTAAATTAGTAAATAAATTATAAATTTTATAATTAATTAATTGTTGACGTCGGGTGGGAGATATGTGCCCAAAATTTTAGGCGAGGACCAGTTGAGAACAAACGACCTTGTGAGAGGCTTGTCAGTAGCTACCAACCTATGGATTTAAAAGGGGAAATCATTTTGTTTGAGGTGGGAGGTCCCTGTACTCATCCTTATGGTTTATGCATTGGATTATATGCATGTGAAAAGAAGTCTTACCACCTTAGGTGATCGACATTGAATTGAATAAATTGTAAATTGAGTAGATAAAATTGATTATTTAGTTAACAATTAAACTATGGGTTTAATTAAATTAATATGCCTATATGTGGACTGCACAAGGTGTACATGGCTACTGTGGACCCTGGGACTCTGAATAGATTCCTGACCACTAAATACTGAGAGGAGGAGTAATTAAGAGGTTACTTATGATACCTGAATCCCTTGAGGGGTGTTAGATGATTAAACTAAATAAATCAGAGGGTATGGACCTTATTTAGGTTCCCTTATAAAACTCCCTATAGTGGTTCTTAGTGACTCAGAGTGAGTGGCCTAATGATTATACATGTTGGCCCTTGGAATATGATTTCCCTGAGTGTTTTTCCTCAAACCTCATGCGATTTTGATGGGAAGGGACCCCAAGCAGGGTGCCCTTTCCTTGTATTGACCATAGGAACCCCAATGGGGTTCCCTACTATGTGTTGACTAGGATGACCCCAAGTAGGGCTCCTCACCCTTGACATTACCAAGGGGACCCCGGTAGGTTCCCCTATGATAGAACAACCCTAAGAGGGTGCATATGGCCATGGGTAGAGATGGTTGCGGGTGTCACCCTAGAATCCAAACCAACATGTGAGTATGATGAGGATGAGATGATAGTGATGATCATGGGAATTTGGATATCCCTTTTAGTATGTTAATTTTGATTTATGTTTATTCTTGATGATTTATGATTGCCTAGGATGACTGATAATCAAATGATGGTCCTGACACTATTGTAATTACCCCGGACGCCTGAGAATCACCCATTGAGATGGATGAGACACTAGGATTCCTAGAGTGTATGGGATCTAGTGTCACAGTATATTGGGAGTATGTGCATAGTTTAAATAACATTTAATGTATATGGTTGATGTAGTTGTTGATTCCTAGAGGTGGTTCCTAGGATTCAGTATTGGAGGTGGTGATGACATGCATATAGGAATTTCTGTGATGCTCGGGATTCCTCTAATATAGCAAGACCATTGAGAGTGCTCAGGGTGCACGAGATTCGAATGATGATACCATTAGACCATTGTAAATTCTGTGGACCTCTAATATTCAAATGGAATTTTGAGGTGTCGGGTGGGCATATATCCCTAAGCAAAAATGTTGGAAATCTCGAGGGTGACTATTGGATCCCCTAGATTGATACCTAAGATACCCCCTGTGATTAGGTGTATGCAACAAATATGGTTTATCTAAGGATTCATGTGATATTGGATTCCCATGTGACTGATTGTGAGATCTAAGAGGGTATTCCATTTGATTACCCGAGTTTCCTAGGAATCAGTCACACTTGGATGTATAAAATTGACTAGGGTATCCCCCTCCCAGGAATCAGATGTCGACTTCACATTGAAAATTCCCAGGTACCACCATGGGGTTCAACCTTTGGTCTTGAGGATAAGGTATGCCTAATCGCGCCACATGATTCTCTACTCATCATGGTGGATGCATGAGCATGAGATATCCAAGGTGTGGAAAGAGGTCACTTTGAGGTGATTCTCATGATCATAGACACTCCGATGTTGGTCGAAATAGGTATTTTTGATCAAGGTTACAAACCCAAGGATCGTTGATGGTTTATTTATTTATTTTCACTCATTTATTTATTTTTATTGATTAAATCACATACAAATGCACATATCATTTCATTTCTTATTATATATAAGACCACATTGGTGGTGACCTACTGATTTATGTACTCACACCTTTCTCGGGACTCCATTGCACTTGGGTACCCGAGAAAATATTACATGGTTATTTTAGGAACAATTTGGGCTGAGGCATGATATTTCATGATCGAACTAGAGCAGCTTGGATGGGATTTGAATAATGGGATGAGGTGAGGCTTAAGGATTGTAGTGGATCCTCCAACATTTTTTATTTAGGTATTAATTTATTTTCTTTTGTTTATTCTATGTATATGATCAACCTAGTGGGAGATCAGTCATATATGCATGTATGTTAGTATTTCATTTTTTATTGAATATTTTTGCTAACTTATTATTATCTGTGCACTCAGATGTTTATGGTTATTCTATGATATTTTATTATTTATTTTATTATTTCATACTCTGATATAGGGGTTATAGTCTCCCCACTATACCTTCTTATACTCCTACTACTAGTCAGTAGCCTCTAGCATATGGGTAGGTGCATCTGAGGTCACATGGCGGTCTGATCCGATTACTATTCAGAGTAATCTTGGTCGGGGTGTTACAAAATGGAGTCAAAGGATTATTTTTTATTTTGTCTTACTATTTAGAATATGGTATCCAAGATATTGGAATGTGTCAAAAACTGTGATGGATATCAGTTTAGTTCGTCATGAACATTTTTTATGATAGGAAATCCCAGTTATCAGGGGTGGGATTGATGTTCTTAGTATGTGATGTTATTGTAACACCTTGATATTTTAAAAGAAAAACATTGATTTTGATAGTGTTCATGAAACTAAACACCAAAATTAGAAGAAAACATAACACCCAAGACTTTAAAAAATATTTCTTTTTAAATAAATTTAATCTCTTTAATGGCTAACAGAACGCGCAACCCTGAGTTGAAATGAACCATAATATAGTATACCGTGATAACCTAGCCATTAATTTGGAAGGTATTAATAGTTCTAACTAAATTATAAAAAATATGATTATTAATTGATTAGAAATAAAATAAGAATCATTTAAAAGAAAAAGAAGTGTTTTCTGAAAAATTGTATTTTTTCTAAAAGGCGGTTTAGTTGTGCTTTGCACACATAATTTAAAATTATTTTTTACCAAATTTATAATATTTATTTGAAAAAATAAAATTTATTTTTGAAATAATAATATTAAAATAATATTAGGATGATTTTTTTGTATTTTTCTAAAATGTTTCATTTTCAATGAATAGTGAAAAATACTGAATTTTAATTGAAAACTGCATTTTTGTTTAAATTATTTAAAAAGTTTAATTATATTTTAAATTGGTTTTAAAGTAAAATTAGTAAAATTATATATCTATTAATAAAATTTAGGTTATTTTAATCATTTTAATATTTAATTTTGAAATAAAAACTTTATAATCCTTTGAACATTTTCTATTTGAAAGCCTGCTTTCTCATCACGTACGTGGGAATAATTTTAAATTAAATTTTCCACCTATGTGAATTGAATTTGAAAAAAATAGATTCCATATTTGGAATCATAATTATTTATATTTTATAATAATTTCAACTTAAATTTTGACCAAAATAAATAGTGAAAACAATAAAAATTAATTACCGTGATTAAGGTAAAAATGGATTTACTGAGGGGTTAAACTAAAAAGTTAAGAGTTAAATGGACCTAAAAACTTGTATAAAATATACTGTATGGACATATTTATACCTTATAATTTATAATTATTTATAATACTCCATTTTTTACCCTTATGGCATATGAAAAATATGGGTACACCTTTTGTTTTCCAAAAATTACAAGTGTGCCACTCACCTCAATTATAAGGACCACCCACTCTCCACTCTCCTTAACACCATAAAAACATTTTGGTTCATACAATAAATACCAAAATCACTTAAAAAATTACATAACTTCATCCTAGAAGCCTTATTTTTGGAAGAGATCCAACCTTGGAAGGCTTTGGTGCAAACCTAAAGAGGTTACCAGAAGAAGAGGCATCATTCTTCAACGAGAATTTTTATTTTATTTCTTCCTCCACCTCATTCAATTATTATTAAACCTTTATAATATAATAACATAAACATATTAAATATAATTATATATTATTATAATAATGTAATTACCTAAAACCATCCTCACTTCCATCAAATGGGTTACAAAATCATCATTCGTGTGTACGTCGGACTATCACCTCACGAACCGATGTCATTCATTTTTCCATTACCACCTCTCACGGTTGGGTATAATGATTTATCTAAAGTATATATATTATATTTATAATATAATTATACCTTTTAATTCATTATATCATATATACCTTTTTTACTTTCCATTTTTTAGGGGATACGATAACACCACTCGTTGGTACAACGGACTACCGCCTCATGAAGCGATGTGATTCGTTTTTCACTAACACTTCACATGAAAGGTAATAAAGACAATATTAATGAATATATATGGTATAAATGATATAATTATTATATTAATAACATATTTATAATTCTAAAAATATAATATATCATTTATTTTTTTTACACTGAAAAAGGATAACATTGTTCGTGTACGTGTGGACTACCACCTTCACAAAGTGATGTTAATCTCTTTCATCACAAAACCACATGGATGATATATATAAGTATATTTAAATAAATAATATGGTATATATGATATTATTATCATTCTATAAAGATAAAAAATTACTTAACTTCTTTCCATAATGATCATTGAAAAATGGAAGCGTTACTCATGCATATACACGACCTACCGTCTCCATGATTGTAACATAGTTCATTTTTCATATTCATATTTCATGTTTGGTTTTAAAATTATAATTTATATATAAATATTATAATAATTTCACGATTATTATTCTGGATATTTTTAAATAGTGACCTATTTGACCATAGTCAACCCATCGAAGTCATTTTTGACACATAAGCTAAATATCATCAAAACATATGATGTAAACTTAATTGATTAAGTAATCATATATAACATGGTAATAATTGAAATAAAATTAATAATAATATTGAAAAGGTTTCTTAATAAATTAAATAATTAACATGAGTTTATTATTCCAGAAGATAAAGATTATATGTGATGAGTCAAACTTAAGGTAAGAGCTTCTCATATCACTTTTACTTCCATGAGATATACACCATATTCACCACTTATTTATTTTATGTGGTGTATATACTACCCATTTTGTATGTTTTATCATGAATTAATTTATCTTCATGGTACTTAAAATTTTATTTAAAATTGTTTCTTTCATGGGGCTTATGATTCAAAAGTTACCAAAGTGGTAAGAGTTTATTTCAAAATCTCATCATTATTCGGGATAGTTTTTGTTTAAGTATCCCTTGGGGGGAATTACATGATATTTATATTTTAAAATCAATATATATTTTTTATCCTTTGGCTATTCATGATTTTTTTTAATTAATAGTACAATTTCCCTCTCTTTGGTGCTTAAAATTATTAAGAAAATATTTTTAAGATAATTTTACTTTATTTATATCTTTAGTAGAAAATCCATTTTATTCCAAAACCATGTTTTCTAAAAATGTTTTCAATTTTTTTTATAATTATTAAAATTATTTTAAATACATTTCTACCCATGTTTTATCTAAAAAAACAGTTTGAAAGGAATCTTCATGTTGTTTTCTAAACGAGGCACTTTTATAACTTTTTTAAAGTGAAAAAGGAATGTTATTTTTAACTTATATAGAATATATGAAATTACCTACCATCATGAACATAATTTATTTGAATTTAAAGTTTATAAGGTTATTTTTAAAGAAATTTTTTCCTAATATTCTAGAAATTCTTAGTTTTAAAAGTGATTTTTAAAGAAAAGGATTTTGATAATATTTTATGAATTTTATAGTTTTAAAATAAAAAGGGTGATTTTAAAAGAAAGGTTATTTTCATCAAAAAATGTTACAATTGATCTTTAAAAATAATTTTCTATCTAAGAATACATTCTTTGACGTTACTTATGTTTTAATGGGGATATAATCCAATGATACCATCCTTATTATCTCTCCAGATGGTTTATGATCATTTTGGATAGGGATGTACTATATTGATACTATTAATTTTACTCTAGATGGTTAATGATTATGTTTATTGATTGGGGAAAATATTTACATTACATATGCTAGTTTAAATATGAATGTTTGTGTTGATTATGTTTCACCCCTTTCATATGAGGAATACCTTGGACTTTGTAAACTGATGGGTAGATCCCTCTATAGCCCCTCAATGCATTAGTAGGTCTTATGAGACAAACTAGATATGGTTTTGGACACGAAATTACCCATATATATATATATATATATATGTCTTGGAACAATCCTTAAAGATATTATATGTCTTATCACATGACTCGATGGTGTTATATCTATTAGCACAAGCCTTGATGATATGTTTTAGATGTCCATCATTATGAATTCCATCATTATGAATCCAGTTATTGATTTTCCATGTGATTATTTGATTAGTTAGAATATACATGGTAAAGTTTCAAGCTCATGTGATTATTTATATGACATTATTTGATCATTTTTTACTCTTACCATATTATGCTCAAGTTATTGATTAATTGACACGTGTTTCATGTATTTAACTTTCCATATTGATTATGCCTTATTTTTCCATAGCATCTTCTGTATGTTTACCCTTAATGAGAATTTGAGATCACCCATTTATTATGTTTTATTTTCCCCAAGACACTGACAAGTATTTTGTGATTGATATGCAGGGATAATCTAAGGGGAATAATGACCCTCTCAAAGAAAGTTCTTTTTTTTAAAATTTAATATATATTTAAAGTATTTATCTAGTTCAAAAATACTAATAAACTATTCGGTACTTTAGGATGTGATTCCTTATATCTTATTCCAATGTAATAAAGTAGACATCAACTCTGGGCTACCAGGGTTGGGTCGCTACAGTTGGTATCAAAGGAGGTTTAATAGATTCATTGGGAACTATATTTAGGTTAATATAGATTTATAAACTTAACCCTATAATACTTTGAGTATAAGTATATTATAACATCCTAATGTTTTTTAATGAAGTTATTATGTGATTTTTCTTAGAAAATACATCCCTGTATGGATATTACAATTGGACGTGGTTTTGAAAAAAATGCACCTAGGGGTTAATAACTATGAAAAGGGCACATTAGGCTTGACCTGATCGTCACATGGTACATGACAATGGGTCTTATTGTACACCTAGTTTGATAATCCCAGGGGATATTCTTAGGATAATTAACATTTTCTTTACAAACCATTATTATGGATTTTAAAATAAATATATCCTCAAATAAACCATTTTTATGATTATGAGATTAGATATACATAAAATTTTTAATTTATATAAAGTGTTTCACTAGTTTTGGGATTATATATTATGTTTCATAATGTTATGATCTAATATAGTGTATAAAATTGTTTAGAAATGGTTCCTAATGGAAGGAATGAGAATTGTATTAATGCACACACTCCATATAGGTATTTATATCTTGGTAAAGATAATGAAACTGGAGCTGAAGCTATAGTTGGGACAAATAAAATTATAACCATATTGGAGAAGATGACTTAAGTTATGAGTAATAACCCTTCCTTTATGGATCATACTCCTGATCCACCACATGATGTAACAATTTTATACCACCTAATTCATTAGAAACCTATATTATTCAATGATACTAAAAATCAATTTTTAGCCGAGCAATGGATTAGTTCCTTAGAGAAGATATTTCTCACTCTGAGAAGTAGTGAAAGAAAGAAAGTTTCCATGACAATTTATCATATCTTAGGATATTAGGATCAATGGTAGTCATTGATTAAAAACACTAAGGATGAGGAGAAAATAACAAGCATGGAGTGGAAGGATTTCAAGGTAATATTCTTAGAAAAATATTTTCCTCATGAGAAACAAGTAGATATGGAAAGTCAGTTCATGAGTTTAAAACAAAAAGAAGAGTAAAATGTTTCCAAGTATGAATACAACTTTATAAGATTAAAAAGGCATGTTGTGGACTATGTACGTAATCCAAAGAGAAAGATTGAATATTTTTTTTATGGGCTTAAGCCAATCCTCTGAAGGGAACTAGTCTCCCAAAAATTCTCATCATATGATGACATAGTATCATGTGCTATCAAGACAGAGAAATAATTATATAAGTTTTATGGTTTTAAGGGAATCAAGATAAGAAGAGGATGAAAGAGAAAAAAATGGATAAAGGTAATAATAAAAAGAAGGATATTCCAACATGTGATACTTATGGAATGAAACACTTTTGTACATTCTTAAAAGGAAAATAAGTTTTCTTATAGTGTGAAGAAAAATGCCACCATGATCATGATTATAAGTCTAAGAATGAATCTACCAATATGAAATTATTCCACTATAAGGAGATAAGGAACTACACAAATGAATTCCCTAAGAGTCAAGGAAAAATACCTTAAAAGGAGCTAAGGGGTCAAGGTAAAGCCTATTCTATTACTACATAAAAAGTGGAATGATTACTGTGCTTGTGTACTTGAATCCAATAAATATGTTGTAAAATTTTTTTATTAATGAAATTATCAAAACGTATAAGGATTGCACTACAATATTTTTTCATCAAGGATTTTATAGTGTATGTTGAACAGTATTGATGACCAAGAAAAATTATTCAGTGGCAATTTGAACTTCATGGAAAACACATGATTGAGGTAAATATAACCCTTAATATATTCCTAATGTTGATATATTGATGTTGGGATAAATATATGATTTATATGGATAAAGTAAATTGGATAGTACTAAATACCATAGAAATGATTAATGACAAGTTCATTTTGGAAATTTAGTGACCTCCTTTCTAAAGTTATAGATCTTAATCTTTTGGAAGATCCATAAGGTTAAACATTTATGAAATGGTTTAATTTGAAATTTGGAAAAGTATTTAGAGATTAATGTATTACTTCACTATATGGAGATTCATTCATATTGGATGTAATGTCCTGGGTTTTTGGAACATGTTAAATCCTCACCCTTTTTGATTTTTTTTGGAAATAGGGGGTATACCAATTTCTTTTTCGATAATCAAAAACTAATTTTGAGTTTTCCATAAAACCTATATCTTTTATTTGGATTGTTTTAGAGGATTTTCAAGCGTCTCGGGTGTTTAGATGGGTTTCAGGTGCGTCAGAGGCTCGAAGGCCCTATTTTGGGAAGTTGCAGGTCAAGGCGCATGGTTTGGGTAAACCATGTGGCCTATCCCAGCAAACTGTGCAACCCAATTTTGTACTGCCACATGGTTTGGAAAACTGTGTGGATTGGTGTGCATGGATATGGGTGAAGATCTATAGTTTTTTATAGGGATTTCACACGGCTTGCACATAATTCAGGCAAAGCATACGCAAGCCGCATGGGTAGTACCACTTAGGCAGTAACTCAACACTGTAGCACGCACAGTTTGGAAAATTGTGTGAGCTAACCGTGTGGCCTCTTTGAAGGGGGAAATTATGAAACTAACCACCCCTCTATTTCTTTGTTTTCTCTTTATTTTCTCCCCTCTTGGTTATGTACAGTAGCAGGGAGCTCGCCCCTTTCCTCCTCTCCTAGTGTGTGATCCCCCTCCTTCATTCGATCTCCGTTTCATCTGATGTCGGGTGTGGTGGAACCATATTAATAAGGCTCTCCCCACCCATGTCTCTTATCTTCTTTTCTCTCACCTCATAGACCACTAAATCCATATGAGTAGTTTTGCCCTATTTTCAGGGAATTTGAGGAAAATGTTGATTTCTTCCAAACCATTAGGAGTTATATGCTAAAACCATATGTACCTACATATACAAATCCAAGGTAGGTGGTTCATACCTTTCTTCATGTTTTCACGGTCTATTCGGGGGTGCATATTTTAGCACACCATTGGGTAGATAATAAAAACCCTAATAAAATTGAATGATTGATGTTAAATTAACTATATGAACTTATAGGATAACATTGGGCATGATAAAACCTTATTCACTCGTTCGAGGATGGGTTAGAGTCCATAAACCACTTGGGTAGTTAGGACGAGGTGTACGTTTCTTTAATTGAATCGAATTGTTTATTTAAATTGAATTGATTTTGAAATATATGATTTTTTTGTGATGTATTGTTGAGATATATGGGATTATGATGGGATTGGCATGAGGTTTTAAATGGAGACCATTTGAAAGTGAGGTAATGTGATCATCAGGATTGGGCCAGGCCTAGTTTACTTGGGTGATGTGATCACTGGTTGGGTGATATGGTTTTCAGTTTAGGAGGTAATCATGTAAGGTTGAGGGAATGGCCCATGATATTGGATGGAATGACCATCAGATTTGAGAGACATGGTCACAGGGGAATGAGGTGCCGGACTTGGTGTCGATTAGATCTTATTTGGTGTTTTTTTCTCACTTGTGATTGACCAAAGTGCCATTGGAGTCATGTTCACACAGGTTTACTCAATAATGAGTTTGTTTTTACCACTCATGTGGGTAGAGGCCCCCAGTATTGTGACTTTGGTAAATTGGTTTGGGAGTGCTTTCCATAGAAAGCCACTGGGAAGGTGAGGATCCTTAAATGGATAGGGTTGAGGCTATCGGTTGGGGGATGAGGCTCGTAGTACTTGAGGCCATTGGTCGAGGTTCATTTTGGAAGGATGGGCATCCTCATACCTTAGGATGTTGTGCTTTGAGCCAATAGTGATTTTACATTGAGGAAAAATATCATCATGCTTATAGATTTCAAGTTTTGAGACGATGGGTGCTTTCAAGTAGGGGTCTGAGGGATCAGTTTTTTATTGTTTGGGCATGCCTTTGGGATGTCAGTATTATTGATTGGACATAAGGTGTCAGTTGGCATGAGGTTCTAGTGAAATATTTGGAGGTAGAAACTGAGGGTTCACTTGGGGATATTTACATTTAGGGATACCTTGGTCCATGGGCCAAGGATCCTCTCCTCTTTAATGATTCTGGAATTGAACGAAGCAAGTGAATACTTCCTGGTAGCCATTGATAACTAGAGAATCTTTTTTGTTTCCTTTAAATGGCATGATCTGTTTTCCTTATTATATTACACACTTTCTTAAACACTTATGTTGGGTAAGAACACATGGTTGGTACCCTACTGAGACTTATTCTCACACCATAAACGGGACCTTCAGGATTCATATAGATTTTATGATTTTTCATTTAGGTAATGGATTAGGTTTAGGAGATGGATCATAGTGGCTGTTTAGCATGAGATGTTGGAAAAGGATCTTGAGGATATGTCCTCATATAAAGTTACCTTTTTGGTTTTTTTTTTTTTCAACATGCTTAAATGTATGTATGTACTATGGTCATTCCTTTAGTGACCCTTTTCTACTTATTGTACTATATGACCTATTCTGGATGAATTTTTAATTTTATATTCTATAAAAGTCATGTTGATGTGTTTATATTTCCACTATTTTTTATCTATTCTTCCACTATTACTTTCTATTAAATGTTCTTCCTCCATTGGCGAGTCTGGTCTGAGTCTAATGAGTCCTTAATTTCATTGCATGTTATATATATCCACTCATACCATTATTAATTTATCACTAGAGGGTATAGTATCTCCACAATCACTATTATTACACCATTTATACTATTTGGTAGCCTTTGGCATACTGGGAGGCGCACCTAAGGTCAGTAGCACTCAGCCTAAAAGTACTGTTTAACTGGCTAATCAGGTTAGGGAACTACAAATAGTATAAGAGGAGTTTATTTTACCTATTTTCTTGGTATTAATATTTTGGTTATGGTATATTGGAGATTAAAATGTAGTAGGAACTATATTTATAGCTCGTTCTTGGGTTCCTTCATTGTAACATCCCAGGTAAATAAAGAATAAATAATTTTCATATTTATTAATATTTACGAATTAAATATTAATTTTATTTTAAAGGGGTTGCTATGTTCGATAGCGTACCCGATACGCAACGATGAGTTTCTTTGAAACTTACGTAGCACACTAGTAATAAAATAATATTATTTTAAATGTTAGTTAACAAGTAGCCGTTGTACTGGTGGGAATGGATAGAAATAACTAAAATATGATTAGATATGTTTTTAAACGTTTATAAATTTACCCAATAAAAGATAAAGGCTTAAAATACGGAAAGAGTTCAATTTTAGGGCATATATACTCTAATTTTCACTAAAGGTTCACTTATCACCTTTTAATGGTGAACCGTCATTAAATATAGTTTTGATCACTCTTATACTTTATTTTGGACCAAATATAACTCTTCTTTAGAATCGGGACATCAAAATTTACTTTGTGTAAATTTTTGGTACCTTTCTGATAAAGTTCATTTTTTTATGAATAGTGTAAAATGTTGTATTTTAATTCAAAACCTCTTTTTAATCTAAATTATTTATATGATTAGATTATTATTTTAATTGGTTTTAAAGTGAAATTAGAAAATATTTTTACCAGTTAATCCAATGGTGGTCATTGGAATCAATTTCACTTTGAAATTGGACTTAAACTGGTGTCAATCTTTTGATACTTATTGTTTCAAAAAAACACGCTATTTGTCATGACAGCGGGAATTAATTATTAAATTAATTAATTTGACTTATATGTTTTGAATTTTGTAAAATGGACTTCATTTTTGAATTCGGAATATCAAATATAGCTTAGGGTGAATTTTTGGTAATTTTCTGAAAAACTTCAATTTTTGATGAATAGTGAAACCACTAAGTGGTAATCAAGCAAACTGATTTTTCAGTTAAATGAAAGTTTACCACTAATGTGTATTGAATTTTGAAAATCCGACATACATGGTTGTCATTAAGAAGTAAAATGTGGTTCAATGAGATTAAAATAATTTTTTGGTGAATAGTAACTTTTTTTCATTAATCGCGATTAGAGATAATTAGTGTAGTTTAAGGTAAAAATGGTATTATAAGAATGTGAAAACACCATGACACTTGTCCTACACCTATTGGGTGAGTCATGACCGACCAAGAAAATCCATGGGCCAACTTGGGGACCCCATGGAGCCACTTTAGTTGGAAAATGACATTAATATATTTTTATTTAATGTTAAAGTGAAAATGACACTAACATAAATTGTTTTACTAAAATAATTTTTGAGTGGGGTTATACAAGTCCAAATTTTGATTATAAATAGTCATTGGAAAGCTAAAACGATTTCCTACATCATAGTATTTTTTTTTATAATTTTTAGACATTAAATAAATTAAATTATTTATGACATAATAATGATGCAGCGATGACATCATTATTTGACGATTTAAATAAAATGGAAAGATAATGAAAAATCTAAAACCTACACATGGCCAAAACCAATTGGATGAGTGGATTTCGAACCCTTATAACCTTATCCACGAATTATATCAATGTGGGACCTTTTAAAACTGAAACAAATTTTCAAATAAAGTAATATTTCTTTACTTTCCAAAAGTGCCCCTCCTCTCCTCTTATAAAAGGCCCCCACCTCTACCCCATTTCACACACTTCTCAAGCCTTTGGCTCAGCCAACCCCTTCCCAATTACTCTCTCCACATCCCTCTCCTCATCCTAGAGGATTCCCTTTGGGCAGAATCCTTTCAAAGGAAGCCTTTAGGCTCAAATCAAAAGGGAGTTACACTTTTAAAGGTAATTCATTCTCTATTGTTCATTTGTTTTATTTTGCTTCTCCAACCCTCTAAACTCTTTTTATTTACTTCTTTTGTAACAACACCAGTATCTTAAATATACTAGGATGTTGTTATAATATTTATTTTAGCTAAACTCTCACACAACTACATCAAATGGTTAAAGAACATACGGTTTCCGTGGATGGCGAAATTCTGCCTCCCGAAACGATGATTGTTCAATACTCATTTAACACCTTCAAAGGTGGCCATTATGATGTCACTATTTTTATATATGATATATAATATGTTTATGTTTTCTTTAAGCTTCTGTATTTTTCATTTTTGGCATACCTTTATGGTTTCCATTATGGGTAAACACGATATCTTCATTTAAGGAAGTGCGGACTACCGCCCCCTCAAAGTGATGTGATTCGTTAATGCCATACGTGGGACGTGTAAAGGATGGATTTAAAGTTATTATATATGATGTTATACTGGAATTATAATATACCTCTATATTATTATTATTTCTTTCCATTAAAGTATGAGATAGAAATGAAAGTAGCATTCATGCGTACGTACGACTTACCGTCTCCATGAACGGTGCATTTCATTTCTTATCCCCAAATGTAATGTACTATTAAAATTACATGTATATCATGTATATATATAATTAATGATATATCTAAATGATTAATATAATTATGGAATTAAAATATACATACCTCTCATTTAGTTTTAATTCCACTAATATGACAAAGAAATGAAAGTAGCGTTCATGCGTACGTACGACTTACCGTCTCCATGAACGGTGCATTTCATTTCTTACCTCTAAATGATTATGTAATATTATAAATACATGTATATGCTGGATATATATGATACATATTATATCCAAATCGGTAATTTCATTCTGGATATAAAGAACTTTTGACCACATGAACAACATGTAATTGTAAGAAGTCAACTTTCGACTTAAGAACCAAATATTGACAAAACAAACATTATTAACTTAAATGGTTACATAATGTTTATAACATGGAAATAAGTGATATAAAAAGAATAATGAACTTTGAAAAGGTTCTTAATCAAGTATAAATTAACTCAAGTTTATTATTCAGGACGTTAAAGAACGATCGAGTCAAGTCGGACCCAAGGTATGGGACTTCGTCTCAATCTCCTTTCATTGAGGCATATTTTATTTTATACACAACTTTCTTTTATACGGTGTATAAAACCCTTTGACTTTTACTTTTATACAAAAGGAATCTTTTTTTCTACGAAGCGTTTTACTAAACGACAAAAAGGAATGTTTTTTTAACGTACGCGGTGACAACGACCTTTTCCGCCGCCGCGAGTATTATTTGATCTTTGGCTTTCTCAACAAGCTGTAATGTTTTTAGAATAAAATAAATACCATATACTCTTTTATGTATTTTGGTATTGAAAATGGTTTTGAAAAAGGATTCTATTATGTCAATATATTTATGATATATTGTGATTGAAATGTGGAAATGTTATCATTAATTTATATTGGTTTTATGTTTTATGATTTTATATTGGTACTTGGACATTTTAACGGGTGGTTACGTTATAAACCATATGACGGGTGGTGCCGTGAATACCAGGACGGGTGGTTACGTTATAACCTCCAATGCATTGGGTATGGAAGTCGGCCGTATGGCTATTCCATTAAGTATGTATGGAAATTGGCCGTATGGCTATTCCATTAAGTGATATGTGTGGAAGTCAACCGTATGGTTATTCCACTTAAGTATGTTTATGTCCCAAGTTACCTTTATATATTCTATGTGTTCTTTATATGGGTTTTATGGTAATCCTTTGGTTACAAAAAGGTAAGTAATGATACTTTATTCAGTGAAGATTTTTTTACTACTTCATGAAGGTGAAGGTATTACTTTGATATAGTATACATGGTTTACTTGATGTTTGAAAAACTAACAGTTTTCATTCTTTTTGTATCCCTTACTGAGCTTTTTATGCTCACCCCAAGTTTTTCGAAATGTTTTTCACAGGACTTAAAGTGGAATAAGGTCAAGGATGGGATCAAGGGAATTTCATGCTATCTAAAACATGGAATCTAGACATCTTTCTTTTTAAGAGTTTTTATTTTATGGAGACTTAGTAGAAGTGTCTACTTTTTAATCTTTTAAGATGTAATAGTTATGTTCTAATTTTCTAAAACTCTAAACCTGAAAAGATCCTCAATGTGAATTATTCATTTAATTCAATATCAAGTAAGGTTTAAGGCTGGGGCCTTATAGTTGGTATCAGAGGACGGTTTAGACAACTTTAGGAGTTAGAAAAGTGTTAAATTATAATATGATTGAAATGATATAGCATTTACGGATTACCATGTTGCTTCGCCTAAGATATTTCTGTGTTCAGAATGGTTTTCCGTAGAGGAAACAAAGCAGCTATGTTGGGACGACATCAGGTGGAAGATAACCTTCCAAATCAGCAACCTGAGATGTTTGGAATCGGAACTGAATAGTTTGTTGCAGTGATGGCACATTTGACTCATGCTATAAATGGTGGTGGTATCCATGCATGAGATCAGCCAGATCAACCGCAGAGGAACATGTCAGTGGTGGAACATTTCATGAGGCAACATCCCCCATCATTCAAAGGATCATCTGACCCTGTGCAAGCTGAAGGGTGGATTAAAGCATTGGAGAAGATTTTTGATGTCATGGGGTGTTCAGAACATCAAAAGGTTCGTCTTGCTGTTTACCGTTTTGAAGGTGAAGCTGATCAGTGGTGGTCGATGGTGAAAAATATAAGGGATAGGGATGAGATTGAGGATCTTCACTGGGACGAATTCAAAGGTATGTTTCTTGAGAAATATTTTCCTAAGGTGGTTCGTCTTAGGATGGAAAAATAGTTCCTAGAATTGAGGCAGGAGGATGATTCAGTGGATACTTATGAAGAAAAGTTCACTCGATTGGCAAGGTATGCTCCAAACTTCATACGAGATCTTGATAGTAAAATAAACCGTTTTTACTCAGGGTTAAAGCCAAAGTATCGAAGGGCTTTAGCTTCTCGTGAGTTCAAAAGTTATGAAAAACTTGTTCGATGTGCGGAGAAGGTGGAAATGGAGTTTGCCGATGATCAGGTGTTCTATGAAAAACAACAGAATAAGAGATCTAGTTGGCAGGAAAAGGGGAAGAATTCCTCAAAGAAGCAAGGAGGTAAGAAAACCAAATATCCATCCTGTGAGAAGTGTGGTAAAATGCATCCTGGAGAATGTTTATCCAAGTCTGGTAAGTGCTTTCGGTGTGGTAAGTCTGGTCATATTGCTCGTAACTGTAAGGAAGATGATCAAGCAGGAAATGAAAAGCCAACGGTAAGATGTTTTAAGTGTAATGAAATGGGTCATTATGCAAACAAGTGTCCAATGAAGAACTCAACTGGGAGAATGCAGCTAGACTACAAGCAGAAAGGGGTGGTAAAATCATTTGCAACAACTTCAGCAGATGTTGGGCCATCGAATGAAGTGGTATCAGCTCCAGGGAGCTCAGTATTTTTCGAAGATTGACTTGAGGTCGGGGTACCATCAGTTGAAAGTAAAAGAAGCAGACGTTCCGAAGACTGCGTTCCGTACTAGATATGGCCATTATGAATTTGTAGTTATGCCTTTTGGGTTAACCAATGCACCTGCTGTATTCATGGACCTTATGAATAAAATTTTCCATGAGTTCTTGGATAAGTTTGTGTTTTGAGGTTTGGGAAGAGGTTATGTGTCCCTTGTGATTCACAGTTGAAGAGAGAGTTGTTATGTGAAGCTCATAGTTCTCCGTTTTCAGTTCATCCGGGCAGTACTAAGATGTATAGAGATCTGCGGGAGTATTACTGGTGGGATGGAATGAAAAGAGACATTGCTGATTTTTCTGTGAAGTGTTTGACATGTCAATAGGTTAAAGAAGAGTGGCAGGGATGCTTCAGCCTTTACCAGTGCCAGAGTGGAAATGGGAAAGCATATCCATGGAAATTGTTGTGGGATTACCGAGGACATCTTGAGGTAATAATGCAATCTGGGTTATTGTTGATCGCTTGACCAAATCTGCTCATTTCCTTTCTATACGAGATACTTTCTCTCTTGATCAACTTTCCCGTCTGTATCTTAAAGAGATAGTCAGGTTACATGGAGTTCCTCTCTCCATTGTATCGGATCGTGATCCCAGGTTTACTTCTAACTTTTGGAAAGGCCTTCAGAAGTCGTTGGGTACTGAATTAAATTTTAGTTCAGCTTTTCATCCTCAATCAGATGGGCAGTCAGAACGAACAATCCAGACATTGGAGGATATGCTACGAGCTTGTTCTATGGATTATCAGGGAAGTTGGGACCAACATCTTTCTTTGGTTGAGTTTTCTTATAATAACAGTTTTCATTCCAGTATACAGATGGCACCATTTTAGGCATTATATGGGAAGCGGTGTCGAACTCCAGCTTTCTGGGATGAAGTGGGTGAAAGGAAGTTGATGGGACCAGAATTGGTAGAAGAGATGGCAGAAAAAGTTAAGCTGATTCAGAAACACATGAGAACAGCTCAGAGCAGGCAAAAGAGTTATGCGGATAACCGGAGGAAGGATCTATCTTTTGAGGTAGGTGATCATGTTTTTCTCAAGGTTTCTCCTTGGAAAAGCGTGATGAGATTTGGTAAGAAAGGAAAGTTGAGTCCAAGGTTTATTGGACCATATGAAATTCTGGAGAGAGTTGGACCAGTTGCATACCGAGTGTCTTTACCTCCGATTTTATCTCAGGTACACAATGTTTTTCACATTTCGATGTTGAGAAAATATATGCCAGATCCATATCATGTTTTGAGCCCAGAGGTAGTTCAGCTGGAAGAGAACCTATCTTATGAGGAACAACCGGTCCAGGTTCTTGACCACAGGGAGCAAGTGTTACGGAATAAGGTGATTCATCAGGTAATGGTTTTGTGGAAAACCATGTGATTGAAGAGGCAACGTGGGAATCTGAAAATGCTATGAGGGATAAATACCCCCACTTATTTTGATAAGTGAATAAAATTGCGAGGACGCAATTCCCAAAAGGGGGGAAGGATGTAACATCCCAGGTAAATAAAGAATAAAGAATTTTCATATTTATTAATATTTACGAATTAAATATTAATTTTATTTTAAAGGGGTTTCTATGTTCGATAGCGTACCCGATACGCAACGATGAGTTTCTTTGAAACTTACGTAGCACACTAGTAATAAAATAATATTATTTTAAATGTTAGTTAACAAGTAGCCGTTGTACTGGCGGGAATGGATAGAAATAACTAAAATATGATTAGATATGTTTTTAAAGGTTTATAAATTTACCCAATAAAAGATAAAGGCTTAAAATACGGAAAGAGTTCAATTTTAGGGCATATATACTCTAATTTTCACTAAAGGTTCACTTATCACCTTTTAATGGTGAACCGTCATTAAATATAGTTTTGATCACTCTTATACTTTATTTTGGACCAAATATAACTCTTCTTTAGAATCGGGACATCAAAATTTACTTTGTGTAAATTTTTGGTACCTTTCTGATAAAGTTCATTTTTTTTATGAATAGTGTAAAATGTTGTATTTTAATTCAAAACCTCTTTTTAATCTAAATTATTTATATGATTAGATTATTATTTTAATTGGTTTTAAAGTGAAATTAGAAAATATTTTTACCAGTTAATCCAATGGTGGTCATTGGAATCAATTTCACTTTGAAATTGGACTTAAACTGGTGTCAATCTTTTGATACTTATTGTTTCAAAAAAACACGCTATTTGTCATGACAGCGGGAATTAATTATTAAATTAATTAATTTGACTTATATGTTTTGAATTTTGTAAAATGGACTTCATTTTTGAATTCGGAATATCAAATATAGCTTAGGGTGAATTTTTGGTAATTTTCTGAAAAACTTCAATTTTTGATGAATAGTGAAACCACTAAGTGGTAATCAAGCAAACTGATTTTTCAGTTAAATGAAAGTTTACCACTAATGTGTATTGAATTTTGAAAATCCGACATACATGGTTTTCATTAAGAAGTAAAATGTGGTTCAATGAGATTAAAATAATTTTTTGGTGAATAGTAACTTTTTTTCATTAATCGCGATTAGAGGTAATTAGTGTAGTTTAAGGTAAAAATGGTATCATAAGAATGTGAAAACACCATGACACTTGTCCTACACCTATTGGGTGAGTCATGGACGACCAAGACAATCCATGGGCCAACTTTGGGACCCCATGGAGCCACTTTAGTTGGAAAATGACATTAATATATTTTTATTTAATGTTAAAGTAAAAATAACACTAACATAAATTGTTTTACTAAAATAATTTTTGAGTGGGGTTATACAAGTCCAAATTTTGATTATAAATAGTCATTGGAAAGCTAAAACGTTTTCCTACATCATAGTATTTGTTTTATAATTTTTAGACATTAAATAAATTAAATTATTTATGACATAATAATGATGCAGCGATGACATCATTATTTGACGATTTAAATAAAATGGAAAGATAATGAAAAATCTAAAACCTACACATGGCCAAAACCAATTGGATGAGTATATTTCGAACCCTTATCACCTTATACACTAATTATATCAATGTGGGACCTTTTAAAAACGAAACAAATTTTCAAATAAAGTAATATTTCTTTACTTTCCAAAAGTGCCCCTCCTCTCCTCTTATAAAAGGCCCCCACCTCTACCCCATTTCACACACTTCTCAAGCCTTTGGCTCGGCCAACCCCTGCCCAATTACTCTCTCCACATCCCTCTCCTCATCCTAGAGGATTCCCTTTGGGCAGAATCCTTTCAAAGGAAGCCTTTAGGCTCAAATCAAAAGGGAGTTACACTTTTAAAGGCAATTCATTCTCTATTGTTCATTTGTTTTATTTTGCTTCTCCAACCCTCTAAAATCTTTTTATTTACTTCTTTTGTAACAACACCAGTATCTTCAATATACTAGTATGTTGTTATAATATTTATTTGAGCTACACTCTCACAAAACTACATCAAATGGTTAAAGAACATACGGTTTCCGTGGATGGCGAAATTCTGCCTCCCGAAATGATGATTGTTCAATACTCATTTAACACCTTCAAAGGTGGCCATTATGATGTCACTATTTTTATATATGATATATAATATGTTTATGTTTTCTTTAAGCTTCTTTATTTTTCATTTTTGGCATACCTTTATGGTTTCCATTATAGGTAAACACGATATCTTCATTTAAGGAAGTGCGGACTACCGCCCCCTCAAAGTGATGTGATTCGTTAATGCCATACGTGGGACGTGTAAAGGATGGATTTAAAGTTATTATATATGATGTTATACTGGAATTATAATATACCTCTATATCATTATTATTTCTTTCCATTAAAGTATGAGATAGAAATGAAAGTAGCATTCATGCGTACGTACGGCTTACCGTCTCCATGAACGGTGCATTTCATTTCTTATCCCCAAATGTAATGTACTATTAAAATCACATGTATATCATGTATATATATAATTAATGATATATCTAAATGATGAATATAATTCTGGAATTAAAATATACATACCTCTCATTTAGTTTTAATTCCACTAATATGACAAAGAAATGAAAGTAGCGTTCATGCGTATGTACGGCTTACCGTCTCCATGAACGGTGCATTTCATTTCTTACCTCTAAATGATTATGTAATATTATAAATAAATGTATATGCTGTATATATATGATACATATTATATCCAAATCGGGAATTTCATTCTGGATATAAAGAACTTTTGACCACATGAACAACATGTAATTGTAAGAAGTCAACTTTCGACTTAAGAACCAAATATTGACAAAACAAACATTATTAACTTAAATGGTTACATAATGTTTATAACATGACAATAAGTGATATAAAAAGAATAATGAACTTTTAAAAGGTTCTTAATCAAGTATAAATTAACTCAAGTTTATTATTCAGGACGTTAAAGAACGATCGAGTCAAGTCGGACCCAAGGTATGGGACTTCGTCTCAATCTCCTTTCATTAAGGCATATTTTATTTTATACACAACTTTCTTTTATACGGTGTATAAAACCCTTTGACTTTTACTTTTATACAAAAGGAATCTTTTTTTCTACGAAGCGTTTTACTAAACGACAAAAAGGAATGTTTTTTTTAACGTACGCGGTGACAACAACCTTTTCCGCCGCCGCGAGTATTATTTGATCTTTGGCTTTCTCAACAAGCTATAATGTTTTTAGAATAAAATAAATACCATATACTCTTTTATGTATTTTGGTATTGAAAATGGTTTTGAAAAAGGATTCTATTATGTCAATATATTTATGATATATTGTGATTGAAATGTGGAAATGTTATCATTCATTTATATTGGTTTTATGTTTTATGATTTTATATTGGTACTTGGACATTTTAACGGGTGGTTACGTTATAAACCATATGACGGGTGGTTCCGTGAATACCAGGACGGGTGGTTACGTTATAACCTCCAATGCATTGGGTATGGAAGTCGTCCGTATGGCTATTCCATTAAGTATGTATGGAAATTGGCCGTATGGCTATTCCATTAAGTGATATGTGTGGAAGTCAACCGTATGGTTATTCCACTTAAGTATGTTTATGTCCCAAGTTACCTTTATATATTCTATGTGTTCTTTATATGGGTTTTATGGTAATCCTTTGGTTACAAAAAGGTAAGTAATGATACTTTATTCAGTGAAGATTTTTTTTACTACTTCATGAAGGTGAAGGTATTACTTTGATATAGTATACATGGTTTACTTGATGTTTGAAAAACTAACAGTTTTCATTCTTTTTGTATCCCTTACTGAGATTTTTATGCTCACCCCAAGTTTTTCGAAATGTTTTTCACAGGACTTAAAGTGGAATAAGGTCAAGGATGGGATCAAGAAAATTTCATGCTATCTAAAACATGGAATCTAGACATCTTTCTTTTTAAGAGTTTTTATTTTATGGAGACTTAGTAGAAGTGTCTACTTTTTAATCTTTTAAGATGCAATAGTTATGTTCTAATTTTCTAAAACTCTAAACCTGAAAAGATCCTCAATGTGAATTATTCATTTAATTCAATATTAAGTAAGGTTTAAGGCTGGGGCCTTATAGTTGGTATCAGAGGACGGTTTAGACAACTTTAGGAGTTAGAAAAGTGTTAAATTATAATATGATTGAAATGATATAGCATTTACGGATTACCATGTTGCTTCGCCTAAGATATTTTTGTGTTCAGAATGGTTTTCCATAGAGGAAACAAAGAAGCTATGTTGGGACGACATCAGGAGGAAGATAACCTTCCAAATCAGCAACCTGAGATGGTTGGAATCGGAACTGAACAGTTTGTTGCAGTGATGGCACAGTTGAATCAGGCTATAAATGGTGGTGGTATCCATGCACGAGATCAGCCAGATCAACCGCAGAGGAACATGTCAGTGGTGGAACATTTCATGAGGCAACATCCCCCATCATTCAAAGGATCATCTGACCCTGTGCAAGCTGAAGGGTGGATTAAAGGGTCGATGGTGAAAAATATAAGGGATAGGGATGAGATTGAGGATCTTCACTAGGACGAATTCAAAGGTATGTTTCTTGAGAAATATTTTCCTAAGGTGGTTCATCTTAGGATGGAAAAACAGTTCCTATAATTGAGGCAGGAGGATGATTCAGTGGATACTTATGAAGAAAATTTCACTCGATTGGCAAGGTATGCTCCAAACTTCATACGAGATCTTGATAGTAAAATAAACCGTTTTTACTCAGGGTTAAAGCCAAAGTATCGAAGGGCTTTAGCTTCTCGTGAGTTCAAAAGTTATGAAAAACTTGTTCGATGTGCGGAGAAGGTGGAAATGGAGTTTGCCGATGATCAGGTGTTCTATGAAAAACAACAGAATAAGAGATCTAGTTGGCAGGAAAAGGGGAAGAATTCATCAAAGAAGCAAGGAGGTAAGAAAACCAAATATCCATCCTGTGAGAAGTGTGGTAAAATGCATCCTGGAGAATGTTTATCCAAGTCTGGTAAGTGCTTTCGGTGTGGTAAGTCTGGTCATATTGCTCGTAACTGTAAGGAAGATGATCAAGCAGGAAATGAAAAGCCAACGGTAAGATGTTTTAAGTGTAATGAAATGGGTCATTATGAAAACGATTGTCCAATGAAGAACTCAACTGGGGGAATGCAGCTAGACTACAAGCAGAAAGGGGTGGTAAAATCATTTGCAACAACTTCAGCAGATGTTGGGCCATCGAATGAAGTGGTATCAGCTCCAGGGAGCTCAGTATTTTTCAAAGATTGACTTGAGGTCAGGGTACCATCAGTTGAAAGTAAAAGAAGCAGACGTTCCGAAGACTGCGTTCCGTACTAGATATGGCCATTATGAATTTGTAGTTATGCCTTTTGGGTTAACCAATGCACCTGCTGTATTCATGGACCTTATGAATAAAATTTTCCATGAGTTCTTGGATAAGTTTGTGTTTTGAGGTTTGGGAAGAGGTTATGTGTGCCTTGTGATTCACAGTTGAAGAGAGAGTTGTTATGTGAAGCTCATAGTTCTCCGTTTTCAGTTCATCCGGGCAGTACTAAGATGTATAGAGATCTGCGGGAGTATTACTGGTGGGATGGAATGAAAAGAGACATTGCTGATTTTTCTGTGAAGTGTTTGACATGTCAATAGGTTAAAGCAGAGCGGCAGGGATGCTTCAGCCTTTACCAGTGCCAGAGTGGAAATGGGAAAACATATCCATGGACATTGTTGTGGGATTACCGAGGACATCTTGAGGTAATAATGCAATCTGGGTTATTGTTGATCGCTTGACCAAATCTGCTCATTTCCTTTCTATACGAGATACTTTCTCTCTTGATCAACTTTCCAGTCTGTATCTTAAAGAGATAGTCAGGTTACATGGAGTTCCTCTCTCCATTGTATCAGATCGTGATCCCAGGTTTACTTCTAACTTTTGGAAAGGCCTTCAGAAGTCGTTGGGTACTGAATTAAATTTTAGTACAACTTTTCATCCTCAATCAGATGGGCAGTTAGAACGAACAATCCAGACATTGGAGGATATGCTACGAGCTTGTTCTATGGATTATCAGGGAAGTTGGGACCAACATCTTTCTTTGGTTGAGTTTTCTTATAATAACAGTTTTCATTCCAGTATACAGATGGTACCATTTTAGGCATTATATGGGAAGCGGTGTCGAACTCCAGCTTTCTGGGATGAAGTGGGTGAAAGGAAGTTGATGGGACCAGAATTGGTAGAAGAGATGGCAGAAAAAGTTAAGCTGATTCAGAAACACATGAGAACAGCTCAGAGCAGGCAAAAGAGTTATGCGGATAACCGGAGGAAGGATCTATCTTTCGAGGTAGGTGATCATGTTTTTCTCAAGGTTTCTCCTTGGAAAAGCGTGATGAGATTTGGTAAGAAAGGAAAGTTGAGTCCAAGGTTTATTGGACCATATGAAATTCTGGAGAGAGTTGGATTAGTTGCATACCGAGTGGCTTTACCTCCAAGTTTATCTCAGGTACACAATGTTTTTCACATTTCGATGTTGAGAAAGTATATGCCAGATCCATCTCATGTTTTGAGCCCAGAGGTAGTTCAGTTGGAAGAGAACCTATCTTATGAGGAACAACCGGTCCAGGTTCTTGACCATAGGGAGCAAGTGTTACGGAATAAGGTGATTCATCAGGTAAAGGTTTTGTGGAAAACCATGGGATTGAAGAGGCAACGTGAGAATCTGAAAATGCTATGAGGGATAAATACCCCCACTTATTTTGATAAGTGAATAAAATTGCGAGGACGCAATTCCCAAAAGGGGGGAAGGATGTAACATCCCAGGTAAATAAAGAATAAAGAATTTTCATATTTATTAATATTTACGAATTAAATATTAATTTTATTTTAAAGGGGTTGCTATGTTCGATAGCGTACCCGATACGCAACGATGAGTTTCTTTGAAACTTACGTAGCACACTAGTAATAAAATAATATTATTTTAAATGTTAGTTAACAAGTAGCCGTTGTACTGGCGAGAATGGACAAAAATAACTAAAATATGATTAGATATGTTTTTAAATTTTTATAAATTTACCCAATAAAAGATAAAGGCTTAAAATACGGAAAGATTTCAATTTTAGGGCATATATACTCTAATTTTCACTAAAGGTTCACTTATCACCTTTTAATGGTGAACCGTCATTAAATATAGTTTTGATCACTCTTATACTTTATTTTGGACCAAATATAACCCTTCTTTAGAATCGAGACATCAAAATTTACTTTGTGTAAATTTTTGGTACCTTTCTGATAAAGTTCATTTTTTTTATGAATAGTGTAAAATGTTGTATTTTAATTCAAAACCTCTTTTTAATCTAAATTATTTATATGATTAGATTATTATTTTAATTGGTTTTAAAGTGAAATTAGAAAATATTTTTACCAGTTAATCCAATGGTGGTCATTGGAATCAATTTCACTTTGAAATTGGACTTAAACTGGTGTCAATCTTTTGATACTTATTGTTTCAAAAAAACACGCTATTTGTCATGACAGCGGGAATTAATTATTAAATTAATTAATTTGACTTATATGTTTTCAATTTTGTAAAATGGACTTCATTTTTGAATTCGGAATATCAAATATAGCTTAGGGTGAATTTTTGGTAATTTTCTGAAAAACTTCAATTTTTGATGAATAGTGAAACCACTAAGTGGTAATCAAGCAAACTGATTTTTCAGTTAAATGAAAGTTTACCACTAATGTGTATTGAATTTTGAAAATCCGACATATATGGTTGTCATTAAGAAGTAAAATGTGGTTCAATGTGATTAAAATAATTTTTTGGTAAATAGTAACTTTTTTTCATTAATCGCGATTAGAGGTAATTAGTGTAGTTTAAGGTAAAAATGGTATTATAAGAATGTGAAAACACCATGACACTTGTCCTACAACTATTGGGTGAGTCATGGCCGACCAAGACAATCCATGGGACAACTTGGGGACCCCATGGAGCCACTTTATTTGGAAAATGACATTAATATATTTTTATTTAATGTTAAAGTGAAAATGACATTAACATAAATTGTTTTACTAAAATAATTTTTGAGTGGGGTTATACAAGTCCAAATTTTGATTATAAATAGTCATTGGAAAGCTAAAACGATTTCCTACATCATAGTATTTTTTTTATAATTTTTAGACATTAAATAAATTAAATTATTTATGACATAATAATGATGCAGTGATGAAATCATTATTTGACGATTTAAATAAAATGGAAAGATAATGAAAAATCTAAAACCTACACATGGCCAAAACCAATTGTATGAGTGTATTTCGAACCCTTATCACCTTATCCACGAATTATATCAATGTGGGACCTTTTAAAACCGAATTTTTTTTTCAAATAAAGTAATATTTCTTTACTTTCCAAAAGTGCCCCTCCTCCCCTCTTATAAAAGGCCCCCACCTCTACCCCATTTCACACACTTCTCAAGCCTTTGTCTCGGCCAACCCCTGCCCAATTACTCTCTCCACATCCCTCTCCTCATCCTAGAGGATTCCCTTTGGGCAGAATCCTTTCAAAGGAAGCCTTTAGGCTCAAATCAAAAGGGAGTTACACTTTTAAAGGTAATTCATTCTCTATTGTTCATTTGTTTTATTTTGCTTCTCGAACCCTCTAAACTCTTTTTATTTACTTCTTTTGTAACAAAACCAGTATCTTCAATATACTAGGATGTTGTTATAATATTTATTTGAGCTACACTCTCACACAACTACATCAAATGGTTAAAGAACATACGGTTTCCGTGGATGGCGAAATTCTGCCTCCCGAAACGATGATTGTTCAATACTCATTTAACACCTTCAAAGGTGGCCATTATGATGTCACTATTTTTATATATGATATATAATATGTTTATGTTTTCTTTAATCTTCTGTATTTTTCATTTTTGGCATACCTTTATGGTTTCCATTATGGGTAAACACGATATCTTCATTTAAGGAAGTGCGGACTACCGCCCCCTCAAAGTGATGTGATTCGTTAATGCCATACGTGGGATGTGTAAAGGATGTATTTAAAGTTATTATATATGATGTTATACTGGAATTATAATATACCTCTATATCATTATTATTTCTTTCCATTAAAGTATGAGATAGAAATGAAAGTAGCATTCATGCGTACGTACGGCTTACCGTCTCCATGAACGGTGCATTTCATTTCTTATCCCCAAATGTAATGTACTATTAAAATTACATGTATATCATGTATATATATAATTAATGATATATCTAAATGATGAATATAATTCTGGAATTAAAATATACATACCTCTCATTTAGTTTTAATTCCACTAATATGACAAAGAAATGAAAGTAGCGTTCATGCGTACGTACGGCTTACCGTCTCCATGAACGGTGCATTTCATTTCTTACCTCTAAATGATTATGTAATATTATAAATACATGTATATTCTGGATATATATGATACATATTATATCCAAATCGGGAATTTCATTCTGGATATAAAGAACTTTTGACCACATGAACAACATGTAATTGTAAGAAGTCAACTTTCGACTTAAGAACCAAATATTGACAAAACAAACATTATTAACTTAAATGGTTACATAATGTTTATAACATGGCAATAAGTGATATAAAAAGAATAATGAACTTTTTAAAGGTTCTTAATCAAGTATAAATTAACTCAAGTTTATTATTCAGGACGTTAAAGAACGATCGAGTCAAGTCGGACCCAAGGTATGGGACTTCGTCTCAATCTCCTTTCATTGAGGCATATTTTATTTTATACACAACTTTATTTTATACGGTGTATAAAACCCTTTGACTTTTACTTTTATACAAAAGGAATCTTTTTTTCTACGAAGCGTTTTACTAAATGACAAAAAGGAATGTTTTTTTTAACGTACGCGGTGACAACGACCTTTTCCTCCGCCGCGAGTATTATTTGATCTTTGGCTTTCTCAACAAGCTGTAATGTTTTTAGAATAAAATAAATACCATATACTCTTTTATGTATTTTGGTATTGAAAATGGTTTTGAAAAAGGATTCTATTATGTCAATATATTTATGATATATTGTGATTGAAATGTGGAAATGTTATCATTCATTTATATTGGTTTTATGTTTTATGATTTTATATTGGTACTTGGACATTTTAACGGGTGGTTACGTTATAAACCATATGACGGGTGGTGCCGTGAATACCAGGACGGGTGGTTACGTTATAACCTCCAATGCATTGGGTATGGAAGTCATCCGTATGGCTATTCCATTAAGTATGTATGGAAATTGGCCGTATGGCTATTCCATTAAGTGATATGTGTGGAAGTCAACCGTATGGTTATTCCACTTAAGTATGTTTATGTCCCAAGTTACCTTTATATATTCTATGTGTTCTTTATATGGGTTTTATGGTAATCCTTTGGTTACAAAAAGGTAAGTAATGATACTTTATTCAGTGAAGATTTTTTTTAATACTTCATGAAGGTGAAGGTATTACTTTGATATAGTATACATGGTTTACTTGATGTTTGAAAAACTAATAGTTTTCATTCTTTTTGTATCCCTTACTGAGCTTTTTATGCTCACCCCAAGTTTTTCGAAATGTTTTTCACAGGACTTAAAGTGGAATAAGGTCAAGGATGGGATCAAGGGAATTTCATGCTATCTAAAACATGGAATCTAGACATCTTTATTTTTAAGAGTTTTTATTTTATGGAGACTTAGTAGAAGTGTCTACTTTTTAATATTTTAAGATGTAATAGTTATGTTCTAATTTTCTAAAACTCTAAACCTGAAAAGATCCTCAATGTGAATTATTCATTTAATTCAATATTAAGTAAGGTTTAAGGCTGGGGCCTTATATGCATCCCCATGTAGGAGGGATGAACCAAGTTACCATGGGTGGGAATTGATGTTCTATTTTTATTGTTTTATAGTTGATATGATTTCCACCTCGAGTGGTGAAATTGGAATATGAATTTTTACTTGTTGTGATACGTGATCCTTGGCCTGGTATAACAAGGAAGGAGTTATTTGACCCTTAGTCCGATATGGAAAGGGGTGTTGGTTATGTTGGTTTTGCGTGTTTATGTTTTTGATTATACACATGATAGGATGTTTAATATATATATGCATGTGCCATGATATGAGAATGCCTTGTGATATGTAAAATTTGGTATGATGTGTAATATGTAGATATATATATGTGTGATTGGGCCTGAATCTTATAGGAGAAGGCATGTACAGTATGGGGTGATGTTAATAACCAGGTTGGGTGACGTGATCGTCAGTTTGAGGTAATGTGGTTATTCAGCATGGGCGTAGACTGGGGTATTTTTTTTGATACTTGGATCTTTTAAGGGAGGTTAAGGAGTCCATGAGGCCGAAATGTGGAGTGGAATGGTTTCGATGGGGAAGGGTAAGGGTAGTGAGTTGACACTTCCTGTTACTACTTTCCCTATTTGCATGATATATATATATATATATATATATATATATATGTTATCTGGGATGTCTAACCATGTGATGGTATTCAGTAGGTTCCTCCTAGATGGATTAGATGGAGCATTAGGTGGGTGATGAGACCCCTAAGGTAGTCTCAGGCATAGGTTCCAATACAGGCGGGATATCCACCATACTTGACAGCCTTTGGGATATGGATTGACAAGAAGCATAGAGCGATCTTGGTATGAGTTATCTAGGGTATTTAAAGGGGAGCTTAGGGATAATATCCTTTTATATAATATCTTACTCGAGAGTTCTAGTCGCATTACCCACTACTTTTTTCAGGGTGAGGGTGGTCCACAGGCGGCTAAGAATTGGATTGAGTCCATGAAAATGATCTTCGAGTAGATGGAGAAACCTCTAGGGCACAAGGTGAAACTGGAAACATACATTCTCAAAGGAACAACTGAGCGCTGGTGGGACATGCATGTTCAGGAAGACAGACATGATGGAATAGTTTGGAAGGACATTGAGGCTAGGTTCTTTGAGCATTTCTTTCTGGAGACACTAAGGGTAGTGAGAGATTATGAGTTCTTGAGCCTCCAATAGGGTGAAATATCCATCATGGACTATGAAAAAACATTCACCCAATTGTCTCACTTTGAACCCGATATGGTGAGAGATCACACCTCAAGGATGAGGCATTTAAAGGATGTTTTATGACACACCATTCAAGTTTAGGTGAAAATATTCAGTTCAGACTCATTCTCAGAGCTAGTGAACTAGGTGATCATAGTTGAGGGAAACTTTATGGATATGACTTACTCAATATAATTGAAATATTCAAGTGATTTCAGTGGTGATGATTCATATATAAGGGAGGCCGAGAGGAGTTTCAGTAGGTGAGTCAGGACAAGGACTTAGGTAAACCACCTCATAGTGGGTCTTTGACAGTTTACTTTTAGTGTGGATAGCAGGGACATGTCCAGACTTAGTGTGAGTGTCCTCCAATGGAGTGCCAAGCATGTGGGAAGGTCAAGAATCTCAATAGGTTCTATAGGAAGCATTCTTAGACAGCCGGTAGTCAGGAACCAGGAAAAACTCAGGGTTCTGAGATTGGTCTAGGAGTGGTACCAGGTGAGGGTATCCAAGATTCAACTACATGTGGAGGTTGTGACACAGACAATGAGACATGGGACATGTTTAGATTCAGTGTTAGTGGGTCTTTGATGGTTTAATTTCAGTGTGGGCAGCTGGGACATGTCCAGACTTAGTGTGAGTGGCCTCCAAAGGAGTTCCAAGCATGTGGGAAGGTCAAGAATCTCAAGAGGTTCTACAAAAAGACATCTTAGATAGCCAATAGTCAGGGACCAGGGCAGACTCATGGTTCTAAGATTGTTCTAGGAGTAGTACTAGGCAAGGGTATCCAAGATTAAATCGCATACAGAGGTCGCGATAGATACAATGAGACCCGGTAGTGGGGTCAGTGGCTGGTGTATGGTGCAACACCACTGGGAGGCCAGGCTTTAGGTAGTAGATAATTAGTCTAGGTGCATGCTGTGAAGCTTCTAGGTGCTGAGTAGGTAGGTGAGCTGATGACGGTCAAAGGTACACCATGGATGTGCCTATTCTTTTTTGTTTTTTTGGCATGTCCAGTTGGGGCATGTCTATTTTGGGCGCAAGAGGTGCATGGGCTATATGTATGGAGTGACCAGACCCTGGTTAGTTTGTTAAAACAACCTCAGGTGCGTTATATATATATATATGAGGTGCATGGCACCATGAATTGTATGTGAGCATCGATGGATGCATGTTTATTGAGGTGCATTGGCATCAAGGCATTGAGGAGATTCAGGTCACTTGAGGTGTGTTGGAATCTGGGAATTATTAAGATGTGGTACTTGATTGAGGTATGAGGAACCAAATTTGATTTTGAGCATCTGATGAGACACGATACATCATTAGTGCCATGTGTGACATGGGCACGAGGAGGGCACCGATGCGGTGCATGATTATGATGAGTGTCGAGTATGACATGGGAGAACCTGATGAGGTGTTGGAGTGATGATGCATCATGGGAGGACTTCTAAGTCCTGGGATGGTTAATGGACCATCATTTTGTTTGAGCTTTTGGTTAGGATACGACCAGGGTAGGTCACTCCTAAGGTGGGGAGCCCCCTTGAGGTAGTTGACATGTGCCCTTAAGATTGGGGTAATCTGGGTTAATTTTACCAATATGGGTTTGTTTGGTTCCATCTTTGGATTTTTTTCCATCTCGGGGATGATCTATGTTAAGGTGGGGATATTGTAACATCTCAGATTTTCAGAGTGGGTTAAATCCTCACCTTTTTGAATTTTTTAGAATTGGTGGGTATTCTAATTTCCTTTTTGATCATTAGAACCTAATTCTGAGTTTTCCATCAACCCTATATATTGTATTTGGATGTTTTTAGAGTCTTTTCAAGTGACTTGGGTGTTCATATGGGGTTTGGGTGCATTAGAGGCCCAATTTTGGGAAGTTGTAGGTCATGGCACATAGTTTGGGTAAGCCGTGCAACCTCTCCCAGCAAACCGTGCAGCCCAATTTTGTACTGCCGCACAGTTTGGGAAACCATGTGGGTTAGGGCAAACGATCATGCTTGAAACTCTATAGTCTTTTCAGTGGTATTTTACACATCTTGTGCACAATTTAGGAAAACCGTGCACAAGTCGCATGGGTAGTGCCACTTAGATAGAACCTTAACACTATATGACACACAATTTGGAAAATTGTATGAGCTATCCATGTAGCCTATTTAAAGAGGGAAATTATGAAACTATCCTCCCCTCTATTTTTTCATTTTCTCCTTCCTTTTCCCTTCTTGTTCGTATATAGCAGTAGGGATCTCACCCCTTTCATCCTCTCCTAGGGTGTGATCCCCCTCCTTTATCTAAGCTCTATTTTGTTTTCCATTGGGTGCGTTGGAACCATATTGGTAGGATCTACTCACCAATGAATCTTAAATTATTTTCTCTCACCTCATAGATTGAAAAATCCATGTAGTTTGTTTTTCCCTATTTTTAGGGTGTTTGATGGAAACATCAATTTCTTCCAAACCAGTCGAAGTTAGAAGCTAATACCAGACATGCCTATATTTATGAATCCAAGGTAGGTGGTTCATAAATTTATTCTTGTTTTCACAAACTATTTGGGGATGCCTATTTTAGCGTTCCATTGGATAGTTAAGAGAAACCCTAGTAAAATATAACACTTGATGTTAAATTAATTGTATGAACTTATGGGATGCTGCTAGTCATGAATAAACCTTATTTGCTCGTGCGAGGCTAGGTTAGAGGCCATCGACCACTTGGGTAGTTAGACCGAGATGTGTTTATTTAATTTAATTGAATTGTTTATTTAAATTGAAGTGATATATATATATATATTATTTGTTTGTGATGTACTACTAAGATCCATGGGATCATGATGGGCTTAACCTGAGGTTTGAAATGGCAGTGGCCATTTGGAAGTGAGGCGATGTGATCCTCAAGATTGGTCTAGGACCGGTTTACTTGGGGGATGTGATTACAGGTTGGGAAACATGGTCATCAGTCGAGGTCGCAAGGCCGTTAGGTTAAGGGCATGGCCCATGATATTGGATGGCATGGCCATCGTATTTGAGAAACATGGTCGCATGGGCCCGAGGTGCCAGACATGGTGTGGATTAGATCCTATTTGGCGATTGTCGCTCACCCATGATTGGCCAAAGCGCCATTGGAGTCATGTTCACATAGGATGAATCAACGATGAAGTAGTTTTGACCACTTTTGTGGGTAGAGGCCTATGATAGTGCAACTTAGGTAAATTGGTTTTGGGGTGCTTGCTATAGAAATCCATAGGGAAGGTGAGAATCCTTCAGTGGATAACATGAAGGCTATCGGTTGGGGGATGAGGATTACTGTGCCTGAGGTAATTAGGCTAGGTTCATTTTGGGAGGATGAGTATCATTTTACCTTGGGACATTGTACTTTGATCCAATAATGATTTTACCTTGAGGATATATATTACTGTGCCTTCAGATGTCGAGATTCGAGCTGATGGGTTCTTTTGAGTAGGGGTCTGAGGGACTAGTTTTGTATTGTTTGGGAGTGCCTTTGGGATGTTAGTGATATGGCTTAGACATGAGGTGTCAGTTGGCATGAGGTGATGGTGATGTGTTTGGAGGTGGAAATTGAGAGTTCACCTAGGGATATTGACATCAGGGGATGCCTTGGGCCATGGGCCAAGGATCCTATCCTCTTTAATTATTTCAACATTGGATGAAGATAGCTTCCTGGTAGCAGTTGAGCACTAGAGAATCTTGTTTGTTTCATTTAAATGGAATGAGTTGTTGTCCTTATTATATTACACACCTGATTAAACACTTATGTTGGGTATGCAAACATGGTTGGTACCCTACCAATACTTGTCTCACACCTTGCATGGACCCTTCGGGATGTGTGTATATTTTATGCTTTTGCATTCAGGTAAAGGCCTGGGTTCTGGTGCTGGATCATAGTGGTTGTTTAGCATGAAATTTTGGAAAGGTTCCATGAGGTTCTTGCTTCAAATGGAGTTACCTTATTTGTTTTATTTTCTATTTTAGTACACTTATATGTATGTATGTACTATAGTCAACCCTTTAGTGACCCTTTTCTACTTATTGTACTATATGACCTATTCTAGATGCATGTTTTGTTTTACATTCTTCAAATTTCATGTTGATGTGTTTACATTTCCACCACTGTTTAGTTAATATTGCTTTCTATTGAATGTGCTTTCGCCATTGGCAGGTCTAGTTTGAGTCTACTGAGCCTTTAATTCCACTGTATGTTATATATATCCACTCATACCATTATTAATTTATCACAAAAGGGTATAGTCTCCCCACTGTTACCCTTATTACACCCTCATTTATAGTCGGTAGTCTTTGGAATATGGGGAGGCATGCCTAATGTTAGTGGCACTCGGCCTGAAAGTGCTAGTCAGGTGGCTAATTGGGTCGGGGCGCTACATTGGATAACCCATGCTAACCATTTTGTCATAATAATAACTAGAGATCAAAGTAATGACTTATCATTCTATCATGGATATTATGATCCATTAAAATTAAATTTTAGTGCTTTAGGCATAAAAAATCCATTTTTGGATATTCATTTTTTGGATTAAGATATAAATTGTTAATTGATCAAATCACAACCAAAGCATGGAATTGTGCATATGAAATAAAAATTTATCAAGTAAGTATATTTTTTTTATAATCTTATATAGTAAAATGATTCCTCAACTTTCAGAAAAGGATCTGGAAAAAAAAATGTCATCCTATTACCTTCAAATATAATGAATAAGATAGTCTTTTAAATTATCATATATTTATGGTTTTTAGGTCCTTAACTTTCCATTTATCATTCAATTTTTTGTGATCAATGACCTCTATCACTCTCTATAACTATTTATACTTTTCTTCCATGTCCATGTTTTGATTTCCCACCAATGTTATCCTACTTGGAAACATATTTATGTGTTATTATAGATGACCTTCATACTTTCATTTATCTATTATTAAGAGTTTTTTTTATTAAACCTTCTATGATGTGTGTTTTTTAACAATGGTATTTCCAAATGTCAAATCCTTGATTACTGAGATCAAATTTAAATTGTCAGGACACAATTTTTTTTAAGGTGGGGAGAATGTAACACCCTGAGATTTTAAAAGAAGAAATTTTTTTAGATAGTGTGTATGGAATGAAACACCAAGATTAGAAGAAAATATAACACCCATGACTTTATGAAAAATTTCTTTTTAAATAAAATCAATCTCTTCGATAGCTTGTGGGACGCACAACCTTGAGTTGAAATGAACCATATAATAGTATACTATTATAAAATAGCCATTAAGTTGGAGTTTATTAATAGTAATAAATAAATTATGAAAATTATGATTATATATTTATTAGAAATAAAATATTAATCACTAAAAATAAAAATAATTTTTTATAGAAAACTGTATTTTTCTAAAAGATGGTTTAGTCGCGCTTTGCGCACATAATTTAAAATTAAATTTTACAAAATTTATAGAATTTATTTGAAAAAATAATCTTCATTTTTTAAATCATAATATAAAAATTATCTTAGGATTAATCTTTTGAATTTTTCTTAAATTTTTCATTTTTTGATGAATAGTGAAAAATATTGAATTTTAATTGAAAACTTCCTTTTCGTTTAAATTATTTACAGATATAAATTATATTTTGATTTTTTTTAAAGTTAAATTAGTTCAATTATATATATATTAATCCAATTTTTTCCATTATAATTATTTTCATATTTAATTTTGATATAAAAACTTTGTAAACTTTTGAACATTTTCTCTTTGAGAACCCGCTCTCTCGTTACATTTGTGAGATTAATTTTTAATTAAAATTTGACACTTATGTGAATGAAATTTTGAAAAATGGATTTAATATTTGTAATAATAATAATTTATATTTTATAATAAGTACAACTTAATTTTTGACCAAAATGAATAATGAAAAATTAAAAATTAATTTCCTCATTTAAGGTAAAAATGGATTTACCAGGGAGTAAAACTAAAAATATAAGGGTTAAATTTATCTAAAATGTTGTCTAAAATCTATTTTATGACCATATTTAGATCCTATATTGTATAAGTATTTATAATACTCCATTTTGGGCCCTTTTGGCATGTGAAAAATGTGGGCACACCTTTTTCTTTCCAAAAATTACAAGTATGCCACTCACCTCACTTATAAAAGGACACCCCATATCCACTCTTATTCACATCTTCACACCCTTTTGGTTTAGAAAATACTTGAAAAAATAAATTCCAACTTCTATCCCCTTATCCTATAATCCTTAGTTTGGTCATAAATCCAACCTTGGGGAGGGATTTGGTGCGAACCTAAGGAGGTTACGCAAAAAAGAGGTAACATTCTTCAACGAACATTTTTATTTTATTTATTACTCCACATCCTTCAGTTATTATTAAAACATGATGATATAATAAAATTAGTATCTTAAATATACATATATGTTGTTATAATAAGTTCATGTCCTACAACCATCCCCACTTCTATCAAATGGGTTATGAAATCATCATTCGTGGGTACGGTTGGCTACCACCTCACGAACAAATGTCATTCATTTTTCCATCACCACCTATCACAATTGGGTATAATGATGGATATAAAGTTTATATATGATATTTATAATATAATTATACTTATGGAGTTATTATATCATATATATACCTTTTTTATTTTTCATTTCGTAGGGGATATTATAACATCACTCATGTGTACGGTGGAATATCGCCTCGCAAAGCGATGTGATTCATTTTTCACCGACAAATTACATGGAAGGTAATGAGGGAAATGTTAATGAATATATGTTATATAAATTAAAAAATTATGATATTAATTACATATTTATCATTCTGAAAAGATAATATATCATTTTCTTTTTTTACATTGAAAAAGGATAATATTGTTCGTGTATGTGTAGACTACCGCCTTCACGAAGCAATGCGGCTCTCTTTCATAAAAACACCACAGGGTTGATATATATTAGTATATTTAAATAAATAATATGGTATATATGATATCATTATCATTATTTAAATATAAAAAATTACTTCACTTCTTTCCATAATGATCATTGAAAAATGGAAACGTTACTCATGTGTATGTACGACCTACCCTCTCCATGATTGTAACATGGTTTATTTTCATAAAAATATTTAATGATTGGTTTTAAAATTTTAATTGATGTATAATTAAGATAATTATTTCATGATTATGATTCTGGATATTTTTAAATAGTGACCTCTTTGGATGTTGTCAACCTACCAAAGTTATTTTTGACACATAAGTCAAATATCATCGAAACATCCGACGTAAACTTAATTGATTAAGTGATCATATATAACATGGTAATAATTGAAATAAAAAGAATAATAAACTTAAAAAAGTTTATTAATCAACTAAATAATTAAAATATGTTTATTATTTAGGAATATTAAGAAATTATGTGACGAGTCAAACTTAGGGTAAGGGTTTCTCGTCTCACTTTTACTTCTGTGAGACATACGCCATATTCACCACTTATTTCTTTTGTGTGGTGTATACATTGATATTTTTGTATATTATATTAGGAATTAATTTATATTCATGGTATTAAAAGTTTCCTTTAAAATTATTTCTTTCATGGGGATTATAATTCAAAAGTTACCAAAGTGGTAAGGGTTTATTTTAGAATATTATCATTATTCGGGATTATTTTTTTTAAGTCTCTCTTGGGGGAATTACATGATATTTATATTTTAAAATAATTATATTTTCTTATACTATGTTTATTTATGAACTTTTTCAAGTAATATTATAATCTCCCCTCTCTTTGGTACTTAAAATTATTAAGAAAATATTTTTAAGATGATCTGACTTTATTTGTCTCTTTTGTGAAAAATCATTTTTCTTCCAAAAACATGTTTTCTAAAAATGTTTTCAAAAATGTTTTAGCATTTTTTAAATGATATATTAAATAAAATTTTACCCATTTTTTAATTAAAAAATGGTTTTAAATGAATCATCTTATCATTTTCTTAATGAATAAATTTTCAAACCTTTTTTTAGTGTAAAAGGATGTTTGTTTTAACTTATACAACATGTATGAAATTAGCCACTATCATGAGCATAATTTCTTTTAATCTTATTTTTCTAGTTAAAAAGTCTATTTTTAAATAATTTTCCCCCAATATTATAGAAGTTTTTAGTTTTTAAAAGTGATTTTCAAAGAAAAGTATTTTTATAATATTTTATGAATTTTCTAGTTTTAAAATAAAAAGGGTGATATTCAAGGAAAGGTTATTTTACTGAAGAATTTTTCAAGTGATCTTTCAAAATCATTTTCCATTTAAGAAGAAATTATTTGATATTAATTATGCTTTAATGGGGATATACTCTAATGATACAATTATTATTATTTCTCTATACGGTTTATAATTAGTTTGAATGGGGGTGCACTATGTTGATACCATTCATTTTACTCTAGATGGTTGATTATGTTTATTTATTGGGGAAAGTATTTATATTTCATATACTAGTTTAAATAAGAATATTTATGTTGATTATGTTTCAAACCTTTCATATGAGGAATTCATTAGACTTTGTAAGTGACGGGCAGGGCCCGCTATAGCCCCTCAATGTGTCAATAGGTATCATGAGAAAAGCTAGATATGGTTTTGGCCCATTACTTACCCATTTATATATATGTCTTGGAACAATCCTCAATGGTATTAGATGTATTGGAAAAATCCTTGATGGTATTATATGTATTTTCATAAGCCTTGATGGTATGTTTTTTATGTACAACATTATACATTTCATCATTATGAATTCATTTATTGATATTCCATGTGATTATTAGATTAGTTAGAATATCCATGGCCAAGTTTCAAGCTCATGTGATTATTTTTATGGAATTATTTTATCATCTTTTATTCTTAACATATCATGAACAAGTTATTGATTAAATGGAATTTGTTTCATCTATTTACCTTTACATATTGACTATTCCTTATTTATACATAGATTTTACTGTATGATTACCCTTACTAAGCATATGAGCTCACCCATTTCAAATGTTTTATTTTCCCTAGGATATGAGGAAGTAGTTTGTGATTTATATGTTGGGATAGTCTAAGGGGAATAATGTCATTATCAAAGAAAATTATTTGTATATTTTATGTTTTAAATTATAATATGAATTTCAAGTATTTATCCAATTTACTAAGACCAATAAAATATTAGGTCCTTTAGGATGATTTTTCTTATATTTTATGTCAATGTAATAAAACAGACACTAGATCTGAGCTACTAGGTTCGGGTCGTATAGTTATGATTGATATTATTTTTACCTTATGTGACACAAATTCGATTTGAGATTTATTATTTATGAGTTATTGATTTTTTTGGATCTTGGACCATTGTAAATAATTTAGTTATTGGATTTGGATCTTGTCCCATATAGACAAGATGAATCTTATGCACCATGAGTAGGAACATTAGATTCACATGACATGTAGGCCTGCTAGTGTGTGGTTATGTCATTGATAATAAGTTCAACTATTTAAAGTGTAAAAAAAAGTTTATACAATGTTTTATTATATAATCTCTTGGTAACATTCTACTCAGATCGACCAACCTATATATATATCTCTTTCTGATGACAGGTATGTGGATCTATCATGAGATTATTGACTAGGAAGATGATGGTACAATATCTTGGGGCATGGGACATGTAGTGGCCCTAGTGGGAACAAACTACATTATATGCCTAATGATGAAATCCTTGTGAATTTTTTATCTAGGTTTAGTTATTTAAAGTGTTAGTAAAAACCTAAATGGAATTTTCCCATATAACTTGGAATGGAATTATATCTAACCGAGCCTCATGATTCCGGTTACCCAATAAAGATCATATAGTATAATGATATTTGTTATGGTAGCAATGAACAATGAGATATGATTCTCAAGGAAGCAGCTCTGTAGGTGGATGCTCAGTGAGAGTTGGGATAGTGGGATGATTACTTTGGCATGTAATGAAATTTTATGTTGTATGGTACCCTTGAGTGGGTGGATGGACATGTTGGCCGTCATGGTTTGTTCAAGATGAGAGAATATATGATTTCTTGTGAGATGTGACCTCCTGTGAGACTTGAATGATGGACTGGATGAGATAACCAAGTGACTTGGGGATATGACTCAGTGTTTTGGTGAGTTGGTGATTACTTTTCTTGTGAGGGAAACCTGAGCGAGGGGCTCTCCCGAGATTGTGTTTTCTTTAGAGATGGAAGCATGGGTGGATGATTTAGGTTATAAATCAATTCATAGAAGGTGTTATTGGTTATATGGTCTGGGTATGGTTATGAATTGGGGGTTTTATAAGAATAATGACTTGGGATGTGAAACACTTAGAGTGTCATAGTGCTGGGGCTGGTTTGGAAGGGCATGAACATTCAAGTGCCGGGACTTATTGAACTTGGACGCACTTTATCAGTGTAGAGAGAGAACATGTAGATTCTCATGACTTGGGATGACACTATATGGAAGATAAGCACATGTCTAGCCTCATCATAGGTGATATGTCAGGATTTTGGATGAGAATATATGGGATGTACTTGGATTGATGAACTGAAATTCAATCAAGAATGGTCTGTGGTTTTGCTGCATCATCCTAGTTTGATGACGTATGACTCATTGGATCATGAGTTGGGTTTTAGTGATTGTGTGTAATGAGAGTGTATTTACATTATGATTAAATCAGGTTGATGTGGAATGTGTAGGTTATGCATGATACCACTAAATTGTGAACCAAGAAATGGCCACGTGTGATTCGGTGGATAATGGAATTTGATGTGAAGATGGTGGTCTTTGATGAATGAGGCTTGATGATAGTAATAAATTTCCCTCCATTGTAGATGATATGTCAAAAATGAATTAGGATCCATGGGATAACTTAGCCGAGTATGGTCCTTAACATAGAATTCTAGGGAGGCATAATGTCAGAAGTTGGTAGTGCATATGAGTGTGGCTCGGGAGGAGTGGAACATGCATTTTACAATGGTTGAACCTAAGGTGGTTATCCTGGAGGAGTGGTTTAAGGTATTCCATATATAAGGGAGTGCACCATTGATAGTTTTAGGGTGAGACCTTCGTTATGATTGGGGATCCAGTGGGTGGTAAATGAAGACTCCCCCATGAACTGGGTACCGACATCAAATTGATGTTTTATGTTAGTACTAAATTATAAGTGAGACGACCACATCCAGTCACCATGTTCAGTGATAGAAAGAGTGTGTATTGTGGTGATCGTGAATTTAGTTCTATAATGAGGTGAAAAGGACAATCCTATAGTATGAAGAGGTATTCCAATTATAGCGATACAACCCTTATGTGAGAGGGATCATGGGTGTGTGGAATCGACTATTAGTTTTTCATTATGGTGTTTCGATTATGATTAGAAAATAGATTTGAATATATCTGAGTTCCTTAGTGAATACTAGGAAACCTTGGGTATGATGATGGATGGGGTCTAAGCATTGGATTCAGGCTTAGAAAGAATTTAGGTGATCTGAGCATTGATCGGGTATGTGATGCATCAATGATCATGGTAAAACATGACGATAGTTTTGGTTGATTGATGGATCAACCATGGAATTACACCAGAGGTTGGTATCAGAATCTGGTTAGTGAGTTAAAATGACCATGATATGCCTTGGGATTTTAAGGCATCATGATCAAGTAATAAAATAGCGCATCAATGGTTGAGACTGATCATTTTTGGGGAAATTAATCTAGGGGAGCTTATACTTGTGTTCTTATATGTAATTGGATGTGGTTGGATATATATTGCATCAGGTGCATCATTTTGGGTATAAAAGGTATGTTTCGTAGATTTTCCAAGGCTTTTGAGGAAAAGTCCATCTTATGGGAATGGTGCTTGGATGATAGAGGATCACCCTTTTACTTGTAATTTGATAATAGAGAGGTTTAAAAGTGTTATATTAGTGATTTATAGTATATTTGGATGTGGTGTGATGGAAACTGCATTGGGAATGTTGTTGGAACACAAGGTGTGTGTTTCACTATGTGATTCCAATGGCGGGAAGAAGTATGACTCAAAATCAACCATTATGAGATAAGTCATATGGTGGGGAACAATATATGAGGTTTGATAAATTGGTTAAATACATCTTCAGTGTCTCAGTATAGATGGGAATGAGAGAGAATCATCTCAGTGTTTCAGTAATGAATTTGAGCGATGGATGATATTTTGGTGGGTAGAGCGCCTTATGTTAAAATTATGCTTGAGAAGCACATTAAGTGTATGGGAATGGAGCAATACCATTTGGATAGGAATTGGAGACCATGGTAGATCGATATAGATATTTAGTTGACCACAATCACTTATTGAGGATGATAAGTGCTATGGTGGAGAGTTTATAATATCCCATGATCGTACGAGCCTAAAAAATTCCTAATAAAATTTGAATTTCTGAATTAGTGGAGGGGCCAAATTTTGAGCTGAGATTTAGAAATGAATTTTGAAGGTTGAAACCCATTAAAAGAAATATTTTGGACATGTAATGGAGGTTAGATGGTGCCTGATAGTATCATAAGGTATTTGAAAGGAATCTAAGATAGTAGGGCTGTAGTCTGTAGCCACCAAGTAGCTGGTACTAACCCACTGACGAGTCTAGAAGTGGCTTGGTGACCAATGTAGGCTCAACCGACTAACTACTGAACCAATATTGGATAGATAGTGGGATTAAATAGGGGAAAAATTACATTTTAACCTTGATTATTTTGAAGGGGAAATCCCTCCTTCTTCCTCTCATTTGGGAACATGGCCAGGGGGTCTAAATCCCCTCTCATACCTTCACCCCTTCATTTTGGGGTGTTCTTGGGTGTGATTCAACATTATTTGAGGTGAGAATATCCTTACTCCTTCATCTTTATTATTGTGTTTTTTATAGTTGTCTATTTTTTGGTTTAGGGTTTTATAGTGATTTCACTTGATATTAGCGAAATCAAACATTTTTTATGGGAATTTTTTTTTGCCTAGCAAGGGGATATCCTAAGAAAATGTTCAATTTATTTTTTTCATTGATTCGGTGAAGTTACATTGCAAGACCATTTTATTTATATATTTTCCCAAAAAAATAAGTTAAATTAATTGTTGGAATGGCTCCTTTGGTTAGGTATTTGTCATGGGTTGGTGTTTAGAGTCTGTTGCGGGCCTCCCATAGATAATTTGTTCCAGTTCTAGTGTGACGGTATCATGTGAGAGTCTCCCACTATATACACCTATTTATAATTAAATTAGTAAATTAATTATAGATGTTATAATTAATTAATTATTGATGTTGGTTAGTAGATATTTGCTTGGGATCGTGGGCAATGACTAGTTGACCACAGACGGCCTTGGGAGAGTCTTCTAAATATCTTCCAAACTATGGATTTTAAAGGAAAATATTCTTATTTGAGGTAGGTGGTCCTTTAATAAGCCCTTATGGTTTATGAATTTTATTATATGCATGTGTAATGAGATATCTACACCTTAGTAAATTGAACTTGAATTGAATAAATTTTAAATTGAGTCAATTTAATTATTTATTTAGTTAATAATTAAACTATGGATTTAATTAAATTAAAATGTCTATATATGGAAAACACATGGGTTTCATGGCCACTGTGGAACCTAAGAAACCAACTGGATACCTGATCACTGATAGTCGGGATATGGAGTAATTAATAGGTGACTTGTGATACCCGAAACCCATTAGGTTCATGATACGATTAAACTAAAATAATCATTGGTTGTGGCACTTAGTTAGGTTCCCTTAGAGTCCTCCTTATAATGGTGCTTATTGAATTGGAGTGAGTGGCCTGATGACTGGCCACATTGGAATTGGGAAAATCTTAGATCCTTTGATCAGGATAAGCTAGGGTGGGTAAGTGGATTGACCTGGTGACCAAGGGTATTGAGATGGGTCATTATCTATTTCTCAAGACTATCATCAGTACAATTTATGAATTGTTTAAGAGATATGATAGCCCCGAGTGTTGGGATTTGAATCTTATGTGTGTTTGATAGGAAGGGACCCCATGTTGGGTACCATTGCCTTATATTGACCATAATAAACCTAAGTGGGATCCCCTACTATTTTTTTTACTAGGAGGAACCCAAGTAGGGTTTCTCTCCCTTGAAACGACCAAGGGTACCCTAGTAGGTTCCCTAGTGATAGAACAACCCTTAGTGTGTATGTATAGACATGGGTAGAGATGGTTATGGGTGTCAGCCTAGAACCTGAACCATTATGTGAGCCTGATGGGGATTAGATCATAATTATGGTAATGAGCATTCAAACAACCCTTGTTTTAAATTTATATTTATTTATGTTTATGTTTTATGATTTATGATTACCCGAGATTCTTGGGAATTGGATGATGGGCCCAACATTATTATGATTATTCGGGATGCCTGAGAATTACCTATTGAGGTGGATAAGACCCTATGATTACTATAAAGTTTGGGATCTATTATCATGTTATATTGGGTGTGAGTGTCTAGTTTGACTAACATACAATGTATATGGTTGATTTAGTTGTGGATGACTAAAGGTGGTTCCTAGGATTTATCATTAGAGCTTGTGATGGTGTGTATACGCAAGAATTCATGGTATTAATGGGATTTATATGATATAGTGAGACCATTGTAAATGCGTAGGTTACATAGGATTTGAATGGTGATACCATTATACAATTGTGAAAGCTTGTGAATTATGGAATTTGAATGGATATATGAATTGATCGGTGGGAGTATATCCCTAATCATAGATGTTGGAAATCCTGAGAGTGACTATTGGATCCCACTAATTGATGGCTAGGATACCCCATAGGATCAAGTTGATATACCATGGGGTTTAAAATTTTGGATTGAGGATAAGGGATGCTTGGGGATTCCCCAGGATCTGCTATTCATCTTGGCAGAGGTGTAATCCTAGGATCCCTAAAGTGTGGGAAGAGGTCACGTTGAGGTGATGATCATGCTCAGAGACATTATGGAACTGGATAAACTAGGTATGGTTGATAAAATTCACAAACCTGAGGATCAATGGTGGTTTATTTATTTATTGTTACTCTATTATTTAATTATTTTCTACTGAGTGTGCCACATTCACATATCATTACATTGTAGGTTATGTACAAGAATATGTTGGTGGTGCCCTACTGAGATATGTACTCACACCCTGATCAAGACACCATTGTACTTGGATACCTAAGTATATCACACATGGTTATTATAGTAATAGGCTAGGATAAGGCCCAAGATTATATAATTGAGCTAGAGTATCTCATATGGAATTCAAAGATTGGGATGAGGTGTGGCTTGAGGTTTGTAGTGGAGCATCCTGATTTTTTATTTTCCTCTTTATTTATTTTCTTTTGATCATTCTATATATATGATCAAACTAGTGGGTGATCATTCACTTATGTTTGTATGTTATTACTACATTTTTTATCACATGTTTCTGGTACCTTATTGTTATCTACATAATCTGAAGGTTATGGTTTTTATATGATACTAGGTTATATTTTGTATGATTTCACACTCTAATATAGGGGGTAAAATCTCCCCATGGTACCTCCTTAGACCCTCTCTATTAGTTGGAAAGCTCTGATGTATGAGGAAATATGTCTAAGGTCATATAGTGGTGTAGTTCAGTTACTGTTTAGAGTGATCCAGACCAGGGTGTTATACTCGAGATGAAGTTTATATACTTTCACAATAATAGGTATAAGAAGCAATCCTAGTGGCATTAAATAGATAAAAGTTCATTAAATAAAACTGAAGGTAAGAAAATTAAATTACCCACTTGTCATAAGAGTTGAAATAAGCAATTTAAATAATGTATTTATAAGGTCCCACCCTTAAAACATTACATAATCTTGAGTTTTTAGACAAGAATTCACTTTCTTGCATTACCAAAGACCTTTTTATGGTTAGAGTTTTAGAGATTTATGCCATAAATCTTACATAAAAACCCATACATTATAAATTGACAACTTACACATAGTATCCAATTTTCCCACAATATAAACTTTTAAAATGAAACACATTTTATTTTCATAAAAAATCTTTAAAACTTTAAACTTGATTTCTTATTTTTTCCTACTCATCCTTAAACATTATAAAAAATATTTGAAAACATAGGATGAGAAAAAAATGATCAATAAGGGATATAAAATAAAGAAATATTTTAATCTAGTGAAAAAAATGAAATCCCATAAATTTTTTACCTTTTCCACATGATTCTTTGGGTATATAAAATAAATCATATCCACATGGGGAAAACACTTTTTACTCAAAGAAAACTTTAAAAACCCATAACAAGAAAATTAGAACCCTTTTAGGAATTTTAGAACATTATATTCATAAACTATGTTCACTCATATTAGAAATAACTAGATCCCAGTTAAATCCATAGGTGAAACCTCCCTAGTTAACTCCCTCCTTATTACCTTTTAAGACAAGGAACATTACCCAAAACACTGGAGAGATATAACGATATCACTCATAATATAAGTTGTATTAGGATCACCAGTTATCATCTATAATTCTCAAGTACCATTTTATGAAAAAGTTTCTTTAATATTTCACCTTTTCATCTAAAATACCTTGAAAAACTCTATTTAATCTATACACAAAATACATTTATATATCAAAATATCCCTTCTTTTTAAAACTTCTTTTTGAAAAAAAGTAAAAATTCCCAAAAGAAAGGGAAAAATGGGTTTCATTAAAAAACCATGGAATATTTTAAAGGAATATAAATAATGAATAATTATCATGATGGTAGGAAAATGTGGTCAAGATGAATATGTTAAAATAAAATATTCCTTTTTTACTTTTGTAAAGAAATTCAAAATGTTCCCTATAAAATACATAAAAATATTCCTTTTAAAAACATTTGAAATAAATTAAAAAAAAATTATTTTATAATTTATTTATATAAATATAAATAAATCCATAAAATAATTTTAATAATATGGACATGGAAGAAAAATATATAGAAAATAAATCTTTAAAATATTTAAAATGAGGTTTTAAGATAAAGTGTACCTTATGTCTTGATAACTTTTGAATCAATGGAATCATTGAATGAAAAAACTTAGAATGAATTTGGAAACACTTTAATTTCAGAAATTAATGATATAATACATACACAATGTGGTTTATACCCCCCAAAAAATAAAACATATGGTTGAAATAGATTAAGTATCAAAGAAAGGGAATTGAGACTAGAAATCCCTTACCTCATGTTATTTCTGTCTTCATACATTCTCTAACTACTGAATAATAAAATTATATATGTTTTATACTTGATTAATAAAAATTTTCGTGTTCATTTCATCATTATTATTCATTTTATTTAATTTATTACCATGTATTATTTAATTACTAAAATGTTTAATTTCATGTTGAAAATTTTGGGGTCGTCCAGTTTATAACCTCAAAACCACATTGGTGCATTGGCTGTGGTCAAAGGGGTTATGTTTACATTATATCCATATTATTAAATATTTTATATTTATTATATTTATGCATTATATACACTTTGAAAACCAACCATGCAAGGTGGTCCTGAAAAATGAACCACGTCATTTCATAGAGATGGTAGTCCGTGCATACACATGAACAACATTTTCATTTTTCTATCGGGTGAAAAAGAAATAAATTAGATAATATTTTAATTTTATAAAATCATAAATATGTTTTAAATTTCATATTTATTCATTATTTCTATTCTTATGACCAACCTTATAAGGTGAAATGGAAAATGAATCACATTGATTCATGGATGTGGTATTCCACACGTACAACCAAATAACGTTATCATTTTTCAATGGATGGAAAGGAAAGAAAATAGATGATATAATATATTTATAAAATTATAACTATATCATAAATATCAAATATATTAATTTTTTCTATCATGTTAACCTTCCATATGATTCAATGATGAAAAATGAAACATATTGCTTCGTGGAGGTGGTAGTCCACTCGTATGCACGAGCAATGTTTCCATTTCCCATAAGATGAAAAAGGAGGTGAAAAAGATTATAACATTAAAATAATAAAATTTAAGTATATATTATATATTTATGTTATTATATCACAATGGTTAGGATAGTTTTGAAGTTGGTAAAATAATAAATAAAAAGAAAACACTCGGTTAATAACTATATCTCATCTTTAGACAACCCCATTAAATTTATACTTAAATCCTTCTTAGAAGGATATTCTGATTAAAAAAGGCCCTATACGACATGAGGAGTGATTTTAGAAAGGTATTTGGGTAGGTATTATCTGATATAATATGAACTTTAAGCGTGGATAAGAGAGGATAGGGGGTGTCCTTTTATAAGTGATGGAGAGGAAACATTTGGAAATTTTCAAATGATTAAAATATATTAATGTTTTACTCAAGACAAATGGATACAAAATGAATTATATTATAATATGAGATGATATAGGGCCTAAATCTGAAAATAAAATCATATTTAGACAAGTTTTTGGTTATTTTAATCCCTATCATTTTAGTTATAACCCTTTTAACATGTTTTAACTCTAACTGTGGAAATTGACTTTTTTACCAAAGTTACTATTCATAATGGAAAAAAATGGAAGTGTAATCATTCTAAAATTTAGAAATTATGATTCAAAATATTGATTAAATTTTATAAAATTAAATTTCTTTAAGTGGTGGAAATTAATTTTAAAATAAACCTGCAAAACCTGATGAAAAACAGTTTTCCAAAAAAATGAATTTTTAAGTATAAATTTTTTTATACCAAAATAAAGTGTAATTATAATTAAAATGAAATTTATTAGACTATTTTTAATAAAAATTAAATAATTAAAATTTAAAACTAATATAAAATATAACTTTACTCTTTAAATACATGAAAAGAAAAGACATTTTTTTAAAGATCAGTATTTTCTACTATTCACCAAAAAATCAACTTTTTCAAAATATTTCCAAAAATGTACTCTAAGATAATTTTGAATTTATGATTTAAAAAATTATATCCTTTTCTTCATATTCATATTTTAAAATTTTGAAATTATGATTTTAAATAAAACCATATAATACTTGTAAACAAATTTATAAAGAAAAAAACTATTTCATTTTTTATTGAAAAAATATTTAATATTCTTATAATGAATACAAATCTATAAAATCTAATTAAAGAATATTAATAATACAATGACCCATATTTTCAAAAATTTATAGATCATTTGTTTTTCAATTTGAAACCTTTGTTTAATAATGGTAAAGATATACTATGACCCAAGGAAGGTCCCAAGAGTGTTCGAGGCTTGTTCGGAGCCCGGAGTTCTGGAAAATAGAAAAAACAACTAGCCCGAACAATTAGAATAAACTGTACAACCCAGGTCACATGGTTAGTTTTTTATCCATGTGGAGGGGGGGGGGTAATAGAGGTGAAATAGGAGCCTCATGGTTTTTCTGCAACTTGCGACTCCAGGTGCATGACTGTGCGCACAACCTGTAGTTTTTGATAATGGGTTCTTGCACAGTTTGCACACGGTTTGAAAAGCCTGCACCTAAACCATGTTCCCACTTATTTTTGGGTGAATTGACTATTTGGACCCCCACTTAATCTTTAAACCTATTTCTTTTTCCATCTTCTTCCTCTATCCGATGAAACATTTTATCCTCCTCCTTTGATCTCATTTCCTCCCAAAGTTTGGCTTTGGGATAACTTTCTGATCTAGTGTCCATTTCATGATCTATCAACTACATTGGACTTTTTAATGTATTCTATACATTCCAATTACCTCTTATCTAAGTTTATTTCCAAATCCATCATGCTATTTAGGTGTAAGCTTGTTTTCCCTATTTTAAGGGTGTTAGATTGTTTCTCAGATCTCTTCCTACTTGCTTAAAATATGAGGCTGATATTGAGTGAGGGGTCATCTATGACCTTTAGGTAAGTAGTCATATTGATTTCCCTTTGATTTTTGATGTCTTGTAGCTATTCCATTGTCCCACACGTCGTATTTTGTGGATCATCCCCTTTAATTTGGTTTTTTCATATCAAATTGACCATTGTACCAAGATACACACCCTTTGATATCTGTTTAGTAGTTTAGAGGTTGGATATCACTTTTAAGGACACCCCATGGGTGTTCCAAGTAAAATTTACCCTTTTTGTTAAATGTACTTATGTCCGGATTGCCTCTTTTACTTTCGTCTTGGACTTAAAATGGTTTTACCTTTTTTATATGAATGTTTATATAACATAAAGCATCTCTTAGGTATTTGGATCAACATAGGATTGAAATTTCCCATGTAGGAAATTGCCTCTTTGACCATAGAACCTTCCAATTGATGCCTTGGTCTTATTAAATTGAAATTCCATGTTGAATGAATTAAATGGATTGGATTATATTGTATGGATTATTCATGATGGTAGCTTACCTTAAATGAATTTACTATTTGAAATGGATTAATAATGTAGAATGTATTAAACTTGATGGATTCCATTCTTAATATGAATTTCATGCATTATATGAAATGTTTTATTAATAGTGGAAATACCACACCTTTTATTAAGCTTTGTTATATTCTCACATGAAAATTGTAATGCCTTGTATGTAATGGAACTTGGATAATGAAATGCATAAGAGGTATTGCCTTATGTATTATTATAAATGAAAATAAACCTTGATAGAGGTTGTGATATGATTATAAGGGACCTGTTGAGAATGATGGTATCACACTTCCTTATATTGGGTGTTGAATATGATGTCTCACACCATTGAGACTAGCTGGATGTTGGGATTTACACACCATGTTCCTTTGTTCAAGTGATTACATGATGGATCATTCACCATCTTGAGTGTCATGCATGATGAGTCACACTCTTATTTGGATTTATGGCATTTAACCTTTTTATTGAGCTTATAATCTCGTTAGACTGGTCATGGATGTCCGAGTTATGCCCTGGTTTGCCCAGCAACTATTATTTTAGGTATATGGTCACTTAAGTCCACACATATTTGGTTCATATAGGTGGATGAAATATATAATTAAACTATATATATATATATATATATATATTATTATTACTATATATATATAGTAAATTTTTATAAATTCCTTTCAGAAATGAGTTGAAGCAGGTAGACCCACCGGGTGTCCTAAAGGAACCTGAGCAGGATGGTTATTTATTTCAATAATGTTTTTATTATTCTATTATACCTAAACACTATTTAGTTATGATCAATAACCAGATTACACGTAGACACCGTTGGTGGTGGCATACTGAGATTTTTATCTCACACCCTACTCAGGCTGCTTTTGGTACTTGAGAAGACTATCTTCCTGTAGGTACGGATAAGGGAAATCTCCATTCTATAGGTTGTTGATATGTTTTTTCTTATAGATGGAGCTTAGGAGCAATGGAATGGGAATTATCTTGAGATTCTAGTGGAGCATTTTTTGTTCTTTTTGTAGTTTTTATAACATTCATGTATCTACCTGACCCCTGTTCCCCTTTTATTATCAGTATGCCATGTATCCATGTATCAGACATTTACTAGTGGATTTTGAGATATTTATTGAGTTGTTCTATTTATTTATGCTTCCGCACTTTTATTTTATATTAGTTATATTTAATATTCCACTATATTTTTATTCTGACTATTTATATTATGATTCAGTTATTGATTGTATATGCTTGTATCTACTGTTCCACTCTAATATGAGGGTATAGTCTCCCCACTGTACCACCTTTACACACTCACTGCTAGTTAGTAACCACTGGAATATAGGGAGGCATGCTTAAGGCCATGTGACCCACCATATTGGGGTACGAGTTTAGTTAATACCAAGTCGGGACATTACAAAGTGGCATCAGAGGTAAAAAATTTCCCTTTTCTTACTTTTTAGGTATTAGACAAGAGACTAGGAGTTAAAGGGTTTTGGAATTGACTCTATGCCTGGACACAGATAACCCATTTATAGGGGAAACCCAAATTACCTAGGATGGGTAATTATAGTCCTCAACTATGCTATTTATAGTTGATATTAATTCACCATTGGGTGACACACTTGATCTATGATGTTATTGATATTCTTATGTTTTAAATGATGATTTATTCACTATGGACTGATTAAATGAGGGATTTCATTAGTACATGCATCACCATAGGCACAATATAATTAATAAGCCATGCATTTTTTCATTCCACATTTATTTTTATCATGCATATGCCTGTTGCATATTGATTGTTCCTTGAATATGCATTGAATTGTCTTCAAATTTCATGCAGGGATTGGAAAACATAATTGATACTTAAATTTCTTGCCTTAACCTAATAATGTTTTCCTGAATAGGTTAATGCAGACAACCTAAGTAGTCAATTATGGTGCATTGTGCCATATAATATTGGTCTCATGGGCTAGAACATGTTATGGTGTGGGTTAAGTGGATTGAATATTTTGGTTCATAAGGTGTACAGACCCTTATGGATTGGAAAATGGGAATCCATATAATTGAACCATTTTAAAGTAATTTAAATATTTCAACAAGCACAAATTCAAAATGAATATGACTTATAAATTGAAAACAAACATTTTATATTTATCCATCATAGAGACTTAGACATGATCCTAACCTTATTAGAGGGTAGTAGGTATCTATTATGTTCTGATGGTTTGTTGTGGTCTCTTTCTATCGTCTAAACCTCGCTTATTGAGGAAACAGAGGGGTGTGATCTTTCTTAAACTTTATATATACCCTAGTTTTTTTTATCTAAAACCATTTTAGTTTCTTAAATATCTTATATGGTGTGTGTTTAGCATTGTAGTATTATGCTGCCATGATATCCTCCAGTCATGTGCCCTGAAGGCGATGGCGACCATGCTCCTAAGGTGGAGGGCCCTAAGCTTCCAATGATTGCTCCTACAGTGCTACCTATGGCAGTTATTCCTATACTTGATATGGGAATTGGAACCCAATTCTGAGAGGGTTTTCTATATATTCTTCAGTTTATGTAAGGAGTTGTTCGGCTTGCCCCGATCATGGTAGAGTTGACCCATGAATTTTAGTAGTAACATCCTCCATACTTTTTGGGGGATGAAGGACCTCATGATGCAGAGTCTTGGATTGAATCCATCATTTCTATATTTGATAATATAAATAATCCTCTAGAGTGTAGGGTCAAGCTAGCAGCATATATGCCATGTGATTCATCCAAGCGGTGGTGGGATGTAATCACCCAGGTAGATCAACATTGTGATATGGTATGGGTGGATTTATAAATGATATTATATGACTATTTATTTTACTAGGATCTGAGGGATGTTAGAGATAGATAATTCATAAACCTACAGTAGGGGGGATGTCGTTTATAGAATAATCTTCCCATTTTTACTGAGTTTCATCAATTCTATCCTACTCTAATGAGTGGAGATCTTATGACCACTAGGTGATTCGAAGATGGGATAGTGTACACCATACGATCATAGTTCAACATGTTTAGGTTGACTACTATTTTTGAAATCATAAACCACGACTTTATTATAGAGCATAACTTGAGGGAATCTGAAGGTACAATTTAGGGAAGTTCGATACCTAGAGCAACTGGTGGTTCTTCTTATGGAAAAAGAGACATTTTGAGGATAAGCACGGAGGTGGTAGAAGTCAGACTCTTCATGAATACAACTTTCTAATATGTCACTAGTGTGGAAATTTAGGACACACAGATCCTCACTATTTATGGGATTGAGTTGAGTGCATAGGCTGTGGTAGGATAGGGAATATCCAACGCTTATGCAAGAATTTCCCTCTAGTACCTAAAGGGTGGGGATATACACCTAATCCATGGTCAGGAGTGGGGATAGAAATATCATGTCAAGAAGGAAACTGGAATACCACTAGCCGATTGAGATGAGGTTATAGTCGAGGCAGATATAGTCAGACTTACGATTCTCAGTGATAGAAAAGAGGGCTTGCTCAGGGAAGTTAGGCAATGAATCAAGGATGAGGTACATGCCAGCTACATACAGTCCAGCCTATGCTAGAAGAAAAGAGCACCAAACCTTCTACAGTTCAAGTTACTATTCTGGTTACTGCCACTTTAGTGTATGCTTTATCTTACACAGGTGAGTCTCACTCATTTATATCTGAGGAAATCATTGAGATTTTGGGCCTTAGGACCGAGAAATACTATGGAGTTATGACACTAGACACCCCATTAGGTACCTGTTAAGAGGGTGTTCTCTATTATAAGGATTGTCCCCTTAAGATAGGTGGATACCTTTTCATGTGGAATATTTTCATTATCGACATAAAGGGATTTGACATAATCATTGGGATATAATGGCTAGTTCCCTATTGATACCACTTTTAATGATATCATAATGCCCATATCTAGTTTTAAACACTATCTTTAGAATATTTTCCACCTTCACCTTTAACTTATGGTATCCTGACCTGAGATCAATCTTTGAAAAATACTATTCTCCCTGGAGATGATCAAACAAATTATCAATATGATGTAAATAATATTTGTTCTTAAAAAAAAGTTATTCAATGATCTATAATCAATGAAAATACTCATTAAACCACATTTCTTTTTAAAAAATAAAATAGGATTAACCCATGGTGAAGTTCTAGGATGAATGAAACCTTTATCAAGAAATTCTTGTAACTGGTTTTTCAATTCCAAAAGTTCTAATTGAGCCATTCAATAAGGGGTTTTAAAATTAGATTAACATCAAGCACTAAGTTAATAGTAAAATCAACCAATCAATCAAGAATAACACCGGGAAAATGATTAGGAAATATATCCATATATTCATTCACTATTAAAACATCACTAATATCAACAATTTATTTCTTTTCAATAATATGAGCTAGGTAACTTTCACTACCACATTTAATCAATTTATTGGATTCTTCATATGTTATCAAAGGTATGAAAGCATTAAATATAGATTTATTAGATCTAAAATAAATATTATCATGATAAACTGAAATAAAATCCATACCTATAATAACATCAAGCTTTACTATAGGTAGTTCAATAATATTTTCAAGAAAAAAATCCAAAAAATAACAATAGTAACATTCCTATAAATCTTGGTTTCTTTAATAATTTCACCAGGAGTTTTCAAAAAAAGTTTTATCTTATTTTTATGAGGTTTTATTACCATTTTATGTGAAAATTTATTATAAATAAAGGAATTTGAAGATCCATATTCAAATAAGGAATTGGAATAATTCAAACAAACAAGTAACGTACCTATCACTACATCATAAGATGGCCCAACATCAACTGTAGTGGTAAAAAATGATTTTTCCACACCTTTTTGATTTCGATATTGATGATTTCCACCATGAGTAACTAATCATAGAGACATATTATCATAATTCCCTAATTCATTATTATTAAAACACCTCACTATTGGCTAACTATCTGTTTCCCCATTCTTGGATTGATCAAGACTCTTTTCTTTAGAGTCATGATCTATATATCCAAACCCACCACACTAGTAAAAATTTCTAGATATTTTAAAAAATTCCCTAAAATGTATTTTACCACACTTGGAACATGTTGGGGACTTACCTAAATATTTATTAGTTTACTGCTTCTCTATTTCTCACCACCTTGAACACTTCTTACTCTTGTCATCACATGGTGTTGTGGCCACTCCCAATCAAGGGAGAATTTGGTGGGAATAAGTTTATATCGACAACAAATCCACACAACAATTTCTCCATGGTGGGTAGCCAACTGAGGACTTGTAGCAGGCGGTGGCGGAGGTATTCTCAAGGGTAGATGAGCTATCCACCAACAATTGAAGAAAGATGGTTTTTCTACATCTTTAAAATAGAATAAGGATCCCATGATTTTTGCAACAATCTAAAGACTCTGGTGTAACTCTTGTATCCTCCGAAGCTTTTATCTGGAGAGGAAATAATAAACCAACCCCCTCTTCTTGACGTAGGTAACACTATTGATGAACCACGTTAATTATCTTGTGTTGATCCATTTTTATTATTATATTTGTTTGTTTTATCTTTCCATGAACCTATGATACCCCAACAAAGTGGTATCAAAGGGTTCAGATATGAAACAGTGAAGCAGTAACAAAGTTTTTCGGCGACCGGAAAATTGAAGTTGCTTAGAAATTTTTTTCAAGCCCAGATATGTGAATAACATGTAGAGATGATTCCAAAGGTGAAAGTTTCATAAGAAAATGGATATAAAACGAAGAAGATAAGCTCAGTCAAAGTTTGGTCAAACCACAGGTGCTACAATACCCTCGTGCCAGAGAAGATGACACTGTTCATGCCGACGACGACATTCCAGTAACTTTTTCGACCACTGTTCCAGCACTCCATGTCAGCGCCATGTCAATGCCACATCAACACCACGTTAATGGTCAATCTAGACCATTGAAACTCTTTTGTCCATAACTTGGCCAATCAGAGCCTGTGTTCTGCGATTCAGGAGTCAATTTCAGGTATTTCAACCATTCCAAACACATCCTTATGGTTAGATTTTCTAAATTAACACTAAATAAATGGAAAATATACTAGTAATATGATTAAACTCACTGCATTTAATTATTCAATCTGGAAACCAGAAATGGAGGACCTTTTGTATATTAAATATTTATGGAAGCCTATGGTGGAAACCACTAAGCCAATTATAGCGAAAGTAGAGGAAAAATCAACAAGCAGTAAACCCAATGAGAATACATCAGCTAGTACCCCACCAGTGGATGAAAAGTGGGTCATAATCAACAGGAAGTGCACTGTTCAAATCAGATAGTGGATCGACAAGAGCATCTTCTAAATTTTTTCCAATGAACATGATGCCTATATTATTTGGTGAAAATTGGAAAAGATGTATGCGACGAAAACCATGCAAATAAAATCAAACCTAATACATCATCTTATTAACTTGAAATAAAAATATGATACCAACATATCAAAGCACATGAGAAAGTTCCAAGGTACTGTTGATCAGATGAATTCTATGAAAATGATGATTGATGATGAGTTGCAGACACTATTGATGTTGAGTTCTTTACCAAATACATGGGACACATTAGTTATGTCAGTCAGCAATTCTACTCCAGATGGTACTCTCATCATCAAGATGGTGAAAGAAAAAATGCTGAATGAAGTTTCCAGAAGAAAAGATGAGGGACATACACCTGAATCAGAGGCTCTTGTCATTGAAAGACAAGGGAATTAGAAATGGCAGGGAAGAAGCAGAGGAAGAGAACCCCATGACCAAATTCTTCAAAGGAGGAAGTGATCAAAATCTAGATCAAGATATGACATAAAGTTATAACACTGTGGAAATCCCAGACACTTCATCCGGGAGTATAGAAGGATGAAGGAAGAGTAGAGGAATCAGGAAGGTAAGACCCAAAATAAAGATGATGCAATTGTCAATGACAAAATTGTTATTGTTCAAGAAGACAATCAGCTCAGTCTTGCAAGCTAAGACTGAGCTCCTACCATGTCACCTCCATAATATATTTCTTATCATCTTACCATTCAGGGAGTTTTAGAAATGTGAATATGGGAAATGATGGTGCATCCAAAATTACTAGTATTGGTAATATTTTTCTAGAAACTAATGTTGGATATAGGTTATTGTTGAAGGATGTGAGGAATGTTCCTAATATTCACCTCAATCTGATATCCACTAGAATTCTCGATGATGAGGGATATGTCAGTTCATTCGGTGATGGGAAATGGAAAATTACTAAAGGTAACTTGGTAATTGGTAAAGGAAACAAAGATACCTCTCTTTATCTCACAGATGCAAGACCATGTGGAGGAGAAGTAAATGCAACCAAAAAAGATGTTCCTATAGAATTTTGGCATAGGTGGCTGAGTCACATGAATGATAGAGGAATTGGAATGATCTCTAGGAAAGATCTATTTCTAGGAATAAAAGTTACATATTTGGATACTTGTATTGATTGCATCATGGGAAAACAACACAGAGTATTGTTCTGTAGTTATATACCAACCAGAAAAGCAAATGTTTTAGATTTGATTCACACTGATGTACGCATGATGAGCACTAATATTATGGGAGGTGCTATTTATTTTTTTACCTTTATATATGATCATTCCATAAAAGTTTGGGCCTTTGATTTGAAAACTAAAGATCAAGTGTAGGATGTTTTAAAGCAGTTTCATGTGAAGTTGGAAAGAGAAACAGGCAAGCAGTTAAAGTGTGTGTGAGCAGATAATGGAGGAGAGTACCATGGTCCATTTGAGGATTACTATAGGAGTTTCAACATCAGGCAGAAAAAATAAGTACCTAAGACACCTCAACATAACGGTCTTTTTGAGAAGATGAACAGAACAATTTGAGAGAGAGTAAGATGTATGCTCTCAAATGAAAAGCTTCCAAATACTTTTTGGGGGGAGGAAATGATGACCATAGTTGATCTTATCAACCTTTATCCATCAGGTTCACTAAACTATGATGTTCCAGAAAGTGTCTAGATAGGTAAATATGCTTCATATAAATGCTTGAGAGTATTTGGCTATAGGGAATTTGTTCACCTCCCAAAAGATGATAGGGAAAAAATAGATGTAAAAGGAAAGCAATGTATCATTCATCTAGAGTTTGGATACCAAATTTGGGATCCAATCAGTGGGAGGATCATTATAAGAATAAATGTGGTGTTTCTTGAGGATCAAACGATTGAAGATTTTGAGAAGCTAGAAAGTACAAAGAAGTCACAGCCTGAGGAAATTCTAGTCAATCTGGAACCATTCTCACCACCATCAGTACCAGATATCACGAGAGAGATACACAACATTGATGATACATCACTACCAGGTAATATGTCTCCATATATTGATAAGTCTTCATCATATGATATTATATAATAGATTCCCCCATAAGAACAATTGAGGAGATCCACCAAATAATGAAAACTGAGTCATAGATACTCACCAAATGAGTATGTTATGCTCACTGATGGGGGAGATCTAGACAGTTATGATGATGCGATTAGGAGTCAGCAGAAGATGGATTGAAAGAAGGCCATGCAAGAGGAGATGAGATCCTTGCACAAGAACTGTACATTTGATTTGGTAGAATTACCACACATAAAGAAGGAACTCAAGAAAAAGTGGGTGTATAGAATTAAAGGATAAGATGGAAGCTCACAACCATGATACAGAGCCAGAATGGTTGTGAAGGGATTCAGTTAAAAGAAAGGTATTGACTTTGATGATTTTTTTTCTCCTATGGTTAAAATGTCTTCTATTAGAGTTGTTATTGGATTGTAGGATAGTTTAAACTTGGAGGTTCAAAAAATTGATGTAAATACAACATTCTTACATGGTGATCTTGAGGAGGAGATATACATGGAGAAACCCAAGGTATTTTAGGTGAAAATGAAACAAACCTGGTATGTAAGCTTAAGAAAAGTTTATATGGTATGAAACATGCACGAAGGTAGTGGTACAGAAAATTTGACTCATTCATGGAGAAAAATGAGTACAGGAGGATGGCTACTAATCCCTGTGTTTTTATCAAAAAGTTTGCTAAGGGTGATTTCCTTATCTTGTTGATTTTTTTTGATGATATGCTGATTATTGGTATAGATATCACCAAGATTGATAGGTTAAAGAAGGATTTGAACAAGTCTTTTGAAATGAAGGACTTGGGAGATGCTACTTAGATTCTTGGTATGATGATTACTCATGATTGGAGGAATCACAAGATTTGGATATCTCAGGATCAGTACATTGAGAAGGTTCTTGAAAGATTCAACATGGGCAAGGTGAAACCAGTTAGCATTCCACTTGTGAGTCATTTCAGGTTCACGACAAGTCAGAGTCCATCAACTGAAGAGGAGAAAGCAGATATGAAAATAGTTCCTTATCAGTCAGTAATTGGCTATGTTATGTATGCCATGGTGTGCACCAGACCAGATATTGCTCACGCTATTGGCATTGTGATTGGTTTCTTATCAGATTTAGGAAAGGAGCACTGGACAACAATCAAATGGATATTAAGGTATCTCCAAGGTACATCTAGTCATTGTTTATGTTTTATAATTGATAAACCTATTTTAGAAGGATACACAGATGCAGATATGGATGGAGACGTGGACAAGAGGAAATCCATATCTGGGTACCTGATATCATTTTTAGGGGGAGCAGTCTCATGTAAATCACAACTTTAGAAGTGTGTTGACTTATCCATCACATAAGTAGAATATATCGTGGTCACTGAGAGCTATAAGGAGATTCTGTGGATGAAGAAGTTTTTACAGGAGATGGGACAGAGTCAGGAGAATTATATTCTCTATTGCGATAGTCAGAGTGCTATTCATCTTAGAAAGAACATGAAATCTCATTCTAGGTCCAAATACATCGATGTTAGATATCACTAGATTCTAAATGTGTTAGAATAAAGATTTTTGAAAGTTGAGAAAATCCACACCAATGATAATGGGGAAGACATGATGATGAAGGTTCTACCAAAAAAGAATTTGGAAACCTACAAGGAGATTGTATCTCTAGATTCTACCCCAAATTATTTGTGAGGGGGAGATTTATGGGGGACACTCCCAATAAAGGGAGAATTCAGTGGGAGGAAGTTTCTATTGGAAAAAACTCCACACAAAAATTTCTTCATGGTGGGTAGCCAACTGAGGACTTGCAGCAGGCGACGGTGGAGGTCTTCTCAAGGGTAGATGAACTACCCACCAAGAATTGAAGAAAGATGGATTTTCTCCATCTTTAAAACAGGATTAAGATACCATGATTTTTGTAACAATATGAAAACCCTGTGGTAACTCTTGTATCCTCCAAATATTTTATCTAGAGAGGAAATAATAAACTGGCCCACCTCTTCTCCCATGGACATAGGAAACACCATTGCCAAACCACGTTAATTCTCTTGTGTTGATCCATTTTTATTCTTCTGTTTGTTTGTTTTATCTTGCCATGAACCTCCGCTGCCCCAACACATGGAACATAGGTGTCATCAAAATCTATCTCAAATTTCTCAGCACAACAAACAATTCAGTGACCTCCTTTCTAAAGTTATATATCTAAATACCATAGAACTGATTAATGAAAAATTCATTTTGGAAATTCAGTGACCTCCTTTCTAAAGTTATAGATCTTAATCTTTTGGAAGATCCATAAGGTTAACCATTTATGAAATGGTTTAATTTAAAATTTGGACAAGGATTTAGAGATTAATGTATTACTTCACTATATATAGATTCATTAATATTGGATGTAATGTATCGGGTTTTTGGAATAGGTTAAATCCTCACCCTTTTTTATTTTTTTGGAAATAGTGGGTATGCCAATTTCTTTTTAGATAATCAAAACCTAATTCTGAGTTTTCTATAAAACCTATATCTTTTATTTGGATTTTTTTAGAGTATTTTCGAGTGTCTCGGGTGTTTGGATGGGTTTCAGGTGCATCAGAGGCTCAAAGTCCCTATTTTGGGAAGTTATAGGTCATGTTTCATGGTTTGGGTAAACCATGTGGCCTATCCCAGCAAACTGTGCAACCCAATTTTGTACTGCCACATGGTTTGAAAAACTGTGTGGATTGGGGTGAATGGCTATGGGTGAAGCTCTATAGTTTTTTGTATAGGTATTTCACATGGATTGCACATAATTCAGGCAAAGCATACACAAATCGCATGGGTAGTTCCACTTAGGCAGTACCTCAACACTGTAGCACTCACAATTTGAAAAATTGTGTAAGCTAACCATGTGGCTTCTTTAAAGGGGGAAATTATGAAACTACCCACCCCTCTATTTCTTTGTTTTCTCCTTATTTTCTCCCCTCTTGGTTACGTACAGTAGCAGGGATCTCCCCCCTTTCCTCCTCTCCTAGGGTGTGACCCCCCTCCTTCATCCGATCTCCGTTTCATCTGATGTCGGGTGTGTTGGAACCATATTAGTAAGGCTATCCCCACTTATGTCTCTTATCTTCTTTTCTCTCACCTCATATACCACTAAATACATGTGAGTATTTTTCCCTATTTTTAGGGAATTTGATGTAAATGTTGATTTCTTCCCAACCATTTGGAGTTATAGGCTAATACCAGATATACCTACATATACGAATCCAAGGTAGGTGGTCCATACCTTTCTTCATGTTTTCACAGTCTATTTGGGGGTGCATATTTTAGCACACCATTGGGTAGATGAGAAAAACCCTAATAAAATTGAATGATTGATGTTAAATTAACTATATGACCTTATAGGATAACATTGGGCATGATCAAACCTTATTCACTCATGCGAGGATGGGTTAGAGTCCATCAACCACTTGGGTAGTTAGGATGAGGGGTGAGTTTCTTTAATTGAATTTAATTGTTTATTTAAATTGAAGTGATTTTTATATATATGCTTTTTTTGTGATTTATTGTTGAGATCTATGGTATTATTATGGGATTGGCATGAGGTTTTAAATGGATACCATTTGAAAGTGAGGTAATGTGATCATCAGGATTGGGCCGGGCCTGGTTTACATGGGTGATGTGATCACCGGTTGGGTGATATGGTTTTCAATTTAGGTGGTAAGCCCGTCAGGTTGAGGGAATGACCCATGATATTGGATGGAATGACCATCAGATTTTAGAGACATGGTCAAAAGGGAATGAGGTGCAGGACTTGGTGTGGATTAGATCTTATTTGGTGTTTTTTCTCACTTGTGATTGGCCAAAGTTCCATTGGAGTCATTTGAACACAGGTTGACTCAATAATGAGTTTTTTTACCACTCATGTGGGTAGAGGCCCCCAGTATTGTGACTTAGGTAAATTGGTTTGGGAGTGATTTCTATAGAAAGCCACTAGGAAGGTGAGGAGCCTTAAATGGATAGCTTTGAGGCTATCAGTTGGGGGATGAGGCTTGTAGTACTTGAGGCCATTGGCCCAGGTTCATTTTGGAAGGATGGGCATCTTCATACCTTAGGATTTTGTGCTTTGAGCCAATAGTGATTTTACGTTGAGGAAAAATATCATTGTGCTTTTAGATTTCAAGTTTCTAGACGATGGGTTCTTTCAAGTAGGGGTCTGAGGGATCAGTTTTTTATTGTTTAGACATGCCTTCGAGATGTCAGTGATATTGATTGGACATAAGGTGTCGGTTGGCATGAGGTTCTAGTGAAATATTTGGAGGTAGAACCTGAGGGTTCACATGGGGATATTGACATTCATGGATACCTTGGTTCATGGGCCAAGGATCCTCTCCTCTTCAATGATTCTGGAATTTAACGAAACAGGTGAATACTTCCTGGTAGCCGTTGATCACTAGAGAATCTTTTTTGTTTCCTTTAAATGGAAAGATCTATTTTCCTTATTATATTACACACCTTCTTAAACACTTATGTTGGGTATGAACACATGGTTGGTACCCTACTGAGACTTGTTCTCACACCCTAAACGGGCCTTTCAGGATGCATATAGATTTTATGATTTTTCATTTAGGTAATGGCTCATGTTTAAGAGATGGATCATAGTGACTGTTTAGCATGAGATGTTGGCAAGGGATCTTGAGGTTATTTCCTCATATAAAGTTACCTTTTTGGTTTTATTTTTTGTTTCATCATGCTTAAATGTATGAATGTACTGTGGTCATTCCTTTAGTGACCCTTTTATACTCATTGTACTATATGAACTATTCTGGATGAATTTTTAATTTTATATTCTATAAATGTCATGTTGATGTGTTTATATTTCCACTATTGTTTATCTATTCTTCCGCTATTACTTTTTATTAAATGTTCTTCCTCCATTGGTGGGTCTGGTTCGAGTCTACTGAGTCCTTAATTTCACTGAATGTTATATATATCCACTCAGACCATTATTACTTTATCACTAGAGGGTATAGTCTCTCCACAATCACCATTATTACACCATTTCTACTATTTGGTAGCCTTTTGCATATGGGGAGGCGTACCTAAGGTCAGTGGAACTCAGCCTGAAAGTACTGTTTAACTGGGTAATCAGGTTAGGGAACTACAAATAGTATAAGAGGAGTTTATTTTACCTATTTTCTTGGTATTAATATTTGGGTTATGGTATATTGGAGATTAAAATGTAGTAGAAACTATATTTATAGCTCGTTCTTGGGTGCCTGCATCCCCATGTACGAGGGATGAACCAAGTTACCATGGGTGGGAATTGATGTTCTATTTTTCTTATTTTATAGTTGATATGATTTCCACCTCGAGTGGTGAAATTGGAATATGAATTTTTACTTGTTGTGATACATGATCCTTGGCCTGGTATAACAAGGAAGGAGTTATTTGACCCTTGGTCCAATATGGAAAGGGGTGTTGGTTATGTTTGTTTTGCATGTTTATATTTTTGATTATACACATGATAGGATGTTTAATATATATATGTTTGTGCCGTGATATGAAAATGCCTTGTGATATGTAAAATGTGGTATGATGTGTAATATGTAGATATATATGTGTGTGATTGGTCCTGAATCTTATAGGATAAGGCATGTACAGTATGGGGTGATGTTAATAACCAGGTTGGGTGACATGATCATCGGTTTTAGGTGATGTGGTTCATCAGTATGGGCGTAGACTGGGGTATTTTTTTTGATACTTGGATCTTTTAAGGGAGGGTAAGGAGGCCATGAGGCCGAAATGTCGAGTGGAATGGTTTCGATGGGGAAGGGTAAGGGTAGTGAGTTGACACTGCCTGTTACTACTTTCCCTATTTGCATTATATATATATATATATATATATGTTATCTGGGATGTCTAACCATGTGATGGTATTCATTAGGTTCCTCCTGGATGGATTAGATGGAGTATTAGGTGGGTGATGAGACCCCTAAGGTAGTCTCAGACACAGGTTCCAATACAGGCGGGATAGCCACCATACTTGACAGCCTTTGGGTTATGGATTAACAAGAATCTTAGAGAGATCTTGGTATGAGTTATCTAGGGTATTTAAAGGGGAGCTTAGGGAGAATATCCTTTTATGTAATATCTTACTTGGGAGTTCTAGTCGCATCACTCGCTACTTTTTTCAGGGTGAGTATAAGGCCCCAGCCTTAAACCTTACTTAATATTGAATTAAATGAGTAATTCACATTGAGGATCTTTTCAAGTTTAGAATTTTAGAGAATTAGGACATAACTATTACATCTCAAAAGATTACAAAGTAGTCGCTTCTACTAAATTTCCATAAAATAAAAACTCTTAAAAAGAAACATGTATAGTTCCATGTTTTAGGTAGCATGACTTTCCCTTGATCCCATCCTTGACCCTATTCCACGCTAAGTCCTGTGAAAAACATTTCAAAAACTTGGGATGAGCATAAGAAGCTCAGTAAGGGATACACAAAGAATGAAAACTGTTAGTTTTTCAAAACAACAAGTAAACCATGAATACTTTATCAATGTAATACTTTTCACCTTCATGAAGTAGTAAAAACTCTTCACTGAAAAAAAGTATCATTACTTACCTTTTTGTAACCAAAGGATTACCATAAAACCCATATAAAGAACACATAACATATATAAAGGTAACTTGGGACATAAACATACTTAAGTGGAATAACCATACGGTCGACTTCCACACATATCACTTAATGGAATATCCATACGGCCAATTTCCATACATACTTAATGGAATAGCCATACGGCCGACTTCCATACCCAATGCATTGGAGGTTATAACGTAACCACCCATCCTGGTATTCACGGCACCACCCGTCATAATGTCCAAGTACCATTATTACACATAAAATATGGAAAATATAAACATTTCAATAACAATATTTCATTTTCAATCACAATAAATAATTCCCAGATATTGAATTAATCAATCCATTTTAAAAAACCATTTAAAAGAGATTTTTGAATCAAAGTGTCCCATACCACTTTGAAGCTTTTAATGGAATTATAATTTTAAAACATTAATGTCCATATAAATAAATACTGAAAGCCATTTTGAAAACATGGACATTAAAGATAAAGATTTAGAATAATAAATCTTTAAAACATTTAAAATGATATTTTTGTTAAAGAGTTTTTAACAAAATGAGAGACTCTTGAATAAAAATAATAGCGGAATAACATTTAATCCGAAATTTATAATATCATGAGAATAAAAGGATTCATGATATAATATGTCAAAGGACAGTATACACACCATATAAGAGTGAATTGGTGCATAACAACAATGAAGTCTCAAAAGAAATGTAAAATGAGATGAAATCCATTATAAGGAAGGTATCCTTAAATTAAGGATAAATCAATCTCATAATTATGTGTGACAAATATAAATACACCCAATATAAGTGGATATTAAGTGTAAAACAATCAAAGGTTATTCACACATATTCAAAGGATGACATATTCAATAACTACATGTTGAACCCAAAGAAATCGAAATTGGGTTAAGAAGTTCCCTTGACAGCCTAACGGCGTCACATCAAAATGAGTTGATGAGAAATAAAAAGTGTATCTCATCACTTGGACATAAAATTTAAATCAATAAGGATATATGAGAACATATCCCAACATAACAATATGTAAATTAAAAGACCCAACAAAAGAAGTCTTTTAAAAAAGAGGAGGGTGAAAGGTTCCCTTACCGACTTGGGTATCTTTCAAAACATACACCCCATGAAAGAAGGACAATAGATCATTGATGTAAATACTCATAAACGAAAGTATATTACACAAAGAGTAGAATAATGGGTAGTACATACACCACTCAAAGGAAATTGTGGCAAATGTAGCATAAATCTCACGGGAATAAAAGTGAGATGAAAAATCCCTTACGAAAACTCGGCAGCCTAACGACGCCACATAAAACTTCCGAATATGGATTGATGAGATAAAATAGGGTATCTCATAACATTAAAATAAAATGTACAGAAAGAGGAATATAAAAGAACATCCCCCAACATTACAAATAGGAGCTTAAAAGAAGTGACTTAAAGGAGAGTACTTAAAAAGAAAGAGAGAGGTTAGATCTCTTACGAAAGTTCGGCAGCCTAACGGCGCCACTCAAAACTTCCAAAATGGATTGACGAGAGAGAATAGGGTCTCTCATCACATGAACATAAAAATTACAGTAAGTGTAATATAAAAGATCATCCCAATAACAAGAAAGATGAGCTTTAAAAGGAATGACATAAAAGTGTGTACTTAAAAAGAAAGAGAGGAGTAAGATCCCTTACCTCGGGTCCGAATTGACTCGATCGTTCTTTAATCTCCTGAATAATAAACTTGAGTTAATTTATACTTACTTAAGAACATTTTTCAAGTTCATTATTCCTTTTATATCACTTATTACCATGTCATAAAAATTTATGTAATCATTTAAGTTAATAATATTTGTTTTGCCGATACTTGGTTCTTAAGTCGAAAGTGGACTTCTTACAATTACATGTTGTTTGTGTGGTAAAAGGTTCTTTATATCCAGAATGACATTCCTGATTTGGATATCATATATATCATATATATCCAGCATATACATGTATTTATAATATTACATAATCATTTAGAGGTAAGAAATGAAATGCACCGTTCATGGAGACGGTAAGCCGTACGTACGCATGAACGCTACTTTCATTTCTATTTCGTATTTTATAGAATGGAATAATAATGATATAAAGGTATATTATAATTCCAGTATAATATCATATATAATATCATTAAATCCATCCTTTATACGTCCCACGTATGGCATTAACGAATCACATCACTTTGAGGGGGCGGTAGTCCGCACTTCCTAAAATGAAGATATCGCGTATACCCATAATGGATGCCATAAAGGTAAGACACAAATGAAAAATACAGAAGCATAAGTAAAACATAAACATATTATATATCATATATAAAAATAGTGACATCATAATGGCCACCTTTGAAGGTGTTAAATGAGTATTGAACAATCATCGTTTCGGGAGGCAGAATTTCGCCATCCACGGAAACCGTATGTTCTTTAACCATTTGATGTAGTTGTGTGAGAGTGTATCTCGAATAAATCTTATAAAAACATCCTAGTATATTGAAGATACTGGTGTTGTTACAAAAGAAGTAAATAAAAAGAGTTTAGAGGGTTGGAGAAGCAAAATAAAACAAATGAACATGAGAGAATGAATTACCTTTAAAAGTGTAACTCCTTTTGATTTGAGCCTAAAGGCTTCCTTTGAAAGGATTCTGCTCAAAGGGAATCCTCTAGGATTAGGAGAGGGATGTGGAGAGAGTAAATGGGCAGGGTTTTGCCGAGACAAAGGCTTGAGGAGTGTGTGAAATGAGGTAGAGGTGGGGGCCTTTTATAAGAGGAGAGGAGGGGCACTTTTGGAAAGTAAAGAAATATTACTTTATTTGAAAATGTGTTTCGGTTTTAAAAGGTCCCACATTGATATAATTCGTGGATAAGGTGATAAGGGTTCTAAATCCACCCATCCAATAAGTTTTGGACATGTGTAGTTCATAGATTTTACATTATCTTTCCATTTTATTTAAATCGTCAAATAATGATGTCATCGCTGCATCATTATTATGTCATAAATAATTTATTTTATTTAATGTCTAAAAATTATAAAAAAATCACTATGATGTAGGAAATCTTTTTAGCTTTCCAATGACTATTTATAATAAAAATTTGGACTTGTGTAACCCCACTTAAAAACTGTTTTAGTAAAACAACTCATGTTTGTGTCAATTTAATTTTAACATTAAATAAAAATATATTATTGTCATTTTCCAACTAAAGTGGCTCCATGGGGTCCCCAAGTTGTCCCATGGATTGTCTTGGTCGTCCATGACTCACCCAATAGGTGTAGTACAAGTGTCATGGTGTTTTCACATTCTTATAATATCATTTTTACCTTAAATGACACTAATTACCTCTAATCGCGATTAATGAAAAAAAGTTACTATTCACCAAAAAATTATTTTCATCCCATTGAACCACATTTTACATACTAATGACAACCATGTATGTCGGATTTTCAAAATTCAATACACATTAGTGGTAAACTCTCATTTAACTGAAAAATCAGTTTGCTTGATTACCACTTAGTGGTTTCACTATTCATAAAAAATTGGAGTTTTTTCAAAAAAATACCAAAACTTCACCCTAAGCTATATTTGATATTCCGAATTCAAAAATGAAGTCTGTTTTACAAAATTCAAAAAATATTAGTCACATTAATTAATTTAATAATTAATTCCCACTGTCAGAGCAAATAGCGTGTTTTTATAAAACAATAAGTATCAAAAGATTGACACTAGTTTAAGTCTGATTTCAAAGTGAAATTAATTCCAACGACCACTATTGGATTTAATGGTAAAAATATTTTCTAATTTCACTTTAAAACCAATTAAAAATATAATCTAATCATATAAATAAATTAGATTAAAAAGAGGTTTTGAATTAAAATACAACATTTTACACTATTCATTAAAAAAAATGAACATTATCGGAAAGATACCAAAAATTTACACAAAGTAAATTTTGATGTCCCGATTCTTAAGAAGAGTTTTATTTGGTCCAATAGAATATATAAGAGTGAAAAAAACTATATTTAATGACGGTTTTCCATCAAAAGGCGATAAGTGAACCTTTAGTGAAAACTAGGGCATATACGCCTAAAATTGAATTCTTTCCGTATTTTAAGCCTCTATCCTTTATTGGATAAATGTAAAAACATTTAAAAACATATATAATCATATTTTAGTTATTTCAATCCATTCCCGCCATTACAACGGCTACATGTTAACTACCATTTAAAATAATATTATTTTATTATTAGAGTGCAACGTAAGATTCCCAAGAAACTCGTTGTTGCGTGTTGGGTACGCCATCGAGCATAGCGTCCCCTTTAAAGTCATTTCAATATTTTATTCACAAATATGGATAAATATGAAAATGTTATATTCTTTATTTACTTGGGGTGTTACATCCTTCCCCCCTTTTGGGAATTGCGTCCTCACAATTTTTAAAATTGCGCTTGGAAACATCCTTGAACGTCCCACATCGGAACAAAAGTCGGTAAAACAAACACTTTAAAATAAAGAAAGATAAGTACAAAGGTCACCCGAGTTAACCCATACTAGGATTCCAAGTATGAAAATATGGACATGGAGGAAAAAACAAAGGGTCATGTTCTGATGGAGAGTGATAGAAAACATGTTTAGGAGAAAGTTAACCACAAGAAAATCACAAACTTGTGATGGGTTAAACGGTATTCGATTCCCCAGTAGGAAAAGTTAATAGACAACATTTTTGTTTTAAGTTACTTTTTATTGAGTAATTTATTCATAAGGAAACATAATCACTTATCATGTTGACTTTAAACTTTTACACAAACTCGTATTTTCTCCAAAAGACGAGTATTTAGGAAGACTTGTTCACATTAAGAGTACTATAATCAACTTCTAGAGAATCACCTAATCCACAAAATAGAACTATATACTTCCCATGTCTTTAGACTTTAACCAAAACCAAAACCAAAAAGGCTAGTACAAGATCAGATAATCCAGAAAAGGATAACCCTTTATAAAAAGAAAATCTATTCTTAATCTCCAAAATTTGTCCAACAAAACCCAAAGTTCAACGAGGACCATTCTATAATCAATTTGTCCATAAAATTCTTCAAAGTAAACCAATATAAGATTGAAACCTAAATATTTGAAGGATTTAGTCGCATAGTCTTCCAAGATAAATCGTAACATTTATCTCCAAACAATATCAGTTGCTCCTAAAGTCTCGTTTTGAAAAGTAATTAACCTAATCACATATCCTCCATGATAGGTTAATAATTTTCATAAATAACCCAAAATCAACTTACTCTTAATTCATAAAATCATATAACTAGAATGAATCAGTCAAACTAACCAGGGAATTCACGTAGTCCAGTGGTAGGCGATAAATACCAGTCGCACATTGGTTGTGGGTTCGATTCCCACAGCTTTGTCCGACGCGACGGGATGTCACACGGTCTACGTGTTGTCCTTTTTCCAAAACTATATAATTCTTAAAACATTCCCCAAAATGAGATAAAATCTTCAAGAATAATCATAACATATTTTAACCTCAAGTTTATCTCATTCCTTTCATTTTCCATCATATCATAGAGTAACCCATAATTACCTAAAAATTAAGTATCATATAAACCCTAATGGTTACCTTAATAATTATTACCTGAATTTCCACATCGGGTTGGCCATCTCGTACATGATGCATTAGAGAACTCACCAAGTTTGAAGTGGTTGATCATGACTCCTTGATATTTGGATTAGAACAACCAAGAGTTTCCTCATCGAATCCTCCATTTTATCTAGTATCTTAATCAGAGAACCACCACAGTTTCCTTCAAACCTGTTGTCTCTTTGGTGCCTGCTAGATCCATCCATTCACTAAAAATAGAAATGTCAGTGTGAGTATATCAACAAAACCATCATTTACTAATGAGGAAGGTAAACACTAAGATACACTTACTCATTCAATTTATCTAAAACTAGGACTCTTTCTGAAATCCTAACCATTATGGTAATGTCACTTGTGCTTAGAGAATACCCTAACCTCTAAAGTTATCTAAACCGACCTTTGATACCAACTATAAGGCCCCAGCCTTAAACCTTACTTAATATTGAATTAAATGAGTAATTCACATTGAGGATCTTTTCAGGTTTATAATTTTAGAGAATTAGGACATAACTATTACATCTCAAAAGATTACAAAGTAGTCGCTTCTACTAAATTTCCATAAAATAAAAACTCTTAAAAAGAAACATGTATAGTTCCATGTTTTAGGTAGCATGACTTTCCCTTGATCCCATCCTTGACCCTATTCCACGCTAAGTCCTGTGAAAAACATTTCAAAAACTTGGGATGAGCATAAGAAGCTCAGTAAGGGATACACAAAGAATGAAAACTGTTAGTTTTTCAAAACAACAAGTAAACCATGAATACTTTATCAATGTAATACTTTTCACCTTCATGAAGTAGTAAAAACTCTTCACTGAAAAAAAAGTATCATTACTTACCTTTTTGTAACCAAAGGATTACCATAAAACCCATATAAAGAACACATAAAATATATAAAGGTAACTTGGGACATAAACATACTTAAGTGGAATAACCATACGGTCGACTTCCACACATATCACTTAATGGAATAGCCATACGGCCAATTTCCATACATACTTAATGGAATAGCCATACGGCCGACTTCCATACCCAATGCATTGGAGGTTATAACGTAACCACCCATCCTGGTATTCACGGAACCACCCATCATAATGTCCAAGTACCATTATTACACATAAAATATGGAAAATATAAACATTTCAATAACAATATTTCATTTTCAATCACAATAAATAATTCCCAGATATTGAATTAATCAATCCATTTTCAAAAACCATTTAAAAGAGATTTTTGAATCAAAGTGTATCATACCACTTTGAAGCTTTTAATGGAATTATAATTTTAAAACATTAATGTCCATATAAATAAATACTGAAATCCATTTTTAAAACATGGACATTAAAGATAAAGATTTAGAATAATAAATCTTTAAAACATTTAAAATGATATTTTTGTTAAAGAGTTTTTAACAAAATGAGAGACTCTTGAATACAAATAATAGCGGAATAACATTTAATCCGAACTTTATAATATCATGAGAATAAAAGGATTCATGATATAATATGTCAAAGGATAGTATACACACCATATAAGAGTGAATTGGTGCATAACAACAATGAAGTCTCAAAAGAAATGTAAAATGAGATGAAATCCATTATAAGGAAGGTATCCTTAAATTAAGGATAAATCAATCTCATAATTATGTGTGACAAATATAAATACACCCAATATAAGTGGATATTAAGTGTAAAACAATCAAAGGTTATTCACACATATTCAAAGGATGACATATTCAATAACTACATGTTGAACCCAAAGAAATCGAAATTGGGTTAAGAAGTTCCCTTGACAGCCTAACGGCGTCACATCAAAATGAGTTGATGAGAAATAAAAAGTGTATCTCATCACTTGGATATAAAATTTACATCAATAAGGATATATGAGAACATATCCCAACATAACAATATGTAAATTAAAAGACCCAATAAAAGAAGTCTTTTAAAAAAGAGGAGAGTGAAAGGTTCCCTTACCGACTTGGGTATCTTTCAAAACATACACCCCATGAAAGAAGGACAATAGATCATTGATGTAAATACTCATAAACGAAAGTATATTACACAAAGAGTAGAATAATGGGCAGTACATACACCACTCAAAGGAAATTGTGGCAAATGTAGCATAAATCTCACGGGAATAAAAGTGAGATGAAAAATCCCTTACGAAAACTCGGCAGCCTAACGGCGCCACATAAAACTTCCGAATATGGATTGATGAGATAAAATAGGGTATCTCATAACATTACAATAAAATGTACAGAAAGAGGAATATAAAAGAACATCTCCCAACATTACAAAGAGGATCTTAAAAGAAGTGACTTAAAGGAGAGTACTTAAAAAGAAAGAGAGAGGTTAGATCTCTTATGAAAGTTCGGTAGCCTAACGACGCCACTCAAAACTTCCAAAATGGATTGACGAGAGAGAATAGGGTCTCTCATCACATGAACATAAAAATGACAGTAAGTGTAATATAAAAGATCATCCCAATAACAATAAAGACGAGCTTTAAAAGGAATGACATAAAAGTGTGTACTTAAAAAGAAAGAGAGGAGTAAGATCCCTTACCTCGGGTCCGAATTGACTCGATCGTTCTTTAATCTCCTGAATAATAAACTTTAGTTAATTTCTACTTCCTTAAGAACATTTTTCAAGTTCATTATTCCTTTTATATCACTTATTACCATGTCATAAAAATTTATGTAATCATTTAAGTTAATAATATTTGTTTTGCCGATACTTGGTTCTTAAGTCGAAAGTGGACTTCTTACAATTACATGTTGTTCGTGTGGTAAAAGGTTCTTTATATCCAGAATGACATTCCTGATTTGGATATCATATATATCATATATATCCAGCATATACATTTATTTATAATATTACATAATCATTTAGAGGTAAGAAATGAAATGCACCGTTCATGGAGACGGTAAGCCGTACGTACGCATGAACACTACTTTCATTTCTATTTCGTATTTTATAGAATGGAATAATAATGATATAAAGGTATATTATAATTCCAGTATAATATCATATATAATATCATTAAATCCATCCTTTATACGTCCCACGTATGGCATTAACGAATCACATCACTTTGAGGGGGCGGTAGTCCGCACTTCCTAAAATGAAGATATCGCGTATACCCATAATGGATGCCATAAAGGTAAGACACAAATGAAAAATACAGAAGAATAAGTAAAACATAAACATATTATATATCATATATAAAAATAGTGACATCATAATGGCCACCTTTGAAGGTGTTAAATGAGTATTGAACAATCATCGTTTCGGGAGGCAGAATTTCGCCATCCACGGAAACCGTATGTTCTTTAACCATTTGATGTAGTTGTGTGAGAGTGTAGCTCGAATAAATCTTATAACAACATCCTAGTATATTGAAGATACTGGTTTTGTTACAAAAGAAGTAAATAAAAAGAGTTTAGAGGGTTGGAGAAGCAAAATAAAACAAATTAACATGAGAGAATGAATTACCTTTAAAAGTGTAACTCCTTTTGATTTGAGCCTAAAGGCTTCCTTTGAAAGGATTCTGCCCAAAGGGAATCCTCTAGGATGAGGAGAGGGATGTGGAGAGAGTAAATGGGCAGGGGTTTGCCAAGCTAAAGGCTTGAGGAGTGTGTGAAATGAGGTAGAGGTGGGGGCCTTTTATAAGAGGAGAGGAGGGTCACTTTTGGAAAGTAAAGAAATATTACTTTATTTGAAAATGTGTTTCGGTTTTAAAAGGTCCCACATTGATATAATTCGTGTATAAGGTGATAAGGGTTCGAAATCCACCCATCCAATAAGTTTTGGACATGTGTAGTTCATAGATTTTACATTATCTTTCCATTTTATTTAAATCGTCAAATAATGATGTCATCACTGCATCATTATTATGTCATAAATAATTTATTTTATTTAATGTCTAAAAATTATAAAAAAATCACTATAATTTAGGAAATCTTTTTAGATTTCCAATGATTATTTATAATAAAAATTTGGACTTGTGTAACCCCACTTAAAAACTGTTTTAGTAAAACAACTCATGTTTGTGTCAATTTAATTTTAACATTAAATAAAAATATATTATTGTCATTTTCCAACTAAAGTGGCTCCATGGGGTCCCCAAGTTGGCCCATGGCTTTTCTTGGTCGGCCATGACTCACCCAATAGGTGTAGTACAAGTGTCATGGTGTTTTCACATTCTTATAATATCATTTTTACCTTAAATGACACTAATTACCTCTAATCGCGATTAATGAAAAAAAGTTACTATTCACCAAAAAATTATTTTCATCCCATTGAACCACATTTTACATACTAATGACAACCATGTATGTCGGATTTTCAAAATTCAATACACATTAGTGGTAAACTTTCATTTAACTGAAAAATCAGTTTGCTTGATTACCACTTAGTGGTTTCACTATTCATCAAAAATTGGAGTTTTTCAGAAAAATACCAAAACTTCACCCTAAGCTATATTTGATATTCCGAATTCAAAAATGAAGTCTGTTTTAAAAAATTCAAAACATATTAGTCACATTAATTAATTTAATAATTAATTCCCGCTGTCAGAGCAAATAGCGTGTTTTTATAAAACAATAAGTATCAAAAGATTGACACTAGTTTAAGTCTGATTTCAAAGTGAAATTAATTCCAACGACCACTATTGGATTTAATGGTAAAAATATTTTCTAATTTCACTTTAAAACCAATTCAAAATATAATCTAATCATATAAATAAATTAGATTAAAAAGAGGTTTTGAATTAAAATACAACATTTTACACTATTCATTAAAAAAATGAACATTATCGGAAAGATACCAAAAATTTACACAAAGTAAATTTTGATGTCCCGATTCTTAAGAAGAGTTTTATTTGGTCCAATAGAATATATAAGAGTGAACAAAACTATATTTAATGGTGGTTTGCCATCAAAAGGCGATAAGTGAACCTTTAGTGAAAACTAGGGCATATACGCCTAAAATTGAATTCTTTCCGTATTTTAAGCCTCTATCCTTTATTGGATAAATGTAAAAACATTTAAAAACATATATAATCATATTTTAGTTATTTCAATCCATTCCCGCCATTACAACGGCTACATGTTAACTACCATTTAAAATAATATTATTTTATTATTAGAGTGCAACGTAAGATTCCCAAGAAACTCGTTGTTGCGTGTTGGGTACGCCATCGAGCATAGCATCCCCTTTAAAGTCATTTCAATATTTTATTCACAAATATGGATAAATATGAAAATGTTATATTCTTTATTTACCTGGGGTGTTACAGTGAGGGTGGTCCACAGGCGGCTGAGAATTGGATTGAGTCCATGAAAATGATCTTCGAGTAGCTGGAGACACCTCTAGGGCACAAGGTGAAACTGGAAATGTACATGCTCAAAGGAATAGCTGAGCACTGGTGGGACATGCAGGTTCAGGCAGACAAACATGATGGAATAGTTTGTAAGGACATTGAGGCTAGGTTCTTTGAGCATTTCTTTCCGAAGACACCAAGGGTAGTGAGAGATTAATAGTTCTTGAGCATCCAATAGGGTGAAATATCCATCATGGACTATGCAACAACATTCAACCAATTGTCTCACTTTGCACCCGACATGGAGAGAGATCACACCTCAAGGATGAGGCGTTTTAAGGATGTTTTATGACACACCATTCAAGTTTAGGTGAAAATATTCAGTTCAGACTCATTCTCAGAGCTAGTGAACTAGGTGATCATAGTTGGGGGAAAATTTATGGATATGAATTACTCAATCTAATTGAAAGATTCAAGTGATTTCAGTGGTGACGATTAATATATAAGGGAGTATGATAGGAGTTACAGTAGGTGTGTCAGGCCAAGGACTTAGGTAAACCACCTCATAGTGGGTCTTTGACAGTTTACTTTTAGTGTGGGTAGCTGGGACACGTCCAGAATTAGTGTGAGTGTCCTCCAATGGAATGACAAGCATGTGGGAAGGTTAAGAATCTCAAGAGGTTCTATAGGAAGCCTTCTTAGATAGCCGGTAGTTAGGAACTAGGAAAAACTCAGGGTTCTGAGATTGGTCCAAGAGTGTTACCAGGTGAGGGTATCTGAGCTTCAACTACATGTGGAGGTCATGACAGAGACAATGAGACCTGGGACATGTTCAGATTCAGTGTGAGTGGGTCTTTGATGGTTTAATTTCAGTGTGGGTAGCTGGTACATGTCCAGACTCAGTGTGAGTGTCCTCCAAAGGAGTTCCAAGCATGTGGGAAGTTCAAGCATCTCAAGAGGTTCTGTAGGAAGCCTTCTTAGATAGCCAATAGTTAGGAACCAGGGCAGACTCAAGGTTCTGAGATTGTTCTAGGAGTAGTACCAGGCAAGGGTATCCAAGCTTCAACCGCATACAAAGGTCACGAAAAATACAATGAGACCCGATAGTGGGGTTAGTGGATGGTGTATGGTGAAACACCACTGGGAGGCCAAGATTTAGGTAGTATATATTTAGTCTAGGTGCATGCTGTGGAGGTTCTAGGTGCTGAGTAGGTAGGTGATCTGATGACGATTAGAGGTACGCCATGGATGTGCCTGTTCTTTTTTTTTGGCATGTCCAGTTGGGGCATGTCTATTTTGGGCGCAAGAGGTGCATGGGCTATATGTATGGAGTGACCAGAGCCTGGTTAGTTTGTTGAAACAACCTCAGGTGTGTTATATATACATATATATATGAGGTGCATGGAACCATGACTTGTATGTGAGCATCGATGGAAGCATGTTTATTGAGGTGCATTGGCATCAAGGTATTGAGGAGATTCAGGTCACTTGAGGTGTGTTGGAATCTGGGAATCATTAAGATGTGGTACTTGATTGAGGTATGAGGCACCAGATTTGATTTTGAGCCTCTGATGAGACATGATACATCATTAGTGCCATGTGTGACATGGGAATGAGGAGGGCACCAATGCGGTGCATGATTCTGATGAGTGTCGAGTATGACATGGGGGAACCTGATGAGGTATAGGAGTGATGATGCATCATGGGAGGACTTTTAAGTCTTGGGATGGTTAATGGACCATCATTTTTTTGAGCTTTGGGTTAGGATATGACCAGGGTAGGTCACTCCTAAGGTGGGGAGACCCCTTGAGGTAGTTGACATGTGCCCTTAAGATAGGGGTAATCAGGGTTAATTTTACCAATATGGGTATGTTTGGTTCCATCTTTGGATTTTTTTCCAGCTCAGGGATGAGCTATGATAAGGTAGGGATATTATAACGTCTCGGGTTTTCTGAGTGGGTTAAGTCCTCACCTTTTTGATTTTTTTAGAATTGGTGGGTATTCTAATTTCCTTTTTGATCATTAGAACCTAATTCTGAGTTTTCCATCAACCCTATATATTGTATTTGGATGGTTTTAGAGTCTTGTCAAGTGACTTGGGTGTTCATATGGGGTTTGTGTGCATTAGAGGCCCTATTTTGGGAAGTTGCAGGTCATGGCACATAGTTTGGGTTAGCCGTGCAACCTCTACTAGAAAACCATGTAACCCAATTTTTTACTGCCGCACAGTTTGTTAAACCATGTGGGTTAGAGAACATGATCTTGTTTGAAACTCTATAGATTTTTCAGTGGTATTTTACACAGCTTGTGCACAATTCAGGAAAACCGTGCACAAGTCGCATGGGTAGTGACACTTAGGTAGTACCTTAACACTGTATGACACACAATTTGGAAAATTGTATGAGCTATCCATGTAGCCTATTTAAAGAGGGAAATTATGAAACTATCCTCCCCTTTATTTTTTCATTTTCTCCTTCTTTTTCCCTTCTTGGTCGTATACAATAGTAGGGATCTCACCCCTTTCATCCTCTCCTAGAGTGTGATCCCCCTCCTTCGTCTGAGCTCTATTTTTTCCGCCATTGGGTGCATTAGAACCACATTAGTAGGATCTCCCCACTAATGAATCTTACATTATTATCTCTCATCTCACAGACTGCTAAATCCATGTAGCTTGTTTTTCCCTCTTTTCAGGGTGTTTGATGGAAACATCAATTTCTTCCAAATGGTTCGAAGTTAGAAGCTAATACTAGACATGCCTATGTTTATGAATCCAAGGTAGGTGGTGCATACATTTCTTCATGTTTTCACAACCTATTTGGGGGTGCCTATTTTAGCGTGCCATTGGGTAGTTAAGAGAAACCCTAATAAAATATAACACTTGATGTTAAATTAATCGTATAACCTTATGGGATGCCGCTGGGCATGAATAAACCTTATTCGCTCGTGTGAGGCTAGGTTAGAAGCCATCGACCACTTGGGTAGTTAGACCGAGATGTGTTTATTTAATTTAATTGAATTTTTTATTTAAATTGAAGTGATATATATATATATATATGATTTGTTTTTGATGTACTACTAAGATCCATGGGATCATGAGGGTCTTAGCCTGGGGTTTTAAATGGAAGTGGCCATTTGGAAGTGAGGCGATGTGATCCTCAAGATTGGTCTAAGACCGGTTTACTTGGGTGATGTGATTACAGGTTGGGAAACATGGTCATCAGTCGAGGCAACAAGGCCTTCAGGTTGAGGGCATGGCCCATGATATTAGATGGCATGGCCATCGTATTTGAGCAACATGGTCACATAGGCCAGAGGTGCCAGACATGGTGTGGATTAGGTCCTATTTGGCGATTGTCGCTCACCCATGATTGGCCAAAGCGCCATTGGAGTCATGTACACAAAGGCTGACTCAAAGATGAAGTAGTTTTGACCACTTTTGTGGGTAGAGGCTTGTGATAGTGCAACTTAGGTAAATTGGTTTTGGGGTTCTTGCTGTATAAAGCCATAGGGAAAGTGAGAATCCTTCAGTGGATAACATGAAGGCTATCGGTTGGGGGATGTGGATTACTGTGCTTGAGGTTATTATGCTAGGTTAATTTTGGGAGGATGAGTATCATTGTACCTTGGAACATTGTACTTTGATCCAACAATGATTTTACCTTGAGGATATATATTACTGTGCCTTTGGACGTCGAGATTCGAGCTGATGGGTTCTTTTGAGTAGGGGTCTGAGGGACTAGTTTTGTATTGTTTGGGAGTGACTTCGGGTTGTTAGTGATATGGCTTAGACATGAGGTGTCAGTTGTCATGAGGTGATGGTGATGTGTTTGGAGGTGGAAATTGAGATTTTACCTAGGGATATTGACATCAGGGGATGCCTTGGGACACAGTCCAAGGATCCTTTCCTCTTTAATGATTCCAACATTGGATGAAGATAGCTTGATGGTAGCAATTGAGCACTAGGGAATATTGTTTGTTTCATTTAAATGGAATGATTTGTTGTCCTTATTATATTACACACCCGATTAAACACTTATGTTGGGTATGCGAACATGGTTTGTACCCTACCAATACTTGTCTCACACCTTGCATGGACCCTTCGGGATGTGTGTATATTTTCTGCCTTTTCATTCAGGTAAAGGCCTGGGTTCTGAAGCTAGATCATAGTGGCTGTTTAGCATGAAATTTTGGAAAGGTTCCATGAGGTTCTTGCCTCAAATAGAGGTACCTTTTTTGGTTTTATTTTCTATTTTAGTACACTTATATGTATGTATGTACTATGGTCAGCCCTTTAGTGACCCTTTTATACTTATTGTACTATATGACCTATTCTAGATGCATGTTTTGTTTTACATTCTTCAAATGTCATGTTGATGTGTTTACATTTCCACCACTTTTTAGATAATATTGCTTTCTATTAAATGTGCTTCCGCCATTGGCAGGTCTAGTTTGAGTCTACTAAGCCTTTAATTCCACTGTATGTTATATATATCCACTTAGACCATTATTAATTTATCACCAAAGGGTATAGTCTTACCACTGTTACCCTTATTACACCCTCATTTATAGTTGTAAGTCTTTGGCATATGGGGAGGCATGCCTAATGTTAGTGGAACTCGACCTGGAAGTTCTAGTCAGGTGGCTAATTGGGTCGGGGCGCTACATTGGATAACCTGTGATAACCATTTTTTCATAATAATAACTAGAGATCGAAGTAATGACTTATCATTCAATCATGGAGATTACGATCCATTAAAAGTAAATTTTAGTGATTTAGGCATAAAAAATCCATTTTTGGATATTCATTTTGTGGATTAAGATATAAATTGTTAATTGATCAAATGACAAACAAAGCATGGAATTGTGCTTATGAAATAAAAATGTATCAAGTAAGTATATATTTTTTATAATCTTATATAGTAAAATAATTACTCAACTTTAAGAAAAGGATCTTGAAACAAAAATTTCATCCTATTACCTTCAAATATAATGAACCAGATAGTCTTTTAAATTATCACATATTTATGGTTTTGAGGTCCTTAACTTTCCATTTATCATTCACTTTTTTGTGATCAATGACCTATATCACTCTCTATAACTATTTATACTTTTGTTCCATGCCCATGTTTTGATTTCCCACCAATGTTATCCTACTTGGATACATAGTTATGTGTTATTATAGATGACCTTCATACTTTTATTTATCTATTATTAAGAGTTTGTTTTATTAAACCTTCTATGATGTGGGTTTTTTGACAATGGTATTTCCAAATGTCAAATCCTTGATTACTGAGATCAAATTTAAATTACCAGGACACAATTTTTTTTAATGTGGGGAGAATGTAACACCCTGAGATTTTAAAAGAAGAAAATTTTTTAGATAGTGTGTATGGAATGAAACACCAAGCTTAGAAGAAAATATAACACCCATGACTTTATGAAAAATTTCTTTTTAAATAAAATTAATCTTTTCAATAGCTTGTGAGACGCACAACCTTGAGTTGAAATGAACCATATAATAGTATACTATTATAAACTAGCCATTAAGTTGGAGTTTATTAATAGTACTAAATAAATTATGAAAATTATGATTATATATTGATTAGAAATAAAATATAAATCATTTAAAATAAAAATAAATGTTTTATGGAAAATTGTATTTTTCTAAAAGATGGTTTAGTCGCGCTTTGCGCACATAATTTAAAATTAAATTTTACAAAATTTATAGAATTTATTTGAAAAAATAAACTTCATTTTTTAAATCATAATATAAAAATTATCTTAGTATTAATTTTTTGAATTTTTCTTAAATGTTTCATTTTTCGATGAATAGTGAAAAATATTTAATTTTAATTGAAAAATTCCTTTTTGTTTAAATTATTTACAGATCTAAATTATATTTTGATTTTTTTAAAGTAAAATTAGTTCAATTATATATATATTAATCAAATTTATGCTATTTTAATTATTTTCATATTTAATTTTGATATAAAAACTTTGTAAACTTTTAAAAATTTTCTCTTTGAGAACCCGCTCTCTCGTTACATTTGTGAGATTAATTTTTAATTAAAATTTGACACTTATGTGAATTTAATTTTGAAAAATGTATTTAATATTTGTAATAATAATAATTTATATTTTATAATAAGTACAACTTAATTTTTGACCAAAATGAATAATGAAAAAGTAAAAATTAATTTCTGCGTTTAAGGTAAAAATGGATTTACCAGGGAGTAAAACTAAAAATATAAGGGTTAAATTTAACTAAAATCTTGTCTAAAATATTTTTTATGACCATATTTAGACCCTATATTGTATAATTATCTATAATACTCTATTTTTGACCCTTTTGGCATGTGAAAAATGTGGGAACACCTTTTTCTTTCCAAAAATTACAAGTATGCCACTCACCTCACTTATAAAATATCACCCCATATACACTCTTATTCACATCTTCACACCATTTTGGTTCAGAAAATACTTGAAAAAAATTAAATTCCAAATTTTATCCCCTTATCCTATAATCCTTAGTTTGGGCATAAATCCAACCTTGGAGGGATTTGGTGCGAACCTATGGAGGTTACCCAAAAAAGAGGTAACATTCTTCAATGAGCGTTTTTATTTTATTTATTACTCCACATCCTTCAGTTATTATTGAAACATGATGATATAATAAAATTTGTATGTTAAATATACATATATGTTGTTATAATAAGTTCATGTCCTACAACCATTCCCACTTCTATCAAATGGGTTATGAAATCATCATTTGTGTGTACGGTTGACTACCGCCTCACGAAGATATGTCATTCATTTTTCCATCACCACCTATCAAAATTGGGTATAATGATAGATATAAAGTTTATATATGATATTTATAATATAATTATACTTATGGAGTTATTATATCATATATATACCTTTTTTATTTTTCATTTCGTAGGGAATATGATAACATCACTTATGTGTACGGTGGAATATCACCTCGCAAAGTGATGTGATTCGTTTTTCACTGACAACTTACATGGAAGGTAATGAGGGAAATGTTAATGAATATATGTTATATAAATTAAATAATTATGATATTAGTTACATATTTATCATTCTGAAAAGATAATATATCATTTTCTTTTTTTTTACATTGAAAAAGGATCATATTGTTCGTGTATGTGTAGACTACCACCTTCACGAAGCGATGCGACTCTCTTTCATAAAAACACCACAGGGTTGATATATATAAGTATATCTAAATAAATAATATGGTATATATGATATCATTATCATTATTTAAATATAAAAAATTACTTAACTTCTTTCCATAATGATCATTGAAAAATGGAAACGTTACTCATGCGTATGTATGACCTACCCTCTCCATGATTGTAACATAGTTTATTTTCATAAACATATTTAATGATTGGTTTTAAAATTTTAATTGATGTATAAATAAGATAATTATTTCATTATTATGATTCTGGATATTTTTAAATAGCGACCTCTTTGAATGTAGTCAACCTACCAAAGTCAATTTTGACACATAAGTCAAATATCATCGAAACATCCGACATAAACTTAATTGGTTAAGTGATCATATATAACATGGTAATAGGTGAAATAAAAAGAATAATAAACTTAAAAAAGTTTATTAATAAACTAAATAATTAAAATAAGTTTATTATTTAGGAAGATTAAGAAGTTATGTGACGATTCAAACTTAGGGTAAGGGTTTCTCGTCTCACTTTTACTTCCATGAGACATACGCCATATTCACCAATTATTTCTTTTGTGTGGTGTATACATTGATATTTTTGTATGTTATATTAGTAATTCATTTATATTCATGGTATTAAAAGTTTCCTTTAAAATTATTTCTTTCATGGGGATTATAATTCAAATGTTACCAAAGTGGTAAGGGTTTATTTTAGAATACCATCATTATTCGGGATTATTTTTTGTTTAAGTCTATCCTGGGGGAATTACATGATATTTATATTTTAAAATAATTATATTTTCTTATAATATGTTTATTTATGAAAATTTTCAAGTAATATTATAATCTCCCCTCTCTTTGGTACTTAAAATGATTAAAAAAATATTTTTAAGATAATCTGACTTTATTTGTCTCTTTGGTCAAAAATCATTTTTCTTCCAAAAACATGTTTTCTAAAAATGTTTTAAAAAATGTTTTGTAATTATCAAAATGATATATTAAATTAATTTTTACTGATTTTTTAATTAAAAAAATGGTTTTAAATGAATCATATTATCAGTTTCTTAATGAATAACTTTTCAAACCTTTTTGCAGTGTAAAAGGATGTTTGTTTTAACTTATATGACATGTATGAAATTACCCATTGTCATGAACATAATTTATTTTAATCTTCCTTTACTAGTTAAAAAGGTTATTTTTAAATAATTTTCCCCAATATTCTAGAAGTTTTTAGTTTTTAAAAGTGATTTTCAAAGAAAAGTATTTTTATAATATTTTATGAATTTTCTAGTTTTAAAATAAAAAGGGTGATATTCAAAGAAAGGTTATTTTACTGAAGAATTTTTTCAAGTGATCTTTCAAAATCATTTTCCATTTAAGAATAAATTATTTGATATTAATTATGCTTTAATATGGATATACTCTAATGATACCATCATTATTATTTCTCTATACGGTTTATGATTAGTTTGAATGGGAGTGCACTATGTTGATACCATTCATTTTACTCTAGATGGTTGATTATGTTTATTGATTGGGGAAATTATTTATATTTCATATACTAGTTTAAATAAGAATATTTATGTTGATTATGTTTCAAACCTTTCATATGAGAAATTCATTAGACTTTGTAAGTGACGGGCGGGGCCCGCTATAGCCCCTCGATGCGTCAGTAGGTATCATGAGAAAAGATAGATATGGTTTTGTCCCATTACTTACCCATTTATATAGATGTCTTGGAACAATCCTCGATGGTATTAGATGTATTTGAAAAAGCCTTGATGGTATTATATGTATTTTCATAAGCCTTGATGGTATGTTTTTGATGTACAACATTATACATTTCATCATTATGAATTCATTTATTGATATTCCATGTGATTATTCGATTAGTTAGAATATCCATGGCCAAGTTTCAAGCTCATGTGATTATTTTTATGGAATTATTTTATCATCTTTTATTCTTACCATATTATGATCAAGTTATTGATTAAATGGAATGCGTTTCATCTATTTACCTTTATATATTGATTATTCCTTATTTATTCATAGATTTTACTGTATGATTACCCTTACTAAGTATATGAGCTCACCCATTTAAAATGTTTTATTTTCCTTAGGATATGATGAAGTAGTTTGTGATTTATATGTTGGGATAGTCTAAGGGGAATAATGTCACTATCAAAGAAATTATTTTTGTATTTTATGTTTTAAATTATAATATGAATTTCAAGTATTTATCTAGTTTACCAAGACCAATAAACTATTCAGTCCTTTGGGATGATATTCCTTATATGTTATGTCAATGTAATAAAACAGACACTAGATCTGAGCTACTAGGTTCAGGTCGTATAGTTATTATTGATATGATTTTTACCTCATGTGACACAAATGCGATTTGAGATTTATTATTTATGAGTTATTGATTTTTTTGGATCTTGGCCCATTGTAAAGAATCTAGTTATTGGATTTGGATCTTGTCCCATAGAGACAAGATGCATATTATGCACCGTGAGTAGGAACATTAGATTCACATGACATGTAGGCCTGCTAGTGTGTGGTTATGTCATTGATATTAAGTTCAATTATTTAAAGTGTTACAAAAAGTTTAACAATATTTTATTGTATAATCTCTTGGTAACATTCTACTCAGATCGACCAACCTATATATATATCTCTTTCTCATGACAGGTCATGTGGATCTATAATGATATTATTGACAAGGAAGATGATGGTACAATATCTTGGTGCATGGGACATGTAGTGACCCTAGTGGGACCAAACTACATTATATGCCTAATGATGAAATCCTTGTGGGTTTTTTTATCTAGGTTTAGTTATTTAAAGGGTTAGTAAAAACCTAAATGGAATTTTCCCATATAACTTGGAATGAAATTATATCTAACCAAGCCTCATGATTCTGGTTACCCAATACAGACCATCTAGTATGATGATATTGGTTATGGTAGTGATGAAAAATGAGCTGTGATTCTCAAGGAAAAAGCTCCGTAGGTGGATGCTCAGTGAGAGTTGGGATAGTGGGATGAATACTTTGGCATGTAATGAAATATTATGTTGTATGGTACCCTTTAGTGTGTGTATGGACATGTTGGCCACCATGGTTTGTTCAAGATGAGAGCATATATGATTTATTGTGATATGTGACCTCCTGTGAGACTTGAATTATGGACTGGATGAGATAACCAAGTGACTTGGGGATATGAATCAGTGTTTTGGTGAGTTGGTGATTACTTTTCTTGTGAGGGAAACATGAGCGAGGGGCTATCCCTAGATTGTGTTTTCTTTAGATATGGGAGCATGAGTGGATGATTCAGGTTATAAATCAATTCATAGAAGGTGTTATTGGTTATATGGTTTGGGTATGGTTATGACTTGGGGGTTTTATAAGAATAATGACTTGGGATGTGAAACACTTAGAGTGTCATAGTGCTGGGGCTAGTTTGGAAGGGCATGACCATTCAAGTGCCTGGACTTGTTGAACTTTGACGCACTTTAGCAGTGTAGAGAGAGAACATGTAGATTCTCATGAATTGGGATGACACTAGATGGAAGATAAGCACATGGTTGGCATCAACATAGGTGATATGTCAGGATTTTGGATGAGAATATATGTGATGTACTTGGATTGATGAACTTAAATTCCATCAAGCATGGTCTGTGGTTTTGCAACATCATCCTAGTTTGATGATGTATGACTCATGGGATCATGAGTTGGGTTTTAGTGATTGTGTGGAATGGGAGTGAATTTACATTATGATTAAATGAGGTTGATGTGGAATGTGTAGGTTATGCATGATACCACTAAATTGTGAACCAAGAAATGGCCACGTGTGATTTGAGGGCTAATAGAACTTGATGTGAAGCTGATGGTCTTGGGTGAATGAGGCTTGATGATAGTGATAAATTTCCCTCCATTGTAGATGATATGTCAAAAATGAATTAGGATCCATGGGATAAATTAGCCGAGTATGGTCCTTATCATAGAATTCTAGGGAGGTATAATGTTAGAGGTTGGTAGTGCATATGAGTGTGGTTTGGGAGGAGTGGAACATGCATTTTACAATGGTTGAACCTAAGGTGGTTATCCTGGAGGAGTGTTTTAAGGTATTACATATATAAGGGAGTGCACCATTGACATTTTTAGGGTGAGACCTTCTTTATGATTGGGGATCTAGTGGGTGGTAAATGAAGACTCCCCCATGAGATGGGTACCGACATCAAATTGATGTTTTATGTTAGTGCTAAATTATAAGTGAGACGACCACATCCAGTCACCATGTTCAGTGATAGAAAGAGTGTGTATTGTGGTGATCATGAATTTAGTTCTATAATGAGGTGAAAAGGACACTCCTATAGTATGAAGAGGTATTCCAATTATAGAGATACAACCCTTATGTGAGAGGGATCATGGGTGTGTGGAATCGACTATTAGTTTTTCATTATGGTGTTTCGATTATGATTAGAAAATAGATTTGAATTTATCTAAGTTCCTTAGTGAATACTAGGAAACCTTGGGTATGATTATGGATGGGGTCTAAGCATTGGATTCAGGCTTAGGAAGAATTTAGGTGATCTGAGCATTGATTGGGTATGTGATGCATCAATGATCATGGTAAAACATGACGATAGTTTTGGTTGATTGATGGATCAACCATGGAATTACACCAGAGGTTGGTATCAGAATCTGGTTAGTGAGTTAAAATGACCCTGAGATGCCTTGGGATTTTAAGGTATCATGATCAAGTAATAAAATAGCGCATCAATGGTTGAGATTGATCATTTTCGGGGAAATTAATCTAGGGGAGGTTATACTTGTGTTCTTATATTCAATTGGATTTGGTTGGATATATATTGCATCAGGTGCATCATTTTGGGTATAACAGGTATGTTTCAGAGATTATCCAAGGCTTTTGATGAAAATCCATCTTATGGGAATGGTGCTTGGATGATAGAGGATCACCCTTTTACTTGTAATTTTATAATAGATAGGGTTACAAGTGTTATATTGGTGATTTATAGTATATTTGGATGTGGTGTGATGGAAACCAAATTGGGAATGTTGTTGGAACACAAGGTGTGTGTTTCACTAGGTGATTCCAATGGCGAGAAGAAGTATGACTCAAAATCAACCATTATGTGATAAGTCATATGGTGGGGAACACTATATGAGGTTTGATAAATTGGTTAAAGAAAACTTCAGTGTCTCAAGATAGATGGGAATGGGAGAGAATCATCTCAGTGTTTTAGTAATGAATTCGAGCGATGGATGATATTTTGGTGGGTAGAGCACCTTATGTTAAAATTATGCTTGAGAAGCACATTAAGTGTATGGGAATGGTGCAATACCATTTGGATAGGAATTAGAGACCATGGTAGATCGATATAGATATTTAGTTGACCATAATCACTTCCTGAGGATGATAGGTGATATGGTGGAGAGTTTATAATATCCCATGATCGTACGAGCCTAAAAAATTCCTAATAGAATTTGAATTTCTGAATTAGTAGAGGTGCCAAATTTTGAACTGAGATTTATAATTTAATTTTGAAGGTTGAAACCCCTTAAAAGAAATATTTTGGACATGTAATGGAGGTTAGATGGTGCCTAATAGTATCAGAAGGTCTTTTAAAGGAATCTAAGATAGTAGGGCTGTAGTCTGTAGCCACCAAGTAGCTGGTACTAACCCACCGACTAACTGATGAGTCTAGAAGTGGCTTGGTGACCAATTTAGGCTCAACCTACTAACTACTGGTCCAATGTTGGATAGATAGTGGGATTAAATAGGGGAAAAATTACATTTTAATCTTTATTATTTTGAAAGGGAAATCCCTCCTTCTTGCTCTCATTTGGGAACATGTCCAGGGGGTCTAAATCCCCTCTCCTCCCTTCACCCCTTCATTTTGGGGTGTTCTTGGGTGTGATTAAACATTATTTGTGGTGAGAATATCCTTCATCCTTCATATTTATTATTGTGTTTGTTATAGTTTTCTCTTCTTTGGTTTAGGGTTTTATAGTGATTTAACTTGATATTAGCGAAATCACACATTTTCGATGGGACTTTTATTTTTCCTAGCAAGGGGATATCCTAATAAAATGGTCAATTTAATTTTTTCATTGATTTAATGAAGTTACATTGCAAGACCATTTTATTTATATATTTTACCAAAAAAATAAGTTAAATTAATTATTGGAATGGCTCCTTTGGTTAGGGATTTGTCCTGGGTTGGTGTTCAGAGTCCATTTCGGGCCTCCCATAGATAATTTGTTCTGGTTCTGGTGTGACGGTCTCATGTGAGAGTCTCTCACTATATACACCTATTTATAATTAAATTAGTAAATTAATTATAAATGTTATAATTAATTAATTATTAATGTTGGTTAGGAGATATTTTCTTGGGAGCATGGGAAATGAATGGTTGACCACAGACGACCTTGGGAGAGCCTTTTAAATATCTTCTAACCTATGGATTTTAAAGGAAAATATTCTTATTTGAGGTAGGTGGTCCTTGAACAAGACCTTATGGTTTATGAATTTGATTATATGCATGTGTAATGATATATCTCCACCTTAGGAAATTGAACTTGAATTGAATAAATTTTAAATTGATTCAATTTAATTATTTATTTAGTTAATAATTAAACTATGGATTAAATTAAATTAAGATGTCTACATATAGAAAACACATGGTTTTAATGGACATTGTGGACCCTTAGAAATCAACTGGATACCCAATCCCTGATATTCGGGAGGTGGAGTAATTAATAGGTGACTTGTGATACCTGAAACCCAATAGGTTCATGAGATGATTAAACTAAAATAATCAGTGCTTGTGGCACTTAGTTAGGTTCCCTTAGAGTCCTCCTTATAAAGGTGCTTATTGAATTGGAGTGAGTGGCCTGATGACTGGGCACGTTGGACTTGGGAAAATATTAGATCCTTTGATCAGGATAAGATAGGTTGGGTTAGTGGATTGACCTAGTGACCAAGGGTATTGATATGGGTCATTATCTATCTCTCAAGACTATCATCAGTAAAATTTATGAATTGTTTAAGGGATATGATAGCCTCGAGTGTTGGGATTTGAATCTTATGTGTGTTTGATGGGAAGGGACCCCATGTTGGCTACCATTTCCTTATATTGACCATAAGAACCCTAAGTGGGATCCCCTACTATTTTTTGACTAGGAGGAACCCAAGTAGGGTTTCTCTCCCTTGAAACGACCAAGGGGACCCTAGTAGGTTCCCTAGTGTTAGAACAACCCTTAGTGTGTGCGTATAGACATGGGTAGAGATGGTTGTGGGTGTCACCCTAGAACCTGAACCAATATGTGAGCCTGATGGGGATTAGATCATAATTATGGTAATGGGCATTCGACCAACCCTTGTTTTAAATTTATATTTATTTATGTTTATGTTTTATCATTTATGATTACCCGAGATTCATGGGAATTGGATGATGGGCCTAAAATTATTATGATCATTCAGGATACCTAAGAATTACCTATTGAGGTGGATAAGACCCTATGATTCCTAGAAAGTTTGGGATTTATTATCATGGTATATTGGGTGTGAGTGTCTAGTTTGACTAACATACAATGTATATGGTTGATTCAGTTGTGGATGACTAAAGGTGGTTCCTAGGATTTATCATTAGAGCTAGTGATGGTGTGTATGCAAGAATTCATGGTATTAATGGGATTTATATGATATAGTGAGACCATTGTAAATGCGTAGGGTACATAGGATTTGAATGGTGATACCATTAGACCATTGTGAAAGCTTGAGAATTCTGGAATTTGAATGGATGTATGAATTGATCAGTGGGAGTATATCCCTAAGCATAGATGTTGGAAATACTGAGAGTGACTATTGGATCCCACCAATTGATGGCTAGGATACCCTATAGGATCGAGTTGGTACACCATGGGGTTTAACATTTGGGATTGAGGATAAGGGATGCTTGGTGATTCCCTAGGATATGTTATTCGTCTTGGTAGAGGTGTAATCCTAGGATCCCTAAAGTGTGGGAAGAGGTCACGTTGAGGTGATGATCATGCTAAGAGACATTATGGTATTGGATAGAGTAGGTATGGTTGATCAAGGTCATAAACCTAAGGATCAATGGTGTTTTATTTATTTATTTTTACTCTATTATTTAATTATTTTCTACTGAGTGTGTCACATTCACATATCATTTCATTTCATGTTATGTAAAAGAATATGTTGGTGGTGACCTAATGAGATATATACTCACACCCTAATCAAGACACCATTTTACTTGGATACCTGAGTATATCACACATGGTTATTATAGGAATAGTCTAGGATAAGGCCCAAGATTATATAATTGATCTAGAGTATCTCATATGGAATTCAAAGACTGGGATGAGGTGTGGCTTGAGGTTTGTAGTGGAGCATCCTGATTTTTTATTTTTCTCTTTATTTATTTTCTTTTGCTCATTCTATATATATGATAAAACTAGTGGGTGATCATTCACGTATGTTTGTATGTTATTACTTCATTTTTTATCACATGTTTCTGGTACCTTATTGTTATCCACATAATCTGAAGGTTATGGTTTTTATATGATACTGGGTTATTTTTTGTATGATTTCACACTCTAATATAGGGGGTAAAATCTCCCCACAGTACCTACTTAGACCCTCTCTATTAGTTGAAAACCTCTGATTTATGAGGAAGCATGTCTGAGGTCATATGGTGGTCTAGTTCAGTTACTGTTTAGAGTGATCCGGACTGGGGTGTTACAATCAAGATGAATTTTATATACTTTTACAATAATAGGTATAAGAATAAATCCTAGTGGCATTAAATAGATAAAATTTAATCAAAGAAACCTGAAGGTGTGAAAATTAAATTACCCACTTGTGATAAGAGTGGAAATAAGCAATTTAAAGAATGTATTTATAAGGTCCCACCCTTAAAACATTACATAATCTTGAGTTTTTAGACAAGAATTCACTTTATTTCATTCCCAAAGAACTTTTTATGGGTAGAGTTTTAGATATTTATGCCATAAATCTTACATAAAAACCCATACATTATAAATTGACAACTTACACTTAGTATCCAATTTTCCCACAATATAAAATTTTAAAATGAAACACATTTTATTTTCATAAAAAATATTTAAAACTTTCAACTTGATTTCTTATTTTTTCCTACTCATCCTTAAACATTATGAAAAATATTTGAAAACATGGGATGAGAAAAAAATTATCAATAAGGGATATAAAATAAAGAAATATTTTAATCTAGTGAAAAAATGAAATCCCATAAAATTTTTACCTTTTCTACATGATTCTTTGAGTATATAAAATAAATCATATCCACATGGGGAAAACACTTTTTACTCAATGAAAACTTTAAAAACCCATAAAAAGAAAATTAGAACCCCTGTAGGAATTTTAGAACATTATATTAATAAAATATGTTCACTCATATTATAAATAACTAGATCCCAGTTAAATCAATAGGTGAAACCTCCCTAGTTAAATCCCTACTTATTACCTTTTAAGACAAGAAACATTACCCAAAACACTAGAGAGATATAAAGATATCACTCATAATATAAGTTGTATTAGGATCACCAATTATCATCTATAATTCTCAAGTACCATTTCATGAACAATTTTTTTTAATCTTTCAACTTTTGATCAAAAATCCCTTGAAAAACTCTATTTAATCTATACACAAAATAAATTTAGATATCAAAATATCCCTTCTTTTTAAAACCACTTTTTGAAAAAAAGTAAAAATTCCCAAAACAAAGGGAAAAAGGGTTTTCATTAAAAAACCATGGAATATTTTAAAGGAATATAAATAATGAATAATTCTCATGATGGTAGGAAAATGTGGTCAAGATGAATATGTTAAAATAGAATATTCATTTTTTCCTTTTGTAAAGATATTCAAAATGTTCCCTATAAAATACATAAAAATATTCCTTTTAAAAACATTTTAAATAAATTCAAAAAAAATTATTTTATAATTTATTTATATAAATATAAACAAATCCATAAAATAATTTTAGTAATATGGACATGGAAGAAAAATATATAAAATAAATATTTAAAATATTTAAAATGAGGTTTTAAGATAAAGTGTACCTTATGGCTTGATAACTTTTGAATCAATGGAATCATTGAATGAAAAAACTTATAATGAATTTGGAAACACTTAAATTAATGATATAATACATCCACAATGTGGTTTATACCCCCGAAAAAATAAAACATATGGATGAAATATATTAATTATCAAAGAAAGGGAATTGAGACTAGAAGTCCCTTAACCCATGTTCCTTCTAGCTCCATACATTCTCTAAATACTGAATAATAAAATTATATATGTTTTATACATGATTAATAAAAATTTTCATATTCATTTCATCATTATTATTCATTTTATTTCATTTATTACCATGTTTTATTTAATTACTAAAATGTTTAATTTCATGTTGAACGTTTTGGGGTTGTCCAGTTTATAACCTTAAAACCACATTGGTGCATTGGCCGTGGTCAAAGGGGTCATGTTTACATTATATCCATATTATTAAATATTTTATATTTATTATATTTATGCATTATATACACTTTGAAAACCAACCATGCAAGGTGGTCCTGAAAAATGAACCACACCATTTCATAGAGATGGTAGTCCGTGCGAACACATGAACAACGTTTTAATTTTTCTATCGGGTGAAAAAGAAATAAATTAGATAATATTTTAATTTTATAGAATCATAAATATGTTTTAAATGTCATATTTATTAATTATTTCTATTCTTATGAACATCCTTATAAGGTGAAATGAAAAACAAATCACATTGATTTGTGGAGGTGGTATTCCACACGTATACCCAAATAACGTAATCATTTTTCAATGGATGGAAAGGAAATAAAATAGATGATATAATATATTTATAAAATTATAATTATATGATAAATATCAAATATATTAATTTTTTCTATCATTTTAACCATCCATATGATTCAATGATGAAAAATGAAACATATTGCTTCGTGGAGGAGGTAGTCCACACGTATGCACGAGTGATGTTTCCATTTCCCATAAGATGAAAAAGGAGATGAAAAAAATTATAACATGAAAATAATAAAATTTAAGTATATATTATATATTTATGTTATTATATCACAATGGTTAGGATAGGTTTTAAGTAGGTAAAATAATAAATAAAAAGAAAACACTCGGTTAAGAACTATATCTCATCTTCAGACAACCCCCTTAAGTTTATACTTAAATCCTTCTTAGGAGGGTATTCTGATTAGAAAAGGCCCTATAAGACATGATGAGTGATTTTAGAAAGGTATTTGGGTAGGTATTATCTGATATAAGATAAACTTTAAGTGTGGATAAGAGAGGATAGGGGGTGTCCTTTTATAAGTGATAGAGAGGAAACATTTGGAAATTTTTAAAAGATTAAAATATATTAATGTATTACTCAAGCCAAATGGATCCAAAATGAATTATATTAGAATATGAGATGATATAGGGTCTAAATATGAAAATAAAATCATATTTAGACATGTTTTTGGTTATTTTAATCCCTATCATTTTAGTTATAACCCTTTTAACATGTTTTAACTCTAACTGTGGAAATTGACTTTTTTTTACCAAAGTTACTATTCATAATGGAAAAAAATGAAAGTGTAATCATTATAAAATTTAAAAATTATGATTCAAAATATTGATTAAATTTTATAAAATTAAATTTCTTTAATTGGTGGAAATTAATTTTAAAATAAACCTGCAAAACGTGATGAAAAACAGTTTTCCAAAAAAATGATTTTTTAAGTATAATTTTTTTATACCAAAATAAAGTGTAATTATAATTAAAATGAAATTTATTAGACTATTTTTAATAAAAATTAAGTAATAAAAATTTAAAACTAATATAAAATAGAACTTTAATCTTTAAATACATGAAAAGAAAAGGCATTTTTTTAAAGATAAGTATTTTCTACTATTCACCCAAAAATCAACTTTTTCAAAATATTTCCAAACATTTACTCTAAGATAATTTTGAATTTATGATTTAAAAAATGATATAATTTTTTTTTCATATTCAAATTTTAAAATTTTGAAATTATTATTTTAAATAAAACCATATAATACTTGTAAACAAATTTATAAAGAATAAAACTATTTCATTTTTTATTGAAAAAATGTTTAATATTCTTATAATGAATATAACTCTATAAAATATAATTAAAGTATATTAATAATAAAATGACCAATATTTTCACAAATTTATAGATCATTTGTTTTTCAATTTAAACCCTTTGTTTAATCATGGTAAAGATATACTATGACCCAAGGAAGGTCCCAAGAGCGTCCGAGGCTTGTTCGGAGCCCAGAGTTCCAGAAAATAGAAAAAAAAAACTAATCCTCACAATTATAATAAACTATACAACCAAGGTCACATGGTTAGTTTTATCCATTTGGGGGGGTAATAGAGGTGTAAGAGGAGCCTCATGGTTTTTCAACAACTGTGCGACTCCAGGTGCATGGCTGTGCGCACAACCTGTAGTTTTTGATAATGGGTTCTTGCACAGTTTGTGCACGGTTTGAAAACCCTGCACCTAAAACATGTGACCCCTTATTTTTGGGTGAAATGAATATTTGGACCCCCACTTAATCTTTAAACCTATTTCTTTTTCCAACTTCTTCCTCCATCAGATGAAACATTTTTTCCTCCTCCTTTGAGCTCATTTCCTCCCAAAGTTTGGCTTTGGGCTAACTTTCTGATCCGGTGTCCATTTCATGATCTATCAACTACATTGGACTTTTTAATGTATTCTATACATTCCTATTACCTCCTATATAAGTTTATTTCCAGATCCATCACGTTATTTAGGTGCAAGATTGTTTTCCCTATTTTAAGGGCGTTGGATTGTTTCTCAGATCTCTTCTAACTTGCTTAAAATACGAGGATGATATCGAGTGAGGAGTCATATATGAACTTGAGGTAGGTAGTAATATTGTTTTCCCTTTGATTTTTGATGTCTTGTAGCTATTCTATTGTTCCACACGTCGTATTTTGTTGAGCGTCCTCTTTAATTTGGTTTTTTCATATCAAATTGACCATTGCACCAAGATACACACCCTTTGATCTCTGTTTAGTAGTTTAGAGGTTGGTTATCACTTTTAAGGACACCCCATGGGTGTTCCAAGTAAAATTTCCCCTTTTTGATAAATGTAATTATGTCCAGATTGCCTCTTTTACTTTTGGCTTGGACTTAAAATGGTTTTACCTTTTTTATATGAATGTTTATAGGATATAAAGAATCTCTTAGGTATTTGAATCAACATATGTTTGAAATTTACCATGTAGGAAATTGCCTCTTAGACTACAGAACCTTCCAATTGATCCCTTGGTCTTATTAAATTGAAAATCCATGTTTAATGAATTAAATGGATTGGATTATATAGGATGGATTCTTCATTATGGTAGATTACCTTAAATGAATTTACTATTTGAAATGGATTAATAATGTAGAATGTATTAAACTTGATGGATTCCATTATTAATATGAATTTCATGCATTATATGAAATGTTTTATTAAGGGTGGAAAGACCACACCTTTTATTAAGCTTTGTTATATTCTCACATGAAAATGGTAATGCCTTTTATGTAATGGAACCTGGATAATGAAATGCATAAGAGGTATTGCCTTATGTATTATTATAAATGAAAATAAACCTTGATAGAGTATGTGATATGATTGTAAGGGACCTGTTGAGCATGATGGTATCACACTTCCTTACATTGTGTGTTGAATATGTTGTCTCACACTATTGAGACTAGCTGGATGTTGGTATTTACACACCATTTTCCTTTGTTCAAGTGATGACATGATGGATCATTCACCATCTTGAGTGTCATGCATGATGTCTCACACTCTTATTTGGATTTATGGAATTTAAACTTTTGATTGAGCTTATAATCTCGTTAGACTGGTCATGGATGTCCGAGTTATGCCCTGGTTTGTCTAACAACTATTATTTTAGGTATATGGTCACTTACATCCACACATATTTGGTTCATATAGGTGGATGAAATATATAATTAAACTATATATATATATATATATATTATTACTATATATATATAGTAATTGTTTAGAAATTCCTTTCGGCAATGAGTTGAAGCAGGTAGACCCACCGGGTGTCCTAAAGGAACCTGAGAAGGATGGTTATTTATTTCAATAATGTTTTTATTATTCTATTATACCTACACACTATTTATTTATGATCAATAACCAGATTACATGTAGACACCATTGGTGGTGGCATACTGAGATTTTTATCTCACACCCTACTTAGGCTACTTTTGGTACTCAAGAATACTATCTTCCTGTAGGTATGGATAAGGGAAATATCCCTTCTATAGGTTGTTTATATGATTTTTATTATAGATGGAGCTTAGGAGCAATGGATTGGGAATTAGCTCAAGATTCTAGTGGAGCAGTTTTTGTTCTTTTTGTAGTTTTTATAGCATTCATGTATCTACCTGACCCCTGTTCCACTTTTATTATCAGTATGCCATGTATCCATGTATCAGACATTTCCTAGTGGATTTTGAGATATTTATTCAGTTGTTCTATTTATTTATGCTTCCACACTTGTATTTTATATTAGTTATATTTAATCTTCCACTATATTGTTATTCAGACTATTTATATTATGATTCAGTTATTGATTGTATTTGCTTGTATCTACTCTTCCACACTGATATGAGGGTATATTCTCCCCACTGTACCACATTTACACCCTCACTGCTAGTTAGTAGCCTCTGGAATATGGGGAGGCATGTTTAAGGCTATATGACCCACCAGATTGGGGTATGAGTTTAGTGAATCCCAAGTCGGGACATTACAAAGTGGCATGAGAGGTAAAAAATTTCCTTTTTCTTACTTTTTAGGTATTAGACAAGAGACTAGGAGTTAAAGGGATTTGGTATTGACTCTATGCCTAGAAACAACTAACCCATTTATATTAGAAACCCAAATTACCTGGGATGGGTAATTATAGTCCTCAAATATGATATTTATAGTTGATATGAATTCACCATTGGGTGATACACTTGATCTATGATGTTATTGATATTCTTATGTTTTAAATGATGATTTATTCACTATAGACTGATTAAATGAGGGATTTTCATTAGTACATGCATCACCATAGGCACAATATAATTAATAAGCCATGCATTTTTCCATTCCACATTTATTTTTATCATGCATATGACTGTTGTATATTGATTGTGCCTTGAATATGTATTGAATTGTCTTGAAATTTCTTGTAGGGATTGGAAAACATAATTGATACTTAAAGTGATTTACTTAAACTAATAATGTTTTCCTGAATAGGTTAATGAAGACAACTCAAGTAGTCAATTATGGCGCGTTGTGCCATAGAATATTGGTCACATTGGCTGGAACATGTTATGGTGTGGGTTAAGTGGATGGAATATTTTGGTTCATAAGGTGTACACACCCTTATGGATTGTAAAATGGGAATACATATAATTCAACCATTTTAAATTAATTTAAATATTTCAAAAATCACAAATTCAAAATGAATATGACTTATAAATTGAAAAAAAACATTTTATATATATCCATAATAGATACTTAGACCTAAGCCTAACCTTATTAGCGGGCAGTAGGTATCTATTATGTTCTGATGGTTTGTTGTGGTCTCTTTCTATCGTCTAGACTGGGCTGTTTGAGAAAACAGAGAGGTGTGATCATTCTTAAACTTTATATATACCCTAGTTTTTTATCTACAACCATTTTAGTTTCTTAAATATATTATAAGGTGTGTGTTTAGCATTGTAGTATCATGCTGTCATGATATCCTCCAGTCATGTGCCCTAAAGGTGGTGGTGACCATGCTCCTAAGGTGATGGGCCCTAAGCTTCCAATGATTCCTCCTACAGTGATACCTATGACAGTTATTCCTATACTTGATATGGGAATTGGCGCCCAATTCTGAGAGGGTTTTCTATATATGCTTCAGTCTATGTAAGGAGTTGTTCGACTTGTCCCGAGTATGGTAGAGTTGACCCATGAATTTTAGTAGCAACATCCTCCATCATTTTTGTGGGATGAAGGACCTCATGCTGCAGAGTCTTGGATTGAATCCATCATTTCTATATTTGATAATCTAAAGAATCCTCTAGAGTGTAGGTTCAAGCTAGCAGCCTATATGCCATGTGATTCATCCAAGTAGTGGTGGGACGTAATCACCCAGGTAGATCAACATTGTGATATGGTATCGGTGGATTTCTAAATGATATTCTATGACTATTTATTTTACTAGGATCTGAGGGATGTCAGAGCTAGATATTTCATGAACCTACAGTAGGGGAGGATGTCGTTTATAGAATAATCTTCCCTGTTTTACTGAGTTTCATCAATTCTATCCTACTCTAATGAGTGAAGATCTTTTGACCACTAGGTGATTTGAGGATGGGATAGTGTACACCATACGATCGTAGGTCAACATGTTTAGGTTGAATACTATTTTTGAAATAATAAACCATGACTTTATTATAGATCATAACTTGGAGAAATCTGAGGGTACGAGTTAGGGAAGTTCGATACCTAGAGCAACCGATGGTTCTTCTTCTGGAAAAAGAGACATTTTGAGGCTAATCAAGGAGGTGGTAGAAGTCGGACTCTTCATGAAGATAACTTTGTAATATGTCACTAGTGTGGAAAGCTAGGACACACAGATCCTCACTGTTTATGGGATTGATTTGAGTGCATAGGCTGTGGTAGGATAGGGTATATCCAGCGCTTATGCAAGAATTTTTGTCCAGTACCTAACGGGTGGGGATATGCACCTACTCCATGGTTAGGAGTGGGGCTAGCAATATCATGTCAAGAAGGAAATTGGAATACCACCAGCCAATCGATATAAGGTTATAGTCGAGGAAGATATAGTCAGACTTATGATTCTCAGTGCTAGAAAAGAGGGATTTCTCAGGGAAGTTAGGCAATGAATCAAGGACGAGGTACATGCCAGCTACATACAGTCCAAACTATGCCAGAAGAAAAGAGCACCAAACCTTCTATAGTTCAAGTTACTATTCTAGTTAATTCCAGTTTAGTGTATGCTTTATCTGACACAGGTGAGTCTCACTCATTTATATTTGAGGAAATAATTGAGATTTTGGGCCTTAGGATCGAGAAATACTATGGAGTTATGACACTAGACACCCCATTAGGTACCCATTAAGAGGGTGTTCTATATTATAAGGACTGTCCCCTTAAGATAGGTGGATACCTTTTCATGTGGAATACTTTCATTATCGACATAAAGGGATTTGACATAATCATTGGGATGTAATGGTTAGTTCCCTATTGATCCCACTTTGAATGCTATCATCATAGGGTGATGTTTATATCACTAGAGGGAATTAGACATGTGCATATGGGAGAATGGGATGCCAGTGCGATATTAGAAGGACCTAAAAAACAAAGTCTGGGTAGTGTTACAACTCAGATCGCCAGTATTTTTCTTGATGATTAGGATTTACGAACTGATATCTTTCCTCATGTAGTGGAGAAATTCATGGATGGATTTCCCGATGACTTCTCTATTCTACCTACAGTGTGATAGGTAGAGTTTAACATTGATCTTATACGAGGAGCATCACCAGTGACCATTCCAACTTATTATATGGAACCTAAGGAACTCCTAGATCTCAAGAAGCAGTTGGAGGATCTGGAGGCTAAAGGATTCATACACCCTAGCACTTATCCTTAAGTTTCACTGATTCTTTTTTCCAAGAATGCAGATGAAACCCTTAGGATCTACATGGATTTCCATCATTTAAATAATCTCATAATAAATAATTGGTATCCACTACCTAGAATAGATGACCTATTTGATCAACTATGAGGATAAAATGTGTTTTCAAAGATATATTTGAGGTTGGGATATCATTAGGTGCATGTTAGGTCCTCATAAATACCTCACACATCTTTTAAGAGTAGGTATGGTCTCTAAGAGTACCTGGTTATGATGTTTGGAATAAAAAATGAACATGCAGTCTTTATGGATCTTATAAATCTAGTTTTCCACCTGTATTTGGATTAATTTTTTGTAGTCTTTGTTAATGATATATTGGTGTATTCAAGATCCAAAAATGACTATTCCAATATCCTTGAGATTATGATGAATTCACTAAGAGTACATCATCTCTATGATAAGCTCAGTAAATGCCACTTTTGGATCAATAAATTCCACTTCTTGGGTTATATTATCTTATATTCAAGAGTTTTAGTAGGCCTAGAGAAATTGAGAGCTGTAATTTCCTAGGATAATTCCAAGAACGTATTTGACATTTAGATTTTCTTAGGGATAGTTGAATATTATAGAATCTTCATCTAGGATTTCTTATGCCTTGTAGCATTTCATACGATATTGACAATGAAGGGTGTGAAATTCTTATGTTTAGAAGCCTATGAAGTAGCATTTCAGGAGTTTAAGGGTCATTTGACTTCAGCACCAATACTGATTATTCCCTAGATGGGTAAGAGCTACACTATATACTATGATCTATTAGGTATCAAGATTAGAGATATTATGATTCAGGATGATTGAGTAATTGTGTAAGGGTCTCCTCAGTTAAGGCCTCACAAGTAGAATTACCTGATGCATGACCTTGATCCAGTTAATGTAGTTCATTCGCTATGTTGTTGGATACACTTTCCACTAGGAAATAATTTTGTGGTATTCACATACCAAAAAATCCTCAAGTACATATTTACAAAGTGGGATCTCAATCTCAGGCAGTTCAGGTGGGTCGAGTACCTACAATCATTTTATTTTGAGCTTTCCTACACACATAGTAAAAAAAATCCTATGGCTGATGATCCAATCCAAAAGACTCAGACATAGTTAGTTCAGGAATCCAGTGGATAATGAAAGATTGTGGCCTTATTCTCATAGATTCACATTGAGATTTAGGAGGATCATGGTAAGAATATCCTCTCAGACTTATCAGTGACATCTAATCTTTTGAAACAGGTAATAATGAAGTAGTTATCTGATCTTGAAGGCCTCATAATAAGGGAAATAATTTTAGATGATGATACATATTCAGGTTGGACCATGGATAGGGATGAAACCTTATTGTTCCATGGGTCTGTATAGATCCCAATATACATTAGATAGGAGATGATGTGGAAATTTCATGCCTCAGTATGGGTAGTTCACCTCAGTGTTACCAAAATTTATTGAGATCTACAATACTAGTATTGGTGGTTTGGTATGAAACGAAAGATTACCAACTTCATCATTCAGTGTTCCACCTATCAAAAGGTGAAGGCATAACATCAGAATCTAGAAGGGATTTTACAGTCGTTGTCCATTACCAAGTGAAAATAGGATGATGTTTCTATGGATTTTGTGATTAGTCTACCCAGATCATCTCATGGAAATGATACAGTGTGGGTTTTCATTGATCTTTTAATGAAGGTCACACACTTCTTACCAGTGTGAGAGAAATTATCAATAGATGATATAGAAAGGATGTAAATTATGGAGGTTGTACGTCTTCATAGAGATCCTCATTCTATCATTTATGATAGAGACACTCATTTCACATCACAGTTCTAGAAGGGGTTGTAGAAGGACTTGGGTACATAAGTTCTTTTGAGCATGACCCATAGACTGATGAACATACGGAGCATATAATCTAGGTACTAGAGTAAATTCTCTGTGCATGTGTCCTTGAATTTGGGGGTTCCTTGGAGAAACAAATTACCCTCATAAAGTTCACTTATTATAACTACTTTCAGGCTACCATTGAGATGAGTCCTTATGAAGCCTTATATGGTAGGCCTCGATGCTCACCTATGTGTTGGATAGAGGCAAGGAATACAACTATTATTGGACCATGTATCATGAAGGAGACTATATAGTAGATCTAATTGATCAGGAAACACATGTTGATAGTTCAGTCCAGACAACATTTGTATGCCAATAGACACTGATGACCTCTTGAATTTGAGGCCGAAGATTGGGTTTTCTTGTGAATATCTCCTATTTTATGGAATATATGTATTCAGAAGTAGGGTAAGCTCTCATTAAGGTTTGTTGGACCCTTTGAGTTTGTGAAATTGATCAGACTAGTGGCTTACTAGTTTGGAATTCCCCAGAGATACCGATAAATGCATGATGTATTTCATGTATCTCAGCTTCACCAATACTATTTAGAACCTACACATGTATTTCATCCTGACGAGGTTGAATTTTATATAGATGCTTCCTTGAAGGAGTATCCAATGCGTATTGTTGATCAGAGAATGAATACACTCTGAGGTAGGTCAGTTCCTTTGGTATGGGTGCTATGACAGCACAACTAAGTACATGATGAGACCTGGGAATGAGAAGCTGATATACAAGCTTAGTGGCTAGAGCTATTCTCTGATAGTACCTATTTACCCTAATAAATCCAACTCGAGGATGATTTTCTATAATGAGGGTTGGTTATAACAAACCATATTTTCACAAAGGTATGGATAATTTGATTTTCAATTTGAACCTTTTTTTAATCATGGTAAATGTATACTACGACCTAAGGAAGATCCCATGAACATTTGGGGCCTGTTCGAAGCCCAAAGTTTCAGAAAATGGGATAAACAACTAGGTCACACGGTTAGAATAAATCATAAAACCTAGGTCTCATGGTTAGTTTTAACCATATATGGGGAAAACAGAGGTGTAGTAGGAGCCACATGGTTTGTCTACAACTGTGCGACTCTAAGTTCATGTCCATACATAGAACCTATAGTATTTGACAGTGGGTTCTCACCCGGTTTGTGCACGGTTTGCAAACCGTGAACCTAAACTATGTGCCCCCTTATTTTTGGGTGAAATTACAATCTCCCCACTTAAAATTTAAACCTATTTATTTTTCCATCTTCTTCCTCTAGTAGATGAAACATGCCATCCTCCTCCTTTGAGCTTATTTCCTCCCAAAGTTAGGATTTAAGCTAACTTTCTGATCCGGTGTTTGTTTTATGATCCATCAAAGGTATTGGTCTCCTTAAGGTATTATCTCCCATTCTCTTACCTTCTATATAAGTTTATTTCTGGATTCATCATGCTATTTAGGTGAATGATTGTTTGCCATATTTTCAGGGTGTTAGACCATTTCTCAGATCTCTTCCAACCTACTTCAAACCTGAGGTTGATATCAAGCTAGGAGTCATCTACAGGCTTAAGGTAGGTGGTCACATCATTTTCCCTTTTAGTTTTGATGTATCGTAGCTACATCATTATGTCACACCCCAGATTTTTACGAAAATCTCCTTCAATTAGTTTTCTTCATATCAAATTGACCATTGCACCTAGATACACACCCTTTGATATCTGTTTAGTAGTTTAGAGGTTGTTTATCACTTTTATGGACACCCCATGGGTGTGACAAGTAAAATTTACCCTTTTTGATAAATTCACTTACGTCCAAATTTCCTCTTTAGATTTAGGCTGGGACTTAAAATGGTTTTACCTTTTTTATATGAATTTTTATAGGACACAAAACATCTCTTAGGTATTTGGATCAACTTATGTTTGGAATTTCCCTTGTAGAAAATTGCCTCTTTGACCATGGAACCTTCCAATTGACCCCTTGATATTATTAAATTGAAATTTCATTTTGAATAAATTAAATGGATTGGATTCATAGGATGGATTATTTATGATGGTGGATTTCCTTAAATGAATTGATTATTTGAAATGGATTAATAATGTAGAATGGATTAAAAATTATGTATTCAATTATTAATATGAATTAAATTAATTATATGAAATGATTTATTAAGGGTGGAAAGACTAAACCTTTTATTAATCTTTGTTATATGTTCACATGAAAACGGTAATGCATTTTATATAATGGAACCTGGATAATGAAATTCATAATAGGTATTTACTTATATATTATTATAAATAAAAATATTCCTTGATAGAGGCTATGATATTATAGTAAGGGACCTATTGAACATGATAGTATCATGGTCCCTTATATTGAGTGTTGATCATGATGTCTCAAACCATTGATACTAGCTAGATGTTGGGATTTACACACCACATTCCTTTGTTTGAGTGATGACATGATGGATCACTCACCATCCTAAGTATCATACATGAAATATCACACTCATATTAGAATGTAGGGAATTTACCCTTTGGATTGAGCTTATAGGTTCATTAGACTAGTCAAGGATGTCTGAGTTACACACCGGTCTAGCTAGCAACTAGTATTCTAGGTATTTGGCCATTTATGTTTGAATGTACTTGGTTCATATAGGTGGATGAAATATATATAATTAAACTATATATATATATATATATATTATTACTATATATATAGTAATTGTTCAGATATTCCTTCTAGAAATGAGTAAAAGTTGGTAGAACCACCAAGTGTCTTATAGGAACCTGAGTGGGTTGGTTATTTATTACAATATTATTTTTCTTATTATGTTATACATGCACATTGTTTAGTTATGGGAACTACTTAGATTACACATAGACACCATTAGTGGTGTCCTACTGAGAATTTTATCTCACACCCTACTTGGGATTCCATTGGTACTCAATAATAATATCTTCCTATAGATATGGATAAATAAAAGAGACCTTATATAGGTTTTTGATATGATTTTTCTTATAGATGGATCTTAGGAGCATAGGGTCGGGAATTATATCAAGATGCTATTGGAGCAGTTTTTGTTATTTTTTTAGTTTTTATAGAATGTGTGTATCTGTATGACCCCTAATCCTTTTTTATTATTATGATGCCATGTATCCATGTATCAAACACCACCCAATGGATTTTGAGATATTTATTTAGTTGTTCTATTTATTTATGCTTCCACACTTGTCTATTATATCAATTATATTTAATCTTACATTGAAATATTATTTTGATTATAAATACTATGCTTATAATGTTGATTTTATCTTCTTGTATCCAATATTATACTCTAATATGAGGGTATATTCTATACACTGTACCACCTTTACATCCTCACTGCTAGTCGGCAGCCTCTGGCGTATGGAGAGGCCGATTGAGGCTATGTGAACCACCAGCTCAAGGAACGGGTTTAGTGGATCCCATGTTGGGAAATTAAAAATAATTCATGGAATTAATTTAATATTAACATTACTTGGGTTGTTACATTCTCCCCCTTTCTAAAATCACATTCTCATAATTTTATTCTCTACCTAAAAAAGTTGGTTATTTTTCCTTCATAGCATTTTCTGATTGACATGTTTCTTATTCAACCATAATATTTTTCCGCAAAACCTTAAATTGATGAATCAACTTATTACACATCAGCTACTCTCTATGATCAATAGTTTGAACTGGTAGTTCCTTATACAAAATATTCTATTCCAACTGTAATACTTCCAGGCTCAAAGCATCAGATACATCCAAAAAATATTCCCTTACTAATGAAATATGAAACACATCATATACCTAGGATAAACTTATAGGTAAGACTAATCAGTATAAAAATGATCTATCATTCTCTAATATTTAATATGGTCCAATGAAAGACAAAATTAACTTTCCATTTTTAACAAAATGAATAACACTTTTCCATGGAGATACTTTAAGAAAAATATGACCACCAACCTCGAATGAAATCTATTTCATCCAATTATCTATATAACTATTTTGAATACTATAAGATACCCTCATATGATGTTGAGTAATCCTTACCTTTTCATCCATTTCTTTTACTAACTCTGGCCCCAAAAACTTCCTTTCACCTACTTTGTCCCAAAAACCTGGAGTTTGACACCACTTTCCATATAATGCCTCAAAAGGTAAAATTTGTATACTAGAATGAAAATTATTATTATAAGAAAAATTAAATAATGAAATATATTGTTCCAAACTTCCCTAGTAATCCATTGAATAATCATAAATCATGTATTTCAAATTTTGAATCATTCGCTCTGACTGTCTTTCAGAATGAGGATAAAATCTATACTGAAATTTTATTCATTATCCAATGAATTTTGAAGGAATTTCCAAAACATATAAGTAAATATAGGATCATGGATAGATACAATAGAGAGGGGAACTCTATGTAACCTGACTATCTCCTTGATATATATTTGAGAAATTTAATATAAAGACATAGTATCTTGAATAGGAAGAAAATTTGAAGATTTAGTCAATCAATCCACAATAAACCAAATAAAATTATTACCTTGAGATATATTTGGAAATACAACCATGAAATTCATAGATATATTTTCTCATTTCCACTCTGGTATTGGAAAGGGATGAAGAATCCCTTTTGATAATTATCATTCAACCCATTGAAAATTAAAATATTTTGTGGTACTATACAATATCTTTCTTCATTCCATACCACTAGTAATACTCATGAAGGTATCTGTATATGTTAGTAATACCAGGATGAATAGAAAAGGGAGAGTTGGGAAATTCACTCAATAATTATTTTTTAAACTGAGAGATAGATGGAACACACAACCTTTTTCTGAATCTCAAAACACCTTCATTTTCAATGTTAAATTCAAGAAAATTACCCTTCTTTACTAGTTCCACATTTTCTTGCAAATAATGATCTTCCTTATGAGATTATTTAATTATATATAATAATAATTACTATACTAAAAGCTGAAACAAAGTGGAGGAAGTTCCAACATGCTCAATTTTGTAGTCAACATTCATCAAATAATTTACCAAAGGATCATGTTCCAAACATATCATGTTTAATTATGCATTATATTTTAGACTCAAAGAATCAACTAATTTGTTTACTTTTCCTAGATAGAAATGAATCATGAAATTATAATCCTTTATTAGTTCAATAAATCTTCTCTGTCTTATGTTCAACTGTTTCTGAGTGAATATATAATTCAAAATTTTATGATCAATACATATTTCAAATTTTACTCCATATAAATTATTTCTCTAGTTTTTTAAATCAAAACCACAAAAACCAGTTATAGACCATGTGTATGATAATTTAGCTCATTAGGTTTCAATTGACGTGAATCATAAGAAATTACTTGACCATTCTACATTATAATTCAACCAAGTCCCTTCAAAGAAGTATCATTATAGATTATAAATTTACCATTTATATTGGGAATGTCTAAAACTAGAGCATCACCAATCTTATTTTTAGTTCATGGAAACATTCACCACTATTTTATCCATATGAATTTAAATCATTTTCGTGTTAACTTTGTTATTGGGATAGATAACCAAGAAAAGTTTTTAACAAACCATTGATTGTAAATCACTAATCCAAGAAAACTAAAAATATATTTTAAATTTGTAGGTATTGTCTATTATTCCACCACTTTTATTTGGGTTAACAATTATTCCAAATTTATAAAAAATATGCCTAAAGAATGAAATCAGCTACAACCAAAATTCACATTTACTAAATTTTTCATATAACTTATTTTCCTTCAAGGTTTTAAAAAAAATATGTAGATTTATTTCATAAATATCATGAATTTTAGAATATACCAAAATACCATCAATGAATAAAACCAAAAACTTATCTAAATAGTCATGGAAAACTCTATTAATAAGATCCATGAATACAACCGGTGCATTAGAAAACCCAAAGACCATGAAAAAAAAATCATAATGCTCATTTCTAGTTTGAAACACCAACTTTAGAATATTTTCCACCTTCACCTTTAACTTATGGTATCCTGGCTTGAGATCAATATTTGAAAAATACTATGCTCCCTGGAGATGATCAAACAAATCATCAATATGATGTAAATAATATTTGTTCTTAAAAAAAATTATTCAAGGATCTATAATCAATGAAAATCCTCATTAAACCATATTTATTTTTAAAAAATAAAATAGGATTACCCTATGGTGAAGTTCTAGGATGAATGAAACCTTTATCAAGAAATTCCTGTAACTGGTTTTTCAATTCCAAAAGTTCTAATTGAGACATTCAATAAGGGGTTTTAAAATTAGATTAACATCAAGCACTAAGTCAATAGTAAAACCAACCAATCAATCAAGGATAACACCAGGAAAATGAGTAGGAAATACATCCATATATTCATTCACTATTAAAACGTCACTAATCTCAACAATTTATTTCTTTTCAATAATATGAGTTAGGTAACTTTCACTACCACCTTTAATCAATTTACTGGATTCTTAATATGTTATCAAAGGTATGAAATCATTAAATATAGATTTATTAGATCTACAATAAATCTTAGCATGATAAACTGAAATAAAATCTATACCTATAATAACATCAAACTCTACTATAGGTAGTTCAATAATATTTTCAAGAAAAAAAATCCCAAAAATAACAACAGGAACATTCCTATAAATATTGGTTTCTTTAATAATTTCACCAGGAGTTTTCACAAAAAGTCTTATCTTATTTTTATGAGGTTTTATTACCATTTAATTTCTTCTAAATAAAGGAATTTGAAGATCCATATTCAAATAAGGAATTGGAATAATTCAAACAAACAAGTAACATACTTATCACTACATCATAAGATGGCCCAACATCAACCGTAGTGGTAACAAATGATTTTTTCACACCTTTTTTATTTCAATAGTGATGATTTCCACCATGAGTAACTAACCATAGAGACATATTATCATAATTACCCAATTCATTATTATTAAAACACCTCACTATTGTCTAACTATATGTTACCCATTCTTGGATTTATGAAGACTCTTTTCTTTATAGTCATGATCTATATATCCAAACCCACCACACTAGTAATTTTTTTTAGATATTTTAAAAAATTCCCTAAAATGTATTTTACCACACTTGGAACATGTTGGGGACTTACCTAAATATTTATTAGTGGAATGCTTCTCTATTTCTTACCACCTTGACCACTTTTTACTCTTGTCATAACATGGTGTGGTGTCCACTCCCAATCAAGGGAGAATTTAGTGGGAGGAAGTTTCTATCAATAACAACTCCACACATCAATTTCTCCATGGTGGGTAGCCAACCTAGGACTTGCAGCAGGCGGTGGCGGAGGTATTCTCAAGGGTAGATGAGCTACCCACCAACAATTGAAGAAATTTGGTTTTGCTCCATCTTTAAAATAGGATAAGGATCCCATGATTTTTTTAACAATCTAAAGACTCTGGTGTAACTCTTGTATCCTCCGAAGCTTTGATCTGGAGAGGAAATAATAAACCAACCCCCTCTTCTCTTGTTGACATAGGTAACACTATTGCTAAACCACATTAATTCTCTCATTTTGATCCATTTTTATTATTATATTTTTTTGTTTTATCTTTTCATGAACCTCTGCTTCCCTAACAAAGTGGTATCAAAGGATTTGGATATGAAACGGTGAAGCAGTAACAAAGTTTTCCGGTGAATGGAAAATTGAGGTTGTTTAGAAATTTTTTTCTAGCCCAGATCTATGAATAGAATGTAGAGACAATTCCAGCAGTGAAAGTGGCATAAAAAACGGATATAAAATTAAGAAGATAAGATCGGTCAACGTTTGGTCAAACCACGGGTGCTACAGTACCCCCGTGCCAGAGAAGATGACACTGTTCATACCGACAGTGACATTCCAGTAACTTTTTCGACCAATGTTCCAGCACTCCATGTCATCGCCACGACAACGCCATGTCAGCACCACATCAGTGGTCAATCTAGACCGTTGAAACTCTTTTGTCCATAACTCGGCCAATTAGAGCCTGTGTTCTGCAATCCAGGAGTCGATTACAGGTATTTCGACCATTCAGAATACATCCTTATGGTTAGATTTTCTAAATTCACACTCCATAAATGAAAAAAATACTGGTAATATGATTAAACTCACTACATTTAATTATTCAATCTGGAAACCAAAAATGGAGGACCTTCTGTATATTAAATATTTATGTATGCCTATAGTGGAAACCAACAATCCCATTATAGTGAAAGTAGAGGAAACATTAACAAGTAGTAAACCCAATGAGAATACATCATCTAGTACCCCAATAGTGGATGCATAGTGGGTCGTACTCAATAGGAAGTGTGCTGTTCAAATCAGACAGTGGATCGACAAGAGCATATTCCAAATTTTTTCCAATGAACATGATGCCTCTGTTCTTTGGCGAAAATTGGAAAAGATGTATGCAACGAAAACCATTCAGATCAAATCAAACCTGATACGTCATCTTGTTAAATTGAAATAAAAATACGAGACTAACATATTAGAGCACATTAGAAAGTTCCAAGGTACTGTTGATCAGATGAATTCTATGAAAATGATGATTGATGATGAGTTGCAGGCACTATTGATGTTGAGTTCTTTACCAAAGAAATGGGCACATTAGTTATGTCGGTCATAAATTATACTCTAGATGGTACTATCATCGTGGAGATGGTGAAAGAAAAAATGATGAATGAATATTCCATAAGAAAAGATGAGGTACATACACCTGAATCAGAGGCTCTTGTCACTGAAAAAAAAAGAGAAGTAGAAATGGTAGGGAAGAAGCAGAGGAAGAGAACCCCATGGAAAAAGTCTTCAAAGGAGGAAGTGATCAAAATCTAGATCAAGATATGACATAAAGTGCCACCACTGTGGAAATCCCAGACACTTCATCCGGGAGTGTAGAAGGATGAAGGAAGAGTAGAGGAATCAGGAAGGTAAGACCCAAAATAATGATGATGCAATTTTCAATGACGAAATTGTTATTGTTCAAGAAGACAATCAGGTCAGTGTTGCAAGATAAGACTCAACATAGGTGATCGATTCCGAAACCTCCTACCATGTCACCTCCATAAGATATTTCTTCTCATCTTACCATTCAGGTAGTTTTAGAAATGTGAATATGGTAAATTATGGTGCATCCAAAATTACTGGTATTTGTAATATTTTTCTAGAAACTAATGTTGGATATAGGTTATTGTTGAAGGATGTGAGGAATGTTCCTAATATTCACCTCAATCTGATATCCACTATAATTCTCGATGATGAGGGATATGTCAGTTCATTAGGTGATAGGAAATGGAAGATTACTAAAGGTAACTTGGTAATTGGTAAAGGAAAGAAAGATACATCTCTTTATCTCACAGATGCAAAACTGTGTGGATGAGAAGTAAATGTAACCATAAAAGATGTTCCTGTAGAATTTTGGCATAGGTGTCTGGGTCACATGAATGATAGATGAATCATAATGATCTCTAGGAAAGATCTATTTCTAGGAATAAAAGGTACACATTTGGATACTTGTATTGATTTCATCATGGGAAACAACACAGAGTATCATTCTGTAGTTATATACCATCAGGAAAATCAAATGTTTTAGATTTGATTCACACTAATGTCTGCATGATGAGCACTAAGATGATGGGAGGTGATATTTATTTTTTTACCTTTATAGATGATCATTCCATAAAAGTTTGGGCCTTTGATTTGAAAAATAAAGATCAAGTGTAGGATGTTTTCAAGCAGTTTCATGTGAAGTTGGAAAGAGAAACAGGCAAGCGGTTAAAGTGTGTGCGAGCAGATAATGGATGAGAGTACCATGGTCCATTTGAAGATTAATGTAGGAGTTTCAACATCAGGCTGAAAAAATAAGTACCTAAGACACCTCAGTATAACGGTCTTGCTGAGAAGATGAACAGAACAATTTAAGAGAGAGTAAGATGTATGCTCTCAAATGAAAAGTTGCCAAATACCTTTTGGGGGGAGGCAATGATGACCGTAGTTGATCTTATCAACCTTTCTCCATCAGTTTCACTGAACTATGATGTTTCAGAAAGTGTCTAGATAGGTAATGATGTTTTATATAAACACTTGAGAGTATTTGGCTATAGGGAATTTGTTCACATCCCAAAAGATTAGAGGGAAAAAATAAATGTAAAAGGAAAGCAATGTATCAGTCATGAAGAGTTTGGATATCAACTTTGGGATTCTATTAGTGGGAGGATCGTTATAAGCATAGATGTGGTGTTTCTTGAGGATCAGATGATTGAAGATTTTGAGAAGCCAGAAAGTACAAAGAAGTCACAGCCTGAGGAAATTCTAGTCAATTTGGAACCATTATCATCACCATCAGTACCAGATAGCACGAGAGAGATACACGACACAGATGATACATCACTACTAGGTAATATGTCTCCATATGTTGATATGTCTTCATCATATGATATTACATAATAGATTCCCCCAAAAGAAAAATTGAGGAGATCCACCAAAGAATTAAAACTGGGTCATAGATACTCACCAAATGAGTATGTGATGCTCACTGATGGGGGAGAGCCAGATAGTTATGATGATGTGATCAGGAGTCAACAGAAGATGGAATAGAAGAAGACCATGCAAGAGGAGATGAGATCCTTGCACAAGAACTATACATTTGATTTGGTAGAATTACCACACATAAAGAAGGCACTCAAGAACAAGTGGGTGTATATAATTAAAGGAGAAGATGGAAACTCAAAACCATGCTACAGATCTAGAATGGTTGTGAAGGGATTCAGTCAAAAGAAAGGTATTGAATTTGATGAATTTTTTTCTCCTATGGTGAAAATGTCTTCTATTAGAGTTTTTATTTTATTGGAGGCTAGTTTGAACTTAGAGGTTCAACAAATGGATGTAAATACAACGTTCTTACATGGTGATCTTGAGGAGGATATATACATGGAGCAACCCGAGGTATTTCAGGTGAAAAGGAAAAAAATCTGGTATGAAAGCTTAAGAAAAGTTTATATGGTCTGAAACAGGCACGAAGGTAGTGGTACAGAAAATTTGACTCATTCATGGAGAAAAATGAGTACAGGAGGATGACCACTAATCACTGTGTTTTTATCAAAAAGTTTGCTGAGGTTGATTTCATTATCTTATTGCTTTATGTTGATGATATGCTGATTATTGGTAGAGATATCACTAATATTGATAGGTTAAAGAAGGATTTGAAAAAGTCTTTTGAAATGAAGGACTTAGGAGACGCTACTCAGATTCTTGGTCTGATGATTACTCATAATAGGAGGAATCACAAGATTTGGATATCTCAGGAGTAGTACATTGAGAAGGTTCTTGAAAGATTCAACATGGGCAAGGTGAAACTAATTAGCACTCCACTTGTGAGTCATTTTAGGTTCACGACAAGTTAGAGTCCATCAAATAAAGTGGAGAAAGAAAATATGAAAATAGTTCCTTATCAGTCAGTAATTGGCTATGTTATGTATGACATGGTGTGCACCAGACTAGATATTGCTCACATTATTGGTATTTTGATCAGTTTCTTATCAGATTTGGGAAAGGAGCACTGGACAATAATCAAATGGATATTGAGGTATCTACAAGGTACATCTAGTCATTGTTTATGTTTTATAATTGATAAAACTATTTTAGAAGGATAAACATATGCATATTTGGATGGAGATGTGGAAAAGAGGAAATCCATATCCGGGTACCTGATATCATTTTTAGGGGGAGCAGTCTCATGGAAATCACAAATTCAGAAGTGTGTTGCCTTATCCACCACATAAGTAGAATATATCATGATCACTGAGAGATATAAGGAGATGATGTGGATGGAGATGTTTTTACAGGAGTTGGGACAGAGTAAGGAGAATTATATTCTCTATTGCGATAGTCAGAGTGCTATTCATCTTAGAAAGAACCTGAAATTTCATTCTAGGTCCAAATACATCGATGTTAGATATCACTATATCCGAAATGTGTTAGAAGAAATATTGTTGAAAGTTGAGAAAATCCACACCAATGATAATGGGGAAGACATGATGATGAAGGTTCTACCAAAAAAGAATTTGGAAACCTGTAAAGAGACTGTATCTCTAGATTCTACCCCAAATTGTTCGTGAGGGGGAGATTTGTGGGGGCCAGTCCCAATAAAGGGATAATTTAGTGGGAGGAAGTTTCTATTAGAAACAAATCCACACAACAATTTCTTTATGGTGGGAAGCCAACCGAGGACTTGCAGCAGGAAACAGTGGAGGTCTTCTCAAGGGTAGATGAACTACCCACCAACAACCGAAGAAATATGGGTTTTCTCCATCTTTAAAACATGATTAAGATCCCATGATTTTTGTAACAATATGAAAACCCTATTGTAACTCTTGTATCCTCCAAATATTTGATCTAGAGAGGAAATAATAAACTGGACCACCACTTCTCCCATGGACATAGGCAACACCATTGCCGAACCACGCTAATTCTCTTGTGTTGATCCATTTTTCTTCTTCTATTTGTTTGTTTTATCTTTCCACGAACCTCCGCTACCCCAACACATGGAACATAGGTTTCATCAAAATCTATCTCAACTTTCTCATCATAAAAAACAATTTTATTATAAATTTTAAATTTCCATGAGGCTAGGGATCTTCATAAAATTGGTTTCAATCCTATATAAAATCTATTAATTTTACTATTAATGTCTCGAATAGAATTCAATGCATACTTGAAAAATCTTGTAAAATTTTCTTCATACCGAGCTACAGAATCCTCCTCCTTTTACCAAAATTCCATTATTTTTTATCCATTATGAGTTGAATAGACTTAAGAAAATATTTCTCTAGGAAAATATTCTTTAATGTATCCCATTATATGGCATTAAGATCATATCTCTCTCTGGTATTCTTAACCAATGATCACCACCTATCTGCTTCACCTTCAAAATTGTAAATATTAAGGGTTACTTTTTGACGTTCTAAACATCCCATGACTTCAATTGTAATTTCTAGAGTATTGATCCATCCTTTGGATACCACTAGATCTATGGTTACACTAAAATACAGTGGGTTCTATTTCATGAAATTCTCAACTATTGACTTGTTTCTTTGTGGTAATTCTAGTTTATCTATAGCAAGGATTCTACCACCATTTATAGCATATTTCAACTGATCCATCACCGTAACAAATTGATCAATTAAAATTCCAACCATTAGAGGATGTTGATTTGGAAGGATATTGTCCTCTTAATACCTTCCTACTCCAGCTTCCCTATTTCCTCTATGGAAAATCATTTTGAACAGACATATATTATATGAATCAATATGGTAATATTCAATATCTATATCATTTCAACATAAACATAAAGTATAATCTATCAAGGGTATTATATTAACATTATCATAACCTCTAAAATTATCTAAACCTTCCATTTGATACCAACTATAAGGGACCAACCATAAAACATTACATAATATTGAGTTTTTAGACAAGAATTCACTTTTCTGCATTCTCAAAGACCTTTTTAGGTTTAGAGTTTTAGATAATTAGGCTATAAATCTTACATAAAAAACCCATACATTACAAACTTGACACTTAATATTAGTATCAATTTTTTCCACAATATAAAACTTTTAAAATGAAACACATTTTATTTTAATGAAAAATCTTCATAACTTTTATCTTTACTTATTCTTTGTTCCTACTCATCTTTAAACATTGCTATTTTTTTTGAAAATGTGGTATGAGAACACAAATATTAGTAAGGGATAAAAAAGAAAGAAATCTATTGGTCCATTTAAAAACATGAAAACCCATAAAATTTTTACCTTTTCCAAATTATTCTTTGAGTGAATAAAATAAATCATATCCAGATTAGAAAAACACTTTTTTCTTAAATAAAATATTAAAATCCAAAGAAATAAAATTAGATCACTTGTAGGAATTTTATAGAATTATATTAATAAACCATGTTAAATCATTTCATAAATAACTATAGGTTAGTTAAATCTATAGGAAAAACCTCCTTAATTAACTCTCCCTTCTTTATTTTAAAGACAAGAAACATTACCCAATGCATTAGAGAGCTATATTCGGATCAATTTTCATATAAGATGCATCAGACTCACATGTAATAATCTATAATGCTCAAGAACTTTATCATGAACATTTTTTTTAATTTATCACATTTTTTTTATAAATACCCTAAAAAAATATTTTGAACCCATACAAAAAACACTTTCAGATATTGAAATATTTTTTCTTTTTAAAACCTATTTTTTGAAAAAAAATTAAATAAAAAATATTAGAAAAAATGGAAAAGGATTTTAATTGAAAGGCCATGGAATATTTTAAAGGAATCCAAATAATGAATAATGGTTATGATGGTGGGAAATAGCAGTCAAGCTAAGTATGTTAAAATGGAACATTCATTTTTCCTTTTTTATTGAAAGTAAAAATGTTATTTATAAAATATGTAAAATATTCCTTGTGATTTTTTTTGAAAGAAAGTCAAAAAAATATACTTTATAATTTATTTATTTTAATATAAATAAATAAATTAAATAATTTTATGAATATGAACATGGAGGAAAAATATTTATAAGATAAATCTTTAAAACATTTGAAACAAGGTTTTAAGGTCAAGCATTCCTTATGACTTGATAAATTTTGAATCAAAGGAATTATTGAAGGAAAAAAATTGGAATGAATTTTTAAACAATTTAATTTCATAAAAAATTATATAATACACCCATATTTTATTTTATACACCACACAAAAGAAAAGATATGGTGGAATTAGCTTAAGTCTCAAAGAAAGGGAATTGAGACTAGAAATCCCTTACCTTAAGTCCCGTTTAACTTCGTAATATATATAAATCCTAAATGATTAAATTATATTTGTTTTATACTTTATTAATAAGAAATTTATTTTTTTTATCATTATTATTATTCCTTTTATTTCATTTATTATCACGTTTTATTTAATTACTAAAATTTTTATGTTTACATTGGACGTTTTGTGGTCGTTTGGTTTATAACCTCAAAACCACATTGGTGTGTTGACTGTGAATGAATGGGTTATGTTTACATTATACATATATATTATTAAAATTTTTATATTTATCATATTTATACATTATATAAAATTTTAAAACCATCCATGTAAGGTATTCATAAAAAATTAACCATGTTGTTTCATGGAGACGGTAGTCTGTACGTATACATGAACAACATTTTCATTTTTTCTACCAAGTGGAAAATAAATAAAGAAGATAGTATTTTAATTTTAAAAAATCATAAATATTTTATAAATATATTATTTACTCATTAGATATATCCCTATGACCATCCTTATAAAGTGAAAATTAAAAACAAACCACAACTCTTCGTGGTTGTGGTATTCCACATGTATGCACGAATGACATTATCATTTTTCAATGGATGGAAATGTAAGAAAATAGATGATATAATATCTTTATAAAATTATAATTATTTAATGAATATAATATATATTCATTATTTAAATTATTTCAACTATCCATAAGATCCATTTATGAAAAATTAAACACATCGCTTTGTGGAGGTGGCATTCCACACGTACTCACAAGCGATGTTTCCATTTCCCATAAGATGGAAAATGAGATGAAAAAGGGTTATACCATAAACATAATAAAATTTAATTATATTTGATATAATTATTTTATTATATAACAATGTCTATGAGAGGTTTGAAGGATTTAAAAGAATAAATATTAAGAAAACACTCGGTTAAGAACTATACCTCCTCTTAAGAAAACCTCCTTAGGTTTATACTTAAAGCCTTATTAGGATGGTATTATGATCAAAATAGAACCTAAAATACACGAGGATGGATTTTTTAAAGGTATTTGGGCAGTTCTTGGTTGATATAAGAGGTTATTTAAGTGTGTATAAGAGAGGATAATGAGTGTCCTTTTCTAAGTGAGGGAGAGGACACACTTGGAATTTCTCAAAACATTAAAAAATATTAATGTATTTATCAAGAAAAATGGCTCAAAAATGACTCATATTAAAATATGAGATGATATAGGGTATAAATATGACCAAAAAATAGGAATTATATAAGCTTTTAGGTCATTTTAACTATTATCCTTTTAGTTTTAACCCATTTTAAATCTTACCGTGACAACTAGCTTTTTTTACCAAAGTTACTATTCATAATGAATAAAAATGAAGGTAAACTCATGAAAGTTTTTGGAAATTATAATTCTAAATATGGAATTAATTCTATCAAATTAAATTTCTATAAATAGTAGAAATTAATTTTAAAATAAACCAGCAAAACAAGATAAAAAATAGTTTTCCAGAAAAATGCATTTTTAAGTATAAAAAAGTTTTTATACCAAAATCAAGTATAATATTGATTAAAATGAAATTTATTAGATTATTATTAATAAAAATGAGCTAATTAAATTTTAAAATCCAATCCAAAATAGAACGTGACTCTATAAATACATGAAAATAAAAGGCAGTTTTCTTAAAAATCGGCATTTTCTACTATTCACCCAAAAATCAACTTTTTTAGAATATTCAAAAAAATTAAATTTAAGATAATTTTAACTTTATGATTTAAAAAATGATATAAATTTTTTCAAATTAAAATTATGAAATTTGGAAATTAATATTTTAAATAAAACCATATAATATATGTAAACAAATTTTGTAAGAATAAAACTATTCCTTTTTGATTGAAAAATTACTTAATATTCTTATAATGAACATAAATCTATAGAATATAATTAATGAATATGAAAAAGTATTTAAATTTATTTTATATTAACATTACCAGAGTTTTTATAGTATTATGAGATCTAAAAAGTGTTATCGATGTGAAAATCCCGAACACATGGCTCATGACTGCAAAGAAAATAAAAATGGTAATGGTCAAAATGGTAATAAAAAATAGGTAGTGAAATGTTTTAATTGAAATGATTTGGGAAATTATATTAATGCATGTATGATGTTTGTTACTCAAGGTGAGAAGCATCAATAATAGAAATAAAAAGGTGAAATAAAGCCTTTTACTACTATTACTACGACAGATGCGAGACCCTCAGATGGAGTGGTGATAGGTACATTACTTATTTATCAATATTATACCAATGTATTTTTTGATTTTAGATCCATGAATTCTTTAATATCTAAGAAATTTTTAAGTAAAATATAAATACCATCTCATGAAATGAAGTTATAACTTTTACTAAAAAATCATAGGGGTACTATAAAGGCAACAAGAATTTATAGAAATCCCTATATTATCATTTGTGGAGTGTTTTTTCCTATAAAACTTGTTATATTTTCCATTGTAGAGTTTAATGTTACTTTGGGTATGGATTGAATTTTAGTTTATCATGATAAGAAATATTTTAGAGCTAAAGAAGTTACTTTTTAGAATAAGTTTCCATTTTTATATAATAATAAATTCATACCTTTGATAACATATCAAGAAGGTGAGAAAATAATAAAATATAGAAGTGAAATTTATATTTCACATATTATTGAAAATAAAGTAACTATTAAAATTGGTTTTTTTATTATTAAATAAATATATGGACATATTTACTGATGATTTTCCTAGTGTTATTCATGATCAAGAAGTTGACTTTACTATTGACTTAGTTCCTAATTCTAATCTAATTTAGAAACATCTCCACCGAATGGATTCTATGAGACTTTTAATTGATTATAAACCACTTAATAACATCATTATTAAGAACAAATATCCTTTGCCTCATATCAATGAATTGTTTGATCAAATCCAGAATGTTCAATATTTTTTTTAAGATTAATATTAGGTCTGAGTATCACCAGATGAAGGTGAAGGAGTAATACATTCTATGGATGAAATTCTGTACTAGGTATGTTCATTAAAAGTTTCTAGTTATAACATTCATGTTAACAAATTCACCTATTGTATTTATATATCTAATGAATAAAGTGTTTCATGAGTTTTTGGATAAATTTGTCTATGTGTTTATCAATTATATTCTAGATTACTCTAAAAGTTATGGGGAATATAAGAAACACATGAGGATTTATTTTTAGACCACAACAGAAAATAAGTTACATGGAATATTTAGTAAATATTTTTTTATTTAACACATATTTCATTCCATGATAATATTTTTTATAAAGATTATATAACAATTTATCTCACTAAAAATAAAGTGGTGGAAGGGTGGACAAGGCCTAAAAATTTCACTGAGATTTGAAGTTTTCTTGGATTAGTGGGTTACTATTGAGATTTTGTTGATAACTTTTCTCAGTTATCTAACCCGCTCACTAAGTTAACTCAGAAATGAGTAAAATTTATCTTGAAAAATGATTATGATGAATGTTTCCAAGAATTAAAAAAATATTGGTTAATTGTCTAGTGTTAGACTTTCTAATAATAAATAGTGAATTTTTTATTTATAGTGATGCTTCTTTGAAGGGAATTGGTTTTGTTTTGATGAAAAATGATCGGGTTATAACATATAAATATCATCAATTGAAACCCCATGAGTAGAATTATCTTACACTTGAAATTGAGATGGATTTAGTATTTTTTGATTTAAAAATCTTGAGGTATCATCTATATGTAGATAAATGTAAAATATATATTGATTATAAAAGTTTAAAGTATATATTCACTCCAAAAGAGTTGAACATGAGGCAAATATAATGGGTCTAACTAATAAAGGATTATGATTTTACAATTAACTATCATTCATGTAAATAAAATAAGGTAGCTGATGACTTGAGTTGAAAAGATAATGCATTATTAACTATGTTATATCCAGAACATGATCCTTTGGTTAATGATTTAATAATTTTTTTCCTGGAAATTTTGTATATAGAAACTCATTATCTTTTGACTCGGGTATCAGTGCAATCATCTTTGTCAGTAGGCTAAATCTGAACGAAAACTAATAAATGGTATTAATCAACCTTTATTAGTGAAATAATTTAAATGTGAGAACATATCCATGGATTTCATAGTGGGATTAACAAATAAATCTTGAGGTAATAACATGTTTTGAGTTATTATTGATTGATTGAATAAATCTGTAATTTTTATTCCTATTTGAGATACTATGTCTTTTTATAAACTTTCTAGAATTTATCTTGAAGTGATAGAAATATTACATGGTGTACCTATATCTATTTTATCTAATAATGATCCTATGTTTACATAAATGTTTTGGAAAGGACATCAGAAGTAAATGGTTATTTTATTAAATTGCAATATAACTTCTTAACCCAAAATTCGATGGAAAATCAGATAGTACAATTTAGATTTTAGAGGATATTCTTTGAGATTTATCATTATATTAATATGGAAGTGGGGATAAACATATTTATTTAGTTTAATTTTATTATAATAATATTTTTCATTCAAGTATACAAATGAAACATTTTGAGGCATTATATGGAAAATGGTTTCAGACTCCAGTATGTTGGGATGAATTTAGTGTGAGAAAATTATTGGGATTAGAATTGGTATAAGATATGGATGAGAAAGTAAATATGATTTATCACAACATGAGTTCAAAATAGAGTAGTAAAAAGTTTTATGTAGATAAATGTATGGAAGACCATTCATTTTAGGTATGTGATCATGTATTTTTTAAAATATCTCCTTAGAAAGGTGTAACATGTTTTGGTAAAAAAGGAAAGTTGATCCCATGATTCATTAGACCCTATGAAATTTCATAGAAATTGGGACTATTTTATTATTTATTATCCTTAAATATTATTTTATCTTAGGTATATGATGCATTTCTTTTTTATTTTCTAAGGAAGTACGTACCAGATGCATCTCATGCTTTGAACCCTGAAGTGGTATTATTTGGGGAGAATATTTCTTATAAAGAAGCGACAATTTAGATTTTTGATCATAGAAAGTAGGTAATAAAATTAATGTGATCAATTAGGTTAAGATTTTATGGAAGAATCATATGATTTAGTTAGTAACATGGGAATCAGAAAATGCTCTGAGAGAAAAATACCCTCACCTATTTAAGTAATGAATAAAATTACATGGGTGCAATTTCTTAAAGGGGGAATAATAAAAAAAACCAAAAAATACTAGAAATATATCAATATTATGATTTATAAGTATTAATTTTATGGATTAATATTCATAATAGTTTTATAAATTACTTTATATAAATTTTCAATCGAAAAAGGAATAATTTTATTTAATGAATTTTTTTCCATGCATTACATGGTTTTATATAAAATATAAATTTCTTGATTTTATAATTTTAATTTGATAAAATGTAATTAATTTTTGTAATTAAAATATCAAATATAAATTAGGGTGATTATTTTGGTATTTTTCTGAAAATATTGATTTTTAAGTGAATAGTAAAAAATGGCGTTTTTTTGCAAAACGACCATTTCTTTTCTTTAAATTAAGTAATTTAAAAATCACATTATATTTTGAATTTGTTTTTAAATTAAAATAAAATATATTTTATTAAATAAAATATCAATAATTCTATATTAATCAATATTTTATTTTATTTTGGTATAAGATCATTTTTATGCTTAAAACAAATTTCTAAAAAACATTTTTCATTGCATTTTATGCAATTATATTAAATGTAATTTAAACCACTAAAAAAAATTGAATATTTAATTTTTTGTTACATATTTGGAATCATGTGCTTCAAATTTATTAATGAGGTCAATTTCATTTTGGTCATTATGAATAGTAACCATGGTAAAAATGTTTCACTAAGATAAAGGGTAAATCAGGTTAATTAAGGTAAAAAATAACTGATAAGGCCAAAAAATATTATATTAATCTCATTGGATGATGTAATTCATAAAATAATCACCTTATCTCTGTAATTTTATAGTTCTTGAGCCACTTGACTATGAGTAAGACATTTATAATATTTAAAAGTTTATAAAAATTACAATTGTGCCACTCCCCTCACTTAAAAAGGGAACCTATTATTATATATAATAAAATGTTGTTATGTTGATAGAAAAACTCTTTTTTTTATCTATTTTACAAACTATGGTAAATGAAAACATCGCTCATGTGTACATGTGGACTACCACCTCTACGAAGCAATATGTTTCGTTTTCCATCATCGTCTTACATAGATGGTTATAAAAATAGAATTAATGAACATATAATATGTTTATGAAATTATTATGATTATTTAAATATAATATATTAATTAAATTCTTACCCTTTCCATTCATTTGAAATTGATAACATTGCTCGTGTGTATGTGTGAAATACCACCTCTACGAAGCGATGTGATTCATTTTTCATCTCCACATTACAAGTTTTGTCATAAGGATTGAATTAATGAATAAATAAAAAATTTATAAAAAATTTATAAAAAATTTATGAATATGGAAAAGTAAAATATTATATACTTTATTTATTTTCCACCCATTATAAAAATGAAAATGTCGTTCATGCATATGTATGGATTACCATCTCCATGAAACAATGTGGTTCATTTTTCATGATCACCTTATATGGTTGATTTAAAAAGTGTATTTAATATATAAATATGATAATTATAACATGTTTACGATTCTATAGGTAATTTAATTATTATCACTTCGAATTGGTCTCATGGTCCCAAACATGCGGGTTTCTCAAACTAGGGGCACAACTCAGCTCGAGGGACCATCCTGGAGATGATGGGTCACTTGCACACAACTTGGAGACATTGTGCACAACTCACCATTTTAGCATGAAATTCCCTTATGGTGAAACACCTAGGATTTCATGGATTGTAGTAAATAATTAAAAAATAAAATGTGTAAGTGAAGTGAAACCTTATATATGAGTTTGCAAAACCAATTTGGATTTCAAATCACTTTGCACAAGGAAGGTGATGTAAAACCACTGCCTTCTGTGATTGTTACCTAGTGGTAAAGGCATGAGAGAAGTAAAACCTGTAGTCACACAAACCTGCCTCTAGTTGTGAAACATGGTCAAAGTTTCATGACCAGGTGCCTGGATAGGAAATTCACTTATAAATAGAGAATCACCCCCCATTTTTAGAGATGGAACTCTTGAAGTTGAAGTATCAAGATCTCACTTCTGCAACTCAACCTTTCATGAAATCACTAAAATCAAACCTCCCATAGATTACCAAAGATAAATAACTTATGAAACCAACATCACATGGGCCCAAAATTATCTCAGATTATGTTTTAATTTTCCTCATGAAACTTCCCCTAATGAATTTACAGGTTCATGAAAAATGAGTTTCCTTTATGCAACACCAAGATTCATCCAACCTAAAAATTTGGACACACTTATGCTGGAATTATCTATGCTATTTCCTTATGATAGAGAACCAAGATAACATAAATATAATTGAGTGTTCCACTCAAAAGTTTCACGCAACAACCTATTAATATCCAAACTGATTCCTCCTTCCTCAAAACAAAGTTGCATGAAAGTTGAGTGGTCAGGTGCCCCAAACCTACTTCAACTAGGTTCACCCACACCTCGATCACCTAGATGACTGGTATCATCAACCCTCATGCCAAAAACATTTACTTCAAGCACAATCTAGATAGTTTTAATGAATCTTACTCAAAATCATAGGCACTATAATGTATATACCCCCCATATTTCACCCTAAATGATAGTTTCTAAACCACATGTTATCCAAGAGCACCCATGTAGTTTACACATAATACCCAAAGGTGGAATTATAATAGGAAGATACTTACCTTTACGTATGATGAGGGATATGTATTATCCTCCTCTCCTACCTCAAAATGGTATACCTAGGTGTAAACCCCACCAAGTCTGAGATATAGGAAATTAAACCGTATAGACCAACATCCCAGTTGTATGATGTTAAATTGTATGATAACATCCTCAACACATGACATTAAATTGTATCCCCACCTTGTGCAATGAACATTGGATGCCCCATGCATGAATAACATGGGATTATACCTTACATCCTAGGAAGACCCTATTCATAAACCTCACACCATCCCTTTTCATCTCTCTTTCCATGGATTAAATATCCTTACCACACAATGTTCAACTGTATGGACTGGTACAACCATATGACCTTAAACTGTGCACTTGAACTACCTGGGTTTTGATCCCTGTATCTTAAAAGGGTATTTAGGATTCATCCATGAGTCCCAATATTGATATACATGGTACACCTCCCTAAGGTTTTATCCTGATATATCAACACCACCATAAAATATGTCCGTCTTATCCTAGGGAGACAAAAACTCTGAAGTGTAGCCATACCCCCTCCCCTTGGGAACACACTCAACCTCACCATATAAACTCAAGTTCCCTACTTGACCTCCACATTTCCATGTTATTATAACCACCAAACTATCCTCAAAAGATGTTAAACTGTGACCAAACTATCCCCACATGATGTTAAACCTGTATCTAATCTTTCCCAATAAGATGTTAACATGTGAATAACCTATCCCCACAAGGAGTTAAACCTGTGACCAAACTATCCCCATAAGTTGTTAAAACTATGACCAAACTATACCCACAAGACATTAAAACTGTAACCAACCTATCCCAACAAGAAATTAAAACTATGACCAACCTATCCACATAACACATTAAACCTATGACAACCTATCTCCACAAATGTTAAACTTGTGACCAATATGTCCCCACAATACATTAAACCTATGAACAAACTATCACCATAATACATTAAACATGTGACTAACTTGTCCCCAAAAGACATTAAACCCATAATCCCTCTTCATATATAAGAATCCCTACCTCATGTGATGAACATGATATGCTTGAGGTAATGAACCTGAAATTCCTTATTCCCTTGGTGGGAGTTACCCCATGATATACATAGGATGCCTTTGGTTCTAAACCCAATATTCCTCATACATGACATGACCTCGACTTTGAAAGATGATGAATTTATAGGGGGCCAACACACCACAAGTCCATATATTTATAGATGTTTCCAATGTCACCATTAGCTCTGATCATATGTATCTACCATATCATAACATAAATAATGTAATCAACCAGTATCCACCAAGATATGGAACCTGGAATGATATTCATTAACACAACTCAAATATTTAAGGGAGACACATACTAGGAAATGAGCTCTGAGGAGGAATCAATGGAAATATGAACTGAAATCCCATCATCCCATTTCAATAAAGTAGATTAAATTATCAAACATGGTGGTAGAGGCCAAATTCCTTTGGAAAGTGGGAATGTGGAGTAACCATCCAACCTAGAGGAGGTGTGACCTATCCATGAAAGGAAACCACTTTAGGACTGGCGAAGGAAACAAAAAGTGCATTGCCACCCTAATGAATGGCCCTAATGGAAATAATTAGAAAAAAATGGTGAACCCTATATGAATCTATTCTCCTTAAACATTTATTAGATTAGTAACATTGGAAACCACAATATTTGGATGTCACCAGATCCATACATTCGATGTCAGGCCTCACTAAACAACATGGTGGGCCTGATATAAAGCTGTTATACTGTAACTAGGGGAAAATGAAGGATGTTGGGAATCTTTGGTATGGTAAATCATTAAAGTGGGTCCTTAATACACCTTAGAGAGAATGGATAATGTTGTAAAGGTTGGGAATCACCTTCATCAGACCTGTATTGAAGATTGAATTAATGCACCATACAAGACTCAAGCATCCAGAAATTTTCAATGACCCACCACCAACTAGTATGGGGATAGGAGAAATAATGGTGTGGAAATCCTACACAAATTTTCTCCTTCCATGGTGTATACTACTCCCATAGATATTGGGAACCCTCACACAAACTCCCCTATGAAATCCTTAAATATAGGGCCATTAATGCCTTAATTTATTGATAAAAATAGGAAGGGGTTATCACAACTAGGGACATGGCCCAACAGGTCATGAAAGAATTTAAACCTTGCTAATTTTGTCACTGCCAAGGGCCATGCATGGGAAAAAAACTACCTGATGATGATGGAGAATCATTTTAAGGACATCTAACCAAAATTTTCTGATAGTTCACTCCCCTTTTCTAAGGAGGTAAGGGATGTTTGGGCTGTGCCCATGGATACCACCACCCGAGATCCAGATAAGATGGATCCTTCCTAGAAATACCTAAAATGACAACTGGATTCATGTTCCATTGAGTTGGATAATCCAATCCCTAATCCACCAACCCTAGTCCAAATTACCTGGTGCCAACACTGGGGGTGGGCCACTAAACCTACCTGACAGGAGGCCTCTCCCTCAGCTCCAGTGTCCCCTATCATCATCATCTCACCTCACCCATCCCTTGAAACCACTACACAGGGGCCCATATTCACTTGATTGGGATTAGGACCTCAGTTTCTCACCAGTAAGGTTGGGTTGAATCTCTCCATTATGGGAGACATGAGAAATCATAATGGACCACCCCATGGCGAGGATCCATCTTGGGTAAAGAGGAAAAAAAATCACCGTGGGGTTCATGCCCATGACACTGACTATAGTTCATGTGGCGGGAATTATTATGACTCTCAATGGAACTCCCATAAATATTGAGGAAATAATGGGGGAAACACTGAATCACCATTTAACTCTCATTGTCAGAGACAAGAAATGATTCGATAGAATCACCTCCCCCACCATTAGAACTGGTGGAATAAGACCTTTTATTGAGGCTAACTATCCCTAAATCTAAGGTATATAAGGTCCCCATATCCCTTTGTAGGTATATGTAGGTGGAAGATGTACTGGAATTCTTTAGGGAATCTTTATGAAAACATTTTTACTTCTACAAGCTTCCCTCATCTTGACCTCCAACTTGGAAAAAGATAGACATCAAGATCTATATTGGTTCCCTCAGACAACAGTGAGAACTCTACTAAACCATAGAGGGACGATGTCATGGAAAATAATTATAAGGATATAGATACCCCATCCTATATGTATATGGTCTTGAAACTAGGACCACCTTATGAAGACACTCTGACATTCCTGGGACGGTTTTCCTGTGTGATTCCCTCTCTGCAAAAAAATTAGCTGCATGGAAGGTTTTCATCACTACCACCTCCAGTTTCCTGGCCAGAATCAATTAGATATTTGGTTTATCAAGATATGGAACCTCCCTTGGATAATGAATAAGAGGAATAATTTTGGCAGATATTGGTCACTAACTAGTTTTTGGTTTTGTTATAGCCACCCACAACCCCACATTTCACCATACCAGAGTTCCTCACCAAGGTCTAAGTGGATAGATTTATCAAGAATATATATATGAAATCTAACCACCTATGGGATAAAAAGATGGCTTATCTCGGGATAATTGAGCATATTAAGGCCATCCTTCAATATTTCCATAAGGTTGACATTTTTTCACTCCCATTGGTTCCGTACCCTAACTCCTATGGATATAGCCTGAGATTTCTATGAACTTATGTTAGGAGCCTCATCATGCTCTGATGAGTCATAGAAGAGGAATCTCACCACATGTAGATCAAAGGATGGGTGTAGTATGCTATCCTCCAATTCATTTCCCTTCCAAGGAAAAATGGGATTGTTAGGTAATCCAACCTAATGATAGTGAAAACTCACCTATAACAACTACTATTTTGAACATCATCAGGATCAATCTTATGAGTGATCAGAGAAAATAAGATGAAGACATGAAGCATTATAGAGAAATCCCACATTGAGGAGATACATGGTATCAAGAAGAACCCATGATAGGTTCCCTCACTCATTATAAGAGGCATACACTAGGTCTCTAGAGTCCCCCTAATGAGGTATTTTCACCTGCCTGTTGGCATCTCAACAAAGGAAAGTGAATTTCCAAGCCCATTAGTCTATCTGAGGATATTCCATAGACTGAGTTAGATGTCTAGTTGGACACTTTGATCAAGAAGATTTATAGATATAAGAGACTCACTATTGAGATCCTCCTCAATTATCTCATAGAGTAATACAATATTTGAGGGGACCCCATCCCCCCTTCGGATGGATATATAGTCCTTCTTGGCTAGGCAATTAGGGATGATCTAGGTAGTCCCATTTACCCAATCAGGGTAGTGGTTGGTAGTTCTAAAAATTGACCCAAATATGACCCACCTAAGGTATGTGGACCAAGCTCTTCTACCCCTAAAGTTAAAAAACCAAAGATTCACCAATTTAAATGGGATGGGTGATCCACTGTATCACTTGGGAGACTTCACCTCATAGTGAAACCTGAAGCTAGAAATTCAGGAGCAGTAGAAATCTTCTAAAGAAATGGTGTTTTATTCCAACCTTGGAGGGACCTAACTTTATTTTGTACAGTCAATTGGACCTAAGATCCATCACTGGATGGGAGGATCTCCATAGGAAGTTCCTCTACTAGTTCAGCTCCACCACACCAAATACAAGCATTGATGAACTATCTAAGTACAACCAGAAAGCTGATGAGTGAGTTTCTAACTTCATTTCATGATGGAATGGAATCAAATAATCCCTCAATATGTAGCTTTTACAGTAAAAAATATTGAAAATGTTCATGGAGAACATCAAATATGATCTAGTATCTACCCTTATCTCCCTAAGATATCTAGGAAGGTTTCAAGAGTTCACCAAAAGAGCACAATGTATGGAATAATCCTTATAGAGAACTAGGAAATGGTCATGACCATTACCTATTTCAGTTCCAATGTAGAGGAATGAAAAGGAAGAAAAAACCATCGCTGTATAGATTGAGTGCCCACAACCAGTTTTCCTTCAGGAACCCCCATTGGATAGGCCTCATCAACCGAAACCTCATCATGAAAAACTTTCCCAAGCCCCCTCTTAGGGATAGGAACCCATAATTCCTTTATCATATTAGAATAAAAATACCTAATCCTTCTATGATGCATAGGTCTCAGGGTACTTCATCTATTCCCTGGAAAAGAACATATTGAAGCTTCCAGAATATAGAAGACCCGAGGAATCCAACCCCACTGATCTTTCCAACTACTGATGTACCATTGTTTTATTAGACACAACATCAAAGAGTGATTCATATTAAAGGTTTATCTCTAGGACTAGGTATATCATGGAATTTTTGAGATGGGTGATGTCTCAAAATATGCATCACATATATCTTCTTACCCCAATAGTAGTGAAAAAGACTCCAATAAATGGAAACAAGATCTAGGCCAGGTTACGTACAAGTAAAACATATAGTTGGTTCTTAAGATGATTTCTCATACCCAAAACATTATCCATACCCACTTGAGAAAATTGAAGCCCCTTATAGTTACCATTTCCACTCTAAGCACCACATCTACATCACTTCCTTCCAAATCTCGTAAGAATAGGCACTGACCATGCTGGGTCAATTAGAGCCCCCCCTATAGTGCTAAAATTAGCCTACACTCTTAATGAATTCATAACTACTTAATTGGGAGAGACACTAGGAATTCATCTTATCCTAGAATATTTTATTGATGAAGAAGAATATTATTCCATGAATGCTATTAGGCTGGTGGATCACTACACAGTACTTATTGATGAGGAACACCCCGGTCTGCCTTTAGGTATTTCTAGTCGATTCCATCTGTGGAGGGGAAGATGTTACACTAATAGGTAGGATGTCTGAACCAGTTCTCCAAAAGTGAATGTTTATGTCACTGAGACTATATAATATTCCTCTAATATGGATCAACAATAATAAATCGCTCAGGTCATTTAGTCGGGGACACCTCTATAACTGACCATATTTGTTGATCATGTGCCCTAGACACAACAGTATCATGCTCATCCATGGATAGTTAGGGCCTAACCTCATCTATATAGTGCTCAGCCTAAACCATACAGTCAATAGTGGAACATGGTCAACACCATCTAGGCCCCAATGCCTCAAAAAATGAAACCCACTACTCTCCATGTTAAAGACTATCCCTTGGAGAGAAGAAACATACACCTTTCCTAGAAGTATGACACGACGAATCACCTCACCAATATACCAGCAAGACTCTAAAGACTTCCCACACTCTACCCATTAATGAAGATGTATGAGTCCCTCATCAATTACCTGAATATCCCTTTCTAGTTTGAGATTGAGGTAGCTTCTGATGATGCCTAACATGCGTATGAAGAAAAGTAGGAAGAATTCCAAGTCATCATTTCTTTATTAGAAAAGGATGAGTGTGACAATTTCCAGGGGAACATATAGTCATTGTATTTCATAGGTCAATTCAATGGAATAGAAATCCACTGATACTTAGTGAATATTGGGTTTGGAATCAATCTCATCCCAACTCTAATGCACCATAAGCTGGGGCTCACATAATTTGATTCGACTCCCTCTAAATTGACAATTCTGGGGTATAAAAAGAGTGAGCAGAAACCTTGTGAAAATATTTGGTCGAAGACCCAATTTTGTGGATTGGTATAAAGCATTGAGTTTATGGTTGTCTCATAAGATACCACCTATAGATATATTTTGGGAAGACCCTAGCTCCACCTACATGTGGTGGTCCCTTATTTATACCATCAATGCCTCAAATACTCCCTCAATGATCGAGTAGGGATACTTTAGGGTTACACTTATACCTTTAAATATTAAGAAACCAACTAACTGGATACTAGGTACTATAAAAGAGAAGTAAAAATACTCTAGAACTATGGGGTGAAATGTATTAATGACCCAAATGATTTTATAACCACTTCAACTTATCTTTGGGAAGATTTGAAAGAAAACTTAATTATACTAATACATCAGTTGGTTCCCATAGCCCTAGATCTGAGAATACATTTCATTGTTTTCAAGGAGTTATCATATATTATCTCATACTTATACATAGGTTAGGTTTATCTAATTTTAGAAAGACCTAATCCTATATATTATTGAGAGGTTCACCCCATTTACATTGATTCAAGGCACTGTTGTATGTTCTAAAGGGAAAGGATAACTTAGGGGAGGTCAAATTAACACCATTTTTTGATATAAAAGGTGAATACCATGGTCAAAAATCACATGATATTGACTCATTATATTTTTTCTCCATGGTCTCCAAGGATCAAGAATCCCTTGTTAATAATTTCACCTCTTCTAGAGTAGATGACACTATCACTCATGGGTCTGCAACTCCATTGGATCCACTTACTTCCTTAGATCCTTATGTTTTAGATGATGAAAAGGATTGACATGATTACCTTACATCATTTTAAGAGGGTATATCCACCATAGTCAATGAGTTGACTTGGGTGAATCTTGGCACATAGGAAGACCCGAGGTTGATACTAATCAGTGTAGTCATGTAGTCGGAGGAGAATAAACAGTATGTGGTTTTCTTGAAACAAACCAATGAAATGTTCACCTATAGATACATAGAAATTCCTAGGCTCAATCCCTAGGTTTTTGTTCATCACCTTGGCCTCCTGATGAGACACCATAGGTTCAAATAGCCTCATTAGAAGACACACCCTTCTAATAGTTCCATGTTCAAGGTTGAAGTTGAAAATTTAATCAAAGAAAAATTCACAAGGGAGGTTCAATAAGAAAAGTGGCTATCCAATATTGTCCTATATATGAATAATAATAGAAAAATCAGGGTCTACATCGACCTCAGGGACATCAACTGCCACTATTCAAAGGATGATTTTTCCCTTCTAGTAATAGAGCTACTAATTGAAACAATGTATGGTTTCTAGGTCATCTCCTTTATAGATGGGTACTATGGGTATAAATAGATCTAGATGGTCCCCAATGATGAAGAATCCAACACTTTCATAGAACCTCAGGGAAAATTCTTTTACTGAGTGATACCATTTGGTTTGAAGAATAATGTAGCTACCTACCAGCATGATATGCACCATGTCTTCAAACCACTCCTTAGAAAATTGGTGGAGTTCTATATAGATTATTTTATGTTAAAATATGGCTAGCTTAGGACCACCTCAAGGATCTTTAGAAAGTGTTTGACTTCCTCCACTCCCACCATATGAAAATAAACCCCCCTGAAATGTGAGTTTGGAGTTACCTCTAAAAAGTTCATTGGATTCATTTTTAGGTATAGAGGAATATAAATTGATCTAGATAAGATTAAATATATCATCCATATTCCTCTTCCATGTAACCATTGGGAGTTATGAGGCCTCCAAGGCCACTTGGCCTATATTCGACGATTTATTGAAAATATAATTGGAAATTGTAATCCCTTCCCAAGGATCATGAATAAAGGTACCACCTAATAGTGGGATAAATATTTTTAGAATTCATTTGAGAACATTAAGAAATACCTACTACATCCTCTGATCCTAATTCCACTCATACCATAGAAGCCTCCACTCCTATATGTGACCAACATGGAATGGTCACTTGCCACCCTTCTAGCTCAAAATAATAATGAGGTATGGGAAAAAAATCTTGTATTATCTTAGTCGTATGTTCCTCAAAATAGATACTAGATATTCTCAAATCAATAAGAGTTTCCTTGCCCTAGTATTTTCAATTCATAAGTTGTGACACTACTTGAAGAAATATGAGATAAAAATAGTATCCATCACTAATCTGATAAAGTACATTCTCAACCTCTCCATGTTGAAAGGATGACTGGTGCATTGGGTAGTAATTATGTAGTATTTCAACATCATGTTTGTCCAATAGAAATATTTCAAAGGACAAGCATTGAAATATTTCCTCTATGCACATCCAACCCCTAAGGAACTTCCCATGGATATTGATTTCCTAGGTGAGGTCATCCTCTCCGTGGACCAAACTGCGCCGTGTTAAAAAATTAATTTCAATAGTGCCTCCCATAGGCCCATCGGAAGAAGTATCAACAACCCCAAACTAAATAGGGTGGGCCTTGGGATTGTCTTCATTATCCCTACATGGACCATCTTATCATAATCATTCATATTGTTGGAAGGCTGCACCAATAATAAGGATGAGTACCATGATCTTATCACTAGGATCTAATTGGATCACAATATTTATGTACCCTACTTTCATGTGAAGGGAAACTCTGAGCTAGTAATTAAGCTAATAAATGACCACTATGTCATCAGGAAAGAAGAGTTCATTCTCCTACTAAAAAATAATCATGAGTTGATTGCCTGGTTCCCTTTCTAGACAAAGGTAACTCATGTTACCCACTCATAGAATGAATAAGATGATGATTTAGAAATTTTGGATTAATCTCTCGTAGATCCCAACCAAGATAACTTAGTCACCCATGTGGTTTATTATAGGGTCATCACCCCCATCATTTCTAATAAATATGACCTATAGGTAAATCAAATGGTCGCAAAAACCTCTAAAATAGAGACCTAAAATTCCTAGACAGTCTACAAATTATATAAATTGATTACTCCCTTCATTGAGTATATCTAGAACATAACTCTCCTTCCCGACCGAGCCAAGAATGAGTGAATCCATTAGCACACAGTGCAATTTACTCTCCAAGATGGCCCCAACATTGAGAAGATTATACATAAGAGTGGGTTTGATGGAATCCTCTTCCATTATATCCAAAGGAAGGAGACCCCTAATGCAATGAAATAAACCCATGTTGGGTCATGTGGGGACCATCAATTAGGATTGAAACATTATCACTAGATCTTAAGGTTAGGTTACTTATAGACCACCATGGTTTGTGCCTGTATTGAATTCACCAAGAGGTTTCATACATTCCAAATCCATGCCAACTTTATGCATTAGCTTCCAGAGATTCTCCATGCCACCAAGTACTCATTTCCCTTTATCATATGGGGACTTAACATTGTGGGATCCTACCCACTAGTGACAACTAGACAATGCAGGTTCATTTTGACTACCACATAATTCTTCTCAAAGTGGGAATAATCCATTCCTATCAAAGGGGTCAAGACCTATTCCATGGTTGATTTTATAAATTACCACATCATCCATTAATTCAAGATTTCTAAAACCATTTTGATATACAATGACACCAATTTTTGAGTCACGAAGATGAAAAAGTTGCATGCTAAGTGCAATATCTAGTCTAATCAAACCTCCCACTACCACACACAGGTGAATGGGTAGATTGAGGAATTTAACAAAAACCTATCTAACATCCCTCAAAAGATTGTGGTATATAAAAAAATGATCTAGCCTAATAATCTCTCCAATGAACTTCATGCATATCATATGTCAACTCAAAATTCCACCCAGGCAACCCCATACTCCCTGGTGTATGGAAAATAATAAGTTCTACCTATAGAGGTTTAGATGATGTTGCTCAAGATAGACATTTACAATCAGAATATGATAGATATGAGAGAATAATTTCATTTGGATAAGTTGGAATCCCTTAAGTAAAATAGGCTCTAGGTATTTAATAACCTGGAAGGGAATCAGAACTGGATGACATGATCATTTAATAAAAAGGTCTTCCTTCACTGCTTCCTTCAAGGTGATATGGTACTAGCTCTTAGGACATCGATGATAACCTATAATAATCCACTGAAACTAGAACCCAAATGGGAAGGACCTTATGAAATTCATTTGTTCTACTCTAATGGTTTATACAAACTGATCACCATGGTTAGGGAGCGTATCACACCTCCCAACAATGTGAGGTTCTTCAAGAGGTACTTCGCATGAACCCCATCCTAATATGATCTTTACAACTTTAAACTAAAAATTTTAACATCCCAGTCACACAACATAATACTATATGACACCATCCCAGTCATATGTTATAAAAATATATGACAACATACAAGATACAAGATTCTAAACTATGGTATACCCTATACATTGAGAATAATATTACTGGTGTGACAAGAAGATATGATTTATATGATAATCATGAGATGATTTCCCCATACTTGGGTAGATTTCATGCATAATCCCTGATCATACCATCATTTCCTAATGATATGATGTTAAACTATACAAAACTATGGTCATATCTATATGACCTTAAACAAAAACAACCATATGTACTCATTGTATAACATTAAAATTAATGTTCAACATCCTTTCCCCAAGATGTTAAACTGCATGGTCCACATCCCTATCACACAACGTGAAACTGCATGATGACTTGAGCCATCACTTGAGAGAGAACCCTCCCTTTTGTTTCTAGTCATCCTCTACACTGTGGTCAAGAACTGCATATGGATTGATTCCCATCTCTGATGGGATATTTAATGATACCTAGATCCCATATCTTGGGACCATCCTAACCACCAACATATTCTAAAGCCTCCCCCTTAGGAAAATTCTCAATCCATTCCTACCGATATGCCTATATAGCATGTTCAAGCACATCAAGGAATAACTCCCAGAGTGTTTAACTTCTCCCTAATCATCCTAATATTTCCACTTTAACACTTTATACCCTACTCGTTTTGAACCATCATCACCGACATGATCTGAACACTCCCCCTAATGGAAATGGTTCCAATCCAAAATGGATAACCTTCCATCCTGGGTACATGCCTTGAAGGATACTTGGTGAAAGATGATGGTTCCCATGTTTTGAACATGGTAAATGGTTGATCCTAAATTTGTTTTCCCCATCCATGACTGGTGCAGTTGGGGAACATTTGTTTTAAACATGGTCAATAGTCTTTCCCTACCCACTAGTTTCCCCCTATCGTTCTAGATCTTTTAAGTCATGATTTACCCCCTTTATACCTCCCTTTGTTTTTTTGGAGTTTCAACACCCTTGGTGTTATTTTCCCATGAATTCAAAAATGATGACTAAGAAAGTTAGCATCGTTGGAACCTTCCCAAGTTGTATTCTTTCCCCCTTATTATTCTCTCCCTTGTGGTAAGGGGAATTCCCTACCACTCCTTTTTTCTCACATGAAGCATGGATCATGCAGGCCTAGAATTCATGGTGGAATTTTCCCTAAGAACATTTGAGATGCACATGCATTCTTAAATGGAAGGCTTCCCACCCATGGTCTGAAATCTAAGACCTTAAAGTAGGATCCTTGGTCCAAGAATCATCATGAACCTAAACCGTTTGTAACTCATTACAAATCTATTGGTGTGGTGAAAAGTTTTCTTGGACCTATCTCCATGTTGGGTTTGAATTTTCTAACACCATGTATATACTCCTAGAAAAAAAAACTCCCCTATGGATCATGAATCATGACCTTAAACTATGTGTAGCCTATCCTAGAAATTTGTGTGGCATCGAGCCTCCCTATTCCTCTCTTCACCTCAGGTTACTAATCTTTTATGCCACACAAACTTCATTAAGACAGACACCCCCATATGTTCCAAGCATAATGACCTTAAACATTTTGAAATCCCATGGTCATATATCTATGAAATTAAACTACTAGTATCTCCTATGGGTCCTAGTTGGATGACCTTAAAACTCATAGCCAGTTTCTTCCTATACTATGTTTTAAACCAAAAAGTTAGCTTCTCTTCTTCACTTGATAAGATAGTCCTCCCCACTTTTGGCATTGGTCTCCTACCACACTACATTCCAGAACTACATGTGTCTTGATTCCCTATTCTATGAGATACATAGGGATACCTATACCACTATCTCTAGCCCAACTGTAGATACACCCATAGTATGAGACCATATTTTCTAGCATTCGGTCCACTATACCTCTTTTTATGATAGGTTTTTCAGTAGATGGATAATAAAACTATCTTACCAGCCTCATATGGTCTAATAATCATGACCTTAAACTATGTGAAACTTGGATTAGGGATGTTTCATGCAGCACTAGGCCTCCTTATCTCTCTCTTCACATCATTTTTTTCTCCTTTATACTGCACAGACATCCCCAAAACATATCCCCCCTTGTTCCAAGCATTATGACCTTAAATTATATACAAATACCCCCCTATATCCCCCAATATACATTTGTTTTTCCTCACCCATGGTGCTTCAACAAACTAATTCCCCCTCTGTCATCGCCTCCCTATTTGAGAGGACTGCCACCTTTCAACATTGGTCTCCTACCACACACATTCTAGAACTACATGTGTCCTGATTCCCTATTCAGTGAGATATATAGTGACACATGGATATCTTATCTTGGGACCATCTATAAATACTCTCTTCACCCATGCCTTGTTTGGAACCCCTTTTCCAACCTTAGATCTTAGTGATTTTATGCATACCAAGGTTGTAATGTCCTGGAATTTCCATATAATTTTTTTAATTGTATGGAATTATTTCTAGACCACACACTTTGACGACACATGATTTCGAGGGCCGGTGAGCCCAAAATGGAATTTTTAACTTTTTTTAAGTTCACTTAAGTAAACATACAAGTGGGTTTTTCTAAATTTTTAACTGGTGCTCAGATCAAAAATCTGAGGGGACCGTTGAACTCGGAACACTGGGATTCTCTTAGAAAATACTTAACTTCAATCAGAAAGGGTCAGACGGAGAATTTAGTTTTTGGAATTTTTGAAAAATAATAAAATATCTTAAAATGTTATTTTATTTTATTTTCTCACTGTTGAGTGGAGGATGATTATGTTGTGGTGTGGAAAAGAGGTGCATTAAAATAGTAACCTTAATGGATAATTTTTTTACAGCGTAATGATGATTTAAATGAAGCATAACAGCTATGCTATTTCATAAATGAAACAACGTAATGACGCAACATCACAACATAAAAGAATTGTTGTGATGTGTTTTCTTTTAATAAGATAATGCACTGGTGGAAACAAGAATTAATCAGTAGACAATTCTCTGACAAACCACTGGTGAGTTTTCTCTCCAATGAAGAATGATGAACGCTGGAAGAATGTTAACAAATTAAACGCACCTCGAAGAACGGAGCTGGGAAGCAACGAATGCCTTAGAATTATTGAAACTTCATGGGCGGAGCACTTCAACATTGAACTTATTTGAGGTAGGGGTTTTTTTGGTTTACGTTTTCCCGTTCTTTATTCTAAATGACGAATACAGATCAACCCACGAACATATTGATCCGCAGATCGTCTATTCTTGCGGGAGGGTGATTTTTTCTTGGGATTTCTATTTGGGATTAATATGATTGATAGAACTGTAATATTTGAGCCTCCCTTGTTTAAAAATTATAATGCAGAGGGTGAGGGGCCACACGAATAAGGCCCTAGCCCCTCCGCTTGTGCGTTATTCATGGACGAACATTTGAAAGGAGTGGTAAGGAGAATTCAAGGCCTTCTAAGGGAAGGAAAAACCCCATTGAGGCCATAGGTGCAAGCGGTGTGAAGAATGGACCACCAGAGCAGACCTGATGGTCTATGGTGGTAGTGGCCACACACCATGATGGCGCGCTAGGCGGAGCACCACATACGACCCAGGCTATGATGGAGAAACAATATTTCTGGTTGTGCCGGCGACCAGTGGAGGTAGAGGAAGCCCGTAATCGCGGGCCGCATTCTTCGAAGGCGCACAGTATTCGACTGTGTACGGGAGTCCGGTCAGCCAGACAGGCTGACTGCATAGTGAAAATCCGTAGTCTCTTGACTTCGGTGGAGGAAACTGCCCCACGTCGACTGTAGGATGAGCAAAAATTCAGACGCGGCTTCCAGCCATGTCTTAGCCAGATCAAAGGCCGGTACACCTCTTGGAGATCGAGAAACCCAGTGGGCCAAACCCACCCATCTGGCCAGACCTTCCACATCGGGCCGGACCTCGTGGCCCAATGGACTAGACCTAGTCTGGGCAAGGTCGGTCTGACTGGGTTGGACCAGACTTGGACCCAACCATCCCCTTTTTGAAAAACATAAATATCTTGCAAACTAGATGTACGAATGACGAGATGTTTGCAGAATTGTAACCCTCATGAAAAGAATTATCTTTTGGTATACTCTATGGAAGTTTTAATTGATGTTGAAATTTGAATAATGACTTGGGGAGAGGTTCTACCAAGATCAAGTGTGCTATGTACGGAGACCCCGAGGTTGGCTGAGACCTAAATATTACTGAAGAGCGACCCTATTTGGATTAGATACTATGGACTTGTGGGAAGTAGCTTCTTTGTAACCTAGTAGACCCACAGTGGAGAGCATCTTCTGTGTGACCTGACATACCCACAATACTTGACAAGAAGAATACTTTAGTATGGCCATAGATTAGTGGGAAGCGGCTTCTATGTGACCTAGCATGGCCATAGCGGGGAGCGGCTTCTGTGTGACCTAGTATACCCATGGTACTCATCAGAGATGAGTACCCTAGTAGTCCTAGCTTAGTGGGAAGCAGCTTCTATGTGACCCGGTAGGCCCACTGTACTCATTGAGGAGGAGTTCTCTAGAACCCAAGGTGTTTGATGATGTGACTAATGGTTATAATATCCTAATCTAGAATATACTTGGTGTGATCGGTCTTGCTTCATGATCATTTTTGGTGATCATGATTTTTTTTGTTGTAGATTTCTTTGTGGCCTTTCCTTTTTTTGGGGGTTTCTATTGAGTATTTTATTACTCACCCATGCACGGGCTTCACCTGCACGTGTTGTGTCTGGTGTAGACAACTGCCGCCTTGACGAAGGACTTGGTGGCCCAGGACCCGATGGTGCCTAGTGAGACTAGGAAGATGGTATATACTTCTATGACTTCCATCATCTACTCTGTACCAACCTATCAAGTGGGATTTCTAGCAGACGTCTTCCAGAGTTTCTTTTGTAATTTACTATTTTCCAGTTATTTTTTTGTTGGGTTTGTATTCTGACCCATTTCACTTTCAATTGTACTTGTAATCAATGATTTTTTAGTGGAATTCTTGTTTACTTTTCCATCTTTGGTATGTGGTTGTGTGTGCATGCATACATGTACTCAGGAAAATGCCTCCCATTTGCAGGTTGACACCTTTGGTGCTAGTCACCAACCTCTAGCCTTCAGGATTCAGTATTGGGGTATGTCACAGCACAGGCCCCGAAGGACAAGTTGTGACAAAGTGGTATCAGAGGTGGTAGGTTATACCTAAAAGACTGAGAGTCTGTTGTTTTATTTTGGGTAAATAGTGTTGAATTTTTCAAGTTTGACTTTTAGATTTTGGGAGTCCAGTGTTGGTGTGTCGGCTGATGTATCCATACTCTAGGACCTTGAATTCTGCTTTTTGGATCTATATATGAAAACACTAGTTGCATAAGTGTCTCCTTATAATTTTATTGAATAAAAGTCAGCTCACTAGGTATAATCTTATGACTATAATACATCTTGATATATTTCAAAATGCCTCCACATAGAGATCCATCTAGGATTCTCATACGTGATCGTGTAGACAACCTGCCTAGCGATGAGGCATCGGTTCAGGGACCAGTCCTAGAGATGGCCTTGTCGGGTGGTTCATTGGTGTTACCACCACCCGTTGATTAGCAGTTACTATTGGTGTTACCAGTAGAGGATTCATGTAGGACCTATTCCTTGCACAAGTTCTAGAGACAGAGACATCCCAAGTTTAGAGGAGAGATAGATTCTCAGGTCGTTGAGGACTATATGGAGGCAGTGATGCGAGTGTTTTGATTAGTGATGAAATTACTTGACCAGATGGAGATCTTGCCCGTGAGACTTCTATAGGGATCAGTAGGGGGTGGTGGATATTGAACATCCAGATGCATGATGAGGTGACCCTCACCTTGACAGACTTTGAAAGGCTTTTCTAGGAGTAGTTTTTCCCCGTGAACTTGCGCTCAATGCACATACAAGATCTGTTTCACCTACAGTAGGGAAGCCTGCCGATGGATGAGTACTTTGTGAGGTTTACAGACCTATCTCACTACTCCACATACATGGTGCATGACCCTTTATTTAGGCCCCATACCTTTGATAATGGACTCAGATTAGAGATCAAGGACTCCATGGTATCTCTCAGCATTCCCACTCAGGCTAGAGTGTTGGAGTGATCCCTTCATGTGGAGATCTTCCTAGCTGATCAAGCACCTAAATCTAGATCCACCAATAGACCTCATGTGGTAGAGTATTAAGTGGTGAGAATAAAATAGTAGAAACGGGGGCCCAAGTGGGATAGGTCTTTCAGGGGATGACCCCAGGACTCAGGGTCGGCAGTACGAGGCTCCCAGAGCAGAGGGAGTCAGCAGGGAACTATGCTGTGCTTCACGTGCAGTGGAAAGGGACACATGGATCATGATTGAACAACCCGCCACAAAGATGATCAAAAAATGTTTGATGTACCACCATGGTAGAGGCATAGTTTTGAATGAGGAGGTCCTCAGGGCGGCATATGTGGCAGGGGAGCAGGCCATGCGGCAGGCGGTGGACGACGGTTCAAGGTGCTACCACCACCACCCCTAGGTGGTCCACCATGAGATTAGGGAGCCAGCAGATAGGGACAATTCCACATTCAGGAAATGGAGGCCTACAAAAATGACACTACAGAGACGATTAGAGGTACTATATGTGTCTTATCCACCTTAGCTTCAATTCTTATAAACACAGGTGCTAGTCACTCTTTCCTTGCCATGGAACTCGTTCGAGGCTCGAAGATTTCGGTGGAGCCGTTGGATCGATCCTTATTATTAGAGACTCCTACAAGAGGGGATTCTATGATTACACACTGGTTATAGTAGTGTGAGCTTACTCTAAGAGGTAATATCTTCGACTGGGATCTCCTAGTAGCGGTGTCAAGGCCTTATGGCGTCATCTTGGGTGTGAACTAGCAATATACAATCCATGATCAGATTGATTATTTTAGGTGAAAAGTGTGGTTTTTTCATGAGGATGAGACTAGGTTTTCCTTCACTAGAGAGAAGGGGACCTTTGCAGCATTGGATAGACTTTCTCAGAGGAGGATGCAACCGATCACTCACCAGTTAACTAGCCTCACCCTCTATGTGGTGGAAAAGAGGAGTCTGAGTTTTCCTATAGTGGTGGATGAGTATGAGGATGTCTTTCCTAAGTATTTTCTAGGACAACCTCCTCATAGGGAGGTATACTTATGAATCAATATGTACCTATGGATGAAACCGATATCCACACTGGCATATCGGATGGCTCCCGTAGAGCTTCGTGAATTGAGGGTACAACTGGAGGACTTGTAGGAGAAGGGGTTCATAAGGCCCAATGTTTCACCATGGGAAGCCCTAGTGTTATTTTCCAAGAAGGCCGATGGGAGATTGAGGATATGCATGGACTTCTGGTTCCTAAACCAGGTGACCGTGAAGAACAAGTATCCACTACTGATGATTGATGACATCTTCGATCAGTTGAAGGGAGAAAGGTGGTTCTCAAAGACAGACCTCAGATCAGGCTATCATCAGCTTCAGGTATGGGATGAGGACATATTGAAGATAGACTTTAGATGACTTTATGTACACTATGAGTTCTTAGTGATTCCCTTCTGCATTACCAATGCCTTAGTAGTGTTCATGGGACTCATGAATAGGATCTTACAACCTTACCTCAATCATTTTGTAGTTGTCTTCATTGATAACATCTTGGTGTACTCAACGTCGGAGGAGGAGAACGATACACACCTACAGATAGTTTGGATACAGTCTAAGAGAACCATATTTATGGTAAGCTCTCGAAGTTCTATTTCTGGATTCTAGAGGTCCACTTTCTGGGACACATTATCTCATAGGCTAGAGTTGCAACGGATCCGGTGAAGATAGAGGTAGTGCTTGCTTGGGAGCCACCCAGGAGTGTGACTGAGGAACATTGTTTCTTGGGGTTGGATGGATACTACTAGAGGTTCATGCCTGAATTCTCCAGAGTAGTAGTACCTTTATCATCCTTGACAAGGAAGAGAAAACCCTTCTCTTGGATTGAGAAGTTACAATAAATTTTCCAGGAGCTGAGATGGAGACTGATGAGTGCCCCCATCTCGAGACTACCAGAAGAATAAATTGGGTATGTAGTTTTCTATGATGCATTAGGGATTATAATGGGTTGTTTCCTAATGCAAGAGTGAGTGGTGATCGCCTAAGGATCATGAAAGTTTAGGCAGAATGAGTAAAAATATGTGACCCATGACCTAAAGTTAGTAGTAGTGGTATTTTCCTTGAATATGTGGCAACACTACTTGATGTGTGAGCGGTTTACTGTCTACTTTGACCACAAGAGTCTCAGGTATATATTCTCTCTCATATAAGGACCTGGAATTGAGATAGTAGCGATGGTTGGAGTTCCTCCCAGACTATGACTTTGAGATAGTCTATACTACTGGGAAGGGAAATGTGGTGGCAGACGTGCTCAGCAGGAGGTATGGTTTACAGTTTCTAAGTGAGGCGACAGAGTAGTTAGCCGTGATGCATATATCCTTCATGGATGATGACGGAGCAGCTTAAATTTAGTTAATGATTGTCACTCCCCCACTCTTATAGTGAATTAAGGATGTAAAACTTGTGGATGTTGACTGGGAGACCCGACATGCTCAATTATCCTCAGGAAATGATCCTGTTGTATTTTTTATAGGTGGGGAGCACATCATCCTTTTCAGAGGACGCAACATAGTACTAGTGATTTTTCATGAGTAAGTGTTGAGGGAGTTACATATATCCCATTTGGAGATATATACTGGGGTTGAAAAGATGTACCAGGACCTTCGATGTCAGTATTGGTGGCCAGGGATGAAGAAAGCGGTGGCAGAGTTCATTTCATGATGCCTCACTTGTCAGTAAGTGAATGCTGAGGATCAGGTCTCAATAGGCTTTTCATAGCCACTTGAGGTACCAAAATGGAAGTGGGCTGGTATCTTTATATACTTCGTGACAGGGTTAACACACACATCCAGGGGCCACAATTCTATCTAGGAGATCATTTACCGACTCACCAAGTTGGCTCAATTCCTACCCATCTGGGAGTAGGGATCGATAGAGGGCTTGGGGAACCTCTATATCTAGGAGATAGTGCAGATTCATGGGGTTCCTTCAATGATCATCTGAGACTGTGATGGAAACATTACATCCCAATTGTGGAAGGGATTACAAGAGGCATTTGGGACTCAACTGCGCTTGAGAACATCATTTCACCCTCAGACAAATGGTTAGATAGAGAATACCATACAAACCTTGGAGTACATGCTTCATGCTTGTGTCCTTGATTTCAGTCATAGTTGGGAGGACCACCTACCAATTGTGGAGTTTTCATACAACAATAGCTATCACTCCACCATTGGCATGGAACCATTTGAGGCCTTGTACAGGTGGCCACGCATATCACCTATATACTGGATAGACCTAGTGGACTCAGCGCTCATGGGTCCAGAGTTGGTACGGGATACCACTAAGAAGGTGAAGATCATCCAGGAGAGGATGAGGACTGCACATAGTAGGTAGAAATTGCATGCTGACAGGAGATAGAGACCCTTCAAGTTATAGGAGGGATACTATGTTTTCCTTTAGGTCTCACCTCGATGGGGATTATAGATATTTGCCTGGGGAGGCAAGTTATATCTGAGGTTCATCGAACCTTTTCAGATTCTGAGTAGAGTTGGTGAGGTGGCGTACCACCTAGATCTTCCCCCACAGATGTACCAGGTGCACGATGTTTTCCATGTATCTTAGCTAAGGATGTATGTACATGATCCATCACATGTCATCTACTGGGGAGAGATGGACATTGGAGATGGGGTGATGTTTGTGAAGTTCCCAATGGAGATAGAGAATTGATAGGAGTGGGTCCTTTTTGGATGGTCAATTCCTTTTGTGCACATTTGGTGGCAACATGAAAATCTCTAAGAGAGTAAATGAGAGTGGGAGGTTCTGATTTGTGCTCAGTACACCCATTTGTTTGATTAGACCTTATTTTTTATTTCAGGGATATAAATCTCTAAGGTGGGAATAATGTAATGTCCCATAATTTATGTATAAATTTTTTAATTATATGGAATTATTTTGAGACCACACACTTTGACGAAATATGATTTAGAGGCCCGATGAGCCCAGAATGGAATTTTAAACTTTTTTTAAGTTCACTTAAGTAAACGTGTAATAGGGTTTTTCTAAATTTTGAATCAGTGCTTGGATAAAAAATATAAGGGCACCATTGAACTCAGGACACCATTATTATCTTAGAAAAGATTTAACTTTGACCGGTAAGGGTTGTACAGAAAAGTTAGATTTCCAAATTTTCATAAAATAATAAATTAACTTAAAAAGTTATTTTATTTTCTCACCATTGAGAAGAAAACGACAACACTGCGGTGCAGCGATGAGGTACATTAAAATAGGATCTTTAATGGATCATTTTTGTGTAGTGTAACAATGCTTTAAATGAAGTGTAAAAGCTATGTTGTTTCATAAATGAAACAGCATAACGATGCAACATCATAGCGTAACAAAAACACTACGATGTGTTTTCTTTTAATAAGATAACACACTAGGAGAAACATGAATTAATCGACAGACAATTCTTTGAAGAACCACTGACGAGTTTTCTCTCCAAGGAAGAATGACGAACTCCAGTAGAATGTTAAAAACATTGATGTACCTCGAAGAATAGAGATGGGAAGCAATGAACACCTTCAGCTTCTTGAACCTTTGCATGAAGACCTCTTCAACGTCGAAATGATTTGAGTTAGGGGTTTGTTTTGGTTTATGTTTTCCCCATTATTCATTCTAAATGATGAATGTAGATCAAACCACAAACTGGTTGATCTACAGATCGTCCTTTCTTGTGGGAGGGTGATTGTTTCTTGGGATTTCTATTTAGGGTTAATATGATTAATAGAACCATAATCCCCGAACCTTACCTATTTTAAAATTATAACGTGGAGGGTGTGTGCCGACACGAAGAAGGACTAAGCCCCTCCACTTGTGCATTCTTCATGGACGAACATTTTAAAGGGGAGGAAAGGTGAATTCAAGGCCTTTACAGGGAAGGCGACACCCCACATAGGATATAAGCGCAAGCGGTGTGAAGAGAGAACCACCAGAGCGGACCCAGTGGTCCATGGAGTATTATTTATGTGATGGATACCAATGGTGGAATTCCATGAAGGCGTGCTGAGAGGAGCACCGTGGCCATCATAGGTCGTGGTAGAGTAATAGGACTACTGACTGTGCTGACGTCCGGTGAAGGCAGACGCGGCCAGGTGGCCTGCAACCATGGGCTTCATTCTTCGAAGGCACGCGGTCTTCGACCGTGTGTGGGAGTTTGGCCAAACACATAGTGAAAAGACATGTTATATTGAACACAGGGTGAGTAGGGAGCTGGATGCGGCTTCCATCCGCGTCTCGGTCAGATCAAAGGCTTGTTCTCCTCTGGCGGATGGGGCCGCCCAGCGGGCCGGACCCACCCTAGCAGGTCGAGTCGAACCCCATGGCCCAATGAGCCCATGGACTAATGGACCAAACCCAAGATGGTTTTGGGTATGGGTTGGGTTGGTGGGCCTGGGTCGGGTCGAGTCGGTCCGACCGGGTCGGGCTGGACCCGGACCCAGACCCGACCAACCCCTTTTTGGAAAAATATCAATATCTTGCAAAATGTATGTATGATTGACAAGCCATTTATGATGTTGGAAACCTCAAAAAGAGGAGGATCTTTTGGTATAATTTATGGTGATTTTCATGGGAGTTTAAATTCGATGAATGGATTGTGGAGCAGTTCTCCTGAGATCAAGTGTGCTACGTGCGAAGACCCTATGGTTGGATGAGACCTAAAGACTACTGACGAGCGACCCTATGTGGATCATATATTATGGACCAATGGGAAGATACTTCTATGTGACCTAGAAGGCCCACAATAGGGATAATCTTATGTGTGAACCTGACATACCCACGATACTTGATAGGAGGAGTACCTCAGTATGACCATAGATTAGTGGGAAGCGGCTTCTGTGTGATCCGACATTCCCACAGTGGGGAGCAGTTTCTATGTGACCGAGAATACCCACGGTACTCATTAGGGATGAGTACCAAAACCATCCATGGTTAGTGGGAAGCAACTTCAGTGTGACCCAGAAGGCCCACTGTACTCATTGAGGAGGAGTTCTCCAGCAACTGAGGTGTTCAACGATGTGACTAATGGTTCTACTATCCTACTCTAGAATATACCTGGTGTGAAATGTCTTGCTTCGTGATCATGGTTGGTGATAATGATTTGTGTTTTGGTTGTGGATTTCTTTGTGGTCTTTCCTTTGTTGTTTTTGGGTCCCTATTGAGTATTTCATTACTCACCCCTGCACAGGCTTTGCCTGTACGTGTTGTGTCTGGTGCAGATGACCACTACCTTGACGGAGGACTTAGTGGCCCAGGACCTGATGGTACCCAATGAGACCAGGTAGATGGGATGTACTTATATGGATTCTAGTAGCTACTATGTACCAACCCATCAGGCGGTGTTTCCAGTAGATGGCTTCCAGATTTTCTTTTGTACTTTCCTGTATTCCAGTTAGTCTTTTGTTCGGTTTGTATTCTGGCCCATTTCACTTTCAGTTGTACTTGTACTCAGTGGTTTTTTAGTGGAATTATTGTTTACTTTTCTAGATTTGGGATGTGGTTGTGTGTGAATGTGTACAAAAACTCAGTCAAATACCTCTCATTTGCAGTTTGACACCTTCAACGCTAGTCGCCAACCCCTGAACTTCATGAGGCAGGCTTGGGGTATGTCACATCATGGGCCCTGGGGGACAGGTCATGACAAAGGTGGTGTGATGCTCAGAAGTAGGTTCTTCATTCATTATGATCTTAAAATATGTGAAAACTTGTGTGGTACTGAGTGTTCTTGGATCTATCTTCACACCAAGTTTATAATTGTTAGTCCCATAACACCAAATACCCTGAGGGGGGGGGGATGGTGAATCAGAGTATGACATATTTAAACCTCTTCCCCTTTGGATCTTGTTTCACTATTAAGAAAAACTCTCTTCTCTCACTTTACTGTAACAAAGTATAAACAAAAATTAAATCATGCATAAGACACAAATTTTTTTACTTGGTTCACCCTCATTGGGCTATTCCCATGGAGCATACACTAGAATTATGTTGATATAACAAATCCACTATAAGCGCACTGCTATTTACAATGTTTGAAGAAGACTCACTATCCCTTCTGGTTTATAACCACTCATAATATGAAATCTCATTGCTCTCTTAACTGAAGTGTGCTCACTGCTTCTTCAGAAGATCCACTCACAGTTTATATACCTGTAGTTCTCTTCAATTAAATAAATACCTGCATCCTCAACTGTATATAGATTCTTTATTGAAGTTCTACTTTCATCCACAGATGAATAACACTTTACCACCGAATTGAATTGGGCATCCTCAAATTTTACTTGCAACCCTTACTATGCCTTGTGTATAATTCCCTTGCCTTACGCACAAAATCTCTCTTTTTGTGTGCAATCCCAACTCAAATTTTCTCACAACCTCAACAATTCCGTGCAAACTCCATTTTCTGTGCAATGTCCATTTTTATGTGTAACTTTCACATTTTCATGGAACTTCCTTTTCATGAAATTTTTATGTGCATCAGAGCTTGGATCTTCTAATTAATGAGCTACTTTGAATGAGGGGGGTAAACTCATATTTATAGGAAAACCTGAACCCTGCATGAAAAACCCTCCTTGAGTGTGTAATCCTCTTTGAGCATGGGAAAAACATCTTCCATGCAAGACTGTATTTCGCGCACTTCTCCAATATTTCACGCACCTCACGCCTTTTCTAATTTTCGAGATTCTAATTTCGAAACACCTCTTGCATGAAAAACTACATTCCTCTATTTTTCACACCACTCTAATATTTCACGCATATTTATTTTCCAAAAACACATCTCTCCTTTTTTCTATTTTCAGGCCCAGAAATTTGGCAAACACTGGAAAATGGCACCACCTTGTATATGCATTTTTTGTACCACCTCCAAATCATCCAATCCTTTTTCGAGGTCTTCTGTCAATCATGGATTATAAAAAACATCTCTTGAACCCAAAAAATCACCATTGATGCCCCCTTTTTCAACAAACTGAACTTAGAAACCCACCTTGTCAACAAACAAAACATTGAGGACTACTTCGTTAAAAAACACAACCAACCTAAAAATGATTCAATATTTCCAAGAGGGATTTTTTCCCAATAATATACCCCTTTGGGTTTGTTGAAAACTCTTCCATAAAATGATACCTTGTTAACAATTCATCCACCATTCACCTATTGTGATTCCGATAGCGATTAAGGATTCACTCAACACAAACTCTAAGCCCACATGAGCAATGCTCGACATGAGAAACAAGAGTAAATGAAAAGTTCATCAATGAATCACTTTATTTATGATAATAATTGTTAATTCCAAAATGATACCAATTGCTAATTTCTAAAAACCTTCTGACACCATTCCAATGCAAATCTTCTGCTTTTATCATGAACCTTAGCTGTTGTGATATCTATTCTTTGATCAATCACTTATAGCATTGTCATATTTTATACTCCCTTTGTCTTCTTACAATTTCAACTCCTGTTAGCTGCAACTCCACTTTAGTTTAAACTCCCCCTATCTCACTGCTCCACTTGTTAGTTTCTCCCTGTATCTTTAATAATTTATCAAATAACTACACTTTCTTCCCGTTGAACACTTTTCTCCCTCATAAAGGGTATAATTTTCTCCCCCTTTGTCAATGAACCCAAAGGGAAGTCCTTTGCGGTCTGCAACTGAGTACAGAACACAGATTAGTACATTAGGAAAAAAAACATCATACCTCAGGGAGAGGGGGGGGTAGGGGGGTTCCCACATCCACACTTTTTCATGTAAGAGGAGTCGATTGAACTCCCAGATCCAGTCGATGCCCCTCAAAATCTACCTTGGGTAAGGCCTTTGTCAGAATTTATGCAACATGTAGTTTTGTAGGCACATACTCCAACTTCACAATTCCCTGGTCAACTTTTTCCTTGATAAAATGATAATTTATATTAATGTTCTTGGTCCTCAAATTATGGATGAGATTTTTGATAATATTTATAGCACTTGAGTTATCACACTGGATTCTGATCAGAGACTTCACTTAAAATCCCATATCATCAAGTTGCTACTTCATCCACAATAACTGTGTGCATGCTTGAATGGTGGAAATATACTCATATTATGCGGTGATCAATGAAATGAAATCTTTCTTCTTGATTATCCAAGAAGTACACAATCCACTAAGATAGAAAGCACCTCCTGATGTTGATTTCCTATCATCTGCTGAACCGGCCCAATCTTCATCTGTATATCCCAACAGCTCCGGCTGAGATTTTTCATTATACATAAAACCAAAATCCAACATTCCTTTGATATAAATAAGTATCATTTTTACTAAAAAAATGTGTATTTACTTGGTATTTATTTTATATCGTGCTGCTTGTCATGTGGAAAAAATAATATCAGGCCTCGTCGTTGTTAGGTACAGTAAACTTCCAATAATCTGCCTGTATTCTATGATATTAACTACCTTGCCACCATCATTTTTCGATAATTTCATCTGGGTAGAAACCAGAATCTTCATATCCTTGGAATTTTCCATTCCAAATCTTCTCATAACCTCCTTTTCATATTTGGATTGAGAAATGAAAGTTCCATTCCTTCCTTGTGACACATGTAAACCAAAGAAAAATGTCAACTCTCCAATCATTGACATTTCGAACTCACTTTTCATGAATTCGGAAAATTTTCTACACTAAGCTTCATCTGATCTGATAAATATTATGTCATTGAAATAAACCATCACCATCATCCTTTCATTGCTGTCATTGTTGAAATAGATATTGTAATCAACTCCACCACACTGGAAACTGAGATTCTTCAAATACTGATCATTTCTTGAGTACCATTCTCTTGGTGTTTTTTTCAGCCCATATAATGTCTTCTTCAGCTAAAAAACCGTATTCTCATCCTCATGAATGATAAAACTATCTAACTACTCAATATATACTTCTTCCTCCAGAACCCCATTCAAGAATGAAAATTTGAAATCCATCTAGAACACTTTGAACTTCCGTTGCACTACAATGGCAAGGAATAATATGATTGTCTCCAGCCTTGAAATTGGTGAAAATTTCTCATCAACATCGATTCCCTCTATCTGGGAGTATCCTTTTCACACTAGTTGTGATTTTTTTTGAATCACCAAGCCATATTCATTAATCTTGTTGCGATAGACCCATTTAGTCCTAATGAAATTATTATCTGCTGGCCTTGAAACAATCTCCCATGTTTGATTCTTATCAATATCGTCTAGCCATTTATTCATTTCCTGAACCAATTTTTCATCTTTAGCTGTATCAAAAAAACATTTAGGCTCCACCTGAGATAGGATGGATTTATGTTGCAGTGAATTCATCCTTCTTGTCTGAACTAGAGTTTTCTTATCAATAATGATATTATGCCTATCAATATCATATCCAATATTTGGCTTCTTCACTGAAATATATTTGGCTTCCTATTTCTCATCATAAATGTCTTCTTATGAATCAACATCCTCTACTTATGATCCCCCTGTGTTGCTTTCCTCCTCATCAATTTCATCAAGAAAATGTTCACTACGTTGTTGATTATTCTCATCATTTTCCACTACAATGAAATCATTGATCTCAAATATCTTTCCTAGCCTCTTGTTAAAGCATTTGTATGATTTTATTTTTCCTAAGTATCCAAGGAATATTCCATCATCTCCACACAACTCAAATTTCCTATGTTTCTCCTTGTTGAGAATAAAGAACTTACTTCAAAATATTCGAAAGTATTTCAATATTGGATTCTTTCCATAACACATCTCATACAGAGTATTTTCTTCCTTCAAACACAACAGATCTATGTTATAAATGTAGACCAATGTCAACACTTCTTCCTTCTAGAACTTCTCTGGTAGGTCCTTTTCTATAAGAATTGTTATGACCATTTTTTTGATGATCTGATTTCTAATTTCAACCACTCCATTCTGTTGGGGATTTCTTACTGAGGAAACTTGATTTATTATCCCATGTTTCTCGAGATAGTATCCCACTTGACTATTTGTGAATTCTGTACCATTATCAGTATGAAAATTCAAAATTTTCTGTCCAAGAATCCTTTTTCACTCCCTCCAGTACTACTTTAAGAACTTAAAAACATCAGAATTATGGGAAATAACAAATACCCATGCCATTATGCTATAGTAATCAATGAAAAAAATGTAGTACCTCTTTCCATCAATTTATTTTGGTGTGATAGTCCCACAAACATCATCATGCACCAATTCGAGCAGTATTATTGAATTATTTTTCTTTGCCTTATATGTATTTCTAATGATATTAACTTGTTTACATGCTTCTCATGTGTGATAACTATCATGTGATATCTTAGGGAGGTCTCTAGATACATCACACTTTACCAAATATTCTAGGGATGGATGGCATAGATGGCCAAGTCATTTATGCCACAATTTTTTTTCTTTCTCTCTAGATAAAAGGCACATATCTTATTCTCCACTTAACAGGTAGAGATTTACCTATGTTATTTCTCCCTATAGGATATCTATACCATATATTACCTTGATGACACATGTATTCTTGGTAAACCATATAGAATTCCCTGAGTCACATCATTGACTAACGTAGAGAAAACTATGACTGAGACCTTCTACAACCAAGACATCAACACGTCTTATTTCTTTTCCCCCAAACCTAGCCTTTCCTGATCCAATTATCTTCAGGCCTTCATCATTTCCAAACTTGAAAACTCCTTATTTGTCATATTTTATCCCTGTAACAAGATCCTTATTTCCTATCATGTGAGATGTGAAACCACTGTCAAGGATCCATACACCAGAATGATCTGATGCTTTAAGAGAAATTTTAGAAACCACCACCTTCTCTTCTCTCTTCTTATTGGTCCATATTTTTTCCTTCACACTCAGCATATATTGAGACTTATGATCTTTCTTAGAGTATGATGGACCGACATCATCTTACAAAGCTGTAAATCTATTTCGTATTTTCAACTAACCTGTTGGTTCATTGATCTTCTAATTGTGAACATTTTGATTCTTCTTTGGAACATTCCTCTGTATGGTTTATGTACATTATCTATCCATGTGCCCAAATCCTCTACAACGAAAACATTTTCCTTCAAAATATGTTTTGGAGAACTATTCTCTATTTGGATTCCATATCTGTTATTGTTCCCTTTGGTATGTCCCATATTTACACAACAATAACACCTGATGGAAGGTGCATTCATGCATAACACTTCTATACTTCCAGTAGTCCCTTGGATTCTTTGAATTTTCTGATTCTACTTTTTACCCACATAAATTTTCATTCTCAGAACGAGTGTTTGCAATCTAACTTCAACTCTGAATGCTTTCTATTTCTAATCGATCCCCAAACCAGCCTTAACATCCGAGATCGATTTCTGTTTCTTTCCAGCTAAACTACTAGGATCCTCTTTCATATTTTTAGTCTTCTGAATGATCTTCTTTCTTGATAATGTGCTGGGAATCAGAAGTTTTTATTGGTCCTTAACTTTTTGTCACAGAATGGAAACTTCCTCTTCATGCTATTCAATATTCTTGAAGTTCTATTTCATTGTGTTTTCCAAACCATCAATCAACCTCTTCTACTCTTCAACCTTGATTTTATACTCACTTACCAATTCTGAGTTCTCTGGTGCTGATAACTTGAGTTTCTCAATTTCTTCCATATGCCATAATTTTCTTCTTCTTTCTATTACATGTAGAGTTTGGCATCATGGATTTTTTTTTGTATTTCTTTATTTTGGATCTCCAAACATCTATCTCTTCAAGAGAAGCTTCTAACTCATCTTGCATATCAATTCTTCCTTCAACTTATTATTTTTCATCAATGACAACTTCTTCCTTTTCTTGAGTACTACCAACAACATCCACCATACCATTTTATCCACAATCTCTTCAACCTTATACTCATCTGAACTGTCAAATTCTTGTGAAAGAAGATTATTCATCTTGAAGAAATTTCTCTCGAACTTTTTCTTCCCTTTCACATAGGCTGAAGTCTTCTTCTTGGAAATTTCAACTTCTTCTTCATCATTATCATTATCTTGAAACTTTTTGGGGAAAATTGCTGCAATATTACCAACCTTTCTACATCTAAATCATACTAGTGGAATTTTACCTTTAAACTTTCCTTTTCCTCTTTACAGTTTTGAAGAAAGGAATAACATCACCTCATCTGTATCTTCTTCTTCTTGAGTATCCTCTATGGCGAGCTTATTCATGGCCTTGAATGCCACCTCTTTGGATTTCCACTTTTCTAAAACTTCATTATCATCATTTTGCATTTCATATGCTGCCAGTGTACAATGTAAATTGTCCAATGTCGGCTCATTTGGGTCTTTATCCTCCAATACTAAAACCTTTGGGTTGAATCGAGTTAGAAGTTTCCTCAGGTCGCGCTTTACAATTTTTATGTATTCAATGACTTCAAAAAGACCTCACATGTCGTCAACTACAATGTTCACCCTGTCAAAGAATGCATCAACAGTCTCATTCGAGTACAATCTTAGATCTTAATACTTATTCCACAACACTTGTATATTTTCCTCTTTGACCTTTGAATCTCCTTCATATATGTTCAATAGATTTTCCCACATAGCATGTGATTTTTTTCATGACATCAACTTTTTATATATATAATTGGATAGGGATACCCCAAAAGTATTTATTCCCTTGGAATAAATATACAATTCTCTTAACTCATCTTCTGATAGTGCACCACTATTAATATCAGCTGTTATACCAAGCATTGCTGCTATAAACACATCCATTCCCAAAGATCATAAGTAGTGTTGCATCTGATTCACCCATAATTATAAGTTGTTTCTGTCAAAGATCGGAATCCCTTTATGATTGGTAACCTCCATTGAGAGTGAAACACTGATATTAACCTTTCCTTTTGATACCAATTTATAGTCCCACAAGTCCAAATACCCTAAGAGGGGGGGGGGGGTGAATCGGGGTATGACAGATTTAAACCTCTTCCCCTTTGGATCTTGTTTCACTGTTAAGAAAAACTCTCTTCTCTCTCTTTCCCATAGCAAATTATAAACATAAATTAAATCATTCACATGACACAACAATTTTTACTTGGTTTTCACTCACTAGAATATGTACAAGGAGAATACACCGGTGATGTTCTGATGCACCAAATCCACTATAAGCGCACTGTTGTTTACAATGTTTGAAGCAGACTCATTGTCCCTTCTGGTTTACAACCACTCACAATATGAAAGCTCACTGCTCTCTCAACTAAAGTGTGATCACTACTTCTGAAGATCCACTCATAGTTTATAGACCTATAGGTTTCTTCAATTGAATGAACACCTATATCCTTAACTATATGTAGATTCTATATTAAAGTTCTAATTTCATCCACAAATTAATACTACTTTACCACAAAATTAAATTGGGAAACCTCAAATTTTACGCGCAACCCTTACTGTGCCTTGTGAATAATTCCCTTGCCTTACGTGCAAAATCTCTCTTTTTGCACACAATCCAAACTCAACTTTTCACACAACCTCAAAAATTCCACGCAACCTCCATTTTCTATTCAATGTCCAATTTTACACGCAACTTTCATGCTTTCTCACAACTTCCTTTTCGTGTAATTTTTACGTGTGTCAGAGCTCAGATCTTCTCTAAGTCATGAGCTACTTTGAATGAGGGGGTTCACCTCATATTTATAGGCAAACATGAACCCTACATGAAAACCCCTCCTTGAGAATGTAATACTCTTTGAGTTTGGAAAACACATCATCCATGCAACACCATATTTCACGCACTTCTCCAATATTTCACGCGCCTCATGCCAATTTTTGAGCTTCTGATCTCAAAACACCTATTGCGAAAAAAAATTCATTCCTCTATTTCATGCACCACTCAAATATTTCACGAACCTTTATTTTTTAAATACACATCTCTCTATTTTTCGATTTTCAGGCCCAAAAATTTGGAAAACATTGGAAAACAATGCCACCTTGTATCTTCTCTTTTTTTATCGCCTCCAAATCATCCATTCCTTTTTCGAGATTCTTCTTTCAATCATGGATTGTCAAAAACATCTATTGAACCAAAAAAATCACCATGGATGCCCCCTTTTTTGAAAAACTGAACTTAGAAACCCACCTTGTCAACAAACAAAACATCGAGGCCCGCTTTTTCAATAAACACAACCAACCAAAAAATGCTTCAATGATGCCTCGAGGGATTTTCAACCAACAATAATGCTTCTCATTAAAAAAAAGATTCTTTAAGTGGTCCAAAATCTAAAATCTAAAACTATTATATTTAGTCTAAGAATCATGAAATTAAACTATGTGATGTCATCCATACATATGCCCCAAAATTTTTACATATCCGGTTCAACTAGAATAACCCTAAACTGCCCAATAAAGAGGCACATATGTCTTTCAGGTTGAAAACCCATAGGGTAGGGTAAATTTGATCAAAGTTGAGACTTTTTCCTTCTAATTAAACCTTTATACTTGAAAAAAGTGATGGAGAAAATGGAATAGGTATAAATCTAGTAGAAATCATCACTAAGCTCTAGAAAAAGTCTGGTTGTGTTTGCTGGATCAACTGGTTCAGGAAAAAGATAGATCCAAAACTTAACCCCCTACTTCATGACATCCTCCATGAGGTACAAAACATTTTATTCTATTTTAATGCATCCCACTACCTCAATGAGGTATATCTCCTTCACACCAGTTCACACATCCTAGTTATAAGACGTTAAACTGTGCTACACACATCCTGGTCACATGATGTTAAGGCGTATGATGCATCATCCTCACCGTATAATGTTAAAATACATTTCAAACATCCTTAAATAAATATATTAAAAATTAATTCCTTCTATACACATTTCATTATGTAAAACTACAAAATGTTTTAGTCCCTTTCTTGAGAAGAACTTCCCCCCCTTCAATACTGGTCACCTACCATGCCACTTGGGTTTCTTGAATACCACTTGTCAACCAACATGATACTACCCTTGGAAGGTGATTTTGGATCTTTCTCAGGATGATATTCCCACCCAATGTGTTTAGAACCATGGTGGAATAATCCCCATAGTTTTGAACCCAATTCAAATAATTTATCAGTTCACCGCTATGCTCCACTTCTGCCTTGAATTGGATCCCCACCATCTTCCACATCTAAATAAGACCCTAACCGTGATGGATCCTAGACACACTGGCTCACCTACCATCCTAGGAACATGTATCAAAAGATTTTCAATGATTATTTGAAAAGTCCCTCATTTTAAACATGGTCAATAGTTGACCCTCATTTTTATTTACTCACCCTTGGAAGTAAGATAGAGGAACCTATATTTCAAACATGGTCAGTAGTAATACCATATTTTACTATCACTCCTCATGTTCCAAGTCTTGGTAATCTTGATTCACATCCTCCACCTTCCCCTTTATCCACGTAGAATCCAATGTTCCCTATGTTACCCTTCTTGTACACCTTCACATATTAGGAAATAAAATCAGTTGTGTAGATTCACACTCTAAAACAAAGGATCTCCCAATTAGGACACTCCCGATAGTCAATGGGTAATTCCAACCCCAATTATTCAGTCCCTTTCTGTCACTCTCATGTAATAAAGCAATCTTCTATTTATCTCTTATTTCTCACACCAAGAATGAATCACATGGTCTTAGAGGTTTATATTTTTTCATCTTATTAAAGTGATTATGATGTAGAAAAATATTTATATAGGGAATAAGTACAAGTAATTTTATCAACTTCCCAGAGGAGGGTCATATATAGACGATAATATCTATTTTATTGCAATGGATGAAAAGGAAAATATACCCTAGGGACCTGCCTCAAAAATCGAGCACTTCTGCTTGAGAAGCCTCTTCTAGGAGGATTCTAAGGTCTGATACCACTGAGTGATCTCTATTAAATCTTCCTTAACCACAGGGTGAACCTTATCAAAATGAATATTCACTTGGTCTTGTTCATCCTAGTACTCATTCACAATATTTTCTTCCCCTTATGCATCAGCCTCACTCTCAACCAACTGTACCCTTAGTTGGATTATGATCTCTTCTTTGGAATTTAAAATTACTTCATGGTGCAAAAATTTATCCTCTAGTTGTTCAATATCTTGTTTATCCACCTAGAGTTCCTTAGTGCCTTCATATTTATCCTTTTACTAGGTGGGATCAAGATTCAACCACTATGCATGAACCTCATGGATAAGGTTTTCATGAGATAATGTGTGAAGAGCATGGGTGTCCACACCATTGGTCCCTAGGTTCAATAACCAGTGGTAGAGGGATCCCATCCAACTTATTATGTCTACCTCTAAGATTTGGGTGATGATGTTCCACACCCTTCTCCATGCCCTACACTGGAAAATGTAGTTCTCTTCAGTGAAATCGAAACTAGAGTCTTTTAATTCCTTGGGCAACACATGCTCAAACTTAGGGAAAGATACAAGGAATTAGGTAGTATGGTCCTCCTTGAGAATCCACTTAGATGGGATATGGTCCATGTCAATAGGAAGACCCACCTCATTAGACTCTTCACTAGTTCTAGAATCCTCATCATCCTTGGGATCTGATACCCCCTCATATAGGTATATATACACGATGGACTAATCTCCTAATATTAGGTCCAGTTCACTAGGAGGCTGGCCCCTCAAGGTATGGATTGACTACCAGAGTAGGTGTCCTAACTCCCCCAGGCACGACTGAATGTTGAGGGAGAAATTCCTCAAACACTATTACAAAAAAAGGCAGGACTGTTATTTTAACCTATGGAGATAAACATGATGAGTATGTATTATTCCAAAAAGAACTTATGTGATCTGAGGTATTAGAATACATTCATTTATGGGTATTTGGAAGGTAGGTCCACAACCCAAGATCACTATATTCTAGTTATCACCTCAACAACTACCATAGGATCCCTCTACACCATGTTCCTAGAAGATACACAAGGTAAACAAGAATATCAGTATTAAAAAATCACTTAATTATCAAAGACTTTAGGAGATTCAAGATGAATAAGATTTAGAGTCTTACCTTGAGGTGGAATAGGGATCTTGATGATCAAAAACCCTAGGAGGCATGACCCACTGATAGAGGAATCTTCTTCTAGAATACTAGGATGAGGTCCCTTCTAGATGATCAAGATGACTAGAGGATCTGATTCTTCATCTCCAACATCCTCTATAGATACCCATCCCATCATATATTTGGGCATAGAAACCACAGTGGGTTTCCTAGTGACTTTTGAGGTACCTTAATCACCCTTAAAATATGCTTCTCATCCCTCCCATAATGATTCCTACATGTTCTAAAAATGTGGGTTATGGGTTCCAAAGAAAATAGAAATGCGTAGTTGAGATAACGAGATAAAGTCTTATCTCACAAAATCGGAGCTCGGTTAAGTCATCATCCTCAGGAGTGACTCCCCACTCAATTAAGAACTTAATTAATTCATGTTATAATCCTAGTAATCCTCACTAATAGAGTTCTATGTGTCGATATTGGGAGCTAATGCCTCTTGGGTATGTGCTTTAACCGATGTCGCTTCCTCAGGCTCCACACCAGACACCACCCATACCTAGGCAGTGGTAGGATCTCCTTACCCATGTTAGTGAGAGAAAAAATCCATGTCATATAGGTAGAAATATATCTCATATAAATATATTTGGTATGTGATCTACATGAGTTTGAATTTTGATAGTTTGATCCCCTCTCGAGTAAGCCTCCACCATAATTGCTCCAACATCCAGGACAATCAAAACTTACCCATGCCTCCTAGAGCTCAGGGTGAATGGAATAATTAGCTGGTTGAACTAAATAGAATAGATTCTTCCACAATGACTCCCCAGACCAACTTTCCCTGACATGAGAGCTCTCTGCCTACTTCTATGGCCGCTTTTGAGGGAGCTCCACTCCACCAAGGGGAAGAGGTATAGTGGGCCATTAAGCTCCATCTAATGTTACTATATCCTGCTCCCTCGATTCCCAATGTGAACCTCGAAGATAATCCAAATTTTTACCTTATTTATCTTGTTTATTGTTTAACAGTTCCACCTTCCTCACCCGTTGTCATAAAATTACACCCAGGTACACCATTATCCATTTTCCAGTGTAGTTCTTCACGAGGCCAGCATTGAGGTTGGATGTAGGTAGCATGGTGGTATTACTGACACCCTTAAAAACAATCATACACTACAACTAATAAAGGATATAGGGTTTCTTCTCCTCATGAACCCCTATGTGCACCCATTTTTCTGATTTTCGGATGCACTTGAACTACTAAGTGTGATGGGGTGTATAGTTCATAGTAGGGTTTTCTTTCAATCTGTGTGGCCAAGACCACATCCCAAATGGAATAAATATATTCACTATGCTTTGTAAACCCTCGATGATCATAAACCATCTCACTGGTTGGGGTTGGGAAATGAATGAAGTTTAAGTTCCTAGTGTTATTGAAGTGGGTTTCTGCTTCTATTTCAGGGTTATCAGTTGGACCTCAGTAATTTTGTGGAGGGATGAACAAATACCAACATTATGGGAGGGGGGTGAATTTTTTTTGGAAAATAATACCCCCCAATATGTTCCATGACCCATCCATTAAAGAATTGGAATGAGGCACATATACAACCGGGCATTCCCCCCCTTGCGATATGCCCTAGCTGGTTTTAGATCCAAGAAAGTATGGGGAAGACCAAGATTAATAGGTTCCATGATGCCATGATGACCACCATCACTAGTGTCCCTATCCATATTATTATGTGGTAATAAACAATCAGGATCAACCAATCACTAAGTAAATTGGATAGTAACACCATATATCTAACCCCTAGATGCCATTCCTTCATGCTTTATCCCTATTCCTGATGTCATACCTCCTCCAATATCATCCAATAGGACCCAGACCTCTACTTGTTATGTTACCCTGGATGATTCTTCAGAAACCTTATCATATTCTTGGTTGGAACATTAAATAATAGGTCTATCCATGTATCGAACATGATATCTTGGTGGAGGGGGTGGGGTGATGATTCAACACAAATTTCACCTGGTCCAGGAGGATCTTTTCCACAACTGGTGTTTAACCCTCATCTCACCAGGTGTTAGGTGCTGGGAGAAACTCATTATATTGGAATATGTTTAGTATAATTATGTTGATACAATGTAGATACTATAATATAATTCCCACCATGATGGAGGTGGAAGGTTCTCATGTCTGGTGAACACCTACTGAGGATCTCTAACAACAACACCAATAGGTGGTCGACATGGAATTGGGACATCAAAACTACTTTATATAGACCAATATGATTCATATAAACCCTATAATATTAACATATGAATAATACCCAATATACATATACCCACTCATCGATGAAATTCCCCCATATCATAGGTCATAGTCTTCATACCAGCCCATACAATTGTTACAAATGCTAGTATAGATGATGCTTGTGTAATGAGTGGGAAATTACTCATTCATTAGAAGTTACCTAGTAACTATCCCTATAATTACACTCAAAGTGTAAATATTGGAAGCTTTGTGTTCTCTAATTGGGTGGACAATAGAAGTTATGCTCATTTGGTTGAGCCCATTTTCATGGGAAAATAAGAACCTTTATGTGTTAACCCCCACGTTTAGGATGGCCACATAATCCAACAATTTGAAGTTGTATAGAGAAAACCTATTAATTAGATTATATTCCCTATATTACTCTATTAAAAAGACCTAAAACTTCCTATTTTGTGATATTATCCTCATAGATTGAAGAATTTTAGGATTTCCACCCATTTTTGCCCTCTGGACAGCAACAATGACAATAACAACCTACTTAGCTTGATAGTCCATTTTTGAGTTGTTCTGAGGATTTATAATGGTTGTATCCCACAAATAGGTCTTTTATCATGAAAATAGATCATATTTTCACAACTTAGACCCAATTCATATAAAGAGATGGCTTTTTCACATAAAATCTATCATGTAAGATGAATTTGTGTGAACGTCATGTCTTATAGCATGAGAGTTCATGCAATGAGAGATAAATTATCATGTACAAATAAAAGTGAATATATAAGGGTCATCCTAAACCTATTTATATGCACATGAACCCCTATATTATGTGTGCGTGAAATTTTCTTTCATGATATGGTTTCACAGTTTTCTGAAAAGGTGAAAAATTTCCCAAAGTTTGGTGTTTTCCTTAAAAACAACCTTCCACTTCCTCATTAGCTCTAATTACAAGGGAGATTTTTGGTTCTAAAATGGATCTCATAATCCTTAATAGGAATTTTTCCTAAACTAGGGGTATATATCAGATCAATACACCATCCTAGAGCTGACGGGTCGCTTGCGTGCAACTTTCAGACATTGCGTGTAACTCCCCATTTTGGCATGCAAGTCCCTTACATGTGGAAGGAGATGTCAACAACCTCTTATTGAATGGATTATAGAAAATAATTTAATAAAAAAAGGTTAAAGTTATTCACAACTTTATTTATGAGTGCAAAACACTAATTTGGTGCAAAAATCACTTTCTGTGAGGAAAGCGATGTCAAAACACGACCTTTTGCAATCGTTCCCTAGTGGAAAAGGCATGAGAGGTGTGAAACCTGTAGTCATATGAACCAGACTCCAGTTGTGTACCATGGTCAAATTTTCATGAATAGGCACTTGGATATTAAATTCTCCTATAAATAGAGCATCACCCTCCATTTTGGGGATGTACCCATGGAAGTTGAAGCTCCAAGATATCATTCACACAACTCAAACTTTCACAAAATCATGAGACTCTAGCCTCCCATGGATTCCAAGAGATAGATAACTTGAATGAAGAACCAAAAAAAGGCCCAACATTTCCTTAGATCACATTTGAGTTGTTCTTGTGAAACTTCCCCTAATGACTAGGTGGGTTCATGAAAGATGAGTTTTCTTCACAAACCACAATCTTTTTCCTACATGATAAGTTGTGCACACATATTCCCACATTATCCATGCTCTGTGATTATTATAGAGCCTTTCAATTTCACAAATACATTTTTTAAAGCAGATACAAAGTTTTTTAAAACAACCTATAGATCCTTGAATTGATTCCTACTTATTCCAAACAAAGTTGCATGCAAGATGAGTGCTGAAGTGCCTTGCACCTACTCCAACTGGGTTCATCCTTTCCTTGATCACCTACATGACTGGTATCATCAACCCTTTCATCCTTCACATTTTTTATAAGCATGTTTTGAAAATTTGTAATGCATATTTATCCTCCACATAGGTACCCTAATGTTGGGACCCACACATGTCACCCAAAAATGGTAGTGTCTATGACTCGTACCATCTAAGAGCACTCACACAATATACATGTAATCCCTGATGGTGGAATCATCATAGGGAACCACTTACCTTTCCCTATGAGGAGGGACAATGCTATATACTTCTATCCTAACTAGAAATGGTCTCATAGTTTGTAATCCCCACCAAGTCTAAGCTATGAGACTTTAAACTAAATATCCCAACATCCTATTTGTATGACATTAAACTAAAAGACAATGTCCTCAACACATGATGTTAATCTATAACCCTATGCTATGAAATAAACACATGATTCCCAATGTATGACTCACATGGGATGATACCTCACATACTAGGTAGTACTTAGGCATAATCCCACACCATCCCTTGTTGTCTCTCCTTCTATGGCACAATTTTTCTTACCACGCAACATTAAACTTAATGGACCGGTACTATCATACAAATTTAAACCGTGCACTTGACCTATGGGGGTTTTGATCCCTGTATCCTAATAGGGTCATAGGAAACCTACCTAAGGCCCAATAATAATATATATGGGACACCCCCTGAGGTTCAATCCTGATATCTCAACACCACCATCAAATTTGGATGCCATCTCCCAGAGATACAACAACTTCAAAGTGTGACCACCCCCACCCCTGGGAACACACTCAACCTCACCATCTAAACTCAAGGTCCCCACTAGGCCTCAGTGTATCCATGCGATGATAACCACTAACCTATCACCACAATATGTTAAACTTATTAACAACCTATCCTTACAAGATGTTAAAATTATGACCAACCTATATTTACAAGATATAAACCTATGACCAACCTATCCCCACAAGATTTTAAACCCATGACTAACCTATCCCCACAAGACCTTAAACATATGACCAACCTATCCCCACATGATGTTAAACCCAAGATTAAACTATCCCCAAAAGGCATTAAAACTATAACCAATCTATCCTCACAAGACGTCAAACATGTGACCAACCTATCTCCATAAGATGTTAAACTCGTGACTAACCTATCTCCAAAAGGTGTTAAACCTATGACCAACCTATCCCCACAATACATTAAACCTATGAAAAACCTATCACCACATGACAATAAACTTCTGTCCAAATTGTCCCCATAATATATTAAACCTATGAAACCTATTCATATATAATAATACATACCTCATTATACTAACATGAGATGTATAAGGAAAAGAACCTCAGAAGCCTTATATCCCTGATGTGAGTTACCCCATGAAATACATGGGATGAATTGGGTTCCACATCTAATATGGATCATGCATGATATTACATCAACTTCAAAAGATGAGTAATTTTTAGGTAATGGATACACCCAATTCCCATATATTTCTAGATGTGTCTAATGTCACTATCATCTTTGACCGTAGGTAGTTTCCCTACTATGATATAAGCAGTATAATTAATCGGTGTCCATCTAGAGATGGAACTGGGAATGAGATTCATGAACATGAATAAAATATTTAAGGGAGAACCAAACTAGGAAATGATCTTCAATGAGGAATACAATGAAGGAATAACCAACATACCATTATCCTATTCTAATTAAGGAGTTGACATCATAAAAAATGGTGGTATAGGCCACACACCTTTGTAAAGTGGGAATACGGGGAAACCAACCACCCTCGAGGAGATGTGACCAGTCTGTGGAAGAAAATTACCTTAGGAGAGGTGAAGAAAAAAAAAGAACACTACCACCTCAATGTGTGACCCTATAGGAAAGAATTAGAAAACAATAACCATAAACCCTTTGACCATAGTCAAAGATCCAATGTTGTTTTGAGGTTATAAACTGAATGACCCCAAAACATCCAACGTAAACTTAACCATTTTAGTAACTAAAAAAGTAATAGTAATAAATGAAATAAACGGAATAATATTAATGAAATTCATAATAAAAATATTATTAATAAAGTATAAATCTAATATAATTTTATTATTCAGGAGTTTGTGAATATACAAAGTTAGACAAGACTTAAGGTAAGATATTTTTCTTTAAAACCTTATTTTAAAGTATTCCTTTAAAATATTTCTCATACATATACATTTTCTTAAAAATGTTCCAATAATGTTATTATTTATACACAAAACATTGTTAAAATTAATTTTTAACTACCGTTGAAACTTTTTTAAAGGTTTAAAAAGGAATATTTTACAAATTTATTATAAAGATCATTTTTTACCAAAGTGAAAAATAATGTTTTTAGTGTTTATAGATTGATCATTTTTTACCACCATCATAGGAATTATTTGCAATCAAAATTACTCTACACGTTTCCATAGTTATTTTGGATGAAAATATTTCTCTCAATATTTTGAGAATTTTTAGTTTTTAAAAAATAATTTTCTTAGGAATTTTTTTTATCATATTTATGAGTTAATTTAAAGTATTATTTCTTGTGGAATTGAATGGAAATTAAAATGGGTTTTACGATTTAAGTGAAATATAATGTTTTTTATTCATTCTATGGTTTTTTGAAATTTTATATGTCTATAAGGTGAGCCCAAGATAGCTCTAATGATGGGTGACCCCAATATAGATATCTAATGCATTGGGTAAAGTGACAAATTTTACCATTGATAGGTTACTCCTAAGTGATATGAGAATTATCCAGTGAGGTTATTCCATTATAAGGGTTATTATAAGGGTGAATGTAAAGATATTATCCCAAGGTACCTACATGATATTATTTTAATGGTTTATAAAGGAAATATTTTGATTTAAAAAGGTAATAAAATGAGATATGTTTTTACAGAAGGTTTATGACTTTTTTTTAAAATATAGGTGAAAGGTTTGTTTTTCAAGGAAAGGCATTCATGAGTTTTCATGGTTTCCAATAAACCCTTATGATTATGAATTTTCATTAATGATTTAATATGAAATTTTTTATGAAATATATTAATCAATTTAGTTGTTTTAATTAAAAACTAAACAAATATTTGAGTTCAAATGTTTATTGTATAAAATTAAAACTTATGGATTTTTTAGGTTTAAAAATGGACCAATGAATTTATTTTCTTTTATGTCCCTTATTGAGATATGTTTTTATTATCCATATTTTCAAATGAATTTTCACAGTTCTTAAGGATGATTATAAACATTAATAAAGTTAGAGTTCAAGATATAGGAGTTAACTTGAATGAAGCAAGTATGTATTTATAAATAACTTTTTATTTGTGTGGGGGAAAATAGAAACTATATGGAATTATCCAAATTTTTATATAATTTTTTACCAAATTCTTTAAAACTCAAAATCGGAAAGATCCTAGTAATGTAAGAAGGTGAAACCCTTTTCTTAAATTATGTATTTATGGGTTGAATAAGGTACGAGTTGATGACTCCCATATGAATTTTATTTTAATGATCACAACAATTTAATTTATTTTAACTTATTTCACGTTGTATCAAGTGTTTTTGATTATTCATAATGGAAGGAAGGTATCTGAACTGAATTAAAAATCAAAATAGGTTAAAAGGTATTATTTCATGGATTTTATAGTAGGGAATGACCAACTATATGGTATAGTACTACCATATTTTCAGTAGCATGTAAAAAACAACTAGAATTAAAAAAATCCCATAAACTAGCCAATGGATACCATCATCTAGCTGGTGGAGTCCATCGACCAGATGATGGAAGAAGACAATGAATAGGTTATTCTTGGAATCCCACCACCTACTCGACGGAGGCTACTTGGTATCTAGTGGCATCGAGATAAAACATCCAAGGAAACATTAATGGTGGTTAAAAAGTGTCCCGTTCGGGTCATTAATATTGTGGCTTGATCCCTTGGATCCTGATACCTTATAGAGACTATAATAGAAAGATTTGGGCTGCATGGAACATCATAAAAACATTTTTCACATCAAGTGAATTGATCTTTGATCTTCAATGGCTTCATAATCTTCTTAAGATCTTCAAAGTTCCACCTTCCTCACCCTTTCTTAAATAAGCACAAAGTGTTCATCATCCGAGGAGATCAAGGAAACAAATCAAGAAGGGTGTGTTCTTCAATGAATTTCTCCAAAGTTCTAATGACATTATTTTTCAATCTTATTATGATTATTTTTCTCACCACCAATTGATATGATTTTTGTAAAACCCTTTGGATCTTGATTTTTATCATTAAATATCTCTATTTATATCTTGATATTATTATTTCAAGAGAGTGTGAAGCTTATGCATTGTAAAGGGATTACAATTAAGTAATTCATCAAATATTTTCTCGTACTATTTCTTTGTTTCTTGGTTTTCCATTCAAACCAAGGTTTTTTGGTTATTGGTTCTCTGTTAAAACCAAGGGATTAAGGTTCTTTATATTCTATTAAAAATAAGTTTTTTGAGGTTCTTAGTTTCTATTAAAATCAAGGGTTTTTGGTTTCTTGGTCCCCATTCAAACAATGGGGTTTATTAAATTAAACCTCATAATCATTCTCATGGGGATGATATGCAGGTGTAACTTGAGGTACTATTTACAGACTTCTTTAACAAATTTTCCATGTACATTTACTTTCTACAATGCTTTCATATTATTTTCATTTTTTTATTTTTATTATTATTATCTTTTATAATATTGATTGATTACTTTAATTCTTTAAATATACTTATATGATCTACTTATTTTACATAAGGGGGATTGTTTTGATGATTTATCATTTTCTCTTCTATCATATCTAATCATCTTGTCAATTATTTATATTTTTTTAAGAACATATTTTAATTTTCAATATCTTGGAATGATCTTCTTCTAAATTATTTACAAATACTCTATAAATTCCTTGAATATATATTTTACTTGTTTAAAAAACTTATTGTTTTCAAAATATTATATTTTTAAATAAATTTTTGTTCATGTATTATTTTTATTTTTTTCTTTAAGAATGAGTCTTATTGTTATTAATCAATGGATTATTGAGATTAATTTTTTATATATTTATCTTATGAATCATGATAGACTAAAAATCCCCATGATTTAATTTTTAATTATTATTCTTAATGGGGAGTTAGATTTTTTTTTAAATGTTTTTTTAAAATTATATTCTTTTATTTTTATCCTATAATCCTCATACTTAGAAAGTTCCTTTTTGATAATCTCAAATGGGGAGAATTTTTTTGATGAAGGTAAAAGATAAAATAATATTTGTTTCAAATGATGTTTCATCAAGGGGGACTTTGTAAAAGGGGAGACATGGTTTCATATTTATTTGGTAAACTCATTCCTTTTTATATTTCCCCTCTTCCTTATATTGTTTTATATATTGAGAGTTTGTGATCATAAAAAAGGGAGATATTGTTGACTCATATCACATTTTTTTAATGATCAAAACAATTTAATTTTTTTCTAACCTATTTCAAGTTGTATTCAGTGATTTTGTTTAGTCATATTGGTAGAAATGCATCTATCCTGAAATTGGAATAAAAATAGGTTCAAAGAAATTATTTCAAGGTTTTTACAGTAGAGAATCATTGGATAACCTGTAGTATTTGGAAAAATCACCAGAATTCTAGAAATCCCACAGGTTAGACGGTGGAGTCCACAAAATAGTCAGTGGAAGTAGATAGTGAGTAGGTTCTTCTTGGAAACCCACCACTTAACTAATAGAGTTTACTGAGTATCAATTGGTGTTGAGATAGAAAAACTAGGTAAGAATTAATGGAAATAAAAAAATTCCCTTTTTGGGTGTTTAATACTTTGGATCAACCCCTTGGACCCCAACACCCTATAAAGGCTATTAAAGGAGGATTTAGGATGCTTGGGACATCATCCAAACATTGTGCACATAAATTGAGATAATCATTGATCTTTAAAAAATTCATAATCTTCTCAAGTTATTCAAGTTTACAAGTTCTTAATCCTTTCTCAAAGAAGTTAAAATTATTCATTATACAAGGATATTAAGGCATTGAATCAATAAGGGAATGCTCTTTAGTAAATTCATCCAAAGCACCATAAAAATTATTGTTTAATCTTATTGTGCCTATTTATCTCTCCTCCTATTGAGGATATTTTATAAAACCCATTGTATCTCAATTTTTATCCTTCTCTATATCTATTTATATCTTGATCTAATTCTTCCAATAAAGAGTGAAGTTTATTCATTGTAAAGGGATTTTAGTTAAGAAAGTAATATAATATTTTCTCCCAATATTTATTTGGTTCTTGGTTATCTATTCAAAGTAAGGGTTTATGGTTCTTGGTTCTCCTTTCAAACTAAGGGATTTAGTTTCTTTATATTCAATTAAAATACAGGGTTTTCAGGTTCTTGGTTTCTATTTGAACAAAGGGTTTTTGGTTTCTTAGTTCCTATTCAAACCAAGGGGTTTATTAAATTGAATCTCATGATTGTTCTCATGGAGAGGATATGTAGGGATACCTTTAGTTAGTATTTATTAACTTCTTTAACAAATTTTCCATGTCCACTTACTTTCCACAAATATTTCACATTATTGACTTGTTTTATTTTACACTACGCTTAACTTTGATAATATAAATTGCTTACTTTACATCATCATATCTTTTATTTCATCTATTTATTTATTAACTATAATTTTTTAAAAGAAAATTCACCCTTTACTTTCTATTTTACTCATATTCATCCCACTTGGGTCATTATAGGTGACCTCTAATAAGGGAGGTTATGATGATAAACCCACCAATAGGAATTCCACATGTTATAAGTATCAATATATATTCCAATATGTTGATGTGTGTTTTGGTACTTAGACTTGAGATTATTATTAATGTATGTCCGGAACCACATACTTTGATGTATTGATGAAAAACATGATGAAATATTATCATAGTGAGGTAAGATGCATTGGGCGTGTCATAAGTGATATGATATTGATTTAATAATTCAAGAAATGATTTTTACCTTCCATGTTAGTGGAAGAAGATATCTCATGCCTTTTAGTTGAAATGGAATTTTCTGATTAAATACATGGCCATGGTAGTTTTTTGACAAGTCCATTTTAGAGATTTAGAGAAAGATAAATCAACCATATAGGTTGATCACATAAGTATACAACCTACAAGATGAGTTATTAAGATTAAGAGATTATATTTCCTTGTTAGTGTTTGTATGAGGTTTTTGTCAATATGATATTAACTTATTTCTCAATGTGTTCCTCGACATATTACTAGATGATAACCTTGTAATTTTGAAAAGTTCTCCTAATACCACTTAAAAAGAGTCCTAGAGGGTTACACACTAAGTGTGTCCAAAATATCACTTAAATTTTATTTGAATTTAATATTAATAATAAATATAATTATCAGTTTGTAGAATAATAATTATTCAAGGTAATTTGATTTCATAAATTCAATCATCCATAATTTTATTTTAGAATATTTGTGAGTTTAATATTAAATAAATATTTATTCACAAGTCAGTGAATATAATATTTATTTATCTATTATTTATTATTTTTAAGGTAATAAATTAATAAATATTTATTCATCAGTTTAGTGAATAGATTAATACAAATTTTTTATTTAGTTATGTAAATATTAAAATAAATATTTATTCATAAGTATAATGAAGATAATATTTTTGTCTTTATTTAATGAATAATATAATTATATTTATTTATTTAAATAAATATTTATTATTTAAGGTTTGATAAATGCTGAGAAGGACTGAGATGCTAAGTTAAAAGGGACTGAAGAAGATGAGATATTAATCCATGATTTTAGTGCACGCCATGAGGATATAATAATAATAATAATAATAATAATAATAATAATACTAATAATAATAATATTATTATATATGAGGTTAACTTAGAATAAAAAATATGATAAAGGGTATCTAAAAAATTATTAATTGTTTAAAGATAAGTATATATTACCGATTATACTATTTTAGAGTGTGGTTTTGTATAAAGGAACCTCTCTAGAGAATTATTTCAAGACTAAGAGAATAATCCCACTCCTCTCTCTCAAGAATGAGAGAACATGGTAGAATTATTTCAAGAACAAAATATTACTTGAGATCAATGATGAATGATGCAAGGTAATTTGTTCCTCCATGATAGCACCCAAAAAACCAATGATTATATACCAAGATTCATAGAGCATGTGTGGGTATTTCTAGATGAATTCTAGTTTGGATTATTTAAAATAATGATGAGACTATGGGAGCAGATACCAAATTGATCAAAAACAAAGAAAGAATTTTCAAGATGAGTTAATTATTGTTTCGAAATAATTATAAATTAAATGTGAAAAGAACCTCTATATGAATATTCTTGGGATTCATTCATTAATTTATTTAGATTTATCGATTGAAACTGATAAAAAAAGTATAATGAATTGGTCCAACTACTTCCAATTCATCCCTAAATCTTCAAGTGGTATTAAATAAGTCAAATTATAAATTATAATTATTTATTATTTGGTTGATATATTTTTAGTTTTTTATTGGGATTTAATTTCTAGTTTTTTATTCTTTAATATAAAAGTTAAGATAACTGGTTTGTTCAAATTAAAATGACCAAGAAAAGGCTAAAAATAGATGAAGAATGCTCAAAGATTTTATCTAGAGGTTTTGAGGATTCTTGATACTGATGAAACTAATTTTTTTTGAGTTATATTTATCATCAATGAAGAAGTCAATATTCATAATGTTAATATGTGATATAGGAGGATAACTTGAAAGGAAATTGTTGAACCCAGGCATTTTGAGAAGTAGCTTAGAAGTGTCACTGACATCAACAGTTGCATTTCAAATAAGATATCAATGATAATTGTAGAAGATGGGTACTGTAATATTTATATTGCAATGGAAGAAGTGATGCAAGTGTTTCCATTATCTATATGGAAAAGAAATGATAATAATAATAAAGATTCTTTACTTGGTTTTTCATATCTAGATTTAGTTTATGTATAAATGATAATTATAATAGTGCTTCCATTGTATTATTAAGGATCCAATCACTTGATGGAAAAGGAAGGAGAAAATACTATCCTTGAAGATATGGCTAGAAAACTTCAATGTATCAACCTTTAAACTTTTTATGATTGATGAGCTGATATTTAAAGGAATCAAAGGAAAGTGTTGATGGATGTAGGAACATTGTCTATGGTATATATGGGAAGTTTTGAAGTGTATGAGAAGGCTTAAGAGTCATCCAAAGAGAAAGTAAGAGAGATTTAGTGAAATATATAATTTTCCATATTCATGTAAGGGATTCATATACATATACATATCCATGTAACCGAATGTAAGACATAGTTTAATGATCCATATAGTCAATTTTTATTACCTTTGGGAATTTTAGCCAACATAGCCATTTTTCCAATGGATCTCAATTGACGCAAGCATTTGAACTGATGTAAGATAATATTTTGTCACAACAAAATACTAAAAAAATAGAGAATTTGGATTAATGTAGCTAAATTATACTATATAACCAATTTTCCCACTAACACGAATGGAGAGTCACATAGGATATTTCCCTCATAGAAAAATTTGATAGGAGAACCATGTATAAAAATCTAGATATGTGAAGAGCCACATAAGGGAATTAAATAATGTATACAAATAGAAATTCATATAAGGGAATTTCACACACATATGGGGTAAATTTCTTTAGGTTTCCAGAATTCATATTCTAAAGAAATAAAAATGAAACAAATCTGATGATGCTTTTATGATGTTATTAATGGATCAAATATCATGATCAGACATATGATCATGATATAAGCCAAGATAAAATGGGATGGACTAGAAGAAGAAGCTGAGATTAAGTGTTTCATTCCATTGTATAAAGATGCAATTTTACCATGCGTATGTGGAAATATCAAGTGAACTAAAATGCACAAATTTCAAAAAAGAATACGGTTGTGATAATTTTACTTTTATAAGAAGTAAATTAGTTGACTATTCAACTAAAATTTCATAAATAATTTGAATAATTAAATGAATCAAGGATCTTGAGAATGAAAGGCTGAGATTTTAGGGATTTCAAATATGAGAAAGACCCGATACTGTTGTAACTATTATATATATATATATCTGTGTGTGTAGGTTGAAGAAAAATTTAGTGAAAAAAGAGGAGTTATCAATTGCGTGTACCTGGGAATATTCTACAAGTCGAAAGAAGAAAAAAGATATGATCTGGCTCTATGTGCATGTTAAAAATTATTTGAGTTGAAGAAAAAGAAGGTATTCTAGTGCTAGGGAAATCCTTGAACACTAAATAAGAAGAAGAGAAATATTAAGAGAGCTAGTTTAGAACATTCATATACTATAGAATCCTAAAGAGGATAAATTTTAGATGTGATACTACTAATTATACTCCAATTAGAGAAATATGAGGAGTCCAACCTGCTACATACACATGTGGTAAATGTTTGAAAAAGATTATGTCATGCCAATTGACTACTAAAATTATGTAAGGAGATCACCTACACTATCCAGGAGGGATATAAATTTTCTCTACTGAATAACTTCATAAGGAGTAGGCTGATATCCCATAATCTATGAGAGAATATCCCGATTAGTTCCAAATCATAGATAACAGGTAGGTGCTTTCTTTGTACCTTCCCAATTCCAAGATAATGAGTAAAAGGTCACACGCTTTCTCATAATATATTTGATAATAATAAGTAACATTTGAACATGGGATAATAAACACATGTGACCAGGGATGTAATCATCCTAAATGAGGTGGAAATCATTACAAAATCTTGGTGTTATTATTTATTACTTTCTTATTCTCTATTTGTATATCAACCAAAGGTGATAATGAAATAGAGAGATGTATTCATTGAATAAGTGAAAATGTGATTAAGTGATAAAAGTAAAATTGGATTAAAAGTCACTATACACTAATTAAAACCCCCAATTAGTGTGGAATTATCCCAAAGTTATCCTATCAATTGGTATCAAAGGGATGGTCATACCTCTATTTTATTCTATTTTTTCTAGATTTTAATATCTCTTTATAAAGGTTATATGAAGAAACATTTTTAATAAACCTATGATTTCCCTATAAAATAAATAATATAAGAAATATCCACTGAGAAAATGAAGAACATGAAGAAAAGGGATGCAAAGAAGTTGATTTAGGATCCATATAATAAAGGAGAGAACAATGAATCTCTAATAATTAAAGGTAATCAACAGAGTTTTCATCCTAAAATTTCTACTAATAATATGTCTCTTAAAGAAAACAGTGATGAGAAAATATCCCTATTAAGAAAAAAGAAACAAATATTAGTCTCCCCATGTATCAATCAAGATAAATCATGAATATAAGATGAATATCTAGTGGGTGAATTCACCAATATGGAAGTGGACAACAATTTAGTCTCATCTCTACATGGAGAAGGGGTAACAAAACTATATTGTAAAAATTATCCTATTGAAGCACCATGTATTTTTGGGGATGATCTCAATTATGAGGATTCAAAATATGAATCAGCTGGTGATATAAAATATATCTTTCATAATTTCCCTAATGAAATTGTCTCATATATTTTTGGAAATTATATAATTATGTAGGAGGAGATAACCCACCATGAAGATGTGAATAAAAGGATGGATAATGTTCTAAATGAAAACATAAAAATCAGTATAAATGTCTCTAAATAGGTATGATCCTTAAAAGTCATAAATGAGGAGTTTTAAGAAATATTCTCCATTTTTGAGAATTAAGGGATATATATAATTCTTGAAAGAGAATAATCAAATAAAATTTGTGAAGAAAAAACCCATGCATATGAAGAAATTGCTTCTATCAAAGATACTCAACTAGAGATTAAATCCAAGAGGATTTAAGATCATGAACATCTAATAAAAGAAAATAAAAAAAGAATAGAAAACAAATTTAAGAGATAACAAAGACTAGTGAAGAAAAACTAAAATTAGTTGAGGGTGATAAAAGAATTCTCAATATGAAATACTTTTAGCTTTCAATAAAATTGAAAAATATGGAATCAATTCAAGCCATTTTTTTAAAACAAGTTGAAAATAAATCTATATAAGCATAAACTAAAATGGAAGAATCTTATGTTTAAAGACCTATATCTCATGGAATAAACATACTTGGATCATATTATGATCATTATATAGTATCCTCAAAGTAAAATGTACTATACACTTATTTAGATAATATTTTCTCTAAACCTATTTTTTTGTAAAGTGTATAGACTTAAATTAAAAATATATACCCAGATGGATGAAGAAAGGTGATAGAAATTCTTACATCATGTAAAGTATAGATAAATAAAGTTTTATGAAAGTTGGTTCCCCTAGAAAAGACTAATTAACTTCCTCTAAATATAAAAAATATCAAGCTACTAGTTCTAGAAAATAAGGACAAAATGTAATTCAGAAAAAGAAACCAAGGTTTTTTGTTATTTTTTTTATTGTAACAGATTCATGAATATGGAAGTGGAATACTAGTGTAATATTCCATCCTATGAAAGAAAAGGAGAACCTATAGTCTGGGGGAGAAAACCTGAGAAGCTGCAACTTCCTTAGGTTATGAATACAAATATGTAAACAATAAACAAATTTGGTTTACTTGAAAAAATTTATGGTATTATCAATGGAAGTGGTCACAGAGAAGAGGAATGAAAGTATAAGTCATTTAATCATGTAACTAAAATAAATATAGAGAAAATACCACAAAATCTAAATAATAGAGACAAGAAAACCTTTATAAATAATCATGATAAATGTGATAAAAAGACCATTCACAAGAAGTATGTTAAGAATAATGGTGAGTTATCCATGGGTGAAAATCCCATGAAGTGAAATAATGATTCCAAACTGAAAGGTAGAAACTATTTATCTTTTGAAAAAATAGGACACATCATGGAAACTTGTGAAAAATTACTGAATTTTTTAGTTGAAAAAAACAATCTGGTATATAATAGAATAATAGTCTAAGGAAAAAATGAAAGGACTAGGTTGGTGAAAAGTAGAATTTTCTACTTGATCTAATTTATTTATTATTATTTTTGATAAATACAATAATTATAATTTATTATACACTCTAATATTTTTCTATTTTAAGTTTCTGTGTATTCTGGTTAAATATTTAACTAACTGTATGAGTGAGAAGTGACCATGAGAAGTGACTTTGGGAAGTGACTTTGAGGAAGTGACCTTGTGAAGTGACCTTGTAAAGTGACTTTGAGGAAGTGAACCTATAAAGTGAATTTAATAAAGTGACCTTTTCAAGTGACCTTGAGTGAAGTGGCAATTATTAAAAATTTCAAAAAGTCTATATGTGACCATATGAATAAAAATGAAGTGGCTATATGAAGAAAAATAAAGTGACCTGAATGAACAAAAATGAAGTTCCCACAATTTGAAAAATGAAGTAACTGTAAGATGAAATTTGGAAATGTGTTGAACCTAACTTATGACCTACCTATAATCACTTAATTACTTTGTCATTTTTAGTTCAAAATATACTATTTTTTATTTATAATTTTATATTTTGAATGATTTCATGTTTTTTTCACGTATTTATCTTGATTTAATTATTACTCAAATACATATAAATCATTTAAATACTAAGTAATTTTATTTAGAATAACTCTATTTAAGATTAAATGCTCATCATGTGGGTTTATGTCTCATGCATGTTTCTTGGGAAAACATGAGTTTTAAATTTAATTTATTTGGAATTTGAAAAGTTTATCTTGAATACATTATGGGAGTTTTCTAAGGGACTTTAATTTTGTTTATTATTGATTTTTGGTACTGTATTAATTATTCTAACATGTTATCACTATCAACATGATTTTAATGTAACATATTATCAAATTAACACATGTTGGTTTGTTTTTCATGCGCATTAAATGAAGAAATCACATGGTGTATTAGGAAAGATGAACCACAAAGGGATTCATGTTTTGAATATGATGTGTATAGAAGAACTCTATATAAGTATTTAGATAGATCCAGATCAAGGTATGAGTGTATAGGATATTCTTGAACTGTATTAATGTGACATAATTTGACGATCAACTTCTGTTCTCAGCTAAACTATAATCATATGATACTTTACAGCTAAAGAGATATTTTCTACCTCGATACCTAGAACTTGAAGTGTTTTTCTATTTCTATGGTTTTAATTCTTTCCATTTTTTAATGAGATTAATTATTCTAGTTTATTTTGATTATTAAAAGGTAGGAGAGTGGACTATTAATTCCAAACAAAATTTAGGCTTTGGGTTGTGCCTCTAGGTGAGAAAAAGGAAGGATAATTCGAGTTCTACCATAACTGCTAAAAGGCTATGGATTCAGCTGTACCTTGGATTGGTTAAAAGTTATGTTTGTTTTTTAACACTACTTAAAAAGGTATTTTTTTGGTTGTGCTTTTCTAGTTTTCAAAAGTTAGGGTTATTTTGTTAAGACTACAGGTGTAAAAAATCCTTTCATCTTAGGCTATGCCTCTAGGATTTAAAATGGAAGTTGTAAAATGGTTGTGATCCCCCTTAAAAAGTCAGGGAGTACATTACAGTGGGTTCTATATCTCTCATTATGCAAGAGGGGTGAATATTAGACTAATATATTTTAGATTAAAACAACTATAAAAATAAATATTTTCATTTATTTTTCTCCCGCGTTAATTTAACTTTGATAAGTGGTTAAAATTATTTTAAAAAATTTAATTCACCCCCTCTTGACCATTTAACCATTATCATTAAGGACCTAATTTTTTTTAATAATTAATGAATGTAAAAATTTCAAAGAATATACATTATATTAGATTATTATATCTTTACTACAATATGAATTTTAGTTAAAAAATATTTTCAAGAGGATAATTCAAAAAGGAAAGGTATTGATCTTAAATCAAAGCACATGTTACCACTCACTCTTTTAATTTAGAATTGAAAAGAAATAAAGGATACTAAGTTGTACAAGTTTCCCAAGGAATAAAAAATAAATGCTACTCAATCAGGAACAAAAATTATTACCCTAAAAAATAAAGAAAGAAAAAGGCTATTGATGATAATGAAGTAATTTGTTATGAATAGAGGGAACATCGAGACTAAATTACCATGAATCAATAATAACCTCATAAACTGAGAAAAATATAAAGTGAAAATAAAATAAAGGATGAATTTTTGGATTTAAACATGTGACTTAGATAATAGTAATGAATTTGGTATTAAAAATGGGACAAAAAACCTCTGTTTGATGACTTGTAAAAAGAAGGAAAGTGAATCTGATTTCTCTTCCTCTACTGAATTTGATTATTATAAATATGAGTTTTATGAAGATATTGATAGGATAAATCATAAAATTAACATGATTACTATATTATTTAAAATTATTAAGAGTAAATATAATTATGTTGTTGTTTAAAATGAGAAATTGGAAAATAATCCTTAGAGCTCAAATGATAAATTATATGCAGATCTAGCAAGACATGAAAATCTCAAACATAAAGATTTTCTATATTCATGTGAAGAAGATAAAATAATTATGATTGATCCTAGTTGGAAGAAAATTTTATTCTTAGAATTTAAGTTTAAAGGTTAAAAATAGATCTATCTATATTTTCCAAGGAAGGTAAAGTTATGAAAATATGGTGAGAATGAATATAATGAAGAAGTAAAAGAATGTTCTTGGGTATGAAAATCAATTACCCAAAATTTAGGAAACCTTATTTTTTATAGCTTTAAGTGGAAATGTTTCAAGTATTACATGTTTTAGATGTCACATGAAGGGATATTATGCAAAGGAATGTTCCTTGATATCTCCATAGTCTCTTGGTTGCACTAAGGATTTTATCTCTAGATCATTATATTCTAGAATTCCTATGAACTCTTGATTGAAATTAGTTTGGGTTCCCAAGAAATCTTTTTCTAAACCAATTGGACCCAAATTTATATGTGTACCAAATATTTATAAGATCTATTTCTATAGGAAATTTTAATTGAAATCATTAAAAAGGATTTGTGATACATGGATAATGGATGTTCATGACATATGATCGGTAATATTTCTAAATTTATATCCTTTAATAAGTTTGATTTTGGTAGTGTTACTTTTGGTGATAATTAAAATAGAAAATTAAAAGGTTTTATAGAAGTTAGAATTTCAAATTCAATTATTATTTCAAAGGTTTTTTTTCTTAAAGGTCTAAAACATAATTTAATAAGTATTTCACACCTTTGTGATGATAATATAAATTTGATATTTGAAAATGAAAAATGTATTATTTTTAAATAAGAATCTATTTTTTATGAAAAAATAAAATAAAATATATATTTAATTAATTTTGTATATTTGACTGAAAAATGTTAAAATTTTAAATTCTATGCAATTTGAAAATGTTTTGTGGCATAGAATATTGGGTCATGAAAATTTCAGGTTGTTACAAAAGTTTCCAAAAATAAAAAGGTGTTATATATGCTCAATTTTAAAATCAGAAAAAACATATTTATGTGATTAATTCTTAAATGTTAAGTATAATAAAAATTCATTCAAGTTCGTCCAAGAGGTAAAAACTTCCAAAATACTTCAACTTTTATGCATGGATTTATTCATCCCATTAAAAACTTCTAGTCTTGGAGGAAAAAGGTATGTGTTTTCTGTTATTGATTACTATAGTATATTTACCTAGAATTATTTTCTTACACATAAATTAGTTACTTTGTCTAAATTTATGTCATATTGAAAATTGGTCCAAAATGAAAGAGGTTATATAATTTTATTAGTTAGAATTGATAAATGAGGTGAGTTTTTAAATCATGAATTTGGTAAATTATATGAAGAAAATGGGAATATTCATAATTTTTTATCCCCTAGGAATCTACAAAAAAATGGAATGGTAGAAAGGGAAAATATTAATTTATAAGAAATGGCCAATATAATGTTAAATGAGTATTATTTTCCAAAATATTTCTAGGAAGAAGCTGCTAACTCATCTTATGATGTTTCTAATAAAATTATTCTTATGAACTTTTTAAAGAAGACACCTTATGAAATCTGGAAAGGAAGAAAACCTAGAATTGGATATTTTAGAGTATTTGGATGCAAAGTTCACATTATTAAAACCAAATATTCACTATAAAAATTTGATTCAAAATCAGATGAAGGTATTTTTCTAGGATATTCTAGTTAAAGTAAATAATTTAGCATTTATAACAAAATATAATTAGTATTTTAAGAGTATTTCCATATTAAATTTGATGAAAATAATTTAAAATAAAGTAAATATGATTCAAAATAAGTTGAGAAAGAGTTTGAAGATTTTAATTTTGGAAAACCAAAAAATTCAGAGTTGGATGAATCTATAGAGGGGGAGATTAATTCTCATGAATAAACTTTAAAAGTGCATAAATATCATCCATTTGAAAAAGAAAATGATGATATATCTATTGGTGTTAAAAATAGAAATATCTTCATAATTTTTTGTGCTTATATATCTTTTATTTCTGACTTTCTACCTCAAAATATTGATGAAACTTAGTATAAAGGTTTATGGAAATGCATATAAAATTAAATCAATTTGATAGGAATAAAGTTTGTACATTAGTTGAATCTCCCTAAGGGTCAAAATATTATTATAACCAATTGTATCTTTAGAAACAAGTTAGATGAGTCTAGTTAAATAATTAGAAATAAGGACATGTTAGTGGCTCAAGGTTACAATTAAGAATAATGAATTGATTTTGAAGAATATTTTTCCATTTTTGTTTGATTAGAATCTATAATAATTCTTTTGGATTATTAAAAGGCACTATTATGGGTGTTCACAAATGATGTGTGGTTTTTGGGTACTTAGGTGCAACAGAGTGGCTGACCAAGGTCCTCTCTCAAAGAGGAAGTAATTAAAAAAAATTATTAACGGTATTATGAAAATAAAGATAAATAAATAAAAAAATTACAAGTATGGGTATGGGGTGGGGGGTTGTTTGAGGTTTATAAATTAAGAAAAATTATGTTGGAATAAGATTTTATATTTTTTATATATTTTTTTAAATGATATTGTCACGACCCGACCCAACGGGGCTCGAGCCGCGACTCCCCAAGCCCGCCTCCAATAGGCCAGGGGCTGGCGACCAGCGCCGAGTAGGCTATCACACACATGGGAGGCATTAGCCTAAGGTACCTGTACACACGCACCCACAAACACCTCCATGCAACAGTGCAGAGATATAGAAACTGAAAAGTAAATGCATGCATACAATCTATCCCAAACCAGAGTGCAACAGCAAAAGTACAAGGGCAAAACAAGGCCCACCAAAAGAAAACTACAAAGCGCGTCCAACCTGCTCTGAAGAAGGGGAACGCTGCCACAAACACCCGCCGGAAAGCTCGCTCGGCACAACTCTGGTAAACACCCCGGTCAACTCGCTCACAAAGCTCCGCCTGCTCCGGGTCCTCCTGGGACTCCGTCAAAAGGCCTGTGGTCTGCACAAGACACAAACATGTGCGGGCAAAGCCCGTGCAGGGGTGAGTATAAACATACTCAGTAGGCACCCCAAAAACCCAAAACCCAAGGGAGCAACTGAAAGGCAATAGTCCGCTCAACCCAGCCAGAGGGAACCCAGACGAGAGAGAAACTCCATCTCGTGACCATCCTCGGCTAAACACAACAAGTCAGCTCAGCTCAGCTCAGGTGTATGCCCATACATACACCTTGAACAATCCAGATATACACAGCTCACGCCACAAAGCCACAAGAGGTACCGACCTCATCACCAGCATCTATCCACAACAAGGAGAGTACACCACGAACACTGTCATACCAGATGAAACTCATCCCAGAGATACACTCCATCGGGATACTCGCAAACATCACAGACGCTCACCCGAGAGACCACGCTCATCGGATAGCATCACTGAGGAAACATCGCTGAAACAACATAACCACCAAACTCCTCGGAGAGGGGATCGCCGCTAGGGTCCGCTAGGGGATACCAAGACCCACTCCGGTATACGTAACTCACAGATAGGGGATCACTCCCAGGGTCCGCTGGGGGATACCACGACCCGATCTGGCATACGTAGTTCTCACAGATGGGGGATCACACCCAGGATCAGCTGGGGGATACCACAACCCGATCTGCACTCGACAGAAGCTTCACACTCAGATAGAGGGTCATCGTCCATATAAAGATGGTCACGACGATACCGGAACCCTATCTGGGATAACTCGCGATGTAGGGGATCGAACCGACGATGCCACAACCCTACCGAAACCACGCGCTGAGTAGGGGATCACATAACCAATGATACCGCAACCCTACCGACACCAAGCGCTGAGTAGGGGATCGTATAACCAACGATGCCGCAACCCTACTATAAACATCATGCTGAGTAGGGGATCGTAAACCCAACGATGCCACAACCCTACTATGCACGACCCACCGCGTAGGGGATCATATTCCCGATGATGCCACAAACCCTACGGGGTTAACCTGCTAGATAGGGGATCGCTGCCCGTGAATAAGCGGTCACAACGATACCAAGAACCCGATCTAGGGTAAAGATGCTAGAGGATCCACTCCGGGCCCACCGGAGGGATACCACAACTCTAACAGTTTAAACATCCCATCGAGAGGATCACAAACTCATACGAAGGTTGTGATACCACACGAACCCTCGTAGGAATGAACCAAGGGAGAACCCTCAACCACTGCTGGTCCAAACGTCGCTAACCCGAGCGACTCGCCTCAAAGCCACACTGCGCACCACCTAGGCCAAAACCGAGGCCACCATCGCGTTCCACGCGGAAAAACACGCAGGATAGGCTGATTACTCGCCCGAAACGGAGCACCAGTGAAAAAGGCACTATTCACCGTAGCTAGCCCGTGCGGGGCCCACACAATGATCTCGAAACCCATCGAGCGGATCACACCACGGCGATCCCCTCGGAAAAACAAGCGGAATCGACTACTCGCTCATCCAAAACGGACACCCGGTGAAAAAGGTACTATTCACCGAAGGCCAGCTCGGGTGGGGCCCACGCCTGGATTCCGAAACACGTCGAACGGATCGCGCCATTGCGATCCTCTCGGAAAAACACACAGGATCGACTATTCATCCGCCAAAATCGGACTCCTGGTGTAAAAGCTGCGTTTCTCCACAAACGCCAAAACTCGGCCTCGTGGGGCCCACACCCCGTCCTCATACCCAACACCCGGAAACCATCTCAAAAAGTCTGTCGTACCATCAGGGTCTCAACGCCACTGACGGCACGTCAATCGGACGCTCCGGGTAGAAGTCACAACGGCCCGAAGTCGTAAAATAATAAAATAATATTATTTTATACGACGTTTCTAACTCCCGGGCCACGATCCCGAACTCTTAAAATTCTCAAAGTTAGTTCAAAAGTTCCGTCTCGACGCAAGGAGCGCGTCGCCGCAAACGGCTCGCAAATCGGAGTTACGGTTTGCGAGTTACGGGGGTTTAAACAACCCCCGGAAAATCCTGGCCGGACCACCGCCAGCCTCGCCGGAAACCACCGCGCCGCCGCCGGATTCCGCCGCGCCGCCGCCGGAAACCGCCGCGCCGTCGCCGGATTCCGCCATGGCCGCCGCGCCTCGTCGCCGGAAAACCGGATTTTCGCCGGAAAACTTCCGGGAGCCACCGGGAGCACCCCGATGCTCCAAATTCAGATCCGAAAAAAGATTCGGAAAGCTCGGGACCCGAACTATACAACCCATATGAAAATTTGAAGAAAAACAACACAAAAACGGGATCCGGGATTGTAAAACTCAAACCGCCTACCTCGCGGGCGAAACGCCGACGTTCTGCCTCAGATCCGCGCTCCCGAGCTTCCGCTGCGCACTCCTGGAACGTCCTCCATCGAATTCTGAGCTCGTGGGCGCTCCGTTTGCTCGATTCGGCGGAGTGGCGGCGAAGAACGGCGAAGAACGATAAAAGGGGGGGGGCGCTGATATTTATATCAGCGGCCCGCCGGCGCCAAACCCGCCTCGGACCCGACGCCCGATGCGAACAAAAGTAAGGTCACCCCTAGGGTAAACGCGCCGTTCTGAACACAACGGTGGTCTTAGATTTTCCATCCGAGACTCCGTTCAGAAGTTATTTGAGCCGACGCTCGCACACTAACTTGCCACTTATTTACGGAAACGCCCCTGGTGGCGTTTCTCACCGCAGGCCCGCGCCCGCAAAGTTTACACCCCGCCTAGGGTAAACGGTACGTTCCGGACGCAACCGTGCCCTCATATTCCTGTTCTGAGCTACCGTTTAGGAGATATCACACCCCCGCCGCGTGCATAGTATAAAAAAAACTTAATATTTTTATAAAATTAATTCCTGGCACACCGGGCCTCGGAATCGCACGCCGTCTTCGCGCCTAGCTCTGGAATTATTCTTAGAAATATTCCAAAGTCTGACAGGGCCAAAAACCCGGGTCGCTACATCCTCCCCCCCCTTAGAACTTTTCGTCCCCGAAAAGCCCTAAGCACAAGGAAAACGACTGGACGTTCAACTGGGTCTCACACACCAGCGAGATCACCAACAAACAACCACTCAGGGTCTTACCAACGCCCTGAACAAAACTCGAGCAAGAAACAAAGGAAAGAGTACCGCTAAACAGTGTCTGATAAACTACTGCAGTAAGTAGAAAGACACAAGGCGTACCTCTATCCATCCGCGGTGCCTCTGGGTCGACTGCCTCCAGGGCATGCAGCTGTCCTCGCCCTCGACCACCAGCTCCCTGAGCTTGGCGTGCACCACCTGGGGGTGGGGGTGGTGGCAACTGGTACTGCCTACCACCGCCTCCCGCTGCACCAGCTCCGCCGCCACGTCCGCCGCCCTGCGGACCTCCTTGCTCGAGTCGCTGCCTCTGCCAAGGCGGCCCATCGACCGACTCCCTCTCAGCAGCACGTCGGGTCGGACAATCTCTAGCAAGATGTCCCCGACCATCGCAAGCGTAACACCGCCTCTCCTGCGGCTGACCAAACCTGGCCTGCGAGCCCTGTGAGCTCCGAGGCTCAGACCCTCCATCCTGGGGTCGCCTCCTGTATCGTCGGCCACGTCCAGACCCCTGAGTCTGACGTCGGCTACCAGATGCCGATCCGACCGATGAAGTCTCAGCTCTCGAGTGCCCAGCACTAACAGGGGAAAACTGCTCAGCCAGAAAACTCTCCACCACCAGCGCTCGCTCCAGCACTCCAGCATAGGTGGGCAGGCACAAGGAAACCACACCCGCTCGGATATCCCTGCGTAAGCCCTGCTCGAAGGTCCGAGCCCTGAAGAACGGGTCTTGAACCATATCCAGGGAGTAGCGTGACAGGTCTGTGAACCTCGCTGAGTACTCCGACACAGTCATGCTCTCCTGACGAAGCTGCAGAAGCTCCTGGATCCGCACTGACCTCAGCGTCACCGGATAGAACTCCTCCCTGAAGAGTCGCTCAAACTCTGCCCACGTGAGCGTCTCCTCGTCATGGGACTGCGTCACCAAACTCCACCATCGCCCGGCCGAACCATGCAGAAGGCTCGCTGCTAGGACCACCATCTGGTCAGGAGGTGTCCTCACTAGGCGGAAAACTCGAGTAACTGCCTCGAGCCAGTCATCAGCTGCCTGGGGGTCTGGATCACCCCGAAACCTCAGAGGTCGCTGCCTCTGGAACTTGTGCAACGCACTCAGCCTGCGTGCAACCTCGTCCTGCACCGCCGGCACAACCAGCTGCTCAACAGGTGGTGGCTCAACTGGCAGACCACCTGGAGGTGCAACCTCAGAACCTGCGCCCTGCTCCACAGCCACTACACGGGGCGGGTCATCAGCACAATCCTGCTGCGGAACCCTCGCTGGCTGTCGTCGTGGAGGCATCCTGAAATACATTCAAGACACACCACAGTCAAGAGTATATCTGGAGAGCTGACTCAAGAAGGACAAGGAAAACCCAAAACCCAGTCCTACATGATGCATGTACCATTATGTCCCCGCGACCAGTGTACGAATGTCCCGAGTCAAAAGGCAGGTTATCAGAGTCCTGGTGTATGGATACGTCGGCCGCCGCACCAACACTGGAGTCCCTGGCCTGAAAGTCGAACTCGAAACATCCTAACACTGCCGCTATGCAACCCAAACCAAACTCACAGCTAGACCAGCTACGCTCTGAGATCCCAAAGGTGGAACCTCCTCTGATACCACTCTGTCACGACCCGACCCAACGGGGCTCGAGCCGCGACTCCCCAAGCCCGCCTCCAATAGGCCAGGGGCTGGCGACCAGCGCCGAGTAGGCTATCACACACATGGGAGGCATTAGCCTAAGGTACCTGTACACACGCACCCACAAACACCTCCATGCAACAGTGCAGAGATATAGAAACTGAAAAGTAAATGCATGCATACAATCTATCCCAAACCAGAGTGCAACAGCAAAAGTACAAGGGCAAAACAAGGCCCACCAAAAGAAAACTACAAAGCGCGTCCAACCTGCTCTGAAGAAGGGGAACGCTGCCACAAACACCCGCCGGAAAGCTCGCTCGGCACAGCTCCGGTAAACACCCCGGTCAACTCGCTCACAAAGCTCCGCCTGCTCCGGGTCCTCCTGGGACTCCGTCAAAAGGCCTGTGGTCTGCACAAGACACAAACATGTGCGGGCAAAGCCCGTGCAGAGGTGAGTATAAACATACTCAGTAGGCACCCCAAAAACCCAAAACCCAAGGGAGCAACTGAAAGGCAATAGTCCGCTCAACCCAGCCAGAGGGAACCCAGACGAGAGAGAAACTCCATCTCGTGACCATCCTCGGCTAAACACAACAAGTCAGCTCAGCTCAGCTCAGGTGTATGCCCATACATACACCTTGAACAATCCAGATATACACAGCTCACGCCACAAAGCCACAAGAGGTACCGACCTCATCACCAGCATCTATCCACAACAAGGAGAGTACACCACGAACACTGTCATACCAGATGAAACTCATCCCAGAGATACACTCCATCGGGATACTCGCAAACATCACAGACGCTCACCCGAGAGACCACGCTCATCGGATAGCATCACTGAGGAAACATCGCTGAAACAACATAACCACCAAACTCCTCGGAGAGGGGATCGCCGCTAGGGTCCGCTAGGGGATACCAAGACCCACTCCGGTATACGTAACTCACAGATAGGGGATCACTCCCAGGGTCCGCTGGGGGATACCACGACCCGATCTGGCATACGTAGTTCTCACAGATGGGGGATCACACCCAGGATCCGCTGGGGGATACCACAACCCGATCTGCACTCGACAGAAGCTTCACACTCAGATAGAGGATCATCGTCCATATAAAGATGGTCACGACGATACCGGAACCCTATCTGGGATAACTCGCGATGTAGGGGATCGAACCGACGATGCCACAACCCTACCGAAACCACGCGCTGAGTAGGGGATCACATAACCAATGATACCGCAACCCTACCGACACCAAGCGCTGAGTAGGGGATCGTATAACCAACGATGCCGCAACCCTACTATAAACATCATGCTGAGTAGGGGATCGTAAACCCAACGATGCCACAACCCTACTATGCACGACCCACCGCGTAGGGGATCATATTCCCGATGATGCCACAAACCCTACGGGGTTAACCTGCTAGATAGGGGATCGCTGCCCGTGAATAAGCGGTCACAGCGATACCAAGAACCCGATCTAGGGTAAAGATGCTAGAGGATCCACTCCGGGCCCACCGGAGGGATACCACAACTCTAACAGTTTAAACATCCCATCGAGAGGATCACAAACCCATACGAAGGTTGTGATACCACACGAACCCTCGTAGGAATGAACCAAGGGAGAACCCTCAACCACTGCTGGTCCAAACGTCGCTAACCCGAGCGACTCGCCTCAAAGCCACACTGCGCACCACCTAGGCCAAAACCGAGGCCACCATCGCGTTCCACGCGGAAAAACACGCAGGATAGGCTGATTACTCGCCCGAAATGGAGCACCAGTGAAAAAGGCACTATTCACCGTAGCTAGCCCGTGCGGGGCCCACACAACGATCTCGAAACCCATCGAGCGGATCACACCACGACGATCCCCTCAGAAAAACAAGCGGAATCGACTACTCGCTCATCCAAAACGGACACCCGGTGAAAAAGGTACTATTCACCGAAGGCCAGCTCGGGTGGGGCCCACGCCTGGATTCCGAAACTCGTCGAACGGATCGCGCCATTGCGATCCTCTCGGAAAAACACACAGGATCGACTATTCATCCGCCAAAATCGGACTCCTGGTGTAAAAGCTGCGTTTCTCCACAAACGCCAAAACTCGGCCTCGTGGGGCCCACACCCCGTCCTCATACCCAACACCCGGAAACCATCTCAAAAAGTCTGTCGTACCATCAGGGTCTCAACGCCACTGACGGCACGTCAATCGGACGCTCCGGGTAGAAGTCACAACGGCCCGAAGTCGTAAAATAATAAAATAATATTATTTTATACGACGTTTCTAACTCCCGGGCCACGATCCCGAACCCTTAAAATTCTCAAAGTTAGTTCAAAAGTTCCGTCTCGACGCAAGGAGCGCGTCGCCGCAAACGGCTCGCAAATCGGAGTTACGGTTTGCGAGTTACGGGGGTTTAAACAACCCCCGGAAAATCCTGGCCGGACCACCGCCAGCCTCGCCGGAAACCACCGCGCCGCCGCCGGATTCCGCCGCGCCGCCGCCGGAAACCGCCGCGCCGTCGCCGGATTCCGCCATGGCCGCCGCGCCTCGTCGCCGGAAAACCGGATTTTCGCCGGAAAACTTCCGGGAGCCACCGGGAGCACCCCGATGCTCCAAATTCAGATCCGAAAAAAGATTCGGAAAGCTCGGGACCCGAACTATACAACCCATATGAAAATTTGAAGAAAAACAACACAAAAACGGGATCTGGGATTGTAAAACTCAAACCGCCTACCTCGCGGGCGAAACGCCGACGTTCTGCCTCAGATCCGCGCTCCCGAGCTTCCGCTGCGCACTCCTGGAACGTCCTCCATCGAATTCTGAGCTCGTGGGCGCTCCGTTTGCTCGATTCGGCGGAGTGGCGGCGAAGAACGGCGAAGAACGATAAAAGGGGGGGGGGGGGGGGGGCGCTGATATTTATATCAGCGGCCCGCCGGCGCCAAACCCGCCTCGGACCCGACGCCCGATGCGAACAAAAGTAAGGTCACCCCTAGGGTAAACGCGTCATTCTGAACACAACGGCGGTCTTAGATTTTCCATCCGAGACTCCGTTCAGAAGTTATTTGAGCCGACGCTCGCACACTAACTTGCCACTTATTTACGGAAACGCCCCTGGTGGCGTTTCTCACCGCAGGCCCGCGCCCGCAAAGTTTACACCCCGCCTAGGGTAAACGGCACGTTCCGGACGCAACCGTGCCCTCAGATTCCTGTTATGAGCTACCGTTTAGGAGATATCACACCCCCGCCGCGTGCATAGTATAAAAAAAACTTAATATTTTTATAAAATTAATTCCGGGCACACCGGGCCTCGGAATCACACGCCGTCTTCGCGCCTAGCTCTGGAATTATTCTTAGAAATATTCCAAAGTCTGACAGGGCTAAAAACCCGGGTCGCTACAGATATTAAGAAAACACAATAAGAAGATACTTTTTTAGAAACTATTTTTAGAAGGTGTAATCGATCTAACTCTATCGCTTCACTTACTTATTAATAATTATAATTTAAATTAAACTACAATTAATTATAATACCTTAATTTTTTAACACTAAAACCCTATGAGAGTTAATTTAACCACAATAATGAAATTAATTAAACCCCATGCTAGCTTCCGATCATGCAATCATAGCACCCTGCTTTGATTGTCGTTCTAAGGGTAGATTAGGGTAAGTGGTAAATTAGGAATTATATAAATTATAAAAATGAGTAATAATTAAGTTTTGGGATTGTATTTGATCTCTAAAAATTGATCCCATGTTGTTTTTTATTGATTAATATAACATTCTCACAATTCACACATTACTTGACCTCATGAGTTTTGTGTTAATTGTTCAATTTATTATTTATTATATTATAAGTTAAAAAATAAATTAATAGATCATATTATGTGAATTAAATTAGATCATTTATCGAAAATAAATAAGTTAATATGGTGATAATGAGATCAATTACTATGAAAAACTACTCTTCCATGGGTGGTGTAGTCATCATAGAGATGATTTTCATGTGAAAAGGTTTATAAAGGGTATAAACCAATTACATTTATAGTATTGATTTCTATCCTAAAGTGGATGAGTATAAAAAGAATAAAATTTAATAAATATAATATAAACTAATATGTTTTCTATGAAAACACAAACATTACAACATAAAGAAGAAGGATAAGGATTCAATGAAGGGATCCTTGCTTCAAGAGATATCACTCTTGAAATGCTTAGAGTAATGAAGTAAAAACACTTCCCCTATACCCTAAATCTCTTAATTCATAGACAGACCCCTCAAAAGGATAAAAATACCCATTTACTTAGTGGAGGGGAGGCTAGGGTTCCCTGACTTTACAACTGTGAATGAGAAATTCGGCAAATATTTTAATCCAACTTTCACTAGCTTTTTGACCAAAAAAAATCTTGAACTATATATCCTTACATAAGGATAATTTTTAAGGAATTGGGGTTCTATATCTAATTTCCAAATTTTATCCCAATCCAAGATTGTATTAAGAATTTATGTTCTAAATGGTGAAGTGTTGTCCAATTTGGTGAGCCCAATAAATATTTTACTTCATAGACCATTTACTCTAATCAAATGCGTAATCTAACTCAAATATACTCAATGAAAGTTGTATCCTATTAAGTTAGAAAAACGGTTATTTTTTTTATGTTCAAATAAGATAAAGAAAAATATTTATGGCCAAAATACAATGGTTCACTTTAATGGTTTAAAACTATAATTTTCATAAAATTTCCAAATGAATTATCTAATTAAAAATATTTCATAAATAAACATATTTAACATAATTTGAGGAAATTATGTCATTTATTATTAATGAAATATTCAATAAAATTTCATTTTATCACATACTCATCTCATTGTGGAATTAAACTTCTTCAAATGGATGTTAAAAGTTCATTTTTGAATGGATATATTTCTAAAAATATTTATGTAAATCAACCTTATGATTTTGATAATGAATCTAAATCTAACCACGTTTTAAAACTCTTAAAAACTCTTTATGGTCTAAAAAAATCTCCTCGACCTTAATATGAGAGGTTGTATTTACTTATTTTAAACAATGGTTTTGAAAAGGGAAAAGTTGATCCAAAATTATTTATCAAATGATATTCGAAATATATTTTTATTTTCTAAATATATGTTGATGATATTATCTTTAGTTATTTAAGTTATATACATTGTAATGAATTTTAAAATATAATGTATTCATAATTTTACATGAGAATTATGGGTCAACTTAAGTTCTTTTTGGGTTTACAAATAGTTCAATGAAAATATGATAACATTCTTAATCAATCAAAATATGCTATATAATTATTTAAGATGTTTGTTCTTGATAATTGAAAAATGTAAAATATTAAAATGAGTATTTCTTTTAAGATAGATTATGAAAAAGATGAAAAATATATTGATTATAATATATTTATAGATATGATCGGTAGATTACTTTATTTGATAACATCTAGACCATATTTTATTTTTTCATTATGTATATGTTATTGATTAAAATAAAATCCTAAATAAATTCTTTTAAAATTAGTTAATAGAGTAATTAAGTATATAAGGCCCCAACATTAAACCTTACTTAATATTGAATTAAATGAATAATTCACATTGAGGATATTTTCATGGTTTAGAGTTTTAGAGAATTAGATCATAAAACTTGCATTACATTCCACATTTAAACAAAGTGGTTACATAAAAGATAGTATTCATTTTTTCCCATCAACGGAAACATATTTAAAATAAAACATGGATTCTTTCTTGACACTTCCTTGACACTATCATCATATCATGTACCATTCCCTTGACCTGTGAAAAACATTTCAAAAACCTGGGATGAGCATAAAAATCTCAGTAAGGGATATAAAAATATGGAAAGGAAACATGAGTACATGTATACATAGGAATTAATGAAATCATACTTTACTCATAAAACATAAGCACTTTAACATACCTCATCAAATCATGAATAAATCATTGAAATCATAAGACATAAAGGTAACTTGAGGCATTCATAACATCCTTACATAGGGAGTAACCCTCTTGGTTAAGTTTGGAATACCCATCACAGTATATTCCCTAAATCTCTTCGGAGAAACCTCAATGTTTAACTCCTTCGCGTTACCCAATGCATTGGAGAGCTATATCGGGCTCACCCGCCCTTAGTTTATCACGGAACCACCCGTCTTCATAACAATGCCCAAGAACCATAACAAAATCATAACACATAACTTAACCATAAAGGAAATATAACATTCCCACATTGAAATAACAATATAACATTTTAAGATATTGAAATAATGAATCCATTCTAAAAACCATTTTCAAAACCATTTAAAACATTTAATAAAAAGATTTTTAAATCAAAGTGTCCCATACCACATTGAAGCTTTTAACATTTTAAACCATTAATATCCATATAAATAAATCCTTAAAACCATTTTGAAAACATGGATATTAATGAGAAATATTTATAAGATTAAATCATTAAAACATTTAAAACGATATTTTAGTTAAAGGGTTTTTAACAAAATGAGAGACACTTGAATACAATAATTGAGGAATAACATTTAATCAAAACTTTATAATATCATTAGAATAAAGGGATTCATGATATAATATTCCAAAGGACAGTATATACACCACATAAGAGAGAATTGGTGCATAACAACAATGAAGTCTCAATGGAAATGTAAATTGAGATGAAATCCATTATAAAGATGGTATCCTTAAATTAAGGATAAATCAATCTCATAATTATGTGTGACAAACGAATACACCAAATATAAGTGGATATTAAGTGAAAAAAAAATCAAATTACATTCACACATATTCATAGAACGACATATTCAAGGAGTACAAGTTTATCCCAAAGAATCAAAATTGGGTTAAGAAGTTCCCTTGCAAAAATTCGACAGCCTAACGACATCACTTAAAAATTCAGAAAAAGAGTTGATGAGAGATAAAAAGGGTATATCATCACTTGGACATAAAATTTACATCAATAAGGATATATAAGAACATATCCCAACATAATATTATGTGAATTAAAAGACATAACAAAAGAAGTATTTTAAAAGAGGAGGGTGAAAGGTTCCCTTACCGACTTGGGTAACTTTCGAAACATACACCCCATTGAATAAGGGTCATACAATGAATATGTAAATACCCATAAATGAAATTATATTACACAAAGAGTATAATAATGGGAAGTACATACACCACTCAAAGGAAATGGTGGAAAATGTATCATAAATCTCACGGGACTAAAAGTGAGATGAAAAATCTCTTACGAAAACTCGGCAGCCTAACGGCACCACTTAAAACTTCCAAAAATGGATTGATGAGATCAAATAGGGTCTCTCATCATATTAAAATAAAATTTGCAGCAAGAGTAATATAAAATAACATTCCCCATCATAAAAAATAGGATATTAAAAGAAGTGACATAAAGGAGTGTACTTAAAAAGAAAGAGAGAGGTTAGATCTCTTACGAAAATTCGGCAGCCTAACGGCGCCACTCAAAACTTCAGAAATGGATTGAAGAGAGAAAATAGGGTCTATCATCATATGAACATAAACAGTACAGTAGGATTAATATAAAATAACATCCCAATCATAATAAAGATGAGCTTAAAAGGAATAACATAAAAGAGTGTACTTAAAAAGAAAGAGAGGAGTAGGATCCCTTACCTCGGGTCTGACTTGACTCGATCGTTCTTTAACGTCCTTAATAATAAACTTGAGTTAATTTCTACTTTCTTAAGAACCTTTTTAAATTTAATTATTCCTTTCATATCACTTATTTCCATGTTATAGAAATTATGTAATCATTTAAGTTAATAATGTTTGTTTTGTCGATATTTGGTTCTTAAGTCGAAAGTGGACTTCTTACAATTACAAGTTGCTCGTGTGGTCAAAGGTTCATTATATACAGAATGATATTCATGATTTGGGTATCATATATATCATATATATCCAGAATATACATGTATTTATAATATTACATAATCATTTAGAGGTAAGAAATGAAATGCACCGTTCATGGAGACGGTATGTCGTACGTACGCATGAACGCTACTTTCATTTCTATGTCATATTAATGGAGTTAAAACCAAATGAGAGGTATGCAAATTTTAATTCCAGAATTATATTCATAATTTATATGTAACATACATCATATATAATAACTTTAAATCCATCCTTTATACATCCCACATATGGCATTAACGAATCAAATCACTTTGGGGGGGCGGTAGTCCGCACTTCCTAAAATGAAATTTTCATGTCTACCCACAATGGAAACCATAAAGGTATGACACAAAAGAAAAATACAGAATATTAAGTAAAACATAAAAATATTATATATCATATATAAATATAGTGACATCTTAATGTCCACCTTTGAAGGTGTTATATGAGTATTGAACAATCATCGTTTCGTGAGGCAGAAATTCGCCATCCACAGAAACAGTATGTTCTTTAACCATTAGATGTAGGTGTGTGTAAGTGTAGCTTGAATGTTTCTTATAACAACTTAATAGTATATTTAAGATACTTGATTTGTTACAAAATAAATGAATAAAAAGAGTTTAGAGGGTTGGAGGAGCAAAATAAAACATAAGAACACAAGAGAGGACACTACCTTTAAATCGGGTAACTCTCTTTGATTTGAGGTCAAAGGATTCCTTGGAAAGGATTCTGCCCAAAGTGAGGATTCAATTATTAAGAGAGGGATGTGGAGAGATGAAATGGGCAGGGTTTGGCCGAGCCAAAGGATTGAGAGGTGTGTGTAAGGTGGTAGAGACGGGGGCCTTTTATAAGAGGAGAGGAGGGGCACTCTTGGAAAGTTATAAATGTTTACTTTATTATAAAATGATTTTCGGATTTTAAAGGTCCCACATTGATATAATTCGAGGATAAGGTGATAAGGGTTCGAAATATACTCATCCAATAGGTCTTTGACAAGTGTAAGTCTTATATTTTACATTATCTTTTCACTTTATTTAAATCGTTCATTAATAATGTAATCTCTGCATCATCATGATGTCATAAATAATTTAATTTATTTAATGTCTAAAAATTATAAAAAAATACTATGATGTAGTAAATCTTTCTATCTTTCCAATTACTATTTATAATAAAAAATATTACTTTTATAACCCCATGTAAAAATTGTTTTAGTAAAATAACTCATGTTTGTGACATTTTTATTTTAACTTTAAATATAAAGTTAATTATGTCATTTTCCTACCAAAGTGGCTCCATGGGGTCCCCAAGTTGACCCATGAATTTTCTTGGTCGGCCATGACACATAAAATAAGGTTAGGACATGTGTCTAGGTCATTTCATATTATTAAAACATTATTTTTACCTTAAACTACATTAATTACCTCTAATCGCGATTAAAAACTTAAAAGTTACTATTCAACAAAAAATTATTTTAATTCCATTGAACCAAATTTTACTTCTTAATTACAACCATGTATGTCATATTTTCTAAATTCAAAACACAGAGGTGGTAAAATTTCATTTAAACGGAAAATCAGTTTTTATAAGTACCACTTAGTGGTTTCACTATTCATCAAAAATTGAAGTTTTTCAGAAAAATACCAAAACTTCACCCTAAGCTATATTTGATATTCTGAACTCAAAAATGATGTCTATTTTAAAAAATTCAAAACATATATGTTGCATTAATTAATTTAATAATTAATTTCCGCTGTCAAAACAAATAACGTGTTTTTAAGAAACAATATCTATTAAAAGATTGACACTAGTTTAAGTCCAATTTCAAAGTGAAATTAATTTCAATGACCACTATTGGATTAAATGGTAAAAATATATTATAATTTTACTTTAAAAATAATTTAAAAGATAATCTAATCATATAAATAAATTATATTAAAAAGTGGTTTTGAATTAAAATACAACATTTTTCACTATTCATTAAAAAATGAACTTTATCGGAAAGATACCAAAAATTTACACAAAGTAAATTTTGATGTCTCGATTCTAAAGAAGAATTTTATTTTGTCAAATATAACACATAAAATTTTCAAAAAGTGGATTTAAAAGAGGTTCTCCATCAAAAGGCGGTTAATCGACCTTCTAAAGAATATTATAATATTTACGCTTAAAATTGAATTCATTCACATTTTTAATCCTCTAACATTTATTGTAAAAAGAAAAAATATTTTACAAACATATATAATCATTTTGTAGTTAGTTCTGTTCATTCCCTCCATTAAACGGCTAGGTGTTAACTACCATTTAAAATAATATTATTTTATTATTATAGTGCAACGTAAGATTCCCAAGAAACTCGTTGTTGCGTATTGGGTACGCCATCGAGCATAGCGTCCCCTTTAAAGTTATATTAATATTTTATTCACAAATATGGATAAATATGAAAATGTCATATTCTTTATTTACCTGGGGTGTTACAAAGTATGTTAAAAGTAATGTGAATCTTGGATTCTTTTATCTATACATACCTCTTTTGAACTAACTAGTTTTTCATATTCTGATTTTGGTGTATGTAAAATCGATAGGAAAATATCATTAGGTATGATTCAATTTATTGGTAAATGTTTATTTTATTAGAGTTCCAAGAAACAAAAATTAGTGGATTTATCAAATACTAAAAGTGATTATGTTTCTGGTGATTCTTTTTGTTTAAATTATTTATGGATTTAAAAAACTATTTCTGATTTTGATTTTATTTATGAGAAGATTCCTGTAATGTCCCCCGATATTGCACCCTCTAATATGGACAAATTGGGTTTGTTACTAGACCTCATGCGTGCCTCCTCATACACCAAATTCCTCTGACTAGCAGCATGGGTGTGATATGTATAGTGGGGAGACTATTACCCCTAGTATGGAGCTGCATAGTAGTAGAAAAGAAATATAAATAACCATAATCATAGTAATAGACATAACAGAAACCAAACAATACAATTGAGAAATAAAGGAGAGACCAAACTACCAATATTAAGGAAATATGAAATGACAATATGAGACATATCTAAATGTAAAACTGAAAAAATAAGAATAAAAGAAACAACTGATACTAAATAATCCCAAAAGACCCCGTTCCCAAACCCCATGTTAGACCCATCTCCAAAATCAATACCATTTAGCAAGAAACAAAAAAATTAGCAACAAGGTCTCTTACCCTAGTATAAATCTATATCTTTATAATTTCTCAAGTACCAAACAACAACCTGAATAGGGTGTGAGTAAAACCAAGTAGGTCAACATCACCGTGTCTAAATATAACTAGTTAGATAATAAGAGTATGAAATAAAGTGATAAAAATGTGTATTAATTAAAAAATTAATATAACACATCAATAACATGCTTCAACACCATGATAGAATATCTCTGAGCATGTCACACAACCATGCCAACCAATAACCATATATCCATGGAAAAATCAACCATAACCATAAACATTACATAAACACACAAATCTAGGATTATCCTTCTATATAACCATTTCAATATGGGACTGGGTAGATCTTGCTCAATATAAGCATTACAACATGGGATTAGGAATAACCTGCTCAATATAAGCATTACAACATGGGACTTGGAATTGTCTGATTGATATAAGAATTAAAGTATTTGACTGAGCATAGCCCACTCAATATAACCATTACAACATGGGAATGGGAATATTCCACTCAATATAAGAATTATATCAAGGTACTGGTCATAACCATCTCAATATAAGCATTAAATAATGAGACTATAACAAATCATAATAGAAAGGATATCCCAATATCACCTTATAAGTCTCAAAGGTTAATTATGAAAATTACCATTTATCTTTCAATTTCCATTTCATTTATATCTCAAAAGATCAAGATTCATTTCAATAAAAAATATTCCATTACCTAGGGATTCTAGATCAATAAATCACCTGAGGTATCATGTCATTCTAAACACACTTCAAGATATTATCCAATTCTCATTATTCAAGGGTTTTCTTACCCAATGGGTAGCCAAAATTTAGGTCACAATCCATTGGATCCAAAAGTGATCCCAAAAATAATCTAATTCATTATTTAATCAATTTATGTGCATATTATGTTGGTGAAATCACAATATTCCACATACCCAAAAATTATAAAACCATAGGGTTAAGGTTTATACCCCCTACCTTTAGCTAGTTATTAACACAACACTTCCAATGGAAAACTCCAAAAAATTTGATGGTGAAAAATATCAAAAAAAGGATCATAGATCACTAAATCAATATCAAAATCCAAAAAAAAGCACAATCAAAATATTACACTACAAAAAGGAGAAAAAAGGTAGAGAAAGGAAAATTGAAGAAAAACCAATCATTAGGGATCAGATACATGATATGGATGTATGGAATGAATGGAGAGACTCTAAAATCTCATGGAGTTTTCCCCATGTCGAGAGGAGAATGCTACATGAATTGGAATGAAAGAAAATCTTCCGCACTTACCACTTAAAACCACTGGTCACGATAAATACATGAAATTTAATCCATTTACACATTGTGTATTTATTTTTAATGAGATATGACAAAAAACATGTCACCTCATATTAATATTTAACCCTGATTGAATTTTGCACGAAATGAATGGTTTACATGACGTGAAACTACTTCACGCCCTACACTAGTTCACAATATCTTCTTATGTGTTTACACTATGTGTAACACATTCACAATTTTTAAATGTCTAGCGGCTAGTTCTCATACTAGTTTATGCATAATATCCAAAATATCCCAAATCCTTTCTAAACCATGGAAAACCCTCATAAACCATTTAACATGTTTATACCCAAACTCCATTAATTCAAATAAACATTAATCCTTGAATTTTATGCCATTTTACCCAATAAAGACTCTATGTCTCTTAACAAGACTCAACCACCAAGGACCAAAAAAAAAATCAAAGAGGGACATACCTAGAAAAATATGATATCTCACAACCTCCCCACTATATAAAATATTGTCCCTGAACTTCTCCAAGCATCACTGTGTGGTCTCTACAAACAAGTCTGGCCACTTTGTGCACATATCATACTCAATTTCCCAGGTACCCTCATGAATAATCTCTTGATGCCACTGCACTCGAACCAGAGGTATTGTCCTACCCCAAAGATAATTATCACTATAGTCCATAGTCTATATTTGATGCTCCTCAAATGAAGCATTACCACAAATCTTTAATTCCTCGATGTCTACCACATGAGAAGGGTCTAAATAACATCTCTGAAGCTATGAAACATGAAAAATGTCATGCATGGAACTATAGTAATGTGGGAGGGATAATCAGTAAACTATTGGATTGACCCTATCAACTATCTCAAATAGCCTGAAAAACCTGGGCACTATCTTTCCTTGTCTTTTGATACAACATTTCCCCAACCTAGGAGACACCCAAATAAAAACATAATGACCAACCTCAAAATCTAGAGGCCATCTCTAATGGTCAGTGTATGATTTATTCCTACTCTATATGATCACCAACCACCTCCTGATCAATTGAACCTACTACGATGTCTTCTACATGAGACTAGGCCCAATAAGAACTGACTCACCTACCTCCAACCAAAAAAAGGTGAATGAGATGAACTTCCATACAAAGACTTGAAATTTTCCATACGGATTGATTATTGGAAGATATAATTATATGAAAACTCCAAAAATGTTATATGATGCTCCCATGAACCACTTAAATCCAAAATGTAGGATCGTAACATATCCTCTAGAAGATGAATAGTCCACTTAGATCAAATGTTAGTTTGAGGATGATAGGCTATACTAATGAAACCTTTAATCCCAGAGCCTTATGAATACCCTTATAAAACCATGATGTGAAATGAGGATCTCTGTTTGAAAAGATACTCCTTAGAACACCATACAAATGAACTATCTCACATATGTACATACTACCTAGATCATCAATAGTGAAGGTCTCCCTAATAGGTAAGAAGTGGTATGACTTCTTTAGTTGATCCATGATCACCCATAATGTATCATTATTATGTGTTGTCATAGGTAATCTTATCAAAAAGTCCATAACAACATCATCCCATTTTCACTAAAGGATGGTAAGAGCATATAAAAACCCAGTTGGCCTCTAATTCTCAGCTTTCACCTGCTGATAGGTGAAATATATTGCCATGAAGAACAATACCTCCTTATTCATTCCTGACCACCGGTATTTTCTACATATATCATGATACATATTTTTCAAACCAGGATGTACCTCCCATCTAGAATCATGAAATTATATCATCATCTCCTCATGCAAGCCCATAGGAACCCATACACAACCATGTAAAAGAAGAGAATTACTGATACCAATAGACCATCATGATGGTGTCTCCCCACCATATATGCTATCTCTAAAAAATAATCCATTCATATTAGATAACTTATCTATCTTGATTTGGTCCAAATGTATAGGTGTAATATACATCGAAGTCAGAGCTACTCATCCCTGAGACTCCTAAACATCACAATGCATGTATAAAAAGAGCATCATCATTCGTCACTCATCACATGAATCCAAAAATTCATTTTTCTATGTATTTTGTATCAAATAATCATAAAAAACATTTCCATTTCCTGATGTATAACCCAACTTGAATTTGAAAGACTGTAGATATTCGACCCACCTCCTCTGCCAAAGGTTCAGGTCCCACTGATAAAAGATTTACCTAAGGCTCTTGTGTTCTGTGTACACCAAAAACCTATCACCCAAAACATAATGTATTTAGAATCTCAGGGCATGTACCAACATAGGTAGCTCCAGATTTTGAGAAGGGAAATTCATCTCTTTCAGTCTCAGCAGTCTATATCTATAAGCAACCACTTGATCCTCTTGTAATAAAACTGATTCACATCCAGATTCAGATGCATCAGAGTACATGATATAAGATTTACCCAACAAAGGTTCTGAGGTCAAACAACCCTTAAACTCTTAAAAATAACTCTTTCAAGCATCTGAAAAAACAAACTTCACTCCATTCTTGGTTATCCCTGACACCGATGATACCAGATAGGTGAAGTCCTAGATAAAGCAGCAATAATAACCTACTAAAACAAGAAAACTCAAAATCTTAGATAAATTATTGGGTATCTTTAAAGATACCATGGATATGAATTTCTTTGGGTCCACTAACACTCCTACCTCTGAGATGACATGACCCAATAAGTAAACTTTATCAATCTAGAAATAGCATTTGGTTAGCTTGGTGTAAATATGATGCTCTCTTAATGTAACCAAGATGAGATCAAGGTGTTTGGAATGATTGTCTACTGACTGGGAGTACACTAATACATTTTCAACAAAAACCATCATAAACCAATCCATAAAAGGATAAAAAAATCTGATTTATTAAATCCATGAATACTATCGGTGCATTAGTTAAACCAAACATCATCACCATGAACTCATACAATCTATACCTACTCCTAAAATTAGTCTGAGGAATGTATGATGGTTTCACCCTCAATTGGTGGTATCCAAATCTCAAATAGATATTGGAGAAGATCTTATAACCTCTTAACTATTTGAAGATATCATCAATGTGTTAAAGAAAATACTGGGTTTTGACCATCATCTAGTTCAATCTCTGATAATCCACACATAAGCACAGGGTACCATCCGCCTTTTTGGAAAAAAGAACCGGAGAACCCATGGAGACATACTTGGTTGTATGAAACCTTTATCTTCCAAATATTCCAACTAGAATTTCAACTCTATAAGATCTATTGGTTCCATTATATAAGATGGGATAGAAACTGGATCTACTCTTGGAACCAACTTGATCTTAAACATGATCTACCACTTGGGTGGTAAGCCATAGAAATCATTAAGAAAGGCATCCTAAAAATGGTCTACCACTAGAGGAAAAGAATCCTACTACATTCCACCATCACCCAAATATAGGATTTCTATCTGGGTTGTGAGACAATAAAATTTGCACTGAATTGGTCCTACATGACTAGCCTAAAGATACAACTCAACCTAATAAGAATATCCATATCCTTCTAGAGATAGAAAGTTAACTCTCCTCTAGTAATAGTGAATATGATCTTGGTATATGACTAACCAATCCATACCAAGAATGAAATTGAAAACTATCATTTTCAGTATAAACGGTTCCCATAAGAAATGGTAACCACCAATATCAAGAGAAACTGACTTTTAACATTTGATATTCTCTAACCATACTCCCAATGGTGTGTCGATGGTCAAATATCCATCTATGATATCCAAAACCAATCCCAAAACATTTTTAAAGAGAGAGGATAAAAAAGGAATGTGATGATCCTGTATCAAACAAAACACAATAAAGGGTAGATAATATAACAATTGTACCTCTGATATTAGATGGTCTTGCATCCACAATAGATAAAGTAGTCTTCATAACGTGAAGTTAACTAGCCCCTCTTCCCTGGGCTCTATCCTGGCTCCCTTAATCTATTACCTCTTCTTGGTACTACCGTTCCTGTAAAAGGGTACTACATCAATTGCCTTGCCTAGAATTTCTAGTGGAGCTCTAGCTACCTATCTACTAAGGATTAGTTGAGTCCTTCCTAGACTCTGGTACCTATCCTGATCCCCTCCCACTACTTTTCTACTATATGAACCAAAAAACCTATATAGGTTTCCCATCATGCCACATGCATGAAACTCTAAAGCGAGATACATACATTGAGGCCACTTGTGGCCCAACTTTCCACACTAAAATCACTATAATAGAACATGATCCTGAGATGGATACCCACTACCCTAACTACTTTGTTTGATATTTAATTTGAGAAAATTGTCATAACAATGCTTCTTGCCTCTTGAAGAACAGATCCTAGTTTTCCTTGATGAAATAGTCTAGCTACTGCTTAGGGTATCCCTCATATTCTATTCCATGATAAGTTCTTGATTCATCACATCTGAAAAGATGCTAAGATAAATAACTTTCACCTATGACATGATATCATAAATAATTCCATCATGAAAACATATCACCCTTTATATCTAATCAGTAGCTAAAAATGGAACAAAGAAATGAAGTTCAGTGAAACATTCAGCATAGTCCATCACTGATATGACCTTCTGTTTTAAATGCATGAATTTGCGAGCCTTCTCATCCCTCAACGTATCTAGATAGAAATGGATCAATAAATTCATCTCAAATTCCTTCCAAGATAACTCCTCCTACTACCATTCCTGCTCTGGAATGTCCAAAAAATTCCTAGAAGGTCTATAAAGAATATATACAATAAGATTCAACCTTTTATCAGTGGGTGTCTCAAGGTGATTAAATACCATCTAGAATGAATCAATTGAGAACTCATAATCCTAGGGGCCTCCCTCCCTAGTGAACATAGGTAGATACTATAATTTTAAATATCTCGTTAGCTCATACATTATGGTAGGGTGTGAAAAATCACCCTTTCTATGGATCACATGTCCTCAAGAAGCATTCATGAAGTTGAACATCCATATCATCCTCAGGAGCTATAGGAAGCTCCAGTTCAACTACATTAATAGAATGCTAATTTCCACTCTCTTGAAGCTCAAATCAATGATGATGATGAGGAATTTTATCTACAAGAAAAACAAACTCCTTAGAACACTGGATATAATAATAAGGTCAACCTCAATTGGTGACAAAAACTAACAACCACTGCTCTGAGTCTCTCTAAACATGGATTACAAGTATTTTATCGTGGACTAAAAGTTCATTTGATTCTATTTATCTAATATAACAGGCACCTCATATCACAATCCAATAGGAAAATATATATACCACATGCAATAAATATGTCACTATCTTGAAAAATGCATTTCAATATATCCCTATGTTCCTATCATGATGCAAGAATACTCATCCCACACCATAATAGGCCACACGTGAAAATCTCAAGAACCAATAACATCATAAAATAATAACACCACACAACATGCGAATCAACCAAGGTGAAATAACATAAAATGTAACAATAAAACATCATGAACAACAATCCCATACCTATAGACTTAGATTTCCCCCCGTACATGGATTATCCACTCCAATACACAATCTCATTACCATGTCCCAAAACATCCTAATCTCCTTTCCACCTTTCCAAAATATTAAAGCAATATAAAAAAATAAACTCCTTTGACACCACTTTGTAACATCCTCTGATCCGGAACCCCTTCATGTGGACAAATCGAGCTAGTTATTGGACCTCAAGCGTGACTCCTCATACGCCAGAGGCTGCTGACTAACAGTGAGGGCATGCTATGTATAGCGAGGAGACTATATCCCCAAGTATAGAATTACATAGAAGTGGAAAATAAATATAAATAACCATAATAAGAGTAATAGATATAGTAGAAACCAAATAATACAACTGGGAAATCAAGGAGAGATCGAACTAAAAATAGTAAGGAAATATGAAATGATGGGATGATATGTATCTAAATTTCAAACTGAAAAAAATAAGAATAAAAGAAATAGTTGACACTAAATAATCCCAAAATACCCTGGTATCAAACCCCAAGCCATCCCTATATCCAAACTCTAGCCCATACAAAAAGCAATAAAATAATAGGAAACAAGGTCTCTTACCCTTATCCAAACCTACAACTATATAGTATGATTGGGTACCAAATGACAACCCAAATAGGGTGTGAGTAAAACTTAGTAGGTTGACTCCACCATTCCTAAATATAACCAATCTGATAATAAGTTTATGAAATAAAGTGATAAATAGGTGAATTAAATAAACATTTAATATAATACATTAACAAACCACTTCGGCACCATTCCAGAATATCTTTAAGAATGTAGCACAACCATTCCAACTAACAACCATACATCCATGAAAAAATCAACCATAACCATAAACATAGAATAAACACACAAATATGGACCAAGATCACTATATAATAATTTTAGGATAGGACTGGGTAGAGCCCACTTAATATATGTATTACAACATGGGACTATGCTGATCCTACTCAATATAATCATTACAACATGGGATTGGGCATAGCCCACTCAATATAAGCATTATAACATGAGAATAGGAATAACCCGATCAATATAAGCATTAAAGCATTAGGCTGAGCATAACCCACTCAATATAAGCATTACAACATGGGGATGGGCATAAACTGCTCAATATAAGCATTGCATCATGGGACCGGGCATAGGACACTCAATATAAACATTATAGTATGAGACTACAATAAAACATAACAGCTAGGATATCACAATATCACCACATAAGTCACAATGGTTAATTATGAAAATTACCATTTTTATTTTAATTTCCATTTCATTTACATATAAAATTATCAAGATTCATATCAATAAGAAATAATCCATTACCTAGGGATTCTATATCAAGAAATCACCTAAGGTCTTATGTCATGATAAAAAAACTTCAATCCATTAGCCAATTCTCATTATTCAAGGGTTTTATCACCCAACAAGTATCTAAATGATAGGTCACAATCAATTTGATCCAAAAATGATCCAAAAAATAATCCAATTCATCATTTAATCAATTGATACACACATAATGTTGGTGAAATCATAATATTGCACATACTTGACAATTATCAAACCATATGGTTAAGGTTTAGACCCCATACCTTTATCCAGTGATTAATGCAACACTTATAATAGAAAAATAAAACAAGGAAAATTTCACAAAAGATCATAAGAAGGATCTTAGATCACTAGATCGAGATCAATATAAAAAACAAACCACAGTCAAAATATTACACTACAAAAACAGGGTAACAAAGGGTGAGAGGGGAAAACCAAATAAAAACCACTCACCAAGGATCAAATGTGTGATCTAGACATCCAACATGAATGGAGAGACTCAAAAATTAGACGGAGTTCACCCCAGGTATATAGGATAAGGTTTCATGTATTATAATGAAATAAAATCATCCTCAATTTCCACTGAAAGCCACTGCTCATGATAAATAAATGAGTAATCCATTTACACATCATGTATTCTTTTTAAGGAAATAAATAAAAAATCCATCTCCTAAGATTAATATTTATCCCTAATTTACTTTTACATGACATGAATGATTTATAAAATGTTTAACCACTTAAAACCATCCACTGGTTCATGACATCTTCCTATGAATTTACACACCATGTAACACATTTATAACTTATAAATGTCTAGTGGGAAATTCTCAGACTGGTTTATGTATAAGATCTCAAATAGCTATGAGCCTTTCTAAACAATGGAAAAATCTCGTAAAACATTTAACAAATTTATACACATACTCCATTAATTAAAATAAATATACATCTGTGAACTTTTGGTCATTTTTCCCAATAAAGGCTCTCCATCTCTGAAGAAGACTCAACCACCAAGGCTTAATGAAAAACTCAAAGAGGTACGTACCTAGAATAACACAAGATATTAAAATACTGATTTATTATGATGATATTTATGTAATTTCTATCTCTAAAAATATTTTATAACATTTTAAGACTAAAAAAATGATGTATGATATCACTTTCTTAGAGATCATGTTCAAAAGGGAAATATTATTTTAGAATCTTTTTCTTCAAACAATCAGTATGCTAATATTTTTAATAAACCCTTGGATTTAGTTAATTTTGATAAAAGTAAATTTAAACCCATAATGAGGTAAATTTAATCATAAAACATATGTTTAGGGAGAGTTTGACTTGGATTTTGAGCCAAACCTTTAATTATTTTTCTTTTGGTCAGTGTGCATATTGCACCTATTTTGTTTTATTGGATCACTAATATGTGCTTTAGTAGTTGGTTACTATTTAATTAATTAAAAATGTTAAAACATTCTTTTAAAATATTGAAATGTTTTCATGGATCTTTAAGGCTTATAACATATATTTCCAAAATAATTTACACTATTATAACAAAATAAAATTTTATGTCGACACATACTATTTGAAAATGTATAAATTTAGGGGGAGACTAGTTGTGTGTTTAATGTATCTTTTAGGGTTAGTTTATTTCCCAATAATTATTAAGGGGGAACTTTTTTTTATGTGAACATTATATGGGTCAATTTATTTCCCAGTAATCATTCAAGGGGATCTTTTCATATTCAATTTTAATTAAGGGGTGTACCTTTAGTCTTAAAAAATTAGTATATTTAAGGAAACATCTGTTAAATCTTTTTGATTAAATTCAAAAAGGGGGAGAAATATTTAAATTGAAATTTATTTTTCAATTATAAAAAAGAGAGAGAATATTGAATTAGATCCTTGATCCAATTTATTTATTAATATTTTTAGCAATTACAATAATTATAATTTCTCATAAACTATAAAATTTGTTTGTTTTGGGTCTCTATATATTTTAGTTAAATCTTCAAGTGACTATATGAGTGAGAAGTAACCATGAGAAGTGAACTTGGGAAGTTACCTTGGGAAGTGACTTTGAGGAAGTGACCTTGTGAAGTGATGTTGAGGAAGAGACCTTGTGAAGTGATGTTGATGAAGTGACCTTGTCAAGTTACCTTGAGTGAAGTGATCATGAGTAAAAATTTGAGAAAGTTTGGTAATGACTACATGAACAAAATTTTAGTGACTACATGAACAAAAATAAGGTGACCATATGGAAAAAAATGAAGTGACCAAAATTTGAAAAATGATGTAACCAAAATTTGAAATTTTGAAAAGTGTTGAACCTACCTTTTGACCTACCTATGGTCACTTAATTACTTTGTCATTTTTTAGTTCAAAACATGTTTTGTTTTATTTATACTTCTATATTTTGAATTAATACATGTTTTATTCACATGTTTATTTCTATCTAATTATTACTTAAATATATATTAATTATTTAAATACTAAGGAATTTTATTTAGAATAATTATATGAAGTATTAAATTCTTATCACGTGGAAGTATCACATTAGTTTCTTGAAAAATAAAATGTTTTTTAAATTTTATTTGGTTGGAATTTGAATAGTTTATCTCACATACTTTATAGAAGTTTTCCAAGGGACTTTAATGTTATTTATTATTTATTTTTGGCACTGTATTAATTATTCTAATGTGTTTTCACTATAAAAAATGATTTTAATTTTAAAAATTACCAAATTAACCCATTTGGGTATGTTCTACATGTACATTCAATGAAGAAATCAAATGTTGCATTGGGAAAGATGAACCATAGTGGGATTAATGTTTTTGATACTATGAATAAAAGAACTCTATATAAGAAGTTAGATAGATCCAAATCAATATATGAGTGTAGAGGATATTCTTATACTATACATGTAAGACATACTTTGGTGATCAACTATTTCTCTCAGGTGAACTGCAAGTGTTTGATCCATTGGTGTTGAAGAGATCTTTTCTGCCTCGACACATAGAACTTAAAGTTTTCATATGTTTCTATGTTTTTAAATATTTACATTTTTTTAGTATACTTAATCTTACCAAATTATATTACCTATTATAAGGTAAGATAGTGGGCTGTGAATCCCAAACAAAAGTCAGGCTTTAGGTTCTGCCTCTATGTGAGAAAAAGATATGGTAATTCAAAAGGAAAGATATTTACTTGTGACTTATACTAGTTATAATGTAGGTTTGGTTTCTACAACTAATTTAAAAGGTATTTTCTAGGCTGTTCCCCCAGGTGTGAAAAAATCATGGTGATTGGGTTAAACCACCAAGTGTACAAAAGGCTATCGTTTTGGATTGCACCTCTAGGGTTTAAAAAGGAAACTATAAAAGGGTTTTGATCTCCCTTCAAAATTCAGAGAGTCCATTATAGTGGGTTCCATCTCTCTCTATACATGAGAGGGGTGAAGAGTGTAATGAGATCATTTAGATCCAAACTACTATAAAAATGACCATGTTCATTTACTTTTCTACTGCATTAACTTAACTTTTCTAAGTAGTTTTTTTTAAAGTCAATTCACCCCTCTCTTGACCATTTGTCCATTCTCATTAGGGAACTAAAAAAGAGAAAATTTTAAAATCAATATGGGAAAACTAAAAAAAAGATGATAATATTACTAAAGTATTTCTAGAATTATGGTTAATTGATTTGTAAAAAGAAAGAGAATTTAAATCCCAAGGAAAGACATGATCCAAAGGTAAAAATAAAACTCCTCTTGAGGAAGAAATCTAATTTTATGAGAGGTTGTAAAAAGGGAATAAATCAAGATACCATGAGGAGCTACATGGAACATTTAGGATGGATCTACATAATTCAAATGACCATGTAACATTTATTCCATAATAATAACAAATCATGAAGAACATGAAAGATACACCAAGTGATGCATGTTCCATGATGAATAATGATAAAAATAAAATTCTATATAAGGAGAAATAAAAAAACCCATTATTCACAAAGAAAATTTTTATTTAAAAAATGATTGTGCAAGCATTAAGAGTCTTTTTGGATATGGAGTTAAATTGAAAATAAAAAATTGGTTAATAATAAAAGTTTAATCTAACTCATCACATTGATGAACAAAGAGGTTACACCCTATTAAATTATTATTTATGTTGTATTTATTCTCTAACCGTACATAGAATTGAAGGTGATATTAGTTATCAAATTTAGAACTAATGAAATAAAGTAAGCTCTAATAAATATTCCATATTTTAAGAAGACACAAAATTAGCATTACTTTTATAATGGTAATATAAAGAACATATAGAGAAAAGAAAAACTGTGATGAAGGAGAAGATTCTTTCAAAACTGGACAAGACAAATGATAAAATTACCCATATTAGTGAGAATGCAATACATGATTTCCTAAAGATAATTTAGAGAATTTAATCTTCCTTGATAAAGAAACTATGAATGATACTATATTAGTGTTATCTAAAAAACTCGAATCATAAATCTTACTTGATTATGAGACCAATATTGATAATTTGTATATGAATTTCATCCCTTAAGGGGTAATTTCTTGAGAATATATTAAGATCATTCAATTCATAAAAATATATATTTTCTAGAAGAGAATATAAAAACAATCATTGAAAATGTATGAATTTATATTCTATCATTCCTTTTTAATCAAATAATTGGTTCTAAAATTAAGGGGAAGAAATTATTTAAATCAATGATTTTTTTGATAAAACATAAGGTGATCCAGGGATGTTTGAAATCAAAACCTACTTGTTGTACTCGATTTTTTAATATGTTTGTTAAGTGTAGGAAATTCAAGTTAAAAATATTATAGGATATTTAAAACAATTTATTTTAATAATTAGTGTCATATTGAATATATAAAAACAAACTTAGAAGAATATAAGTGACAAAAATAATGGTTGGAATCATATTCTATTTATTATGGTTAGTATTGATATCAAAATTAAACCCTCTTGTCTTTTACACTTAGCATGGATCAAGTAGACTTAGAGTGAAATGATTGATGAAAATTTTATTAAGGTATAAGTTATACCACCCTCTATCATATTATTTGTAATTATTTTCAATAATGGATATAGATAATAAAATGTAATTAGGTAATGATGAGAAAAAGGGAGAGATGAAATGATTTCATATATAATATGCCATTTTCTATCATGGGTATTGACCAAAAAATACAATGGGAGGGATTTATGAACTTAATTTATGTTCAATTTGTATTTTCTATGAATGAAGAATGAAATATACATGATATCAATATGTAATAGAGGATAACATCTTGGAAGTAAAGTTTTGAACCCATGTATATTGAGAAGTAACATGGAAGTGTCACTTCCATCATTGGTTGTATGTAAAATAAGATAGTAATAATGATTACAGAAGTTGGTTTTTATCATATTTATATAAAAATGGAAGAAGTTATTGGATTTATACCATTATATATGGAAAATAAATTCTAATAATAATGAATATTATAATCTCGGTGCTTCATACCTAGATTCGATTTAAGAAAAAATGATGATAATAATGGTGCCTCCATTGTATTTTTAACGTTCCAATCACTTGATGGAAAAGGAAGGATATTCTATTACCCTAAGAGATATTTATAGACATATATTAGGTAGTATATTTTAAATTTGTGATGATTGATGAGATAATCTTAAAATAAATTAAATGAAAGTATTTATGGATATAAGAACACTATCTACAACTTCTGTGGGAAGTGTTGAAGTGATTGAGAAGACTTAGAAGTTTACCAAAGAAGCATTAAGTGATTTTGAGTGAAATATGTAATTTTATAGATTTACTTAATTAATTTCTCTATGTATTTAGATCCATGCAACCAAATTTATGACGTATCCTAATGATCCATGTAGCCGATTTATGCAATGTATGAGAATTCTTTTCAACACATATGATTTTCCCATAGATCTAAATTTACATTGTCATTTGTGCTGATATAAGAGAATGATATAATATAATCAAATATTATTGTATATGAGAATTTGGATTTACATAGTTGAATACTATTTCATAACCAAATGCCTCACATATGTGAATGGAGAGTCACATAGACAATTTTCTTTGTAGGTGAATTTAATAGGAGAACCATGTATCCAAATTCTGATACATGAAGACCCACATAAGATAATTTAGTAATGTATCCAACTAAAAATTCATGTAAGGGAATTTAACATATGCACTGGGTGAATTTCTATAGGTTTCTAGATTTCATATTCAAAATAAATAAAAGAGGAAACAAATTAGACGATGCTTGTGTGTTGTTATTCATTGATCAAACACCATGATCAAATATAAGATCATGATCTGAGCCAAGATAAATAGGGATGAATCATGTGAATATGAAGAATATGAGCTTGAGTGTTGTATACCACTATATAAAGATTCCACACCACCATGCTTATGTGGAAATATCAAGTGAACTAAAAGAAACATATTTCAATTAAATAATTAGGTTGTGGCAATTTGAATTTTGTAAGAATGAAACAATTTAGTTTTGTGGAAAAAATTTCAAGAAGAATTTGAATAATACTTTGACTCAAGGATCATGAAAATTAAAGGCCACAATTCAAGGGAGTTTGAATATAAGAAACATCTAATTATGCCGCAACTATTCTCTCTCTCTCTCTATATATGCACTGGTCAAAGAAAAATATAGTGAAAAAAGAGGAGTTTTTGACTATGTGTTCCTATTAATATTCTAAAGGTTGAAAGTAGAAGAAAGATATGATCTGAAACTATCTGCATGATGTAAATTATATGAGTTGAATAAGAAAAAGGGGATCTAGTTCAGTATTAATCTATACAAACTAAATAAGAAGAATAGGAATATTTATAGAGCCAGTCCAAAACCTTCATTTTCAATAGAATCCTAAATAATAGAATGTCTGGATGTGCTACTATTGATCATTCTCCAAACTAAGAAATATGAGGAGTCTGACCTATTATATCCACATGTGGTATAAGTCTAAAGAATATTTAGTCAGCCCACTTGAATAATTCAATTGAGGAAAGAGATCATCTACATTTTCTAGGAGGGATATGAAGTTTAATTGTTGATCAACTTTACAAGGAGTAGGTTGACATCTTGTAATATGTGAGATAATAGCTTGGTTAATAACAGAGTTTGGATAACATGTAGTTTCTTTCTTTTTACCTGGTTGGTGCTAGGGTAACAATTACATGGTAATAACCTTTCACATTCTTTCTTTGATAATTATAAGAAACCTATGGATATGGGATAATAACCATGTGTCACTGGGGACACAATCATCCAAAATAATGTTAACCTCACTAACAAACCTTGGTGTTATTCTATGTTGGTTTCCTTTTCTATATCTAACTAAAATATAGAAAGATATAGAGAGACCCATTAAGTGAATAAGTGAATAAGTGATTAATGGATAAATTAAAATTGGATTAAAATTCATTCCACACTGATTCACTCTCCCACTTAGTGTGGTATTATCTGAAAGTGATCATATCAGATACAAGACATGGATACATGAATTGTAATGGAAATATACATATTGTGTATAATTGATCAATGACACAACCATATGCTATGTAAATCTTGTAACATCATGTGGGGATTGATACAAGCCATCATTACATGTAACTATTTGATCTCTATTTGGAACACAACTGGACATGGAGTACATGGAGTATAACTGGTGTATATACAATGTAACCCCACAAGGTTTCACTCTGCATAAATTGATCAAGCCTTGCGGTCATAGTATGTGGTTTTATTATATGCCATGTATTGATTTCCATCCAAGAGACATCACTTCACATTAATTACATGATGTGTATCTAGCTTGTACACACCATGTAACATGTGATAATTCATTCAAGATACACATTAAGTCCCCATACATGTAGTGCAAGTGGTGATTAATGGATTACATGAGATGTAGTGGTTTATACGTTCCATATAACTTGGGTCAACTCATGAAAGTTACACATTGAGATAAACATGTTATATGTGCCAAAAACCTAGAAAAATTAATGAAATCAAAACCAAACTACATCACATGTAGCTAGATTTACACTCCATGTGATAGGGTTTTTATACAACAAGTGTTATTAAATGATTTAGTAATTATTATATATATAATTATATAAATAAAATATGTGTATGGTCATCATACATGACATGTAGTTCATGGTAATCTCTATTCATACATGAAATATATATTAAAATCATGCCGTGTGGTCATAAATTATGTTCAAACTACATGGATTGACCCATAAAACAACATGTCATGTATGTTGAGACATTCCATGTAGGAATACATGCCATATAAGCACACAGTCTATAACAAGAACCATACACAACATTATTCACATGATGTGTTGAGTGAAAATACATGTCGATTAAGTATTAAACCCCATAAATGAGTTTAAATAGACATATAAGGATACAATATGTGTTTCCTCTAGTACACACTGTGTACTTGATAATTTTAAATTAAAATTATAGAGTATGAGAATATCAGTGACTATTTGGTTTGATAAATTAGGATAATTAATGAATTAATTAATAAGATTATTAGTTTATTAATTCAATAAATTTATCTTAATAAATAATGAATTGAAATGAATGTTGGCAAGTATAATATATAGTCATTACATATTGTGAATGATCGTGAGCTTGAATGACCTATGTATGTGTTGGGTTTCTATTTATTTTAATTATTTATTGCATAAGTTTTTGTGATAAATTTATTATTAAATTAAATATGATAATATTTGAATCATCTCTTAATACTTTATTATGTATGGGATTACGAGTCCAATGATTATTTATGTAACCCTAAACCCATGGATCTCCTCACATATGTGTGTGTAAATAATTGTAAACAATGGATCTCTAATATAGAAGAGATGGATCAGGACCCAATTCAAAGTGAAACTAACCAAGGAGATACATATGTTAATGTATGAATACTATAACTTGATCCATGTATTGTATCAAGAAGTTATTTTCTATAGGGTTAAATTTGTTTTATCTTTCACTCGATAAACCAACCAGTAGTTAAAATATCATGATCATGTCACTTATTTATTTTATTTTTCAAGTGCATGGTTATTTATTTATTTATTTGATGCATGTTTATTTGATGATTAAACATGATAACATAAAGTAAATGAATTAAAAAATCATGTAAGATAGAATAAAATTAAGTTATTAAGTGTAAATTATTTTATTAGGCATGGTTAATTAATGATCTAAAAATCATATAATATTAACAAGTATGTAAAAGATAAGATAAATAATTTTTTACATAATGGTAAATAAAATATATTAAGAAAATATTAAGGTAATAATCACTTTCCATTAATTGAGTTAAAATGAAACCATAGATCAAAGTATTGGGATGAACCTCGTCACGATGATTTCATTTATCTGGGAGTTCTACTGAAAGTTTTGGGATGAATTTACCTAACTAGCATCAAGAGTAGTTTCTATCATAATACTTGGTGTAACATGTCAACACACATTGAGGAAATATGAGTTTAGGATTCTTGTATTGGGGAGTCCACTAAACAGATCATGTAACCCTAATTTAATGAAATTATAAATATTTTATACCTAAATACCTTCAATAAATTTGAATAGGCCCTTGTTTAGGTTATTAGAAAGGAAATATGAATCCTTTCCACAAGAATATCAGCATGATAGGATATTATGAATCCAAAGGTGAGTAATTTTGAGACTTGATAAAATAGATGGATATTAACAAAATTAATTTATCACATCACACTTTTGAAACAAGATAAATAACTAAAATATTCTTTTATGTATTATAGAAAATGGAAAAGAAAACCACAAAACATTGCGATCATTCCTAGACAAAGAAAATTTCCTCACTAGTACAAATTTTCAAGAGTGGTATAATTATTTATACACTGTACTAATACAAGAAAAGTTGTATAATGTGTTGGTATCCAATATTTGAAATCATCCACATCAGTGAGTGAGTGAAGGTGAAAATGATACCTATATGAGATACATAGTGGATGTTTAAAATATATGTGGTATCATGATATCGTTTATGTCTAGAGAGTTGAAGATCCAATGTAAACACATGGATACATTCACTATAATAAATCATCTCCTTGGACATTAAAATGAGAAAGAGAGGCTAAAGATAAATGAGATTTTCATTACATGATACAAGTGTAAACTAGAATCTAGGTACCTAGCTAGTGACTTTACCTTTAATATGTTGAAGTATACTGATCATTAAGTGAATTTGGGATTTCATTTGGATAATAAAATTTTAATTAATCTTATATTTTCATCCTTACCACAAATATTCTCTATATTCATCAAGAATTATAGGATTAATAGCATGGAGAATACTCTTAGGAATATTTTGACTATGCTTCTCCATGAAGATACATATTGGTGGAAACATGGTTCCTCACCCCTTATTTTAAACTAACTGAAAGAAAAGGTTAAAAATCCTATGGTTGTTTCAAATTTGATGGAGTACTTATAACATTATTCAATGAAACAAAATATTTCGAGGGAGAATAATAAGAATGAGCCTATCTTCTTCACATATGGAAAGAAAGGTCACTAGAAGAGGAAATTCTATGATTTTAAAAAGAAAGAAAAATATTCTAATTTAGGTATATTAATTATTACATATAATATTTCCATTTTGCATCTTGAATATTAAATAAAATATGCAATTAAAATATTTTTATTCAAAAAGGTGAACTAAGGATGTGTAGAGACAATACAAACATTGGTATAAAATCATATTTTAATATTTTTAAAAAAAATTTAACATCAATTTTAACCAATTTTGATTTGGGAAATGTTAAAAATAATAATTTTGATGTCATTTTTTTAAAAATCAATGTCAAAACTTCAACTAAATTATAATTTAATAAATTTTTTATTGTTAATTGTTCAAAAAAATCAATTTTGAAAAATTATTCCATTTTGGTTATATAAGTTTAACTGTGAGGGAAACAAATTAATCTACCTTTCCATGTCAGTTCTATTATAAAGCCGACACGTAAAAATTAATATAAAACATTCCATGTTGGGTTTTTTATAAAACTAACATGGAAAGTAGATTTTGACATCAAGTTTTACCCAAAAACTGACACCAAAAGTCCTATAAATATGATTCGACGATAGTTTATTAAAAATATATATGGAAAGATATATATTTAAAAAAAATATATTTCATTACATGAACCAAAAATGTCTGAAATCCTGTACAAACAAACAAAAAATACCAATATAAAGCAAAAAATTATTATCTAAATACTCATTTTTTACACTAAATAAAAGAAACAAACCTGATAATTTAAAATTTAACCATACTTAAAAAATAGTTTTCAAACAAAATTTAAATTTGGGTAAGGTCTTAATTCATATATGATTCCACATCATTGAAAATATACAATTTTAATGAATGTTATAAGATTAAGAAATATAATATTTTAATATAAAATTTAAAATAATTAATATAACTAACCTTATCAATTTTAGTCACCACTCCATTTGTGATTATCTCAAACATAAATTTTAAAACATAATAACCACATTCCCTTATTTATTTTTGATGATGAATCATTTGTTAGGAAACATTAACTTGAAAATAAAAACCTATATATATATATAATAGAAAAAATATTATTTAATATAAAATAAATTTACCATTAATTTCATGTATTTAATTTTATTTTTCTCTTGTATTGACAAGTTATCATCATTACAATTTATCCATGACCAGTATTTTCATATACCAACTATCAAAACATGTATAATCAATAAGAATTAAGAATAAATAAGTTATAAAAAATAATAAAACTTAAGTGTTTAATAATTTTCTAAAAGTTTTATGAACTCTATCTAATAAAGATAAAAACCAATATAATGTATATTTATATGGAAAGAATACAAGTAACATCCAAATACCTCTATAGTAAAAAAAGTTCACAATTAATGACATTATAATGAATATTATTTCATAATTATCTTACTATTCTTACCCATCAAGGAATGAAAAAACCAGTAGTCAATCTCTATATTTTATAATGCGTCACATATATATTCAACTCTAGCATCATTATCTTGATATTTCATAAGAGTTTAAAAGTATTCTAGATCCACACAACCATAAACAGTAGTGGTATCATTTTGAATACAAAGAATGTGAAGATACCTAATTAAATAAGTAATAAATTAATTTAATTTAATTCATATTTATTTAAACAAAGAAAAACTGAAACATAAATTTTCATACATGGAAAAAAAATCAACATACGTACGCTGAGCTCATAATAAATAAGAATATACATGATATCCTTTTTGAATATTCTCAATTAATATTCTATTCTACATATATTTTACATATTTGAAAACTTATAAATATTATCCAAGAAATAATAAATCTAGGATAATATTTTTATCCCATAATAAATATCATAAGTATCTAGATTTTTTGGTTCCTAAACATTTTGTCTCTTTTTTAATAATTCTTTTGATTTTAGATACTAAAATATAAATTAAATATAATAAAAAAATTAAAATGAAATTTTCAATCAAAAGTAAATAATATTTAAAAAACAATGCATACCTCATATGTCATATTGAAAAGAAGGATAGCTGGACAGAGTAAAAAATGACCCACACAATCTCAAAATTTGGTAACCTCTTCTATAGGCAATGAAACCAGAGCATTTGGATAAATAATATCATGTACCTATACTCTTACCTAACTAAACTACATAGGCTGGTGATATAGAGAATCTCTTAAAATATATATGACTTCGTATGCTACAATATGTACATGGGAGTCTCCATCATACAAATCATAGTATAAGGTCATGTTTGAATGAGGATGTGGAGGATCTAAGTAGGTATGCTACCTTGGCAGTGATTTTCCAGTCATTTGTTCAAACATAGTCTACACAACTGATTCAATTTGATCTCTTATGGGCTATTTTAGGCCTTTTATCTCACATTTTAAGGAATCTATTTATGCTTCCCTCATTTTCTTAATTTGATGAAAAAATAGTCATAATACTAACACCTTCCATATATCCTCTTATGTAGTTGGGGTGTTTTGGATTTCCTAAAGAAGTAGCTAGAATGTCTATCCTACATTGAGGAATAAAAGTACCCTTCATCACTTGCTTCTAAAGGTCATCCTAAAATAATGAATTAAAATATTATATTAGTTTTATTAATTAAAAAAGTACAAATATTTAAGGAAAATAAAAATTAATTTCTTATAATTCTATCAGCTATTTTTTTGATTTCTCTTTAAGATACTTCTCATTTTTTTTCTTATCACTCTTTTTCAATTTTTCATGTCAAGTGGGGGTATATGGGGGACCAAATTGAACATTTATGAACCACTACTAGATTTAGATCATAATGAATCAAACTTTTATAAAATCATTTAATCCTATAATAAATGGTACCCTCCATGTGATAAAGTATGGGGGTATACATTCTGTAACTGGATCTCTTGGTGAGATATTCTAGAGTCCTGTTGCATAAAAATAAACTAATAAGTAATTAGGTAATATACAAGAAATTTTATAATATATAACAATTATCATACCATAAATGCTTCATCATGTCAGCTGGTGACAAATTTAGTTCATTTATCTAAATCAAAAAACCTATAATTGTGGCATAGGTTTTCATTTTGTAACTTCCCAATTTTTTTTTTCAATTTTTTTTAAATTATGTTTATTAAAATTCCATTAAAGATAGAAATATTTTATTAATATATTTTGTTTCTTGAAAGTGGAATGTCATTTTCAATCAAATACATTAAATATTAGTCATATAAAATATATAATATTTGAAGAATGGGATAAAAATAAATCAATTGAGATATTTTACCATTAAGAACTCCCAAAACTTCTCTTTTTTCATATTTTTAATGGATTTCTAATTAGGATATAAAATGGTAATTCTGTAATGGCTCTGCATGGTGATATAACTTGTAAACTGCATAACATTTAGGCTAGTTGGGTTATTACCATTATCAAAATTAATATGTATCCTATGATATCCATAAGCAAGTGAAATTTTCAATAAACATGTAATCCCACATCTACTAAAGATACGAATCATGTTATATAGAGAAAAAGAAGAAGACTCAACCGTAGGAGGTACACCAACAGTCCTGAAAATATTTTTTTCAAATTAAAAGTATACTTTCATTAAATAATTTTTTTATTGAATATTTAATATTATGAAAAAATAGACATAAAACTCAGTAAATGTTCCTCTCCCTCTATTTCTGTCATTTAAATAGACAAATGTAATGATATTATGTTTACCTATATATTATTATAAAAATAAATATTAAAAAATATTGAATACTAAAATATGTAAGTAAAAAATAGTTTCACACAGGTGTAAGTTTCAAAAACAATTTATCCAAAAAATATATAACTTAAAATATTAAATATTAACATCAACTCTAAAATGATAGAAATGATCAATATTTAAAAATTTAAATATCATAATTACAAAAATTATTCTTATATGCATAAATTTAACGAAAAAAAATTTTATATATCGGTTTTTTCAATAAAAAAATAATTAACCATAACTTTTGAATATAAGATTTATCACAAAAAGCATATAAATAATCAATATTTTTATAATTAAACATCCAAATTAAAAAAACAGAGTTTTTAAACATGTAAATTTATAAAAATAAATAAAATATAAATATTTACTAGAATAATTAGGAAAGTAATTTAATGTTTTCTCATATCCCTTCATCATGATCATTTCATACAACATGAATTGTTTCTACATTATAATCATTATCATCATCTGAAAATTGTGTAATAGAAAGAGAAACCTCACATAAATCCATAAAATAATCATCATCCCCATCACCTAATTGAATTCTTTTCCCTTGAAAAATGATGGAACACTGATCATTATATGGTCCAATAACATTAAATTTTTTCTTTGCATGTGTCGCCATGATAAATGGTTCCTCTTTGCAAGTAAATATTTTCAAATCAATGAGTGTAAATCCATAATCATCATGTTTCAAACCATTATTACTATCTACACAGTTACAATTAAACACATTTACTCAAAATTTAGTATAATCAATTTCTCATATATCCTCAAGAATTCCAAAATATATCATTGATGCAGAAATTGAGTTTTTAACTTTTTCACTAAAAAATGTAGTGCTTTAGTTATGACCATTACCCCACTATTTTGAACAGTACTCTTATCATCTTGATTTTTTTTGTGTAAAATGTGTAACCATTAATATAAAAACTAGAACATGTGATCACAATAAGAGATGACCCCATTCCAATAATTTAAATGTTTCTAATGTAGATAAATCTATATTGAATTTCTCTTTAAAACCTGAAAAAAATATCTTTTTATACTCAATCATCAACTGATTTCATTTATTTTTGGATATCATACCTTTAATTCAACTATATGTGATGATATATATGGTTGAACATCATATGTATTGTTAAAAATGTATAAATGTGCCTAAATCACTTCATCAAATGGAATTAACTTTACCATTAAGCCACAAATCCATCTACCTTCACCATCAACTATCAAATGTCTAGATATAGGGAGACCAATATGATCCACTTCCTATAAATAATCAGTATAGAACTCAATCACCTCTTCCAATGCATGCTTTTGAAAAATATAGGCCTCTGGTTAATGAGGTTTTTTAACACATACCTTTAATTATATATATATATTTTAAAAGGATACATCCAATATAAATAAATATGCCCACATATTCTTATCTCACACACCAAATAAATCACTATATGAACCATTATATAAAAACTGTTGGTCAAAAATAAATTTCTAGTTGAAAAAGTATGAGTGAAAATTCATTCTCCATCACATCTAACAAATTTGGATCAAATAATTCACAATACATGGATTTGAAAAAAATAACATAACATGATGATAGTCTTTATGAAAGGTGTCAAGAATATAACATGCAGCGAAACCGATAGAATTTGTTTCATCAATACATGGTAGTCATGAGATTTCATACCTATTAATTTAAAATCCTTTAATGACACCAAATTCTTCACATTTGAAGAATATCCACCGGGTACTTTAATACCAAACAGAAACTGAAAAAAAAAAGAATCTTCTCACTCTTACTTAATGTGTGACATGATAGAGGTAAATATTTTATACTTCCTTTCATAGTGGGAGCTAAATTTAAATTTATTCCCATGGATATAAATTCTAATCTAAAATTCTACCCAACTTTTTTCTTTCATTTTATGTATAAAAAAGTTCCAATCAAATAATCACATATGTTTTTCTCAACATGCATGATGTTAATGTTATGTTTTATCTCTAAAAATATTCAATAATATAGTTTGAATAAGATAGACTATTTCTTCCATATATTTTTTTATGATTAGAAATTACTTTTCTTCTAAATGTGAAATCAATATTTTTCACCTTGTTGTAATATTCTTCAGCTAAAAATGGTTATAGATAGAGATTATATTCTTTTAAATAGTTAAATTATTTTTTTAATCAATGACAATGATGACCAATTTACAAAAATATTCAATGTCCCATGTACACTATCTTTATTCCATTCTAAAATTGATAATATTAATTCTCTTATTTAAAAATTTAACTTTCTTTATGTCCCTTAATGCTGTATCTAGATAAGTTTCCATATAATGGAAAGTCATTTATAGTGAACATTATCACATCACACAAAAGAAAATAGTCTTTATTAGATGTATAAGAAATTGTAACACCTTTCTCCCCTATAACTTTCAAACCAACAATCAATGGTGAAAGATACACATCAATACAATTTCCATGATGTTTTGGTCTAGAAATCATCAAGCTCACCATAAAATATTTTTTTTAATACATATATGCGAGGAAAAATTGTAAAATACCAAGAAAAAATACCATAAACTATGTTGGATACTGATTCTCTGATACAGATTCATTCTATCAGTTCATATTCTCATTTTTAAATCTCTAGATTTACATCTAAAATCAAGAATTTTTTTATCAAATATCGTTCACAGTGGTGAATCAGCAGGGTGATGTAGGTTTCTATCAAAGATCTACTCATCTATATTCCAACTTAACCATTTTTTATCATTTGAATTTGTGAATAGATGCTTTAAATGATGAATTATTGGAAGGTTCCAAAATAATTTATCATGAGGTTTGATGCTTGTACTTGAGAATGAATTATAGTTTAGTTTTTCATCCATCTTATATCATGATGTCCTACATTTAGGAAATTTTAATAAACATTCATATTCCTTCCTATACAACACACAATCATTGGAAAAAACATGTATATTTTTATACCCTAATCTTATTGGTCATAATATTATATTTTCATCATAATTGGAATATGGAAGCTTGTTTCCTTTTGGAAGTAACTCTTTTAAAAGTTCAAGAAATTTAGTGAAATTTTTAGCACTCTGCTCATTTATTTCTTTCAAGTTAACAAATCTCAAAACCACAGATAACATTTTAAATTTAGTACAACATGATAATTGTGGTTTCTTAGAATATCCATATAATCATTCACTAATTTATTTTTTCAATTATTTCAATGCCTACATAATGAATTAATTCTTCAATATAATCATATGTATCATGTTGAATATTTTCATCAAAATTAGAGGTTTAATTTTCTATTATTTCACCATTCCAGATATGATGTGTATAATTATGGATAAAACCATATAAAATGATATGATCCTTGATTTATATTTAATTTATCATTTTCATATTCAAACACTTCTTTCATGGATTGAAAATCAAGTCTTTTTTTAAAAGATTTTTTTAGAAAATTTCAAGAAATCATCAACTCCATTTTCATATTCATCAATGGTTCTTCGTAAATTTATCCAATTATGAAACATTAATTACTTAATATCACAATATAAAAGGTGAATATATTAAAACTTATAAAAAAAATTAAATATATATGTAAATAGATAAAATTTAAACATAAAAACATATACTCAACAAATAAATTATTGATAATTATTTGATCATAAAAAAATTATAATTAATGATAAAAAAAATCATTGAAAAATTTAAATATGAGTGGTTAAGGATATATAAAAATAGATAATTTAAACATGCATAATTTTTTTACAAAAAATTTATGTCATAAAAACAATTTAAAAATGAAAACAAATTTACAACAATTTTTTTAATCAAAAGTCATTATATCGACAAAAACAATTTCTAAATGTAAAAAACTGAAGAAAAAATATGATTTCAAACATAAAAAAATTATAAAGATATAAAATTTATAAATAGAAACAATTATAAATACAAAAAGTTACAATAAAAAAAATATAGTGAAAAATAATTAATATTCATAAAAAATGTATAACATTAAAAAAAATTTAATAAAAAAATAAATGGATGAATCAAATTTATAACTAAAATATAATTAACTTATATTCAAAAAAAATTAAACAAATTGGAGGTTGATAATGAAAAATAGATCCTGAATTCTGATGAACTCACTCGAAGTTGGTGGAAAGAGAGATAATTATTCAAGATTGAATAAAAATGAGTGTAGAAATGAAGTAAAATAAAGTGCCAACTAAAACATTGAACTACGGTTTTTGGTTGACTTGAATAGATTAAGGATCATGAAAGAAGGATAAAGGATGTAATATTTAGGAGAAAGAATGTGAAAAGATGATGAAAATTGAATTCAAGAGCATATTGAGTGACATAAATGGTTGTAGGGTGCTATCATTGGTCAATATAATAAGGTTTCGAGTTAAAAAATGAGGGATTTTGGAGGTCGGTATTTTTTAAAACACATTTAACATTAGTTTTATTGAAAACCAATGTTAAAGGAGGTTTTATGACTTTCAACATTTGGTTTTTATAAAACCATTTTTAAAATTTCTTATGAATTAATTTTACCATTGGTTCTATATAAAAAAACATTAAAAGCAATCTAGAAGTCATTTTAATGTAGGTTTTATAAAAAACTGATGTTAAAAGTTTCTCGCATCACTTTTAATATCTGTTTCCTAAAAATAGATGTTAAAACCTAGATTCCAAATACTCTATTTCTACTAGTGAAAAATTAAGGCGAACTCTCTAAGTAGTTGAAGGAGGGTAATTCCAAAATCAACAAAGAGAAGCATGTGAATTTAAATTTCTAGGTGGATTGATTCTCGTTAAACTATTATTTTTTATTGAGAATTAACAAAACATTTATCTCAATGCCTAGTTCTATAAATAATGAGACATTATTTCATGTTCTAAATTCTTGTTTTTATTGTTTTTATACATAAATAATAATATATTAATACTTGAATCAAATATATCCAATATAAAAAATCAATGATGGATATATGATATATGACTCATGTAATTCCCATTTGTGGAAACATAATTCATTTCTAAGTAAAACTAAAAGTAATTGTTAATTATATACCCAGAAGGGTGTCTAGAATCTTTGGAACTAAAAATATTTGGTATTTTAATGCATTTATCAAGTTTTAGACAAATAAACCTTTAAAGATAAAGGTATAGACCCAAAAATTATAGAGTTAGTTCAATGAGGGTGAGAGTTATTCTTCTTGCTGCAAGGTGTTGGTGTTTACAGAATACTTGGAACAAGGTCTGCTGGAATGATATTAGGTGTTCTTGTTTGGATCTAAGTGATATAACCAAGTGCGTGGTGGTGGACCTTTCCATCCTGCTCAAACACAAATACCGTGATCCATCTCTCAGACACCTCATGTCTCACCCTAATAATGAGGTTCACACTATCAATGCCTCTCAGAGGTGCTGGGTGTGTTGGAGACCTCTTATCAATGGGATCGAGCTTAAAGTGGATGATTATTTCTGTATAGGGGATATGTAAGGTGGTAGACTAGTCCGAGATAAGTATGGTTCTTTGATTTATGCTTTCTCATCTTCATTTGGATCTGATGACTCACTCATAGTGGAGGATAATGCTATGCTTCAAGGCCTGGAACTTTGCAAACTTAACAACATCATGGTGGAGGTAGTAGATACTGACACTCTTGTTCTCCATGGATCTCTGACAGGGTAGATCCCCCCTCCATGGACTATCATCTATCACATTAATCAATGAAAATTCCTTATAAATGATTGTATATAAATTCTTCACACTTATCATGAAGGGAATAAAGCAACAGACTATCTCACCTCTAGGGATGCTCAGAACAATTCTCTACATACCTTTTCCAAAATGGGATTGTTGTCAAGTGAGTGCATGAATATAGTGATAGGTGATGCTCTTAGCCTTCATTTTTATCACCCCTTTATCAGTGTGAGACTTCTTGTCCCCTTATTTTTCTGGTTTCCTTATAGGCTTCATAAATAAAGAAATTCATATTTGGGAGGTTAGAGTTAGTTTAGTAAGATACGTCTAAACTATTCTAAGGATATATTAGAGGTAAATTCATATACTCCATGAGATCACTTTAATAGATTTTAAGAATCTAAATTGGAAGTAATGAATGAACTTGGTAAAAGATATGGGATCCTCCAATTGGGACTATAGGAGAACATTTTAAACCAGAATTCATTGATCATTTAAATATAGAGTAAAATTTTCCTATAATCACATTACCTTATACACATAAAAGAGGTAATGATAGTACTAGGAGGGATGATGATGAGTCTTATATGAATTATAATTACTCTATAATTCCTTCCATGACAAGTTTTTCAAATAGAAACGTAACTAATATCCATATACCAACTTTATTGAATAATTTATATCATACAAGTTATAATATAAAATTAAATATGTTATGTCATAACTTCATTTGTTTTTATGTGAACCATTTACTAAAGAAGGTTTTGGCTACAAAATTATATAAAAAAACTTAGTACATCTCATTTAGTTATCCTAAATCTACTCAGAATATTAACATCCCCAAGATAGAAAGATATTATTTAGGTGATTGACTTAATTTATATAATAGGGAAGCAATTATCCTTTGAGAAAGTGGGGAAAAATTAAATTTAATGAATTTAATATTCTGGATGTATATGAGTTAGAATAGAAACATTGAACTCTATAATATTTAGTGGGATGGATTATTCTAGAGGAACATACTACATATGAAAGATAAATACCAAAGATCTAGTTTTATATTCACGAATTTAGGTGATATATTATTTGATAAAAATAACAAGTCCTACAAGGAAGAAATAAATAGAAAAAGGATAATATTGGAAAGTTCATATGAATTCATATATAGATTCCATGTACTAAAATCCTATTTTGTATTTTAGTGGTTTCTCCAACTGATGTAAATCTATTTGTGGGTATTCAAGAAAAAACTATTCATGGATTATACAAGTTATTACTAATAAGAATTAATTGGTTACTAAAGATTTCAAGCGATGTCTAGAAATAGTATGTGAGGAAAACTTTTACCAGTCATCATACGAAATCCATTATAAATCAAATTATCATAGAAACATTATATGATCATTATATTGGGAAATTGGATTTCAAAACTACCTTCCTTGAAGGAACCCTATGGAATATAACTATATAACACAACCATAAGGATTGGTGACACCAAAAAAATAAAATAAAGTATATGAGTTATAAAAACCCATTTATGGATCAAAGAAAGCATTACGAACATGGAATATTCATTTAATGAATTCACCCAAGAGTTTAGTATTATTAATAAAGAAAGCGATCCATGTGTATATATTATGTTATAGAGAGTTATATAGTTTTATAAGTCTAATATATTGACAGAATATTGAAAACCTATATTATGTCTTACAATTTTTTAAGACTAAGGAAAAGATATTTCTATACGAATGACTCAAAATAGAAACCCAGTTTTTCGTTAATAAGATATTATAGATCTATAGGGATTCTTAGGTCAAGTCATAGTATATATATTGATAAGGTATTGAAAATACAAGATAAAACAATACAAGACTTAATTCTAACATATTCCATATGGTTTGAAATCTATTTGAGATGATGTATTAAGGAATATGGGGAGATTATTATGATGGAAAAAATTAAATATGCTTAAGTTCTTGGAATTTATCACATATACCATGATATGTACTAAGTTTTGAAATTTTCTATGCAAAATGCATAGTTTAAAATATCAAAAAATCCAAGAGAATTACATTGACTTGTGGTTAGGACTATCTAATGATACTTGAAAAAGTGAAAATCATAAGTTTATAATAATTAGAGAGGTGTGAATAATAGTTTTCAAAGTGGATACAAAACCAGTCTCACTTCAGATCAATCTGATCTAGTATCATAGTGAGGATAATATAAATTAAGAAGTAGTTTAATAATTATTTGGTCTAGATTTTGGGTTTTTACCAAGATATTTATGTATTATCATATGATAAACTTATTACTATGGTATTATCCAAGAATTAAAGTTGATGATAGGGGCACAAGTAGAAACTCAATGATATAACCTCTCATGGGATTTTCTCAAAGGGGTGAAGTCATGGTAAATAGAATGGCCATAGTAGAACATGGAAGGACCAAAATCTATAACCATACCTCAGTAGTGTAGTGTATCGACCTGAGAGCCACTAAAATGGAACCTTGATTCAGTTCACCACTAGGCCTCAAGTGAACCTCCCCATATGCCATAGGTTTCCAACTTTTAGCAAGGGACTAATGGTGGAACTGTGGGGAGACTATACCCTCTGTATCAATTATAAATACAGTAGAAGCAATAGACATAAAGGAAGTGGAATATAATAATAACTAGAAATTAATAAAGAATGCATAAATGATCATGCATTAAAATGATCTGACATAATATAGATAGGTATACAAAGTATATAGTAAGACTAAAAAAGGAAAAAAATAAACAAAATACACAAAAACTATCTCCAATAGCATCATGAGAATAGCCTTGATCCTATACTCTTGTAATCCATCCTAGCCAAAAATGACAACAATAAGAAAGTACAATCCAAGAACCCGATCCTACAAACATGAGAACTATTTGGGTACCCCAGTGCAATGGAATCCTGAACAAGGTGTGATATATACTCAATAGGCGACCAACAATGGCGTCTAATGCATAATCCAATCCATGTATATAAAAATAAAATAGTGTACTGTTCTAATGAGTAAGTCAGTAACACAATAAAAGTGAACATGTCCGACTTAGATTTCTCAAGGACACCTGACTGACCATATCTATATTTTCCTAATCTAGAGTGCTCATTAATTAATTCCAACATGTGTAGATATAAGTATAAATATAGATACATGATAAAAATCATAAAATTATGAAAACATGTATGAAATATAACTGGAAAACCATAATAATCTAGTATGGGATATGGACTGATCCCCAAGCATGTTCTTTAGCTTTACAGACGCCTCCTTAGGCCTTATACACTTGCATTCATAGGAATTAATCAAGAATTTTCCATTAATTAATCATATGTAATCCTGGGCCTGTCCAAGGTGATCCATAAAGAGGAATACCAAGTATCACACTAGGAGCACTTAAATACCTAATACCATAAGTGTACGTCCAAGAAAATCCACAAATGGAATCCCAAGTATCACTCTCTGCATGGTGAAAGGCATGAACCTATGATCCCATCCTAGGTATCTCACATAGGGGACCGAGTATCACTCATGGTATGGTATAACCATCTTTCCACTATGCCCATCCATGGTGACTCCCCTAGGTAATCGATATCACTCACGAGTAGGAAAGTAATCCACCCAATGATCCCATCCAAGGTATCCCATAAAGAATCCAAGTATCACTCCAAGCATATTTACATCTTAATCATAGTTTTAATTATAAATAACGATGGTAATATCCAAGGTGTTCTCAATTAGAGACCCTTGTATCGCCCTCATTTTGATTTTAGAGAAAGCTCATATAAATCCTTAACTCATTTCATTTAATAAAACATTATAATTACATTATACAGGACTTGTAATGTGAATAATCTAGATCATAAGATAAAGAAAAAGGCCCAATCCCTATGGAATACTATTTACCTTGATTAAATTCACATTCCATTATAATTAATTTTAAATAATGTCACACACCATAAAGAGGGTTTTATTAGAGAACATGGTCTTACATAGAAAAAATAACTTAATTCCCCCGTTTTTAGATCATAAAAGAGAAACAATCAAAAGGAAATTCAAAACATAAGGAGACCATTACATTTTTAGTATTTAAATTAATACACCCCAAGGGTGGTCTATACATAAGGAAGATAACAAAAACTTATCTAAGTAATAGGATAACCAACCCTAGGAGGGGTTGTTTGGGTTGAGGTCATATACTCCAACCATATCAAAAGGGGGTATAAAAAATACAAGGAGGTATAATAATTTCATATAAGTAATTTAATAATTCAATAGCAATGCCTAGTAAGTCCGGTGTTCAGAACCATGGAAATATTATATAAACAATGTGAATTAAAGGGAAAAGAATATAGAACACCTACCTAATTCTTAGGATGATCCACTTATCCAATATCAGGATTTGATTCAAGCATGAATGGAAGAAATTAGAAGAATCGTCAAACACTCTAAAAATAGTACAAAATATCTCACTTGGATTTAGTATTCCATATAGAAAGGTAAATGAATAATAGATGTATGAGGTGTCAAGAGCTTACCAATACCGTTCCAACACACTTTCTAGTGCTTGATTCAAAGGTTGTATGAAAAAGTCTCCCAAATCCAAGAGAGGAGTAATGGAGCTCGAGTAGCCTCCCTACTATGTGTGAATGAGGAAGAAAGGAGGGAGAGTAAAAGAAATAGAGTCAGATGAAAAATGGTTATTTACAAATCATTAAAGAGCTACACGGTTTGACTTCACGATTTGACAAACTATGTGCTAACCGTGCTACCTACTCTACCTAGAAGCCACACCCTTCATGGTTAATTTACACAATTTGAAAAACCATGTGCCTAAACCATGAATAACTGCTGGTTAAGTGGAAATAAGTGTGTGATCTAGGAACATGGTTTGAAAAACCATGCACAGCCCATGCACACACCTCTATAAAAAAACCAAGACACCTCGCATGACCATGAACCTCAACTCACATGACTAAAAAAACAGAACGACGCCGCTTGTTATACTGGACCAAGTTGTATGGTTCCTCCTGAAGGGACACACGGTTTAAACTAACCTAGTTCCCTATCTGTCTCTCCAAAAAAGATATATTTCATAGCATAAAACTCCCGAGACTCACCCAAACCTTTTGAGGAACTTCTCAAGAATTATATCTAAAGACAACACATTTAGATGTTAGAACTCTTGGAATTACATTATGAGACCCAATTTAAGATCCTTCCTATCCACCAAAAAAAAAGTTCAAAACTCTAGGAATTTTCAAACCGGTCCAAAACATAAGATGTTACAATCTCTCCACCTTAGATATTCCAATCCCTGATAATCTGTAGGGAAAAAAACAACACCCAACCTATGAGGGTTTTTAACTTTCATTCAAATGGAACCATTGCATTTCAAAATTCCCTATGAACCTTCAAGATTTATTTTAAGCATACAATGCTTAAACCATTTAAACTTAGGAAAACACCCAAAATCAATGTCAAAACATCTTTACTGATCATACCTGAGTTCATCAAACCCAAGACACAATCCCATCATCGTTTATTTTATCAAACAGTCTAAGGATATCCCCACCTTAGGTTTTAACATTTGAATGGCCATTTATAATTCAAGACACCAAAAAAATCATAATTTACAATTGAAGAATGTATGTAGTATTATAATGGTTCTCCAGACATGTTTCTCATTGATACACATTATTATAGGTGAGGAAACTGCTCATGGCCCTCACTCCGATCTCAAAAGTGATCTCCTATTGACCAAGATCATTTTTTTTTCTTAGGCTTCCATTGAAAATCCTAAACACCCTTTTCCATGGAACCCAACCTAACCCAAAACATGCATGAAATGGTTTTATAATGACTGTATACCTCCTTTTGTAATAGATCTAGTCAAACTACCTCTGGTTGAATATTCTAAAAAATGACCGACTTAGATAGTCGACACATTTTAAAAGGTAGAATCAAAATCCTTTAAAAGGAGGCATCTTGAGATCACATCAAACACATTCACTGAATCCCCTAACTAACTTTTGATTATGTCTCCTAATTGTACCATTTTGGGTTCTTTTACCAAATGGTATATGAGTTCCAAAATGACCATCTAATGAATGGTCCCTCATGGTGATGGCCCTTCTCTCAAGATGGTTATCTACCAATCACTTATAGTAACATCTGCAACATAAGGCTTAATTTAAACTTTTCCTTGAGTACACTTAAAATAATTCCATCCATAAAAATAGAAAGGGCATTTGATTACATTATCTTAGTTTATAACTGACGCTCTCTCATCATACTCAGGACAATTTCAAGATAAGGGTAATGCCTGCCTCTAAATAAGGAGAACACAAATATTTTATCAACATGAATGTATATCCCTCTCGAGCCACACATGTATAAAAAAGTCTATAATGGTCTCAGACCATGCTCAACACCATTTCTCCCAATCGTGAGTTTCCAGGTTCAATATGGTTCAACCGCCTCACAATTACAAAATGATTTCAAGATAGTCCTCATCACAATTCTCTCTTTAACTGGCCAAAACTACAAGTTACACCACCCACAAGAATTAAATTTGAAGAACTATCGATCCTCAGCTCACACTAGGCCATTTACTAATGTTGGATACTTAATATCCCAACACAAAAACATAGTGATGTAGACTTATCATATGCAGTAGGTGTACATACTATTCTAACCGTTTCAAGGATTTAATTATAGAACTATGAGTCATCTATCAATAGAGTCAAAATTACTCTGATACATAGCACATAAGTACTTGAATACACTGGGAGTTCCCTCGGAAATCATATTAAAAATAGGGAATCCCACATGTGCCATGATTTATCAAACAACCGCTTAACTCATAGCATCATCTATGAAAATCTAAACATGAAACTACTGGTAAATTGGGCTAGGCACCTAAATATTCCTACCAATTGAGACTAGTTATGATAGAAATCACTCATGGTGATTTACAAGAGAAAAATGAATCACTATTCCAGAATCAAAAGTCTCATTAACCTACCATGAATCGGCTCCATAACAAGCATAAAATGGTGCTCCAAGATCTCCATTGTCTTCTTCTAATAAGATAGGTCATGTTCTAGTTGTACCACATATATATTCAGTACATGTGAGGGATCCAAATTTTACTTCCATAAGAGAGATACATGGAATAAATTGTGAACTTGAGCTATATTTGGTTGATGTGCAAGTGAGTAGGCCACTGATCTAATGTGATCAAGGATTTCATAGGGGATAGTGTACCTGGGGATAACCTTTCCTTTCTTCCCAAACCTCATGAATATCTTCCATAGTGATATTAAAAGGAAAACTTTATCACCAACATTAAAATCTAATTCCATTTGATATTTGTTAGCATAGCTCTTCTGCCGACTATGATTAGCCTTTATGTGTTGTTGGATGCCATGAAACTATTCTGTCATCTCTTATAAAAGACTAGGCCTAAGAATATTTATCTCACAAACTTCATCCCAACAAGTAGGATTTTAACATCACTTCCCATATAGTTCTCCATATGGTTCCATTTGAATGCATGATTGGAAGCTCTTGTTGTATGTGAACTCAACTAATATGAATTGTTAGTCCTAACTTCCTTTAAATTTCATTGAGCATGTTCTTAGAATGTTCTCGAGTGTATAAATAGTCCTTTCAGATTGGCTATCAGTTTGGTGGAGATAGGCCATACTAAAATTTAATTCAGTATTTAGAGCATGGGGAAGACTTTTCCATAATTTAGATGTGAACCTTGTATCATGATCATGAATGATAGAATGTGTCACCCCATGCATCCTCAACACTTCTTTTACATATATCTTGGAAGTTTGGTGAAGAGATAAATCTTCTTGAATAGATATAAAATTAGAAGTCTTGGAAATTTGATCCACTATAACCCATATCGCATTGTTTCCTTTAGATGTTATTGGGAGACAAGTGACAATTCCATAGTGAAATTATCCCATATCCATGTTGTTATGGGTAGTAGTTGCAATACCCATTTAGGATGTTGTCACTCCACCTTCACCTGGTAACACACTAAGCACCTTTTATTATATTCTACAATCTCCCTTTTCATATTATCCCACAAATAATGATCATGAGGGTTCCTATACATTTTAGTGATTCCAAGATGTATAGAGAATGTAGAGATATGAGATTTATCCATATTTTCTTTCTTTATATCTAGAATATATGGAACACATAGTTTTGTATGAAATTTCCGTACACCTTCTTGATCAATATTGAATATAGAATACTTCAAATTCTTCACATCCTTTATCTTATTTTGTAACAATGTATCTTATATTTTATATTTCTTGATCTTTTCTAGTAATTATGGTTGAGAAATCATTTGGGATAGGGTTTATTATTTCCCTTTCCTAATGGTTCCCGTGTCTAGTTTTACTAGGTCTTTAATCAAAGGATCTTCTTAAATCATCATCATTTTCATCACAACAGGGTCTTTCCTACTTAATGCATCAGTGAATTTTTTTATCTTTTAGTATGACAATGAATTGAATAGTCGTAGTGTTTAAGAAGTTCAAACCATCTTCTTGGTCTCATGTTCTATTATTTTTATGTCAATATATACATCAAATTTTAATGGTATATGTATATATCTCATTTCTCACCATAAAGATAGTGGCTCCATATTTTTAGAGAAAAAACAACCATAGATAGCTCTAGGTCATGCATTGGATAATTCTTCTCATGAGGATTTAACTTTAAAGATACACAAGAAATCACCTTTTTGTTTTTCATGAGGACACACCCAATACCTTTCAGATAAGAATCACTAAAAATAATGAATCCTTTTTTGATAGAGGGTAGAGTTAACATAGGTGGAGTAACCAATATCTTCTTCAATTCATGGAAAAATTATTCACACTTCTTAGTCCATATGAACTTATCCACATTTCGAGTAAACTTTGTTAGTGGATTAAAAATTCATAAAAAGTTTTTCACAAACCTCCTATAACATTCTCCTAATCCAAGGAAACTAATAATCTCAAATAATATGGTAGGATGAGGCTGCTTCTCCACAAAAGTTTTCTTGGTAGGTTCAACTAAGATTCCTTTATTGGTTACAATGTTCCCCAACAAAGAAAATTGTTCTAATAAAAATGTAGGTTTTATGAATTTTATAAATAGCCTCCCCTTCCATATAGTTTTCTATATAACCACTGGATGATCCTCATGATCCTCGTGGCATATTGAATATATTATAATATCATAAAAAAAACTACCTTAAATTTATCAAGGTATTCCTTAAAGACTCTATTCATCAAATACATAAATATAGAAGGAGCATTAGTCAAGTAAAAGGGAATAACAACAAACTCATAATTCCCATATCTTGATAGAAAGGCAGTCTTTGGAATATCTTCTTTATTCACCCTCAATTGATGACAACCAGGTCGAAGATCAATATTGGAGAATAATTGAGCCCCAAGAAGTTGTTAGAATAAATCCTCAATCCTTGGGAGAGGGTACTTGTTCTTTATTGTGATATCATTAAGTTATCGATAATCAATGCATCCTTGTATTGATCCATCCTTCTTCTTCAAAAAGCGAACAAGTGATCCCCAAGGAGACACACTTGGTTGGATAAACCCATACTCTAAAAGATATTGAACTTGATTCTTTAATTAATCCATCTCCACATTTCCCATTCTATATGGGGTCTTTGAAATCGACTTGGATTCAGGTATGAGTTCAATAGATAAATCTACCTCTCTTTCAATGGGGAAGTCTAGGTAACTCTAGGAAATATGTTAATGTATTCCTAAATTATGGGAAAATTTTCTATTTTTATACTTTTATTTTATTTTTTCCTATTCATTGATCATCCCCATAAATAAGGCTATGGGATGTGCTTCTATAAAAAGCTCGGGTCTCAATATCTCTCAAATGAAAAAAAGTGTAGGTTGTACATTCAAGACTACTGATATTTCCTTGCTTCTGCAGTTGATCTTATCATTATACTTTGAGAGCGATTCCATCCCTAGTATAATGTCAAATTACACCATGGAAATGAATAAATGATTTTTGATGATATTGTGCTCTCCAAATTCAATACTAGAGTTTCTATACACTATTGATGATTGGATAATCCCTCCAGGAGTCTTGACTGATAATTCAAATTCTAGTAGTTCAGGGATTTATTCTATATTCTTTTCACAATTGGAGGAAATAAAGGAATTCTTATAACCAAAATAAAAAAATTACTTTCTATATTAGAGAGAACAATAACAGTACCTACCACCACATCATTTGGATCTTCTAGTTTATCCCCCATGGTAGAAAATGTCTGACCTTTCCCTCTAGGCCTATGCTGAGGTAGATAGTTATTTATATCAATTATATTCAGATATTTATAGTGATTGGAAAATGTTCCCAAGATGTCCACACTTTAGGAATTGACCTACAAGTTGGGTCTTCACTATCTTCCCTTTTTCATTATTTTTGTGTAGTTAAGGTTTCACCTCACTTTAATAGTTCCAAGCTATATTGTCATCTATTCCAAACCTGTAACATTTTCCACTCCTGAGAAAGAAGTTCCCTGAATGATTCTTCTCAAATTTTTTTGTTATAGGAAGTTTCTCTTTCTTTCCTCTTCTTCTATGATCAAAGTTCCTCTATAAGTTTGGCTCCAAAGATCTCTTATTTTCATTTGAATTGTATGACCACTATGTCTCTCCATACTCCAATTCAACCTTTATAGAACTATGCACTATCTCTTCATTAATATCATGGTCTCTATTGGATAGATTTCTATATAGATGGGGTCTTATTACACTAAAGAATCTATTTAACATTCCATTAATATTCATAAAAAAACTAGAGGTGTAATGATAAATTATGTAAGTGTTCATATCATAACATCCCACATATTCATTTTCTTTCTTCTCCATCTCTAGGAATTCATTATCCCTTTTAATTTTCATAAAAAATGGGAAATATATATTTAAAAATGATACCATTAATTATTACCACTCTATAGAAACAATATCCCTTCTTGAATTTATGTTTTTAATCAGTGTCCACCACTGATCAGCTTCTCCCTCTAAGCGGTATACATCCAGGGTGACATTTTCTTGTTCTTGAAAACATAGTACAAAAAATATCTTTTATATAAATCTTATCCATTATTCTTTAGTAAATTGGTTAGTAGATCCATTGAAATAATGTGTTCCATCATGCCTAAAGGACTCAACAAATTTTTTTTCCCTTCGAGGTGAATTCAGTCTCTAAGATATATTCAATTTATTGTTCATAACTTGGTTTAGTTGATTCATCATTCTCATGATATTTTCCACTCTGACTTCAATTATAGGGTCATTATTGATTGGTCCATTATGCTCATCATTTATGCGGTTCCTCCTATTTCCCACAATTTTCTAAAAGAATATAACCTTAGTGAGACACATTTTTCATGATGAATATTATTATTCTAAAGTACTTTTTTTGTCTTGAAACATCATGCTTAAATATTTCTGAACAATAAATACATTTTAAATCAATAAATTACAACGGTTCATATAAATATTGTGATTAAACAAATATATCCTCCGGGAGTTCCAAACTAGGAGTGAAGCAAGGCCCATTTTTGTGAAATAGTTCCCATTTGAGTCTATCTTAAAGTGATGATTTTTGGTTTTACCCCTAGACACATCTATACTTGATCCACATCCACTTGTTTATATCCAAATAGGGATTTTGTTTCTCAGAAACCAATTAATTAATACTTCATGAAAATACAAGGATGTTTTCCTATATTTAAAATTTTATCCAGTGTTCATCCTAAAGTTTTTTAATCCAAATTTCCAAAAATTACTAAATTTTCTTTTAATACCAAAAATGTAATATACTAATTTTATTACATAAAATTTTCATTTACATGGTACAAATAAAGGATTTTTTAATGTTTTGTTTCTTGGAAATAAGGTAAATAATACATCAAAAGTTGATAAATTCTTCTAAAATACACTTTAATACTTCCTTATGAGTTCATAATAAGTACATTTACTACATCTCATATCTTGGGGATATAAATCAAAGGAAAGGGGTGATCATGAGGCCCATTAAGGGAAAATAGTTTACATGTGATCATTAGGAATATAGATGAGAAAATGAGTAATGTCATTAAGCCATGAGCAAAGGAAAATAGTGAATTTCATAATAAAAATTACTGGAATCATAACATGGAAATTTGAAACAATATTTAAATGATACATTCATAAGAATATCACCATGGTTTTTCATCGAGGTGTCAGAAATGAAAATTACCGAGGTTATTCACTAAAGTATCATAAAACATGTCATCTTTAGATATAAAATTCATTACCCAATGCATTGGAGCTCTATCAAGGAGAACCCTTAATATTTATCAATTAATGTGATCCATATAGACCATAATGAAACATTTCATAAATAAATAGGGGAGAATAAAATGTTAGGTCCACTAGGCGAGATACCTTGAGAGGGGGGGAGGGGGTGAATCAGGGTATGAAAAATTAAAACAACTGCCCTTTTGATCTTGTTTCATTGTTATAAAAAACCCTCTTCTCTCTCCTTCCCATTGTAGAGTATGGAAAAAAATTAAAGCATGCACAAGACACAAATTTTTTACTTGGTTCACCCCTACTAGGCTACATCCAAGGAGCATACACTGGCAATGTTCCGATGTACCAAATCCACTATAATCGCACTACTGTTTACAAGTTCGAAACAGACTCACTGTCCCTCCTGGTTTACAACCATTCATAATTTGAATGCTCCCTGCTCTCTCAACTGAAGTGTGATCACTACTTCTTAAAAAGATCTACTCATAGTTTAAAGACTTTTAGGTCCCTTCATTATCACAAATGAATTCATCTTTCACTATATTCATATGCTCTATTGATGGCCCACTTTCATCCACTGATGAATACCACAGTAATAATGAGTAACTCCAAATCTTTCACACAACCCTTACTATGTCTTGTGTGAAAATTTAATTCCATGCATTCAAGATTTCACTTTTTTTTAAAAACACCCCTTGTACATAACTTCAATCTTACATGAAACTCAAATATTACACGCAACTTTCTTAGCTTGTGTGTAATAAAAAATATTTCGTGCATCTCTCTATGATCGAAATTATTACGCGATCCGGAGCTCGGATTATCTCTAAGTGTTGAGCCACATTGAATTAGGGGGGTAACCTATTATTTATAGGCTTCACTGACCCATGCATGGAATATTTACCATGTCATACAAGATTCTCTTTGAGTGCACAAAACCCTGTTCGACGTCGCATTGGGAACACAAGTTTATTTTGAGCAACCACATCTTTTGCGCACATTTACAAATCTTTCGTGCACTTCATGCCTTTTCCATTTTCTACATTATGATCCTGAAACATGCCTTGTGTGCAATATTCCAAACCACATTAGATCTTGTGTGAAACTTTCGTTTCCAAAACCATGTTTCCCCATTTTCTTATTCTGAGGCCCAAAAATTTGGCAAACACTGGAAAACGACACCACTAGATCAGTTCTTTTTGTACAGCCTCCAGATCGTCCATTCCTTTGTCATCATTCTTTGTCAACATAGGTTGTCAAAAATATCTCTGGAACTTGACAACTCACCATGGAAACCCTCTTTTTCAATAAACAAACTAACTTTGTCAACAAACAAAAACACCTGACTGAAAATTACTTTTTTATTATAAAACACTTTTTAAGGGAAAAGTGAGAAACCACATACAACTAAAGCAAAATACCAGACCGCCCCATCCCAGAAAGTGTACCATTCAACAAGCCTTCACTACCACAAGACCTCTCGGCAAGCAGTCCCGTGCAGAAGCATGGGCACAGAACCGATGGTGAAGCCATACCCTCTCAATCATCCAAGTCCAAGAGGCCTGCAACAATGAAGACTTAATGATCTAATCCCCTTCCGGAGCTGGTCCAAGAGTGTGTTGTAAACAAAAAAAGGCTGAACTGCAAAGTAAAGTAAAGGATGACCCGAAGCAACCATAGCTCACACCACCCATTCAATCACACCAGCCAACTGAAACTACCATCTTAAACAACATTTCTAACAAGAAACTTAATATTACCTGAGTCTGTTTCCCTAAAAAGTTCCCATGTTAAGGACGATAAGTTAAGGTCGGGTTCTTCCAATATTCGCTTCTCAAACCAGCCACTAGTTGGTCCCAAGTCTAAATGTACTCCTCGACACTGATATTTCCATGGTTGAATCCCCCTACCAAAATCGAGTCCTGTTTGTCGATCCATGCATATTGATCCTCATTCAAAGCCACCTCTAGATATCTCCTCATCATTCTGGCAACATCCTTCTCGGAAGCGTTGAGTAATAGGACATGTTCTGTCACTTATTCTTCAGAGCTTAAGAGTATAACCAAAGATTGACAATCCTTCTCCTCATTCAAAAATGGTTTAATGTTACCTTGAGGGAGTTTTTCCCAACAATATCCCCTTGGGTTTGTTGAAAACTTTTATCATAAAAACTCTATAAACTTTTATATCTCACTGATGCTCATTCCATCATCTACCATAATTCGCCTCTTGCAATTTAGATAGCTACCAAATATTCACCGACCACATACTCTAATCCCACATGAGCAATACTGGGTGTGAGAAACAAGAGTTGTATGAAAAGTTCATTAATTAATCACTTCATTTATGACACCAATTGTTGATACCATACTAATACCAATTTTTAATTATTGGAAACCTTCTAAAACCATTCCAACACCACTCTTCTACTTTTATCATGATCCTCAGCTATCGTGATATCTATTCTTTGATCGATCACTTCTAGAATCATCTGTTTTAAAACTCTCCTTCTTTAGTTCTTGGGTTCTTGGGTTGTCCAAGATAAGATATGGATGATCACTTCAAATACCACATACTCTCATCATGATTCTCCCCCTATCAGCTTCTTCACCTATCTTGATAAACTCCCAGTATCGCGCTACTCCACCTATCAGCTTCTCCCATTATCTTTGAAAAAAATTGTATCCCATCTTTAGCCACAATTTCTCCTTCTTTAAGAGACAATCATTCTCCCCCTTTGTCAACAAACCCAATAGTCACTACTTTGTGGTATGAAACAGAGTAGAGAGCACAGATTAGTACAGTACGGAAAACATGCCATACCTCAGGGAGAGGGGGATTCCACATCCACACTTTTTCAAGTGCGGGGAGCCGACTAGACTCCCAGAGCCAGTAAATGTCTTTCAAAAGCTACCTTGGGTAAGGCCTTTGTCATAATGTCAGCAACCTGTAATTTTGTGGGCACATACTCCAACTTCACGATTCCATGATCAACCTTCTCCTTGATAAAATGATAATTTATCTCAATGTTCTTTGTTCATGAGTGATAGATGAGATTTTTTCTGAGATTTATAACACTTGAGTTATCACACTAGATTTCGATTGGAGGCTTCACTTCGACTCCCATATCATCAAGATTCTACTTCATCCACAATAATTGTGTGCATGCTTTAGTGGCTGTAATATACTCAGCTTATACAATTATTAATGAAATGAAATCTTGCTTCTTTCTTATCCAATAAATACAAAATCCACCAAGATAGAATACACCTCCTGACGTTGATTTCCTTTCATCCCCTAAGCCAAACCAATCTGCATCTGTATATCCTAATATCTCTTGCTGAGATTTTTCATTATACATAAAACTAAAATCCACATTTCCATTCATATACCAAAGCATCCTTCTCACTAAAATCATGTGTCTTTCCTTGGAATTACTTTGATATCATGCTTCTCAGCATGTTGAAAAAACAATATCTGATCTCATTTCTGTTAGGTATAGTAAACTCCCAATATTCTACCTATATTCTATGATATTAACTGCCTTTCCATCATCATCTTTTGATAATTTCATCTAGGTAACAACTGGAGTTTTCATCTCCTTGTAATTTTCCATTCCTAATATTCTAAGAACCTCCTTGGAATATTTGGATTGAGAAATGAAAGTTTCATTCCTTCCATGTGACACCTGTAAACCAAGGAAAAATGTCATCTCCCCAATCATTGACATTTCAAACTCACTTTTCATGAATTTGGAAAAATGCCTTCACTGAGCTTCATCTAATCCACCAAATATTATTTCATTGACATAAACTAGCACCACCATCCTTTGATTACTGTCATTATTGAAATAGAGATTGTAATCAACTCCACTACACAGGAAACTAAACTTCTTCAAATACTGATCAATCCTTGAGTACCAAGCTCTTGGTTCTTATTTCAGACCATATAATTCCTTCTTCAGCTAAAAAACCTTGTTCTCATCCTCATGAATTAGAAAACCATCTAGCTACTTGATATACACTTCTTCTTCTAGAGCCCCATTAAAAAAATCTGACCTGACATCCATTTGGAATACTTTGAACTTCCATTTCACTACAATGGCAAAGAATAATTTTATTTTTTCCAACCTTTCCATAGGTTCAAATGTTTTATCAACATCTATACCCTCTATCTGGGAGTATCCTTTGCACACTAGTCATGATTTATTTTGAATCACTATGCCATCTTCATTCAACTTGTTGTGATAAACCCATTTATTCCCGATGACATTATTATATGTTGGCCTTGAAACAATATCCCATGTCTAGTTATTCTTAATCTGATATAGCTCTTCATTCGTATCCTGAACCCAGTTTTCATCTTCCGCTGCATCACCAAAGCATTTAGGCTTCACCTGAGATAGGAAAGATGTATGCTATAGTGATTTCATTCTTCTTGTCTAAACTAGAGCTAACTGATCACCAATGATATTCTTCCTATCAATTTCATCTTGAATCCTTTCCTTCTATGTAGATACATATTTCACCTCCTTATGCTCATCATCAGTATCTTCTCCTGAATCAGAATTGGCCACTTCTTCTCCTCTTGTGTTTATTTCCTCTTCATCACTTTCATCAGGAAAATTTTCACCATGCTATTGAGTTCTCTCTTCATTCTCTACTACAATGACATCATTGCTTTCAACTACTTTTCCCAGCCTTTTGTCAAATTATTTGTATAATTTTCTTTTTCTTGAGTAGCCAAGGAATATCCCCTCATCTCTATGTGACTAAAATTTCCTATGTTTTTCCTTATTGAGAATGAAGAACTTACTCCCAAAGATTAGAAAGTATTTTACTATTGTAATCTTTCTATACCACATCTTATATAGATTATTTACTTCCTTAGGATGAAACATATCTCTATTAGAAATTTAGAACAATGTCAACACTACTTCCTTTCAGAACCTCTCTGGTAGGCCTTTTTCTCTAGGCATCATTTTGGCCATGTTGTTGATGATCTGATTTCTCCTTTCAACCACTCCATTTTGTTGGGGAGTTCTCACTGAGGAAACTTTATGCCTTATCCCATGTTTCTCGAGATAGTCTTCCACCTGACTTTTTGTGAATTCCGTACCATTGTCAGTATGAAACTTCAGAATTTTCTATCCAAGAATCATTTCAAACTCTCCCCCATACTGTTTTAAGAAGATTAACACTTCAGACTTATAGAAAATAAAAAAATACTCATGCCATTTTGCTATAGTCATCAATTAAAGGAACATAGTACCTCTTTCCATCAATTTCTCTTGGTGTGATAGGTCCAAAAACATCAGCATACACCAATTTGAGCACTCTGGTGGACTTATTTTTTCCTTTTCCTTATACGCCTTTTTTATGAGCTTTCCTTGTTGACATGCATCACACATGTGAGAACGATCTCGTGATAGCTTAGGAATGTCTCTAGATACATCACACTTTACCAAATCTTCCAGGGATGGATGGAATAGGTGACCAAGTCTTTTATGCCACAACTTGTTTTCTTCCTCTCACAATAAAAAGCACATATTTTTATTATCCCCTTACCAAGTATATATTTCCATTTTTACCTTTTACCTGTAGAATTATTGTACCATATCTTCCCTTGACGGCACACGTCTTCTTGGTAAACCATACAGAATTCCCCGAGTCACATAGTTGACTGACACTGAGCAAATTACGACTGAGACCTTCTACAACCAAAACATCAGCACACCTTATTTATTTTTCCCCAAACCTTTCCTTTACTGATCTAATTATCTTCAGGCCTTCATCATTTCCAAACTTGACAACTCCTTCTTTGTAATATTTTATTTCTGTAACCAGGTCCTTGTTACCTGTCATGTGATACATACAACCACTGTCAAGGATCCACACACCACAATGGTCTGATTCTTTAAGGGAAATTTCAGCAACCACTGCCTTCTCTACTCACTTTTTCATGGTCCATATTTTTGTCTTCAAACTCGGTATAGATTGAGACTTCTGATCTTTCTCAGAGTATGATGGACTGGATTTATCTTGAAAAGCTGCGAATCTATTTTGCATCTTCAACTCACCTATTGGTTCATTGATCTACTGATTGAAAACATTTTGATTCTTCTTTCGCACATTCCTATATAGGGTCAATGTACAATATCTAGCCATGTTCCCAAATCCTCCATACCAAAAATAGTGTCCTTAAAAATATTTTCTAGAGAACCCTTCTCTATTTGGATTCCACCTCTGTTCTTGGGCCATTCAGTATCTTCTGGTTATAGAACACAAATTTTGTGAGTGTCCCATATTTCCACAGCAATAACACCCGATGAAAGGCACATTCCTGCGTGTCACTTATTCACTTCCAGTAGTTCCTTCAGTTACTTGAATTTTTTGATTCTACTTTGTACCCACATCAATTACCATTCTTGGAACGCTTTCTTATAGTTTAACTTCAACCCTGACTTCTTTTTGTTTCTGATTGATCCCCAAATCAGCCTTATCATCTAATCTCGATTGTTGCTTCTTTCCTACTGAACTACTAGGACCATCTTTCATCTTTTCTATCTTCTGAATAATCTTCTTTCTTGATAACATGTTGGGAATCAGAAGTTTCTCTTGGTCCTTAACCATTTTTTGTAGACTGAAAACTTCTCCTTTAAGTCCATGAATATGCTTGATTTTATATTTCATTATGTTATTCAAGCCATCTATTTCCCTTTTCTATTCTTCAATCTTGATTTTATGCTCACTAACTGATTCTAATTCCTCTGGTGTTGATGACCCGAGTTTTTCAATTTCTTCCATCAACACAGACTTCCCTTCTTCTTTCTGCTACATATAGAGTTTGGCATCATGAACTACTTTGTGGTATTTCTTTGTTTTGGCTCTCCAAACATCTATCTCTTCAAGATCATCATATAACTCAGCTTTCATATAAACTCTTCCTTTAACTTATTCTTCTTCATCAATGTCGGTTACTTCCTTTTTCTAAGTACTACTGACAATAACCACCATAGAATATTCTTCACGATCTTTGCAGTTCTCTATCTCTTCGACCTCCTCAACCTCACACTCATCTGAACTATCACATTCTTGTGAAAGGATATTCTTCTTCTTAAAGAAATTTCTCTTGAACTATTTATTTCCATTCCCATTGGATGAATACTTATTCTTGGGAATTTCCATTTCATCCTCCTCACATTCTTGAAACATCTTAGGGAACCTTTTTGCAAGATGACCAACTTTTCCACATCTAAAAAAGTAAGTGGAAGTTTCCCTTTGAACTTTCCTTTTCCTCTTTGAATATTTGAGGAAAGGAATGACATCACCTTGTCTGTCTCTTCTTCTTCCTGGGAATCTTCAATGGTGAGCTTCTAAATGGCCTTGAATGCCACCACTTTAGATTTCCCCTTTTCCACAGAATTTTTATCATCATTTTTCATTTCATATGCAACAAGAGTGTTGTGTTGGTTATACAATGTTAGATCTTTTGGGTCATTATCTTTTAAAACAAAAACTTTTGGATTGAACTGAGGTTAAAGTTTCCTCAGTATTTTCTTCACAATCTTTATGTCTTTAATGGATTCACCAAGACCTCACATTTATTCTACTACAACATTTACCCTATCAAAGAATGAATCAATAGACTCATTTGGGTTTATTCTCATATCTTGATATTTGTTCCACAAAACTTGAAACTTTTCCTCTTTGACCTTTTTATCCCCTTCATATATATTTAGTATCTTTTCCCACATGGCATGTGATGATTTACATGATATCACATTCGTATAGATAGAATGTGATAAGGATCCCCCTAAATCATTGATTCCCTTAGTGTCAGCATCCAATTATCTTAACTCGACATCTGATAAATCACCACTATTAATATATGCAATAATACCATGAATTTATACTATAAATACATCCATTCCCAAAGATTGGAAGTAATGTTGCATCTGATTATTCCATAGCTGAAATTTTTTCTCATTGAGGATTGGAATCCCTTTATGATTAGTGACCTCTATTTGGGAGAGAAAAAATGTTATCAACATTTCACTATGATACCAATTGTTTTCTCCACTAGGCTAGATACCCTAAGAGGGGGGAGAATCAGGTATGAAAAATTAAAAAAACTTCTCCTTCAATATTGTTTCATTGTTAGAAAAAAACCCTCTTCTCTCTCCTTCCCATTGTAGAGTATGGATAAAAATTAAAGCACACACATGACACAATAATTTTTCTTGGTTCACTCTCACGAGGCTACATCCAAGGAGCATACACCGCAATGTACCGATGTACCAAATCCACTATAAGAACACTATTATTTACATGTTTGAAGTGGAGTCACTATCCCTCCTGGTTTACAATCATTCACAATTTGAGATCTCACTACTCCTTCACAAGATACACTCATAGTTTAAGGACTTGTGGGTCCCTTCATTATCACAAATGAATGCATCCTTTACTATATGTAGATGCTCTATTTATGGACCACTTTCATCCACTGATGAATACCATAGTACTACTGAGTAACTACAAATCTTTCGTGCAACCATTATTGTGTCTTGAGTGCAACTTTAATGCCTTGCGCACAAGATTTCACTTTTGTCACGAAACACCCCTTTCATGCAACTTTAATCTTACAGGAAACTTTCTTAGCTTGCGTGCAACACAAAATCCTTCACGAAACTCTCTTTGCTTGAAATTCATATGTGACCCAGAGCTCAGATTATCTCTAAGTGTTGAGCCACACCGAATGAGGGGGTTCACCTCTTATTTATAGGCTTCACCGATCCCTGTGCAGAAGATTTACCATGTTGCTCAATATCCTCTTCGAGTGCACAAAACACTGTTTGAAATATCATTGGGTGCACAATTATCTTTTTCACAACCTCATCTTTTGTTCAAAATTCCAAATCTTTCGCGCACTTCATGCCTTTTCCATTTTTCAACATTCTGATCCTGAAACAGGCTTTGCACGCAAGATTACAAACCACCTTATATCTTGTGTGCAACTTCCATTACCAAAAACATATTTCCCCATTTTTTGATTTTCAGGCCCAAAAATTTGGAAAACATTGGAAAACAGAGCCACCTTAGAACTTTTATTTTTTTTACCACCTCTAGTTCATCCATTCCTTTTTCATCGTTCTTTGTCAACAGAGGTTGTCAACAATATCTCTGGAACTTGACAACTCACCATGGAAACCCTATTTTTCAACAGAAAAACCAGCTTTGTTAACAAAAAAACACCTTAAAAATGGTTCAATGTTACCTTGAGGGATTTTTTCCCAACATAAAAAATGGGGTTCATATCAAAATCATGGCATTTCAAAAGTGATAAAAAATGATCATTATGTCAATTTCAACCCATGGAAAGGGAATTGAAGTTTCATGTATTTTAATAAAAGAATAAACAAACTGATTTTTATATTTATGTGAAAACCCATTCAAAATAAAGAGGATTGGTCATTCACAAGAATAAAATATAAGATAATTTCTTGAGGAGAAGATGGAAATTTTGAGAAGTAAATTTGTTATCATAATGATTATAAAATACAGTTTTAGAAAAGGGTAATATGGTAGGGGAAGGGTATACCATTCATAAAAGAACCTTATTACAACAATGGGATAAAATAAAGTAGAAAACATAATTAATTTTGGAAATTGGAATCCATACCACATAAAAATGGATCTTGAATGGAAAAGAGAAGTGGGGATTTCCCTTACCTTGAACAGTTACTCCTAGATCTTCAGGAATGGAACCTTAGGGGATTGAGGACAACTTGGCAGACTAATTAGGAGGAATACTACCAGATCTTCATTGATTATTTATTTTAGTGAATGTAAATGGAGAAATGGTTGGATATTTATAACAAAATTGGGGGATTCGTTTAAATATTTCAAAATATAGGCCTTGGAAATCTAGGTTGTGGAAAATGAAAAACCACGGGTTTGCCTTGGGTTGTTTCCCTCGGGTTTGGACATTTGGCATATATATTATGTTATTTTAACCCAAAATAATAGAGAATAATTTTATATTACTTATTTTGGAATGGAAAATAAATTTTCCACAAAATATTATTTTTAATGTTAAAGTTTCCATTTTAGAATTTGGAAAGTAACTTATAGGTTTGAAAATTGATTAAAATCAATTAAAATACATGAAATTAATAAAATGGAATATTTTAGGTGGTGTATTGTGGTTAATTAATTATTACATCACTATGACATAATTATTAAGTCATTAAACATATCGAAAAACTCAAACTGTATTTTTACTATTCATGAAAAAATAAAGTAATTTAGAAAATTCTCATAAATTCACCCTAACCTAATTTCAACATTCAAATTTTAAAAATAATTTTTATTTTATCATAATAATTCTCTAATTATTATAATATTATCTTTTAAATATAAAAGCCCTTATTTATTAAAAAAATAGTTGGTTGAAAATGCATATAGTAAAATTTCTAACACTTAAAAATTTTCAATAACATAATAAAATTATTTTATCATTTCTATTTAAATAAGACATTTTTATCAAAATATTTCATTTAAATAAATGTTAATAATAATACATTAGTTTTTTATAAAAAATATACATCCTTTCCAAAAAGTGCAATTTGTGTTTGAAAAATAAATTTATCAAATTCATCATATTTAAACAAATATATTCTTAAAACAGAATTACTGGAAAAACAATGTTATTTATAAAATGGAATTAATATTTAAGTAACTAAGTCCTGGCCATGTAACCCCTTATAACACCCAAATACGACTAAAGGGTAAGATGTGTGATAGTGATTGATTCATGAGGTGGCTTGGCTAACATCACCTGAGTGGTAATTTCTACTGAGTTGGACTTCTCCCATAGATGATTTTATTCAAGATTCACTTGTTGAATATTGTCTTAGGATTGGTCAAGAGATAAACCTTGTGATGTTACCTCCCTCACTTGTTCTAATTAATGGGATTCATACGGAGTGAATATACCGGTTGATGTCGTCGTTTCTCCTTTCTCCATTAATTATACTTAATAATATCTACATATAAACACTAATATAACGTTAAAATTATTACCAAGTGTATAGTTTCCAATGGTAATATTTGACCAACGGTCACATAACAGTCAAATCTTGATAGTCAAATTTTCCTTTATACACTATAAATACCACATCATTAAAAAGAGATTTGATTTTGTGGTGTATAAAAAACATTTTTAGGAAACAAGATATCTTTTATAAAGTTTGGGTCATTACAATCATGATGTAAAGAAGTTTAATTTAATTGAACATATTATATATATTAAAAAAAATTATTATTATGGAATATGTGGGAAGGATCTAGTGAAAATTGAAATAATCATAAGTTATTTTGGTTATTTTGGTAGTGTATTTCTTCCAAATGTTGTTGAATAAACTATAAGTTGAGAAGTTAAACTGAACAAAATATTTAGAAAATAACTAGAGAGGATTTTCCAAGTGATTTTAAATCATAAGTAGAATTTTTAACTTAAATGAAGATTTGGTCTAAAGAGTAAATTTTTTTGATGTTAACATTCTTTATATAATTGTAATTTTTGAGTAAAGGGTGATGTTTAGTGAATATTTGTAGACTACAATGAAGTTTAGTGAAATACATGGTGTAAAGGAAGTATTTTCACAAAGGATTTATGTGAATCCATAAAATATTTTCCTGAATGATGGTTTTTATTTGATAAAAAAATTTATATCATTTTTTAATGTTATGTTGTGATTCTCATAGGTTGGAAAAGTAAAAAACATAAATTAATGTGTCATTATTTGTGAGGGGAATATGGTAGTTGTTTACAATATATGAAACATGGATCTTATGTGAATTCCATAAAGGATATCTCTTTCACAAGGAGAAATAATATCATGTGTGTTAATGGATATGATGGTTGTGAACAAGCGGTAATGATTTTTGATTGCTGCAAGATCTAATATTATTTGTCATCCTTGAGTGATATTTTTATAAGAAGTGCATTACACATAGGGAAAAAAGGAAAATCATGTTTTTTGGGGTATCTTTCCTATAAAATATATCCTTAATAAATTCATTAAATATGTTGTGAATGTAAAATAATATCATAAAAATAATATCTTCTTCCCTGAAGGTAGAACCGTGAGGATGTTTTTTATAAAGGAAAAACAAAAAAACAATTTTACTGAGGAAATCCAATGAATTGATTTCAGAAAGGGAGATCATGAAGTAGTTTTGTGAAAATGTAATACCATGATAGATTTTGTGAAAGGTATAATGAAAATAATTTCATATAAGGGAATATTTTGAATCAATTTCATGAAGGGATAATCATGAAGGACATTCATGAGTGGAAAACTATAAAGGAAATTTCTTGTAATACCTAAAACCCTACTAAAGAAGGTAAATGTTACATCCTAAAAATATTACACAATGCAAACCTTAAAGAGAATTTATTAATGAAATTATTTAAAAGATTCATTTTATAATTTTTAATTGACCAAACTATATTTATTTTTTAATTCATAATATTAAAATTTCTTTAGTATTAAATTTTTTAGTTTTTCTAAAAAGGCATGGTTTTAGTTGAAAAATATAGTTTTCATAAAACCTGTAATTTTTATGACTTTATCATTATTTAAAAATGACATAGAATTTTTTAAAATCTTCTAAGTAATAAAATATTAATTTAAGGAATGAAAATATAAATTTTAAATATTCATTTAACTTATAAATCCTATTTCCAAAATTTTTAGAACTAATTAAAATTTTACTTTAATAAAAAAAACTACATTTAGTTATTTCTTTGAATCAAGTATTTTCTAAGGAGATTCAGTTTTGGACTGACATAAAGCCACATTTACATTATTTATTTTATAATAAATAAATTTATATCATTAAAATCAGTATCCAAGATAATTTTAAATTATATATAAATTTAAATCTTAAAAATGTTATTTCTCTAAAAACTATTTTGATGTGATTATGTGTATTTATCTTAAAATAAACTCTTCACACATTTATAAATTTTATTTGATAAATTTTTTAAAAATTTTAATTTATAATTATCAAATTAGGTAAAAATATCAACGTTAATAATTTTTTATTAAAATTAATTACTAATGTTATAAATTAATCATCAAGGTAAAATTAAATTAGGGTAAAAGTTAAAAGGTTAAAAAATCCCTAAAACACTCAAATTTGTATAAAAAGGAGTGTTTGAGGTGAATTTGAACCCAAAATAATTATAAACTCATCTTTTTTTCATGTTTTGGTCTTTTTCACCAGACAATAACCTTAAATTATTGAAAGTGTAAGTGTTTCTCTCAAAAATACACTTTACTTATAAAAGTGTAACATCTCACCATTTTAAGACTCACCTATAATTAAAATTGATTCTTGAAACTCTTCCATTATTCTCTCCTATAAATATATCTCATTTTTAAAAGATTCTGGTCACCATTACCTATCATAAGACCTTTATTTCAAATAATACTTCTAAGGAGAATTCAAGTCTCTGACGTGACTATTATCAACTAGATAACTTTTATTCTTAATTATATTAATTAAAATTTATTCTAGACACACAAATATAATTATATTACTATAATTTATATATTTTAATGTTACTATATCATGTTTATTATCCTTTTTTATTCATATACTCCATCCATTATGAAAAACAAATCGTTATTCATGCATTGTTTAGACTACCGCCTCCATGATGCAACATGTTTTATTCCCCATAACCACCTTAAAAGTATGGATATAAGGATGGTATTAAAGTATAAATATTAATTTTATAATATCATTAATATTTTGGTATAAAAAATTATAGATCCTATTAATTATATGACTAATAAATGATAATCATTAATTTATTCATTTAAAACAAGTGTCCTAAGAGGATAATATTTTATCAAATTATGTTATATTTTTCATATATATTACTTCTTATTTTAATTCCTTACACTTATAATATATCACAATGATAAACACTAAATAATATCATTATGATTATGGTAAAATGATACTATAACAAAACCGCATCATAATCATTCATTAAATCCAGGTATGTTTATATTTGGGTTGAAAAATACTAGGATTTTATATCATGGATGACTATGAAACTTATTTTATAGAATAATATGATATAAATTTGTAGATAATACTTTTTTTGGTTTAGGAGATGTTATATAAATATGTAATTCATTAATTATGGAAAAACTCTTTGATCATTAAGAATCACAAAAACATGTTTATTATCGATTCCAAATTCCATGATAAAGACTAAATCACACATGAAAGGAATTTAAAACATTATAAATTATTATAAATCATACCTAACAGTAAATTTAATGTCCTGTTAATGATGAACATTGGAAAAAGAATAAATATGAACATCGCTATTATGAAACTAGTATAAGCGATCAAAACTATAAACAACTGATGTAGAAAATCAATAGAATTCATATAGATAATGACCATTTATGAAGATTATAATTTAAAATATATATTAATAATGTTATTAATTAAGTTATTAAAATATATATTTTCTTTATATAGGATTTTAGAGTATATTCATGGAAGTCACGATAAGAGGTAAGGGTTTTTTGCCTCAAATTTCTCTCTTTCATTCATGTTTTGTATTAGGCACCTAATTTACTTTATGTGGTGAATATACTACTTATTTGATATTTAATATCATGAAATTAATTTATTAATGGTCTTTTGAGATCATTTTAAACCCTCTATTTCAAGAGTATATGATTGAATTTCTATCCAATCCATAAGTGGTGTTTTTTCATCTCAATTTTCATTCTTTAGGACTCATGTTATATTGACCACCTATTTACTTGTGTGGGTTTTATAAATTTACATGGATGAATTTTATCATATTATTCATAAAATTTAAATGATTTAAATTTTTATATTTTCATCCATCCCTCATATTATGTTGATAGAAGAATTTCCGAAATCTTTGTAAAACTCAATATTTCCCATGGTGAAATCCATCCTAAGTTTTAGTAAAGTTTAAGTATGTGTAGTTTCCTAGAAAATAAATCCATGTCTACATACTAAAAAGTGGATGTGGTTGTCTAATAGATTAAACTATGGTTAATCACCCTAAAAAGTTTTTTTATCATTGAATCAATCATCACTCATATGCATGACGAATGGGCCAAAGACTACACACTTGGCTAGACACTCCTAAAGGATATGATTTAGAGTGTTCACAAATATTTATGAAACATGATGAGTGATTTAAACTATCATTACCTTTTCCTTCTACCAATGAAATCTATTGAATCCAATTACTATAATCCATGGATAAACTAGAACATTTTATGTACCATCGTCACTATATTTCTTTGATAAGGGTACTTCATGTTATGTTTATGATACCCCATGACTTCCAAGTTGATTAAGGGATGTTATTATAGATGTAGACATTATTCTATTTAATGGGGATGTATTTTATTTTTATATTTCCTTATACTGAAAGCCAAGTTTTATTATGTAATAGCTTATTTAGGGAATGGTATGAAAGTTCTTGATGACTCTTATAGTGAATGAATTGACTTAATTATGTGACAGGTAGGGACTATAATTATTTATTACCAAAAAGCATAGATAGGTACCATGAGACAAAACAAATTGGGTTTTGGTGTATACACCTTGTCATGATAAGAAATTTTCTTTTCATAAATCCTTGAAAACATTTTTTAACATTCTACATTATACATTACATAATTTTGAGATAAACGATTATTTTTATTCATGTTTTCATTTATTATCATGGATATAGAATTACATATGTTACTGTTCATTATGGATTCATGTTGTTCATCTATTCCTACCATATCATTTATTCCATGTTTATGTTATGTAATCTTCTATTGTATGTTATTTCTTAATGATCATCTAAGATCACCATTATTTTCTCCCTTTCCCTAGGAAACATAGATGGGCACTATGTGTAATTTTCAAGGATATAGTAGAAGTTATAACCATGATATTTCTATAAATTCATGTTTTATCTTATGTTTTGAAATATATTTTATGTATGTTTCTTGTTTTCTCAAACTACTAAACAATTTGACAATTCCGGAAATCTTGTATTTTATTATAATAATGTAATATAACTATCTAATATGGGTTTATATAGTCTGATATTATATATTACATGGTACAAAAATTGATCAATATTAATAAATCTCACACATAGGAATAATGAGATCCATATAGGATTCCATCAACGTATCTAGTATTGTTCAAGGAGAGAAGGCTTGGAGGAAGAAGATGGAGTTCCATTTCAATACCTAGAAATAGAAAAGTACATAGTGTAGAAATATGATTCTAGTTTAGAATTATATTTATCTTGGGAATAAGTGTTTTTATTATGATATTATAGAATATAAAAACTCAACTCTCACATAATGAAGTTGATCTCATCCAAATTGAATAAGAAGAGTAGTGAACATGGTGCTTAATGGAATGTATATCCATAGATTAGGATATAAGGTGTCCCAACAACCTATTCTAACATATAATAGACCATAAAGTTTATAAAATTTTCAAGAAACACACTAGTTTATAAACTGACTATTTCTTTCACCAAAGTAGTGAGTAGTGGGAAGAAAAGGGAGTGACCCTAGGACTAATAGTGCATCTTTCCTGAAAATTTTTATAAAAACTATAGTGAGTATTGGTACCCCAATTATATCAATACACTATCAATGTATGCTCCTTGTATTATCCCTTTTTGGGTTACTAAGTAAAATCCTCGTATCCCATGCATTATTTAAATTTCTACATACATACTTATTATTCGTTGAGATTGGAAGTGTAGGAAGATAAAAGATTGAATGTGGTACTTATTATAATAAAATATGATAGATATGACCTACATGAAAAAAATAAGAGAGAATTTTTAATCAATATCCACCCTAATTACCCCCTCCCCCCTTCATGATGTTTCATGTAATCCTGGTCCCAACAAGTGTTATTAATCCCAAAAGGTTTTATATTGATTTTCAATCTCTAAATATATTTTGGATTTTTTGTGTAAATTGATTCAATGAGAAGATTTTATTTTTTGAAGGAACTAACAGTGATTGTTAAAAAAGGGAGATACTTATATTCCTACTTGATTATGGAAATGAAGTCATGTAATACATATTTCAAGATAGTTATTTTAGCAAGAATAGTGAAAGAGTTGGAGATTAAAATAGGGAAATGATCTTGGAAATATCTTTGTCTCATGAAGTATAAAAAAAACCTCTCATTGTGCTCCTTCTATTTGGATTTGTAAAAATGTGGAAGTGATATATCTAAAAATGGCATAAATAAAGGGGGAATAATCCTTTAAATCATGTTTAAACCACCTTATATAGAAAGTAATTAAGAAGATAAATAAGAATATGACTCACGATAAGATAAATTCTACAATCAAGGTGATTATTTCTAATTATATTGTTAAATATTATCATAAAAGTGTTTTGGAAGATGATTTAAAATCTGAAAATTCTGATCCACTAATGGATATTTATAGAAGTGTGGATTTCATCGATGACATGGAAACAACTCGAGTTGTCATACTGGAGAATATTCATGTAGTGATCAAGATAAGATAAAATCCTTGTATGTGATGGTGGATCAACTAGAAATCACTAATCAAGTCCATTATGAATTCTTATAAAATATATACATGGAAAATAAAATATTAAATATATTATAGGTGGCCTTGAATGAATACATAATTAGGATGGGTGAAAAGATAAAGGAGAAAAGTGACTTACTTGAAAAACCTTCACATGAAGTGGGAGAACATATTTATATCAAGAACGATTTAAAATCATGGATTATCCATCTCAAAATAAAACATGGAAAGAGGATAATATCTATAATGGAATATATCCCAAGGTTAAAAGTAATGGTTTCTGTGTTAAAGTATTAGGATGAGAAATTCAAGGATTTTTAATCAAAACTCATATCCTAAAAGGGTTATGATATGTTAGACATTCCATCCATGAAAACCTAAACATGTAGAATATGAAAAGTTCAAAATATAGAATAAGTGAATAAAAATAAGATACCTATTAAATCTATAAGAGAAGTATCTCATAGGAAAGTAGTTATGACATGATATTATTATGGAATATTGGCATACATGATGAGTGTGTGTCTATAAGCCAAGTGTTCAATGGTGGAAGAAAAGATGCTACATCAATATATCAACTGAGTGTGACAAATCCTGTTATATATTTAAATATCAAGTTTTATATTTCATATACATGGGAATATGATGATTAATTATATAAAGAAAATATCTAAAGTTTTCATAAGGAATTCCTCCATTCTTGTTATAAAAATGAATATAATTCGCAATTAAAGAAAATATATCATGATGGAAAATAGATTTACCTCTTTATAAGAAAATAATAAATCTCAATAAATAACGAAACTGGAACCTATTATGTTACATTCATATAAATACTCTCTGAAATAATGAAAAAATATTTTTAATAGAAATAAGGAAATTTCTCCAATTGAAAGGAAGATGGATGAACATGATAGGAAAGACTCACCAATGAAAAATAATTATGATGTGACTTTAATGGAAATTGAAGAGTAAAAATTTTATGTGTTCCTTAATGGTTTCATAAATAATACCACATGGCAATAGGTGAAGTTCAAGTAAGAGCCCACCTATGGTGGAGAACTCATGATGAAGGATGCACCATTGTTGTTTCAAAAAAATAAACATGTATGAGTGGGATGGGTATCACACTGAAGGTAAATCCCAAGTCAATAAAGATTGTAAACTATAAATAAAATATTTGGAATGAAGTTTTCATAGGTTTTGTTATGTAATTAAAAAACACTAATAAGTCTTATAAGGAAGTTGGAATCAATGGGTTGTTTCACCAAGACCAACCACATTCCTCAACACTAGGATGTCTGGTAAGTACCCATCTCCCCACGTGTTTTAGCCTTTCTAATTATTATAAGTGATATATAATTAAGTAGGAGATAAAATCCATGGGGTGTGTTTGTTCTGAAAGGAGTTACATATATGTTTATAGGTTGAATGGGGATGTGTGTACTAAAAGAATATTTGTGATATAAGTGGAGATAGAATTATTGAAGTTCCTAATTTATATCTGGACTATAAAAAAGTTAAAATGGTATCAATTACATGATCTTAATTAAAAATTAGTGTCGAGAAAACACTTTAGATCTCCACGCTAAACCCTTGCTTTCATGTTGTTAGAAAAAGGTTAAAATAATGAAGATATTGATCTAATATTTAATTGATTTCAAAGTCTGACCTAAAATATATAATGGTGTCATGAAAAATTTGGTGATCAATAAGTGATATCAGTCCATATCTCATGTCATGTCAAGCCTCTAAAATAAGGAGATAAAACTCAAAAATGAAGAAGAAACATTCAATAATTTCATGCATATTTGTTTATGTACAAACAAATATGGAATCAAAAGAATTTTTTAGGATATAAAAAAATGTTTAAAGAAAGTGTCATAACTAAAAAATGGTATCTCCATGATGAGAATTTATATCAATACATGGATTCAAAATCAAAAGAAATTCAGGATGATTTTGTGATGAGAACTCAAATTTTTGATATAATTGTTTTGAGAAAAAAAGGTGACTAATGAAGAAAGGATAATGAATATTGAAGTGTATCACAAGTTTATCACAAACAAGTGGTATCAGTTAGTTCAACATGTGGTATAACTCAAAAACTTTATGCTTCATTTATTTTTATCCAATGGTATTATGTAAGTGTGGTTGAGATCATAAGAATAATTTTTTAAATAAATTAAAATCTTATGTTGAATTACTGAAAGTGGTTATAGAAGTATGTTAGTGATGTGGAAAAAATTAAAATTATTGACTTGGAATCTTGTTTCTTACACCAAGTTCTAACTCATTAGTCTTAAATTATTTGTTAATGATGAATTTCTATGTGGTAAATTCCCTCACTAAAAAACTTTAAGAAAAAATATATTTGGTGATAAGAAATAGTATTGAGATTGAAAGGTAAAAATATTGAATTTTTTACTCAACAATTGGAATCCATGTTAAAGAGAAAAAATGGAGCTCAACTAATGGTAATTTTACCAAAGAATCAATCAATAAGTCTTTGGGAAATATTTAAGGCTTGAAGAAGGAAAAGGTATCTAATATATCAAGATTTAAGCCAACTTTGGACTTAGTTAAAAATTCCATTATTTTATCACAAACTTTTAAAAAGTTGGTAGAGACAAAGGTTTTATGTGTCCTCTAGTGGTATTAAATGGTCTATGAAGAGGTTGTAGTTTTTATAATAGGTTGTAATGGATAAATAAAAAAAGATTGAGAATTTTTTTTATGATAAATAGGGAGTTTAAACTCTCTAAATATGGATTTACAAAGGTTAGGATAATCATCTTTCCCCAAAAAAACCCTTGTGGAGATAATTTAAAATTGGAGCAAGTATTATATGGTTGAAGGGGTAGTATATATTATAAGATGTACTTAATGTTATTCAAGGATAAAATTGTGGTGAAAAAAAATGTGGATAATAATACCCTTTATATTTTATTTACAAAGAGGTGGTGATAAAAATTCACCCTAAATCTGTACATTTTTTATATAATTTGGAATTAAAACATGGAGTATGATTTATGGTTTTTAAAAGAAATTGGAATAATGTTAAAACTAGGAGTTTGTGTGTTATATTTTTTGAAAATAGTTTTTTTTTAATTTTTTGGTGGCATGGGTGAAGAAGATTATGGTTACCATATATATGGGAACCAAATTTGGGTTGTTAAGGATACATGAAAATGACATACATTGCATTGGAGTTTGAGTATGATAATTTCATTTCAAGTGAGGAAGAATTTATGCCACAAGAATGGATATTTTATGGATATTGTGAATGGATACACATTGATAATTCTAGACATCAAGGTCATGAAATAAATATATTATGAGTTCAATCATGATGATAAATATGGTATTAGAGTATGGTTGATGTGCTTGTAATTTCATGTTCTAGTCCACTATGTTTTTAGAGGAATCATGGGAATGGAAATAATGGTTTGGAAAAGGATAAAAAAATTATGGGAAGGAGAGAAAAATAACACTGTAATGATAATGTTCAAGATGAAAAAGGTATAAGTTTAATTAAACATCAACCGTGGATGAACTAGAAGTTATGATCCAAAAATATGTGATAAGGATTTGGTGTAATTGAAATAATAAAAAGTTATTCAGGTTATTATAACAGTCGTGTTGTTCTAGAATATATTGAATAAACTAGAAATATTGAATTTTATCTGGACTTGATATTTAGGAAACTACTTGGAGAGGATTTACAAGTGTCATTAAAACATAATATAAATTTTTTATCTTATGTTTAGATTTGGTGTGAAGCATGAATGTTTATATAAGTAAACATTCTTTATGTTCTTGAGATTTTAGAGAAAATAGTGGATTTTAGAGAAATTTTGGAGACTACGGTGGAGTTTAGGGAAAGAACTAGAGTAAATGAACTATTTTGGAAAAGGATTTTATTAAAAAATAAAATATTTCCATGAAGGATGGTTTATATTTTAAATCCAAAAATTTATTCATTTTAAAAAGATATGAAGTGATTATCTTATGAAATAAAATGAAAATTATACCTAGAGGTGTCATTATTTATAAAGGGAATATGGTAGAATTTTTGAAACATGAAAGTTGGGTGTCAAAAGAAAGTAACAAAGGAAGTTATTTTATCAAAGATAAATAATATTTCATGAAAAAATGTTATGTTTTTTTGAATGTGTGGTGGTGATTTTTGATTTTCATGAGAGAAAATCTTATGTAGTCACCATGAGGGGGAGTTTTTATGTGAAGTTGGTTATTCGGAGGGAAAAAAATTTCAAGAGATTTTATTGGTATATATTTTATATAAATAGTCTTATTAATAAATTCATTAAGTATAGACAGGTATTTATAGAAGATCAAAAAATTAATCTCTTCATTTTTCAAGGGAGATCCATAAAGTAACTCTGTAAAAAAGAAAATCAAAAAAATAATTTTACAAAGGTAATTATATAAATGGATTTCATAAAGAAGGATTGTGAAGGGATTGTACAAAAAGGGAATAATATAAAGGATTTCATGAAAGGAATATGATGATGGGTTTAATGTAAGGGAGACTATGAAGTAATTTAACAAAGGGTATACTATGATATACTTTCATAAATGGAAGACCACAAAGGAAATTATATGGGATTCAGATAGATCTATATCAATACATCTGGCATAGAATAAGAAGAACAGGAATAGAGGATTCCATATTCACATCTAGATCAGTTTAAAGAGATAAGTCTTATAGGAAGAAGAATGAGTTTCATTACAATACCTAGTTATAAAAGAGGACATAGTGAAATAAGATAATTCTTATTTAGAATTACTTTTATCTAGAGGATAAGTGATACTTTTCCTATATTATGGAAGGGAAAAACTCAACTCTCTCATTATAGATTTGATGTCATCTAACATTAAAGAAGGAGAGCAGTTAATATGAATCTTAATAGGGAATCTATTTAGATTTGAGGATGAAAAGTGTCTCAACAACATATGAGGACCTTGAAGATAAATTTTGTGTCTCTAATTTATATATTCAATTTTTTTATAATTATATTAATTATTAATGTTTTCTACATATATTAATAATTGATTTATTGTTTTTTGGATATTTATATTATCAATTATTATTTTTTAGAAAAAGAAAATAAATGTGTGTTTTTTAGAAGAATCCTCATTAAGAAACACATATTCATGTGTTTTATAATTGTGTGTAATTAAAAAAAATCATTTTATATGTATATGGAAAAATGATCCAACACCCTGGATAACCCTCAAACCATGGGAAGTCACATGGACACCCCAAGGGGGCTGGAAAATAACCAAATGGAAATTCATCTTAGATGAGATAGAGGAAACATAAGCCATTAATATCATGAATAGGTCATGTGGGTGCACTTGATGCATTAAAATATTGTATAGTGGTGCATAGTAGGATGGATTCACCAGTGTAGGGAAGTACCAATGATGGTAGGGGTCCTCCAACCCTCATCCAACATCAATGATTCAAAAGTGATAATGGATCTCTTATTAAGCAATGGATCGGTCCTGAAATTTTTGATGTGGGACTCATGTTTTTTGGATATTGTTCCCCACATAAAAAATGACATTGTATTGCCTCTTTTCACATCTCCCCACTCATATAATTCATTCCACTATCTTTATCATTTGAATATTGATTGGATATACACCTAAACTCATTATAAAACTCTATTGATATGAAAGATTTTGGGTCTGAGCCAAAATGTTATTGCATGGTCGAGAGCCACCATGAAATGACACTAAAACTCAACACAACAACTTGATAGGATAAATTATTATCATGCATAATAAGAACGAAGTATTCTATCCACTATGAAGTCCAAATGATGGTGATAGAGAGGCGTAGAGATAATTGGGCTTGTGAAACAACATGTTAATCATGGTTCTTGAATGTGGTAGTGGAAAAATGGCCCCAATATTTTCCATGTGACGTGTTGAATGTTGTATCCAAGGTTGTATGAAGGGACGAGTAGGATAGAAAAGGGTTGTGCTACACCACGTTGAATTGAGTCATGGTTTACAAGAGAGGATGGAGCTCGAAATTCCTACCCCTACAATCATATTAAGAAAATTCATGGCTCATAGGTGGATCTCAGAATAAAAATTATTGAATCTTAAATGTTCCATTACCCTTATTAGCATGAAATACGGGTAATATTGAAAAAATTATAAGAAAAAATGGAAAAGTAAATGAAACTATGCCATGGTGACTATATTTAAAAAGAGTGATGTTTCAGCATAGGTCCTCTCCCCTGAACATGAGATTGAGTTATTTAAGATATTTTAGTGATATTTCTATGTGTTTTTTCATGAAAAAATGTAACATAAAAGGGTTAATTAAAACTTAAAATGAGGGAAGTTCAATGATACAAAATTTGAAATGAATATGTAGATTCATCTAAACTACTCTCTCTCACTCTCACCAGGATAAATAGAGAGATATTTTCAAAGGGAGGTGGAAGTGTATTATCACATGTGGGATAATGATAAGACCTTTTAAATTCAAATAAGGATAAGATATAATAAAATATTGAGTATATTCAAAGGTTGATACATATATATATCATGTTAGATTATTCTATATAAATAAATGGGTGTTTTACATGGAAAACCATTCTTATTTAGGGGAGACTCTCGATCGACATGTTATTGAACAAGATACTTAATATTGTTACTTTATTCACTAGGTTGTTTTTATTTATTTTTGCTTCCTATCATGGCTAGCATTAGGGGTAACTTTTTAATGTTACATGTAAAGTAATATATGGAAATTATGTTAGTGTATTATTTTTATTTAAATTGGTTCGTTCTTGGGTCATTTGTTTCACTTTTTAATTTTTATATTCCTTCTCCTAATGTTTTTATCAACATAATTATAAGTAAGAAGTAATTTTTAAATGAATGATTGGTCACTTTTATCCATGCATGACCATTGTATGTTTAAGATTTATTATTCTTAAAAACGGTATTGAATCACCTAATTTATTGATGAACCCAAGTAATAGACCATGTGAATGGTGGAGTTATTATATTAGAGAGATAATATCAAGACCAATGATCCTATTATATTTAACTCTAATAATAACATGACCAATCAAATGTAATTTTTATTGCACTGGTATAAGAACATGAAATTGCTAAAGTTGTTACTTTATCTCCAATTAAAATTTTACAATTATTTTTTTACTTTTAAACCATTCACCTAATTTTCCTAATATATTATCAAATATCCTTGTGGGATCAACACATGAACTTATTAATTAATATATTCATTTACTTAGTAATTTTAGTTATTTTTATAAAAAATTTCTACATTTTTTATACCCATAGAAAAAAATACACCATTTGGGGGCTATCAATTTTTAGCATTGTAATTGAGGATTGTTTCTAAAAATTATATAGTTCATTAAGAATATTTATTTTATTATTGGTTTTGATTACCCATTTTAAACACAGTATTATCATTCTGCCATTCCAATAACAACTTCAATTAATATATATGCAACTCAAGGAAGTGAAAAGTTCATCCTAGATATAAATCCTGATCTAGAAATGACCTCGAGTAAGAAAAATATCAAAGAATAGATGGCTGGGGTTGAACAATATCAAGAAACTAGAGGAGCACTAGGATGAGGTTTGAAGCAATGAACAATACTAAACTATGGACGACCAATAAACATGGGGTTGTAACTAATAATCCCCATACAAACCATGGTGACCAAAAACATTGAGAGATAACTAGATATCATATAAATGATATTAAGCTCAATCCAATTCTTATGGCTACCATGTGTGGATCCAAATGCACACATATGAAGTTTTCTAAAACTATGTGTCACTTTTAAATTCAATAATGCTTCAATTGATGTGATATGTTTAAGGTTATTTCATATCTCATTAAGAGAAAAGTCAATGAAATAGATTCAATGTTTACCCGCTCATTCCATCATAATAGGGGGTGAGTTGGTAAGAAATTTTCTCACCCACTTATTACCCCCTCAAATTAAATGAACATAGAGTTTACATATTAAATTTAAACCAATTTCATCATGAATCATTCTAAATACATGGAAAATATTTGAAGACTTAATTTGAAAGTTCCCTCATTGTGATATTGAAAATTTGATTTTATTCCAGAATTTTTAAAAATGTTATTCATAGGAAAATATCTTCTTTTTTTATTCCATTGTAGGAGGATCATTGATAATAAACTCACCAGAGAATATCTACAACCAACATAATGAGATAGAAATAAATAGTTTTCAATGGAAATCAAAAGGAACCCAAAATCAAGCAGTGAACATGGTGGGCCAAATTTAGGTAGATATCCAAATAGAGGCCATTAAAAAGAAAATGGATATGCTGATGGATCTCTATAACCCCAAGGTATGTAAATTTAAGATATAAATTATATTGATTATAATATAAAAAAATATTCTCATGTATAGAGGCCACCGTAACCATAAAATCAAGGATATCATCCATAAGGACAAGGATTCCAACCAATTCCATAAGGGCATCACTCACCAGTTAAGTCCACACATTAGAGAAGATATAAAGAAATTTATCCCTATAACTAAATACAATATCAAATAGATAAAAGTGTATTAAAAAAAATAAAAATACTATGTTGAGAAATTTGTTGTTTCAAGTTAGTCAAATCACTGATCAACTCAGAGATAGGCCAAGAGGTTACTATTTGGTAATTTAAAGGTCAATCAAATATGAGAAGTGAAATTTATATCCCTGAGAAGTGGTAAACTAATAAAGGAAGGTGATAAGAATAAAGCTAATAAAGAGAAGTAAAATGTGGAAAAATAAAATAGGAATTATGAGATAATAGATAAAGAAGTACAATAATAATCCCCAACACCCTAAAAACAAAGTTTTCCCTTATCAAAAAGTCTGAGGTAAAGAAAATTATAGGAAAATTGAGTTATGTTTCTGGGAATGTTTAACAAACTGAATTTTAATATTTCATTCAATGAATATTTATAGAATATAAAAATTTAGTCTATTTTTATGAAATAGTTTGTCTCTAAGAATAGCAATCATGATGATTTGGGAATAATACAACTCTCTAGGGAATTCTTAGCAATGTTGTCAAGGAATCTATTGAGGAAACAAAAAAACCCAAGTAGTATTACTATTCAATTAAATTATAAGTCTAAAAAAATTGTGGAATATTTGTGTGATTTAGGTGAAAGTGTGAATATAATGCCATAAATAATATTCAAGATCCTGGGATTAGAGGATATGAAGAAAAGTCGAGTTATTCTTCACCTTGTAGAAAAAACAGAAAGATGTCACTAGGATTACAAGAAGATTTCATTGTCATAGTGGAAAATTTCTACTTCCTGATTGATTTTTTTATATAAATTGATGAAGAGAGTATTCCAATAAAATTAGTAAAACCATTCCTAGATATGTGAAGATAATTTATAGATGTTTAAATTAGGTAATTGAAATTATGATTTTGTTGAAAATCTTTGAAATTAAATATACACTGGGAAATGAAAAATATGGATGAAAAAATAGAATCATTTATAAAAATACATCATGTAAGGATTTAAAGATGTTTTGATATTAGAAAAAGGAGAATAATAGTCTACTGAATGAAAATAGGGAATAGATAAAATAGATTTGAAAAATAAGACAGAAATTATGTAGAGGATAGAAGATAGAGGAGGGACTATTGTCCATAGAAAAATTAAGGAACTCCAATAGGTTTGGGTTGTCCAAGTGACAGCTTTTGAATTTTCATCAATAACCTAACATAATTGGATTGAGCTAATGGATGCAGATAAAGTCTTACTAAGAGGAATATTGGAGTTATTTTATGAGAAAGGGAGATGTCAAATTTATGTGGATGATTCACAACTTATACCATTCATCCATTTAGACTAGGTAACCTCCTTACTACAATCAATAACTTGACATTGAGAGTTAAGGTCAAGATTAATGACCATAACCAAAGAACATTCAGGAGGAAAACCAATTTTTTTATGATTTCTAAAGAATTATAATTTAATGTCTTTAGGAATCCTGTGTTTAGGAAATATTTTAGGATTTAGGAGTTCTAATCCCTTATATTTTTGAAGTTTCATACAAATGGACATGCAGTTTAACTATTTAGATTTAATTTTCATACCCATGATGATTCAAGGCACAAGGAAATAATGTGTAAAGTAAGAAGAAAATAATAAGATATTAATTTCAAAATGTAAATATAAATTTCAGCATTCAATTATACTCCCCTATTTTCAAAATTTATTTTAATATTAAATGAGAAATTTCATGACCCAAACTTAGGATTTTTATTTATATTTTTCTATGATGCAAGATTTATTAGGATCCCCAAGATTCCATGTTTTAATTTTCAAGTTGTTAGAACTGGATGAGTAAGACGAGGGGATTGAATAAGTATAGTTATGCATTGGAATTTTCACTTAATGTGTCATGATTTTTCTTTTTAGTCACATGGAGATGAAATTTCCATACCATTTACCATGATTTTAATTTACAAAATTCATGTTGATTAATTTTTTATTATTATCCATTCCATGAGTGATTTTCCAATTTTTTATATTCTCAAGAGGATTCTAGACCCAATATTTTCAATTATTTCTTGGTCATATTCCCTAAGTAAAACTTGGTACATATAACCCACTAGAACTTTTATTGAATATTTTCAAATCTATGATTGGTTAAAGTCACTTTTACTATGATTGATTCATTTTTTGATTTATACCTTTATCCATTGACCCAAAATTTACATTTATCCTTCTTTAAACCCTTAGAAACCATTTATGGACTTGTTAGGGAAGAGACAAATTACAATTTTATCATATCATTTCCTACAATAATCTTGTAATTTTCATGATATTCACAAGTTAGAGACTATGAGAGAAGTTATCTATGGTAGAAGAGGATTTTAACAATGAGGATAAATGTTAGTGTTTTATGTTAAGTTATTTAGGAAGAAGGATTATTATATTCATCCATGTATAATATTGTTTACTCCTATTAAAAAATATTGAATAAAATGGGTTGAGTTTTAGAGTTTAAAAAATTTCCATTGTTTGACCAATTATTCTTATCATTTAGGATTGGTTAGTTAATGTGAGACTTGTTATTGTTTGACTTTCAGATAAAATTGGATTTAAAATTTGGTTTTAAAAAATGAAAAATTTAGAAAAAATCAACAGGGTGCTCATATTTTATTATTTTAATTGTTCATGACCTTCACCATGAGATTTTGAGAGAGTGGGGTGTTGTCACTTTGAAGGGGAGGTTTTATTACACTATAATTTTGAATATCATGCACTGTGATTAAGAGAATAACCTCATTTTAATCTTAAATTTTTTTCACATCAATCCCTACCTACCCATTACCTTGGAGATGTTTGACCCTAATTGTAAGAGCTCATGATTATTTTTTATTTTGTCTTTATGAAGTAGAGATTTTAGATCCTTTACAAGTTCATAAGTCTAGTAAATATAGTTTAGGTATGAAAAAAATCATATATGTAGTTACCTTGAGTTATGAGAATAAAAAAAATAATGGTAAGGTAGATCATAACATGGAATGTTTGTTAATAATGAATTGAGAGGCCTGAATGGGTGGGAAGAGAAGATTAATCATTTTTTAAAAGGAAAGATCAAATACATTATTGACTTGTGAGGATTTGATGAAGGATTCATATACATAACTTGAAAATATGATATCCCTAATGATAATTATTTAGTTTTATTACTTTGAAATTTGAATATAGGTAGCATGTTGTTACTAATCAAATAATGTTTATATGTTTTCTTGAGGGAAAACATAGATTAAGTGTGGGGTTATTTTATGTATCTATTTTATACATTAAATTTTTTTATAATATTATTGAATTTTATTGATTTATACCCATGTTAATAATTGATTTATTCTTTTATGGATATTTATATTTTAATTATTTTTTGGTAAAAATATAAAAATCCGTGTTTTTTAGAATAATACTCATTAATAAGCACATAATCATGTGTTTAAGAGTTTTGATAAATTTTAAAGATCTCATTTTTATGTGAATGGGGAAAAATGGGCCCACACCTTGTCCAACCCTCAATAAATGGCATGTCACATGGCCACCCCAAGGGGTCATTGGACCAAGCCAAGGGAAGAGACATATTAGGTGTAATGAAAGGATCATATGTCGACCATATCACACATAGGTCTATAAGGTGCACATGATTCATGGTATTGAGGCCCAACTATGTGTGTTAGGATGGCTTCCCCAGCGTGGGGAAGCACCAGTGAAAGTAGGGGTCCACCAACCCACATCTAACTTCAATGAGATAGTAGTGACATAAGATCTCTTATTAATCAATGTCATGGCACTTGAATTTTTTGATGTGGGACACATGCTATGAGGGTAATTTTCCCCACTTATAAAAATTACATTGAATCAATTCTATATAAATTTCTCTATTCATAAAATTCATGCCACCATCTTCTACATTTAAAGATCAACCGGGTCACCATCTCAACTCACTAGAAAACTCTATCAATGCACCTAAAAGAGTTTAGGCATGATTTAACTTGCTACTAAAAAGTATATATCTACCTTGAAACTCCACTAAAACTTAACAAGACACCTCAAAAATGATAAATTATTTCCATTCATGATAAGGAGGAACTAGTATATCCACTAAAATTGCCTAAATATGGTGATGGAGAAGCTTGGAGATAACATGACTTGTGATACAGATTATTTATCATAGTTCTTGAATGTGGATGTGGAAAAACAAACTAAATATTCTCCCTATGATCTATTGAATATCATGGGTAATGTTGTATGAAATCATGAATGATATGAAAATGCATTGGGATATGTTGTGTTAAGGTGATTCATGCTTGAAAGGAGAGGATTGAGCTCAAAAAACACAACCCTATGACCAATTTAAGATATGGAATGATCCAGATGTGTCTCTTATAATAAAAATGATTAAAATTTTGTGTGGTAGTACCTGTGTTAGCATGAAAAAAATGGTAAGATTGAAAAAATTTATAGTAATACAGCTGAGGAAATGATATTACACCACAGTTTCAATATTTAAAATGCATGAAGGTTTGGCCTAAATCCTCTTCCATTCATTTGAGATCATGTTTTCTAGGATAGTTTAAGTGATATTTACAAATTGATTTTCATGAAACATTATATGATGAATGGTTTCATTTTTACTATAAATGAGAGGATGGTGAATATGAAAAAATTAAAGGAATGTGTAGATTTGAAAAAACTACTCTCTCTCACTCTAGGATAAATAGAGATATTTTTTTAAATAGAGGTGCAAGAGTATTTTCACCAGTGGGATAATGGTAAGGCCTACTTGATTCAAATAAGGATGAGATATGGGAGGATATTGATGAAATTAAAAATTTGATTCATAGAGATATTTTGGTGAAATATTCTCTATAAATTGATGGGTTCTTTGAATGGAAAAAATTCTTCTTTTGTAGTGACTCTTGGATGACGTATTACTGGACATGAGACTTGTTTCTTTGATTTTTTTCATTAGGTTATTTTTATTTATTTTTTATTCATCTCATAAATATAATGAGGGGTGACATTATAGTGTGACAAGTTATGTAATTAATAAGGATTATTTTTGTTGATTATTGTTTTAATTTAGATCATTCATGGATCACATGTTTCTTATTCTAATTATTATATTCTTTTTTCTTATGTGGTCATTATTACCAATATAGTTAAGAAGTAATTTTTAAATACATGAATAGTCACTTTGACCCATTCAGGACCATTATATGGGTATTAGTGATTATGTTTAAACAATGTATTGAATCACCTAATTTACTGATGACCCCAAGTAGTAGACCATGTTAATAGGGGATCTATCAGATTAGAGAGAGAGTACCAAGACCATGGATCCTCATATATTCAAATCTAGCAACAACATGACTAATAGAACTTAATTTTTATTCCAATGGAACATTAACTTAAAATTAATAAACTTGGTACATTATCTATAATTGATTTTTCACACTTTTTTTAATTTTAAAAGATTCGCTTAATTTCCATAATGAATTATCATACATCCTTGTGGGATCAACATTGGAATTTCAAATTACTATGATCATTTAGATGGAAATTATATTTAATAACACCCTTATAGGGAAATTAACCTTAAATTTTATAAGATATTGAAGAAATCATCAATTATATTAACTAATTATTTCTTCTATAAAAGTATAAAGGGAAGGTAATAAGTGGGAGTTAGATTTTGTATCTTTCCTAAACATTTTTTAATGACTATAGTGAGTAGTGTTGCCACATATTATATTGAAACACTATTGGTTTATTCTCATTAGATTATCCATTTTTGGTAAACCAAGTGAAATACTTTTCTTATGTGTATGAATTATATTTATTCATGAATGTCTATTATTCAGTGAGATCGAAAACATGAGATGACAAGATATTGAACTTGTTCCTTATAACAAGGGAATAATATCAATGTTACCTAGATTAATAAAATAAGTGAAAAATATTAATCGGCATTCCACTTGATTCACCCACCTATTAGGGTTATTTAGTCAACCTAATACCAAATCTTATTCATTATCACATTTATAATTTAATATCCATATTCCATTAAGGTATTTTCATTAATAGAGGGTTAACCATCTTATGGTTTGATTTTTGGATGTTTCATAGGCTATGTTAGATTTTATTTAATGTGCGACCAACCACTAACCAGTTCTCTAATTTTATATTTTCATTTTATGTCTTATTTCCTTCTTCGTTATTGATAAATTTAAAAACTATATATGTTAATTGATAATAGTATCATATAACATGGAGTGATCATGAAGATAATTCTCTAAGTGTTTAGGTTATTATCCTTAGAATTGTGTAGGAATTTAATCTGTGAATTAAGAGGTAATATTTTTCATGATGAATATATATATCATTAATTAGCTATATGAAATTTTCAATAAAAAACATATAATCTATCCCTAAAAACAACCTCTAAATAACCAATCTTCATTAATCCCTTTAAAATGAATCATATCATGTTTAATATTTCAAATAAACTCATCAAATAATTTTACCACTATATAAAAAAATATCTCAATGTCATCCATGTGTCTTATTGTGAAAATATTTTATGTGTTTTCCACATACTTTTTCTAGATTATTCATGAGAAAACCTAAAATAAACTTGTATATATTTTATAATATCTTTATAATTAAATCATTACATCTCACAAATGATCTTAAAATCCCAAAACCAAAAGGTTTAGTGTATTTGGAGATATGATACATAGAAAAATTATTACGTGTTATTTATTTAACATATCTAACAAAAATCTCTATATAAGAATTTTTTATACACATAATCTAATGTATAATTCCTTAGTAAATGAATAAAAATGTTTGAGCTCAATTTTTTTGTAAGGGAAAACATATCAAAAAATATAAAAATTAAGAATAAAAACATGTGATAAAATAATGAACATTGAATAAATATCTGATTAAAAGGATCACGGGATCATAAGTGACAATTAGAATACCTGAATGAATATTATAGATCATGAAATAAGAATGTAAGAAAATAAAATTATCATCAAGGAAGTGTGATTTCTATATCATAGATTAGAAACATGTAACAATAACCATGATCCATGGAAAAATAACATAGGAATGTGGCATGACATGGAAATATGGAATAAGAATAATCAGAATAAATCTAAGAATATGTCATGGTTAACTAGAAAGACCATTATAATATATTGGATTATGCATCACTACCTACATCCCATAACATATAAGATTAGGAATCACTAACTAAATCCTATAACATAGTGGATTGTGTATCAATACCCATGTCTCGTAGTTGATAAATCATTACAACTCACATCCCATAATCTAATAAAGAAGTCTCTTATAACCATGAATGTATATTCTTGGTAAAGCTTTCATATGACTATAGTTGGACATTTATCCATGATAATTTGACTATCATGGATAAATTTGGGTCTATAGCCATGGGCTAAAAGTTTCGAAGAGTAAGGAATATAACCATAGGTAGCTTAGATCATGACTATAAGTCCTCAGTATTATGGAATATAGCCATATGAAACAATAATTATACCTATAAGTCATCAATTTTAAGGGATATATCCAAGGAAAATTTAGGTTGTGGCTATATATATCTTATTACCATGGGTTTTATTACTCAAGGAAGTGAGGTCTAAAAAACCACCCTCTTTTTTTTCACTATTTTTTCCTTCACCTATGCCTCTTAATCCTTCAACTAGGTTTGATCCCATTATTTTTCCCCATTTTCATGTTATCCCACCTTCTTTTGTTTCATCATTTGAACCATACACCTTTTGTGATCATGATCATGTGTGAGTGCTGGAGTTGAACCCTATTCCTTCTAAAAACACTACTCATTTCACTCCTCATACTTGATCTTCTTCTTTTATCTATCCATGTGTGTGTTGTATCCTACTCATTGATTTTTTTGAAGCCTCATATAATTTTTTATTATCTCTTGGATTATCCCTTCTATTTGATTAATAATAAGCATTATTTATTATTATTTATTCATATATTATTACATATTAAATATTATATGATTTTTTTCTAGTATTTGGTGTATTTTCACATTAGTTGATGTTATATATATTAATTTTAATATCAATAGTTGATATACATCAATTGAGGACAATTTATTATACACTTGAAGAAATATTATTATTTTTCATATCAATGGGTTTGGCTTCCTCAATTTGAGTTTGTCCATTTTATGATTGATTTTGGATATATTTTGATAATATCTCTGAATATTTCATTTATAAACTTTAGGAATAAATTACTATTACTAAATTAATCTTGATTAATAGCCTAGATACCATGATTGGTGCTTATTTTTAGTGATTACAATCACATTAAATATTAAAGACCTCCCAAATATTTATGTTAAATAAAATATTATTTATTATTTCATGGTTTTGTAGATATTAAATTATTTGTTATAAAAAATGTTATTTAATAAAAATCCTTGAAAAAGGATAGTAAAATTAGATAAAATAAAAAATACAATATTAAACTAATCAAGCTTAAAATAATTATTCTTTATTAATTCACACACGAGTGTTGCAACCTCCTCCTTGATTTTTTTGAAGATTCATCTAATTTTTTGTTATCCCTCTGGTCATACCTTATATCGAATTAATCATAAGAAATAATTCATATGATTTGTTCATGTTTTATTCCTTATTAAATATAATGTGATTTTTTCTATGATTTTTTGTTTTTTACGTTGTTTTATGTCATCTATATTCATTAGAACATCAGTGATTAATATAAATCAATGGGGATGAATTATATGCACTTGAAATAAGAGGATTTTATTTTTTTTGATATTAATGGGTTTCACTTCCTCTCTTTGAGATCATATGTTTTTTTCTTAATAATATATCTATTTTGAGAAGAGTGGTTGAAGTTCCATTTATAAAATTGATGAATATATGAATGTTAATAAATGGATGTTAACTCCAAGCCAAAATACCAATCTTTGTTATTATTTTTAATGATTTCAATCTCTTTGAACATTGAAAACTGATCTAATATTAATGTTAAATAAAATGTGTTTTTATAATTTCATGGTTTTAAAGATAATTTTTTTTATAAAAACGTTATTTAATGAAAAATGCTTGTAAAAGGATAATACTATTAGAGATACAAAACTTAAATATATAAAACTAAATAGAGTTAAACTCATTCTTCTTATTTTATCTACGCATGAGTATTGTAGTCTCCTCCCTAATTTTGATTAAGTGTTCTCTAATTTTATGTTATCCCTCAGATCATCCCTTCTATAAGATTAATCATAAGAAACTTTTCTTATAATTTTTCTATATTTTATTCCTTATTAAATATTATTTACTTTTTTCTAGTCTTCGGTGTATTTTAACATTGTTTAATTTTTTTTGGGGGGGGGGTGAGGGGCAAGTCGTGGGGTCAAGTCCCTGGGCTTGCAATTTAATGTAATTTTCTTCCTTGCATCATGTGCCGCTTTTGCGGTTGTACCCAATTTTTAAATGGTTAATATTAAATAATGGGGGATAGATTATTGGGAAATTGAAACAAGATGATTTAATTTTTTTGGATATCAATGTGTTTGGATTCCCCACTTTGAGATTATCAGATTGATTCTTGATGATGGATCTATTTTGAGAAGATTTTTTGTAGTTTCATTTAAAAACTGATGAATATATAATTGTCACTAAAGGGATATTTTAAGACCTATTATGATTTTTTCATATTAATTTTTTGTATTTATTGAATAATTAATTTTTTTAATAACTTTGTTGTTAATAATAGAAAAAAATTTGTTGAAAGTTTGTTAAAAAGTTTTTTAATAAAATTTTCAAAGAAAGTTTTGTTATGAAATCGTTGGAGTAGATTTATAAAGTTAGGAAGTTTCCATAACTTCATTAAGAAAATTCCTTACAAAGTTATAAGATTATGTACTATTCATTTTAGGCTATCAACATCATAAAGAATTTATGATACAAGATGAAGTTTGAAGAAGATAAGATAAGTAAAAATTATTTCTAAACAAACTTCAACAAAAATATAAAATATAGGTCACTTAAAAAATATTTTGTAATAAGAAGCTAGTAGTGTATTTTTCTTCAAATTCTTGATAACTATAGTTAAATAAATAGTGTATAGAAAAATTATGCCAAGTTCAAGATAGTAAATAAATAATACCATAGAAAAAACTTTCCAAAAAAAGAAAGTTGTTAAGTTTGTACAAGGGGGTGTTTTCAAAAAGTCACCAGATAAAAAAATGCATATCATTGTAAAAACATGATTGGATTAAAGTAAATTAGTGGTTGTTGTTGGGTTTTTATTGTTTTTTAAAATGATAAATTTAATACAAAGGGAGAAATAAAAATGATAAATCCAATAAGTTCACCAGATGATGAATGTTTCAGGTATCTAAATACCATATAAGTTTCAACAATGTAGTCAACCATCTCCAGTGGTTCAATAGAAATAGACAGAGGAAGATTTTTTTTCTTCTGATAGATAGTTTGTATGAAGTTGCAAATATTTTTTGAAAAATTAAAAAAAAATTAAGGATTGAGAATTTTTGAAGAATTTAAACTCAAGGAAGTCCATTGGTTAAACATTAATCAGATGGAAAAAAATTGTAAAAACAATCTTTATGTCGCGATATGAACTTTTTCTCAGAATAAATATCTAAGTGGTTTAAGTTGAGGAAAATTGACTATATAGGAAAATTTCAATTCATTATAAAGACTATTATTATGAATGGTGTTGGTCAATATCATGTTGAGGAAGAGTGACCATATAAATAGGGTCAAACGGTGAATTTCTCATTTGAAAAACATCTTTATGAGATGATGTTTTTTCTAAGTAACTTATAATATCTTTTTTAAGTCCCAATATTAAAAATTCTGGTCTATTTAGTCATTTAAATTGTTTTTATAAGTTTAAGGAAGTTTGATAATTATTGGTATTATTGGAGTATTAATAAAGATTCATGATTGTTCTATACGTATTGAAAAATATCTAACCATTTTAAAATTTATCAAAGAATGATTAATTATGGAATTTTTTGATTGGAAATTGAAATTATTTTCCCACCATTTACACATAAAGAGAACCTATAAATAGGGGTGAAAATTTACACTTGTACCTAACACTATTCATAAGAATAAAAAGATGATACAATGTATAATTTTTTTAGAGTGAGTATCAAACCACATAACTTTTTGGTTGAAGAAGTAACAAACAAATATTCAATTAGAGCATCAGACAAAGTTTCAGTTTAGAGAAATCAGACATAATAATTGGATAGAATTTTTATATAGTGTTTTTGAGGCATAGTAGTTTTTAAAATCTAATAGAGACCAAGTTATATATTAGGCACAATTTTAGTGAGTTGTATCAGATGAACATTAAATAGATGAAGAAAGGGTTCACCATATATATATTATTGGATCAAGGAAATTGAATAGAAATTTTTAATGAACATTTTTGGATTAGTTTTTACAAATTTTCTTATTTTTATAGTTTTTGTTTTTATATGAAAACCCTTTAAACTAATGGTAATTAGTATAATCATAACTATCGAGATATAAAAGGAGTCCGATAGAAGATAAATCCAAGATGTATTCACTTATTTCTAATATTTGATTTCCATGGACTGATAAGAGTCACCTTGGAAATGATGTAGGTTCTCAAATTGAGGTAAAACCTTGTAAATATTATGTTCCTTGCTTACATTTTTATATTTTCATGATTTTGATATTTTTATAAAAGTTGATAATTAAAATAAATATAAAATTCATAGAGGTGAAATTTCACAAAGATTAAAAAATTTAAAAATAAGAAAACTGACTCAACTCCCCCTTCTCATTCTTTCAATGATCCTCAGGAACTTCAATTGATATCAGAGCCAAGATTCCCCCATTGAATACTTATGAGGGAAAATATCAATTTATTTGACAATATAGGTATTATTACATTTAATGGAAAAATAATAGTAGTTATAGAAACATAATTATACCCCATCTTCTATTATTTGACATGGAAATTATTGATGCAGTAACTATTGGTTTTACACCCATTGAGAAATTTTCTCCTATAAATTTTTCTGAAAAAAGGAACATTGAGGTTTAGGGGAAAGCTAAAAATGATATTCTTATATCTCTATCATAAAATATTTTCATGAAGGTGATGGGTATTAATATATCTAAGGAAAATTGGGACAAACTCAAAAGTATCTTTGAGGGAAACACCAAAGTGGGTGAGGTAAATAGAAAAATTTAGGGAAACAAGTTTGAATATATAAGAATAAGATATTAAGAACCAATTAATCAATAATCCACCATAGTTAATGAAGTTTTTTTAACATCATAGTGTTTAGATATGTCTTTGAATATTATACCCTCGTCAAGAAACTCATGAGATACTTACCTGACGTTTTTTACACTAAAATCTTAGATTTAACAGATAAATATTATTTATCTCTTGATGAATTGAATAAATTTTTTTTTCTTATGAGATGAGAAAATTTCCATCATTCAAAAATAAGATGAAGGATGAAATGGATTTTAAATCTAGAAGTAATCTAAAAATACTATATACTAGAAATGTTGACCTTAGTGATTTGAAAGATAAATAAGATGATGAAATTAATGAAAAGATCATGTCTCTAATTTCTAAAAATTATCAAAGAGGTAAAGTAAATTATGGAGTAAAAATTATAATCAAATTCTTAAAGTGTAGAGGAATCAAATATTTTTCATTGAATTTTCCCTATAATAAATTTAGTGAATACAAAGATCATTTTAAATGAATTTTTTTTTGTAAAAAGTAAAAAAAACTAATAAGGAAGATAATAATAACATTGGTGGTATAAAAAAAGTTTTCTAGAAATAGAAAAATAATGTTGAGTAAGTTATTTGAATCTGGCTCTACTAAAAACACTTATTTATAAGATTAGATTTTATAAAACCTTAGAACCTTCCTTGAAAATGTTGATTTAATGGTAGATTTATAAAATACTAAAGAAGAAAAAGGAGGTGAAGAGAGTTACTGAGAATATAAACTATGATTGAAACTAGTTTCTTGTCTTGAGAAAAGAAAAAAACACAAGAAATAAATAATAATGATGATTAAGGAAATTGTAAATGATAATTATGGAAGGAAATATATCCTTAAATAGAAAAATGGGTATATTTTAAATCTCAAACTGAATTTTTCTAGGTGAGGAATGATAGTTGAATATCTTATTCAAAAAAATTATACTAAGGAAGATGAGGTTTGTAAGGGTAAACCAAAACATCTTGAGGTTAAAAGTACCTTAAGAAAGATGAAGGAAAATTTCAACAATACTTTAGAGATAAAATCTAAATCATCTCAAGATACAAATAAATCTCACTCCAAGAATGAGGTGAAATATTTACCCACTAAATGTAAAAGATCTTATGATTTTAATAACCATGCATGAATATAAGGAAAAATTGGGTTGAGAAAGGATGTGTAAAGTATACCACATAAACAAAATTTGAAAACCACCTTCATAATAAATTTTCCCCATGACTGGTGGAAACATAAATAGAAATATATTATTAACCCACTAATATAATTTCTATAGATAAAGATCCTAATTCTACAGAATATCAATATTTGATGGTTTTTATTAGTGTTGTGAAAATGGGGAAAATATTATAACTATTATCAAAAAATGTCCCTCTATGAAAATAGTCAAGAACATTGGGGATAAATAGTGGAATAAAAGTGAGTAAACATCCTGATCCATAGAAAGAAGGAAATGGAAAATCAAATGGTGAAAGAAAGTTTCTAAAGAAAAATCAATTTATCTTCCAAGAGGAAGTGTTTGAAACATGTGAAAAACTAGGTCACTTTGCATAATAATGTTTAATAACTCTTCTGGGACTAGTTTCAGATTCTAGAGAAGAGAAGGAGGCTGGAAAGAATAAAGTTGAAGAAAGACCATTTTTATTGAGAAAACACCGAAAGTAAGAAAAAGGGACAAACCGTGGATTATTAATAATGGTAATTCCTCACATATGAAGGGTTATTTAAATATCTTTAAAGATGTTGAAAATCATGATGGAGAAGCAGTTAATTTTAAAAAAATATAGTTCTTTAAGAATCAGATGAATAGGAATACCTAATATTGAAGTTGAGAAACTGAAATCTAAGGAAGTTTTATATATTAATGGGCTCAAAAAAAAGTACATAGTGTGATAAAACATTGTGATGATATAAAGGAAGATATATTTAGGAAATATTCATGTATCTTCAAAAGTGTGAAAGAAGGAAAATTTGTTATGAGAGGAGAAAGAACCAGCATATATCTCATTTTGATTAGAGAACCTTTCAGATCATGTTATTTGAGTTCTAAAGATTAAAATAAGTTGTGGAATTTTGGATTGGGGAATATTTTACAAAAAATTATGAATAAACTCTCCAAATTAGATGATGTAAGATAATTTTCAGAAAAAAGGAAATAAAATGATGTTTGTATAATATTTTAGAAATTAATATGATTGAAAAAATACTTAATAAAGTTGAAATTAAATCTACCATACTGCTTTATCTTATTCACTCAAATAATTTTTGACTGATGGGACATAAATAAGAAAAGGGGATTTGTAAATTATCAATTTTATTGATAATTTGGCTCATATGAACAACATTATGTTTATGAAACATAAATCAAAGGTGGTAGAAATGATTATATTTTTCATAAGAGAAGTTGAAAGAAATTTTTGTGTCTATATACTTAACCAGATAATAGACAATATGAATTATTAGACATGAAATCCTTTTTAATATTATCTAAATAAAGATGGAATTAAACATCAATATAGTGAATCTTACACCCCTAAAAAACGGTGTTTAAGAAAGGAAAAAATAGATTTTTGGTGAAAATGGGAAGATGTGAGTTGGATGAGTATAAACATTATATGTTTTTTGGGAGAGAATCTATTAGTACTGTAATATATATAAAAATATATTTTTATTATTGCTGGAATCCAAAATTACTTCCTAAAAAATTTAATATAACAAAAAATCTTCAGTGAAATATTTCAAGGATTTTGGAACTCCCTTCTTAATTAAAATAAAAAATATGAATCTTTTAAAATTTGATAAAAAAGATTATGAATGAATTTTCATTGGATATTAATTCTTTGGAGTAGGTTATAAATCCTAGAAAAAAATGTTTAAAACATTTGGTGGATTCATATGATGTGAAAATTGTTGAAAATCAAACCTCCATAACAAATTTTTTTGAGAATACTGTGGAACATAATTTGAGGACATCCAATGAGAATAACAAAATTGAAGATGAATGTGATCCAAAAAAGGTACATGAATTTTTAGAAGAATCGTGTAATGAGGAAAGTAAAAAAAAGAATAAAATGTAAGATCTTGGTTTTTATATGAGGTGTAAATCCTTTATTTTTTAATCTAGCGCTTTCATTTTATCACAATAAATATGCATAATGGGTTAGGGAAGTGTTTAGGAGAGTACAGGCTTGTTCAGATCTCATAGTTTTAGTTTTTGTGGAAATAAGGGGAGGCTTGTAGTTGTTGCCTGATTAGTAGTAATCGCGCATCTCAGCCATCTAGGGAAGAAAGGAGAAGCATGATTCTGTTAACTATGCAACATGGACTACATGGCCATGTGAAACCTATAAAAATCTCAGAGGGATGTTTCATAGTGTGCATGTAGTTTTTATAATCGTGCACATAGCTTGTGTGTGGGGGTGATTTTTTATAGTAGGCACACACAACCAGTATAGGGTGTGTCTAATCATGATCTTTAGTTATGCAGGGTGTGGACTCTTGGATATTACCAACCCCATGGTTGGAACAAATTTTTGAAAACTGGGTTTCCAAACCATGTGAACCACTAAAAGGGGTGAAATTATAATTTTTCCTTGATGCATTTAACAATTTAACCATTTTTCTTATCCTTTTTTCTCATAGAAACCTCACCCACGGGAAGCTCTCTAATTTCTCCTCCCTAATATTTTAGAGATCTATTTCATCTCAGCTTAGAATGTATTGTCATTCATTATTTTGGATCACTCTCAGTAAGTCTATAAATCCTTTTGCACATTTTATCAATTTCGCTTTTCATCTTCAACAATATCTTCATGAGATCTCATATCCCCTATTTTCAAGTAATTTTTCCATTTTCCCGAATTTCTCTTGTTCTATCCTGAATCTAAAGATAATATTAGATAAGGATTCATCTTCTAGTCTATGGTAAGTGGTCTAGTACTTTTTCCTAAAATTTTATTTTTTTATATTATTCACTATTGTGCCACACACTGGAATTTATATTAATTTCATTAAAATTGTGTAATATTCCTTATTAAATTTTATAGTCCTTGATGAGATACTAACATAGAACCTTAACATTACCTAAGGCTGATGACCTCAAATCAACCACCCCTTTAGGTTTCTAGATATGTTTTATTTACACTTTTACCATTCCATTATGATCAAACCACCTCTTAATGTGGGTTTGGATAGAAAATTATTATAAAGACCCCAACCCCAGTTTCTTAGAGCCAGTGCATTATTTTATTACATTGACATATAATCAAGGAAGTTGTATCCTGAAGAAATGAACAGTTTGGTAGATTTGGAAAACAAGATACATACAGAAGTTCAACATTACAACTTGAAATGAAATACAAAATATCACCTTACTTTTAATCACACATAAAATCCTATTTTGTCCCTCAAGGTCATTCATAATAAACATATTTGCATCCTGGGGAAAAATAAGACATAATAAAGTGGTGAGATCAGATGCTCAGTAAGGGTAATTAATACAAAAAAAAGAAAAAATATAGAGCATGGTGAATATCTAAAAGAAAAAATTCCATTAAAACCTAATATTAAGAATAAAATGGAAGGAATTGAAAAATCATAATTCCATAATAAAATATTGACATGGATATTCTACTAGTCGAATAATCACATGGAAAAAGAATTACTAGTTTCATAATGAGGGAATGTGTAATGCTGGACATCATAATAATACCATCAAGGCCTCATCCAAGACACCATATATAAGGGGTAAAAACCCAATCTAGTTTTTCTAATGAGACCTACCGATGCATCGAGGGGATATAGCAGGACCAACCCATCTCTTATTGAGTCCAATGCATTCCTCAAATGAAAGTGTAGAAACATAATCAATATAACAACCCTGATCTTTATTTCACACTTAAAAAAATTTATTACATAAAATAATCACTTGATACAAGATATAAGATCAAGAGTTATAGTGTCTTTGGGGATTAGGAACATTATATAACAACTTAGAACATAAAACACAACATCTTTATTGAAAACTTGTTTTACAAGACCACAACATTCCTTCGTATTTATCATTTCATGGGATAACCTAAGGACATGCATAAGAAAGGGGTGAGATATAAATCCCAGTAAGGGAGTAAACAAGGAATAACATGAATAATATAGTACATGTTAGTCAATAGGTGTATCAATGGAGCACAAGAGAAACATTAACATAAAGGAATTATATAGAATGATTATCATAACATGGAAATGTGGAAACAACATTTAACATGATATTAGAATGATCAAAGGATAATTACACATGAATCATAAGTAAACCCTCATTTCCATTCATTTATCATGAGTAAACCCTAATTTAACTTGATGTATCATGATACTAATCTTTACCCAACACATGAAGTGCTATCAGGGCACACCCTTCTTAATCATTTCATTTCATGCATAAGTGTGACACATGGAACATATAACATGGATTCATTAAACGTCATCATTTATTCCATTATAAAGGAATGTGGAATTAAAACATGAAACTATATAATAAATAAGAAAATGTGCATAAAGTTGAATACCCTTAATAGAAAAATGGGCATGGTATTCACTACATAATGACTTTGTCTTGGAAAATCGTGCTGTAATTTTGGCAGCATAACGACATGATATAAGAATTCATAAAAATGGTTGATGAGATATAAAGTGGTGTATCATCATATTTAAATGAAATGGACAGTAATGGGGTCATATATATACATTTACCAACATATTTAATGGAATTTATATTCATAATACTAAAGAATTTCTTGAATGTAAATGAGGAGAGATAAATACCTTACGAAATTTTGGCATGCTAACAGGTGTACATGGGAGGAATTAATGAGAGATAAATGGGTCTCTCATCATTAAAACATAATGAGTTAAGTATAGGGGAGGTTATAAATCATACCCCAATGTTTTTAATTTAAAATAAAATGGCATAACAACCTAAAGAAATTTGGACAAAAATGAGACAGGAAGAAATCCCTTATTTGGAAGTGTCATCACAAAGGCTTGGGAGAGGCTTGAGAGAGTCTTCCTGGGAGCTTGGGGTGCCTTGGTAGGATTATAGAGAGATTAGGGAAGATTTTTCTCAAGCTAAAAAGTCTTTTAGTGAAGAGTCAGTGGGATCTTAGGTGGGGTTATATAGGAAAAGAGAGGAAATTTTTTATTATTTAGGTTTTGGACACCACACATTAAACTAATCAAAACCACAAAACAACCCATGGTTTTTGCACATGTTTTTTACAAAGTGGAGTGTAAAACATTATTTTATAATGAAAATGGCATAAATTTTTAAAATATTTGTCTTTCTTGTGTATAGGTGAGTCACACTATCAAGGAAATAATTTTAAAAGTTAAAATGTTTTATAAGTCTTGGAGGGTCCACTAAGGCACCATATATTTAACCAAAAAAATATAAAATAACATTATTTAAAAGTTAAAACATATGTTTTCCAAAAACCCCATTTATAGTATTTTATTACATCACTATTGGGTCATTATGATGTCATAAAACACATTATATATTAAAATAGTATTTAATTTTTACCCAAAAATTCAACTATCTCAGAAAATTATGCAAAATTCACCATTGGATAATTTTGACATCCTGAATCCAAAAATAATATTCATTTTATCTAAATAATTTTATAAATATGGGATTTTTTTACTTTTAAAATAAAAAACATACATTTATTGAAAATTCATGGGTTTTTTCAAAAGAGATTTCAAACCTTAATAAAAATTACAATTGTATTCATAAAAATTATATGATCATTCATATCTAATAAGAATTAATTTAGTAATAATATTTTATTAAAAATATTATTTAATTAAAAAATTCATTAATTCATAAAAATAGATTTCTTAGTTGAATATTAACTTAAAATACTATTTTTGCTTTAAAACTATTTACAAAGCAACAATAATAAAATGAATGTATATTATTTATTATATAAAAAAATAATGCACATAATCATTGTTCTAGGGTCTTGTTACATAACCCCTTATAACACCCACATATAACCTAAGGGTAAGGTGTGCGATGGTGACATACTCTTAGGGTGGCTCGGATAACATCGATCGGGTGGTAATCTCTATCAGCATCCACTTCTCCCGTAGGCGGTTCCATTCAAGCTTAACGTGTTAAAGCTCAGCATGGTCTTGGTCAAGAGAAAATACCAATGATGCTACCTCCTTTTCAAGATCTGAAAATTGGGATTAATATGGAGTAATTCTATTGGATGAGGCCATCTCTCCCTTTATATGAGTAAATTGGATTTTTAAAAGCCCTATATTTATACTAATAATGTGATCATTGTTCAACGACTATATTAGAAATGGTAATAATTATTAACAATATTTTTAAATCCAAAATCAAAAAAACCAAATAAGTGCATATGTTATACAACCATTTTACATAATAATACATTTAATTAGATCAAGAGTAATTTTCATTGATAAATGTTTGGGTCATTACAATCTTCCCTCCTTAAGAAATTTCGCCCTCAATTTTTTTCCTGCACTAAAACAGATGAGGGTAACTCTTCTTCATCACTTCCTTTGATTCCTACATTGCTTCTTCAAACTTTTGGTTTCACCACAAAACCTTGAAAATGGAATTGTCTTATTTCTTATAACTTTTTCCCTACGATCTAATATCTTCATCGACTTCTCTTCATAAGAGTGTTCATTATCCAATATTACCACCTCTGGATTGAGTAAAAGGGATGGGTCAGGTATGTACTTCCTCAAGAGTGATACATAGAATACATCATGTACTTGAGATTGGTTTGGTGGGAGTGATAGTCGATATTCCACTGCTCCAATGTGATCAATGATCTCAAAAGAGCTAATGTACCTTGGACTAAGCTTTCCCTTCTTCCAAAATCTCATAACTCTCTTCCACGGTGATATGTGGAGGAATACCATGTCTTCGACATCAGACTCTAGGTCTCATCGATGATTATCAACATATCTCTTTTGTAGACTCTGAGAAGATTTAATGTTCATATGGATGGTCTTAACCTTCTCCACCATTTATTCAACTATTTCTAGACCTAGGATTTTTTTTCTCCCCAACTTCATCCCAACATGATAGTGTTCTACACCTCTTCCCATAAAGGGCTTCATAAGGATCCATTTGGATTCTTGAGTGGAAACTATTATTGTAAGAGAACTCAACCAGAAGAATATGTTGATATAACACTCCTTTTAATTCCATTGAGAATTCTCTCAATATGTTCTCACATGTTTGGATAGTTTACTTAGATTGGCCATCAGTTTGAGGATGATATGTTGTACTGAAGTTTAGCTCAGTATTCAGAGCATGTTGAAGACTCTTCCAGAACACAGAGGTGAATCTTGTATCTCAATCATATACAATAAATAGTGGAACTCCATGTAGCCTTACCACTTCTCTGATGTATATCCGTTCTAGTTGATCCAATGAGAAATCCTCTCAAATTGTAATGAAGTGTGCGGTCTTTGTAAGACGATCCACAACAACCTAGATAACATTGTTTCCTTTGGATGTATTCAAAATTCTAGTGAAAAATTCCATGGTTATGTTCTCCCATATCCATTCTGGTATAGGTAATGGTTTCATCATCCCCTTAGACTTCTACCTCTCAGCCTTCACTTTCTGACATAACAAATACTATGACGTATACTCAGCAATCTCCTTCTTCATTTTATCCCACCAATAAAGCTATCAGAGGTCTCAAAACATCTTTGTTTTTTCTAGGTGAATGGGGAAATTTAAACTATGTGCATCATCTAAAATTTCCTTCTTCAACTCCGAATTTGATGGAACATATATTCTTGACCCAAATCTCACAATTCCTTCTTAATTAGTATTAAAATTTGAGGATTTACCTTTTCTGATAGTTCCCACTTTCTTTTAAATTCCCACATCATCTTTTTGAGCATTTTAACCTTTCCAAAAGATATGGTTGAAAAATAATTTGTGAAAGGATGAATGATGTTACATTATTTATGATTCCCATGTCCATCTTCATCAAATCTAAGAAGATTGGATCCTTTTAAATTCACATCAATGATATAATTGCTAGGTCCTTTCTACTTAGAACATCCACCACCTTGTTCGCTTTCTGAGGGTGGTAATGGATTGAGCGATAATAGTCTTTTATTAGATATAACAATATTCATTGGTTCATGTTCAACTCTTTCTATGTGAATATATACTTGAGGCTTTTCTAATTCGTATATATTTCACACTTCTCCCCAAAGAGGTAATGTCACCAAATTTTTAAAGAGAAGATTACTGCATCCAACTCAATATGATGTTTTCGATAATTTTTCTCATGAAATTTCAATTTCATTGAAGTATAGGCAATGGATTTGTCATTTTTCATCAACACACAGCCCATTCCATTCTTCTAAGAATTACTAAATACCACAAAAAGTTCTCCACTTGTGGGTAGTGTGAGCATGAGCATATTGATAAGCTTTTTTTCAACTCCATGAATCTCTCTTCAAATTCATCACTCCAAGAAAACTTGACTCCCTTCTAGGATAGCTTGGTAAGAGGGTTTGAAAATTATAATAAATTTCTCACAAATTGACGATAATATCTAGCTAACCCCAGGAAGCTAGGGATATCTATTACTGATGTTGGCCTTTTCCATCCATCTATTACATGTGTCTTGTAGGGATCCACAGATATCCCATTGCTTGTGATCATATGACCTAAGAATGAAACCTCCTTAAACCAGAACTCACACTTGTTTTAATTTTCATAGAGCTTATCCTTTCTCAAGTTCTCTAGTATAGTGCTTAGATTCTCCTCGTGCTCATCCATTGTTTTGGAGTATATTAGAATATCGTCTATAAATACTACCACAAATTTGTTGAGATAATCTCTAAAGACTCTACTCATCATGTCTATGAATATTTATGGAGTATTTGTGAGTCCAAAAGGCATTATTATGAATTTATAGTGCATTTACCTTCTACGAAAAGTAGTCTTGGAGATATCCTCCTTATGCACCCTTACTTGGTAATATCCAGACCAAAAATCCACCTTGGAGAAGTATTGGGTTCCACATAGCTGATCGAACAAGTCATCTATTCATGGAAGAGGATACTTTTTCCTTATCATGATTTTTTTGAGATCATAATAATCAATGAAAAGCTGTATTGACCCATCCTTATTTTTGATGAAGAGTACTGGTGCACCCCACGGTGAAGCACTTGGGCATATAAACCCTTTATCCAGATTCTCCTGTAATTGTTTCTTCAAATCCTCTAGCTCCGAAACAACCATTCTATATAGAGTCTTGGATATTGGAAATGCCCCAGGTATAAGTTCAATTGATAATTAAACATCTCTTCTAGGAGGAATACCTGACACTTCCCCGGGAAACACTTCAGTGAATTCCCTCACAATAGGAATGTCTTCAAGGATGGTTTCTTCCTTTTACTCAATCATCTGATCCAGATATGTGTGCTCATAGGGAAGTAATATCCATGCATGAGATAATGTTTCTAAATAAGATTCATCCTCCTCTTTAAACTTGTATAGAATTAGGGGTCGATTCACCTTATGAATAGTGATTTCCCTCTCACGACAATTTATATTGGATCTATATAAGGAAAGCCAATCCATGCCAATAATTGCATTAAATTCTACCAAAAGGAGTATTAATAGGTTCTATGGGAAGTTCAATCCACAAATTATGATAGGGAAGGAGTTATATTCATGGGATGCAATGATTTCCCCATTTTCCGTTCTCACTGACATCTTTACTTCCATGACTTGTGGTGGTGTTGGAATTGTTCTACTAAACTTTTGGGATATAAAATAATGTATAGAACTAGAATAAAAAATTATGTTCTCTATTCTTGAATGAATAACCAGTGTACCTATTACCAATTCATTTTATGGGTTCATTTCAGTGCTAGTGATGGAAAACTCTCACCCTTGCAACCTTGGAGATTGTTGGTTGCCTATGAAAACCCTTGTCTTAGGAAACTAGTTTGCAAAGTGCTCAAGTTATTTGCAGTTGAAGCAATAAAAAATGTTTTGAGGGTCGAATGAAGCATTTCTATCCTCTATCATAGATGTAGTTTTTTCTTATTAGCAGTTAATGGTTAGGTGCCCTTCTCTTCCACACCTAAAGCTTTTCCTCATCCCCTTTAGGAAATTTTCATGATTCTTCTTTATGCACCATTGGCGAGTGGTGTGTTGGATTTTCTTAGCACCGTTGGATTTATCCATCGGACCACTGGAATTTAATTCCACCTTACACTTCATATCCCCATGATACCCTTGAGATTCTTTAATCTCCATTTTGACTTTGAAGGAACATCGAACAATTTCCTCATAGCTCTCAAAGTCACAGATCACTAGGTCTTTTCATAGGCCAAGTTTTATCCCACCAAAGAAGTGTTAAACCTTGCATTTGGGTGTAATGACAAAGTTAGAGGCATATCCTCTAATCCTTTTGAGGTTTTCCTCATATTCTTCGATGGATTCATCATCTTTTTTCTTGAGGTAAAGGAAGTCCCTTTCCATCTTAAGTCAGAGGGTGTGAGGAAAATATTTATCGAAAAACATTTTCCACAAATATATCAATTCCAACGCCGTGATATCCTCCTTAGGCTTTGTATTTTTTATCAATGTACACCATTAATTAGCTTCACCCTCCATACGATAAGAATCCATAAGTACCTTCTCTTGTTCAGAACATTGAAGTATGGAGAAGATCTTCTCAATGAAGTTTATCCATTTTTTAGTGATTGAGGGATCAGATGATCCATTAAAAGTAGGAGGCCTTTTGTCTCATGAAGATCTCGATTGTGAATTATTATTTCTTGGGGGGGAGGGGGGGTTTAATGTTCCTATTGACCAATGTTTATATTCAAAACATGAGTTAACTTAGAGAGTATCATGACCAAGTTTTTTATTCCCGCTCCCATCATATTGGACATTTCAATAGAACAATCGTCACATTGATCATTTCATTGGTTGTTAGTTCGAGTCCTCCTATTACCAGCCATTGGATGGAATAAAAGGAAAGTCAGGGATAACACATAAAGGGTAATCCAAAGACAAAAACAGATGACTTATAAATTACTTTTATTTCCTTAACTTATGAATTTATAGGCTTCAATCTATGTTATCAGTGATATACTTCCCAACATACATTCTTAGGGTAATTTTTTTATTCAATTAATAATGGTTTTTACTAATATTATGAATTTACCAAAGAATATATCCTGGGATTTTCATAACCAAGAGTGAATAAAGGCCTATTTTCTTGCACTAGTTCTAATTAGATTCTAGCTAAAAGCAGAGTTTTTGGGTTTTACCCCTTGATACATTTGTGCCAGAGCCGCCTCTACCTGCTCATATCTAGACATGGATGTATTTTCTTGATAAAACACTTACTAAATACTCAGAAAAATTTAGGGATGTTTTTATTATATTTAGTATTATCCCTAAGTCTTTCACTAGGGTTTTCTAATCATAATCCTAAAAATAACTAAACTTATCCTCTGAAACCAACTATAACAACCCTGCTCTTTATTTCACACTTAAAAATAATTTATTATATAAAATATTCACTTGATAAAAGATAGAATATTGAGAGGTATAGTGTATTTGGGGCTTAGTAACATTAAATAACAACTTAGAACACAAAACACAACATCTTTATTGAAAACTTTTGTTACATGACCACAACATTCCTTCATACTTAGCATTGCATGGGATAACCTGAGGACATGTATGAGAAAAGGGTGAGCTATAAAGCCCAATAAGGGAGTAAAAAAGGAATAAAATAAAAAATATAGTACATGTTAGGTAATAGTAATATCAATGGAGTATAATAGAAACATGAACATAAAGTCATGATATAGCATGATTATCATAACATGGAAATGTGGCGACAACATTTAACATGATATTAGCATGAGACAAGGCTCATTTCACATAGAGCATGAGTAAACCTTCATTGAACTTGATTTATCGTGAGTAAACACTCATTACACTTGACTTATCATGATACTAATCTTTACCCATTGCATTGGAGTGCTATCAGGGCACAGCCTTCTTAATCATTTCATTTCATGCATAAGTGCGCCACATGGATCATATAACTTGGATTCATTAAACATCATAATTTATTCCATGATAAAGGAATGTGTAATTCATACATGAAAATATATAATCAATAAGTAAATGTGCATTAATTTGAATACCCTTGATAGAGAAATGGTCATGGTATTCACTACATAATGACTTTGGTTTGGAAAACCCTGGTGCAATTTTGGCAGCATAACAGAGTAACATAAGAATTCATAAAAATGGTTGATGAGAGAGAAAGGGTTGTATTATAATATTTACATTAAATGGACATTAATGGGGTCATATAGATACATGTACCAACATAAGTAATGGAATTTAGATTTATGATACAAAATAATTGTTTGAATGTAAATGAGGAGAGAGAAATCCCTTACAGAATTTCGACATGGTAACGAGTATACATGGGAGGCATTAATGAGAGATAAAGGAGTATATAATAATTAAAAACTAATTAAGTAAGTATAGTATAGGTGAGAAATAATACTATGAAATTTTTAATTGAAGATAAAAGGGAATAACAACATAAAGAAATTTGGAAAAAAATGAGAAAGGAAGAAATCCCTTACTTGGAAGTGTGGTCCCAAAGGCTTGGGAGAGGCTTGAGAGAGGATTCTTGGGAGATTGGGGCACCTTTGGAGGATTCTATAGAGAGTATTTCAGGGGTTTATAAATCTTAAAAAGCTTTTACTGAATAGAAAGTGGGAGCTTGGATGGTTTTATATAGGAAAAGAGAGGGAATTCTTTATTATTTAGGTTTTGGATACCACACATTAAACTAGTAAAAACCACAAACCAAATCATGGTTTTTCCCATGTTTTTTTAAATAGGAGTGTAAAACATTATTTTATAATGAAAATATCAGAAATTCTCAAAATATTTGGTTTTATTATGTGGAGGTGAGTCACACTCTTAAGGAAATCATTTTAAAAGTTAAAATGTTTTATAAGTCTTGGAGGGTCCACTGAGGCACCATAAAATTAACCAAACAAATCCAAAATCATATTATTTTAAAGTTAAATTATATATTGGACTAAAATACCATTTATAGTATTTTATTACATCACTATTGGGTCATTATGATATTATAAAACACATTATATATTAAAACAGTATTTAATTTTTACCCAAAAAATCAACAATCTCAGAAAATTATGAAAAATTCATTGTTGGATAATTTTGACATCCTTATTCCAAAAAAAATATTCATTTTATATAAATAATTTTCTAAATATATGAATTTTTACTTTTAAAATAAAAACTAACATTTATCAAAAACTCATTGGTTTTGTCCAAAAAAGCTTTTAAACCTTAATAAAAATTACAATTATATTCATAAAAATTATATGATCATTTATATATAATAAAAAGTAATTTAGTAATAATATTTTACTAAAATATTATTTAATTCAAAAATTCATTAATTCATCAAAATATATTTTTTAATTAAATATTAACTAAAAATACTATTTGTGCTTTAAAACTATTTACAGAGTAACAATAAATAAAATGAATGTATATTCTTTATTCTATAAAACAAATAAAGCACATAATCATAATTATAGGGTATTGATACATAAAACCTTATAAAACTTGCATATGACCTAAGGGTAAGGTTTTTGATGGTGATAGACTCTTGGGGTGGCTCAGATAACATCCCTCGGGTGGTAATCTATATCAACTTCCACTTCTCCCGTAGGTAGTTCCATTCAAGCTTAACACGTTGAATCTCGGCTTGGGCTTGGTCCAGAGAGAAGCCCAGTGATTCTACCTCCTTTCTGAGCTCCAACAAATGGGATTTTTATGGAGAAATTATACTATATGAGGCCATCTCTTGCTTTTTCTGAGTAAATTGGATATATTAAATCCCTATATTTATAATAATCATGTGATTACTATTCAACAACTATATTAGCAATGGTAATAATTCTTAACGGTATTTTTAAATCAAAAATCATAAAACCAAAGAAGTGAATATGTTATATAACCATTTTACATAATAATACATTTAATTATATCAATAGTAATTTTCATTGATAAAATTTTGGGTCGTTATAATCAATATATACATTCATATTGAAACTAACATATAAAATGTAAATACATTTCCCCAATTTGTAAACATAAACACTAACCATTCAGAGTAATGTGGTGAATGGTATAAATATAAAACATCCAAAGTCAAACTAATAATAAACTATTTTATAAAATATGGTAGATTATATCATAAAATATTAATCCCAATTAAACATAATAATTAATAAGAGTGTTGAAATAGATGGAAATACTCTTATAAAATCATCGAGTAAAACTTGAGAGAAATACTCTTTTACTTTTCAAATAAGAGTTCTTTTGGGAAAATATTTTTATAAAACCAGAAGTAAAATAATAGATTTTTTTCATAATAAAATGAGTTATTTTATAAAAATAATGGTGGCTTAAAATATATTATAGAGTGAACTTGAAAATAGGTAATAATTTGAGAAGTTCCATTTAATCAAGCTTGTTTATCAGGAAAAATTTGAGAAATATCCTTTTAAAACATGTAACTCCACATGAAATAAAGATAGATTATAATTGGTACATATATATATATATAAAATTAAAACATAATTTATGATAAGTAAATAAGAATAATTAATAATTTAATTGGGTTAAAGAGAGAAAAATATTAGCCTAAAAGAAATAGGATGTTTGGGTAGAAAACCATTACCTTATGTCTGAATGTGTTCTTCACATGACCTTAACATACTTGATAATAAAATTAAATACATTAATTTATTAATTCATAACCTTATATACATTTATTTTATTTATTATATTTTTATTAAGTTAATTTATGGTCTTTTGATGAGTTATAAGATACAATTTATTGCTTGGGAGTGTTCGTTTCTGTGGTTTTTTTGATTAGTATACTAGTATATGAGTAATAAAGTTCTTGTAAAATGGATAAAAATACCTAGAATTATAATTATGTGTTATTAATGAACAAATATAAGTTTAACTGGTATTATTTTTTCCATATACAAGGATGAATCACCAGATAACATGTTAATGGTAATCATTTAGCTTAATTTTAGCAGGTTTTCGATCAGAATGAACTACTTTTGTTCTATTATTTAATATTTTGTATATAAAATGGTTCTAGAACCTTAAATAAGATATAATACATATTTTATAATCTATTTCAACCATATTTTTTTGCATGACTAGCCTTGAAGGATAAATTAAATAAAGAAATTGTTTCATCCACGAAGGTTTTAAATTGGCACCTCCCGTACGATGATTTCATTTTTAAAATAAAAGAGAGAGAGTAAGGAGATTGATGATGGATCTTAAATTCACATGATATAATTATCATATATAGATGATATTTTAGTTATCATGATCATTTGGATAGTGGATTTGGGAATATTATAGGAAAATAAAATAAATTGAAATAAAATTAAAATAAGAAGAAAGAGGGTTTACCTCTTGAATTATCCGCCTTGAGAACCTCCTTAGGGAAAGGAGTTTTGGTATTTTAGAAAAAGTAAGAGATCTTGGAAGTGGGTGAGGACTAGGGAAGAATATTTATGCAAAATATAAACAATCTTCATGTCTTAGAGGTGTGAGGAGAAGGGGGGGTGAGGGGTGGTTTTTTAATGTGGATGAGAGGGGTGACTTCTCATTATTTTATTCATTATTTTATTATTTTTCTAAAGAAAATCAATAGAATTGATTATTGTGGCTAAATATTGTAATAATTTTATTTTAGTTCTGACCAAGGTTTATTTAATATTTAATGACTCAATGAATATTTTATTTTTCATATAATGTATTCATAATGTAAATTACCGCATTTTACTATTCACTAAAAATTCAAGTCTTTCATAAAAATCCCAAAAATTCACCCTAAATATTTTTCAACATATAGAATTAAAAAAATGAAATCCATTTTATGAGAATAATTTACTGAATATGAGAAATTTATTTTTTAATTAAAATAATCATTTAATCGAAAAATAATGTTTTAAATTTATAACTGATTTTATAACACCATCCAAAATTAACTAAGGTCTCATTAAATTATCCTAAAATCATAAGACAAAAAATAATTAATTTATAAGTAATTTTTATAAAAATTATTTTTTAAATGATTTTATTAATTATAATATTGAAATTAAATATTTATGAATTTTAAAAATACCAACACTTAAATATTAATTTTTAAAATATTCATTTACTAACACTATGATATAATTATATCATAATTTTATTTATAAGATATAATAAATTTATTTATACTTTCATTGGTGAGGTTACTATTCTATTGGCTAGTTTACTATTCATAATAGTCACATTACTATTCCTAAGGTCATGTTACTATTTCATCGGTATAGGTTCCTTAACTTCTAGAAATACCTCTTATTTCATTCATTATACATTTATGATTTTTGTATTGTATTCAATAAGTGATTTTATATGAACTATACTATATGAAAAAAACATAAGAAGGAAATTTTCATTGATGTATTTTTGGGTCATTTCATTCTCCCCTTCTATAAAAAAGTTTTCCTTGAAATTCCTAGATTGTCACCCCATAAAATGATTTGGGTAGTTCTTGATCATAAGATCATCAGGCTCCTATGTTGCCTCTTAAATTTTATGATTTTTTCAAAGTACCTTTACTAGATGAGTCTTCTGATTCCTTAGCACCCATTCTTTAATGTCCAGAATCCAGATAGGCTCTTCACAGTATGATAAGTCATGTTCCAATTCTATACCTTCATAAGTGAGTATATATGTTGCACATGGCATATAATTCCTTACCAAAGAGACATGGAACACATTTTGTACCTTATAAAGGCTAGGTGGAATTTCAAAATGATATTCGACATCTCCAACTATTTCCATAATTTCAAAAGGGCCAATATACATGAGTATTAATTTCCATTTCTTCCCAAATCTTATAACACCCTTCCGTGGAGACACTTTCAAGAAAACGTGATCTCCCACTTGAAATTACAAATCCTGAAATTATTATTATAGCTATTTTTCCTAATTTGAGCTACTTTGATATGGGTTTGAATATTCTTTACCTTTACTATTGTTTCCTCCAAAAGCTCTGGGCCTACAAGCTTCATTTCTCCAACTTCATCCCAACCTATTAGTATATGAAATTTCTTTTCGTACAATGCTTCATATGTTTCCATTTGAATGATAGAATGAAAACTATTGTTTTAGAAAAACAATACCAAAGGTAAATTCTAATCCCACATATCTTGAAAATAAAGTGATCATGATCTCAACATGTCTTCTACAGTTTGAATTATCCTTTCGGACTACCATCAATTTGAGGGTGATAAGCAGTACCTAAATAAAGCTCAGTATCCAAATATTTCTGAGTACTTTTCTAGAATTTTGTTGTAAATTGTGGACCATGATTAGAAACAATTGATATTGGTTCTTCATGAATCCTTACAACTTCATTGATATAGATTCGTGCATGGTGATCTAGTGGAAAATCCTCCCTGGTAGCAAGAATATGTAAAGATTTGGTAATTCAATCAACAATCACCCATATTGCATCATTCTTTCTAGGGATTTTTGGTAATCCAGTGACAAAATACAATGTAATGTCATTCCATTTCCATGTAAAATAGGAATAGTTTTAAAGGATCCTCTAGGATGTTGTCTTTCAGTCTTCACCTATTGACAGACTAAACATCCTGACACATAATCAACAATTTCCCACTTCATATTATCCCACCAGAAATGTTCCTTTAAATCTCAATACATCTTAGTTCTACCAAGGTGTATCATTAAATTCGATCTATGGGTGTCATCCAATAACTCCCTTTTTAGCTCAGGGATAGTGGGAACACATAGTTTCCTCCCAAATTTCATAATTCCATATTCATACATGATGTCTTCCAACATCCCATCATTCACATCTTTAATTTTCTTTTGAATATTCTCATCATCAGGATGATAACTTTTTATCCTTTCTAATAAAGATGGTTGGGAAACCAATTGATAAATTAGATATGGTTTACCTTATTTGATAATTTCCATATCCATCCTCTCTAGATCCATATACATACAATCCTTTTCAATTCACATTTTGTTCAGCACTCCATGATCCTTCCTGCTCAATGCATCAACTACCTTATTTTCCATCCCTAGGTGATAGTGCACTGAAGAATCATAATCCTTAAGCAACTTGAGCCATCACCTTTTCCTCATGTTGAGTTCTTTTGATGATAATATATATTTAAAACTCTTGTGATTTATATATATCTCACATATTTCACCATAGAGATAATGTATCCATATTATTAGAGAAAATATTACAGTTACCAACTCAAGATCATGAGTTGGATAGTTCTATTAGTGATTTTTTAACTACCATGATGTATAGACAATAACTCTATCATCCTACACAAGGATATAATGAATTTCTTTATTTGATTCATCACTATAAATAAAAAATCCAAAATTTCCTGATGTTAGAGTCAAGATTGAAGCATTCACTAACCTCTTATTAAATTATTCAAAAACTTATTCACATTATTTTATCCATACAAACTTAACCCCTTTACGAGTAATCTTGGTTAATGGGTTATCTAATCGGGTGAAGTTATAAACAAAATGCAAAAAATAAACAACTAAACTAATAAAACTACATACCTCGGTTATGTTCGTTGGCATTGGACATTCCTAAAATACCTTTGTCTTTTTAGGATAAAATAAAATTCCATACTTAGAGGAAATATGGCCAAGAAAATAAACTATTTGAAGCCAAAATGCACACTTTCTAAACATCTCATATAACTCATTCCTTCTAAGATTTTTTAGAACAATGTGCAAGTGATTCTTGTGATTTTTCACAACTTTTGGAGTATACCAAGATATCATCAATAAATATAACAAAAATTTCATCAAGACATTCCTTGAAAACCCTAGTCATTAGATCCATAAAAACATAGGGTGCATTAGTCAGTACAAAAGGCATTACTGTAAACTTGTAATTTCCATACCTGTTTTGAAATGTTGTATTTGGAATATCTTACTTCCTCACATGAAACTGATGATATCTAGATCAAAGTTCAATCATCAAAAATTATTGAGCTCCAAAAAGTTGATCAAATAAATCATCAATTTGGGGTAGGGGATACTTGTTATTTATGGTAATAGTATTAATTTCTCTATAATCAATGAAAAACCTCATCGATTTGTCTTTTTCTTAACAAAGAGAATAGGGGATCCCCATAGGGAAACTCTAGAGTAAATAAATCTTGTATCAATAAATTCCACTAGTTTTTTTATTTAGTTCCACTAATTTCACAGTGGAAATTCTCTAAGGAGTCTTTGATATAGGTATTTAATGAGAAATTAAATCAATAGAGAACTCAACTTCACTCTCTGGAGGATGTCCATGTAAATCCTATGGAAATACATTAATTTATTCTTGTAAAATAGGTACATCCTTTATTTAAAGATTTATTTCCTCACCCATAGATATTATTTTCTCTTCCTTCCCAAGAATTTCATTCAGAAGAGTAGCGGGGGTGGATCTAGATATGAATCAGATAGAGAGGTTTCTTCTCTAAAGATAAGGGACTCTATATCATTCTAAAAAATTGTAACTTCCTCCTTCTTGCAATATATTTTCATATCATAATTTTAAATACAATCCATACCAATAATTGTATCAAATTCAATCATAGGTATGATGATAATATTAGTAACTAAAACACGTTTATGTGTCATAAAGGGGATTGATTGACACATATTTGTTGTAATGATACTTCCCTTAGGAGTTTTGAATAAAAAATAAAATTGGAAATATATAATTTTCATGGAAAATTAGGGATATATACAATAATGTGATGATACAAAATCAAATAAATCATTGGCTACGTTTGAGGAAACAATTAAAGTACCTGCCACCACATCATTAGTAAATTCAACCTTAGAAGTTATGGCCACAAAAGCTTGGCCTTTCATCCTTGTCATTATTTGGTGAAATATTCCTTGATGACTAGGAAAATAATTTGTATAATATCCCATATCTTTTCAATTATATCATTGAACATTGGTAAATTATTTCTTTCCCTTACAATCACCATATTGGTGGCCTTTTTCTCCACACTTATAATAGACACTCATACCCTTCAGAAAAGTGCTGGGGTGTTTCTTCCCACATTTATCTCGAAATGGAAAATCAACTCTTCCCTTATTACCTTATTCCTTATTTCCTTTTCCATAGTGTTCATCACCCCTCTTATTATCTTTTCTTTACTTTTAATTCATATGACTTCGATAATTCTTTTACTATCTTGATATCATGTGAGACAATATCTCCATATGATTAGAAATTTTGGGAGACTTCTTCGCTTAAGAGGAATGGTTTTAAACCATCAAAGAATAAAATCAATCTTGATCCTTGGATTACGAATGTATTCCATGACATGACTTGATAACCTTGTAAAGTTGGATTCATACTTGGCCACATTCTCATTCCCTTTTTGCCTCAGATTCAATAATTTCATTTCCATATCTACATGTTGTTCATGAGGAAAAAATTTTTCTTGGAAAAATTCCTTAAAATACATCAATTACATACTTTTAATTTCTTCCTCCTCCTTTGTGTTTTGGATTATTGAACACCATTGATCTGCGTCTCCTAATAGATGATAAACTGCCATGACAACCTTCTTTTTTTTATTACTTCCCAAATCGAGAAATATCTTCTCTAAAGAACTTATCCACTACTCCTCTATAAATGGTTTTGTAGTACCATTTAATGATGGAGGATATTTTCATATAAAGTATTCTACCATTTCTCCTCCACATTTTGGATCAGGATGCTCCATATGGGTAAGGTTATTGTTCATAACTAAAGTCAGTTGTCCTAGTATAGTTATAAGTTTCTCAGCACCAGTCGTAGCTCCAATACCGACATCATTATCTTTCATAGGAGGGAAATACCTACATGAGATACATTTGTTCATGTGGTTTATATTTCTTCCACTAGGTTCCATTTCTAAATAATGGTATTAACTAAATTAGGTTTTGGATCATAATGTACAATATGGAACTAGAAAAACACTTAACATAAATTGAAATGTTATATATGTATAATCTCATAATCATAAGTATGGTTTCTTTGGGGACATATTTAAACTTAAATATTTCATAATTGTCTCTAAAAAATGTGAATTATCCTAATAATATCCCCATGGAGTGTCCAACTAGGTTTGCAGTAAGGCCCGTTGTCGTGTACCAGGTTACCCCAAGTCAGGCCTGGAACACCTTTTTGGGGTTGTTACTCCTAGGTACATTTATGACAGAACCACATCCAATTGTAGTATCTAGAAAAATATTTATTACTAGGAAGACCCACAGAATATCTACTTTACCAAAATTCCAAGATGTTCTTTTATGATTATCCTCAAACTCTATCTTAGGTTTATGTTCCCTAAACTATGTTTTCTAAATCTAGTTTCAAAGGTTGTTGCTAAACTTCCTCGGATACCTACTGTAAAGACCCCAACACATGTTTCCCAAAGTTGGTGCCTTATTTTATTACATTGGAATATAAACAAGGAAGTCATATCCTAAAGGAATGAATAGTTTCATAGCTTTTGAAAACAAGACACATACATAATTCAACATTACAACTTGAAATTAAATACAACATATCAACTTCTTTTGAATCACACATAAACTCCTATAATATACCTCTAGGTTATTAATAATACAAAAATTCACATCTTGGGGAAAAATAAAATATGAGAAAGTGGTGAGACCATATTCTTAGTAAGGGTAAGTAATACAGCGTAAGCAAAAATATAGATTAGGGTGAATATCTAAAAGTACAAATGCCATTAAAAACTAATCTTGATCATAAAATGGCAGAAATTAAAATTTATAATGACATAATAAAACATAACCAAAGATATTATACTATTTGAATAATAATATGGATAAAAAATTACTATATTCATAATGAGGTAATGCATAATGTCTGACAACATAATCATACCATCAAGGCCTCGGCCAAGACACCATATATAATGGGTAAAACCCCAAGCTAGTTTGTCTCATGAGACCTATCGATGCATCAAGGGTCTATAGCGTGCCCCACTCATCACTTAATAAGTCCAATGAATTCCTCATATGAAAGTGTAGAAACATAATAAACATATACATTCATATTTAAACTAACATATAAAATGTAAATAACTTTCCCCAATCAATGAACATAAAAACTAACCATTCAGAGTAATATGGTGAATGGTATCAAGACAACACATTCATATTAAAAATAATAATAAAACATTAAATGAAATATTTTATATGATATCATAAAATATTAATCCCAATTAAACATAAGAATAAACAATAGTTTGTAAATAGATAGAAATACTCTTATAAAATCCTCAAGTAAAACTTGAGTGATATTCTCTTTTACTATACAAAGACAGGTTATTTTAGAAAAATATTTATATAAAACCAGAAGTAAACTAATATATTTTTTTCATAATAAAATTATTAATTTATGAAATTATTTTTTTCTTACAACAGATTATACAGTACACATGAAAACAGGTAAGAATTCGAGAAGTTCCCTTGAATTAGGCTTGTTTATCAGAAAGAATTCGAGAAAGACCCTTTTAAAAAAAGTAACTCCCAATGAAAAAAAAGTATTCTAATTGGTACATATATATATAACATTAAAACATAATTTATGAGAAGTAAATAAGAATAATTAATAATATAATTGGGGTAATGAGAGAAAAATATTAACTCCAAAGAAATTGGAGGTTCAAGTTGAAAACCCTTACTTATGTCTGAATGTGTTCTTCACTTGACCTTAACATCCTAGATAATCAAATTAAATACATTAATTAATTAATATAGAACCTAATATACATTTATTTTATTTATTATAATTTTTTTATGTTTACTTATGGCCTTTTTTATGAGTTATAAGATACAATTATATTGCTATGGAGTGTTTGTTTCCTTGATTTTCACAATTGGTATACTTGTATATGAGTAATGAACTTTGTGTAAAATGGGTAAAATTATCCAGAATTGGAATTAAGTGTTATTAATGAAAAAAAGTGTAATTGGTATTATTTATTATTATTTTCCATATATTAGGATGAATCATTAGATAATGTGTCAATGATAATCGTTTAGCTTAATTTTACCGGTTTTTCGATCACAATGAACTAGTTTTGTTCTATTATTTAATATTATGTATATAAAATGGTTCTAGAACATTATATAAGATATAATAAACATTTAATATTCTTTTTTAACCATAAAAAATGTTTTATGACCATACATAAAGGAGAAATTAAAGAACAAAAGTTTTTCATCCATGAAGGTTATAAATTGGCACCTCCCAGATGATGATTTCATTTTTAAAATAAAAGAGATAGAGTAAGAATAATGTTCATGGATATTCCATTAACATGATATATTTACAATATATATATTATATTGGAGTTATAATTATTATTTTTATAGAGTAGGTGAGGAGAGGATAAGAAAAAATAAATTGAAATGAAATTAAAAGAAAAAGGAAGAGGGTTTACCTCTTGAATTATCCTCCTTTAGAACCTCCTTGGGGAAAAGGGTTTTGGTATTTTTGAAAGACCAATAGATCCTAAAATTAGGTGAGAGAATATGGAAAAGGATTTTGTCATAATTTAGACAATATTCAAGGCTTATAGGTGTGAGGAGGAGAGGGGGTGGGGGAGGTTTTTATAGTGGGGGAGAGAGGTGATTTCTCATTATTTTATTATTTTGCTCAAGAAAAGAAATAGAATTTATTATTGTGAATAAATACAGTAATAATTACATGTGAGTCTGAAAAAAATGTAATACATAATCCATGACTCAAGTAACAGTGTATTTATATTATAATGTATTCATACTACAAATTACCATATTTTACTTTGCACTAAAAATTCAAGTATTTCAGAAAAATCCCAAAAATTAACCCTAACCATTTTTCAACATTTAGAATTAAAAAATGAACTAAATTTTATTAAAATAGTTTTCTAAATATTATAAATTTAATTTTTAATTAAAATCATCATTTACCCAAAAAAATATAGTTTTAAATTTATAATTGATTTTATAACACCTTCAAAAATGAACTAAGGTCTCATAAAATTGTCCTAAAATCATAAGAAAACAAAATATTAATTTATCAATAATTTTTACAAAAATAAATTTTCCTTTAAATAATTTTATTAATTATAATATTATAATTAAATATTTATGACCTACAAAAATACTAACACTTAAATATTAATTTTTAAAATATTAATTTACTAAAACATAAATATTATTATATTATAATTTCATTTATAAGATGGAAAAATTATATTTATAATTTAATTGGTGAGGCTACTATTGTATTGGTTGGTTTACTATTCATAAGGGTCACATTATAATTCCTCATGTTATGTTACAATTTCATCAGTATAGGTTCCTTAACTTCTAGAAATACCTCTTATTTCATCCAATATTCATTTATGATGTTTATATTATATTATATATGTGATTTAATATGATATAAACTATATGAAATAAATATAAGAAGGTAAATTTCATTGATAGAGTTCTGGGTTGTTATAATTATGATTGAAATGGGTAAAATAAATTTAATGAAATGTTAAATGGAATAAATGAAACTTGAATGGAAAGGGACATTTCACTTGTCCCATATTTAATTGTGGAGTAAACTCATGAATAAATAGGATTAAATGAAATGTGAAAGGGTATAAATTCATCACATGGCCCTTGAAAATTGCTGTGTTTGCTTGGTTCTTATTATGACCATTATATACTGTTAACGGAGGGCCTTCCTTTGGAAAGTCTTGGATTCCCCACATGGGTATTCCTTGACTACCTAGAGGATGCCACATGATTCATGGATGTATTTTCCAAGAGTTGACACCCCACATAGAATTAGTCATTATTTTACATTTATGACTGCCTGGATGTGGTTCTATAGACTCATCTATTACTTTATCTTAAAATTATAATTCTTTGGATTATATATTTAAATTTGGATTTATGTATTATAGATGTGGACCTCTATGGATTATATCAATGGGCTATAATAAAATCTAGCCCAAGGTTACCTAGTACTTGTTCCTAGGGCTCAAAATATTTATCATTATATAAGTACAATTTTGAGGGTTCACCCCTGGATTACACCCAACCCACCTTGTTATCAAATTTACCACTAATAGTTATGATTTGTATTGACTTCTTAAGGTCATGGTTTACTCTTATTATATTATACATGGACACATTGGTTATATTATTTGGGACCTGGATAGTACTTTATTCATACATATATATATATGATGACTCGTGTTCAGAGACATTCTGGTTGAGGCTAAAGCAGGTAGATTCAGATGGGTATCCCCTTCGAACCCAATCCGACTAGGTTCAATTTATTTTATATCATTTATTTATAATCATACATTCAAAATATTTATTTTATATTAAAAGTTTGTATTATATTAGACATCATAAGTAAAATCATGCTATGTTTTACTCACACCCCGTTCGGGCCACCGATTGGAACCTAGAAATACCTTATGGATATAGGTATGGACAAAGGGATCACCCATCTATGAATGCCTAAATTTTGTTCTAAGATGGGGATTGGTAGAAGATGATCGAGCCAAGTGCTCAGGATGCTCTTAGAGATAGTTTAGGTCATTTTTTATGTTTTTTCATCACATGTATTATTTTATGCATGTTTCCCCATTCCATTTACTCCCCATTTTTTATGTCATCATGAAATCTTCATTTTGTATATGACTTTGGATATTGATTTGTCTATTTATATTTATCTGGATGGTTTATTTGTGTGGGTTTTTATTATCTGCTTCCACTAATTTTTTTATTATTACCGTTGATGTACTCCACTTTGATAAAGAGGGTATAATATCCCTAATATACCACCATAGACCCTTTTTGGTAGTATATATCCTCTGGCACACGATGATATTCACTTGAGTCCATGTAGTCACTAGTTCGGTTCACTTAAGAGTGTACCAGGTTCAGGATGTCACAAAGAGGTATCATAGATTTTTTTTCTAACCATGCTATTTAGGGATTATTGAATGAAGATTAGGAAGTTTCATAATTTCATAATGAGTTAGTTCCTAGGAATATATGATCCATGTACAAGTAAAATAAATGTTTTTAGGGATGGTACTTTTTGTTTTGGTATTATCTTGTTACAGTTGAATTATTTTTATCATAGGATGATGAAAATGTTTTCTGGTGTCTTTTATGACAATGAATTTTTACCCTTTGTCCTATATGGAAATGAATCATTGTTCTTGAATTATTATAATAACCTAGGGATTTATATTTTATCCCTATGCCATGTTGTGTTTACTATATTACATTCGTTTCATACTACATCTCACATGTTCCTTAATTCATATGATTATAATTATACTAACATTTCCAGTAGGTAAAAGGATGATTAATTGGTTACTTAAAGTGTTTTCATCAACCTAAATAGTTTTCTCCCACATATCATGATGGTGGAACCATAACTAACCAATTTTCACATATTTAATACATGGAACAAAAGTTACATTGACTGAAACATTATTTGGTTGTGATTAAATGGATTCCAATTTTAATTTATAAAGTTTGTTCCTATATAAATTATGAATGGTGATCCATATGATCTAACCATTATATATAGACTCATTAAATTATAAAAATGAATGTAAAGTTTGGTTGTAGTTACATGAAGTGATAATTGTAACTTATTAACCTATGAATTTATAACATGGGAATCACAACTCATCTAACTAAACTATGTTATGTGTATGCATATGAAATTACCAAATTCAACTTCTAAATTTAAATAAATTTGTTATTGTTAAATGGGTATTCTAATTACAACTTAAAGGGTGTTTCCCTCTATAACATGCAATTGAAACTCTTAAAATGGAACCTATATTGTGAAACATTGAACTTTGAAATTGATGGACCTGATTAGTGGTTAGTTGAGGGTATCTATTGTGTCTTTTTGAAACCTATATATTTATTAAATTTCATTTTGAGGTGTGTACGTGACCTTCGTTGATATAAACCTCTATAATGGACTCTATTCAAATGCCATGATGGTGGTGATGACCATGATTTGGGAGATGTCATATCTTAACCACTTGTGATACCTCTGATCATGCCACCTATGGAAACTCCAATTATTCCTAGTTTGAGAATTGAATCGAATCTTTAAGAGGGTTTCCTATATTTTGTGTAGTTTATGCAAGAATCTCTATGACCTACATCAAATATTTCAGAATTTACTTGAGAGTTCTAGTTGCAGCACCCTCTTACCTTTTTATGGGAAGACAGACCAAAGGCCACTAAGTCTTGGATAGAGGTTATTCTTTCCTTCTATGATCATCTTGAGACACCTCTAGAAAAGAGAGTGAATATTTTACCATACAGGATTAGAGGTTCTTCTAAGAGGTGGTGTGATTTTTTGACCTAGGTAATTTATCACCAGGTTATGGTTTTGATGGATTTTCAATATAGATTCTATAACTTTTTCTTTCCATAAACTCTAAGATTCGATCGATCAAGAGAGTTTATGCACCTAGAATAGGGTATATTATCCATTATATACTAATCAACTCACTTTACAGAGCTCCAATTTGTTATTCTTATTCTCCTTAGAAACAAGTTGTATAGAGTTAAGTGATTTGAGGATGGTCTTGGGTATTCCATCTGATCAAGGGGAAATTTATTCTATTTGGCTATCATTTCAGAAATAGTCAATTTGACCCTCATCTCTGAGAAGAACTTTTGGGAAGTTGAAGGTGTGGTCTAGGGATGTTCATCACCTAGGTAGGGAAGCAGTTTATTTAGTAGTAGGAAGTTTCACCTAGAGTTTACTCATTTGGGGAGTGACATCTAAATTATCTTCATTGGTAGTAGGGTGGTGTGCCATAAATGTGGGAGGTCTGGGAACATGAATCTCCATTACATTAGAGACCTAGTTGAGTAATGATCTTGTAGCCGAATGGGTATTATTAAGTAGTTTTGTAGGACCTTTCCATAGATACCCAGTGAGAGAGGATTTTCACCAACTACAAGCTTGGGGTCAGGATTCGTATCTCCATGCCATACTGGAAGTTTGAGTACCACTAACTATATAGGCCGGGGATGTGGATAGGGTCAAGGAAACTAGACACTAGATATGTAGTTCCATCAGAGCATACCTACTCAGGGTAGTCAGTTCGTAACTCAAAGTTTTGAATTGGATCATATTATGAATTATAACTGACACCAAAGTAGCATAGTGTTGTTATATCTACATTTTAGGGTATGATTTTGGTATCCTCAACTCTAGTATATGATTTTTTTAAAATAGGTGTTTCACACTCATTTATATATGTGGATACTATGAAAATACTTTGTCTAAAAAATGAAGATTTTTTGGAGTGATGATTGTAGATACTTTGTTGAGAATATGATCAAAAAAATTATGCTAATGCAGGTACTGTTCCCTTGAGATATGTAGTTATCATTTCTTATGGAGCATCTTCATACTCAAGATGATAGTTTTTGATATAATTACCAGGATATATTTGATAGTGACTTATCATGACCATATTTACTATAATCACTAGAGGGTGTTCTTATTATCACCTAAGGTAGCTAACTATATTTACAAGGCTGAATAGGTTTCCATGGAAACTCGAGCTGGACCAGAGAATCAAGGACTAGGTGGAGTGTTGGCCCAAATTTCTAGTGTTTTTATAGATGATCAAGGAGTAATTCAAAAAAATCCCTCCAATGGTGGATCATTTTATGGAAATCTTCCCTAATGACTTTTCTATACTACCTCCTGATAAAGAGGTAGAGTTCACCATATATCTTATTCTATGAGTAGAGATGATATCTATTCTTCTATATAGTATGGCTCTTTCTGAGATTTATAAACTCAAGAGGTAGTTAGAAGACCTAGAAGAAAAATTGTTTATATTATCCAATAATTTTCCTTGGAATTCACTCATACTTTTCACCAAAAAATAGGATAGGTCCCTTAGGATATGTGTAGATTATTAGTGGTTGAATCAGTTAACTATTAAGAACTGGTATCCACTTCTGCCTATAGATGATCTCTTCGACCAGCTCTAAGGATAAAAGGTCTTCATGAAGATTGATTTTAGATCTAGTTATCATTAGGTAAGAGTTAAATCCTTAGATATACCATGTGAAGCATTATATATTAGGTATGGATTGTATGATTATTTTTTAGGTTGTTCGGTTTAATGAACACACCTTTCTTCTTTATGGATTTGATGAATTGGGTTTTGTACTCGCACCTAGATTCCATTGTGGTACTTTTTGTGGATGAAATATTGGTCTGTTCTTAAACTAGAAAAAATCATGCCAAACACCTTGTCATTATTTTGAGTGCACTAAGATAGTACTAGCTATATGATAAGCTCACAAAATGAAACTTATAGATTGATGAAATTAACTTCTTGATTCACATCATATCAAAATTAGGGTATCCATGAATCCATAGAAGGTAAGAGTCATGTTTTGATAGGAGAATCCCAAGAATATATTTTATATATGGGGATAATTGGGGATAGATAGATATTATACGTGTTTTATTAATAATTTATCACACCTTGAAGAACATCTAACAATATTGAGCAAGAAATGCGTCAAATTTATATGGTCTAAAGATTATGAGAATTACTTTAAGGAGTCGAGGGGTAGGTTATACTTAGTGTCAATCTTGATTATATGAGTTCCAAGAAAAATAAATACAGTTTACTATGATGCATCAGGTATCAGTTTGGGAGAATTTTTAGTGAAGGGGGAATTATTGATGGCATACGGGTCTCGCTAGTTAAGGTTTCATGAGTGTAATTACATTAAACATGATCTTGATTTAGCAATTTTAGTTCATGCCTTATGTTTGTAGAGACATTACTTGATGGGGAAATGGTTTGTTGTATACACAGATAACAAAATTATAAAATACATATTCACTCAATGCGATTTTAACCTTGGATAGTGAATATTGGTTAAATACTGATAGTATTTTGACTTTGATCTTGATTATATGTCCAAGATGGGAAATGTAGTCGCTGCTTCTTTGGGAAGAACAATTTAGACATGAGTTGTTCAGGAAGCTATTAGAGAGTGGAAGTTGATGATTCTTCTTTCCAAGATGCATCTATAAGTTCATAAGTGTCCCAGGTAGCCTATCATTATTGATTTGGTAGTGATATCATCACTTCTAGATCGGGGGAAGAGATGGAAGCTTTCTATTCTCAATGGATTATCCCTAAGGGAAAGTTTTCTGGTGGGAACCCACCTCTTGGTTGGGATATTGATGAGGATGTAATATTTTGTACTGATATATATGTTTGGGTTATCATAGACATGTGGGATGAATTTATTTGAGGATCCCATGATTCAAAATGGGAAGTACATCCTAGGCTCACTAATATGTATCATGACTTACACTTCCAGTATTGGTTTCATAGTATGAAAAAGTAAATAGCATATTTTCTTACTTGGTATTCCAACTATCAATAGGTGATGGAAGAACACCAACATCCAAGTAGTCCTTTATTGTCGTTACCCATTCTGTATTTGAAATGGGATGACATCCTTATGAATTTCATCATTGGATTCCCGAGATCACCATGGGGTTGGGATTCCATATGGGTGATTATGGATAAGTTAGCAATGGTCACTTAGTTATTTCCTTTCAAGGAGACCTCTTTAGGGGAAAAACATGGAAGGCTATATGGATATGATACTATATTCCTTCATAGTGTTCTATATATTATCGTATCTAATAGGGATGCTTGGTTCACTTCATAGTTTTATAAAGGGGTATAAAGGGCTTTGGATTCAGAGTTACTTTTGAGTACAACATACCACCATAAAAAACATGGTTATTCTGAGTGCACTATAACATAATAATATTTTATAATATATAAAATTTACCTTATAGCTTTTGGTGTAGGCAACACAGATCTTAAATAAAACGCAATATACTATTAAATATTATTATATAAAATGATCGTTATAAAATAGCCATTTAATTAGCATATGTGAATAGTATTAACTATATTATGAAATATATTTGAAGTTAATATTTATTAATTCTTAGGAAATAAAAACATAATTTTTAATCACGTTATTTTATTATTCAAATATATGTTTTCTTCAAAAAGTGATTTTTATTTCTTTCTATGAGAAAATAAATATAATTAATTTTTAATAGTTTTAGAAAAATTATTTTAGAAAATTAAAATTATTTTTTAAATCATAATATTAAAATTATCTTAGGGTGATTTTTTTTGTAATTTTCCGAAAATATTGATTTTCTCGTGAATAGTGAAAAAATACCAAATTTTATAAAACTATTACTTTATTTATATTAAAAATCCCTATTATGATTTTAATTTTACCTGAATGTAAAATTAGTACTAATTATTTATATATAATATAATTAATTTTATTTCAATCATTCTTTTCATAAAAGTACATTTTGTGTTTCAAAATGAATTTCCCAAGCAAACTATTTTTCATTGTGTTTTACGGGATAAATTTTAAATTAAATTCAATAATTTCTTTGTTTTGAATTTTGAAAAATAGATTCCATATTTGGATTTAGAAGATCCAAATTTATAAAATATTTTCCTTTTATTTTTTCTAAAATGAATAGTAACCTTAGTAATTTTCATTACCATAGTAAAGGGTAAATTGGGTAATATATGTTAAAAATAAATTGATAAAGACTATAAAAGGAAACTAACACATGTAAAAATTTTATTTCAGGAGTAATGTTTTTATATTATAATTTAATTTTCAGATATATGACCATTTTTTCCATTAGTAAGTGATTATGACCCTCAAAATATTTTATTTAAAGATATGTCAGAGATTTCACATTCATGATTTTAATAACTATAAAATTTTTAATATGGTGTTAACCATAATATATATTTGAATATAAGTCCTAATTTTTAATATAAATTAATTATAATCATCATGGAAATTTATTTTTAATTCATAGTGAATAAATAATTACCTTAAATTCTTTCATACCACTGATGTAATAATTATTTGATTAATGGATAAAACAAATAAATGATGATTAAAAATATTAAAATAAATTTAATTAAGATAATTAATTTCATATACTAATTTTATATATTAACTTTAAGTGTTAAATATATATTAAAATATTTTTTTAGGTTAACTCGTTTTTATTTATTTTATTAAAGTCAATGTAATGAATAGTTCTTAAAATTGACATTATGAATATTTTATAATAAATAATATTTTATTAAATGATATAAAATTCCTAGAAATGATAAAATTGGCCAGGTAATTGAGATAATATTTAACATGCCATCCATGATCCATTTAAGGGTATTTTTTCTTTTTATAATAACTATAATAACCCTTAAAGAGTAAAAACAAAGTTATTGTGGAAATAGTTAAATATGATAAATGAGGGATAAAACCAAAAGAGAAGGATATAACCTAAAAAACATATATAGTTTTTATTAGATAAGGGTTTTAGAACAATAATTATATTATATTATAAATTAATATTTTTTTAGCCATTTGGAATTAAAAATTAATTTATATTAATTTAATATTTTAAGAAACTCTTAAAGTACCCCTAACTTCAATTATAAAAGGGAACCCCTTACTCAACTTATTTAAACCACATAAAGCCAAAATGATCAATAAATACTATCCATTTTTCTTATAAACATGAATATACATGTTCTAGAGGTTCTAGTCTTTTGAAAAGACTAACCCCAGTGTCCCTAAGAAGATATCTAGAGGAAGTTCACTGAAGAAGAGGTAATCATCTGTACCGACTCTTTCAAGTTTATTTATTATTCTACTTCCTATTAAAGTGGTGTTTCCATAATAAAGTAATAACTACAGTATAATATATATTATTAAATTTTATTATGATTATGGGACAACCATATTCTAACTTTTATCCATCGTACAAAAAATGAAAGCATCGCACGTGCCTACGTACGGTTTACCGCCTCCACATAGTAGTGTAATTATTTTTTCATCACTACTATAAATGTATAGTTATAATGATAAAAATAATAGATTTATATGATAATTATGAAATTATATTGATTATATAAAATTAATATACCATCCACTTCCTTAACTGTTCTACAGTTAGAAATGATATTATTTTTCGTGTGTTTGTATGGTTTACCATCTCCAAGAAGCGATACGATTCATTTTCTATTTTAAAAATTAGAGAATGGTAATAAAAATGAATTTCATTATTAAATATTATATTTATAATAGTAATATCATTATGTATATGATGGAACTATATCCCTTTCATAATAACTGGTACTTACATGACAAAACATGCAAAGGAAAATGAAGTAGTTAACATACGAAATAAGGGTAATAACAAAATACTATTAACAAACGAGTAATAATACGGGTTAAGAGTATCATATATGATATCATAAATATTAATATGGTTATTATATAAATCAATAAAATTAATTAAATCATTATACATGTGGCTAAATCATGTTCAATTAAATGAAATTGTAAGGTAATGTATTTCTTAACTCAACTTCCATTCATTGGGTTAAACTTTTACTTTATTGATTATGTCATGATAATATTATGTATAAAATTTATTTTTATTATCATGTGTTGTATTTAAACTTATTTATGTGTATTTAAAGTGGATACACATAATCAATTCTTTTTATTAATTCTCACTTCATTGATATGATCGTTACAAGGGACATTGTCTCAATTTTCTTTCATTGAGGCGTATTTTGATGCTATGAACCTATATTATTTTAAAAGGTGTATATAAAACCCATTTGACATGGTATATCATTAATTTATTTATTCTCATGATATTTAAATTTTTGTTAAATGTTATTATTTCATGGGGTATATGATTCGACTGATTACAAAGTGGTAAGGGAATTCATCTCAATTTCACTATATTAAGCCATATTAAAAATTATGCACCTAATTTCCTTTCTGTGTTGTATATATTGACCCTTTGATTTATTTATGATCATAATTCATTGAAAATTTAATTTCTATTAAATAATAATATTTCTTGTATCATGGATATGATTATTTTCTAAGCCATATAATATTTTTACATAGGTTGATTATTTTGAAATTTATTTCAAAAACTGGGAAATGATGTTAAATCCATTTATTTTATTTAATTTGGATATTTGTTGATAAATCACAATATTTATGAATTAAATAAATTATTTGATATATGTGGAATTCTTTTTACATGCAAGAATGGGTGGGGAATTTATATAGAAAATCCTCTTGATGTAGTAGTCTCCTGAGATTAATAAGTTGGCCAAATTAAATGGGTTTTTACCCATAAAGATTAAAATATATTATGAATGGTCTTGATGATAAAGTTATATTATTCTTGGGAAACATGAATTCTAGTAATTAAGAATTATCTTAATTAATATTTAATTTATTATTATCCATTGTGTTTTCACTATGATGTTATCTATGGTTTCAGATTATTCTCAAGTTATTGATTAAATGGAATTTGTTTCCAATCATTTACACTACCATAATGATTATTCTTTATCTTATCATGATTAAAAAGTTATTAATTAAATGGAATTTTCTTTTCAGTTATTTACATTTCCATGTTTTTATGCGTATTGATTCATGATAACTTCCATGGTACTTAACCCTTACTAAGCATCTGATATCACCCTTATTTTTTCTCTTTCCTCGAGAATCTATAAAGTGTAATAAGATTATTATGAAAGGATATGAAAGAAATAATAATGATATTCTCAAAAACAAATTATGTTTAATTTTTTTTCAAATGTAATATTGGGATCATGTATGTATCTTGTTTACTAACATTACTAAAATATTCAGTCATTTGGGATTCCATTCCTTCTATCTTATGAAAATGTAAACAAGTAACCATCAAATCTGGGTTATTAGGGTCACGGTTGTAACGGTTGGTATCAGAAAAAGTTTAGTATAAACCTTGGGAACAAGATTTAGTAAAACATATATTATATAATAAAACCCAATGATATAATTTGGAAATATATCCAAATAAACTAAGCTTGTGATTTATAGATCATTTTTTATTAAATATTCAATTTATGTTAAGTGAATCAATAGTTTTGATATTATAATTTTTTTAAATTTATGATCTAATCTAGTGTATTCCATTTTTAGAAATGGATCCTAGTAGAATTAATGGAATATTTACAAATTCATATAATCCAAAGAGTATGAATGATCATTTCTTTTATGGATTTAATCAAACCTTTAGAAGGGAACTAGTCTCCAAAAAATTATCATCATATGAGGAAAAAATATCAAGTGATAAAAATATAGATAAAGAGTTATGAAAGTATTATGAATTTGAAGGGAATAAATATAAGGAGAGAACAGAAAAGAAAAGGATAGATAGAGGTAATAATGGAATTAAGGATTTTACAACATGTGATACTATTGGAAAGAAACACCTTGGTACATGATTAAAAGGAAAAAAGAGTTTGTTTAAAATGTGGTGAAAGAAATTGCAATTACTATTATTTCAAGGGTAAGAAATAATTTTCCAATGAGAATTTCATAAACTATAATTATATGTGTTACTACACAAATGAATTCCCTAGGAGTCCAGGGAATATACCTCATAAAAAGTAAAGGGATCAAGGTCAAGCTTATCTTATTGATACATCTGAAGTGGAATGATTCTATTGCTTGTGTATTTGGATCCTAGAAAAATGTTGTAAAATAATTTTTTATATTCTCATTATAAGAATCATGAAACTTGTAAGGATTGTACTACATTACCATTTCTTTAAGGATGTTGAGGTATAGTACCAGTAACCAAGAGTAGCAATTCTATGATAAGCTGATCTTTAGAGAAACACGAGATTTAGGGAAAATAGCCTTAATATGTTATTAATGTAGAGATAATAATTATAAAGATATTTTTATGGCATATTATTGGTTATCATGATAGTGGATAGTGATTTTATGGTTTATGTTATCTTTTCTAGGATTATTAGATGTTTAGATATAAGGAATGTATTCAACAAATGGATATTTTATTTTTGGAAGCATGCATGTTTTCATTAAGGTTTAAATGTGATCAAAGTATTCATATATTGGGTATGTGATAATAAGAAAAAAATTATGTCTGTGTAAATTCTAATGCTAAGTTGATTTTAAAAATTTTGCGGCCTTCCTTCTAAATTTTTAGACAGATGTATTTTGGATGGGACTTAAGGTTAACAACTTATGGAATGAATTAATTTAAACATTGTATATTATTGTTTGAGGTTGATGTATGATTTATTATATTTGATATCATGTGCTAAGCATTTTTTATTTTGGTAAATATTTAATGTTCGAAGGAATGAGTTATTAATATTTTGATAAAATTGCTTCAAGCATAATCACTATTATTGAATATCCATCTCTAGGTGTACAATATAAAGTGAAAATAGATTGAAGAATATCTAAAGGATGAGATTATGATATGGAATGAAATAAAGTAGGTTTATTTTATCAAGTGATTTAACTAGATATAAAAATAATAACTCAACTCATGGAAAAGTATTTTGAAAAAAAACATTATCTATTTACTTTTCTTTATGAGAAATTAATGATCTTTTAACTGGTCATAGATAAAAGTTTTTTGATGGTTCACTTTCTCATGACCATATTCTGTATCACTATTTATCGATCCTTATGAGTTATTTTTATCTTATATGTCTGTGTTTTCACATATGGAAACCTTCTTTGTGCTATCTCATATAACCTTAATAATTTTTTTTCTCTTTTATCAAGTGGGAGCTTTATTAACCCTTTATACAATATGGGTTTCTCACAATAGAATTTTAAAATATAATCCTTTGATTTTCAAAGTTAAATTTCAAATTTAAATGACTTGATTTATTGAATTTGGGGAGAATGTAACATCATTATATTTTATCATATATAAATTTTAATTGATAGATTGTGGTTTACGCAACACCGATCTTAAAAAAATCATGATATACTATTAAATATTATAATTTTAACACATCCATTATAAACTAGATGTTAAATTTGTGGGTGTGAATAATATTAAATATATTATGAAATATATATGAAGTTAATATTTATTTATTCTTATGAAATAAAAGTATAATTTTTAGTAATGTTATTTTATTCTTCAAATATATGTTTTCTTCAAAAAGTGATTTTTATAGATTTCTATTAGAAAATAAATATATTTAATTTTTGATATGTTCATAAAATGAATTTTATAAAATAAAAATCATTTTTAAATCAAAATATTAAAGTTATTATATTCTGAATTTTTGAAAATTTTCTAAAAAAATGATTTTCCTATGAATAGTGTAAAATATCACATTTTGTAAAACTATTACATTATTTATAATAAAAATTAACTTTACGATTTTAATTTTATATTAATTTAAAATAAGTAATATTTATTTATATATAATATAATTAATTTCATTTTAATAATTCTTAATGTTTATTTTTGTATAAGCACATTTTTGGGCCTAAAAATGCTTTTTTCAAGAAAACTATTTTTCATTGCATTTTGCAGGATAATTTCAAATTAAATTCTAAAACATATGTGTTTTTAATTTTTAAAAATTTATTCCATATTTGGATTCATAAGTAATAACTTTATTAAATATTTATCCTTTATTTTTTCTAATATAAATAGTAACCTTGGTAATTTTTGTTACCACGGTAAAAGGTAAATTGGGCAATATAGTTTAAAAATAAAATGATAGGAAATAGAAAATGAACTTATAACTTAATCCAATTTTATTTTATGATTAATGTTTATTCATAAGAAATTAAATTTCAAATATATGACCATTTTTTCCATTAGGAAGTGATTATGATCCTTATAATATTTTATTTAAAGAAAAGTTAAAGATGTCACATTCATGTTTTTAATAACTATAATATTTTAAATATGGTGTTATATAGAATAAATAATTGACTATAAATAGTATTTTAAAATAATAAGGAATTATATTCATCATGGTAATTTATTTTTAATTTTTAGTAAATAATTAATTACCTTAAATTCTTTCACACCACTGATGCAGTAAATTTTTTCTTAATGGAAAAATAAAATAAATGATATTGAAAATATTAAAATAAAAGAAAATTGAGATAATTTATGTAATAAACGAATTTTATAGATTAAATTGACATATTATTTATTTATTATAATTTTTTTTAATTTTACTTATTTTATTGATTTTATTAAATTCAAAGTAATGAATATTTCTTAAAATTGAAATTATTAATATTTTATAATAAATAATATTTTTTTAAATGATATAAAATTCCTATAAATATTAAATTCATCCAACTAATTTATGTAATATTTAACATATAACCCATAATCCATTTATGTATCAATTTTGATTTTATAAGAACTATATTAACCCTCAAAGATTAAAAAACCATGTTCTCATGGTAAGAGTTAAAGAGGTTAAATAAAGGTTAAAACCAAAACATAAGGGTAGAAATTTTGTCAAAAGAAAATATAAATTTTATTTGGTGAGTCAATTTCAGATCATAATAATATTATATTATAAATTAATAACTTTGGATCTATTTTTAATTGAAAATTAATATATATTAATTGTATATTTTAAGAAAATTCTAAAGTGTCCCTCACTTGAATAATAAAAGGGTGCCCCTTCCTTCACTCATTTACACATCTTGAAGCCATATATCTTGACCAATACCTGAACATTTTTCTTCTCAACATCCTTAAACATGTTCTAAATGTTCTATTCCTTTCAAAAAACCAACCCTAGTGTCCATAAGAATAGATCTGAAATAAGTTCACTGAAGAAGAGGTAATCATCTTTAATAACTATTTTATGTTTATTTATTATTTTAATTCCTATTCAAGTGTCAATTACATTGTAAAGTAATAAATACAATATAATATTTTTTATTATGATTATGGTACAAACATATTCCACATTTTATCCATCCTACAAAAAACTGAATCACCATGTGTGCGTATATACGACTTACATCTCCACATAGCGGTGTAATTTGTTTTTTCATCACCACTTTAATTAGATTATTTTAACGATGAAAATAATGGATATATATGATAATTATGAAATTATATTGATTCTTTAAAATTAATATTCTATCCACTTCCTTACCATTTCAACTATTTAGAAATGATGTCATTGCTCGTGCATACATACAGCTTACCGTCTGCACGAAGCTATGCAGCTCATTTTCTATGTTCAAAATTAAAGAATGGTTATAAAAATTTATTTAGTGATTAAATATTATTTTTAAAACATTAGAATAATTTTTTATATTATGGAACTATATCATATTCATAAGAACTGGGACTTAAATGACAAATCATGCATGGGAAAATGAAGCAGTTAACACCCAAAACAAGGGAATTGATGAAATATTATTGACAAACAGATGAGAAGATGATATAAGAGGATAATATATGATATCATAAATATGAATATGGTTCTGTTAGAAATTTTTAACATTATTTATACCATTATAAAGGTGGTTAAATCACATTCAACTAATGGAAAGTTCAAGGTAATGAATTTCTAAACTCAATTTCCATTCATTGGGTTAAAATTATACTTTATCGATTATGTCATGATAAGATTATGTATGAAATTAATTTTTATTATATTATATTGTATTTAAAATTGTTTTATGTTTATTTATAGTGGATAAACATAATCTATTCATTTTTTAATGCTCACTTTAATGATATGATCTTTATAAGGGACTTTGTCTCAATTTTCTTTTGTTGAGGAATATTTTGATTCTATGAACATATAATCTTTTATGAGATGTATATAAAACTACTTTTAAATGTTAGATAATGAATTTATTTATTCTAATTATATTTAATGTTTTGTTTAATGTTATTTCTTCATGGGGGATACTATTCAACTGATTACAAAGTGCTAACAGAATTTTTCTCAGTTTTACTTCATTAAGCCATATTTTAAAGTTATGCACCTAATTTATTTTATATGGTTTATATAATAACACTTTTATTTATATATGATCATAATTCATTTAAAATTTCATTTCTATTAAATACCAACAGTTCTTGTATCAAATTATGATTATTTCTTAAGTCATATACCAATTTTACATATGGAAATTATTTTGAGAGTTATTTGAATAACTGGGAAATAATTTAAATCTATATCATTTAATAAATATGTATATTTTTTTGAAAAGGAACATTATTTATGAATTAAATCAATTATTTGATATATATGAGTAATGCTTTGGAAATGAAATAATGGTTGGGGACCATATATATAAAATCCCCTCGATGCATTAGTGGTCTCGTGAGATGAATAAGTTAGCCAAATTAAATGGTGTTTTACCTAAAAAGATTAGAATACCTTATGAATGGTATTTATGGTAAAGGTATAATATGTTTAAGAAAAATTATGTCCAATAATTAAGAATTTAATTTATTAAGATTTTAGTTATTATTGTTCATGAGATTCTCACTATGATATTATCTGTGGATTCTAATTATGTTTAAGTTATTCATTAAATGGAAATTTAGTCCAATCATTTACACTACCATAATGATTATTCCTTATCTTATCATGATTTAAATTTTATTTATTAAATTTAATGTGTTTTTAGTTATTTACCTTTCCTTTTTTGTATTGTGCTTATCGATTCATGATAGCTTCCATAGTACTTAACCCTTACTAAGAATTTGAGCTCACCCTTATTTTGTTTCCTTTACCCATGAATCCATAAAGTGTAATAATATTGTTATTAAAGGATATGGAAGATGGAATAATTATATTCTAAAAAATATGTGTAAATTTGTGTTTTCAAATTTAATATGGGAATCATGTATATATCTAGTTTACCAAGACTACTACACTATTTGGTCCTTTGGGATGTGATTCCTTGTATCTTGTGCCAATATAATAAAGTAATCATTGAATCTAGGATACTGGTTTTGAGGCTATAACATTCACTATATAGGTGTTATAATACATGCTTATGGAATGAATACTTGATTTTAGAGGTTCTTGGGAGAAATATCTACCCCATGCTGAATTCTATTATAACAATAGTTTCTAAGAGACTATGCAGATGGTTCTTTATTGGGCCATATATGGTAGGTTGTGATGATCACATCTGTATTGGATAGAGGTAGGGGAGGCAGTGCCAATAGGACCTTGTATCATTTTGGAGACATTTACATAGGTATAACTAATTATGAGACGTATATCTACTAATCATTATAGGTAGAAATATTATTCCTATCAACATCACTAACCTTTAGAGTTCAAGGTGGTGGATCTGGTCTTCTTCACTATTTTACCTAGAATGGGTCATCAATGGATTTAGATATAAGGGAAGCTATAAACAAGATTTTTTAGCCTTTTTTCATATTAGATATATTCAGGGTGGTAGCTTATTAGATAGATTTGAATCAAAGGTATCAATCCATGGATGATTTATTCTATGTTTATTAGCTTCATCATTATCATTCCAACCCATCTCATGTATTTTATTCTGTGGAAGTCCATCTAGAGGCTGATACTTCGTTTCAGAAGTATCTAGTGTGTATTATTGATTGAAGTTAAAAGGATCTACATGAAATATTTACCCCATTAGTTCAGGAACTATGGAAACATAGCCATGTATCAGATGAGACCTGGGAGATAGAGGTTGATATACATGCTCATTGCCAAAATTTATTCTTCAATATTGACCAACCACCCTTTGGATAAATTGGGAACATATTGTTTTAAGTAGGGGTGGTTTTATGATCCTAGTTTTTTTATAAGGAATTAATCCTTTAAATTTTATAATAAATCATTCATTTTACCTGAATAAATGTTACTTATGGTTTAGGGAAGGTTTTTGGAGAGTACAGGCTTGTTTGTAACTTGAAGTTACCATTTTTTAAAAGAGAAAGGTCATGTGAACGGTTGGTGCATGGTTAGTAGTAACCATATAGGTTAACTATGGGTCTCAAATAGGAGGATTATGGTTAGTTTAATTATGAAACATATACCACCTGTTCATATGAAACTCTCAATAAGTTTTAGAGATAAGTCACATGGTGTGATCATAGTTTTTCTAGTTTTGTGCCTAGCTCATGTGCGGGGGTGCCTTTGGACAGTTGGAATTCACGATCGGAACATGGTTTTTCTAATCGTGTGACTTAGTAGTGTGAGTTGTGGCCTCTCGAATAGTGTTAACCTCAAATTTGGCACATTGTTTTATAAACCATGAGAAAAAACCATTCACCCCTTTTAAAATGATGAAATTCATATTTTTGTTTTTCTGATTCCTTTAACCCTTTAACTATATTTTCTTATCCTCTTTGTGTATAGTAACCTCACCTATGGGAATATCTCCCATTTCTCCTACCTAGGATTTGAGATCTTCTTCATATAAGTTTATAATAGGCATTTTTTCCTTACATTGGATCACTATTATTAAGTCTATGAAACATTTTTCTTCTTTTATCTATTTATCTCTCCATCTTTGTAGTTAACTTCATATGATCTCATATTCCCTATTTTTAGGTTTTTGTCTATTTTCTCTAATTTTCTCCATTCTAGAAAAAATTTGAAGATGATATCAGATGAAGATTCATCTACTGGTCTAAGGTAGATTGTATATTTATTTTCCTAAAAACTCTAGAAGTTTATATCATGTTTCATTATTCTGAAAACTGATGTTTCTTTATGTTACCTTAAAATTGTGTGATTTTACTTATTAAATTGTCCAAACCTTGATTAGATACTCCCATATACCCTCTATGTTTTCATAGTTTGATTACATCAACTCAACTAGCCATTTGGGTGTGTATATATGTGCCCTTAACACTTTTACCATGCCAGTATGACCAAACCACCTCTTAAGGTGGGTTTGTCTTGTCAATTTTGATTCACAGGGGAATACTAAATTTATTTAAATGTTAAATGGAATAAATAAAATGTGAATGGAAAGTCCATGTCACTTGGTCCTTATTATATTCTAGAGTAAGACCATGACTAAATGGAATTAAATGAAATGTGAAATAGTATAAATGTTTCACATGCACCTTGATAATTTATTTGTTTTCATGGTTCATATTTAGGCCAATATATACTATTATAGGAGGGCCTTCCTTGGGAAAATATTAGATTCCCCACCTAGGTCTACCATGACTACCCATAGGGTTCCACCCAATTCATGGATGTGTTTTAGAAGAGTTGACACCCCTCTTGGAATCAATCCTTTTCTTACATTGATGATTGTCAGAATATGGTTTAGTGGACCCATCTATTACTTTATCTATAAATTATGGTGCCTTGGATTATCTCCTTGGATTTATCTTGATGTTTTAAGGATGTATACGACCTCATATTATCTTCTTAGAATCTAATAAAGACTAACCTAAGGCTACCTATAATTTTACTAGGGATTGGAATATTTATCATAGTATAAGTTCAATGCTAAGGGTTCACCACTAGATTACACTCAACCCCCCTTGTTTCCAACATCACCACTAATGGTAGTGAGTTGGATTGGCCTTCTAAGGTAATGGTTTACTCTTATGAAATTTTACTTGGACACCATGGTTATATGCCTTAGGTCCTATCCAGTACATGATTCATATATATATATATATATATATATGGTGACTTGTGTTTAGAGGCATTCTAACTTAGGCTGAAGCTGGTAAAGTTGAATTGGTATCCCCTAGAAACCCAATCTGAATGGGTTCATATTATTATATAGATTTTATTTAACATCATACCCAAAAATTTTCTATTTTATATTCGCAGTCAAGATTATATTAGAATTTATTGGTGGTGACCGACTAATTTTTACTCACACCCTATTCAGAGCAACGATTAGTACTCAAATAGAACTCATGAATGTAGTTAGGGACAAAGGGAAGTTCCTAACTATAAATTCTTTACTTATATTCGAATATGGAGATTAGTAATAGATGACTGAGATAGGTGCTCAGGATTATCTTGGTGATATTTTGAGTCCCTTTTGTATGTTTTTGTATATCATGTATTATTGTATTCCAACTACCCTATTCCATTTAATCCTCAATTATTTATATCATCATGATATAATCATTTTTTATACGACTCTGGATATTGAATTTTCTATTTATATTTATTTGGATGGTTTACTTCCATTGATTTTCATTATCTGTTCACTTATTTGTATATTATTACCATCAATGTGCTCCACTCTGGTAAAGAGGGTATAACATCCCCACTGTAACACCATAGACCCTCACTGCTACTTGAAAACATCTATTATATTTTTAGGATTACTTGAAGAAACATTCTTACTAGTTCAGGTCAATTATGAGTGTACCGGGATTAGGGATTCATATAAAGTTTTTAAAAATTAATACTCTACAAAAAATGGTTGAATGTGACTACATTATTGGATATTAGAAAGCTCTAATTTGTACTAGAATAATGTTTAGATAAGAAAATCTAACACCACTTATACCACAGGTTAAACCTAAATCAATTTCAGAATCATTTGAACACAAATAATGGGTATAATCTATGGATTAATGGTTAGATCATATTGAGAAGAATTACTCATAATAACTTGTACCACTTCTAGCAGGAAATAATATTTTTGGGAAAAAGTGGGTGTATAGAAATAAAATAAATGAAGATAAATAATTTTTAAGAAATAGTTCATGACTTGTTTGTAAAGGATACACATAGGTGGAAGGTGTGAATTTTGAAGAAATGTTTTCCCTTGTTGTAAGATTTGAATATATAAGAATGTTCATAATAGTGGTTACACATCATTATTATAAATTTTATCAAATTGATGTTTGGTAAGATCTCTTAAATGAAGAAATTGAAGAAGAAGTTTACATTAGGAAACCTTGTAGGTTTTTACTTGATAAATATTAAACCAAAGTGTTCCATTTGAAGAAATAGTTATATGGTTTGGAACAAGATCCATGATCTTGGTACTCCAAACTTGATAGTTACTTAAAAAAGTTAAATTTTTCTAAACGTGTAGTTGAAACCAACTTATATGTGAAGGAAATGAACTTAGGTACCCTAATTATTATTGTTTATGTTATTAACATAATTTCTTTAGGATATGTTAGAAATGAGTATAAATAATTTTCTAAATAAATGAAGAAAAATTATGAAATTTAAATGTTTTGATAATTAAACTTATTTATGGTATTACAATTTCAATAGAGTGAAAATATATATTCTTCTATCACAAGAAAAGTATTCCAATGAGTTGTTACAATAGTTTGTCATTGTATATTCTAAATAATTTTCTACTCCAATTTTTATTAACTTGAAGTTGAGTAATGATGAAGATGTAAAAAGTGTCAATTAGAAAGATTTCGAAAATTTTATAAGAGGTTTTATCTATCTCACAACTTCAAATATTGATATTTTTTATGTTGTTTATTAATTTGAAAGATATTAGAGTGATCCAAAAGAATAATTTATTTTGGTAGTAAAAATAATTCTCATATATAACAATGAAATATCTTCCAATGGTATTTTTTATAAAATATGTGGCAATAAAAAATTTTATGGATACAGATATGCTGATATGGAAAGATATTGCAATATAACATCAGGAGAAAAAATTTTATTGGGAGAATGTTCTGTATGTTTTCCTAGTAAGAAATAGATTTTAGTGACCTTGATCATAGTGGAAGAAGAATATGGTGTCTCTACCTAATATTTTACTCAATTGATTTTGATAAAAGTTTAGTTGGAGGATTTGAGGGTGAATGGTTCTACATTGTTGAACATTTTTTGTGATAATAAATGTTCCATTAATATTTCCAAAAATATTGTACAATAATTAAGATAAAAACATATTGATATCAAGTATCATTTCAAAAAATATAAGGTTTCTTGTGCAGCTTTTATTTTGGAATTCATTTCTAAAAAATATCAAATTGATGATGTTTTCACAAAATTTATGACATGGGAAACGTTTTTGTAATTGAGGTTGTAAATTCATGTCCAACCTCCACTGAATACTTACTAAATTAATTAAGGAGGTCACCCACAATGATTTGGATTGTGTGGGGGTGAGACTATACTACTTTTTACTAAAAGGGGGAGAGTAAAAAAATCCTAAAAGGGGTATATTAGGTACAATTATTTCAAAAAAATTAATCTAAAGAGGTGGATATCATAAAATGGAGGAGAAGAAAAATTGAGAGAAAAAAAGCGAGGAGGAGATTATAATAAAATGGCCACAAATTTTCAAGTCATGAAAGGATAAGATTCCTTCACAAAAAATTAATTTATCTAGTAATGTGGTTTCAAAACCCTCACTTTTAAAAGATTGTGTTTTGGTAAAAGATGAGAAATAAAAGTTGTTAAAAATTTATATGTGAAAATTTTGACTGGTTCAATAAGTCATGAGTTCAAAGTTTTCATATTTGAAATAAATCCAAAGGGGAGATTAATGGAAAAATGTAATTTTATTCATACAGAATTTTTTTTGACTACATAATTTTTGTAAGAATTATTTTTTTAATTGGAGAAATAAATACTCTAAATGTTTGTTAAGAAAATGTTTTATGAAAGTTTGGTAATAATGTTATGTTATGAAGTTATTGGAGGAAAGATATATTTTTAGAAAGATTCATTAACTTCATTATGAAACATAATTATAAATTCAAATGATGTTATACTATTATTTTAAGGTTTCTAAAAAAATAAAGAAGTCTTGATATAAGACAATGTTTGAAGAGGGGAGAAGTACAATAGATTTTTGGAAAAAATTACAAAATGTAAAAAATACATGTTACTGGAAAAATATTTTGTAAGAAGAATGTGGTAATAAAATTTAATTAAAATTCTTAGTGCTAGAGTTTTTTAAAACTGTGTGGGGAAAATTTGTGATGATTTAGATCCAACAGATGAAGAAGGCTACTAAAAAACTTTCTAGAAAAAAATCAATGAATTTGTATAAGGGTAAGTTTTCAAAAAGTCATTGGATGAACCAAAAATAGATCATAAGAAAAACATAATCAAACAAAAGGTAATGAGTAGTTATTTTTAAGTTTTTGTGGTTTTATAAAATGATAAATTTAATTCAAAGGGATAAATAAAAATGATAAATCTTAATAGTTCATTGGATGAAGAAAGGTTCATGTGTCTAAATTCATTAAAAGTTGCAACATTGTATTCAACCATATTTAGTGGGATGAGAGAAATGGAAAGAGGTAGATATGTTTTCTAGACATATAGTTTGTATGAAGTTTCAAAGATGATGAGAAAAACTAAAAAAACATGTTAGAGAAGTTATGAAGAAATATTATTGAGGGAATGATATTAGTTGAACATTTATTATTGGTTAAAAATTCATAGATAAAAGATCCATCTGATACCCATAGATTGGAAAAACATTCTTGATGTCATCCAATGAAATTTTTCTAAGAATAATTATCCAAGTGGCTTGAGTTGAGTAAAATTGATTATATAAAGAAATTCTGATTCATCAAATGGAATTTTCCTATGAATGGAACTAATTAAAGTAAAGTTGGGGAAGAGTGGTTAGAGAGACAAAGCCAAATGGATAATTTTACATCAAACAAGCATCTTCATTAGATGAAGTTTTTTCTATGTATCTTCCCATATCTTTGTAAAGTCCCAAAACTAATGATGTTGATATGTTTAATCATTTCATTTTTTAGTTTATTTTAGAAAGTTTGATAATAGTTTGAATCACTAGAGTATTCAAGAATCTTTGTGAATGTTCTAGAATATTTGAGATGTTTCCATCTATTTTTATATTTTATTGGGAATGATTAATTATATAATTGTTTTTATAGGAAAAGTGAAAATAGTTTCCTACCATTTCCAATATAGGATAACCAATAAATAGAGGGTGAAAATTTACACTTTCACATAATACTGTTTATAAGGATAAAAAACTAATACATTGTATAATTTGTATCAAAGTTAGTTTTCAACCACATCACTTTTTGGATGAATAATCACTAAAAAAATATTCAATTAAATCATAACAAAAACATTTAATTTAGAGAAATTGGATAGAGAAATAAGAAGGAGTCTATGGGTATAGTTTTTTAGGGGCAATAATTTTGATAATCGGAAAGATATCAGGTTATTTATTAGGAAATGTTTTAGTGAGGTGTGATGGAATAACATTCATTGGATAGAGAAAGGATGAATCAGATAGAAATTAATAAATGAATGAAATTATATGGACTTTCTAGATGAATATTTTTAGTGTTATTTTTATAAAGATACATCTTTTTTTGCTCATGTTTTTTTAGAAAAACATATATACTGATGGGAGAAATTATAATAATACCAATCATGATATATAAAGAGTTAAATGAGAGTTATCTCAAAATTTTATTCACTTATTTCTAATATTTAATTTCCATGGACCAACAAGAGTCATTGGAGAAGGATATATATTCCTACACTAAGGTCAAACCATATGAATCTTTCATTCCTTGATTACTTTCTTATATTTTCATACTTTTGATATTGTTATAAATGTTTATAATAAAATAAATCTAACAAGTTTCATTGGTTAAATTTCATAATGTTTAAATTTTTTAAAAATACAACCACTGATTCACCCTCCCCCCTCTTAGTGGATTAATGATCCTAAGAAACTTTAGTTTTTATTTTTAGCCAAGAAACCAAGATTTAAATATATTTTCAATGAATACAATATCAATACACAATTAAGACTATTATAATAATTTTGTTAAATAAAATATGTTTTACTATTACATGGATTTAATTATAATAACTTATTTGTTATCAAATAAAATGGTATTAATAAAAATTCATGGAAAAGTATAGTACTTTTAGAGATACCAAATATAACTTTATTAAAATAAACAGGGTTAAACTTGGTCTTATTTCTTCATCTATATATCCTTCTTCCTAACTTTTTGTAGCTTCCTCTAATTTTCTATTATTCCTTAGATCATCCCTTATATCATATTTATCATATGAAATATTTCATATTATTTTTTAAAATTTCATTCCTTAATATTTTTTTTGTATTTGGTGTATTTTTACATTGTTTGTTGTTTTTCTATATTAATTTGAACATCAATGGTTGATATACATTAATGGGGTGTGAATTATTATGCTCTTGAAATAAAATGATTTTATTTTTTTTATCAATATGTTTGGATTTCCCACTTTGATATTATAAATTCAATGATTGACGCTATATATATTTTGAGAAGTTTTATTAATTTCATTTACAAAAGTAATGAATATATCACTATTACTGAAGGTTCCTTGATTTCTATCCAAGAGACCATGATCAGTGATTATTTTAATTGATTACAATCTCTTTAAACATCAACGAATGATATACTATTAATGATAAAGAAAATATTCTTTACTATTACATGCTTTAAAAGATAATAACTTATTTTTTATCAAATAAAATAGTATTTAATTAAAATTCATGGAAAAGGTTAGTAGTATTAGATATACCAAAAATAAGTGTATTAAAATAAGTAGCATTAAACTTGGAATTAGTAAACATAAAAATATTTAATATTTTATTTAAAAATATTTAACATTAAAACTGAACAATATATGATGTTAAATGTAACAATATTTGATAAAAAATGAAATTTTATTTAATGTAAATGCATTAAATCATTTCTCTATAACCACAATAAAAATCACTAAGATAATGGAAAAGGAGTTTTATAAATTTGGGGGTTTTTCACAACTCGCATGGGTTCAAGGCCAAGAGGGCATTTCTTACTGCTGTATCGAGTTCTACGGGGGTGGATGTAAACTTATATATTTATTTTACGTATTAATTTTTTTAATTTCTTTACATTTTGGATATTTGATATCTTTTCTTAATAATCATGTTATCAAATATTAATTTTTATCACATGAAACAATAATTATCACATTGAGTCATTTTCTAAAATATTTATTAAAATTATGTTTATTTGTTTCATAATCGATAGAAGTTGGATGTAAAACATCGATCGGGACACCAATGAGTTTCAGAATGAGTTATGATATGTTTTTTACTTTTTATTCAGTAATGATTCAAATGGAAAACTATTTTGATACACATATTTATATTTTGATGGAATGTCATAGTTAAACCATGAAAAATGAGTTACCATATCACTAAAAATGGTTTCTAAAAAATATCATATATAGTATCACAATGTGGAAAAAGTTCAAGCATGGAATTCCATTGATTCAGATGAAATAATTGGTATGGAAAATTTTATTTATGGCTGGTTTTAATTTTTTTTCAAGATAATACTTATTTTATACCAATGTGAGAGGAAATAAATACAGGAATTTAGTTTTCATCTTATGATCATAATGATGACATTGAGCATGTTAGAAATTAGATGGAATATGAAAATACCACAGTATACTAGGTATGTGGAAAAATGAGAAAACATGATTTTTTAATGTGATTATATCATGGGAATGAAATTTATGCATTTATTAATGTTTTTATTGACTATATCCCTAAATATTATAATGAATTTCTACATAATGATGCATATATTCTTGAAAATTATTACATGTTCCAAAGTTAGCTGAAATTTTCTATTTTCATCTATTAAGTTCCATGCATTACCTAAAGATTATTTCATTTTTATAAAGAAAATACATTGTTAAGTCAGTTAAAATGGTGATGTATATTAATATGGAAGACTAATAATGATGGAAATTAATATTTCATTCTATATAAAGTGATGTGACACTTTCATTTGATTCCTATACACCAAAAACTTATTACTATTGAATAAATGGATAGAAATATGTGATGTCATGGAGCTAAAAATAAGGATAATTAAAAAATGGTGCATCCTATAGATAGGTTAGCATGGAAGAAATTTTATAGGTTACATCCTAATTTTTCAACTGACCCATGAAATGTTTTATTGGGATTATCATGTGATGGTTTCAACTTATTTTTCTAGACACATATTTCATACATTACTTGGCCTATTTTTATTCTCATTTATTACTTTATGTCATGAATGTATATAAGAATTCATTTAATATCATGTGTATATTTATATCTGAACCCAATGATACCAAAAATGGTATTGACATATACTTTCAATCATTAATAGATGAGTTTAGGGGATTTGTTTCATCTGTGTGCAATAATGTAATGCATTTACAAAGGTGTAATAAATGTTTCATGCATCATTATTATTGAAAATAAACGACTTCCCTACTTATGGAATTATGTTGGGTTAGAGTACAATGGGAAATTATCCTATACTATTTTTATGAAAAATAAACATTCTAAGATAATAAATTTTTTATGAACATTGATATTTATAAGGAATTGATTATTTATATTGATAAACCATTCTTATCAAAAAAATTAGAGATGGTTTGATATTTTCATAGTAAAAAATGAATAACCTTAATGAATATCAGGAAATTATCTCCTTAAATAACTTTTTTGGATTATTCTCTTGGAAAAATTCAATCAAATTCCAAAAAGTGAAGCAATGTTGATTTGAATACTAATAGAAATTGGAAAAAGAATATTATATTCTTTGAGTTATTGTATTGGTTATTTAATTTACTGATCCATTACTTTAATTTAATTCATATTGGGAAATACATATATGAAATGATATTTGAAACTCTATTAAATTTAAAGGGAAATATAAGAGATGATTCTCATTCATTTCATGAATTGATAGATTGGGATATAAAACAAAGGCTTCATTTTAAGTTAATTAGTCAAAATAAGTGGAAATTCCCTTTTGAATTTTTTCAATGAAAATGTGGAGAAAAAAATCCTTCAAATCATATAAAGTTTAAATGTTACAAGTGGTTATTCAAGTAGTATTTAAAAATGTATGAATACATAATATATGGAACTAAAATCTCTTAAAACCCATGCCTACCATTTCATGTTACTTGAGTTGATTCTGATTTCCATTCGATATTTAATTTTTTATAATGTGAGAATAGTTTTAATTAGGTTATGTCATTTTAATCATGAACTTTGTGAAAAAATGATATTGTATAAATATGCACTGATCATTCCTTGTGACTTATATAAAATTTCCCATCCATCATTTTTCGCATTTATGTAACATTTGACATTGTATTATTCTACTGAAGTTCTTTTTAGTGGTCCTATTTTTAATCACTTGATGTATCTAATATAAAGAACAATTTCTATATTGAAATATTATGTTAGGAATAAGTATCATCCTAAAGTATCTATTATGAAATGTTACATGGCATTGGAATTTAGGGGTTTATGTTCACCATACATAACTAACATCAATACAAGTTCTAATCAGTCAATGAGAACTCAAGATAAACAATATGATCTCATTAATACTACATTACATTCACTACCCTGAATAGATGGAATATATAGATCATACTCATTGTGGAATTTTAATTGGAAAGAGTAGTAAATGAATCAAATTACAGTATTATTCAATTGTGGTGTGCTTGATAATTAATCAAATTAACTAATAAACATGTATCTTTGAGTAAATTTTTTTATAGATTATGGCATCTTAAAATTTTCATATGTGTAGAGAACATATATAAATTATAAAAATAATACATCATTATTTATATATTAATAGGAAGGAACAATTTTACAAAAAATAATTTCCTTCTTTTTTAAATTCAAAGTTAACGGATTTCTTTTTTTATATGACTTAATCATAGGTATTTTTTTAATATTCGATTTTTGGTTCAAATTTTACTAATGGATGATGTATGAGATGACATAAGGAATTTTAATTTAGTCCAAAAATGTGGCACATGATTGTAAAGTAATATTTGTCAATTGATTTAAATTCATTATAAATACCAATGCATCAGACATAAAAACACAACCTGATGGTGCCACAATAAGTGCAATAACATATTGTTATGCAATTGAATCCAACAATAAATATCAATCAGAAAATATATTATATTATGGGGTTTTCTAAATAATAATTTTATTAGATTACTATGAACATGATCATATTGAAATAATTAAATTCATGTGGTTTGATTTAATGACATGAAAAATCATGGATATAGATAATTATGAATTTAGAGTGATTGATATAAAATATCAGATTTAAACCGATGATCATTACATTCTTGCATCACATGATAAAAAAGGTTTTTATGTATCAAAAACATGAAAATATTAATTTAGTGTTATTTTTTATGTCATTAAAAGACATATTTCTCATGAAGGCATGTATGATAGTGATGTTTTGGATGAACCTATCAATATTCACTCAAGTGTTGTGTTCGATGACATAGATGATTCAATTATTAGAATAGATCATGAACTAGAAATTATAATAGAGAATTCATAGCATTGAAAAATTTATAATTATTTATTATATTTTATTGTGATATTGTATGTGTTTTTTAACTTTTATACATGGTATCTAATTAATTTTCTAGAGCATATTATGCAAATTTGTTTGTTTAATCAAAACATATTATCTATTGATAAAATGCCTTATTTTTTCCAAATATTTATGAAATAAATTCTTCTTATTAGTACTAAATCAACACAATATTTTAATATTTTTTCTTTATTTTCATATGATCGACTATAATTACAATATATTTTCTAGTTTTGGTTTTTCATGTGAATAATATTTATGTTTTTTGTAACAAATTAAAAGAATTATTCATAATGTCATCTTATAGCTGCACATAAAATTTTTACCACTAAAAAATATAATATTATTTAACATCATATATCAAATATATATGAATTTAAAAGATATATATTATTATAATGTTATTATTAATAAAAATATGTTATTTTATTAGTATTTTTGTTATTCATATAAAATTTGTATTATATTACTGTGGATTATATATTAGTATTTTTAAATAATATAGAGACTTATATAATAATATTATATTACTAATCAATAATTTTATTATATAACATTTAATAAATCATAGATTTTTTTTTATGTTTTATCAACCAAGTTAGGACATATCAAATCATGCATTTTGTTTTTATTTTTTAAAATTTTATATGATATTGAATATTTTTAAAGTTAATTAACATTAATAGAGAATGATTTTTGATATGAAAACCTTGTTTTTATTTTTTATTACATAATAAATTTATTTATTTATCAATATGAATTTTCATAGTTGTAACTGAATATAATATTTTAATGGAATTATTATTTTTATGTTGATAAATCCTTATATTAAAAAACACTTTGTAACTTTTCATTTTTCTTTTAAGCCAACTAATTTATTTATTTAATATTTTCATTATTTCTATTTATCTCATAGTACTAATTTGAATTTCCAGGTAATTATGCCTAAATATAAATAAATTATAAGTTGAAAAATTTAGAAAAATGATCAATGAATTAGATATTTTGGTATGTCCCCATTGATCACCACTTGAGTATTGATTATTTTATTCAGTTATGTTACAAATATGAATGTTATTGTATAATCCATGTTATATTAGAGAATTTCATTCATAATAATAAAATAAAATCCATCCCAATATGTAGGCCTTGTTCTGAGAATATTCTCATTAAAAATAGGCGCTGAATGAAAGTTGAAATTTTATTATTTCTCAATATGTTATAGAATTTTTATGTATTATTAAAAAAAATTGTTGTTATGATTGGATACTATATTATTTTATATTATTTACCTTTTGTTATTTTAGTTTATTTCATCATATATTTTATGTTAGGATAATTTATCTAGGAGATGACAAGATTACACTGCAGAGCCAGAGAATGCACTGGGGAGTATCAATATGACAAAATCTACAATTCAACCTCCCACTATACCACTTCAATCACCAAGATTTCATCTTTTGATGATTTTGTCTCCTTATTTTCAATACACAATGATGAATAAGATTTTTATATATCCCTTTTTCACCCACACTCGCACAGGATGGTAGTGATTAGACTCTCTTCCCTCTTTATAACATATTCCCACCATATTTTTTATAGGGAACTGCTTCTCTATATATCATACCACCATATACATATCCACAATCATCTATAAAGATTTATCCACCAAATTTTTTTCCTCCATTGATATATTTTCCTTCATCAAATTTATTGATTACTCTATCTATAGATATCCCCCTCCCATAGTTAATGATACTATTACTGATACTCCTCCTCTATATGTAGCACTATAGGGGATGGTAGATCCCCCAACTATTGGTATGTATTTTAAATTTACTAAAAGTAGTCAATAATAAAATTTTATACAATATTTTTTTTGATAATTGTATATTTTTCATTATTAGTTGTATCCTCTATCAAACTGTGTGGTCACATAAAGATATAAGATTTATGAAATTGGAAGATGAGGATTATGGTTCAATATATTGAGTAAAACTCTATAATTGGTAAAAGCAATAAGTAATGAAAATTTGTTATGGGTACACTTGATAAATATGATAACATTGGTCCAGTTCAAGAAAAAAATTAGAGAGAATTTGGGGACCAAATTAATGAAAATGGGTAGGCTTCAATTTTTGTATGTAATATTAATGAACTTTTATATATATATTAATTTGTAAAATTTTGTTAAAAAATATTTTTCCAATGAATATTAGATATAATTTTCCTAATGGACATGATGTTAGGGCTATGTGGTAAACAGAGTTAGTCAAAATTTAGAAATCATACAAGTATGACTTTTATATTGGTTGAAAAGATATAGTTGGTTTGGATCTTGAAGAAATACCAATATATCCTAATTTCTTGATATCATATTATAAAAAAATAATATGTCACTAAAAAATTATGGTGTTTAAGGTATTAGTTGCATTTATATATTATCATTTATTTATTTTAAAATTGGGTTTTAAAGTATAAATTACTAATTTTACTGATATTAAATCAATTGTTTACATTTTTGTTCATATAATAAATCAGATATTAATAAAATAAATAAAAGTTCAATGAAATATATTCACACTCTAGAGCACACTTCTATACAAAATCGAGAGAAAAAACTTCTAATTTAATATTGAATTTTGATATAATTCATAAAAAACATCATTTTTTCATGTACTTTTCTACCTTGTCTTTTTCATTCAATCAAATTGTATGAATCAATCATAATAATAAAAAATTGTACATATCCAATCTTGAAACTACATAGTTATATAACCTTATACTTTTATAAATAACAAAGATCTTCACTAGCTATGACTCTTCAATCCTCACCGCCTATGTTTGGTTTAGTTATATTTCCAAAGTAATGTTTTTAAGGACACATGTTTTTTTATTTACTTCACTATTGAAAGTTTTACTAGTTTTTAATTTTATCAAATTTATTTTGGATGTTTAAGGTCTTTTCTGGTGATGATATTAAATAAAAATTTAGTTCATTTTATAATAACCTACCTGCATTTTTTTATAATGGACATTTAATAAATTAAAATATAATTTCAAGGATTTTGAACCATAATGTTTTTTTGAGATATTATAGATCCTTTTGGTTTCTTTATTTCAAAATCCATATCAAATAGGGTGGATCAATCATATATAAATATAATTTTTTAATATTAAAACTCTTTTTATTGAAATTCTTTTTTTCATCCTGAAATGTCAAGATTGATATTGTTTAATTTGTGAGCATGTCATGAAATTTATTATTTATTTCATTTTAAAACTCTTTAATATTTTTAAAAAAACTTTTATGTATATTAAATAATAATAACACATATTCCATAAAAAAATGAGAATCCTATGGTCATATACCTTCCTTGGAATTGTTAAAAACCACCAGAAAGAATAATATTACTCAAATTCATACTTAGAAAATTTTGTTCTAGGATTAATAAACTAGTAAAGAGGGGATATTCTTGGAAAATACTTAGGTTAATTTGAGAAAACCATGTTTACTTACCATGATCTTAATTGATAACTAAAGGGAGGATTAATGTCTAAAAAAGAGACTCATTCCCATGATGAGAAAACATGTCACTTAATGACTATCTCTTTGTTAGTGGTGAGTAGAAGTGATTCATTATGTTAAGTATAAATTTGATTAGTCCCTGATTTTTTTCCTATTAGTGGTTAGTAAAAAGGATTCATTATGACAGGCCTTGTGATATTTAAATAGGATTGATCCACCCTACTTGATAGGGATTTGAAAACAATGAAACAAAAATTATAATTAAGAGTGTTGAATTTCCCTTAACTAAAATAATATGAACTAAAACATATAAAAAACAAAATCTAGAATAAATTTAGACAAAAATAAAATAAAAAATATCCAATAAGATTTTACTACACTTTATCAATTTGTACGAATCCAAACCGAACCAAAATATAATTGAAAAAAATAATCAAACTAGTTTGAATTGAATGCATGGTAATCAAACAAAAAATACATAAATTGATCCAAACCAAACATAATTTAACCAAACCAATGCCATTTTAATGGAAATGAAATGAACCATGCTGAACTAAACAAAACTAAACCAAAATGAATCTACCAAAAATGAATCAAATCAAATTCAACATCTATAAACCAAACCTGATTAAATATAACTAAATATAATTAAAAATAACTATACCAAAATAAATTAAAATAAATATATCCAAAGTAAACTAAACAACACTTATAATAACTAATAAAAAGTTAATAAATTATAAAAAACCCAAAATAAACTAAATTGAACCAATTTAACCTAAAAAAACAAAACTAAGAACAACTGAAAAAATTCATCTAAAATATAACTGAACTTTATTGTATCAAAAAGAATATGATAAAAAACCAAATTGTACTAAAATAAATTAAATCCATCAAAAATTAACATAATTTAATTAAATATAAAAAAATTAATACTAACCAAAACATAATTGAATTAACATTGAACAAAAAAATTAATCAAACCAAATAGAAATGATTGAAATCTAAGGAAATCAAACTATCCAGACTTAAAGAAAACCAGAATGAATTTCAAAAATCACAATTTACAATTCTAAACAAGATCCTAAAAAAGAGGACAAAAATGGAAAAAATAAAAATAAAACAAAAAAAGCAATTAATTTAAAATAAATAGAATATAACCTAATCTAATTGAATATATGTAAATAAAAATATACCAAACCGAATTAGACCAGGGTAAATAAAACTAAATCAAAATTAAAAGAAATTTTCTCACCAAATATAATTAATTAAATTTAAATACATTTTATCCTAAATAAACCAAACTAAATTATGCTTAAAAAATAATTTTGACATAATTAAATGGTACATCACTAATAGAAATCAAATATATCTAATCCAAATCAAATTTAATTAAACCAAATTTGACCAAATTAAATTTAAAAAACAAAATAAAATTGTATTGAGTAAAACTAAAAATGAACAATATGGTTAAAAATTAAGCTTAAGTAACCTAAACCAACATATCATTGCTCGATCAATACCCAATTGACCTAAAAAGATCAAATGAGATCATCCCATAATTACCTAGAACAATCATACCCAAACTAAAATCACTTGATATGACTCTAAAAGAATATAATAGAAACACAGAAGTACACATTTCTATGCTATTACATTATTAAATAATATATCCATATATATTTTTTAAAAGTTTAACATTTTATTTACAATGTGGTTTATGGGTAAATGATTATATGTTTTTTATGAGTTTCAATTATTTAATAATTGGACTTATTTTGTGATATATATTATTATTATTTTTTTGGTTCTTCGATAACTAGTTCTAATATCTTAATTATTACCGAATGAAATCTATGTTTTGAATTATATGAATAGTTGAGATATGGGGCCCATTTATTTTTGTTTATAAAGTTATATTATCTAATATTGTTTTATCTCATTTTTTATAGAATAAGAAATTAAATATTTGGAGTTGTGTTCTTCACTCTACCATATTCTATACAAGAAGGAAAAAGTAAAATGGAAGTACAGTAAATGTCGACACCTAAGAAAAAATTGTAAGTATAATTCCATTTTACTTATTAAATTTATCTATTTACACTATTTTAACATTTTAATTAGTGAAATATATTTATCAATAGAATTTTCTATAGGAATTTGAAAAAAATATAATAATTTTGGCCTAAAGGATCATTTACAATAGGAATTAAGAGATGGGTATTGAGGTAGGGTGTGATGTTAACCTCAGAAGAAGATTGTACCGTATAAATACTTTTCTTATCAAAATTGTTCTGTTAATAGTTGTTCTGATATAGTTATAGAGAAGAAAAATATGTTGTAATAAAATAAGAAATATGAAAATTATTTTTTGTTTGAAAATATGATCAATTAAAAGATCATGAATGTTGTGTGTGCACTTTAATCTTCCCTTTAATAAGATAATTTTGTTGAAATTAATACATGTTTGATGACCACGAACTCAATTTATTATGTTTAATCTACTCATTCTATTGATTGAGGTATTGATTCCTAATATTATGATGATGGTGGAGATGTGAGAGTCGGTGATTCTATTTCTGTAGAACGTGTTGATGAGGAGGTTGGTGGTGGTGGTATATAGGTTTTTTACCATAATGATACTAATTTTGAAAATAGTATTTTATATCAACTAAATTTTGGGTTTATAATGAATTAATTATGATTTATTATGTATTTTTCAAAACTTTTTTTCATTATCGGTTTTATGTAGTTGATTGGTTACTTTTGTATGTGTAAAAAACACTATTTTTATATAGAAACAATTTGGGTAACCAGTAGCCTTGGGAAAAGACAGTGTCTATAGGTATGGGTATGCCACCCCTAGTTGTTTATGTATATCCATGGGAAATTTCTATGGCATCGTAACTACAGTCATAGGCCAAACCTATAGTAATAAATATAATCCCATAGTGATAGTCCATATATGTACAATATGTATAGTTGTATATTGACCATGGTGGTAAATGTACATCTAATGGTGGTGTCCATGGATATTTCCTGACACCTATTTCCATGACAATAGGCACCATGACTATATTGAGTGTGGCTATAAGGTATATTCACAATCTTTTTCTCAATGTTCATAGTTTTCAAATATGGTTAAAACCTTATATTATGATTGTTATGATTATCTAATGAGATGTGATACTTTAACTTATGAATTATAGTGATATATAGGACCTCACCCACCACATAATGAAATAACATACATATGTGTGCCTTGTTAAATCAATCATTCATCATGTAAGGAAAAACTAATGGAAGGAAAAGAAGTTTAAAATGTTATGGCATAAAATGACATTAAGAATATATCGATCAATTTCCTAAGTTCAATCTCCCAGAAGTATTATAAAATAATTTAGATGATTAACATGAATATTAATCCATAAAAGTTATATCCTTTGGATATAGAGAGTAAAATAAAAGTGAAGTCATGAAAAAGTATTTTTAGAAATCAATTTTATCATTTCTATAAAAGTAAAAGTTTTATGTCACCTTCAAAAATTTATTTTCATTAAAGTGAAAGGAAAAATTTATAAAAAATAAGTTTAAAACAATCCCCAATAATTTTACCCTAAAAATAAATAATGTTTACATATATAAATATGTAGTGGAAGAATAAAATGTTGGGCCATGAAAAGAATTTCATTTTTAGATTTTAAGAAGTTTTATAGAAAAACTCACATCGAAGAAAGTGTTGAAACATCCCTCTTTGAAAAGTGATAGAGAGAAATATGAGGAATAAAAAGAATAATATATATTTTAGTTTCAAATTAATAAAATACAACATTTTTAGTAATAAAAAATATCGATATGGAATAAAAAGATTCATCATAAATGATGATAATTATTCTTAACAATAAGACATTATTATAAAGGAATCCATAAAATAAGAATATTTTTATTTAAAAATTTCAATTCCATGAAGAGAAAAATAAAATAACATATTAAATAATAATTAGTATGATATAATAAACTTATAAGTGTATATTTAGGGAATAATGTTTGTAACCTAATGAAAAGGAAATTGAGTTGACAACATCCTTATGATTTTGGAATTGTATGAATCAAATTATCATGGAAAGAGATCATGAAATAAACTTTAAAACTACATTAATAAAAGATTATTTATGATAAAATAATAAATTTTTTATTAATTACATCATGTCAATATAGGATATATATATATAATTTGAAATATGTCTTAGGAATTGGAAATTGAGACCAAGAACTCTTACATTGGATTCTCGCTTGGTCGGACGTGCTCTAACATTCTATATAACAATAATAGACTCATTAAACATATATTTCAAAAAATTATTCATATTTATTACCTTTTAAATTAATATTTTATATACTTATATTATATAATTGTTACTTATTTTCTGTTAATATTGATCATCAGTTATTAGTAGTCTCAATCGTTCCTTATATGTTTGGGCATAACGGTTTTGGTCATCATTCCTTATTCTTGAGTTCTTCATATAAAAAATTTTAAAGTTACTATAATATATGTTCTATAATTATTTATGAATATCCATGCCTATTCTATGTGAGTTTTGGGTATGATTCTATAATATGAAATCCAAAAATGTACTTGTTTCGGTGATTTTTAACAAATAAAAGGTGGTATATTAATAATGAATTAAATCATAATATTTTCATTCTAGAACTAAAAAACATTATTTACTTATTAATATCATAACATAACATAAATTATGCTTCTATATCCATCCATAATAAAAATTTATAGCCTTGTTCATGTAGGGGTTAAACTGACCCAAACAAGAATATACATTAATCAACGGATGAGTATGATCATAAAGTTAGTTTGTTATAATATGATCATTATATAAGAATAATGATACTAATTAAGTGCTTCTAAATATATTAATCATAATTTAAAAGTGGATGAAGAATAAAAAAGAAAAAAATGGTAAGAAGTTATCACCTACAAAGAAGGAATTGTATCTCCACTTGGAAGCCCTCATGGTTTTGAAGGAATTAGGGAAATATTTTGAGACCAGAAGCTACACAATGTTGGAGAGGATTATTAGGTTATGGAATATGGAATATTATTTAAAGGAATTCAAATTTTGGTTTGGTTTTCAAGGGGTGTTGGATGGAACTTTTTATAAGTGAGAGGAGTGGAATTGTTGTAAATATGTTTCACTTGATATAAAAAGTAAATTCATTTTCAAAGAAAGTGATTTTAGGTCTTTATCCCTTGATTTAACACTTTTACCATATATTTTTATTTATCATAGTGGCCATTTATTTACCTTGGTAATTTAATTTTACGTTTAAAAATATAATTGAAGTTATAAAAAAAATTGACTATTTTGACTTCAAATTTGGGAAACCATTTTATTATATTCAATTTATAAAATCAATACAAATTAGTTTTAAAATAATAAATGTATAACGCATAAAAATTTTTTTAAAAAAATATATGTTTTCAATAAAAAATGAATTTAGGCCAAAACTGTGTATATTATTGATTCTCATGAAATTTTTTAGTTTATGATTAAAAAAAAGAATTTTATGGATTTCAAATAAATCCATAACCAAAAAGAATCTATTTAATACTTAATTAATGTAAAATTACCAAAAATAGTTTTTTTATTAGAATAAAATAAAACTCAGGTTCCAAGAATTCCAAACATAAGTTTATAAATTATAAAACTTATTTTTAAATGAACTATTTTTCTACTTAAATACAACTTTGGTTGAGTGAATAGATTCATAAAATTTTAATTCAAGCTTATATAATTATGATTTCATAAAATTTATAGTATTTGTAAAAATAGTATTTTACTATTCACTTAAAAATAAACATTTTTAGTAAAATCTCACAAAATCACCCTAATCTAATTAGAATTTGAAAAAATCATGGACCTCATGGCCTCACCCATGGGATGGTATCCATCCTCACCTTTACCATCACCCACTTAGAAATAAATTTTATAAAACAATTTTTTTATAACTCTACTAGAAGGGGAAATAAGACCTTTTACTGTTGTCACTGACCTAGGTTAACCTAACCCCTGAATACCACCTCACCTATGTTGGATAGGGTTTTTTAAATTTCCTTTCATTCCTTTTTTCATAAAATCTAAATTTCATTTTACCTATAAATATAGTCTACATTGGTACTAGATTCCTTAGGTGATATATCTCCATCATGATAGTTAGGTTCACTCATTGTGTCCAACACACTATAAATCGATCCCCATTCTTTATCTCATCAGGTTCAAGAATTCCCCCTTTAATTTAATTTTACTTTAAAAACCTAAATCATTTCATTTCCCATATTATTCAATTTAGTTATAAGTTTACTGTGATTCATTATTCCAATATATTTAAATTCCATTTTGAATTTTTTTCACAAGATTTAATTTTTTTATTTCTTATCCACTTTTCTAGTATTTGATTATATTATTTTTTATATTATTTTATCTTTATAAAGATGATTTATTTATTTATTAAAACTCTTTTCCTATAATTTTATTTTTTCTTGATTATTTTGTTTGATTTTTTATTCTTCTTGTTTAATTCTTTAGTGTTCCTTTTATTATTTATTTTAGTCCCTATAGTTATTGTAGTGAATTTTAGATTTATTTTAGATGCTACTATAAATATTCTTAGGTTAGGTTCTTTTATTTTATTGATATATGATTAATTTATGAAATTATTCTTGTATGTCATATTGATTCTATCAATTGTTTATTTTGATTTTTTTATATTATTTAAACACAATTATCACATGTAAATAGTTAACCCTTTTTATCAAATTGAAATTATTTCATGTATTTCGAAATATTATAAAGAATTTAAATTTATTAAAAAATGAGTGGTTAGAAGTGAATTGAATGCAATTTGAATTTAATATTTTTATAGATTTATAATTTTTCATCCAGAAGTAATACTTATTTTGAATGATTGAAAAGATGTAAATCCATGATGTTGATACTGATGAAAATTTTTAAGTTGATGAAAAATTTACCGAAGAAGATATATAATTTTCCTCTAAGAATTAAATTTCATACTTTAAACAGAAACATGTTGAAATTAAATATGATGATTCTGAAATAGAAGTTATAATTGATATTATAATTACTGAAACAAAACCTAGAAAACAAATAAAATAATATCATATTTTTTTATTTCTTTAAATAAACATGGATTTAGTAGTGATGGTAAGACTTGTGATAAATGTAAATGATGTGGAGAAAGTTATATGGAAAGTGTAAATGGGTATAAAAACTCTATAGTTACTTTCCATATTTCAAAATGTGTTAGTATAAAAGGAATATTTTAACAAAATATTTCTGAAATGATAATTGATTGTCAAGTAAAATTGAAAATTAAAATTATGGATCAAAATATTTTTCAATATTTAGTCACCATGAAAATCATAAAACATGGCATACCTTTTTATTCTATATAATATGACGAGGTGATAAATATTTAGAAATATTTAAATCATGAGGTGAATTTTAATTATTTTCATAGAACCACATTTGATGTGTATAAATTCTATTTAGAAAACATGACAAAGATAAGAGATAAATTGAAAATAATAATAATAGAAGAATATGTATTACATGTAACTCATAGACTACTCCTTCTAGTGAAGTATATAATTGTTTTACCACTCATTATATTAATTTGGAATAAAATTTGAGTAGTAATATTGTCTCTTTGAGATATTTCACTACCCCACATTAAATTATTTCAATAGCTAAGAAAGTAATTCATATTTTTAATGACCGGTTCATTGAGAAGAATTGTACACTCTGCGGGGGGTACTGTAGCAGGTATTGTAGTAGGTACTGTAGCAGTATTGTACACAGTGTGTTACTATAGCATACTATACATTGTGCAGGTACTGTAGAAGAACTATATACTGTACTGGTACTGTAGCAGAACTATACACTGTGCGGGTACTGTAGCAGACACTATTTGGTACTGTAGTAGCTAGAACTATACACCTTGGGCCACCAATTTGGGATTCGAGTCATTAAGGGTTTCGGGCCACCCAGGAATTCAGGTCAATAGGGTTTTTGGGCCACCTCAAGGCCTTCGGGCCACATGCAGTTGCCCCATATAGACTCTACAAAGGAGTAGCCGCAGAAGAGGATTCAGAGGAGGTGCACTCACCAAAACAGATTCAAATGGATTTTTCAGAATGAGAGGGTATGGCTATGCCATCAGGACCAACCTGTGCTTTCCCGAGAAGCCTAGCCAGATGTCCATGCGAAGGTGGAGAGATACTATCATGATGCTGATACTGGGGAGGGGCAGTTCCTTGTAGATAGTCTGGTTGAATTCCCTAAGACCTTTAGGTCATGTAATCTTCTAAGCCAATGAGCCATGTAATATCTGAGCCTACGGGCCTTGTAAGGGTTCTCCCTCACCCCTTGAAAGGGGAATTATCAAAAATAAATAAAAAATGAATGATTTTGGGCCATTAGGGAATGAAATAATCAATGAAAGTATTAATATGTTAAGAGTTCGAAAGATAAATTGAAAAGTTTTAAAGAGTGTGTAAGGAATACCAAACTTGGTATGAATTTTTGTTTGATATTACATGTGTAAAATCATTAGAATTTAACATATATGATGCTTGAACATGATTTAAAGTAAAATTAGGATTTTCCCATAAATTCTTTGAATAATAAAAACTAAAAAAATTCCTTTCAATGAGGAGTGGAAATGTAAGTCCAAATTTGTGAATTTTTTATTCTATTTTATGATATCACAAACATTATTTCTTGAACTAGTTGTCCAACCATTGGATTTTATTTTACTCAAGTATAGAAAATTGAGTTTATCCTTTTAATTCATTTGAATGGTGAATATGGAGTGTTGAAATACATGACGGTTCATTTGGGAAAAAGTTTTATAAGTACTATAGTGAATACAATGTTCTATATTCAATGATAGTGATTATCGATTCAAGAGTAAAATTTTCATTTCTAAAGATTCCATTTTCAAATATTGATACTCTATGTATTGAATAAAAATTTAATGTGGTGAAAAAAATCGTTATGATTTTTTTGGAATATACTAGAAATTTTAATAGTTCATCACATATGTGAAGTCAATAAATATGCACTTAATTAGACCATACAATTATATTCGGATCTCATACCAATATTGATGTATGTTTTTTTCTCAACTCTTATATTTTCATATGATTTTCTTATGATCAAATATTATTTTCATCCTATGTTTATTATTTGAATCGTATAAATATATTTTAACATATTTAGTGGATCAAGATGAAGATTATTATATCCCAACTTCCAAGTATCAATTAAAATCGTATTTAGAAATGTAAATTTTTTATTTTTATACTATCAAATACTTTTATGTTTTAAAATATTTAAAAGATCAAAACTCAAGGTTTCTCATTTTAACTATCATGACTAGTGATCTTGCAAGAGTCCATATCACACAAATATCATATAAATCAAATTTTATCATTGGAGGGTGTGTATAAAAAAATATAGGTGATTGCCTATATTTGTTTAACTTTATATAAAAAATCAAGTATTGAACTTTTTTTGAAGATGTAAACATCTAAATTTGTTTAATGCATGCCCTCTATTGCTAAAATTTGATTCAGATGCTACAGTGGTTATAGTGATTCCTAAAGGATCACTAGCCATTATAGATAAAATGGGAACCTTGATTTATAAAATTTACATCATTTTACAACATCCAAGTTTTTTTAAGAGAAAATTAATCTTTTTCATTTCTAAATACGTTTCTAATTGAGACTTGGAATTTAGGATATAATCATTATCATCTTGATCTACTAAAGAATTCTATGCCTATTTATAAAATTAAAATAATAAAAATATGATGAACATAATATTTTATCATAAGAAAATAAAATTCAAGTATATTATATTAAAATAAAACTTACATCCATATTGTTATTATATCTCGATGGAATTTTATGGTCTAATAAAGTTTAGCTTTCTGGAATTTTCATGTGTGTTGATATTACAATTTGTCTAACATATTCCTCATGAAAATTAAATAGCTTATTTTTCACCACTTTCAAATTTTATTCAAACCTAATATGATTAACCTTTGAAAATTAATTCATTATCAATGAAAATTTTATTCCTAGATCAAGAACCACTATCATTTCAAGTAAAATATTGTATTCTCCCTAATATTTGGAAAACATTTTTCCATATGAAAAATCATGCCTTTAAATACCCCATATCAAAAATTAAAATGAATTAAAAGGATAAAATCAATTTTTTATACTTAGAAAAATACAATTTGATAGTCTTATTCCAAAAATTATGTTTTTGATTTCATAAAATGGCATAAAAATCAATAATTTTCCCTATTTTTCACTCCCCATTTAAAGGAGAGATAAATTGAATTCCAATGAGTTAACACATAGTCCAAATAAAAATTGGTACCCAATTTTTTCTTCCTTGTACACTCATAAAAAATTCATTTTAACTTATATAATATTAACATATTTAGTACTTTCTCTAACTCCTTCATTAAAAATAGTATCAACTTTCATTCCTTCCTGAATGATCAATTTCAAGATATGTTCACAACATCTAATATGGAATAATTCACCAACAAAAAGAAAGTATTATTACAATAAAATTTTTTCTTTTACATTATACTACATAGTATAATTATAAAAAAACATTGTTCAATGTCAAAGAAAATATTTCCCAATGCCCCAATCATTCAAAATATGCATTAATTTCATGGCTATTGAAAAAATTGAATATAGGGGTGACATATCACAAAAAAAGAGTACAGTTAAAAGGTACCCCTCATGGTCTATTAATGAAAGAACAAAGATAATGAACCCTGAGTCATAAGTCTTGTAGGCCCTAGGATGGTGAATGACACCTACATTATAAGAATATCACATATGTAAGGAATTACCCTCAAAGATGATGTAGGATATAGAGATAGGATATCAACCATCAAGAAACTCCAAGACATAATATAAAATAAAGACACGAAAACCATATCATAATGTATGTTAAAACTAAATAAATAAAAGAGTCTCTAAAATAAAAAACCCAAAAGAAAATCCTAAAGATGTGACCTGGAAAAATCCCTAGAGTATGAACTGTTAATGTTTAACATGGTCCACGAAATCCACCTGGAAACCTAAAAAAATCTTTTATATTTGTGGGGTGAGAATTACATGTATACTTAGTATGATCATACCCAAGGTCTCTCTAGAAAATGAGAAAAGACTATATTAGTGAACCCCTATAAAAATATTATAGCCAATAAAACCTAATAAAGAAAACTAACCAATATCATCCTCACCATGGAACACTCACCAAATAACACATCCAGATATAATAACACAACAAGAATCACATTGATAAAATCATTCCCTACACTTCTTTACAACTAATTTTTTTCTCTTACACCCCTAATGTCGTACATACTAGAGAACCCATCTCTTTTGTAGAATTCAGACTGAAGACACCTAAGAAACTACATCATTCCAAGCATCATACATGAAACTGGCCATCACATCCCACCTGAAGACACCTGGGCTACCACATCATATCTCTACCATATCTATAACTAGAATAGTATGGTATGGTTTCATAAACATGAAGGACATAAACTTCATTCCCTTTTCCTACCATGCATGACTCCCACCATGAACCACCTCATTATCTCATCATGCATCACCATAGTTCACTTTTGACTTCTTTAGTATGACATTATTATATCTTCATATATTCAAAAATTCTAGATGTGTCCTCTCCCATGATTATAAATGTACACCACATAATATATTTTATAAAAACCACATGATACTTCTATCTTGGATAATACATGAACTAATATCATTATAACATCCCTCCCTGTGTCCTAGAGGTCCTAGTTTAATCAGAGTACCATCCTTTCAAGGCTTAAGGTGTAAGACAAAGGAAGTTTCTCAATAAATTGATTCTAGATATGATGAAACCCATACCAATATAAAAGTATCAGAACCATAAAACTAAAAAATACATGAAAAATTAAGCACTTATAACCTAGAATAGTTATTTTAATAAGTCATTTATATTTGAACATGTATGAAGTAAGATAATACTTGAGTTAAGGGAATCATGTTTCAACCCCATTTAATCGAGATTGTATTATTCAATTTTAATTGAGGGTAATTATATAATCCTTATCTAATAAATCAATTTATTATTTATTATCCTCTATTTATTTCTAGAATATTGAAGTTCTAGTTCCATTTTATTCTCTTCGATACACTAAATGTTTCAAAAAAAAAAGAAAAATCAACCTTAATTTGACCATTTCAGTCAGAAAACACTTTATCTTACATATCCATGTTTTCTATAATATTTTCAAGAATTTTTTTACAATTATTAAAGTATTTTTTAAAAAAAATTTATTTGAACAGATTTTTTACTTTTTAAAAAAGGTTTAAAAATAATCTTCTTATCATTTTCTAAACATTGTTATTTTTACTAATAGTTTGAATAGAATATTTTTTAAATGATTATGACTTGAAAGGAATTTATCACTATCATGAACACTTAATTCATTGAAGATTCATTTATAATTTTCCATGGTTATTTTCAAAGAAGTTATTTTCCTTAATATTTTGGAAATATTTATATTTAAAATAAGTTATATCAAAATGAAACTGGTATTTTCATCAGAAAATATTTTTGTGATCTTTTAAAGTATTTTTTCATCTATGATAACATACTTTGAAGTTTAGAATTATTTAATAGGGATATTATCCAATAATAAAATCCTTATTATTTATCTGTATGTTTTATGATTATGATGCCGATATGTTTACAAAACCTTTTATTTTACACAATTTATGCAATGATTATATGATGAATGTTTCATGATATAGTTCCATATATTTGAATGAATTATGATTATATGTTGGTTGGGTATTTTATATCCCACCAATACTTTGGGTAAAGTGATATTGATATCTCATTATATGATGACGATAATCTTGGACATGATTGAGAAAATAATTTTTCTTGTTTTGATGGGTGAGTATGATCACTTTCTTGCTATGCTCATAAGATTATGTGTAGACAAGATTGTGAATAGATTTTTTTACATATTTATTCATGAGTATAGTATCTTTATAGATATGATCACAACAATATGTAGTTACATGATTATGGATATCATTCTTCGTAATTTGATGTGTGAGTATGATTTATTTATATATATTCCCACAAGATTGTATGGGTATATGATTGTGATTATATAAGAGAAATTTTTATGTTATAATATTGAATTATGATTACTAATTTATCACAATCTTTCATAATTCTTATATATATTAAGTGATTACAAGTTTTATGATCAATTTTTTCCTAGGTAGGAATATTTTACATTTTTAACATTCACTTGAATAAGTTATCATACCCTTATGATCATATTATGATATTATTATTGATATATTTCATGTTTACCCTTATGAAGTATATGATATCACCCTTTCTTATGTTTTATTTCCCCTAGTTTTTATGTAAGGTTTTAATTATGATATTTCTATAAGGTTTCTAATATGAAGATATTTCTGGGGGATGTTGAAGATATTTCCTTAAATAAGATGTTTATATATATTGTATCAGAAGACATCAGACCTTTATAGTCCTTAGGAATGTAAAATTATGAAATTTATTGAATATTCAACTAAAATGATATAATATTTATGTATTTTGTTCTTGGGTTTTTTCAGTTATTATCAGATAAGTGTTTTGTTTAATTTTTTGAGATTAGGATTAGAGATATTTAATTAATACCCTAGGGATAAGCTTAATTATAGGATAATATCTTAAAGTTATATTAAGGTATATATTATTAGGTTTTCCTAAAAACACATCTCTATCTGGATACTACAAGTGGATGTGGTTTTGGAATATATTCATCTAGGGGTAATAACCTTAAAAAGAGTTGGTTGAGTATATCTTGGTAATCATTCTGGTATACAATGAATGAAACCTTACTACAAACCTATTGTGACACTCCTAGAGGATATTCTTGGATTAATTCACATTTTCTTTATAAACCATTATGAAGTATTTGAATATATGATGTTCATGAAATACCAAGGTTAAACCTAACATTCCATAGAATCAAAATAATGTGTCAAAATTTTTACAGCCTATGAATATTTTTTATGAATACATTATTGTTCAATCTAATTATCATTGCCTGATATTTTCATAATGTTTTTGTTTTTAGTAAATGGATAGATCCATAATTAATTGTATTAGTAGAGAATGTGATGACAAATGTAATAACCATCCTCAAGAAATACAAAATATCTTGGGGTTTCGGATGCTATATTTTATGATTATTCTCAATAAAATCTCTGAAACTATGAGTGGTAATGAAGATCATGTTATCCTTTCAAACACACTAAAGAGGGAGAAACATGTCATTAAGTCTTTTATGTGACAATATCCACCATACTTTTATAGGTCTTTTTATCCACTAGTTACCAAGAAATGAATCAATGTGTTGGAAAAGATGTTTTATATTATTTATTGATCAGGTCATGAGAAAGTTGTCTTAATGGTCTATTTCTTGAAAGGAAAAGTTGGTTAGTGGTGTAATCTTATCAAGAACATGAGTCAAGAGGAATAAATAAAATACATGGAATGAGTGGATATTAAGAGGGTATTTCTAAATAATTACTTTCATAAAAATCTTTATACTAATATGGAAATGGGATTTATTATGATAAAATAGAAGGATGATGAATCCATTATTACCAACGAATAAAAATTTATAATACATTCAAGGTATTATTCTTTCTTTATAATCAATCATATAATAAAATTTGATTGATTCTTTAAAAACCTAAAAGAAACTCTTAGAATGATATTATCCATAAGATAGTTTAGTAACTATGTAGAAATCATTCAATATGCTCTAAAATTAGAAATAGAGATTGATAAATCTAATTATTCTTTTGGTTTTAGTGATAATAATAGAAAAATGGAGCCTTATGGAAAATCAAATAGTAAATCCATATGGTAAATAAATTCCAAGCACTACACACCAAAAATATTGGGGAAGGCACTCAAAAAATTGTCTGAAAGTAATTGGGAAATTATTAAATTATTAAAAGTTTTCCCATAGAGTTATTGATTTTATAAATGGGATAAAAGTACATTAAATGAAAAAAAGGAGAAGAAGGATTCAACCAATAAACTTCAATGTTTCATATGCAGTGATATTGGGAACTATGAGAACTAATTACCTAATCCAAGAGCTATTGAGGATAGGGGACTTCAACAACGCCCTAAGAAAAATGATAAAGGGAAGTAATTTTCCATCATAACTAAAGTGTTCTAGGAGAAAAATGTGTTGAAAGGTATAATTAACATCCATTATAAAATATAATTTTTTTTATTTTATTTTTGGATCTACTAACTCTTTTATATATGAATAATTTTCTAAGGGAATTATGTTACCACCATAATGATTAGATGTTGAATTAGAAGTAAAAGATCTAATCACATAGTGATCACATCCCAAGTCTATAGCTCCTATATGATAGAAATTTTTAGGAATGTACTTCATTAAAATATTATGATTCCCCCAAAAATTGAATTTGATTTTATTTTTGGAATGGATTAGATCTCTTTATATAGAGACCATATCAATTTAAAATCAAGGGAAATCATGTTTGATATTCTAAATCAACCTATGATTTTATATCAGTGTGAGGATGAACACAAACTACTAATTGAAGTTACTTCAATTATATGGGTCCTACTACCTATTCCTGAGGTATATTTATCTCAAATTGCTGTGGAGAAACTAAACATTGAAGATGTTCCTATTGTTAAGGAATATTTTGATGTATTTCCTAAATAATTTTCTTTTCTTCCCCCGAATCATTAATTTTAGATTTCAATAGAAATAATACCTAGTGCTATATATATTTTAGAAACACTATATAGAATGGACTATATTGAGTGATATGAATTGAAGAAGAAACTCCATGAGAATCTAGATAAGAGATTCATTCAGACTAATACTTCACCATGGGGAGAATTTATTATTTTTGTTTAGAAGAAATATGAATTAATGAATCTTTTCATTAATTGTCGATAACTTAACAAGATCAATATCAAGAATAAGTATCCTCAACCCCACATTGATTATTTTTTTGATTAATTGCATAGATCTCAATAATTTTCCAAGATTTACCTTTATTCTTGATATCATGAATTAAAGTTCAAGAAGGATGATATACCTAAGAAAAACTTCCATATGAGGTATGGTGAATATGAATCTATAGTAATGCCATCTTTCCATACTAATGTTCCTACTATATTCATGAATGTAATGAATAGAGTCTTTATAAATTAACTTGATCAGTTTTTGGTAGTATCTATAGATGATATTATTTTATATTCAAAGAGTAAGGAAGAGCATGAATTACATTTAAGGATTGTGATAAAGACCTTAAGTAAGGATAATATATATTCCAAATTTACCAACTGTTCATTTTTACAATAAAATGTCTCATTTTTTTTTCATATAATTTCAAGTGAGGTTATATCGATATATCCTTCAAGGAATAGAGTTTTTTTACTAATGTCCTAGAATAACCATGATAATTGAGAATCATAGTTTTATTGGGATGGTTGGATACTAATAAATATTTGTGAGATATTTCTCTGGGCTATATAATCCACTAACCATTTTGATATGGAAGGAATCCAAGTCCCTTTAGACTGATGAATGTGAAGAAAATTTCAAGGATCTGAAAAGAAGGTTGGACAGTGCACCTATACTTACATTACCCTATAGTATATAAGAGTTGGTAATATATAATGATAAATAAAATAAAGTAATAGGATGAATAATCATGAAAAATGATATGGTGATAGTTTATGCCTCACACCGACTGAAAATTCTTGAGTATAATTACCTGACTCGTGATTTGTAGTTGGAAGCAACAATTTCTATACTGAAAATATAGAGGTGTTGTCATTATAATGAATGGTGTGATATATATACTAACTATAAAATATTTAAGTATATATTGACATAGAAAGATTTGAATATTTTCCATAGAAAATGGTTATAGTTGATCAAATATTATGACTTCTCAATACATTACCACCCTTGAAAAGAAATCAAGGTGGTTGATGCTTTGTGTTGGAAATACCATGCTAGTATATTCATGATGAATATTTAAAGAGATACAATATTTATGTATTTTTAGAATATATATATTTAAATCATGAGGAAAGGGGATATATCATTTCCTTCTCAGAGGAATGTTAAATCATCCATCCATCTGAGGATTTATGAGGTAGGGAAGGAGGATGTGGAATTGTAGATGAATATTAGAAATGACCATGAGTTCAACCATGACTGTGATGGAATTATAAGGTTCAAGAAATGAGTATATTTCACATAAATACTATAATTGAAGAAGGATATGTTACATAGAACTTGTTGTTCACCATTCTTTATTCATCCCAGATGTATAAAGAAGTATAGAGATATGAATTGGTATTTTTGGTGGGTGAACATAAAAAGAGATATTGAAAAGTAAGTATATCTATCCATAGTATATTATAAAGATAAGGATGAGAGATAGAAATATAAGGGTTCCTTATAACCAATTCCCATACCAAAATGGAAATATGGAAACATGACCATGAATTTAATTGTTAAACCCCCCAAAACATCTAAAGGGAACAATTTTATTTGGGTTTTATTCAATCACATTATGAAATTAGTGGATTTTTTAGGTCAGAATAAGGAAAAGATACTCAATAGGGAGTGAATTGTGACTTTTCAATAATCTAGAAAAATTCAAAATTTTAACCCTCTTTATGATTTATATAGATATTCAGAATTCTCTTATTTGAGTAAGTTGAGAAGTAAAAAACTAATAAGAAGAACATAATAATATTTATAGTGGTTCAGGGTACAAATATCCCCTAGTACACTCCACCAACACTCTCTTAGTGTGATTGGTCATTTTCACTAGACAGATCCTCTTGTCACAAGGCCATAAAAATTGAGTATATGTAGTTGAAAGCTCTATAATAAGGATTTTAGACGGCCTTCTTGTTCTTTCATAAGGAACCAAAAATATCCACATCTTAGTCTGAGATGTGGATAATCCACCATGACTGATTCTGGTCTGTAGATACTCTAACAAATCAATAGAGGTTGATTTTATTAAAGAAATATATTCTTTTTCATAGTTGTCATGAAAACAAATAGAAAATATATCTTCTTCTTCAAAGATAAAAAATCTCAATAAAGAATAAATTTGAAGTTATCATGATTACATATGATCTTCAATAAAAAAACAAACAAATAGTATCTGTAACAGTTAATCATCAGTTTACACGACACAATTTTGAAACACATATGTCTCCAAAGTGTACTCTTCTAGAATAACAGATATTTTCAATCTTTTTTCTTTTATTAGTAGTTATATATTCAAAAAGATATCACAAATATTGTGTAAAATAAAATCACTCTTCATATTTAACAAGACAAACTTGTATTGCTCTCGGCTAAATAGATCCAAGAATATCTCCTGACAAATTGTGATCAATTGAATTCAAATCCATTCAAAGATAGTTGTAACTTCCTTTAGAAATAGAAATTACCTAAACCATTGAATAAAAGCCTTTGTATTGTCCATAAATTAGCTTTAAATATATATTTACATACTATGATACCATTGTAGAAAACATAGAAAATATATTGAATTTAAAACTCCATTGTTGACCAAGTCAAACATAGGGTTTCTACGCATAGTGATAAACTCCAAAATTACGGTTGAAAATGTATGGTTGATTACAAAAGTATGGTTGATGAACCATACGTTTGTTCCTCAAATGTATGGTATCTTCTAAATGTATGAATGTTGATCCATAATTTCTCAACATTTTAGGGTTCATGATCCATACATTTTATTCTAAACATAGGGTTCTGAAACCATATATTCCACTTATAAATATAGGGGTGAATATTGTTTCCATATTACTTTCAAAGACATATATAATAGAAAATAAAATATTTTAACCCATAAATATGATTATATTCTCAAGAAATATATTCCTAAAAAACACATAAAGTAATCTCATTAGTAAAAAAACAAGGGTATTTGTGAACATCAAAATCAATAAGATTCATAGAGTATTGTTGAGACAATACATGCCCAACAATATCCCCCTTTTTATGATCACAAAACCCATATAGAGAAACTTATAGAAAATATTTGTAATATAAACACAAATGAAATAATATTTTTAAAGAGATATAATAGAAATTATAGTTTTCTTTTAAAGTTTTATAAAACATGATTTAAACAAGAAATGTATAGAAATATACAAAGTTATATTTTTCAAATAAAATAGATGAACACTAAATATATAAATTCTCATTTTCCTTGGTTAAGTAATTATTAAAAATTTTGTTTTTACCTAATTTTCTCCCCCTTTTGTGATATAAAAAATAATGTAATAGAAAAATGTTTATAATAAATTCATTGTAGAATATAAATGTCAATTAATGTTATGATATTATGAGAAAAAATGATATTGAATCAAGTTGTGGAGATGAATAGAAATAATGATAAAGTAGTAGAAACAAATATAATATAAAAAATATTTTTTTGATTTCAATAAACATTTGGCTATGAAATTTTAAAGGGAAGGGTTGGCTAAGGGTGAAGGGTTTTATTAAGATGAGGTGTTAGAAGCATGATAAGATAGAATAGATAGATGAACATCCATTAGATTTTCCATCATTCCTATAAAATTATGATTAAACATATCAGACCACTATTTCATCAAAATCTATGAATCCTAACCCACATTAAAACTTTTAATGAAATATAATTTTAAAAATTCCTAAACATTTTCTTCATACTGAACAAACATTGATTGCATCTCACTGAATTGATGATTAAGGCATCTTATACCAGGATCTTATGATTTTAATTTATCAATAATATCTTTCTGATTATCCAACAAAACATAAAGAGGAAAACTATCACACTAAATATTATGAATCCAATCATTAAATGTATACATAACTTCATTAATTGATTCAAATATTCTTATTAAATATGGATAAGTGGTATGATAAGAATTTAAATATTTGGATTAATTAGAGCTATTTTTTAATGATTCAAACTGACTACCCAAGTATTTATTTAAATGTCTAAAATTTTTCTTTGAAATTGAATCATCTTTAATATTCCTAATATGATAATCCATTTCTCTTTGAAAGGCATCAAAATATCATACTGAAATAGAATTTTCTCTGAGAGTTTTGAGTTGAACATGAACTAATTCCAATTCTTCCCATGGAATGGTGGAACTTTTCAAACCCTCAAAATATTTTTTTAGTAAAATCCATCTCATTTTTCAAGGATAAATTTTCTTGATTCATATTGTTAAACTTTATAACTAAATCTTCAATTTGTTCATTTAGTGATTCAGAAGATTATTCTTCTAGGACTGCTGATGGTTGACCTATTTCAACAATAGTTAAGGATTGACCTTTATCTTTGTCATTAGAAGAAGATGATATAGTGTCAAGAACTTATGTCTTCTCAGCATATATAGAAGCATCATCTTTCAATGATTATGTAGCAGTAGAGACTATTTTATTTTCCACTAATTTAGTAGTTCTAATTACTAATATATTATATTAATCACCTCCTTGAGCATTTTCCTCAACCAGTTATTAGTTAAGAGCTTCTTGATCTTCTCTATTTTCATATTTATATTCTATAGTAATAGTTGATACTCCTAAGAACATTGGTTATTCAACTTCCTTAGTTGTATTAGCTTCATCTTCTTGATCTTTAATTTAAAATTCATCTCTTTATATGGGCCATGTGACAAGGGCCTTAATGTTATCATCTTCCGAAGGTTATACAAAATAATTTTGAATATTTTTCATAATAGGAGGATGAGATACACCAATCCTAAGACTTATTCTTTTTGTCTCAACAACATTCAATATTCTAAATTATCAAAACTATTCACTATGAAAATGTAATAATCTAGGAAATTTCATACGTTCTTGCACCCCCTGAGTATTGGAACCATATTCATACTGATCATCAGCACCAATACACAACATATTTCTTTTTATTTTACTCCAAAAGAAACCAAATTTTCATAAAGTTACATCGCTAAGAATATTACTATGATGAAAACTAATTCTTATCTGGATGTCTAGAATACTATACATTTTATACAAAAATATAGATACAATCCTTCCATGTCTATAAAAAGACATTTGCACCTCTTTATAAAAACAATGATGCATATATTTTAGCATATATCTACAAAAATTAATATTGATGTCACTCATCATCAAAAACATTATATACATATCCATATATAGAATTTCCTCTAACTTGAAAATTCTTTGAAGTATTAGAGACTAAATGAATTTGAATAGAACCTTCTATTCAACTTCAAGATCATTTTTAAAAATCCTTATAACCTAAGTCAATATAGAAATAAAATAAATTACATCTTCATATTTATGTTCTTTATCTCCAATTGATTGTAGATCAAAGTGAAAAACCCCTTCAAGGGGAAACTAAAAAATATTTGACATCTCAACGGAAGAAATGGATAATTCCCAATCATTCAAATTTGAGAAAACAATGCCCTCTATGTCTCCAAAACTAAACCAGGTATTTTCCAAAAAAATTATTCTATATGGAATGCATACTCTGTATTTTCTTAATTAAAAATAAATTCTAAACTTTGAAAATATAGATCTTTCTTAAATATAATATTCGACTAAAATATCCATTCTAAATCAACCAATTTCCCATGGAGAACTTTTTTAAAATGTTCATATAGTGCGTTGACGCTTTGATTCACTTGGCCGGCCTTTATTAGTCCTCTTAATCATTGTCATTACTAAAAATTGGAATTTTTTTAGTTTATATTATAGGTTTTCAAAGGTAAAAAAGATATATTTTGAATTCAAAATGGTTTGAAACTATAGATAAGAGTGAGAGAGAGATTTTGATATTTTTTGTGATGTTGTTTTGGTTTCTCGAGCCAAATACTCGTAGTAATTTTTTTAAGATGTGTTTTTGAAAACAGTAATAAATCCATAATTAACAAATATAAATGATAAAAAATGAATAAATAACTAAAAAAGTTATAATATATTAAATAAAAAATTAATAAAATAGAAAAATTCTTTAAAATTAAATATACCTAACTCCCCAATAATAAATTCAAGATTAGAAGTGGGAAGTAGTTTAGTGGAAATATGAGAAATTTGATATTTAGTATTTAAAAATTATAAAGATATATCATTTTTTACAACATAAACTATTATAAAATTATGTATTATATTAATATGATTAGTTCTAGAGTGACTTACATGATTTTTCTAAATATTAATTTCACTTGTGATGTCGTATAAAATAGGAATATTATAGAAATTAAGTCCAAAGTCCAGTAGTGTGTGTTTCTTCCACAACACTTTTTCATATAAACTACTATTAGATATATATTATTCCTCAACTATTGACAGGGAAACTAAATATTTTTTCTTACTTGATCATAAAAATAAGGACTTCAATAAAAAGTGACAGGTTTCTTATGTACTTTTTATATCTAATCTATAACCTCCAAAATCAGCATCTAAATATGAGATTAAATTAAAATCATAAAATTTTGGGTAATGTAAAGATTAAAAAATAGTTCCTTTTAAATATATAAAAATTATTCTAATAATAGTAAGATGGAATTATTTTTGGATTTTATTTAAATATACCACATAGAAAAAAATAAATATAATGACTAGTCAAATAGTAATAAGATATATTAGACTTATAATCATACATCTATATAGCTTGTTGTCAACTAGTTTTCCAGCTTCATCAAAACTGATTTTTATGTTAAAACATATGGTAGGTTTATAAGTCTTTATGTTTTCAAGTACAAACTTTTTTAATAAATCAATAATAAATTTACTTTGATTTAAAATATTTTCATAATTATTTTGATGGATTTTAAAACAAATAAGGAAATATAATTTCCCACCATACTCATTTTAAATTCATTTTCATAAGATTTGAAAAATAATTACAGATATTTTAATTTGTTAAACCAAAAATAACGTCATCTACAAAAATATATGTTAATAATATATGTGAAAAAACTTGTTTCTTTAATAAATTAATATCTTATAATCCTTTATAAAGCCCATTTTTTAATAGAAAATAACATAATCTTTCATTCCAAGCTCTAGGTGCTTGTTTAAGGCCAAAAAGAGCTTTATTAAATTTAAAAACTGAATTAGGCAAATGAATATTTTCAAAACCTGGTCGTTGTTCAATTAAAACTTTCTCAATTAAATATCCATTTGGAAAGAGAATATTTTACATCCATCTGATATAATTTAAAACTCATATGAGATGTATAGTCTTGAAGGATTATAATAGATTTGAATCTTGTAACATGTGGAAAGGTTTAATCATAATCTATTCCTCCTACCCAATTATATCCATTAGCTACTAATCAAGATTTATTTATAGTAATTATTCTTTGGTTATCTTGTTTATTTCCAAAAACCCATTTATTTCCTATTACTGGATGATTAGATAGTCTATCAACTAATTCCCAAACTGTTTTTCTACTAAATTGGTTAGGTTTTTCTTTTATATCCATTATCCAACCTTCATCTTTAAATGATTTGTTTATATTCTTAGGTTATAATTGAGATATAAAGAAAAAAATCAACTAGATTTACTAAATTCCTTCTATTTCTTACTCCTATATCTAGATATCTTATAATATTTTCTAAAGGATGATCCTTTAGGGTTATTGGTTTTCTAGGCAAGAAACTTTTAAGTTCATTAGTTTCATGTTATTTTGAACTAGACTAAATATCATCAGGTTTGTTTTTGAAATATTGTTTAGGAGATTCAAGTATCATGTTGTAAAAGGAATCAACATCTTCATCTGTTTGATTTTTGTTATGATAAAAAAGGTCACTTTCATCCAAATTCACATGAACAGATTCTTAAACAATCCTTAACTTTTTATTATAGACTCTATAAGACTTATAGGTATCATAATATCCTTGAAAGATTCCTTCATCATACTTTGGATGAAATTTACTAGGGTTTTCCATAGTATTCAAGATATACACCTTGCATCCACACACTTTACAGAATCTAGCCATATGTTTTATGTTATTCCATAGTTCATAGGGTTTCTTTTTAATAATGGGACTTATTAAAACTCTATTCATTATATGATAAGGTGTGTTTACAGCTTCTTCACCAAAGTAGGTAGGAAGAATATATTCATTTAACATAGTTCTTTCCATTTCTTGAATAGTTTTATTTCATCTTTCTATAATTCAATTTTGTTGAGGTTTTATTAGATTAGAGAAGGTGTGATTAATAACTAATCCAAAGAAAAAAATAATTAATCGCTTGATTCTCAAACTATCCACCATGATCCCTTATTAATGAAACTAGTAACTCGCCCATGAATTTTCACGGTGCAATAAATCATTGATTATTTTCAATAATATAATAATATTTTATAAAGATAATAATGAAAATTAATATTGAATATATTATAATCACAGATAGGTGGTTGATAATATTGGAATACAAGTGCATAAACTATTGAAACATCATCAATAAAGTATAAAACATTACTGAGAAATATAAAGGGATGAAAATATATTTTGATCAAGGAGAAATCAATTACATAAATTAACCTATATTTCAAATAACCTTCAAAAACATTGGTTTTTACACTAAAATAAAAATTGATGAAAATAAAAATAGAAGAAATTGGTTTTAATAATGAATATGAGAAAATATAAAATTAGAAATATTAAAAGAAAATGATAAAAAAGGCATTCAATAATTCTAGCATAAATATTGATTTTTCTATTAGTATAAGTTTATCATTCATTGAATGTAACTTGATGTTGTAGAATTAACCAATGATTATTTCACCTTGTTATGAATCCTAAACTTCAAAATCATCCAACACATTTTTCTTCATATACAATAATGTTTAAAAGTGAAAAAAAATATTAATGAATATTGAAATCTGAAAATATTAATTTTGAATGTTAACATAAAAGAGATAGATTAAAACCAAGAAAATATAACAAAATTTTTTTAACATAAGGGTTGGTTTTTTAAAAGACATTTTTGTTTTATAATATAAGGTTGCTTTTTTACATAAGAGGGAAATAGATTCATTTAATCTAATAAAGTAGTTGAGGCTTCACAAACATGCCCCATGGAATGTACATCAAAACATATAGAGAGTAAGTTGGTTGAGGCTCCCACTACTCAGGATTTGACTTTACATATCCACTAAAGTAAGCATCCATGTCCTTAGGCAAGGAAGGCTTATTCCTCTTAGAAAAGGGTTATATAGATTTGGGTTTTTTAATTAAGAATGTCTTTTAATGATTTTAAACACTTCATTATGTAATATTAGAGACTATAGGTTATCGACAATATGTCTCATGAGACAAAATAGAATTGGGTTTTGGCCGAGGCCTTACCCTAGTATTTTCAGAAGTCTTGGACAAGGACTTGAAAATATTTTTATGATGTACAACATATAAATTCCATCATTATTATATTAGTAATAGATGAATCATTTGATTATTTGACTAGTAGAATATACATGGTGAAGTTTCATGTGATTATTTATATAGAATTACTTATCTAATTTTTATTCTTGTGATATTATTCTCAAGATTATGTTTTAGTGGAATGAGTTATTCAATTTTCCTTATTGTTTATGATATCATCTACTGTATCACTTAAGCTTACTAAGCACCTGAGCTCACCCCTTTCTTATGTTTCCTTTCCCCATTTTATGAAGAAGAAAACTTTGAATAAGATTTCAAAGATGAAGTTTATTTCATATTGTATCATGTTTTATTATTTTACCCAATGTATTATGGGTATCATGAATGTAATATGGTCTATTAATACTACTAAACTAATCGTTCCTTAGGGATTTTATTCCTTATAATCATGACAATGTATTAAAAGAATTCATCGAATCTGGAATTCTAGGGTTGGGTAATTACATGTATCTTTATTTAGAAATCAAAAATTACTACAGAAAAATTCATAATGTTATTTTAAGAGAAAAAGATGCTATTTTAAAAAAACATTAAGAATTAAAATAAAATTTAACAAATCTATGTTAAACTAAACTCTTCATGAAAACAAAATAAAATAATTACAAGATGAAGTAGAATCATTAAAAAGTAATTCTAGCATATTAACTAAAAGAGAAGAATATTTAAATCAGATTATTGGAAAAAAAATCTCAAAAAGGAAAAATATGGAATATGAAGCAATGGTAAAAAATCAAATTCATAAAGAAGTTATTTTTTATCTAGTTCTAAAAACAAAAACATATCAAGAGTCACTTTTTTTTATTGTGTAATTATGGGAAATTTCTCTAATTAATGTTGTTTAATAAATCACTAGATAAGTGGAATTAAAAAGGATTTAATTTCTAGGAATATGTTTGAAACATGAATTGTAATTTCTGGAAAAATAAGGTAAATTTGGTTACCCAGATCTTTGCTTGCTGACATAGATGGACCTAAGAAAATATGGGTACCAAAATAAACTTTTAAGAACTCTATTTTTTCTATAAAATACTTTGGAATATTCTTGATTTTATTTCAGAGCAGCGCCTTCAGACGGCGTGCGATTCCGAGCCCCGGTGGGGCCAGAATTAAATTTTCAGTGCGTTCACACTGGGCACGCCAAATAAATGGGATAATCCTAAACGGTGCTTCAAATCCTAAATCTGAGTGCATGAATGGATCTGAAATGGGGTGTTTACCCTAGAAATGACATAAACCATGTCGGCGCGAGACGTTGGGACCCCTCGCTCGTTAACGGAATGTTAAACAGATAATTAAATTAATTAATTTATTCGTTTAATGGATAAACTCAAGTATCTCTTAACGGTTTCTCGGATGGGAAAACTAAGGGCACCTTTGAGTTCGGAGCATTCTATTTACCCTAAGAGGGGTATAAGTTTTGCGGGGGCGGGCCTTCAGTGAAAAATGGCCCCAGGGGCATTTTCGTAATTTAGAGGCCTCAAGCGTTAAGTTTTATAAATTTTGAACGGAGTCTCGGATTAAAATTCTGAGTCCGTCGTTGCGCTCGAAAGGTGGAATTTACCCTAGGGAAGGATTAATCTCGACCCCGCCGGAAGTTCGGGTTCGGGCCGACGGGCGGGTGGTTAAGTGTGTTTTCTATTTAAACACTTAACCCCCCTCACCCTCTCCCCCTTCTTGTTTTTTTCCCTGGCGCAAGGAGTTCCCAACTAAGGGGGAACTCCTTCCTCTCCTCCACCTCTATGGCGAGTTGTGGTAGTCCGGCGAATCATCGCGAAGCGTCGGGCAACGCCCCTACAGGTAGGATCGTGCATTTCATTTTATTTTTCCCGCACCTACTTTGAGCTCAATTAATCACGTCAAATTGTCATTTGATCTTCGAAAAAATCTCGTGAATGTGTTGTACTTTTTCATAGATATCTGATGCACTTTTCATAATTGAAATTCGAGTCCCGACGCGCTTGCAGTCGTCCGCCGAAATCAGTGGGTTTTGGTGTTTTCCGGCGGACCCGGGATGTTGGGGCGGCGAGTAGTGGATCCTGGCGCAGGCGGCGTCTCGAAAGTAGGGCGGAGCGAGCGGTCAGTGGTTGGATGAGGCGTAGTGGCTCCAGGCGGGTCGAGGGCACCGGTGCGAGGCAGAGCTAGCCACTTGGGGCGACGGCTCCAGGCGGCGAGGCCGAGCCGCTGGGGTGCGACGACCGTGGGGTCACGGCGCGCGACCCCCGCGCGGGGACAAAGACTCGCGTCCTGCGCGTCTTCACGCGGAAAAACAACTGGCCCCACGAGGGCCGATCGGCGGTGGACCACAGGTCAGTTTCGGGCCGCACGGCTAAGCCGGGGGCCGACACTGCGAGTCGGGTCGGCAGGCACGGGCCGGCCCAGGCCGGGCGGACCGGCCGCCCATGCCGGGCGGACCGGCCGCCCATGCCGGGCGGACCGGCCGGTCCAACCCAAGGGTATTCATCCCCTTTTCGAACGCCCATAATTTACATTACAGGTTTCAGTTTTGTGTGCTATCTGTAGAAGTGCCTTCCTAGCGTTGGGACGAGCATTTTGAGATGGTCTCAGAAATTTTTAATTCCCGAAACGAGGGGCCTCGGAGGCGCGACACGCCTTTAAGTAGTTTGACGTTTTTCTCGGGGGTTCTTGTTTTGGACGGCGCAGAGACATCCAATGTCCAAATTGAGTGCCGTCAGTGGAGTTGCGACCCTGTCTTTGAGCTAGAGTTTTCCAGTGTGGTTTCGGGCATTGAAACCGGAGTTGAGGCGTGGGCCCCGCGACCCGTCTTTCGAGCTGCACGCAGTTTTTTGTAACTTTTTCATCGGGCGTCCGTTCGGGGTGTGCTAGCAGCCGAATTTGGCTGTTTTTCTGAGGGAATTTCATTGGCGCAATCTGCCCGCTTTAATTCTGTATACTGGTGCGGGCCCCGCGAGAGCCGTTTTGGGAGTTGGCAGTGATTTCCAGCTTTATCACCGGGTGTCCGTTTTGGACAAGTGAATAGTCCATCTTGTGTACTTTTTCAAGAGGATCACAACGATGCAATCCGTTCGTTGTGGTTTAGGACCGGGATGTGGGTCCCATGAAGCACCTCTCGTGTGCGGTGCGACGGAATGAATATTTTTCACCGGATATCTGTTGCACTCAAGTGAGTAGTCCTTTTGACGTGTTTTCCTGAGGGGATTGCAATGATGTGATGCGCTCGACTGTTTTCGGGGCTGAGTCTCGTGACCACGGGATGTCGTTTGGGCATAAAGCGGTGTCAGATGACTTTTACATTAGATATCCGTTGGAGGTGAGTAAGTAGTCGATCTCGCATGTTTTTCCACGACGATTACAACGGTGCGATCCGTTTGGATGTGTGGAGTCTCTTTCGAGACCTCATTTAAATGTGGAAGCATGAAAGGTGTATAGGTGGAGGTTCCTCCTGTGGTGTTTGTAGAGAACCCTTGGCGTGTGATCACATTCACTATTGGGAGAGTGAAGTGAATGCTTGAAGAGATGTGGTTGGTCGTGCCTGAGCTGTTAAGGTGGCATGTTGGAGTTGTTACATTTATGCCATTCTTGTTGACGTTAGGTGTCGTGTGCACGGTAGCCTTTGGGATGGAAACGTGGTATACTCTAGGAGTATATGGGAACAATTGTAGGTACATGTGGTTGTTTGTACCTGAGAATGTTTGTGTGCTCGGTTGGGGTTGATTTGAGGCCACACGTTGTGTGGGCCCCATGTGCGTTTCGTGTTCTGCTTTACGTACATTTGACCTCTCGCGACGTAGAGGGACCCTTTGTTCTCGACTGTTGTCTAGCAGGGTTGAGTTTTCCCCTGGTTCTGTTCTCGTTTGTTTGACCAGTAGGGTTGAGTATCCCCTGGTTCTGTTCTCGTTTGTTTGACCAGCAGGGTTGAGTTTTCCCCTGGTTCTATTCTCATTTGTTGACCAGCAGGGTTGAGTTTTCCCCTGGTCTAGTTCACAATGGTTTTGACGAGAAGGATGAGTGGTTTTCCCCTGGTTCTGTTCTCGATGGTTCGGCTGGAAGAGTTACTTCGTGTTCCCTGGTAGATTTCTTGTTGATTCGGTTTGACCAACACATTACGCGGGCACCGATCCTCTACCCAGGAGGTTGTTTTCAGCAGGGCTGGCCAGGAGGTTGTTTCCAGCAGGGTTGGCCAGGAGGTTGTTCCTAGCAAGGCTGGCTAGTGGGTTACCATCCAGCAGGGATGGCCAGTACACCAGTGTTCACCGATCTGTAGCATCCAATAGGGATGGCCAGAGTGGTTCTGAGTTTACCTCCTGTGGGGATAGGAAGTGGTCCCCGATGCCGGGTTTACCTCCAGCTGGGCTGGGAAGTGGTCCCTGATGCCGGTTTTACCTCCAGCTGGGCTGGGAAGTAGTCCCTGATGCCGGGTTTACCTCCAGATGGGCTGGGAAGTGGTCCCTGGTGATGGTTCTGAGCCTCCCTCCAGTGGAGTACCCTTTTACAAGACTGGGCATTGGCACTCGTTGATGACTTTAGCCGAGTCTCCCTCAAGTGGTTTACCCTTTTACGGGACTGGGTAGTGTGGAACCCATCGACTCTTTCCGGGTCTCCCTCCAGTGGGAACCCCTCGACTTCCAGGGATTACCCTCCAGTGGGGCTGGGTAGGGGGTCGCCTGTCAACTTTTAAGAGACCTCTCGACTGCGGGGCAGTGACGAGGTGTGGTTTGATGTTCCCCCAGAACTCTCAAGTACGAGGGGAACTTTCCACACCGAGACGCGTCCCTGAGATGCAACCTAAAACTGTGAGGGCGATTCAGTTCCGCCCAAAGCGGATAGTGTCAAGGTGTGGTGATTTGAGCCCCTTGACTTGTAGTTTAGGGAATTTGTTCGGGATGCTGGGTATCGATGGTGTTTACTTCTGAGACTGTTGGCTACTCACTTTATTGGGCTGAGCTATGGGATAGAGATCACATTACGATCTTGTTCGGGCTTCTTGATTGAGCATATGGATATGTATATACCTTGTTTCAGTACCCACTTCTTGGGTTTTGGTTACTCTCCTTTCAGGAGAGACGAAGACGCATGAGGTATGAAACATGCTTTCCATGCCTATATTCTCGTGGTTGGATGATTCTACTCTCCTACTATAGGTAGCGAAGACTCGACAAGAAGTTCATCTTCTCACCATTTCTATCTCCTTGTGTTTGGATGATTCTACTTCCTTCCTCTTGTTGGGTTGAGTTGTACTCTTTACTAAACTCTCTTTTGTACTCCTTTACTTTTCCCTGTTAGATCTACTATTCACCTTTTCAGTACCTCCTTTGTTTCTCCCTCGAGCCTTTGGGGCATCTTACTAAGTATTTTTATACTCACCCCTGCTTGGGATTTTTCCTCACTTGGTGTGCCCTTGCAGACGACGGACAAGTTGGTCATGACTTCAATGGAGCTTAGAAGTTTGGGAGCATGGACCGCGTGCGATGTTCGTAGTCGGGTTCTAGGTGTGGGACCCTCCCAGCTGTTTGCTTTTGTTTACCTGTTGCCGGTTTGTGGCACTTTTTTGATTGGGCGCGTGTTTCTCCCTTTTCTTTTTAGTTTACCTTCAACACTTGCTTTGTACTATTTAAAGGTCGATGCACTTTTGTGGTTTATATATAGCAGTTTCACTTTACTTTTCTTTTCTTTTACTCTACACTTCTGCATTGAGTGGGCTGCGTGTGTGTGTATAGGTACTCAGGAAAAGGCCTCCCCGAGTTGTTTAGCCTTCGACGCTTGTCACCATCCTCTGGCCTATGGAGGTGGGCTTGGGGTAGTTGTGGCTCGAGCCTGGGTAGGGTCGGGTCGTGACAAAGTGGTATTAGAGGTAGGTTCGTTCCTTGGGATGTTGTTTGGACGTCCCTAAAAAAGAATTGGTTGGGATTTAGGGCAACATTGTTAATGTGTCTCGAGAGTGGCTCTTTGGCCAAGGAGTCCAGTGATGGTGCAGCGGCCGACGTATCCATTCACCAGGTCCGTGATAACCCACTTGTCGACTTGGCTTGCTGAGACATTCATTGCAGGGAAAATTGGTTTGTACATCACATAGGATTGAGTCTTTGACTGTCCTTATTGAGTCATCTCCCCATTTTTGTGACTGTTATATACATATATGCTCATCTGAATGCGATACTCCTTGATAATATTCAGGATGTCTCCATGAAGACAACCAACTAGGATACCAACTTTGGTTTGTGACGATGAACCTGTGAGCTACGAAGCCTCAGTCCAGGACCCATCATGCAAGCCCCTTTATCCGGGTGGGTTGGTAGCATCACCCCCACCTGGTGAGTAGTAGACAACTTCAGCAGAGTAGACTGAGTTTGAGCGTAGGTTGAGCGTGCTCCGTGAGTTCCGGTGACAGAGACCGCTGAGATTCAGTGGTGAGACAGAACCTCGGGTAGCATAGGTTTGGCTTGGGATATTGGTTATCCTTTTTAGTCTTTTACAGACGCCAATAGATCTTATGGTGACTTTGGCCACCAACCTTTTACGCGGAGTAGCTTGGCATTGGTGGAGTCTAATGACTCAGTTTCTTGACGAATCGTCACTTTCGTGGGGTGACTTTCAGTTGTTATTTCATGAGGAGTTTTTTCCCTCCCGCTTACGCTCCGTTCAGATTCATAAGCTCCTGCAGTTTCAGCAGGGATGGATGATGGTGGCCGTGTATGCGGCTAGTTTCGCAGACCGTTCACACTTTTACTCGGAATTGGTTCATGATGACAACTTCCGAGTGCGGGAGTTTGAGTAGGGTCTCCGCTGAGAGATTTGTGATGTCATAGTATCCTTGGGAATTCCCACTTATGTCGGGGTTCTAGAGTAGGATCTAGTGACAGAAAGATTCCTGTCACATTCTACAGTTGGTGGTGGTAGCAGGCACATAGGAGCCGAGACTTCTGCCGCAGCTAGCGGGCATCGGCAAGCAAAACCTCGACGCATGTGGCTTTCCGATAACCAGACTCAGGGGCGTGGTCGTACACCACAGTGGGGCCGAAGGGCACCAGGGCAGCCCGAAGAGCGCTGGTGCTATTCTTGCGATGGGCGAGGTCACCTGGCACGAGACTGCTCGACCAGGCGCGCTGAGAACAACGGGCGGGCAGCAGGTGCACCACCGCGGCAGAGGCAGCACTGTGATCGGATCAGCGCCCAGAGAGGTGGTGCTAGCAGAGGATACGAAGGATCTAGAAGTGTAGTATGACCTTACAAGGTCTTCCCATCACCACTAGGTGGTCCACGTTAGGCTTCGGGAGCTGACAGTTGGGACCATGGACAACCACGAGCTTTGGATGTCTACGATCCTACAGAGAATGAGGTGATAAGAGGTACTCTCTATAGCTCTTCTACTTTTTGTAGTAGAATTGTTAGTCTCTGTGTGTGAAATGCTTCTCTCCCTGCTCCTTTCTTGAGGTGTTACTAGGGTGGCACGGGGGATCGGCGTAACCCTCTGTTGGTAAGGTAAAAGGCATATGACCTTTTTCTTTAGTCAATGGTGTTGACTCCCTCACTCTCCGATCATATAAGAGAGTCTTGGTTGCGAGACATCGACTATGAAACCTTGCATGACCAAATATCCTTGGGTGTTTCACCATATGGATATTCTGAAGGAGGGAATCACTGGGCTTGTCCCAGGTCCAAACGGTGGTTCCAGTCGCGACATGCGACGTAGGGGTTCAGTCAGGGAGGTGAGTATATGGTAGGTTTATAAGTATTTATGTTTTCAAGTCCAAACCTTTTTAATAAATCAATAATATATTTACTTTGATTTAAAATATTTCCATAATTATTTTGATGGATTTTAAAAAAAATAAGGAAATATAATTTCAAACCATACTCATTTTAAATTCATTTTCATAAGATTTGAAAAATCATTACAAATATTTTTATTTGTTAAACAAAAAATAACGTCATCTAAAAAAATATGTATTAATAATATATAATAAAAAACTAGTTTATTTAATAAATTAATATCTTATAATCCTTTATAAAGCCCATTTTTTAATAGAAAAGAATATAATATTTCATTCCAAGCTCTAGGTTCTTGTTTAAGGCCATAAAGAGATTTATTAAGTTTAAAAACTGAATTAGGCAGATGAATATTTTCAAAACCTGGTTGTTGTTCAATTCAAACATTCTAAATTAAATATCCATTTGGAAAGATAATATTTCACATCCATCTGATATAATTTAAAATTCATATGAGATGTATAGTCTTGAAGGATTATAATAGATTTTAATCTTGCAACACGTGGAAAGGTTTAATCATAATCTATTCCTTTTACCTAATTATATCCATTAGCTACTAATCAAGATTTATTTATAGTAATTATTCTTTGATCATATTGTTTATTTCCAAAAACCCATCTATTTCCTATTATTGGATGATTAGATAGTCTATCAACTAATTCCCAAACTTTTTTTCTACTAAATTGGTTAGATTTTTCTTTCATATCCATTATCCAACCTTCATCTTCAAATGATTCCTCTATATTATTAGGTTATAATTGAGATAGAAAGGAAAAAATCAACTAGATTTACTACATTCCTTCTATTTCTTAATCCTATATCTAGATCTCTTATAATAGTTTCTAAAGGATGATCCTTTAGGGTTCTTGGTTTTCTAGGAAAGAAACTTTTAAGTTCATTAGTTTCATGTTATTTTGAACTAGACTAAATATTATCACATTTATTTTTGAAATATTTTTTAGGAGATTCAAGTATCATGTTGTAAAAGGAATCAACATCTTCATCTGTTTGATTTTTCTTATGGTAAAAAAGGCCAGTTTCATCCAAATTCACATGAACAGATTATTAAACAAACCTTAACTTTTTATTATACACTCTATAAGACTTATAGGTAGCATAATATCCTTGAAATATTCCTTCATCATACTTTGGATGAAATTTACTAGGCTTTTCCATAGTATTCAAGATATACACCTTGCATCCAAACACTTTACAGAATCTAACCATAGGTTTTATGTTATTCCATAGTTCATAGGGTTTCTTTTTAATAATGGGACTTATTAAAACTCTACTCATTATATGATAAGGTGTGTTTACAGCTTCTTCACCAAAGTAGGTAGGAAGAATATATTCATTTAACATAGTTCTTTCCATTTATTGAATAGTTTTATTTCATCTTTCTATAATTCAATTTTGTTGAGGTTTTCTTAGAGTAGATTAGGCATGATTAATACCTAATCCAAAGAAAAAATAATTAATCTCTTGATTCTCAAACTATCCACCATGATCCCTTATTAATGAAACTAGTACTTCGTCCATGAATTTTCACGATGCAATAAATAATTTCTTATTTTCAATAATATAATAATATTTTATAAAGATAATAATTAACATTAATATTGAAAATATTAAAATCATAGATAAGTGGTTGATAATATTGTAATACAAGTGCATAAACTATTGAAACATCATCAATAAAGTAGAAAACATTACTGAGAAATATAAAGGGATGAAAATATATTTTGATCGAGGATAAATCAATAACATAAATGAACCTACATTTCAAATAACCTTAGAAAACATTGGTTTTTACACTAAAATAAAAATTGATGAAAATAAAAATAGAAGAAATTGGTTTTAATAATGAATACGAGAAAAGATAAAATGAGAAATATTAAAAGATAATGACAAAAAAAGTGTTCAATAATTCTAGCATAAATATTGATTTTTCTATTAGTAGAAGTTTATCATTCATTTAATATAACTTGATGTTGTAGAATGAACCAATGATTATTTCACCTTGTTATGAATCATAAACTTCAAAATCATCCAACACATTTTTCTATATACACAATAATGTTTAAAAGTGAAAAAAAATTAATGAATATTGAAATCTGAAAATATTAATTTTGAATGTTAACATAAAAGAGATAGATTGAAACCATGAAAATATAACAAAATTATTTTTAACATAAGGGTTGGTTTTTTAAAAGACAGTTTTGTTTTATAATATAAGGTTGTTTTTTCACATAAGATGGAAATATATTCATTTAATCTAACAAAGTAGTTGAGTCTTTACAAACATGCCCCATGGAATGTACATAAAAACATATAGAGGGAAAGTTGGTTGAGGCTTCCACTCCTCAGGATTTGACTTTACATATCCACTAGAGTAAGCATCCATGTTCTTAGGCAAGGAAGGCTTATTCCTCTTAGAAAAGGGTTATATAGATTTGGGTTTTTTAAGTAAGAACGTCTTGTAATTATTTTACACACTTCATTATGAAATATTAGAGACTATAGGTTATCGAAAATATGTCTCTATCACAAATAATTCTATATCTATGTAGGATGAGGTCATCAATACTTGGTTTAGTGAATATTATTTAAAAAAACTAGGTAATATGTACTGTGTGTAGTGGATATTTAATACATATGTGAAACTAAAAAACTACGGTAAAAACATGTTCAAATAACTTTTAGGTAATCTAAAATCTTTAATATAATTAATACAGTAAATTAATATTCTAATAATAATTTTGGAAATAATAGAAGCAATCACTTTTCAGTATTACCTTGCTATTGTGCCAGAAAACTTCAGTCATATTTTTTAGTCTTCTTGTTTAAGTTTTTCTTCATAGGGGTATGCAATTCATTAGTATGTCTTGTTGTAGCCACAGAGTCTCAATACATTATAAGATTTTCTGGGACCACATCATCAGCATCAAACTCACTCAAAAAATTTTTCTACATAAAGAATTGATTTTAAACAATAAGTAGCAAATAATAGTGATAACTAAAATCATAGAATCAGAAATAAAAATGTTATAAATATCCAATTTAGAATAAGAATTGTACTACATATTTTAATCATATAAAACATGAAAATTACATGAAAAAATGAAGTTTTTTTAGCTGTAATGATGTCATAAAAGTATCCATCAATCAAGATAACAAATATGTACCTAATTAGATGAAATACCTATGATTGAAATAACAAATCCAATGTCATTATTGCAACTTAGTCATAAAGATACACCACTTTTTTGCTCCTATGATGCAAGGATAAATAGAATATTGAAATACGGTGGTTTTTATTTTGTAATAAATTAAAATGGAGAAATTTTAAACAATAGTAGTTGGTAAGTTATATTTCATTTCATCCCTTCCTCATATTTTAAGAATACATAGCTTTAAATTTGGAATTTCATGACCCTCAAGAACATCCATTGTAGGTCATAAATGAATATCTAAAGTATTTTTCCCATGAATAATTGATCTTATTTTCTCAAAAATATTATAATAAATAATATACTTATGGTTTTTTATCAAATATGTATATTAAATACATGTTAATATATAAAATATTTTTACAATGAATTTTTTAATAATGAATCAAAAAGTCACCTGAAGACTCGTACTCTGTTGTGAGCCTCATTTAAAGTGTCATACACATATAGTTATTCAAACTTTGGTTGTTTTCTATCAAGAGTACATAAACTACCAATGAGATGATAGTTTTTTCCATTTAATATAAATATATTTGGATATCAACCATTGCTCGCCAATCTATCATCCTTTCGACCAAGTGATGTAAATGTAAACATAGAATTGTAAATGTTTATATGGTCTTGGAATTTTCTTTATATTCTAGATCTATAATTGAAAACTAATGTTCAATGTTATTATAGACATGTAGGTAGTAATTCTAAAGCAATATTTCCCAGCGATCATCATAAAGTGAAACGTGGGTTGTGTCTATTGCAACAATTTTTTTATTTCTCTCATGAAACTAGAATTTTGAACAAAAATATTGATAGACATTACAAGGATATCTCGTATCAAAATATGCTGAGATAATAATAGAATAGAATATAATATGTTATTTGAAAATTCAAAATAATATCATAAACTTTTTTATAATGTTATTGTAGTTATAAGACCGTTTAAATAATTAAACTAACCTGTGTGTTGTATAGTTTTTAGTTGTAGTGAATTATCTATAGTATCCAATGTTACTATATATCTTAGTGTTGTATATTTCATAATAGTAATAAATAAGGTAAATTTTTAACTGTAAAAAATAAAAAATTTATGTTTATATACCTTTAAAATGTATATAAGGATTTACAATAGCATTTCTTGTAACATTTTTTCCAAACATTATTAGATTCATTCAAGTTTAAACTTCTGGAATTTTGTTAGAACCTGCATGCATAGTATTATCTCGTCTCTAGAAGATCATAATTTATGATATAATTAAATACTATTTAGAATACATATATATATATATACAAGTAAATTTTGATATTTCAATTTTAATTTCTAAAACACCTAGGGATGAAAAGGAATTGTAGTTTCCAATAATAGTATCAATAAAAAAGTTTCTATTATAAGTGAAATTTATAGAAAATAATATTGAAATGATAGAGAGTAAAACATTTACTGGAATGATTTGTGATTACTATGATGAGGAGGAGAGGGTTGAATTCATAAAAAATAATATTCAATAGTTAAACTTAGAAAGAGTAATGAAGAAACATTAAATTCTTAAATACAAGTCTTATATTGGAAGCATATTGTTCATAATAGTACAATTACATCACGCTTACAATATGAGAGACCATGTTGTACCACGGTGTCCATTTTTTATCTTCACTTGTTTGATCCAGTAGATAAGGTTGATAAATTAGAACATTGTTGATGCACAATGAAACAAATAGATTTTAGATTTTACTAATTTATGGAAAATTTAATTGAATCATGAAAGAAAACTAATTATACTGGTTAACTTAAAATGAAAAAACCATTAATGAATATAGGTGATAAGGGAATTTGTGTTCCTCTATCAGTGATACCATTTAGTGTTAGAGGTTTAGTTACAAAATAATTTTCAAGAGATCTTAATCATGTAATTGTGTAAATATAGTAAATATATATATTGAATGGATGATAAACAATGGAACATTTTCATGTGAAGAAACTACATAAATCACAACTTGTTATCTATTTTTTCCTTAGTTTTCTTATTTGAAACCTCACTTCTCTAGATCTTGATGGGGATTGCCTATTTTTATTATTTTTATTTTTATTTGATTTTTAAGGAGTTCAATAAAATCATTTTATGCACCATAGTGAGTATAGTACATGTAATATATCTTGTAAAGGAAAAAAAGTCCACAATGCATGTAATTTAAGATTTTTGTAAAAAAATAAATGATTAGTACATGAAATTTTCATGATTAAAATAGTAAAAATGTGTATTGAATCAAATCAGTTAGGCATACCTAAACTATAGCACGCTTTGATGTGGTGTCAAAAATCTATAACAACCCTATAAAAAATTATAGAAGAAGAAGGGTTGGCCGAGAAAAAGAAGTACATGCCATAATTTATGAATTATAATAGTATATTTATTGTATTAATGTTTGAAAAATTCATATAAAATCGGAAACACTAAATATTGGATAGAGGGAAAAAATCCATAAAATGTGGAGAAAACACCTTTTGTGGAGCACTAGATTTTTAGTGTCTCTGAAGATAGAAAATGGTATATAAATGGTGGTCAATTAAAAAAATTGGATCCCTAATTCCTTATTTAGGAAAGTAGATTTAATTTATTATAATATGAAAATTTATTATGAATAGAGTGGCATGAAAAAGTGAAAAGTTTAGGAAAATGATACAGAGAAGATTGAAAGGAAATTTTACTATATAGATGATGCATCTAGAGATGGATGAGTATATTGGTTGAACTTTACTATCATGGATCTGGTAACAAGAATAAGTTGTACTAAGGGAAAATATTAACCCTTCATTGAGATCTGTGAAGGAACATGAAGAAATATTTTCAAAGAAACGAGTATGTGTCGGTGATAGTGAAGAGATTCTTGACGTGGTTGTGGGGCATGCTGCATGGGGGTCAATTATCAGTTGAGGAGAAATAGAGGATGACCGGAGGTTTTGGATGAGGTCATTGACACTAAAGAAACATTCAAAGGGTTTACGAGAGGTAGAACATGGAGGAGATAAAAGACATCAAGAACCTTAGGAATAGGAGAGGGAACTCGCCAATGGGCTAGGTGAGGATTGGAAGGAATGAGAGTAGTGGCAGAATGAGGGGGAGAACCTCATTAATGGTAAAGAAATAATCAAAGGCCTTGTGGGAGGTAGAGTTCGAAGGAGATGAAATACACCAGGAACCCAAGGAGTAGGTGAGGGAAATCATAAGCCAGAGGGGTGGTTGTTGGAGGAAATGAGAGCAGTGAAAGGTAGAGGAGGATAAAGGATGAAGCATAGTGTGACATTTTTATAGTAGTACACCTATATTTAGTGTATATATATATATATATTATTTTAAAATCTTTTTCATTTTGAACAATTTTACAAAAAAATCAAAAATAGAGAAAACCTCACTTTAAAGATTTAGAAAATTAACTCATGTAATTCTTGATAAGTCATCAAATATAAAAAAATATATGATACAACGGCCATGATTTATACTCTATATGGTCCAAACAAATCCATTTTGATGAGTTTTAGTTGTTTGGATATAAAAACTTTGTTAATAGATTTGAAGGATGACTTGTGCTTATTTCAAATCTAGCATGCATCATAGAATTTATCTTTATCAATTTTAAGAATAGGAAAATAAGAAACTAATTTTTTATTAGAAAATATATATAAAGAAAATACATTGAAATATCTAAGTCTCTTATTCAAAATCCAATATTCAATTGTCTCAGTATTTAAAATTTTCACTTTTTGTTTACACAAGTACTTAAGATCCAAGGTATAAACATTTTCAGTTCTGAGTGCTCTAAATTTAGAAATTTATCTTTAAAAATAGAGAAAGAGTTATTAGATAATTCAATATAAAATCCATCATCATGGAGTTAATAGATACCAAATAGATTATGCTTCAACCTTTAAACATATAGCACTTTTTCAATCAAAATTGATTTTGGATCTCCAACGGATCAAACTCCAACTATTTTCTCTTTAGAATTATCTCCAAAGTTAATCAGTCCTCCATCTAATTTTTTTAACATATGAAAATGGGAAGAGTATCCATTAATGTGTCTTTATAAGTCACTATCCATATACCATACATAATTTTTGTTCCTATGACCTTTTTCCTACAAATAATTTAAACAAAAGTTTTGTCACGACCCGACCCTACCTGGGCTCGAGCTGCAACTACCCCAAGCCCACCTCCATAGGCCAGGGGCTGGAGACAACCATCGAAGGCTAAACAACTTGGGGAGACCTTTTCCTGAGTACCCGTAAACACACACACAACCCACTCAATGCAGAAGTGAAGAGTAAAAGAAAATACAAGTAAAGTAAAGTGCAATTTCTATATATAAACCACAAAAGTGCATCGACCTCTAAATAGTACAAAGCAAGTGCTGAAGGTAAACTAAAAAGAAAAGGGAAAAACACACACCCAACCAGAAAAGTGACACAACCCAGCAACAGGTAAATAAAAGCAAACATATAGGAGGGTCCCACACCTAGAACCTGACTATGACCACCGCACATGGTCGAAGCTCCCGAATTCCTAAGCTCCACTGAAGTCACAACCAACCTGTCTGTCGTCTGCAAGGGCACACCAAGTGCGGGCAAAGCCCAAGTGACTGTGTTTTCATGACACATCAAATTGATTATGTTTTTAAGGTTGATTTATAGTCTACAATAGACCCTAGTTCGTCTCTCAAGGAGCGTTGGTAGGTTTAGAGTGTGTATTTTTAATAAAAATTACTAAGAGAGGGGGTGGTTTTGAAAAGAGTTTAAAATAATGACTTAGATGAAATAGCTTAAAAGTTGAGTGACCTAGTGGATTTTGAAAAATATGAGATAAAAGGGTCGATGTGATTTCACTACACACATATCAAGTTCATTGTTCATAGAGATTCATCTTAGGTTTAGAGTAATTCTTTAGTTGGAGTTAATTGGAATCCCGATTAATTCCTAAGCTTTTATTTCAATACTTTAAGGACCAAACCTTGAAGTAACAATCGTATTGTCAATGTCCATTACTTATGCATGGAATAAGAGCTTCCAAATAAGATTGAAGTCTCAATAAGGTGGGTATGAAAAGGATTCTTGTGATGTCCAATCGGAACAACACAAGTCACGCACTCTAAACCTCACACCGATCGGTTAGAAATTAAGAGCATAACACTCACATGCATCAAATCAAGCATTCAAATCTGAAATAAAATAAGATAAAAGGAATGAAATGTTTAAAAACCCAAATTACTCCAAACCAGTAGCTTGTGTATGCATCGAAACTCCCTTGACATGTGTGTATCTCCCTCACAACGAACACCCAACTTTTAGCTCGGCATCGGGTGGAGGAGGAAGCTCGGGTGGAACTCCTTCTTTATCCTTGATTCCCCTATGAGGATAGGGGCCTCCAGAACCTCCAAGGTGATTAGGAGACTCCTCTAGGACTTCAAATTGGCAGAACTTCACTCCTTGGATGAACTTACAAATGGGGATCCCAAGGTGTCATTTTATAGGAAAATTGGAAGGTGGTTTTAGGCACATAGATTTCATCAATACACTTGTACCACGCATTTCGGCCTTCATGAAGACTTATCTCGCTTTGGAAAAAATATAAAAGTTGTATCCCTACCTCTTTACTATCTCCACCGAAAGTTGGGAACCATTTGGACAACTAAAGCTCAAGATATTGATAAAATATAGAACACCGCATTTGACTTGGTCCATATTCGGTGTCTTGGACAGATCAGTTCAGATGGGCCCCATAGAAGCCGAATCATGATTGGTTTCATGAATATGAAATGTATCCCATTAATTTTTTGACAGGAAAACAAAATTTCATCCCATTTGGATGTAAGGATTTCGTGTAATATGTAAAATAGTGGACAGATGTCCATGGATCCATGCAATTTTGGCCCATTTTTCTTCCACTTCATCAAAGGTCATCCAAATCACCTCCACCTACATTGAAATAATAAAAACAAGTAACATTGACCATTCTAATATTTAATAACATTCATTTATTGATTCAAACATAAATTTCAATTTATTATTATATTTATAATATTCATTACAAAACTAGTTTAAAACTGCGGTATACGGGTGGAATAAAACAGTGAATCGTGGTACGATCACACCCCCACACCTAAACATTTCCACTCCTTGGAAAAGTAACATATCCAAATACAATGATTCATATATATATATATATATATATATATATATATATTTCAAACATCCTGAAGATTTATCATTTGAGGAAATTTTATTTAAATAAGGTGATCAATGCACGAACCACACCAAGGATTTCTTCCTAGTGAAAATAGAAAAAGATGTCTCATAAATAATATCATAGAGAAATTCAAAAAGATTCACGATACCCAACTGAGAAAGGAATTCAGAAGTAAACCATGACACTAACTCTCCATGTGTGTGTGTGAAAACCATTCCATGCTATTCTTTCCACTTGTTATCCAATAAATATATGTTATTTTAACATTTTTCAGCTTAAATGATTTTGTCACCGAACATGTCCTACATCCTTTGCAATCATATTTCAAGACCCACTCATTTAAGCATTCCCAGAAGTCAAACCATAAGATCCCGACCTAGATATCCCCATATGTTTCACATTTCATCACTCCCCTCATTTTTTTTGAAGTTGCAATTGGAAAAAATCTCACACTCATCTCTAAACCCTTGTTTGATATCCTCACGACACTAATTGAAATAGTTATAACAAGATCAAAGGTTGAGGAGGAGTGGTTTTTAACCTGCCCAAGACACAACAATTTTTTTTGAGGGCGTACAACAGTCGGACATTGGGTACACATGCATAGGTCAATCTGGTACAGTAATGAAACAGATCAGATAAGGAACAAATGTATGGAAATATCATTTCAAGCTGAAAAATATTAACCCAGCATATATTTACCTTATATTAAGTAAGAAATAATCACACTTTGTGGTTTGGTGCAAAAAATTGTGGAGATATTAGTGACATAGATTTCCAAAAAAAAACTACTCACACAAAGCTAATCAATCATCTCAAAGGATTCACATAGATACGACCATTTATATCATTGACAGAAAACCAATTCACTAAAAATCACTCCCTGATGTTAAATTCATATAGAAATTCTTTTTAGCCTTCATTATGGTATTTTTACTTTCCCCACTTTATGGTCGCCAAATGATGGAACTTCAAAATTGTTGTTGGGGAAAAATGAAAATACCATAAATAAGGCCAAAACGAGAAAAAAAAATGAGAAAACGATGAAAATTCCTAACTAACCCAGGAATGTATCCACCCCCCACACCTAGAGTATGTAGTGTCCTCACTGTAGTAAAAGAGAATGTGGGAAGGAAGGATAAAACCAGGTGGATTTAATTCATAGTTTTCTTCTTGAACTTGGAGTTCCTCCATTGGGGACTCTCGAATGGGTTCATGAAAGTGCTTCAGCCGCTGCCCATTGACAGTGAAGGTTTTCTTGGTTTCTTCATTTTGAACCTGAAAAACACCAAATGGAGAGACATTAGTAACAATGTATGGTCCAAACCAGTGATAATGAAGCTTACCGGGATGAAATTTCAGCCTTGAATTGTAGAGGAGGACCTTCTGCCCAATATGGAATTGACGATGAAGGATAAGACAGTCATGGGCAGCCTTGGTTCTCTCCTTATAAATCCTGGAGTTTTCATATGCATCTCTTCTCATTTCCTCTATCTCCTGAATCTGCAACTTCCTTTGAGAACCTGCACCAGAATGATTAGAATTGCATTGTTTGATGGCCTAGTAGGCCCGGTGCTCAATCTCAACAGGGAGGTGACAACTCTTTCCAAACACAAGACGATAGGGTGACATTCCAATGGGAGTTTTGAAAGCAGTACGGTAGGCCCATAATGAATCATCGAGTCTAAGACTCCAATCTTTCCTGTTGGGTTGGACCATTTTTTCAATAATTTGTTTTACCTATCTATTTGACACCTCAGATTGACCATTTTTATGTGGGTGATACGCAGTAGATACTCGATGACTGGCCCCATACCGATGCAAAAGTGATTGCATTGTTCGGTTGCAGAAATGAGAACCCTGGTCACTGATGATGAACCTAGGTAATCCAAACCTACAAAATATCTAAGTTCTCAAACATTCTACAACTGTTTTGGAATCATCTGTCCTTGTGGCCCATGCCTCTACCCATTTTGATACGTAATCAACGGCTAAAAGAATTTAAAATTTTCCAAAATAATTGGGAAATGGCCCCATAAAGTCAATGCCCCAAACATCAAAAATGTCATTAAAGAGCAAGGGTTGTTGTGGCATTTCATTTATTTTAGATACATTCCCTATTCTTTGAAAACGAGGACACAATTTAAAAAATTCATGGGCATCCTGAAAAAGTGTTGGCCAAAAGAGACCAGAATCAAGAACTTTGCGAGCAGTCCATTGGGGACCAAAGTGGCCCCCACAATCAAGAGTGTGGAAGAATCTAAGGATAGACTGAAACTCACTATCGGGAACACAACGCCTAAGGACCTGATCGCTACATGTGCACCAAAGGTAGGGGTCATCCAAAATGTACCAACGAGACTCATGTTTTAGACGAATGGTTTGGTTTTTGTTGAAATCAGTAGGAATGAAGAATGATACCAAATAATTTAAAATTTCAGCATACCAGGGAATAACATCTTGCACTTTGTACAATTGCTCATCAGGAAACATGTCATTAATGGGAATACAGGGGGATGAGACAATGTCCAAGGATGGGGGGGATCCTACTGATATGGTCTGCCACCACATTCTTTTCTCCTTTTTTATCTCTAATTTCTAGATTGAATTACTGAAGGAGGATCATCCAACGAATGAGACGTGGTTTGGCTTCCGTTTTCTTTAGGAGATACCAGAGGGTTGCATGGTCTGAGAACACAATGACTTTGGACCTTAGAAGATACAACCTGAATTTATCCAAGGCAAACACAATGGAAAGAAATTCTTTTTCAGTGGTGGTGTATTTTTCTTGGGTAGGGTCTAGTGTACGTGAGGCATAGGCTATGACATGTGGAGCTCGGTCGACCCTTTTTGACAAGACTACCCCAACTGCATAGTTAGAGGCATCACACATGAGCTCAAATGGTAAATCCCACCGAGGTGGATGGATTACCGGGGGTGATGTGAGACTCCATTTTAATTTATTAATAGCTTCTTCACATTATTTATCAAAAACAAAATATTTTTCTTTTTGGAGTAAGTGGGAGAGGGGAAGTGCAATCTTACTAAAATCACGAATGAAACAACAGTAAAATCCAGCATGACCTAGGAAATACCTCACATCACATACATTTTTAGGGAATGGTAAGGAAGAAATGACATCTAATTTCTATTTATCTACTTGGATACTATCCCCAGAAATTACATGTCCCAAAACTATACCTTGTCGCACCATGAAATGAAATTTCTCTTAATTTAATACAAGATTCTTTTCAATACAACGACGTAGGATGAAACCAAGACTACTTAAACATTCATCAAAAGAGGATACATAAAAAGTAAAATCATCCCTGAAAACTTCCATGCAATTCTCCAAGTAATCTGAAAAAATACTAACCATACATCATTGGAAAGTACCCAGAGCATTGCACAGGCCAAATGGCATCCTTCTATAGGAAAATGTGCCAAAGGGGAAAGTGAAGGTTGTCTTTTCCTGATCCTCGGGGGCAATATGGATCTGAAAGTATCCAGAATACCCATCAAGAAAACAGTAATGGGACTTCCCCGCTAGCCTATATATTATTTGTTCAATGAATGACAATGGGAAATGGTCCTTCCTAGTTTGTTGGTTTAGTCGGCGATAATCTATACAGACATGCCAACTATTCTGCACACGAGTTGGAACCAATTCATTGTTTTCATTTTTAATTACCGTTAGGCCAGTTTTTTAGGAACTACTTGAACAGGACTGACCCATTGGTTGTTACAGATGGGGTAAATGATTCCAGCAACCAATAACTTTGTTACTTCCTTTTTAACTACTTCTAAGAGGTTTGGGTTCAGTCAACGTTGTGCCTGCCTCACTGGTTTAGCCTCATCAGTTAATAAAATATGATGTGTAAAAATTGATGGGCTAATAATAGGAATTTCCGCAAGTGTCCATCCCAATGATTGTTTATACTCCCTCAAAAGTTCAAGTAGTTGCAATTCATGCTCAGGAGGGAGTGAACTAGCAATGATGATGGGAAACTTGTTTCCATTCTCAAGATATGAATATTTTAAATCTTGAGGCAGTTGCTTTAGTTCCAATTCAGGTGGATTTTGGATTTATGGGAGTGTGTGTGAAAGTGAGAGGTCACTAATCTCATCTAACTGCTCAATGGTATCATCCTCAGATGAGGAATTGGCTTTTACAAGCATATCAGTATCATCGATGGTCATGTGATCCTCCGTGTTCAAGAAATTATCAATTAATAAACATGCATGACACTTTTCTAGACCACTACAACAATCAACACATGATTAATTTCAAAGAATTTCAATCAAAGAGGAAAATTCAAAAAGGGGATCAGGGGAAAAATGAAGAGATTTTAGGGGAAGGGAGTATATCAATTGAATTTACCGAGAGAGAGGAATGTTCTTCTGAGGGGTGCTTCATGGCATCAAGGATGTTGAAATGGACTATGTCACCACCAAATTCCATAGATAATGTACCATTATGGACATTAATTATGGATTTGGCGGTTTTCAAGAAAGGTCTCCCCAATATAATTGGGGCATGTCCATTCATCCTATCATCTTCCATTTTTAGCACATAAAAATTAGTAGGAAATATTAAATTTTAAACCCTCACAAGAATATCCTCTAACACACCAGAAGGGTGTGTTGTACTCCGATTTTATAGCTGAACAATTATTCATGTGGGCTTTAGTTCGCTTACCTGCAAAGAAGAGTAAATATAGTGAGACATCACATTAATGGAGGCACCCAAATCAAGCATAGCATTGGAGAAATAATACTCCCCTATGGTGCACGAAATCGATAATGTTCTAGGATCGTTGCACTTGGTGGGAAGTGATGGTTGTATCAATGCTGAGACGTTCCTCCCCAGGTTCACCTTCTCATGAACTCTAAGTCACCTTTGGTGGGTACACATATCCTTCAGAAACTTGTCATATCTATGAATTTTCTTGACGGCATCAATCAATGGAATGTTAACCAGCACTTTTTTGAAAGTCTCCAAGAATTCTTTATAATGTTCAGTTTCCTTTTGTTTCCTTGGTTGGGTGGATCTTTGGGGAAATGGAAGAGGAATGCCTGGGCTTGGTAACTCCTCAATAGACACACTCTTTACTTTGGCAGGACTTCTCTCAAGACAAGGTTCCACCCCATTTGAACCTTTTTCAGTGGTTGGGATGGTGGTTTCCTTAGGAAAAGATGACTCTAATGGAGGGTTCATTTGGATTTTAAGTTGGGTTCCACTCCTAAGGGTGATGGCACTAACATTCCCCTTATCCCTAGGGTTGACAAGTGGTTGAGATGGTAGTTTACCAGACCCATGGTTTTGGATTTCACCCACCGAGTTAGCTAGTTAGCCTAATTGGGTTTTGAGGTCTTGTATGGCTGCCTGAGTGGTTTTTTTGGAATTGGAGATTATTGGCAGCCATTTGTTTCATCATATCTTCTAGGATAGGCTCAGTTTTTGGAGGGGGTTGTTGGAAAGGCCTTTGGGGTGGTTGAAATTTTCTAGGTGGTGGTGGTTGATGACTACTTTACCCTGGTTGGTTCCATGGTTGATGAGGCTGGTTTGAATACCCCCTTGCCTATAGGCTTGTTGTCTTTCCACCCAGGGTTGGATGGATAGTAAGGTTCTTGCCTAATGGGTTAGTTATAGGGGAGTCCTGGGAATATTGCCTCACAACTCTCAGAGGTTTCTCTCAATTGGGGGAATTGGTCAGAATAGTGGGTATCAGAAGAGCATATACCACAATGTATGAGAGGAGGATATTGGAATTTCCCTTGGGAAAGAGCAAGTTGTCGTAGAAGGGTACTCACCTCTTCAAACTGTGTGTCCACCTTCTTCTCGAATTCAGTACGTTGCACCTCATGGACACCTCAAATGGGTACACTGGACCTTGAAATGAATTTTTGAGTGTTCTGTGCCATGGTCTCAATTAGGGTCCTTGCAGAAATTGGGGTTTTATCCAATAGTGCACCACCTGCAGCAGCATCAATCATGTTACGATCTATTGGAATTAAACCTTAATAAAAATATTGTATTAAAAGTTGATTGCTTATTTGGTGGTGTAGACAACTTGAACATAATATTTTAAAGCGTTCCAAATATTCATGAATGGTTTCTCCTTGAGATTGTCTTATCCCACATATTTCTTTCCTTTTGTTGCAGTTCGAGAGGCTGGGAAGTATTTTTCAAGAAAAAGTCATTTCATGTCCACCCAACCTCTAATAGGTGAATTAACATAATACAACCAATCTTTAGTGGTGTATTCTAATGAAAATGGAAATGACCTAAGTTTTAATTATTCTTCATCCACATTAGCAAGTTTTAATGTTGAACACACAGTATGAAATTATTTTAAATTCTTATGTGGATCTTCTCCAGGCAGTCCATGAAATATTGGTAATAAATGAATTAAACCAGATTTTAGTTCAAAATTGGGGGCCTCGCCTTGTAATTGAATGTAAGTGTGTCAGATATCAACATCAGGTGAGGTTAGTTCTTTTAGTGTTATATTATTTTTAGCCATGTTATACAAGTTATTTTTAGTTTTAACTTTGGTTTTAGAAGAAGAAGAAGAAGAAGGATCAAGAAGAATTTAAAGATGTGATGTCTCCTCCTTCAAAGTGGTGTCTTGTGTGTCTCGGTTTCTTTGATGTAGGATCCTCTCTGGTTCAGGTTCAAAAGTTTGTAGGTCTCCTAGGGTAGAACGCGTCATACATAGAACCTACACAATAAATAAATTAGAACACAAAAATAATTTCAAAGGTAGAAGATAAAACAAACAAATATTTACAAAAATTACAAAAATTTTATCAAAAACACGCACAAAAAACCAAAGAGCTCCCTGGAAACGGTGCCAAAATTTGACCGCTTTGTCATGACATGTCAAATTGATTATGTTTTTAAGGTTTATTTATAGTATAGGGTAGACCCTAGGTCGTATCTCAAGGAGCGTTGGTAGGTTTAGAGTGTGTATTTTTAATAAAAATGACTAAGAGAGGGGGTGGTTTTGAAAAGAGTTTAAAACAATAACTTAGTTGAAATAGCTTAAAAGTTGAAGGACCTAGTGGATTCTGAAAAATATTAGATAAAAGGGTCGATGTGATTTCACTACACATATATCAAGTTCATTGTTCATAGAGATTCATCTTAGGTTTAGAGTAATTCTTTGGTTGGAGTTAATTGGAATCCCGATTAATTCTTAAGCTTTTATTTCAATGCATTAAGGACCAAACCTTGACGTAACAATCGTATTATCAAGGTACAGTACTTATGAATGGAATAAGAGCTTTCAAAGCAGATTTAAATCTCAATAAGGTGGGTATGAAAAGTATTCTTGTGATGTCCAATCGGAACAACACATGTCACGCACTCAAAACCTCACACCGATCGATTAGAAATTAAGAGCATAACACTCGCATGCATCAAATCAAGCATTAAAATCTGAAATAAAATAATATACATGGAATGAAATGTTTAAACACTCAAATTAATCCAAACCAGTAGCTAGTGTATGAATCGTAACTCCCTTGACATGTGTGTGGCTCCCTCACAACGAACACCCAACTTTTAGCTCGACATCGGGAGGAGGAGGAAGCTCGGGTGGAACTCCTTCTTCATCCTTGATTCCCCTATTAGGATAGGGGACTCCAGAACCTACAGGGTGATTAGGAGACTCCTATAGGACTCCAAATTTTCAACACTTCACTCCTTGACAGAACTTACAAATGGGGAGCCCAAGGTGTCATTTTATAGGAAAATTGGAAGGTGGTTTTAGGCACACAGATTTCATCAATCCACTTGTACCACGTGTTTCGGCCTTCCGAAAGTCTTATCTCACTTTTGAAAAAATAGAAAAGTTTTATCCCTACCTATTGAATGCATCCACCGAAATTTGGGAACCATTTGGACAACTACAGCTCAAGATATTGATAAAATACAAAACACCGCATTTGACTTGGTCCATATTCGGTGGATTGGACAGATCAGTTCGGATGGCCCCCATAGAGGCCGAATCATGATTGAGTTCCTTAATATGAAATGTGTCCCATTAAAGTTTGGACAGTCCTACAAAATTTCAGCCTATTTAGATTCACGTATTTTGTGTACTATGCAAAACATTGGACAGATGTCCATGGATCCATGCAATTTTGGCCAATTTTTCTTTCACCTCATCAAAGGCCATCCAAATCACCTCCACCTACATTGAAATAATCAAAACAAGTAACATTTCCCATTATAATCTTGATTAAAATTAATTGATTGATTCAAAAATAAAGTGAAATTTATTATTATATTTTTAATATTCATTACAAAACTAGTTTAAAATTGCGGTGTAAGGGTGGAATAAAACAGTGAATCGTGGTACGATCACCAAGCAGGGTGAGTATAAAAATACTCAGTAGGATGCCCCAATGGCTCGAGGGAGAAACAAATGAGGTACTAAAGAGGTGAACAGTATATCGAATAGGGAAAAGTAAATGAGTACAACAGAGAGTGCAGTAAGGAGTACAACTCAACCCAACAAGAGGAAGGAAGTAGACTCATCCAAACGCAAGGAGCTAGAAATGGTGGGAAGATGAACTTCTCGTCGAGTCTTCTCTACCTATAGAAGGAGAGTATACTCATCTAACCATGATAAGCTAGACAAATAAATCATGTGTCATACCCCACGCGTCTTTTCCTCTCCTGGAAGGAGAGTAACCAAAACCCAAGAAGTGGGTACTGGAACAAGGTATATACATATCCATAGGCTCAATCAAGAAGCCCAAACAAGATCGCAAGGGGATATCCATCCCGTAGCTTAGCCCAAGAGAGTAAGTAGCCAAAAGTACTATAAGTAAACACCATAGATGCCCGGCATCTTGCACGTCTGCCCTGAACTGCAAGTCAAGGGGCTCAAATCACCACACCATGACACTATCTGCTTTGGGCGGCACTGACTCACCCGCATGGTTTTAGGTCGCGTCTCAAGGACGCATCTTGGTGTGGAAAGTGCCTCTCGTACTTGAGAGTTCTGGGGAACGCCAAACCACACCTCTTCACTGCCCCGCAGTCGAGAGGTCTCCTCAAAGTCGACAGGCGACCCCCTGTCCCGCCCCGCTGGAGGGTAATCCCTGGAAGTCGACAGGTTCCCACTGGAGGGAGACCTGGCAAGAGTCGATGGGTGCCACACTACCCAGTCATGTAAAATGGTAAAACACTGGAGGTATACCCATCTAAAGTCATCTATGATTCCCAATGCCCAGTCCCATAAAAAGGTACTCCACTAGAGGGAGGCTCGGAACCGTCATCGGGGACCACTTCCCAGCCCAGCTGGAGGTAAACCCGGCATTGGGGACCACTTCCCAGGCTAGCTGGAGGTAAACCCGGAATTGGGGACCACTTCCTAGCCCAGATGGAGGTAAACCCAGCATCGGGGACCACTTCCCAGCCCCGCTGGAGGTAAACCCAGAATCGCTCTGGCCATCCCTACTGGATGGTACTGCTCAGTGAACACCGCTGTATTGGCCATCCCTACTGGATGGTAACCCACTGGTCAGCCCTACTGGAAATAACCTCCTGGACAGCCCTACTGGAAAAAACCTCCTGGGTAGTGGATCGGTGCCTGCGTAATGTGTTGGTCACACCGAATCCACAATAACTCTACCAGGGAACACGAAGCAACTATGTCGGCCAAACCATCGAGAACAGAACCAGGGGAAAACCACTCACCCTGCTGGTCAAAACCATCGTGAACAAGACCAAGGGAAACCCACTCAACCCTACTGGTTGAAACCATCGTGAACAGGACCAAGGGGAAAACTCAACCCTTCTGGTCAACAAATGAGAACAGAACCAGGGAAAAACTCAACCCTGCTGGTCAACAAACGAGAAGATAACCAGGGGAAAACTCAACCCTACTGGTCAATCAAACGAGAATAGAACCAGGGGATACTCAACCCTGCTGGTCAAATAAACGAGAACAGAACTAGGGGAAAAATCAACCCTGCTAGACAACAGTATAGAACTAAGGGACCCTCTACGTCATGAGAGGTCAAAGGTACGTAAAGCAGAACACAACACGCACATGGGGCCCACACGATGTGTGGCCCCAACTCAACCCCAACCGAGCGCACAAACCTTTCTCAGGTACAAACAATCACATGTACCTCCAAGCGTTCCCATATACTCCCAGTGTATACCACGTTTCAAGCCCAACGACTACCGTGAACAGGGCACCTAACATCAACACGAAGGGCGTAAATGTAACAACTCCAACTTGCCACCTCAACGGCTCAGGCACATCCAAGCACATCTCTTCAAGCATTCACTTCACTCTCCCAAGAGTGAATTCGATCACATGCCAAGGGTTCTATGCAAACACCGTAGGAAGAACCTTCACTGGTACACCTTTCATGCTTCCACATTTAAATGAGGTCTCTAAAGAGACTCCACACATCGAAACAAATCGTACCATTGTAATCCTCACGGAAAAACATGTGATATCGACTACTTAATTTTCTCCAATAGATATCCGACGTAAAAGTCATCTGACATCGCTTTACACCCGAACGACATCCCGTGGTCCTGAGCCTCAGCCCCGAAAACAGTCGAGCGCATCGCACCATTGCGATCCCCTCGGGAAAACACGTTAAAAGGACTCCTCACTTGAGTGCAAAGGATATCTGGAGAAAAAGATGAATTCTGTTGCACCGCACACAAGCGGTGCTTCATTGGACCCACATCCCAGTCTCGAAGCACAATGAACAGATCACACCGTTGCGATCCTCTCGAAAAAGTACACAAGATGGACTATTCACTTGTCGAAAATGGACACCTGGTGATAAATCTAGAAATCACCACCAACTCCCCAAATGGCCCTCGCGGTGCCCACACCAGCATGCATAATTAAAGCGGACAGATTGTTCCAATGCAATTCCCTTGAAAAAACACCCAAAATTGACTGCTTGCACACCCCGAATGGACTCCTGATGAAAAAGTTACAAAAAGTTGTGTGCAGATCAAAAGACGGGCCATGGGGCCCACACCTCAACTCCGGTTTCAACGCCCGAAACCATAATGAAAATCTCTATCTCAACTCTAGGGTCGCAACACCACTAACGATGCTCAATTCGGACATTGGATGTGTCTGCACCGTCCAAAACAAGAACCCCCGAGAAAAACGTCAAACTACTTAAAGGCGTGTCGCGCCTCCGAGGCCCCTCGTTTCGGGAATTAAAAATTCCAGAGACCATCTCAAAATGCCTGTATCGACGCCAGGAAGGCACTTTCGCAGACAACACACAAAACGGACACCCGTAATGTAAATTACAAGTGTCCGAAAAGGGGATGAATCCCCTTGGGCTGGATCGGCCTGGGCCGGCCCGCGTCGACCCGCGGCTCAGCCGCATGGCCCGGAGCTGACCCATGTTCCACCACAGATCGTCCCTCGTGGGGCCGGTTGTTTTGTCACGTGAAGACCCGCGGGACGCGGGACTTTGTCCCCGCGCGGGGGTCGCGCGCCGCAACCCCACGGTTGTCGCACCCCGGCGGCTCGGCCTCGCCGCCTGGAGCCGCCGCCTCGCGCAGAAAGCTCCGCCTCACGTTGGCGCCCACGACCCACCTGGATCCAATCGACCTCATCCAAACTTCGACCGCCAACCGCCCGCTCCTCCCTTCTATCGAGACGCCGCCTGCGCCTGGAGCCACCGCGTGCCGTCCCAACCTCCTTGGTCCGCCTGAAAACACCAAAACCCGCTGATTTCGGCGGACGGCTGCGAGCGCGTCGAGACTCAGATTTCAATTCAGAAAAGTGTTTTGGATATATTAGAAAAACTAATACGCATTAATGGGATTTTTTAGAAGATCAAACGACAATTAGACATGATTAATCGAGCTCAAATTAGGTGCGGGGAAAATAAAATGAAACACACGATCCTACCTGCAGGGGCGTAGCCCGTCGCTTCGCAATGATCTGCCGGACTGCCGCTCCTTGTCGGAGAGGTGGAGGAGAGGATGGAGTTCCCCCTTAGTTGGGAGATCCTTGCACCAGGAAAAAAAACAACAAGGTGGAGAGGGTGAGGGGGGTTAAGTGTTTAAATAGAAAACACACTTAACCACTCGCCCGTCAGCCCGAACCCGAACTTCCGGTGGGGTCGAGATTAAGCCTCCCCTAGAGTAAAAGCCACCTCCTGAGTGCAATGGTGGTCTCATAATTTTAATCTAAGACTCCGTTAAAAAGTTATAAAACTTAATTCTTGAGGTTTCTAAATTACAAAAACGCCCCTGGGGCCATTTTTCATAGAAGGCCCGTGCCTGCGAAACTTATACTCATCCTAGGGTAAACAGAACACTCTAAACTCAACAGTGCCCTCAATTTTCCTATCTGAGCATCTTTTTAATAGATACTTGAGTTTATCCATTAAACGAATAAATTAATTAATTTAATTATCTGTTTAACATTCCGCTAACAGGCGAGGGGTCCCAACATCCCGCGCCAGCATGTTTTGTGTCGTTCCTAGGGAAAACACCCATTTCAGATCCATCCGTGCACTCAGATTTAGGATCTGAAGCACCATTTAGGAGTTATCCCATTTATTTGGCATGCCCAGTGTGAACGCACTGAAAATTTAATTCCGGCCACGCCGGGGCTCATAATCGCACGCCGTCTGAAGGCGCTGCTCTAGAATAATATGATGAATATTCCAAATTATTTTATAGCAAAAACCGGGTTCTTACATCATTCCCTCCTTCAACCTTTTCATCCCCGAAACATCAAAACTAGGGAACAACTCAGGGTACTAAGCCCACACCTGGCTCTTTCATACCCAGAAGAACTCTTGCATAGTCCCGCGTCACCGCACGTAGACCAAAGGGTTTGATCTATTCACGCGAGGTCTGCCCCTACCGATGACGTGCATAGGAGTACGCACACATCTCCTCAGGTAAGTCACAGGGGAGACGTTGTGCACCCACTCCAGACTTTGGGGTTAGTGCAAGGCGGTAGGGAACCTCGCCATCCCTTCGCATGGTCTCAAACGGCCCGAAGGCCCTCAGGGGTAGCTCACCTCCCCAACCGAACCCCTATGTCGCATGTCGCGACTGGAATCACCATTTGGACCTGGGACAAGCCCAGTTATTCTCTCCTTCAGAATATCCATATGGTGAAACACCCAATGATATATGGTCATGCAAGGTTTCATAGTCGATGTCTCGTAACCAAGACTCTCTTACACGCTCGGAGAGCGAGGGAGTCAACACCATCGACTAAAGAAAAAGGTCATATGCCTTTTACCTTACCAACAGAGGGTTACGCCAATGCCCCGCGCCACCTTGGTATCACCTCAAGCAAAGAGCAGGGAGAAAATAATTTCACACACAGAGTCTAACAATTCTACTGCAAAAAGTAGAAGAGTTGTAGAGTGTACCTCTTATCACCTCATGCTCTGTAGGATCGTAGACATCCAAAGCTCGTGGCTATCCGCGGTCCCAACTATTAGATCCCGGAGCCTGACGTGGACCACCTAGTGGTGATGGGAAGACCTCGTAAGGTCTTCCTTCACTTCCATCTCCTCCTTCTCCTCTTCTAGCACCACCTCTCTAGGCACTAATCCGATCACGATGCTGCCTCTGCTGCGGTGGTTCACCTGCTGCCTGCCCGATGTTCTCAGCACGCCTGGTCAAGCAGTCTCATGCCAGGTGACCTCACCCATTGCAAGCATAGTACCGGTGCTCTCCGAGCTGTCATGGTTCCCTCCGGTGCCACTGTGGTGTATGACCACGCCCCTAAGTCCAGTTATCGGAAATCCACCTGCATAGAGGTTTTGCTTGCCGACGCCTGCTAACTGCGGCAGACGTCTCGGCTCCTACGTGCCTGCTTCCACCACCAACTATAGAACGTTATAGGAAGATTTCTGTCACTAGAACCTGCTCTAGCACCCCGGTATAAGTGGGAATTCCCAAGGGTACTATGACAGCACAAATCTCTCAGTGGAGACCCTACTCAAACTCCCACGCTCGGAAGGTGTCTTCATGGACCAAGTCTGAGTAAAAGCATGCACGTTCTACGAAACTAGCCACGTACACAGCCACAGTCATCCCTACCTTCTGAAACTGTAGGAGCTCCTGAATCCAAATGGAGCGTAAGCAGGAAGGGAAAAACTCCTCATGAAATAACAACTGAAATTTGCCCCACAAAAGTGATGACTCGTTAAGAAACTTAGTCATCAGACTCCACCAACACCAAGCTACTCCGCAGAAAAGGTTGGCATCCAAATACACCATAAGATATGTCGGCATCTGAAAAATCTTGAAAAGGTGAACCACTATCCCAAGCCAAACCTATGCTGCCTAAGGGTCTGGCTCACCACTGAACCTCAGTTGTATCTATCGCTGGAACTCACGGAGTGCACTGAACCTTCACTCAAACTCAGTCTGCTCTGATGAAGCTGTCTACTGCTCACTTGGTGGGGATGCTGCTACCGTCCCACCCGGAGAAAGGGGCTCGCATGATGGGTCCTAGACTGAGGCCTCATAGCTCACAGGGTCATCTTCATGAACCAAAGCTGGTATCCTGGCTGGCTGTCTTTGTAGAGACATCCTGAATATTATCAAGGCGTGTCATGGTCAGATGAGCATATATGTATATAACAGTCACAACAATGGGGAACTGACTTAATAAAGACATTCAAAGACTCAATCCTAGGTGATTCACAATCCAATTTTCCTTACAACGAGTGTCTCAGCATGCCGAGTTGACAAGCGGGTTATCAGGGACCTGGTGAATGGATACGTCGGCCGCCACACCATCACTAGACTCCCTGGCCTGAGAGCCGCTCTCGAGACATGTTAACATTGTTTCCCTAAATCCCAACAAATTCCTTTTTAGGGATGTCTTAACAACGTCCCAAGGAATGAACCTCCCTCTAATACCACTTTTTCACGACCTGACTCTAACCGGGCTCGAGCCGCAACTACCCCAAGCCCGCCTCCATAGGCCAGGGGATAGCGACAAGCATTGAAGTCTAAACAACTCAGGGAGGCCTTTGCCTGAGTACCTGTACACACACACGTAGCCCACTCAATGCAGAAGTGTAGAGTAAAAGAAAAGATAAGTAAAGTAAAGTGCAACTGCTATATATAAACCACAAAAGAGAATCGACCTCTAAATAGTACAAAGAAAGTGCTGAAGGTAAACTAAAAAGAAAAGGAAAAAACACACACCCAACCAGAAAAGTTCCACAACCCGGAAACATGTAAACAAAAGAAAATAGTTGGGAGGGTCCCACACCTAGAACCCGACTACGACCACCGCAGGAGGTCCAAGCTCCCGAACTCCTAAGCTCCACTGAAGTCACGACCAACATGTCCTTCATCTGCAAGGGCACACCAAGTGCGGGCAAATCCCAAGTAGGGGTTAGTATAAAAATACTTAGTAGGATTCCTCGAAGGCTCGAGGGAGAAATAAAGGAGGTACTAAAGAGGTGAGAAGTAGATCGAACAGGGAAAAGTAAAGGAGTACAACAGAGAGTGTAGTAAAGAGTACAACTCAACCCAACAAGAGGAAGGAAGTAGACTCATCCAAACACAAGGATCTAGAAACTGTGAGAAGATGAACTTCTCATCGAGTCTTCGCTACCTATAGTAGGAGAGTAGACTCATCCAATCACAAGAATCTAGACACAGAAATCATGTGGAATACCTCGTGTGTCTTCGCCTCTCCTGGAAGGAGAGTAACAAAACCCAAGAAGTGGGTACTAGAACAAGGTATATACATATCCATATGATCAATCAAGAAGCCCGAACAAGATCGTAAGGGGATCTCCATCCCGTAGCTCAGCCCAAGAAAGTGAGTATCCAACAGTCTCAGAAGTAAAAACCATCGATACCCAACATCCCACACGTCTGCCCCAAACTGCAAGTCAAGGGGCTCAAATCACCACACCTTGACACTATCCGCTTTGGGCGGCATTGACTCGCCCTCACGGTTTTAGGTCACGTCTCAAGGACACGTCTCAGTGGGGAAAGTTCCCCTAAAACTTGAGAGTTTTGGGAGAACATCAAACCACACATCGCCACTTCCCCACAGTCAAAATGTCTCCTCAAAGTCGACAGGAAACCCCCTACCCAGCCCTGCTGGAGGGTAATCCATGGAAGTCGACGGGTTCCCACTGGAGGGAGACCCGGAAAGAGTCGACGGATGCCACACTGCCCAGTCCAGTAAAAGGGAAAACCACTAGAGGGAGACCCAACTAAAGTCGTCAACGAGTGCCAATGCCCAATCTTGTAAATGGGTACTCCACTGGAGGGAGGCTCGAAACTATCATCGGGGACCACTTCCCAGCCCAGCTGGAGGTAAACCCGGCATTGGGGACCACTTCCCAGCCTAGCTGGAGGTAAACCCGGCATCGGGGACCACTTCCCAGCCCAGCTGGAGGTAAACCCAGCATCAGGGACCACTTCCCAGCCCCGCTGAAGGTAAACCGCTTTGGCCAACCCTTCTAGATGGTACAGCTCAGTGAACACCATTGTACTGGTCATCCCTGCTGGATGGTAACCCACTAGCCAGCTCTGCTGGAAATAACCTCCTAACCAGCCCTACTAGTAACAACCTCATGGCTAGCCCTGCTGGAAACAACCTCCTGGGTAGAGGATCGGTGCCCACATAATGTGTTGGTCATACCGAATCCACAAGAACTCTACCAGGGAACACGAAGCAACTCTGTCGGCCAAACCATCGAGAACAGAACCAGGGGAAAACCACTCACCCTACTGGTCGAAACCATCATGAACAGGACCAGGGGGAAACCCACTCAACCATGCTGGTCGAAACCATCATGAACAGGACTAGGGGGAAAACTCAACCTTCCTGGTCATCAAACGAGAACATAACCAGGGGAAAACTCAATCCTGTTGGTCAAACAAACGAGAACAGAATCAGGGGATACTCAACCCTACTGGTCAAACAAACGAGAATACCACCAGGGGAAAACTCAACCCTGCTAGACAATAATCGAGAACAGAGGGACCCTCTCTGTCGCGAGAGGTAAAAGGTACGTAAAGTAGAACACGGCACGCACATGGGGCCCACACGACGTGTGGCCCCAACTCAACCCCAACCGAGCGCACAAACGTTCTCAAGTATAAACAACTGCATATACCTCCAAGTGTTCCCATATACTCCCAGAGTATACCATGTTTCCATCCCAAAGGCTACCGTGCACACGACACCTAACGTCAATGTGAAGGGCGTAAACATAACAACTCCAACTTGCCACCTCAACGGCTCAGGAACGACCAACCACATCTCTTCAAGCATTCACTTTACCCTCCCAAGAGTGAACGAGATCACATGCCAAGGGTTCTCTACAAACACCACAGGAAGAACCTCCACTAGTACAGCTTTCATGCTTCCACATTTAAATGAGGTCTCAAAAAAGACTCTGCACATCCAAACGGATCACACCATTGTAATCGTCATGGAAAAACATGTGAGATCGACTACTTACTCGCCTCAAATGGATATGTGACGTAAAAGTCATCTGACACTTCTTTACGCCCAAACGGCGTCCCGTGGTCCCGAGCCTCGGCCCCGAAAACAGTCGAGCGCATCGCATCATTGCGATCCCCTCGAGAAAACACGTCAAAAGGACTGCTCATTTGAGTACAACGGATATCCGGTGAAAAAGGTTCATTCCGCCACACTGCACACGAGTGGTGCTTCATGGGACCTGCATCCCGGTCCTGAAGTACAATGAACGGATCACACCGTTGTGATATTCTTGAAAAAGTACACAAGATATACTATTCACTTGTCCAAAATGGACACCCTGTGATAAAGCTGGAAATCACCACCAACTCCCAAAATGGCCCTCACGGGGCCTACACCAGTGTGCAGAATTAAAGCGGGAAGATTGCGCCAATGAAATGCCCTCGGAAAAACACCCAAAATCGACTACTCACACGCCCCGAACGAACGCTCAATGAAAAAGTTACAAAAAGCTGTGTGCAGCTCGAAAGACGGGTCGTGGGGCCCATGACTCAACTCCGGTTTCAACACCTGAAACCACACTAGAAAACTCCGTCTCAACTCCAGGGTCGCAACGCCACTAACAGCGCTCAATTCAGACATTGGATGTGTCCACACCGTCCAAAACAAGAACCCCCAAGAAAAACATCAAACTACCTAAAGGCGTGTTGCGCCTCTAGGCCCCCCATTTCGGGAATTAAAAATTCACGAGACCATATCAAAATGCTTGTCTCGATGCCAGGAAGGAAATTCCGCAGATATCACACAAAATGGACACTCGTAATGTAAATTACGTGCGTAGGAAAAGGGGACGAATCCCCTTGGGCTGGACCGGCCTATGCCGGCCCACCCCGGCCGGCCCGACTCGCAGCGCCGGCCCGCGGCTCAGTCGCGTGACCCGACGTTGTCCCATGGTCCACCGCAGACCTGCCCTCGTGGGGCCGATTGTTTTTCGACGTGAATACCCGCGTGACGCGGGTCTTTTTTCCCGCGTGGGGGTCGCACGTCGCGACCCCGCGGTCGTCGCACCCCGGCGGCTCGGCCTCGTCGCCTGGAGCTGTCGCCTCGTGTGGCCAGCTCCGCCTTGCGTCGGCGCCCTCAACCCTCCTGGAGCTGCTCCTTCTCATCCAACCGCCGACCGCTAACTGCTTGCTCCGCCCTGCTGCCGAGACGCCGCCTGCGCCTGGAGCCACCGCGCGCCGCCCCAACCTCCCTGGTCCGTCAGAAAACACCTAAACCCACTGATTTTGGCGGACGACTGCAAGCGCATCGGGACTCAGATTTCAATTCCGAAAAGTGAATCGGATAGCTCTGAAAAAGTACTATGCATTCAAGGTATTTTTTCGAAGATCAGACGGTAATTTTATGTTATTAATCAATCTCAAAGTAGGTGCGGGAAAAATAAAATGAAACGCACAATCCTACCTGCAGGGGCGTAGCCCGACGCTTCGCGACGATCCGCCAGACTGCCATGCCTCGCCGGAGAGGTGGAGGAGAGGATAGAGTTCCCTCTACGTTGGGAACTCCTTGCGCTAGGGAAAAAAACAAGAAGGGCGAGAGGGTGAGGGGGGTTAAGTGCTTAAATAGAAAACACACTTAACCACCCGCTCGTTGGCCCGAACCCGAACTTTCGGCGGGGTTGAGACTAAGCCTTCCATAGTGTAAATGCCACCTCCTAAGTGCAATGGTGATCTCATAATTTTAATCCAAGACTCTGTTCAAAAGTTATAAAACTTAACGCTTGAGGCTGCTAAATTATGAAAACTCCCCTGGGTCCATGTTTCACAAGAGGCCCACCCCCGTGAAACTTATACCCCTCCTAGGGAAAACGGAATGCTCCAAACTCAACGGTGCCATTAGATTTCCCATCCGAGCAACCGTTTAAGAGATACTTTAGTTTATCTATTAAACGAATAAATTAATTAATTTAATTATCTGTTTAACATTCCTCTAATGGGCGAGGCGTCCCAACATCTCGCGCCAACATGTTTTATGTCGTTCCTAGGGTAAAAACCCCATTTCGGACCCATTAGTGCACTCAGATTAGGATCTGATGTACCTTTTAGGAGTTATCTCATTTATTTGGCGTTCCCAGTGTGAACGCACTGAAAATTTAATTCCAGCCACACCAGGGCTCGGAATCGCACGCCGTCTGAAGGTGCTGCTCTGGAATAACATCAAGAATATTCCAAAGTCTTTTATAGCAAAAACCGGGTTCTTACAAGTTTGTTTTGGTACCAATATTTTATTAGGTCCATTTATGTCAGCAAGCAAAGATCTGGGTAACCAAATTTACCTTATTTTTCCAAAAATTACAATTCATTTTTGAAACATATTTCTAGAAATTAAATCATTTTTAATTCCACTTATCTAGGGATTTCCTAAACAACATTAAATAGAGAAATGTCCCATAATTCCACAATAAAAAAAAGTGACTCCTGATATGTTTTTGTTTTTAGAACTAGATAAAAAATAACTTCTTTATGAATTTGATTTTTTACCATTTCTTCCTATTCCATATTTTTCCTTTTTGAGAAATTGTTTTCCAATAATCTGATTTAAATATTCTTCTCTTTTAGTTAATATGCTATCACTAATTTTGAATGATTCTACTTCATATTGTAATTATTTTATTTTATTTTCATCAAGAGTATAGTTTAACATAGATTTTTTAAATATTATTTTAATTCTTAATGTTTTTTTAACATAGCATATTTTTCTCTTAGAACAACATTATGAATTTTTCTATAGTGATTTGTGATTTCTCAATAAAGATACATGTAATGCCCCAACCCTAGAATTCCAGAGTCGGTGCATTATTTTAATACATTTTCATGATTATAAGGAATAAAATCCCAAAGGACTGATTAGTTTACTAGTCTTAGAAGACCATATTACATTCATGATACCCATAATACATTGGATAAAATAATAAAACACGATATAATATGAAATAAACTTCATCTTTAAAATCTTATTAAAAGTTTTCTTCTTCATAACCTGGGGAAAGGAAACATAAGAAAGGGGTGAGCTCATATGCTCAGTAATCTTAAGTGATAAAGTAGAAGATATCATAAACAATAAGGAAAATTGAATAACTCATGCCACTAAAACATAATATTGAAAATAATATCACATGAATAAAAACTAAATGAATAATTCCATATAAATAATCACATGAAACTTCACCATGAATATTCTACTAGTCAAATAATCATATGATTCATCTATTAATAATATAATAATGATGGAATTCATATGTTGTACATCATAAAACTATTGTCAAGTCCTTGTCCAAGACTTATGAAAATACTAGGGTAAAGCCTCATCCAAAACCCAATTCTATTTATTTATAATTTTTTATTCCTATATTTATTTGTATATTAATATATATTTTTTAGATTAGTTTTAAATAAATTTATAAAATATTTTTTTATGTGTGTTTATAAATAAATAAATAAATACATATATACATATATACAATACACACACACACACACACACACACATATATATATATATATTTATTAATAAATACATATATATGTGTATTTGAAAAGCCATAGAATGTTAAAATGACCATAACTTCTAATACAGAAGTCTATTTCAACTCCACAACTAGTAAAATCGAATAAAATAAAACAATTTTCGATATGATATGTGATACAGGCCTAGTGGACATCTAGATCAGAAGTTATACCTATTTGAATGTTAAAAAATCCGGTTATCCTGACTAAAAACTTAGTTTTAGAGAACTTCTGGGCCTTTTGGGCCTCAAAAAATGTGACAAAAATTTCCCTTCAATCATTAGCATGTAGATATCATCATAATATTCGATTTGATATGTTTTAAAGCTCAAACGGATACTCAGATCAAAATTTATGGCTGTTTGAATTTTTAGTTACATATTTAACTTATTTTAGATATTTTATTAATTTGATTTTGATTTTTTGTGTCTTAAAATTGTTATTAAATGATTATTAATCGATGATAATTAGAAAATTATTAATTAATAATATTTTTTAAAATATTTTAAATCCATTTTCACTAAATTTATTATATATTAAATGTAATAGTCTATTTATACTTATCTAAAACATATTTAAAAAATACATATTATATATATATCAATATAAATATACTTATATAACAATATATTATTTTTCATGATTTTTTTTAAAATATATCAGTGCTGGGAAAAAAGCGCTGATAAATCCCCCCTATCAGCACTACTAATAAAAGTGCTGATAAAGGGGTGCCTTTATCAGTGCTAAAAAAGCACAGATAAATGTTTCCTTTTAACAATGTTTTTTTAGCGCTGTTAAAAGTGGCCTTTATCAGTTATTTTTTTAGCGCTGATAAATGGTGGAACTATGAAACCCGGTTTTGTGGTAGTGATTATCCACCATTTCTTTTCCCATTTATGAACCTAGAAGTTTTCACTTCCCAACATCATCCCAATAAGGCAGTGTTCTACACCTCTTCCCATAAAGGGCTTCGTAAGGATCCATTTGGAAGCTTGGGTGGAAACTGTTGTTATAATAGAACTCAACCAGAGGAATATGTTGATCTCATCCTCCTTTGAAATCCATTGAGAATGATCTCAACATATCCTAAAGTGTTTGGATAGTCCACTTAGATTATCCATCAGTGTGATGATGATAATTCATACAAAAGTCCATCTCAGTATTTAGAGTGTTTTGGAGACTCTTCCAGAACTTAGAGGTGAATCTTGGATCTCGGTCGAATATAATTGATAGTGGTACTCCATGCATCCTTACCACTTCTCTAATGTATATCCATGCCAATTGATCTAATGATAAATCCTCTCAAATTTCAATGAAGTGTGCATTCTTTGTAAGACAATCCACAATAACCTAGATAGCATTATTTCCTTTGGATGTCTTTATAAGTCCTATGACAATGTCCATGGTGATTTTATCCCATTTCTATGTTGTTATGGATAATGGTTGCATCATCACCTTAGACTTCTTCCTCTCAGCCTTCACTTGCTGACATACTAGGCACTTTGATGTATACTCAACGATCTTCTTCTTCATGTTATCCCCCCAATAATTCTCTTGGAGATCTCAATACATCTTTGTATTTCTTGGGTGAATGGATAAATTCAAACTATTTGCATCATCCAAAAGTTCTTTCTTTAACTCTGAATTTGATGGAACACATAGTCTTGACCCAAATCTCACAATTCCTTCTTAATTAACATTGAACTCAGAGTATTTCCCTTTTATGATAGTTTACACATTCTTCTGCATTCCCACATCATTCTTTTGAGAATCCTTTAACCTTTACAAAAGAGACGGTTGAGCAATAATTTGTGAAAGGAGTGATAATGTTCTCTTCTTTATGATTCAGATGTCCATCTTCATTAAATATAAGAAGATTAGATCATTATCAATTCTCATAAATGATATAATTTTTAGTTCCTTTCTACTTAGAGCACCAACCACCTTGTTCTCTTTCCTATGGTAGTAATGGATTGAGCAGTCATAGTCTTTGATCAGCTCTAACCATCTTCATTGGTGCATATTCAACTCTTTCTATGTGAATATATACTTGAGGCTTTTTTTTATCCGTATATATTTCACACTTCCCCCAAAGAGATAATGCCACCTGATTTTTAATGCAAAGATCACTGCTGCCAACTCTAGATCATGTGTGGGATAGTTTTTCTCATGAATTTTCAACTGCCTTGAGGCATAGGCAATGAATTTTTCTTTTTGCCTCAAATTCCATCAAATGGAGACTTATAAATTTTCAAGAAGAACATTCCCACAAACATCAAGATGTGATACAACACTTATAGAAGTTCTTCCCAAATGATTTAATATCATTTCTATTGGGGACTCAATGTTCTTAGAAAACATAAAAGATATACTAATAGGACATGAATTGAAATACATTAGGACATACACTAATTTTAAGTAGTGGTTAGATGTGATTCATTCAACATTATACATCTTATCATAGGACTTCTCGTTCTCCCTTGATCATGGAGATTGTTGATGCTCATCATGCTTCTCAGCCCTTGAAATTGAGCATTTTCTTGGGTAATGCCCAACTTCTCTACATTTATAGCATATAACTATGTAATATTCCTTATATGGGACTTTGTTTCCATTAACCACATTATTCATTATTTCATGGAAATTGGATACTTTGTGCCCTTCCTTTTTGCACTTAAAACATCTCTAAGTCCCTTTGTAACATTTCCCTTGTTTCCTATTTCCAAACTTGTTGCATGAAGGAAATTGGGTCTTCTTCCCCTTATCAACTTTAGCGGATGGAATTTTATGAGATTCCATTTTCCTCTTCTTTTATTTCCTTGGGAATTCAATAATGTTCCAATTGTTAATCATGATTTTTGATAGCTGTTTTGGCATAATCACGATATTTCCTACTTGAGCTCCCATTTGATTGGGAAACTCACTGGGACATTCATCGTGTTTCCCTTCACATCAGTTGTTATACATATTCCTTATATTACTGGCCATTGGCTAGAAAAAATGAAAATTAGCGATGAGTATCTTAAACATTTTAACACATAAAGGGGAATCCAATGACAAGAAGGGATAACTTATAAATTACATTAATTTCCTTAACTTATGAGTTTATAGGATTCAATCTTTGTTATCCATGATCTATCTCCTAATGTATATTCTTATGGGATTTTCCCCCTTAATAATTCTTTATAATAAGATTATGAATTTACCAAAGAATATAACCCGGGAGTGTCGAATCAAGAGTGCAGAAAAGCCCATTTTCATGCACCAGTTCCTGTTCAAGTTTAGCTCAAAGCAGTGTTTTCAGGTTTTACCCCTAGATACATATGTGCTAGAGCCACCTATACTTGTTCATATCTAGACAGGTATATATTTTCTTGATAAACCACTTACTCTATACTTACCAAAATTTGTTGATGTTTATCTTATACTTAGTCTTATACTTAAGTCTTTCACTAGGGTTTTCTAATCCTAATCCTAGAAATAACTAAACCTATCCTTTGATACCAACTATAACAGCCCTGCTTTTTATTGCAAACTTTAACATTATTTATTACATAAACATGCACTTAAGAAAACTCTGATGATCGATAGGTCTATTGTATTGGGAAATTAGTAATATTACATGAAAACTTAAGACATAAAATAAAACATATTTATTGAAAACTTCTTTTACATGACCACAAAATTCTTTAGTACTTAGGATTTCAAGGGATAACCTGAGGACATACATAAGAAAAGGGTGATCCATAAAGCCCAGTAAGGGAGTAAACAAGGCATTACATGAAAAATAAAATACATGTTAGGAAATAGGAATTTCAATGGATTATAAGATAAACATGAACATAAAGGAATGATATAGCATGATTATTATAACATGGAGATGTGGAAATAACATTTAACATGATATTAACATTGGCCAAGGCTCATTGCACATGGATCATGGGTAAACCCTAATTGCACCTAAATTAGCATGGGTAAACCCTCATTGCACATTAATTATAATGAGTCAACACTCATTGCACATGACGTATCATGATACTATAATTTACCCAATGCATTGGAGTGCTATTAGGGTGCACCCTTCTTAATCATTTCATTTCGTGCATAAGTGTGCCACATATATCATGAAACATGGATTCATTAAACATCATAATTTATTCCAAAAATAAGAGATGTGGAATACATAAATTTAATCCCTCAATCAAAAAGTAACATTAACAAAGGTTAATACCTTTGATAGAGAAATGGGTATGGTATTCACTTACACGATGATTTTGGCATGGGAAATTTTGGTGCAACTTCGACAGCATAATGGCGTCAAATAGAAATTGTAAAATGGGTTGATGAGAGTTAAAATGGTCTCTCATCATTTATACGTGAAATGGAAAGGAAGGGGGAAACGGAAAATAATATCCCAACATATGTAATGTAATTTAGATGCATAATATAAAATAATTGCTTGAATGTAAATAAGGAGAGAAATCCCTTACGGAATTTCAACATGGTAATGGTTGTGCATGGGAGGCATTAATGAGAGAGAAGGGGGTATCTAATCATTAAAACTTAAGGACGTAATTTTAGGGTAGGTGAAAAATCATACCCCAATAATTTCAATTGAAAATAAAAGGTCGTAACAATATAAGGAAACTTGGACATAAATAAGGAAGGAAGGAAAGTGAGGATCCCTTACTTTGAAGTGTGATCCCAAAGGCTTTGGAGAGGCTTGAGAGAGGATTATTGGGATCTTGGGGAACCTTTGGAGGATTATAGAGAGAGGAGGGTAGGGTTTTTTCGAGCTCCAAATGGTTTGATTGAGGATTAATGGGATATTGAGTGGGTTTATATAGGAAATGAGAGTGAATTATTTATTATTTAGGTTTTCTACACCACACATTAAACTAATCAAAACCACAAACCATCCCATGGTTTTTGCCCATGTTTTTTGACAAAGTGGAGTGGAAAAAAAATTTAAGGCTAATGGACAAACTTATTAAAATATTAGGCTTTCTTATGTGGAGGTTAATCACACTCTTAGGGAAATCATTTTAAAAAGTTAAAATATTTTATATGTCTTAGAGAGTCTACTAAGGCATTGTAGAATTAATCAAACAAATCTAAAATCACATTATTTTAAATTTAAAACATGTATTGGAAGAATATACCATTTATAATATTTTATTATATCACTATTTTTCCATTATGACGTCATAAAACAAATTATATATTTAAACGGTATTTAATTTTTACCCAAAAATTCAGTTGCCTCAGAAAAATATGAAAAATTCACCGTTAGATAATTTTGAAGTCCTAAATTCAAAAATAATATTAATTTTCTATATATAATTTTCTAAATATTTGAATTTTTACTTTTAAAATAAAAGCCGACATTTATTGAAAATTCATGGGTTTTGACAAAAACAGCTTCCAAAATTTAATAAAAATTACAATTGTATAAAAATTATATGATAATTTATATTTAATAAAAATTAATTTAGTTATAATATTTTAATAAAATATTATTTAATTAAAAAATCCATTAATTCATCAAAATATATTTCTTAATTGAATATTAATTGAAAATAATCTGTGATTTTAAAACCATTTACAAAGTAACAATAATAAAATGAATGTATATTATTTATTCTATACAAAAAAATAATGCAAATAATCATAGTGTTCAGATATTGTTAAATAACACCTTATAACACCCGCATAAGACCTAAGGGTAAGTTGTGTGATGGTGACAGACTCTTGGGGAGAGTCGGATAACATTTCTCAGGTGGTAATCTCTATTAACTTCCACTTCTCCTATAGGCGGTTCCATTCAAGCTTAATGTGTTGAAGCTTGGCTTGGGCTTGGTCAAGAGTGAATCCCAGTACCACTACCTCCTTTCTAAGCTCCGAAAAATGGGATTTGTATGGATCAATTATTCTGGATGAGGTCATTTCTTCCTTTGTGTGAGTAAATTAGATTTATTAAAGTCCTATATTTATATTAATCATGTGATCACTGTTCAAAAGATATATTAGCAACGATAACAATTCTTAATGGTATTTTAAAATAAAAAACATAAAACCAAGGAAGTGAATATGTTTTATGTAACCATTTTACATAATAATACATTTAATTAGATCAAGTGGAATTTTCATTAATAAAAGTATGGGTCGTTACACCATTGACTTTTTTAGAAAATCTTCCATTCATATGAGTGATTCTTTCACTATCAATTGTTCTAAAAGTATTTAATTTTAGTTTTGAAGTAGTATACTTTAACTACCTAAAATTTTCAATTCCTTCACAATCAACCACCGAAGTTTTCTATATTTCATAAGCAGTAAAACATTGAGATAATTGATTGAATTCATCTGTACCATGTCCATATATAATATCATTCATTCCTCTTGAATTTACATCATAGTCAAATTATTTAGAGTAATATCATGTTTTAGGTTTTTTGTGTATTTCATATATAGTGATAACCTCTATGTATACTTTGAATCCAAGTTTTTTTAAAATAGATAATTATGAGAGCTTTTGAACGTCCATAATTATCACCATTAAAGTAAAGAGAATGAATAACTAACACACCTTCCTTTAGTTATTTAATTAACATTTGTCTTTTTATAGGCCTTTTACTTGAACTTTCTAGATATTATCTATCTTCTTCAATAATAAATCCTCTAATACCAATTTTTATGTCAGAATAATACAAAGATACAAAAGTGGAGGGGTGAATTGTGTCTTTCCAATAATCTAGAAAAATTAAAACATTTAACCATCTTTATGATATATGAATATATGAATCATTTTATTCTTCAATTAAGTTTAGCAGTGAAAAAATAGAGCAGAATAACACATTAATTTTTATAGTGGTTCAGGGTACAAAGATCCCCTAGTCCACTCCACCATCACTCTCTTAGTGAGTTTGGTGATTTTCACTAGACGAGTTCTCTTATCACAAGACCTTAACAAGTGATTACAGGTAGTTGACACCTTTATAATAAGGATTTTTAGGACCCTATGGTTCTTTCACAAGGAATTGAAAATATCTATATCTTAGTTCGGTAAGATGGTACTCCCCCATGACTGAGTCCGAGTATAAAACACTCTAATAAATCAATAGATATTGATTTGATTAAGGAGATATATTCTTGTTCACAGTTTTAGTAAGAACTGATAAAAAATAGATATTCTTTTTCAAAGATAAAAATATTTAATAAATAATGGCTTCAAAGAGATCCTGATTACAAATGACCTTCAATAAAAATAGAAATAGAAAAATAATAGCAGTGATAGTTAATCAACAATTTACATAGAATAATATTGAAACATGTATGTCTTCAAAGTGTAGATCTTATGGAATAATAGAGATGTTCAATATTTTTATTTCATCAGTATTTATGTATTCAAAATGGTATCACACACCTTTTTAAAAATTAAATCACTCTTGGTATTTAACAAGAGAAACTTGTCTTGATTTATGTTCTACAAAACCAAGAATATAACCTGAAAAATCAAGATCAATTTAATTCAAGTACATTCAAAGAGAGTAATGACTTCTCTTAGAAATTGGAATGATTTAAACCGTTGAATACAAGCCTTTAAATTGTTTATAAAATAGATTTAAATAGATATTTACTTCTAGAGAGACCATTGTAGAGAACATGGAAAATATCTTGAATTTAAAATTCCATTTTTCACCAAGTCAAAAATAGGGTTAATTAACATAGTGATAAACTCCAAAAATATTGTTAAAAAGTATTGTTTATTAAAAAAATTGGATTAATCAACCATACATTTTTTCTCAAATATAGGGTTTCTTCCAAATATAGGGTTTTTGATACATACTTTTCCAACAGTATAGGGTTCATGATCCATACATTTTATTCCCAATGTAGGGTTTCCATACCATGTTTTCCACTTACAAATGTAGGGTATGAACAATGTTTTTAAAACACATCTAGAATAATTTATCAAATACTTTAACCCAAAAATAAGATTATATTCTCAATAAATATATTCATTAGAAGCACTTAAAGTAATATCATTAGTAAAACAACCAAGGGTATTTGTGGGAACAAAAATCAATAAGATTTATAGAGTATTGTTGAGAAATACATGCCCAATATATTTCATTTCCACTAGATAATATTTCTTTCTTGATCAAATTTATAGGATATACATTAAGGAAGTGGTAATATTTCACGGAGTTCCACATTCTATTATATCTTCTTAGGATCTGAAGTTTATCTCAATGTTATGGAGAAGTATTCTACAGGGTCTAGATACAGATTTTCATTTTAGTACTTTATATAATACTTAAGTGTATTTTTAGTCTAAAATTACCATTAAAACTCTAAAATACATGTTGATAAATTTACCTATGTATTTCAAAGGTTATTGGGGTTAACACCTTCCTTTATAGAATTTTAATACAATAATAACATTCACTCAATAATACAAGTGGCTCCTTACAAATACCTATATAGAAGGAAGTACATAACTCCAACATGTTGGTATGAAGTTTGAGAAATAAATCTATTGTAAACTAAACTAGTTGAGGAAATGGCATAGAAGGTTATATCTACTCAATAGTACATCAGGGAATCTCGGAGTCGATAGAAAAGTTATACTAACTAATATCAGTGAGATATATAGTAAAAATTTAGTGAAAATGTATTCCTATTAATATATACTTGAAATATGTTTATGAAATTTTAAAATAATGGAAATTTTAGCCTTAGATATATTGTTCCCTTTGAAATTATTGATTGTATCGGGATGGTTTTTTATCACATAGTGCTTCCACTGAATCTCTCTCAAGCTCATGATGTGTTTAATGTATCTCTCTTGAGGAAGTAATTACCTAATCCTTAACATATAAAAAAATAAAAGTTTTTACCACTTGATAATGATCTCTATTATGAGGAACAACTAGTAGATATTCTAGATTTAAGAGATAAAGTGATGTAAAATGAGACCACTCACCTAGTCAAATTTTTATGGTGGAACCATTAATTTGAGGAAGGTACATAGAAAATAAAAGATTCAATAAGGTGGAAGTATACTTAGTTGTTTGTATCATAGTGATAAAATCTCAAGGGTGAAATTCATTTTAAGGTGGTAAAATGTAAAACCTTGATATTTTATAAAACAATTCTCTTTAAATACATTTAATTTCTCCAATATCTTGTAATACATGCAACCCTGAGTCTAAATGAACTATAATATAGTATATCGTTATATCCTAGTTGTTAAATTGGGGGTAAAATAGGAATAACCACATTTTTAAAAATATGTATAAAGGTTTTATATAATGAAAATTTATTGATTAATTCATAATAAAAATGTACCAAATTTCCATGAAATATGTTTTTTGTTTCAAAAATATGTTTTTTTAAATGGTTTTTATTACACATTGTGTTCGGATATGATAATAAATTTATACCAAATTTTGAAATTTCATTTTATAAAAAGGATTTAATTTTTTAAATCATCATATCTAAATTATCTTAAGGTTAAATTTTCATATTTTTCTAAAAGATTAATTTTTAGTGAATACCAAAAAATACCAATTTAAGATAAAGTTATCTTTTCCATTAAAGTATTTATAGATATCAACTTTAAATTGAATTTATTTTAAAATTAAATTTTTTATTTTGGTTTAACATAATCCAATTAATTTCATTGTAATTAACATATTTCTTAATTTTGGTATAAAAATATTTTTCTGCTTAAAAATTCATTTTCGGAAAAATTGTATTTCTTCGCATTTTGAGGGTTTATTTTAAAATTAATTCCTACCACTTTTAGAAATTGAATATTGTAAAATGGATTTAATGTTTTTAACCATAATAAATAGTATAATTTAATAAGTTCAACTTAAATTTTGGTCATAATGAATAGTAAAAATAGTAAAAAAAATATCATAGTTAAGGTTAAAATGGGTTTACCGAGGGTTAACCTAATAGAAAATGTTTAAAATATAAAAAAATATATATTTAATTTGATTGGATAATTTAATTTAGACTTTATTCTTTATATCTTCGTATCCTTGATATTTTGGAAGAATTTTACTTGAGTATGACATTATTATATTTTAATCTTTTTAAAAATTTAAAGTGTGTCCTCTCCCTCCCTTATAAAATGACACCACTTATACTCTCTTATTCACACATCATGAGTATTATATAATATCCAATCCCTACCTTAATCTATTTATAACGTCCCCCGCCCCCCATGTTCTATAAATTTTGGTTTGTTCAGAATACCATCCTTTGAAGGCTTAAGGAGTAAGGTAAAGGAATTTTATCAATGAAGATATCATTGATGATAAAACCATGTCCTAGATAAATGTATTGAAACCATAAAATTGAAACATACATAAAAAAATTATCACCTGAAACAATGATTTTAATAAATAATTGATATTTGAACACATATGAAGCAAGATGAGACTTGAGGTAATGGATTTATGTTTCAATCCCATTTTAAATGGGATTTTCTATAATTGAATTTACATTGAGGAAAATTATATGATCCTTATTTGATAATACCATTTAATATTTATTATCCTTTGATAATTTCTATAATTTTTATGTTTTATTACCATTTTTCTCTCTTTGGTAATCAAAATGGATCATAAATTTTTTTAAATTAAATTCAACCTTAATTCTTTAATTTCAATCATAAAACACTTTTTCATTTATCTACATTTTTTCTAAAATGTTTTAAAGAATATTTTTGGATATTATTCAATTATTTTTTAAATTCATTTTTAACGATGTTTGAATTTTTCAAAAAAAATAAAGATAAAATTCCTACCATTTTATGAAAAAAGTACTTTTACTGAAGATTTGAAAAAAAATATTTGTTTTAACAATTATGACATGAAAATAATTTCAAATCACCATGACTGATTAATTATTTGAATCTTCCTTTACAATTTTCCATGGATCTTTTAAAAGAAAATGTTTTCCTTTGTATTTTTTTTAAAAAAAATAAAAAAAAATTATTTCAAATTTTAAAGGGTATTTTCATCAAAAAAATATTCCAGTAATCTTTAAAAAAAAATTATCTATGATCACATTCATTGATGTTAATTATTCTTTATTAGGGATATAGTCCAATGATATCATCCTTATTATTTCTCTGTATGGTTTATAATTATGATGATGAGATTTTTATGAAACCCATTTGTTTTTTACTGGTTATGCTAAAATGATATGACGAATGTTTCAGGATATTGTGGCATATATATATAAATGGATTAGGATTATTTGATTGATGGTTCTTTTGTATCCCTCAAATGAATTGTGAAAATTGATATTGATATCTCATGAGATGATGATGATAACCATGGACATGGATGTAAAAATATTTTTTAACTTTCAGATGTGTGAGATGTTTACATTCTATCTATGCTCATAATATTATGTGTGTACAAGATTTTGAATATCTTTGTTCACATTTTGGTTTGTCAGTATGATCTCTTTCTCGATATACTCATAATTTTATGCGTGAACATGGTTGAAAATAGACTTGTTCACATTTTGATGTGTGAGTATGATCACATTATAGTTACACTCATAAGATTATTCATAGACATGATTTCTGGTATATTTTTTCACAATATTATATTTTATTATGCCTATATGTGAGATGAAAATGTTATGACTCTTGAATGATGATTACTACTTTAACACCTTTTTTATCAGGCTTCTAGATATGAATTTATTAGAGAGTTTATATTCTAAGATTTCTTGGGTATAAATATTTTACGTTGAGAACATGCACTTGAATATGTTATCATACTCATATGGAAATCTTATTCTCTTATAATTGATATATCCCATGTTTACCCTCACTTAGCATATGTGCTCACCTTCTCTTTTGTTTTCCTTCCCTATGTATTGATATATGGTTTTAAGTATGATATTCTTATAAGAATACTAAAAATGAATATTTTTGTGGGAGATGTTGAATATCATTCATGAAATAAGTTGTTTATGTATCTAATCTATAAAGGAAATAAACCTTTACTCTCCTCAATCATGTAATATTATAATATTTATATAATATGCATCCAAAATTTTGTAATATTTTTTATATTTTGTGCTCGGTTGACCTCTACATTACCCTTTAAAAACCATAATTTATCCATATCAAGACCCAAACAGGATTAAATTCCTTTCAATATCTAATTCCATTTGAAATAATCCATTATTACCTTTTTACAAACACTTGAAATCCAAACATAATTTTAGAGATAAAAATCCTTAAAAGAACCTTTATTCTAAGTAGATAATCAACTCAACACATTTATAAAATATATTTTTTAGTATCAAATATATGCATAACTTAACCAATAAAACACTTAAAAATCAAGTGTCTAATGATAAAAAAAGTCATAAATAACTTCCCTCAAATGAATAGAGATTTATTCAAAATGAATTTCCATCAATGGAGAATACCCAATCATGAAAGAGGATAGCCCCTAAATTCCCTAGATACCCTGAAATTAGGATTTATAACTAAAATAAACTCTAATATTCTCTTAATCAGTCCCTAGGGTTTCTTAAAGGAGGAGAATCTATAATAAATAGGGTGTAGAGGTAAGAAGATGAGAGAAACAAGGGAAAAGAGGAGGATTAACATGATATTTTTCTTGTAAATGAGGGGGATAGGCTTATAAATCAAGAATAAGGTAGGTAGAGCTCCATATTCACATGTTTAGGCTTGGATGACCCAAGTGGAAGAAAAGGGTAGGGGAAAACCCATTTAACTCGAGATGAGTAAAATTGAAAAACCTTGTTTTAATAAAATTGGGAAGCTCGACGATTAGGCCATATGGTTTTTTAAATCATTCACCAACCATTTGGAACTAGATAGTAAAAACTACATAACACAGTGCATGGTTGTCATATTATTTTCCTATTAATGTGCAAATTGTTCCCCACAATACCCATAAATAAGGGTACCTTGTACAGTCTCTATTGAGACCCATGTGGTTAGCCCCTCATTGTGTGCAACCAGTGCATACTAACTATGGACGCATAAAAATAAACTGAGGACCCCTCTACACAAGGGTACTCATATGGTTTGAACTAAACTATGCACATTGGAAATTTCACTATAGAAGACTTATGTAAAGGTCACCTACACTGCTTAGTTTAACTGTACACAGGTTGTGCACAAACCTTGTAATATGAAAAATTCTCAAAATTTAAAATCTAAAAACCAAAAATGTCAAAAAATTAAAAATAAAAAAAATAATTAATATAATAATAACTACATTAACACATGGTGTTAAAAAATATTGGTGTTTTTTCACTTCATTTTCATGAATAATAGGGAAAATTCGATGTGTTTGGTTGATTTCAAATTTTACTTCAATTGAATGCCACTCCAATGAGGCTTATCCCCTTGGTTACAAATTCAGTAGAAAAAAATATTGTTACTATAATATTTTTTGAATTTAACGGTGATTATAACCACTTTTAAATTATTTTACAATGTTTACAAAGAACCACCACTAATGTACCCACCAACTATAATTAGATATGGTTATTGGTAATCGTTGGGATACTAAAAAATTTAGTGGTGGTTGTTTTTGGAACAATTAAAATCCATTATAATTTTTTTCAAGAATAATTTTATCAAAAATTGTTTTTTCTATTGTTTTTAAAAAAAATTAAAAAAAATATTATCTGTGGAGAAATTAGGAAAATAATATTTAAAAAAATTAATAATTTCTTTTAGCGATGGATCGCTATTAATTTTTATTTTTAAAATTATTTGATTTTAGTGGAATATTTTTTCTAACACACACTTGATCTATTTGGAACCTAAACCCTCCCCTCTTTTTTCCAGCCTATGTGAGACTCCTCTATGCACCTCTCTCCCCAATCCCATGATATGGTGAACAACCTTTTTTTAATCTTACTTATTTTCTACTCATAACTATTCTATATATATATATACATATATATATATATATATATATGTATATTTATAAATAATTAGTTATATTTATATTCATTTATCTATATTTGTATCTATATTAGGTAGAGGGGATAAAAAACCACAAATACACATGCACCAAAGAACCTCAATGGGTCAAGCCTTATCCATTTCCATAAGGAATGACAAGCACCCACTAGACATATTTTATTATATAGAGTGGTGTGAAGGCCTAATTCATGATGGCACTAAGTGTCAACCAAGTATGGCCTAAAGGACCTTTAAGTAGAGGACTCAAAGTATCAATTGATTAGCTTGCATCACATTGTCTCCATTTCACCAATCCTATAATATGTTTCCTCCTTTTAAGAAATCATTGAACTGTATGACCAATCTAAATTCTACACCACCCCCAACCAACAAATTTTGTGTCATGTTTTCCTTCATCGATTCGTGGTGGGAAACCACTCTATTCCACATCATAAATTCATGTGATAAATTTATATATTTACACACACACATGTATGTATGTATGTATGTCTGTATATAGACATTTTTACATGTATTTGTAAAATGAATTTATTATAAAAACATTTTTATAATTAAATATATAATGAATATGTATAATATATTTAAATAAATTTATATTATGTGTTTAATGATATATTTATATAATTACATTTAAATATAATGAATTTCATTTATATATTGTATTCATAACACATAATGTGTAAAAAAATTCTAATTACAATTATTATTATGAATTTAATTAATAAAAAAAAATGGCATGCTAATTTATTATTATTATTATTATTATTATTATTATAATATAACACATAATTTTTTAATTAATTATATTCATATAATGTATTTATATCATATAATATATTCAAATACAATTATTTAATGATATGTATTTCATATTTTTGTATTTATATACATTTATATAATGTATTTTTAATAAAAATGTATGTGTGTGTGAAATTTTTAAATAAATATATATGTATATTAATAAAATTTATTTACAAATATAATATAATTATTATAAATATGTATTAATATATTTTTAAATAATGTATTAATTAAAAATACATTTCTAAAATAAATTTATATAATGTATTTATTAAAAATACATTTATATAATATGTTTATATCTCTTTTCAAAAGTAATATTATATATTTATATAATATATTTATGTAAAGACCCGGAAATTCCATGTATTTTTTTTAATTATATGGGAATATTAAGAGTCTGTGAAAATTAACGGGGTGTGATTCTGAGGCCTGGTGTGCCCAGAATGAATGTCTGAACTTTTTTTATGTACATTTAGTAAACGTGCGAGCGGGTTTTTTGTAACTTTTGAACTGGTGCTTAGATTTGAAATCTGATGGCACCATTGAACTCGCATCACCGATATTCACTTAAGGAGACTTTCACCTCGACCGCAGTAGGATGAGGGTGAAAGTTAGTTTTCGTGTTTTTCGTGGAAATAAAAATAAAATAAAGAACAAATTTTATTTTATTTAAAACCTCCCAATTGAATGTTCGGTGGTGGGGACCACCCAATCTAGAAAACCCCCTTTTTGAATTCATGGTGGTGGGGACCACCCTAACCCCACTTAATGAGTTAACCCATGGACTTACTCCAATTTAATTATGCCAACATCAACTTAATTAATGGCCAACTTTAATTAATTGATTATCTTTTTTTTAATGGGTTGGCTCCTCATTTTCCTGGGGGAAATTGTTGGCAAAGGGTAGAGTTGGGAGAATTTTGGAGAAATTTTCTCTCCAACGAAGAACATTTCCTCCAAACGAAGAGAGCCCTTTCCAAGGAAAAACAAAATTTAGAAGCGTGTTGTGGAAGTGGAAATCATTGTAACCCTCATCACCTTCACTGACTTCATATCGCGACACCTCCAATAACCAATTGAGGTAGGGATTGTTTTTTTTGAATACCCCTTACCCATTCTCGACGTTCTTCATAATTCAAGAACAAATAAGCTGCTTGCTACAATTCTAACGTGGAGGGTTCGGGCCAAACAAACATGGATTGACCTCTCAAAAACCTTTGTGGATTGTGGTGGTTTTAAATCATTGTTGATATCTTGAGATGTGTGCGGAAGCCAACGAAATGAATAACGGGCCACTGGGGCGCGCCCAGTGACCCGAGGAACGTCGCTGGTGACCCGTGCCGGCGACTGGAACCGGAGAGGCTCGGGAGTGGCGGCCAGCATTCCAGACGGCCACAACGATGACAGCGGCATGATCACACCGATGGAGAAGGGTTGTGGCCCATCGGCCGTGGTGGAGCGAGGGCAGCGGTCGGCGCATGGACGACCGCATGAAAGGGGTGGCGGCGGGCGTCCGCACCGCCTGGCATGCAAGAGCTACTGCACGAGGTCATGGTGGCGATGGGAGTGAGTCTGGATTGTGCGGGCCGCCGGTAATGACACGGTGCGCGACCACGCTGCGTAGAAGGACTGGCCATCTGGCCAACTGGGGAGTCGAGCAGGACCCGGGGTCCCACATGCGAGTTGTCGGCACCACGTGGTACTGGCCGGTCGGCCTCCCAACCCAAATGTCCCAGCCGTTCAGGGAACCCAAAGGGCGCCTCCCCCTTGGGTGGTGGCTAGTGTGGACCCCATCGCGGGGTCACCCAGACGCGGGCTAGCATGGGTCGGCGGGCCGCCTAGTGGGTCGGGCCGCGTTGTCGGGTCAGGCCGCGCTGACAGGCCGGGTCGGATCCCACGGTCCGGGTCGGACCCAAGGTGGGACCAGATCAGGCCGGGTCGACTCGAACCAGTTCGGGTTGGCCCAAGCCGGGTCGGACCGGACCTAGACCAGTTTCGACCCTTTCCACTCTTTCGACCATATCTTGAGCTTCGGGCGTCTATTTGACGAACCGTCTACGGCATTAGAAACCATGGATCAAGATGGTCCTTTTGGTATACCACACTTGAGTTTTTGATAAGGTTGGCATTGAGATGGTATGATAGTATGATATACTCTATAATACCAAATGTAGGATCAAAATAATAGAGATACTGAATCACGTATCTAAAGATGCTCAAAATACAAGAGGGGGTAAATTTTATACTTTTAAAAATTACTTTGTAACTTTTAAAGATGGTTATGTTTAACAAGGTTAAACAAGGTAATTCAAAAAACCTCTAGTTCTACACACTTGTTTGATTTCGGAAATATGATTCCGAGAATATGAATCTAGAAAGATGGTTCTAGAAAATGAAACTTAATGAAAGTTTATAATGATGAAGATTCTACCTTAAAGAATATAGAATCTCAATAAATCAGAGTACAAGTATAAGTAATTATAGGATAGTTATACTTTCCTCAACAATACAAATGCAGCGAAAAAACTTGTAAAAAACAAGTAACAAGTAGTAAATATTTTAACCCAAAGAGAAGGGTATCAAACAAACTTGGATAAAGGTCCCTTTATTTATACATTCAAGAAAGTCTGTCTTACCCACAATAGGGTAAACCCTCGATATTAAGATTAGAGTCTGTCTTGCTATCCCAGAAAGACCTTAACTTTAATGTAGTCAGAACCTCTGTCTTCCTCACCAGGGAATCCCTCACCTTCAAGGTAGTTGGCACCTCTTTCTTCCTATCCCCGGAAGCCCTCGATTGTACACAAAAAAAATCGGAGTCACACAAAGCAAATCTAAATAAGAAGTTCAGTATGAACAAATCAATGAAGCCTCTATCTCTAGAAATCACTTCAGCAGCATGTAATCTCTAGATTAATCAACTTGTTGTGAGATCTTTCAAATGAGCTCCTATTTATAGGAACAACACCAACGGTCAGCTCCCTCTTCCAACGGTCATATTTTTCCTTGATTTTCAGAGGGACCTGTACACGTGTCACTCAAACAACGGTTATTTAGTAACTAAAAGCACAGAATCATTTTATAAGAAAAATAAGTGTAAGAAGAAATATGGTTACATAACTAAAATCCAATATTCGGAATGTAAGAAAATAAAAGTTCGAAGTCTAAGAAAAAACGAATTTGGAGACTATAATACAAGGATATTCAGATTCTGTTTTCCAAGAATTTGGAACCTGAACTCTATAAAATTTCAGAGTCTGAATTTCAAGGAAATTCAAAATCTGGATTCACAAGAATTTGGAACCTGAACTTACAAAGTTCGGAGTCAGAGTTCATGAGAATTCAGAGTCCGAACTTACAAAGTTTGGAGTCTGAATTCATTATAATTCAGAGTTAGAACACGTAGGAATTTGTAACCTGAATTCGGTTTCAGAACTCAGTAGAATTCGTGACAATAATTCAGAGTCATTATTCGTAAGAGTTCATAATCAGAATTCGTATTCATAATTCAGAGTCAGAACTCAGAAGAGTTCGGAGTATGAATTCAGAGAACTCAGAGTCAGAATTCAGAGTCAGAACTCAGAAGAGTTCATAACCTGAATTCTGAGAATTCGGATCCTAAAATAGAATGCTTCATATCTAGGTGATTATAGGATTCTGTGGTTTTGGTTACAAACTGAATTTTACACTTAGGAAAAATTATGATATGAATAATAAAAACATCGTAAGGGTAAATTTCCTTGGGGAAGGAAATTTTTCCTTATAGAAGTAAAACATAGGATAAAATGAGATTTTCCTTGAGATAAGGTGTTTGTGATTTTCAAAACAAAAAGGAATGGTAAAGTCATAAGGAAACCTTGTTGACTTAATAATCTCCCCCAAGTATGAAGGAATGGAAAATTCATAAGGAAAAACTTATTAACTCAACAATATCCCCTTTTTGGAAATCACAAACATCCTTATGAAAAAAAATATAAGGACTTAGAAATATTTTTCTAGACTTTGAAATAAAACATATCTCCCTTATCATATGGGCAAGGACGAATGTGACTAACTTTTCCTTAGGCTTTGGAACACTAAGGATCGTATTATAGATTTCAGGAATGATATTTTTCATTATCTTGAGTATGGAAATCTCTGTAATGAAAACTCCCCCTTAGATAAACTCCCCCTTACTTAGGGATATTTCTTCTTTACTTAGAATACCTTTTCCTTTCTCCCCCTTTTTGATTTTCAAAAAGAATTTGAGGGAATGAAAAAGAAATTATGGTACCTGAAATATTAGTACAAAGAATCCAAACAAAAATTGAGCAACCAAAAATTTCATTAAGATTGGAATAATACAAGGAAATAAAATACAACCAAAGATAGGATTGGATCTATTTTCCTTTCTTCTCCTTAGGTATAAATTTCTTCACTATGTTTTTCAGATTCTTTAGCTCATTGTTGTCTTCCTATGCTTGATTATCTAGAGATTTGATCTTTTCTTCCTGAGCCTTCAGAGCCTCTGCCTGAGCCTTCAACAAGTAATCTTGCTTCACTAGCTTCTCTTCAATCTCGATCTGTAGATCCCTTTCTCTCTTCCATCTTTGAGCAACAGAGTACAAATTCCCATTCAGATCCTTGACCTCCTGAATCCGAGTATTCTTCTCAAGATTTATATTTTCCTCAAATCTATTTGTGAGATCCTTGATTTTTCTATATTCAGTAGCAAAATTTTCCTTAACATCATCTTTAAACTCATTAAGATCTCTCAAATATTCAACTATATTCTTTGACCAGCTAACCATTTTCTTACAAGATATTTTGTGAGCTTCATAGTTGATAAGGAAAGATTTGAAGTCTTCCTCCATCTTGACACATTTTTCTATCACCATGGATACTGAATCCGATTTTTGGTTCAAAGTATGTTGAAGCATCTGGCATCTGGAATCTATGCTTGGAAAAATCGGAATTGTCCCAACAAGCTTCTTCAAGGATTGGACTATGAAATCATTCCCCAAAGAAGATGATTTCAAATCCGAGACTTTTCTTGGTGAGGGATCTTTCTCTAAGTCAACAATCTTCCTCTTCGAAGATCCACTAGCTTCCTAATTCTTTGAAACAAATTTAGTAGGCATGTCCTCAACCACCTATTTCCCTTTATCGGTTCTCAGAATAGCTTCCTCATCCGAAGACTTATGTTCACTGTCAGACAACTGAACAATCTTATCTTCATCTACTTTATCCTTCTTAGATCTAGCCTTAACATCCTCAGGGTTTATGAAATATTGATTAATAATTTCTTCCTCAGATAACTTGATAACTTCTTCTTCACCCTTCTCATCTTCACCTTCCTCATCCTTCCTAGGAGTTGGGAGTTTTGAAGACTCTGCTTCAGAAGTTCAGAATGATAGTTTCTCAGATGGGGTTTCCTTTTCATGAAAATCTTCAACTTGCTTTATAAGTTCTTCAGTGCCATCACTACTTTCAGCATCTTCTTTTCCTTTTTCTTCAACTACCTTTTCTTCAACAATCTTTTCTTGGGCTTTTTATGGAGTGAAAAATTTCTTCCCCAGAGTCTCAGGTAAAGTCTCAACAAAGAATGATTTCGGTACAGGGATATTCTCAGATGCTAATTCAGTATCCCTCAGAAGGGATTTCACAATCTCAGCCTCAGTAATTTTCTTCTCATGATTCTTTTCTTGGTATTTCTTTTCAAGCTCATCGGTTTCCTTCTCTTTAAAAGATTTGGCCTCTACAAGATCCAGGTCAAACTATGGCTCTCCTTCCTTCTGATTCTGTTTGTCTTCCCTCCACTTGGAAACCACCTCATCTGGATAAGCTTTCTGCTTCTTGGGCTTTGGAGGTGCGGATTGAGTTTCTTTAGCATCTGGGATTTTACCTTCAACTACTAATTCTTTCAACTTCATCTTCTTTCCATCCTTTTTCGATGGTCTAGGAACTTCTTGTTCCTTAGGAATAGCTTCAGCCTCTTCCTCTGGTAAATCATATAATTCTCCCAATTCCTTAGAAAAACCAACTTTCATCCTTTTTAGGGTGTCATCACTAATAAGCATGACTTTGTAGTTTCTCGACTTTGAACTGAAAGGAATCTTAAAATACTTAAGGCACCGAACAATGAGCTTGGAGAGGATGGCTGGATACATGATTATCTATGATTTCAAGTTCCCATTCTTAATATTGTCTATCATAATGAGAATATGCTTCATCAGATTTATCTTCCTCATATTCACCAGAAAATCTAGGATGAACATGTCACTCTTCTTCAAGGTTTCCTTATCACATTTTCTCAGAACAATAAAACCCTTAATCCAAAATTCAAAGATCCGATTATTTTTAGTCAAATGAGAAATCTTTTTAGTCTTGACATCTGTAAGTCCAAGACACTCCATAGATTTTACTTTTACAAAACTTCCTTGAACATCCAGTAACTTGTGAGAACAAAACTCGGCTTCCCCTTCATATAGAATTCCAAATAATCTAGCAGCCTTGGTGTATGAAAGATCATAGGTCTTTCCATAGCTTTTCAATGAAAAATTTTCTTGGCCTTCTTCCTTAAAGAAACTAACTAAATCCTAAAACTCGATAAGCAGATCTGGATACACCAAGTCTTGAGCCCCTGGCTTCGATATGAAAACATTTTCCAAACCATTAAGCTTGATTTTCTTGGATATAATGCAATCATACTTGTTGGAGAAATTTGGATGAACCAACCTCTCTATGTATACTTACCACTCCAGAATTGGCTTAATAATAGACATATCTTATTGAGAGGATTCTTCTACAGTCATTCAGACTTGAGAAAACTCTGAGAAGTTCGGAACAGGCTTTTGTATGGGGGTAGAGTTTCGACATGCAAAGGCTTGAAATCGATGTGGGACAACCCTTAGGGGGTCCTTTATATAGGTGTTTGATGTGGTGGTCCATCTTCCCATCTCAATCCAATGGCTGAGAATTATTCTAATAAGATCTTATAGTTGAAATGATAGTCGTAAGGAAAATTTGGTAGGATCTGATCTTTTGAGGTTTTTAAAGGAAAACATTTGGATTTAAAGAAACCAGAATCTGAAAAATTTAAAATACAAAATAAAATACAAGTAAGTAAATTATGACTATGAAAACGTAAGAAAGGAAACATACCTTTCAGATTGCTAGGAAGATTATTCGTAATAGGTAATATTCTTCTTGAAGAACTTTAGATTAAAAAACATGACTATGAAAGAAAACTCTATTGGGAAAAAAATTTGAGTACGAAAATTTTCATTACGAAAATCTTCATTAAGAAAATACTCATTAAAAAATCTTTATTATGAAAATTTTCATTATGAAAATCTCAAGTATGAAAATATTCATTACAAAAATTTCAAGTACAAAAACTTTTGAAGACTTCGTTACGAAAATCTTGAAAACTTCATTACAAAAAATTTTGAAAACTTTATTACAAATTTTTTTTTAAAACTTCATTACGAAATTTTTTGAAAACTTCATTACAAATTTTTTTTGAAAACTATGTTACAAAAAAAATTGAAAACTAAATTACGGAAAAAAAATTGAAAACTAGATTACGAAAAAATTTGAAAACTAAATTATGAAAAAATTTAAAACAAACAACCAAATGTACTCCCCCTATAAAAAGAAGTTTATTACCATAAGGAGATCGATTCAACAGGAAGTTTAGAAGGAAAATTACCTTACGGTTATCATTCCTAACTTCTGTTTAATGTATTCAAATCTATCAGAGGGTAAAGATTTTATGAAAATATCAGCAAGTTGATCTTGCGTTCTGATAAATTGATGAATGATATCTCCTTTTTGTGTGTGATACCTAAGAAAGTGATGCCTAATATCTATGTGTTTTTCACGAGAGTGATGTTCAAGGTTTTTACTAAGGGAAATGGAAATTGTATTATCACACAAAAATTGTGTTTTGGTAAAACTCATACCATAGTCTGTGAGAGTGAGTTGCATCCATAACACTTGAGCACAACAACTTCCAGCTGCTACGTATTCAGCTTCAGTAGTGGAAAGTGCTACTGAGTGTTTCTTCTTGAATGACCAAGAGACTAATGAATCTCCTAAGAAATGAAAAGTTCTGAATTTCCTCTTTCTATCCATTCTACATCCACCAAATTCAGTATCTTAAAAACTTTTCAAAACATAATCATTTCTAGAAGTACAAAAGAGTCCTAAACCCATGGTTCTATTTAAGTAGCGAAAAATTCTTTTCACTACATTTAAATGAGATTCCTTAGGATTGGATTGATATCTTACACATAAGGATACTGAAAACATTAAGTCTAGACGACTAGCTGTCAAGTAAAGTAAACTTCCTATCATACCTTTAAAATATTTTTGATCTACTGGTTTCCCAACTTCATCAAGATCAAGTGTGTTTGAGGTACCAATGGGGGTACTTATACTTTTAGTGTTGTCATATCCATACTTTTTTAAAAGATCTTTAATATACTTATGTTGGGATATATAGATTCCTTCTGGTTTTTGAGAAATTTGAAAACCAAGGAAAAATGTTAACTCACCCATCATACTCATTTCAAACTCATATTTCATTAGGTCTGCAAAGGAATTGGTTAAAGACTACTGAGTTGAACCAAATATAATGTCATAAACATAAATTTTAACAATAAAAACATTTTTCTTGTATTTTTTTATAAAAGGGTTGGATCTGCATTTCCCTTAACATAATTATTTTGAAGAAAAAATCATGTAATTCTATCATACCATGATCGAGGGGCTTGCTTAAGTCCATACAAAGATTTGGTAAGTTTAAAATCATGACCAGGATGTTTTGTATCTTAAAAACCAGGAGGTTGTTCAAAAAAAACTTCCTCTTGAACATAAACATTAAGGAAACCACATTTCACATCCATTTAAAAAAGTTTGAAATTGATGAATGATTTAAAGGCAAGTAAAATATGAATAGATTCAAGTCTAGCTACTGGAGTATAGGTTTCTTCATATTCTATTCCCTTTTTTTGATTATAGCCTTTAGAAACTAATCTATCTTTATTTCTTACTATGATTCCATTTTCATCACACTTATTTCTCAAGACCTATTTTACTCCAATAACATAAGTTTCCTTAGGTCATTCAACCAAGGTCCAGACTTTATTCCTTTAAAATTCATTTAGCTCACCTTGCATAGATTTTATCCAATCATCATCACTTAAAGCTTCATCAGTGATTTTTGGTTCTAATTGGGAAAGAAATGGAACATGTTCTACTTCATTTCTTAAGGAACTTCTAGTCCTTACAGGTTGATTCACATCACCAATGATACTATCACTAGGATGATTCTTTAGAAATAACTGATTTGGGTTTTGTAAAATTTGTTCATCAACATTGGGTAGGAAATCTTCTCGGGTAAATGCTTCAGAAACATTTTCTTGGACATTTTCCTTATCAGAAGGATATTCTAACAAAGGTTGATAATCAGTTTTTGAAAACATATCCAAATATGTATATTGGGGTTGTTTAAAAACAAAAGGACCAGTTTCATCAAATTTGACATGTACTATATATTTAATAGTACAAGTGTTTTTATTGAAAACTCTATAAGCCTTAGAAGTTGTGGAGTATCCTAAGAAAATTCCTTCATAATATTTTGGTGTGAATTTATGAAGATTATATTTAGTATTCATAATGAATACCTTGCAACCAAAAACCTTGAAGTAGGAAAGTCTAGGTTTTCTACCATTCCATAACTCATAAAGAGTTTTATTAAGAAAAGGTCTAATTAAAACTCGATTTATAGTATAACAAACAGTACTTATAGCTTCAGCCCAAAAATGTATTGCAATAGAATATTCACACAACATGGTTCTAGTTATCTCTTGAAGAATTCTATTTCTTCTTTCAACAAAACCATTCTGTTGAGGAGTTCTTGGTGTTGAGAAATTATGAGTAATGCCTTTTCTACTACAAAAAGTTTCAAAATCATAAATTTGAAATTCTCCTCCATGATAACTATGAATAGTTTTCAATGGAAGGTTTTTCTCATTTTTAACATGGACTCTAAAACTTTTAAAATAAGAAAAATCTTCATACTTCTTTGCTATAAAATAGACCCACGTAAATCTAGTGTAATCATCAACTAGAAAAAATACAAAATGTTTTCCTCCAATGCTTCCAGTTTGTGTAGGACCAAAAAGATCCATATGCACTAACTGTAATGTATCAGTAGTTGAGACTTCACCGACTGATTTAAAACTAGATTTATGTTGCTTTCCATATTGACAAGGGTCACAAACTTTTGATGAATCAAATCTAAGATCTGGTATATCCTTAACTAATATTTTCTTATAGGTTCTTAAGGTTACAATGACCTAACCTTCTATGAAATAACCAAAAATGATCTTCCATTGCACTAAGGAAAGGTAGATCTTGGCTCCTAATGTCTTCTAATTTTAGTGTGTATACATTCTCTTGCCTATGGGCATATTGAATAAACTCTTCCTTGGAATTTTGTACTAAGCACTTATCATTTCTAAAATTCACAAGGTAAACTTAATCACATAATTGGATTATTCTAATGAGGTTGTGCTTAAGACTCTTAACAAATAAAACTTTTGAAATCAAAGTTTTTCCAAGAAGAACAATGTTACCTATACCAATAATTTCTCTCTAAGCATTATCTCTGAAAGTTAATTTTCCTCCTTTTATCTTGATAATCTTTTCAAAATAGTTTTTTTATGAGTCATGTGTCGGGAACATCCAATATCCATGTACCAAGTATTGTTGTTGGTACCTTCTCTATTTTCTTGAAAATAAGAAAAAGTTAGGTTTTCAGAATCCAAACTTTCTTGGATTCAGAAATCTCATAAAGAAAAATTTTAGGCACCCATATCTTTTTAGAAAAATAGGCCTTATGAAATCCTAAAGACTGGGTTTTGTTTAGGTAACATTTTTTTCCCAATGCCCACCACACTAACACTTAGTGCAGAATGGAGCACTTTGAGGAACAAAATAATTGTTACTAAAAACCAGTTTAGAACTAGTATAACTAAAACCAGAACTATTTCTTAGAGGTTGGATTTAAGAATACATCTTATCAAAATTTTCTTTACCTAAGGTAAAGTTTGAAAAACACTTCCTCAAGGAAAAAATTTCAGATTTCAGTTTGATAACCAAGTTCTTGTCTCCTAAAACATTTGATTTTGAACTAGAGTTAGGCTCGAAAACATTTTTATTAGAAATTACATTTTCTAGATCCTTAAGAAAGTTTATTCTTCTCAGAATTTACTTCCTCGAGATCTTTTGAAATAATTTCAAAATAAACATTTTTCTTATCAAGATCTTTAGAAAGATCTGATATTTCCTTAGTAAGAATAGAATTCCTAGAGTTTTCCTTATCAAGATTTTTCATGAGTTTTGAATTCTCAATCTCAAGGATTTTAACAAACCTAGAAACTTTTTCATAGATAGGTAAAGTATTATCTTCATCAGAAGAATATTATTCATCAGAAGAGTTATAATATTTACTATCACTATAGTTTTCATTCAAAGAAACATTGGTCATTGATTCAACATTGTGTACCTTAGCCATTAAGCAACAATTTTCAATAGGTAGTCTGGCTATTAGACCAAGATTCTTCTATCTAGAAGATTCGTAATCTGATGATTCATCTAAAGAGTTACCACCACTGGCACTCCAAGTGTCGTTATCTTTGAAGACTTTGTTAGATTTAGCTTTTATTACTTCTTTCTATTTCTCTCAGAATTCTTATCCTTTCTTTCTTTTCTCTTAAGCATAGGACAATCTAGTATTATATGTCCAGATCTCCTGAATTCATAACATGTAACTTCTGAGTCTTTCTTATCTTTCCTTTATTTCTTCTTGTATCTGGATTGAAAGTTCTTCTATCCAACAATCTTGTTCATTCTTCGAGAAAGATTGGAAAATTAATTCTCTAAAGATTCACTTCTACTAGATTCGTATTGAATAAAAACCTTCTTATATTTGGATCTGGTAACTCTCTTAGGAGTCTTAGATTTCGTATGATTTGAAGTTTTAGTAAAAGCAACACTTCCATTCCCATTCTTCTTCTTTACATTATCAGCGCCTCTCTTCATTCTAGTCTCATGTTGAAGAAGAGTTCCAAATAGTTCATCAAGAGAAATCTGAGAAACCTTTCTGTTCTCATCAATACCAGTTCTCTTAGATTCCCACTCATTGGGCATAATGTCTATGATCTTATCAACAAGATCTTCATCATCTAATCCTTTCTCACCCATAGATTGTAAACAATTCACAAAAGTCACGAACCTTCATTGTACCTTACATATGGGTTCTCTATAAGGAAAGCAGAAACCATGATATTCAGCTCTGAGCATGGCTCTTCTTGTTTCAATGACTTTGGAAGTCTCAAAGTGTGTAACTTCAAGTTTATTCCAAATATAATTCGATTCTTCACAAGATGAAATTTGGCTATATATATTTCTAGTCATAGAACAAATCAAAGTATTACATACCTTATAATTCAATTGATATTCATGCTTTTCTTGATTGGTGAAGGTATTAACTTCCTTGTCAGGGATTTTATATCCTCTAGTAAGCATAACAAAATTATCAACTCCAGTATTAATAATGAAAGTCTTCATATGATCTCTCCAATATTCATAATCATTCCAATCCAAAATAGGTGGTCTTGTTGGATTGAGATTGTATATGGAAGTAACATTGATTCCTGCCATATTATAGAAAAATCTTTCCACAAAAACTTGTTAATAGAAAATAAGTTTGTAAACATGGAAAATATTTTTAAGTAAGGAAAAAAGATATAACAAGAGTATCTCTAAGTAAAAATTAATTCAAACTATATGAGTCTGAAAAACTAATTTTGAGAAAAGAATGAGATGAATTCTCTTCTGAATCTAATCATGAGATTAATTATGATTAAACCAATCCTCTGATACCAATTGTTGAGATGGTATGTGAGTATGATATACTCTATAATACCAAATGTAGGATCGAAATAATAGAGATACTAAATCAAGTATCTAAATATGCTCAAAATACAAGAGGGGGGTGAATTTTATACTTTTAAAAATTCTTTTAGGACTTTTAAAGATGGTTATTTTTAACAAGGTTAAACAAGGTAATTCACAAAACCTCTAGTTCTACACACTTTCTAGATTCCGGAAATATGATTACGAGAATCTGAATCCGGAAACATGGTTCCGGGGAATGAAATTTAATGAAAGTTTACAATGATAAAGATTCTACCTTAAAGCATATAGAATCTCACTAAATCAGAGTACAAGTATAAGGAAGTATAAGATAGTTATACTTTCTCAACAATAAAAATGCAGGGGAAAACTTGTAGCAAAACAAGTAACAAGTAGTAAATCTTTTAAACCAAAGAGAAGGGTATCCAACAACCTTGGATAAAGGTCCCTTGATTTATACTTTCAAGAAAGTCTATCTTACCCACACCAGGGTAAACCCTCGATACGAAGATCAGAGTCTGTCTTGTTATCCCTGCAAGCCCTCAACTTCAAGGTAGTCGGCACCTCTCTCTTCCGCAACAAGGAAGCCCTCAACTTCAAGGTATTCAACACCTTTTTATTCCTATCCCTAGAAGCCCTAGATTGTACACAGCAACAATCGGAGTCTCACAAAGAAAATCTGAACAAGAATTTCAGTACGCACAAAGCAATAAATCCTCTCTCTCTAGAAATCACTTTAGCAACATGTAATATCTAGATTAATCAACTTATTGTAAACTATTTCAAATGATGTTCTATTTATAGGCACAACGCTAATGGTCAGCTCTCTCTTCTAACAATCATATTTTTCCTTGAATTTCAGAGGGACCTGTACACGTGTCACTCAAAAAATGGTTAGTTAGTAACTGAAAGCATGACATTGTTTTATAATAAAAACAAGTGTAAGCAGAAATATGGTTACATAACTAAAATAAAATATTCATAATGTAAGAAAATAAAAGTTCAGATTCTAAAAAAAATGAATTTGGATTCTATAATACACGGATATTAAGATTCTGTTTTCTAGAAATTTGGAACCTGAACTCTATAGAATTTCAGAGTTTGGATTTCAAGGAAATTTGGAATCTGGATTGACAAGAATTCGGAACCTGAACTTACAAAGTTTGGAGTCAGATTTAATGAGAATTCAGAGTCTGAACTTAAAAAGTTCAGAGTCTGAATTCATTAGAATTTGGATTCAGAACTCATAGGAATTCGTAACCTGAATTCGGTGTCAGAACTTAGAAGAATTTGTAACAAGAATTCAGAGTCAGTATTCATAAGAGTTCGTAATCAGAATTCGTATTCAGAATTCGGAGCCAGAACTCAGAAGAGTTTAGAGTCTGAATTCAGAGAACTCAGAGTCAGAACTCATAAGAGTTCAGAGTCTGAATTCAGAGAAATCAGAGTTAGAACTCAGAAGAGTTCGTAACCAGAATTCATATCCAGAATTCAGATTCAGAACTCAGAATAGTTCGTAACAAGAATTCAGAGAATTTGAATCCTAAAACAGAATGATTCATATCTAGGTGATTATAGGATTATGAGTTTTTGGTTACAAACCAAATTTTACACTTAGGAAAAATTATGATATGAACAATGAAAACATGGTAAGGATAAATTTCCTTGGGGAAGGAAATTTTTCCTTATAGAAGTAAAACACAGGGTAAAATGAGATTTTCCATGAGATAAGGTGTTTGTGATTTTCAAAACAAGAAGGAATGGTAAAGTCATAAGGAAACCTTATTGAATTAACAATCTCCCCCAAGTATCAAGGAATAGAAAAGTCATAAGGAAAACCTTATTGACTCAACAGTTGGGGTACGACCGGGTTGTATCAAACATGAATCTAACCTGGACCTCAGGACTAAAAGGCCAATAACTTATAGACCAGGAGGCTGATTGATGCATCGTTTATTACATTGAGAACCCTATTATATGGCGGTCCTTTGAGATACTTCTTCATGGGACTTCATGATAGATGGAGTATCGACCTGTGGCTTGAGGAGCGGATTCTACCGGAATCAAGCGAGCTTAGTGCAGAAACCCTGTAGCTGGCTGTAACATGAGAAAGGGATCCTATGTGGGTCTATGCCTTAGGATCCTATGTGGGTCTATGATTTGGGATCCTTTGTGGGTATGTGTTTGAGAGTCTCACTTGGATCCACTCTAGGAATCTACAAGTTACTACTCTAGGATCCTATGTGGGTCTGCTGTACTAGGATCCTATGTGGGTCTGATGATTTAGGATCCTACGTGGGTCTGCCTCTAAACAAAGTAAGATGATTTAGTAGTTACATCTAATCATCATTACTACCGTACCTAAGTTATACCTGATGTGAGCTAAGTCTTTACCTATGTGGTAATCATATGTGGGTCATACCTTTGTGATGAATACCTTCGTGGTGATACATTTGTGGTATTCTTCTGTGTGGCATTACCTATGTGGTACTTACCTTCATGGTGATACTTTTTGGTATTATTCTATGTGAAGTACCTTTTTGGTACTTACTTTTGTGGTGGTTACCTTCGTGGTATTATTTTCTTTGGGGAACAGTTGTACTTGGGATAAGGATTGGGGCCTTGTGTTTCGTCAGGAATGAGATGGGTATACTTCATAACTTAGATATATGTATGGGCATATACCTAAGTTGGGTTGTCAATTGTTTTCATTCCTTGTGGTTTATCCTTTGTGGATTTTGTGAGACCTCTAAGGGTCTCAAGGTCACTACTGAGTATTGTTATACTCCCCCTGCACGGGCTATGCCCGCACATTGTTGTGGTTGGTGCAGGCGACAGACAACACTGATCGAGGTTGAGGGTACTAGGACTGGAGGTAGCTCGGAGGTGGACTTTAGACGAGGCGTACCACAGTGAAAAACGTTCGATAGTTGTACCTACCCTTCAGGTATGATACTTGTCGGGTGTTTATAGTAGTTGTTCCAGTTTACTTATACTTCCCAGTTTTCTTGTACTTTCCAGTTTGGCTTGTATTCTCACTCGTTTTTTTTTTCTTTACTCACCCTGTTTACTAAATAGTTTTACTTTGTGGTTGTATCCTTCTTTGTGCTTATTTGTGTGATTTTACAGGTTATAAAGGAAATGCCTTCCCAGTTTTAGGGAATTCGCCTTTTGGTGCTAGTCGCCAGCCCCTGGCCTATGGAAGGCGGGCTTGGGGTAGTTACGGCATGGGCCCTGGGGGACGGGTCTTGACAATTAAAATTTATTTATATAATGTATTTCTATAATTTTTTATATACAATTATTTTATGTATATTTTTATACATTTATATATAGTGTTTTTAATATGTGTGTATGTGTGTATATATATAATTTTTAAATATATATTTATGTATATGAATATATATATATCATAGAATCTATTTTTTTAATTAGAAAAATTAAAGGGAGTTTTATGATCATAGTTTTGTATATATATATTTACACATAGACACTCATATATATTAATACATACATACATACATATGTGTGTGTGTGTGTGTTGGCGTGTGTGTGTGCTTGTGCGTGAAAATACATATAAATATGTTCATATGAATACATAATTGTGTGTATATATATATAGTTATATAATGAATTTACTTGTTGTTAAATAAATCATTTATTTACATATATTTAAGAATAAATTTTTATAAATACATGATTATTTATATAATTTATATATAAATATTTATATAATTTATATACAAATATTTATATAATGTATTATTATTATTATTAAAAAAATTGAAATTAAAAAAAAAATATAAGAGATTATAAACGGTCACTAATTTAAGCAATTAGAAATGGTTTTAAACCCCCACTAATTTTTTAAAATTATTTTATAATTAAATTAAAGGGCATTTAAAACCATCACTAATTGCTTAAATTAGTAGTAGTTTGTTGTTGAGTTTTAAAGTGAGAACTATTTTCTAGTTAAGTGTTTGAGTTTTTGGAATTTATATTCCTATATGTTTAACTTGGTGAAACAAGATAGTGATATCACACCTTCACCATAGATGTCTAGTTTCAAGTCAGTGAAAGATGCTTAGAAGAAGTAAGTAAGCAAAAGTTATATTAGAGGAAACAACTACAAGGAAGTTGTTTAGTAGATGTGTTAGCAGCATTGGAGACAAAAATTTTGGGAATGGAGAAGGAGGATCATACTTTCGCATTAACTTTGGAAGACAATGTGTTTTGGAGGATAGAGTGATGAAACAAAAAAGGATAGTTTCAGATGCAGCATGAAATTCTAGAGGAGGTGATGGATAAGAAAAAGTTCAGTCTAGTATAAGGTTCACTGATGATGATACATAAAATTTCCTAGATGTTTAGAAAAGGAATATTTAACGGTTCATCAATTATCTATGTAATAATGAATTACTTAGTTCACTAGAATTTGATGATTGAAGCAAGAGAACCTATAGGAAATTAGAGTAGTATTGGTAAATTATGGTTCCAACACAAATGTTGGAGGGAGATGGAAATGATTGAAAGAATATTCCCCACTATAATTGATGGGTTGGTCCATGTGTATTGTGTATACATGAGAGTGTATCAGAAGGTGGGGTGCTGAGATTGAGCACCCAAGTGTCAGAGACCTAGTGCTGAAGTCTAGCAGTCATGGTCTGAAATAATGGTAGCCCAGTAGGAGTTGGACCAGAAGATATGTCATGTTCAAATAGTATTTTTAGGGCTCCTCTACTTGGTTCCCTTATATCTCAAAAGTTTCGGTCCATGAATTAAATGTACTGCATGTTATCTCATGGATGTATAACTAATAACCAAACCACATAATCCCATGTGTTGTGATTTCTTTTTCCATTTTTTTTCAAGAACTTATTCTTTTCTATTAGTTGTATTTATTTTAATATCTTATGTGTGATATAAAGAACCAAAACTAGAGGATAGAATAAAAACTATTCATTATATTCTCTATAACTAAGCTCTGATACCTCTTTTTTGGGGGAATTCCTACAATGAAAACATCCCAAAGTTAAAACTCCAGAACCTGTGAATCGGAAGAACCCAATTCCCTATGATTGGAAGTTATTTTTTGAACTCGGTTATAGAACAAGGCCTCCAATAAGTTTATTCTTATGTAAGGTTCACTGATGATGATACTTAAAGGTTCATGGAAGTTCAAAAAAAGCATACATAAAGGTTTAACTTGTACCCCAAACTAGTGGTATCAAATTTTGGTTACGGATATTTTTGTGAGTAGTTTATCAATTCTAGAGAGTATATCATGGTTGAAAGAATACATTGTTCCTTTGGTTGAATATTTTACTAAGGTTTTAGAAGGTTTTCAATGAGAAGATAACATTAATATAAGGATTTTCTAGGTATATCAAAATTCCTCTAGGAATCTGGGTTTAGTGGTGTGTTCTTTTATTAAGTTAAATTCAAAACTTGGTTGGAATACAACTCATGATTTCTGGAAGATAGTATAGATCTCTAACAATTTTTAGATTTATTGGTAGATAATTGTTTTCAAAGGATGGATTTTAATGGGTAAGGTATAGATTGATTTTCGATGGTGGAATCTTTAGACTTTGTATCGTGCTAGTTTGTTACTCTTACAGAGTTCGAAATATCCATCAATAGTGAGTCAACTGAAAATGAGATGTTTGACTAAATGGGAATCCAAAAAAAATTACAGGGACATTTATGAAAATTGTATCCAATTTAGTTAGTAATTTATCTATAATAAGGTTTCAGAAGTAAATACTAAGGCAATCTCTTAATCTAATTCAAGTGGTGGAATTTTCAAGTAATGGTTTTCCGATTGGGTTCTCAAGTTTTTTTTCAAAATGGAAACTTTATATGGATCTACCAACATTATAGTTAATAGGAGTTTGTTGTTTTTATACCAAGTGGTCTAAAACCCACTTTGAGTCAGGTCAGTTGGCTCTAGGGTTCTCATCACTCAATGTTCAAGAAAATAGGAGTAGGTGTTTGTTTCTATAATCTCTAGTAATAGGATCACTCGTAATTTTTGTAGAATTGGTGTCTTCCATCTAGAAAAGGAATATAAGAAGGAAGCGACATGGTCTTGGTTAATCAAAAATCATCTTTAATGATCATCTAGAGAAATGGAAAAATATTTTTGGATGGAGTGAGAGTAATGCAGGGGATTCATGGTTATAGAAAATTATGAATAAATAAACTTTTGTCTAGATAAATACTTTCATAAGGATAATTACATGTTAGAAGAGTATAATAATAAAAAATAGAGGTTAAGGCATTGATGACTTGATACATAGATGTGAGAGGTATGGGTTCAAACCTTAGTTGCTGAAATACTTTTTGTAAATCAAATTCAATGGGGTTAAAAAAATTGGGAGTTTAGTCTTCAGAATCAAAATAGGTGTTATTTTTTCATAAGGAGGAGGCACCAATAACTCAGAGGTTGTCCAATTTCTAGTTTATTTTCATTGGATCCATTTTACTTTGTACCTTTATTTAAAAATTAACATGAAAATTGAAAGTTTGATCCCTCGGTAAAATGTTCAAGGAGTTTAAAAACCTTTCATAGAAGATGAACCATGATGAGTTGTAGATACCAAAATACAGATAAGAGGCTTAACATTTGGATCTTGGTAGATGAGATTTATTGGATGAAATTTCTAGGCTTTGGTTCACTATACAACAACTAGACTAGGTAGAAATGATACATTAGGCATGTCTCCCCATACACCAAAGGCTTTTGACTAGTATGGGGTTCTACGAAGTTAACGTGGGAAGAATATATCCAAAAATCAAAGTAAAAAACAATACAAAAATAGAAAATAAAATCCTAATAATAAATAATTAATGTATGCAGAATCTGATAAACAAGAAATCATTTTATAATAAATGTTATAAAAAACATATAGTCATACAGACTCATTGTTATACTAATACATAACACATCACCCAATGGACCAAAAATAAATAAAAAAATTAAAAGAATAAGAATAAATTGACAAAATATACTTTTATATCTAATCCAAACCTCAACCCTGACCTCTGATTCTATCTATGTTATCCTACTCACTTGTACCACACCAGAACTCTACCCAACCTAAAACCATGAACATTGAAGTATGCTTGGGTATTGAAGCTATATTTCTTCCTGAGTAGGGTGTGAATATAACTCATGAGGGAACCACCAATGTGGTCATATGAAAAACTAGTGAATATAGGTTGCTTGAATGTGATATGATCATTAGAATGATAAGTATAGTGTATAAGTGTAAATAAACAAAAACCGTTAATCCTAATGTTTTAACATGAAACCAGGGATCAACTATACCTTCTTCAGACAGTGTCTGGGTGTCTATAAGCATGCCACATAATCATTCCAACCAATATAAATACCATGTAAGATTCCTAAAAAATCCTAAGTAATATAATATCATCGAGATCAATTGTTAAATACTAGGATCAATTCATATCCATCCAAAGATATACTGATAACTTGGGAGTCAGTTCATCCATTTTGATGTAGCAACCTCGAACCTAGTATCCCAAAGCTAGTGTCTACTTTATTACATTGGAATAAGATAAAAGGAATAATATCCCAAAGGATGTAATAGTTTATTAGTCTTTTTAAACTAGATACATACATGATTCTCATTTAACATTTGAAAACAAAAATTACAATATAATTTTTTTCATGAATAACACTATTCTCTCTGGCATATCATTGCAAATAAATCATAGTACACTTCAGAAAGTCCTAGGGAAAGGTGACAAAATAAGGGTGAGATAAAAAATTTCGTAATGTTTAGTTATATTGAATGAATCCATGAATCAATAAGTATAATCAACATGAAAAGGTAAATAAATGAACACACATTACATTTAAATAACTTGAATATCATAATTTTATAAGGTATAAACAATATGGGAAGGTAAATAAATGAAAAAACATGTCCTTTAATCAATAAACTGAGAATAAAATGCATCTGGAGATAATATCATTGAGAAAATATAATGTATAATAATAACTGAAATCATAATGAAGTCAATGCTTAATTATTATATGCCATGATCTTAGGCATCATGATACCTCTACTTTCCAGACCTTTCATAAGATAGTTTGGACTATAGGTAGAAATCCATTTAATGCCAGCTTATGTATTTGCCTCATAAGACCTATTGATTCATCAAGGGGATATATAATATTGGGGCCCACCCATCATTGTAAGTATAAATCATTCCACATATATTAACTAATCAATTTAATTCATGAATTAATTTGAATTACCATTAAATATATGTATTAAAGAAAGAATACAGATTATCATTATTTCCTCATTCAACCAAATAACTTTCAAAGTAAAGAATTATATGTAGAAATGAGATATGGTTTAAGAAGTAAGAATATCCATGATATATTATGTGTATATTTAGGAGAAATTTTATGTCTAATGATCATAGGAAAGTGAATATTTCAAGGAAACATTAATGACTACAAAAATGAATTAAGAAAGTGAATTACAATAATATTCTAGGTCAAGTGATCATAAAAAATCCATATAAATAATAATTATAACATCAATACAAAATATTCACATTAGAGTAAGAATAAATGGTTATTTTAATTGATGAATAGAAATACCATAAAAATATATCTAAAAACATTCTTAAGGAAAATATCATTTTCATTTTGAAAATAACCTTTTTAAACTAAAAGTTCACATAAAATTATGAAAATAATTTTATTTGAAAATAAAATTTGAAAATTATAAAATAATTATTGAATCATTTGAGTAGTCATGAAGGATAGAAATTCCATTCCTGTGGTACATGTTAAAATAAATATTCCTTTCACTTTTTCAAAAAAAGACATACGAACATTGTTTTGAAAATAACATGAAGATTCCTTTCAAAAAAATTGAAAATTTTAAAAATGGGTAAAAATTTATTTAATAAATCATATGGAAATGGGTTAAATTTTTTAGAAAATATGGTTTTTTTAGAAACTTTATGTCCAAACGAAGAGAGAAATGAGGTCGTATTTTCTTAAAAAATCATTTTCCCAATTATTTTAAGTACCAAAGAGTGAAAAAATTGTAATATTACGTAAAAATATCCTAAATAACCATAGTAGGATAAAATTATATGGTTTTATTATACAATGATTAAATAATTTCCTTTAACTGAAACTCAATAATAAACAATCTTAATGGTAATGATATTGTTAAATAAACCGTTAAAGTGATCATACCGTTGAACTGAGAATTAGTCAATGAATTGATTATGTGTACCAACTGTAAATCTACATAAAAAATTGAAATAAAATAAAATATAATTAAATTTAATTAAACATATAATCTTATAATATCAAATATGATAAAGAAGTAATATAACCCAATTAAAATAAATTGAGTTATAAAATTCTTTACTACATGCTAATATTCAAGTTAAAATTACTTGGATGAAATAATTCCAATTAAAACTTAAAATACCATGAATTATTAAGTAATAATGATATTACATGTAAAACGTTAATTATATAAACTATATAAGAGAAATTTGGTGCATAAAATTACAATATGGCTCAATAAAGGGAAATTGAGATGAAGTCCCTTACCTCAAACTTCTTTTTGGTTGAACGTGATTTAACGTCCTATATAGTGGTTTTAAACATGTTATTAGCTAATTAAAGAACCATATTAATATTTATAATATCATATATGATCATTTTATAAAATATTATCACCCATTAATTAATAATCATTTATTATTTTCATTGTTTCGGGTGTTAATTGTCATTTTTTATCATTCATGCTTTTTTATGAAAGTTCTGGTACTTGTGCATATTATATTTTTAAATAATATCCAAAATAATAATAATAATGAAATATTTATCATATTTATACATCAATTATACTTTTAAAAACAATCACGAAATATGTTTATGAAAAATGATGTATGTTGTGAACATGGAGACGGTAGGTTGTATGTATACATGAGTAATGTTTCCATTTTCCGATGATCATCATGGAAAGAAGGTAAGTAATATTTTATCTTTCCATAATGATAATAATATCATATATATATATATATAATATTATTTCTTTAAAAATATTAATATATATCATACATTTGGTGTGTTAATGAAAATAGATTAATGTCACTTCATGAAAGTGGTCATCCACACGTAAATGAACGATGTTTTCATCTTTAAGTTAGTGAAAAGGTAAGAAATAAAATGATATATTATCATTTAAAAATGATAAATATGTCATTAATATCATAATTATTTCATTTATATCACATATATTATTATATTTATCCTTATTACCTTCCATGTAAATCGTTGGTGAAAAATGAAACTCATCTCTTCGTGAGGCGGTAGTCCGCTATACACACGAGCGATGCTATCATATCATATAAAAAATGGAAATTAAAATTTTATATATGATTTAATGACTCCATATGTATAATTTTGTTATAAATATTATATATATATATATATATATTATAACCATCATCATACCCAACCATGATATGTGGTAATGGAAAAATTAATGACGTCGGTTCATGAGGCGGTAGTTCACCATACACACGAATGATGATTTTATAACCCATTTGATGGAAGTGGGTTGTTTTTAGGTAATTAACTTATTATAAAAAACTATGTATAATTATTATATTGAGTTTTTTATATCATCATGGTTTAATAATAATTTAATGAGGTAGAGGAAGAAATAAAATAAAAAAGTTCATTGAAGAACATTACCTCTTCTTCAGGTAACCTCCTTAGGTTTGAACCAAAACCCTTCTTAGTTTGTATTTCTACCCAAAATAAGGATCATATTATGATACAAGTGAATATGGTAAGTTATTTTTATAGTTATTTTCTAAACCAAAATGGATTTAAGGTGTGAATAAGAGAGGATAGGGGGTGGCCTTTTATAAGTGAGATGATTGGCACACATCTAATTTGTTTCAAAGATAAATGTGTAACCATGTTTTTCACATGCCAAAAGGTTCAAAAATGGATTATTATCGATTATTAGAAATTATAGGGTCTAAATATATCTATAAAATATATTTTATACAAGTTTTAGTTCATTTTAACTCTTATCTTTTTATTTTAACCCCTAGTAAATCCATTTTAACCTTACCCACAATAATTAATTTTTATTATATTCACTATTCATTTTGGTAAAAAATTAAGTTGAACTTATTAGATAATATAAATTACAATGATTCCAAATATTTAATATATTTTTATAAATTACATTCATAAAATTGGAAAATTTTAATTTAAAATTAATCCCACAAATGCAACGAGAAAACGAGTTTCCAAAGAGAAAATGTTCAAAAGCTTACAATGTTTTTATATAAAAACTCATTATAAAAATAATTCCAATGACCTAAATTATATTAATTTATATATAATTGAACTAATTTTAATTTCAAACCAATTAATAATATAATTTAACTTTATAAATAATTTAAATGAAAATGTGGTTTTCAATTAAAATTCAGTATTTTTCACTATTCATCAAAAATTGAAACATTTCAAAAAAAATACAAGAAAATCTCCTTAAGATAATTTTTATATTATGATTTCAAAAAATAATTCAATTTTATAAAATAAATTTTTTAAAAGTGGTAAAATTAATTTTAAATTATGTGCGTAAAGCGCGACTAAACCATCTTTTAGAAAAAAAATATAATTTTTCAAAAAAACATTTATTTTCATTTTAAATGATTATTATTTTATTTATAATAAATAGATAACCATAATTTTCATAATTTAGTTATTATTATTCATACCCACCAATTTAATAGATAGGTTATAATGGTGTACTATATTACGATTTATTTCAACTCGGGGTTGTGTGTTTCGCAAGCTGTCGAAGAGACTAAATTTAAAGAAATATATTTCATGGGTTATTTAAGCTCTATGTTGTGTGTATAGTATAATATTTAATACAATGTTATTATTTTATAATTTTAGGTTGTTATACCCAAATCATATCACATATACCTCTCAATGAGGGGATAGTGTGTCCCTCCCCTAATATCTCATAGTATACTAATCACTCGGGGGGTAGTGAATTCTTCTCTGGTCACCACATATATACACATATATGGGGCTAGTGTATCCCTACCTTATATCACACAATATCAAGAACTAAGGTTGGATCCACAGATAAAATCAAAGGCATACCATGTATTTTAATGCATTTCAGTGGGCAGTGTATCCTACCCAAATCGTCTCATTGGTAGCTAGCATAAAATCCAGATCCAAGGAGAACATCTAAGTAATCCCTTGTATCTCAATACATATTTGTGGACACTATGAACCACCTAAATCATCTCATAGAAAACATCTCAATGTTGCATAACTTTTTCCCAAACTCTTCTCACAATCTGTGGTCATCTTCTCAAGTACATGAAATATCATCAACTATTATATCCATATCGAGTTCATTATTGATTCAAGTTTTAAGGTAAAACCCATAATCATCACCACCCATTATCATAAAAATACCCTTAGAAGTATAGCTATCACTGGGGAACCTATTGAGGTCCCCTGGGTCACATCTCTTCCCAGATACCCTTCCTGATTTCCTCTATCTCATTCCCATCACTCAAGTCTAATCCCATCACTCAAAGAGTTTAGAATCCCTTAGTATTATAAAGATATCATAAAGGCCCCATTGAACTCATAAGAAAAGCCACACCAACACCACTATATATAGATAGAATAAATCCAGTATCACATCCTAATTCGCCACTAGATCAGTCTTCACCCACCAAAACCATCCAAACATATCACCTAAGAATTCCTACTCAATTTCCAATTACCAAAGGGGGAGGAACACTCACCCATGATCTCGTCTCAATTAGAAAAATGGATCTAAGGAATGTTAAGGGTCTAATTAGGGTTACTAGGTCTATTTTTATTCATCCTATCACATATCCCAACTCAGGGGGTCTAAGGGAACCTATCTATGTTCAGCATAATCACTAAGTTAATTTTCATATCACCCCTCAGGGATTGAGTATAATAAGGAAAATCATCAAAATCAAGGCCTTAAAAATTGATGGCTGAAAAATAAATCTGGTGTATAAGGGTCCATCATAGACTTTGGAACGTTTTCCATTCCATTCATATTCATTCAATTTGATTTAAACAATTTGTTTAATTTAAAAAGGTTGATCACTAGAATGGTGAGATCACATATCACATTCCATAAAAAATTAATTAACCATAAGGGATATGCCCAAGGGACCACCAAACTCATATATGAAGTCCTCTCATTTTTAAAAATAATGCTTGACCATCATCACCTACTCTCACTCAATATCACATCAATATCTTGATCCACTATTTTAAGCCATAACATTGAATAATAAATTATTCAATTTAATTATAACAGTTTATAAAAAATTTAAAAAATAAAACAATTAGGAATAATTTTCTAAAACTCACCATTCGACCTCATTGCATCGAAACAATGATGAACCTCTCATGGAAATTCCATGGAATCCCCCCAATGCCTTCCTAGTAAAAATCCATAACACATGAAATCATTTTAAAAATAAATTATCTTAACTAAAAAAATCTAAATGATTTCATATGGAAACATAACTTTAATTAAATGGCACACTAAGACATGAATTCACCTATTTTGGAAATCCTCTATCTGTGCCACATGTAATCCCCATCCTTTGGGATGATTTCACCATGCTCTAGAGGAATCATCAATGAAACCATAAACCAGCTTGCCCAAAATCAAAGGGAGAAATAAGAAAAGTGGAATATATAATAAAAATAGGATAGTATAACCTTGAATAATTAACTAAATTACATAAAATCCACAATATTTACATGGGGTTTTGAGAGGGAAGATAGTGGATATATCTTGGTTATCATGTGAAAGGGTGGAAGAGAAAGATGGATCGAGCACTTAATAATACAAGATGGGAATATGAGGGTTTTCCTACACTTTTTGGAAAAATGAAATGCACCATGAAATGCCCTATGTCATGGTTCACCCTTGGTAGCCCCAGAGAACTTTAAATATGCCTTTTAAAATGGATAGGCTCTTTCCCCACCCTTAATGTTTCAACCAAAAATTCTTATGTCCACCAAGCCTTTCACTATGGAATAGTGGTCCCGGTGTCCCACCAAAAACCCATGTAGAAGGGTCTATTCCATGATAGCCTGGGATTTTTGGTCCCCATACCATGACTAATCATAGAACGATGTTCAAAACTCCTGGACACCCTCTTCATGTTTCTCACAGGTGGATCCCCTTAGGCGCCACACCTAGAAAAATAGTCATCCATGGAATTTTTCTCTAGTAATTTCACACAATGAGGATACCTAGGAACCACTAGCATAAAGGGAACCATACCCTCCATAATTTATATACCCTAAGGATTTAGTAGATCTAAAATTACCAATATTATGAGTTTTTTTCTTCTCATTTCCTATATTAAGAATCCCCAGGCACAATGCTTCCACCTGGACTTTCCTCAATATCCACTTGAGCACCCAAAAACCCTATTAGGCTTCATTATACATCCAAAAAACATATTCATATGATATTTTAAATCTTTAATTCTCAATATAAATCCTGATTCTCAAAATTAACTCCTCAACAACATAAAAAAATCAAATTTACTCTAAAAAAGAACATGTAATAGTGTGGTTCTTTACAACCTCCCATCCATAAAACTTCTTGTCCTCAAGAAGCATCAACTTTCTTTCAAACACAAATATCAACCTACCAAGGTCTCCATTTCACAATAAACTCACCACATTCTACTTGAAAATGATGAACAATCATCTATTGTGTGACTCCAAACATGAGGTGAACTATTCATTAAAACCTAAGATACCACTCACAACCATCATTAAAACACTAAGAAGTAGTCTACCCATGCTCTTATATCTAAAAAAACCATAGTTTAATTGAAAAATTCAACATCAGGCTTATAGTTATACCCATTATAAGACTTATCACATAAGAGATAACTCTGAGTTATGGTGATCCCCACCATTGAAATCACCTATCAATGTGAAATTTTAATGGTCCATCAACATTATCAGGATAATTTCCTTCTCACCGCACCCAATTATACATTATAATACTCATTGATCCTTCTCTAACAAATATTCTCAAAAACACTTGGCCATAATCATCGATGTGCTATATCATCAAATAATCAAGATGACTTAACTCTAAAGGAATAATGAGATCATCCAAACACCAACATTGAAGTTTAAACATGAGTTTTAGTGTAATTCCATGATCGGTTCCTCTTCTAAACAAATCCTCCTTCATGATCCACTCATGGGAATCGACGTAACCCTGATCTGACTCACGCTTGGATCACACCAAAACCACCTGAATCTCAAAGACAATTCATGAACTCCATCCAAAATCACATATGAATCCAAAATTTAGTATTATCCACATAACTAGATATAATCATATTTACCTACTCATCATCATCCAAATTCCATCTCGACCATTCAATGGCTGGTCTCATTACATCCACAACCATTCTAACGTGAGGTTTTTACCCTCACAACCCACACTCTATCCATTATTGCATATAATGATTGGACATGGCCATCCTACTCAAACTCGAGTGTTAACATGAAACATAAATTACTACCCATTCCTAGATCGTAGTAATTTCATCATCGACATTCACAAAAATTACATTCATAGTGAGGGATACACCCTCCAGTGGACAATGGTGCACTCCCCACCATATGGATTTCCTTATACCACTCATCGAGTGTGACCTGAATAAGTTCCATCAATCATGTTCATGCTACTTTCCTCAGGCTATGCTCATATAGATTGTTAAATACTGACAAGACTCCATCCATGGTGTCATCATCATCAAAGAGGAGACACTCCTCATTCTCATCAAAACCCCATATCATGATACCCATAGGTACTCTATAAAATCCATCAGCCCAAGGTTCACACGTGGATATTCAGTGATTCATATCTCAAATGTGAACTATGAATACCCCACACATACCATATCAATCCCATATAAACCCAATAGTAATACACTTCCATACCACCTGATCACATAACCCAACTCACAGTCTCATGAGTAGTATCTCATTGTAACTAGTATTATACACCCAATAAACTAACCATGCTCCATAAACATGTCATTCTCATCTAACTAGGATAACCCTCAATTATCCTTTTCAAAATCAATAATTTCACATATATCATGGTATATCACACCATCACCTAAAAACTAACATCATCTCAAAACTTGAATTGTATACTTGTACTCTCACCATATTCTCAAAAGAACACCTAGGGACACCAAGGCTGGTAATTTGACCATTAATTCCCTTGAAATATATCCTTTATTCCAAAAGAAACTAAGTTATTTCTATCACATTCCATAGGGTGTCTCACAAGCCCATTTCATATACCAGGTAGCACCTCTCGTGCACTAATCACATAATTTGAATCTTCCTTCTATACATAAAATTTATAAGGCACTCATAAGAAAAAGATAACCTCTCTCTCAGGTTACCCTCATTGTTTAAATTCATTTTTACCAATGGTTTATTTTTCACAAAAAAAATGTTTAAAAATAATCTTCTTATAATTTTCTGAACAAGTAACATTTTACTAAAGGTTTGAATAGAATATTTATTTTAATAATTATGGAATGAACATAATTTCCCTCTGTTGTGACCACTTAATGCTTTGAATCTTCCTTTATGAGTTTCCATTGTTCCTTTCATTGAAAATTTTATCCTTAATATTTTTGAATTTTTTTATTTTAAATAAGTGATTCCAAAAATGAAAAGTTTATTTTCCCCAATAAATATTCCTATGATATCTTAAAAGTGTTTTTAATCCCTAATAATATTCTTTGATGTTAATTATGTTTTATTTTTTATATGATCCAATGATATCATCCTTATTATTTATTTGGATGTTTTATGATTATGATGATGATATGTTTATGAAACCTGTTTATTTTCCATGTGTCGTTCTATGATGATATGACGAATTTTTTGTGTTCTTATAGAATAAATATGAATGGATTATCATTATGTGACTGTTGGGTCCATCATATCCCTATAATACATTGGGTAAATTTATATTGATATCTCATGAGATGATAATGATGATAATCATGGACATTATAGTGAAATATTTATTCACATTATGATGCATGAGTATGATAATGTTCTAGTTATGCTCAAAATATTATGTGTGTACATGATTGTGAATAAATTTCTTCACATTTTGATGGATGAGTATAATTACTTTATATCTATTCCAATAAGATTGTGCATGTAAATGACTGAAAATATATTTTTATACATTTTGATGAATGAGTATGATAACTTTTTATATATGATCATAAGATTGTGTGTGGATATGATTGAAAATAGATTTTTTCACAAGATTGTGTTTTATTTTATTTATTTGTGAAATGCATATATTATGAATCTTGAATGATGATTACTTATTTAAAATATTTTTTGATCATGTTTCTATATATGACTTTATTAGAGAGTTTATGATCTATTATTTATTGTGTATGAATATTTTATGTTGAGAACATGTACTTGAATATGTTATAATATCCATGTGATCATTGTATTCTCATATGATTTATATCTCCAATGTTTACCCATATCGATCATCTGGGTTCACCCTTTCATAATTTTTCCTTCCCTAGGTTTTGATGTAAGGTTTTAAGTGTGATATGTTTATAAGAATAAAAATATGAAATTTTTTATGGGAGATGCTAAAGATATTTCATGAAATATGATTTTTATGTGCCTAGTCTCCAAAGACACTAAATATTTTTAATCATCATACGTTTAATATTATGAAATGTATTGAATGTTAATCCACAATTGTTTAATATTTATGTATTTTGTTCTCAAAAACCTCATATTTATTCCTTAAAAACAACACTTTATCCATTTTAGGACCCAATAGGGTTCAAATTCCTTTAAATCCCCAATTAAATTTGAAACAATCCATTAAAACCTTTTTACAAAAACATGGAATCCAAACATCATTTTAGATATTAAAACCCCTTTAAATACCCTTTATTCTAAGTGGAGAATTAACTCAAACCATTTCTAAAATCTATTTTTGACTATCACATATAGGAACAACCTAACCAATAAAGCATTTAAAAAAACTTCATGTTCCAAATGATATGAAAAATAATGAAAATACACAAATCACAAACATAAAATGAATGGAGATTAAGTCAAAATACATCTCCTTTGATGGAGAACACCAAATCACACAAGAGTATGACCCCTACAAGCCCTAAAAACCCTGAAATATGGAGTAAGAACCAACCCAAATTCTAATATCAGACTAATAATCCTGTAGGGTTCATGAAAGGTTGATAATCTAAAATAAATAGGGTTTAGAGGGAAGGATAAGATAGACACAAGGAAAACTATGATGATTTCCATGATATTTTTCTTGGAAACATGGTGGGATATGCTTGGAAATCAAGAATAAGAGATGAAGAAGTCCCTCTTCACATGTCTATGATCGTGATGCCTAAATGGGAGAAAATGGTAGGGATAAATAATCTTAATTCAATAGGGGAGAACCAAAAAACTATATTTTACTAAAAATAGGCAGCTCACAACATTAGGCCACACAATTTTCCAACACCTATTCCAACCATGCAGAACCATACTACCAAAACTATATAATACCTTGGACGATCGTCGCATGATTTTCCTAATAATACACACACCAAGAACCACACAACCCATAATTAAGGATAACTTGAACAGTATCTATAAAGATCTTCATGGTAAGACCCTCATTGTGCACAACTCGTGCATACTAACCATGAATGTAGAAAAATGAATTGAGGACCCATGTATACAAGAGTACTTACATAGCTTAAACTAAAACATGCACATTGAACCATAGACAATATAATTCCTAAGAAAAGGTTTCCTACATGGTTTTCTTTAGCCCTAAAATTGTTGTTACCAGACCCTATAACATGAAAAAATTATAAATAATTAAAATATAAAGCCAAAAAACATCCAAAATTTTATATAATCAAAAAATTAATAAATATAAGCATAACTATGGTAACATGGGGTGTTATAAAAATAGCGGTAATTTTTTACTTTATTTTAATGAATAATAGGGAGACTTTGATGTGTTTGGTTGATTTCCAATTTTTTGTCAAGTGGATGCCACTCTAATGGGGATTTTCCCCATGGTTACCAATTCACCAGAAAAATATTTTTTTATTGTAATAGTTTTTTTATTTAATGGTGATTATAACAACTTTAAAATGATTTAACAATGCTTATAAAGAAACATCGCTAATGTACTCTCCTACTATGATTAGATGTATTTATTGGAAGCTGTTGTGATACTAAAAAAAATTAGCGATGGTTATTTCAAGAATAGTTAAAAACCCATTCTAATTTTTTTTCAAGAATAATATTATAAAAAATAGTTAAAGTTATTATTTTGAATATTTAAAAATAATTACCAAAAAAATTAGGCCCTATATATTTTAAAAAGGTGAAAATTTCTTTTAGTGATGGACCACCATTAATTTTTATTTTTAAGGATTTTTTATATAAGGGGACTGATTTTTTCAGCATGAACCTAATTTACATGGCACCTAAACCCTACCCTCTTTTCACCAGCCCAAGTGAGACTCATATGTGCACCTCTCCCCAATCCCATGATATGATGAGAAACCTTTCTATTTATCCTATCTATTTTCTACTCATAACTATTCTATACCTCTATATTTATATTTATTTATTATATTTATATATATTTATATATATTTATATATTTATATTTAAATCTATATTATGTAGAGGGGATAAAAAATGACAAATATTCACACACCTAGGCACCCCCATGGGTCAAGCCTAATCCCTCTCCATAAATAATGACATGCACCCACCGAACCTATTGTATTACATGGAGTGTTCTGAAGGCCAAATTAATGATGGCTCTGAGGCTCAACTAGGCATGTCTCAAAGTACCTAAAGGAGATGACCCAAAGGTTCAATAGAGAAATTTGAATCACACTGCCACCATGTCACTAATATTATACCACACTCCCCCTTTCTAGAAATCATTGTGTCGTATCACCAATTTGAATTCCTAGCCACCCCTACCAACAAACATTGCGTTGTGTTTCCCTTCATTGAACTGTGGCATAACACCTCTCCATCCCACATCATAAATCCATGTAGAAAATCTATATATTTACACACATGCATTCACACACACACACACACACACACACACACACACACACACACACACACACACATATATATATATATATATATATATATTCATCCATGCATGTATGTATACATATTAACAAAAACATTTTTATAAGTTTTAATAAAGTATATTTATTATAAATACATTTTTATAATTAAATATATAATGTATATGTAGAATATATTTAAATAAATTTATGTTATGTATTTAATGATATATATATATATATATATATTTAAATTTAATGTATTTCAATTATATAATGTATTCGTAACATATAATGAGTAAAAAAATAATTAATATTATTATTATAGATTTAAATTAATGAAAATAAAATATGACATTATTATTATTATTATTATTATTATTATTATATTAGAAATAATGTGTTAATTAATTATATTTATATAATGTATTTATGTTAAATAATATATTTAAATACATTTATTTAATGATTTGTATTATATATTTATGTATTTATATACATTTTTATAATGTATTTGTAATATAAATGTGTTTGTGTGTGTGTGTGATTTTTAAATACATATATGTATATTAATAATATATATTTACACATATTATTTAATTATTATAAATATGTATTAATATATATTTAATTAATGTATTAATTATAAATACATTTATAAATTTTATTTATATAATGTATTTATTATAAATACATTTATATAATATGTTTATATTTCTTTTCAAAAATATAATATTTTTATATAATATAATTAAATTTATTTATATAATGTATTTATTTAATATTTTTATATAAAATTATTTTATGTATATTTTAATACATTTATATAATGGGTTTTTAATATGTGTGTACATGTATGTGTGTGTGTGTAATTTTTAAATACATATATGTATATCAATATATATATATATATATATATATAATTGAATCTATTTTTTAAGTTGTAACAATTAATGGGGGTTTTATGCACATAGATTTATATATATATATATTTACTCATAGAAACACATATATATTAAAGCATACATAAAAACATATACATACAGACATATATATATATATATATATGTGTGTGTGTGTGTGTGTGAGCGCACGTGTATGTCTGCTGGTGTGTGCAAATATATATAAATATATGTGTATGAATACATATTTATGTGTATTTATATATATATATAGTTATATAATGTATTTAATTATTAGTAAATACATCATTTATTAATATGTATTTAATAACATATTTATATATATACATGTTTATTTGTATAAATTATATATAATTATTTATATAATATATTGTTGTTATTATTAATTTTTTAAAATTTTGGAAAAAAATAAAGAAAGTTTTAAACTACCACTAATTTACGAAATTATTGATGATTTTTAACCCCCACTAATTTTGTAAAATTATTTTATAAAAAATTAAAGGGGGTTAAAATAATCAACAATTACTTAAATTAGCAGTGATTTATTATTGGGTTTTGGAGTGAGAAATATTTTTTGGCTAACCATCTAAGTTTTTAAAAGTTATATTCCTAGAATTTACACATTTTGAAACTAGATGGAGATACTACACCTTTATCATAGATGACCATTTTCAAGTCAGCCAAAGTTATTTAGCTGAAGTAGTTGAAAAAAGTTATCTCAGTGGAAGATACTAAATGGAATTTTTTCAATGGACGTAGCAGCAACAGTGGTGACCATAAGTATGGGAATTTATAAGTTGTATCATCTAGAGGAATTCACTTTGGAAGATGAAATGTTTTAGAGAATGGAGTGATGGATCCAAAAGGATTGTTCTAGATGAAACATAAAATTTTGGATTTAGTGGGGGATAAGAATAATTTTAGTATTTCATATGGTTTATTGATGATGATAATTAAATTTTCATGGACGTTTTTTAATGAAAGGTGTATGGTTTCATTAGTTATTTGAGTGATAATGAATTACTTCGTTCACTGGATGTCGGATATTGAATTAAGAGAACCTATAAGAAATCAATAGTAGTCGTGGTCAATGATGGGTCCCCTACGAATGTTGGAGGGTGATGGAACTGGTTGAATGTGTAAGACCCACTATTAGTGATGAGTTGTTCCATGTGTTTTTTTACGCATGAGAGTTCATCAGAAGGTGGAGTGCAGATCTAGAGCACCCAAGTGTTGGAGACCTAGTGCCAAAGGATGTCGGTTATGGTTTGAAACAATGGTAGATTGGAAGGAGTAGGATCAGAAGATATAGCATGTTCTAATAGTCTTGTTAGTGTTCCTAAACTTGGTTCCATTATAACATATAAGTTTTGAACCATTAATAGAATTTTATACATGTTATCTCATGTATGTAAGACTAATGTCCAAACCACATAATCTTGTGTGTTGTGATTTCTTATTCTATTTTTTGTCACATGCTTATTGTTTTCTCTTTGTTGTCTTTGTTGGAAGATATTTTTTTGTGATCCAAGGAACTAGAACCGGTAAATGAATGATATAACATTAAATATAAACTCTACAAATAAGCTCTTATGCCACTTTTTGGGGGAATTACAACTATACCAACATCCCAAAGTTAAAACTCCAGAACCTGTAAATTGGAAGAACCCAACTCCTTATGATTAAATTCTATTTTTTGATATAAAATTCATAACAAGGAAAAAAATATGTTTAGTCTTGAGTAAGGGTCACTAATGATTATATGTAAAGGTTCATGGTAGTTCAACAAATCCATACATAATGGTGAAACATGTTCCCCTAATTACTGGTGTCAAAGTTTAGTTTTAGAGCATTTATAAAGAATTTTATCGAGTCTCAAGGGAAGATATTTATTGAAAGACTATTATGTTACTTTGTTCAAATGGTTTAATATGTTTTTAGAATGGTTTTTCAGGGAAGATAATGGTGATATTAGTATTTTCTTTGTATATCAAAAATCCTCCCTGACTCTAGTTCTAGAAATCTGTTGTGTAATTTAGTGGAATTTGAAACTTGGTTGGATGAATACTCAATATTTTTGGAAGATAGTATTGATACTGTAAAATTTTTAGATTTAGTGTGTTATCATTGTTTTCATATGATGGAATCATATGGGAAATGTGAAAATTGATATGAAATGGTGGAAGTTTTAGACTTTGGTAGATTCTAGTATTTTACTATTGGAGTGTTTGGAAGATTCATTGAAGGTTATTCAACCACAAAAGAAATGTTTGATAGATGAGATTACATTATATAAATCACAGTGATTGTTCTAAATGTTGTATCCAAGTTAGTTCATAAATGATCAGTAAGAATCTTTCAGTTGTAAAGTTGAAGGAAATCAATTAATCTAATTCAAGTGGTGGAAGTTTCAACTCAAGGTTTTTATACAGGGTCTAGAAGGTTTTTTAGAGTGGAAACTTTATATGGTTCTAAAAATCAAATAATTAATAGGATGTGGTTGTTTTTCTACAAAGTATTCTCTAACATACTTTTAGTTAGTTCGGTAGGATTTAGGGTTCTATCACTCAATGTTCAAGAAAATATGAGAAGGTTCTTTTTATAAGATCTAGTCAAAAGATCAATCATGAACATTATAGAAGTGGTTTCATCCATCCAGAAAAGGAATATAATTAGGAAGTGAAATATTCTCAGTTAATTGAATGTTAGATTTGATGATGAGATTGAGAAATATAATAAGATTTATGAATAGAGTGAGATTAACATATGGTCTTAATGGTTATATAATATTATGAATAGAGAGTATTTGTTTTCAGATTAAGGATTTTGGAGGGATCATTGTATGTTAGAATAGTATAATACTAGAAAATGGAGGTTGTAGCATAGGTAACTTGATCATGTAGATGTGGAAAGGAGTGTTAAAACCCATGGTTTCTGAAATACTTACTGGAACTCAAAAGGTAATGGGTGAAAAATTTTATGGAGTTTAGTATTCAAAAACAATATAGGTGTTATTGTTTTAGAAGGATGAGGCAGAGATGAATTGAAAGTTTTCTATTTTATAGTTTATTCTCATAGAATCCATTTCACTTTATACCTTCATTGATGAAGTGGAATGACAAGTGATGGTGTTTTTTCCTCAATAATATGTTTGATGTTTTTCAAAACATTTCATCGAAGAACCATGATGAGTTATAGATATTTGAAGATATATTAGAGGTTGTAATTTTAAATTTGGGTCTATGAGAGTTATTAGATGTAATGTATATGCATTTATTTAATCTACAGTAACTAGACCATGTTGAAACATGAACTTATGCATGCCTCCCCATATGCCAAAGGTGTATGACAGGTAGTGGGGTCTAGGGAGTTACCTTGGGGAGACTATACCCCCATGTGAGAGTGTATAATAACATAAAAATAGACAATATCAACATGAAAATAAATAATTAGAGTACACATAATCCAGTAATCAGGAAATAATTCTATAACTAATGTCATATAGAAACACATAGTCATAAAAAAATATTGGTCATGCAATCACACAACTGATCAACCACTGGACCGATCACAAATACAAACAAATGAAAATAATAAGAAGTTATTGAGGCTCTAATTATAACATTGATCTATACCTCAACCCCAATCTCTGAATCCATATGATCTTTCCTACTTTTTAATGTCACACCGGGCCTCTGCCCAACCTAAAATCATGAACATTGAAGTATTATTTTATACCCAAGTTACATGGATTCCTAAGAAGGGTGTGAGTATAACTTAGTAGGGAACCATCAATGTAGTCACATACATAACTAGTTAATGAAAGGTATGTGCATGTGACTTTCTCATAAAAATAAAAATTATGCTGAAGAAGCATTAATAAAAAACACTTTAGATCTTATAGTTTGAACATTACACCTAGATGAACTATACCTTTTTTCATCAGTGTTGTAGTGTCTCTGAGCTCATACCAACCAATATTAGGCCCATGGCTGATTCCTATGAGAATTTACTAGGAAATCCAGAAGTATCAGGATCAATAGTTGTGTCTTATGATAAATTTCTAGACATACAATTATATATTAATCACTTGGGATTCAGAGTGTCCCTCCAAAATCATCTCACATATAAATCTATTCTAGGGGGTAGTGTGTCCCTCCCATAATATATCATGGTATACTGATCACTTGGGGGGAGTGAATTACTCTCAGATTATCTCATATATACATATATGTGGGGAAAATATTCCTCTACCTTCCATCATACAGTATCACGCAGAAAGGCTATATCCAAATAGAACATCAAATTCATCCCATGTATTTCAATACATCTTAGTGGGTAGTGTGTCTTACCAGAAGAATATCATAAATAAAATTCTTGAAGGCTTGATCCAAGGAAAACATATAAGGAATCCCATTTATATAAAAACATCATGGTTGATAGTGTGTCCCACCCAAATGATATTATATAACACACCTTTATGGGATCAAACTTATGCCCAAATCTTACTCACAATCTAAGTTTAACTTCTCTGGTTCATGACCTATCATCAGTTATTAGATCCATATCAGGCTCATAATTGATTCAAGTTTTAATGTGACACCTAAAATCATTACCCCTCATTCCTTTAAAAACCCTATCAAGTGTTAACATATCCCTGGGTAACCTACCGAGGTCCCCTGGGTAAAATATATACCAATACATCCTTCATGAGTTCCTCTATCTCATTTCCATCACTCGGGTCTAAGCCCTTCACTCAAAGGGAATAAGATCCCTCAATGTCATAATGATCTAATCAAGTATCCAATTATCTCATAATAAAATCCAAACCATAACCACTCTATGGAGATAGAATAAATCCATTCGTACATTCCAATTCATCACTAGGTCTTCATGCACCCAACCCATCCAAGGGGGGGGGGGAACTCTCCCATTCTCTCATATCAACTAGACCAACAACTCTAAGGTGTTTCAAGGTTCCGCTAAGACCTACTAGTTCCATTATTTCTCATCCTATCACATATCCCTACTCAGGGGGTCTAAGGGTACCTATCTTGGTTCTCTATTGTCACTAAGTTCATTTACATCTCAAAAATCAGGGTATTTGTATCAAAAGGCACATAATTATATTCATGGCCTCAACTATTGATGTTTGAGACATCAAGGTAGTACATAAGGGTTCTTCATGGCCATTTTCACTTTATTAATTTAGTTCATAATCATTCAATTTCATTTAAACAATTTATTTAATTTAAATAGTTCAATTGTCATAGTGGATAGATCCAATAGAACATGCCATATCAAATGAATTAACCATAAGGGATATGACCAAGGTAACACCTACCTCATATATGATTTCACATCATATTTAAAATCATGCTCTTCTATCCTTGTTGATGTTCACCCAAGATCACATCAACATCCTACGAACCTATCTTAATCCATAACATCAAATAATTAAATATTCAATTTAATCATATCAATTTATAATTAATTTATAAATTAAAGAAAATTAGAATAATTTCCTAAAACTCATCGGTTCAACTCATCAGACCAAAATGGTGATGAAATTAACATATAAAGCCCATAGTGTACCCCTGATACCTTCTTGGGAAAAATCTATAACACGTGACATCGTTTAACAAATTAATTTAAAAAAACTCAAAATAATTTCATATGGAGACATTCTTTCAATGAAATGACATAGAATAATGTTCATTAAACTCTTTGGGAAATACTCTATCCATTCCATACATAAGACCTATCATTAATGATGATTACACCAAGATTTTGTGGAATCATCAAGGAAACCCTAATCTAGGTCATCAAAAATAAAAGGTAGAAATAATAAAAGTAGAATAGAGAAAAAATAGGATTATATATCCTTGAATCACTACCTGAATTGAATAAAATTTAAACCATTTCCATTAGGGTTTAGAGGGGTGAGAGTTTAGATCTCTTGCCCATCGTGTGTAAGGGAGGAAGATAAAAAGGGGCTCAAGCACTTAATAATTCAAGAGGGAAAAGGGGGGTTTCCCCCAAAACTAAAATTTAGTTGTGAAAAAAAATTATATCAAAACGTGACCTATGTTATTGTGCACCCCTCAATAGCCCCTAAGAACCCCTAACATGACCAAAAAAATGGAGAGGCGCGCTCCCTACCCTCATTGTTCTGAACCAAAAATGCCCAGGTCCACCATACCTTTTCTTATAGCATAGTGGTCCTTGTGGACTACCAAATTCCTAGGGATAATGGGTCATGCCATGATATCCTAGTATTTTTCCTCCTCATATCATTCCTAATCACGCAAATATGTCCAAAATTCCATTCCACCCTCTCCATGTTTCACACAAGTGGCACCCATCAGGCACTACACCCTGAAAAATGCCCTGCAAGGATATTTTTCTCTAGTGATTTTGCACAATGGGGATCCCCATGAACTATAACCACCAAGTTAACCATGAAATCCACAATTCTTGGACCCAGTTCTCTAGGATAGTTAAAATTCCCAACACTACAAGCATTTTTCTGGCCATTTTTAATAGGGAGAAGCCCTAGGTGTCATGCTTTCACCCGGCCTTGGCTCGACGTCCACTTGAGCACCTGAAACACCTCTCAAGCCTCATTCTATGTCCAAAAACATCTACTTGAGATGTTCCAAATCTTGGAATCTTGATTTGAATCCTGTTTCTTAAAATGAACCTCTCACCAACATAATAAATTCAATATTCATCTAAAAAATAACCTATAAAAGTGTGGGTATTTACAACCCCACTCCACAACATTTATCACCATCAAGAAGTTTCAATGGTATTTAAAAAATATATTAACCCACCCTAGTCTCTAATTCACACTCAACTCATTGAATTATACTTCAAAATAAGGAATTGGGTTCTGTTACACGCTCCAAACATGAGGCAAGTTATTCATTAAAACTCAAGATATTAGTCGCAACAATCATTGAAACACTAATATGAAATTTACCTGAAACCTTCTACCTCAAGACACCATAGTTTCATTGATCAATTAAAAATCATGATTATGGTGTTCTTCACCATAATACTTTACTCATAAGGGATGATTCTGAGTCATGGTGCTCCCCACCATCAGAATCTCTTAGTGATATTCAATTTTAATAGTCTATAAACCTACTCAGGATAGTTTCCATATCACCACACATGATTTTACAATATCTCGTTGGTTAAAACTTTCTCATGTGCTTATTCAAGTACCTTTTTAAAGTTTTCTGGTCTTGATCAGAAATCTCTGAACACTAGTATTTGATTAGTTTCTTTAGTGAAACAATCCTTGAGATGAATCTTCCTTATAATGAAGTCTTGGCCTCAATAGTATGTATACAAGAGATGCACACAAATTATTATTCTATCTTCGATTAAATAATGTATTAGGATCTCAAAATGATCTTTCAATTCTGTATATATTTTCATAACCTATATGAAAATGTTTATACACAACAATATGGTGCATGGTAATGTCCATTAATTACATGATTTAAATATATAATTTAAAATCTCATTCAAATGTGTTTATCAATAAAAAAATTTATTCTCCTTCTTCAAAAATATAAATACCAAAATGATTCTTAGGTAATAATATTGCTCATTTTAAATAAATACCCACTAGTATTATTTATATGCATGCACCTCTTAAGGAATACCCAAAGTTTTCGAGTCTTCCTTCTTGTTCACATGGAATAACCTCCATGGATCACCCTATATTCATGTATCTCATTCAAAATACACATGGGTTTGGGTAACCTCAATATTCTTCTCAAACCCATGGATCTCCCTTTTTCATCATGTATGAAACTCAAACACCCGAATAATTGGGCTTAACTCTTCCACACAGTATATTCATTTCAGAATATCCATGGTTTCTTATAATTGCATGAAATCATGGGTTCCTCATCATAATCACTTGAGAGAACTGGGTTCTATGTTTATTATTATTCATGTGGAATAAGAAAATTCCCAAAGTCTTGGACACCCTATTTATGGATTCAATGGTGTATGATTAGCTCAAGAGAAACCTAGACGTTCATGCCTTCCATTTTGAATTTTATCTAAATGCATGCAATTTTAACTGTATGAAAGTACAATTATATCATACATAACTCATGCATTTATCATTGTTAACTTCATTTGAATCAATCAGTTTCATCATGTAACAAAATGGATCAAGATATCCTATTCATGTAAAACAGTTTACATAAAAACTATGTGAAATGTGTATCTTGGACTTTCTTAGATCATAAGAGTTAAATGTATCCTTATTTTATATATAAGAGGTATTAGTTTGATCTTTAATGCTTCATCAATAGAGGAATATCTGTATGTTGTAGAACCCTCGACTGAGGGAAGAAGACGATGATCACTAGAAGAGATCGGATGACTCAGATCAGCCTAATCATGAAGCTCGTGTTTTTTCCATCATTTAAATGATGGATGAATAATATGCTAGCTCTCTGCATCCCACATTGAATCTCCATGCAGTCTTACTCTAATCTATTACTCAATCTCTATAGCTATCAGTTTGATCTGGAGATGGGGGACCAACATCTATACACACTATCACACACCATGGGCTTTGGTTTTCCAGTATATTCAGAATCCTATATGGGTCTTATATAGGGTCCCATTCACACTTTTGGGTTCATGGTCCTACGAGCCTTATACATAGGCCTACCCTTTTCTCAACCACTATGTGTGGGATGCATGGTATGATTCCCCCACTTGGTTGAGGTTATCCTCTCACATATGTGGGGTTAATTTAGACTATGTGGATCACACGATTTGGCCATGTTTTTTCCAATCCAACCATTAAAAATAATAATTATAAGTATCTAAGTATATAAATAATCTTCAAGATATTATCACATATAACTGCTCAATAATTCTTCATGCAATCTCCTTATGAAAAATGTATGAATACATGGTTCCATGACCACCTTCAATTATATCCTCATATAATATATAATTTATTTTTTCATATAATTATTTAAATTATTCTTCATTACTTCAAGAAAATAAGAATTTACATGGTCTTACACTTGTTTCATTAAATGTGATCTCCTAAGAACATGACTTTGACATTTACTATCTCTTTAAAATTTGACAGAGTTAATCATGGAGTATTTTCTAAACATGGAATCAATTATATTTCATGAATCCTTTACAATTATCCAAGAATCGCCAGTACGTCCACATATTTAATGATTGAAAAAAAATGAAACATGGGCTCAATAATATCCCCCTGTGTATTTTGTTTTCAATATCAACACATATAATTCAAGTCAATATGTGGTGTAATAATTCTCCCCCTTATTGAAAATTAAGTGCAAAGAATAATTGGGGTATTATCATCTTATCATTTTCTCAAAAAAATGATTGTATACCTTGTGTGAAATTTTATTGATAACTTCTAAGAGAGGATTGATATCACATGATTCTCTTGGAAAATATCCTTTAGTTAAAAAAACTCTAAGTTTGTATGATCTAACCCAATGTAGAAAACAAGAGATATACAATCATGGTTGTCTAATCTGTGCATAAAATATCATGCATGTGAAATCATGTTTATAAATTCTCAATTACCATTAAATGGATTTCAAATAATTAGATTTATCAATGAAATTCTAAATCCTACACACACCTCAATAAATACATCATAAATTTTAGGTTCAAATAAATAACTCATTGTTTGTCTCATGTTGACATCAATCAAGAACTCCCCCTTGATTTATAAGATAACGCAATTAATAATAGGGATGAGAGTGTGATTGACATACCTCAAACTTCATGTAAGCTCCCCCTCAAGGGATGAACTTCTTCATCATTATGGAAATTTATTAACTCCATGACGGGAAATACTTCTCCTTAAATTCCCTATATATTAGATTATAAAACATAAATATATTAGAGAATAATGAGGAAAGTTCTTGGAATTTATAAGTAACATTCAAGATGAGAATTTTATCTCAGCCTAGACCAATCCTTTATCCTAATCTTAGTCAACTTCTAATTGTTCTTATAATTAATATTTTTTTAACAATCTTCTAATTTTGATAACATTCCAAGGTTGAATTTTTATATTTCTTTAATTATGTATTTATTTCAACTATTATCCCTCTAAATGAAGTCCTCGTGTTTTTTATTAATTTAAATGTTATGAAAACATTTAAATACCTTGTGACCAAACTTAAAACATCTCCAAAAATAGCCAATAATCCTTCTTCTCTTCATTTTTGGTGTAATCTGTTTAGTTTTCAAAAATTGTGAACCTTGTTGCTTTTGAGTGGAACCAACACTCTTTGGTAAATTTCATGGGGAAAAGTTCCTCAATATTCTTTTCACATACTCCCTTGATGTGGTGGATTTAACATCATTTTTCACGATCCACACTTTCCCAAAGTTTGGTTCAAAACCTGTACCATTACTTTAAACATAATTAGTATATAAAATAGTTTCTAGGTTATGGGATAGATTTTTCTTATAGAATAATTACATTTTATTATAGGATGATCTCATAATACTTTTGAAATCATGATTCTCATCACCAAAATGAGTGGAAACATCTCTTCTTTTAGCAATTTGGGAAGTTTCAGTTATGGTGTTTTTTTATTCTTCAATCTTACCTCCAACTCTAAACACTTCATGTTGAGAGAGTTCTTCTCATAATAAACTAATATTAACTTGTATTCCCATCTATAATTCATATTATTCATTTAATCTTCATGTATTTATTTTAACTCTTTCAGAGAATTGTCAATATACTTTTTCTTATTATATTTATCTTCTGTTTGATTGGTTTTTACAACCATTAAAAAATTTGCAATTTCTTAAATGCATGTAGATCTTCAAAAAATAAAATATTAAATAAATAATTCTCACAAACATTTATTTACAATTATTCAATATCTTTAACATATCTTTAATTACAAAGATAAATCGTTTCATCCTTTACTTTCACATGTTTTGTGAGATTGTTGGAAATTCTAACCTTCTTAGCTAATGCCTCTTCCCTAGCATCAATTTCTTATTCATGCTATATATTTTCATATTGAAGTCCTTTAAAAATTAAAACAATAGAACTTACCACTTATTTGGGAAATTTTATTAGATTTTCATTGATTTCGGAATGAATATTACTAAATGACACATTATTATCACAACTTGAGAATATGTAAGAAGAATCATAGTCAAAATATTTATTGTAGCTTGTACCTCTTTGATTAACAGTCATTGATGTCTCTTATTTTACTTTAATCTTAAAATTACTTTCATATTTCTTATTTATATTCTACTAATTCTTGGTATAAATATTCATATGAGGTATATCACTCATTTCCAAAAAACTACACTTCATAAAGACTCTCTTGGATCTTTAGAGGTTACCTACCCTCTGATACCACTTGAAGAGCCCAAATCGGATTGACCACTAAGAGTGGGGTGAATTAGTGGTTTAATTTTTACAAATTCTTTATTTTTAATTCAAAATCTTAAACTTTATATGTTTCTTTATCCATTCAGTGAAATATTATAGTCTCACTTCATATGAAAAAAATAATAATAGAGATCCTAACACATAGTGTTCAAAAGGTTCAATATAAATTCTTACTCCTTTCCATGTTGGTTATACCCCCAACATGGATTTTCCACTATAATATTATTATCAATTATAATGTTTGATACATAATTACATTATATCTATCCTAAATACACACAATAGGTTCTTTATATTGTATCCCATAGTGTTACCATAATACACACTGGCTTGCTCCAGAATCCACACTAGAGACTTCTGTTCTTGAATCACACAAGAGACTTCTTTATCCCATTTCCTACTAAGTGGATTCATCCTTTATTCAAGGATTAATCCATTTCAGGATGATCTATTTATCTTCCTCCATTATATTTCTATATCACACTTACTCATGTACCTCTCCAAGTATTATTTCAAAGCTTTCTTATCTTGCTCAAAAATCTATGTTCACCTGTATTTGATCAGTTTCCTTAGTGAAATAATTATTTGGTTTATTCTTCCTTCTGATGAAGTCTTGGACTCAATAGGATGTCTGAAAGAGATTCAAACAAATTATTATTCTCTATTTGATACAAGAATATATCAGTATCACAAAATGATTTTCAATTATCTATTTCTTTTTGTTACCTTTATTCACATATTTATACACAAAAATTGTGGTACATGGGGATCTCAATTAATTAAATGATTTAAATATCTAATTTAAATCCTCATTCAAATTTTTTTATTAATAAACAAATTTATTCTCCTTAAAAAATATAAATACTCTAATGACTATTTGGTATTTATATTACTTATTTTAAATGAATACCCCCTGGTATTATTTATTTTCATACACCTCATAAGGAAAACCATAAGGTGTTGGGTCTTACTTATTATTCATGTGGCATATACTTCATGGCTCACTATGTATACATGTATCTCATTCAAAATACCCATGGGTTCGGGTAACCTCATTGTTTTTTTCAAACCCATGACTCACCCTTTTTCATCATGTATGAAACTCAAACACCTAAATAATCAAGATTAACTCTTCTACATGGTATAATCATTTCAAAATACTCATGGATTATTATCATCACCAATAATTTTGGGTTCCTCTTCATAATCACCCAAGAGAATCGGGCTCTCTATTTGTTATTTTTTATATGGAATAAGCAAATTCTTAATGTCTCGGCCACCAAGTTTATGGATTCAATGGTGTATGACAGGATCGAGATAAACCTATACATTAATGACTTATATTTTTCATCCAATATACAAGAATTAATGTGTAATTTCATGAATGTATAGTTTTATCAAACATACCTCATGCATTTATCATCGTTAACCTTAATCAAATAACTCCTCTTCATCAGGTGCCAACACAAATCAATATTTCCAATAAATACATGATAGTAGGCATGAAAAATATGTGCAAAGTGTATATTAGACTCACTTGGATCATAGGAGTTCAACGTAGCCTTCAATAATGTCGAAGAGGACTCGATTTGATCATCACAGCTTCATCAATGGTAGAATTTAGACCCGATGCGCAACCCTTGAGCAAGGGAAGATAACATTGATCACTGGAAGAGATTGGATGGATCAGATCAGACACATCATGAATCCTATGTTCTATCTATCATTTTAATTATGGAGGAATAGTACATTGACTCTCTGCATCCCTTATCAAATCTCTCTGTGGTCTGCCACTATTTTTATTACTCAATCCCCACCGTAATCAGTTTGAGGTGACAACGAATCAATACCCACACATAATATCACACACCACAGGATTCATCCCTTCAACATAGTTGGCCTCTTCTATGGGCCTTATACATGGGTCCATGAATGCTTTCAGGCATGTAGTCCAACATGTCCTATACACGGTATCGTTGTTATCTCAATTTCCATGCGCAGGCTGTGTGGTACGATTCCCTCATGTGGTTTTGGTTATCCTCCCACATGTGTGGGATTTATTTGGGCCATTTTGATCACATTATTAGACATACTTTCCAATACAACCATTAAAAATAATACTTATAAGTATCTAAGTATAAAAATAATCTTCAATTGATTCTCAGATATAATTCTTCAATAATTATTCATGAAATTTACTTATGAAAAATATAGGAATACATAGTTTCATGTCCACCTTCAATTATATCATCATGAAATATATAATTTATTTTTGAATTTACTTATTTAAATTCCTCTTATTCACTCCATGAAAATAATATTTTTCATGTCCTTCCACTTGTTTTATGTAATGTTCTCTCATGGGCAGATGAATTTGACATTTAAGATAACTTTAATAATCGTTATATTTAATCATGGAGAATTTTATAAGCATAACATTATTTCCATTTCATGAATAAATAATAATTCTACAAGAATAGACATTTCATCCACATATTGAATGATTATAAACAAATTTAACATGGGTTCAATACATTCCAATTCATCAGTCTACTTGGGAACTCATTACCACCAGACATTAGTATACAGGTCTACCCCTCAAGAATCATCATCTTAAAATAATACTAATCATCCATCCATTAACGGGAACCAACCCCCCGAGGATCACTGTCTCATCCATTAACATATATAAATGCATAAATTAATTTTCCTATGATGATCCATGTTTAGTAACCCATATTCATACAGTTCGGTTAAATATAATTCCTCCAAGAAACTATATGGGAAAACACCATGTTATTGACTCTTTAAATAACCAAACCTATTTCCTTAAGAACCAGTACCAAAATCACTCGCAAGGGGACCAACTATAAGGTATATAATTTCTATACTGACCTAATAGGTTCAATATACCTCCCTTTCACCAAGGGACTATATATTCATCATTAAGAAGTATCCTGCCACAAGATCCAAATGACCATCCATCAAAAGAAAATATATTGTTTAAATGAGTATAATTCCACCAACATGATTTATGGGAAAACATATTATATATTGTTTTTGAAACTTTAAAAAACTATAATCTCATAATCAGTGATATCTATCACACACAAACATACATATTCCATGGGAATCCTATGTGAAAATGTGATGCATGAACACTTTTCCCTTTTTAGTGAACCAAGAGTAAAAAACCATAAACCATAAATACATAAATTCATGTTTATTACACTAGGTGAAATAATAAAATTATAAAATTAGAAACCAAGAAAAAAAATCATATATCCCTAGTAAAATGGACTTACCATTAAAAAAGGTGTTTCAATTCACTAGTCAAATGTTTATCAAAATCTCTCACACGTTCCAATATCACCTGTCTACCATCTCCCTAAATAGTACGACAAAAAAACTCTGATATAATCTATGATATCAATCATATACAAACTCTGATACTAATTTTTAATTTCCACACTCCAGTTTACTATATTATAATCGGACCAAGTAGCCACGTGATATCAAGCATGCCTCCTTATATGCCATATCTTATCGACTAGAAGTGGGGGTCTAGGTCTTTACTATAGAGAGACTATGCCCCCATATTAGAGTGTGAAATAACAAAGAAATAACCAATATCAACAACACAATAAATTATCATTGTAAATAGATAAATAAGAAATCACTCTTTAATAAATTTCATGCAGAATCACAGAGTCATATAGACACACGTTCATTCTAACACACAATTGAATTTCCATTGAACCATTCAAAAATACAAACAAATGAACAGAATAAGATGAAATTGAGGCACTACTTACAACATCGATCCATACCTTAACTTCATTCGTTTATTCCATCTATGTTATCTAACTCTCGCATGCCACACTAGGGATTTTTCCAAATTGAACCAGTGAACGGTGAAGTCTTCTTGGGTACCCATGTACGATGGACACCCAAATAGGGTGTGAGTATAACTCAGTAGGGAACCACTAATTTGGTCCCATACATAACCAGTAAATATAGGGTATGTGCATGTGACATTCTTGTTAGAATAATAAATATGGTTTTAAAGCATAAATAAACAAACAATATCTCTCTTTAGGTTCTAACATGTTACCTACGATCAATTATACCTACTCTAGATTGTGTCAGAGTATCTATGTGCACATCACAGAATCATGCCAACCAATATTATTCCCATGGATAATTCCTAGAAGAAATTCATATTCAATTCGGTATCATTGAGATAAATAACTAAATCCTAGTAGTAAGTACTTGGAATCCAATGGTATACTTCTCACTTGGGGGGTAGTGAATCCCTACCAGATCATCTCATGTATACATATCATCGGAGGGGGGTAGTGTGTCCCTACTGTAACATCTTACAATATATTGATCACTTAGGGGTAGTGTATCTCTCTTGGATCATCACAAAAATACATCATTGTGAGGGGTAGTGAATCGCTTTCTTCAATCACATAGTAGTATGCACACATGGAAAATCTAATAAGAATATCTAAGGAATCCCATGTATCACAATAAATCATGGTAGGTAGTGTGTCCTACCTAAATCATCCCATCAGTATTATTCATGAAAGTCATATCTAATGATAACATCCAAATAATCCCATGTATCTTAATACATATTGGTGGGTAATTAATCCCAACTAAGTCATCTCATAGAACACATCTCTATGGGGTTAACATTGTTTACAAACCCATCTCATAATTTGAGTTCAGCCTCTCAGTTTCATGACCTATCAGTGACTACTAGAGCCATATTTGGATCATCATTGATTTTGGTTCTAAGGTGAGACCCATAATCATTAATATTAATTATCTTACAAACCCTATTATAGGTATACATATCATTATGGAACCTACCAAGGTCCACTAGATCACATATCTTTCAAGACACTGTCATAACCCCCACCCTACAAAGGTAACCATCCAAGATTGACAATGAGATAAGGGAGATAATGATTCCCAAATCTTGCCTCCAATTGTCCATAGATTAAAGATAAATACAAGGGTTATATCAAACACATAGATGGGATAAATTACCCTCTAAGATAAGAAAAATGAGAGAAGATAGAAACACCCAAAAAATCATTCTCAATATAAATTTAAAGAAGATACCTAGTACATGAATGTAATGTTATACATATGAAAAACTATAAGAAAACTGTAAGTACTAAAACATAATCCTTAGCAGTGACCAAGAAATCCCAAAAATCTCTTGAGAAACCTACAATCCAATAATGTCCAACCTAATCACCGATCATCTCCTTCAAACCTGAAAAATAGTTTATGTATAAATAGGGTGAGCATAAAATGTATACTCGGTAGGATCCTCCCCAGATCCTCTCATGAAAAAGATAATAAATGCATACTAAATCCTAGTGAACAAAAAGTGAAGATAACTCGTCACCTAAATAGGTATGCTAAGTTTCCAGACTCACCATGGATATCTCTCACTAAGTATCATAAACAGGAGATCATATAATATGATATCAGAAGAAGGTACCCTACTACCATTTTCCCATTGGTTTGTTTCTCTTCCCCAACATCACATCTCCTGAGCCATCCCTCTCCAAAATAATCCAACCTAAAGACACGTGGGCTAAAGTATCATACCATGCACTATGTGAATCACATCATCCCATCACATACTATTCACCCCATACATCACATCATCTCATCATCCTGTTCCACATCTCGAGATAGTAACCCTTTAGTTTTAGGGATCCACCACAAGTCATATGTCATGTGTTATACATCAAGACATCACTACCAATATACATCATTCTTATAATAATTCATATGATACTATATTTGGAGATACATGTGTGTGAAAATAACCACAATCCATTTTATCCCTAAACACACATATATGGAAAAGGTAACCACTATTAATACTAGAACATAATAAAATTAGGAGAATATAGGAAGGTTAGAATGGGTAGTCAACCATATATTCCTCACCAACCTAGATGTTGGAAAAAACACTCACCCATAGTCCACTTATTGTCATTCACACTACCAACATGGGTGGTTTATCGTATGAAATCAAGAAAAATATAGGATATAATATAGCTCAAAACCACACTATAGGTATTAACACAGTCTTAGGATCAACTATAATTATCCTATCTCAGAGACATGATTGCCACTTCTAAAGACTAGATATCCTATAATCATAAAATAATTCCAGAATTATTTAATTTATTTCTTTATTTCCTTTAAAAATTTCACTTTTTGTTAATTAATTAATTATCCATTAATTAACATTATTTCATTCAAATTTAATTAACTCTTAAATTAATTTCATTCCATCCAAGTATAAGACAAGTAATTCCATTGTTCCACAAGATTACAAACATTTGTATTCCATTCAAGAACTGAACCCATGGGTTGAGACATTTATTAAAAATTATCATTCCCTAATTCTAGATACTATAGGAAAATTCCTAAGCTATCATAAAAGAGATGCATAACCAAGAACAATCATCTACCTCAAGTAGTGGGGAAAGAAATATAGGTAAAAAATAAACTCATCCATCTATACTTTAAAGTATAACAATGTTAAGAAAGAATCTATATTTTATAAAAACAATTAATAGGTCCAACTTCAACCCATTAAATTAAACCACATTCCATACCTAACACCACCATGCATATCACCATGGATATCTCTATCACATGATTCAAATTTTTCTACAAAATTGGGACTCTCCTCCCATATCTCATCAACCATCATCCATTCTAGCCTCACATCATATCACACAAAAAGTATCACTTTCTTAGAAAACCCAAAAGAAATCAAATAAATGAAAAACATAGTCAATGGGGTATCTAGGTCCTAAAAACAAGGCATATAACCTTTATAATAAAATGGGATCACTCATCCCCCAAATAGTTATCATTATCAAAAAATTGGTTTTATTTCCATCATATATTAACCGATTCATTTATCACTGGTTATAACCACAAGAATCCTAAGGCACCAGACATACTTTCAAGAATAACTTCCAATTTCAACAAACATTAAGGAAGAAAATTTTAATTAATATGACTCTTTATTATTATCCACAAAAACAATTTACATATTTATGTTATTTATCCAATTCCATTGACATATAGAATAAAAATTCAATTAAACATGCATCAAGCATCATTTTATTTCCATAAAATTATAATAATTTCAACTTAAAAAAACATGTATCTTTAAATATTTATCCATAAACATTATTGGATTTGAATTATTTACCCTTTCATCAAACTATACATGTTAAACACATCATAAAAAACATGATAAAAAAATTATAAACATATATATCACATTATCTATAAAATTAAGATACAGACCATTATCAACTGGAAAAACACATTTTATTGTTACAACCATAAACCAATATTTCATTATTCTATTTTAATATTTATTATGATTAATTACACATTCACCCAAAGATATAAATCATGATAAAATTGCAATTTTACATAAAATACTAGGAGAAGTAAAGAATCCCCTACCTCAGGGATTTTAATGTTCATTGATCAATAATGGAATAACAACATAGAACACTTGTCATCTCTCTCACAAGGAAACTAAACCCCTCTAATAATTTCATTCCACAACCATACTAACAAATATTAAAATAACTCCATAAGAACAAATGAGATAAATTTAAATAGCGTGGAAATATATAACTAGAGGAAACAAGACTGATCAGAGAATAAACCATAAGAGAAAAGGGGAAAACCCACCTCGGATCACCAGGAATCAAACATGGGAATCCAAGGATAAATTTCTTTAGAAATTTCATAAAAACAACTTGAGAGAATTCCTATAGCTACCTGGAGTTGGGAGAAAATTAGAGGTTTTGAGAATATTCAAGGGTGCAAGAGGCTTTATAGGAATTCTTCCATACAAACTTTCAAAGATTTAATTGTTCATTCACATTGTGAATGTCCTGAGTTTAAGATTTTTCAAAAAACATGTCACTTAGATCCACCCAATATGGAATTAATTCACATCATGAACATCAGTTTCACATCATGAGTTTTCAAATAAAAACTTTATCTATTCCAAACCCCAATTCATTCAAATCATGAATATTCTATGAATGTTGTGAATTAAACCTTGAGAACTTCTCTTCTCAAGCTATGAATTCCTATTTAGGCCACAAACCAAACTATCACATTGTGAATTATAGATCACTTCAGAACTTATTCTAGTTCTATATTCCAACTCCAAAACTCTAATAATACCACTCTAGTCTTCCTACAATCACCACACACCTCATAAACACTAAACACACAAAGTATTGGGATAAAAGGATATAGGCCCCTATATCAGATACATCTCAAATAATTCTCATCCTAAAGAATTTAAAACCAAACCCAGAGAGAAGGAAAAGAAAAGGTGTAAACTAAATATTCACCCCATGAGATACCCCTCAATAATCTAACCATCATAGGACCTCAACCACCTCACTTAGAGGAACAAGGAATAAAACTATGTAACACTGACAACCATCTCTTAAACACTCTCTGGGGAAATAAAACTCCCGAATAAGATCAAGGATGAAAAAAGGACTTAAAGGAGAGATATATATATATATATATATAATAGATACAGGTAAAAAACCATAAAAATCACTAAAAGAGAATTTATAAGTATCATATAGCTTGAGATACTGAGCACGTATCTAAGAATCACATTCTAAGGTGATCTCCTCCATTCCATAGTGCTTCCAAAAGACATGAACTAAATGAATTACATGCTCACACAAAACCTTCTCCTGATGGTCCTAGATCTCAAGTGGTTAATACTCTATGATTTCATTATCATTAATTTCAATCTCAACACAATCGATGATGTGAGAGTTTTTGTGAAGTTAATTCCAAATCTGTAACACATAGAGAACATCATGTATCTAGATCCTTTGTGGGAAAAATGTTATCTAAAATTCAACGACTCCAACATGAGAAAAAACCTTGAAAGTTATAACAAACCCGGGATAATTCATACTCCCAGGACTGAACCTTTACTTCCCATGATAAGGGGTCACCTTCAGAAACACATGGTCACCAACATCAAAACCCATAGGTCCCCTCCTATGATCAGCAAAGTAATTCTAAAAATATTTTGTTCTCTTCAACCTATCATGAATCACCTAAACCATCTCTATTGTGTTCTACGATAGTTCTTTCCAAAAAATTTCTGACTCTTCAACCCCAGTCTGGCTCAATGGGGAAAATATTGATCATCCATACAAAGATTAAAATAATGTCATACCAATGGTGGATTTAAACTATTATTATAAGAAAAATCAACCAAATTCATATGTATATTCTATCAACCTCTAAAATCCTAGACATAAGAGCACAACATGTCTTCATAAGTTTAAATAGTCCACTCTATTTGATCTTCCTTCTGTGGATGAAAAAAAGTGTTAAAGAATAACTAATATCCAAAATCATATTGAAGACCTCTCCACATCCTGAAGGTAAAATGAGGTTCATAGTTAAATATGTTCATCCTTGGGACTCTATGGAGTCTCACCAACTCCTCCAGGTACTACTTTGACATAACCTCCACTGATCATGTATCCTTGATCACTATAAAGTGGGATGATTTCATCATATGGTCCACTTCCACCTATATAGAATCAAATCCTCTCTAATATTGTCATAAACCTATAACAAAGTCCATCATTATATCCTCCCAATTATGCTAAGTAAAATACAATGACTAGAAAAAATCACTGGGGACACGGTTATCAACCTTCAACTTATGGTAGACCAAAAATCAAGAAACAAACTATGGAACTGAACCCTTAAACCTAAACCAATAAAACTAACCACTCAAGTATTTGTACATATTTTTCACACTAGGATATACTGCTAAGGGTGATCTATCATAATCATGGATAATTACCTCTCACATCGCCAAAGGGATGAAAATCCTCCCCTAGAACAACACTTGGTGTTGTTAGTCCTTAAACCACCCATCAAGGGATTCACCAATGAAAACTCGATCTCTCCAGACCTCCACCTCACAATCACCCAGCTGGGACTCCTTCTATTTCACCAAATATAATTACACCATCATTTGATAAATGAAACCTCTTCTACCAAACTCTCCCATATCAATATGTATCAATGAGATATCTTCCATTACTCTTCATGAAATTCTAGATTCCTGTATGACATCACTACATGAATTCCTTCTTATTGTATCATCTATACCATTACCATTTCCCATTGTATATAAAATATCAAAGTCATAATAACATAAGAAATCTATGAACTATAATTGTTGTAAGTTTAGGTCATTATAGGTTAAGACATACCTCGGGATCTTATGATAGTTAAAAACCAAAAAATGATCAGTAATGATGTAATGTCTCCACAAATTCAATTAAAACACTACTCCTACCAACTTGAGATAATGAGTGGTGTATTTATGCTCTTGGGAACATAACTGATGAGACCCATAAGAAACAAATGATCTATAATACATGAGAACACTGTCCAAATTAAGATGTGAAGCATCATTGAAAATCAAGAACTAAACTCCCACTTCTGGAAATTGTATAACTAAAGTGTTGACCAACTTCTCCTTTAGGTACTTAAAAGCTACCTAACACTGATCAGTCCATGAGAACACTTGATCCTTTCTAGTAAAATCTTTCAAAGGAGTCACAAACTGAGAGAAATTAGCTAAAAAATCCTATAATATCCTAAAATTCGATCAAAACGTCACGACACTACAATTGTCTTGGGGCCTTTCCAAGAAATGATTGCCTCAATCTTCAAGGGATCCAAAAATACTATAGTTGGGACATGATCTACCACAAGAAACAAACTTCATGATCCTAGAACTAACACTTTTATATCTTCCTGAACAATTTCTGATAAATAATAACCACAAAAAATGGAATGAAAATTCTCTATATACTCCTCCTCATATGTAGAGTACACAAGCATCTCATCAATAAAAATCACCATGAACCAATCCTAGAACTTTTTGAACATTGAATTCATCAAACAAATGAACATGGTTGGAGTGTTCATCACACAAAATGGAATCACAAAAAATTAATAATTACCATAACAATACTTAAAAGCGGTCTTAAAAATATCTTCATCTTTCACCCACATTTGACGATATCCCAAAAAAAGATCAACCTTGGAAAACCAGATGGACCCTTTAAACTGATAAAATACACCAGCAATATATATAAGAGGATAGTGGTTCTTCACTGCCACCTGATTCAATTTATGATAATATATATAGACACATATACTTATATTGACATTCTTCACAAATAAAACTAGATCACACCAAGGTGACATGCTCATCCAAACAAAACCTCGTTGCAAAGGATCGTCAGACTACACTCATAGATCTCACAACTCATAAGGATACATCATATATGAATACATAAATATAAAAGAATATCTTAGATATATCTCCATCAAAAACTCAATCTCCCATCGAGGGGGTAAGTCCATAACCTTTTTAGGAAATTCATCACGATACACTTTTACAAACTTGAGAAACACCGCCTACCGAGTCTTGGACGAACTCATCATTAGTTTATCCATCATGGAATATATGGACTGAACATGCCTATAACCCATATGAGGGTATCACTCATGAAAGAACATGATATAATATCTATCAACATCATAGAACACAATTAATATCTTGAATAAATTCACAATATCCTATACCAAATAAAACCAGTCCATGCAAAGAATGATGTCGTATAGTTTTATCCATAAATATAGGAAGTATCCCCAAGATAGGTGTTGAAACATCACTAACTCATAGTATATAAAAACTTCATACATATAAGATTGACTTCCAACTGGTGTAGTCAACAACAATGGCACTAGAAGCCTATCCACATCAAGACCCAAAGAACATACTAGGGAATGTAATATGAAGGAGTGTGTAGATCCTGAAACAAAAAAATCATGCAACAAAGTATAAAATAAGTAAAGGGACCCTATAATGACATATATCTTTCCTGAAAATGGAAAATCTAGAGTATGGATCTTACTATGATATTCTCCACAGACTCTCTAACCTTGATGGTGACCACCACCATGACCATTCTTTACTCTTTGAGGAAGAGGAGCATCTCAAGGATATCCTCAGGCTGACCCATCTTCTATCTATATATCCAAATATAGATCACCATGATGCTTCTACCTTAGACAAAACAACCTCAATGAAGGAACCTAAATTATAACAATAACATTACACTTCCTTATCAGAAAGATCGGGAACTCTCATTACTGATTACCTTGTCCTCTATAATAAAAACACACATCTTGTCCCTTGATAGGGGTCTGAGGGCCTCCACCCCTAGAGAAATTAGATGGTGAGGTTTAGGACCTACCCTTGGTTGTCTAAAATATCTTCTATATAGGAAATTGGGAACCATGCACCATAGCTATGTTGTTCTAGGAATCATGATGACTCCCCACTCATGATGATCTACTCCTAAACACATCCTCTTAATGACCTCTACTATCACTGGTACCTCAAGATATGTCCACAACATAAATAGGGTGTCCTAGAATTGGATCTCTATACTCAAATCATCCTAAAAATGCCTTGATATGACCTCCTATTCTAGAAATAGGTTTTAATCCTAACATAAAAGGGTCTAAAAATGGATCATGAAATCCCACACATCGAAACTCCCTTATTGAAGGGTAAGAAGCTCTTGGTGACTAGCCACCTTCACGATCGAAGAATGATACTTTTCTTGAAACTATTATTGAAACTTCTCCCATAAGATGTTCAAATCCTAATGATCCTTGGAGGAACTAGAACACCCACTAATTTATTTCCCCATGCATCATCGTCTCCACCAACCAAACCTAGTGATCCTTTCAATAATGGATCAAACTAAATGTTATCTCCACAGCCTCTAACCATTCCTCTATCACTAATTCTAAAAATAATCCTTCCAACTTAAACAAACTCTATAAATAAAACTCTCATAGTTTCCTCCTACACATGTAGTCATCACCAGCCTCTACTTCATAGTGATCTTCTAGCACATCCTACTAAACATATTTGATGCATACCAGATGAGGGTGTCGACCTGGAGCTATACCTTTGGAAGAAAAAAAATATTATGGACTCATAAATCTAGAATATGAAATATTTAAGATTAATTAATCACTTATTTATTTAATGTTCAAATTAATCCCAAGGTATACTCATTTCAAACATAGGAACAATGAATAATGATACATTATCTTTTACTAAGTCTATCCCCCGTAATCAGCACCACTTCCCTTAATAAGATCATTAATCTTAAAGTTACATTAATTAAATCATAGGGGGGGCTAAATACCCATGTACCTGATGGTCTCTCTTATTTACATTTCTTATTAAATTTAGTTTCCATTTTTTCCTACTAACCCATGCAATCCTCACTTATTCCTATCTCTTAACTCTATCATATACCTCAAACTGAACCCTTTGATACCAATATTTCATGACCTTTACCCCCCAAAGGTACCCCTCCTCAGCTAGAAATGAGATAAGGGAGATAAAGATTCCTAAATCTCACCTCCAATAGGCCATGAGTTAGTGATAAGCACTTAGGTTATATCATACACACAGATGGGAGGCATTACCCTCTAAGAAATTAGAAACAATGTATAAGATAGAAAAACCCAAAAACTAATTCTCAATATAAAATTAAAGAATATCCCAAGTACAAGAATATAATTTCATATAGATGAAAATCTATAAGAAAATTACAAGTACTAAAATATTATCCTCATAATGGACTCAAAAATACCTTACAGCTCATGAACAACCCACAAGCTAGTAATGTCCATCCTGATCACCAACCTGCTCTTAATACCCTCACAAATAGTTTATATATATATATATAGGGTGATCATAATATGTATAATCAGTAGGATCCTCCCTGAATCCTATCAAGAAAAGGATAAATAAAGAATACTATATCCCACTATACAACAAGTGAAGCTAAATCATCACCTAAATGGGTATGCTAAGTTCCAAGCCTCACCATGACTATCTATCACAAATTATCACATATAAGAGATCATATAATATAATATTAAAATAAGGTTCCCAACTACCACTTCCCTACTAATTTTCCACTCTATCCCAACATTTCATGTCCTGATCTATCTCACTCTAAAATAATTCCTCCTAAAGTCACTTAGTTTAAATTATCATATTATACACCCCAGGAATCACATAATCTCATCACATTCCATGCACCCAGTGCGTCACATCATCTAATCATCCCATTCTACATATCTAGAGAGTAACTAAGTAGTTTTTGGGAGTCCCCACATCCCGTATATCATATATTATACCTAAAGTCATCACAAACCATACACATCATACCTATAATAATCCATAAGGTACTATATCTAGAGATAAATGTGTGTTAAAATAACCACAAGCTATTAAATACCTCTACACACATATACAGGAAAGATAACCACCATGAATACCAACACATAATACCACAAGGAAAAAAACTCAGGGTCAGAGGGGGTATCCATCCATTTATTCCTCACCAACCTAGATATTATGGAAAACAACCTCCCAAAGTCCACAAGGTGTTAGTCGGACTACCAACATGGGTGGGGTGATGTAAGAAATAAAAAAATATGAAATATATAATATAACTCACAACCACACTTTGAGAATTAACCTAATATTAGGATCAACTATAGTTATAATCACTCAGACACTATACTACAAATACTAAAGATTATATATATCATATAAGCATTCAAGTATTCAAGAATACTATCATTTATTTATTTATTTCCTTTTAAAATTAAATTTTATATTAATTATTTCATTATCCTTTAATTAAAATTATTCCATTCATATTTCATTAACCACTAAGTGAAGTCTATATCCTCTAGGCATAAACCAACTGATTCCACAATTCCACAAGATTATCAATATTTTTATTCCATCCAAGTACCAGCCTCATGGGTTAAAACATTTATTAACCATTATCATTCCATAATTTAGATACTCTATGAAATATTGTAATATTTAATAAAAGATATGCATAACCAAGCACAACCACATACCTCAAATAGTGGGGAAAAGAATGAAGGTAAACAATAAACCCATCCATCTAGTATTTAAAGTATAACATTATTAATAAAGTATCAATATTTAAGAAAAATAATGGGAAATACTAATCTCGGTGTGATTCGTCACACCACCACGCATATCATTATACATCCCACCATCACAGGCATCAACTTCTACAACAAAAACGAGTCTCCCTACCCATATCTCATCAACCATCATCTATTATAGGAACACATAACATCACATAGAAAGGTTCAAATCTAGAGAAAACACAAAAGGTAGTAAATAAACAACAAACTGATTTAATGGTGAATCTATGTCCTAACAAGAAGGCATCCAAATTTCAAATGAAAACAATCTCAGTCATCCATGAAACATTTATCTTTATAAAGAAACCATTTTTAATACCATCCAGTATTAACTGATTCATTTATCATAGGTTAAAACCATATTCAACCTAAGGAATTGGCTATTACAAGATATAATTTTTTTAAACATTCATTCAAGCATAACTTCTTGTTTCAACAAAAATTAAGGAAGAACAATCCCATTAACAAGTATCTTTATTATTATCAATAATAAGAATTTACAACTGCATGTCCTTTATCAAATTCCATCAACATATTGAAGAATAACTCAATTAAACATAAATCAATCATCCTTTTATTACCATTAAATAATAAGAATAATGGTTTATAAAAACATTCATATTTAATTCTTTATCCATGCACATTACTTGATTTATGTTATTTTAATTTTTTATAAAATTAAACACATTAAATCATAACATAACAAAAATTATAAATAAATAATAAAAATAGATTAAATAATATCTAAAAAATCCCAATTAAAACTATTATCATGGTGGAAAAACACATGTGATCACTACAATCATAAACTATTTATTTCATTATGATGGTTTAATATTTATTATGATTAATTTCACTATCTCCAAAATAGATAAAGAATGATAACTTTATGATTGAATATAAAGTAATTAGATAATAAATGAATATCATACCTTGAGTATTTCAATTTTCTTTGATCGAGAAAGGAACAACAATGTAAAACTTAGATCACCCCTCCCGTAAGGAAACTATAGCCCTCAAAGAACATTATGACACAACCATGCCAAAAAAACATCAAAATGACTATATAAGAAATGGAGATCAATATTTGTAACATGGAAAGAAAAATTGTGAGTAAATAATAATGATCAAAGAATAAACAACAATATAATGAGTGAAAATCACCTCATATCACCACGAATCAAACATGGGAATCCTTATATCAATTTCCTTTGAAAGGGCTTTGAAAACACTTGAAAGAACTCCTCTAGATTCCTAGAGTTAGGAGAAAATCTAAGGTTTAGAGAAAATAAGATGGTGAAATAGGGATAATATACATTCTTTGAGACATACTTTCACTGGGTGAATGGGTCATTCATGTCATAAATTAACTGAATTTAAGACCCATTTAAAAACTCATCACTCTGACCACCAAACCTAGAATTAATTCATATCATGAATTTCATGTTCATATCATTATTTTTAGAAGATAGATTCATTAGGTTTAAACCCAAATCTATTCATGTCATGAATATTTTGTAAATGTTATGAATTACCCCCCACAAAATTCTCTTCTCAGCCCATGAATTTCTATTCGGGTTGAAAATTGAACTCCAACATCAGGAACTATAGTTCACATCATGAACTTATTCTGGTTCCAAGTTACAACTTCCAAACTCCAATGATCTTACTCTAGTCTTCCTCCAAGAACCAAAAACCAAGAAAAAATGAAAATTAACATGCTAAAATGATCTAGTCCCTTATATACACCCTTCCAAGGTTTCTTTATCCCATTAACATCATTTGTTTCTAGGCCTGTCACTCAGTGGGCATAACATCCCTCAGTGTCATCAAGATCAAATTAAGGCCTTATTGAAATATTATGAAAATCATACTAGAACCACTCTGTGGAGATAGAATAAATCCCATATCACATCCCAATTCATCACTATGTTAGTTCTCATGCACCCAATCCATCCAAAAATCACACCCAATTCATTCCTACCCAGTTCTCAATTACCAAAGTGGGAGGAAAAATCTCCAATTCTCTTTTCTCAACTAGTCCAATAGATCTATAAGGAATTTCAAGGGTCTGGTAAGGCCTAATAGAGACATTAATTATCATTTTGTTACATATACCCACTCAAGGGTTCTAAGAGAACCTATCTAGGTTCTCAAAACTCATTATGTTTATTTACATCTCACCCCTCAGGTTCTAAGTATTACAAGGAACATCATCAGAATCGAGGCCTCAACCATCAGTGGATGAGGTATCAATCCAATGAATAAGGGTCCATCATGGCCCTTTATACTTTGTTCATTTCATTCATTAGCATTAAATTTCATTTAAATCATTTATTTCATTTAAATAAGTTGATCACCATAGAGGCAATACCCCATATCACATGTCGTATCAAATGAATTAACCATAAGGGATATGCTGAAGGGACCACCTACCACGTGTATAAAGTCATCTACTTTTTTAATATCATGCTCTTCTATCTCTATTGAGGCCCACCTAAGCTTGCATCAACATACTGAGCACCTATCTCAAGACACAACACTGAATGATTAATTATATCAATTTATAATTAATTAATTATTTTAATTTTAATAATTTATAATTAATGAAAAATTAAAATCAATTATAAATAATTGAATAAAAAATACTGATAAAACTCATCACAATTAAATAAATTCAAACCTCTCATATAAGGTCCATGATTTACCCCTGAATCAATCCCAGGAAAAATCCCAAACACATGAAATTGTTTCAATCGCTAAAAAAATCATTTAACAAAAAATTATAAATAATATCATACAGTGATATACCTTCAATAAAATAGAATAAAACAAAATGTTTTCACCTCCTCAGGAAATCCTCTAGCCATACCACATGGAAATCACATCATTCATGATGATTCCATCATACTATGGTGGAGTCATGAATGAAAGGCTAAGTCAGGCCACCCAAAATCAAAGGGAGAAATAAGAGAATAAGAATGAAGAAGAATAAAGAAAAGAGACTCACAATGATTCTCTATGAAATTTCATTAAATCCACCCCAATTACATGGATAATTTATAAGGAAGAGATGGGGAGATCTCCTGGTCATCGCACATGATGGGGTAATAGAAAAAGGGATCAAGCACTTAATAATCCAAGAGGGGAAAAGGTGATTTTTCCAAATAATAAAACTACACTACATGGAAAAATGAAATGCATCATGTCATGCCATATGATATGGTTCACTACTTAGTAGCCACTAATAACCCTTGACATGCCCAAAAAAACAACGAGGCTCACTCCCCACTCTCACCATTTCAAAATAAAAACGATCAAGTCCACCAATCTTTTTAGTACAGAATGGTGGTCCCCATAGACCACCAAATACCTAGGGAGAAGAGGATATTCCATGGTTCCCTTGTCATTTTAGTCCCTAAAACATTCTTATTCACACCAAAAAATCCAAATCTATCGGCCACCCTCTCCCTGTTTCTCATAGGGGGACGCCTTGGGTGCCACACCTAGAAAAATGTTCAATCATGTTGTTTTACCATAACCATTTCATATAGTCAGGATCCCCAGGCACCACACCCATAAAATTAATTATTCCCTACACAATTCCTAGACCCCAAGGCTTTTATAAATCCAAAAAAACTACACCATGGGAATTTTTTTGTCAGTTTCTGACAGGGACATGCCCCATGTACAACACGTAAACTTAGTCTTTCCTTAACATCCACCCAAGCACCCAAAACACCTATCGAGCCTTGTTATACATAAAAAAACATATCCTTAAGATATTATAGACCATTTAATCTTAATACAAATCTCATTTATTAAAACAAATCCATTAACAATAATAAAAATTCAAATTTTACTCTAAAAACTATAAAGGTACAGGTCTTTGCATAGAAAATAGTGGGAGTTTTGGAAGATAATTTAGTGGTGTTTACCTAATGATTGAGGAGACTAAAATTAGAACATAAATAAATCATATAGTATATGTTTAGAGTTTGAATGAGAAGTCTAAAAAATGTGGTGGATCCAGGGGTTTTGTATTGTGTTGAAATTCTTCCTAATTTGGAGCTAGATGAAGTGTTTTTTAAATGGTATTACAGAATTTTTTGAGTATATTTTTATATAAAACTTATCTTTTGTAGCAAGTTATTTCTATTTTTTAATTTTAGGTTGAATATTATAGAGATACTCCAAGTCTGGAAGCAGGGAGACTATTTGTTCTCTCATCTACAAAGTCTTTGGTAAGTTGACTATGGCCACATAAAATGTCAAAATATGGATAACCATGATTCCTTGATGTGTCCATACGGTTATATATGATATATGGGGGATCCCTGAAGGATTGGAACCATACTAAAATGTAATCGGAGAAAAGGACCATGTATGTCTTGGTTGAACTGATCAAGGGTGACTAGAAGGTGATGAGTTGTTTTTAGTGGGAGTTCATCAGTTCATTTGATACTGGACTTTTTAGAAGTTAATAGTATTGGATTATGTTCAGTTCTAATGCTATCTCTCAAGTTTTATGTACTAAATAAGTATTTTATTATTAAATCTTTGTGGGTGAGAAAGTGTCATGGTAAGGAGAATTGTCATACCCATGTGAGACTATAGTATTTTATTTTATTTTATTTTATATAATTTTATATTATTTTGAGTCATTTTAAATTTCAGTAATCTTTGGACTTTGAATTTTAAAATTTTAAAATTTTTGAGGGTTTTATGGTTAGCCAACATGATTTTGTAAATCGTGTGGTAAGAATGCATATCGAGGAAGTTCCACTTCACCTAATAAGTTCATGATTAAAAAAACTTTGTAGGGTATTATCATCAACTTTGTGAGGCCCTTTTGTATAGATAATGTGAGCATCAAGGTTTCTATACATTTTGGTAACTCATGAGAGTAAATTGTGTGTTGTGCCCAAAATTTTTATTTTTAAGGATTTATTATTTTTCCCTTTTTATTTTTAAAACCCTTTACCTCATCCCCCTCTCTATCATAGCTCACATGACCTACCTTATGTTTGATCCATTTTGTGCATGACCTACCCCCCCCCCCCACTCAGAGCCTCCTCTACTTTAGCGATTTCAACCTGTTTCTTCATGATTTGAGGTTAGATCCCCACATAAAACATGTTATTCCTTCTCTTATCCCTATTTTATTATTTTCTCCTTTCCATATCATTGTTACCCTCTTTGATTGAACCCTAGGTAGGGTTCAAATTTTGATTTCATTCTAGTTTTTGATTCTAGGGCATGTGATTAGTTCTTCAGGATCTCTTCAACCCATTTTTGATGTTTCAATCCATTTGTCATTGATTCCAAGTAGGTTTGCCCCCACATTTTTATCTAAATTAAAAAACCATAATTTATTGTGTTTCAAATTGGAGTTTTGGATACCTAATAATACCATTAAATATAACTAATTAGTTTTTGAAAGGAAAATCAAGTTTCATTTGATTTTCATTTCAATGTTGAGAATTTTATCAATTTCAAAATATTATAAAAATATATTTTGGTTAATTGGGTATACCAATTATTTTATAAAATTTCTGAATGGCCTTTATAAATAAATTATAAGGTTTTAAAATGGTTTTTTGGTTTTTAAATTAAATTCTCAAGTGGATCTTAAGTTCTACTTAGCATTTCAAGTAATACGTTTTTTCTTAAAAAATAATGATAACTTTCCCAAAATTACAAGCCTCCTTTATTGAATAAAAATAAATTTATAGAGGTCCAAAATAAGTTTTTTTACAATAATCATATTTCCAAAAAGAAATAAAATCATCAGGTACTCAATTGAAAAAATTCAACTCAATTGTTATAACCCATTTATTTTCAATCCCATGAACCAAGTAGCTTCCTTAAATAAATGAATTTGTGATGATATATTTTATAGATGAAAGATTTTCCATTAAATTGATCCATATGGCAATAATATTCCATGATTGGTGAATGATACCATTTCTAATCACCTCTACCATATTATTAGAGTCACATTCAAGCCACAAATTGAGCCATCCTAATTTTTTCCTCCTCAACAACATTTATTATTCCAATAATTTCACCAATAAGTGATGAAGTGGTTCTATATGGTCCAAATATACATTCCATTATATCTCCATTTGATTTCTAAAAATAACACATTACACAGAAGGGATTAGATTTACCCTTGATTCTCCATCTATGTTGAATTTGATCTAGCCTAGAAATAGTGGAATATACTTGACTTCAAATATCCCAAAGGAGGTCAATAGTTACCTGTAATACCAAAATTCTTATGAATAGAAAGATCATGTATAGATTTATCACAAAAGCCAGTTTGAAAATCATTTTCCCTTTTCCCAATAGAAATAATTTGAGAAAGGGATTCCTATAGACTGAATGAGGTTCCCTCATGAATTAGTTTGTTCTGGATACTCCAAGTAACATACATCATTCTAGTGCTAGATATAAGAAAAAAATTCTAAAGTTAATGTGAGAGAGGTAGACTCATGCAATAATTTAAGCACACCATGATGTTAGCAGCATAGGGGATCATAACTTCAATGAGAGCACAAACTATTATCCATAATGTAGTTGTTGTAACAAAACTGAGGAAAAATTGATCAATTTTATCCCTATGTTGATTACACAGGACACATATCAAGCACATATTAATTCCCAAAAACTACAAAAATCCATCAATCGGAATTCTGGAATGCATCATTCTTCAAGAAAGTGTAAAACTAGATGGAAGAATCCATTATTTATTCAAAAAAATTTCCCATATGTGGATATGAACTTGTATCATCTCTTGGTAGATGGATTTTGAGGAGATCATTCTACTATTAGCAGTCTCCCAAATAATCATATCATCGTTATTGATGAAATTGTAATTTAGAACAATTTCTTTGATTTTAATTGGAATGGTGTCCAAATATCTTTCCATTTCATCCATAATTATTCCATTTTTATCAAAATTTATTTCATGAGAGATTAAGGTGTTGAGATGAGGTGTACCTATCCGGTTATCTGACCAAAAATTCAGAGATAAATTGATATTTATAAGTCAATGAGAATTCATTGTAATTCAAGAATAAGAATCCTTAAGGGAAATCCATATGGAGGAATCCACATAATCTTAATTCCCAAAATTGAAATTATTAAAGAATCTACACCTTGTAAATGAAATACCCTCTGAATTTACATTAATAAGAATCCACATGAAAATATCCTAAAAAGATTGATAGAATTTTCAAATATTTTAAATTACAAGGCCTCCATAATCAATAGGTTGATAGTAATTCTTCCAAGATATGGTATCATGTCTTTGATGAAGTATTATTCCACTCAATTACAATTTTTTAATAGATGTGTCGATATTCTTAATGAGGGAATCTGGAAATTTGTAAACCATAAATGAATAAAAAAATCTAGAAATAATAACATATTTTATAATTTTAATCATAACTGTCATCAAGATATTTTTTCCTTTCCAAGAATCCAATTGACTATTAATTTGGCTCACATTGTGGGAAAATGAGTGAAATGTGGTTTTCTTAAAAACATATGAATTTCAAGATAAGTGAAAGGAATAACACCTTGTATGATTATAAACTCGTTAATTATATCCACATTTTTTTCTACATGAATATTTTTCCCAAAATATAAGAATGATTTTTTTCAACTGATCACATATCATGAGACATTTTAATAGTGAAAAAAAAATCATTTTAAATATTCCTAACATTTCTTTTATCACCTTGAGTGGAAATAATAATATCATCATCATATAATAAATTAATGGGATCCTCAAGGCCTCTAGAAGCTCTAATGGGTTTGAGTTTTCTATTATCCACCATGTTGAGAAAGATCCTTCTCAAATAATCTTTAGTAATAGATAAAATAATGGATAAGATGGTTTTTCCTTTTCTAACACCTCAAGATCATGTGAAGTAGCCCTCAGCAGATCCATTGATGAGCATTGAAATATAATCTGATCTTATAAGGATTTTAACACATTTAATAAAAACCACATCAAATCCAAAACTAGATAAAACCTTACAAATAAAGCTCCAAACTAATTTATCAAATTCTTTTTTAAAATCAATATTGAGAGAAATATTACCTCCCCTATTGGTATTCCTAAGATAATTAACACATTCATAGGTAGTCAAAAGACAATCCTAAATAGTTCTTCTTTTAATGAAACCAAATAGATTTGAGGAGATAATCTTCTTGGCATTTCTGGCCATCCTATTAGAAAGTATCTTCCCATTGATTTTATATATAGTGTTGAAAGGATCCAGGGTCTTGAGAATATTAATCTCATTTTCATTGTCCACTTTTGGAATGAGAGAAATAAATTGAGCATTAATTCCCTATGTTAGGTGACCACCTTTGAAAAAATGATTAACAAGTCTTTAGACATCACAATGTATGATCTCCTAGAATGTCTAAAAGAAATAGTTTGTAAAACCATCTAAACTAAGATATCTACCTACATTTATCCCAAATACTGCTTCTTTAATTTCAAAATCACTAGGAACAGTAATGAGACATGAGTTATCTTCATAAATGACAAGATTGGGAATGATTTCTTCCATTATATCAATGCTATTATTGGGACTATTAAAGAGGTTTATACAATAGGAGATAACAAGAGCATACAAGACCTCTCTATTATCAAAAAACTCTCTATTATCATTAAGGATAGCCAAAGGTATATTTATTTTCCTATCCTTTTGAATATTATTAAAGAATTTTGTGTTCTAATCACCCTCCTTCATCCATTTTAGTTTAAATAATTTCTTTTCCATACCTTATTTAAGTTTAAGAAGGATATTGTGATTATGTGTGATCACATTTTCTTGATCAAGTACTATAGAAAAATCACACCTGATGTTATTTTCTTGAGTAGTGTGAAGCAAGGATTCCAAATTTGCAATATTTTCATCAATGTAATTGAAGCACTGTCGACTCCAAATTTTCTTCTTTTCTTTAATCACATTAAACTTTAAAAAATAATCCAAAGAAACATCCTTGTAATTGATATAATTATATGTTTCTTGAATAATAATTTTGTAGTTAGGATGAAAATACTAGGAATTGTTAAATATAAAAGGAAGTGGGTGTTTTACCTCTCTAGTGAAAAGATGTGTCAAAATAGGATGATGTTATAAGTTAACTCTATCAATAGTAGTTCAATAAATGGTTTCCCAATCACCCAAGGTAGAATAATAAACAAAAACTCTATCCAATTTTTTTGCCACAATTTTATGGATGTGTTTCATGTACCAAGTGTATTTTTCACCCACCAAGTTAACCTCATGCATGTTATTATTTTCCATAAAGGCCCTAAAGTTTCTAATTGATGTGGGGGAATTGAACATTCCAAGCCTCTCATCATGATTGAGAATGTCATTGAATTCTCTAAGAAGGATCCATGAATTTCTAGTTGAATTTCTCATAATCATAATATTTCTCCGTAAATACCTTCTTTCTCAATATATATTGTAAGCATAGATAAAAGAGAAATATTGTTGCATTCCCGTAAACTTGTAACTAATAGTGACCATATGCTTTTTATAGTTGATGCTTGAAATTTCATCCATCCTTGAGTTTAAAAGGATCCAAAGTTTTTTAATTTCATTATCAGATTGATTTGAGTCAATGATCTTGTAGCCCATATTTTATAGATAATCATACCTTTTAGAAAATATTATCTTATTTTTAGAAATTCCATGGAGATCAGGATTTTGACTAGATAGAAATATCTAAAGAGAACTAGTTATTTCATGGTTGGGAAATCTTAGAGAGTTTGAGAAAAGGATCTTCATTTAAACATGTTTTTGTAAAAAGACCTCACTTTTTTATTTCCACTATATTTTTTATACCTTGATTATTTTCTAGTAATAATAGATTTATTCTCCTCATTTCTATTACTTTCATATTTTTCTTTGTATTGTGTATTCAAAATAGAGAATCCCACTACTTACATTTTCTCAGAAATTTTCATAGAAGGTCATTGGACATCCACTAGAATATCGTCAATACTGCCCACAGGTTCCAATGTACCATTGTCTATTGAAGTATCCAAAATAAAGACATTTTGGACAGACCAAAAGGTGGTGCCTATTTCTTTTTCACGTCTTTTGTTGTATCATACATTATCCTCTTTCGATGCAATATTATCATTTCCAGTAGGAGTAGTTATATCACTAATGTTTCCTTAGTTCATTCGAAAACTTTTTTCAAAAGAAAGAAAAGACTTTATAACAGATCGATCATACTTCCCCATAATATCTATATGAACTATCGATGCCTTCTATGAATTATCAGGTAGAGTAGAACTCATACTAACGTTTCTCTCATTATCATCTATGGTCATCTAGGATTGGTCATATGGAATAAATATTTGAGGAATTGTATCAATAATGCTATTATATTCAGTAGTATCAAAAAAGGTTATAATAATAGGTTTATCAGAGTCCCTATCATCATAAGATATTTGAATTGTATACTGAAAATAAGTTTGACTATAGGAATTAGTTATATCACTACTTATTCCCCCATTGTAATTCATATGATGTTTAATTAAGGAATCATTGATTATGTATTTATTTTTATGAGTAGGTGAATGAACCTTGTCATTCATTTGAGGAGAATCGCCCTTATTTTTATTATCTATATCCTCAAAAAAACCTCTTAAAGAGACTCAAAAAGAGTTGTGATTTCGTAGTAAATTTCAGGAGAAATGGAATCATCCTCATCTACCATTACTACATTTTTTCTAATTCCATCAACAGAGGACATTTCAAAAGTATTTTTGGATGGAACATCCATCTCAATTTCTTTTTATTTCTCATAAACAAGAGAATTCCAAGATTTTCCCTTAGTATTATTTAAATCAAAATCATTGGACTATTTTCTACCCATTTTCTAGGATCATTCTTCCTAAAAGGATCACCCTTGTCAATGAGAATACACTTTCCTTTTTTTTGCTAATATATTTCCAAGAATTAGGATCATTGGATGTATTCACTTGTTTATGTACCACTCTAAAATTGGAAATGGATTTCCCTATAATTTTGTACAACTCAAAAAAAGTTGGAGTGAATTCACACTCAAATTTAACTACAATTTTATGATCATTGAAAATGAATTTGATAACATATAGAAGCTTTGAATCAAAATTATTATCAAATATGATTCTAGAATAAAGACGAAGATCTACATTTAGAGTGTGATGATCCAACTTCAAAGGGATTCAAATGCAAGAAGTAAGATCGCTAAGAATTTTTGGGTGCTAATAAACCCAATTAAATCCATATATCTAGATGCATATTTGTGATGAGGAATTTCTTTAAGTGAATGGATTGAAGTTCATATACCATTATGAAACTCTAAAGATACTAGGTTTCATATTAGCATTTCCAATATGCCACACCAAATAAAGATCCTCATTTCTCCCTATTTTAATATGATAGAAAACTCTCCCAATGGGGATCATTTTACAAACACTGCCACCCCATCATTGCACGAGTCTAGTTTTTATAATTGTAATGGACCATGGTTTATCATATAAGGAGTATATAATGCACTAAATAATAGGAAATTTACATAAATCAAGATGTCGTTGGTGGGATTATGGATCAGTGAAGACTGAGAAACTACTATCTTCTATTTTCTTGAAAACAGAGGGTTCTAGGAGATCATTCTTAGATATTATGTTCCAAAGAGAGGCATATGTGTGTGTGTGTGTTAATTTATTTGGGAATAATGATAAAAAGGGGAACCTTGGGAGTTTTAATTTGATGATCAATCTTAGTCTTTAAAATAATTTTTAAATTAATTTATAAAATTAATTATAAAAGTAAGGTTGGTGAGAATTACCTTTTCAATTATATTTTATAAAAGGGTGTTTTAAATTAATTAAATCCATTACCTGATGAGATCGATGATTATTTAAATGTTTCCATTAGATTGAAAAATAGAGTGGTCTAAAGTGGCATGTTTTATTATGGGATGAATTGATTAGGATGAGTCTAGTACATGGTATCCCCTCGTACTAAGGTGGGATGACTAGGAAAATTATGTTAGGAAAATGTCCTCCCTCCCCAGCCTTTGGACTACGCTACAACACTAACTAAACTACAAGATGACATGGATTGGTTATCGCTGAGACTTTTTCTTTATCCTCCCCACTGGATCATGCTGAAGAACAATTATGTGCAGTTCAATCACCAAGAGTATGTTGATCCTTGGATGAGGCATAAGTTAGTATCCTAGGGATATCCATAGTTCTTTATTTTTCTCTACCATTCCTATTTTCTTTTCTTTTTAAATGCACATAAATTGTTTAACCTCTATAAATTGAAATTTTTCTTTAAATTAAGTAATTATTTCTATTTAAAACCATTAGTGAAATGTTTTATTAAAATTAATAACCCTCTATGTTTTGAAAGAAATTTTATTTTGAAAATGAATGATGATTTGTTATGTGGTTCCTAAATAAAAACAAAAAACCCCTACTTTCATAACTGTATTTTAAACTATGTTAACAAGGATATTTTATTTAAATACTTTTATTAGAGGTTGGTTTTACTTGGAATAACTTCCATAAATTTTTATTATCACACCTATTATCATTTCAATTTCAAGTTCTCAATATTTTATTACCTATCAGGGAGCATCGGGTTTTTAGTACTAGATAGTGGCTTGTAAAGTCACATGGAGGTTTTTGGGTCTTTATTTTTTTAGATTTATTTATTGCATCAGAAAAGTATTCCCTTAATACTTTTAGTTATGTTTATTTTTGGATTTAATTATTTATGTGGATTTCATAGTGGGACTCAGATCTTGTTACATGTGAGGTTGTTGGAGGGTGATATGGGGTGATTTATTTTATTTTCTTATTTTCTTTAATTACTTTTATATTGTATTGTTTCTTTCCTATTGGCACATGTACCTCTAACATATGGAGTGTTCATAAGACTTTTCCCACTAGTTATTTAGATTATTTATTTGGGAGAAATCATCCTCTATGATTTCATTTAATACTAAAGACACTTATTTTCAGTTTAGATGGATCAAGGACTCCCTTCATGTATGTCATGGACCAATTAGGGTATCTAATGGATGGATGGATCATCTTAGTTTGTGATAAAATGGTATCATATTCTAGGTTATTTAGAGGTACTATGTTATATAATATCCATTACTATCTAGGTATTAATGGTAGATAGAGTTATTTTGCCAGAACTAAATAGGTACATGCGGGGGAGAGTGTCACGAGCTCTCTTCCGTTTGTAGCCTTAAGTTTCCATGGGTAGTTAGGGCTTGAGTATTAGATTTTGATTTTGATTTTTATTAGCTTATTTAATTTGATATGAAAATTATGTTTGAATTACCAATGAGTTTCAATTTATTTGGGGGTTCACATAATCTCGGGGTGATGGTGGATGAATAACTAGAGCAACATGGCTTGCCCCCATGGTTTTCCCATCTAAGAAGCACCCATGTAGATGGTCCTAGGTACTATTATAAACCATAAAATGGTTTTATATTTCATTTTTACTTTTATTTTGACTTATTTAAATTCTTGGGTTTCACCTTAAGTGGATTTTCACTTGTTGGAGGGGAGTTAAAGATGATTTTGGTAATGGTTAAAATTATTGGAGTAAATTTTATATGGTATTTTTTGTTGTGTTTTGGATATTTAGGATTTATTTTTGGGTGAAATGGGGTTTTTTTACTTATAAGAAACATTTTGGTTTAAAATTTGTTTTAGTATGTTCTTTTAAAAGTTAATATTATTTATTATAAGATGTTTTAAAATGTAGTTGATTTTTTTATGGACATGGAAAAAATGGAAGGAATGTGGATTTTTTTTGAAATTATTTAAAATGTATATGTTTAATATAAAAATAATTTTAAATAGTGATAAAATTCAGAACTATTTTTGTGATTTTTTTAAAAATAAATTATGGTGTTTAAAAATTATTTATTTGAAGTTGGTTTTTTTTAGGAAATTGTTTTGTGTTGTGTGGCTGGTGTATTTTTTAATAGGGAGTTTATTATTTTTGGATTTTCTCTTTTTGATGGGATATTTGGGTGTGTTTTATGAGACATTAATTTAATGTGTTCATGTACCATGTTATTTAAATTATTCTATCATAGGAAGTTTATGAGAAATGATGGATCATTTATCTCAAGGGATGACCCTTAAAGGCTTTCTCTTTGTTGTTTACGTGTAGTTCTTCTAGCTGGTGGCCCTACCCAAACATAAAATCAAGTAGAAAATATGAAATATTTTTTTCTTTTGTATCTATTTTAAAGTTTATTGAATCACTATATTTCCTAATTTTATGGTGTTCCATGTTCGTCGTGGGTTCATGGAAATGACCTTGTCGAGTGATGTGAAAATATGGGGATCTTTTTTTCTTGATGTGGTTCTTTAGGTTGGTGATTCCATCCTCATTTGATTGGGAGTTAGTGGAATGAGGTGTTTATGATCTAGCTCATGCATTGTTTTACTATTTGGGGGTACTTTTTAATGGTGGGTTTTCATATGCCTTGTGGATTTGGGTTGCTTCCTCTTGGGGTTGGTGTATGCTTGTGGTTTTTATTTATCAAGGTTGGGTGTGTCTGAGCTTTCTTAGCATGGTTGTGAACTGTGCTTGTGGAATAGACTTATAGAGATTGGTTTCTCTAAGAATTGAACATGGTAATAATTTTGAAATCTATGCTTGAGTATTTAGGACCAGTATCACTTTCAGTAAGCACCTAAGGTTTTTGTATCTTTTGGGGGCATCTGGGAGACAGGGCCCATGTAGTTGAGGTCATAGTCTGGTTAAATAGCTCATGGTAACCAAGGTCTATGACCCATATTGGTTTTTATGGAGGATTATTATAGGTTTAGTTTACCTTTTTGATCCTTTTTTTGGTTCCTTGGTGGATGTTGAGTTTTGTGATGGATTAATAACTCTTGATATTTTTGTTGAATTGAGGTTATTAGTGGCGTTCAGTCTCAAAGTGTGTGTTTTAGTCAATTATTTCCATTTTAGTAGAATTATAAAATGTTGGGGAGACCTATGTTAGGTATCCATTTTCTCTAGGACTCATCCTGGGGGTTGTAGTAGATGGGTTAGATTGTGTTTTGTTTGGATACATCTCGTGATTTTTGGAGATTGGTTTGGTTATTTTAAGGATTTAGGATAGATAGTATGGATAATAGATCAAGTTGGGTGATTATATTTTTTTATACCTCTTCTTATTTTTTCCCCCACATTTTTTATATCATTAATTGAAGTGTAATTATCTTTATTATTCTAATACATTCTACTTCAATTGAATAATTTTTAGGGTCAAAAAGTGGCATGGTAGGCAGAATCATCACACCCACATGTGACTGTAGTATTTTATTTTAAATTAATTTACATTATTTTATACTATTTTGAGTTATTTTAAGTTTTTGTGATTTTTTGAGTTGTAATTTTAAAATTTTAGAAGCTTTGAGGGTAGTACAGTTAGCCAACATGATTTAGTAAATCATGTGGCAAATGCGTGTATCGGGACTATATTGGGATAGTTCTACTTGACAAGGTTAGCACATGTTTAATTAAACTATTTAGGGTCTTGGTAGTATTCATGTTAGGCCCTTTTGTATAGATAGTGTTGGAATCATAGTTTCTGCATGTTTTGGTAATTCGTTCTTTGGGCCAAGAATTTGTTTTAAGATTTATGATTTTTCCATTTTAATTCTTAAAACCATTTCCCTCCTCCCCATCTCCATCATGGATCAAATGACCCCCCCCCCCCTTTGGTTGATCCACTTAATGTGTGACCTCATCCCTTAAAACCTCCTCTCTTTTGGTGATCTCACTTGGTTTATTTATAATTCATGGGAGACTCCCCTAGGTAAGACCTCCTCTTCCTTTTCTTCCCCCTCTTTTCTTTTTTTCTCCTTTCCCTATAGTTGGTTCCTTATTTGGTCAAAACCTATGTAGGTTTTTTTGTTTTGATTCAATTATGGTTGTTAATTTTAGGGTGTCAGGATATTTCTTAAAAAAATTCAAATTGTCTTAGTGTTCTAAGCCATCTATCATTGATTCCATGTAGGTTTACCCGCTCATTTGTCTCTAAATTCAAGAGCCATAATTTCTTGTATTTTAATTTGGTTTTTTAGATTCCTAATACGAGTATTAAAAATAACTAAGGATTATTTTAAAATAAAATCAAGTTTCACTTGATTTCCATTTCAAAGAAAAGTATTTTCTCAATTTTTAATTATTGTAAAAATTGATTTCGGTTAATTAAGAATACAAACTATTTTATAAAATCACAAAATGTCCTTTATAAATAAATTATAAATTTTTAAAAAGGGATTTTTGGTTTCCAAATTAAATTCTCAAGTGGATCTTAAGTTTTACTTGGTATTTCAAGCAATACTTTAAATGTTAAGTATTATTAAAATATTTCAAGGCTGGTTTTGAAAAAAAAAATATGAGGTTTGAAAATGTATTTAACATATTTTTTCTTTAAGTGGAATATGAATTTGTTATTTAGGAGGCATGTGAATATATCTCTTTCTATCTGTATATAATGTATATGGGTGTAATGATAAAAAGGGGAACTCTTGGAATTTTAATTTGATGCTCAAAAACATCATTTCAAACAATTTTTAAGTGAATTTATAAAGTAAATTAAAAAAATTAAGTTTAAATGAATGGCCCTACCTTTTATTTTTTGTAAAGGGTGTTTAAAATTAATTAATGTTATTTCATGATAAGATTTATGGCTTAAATTTTTCCCTCAGATTAAGAAATAAAGTGGGTCAAAGTGGAAAGTTTTTTTATGAGATGAATTTATTGGAATGATCTTAGCATATGGGAACCTTGGGTACTTAGGTGGGATGACTAAGATAAGTACTCTAGGAAAACTTCCTCCCTCCCTGGCCTTTAAATTGTGCTATAACACTAACTAAACTACATGATTCTATGGATTGGTTACCACTGGGACTTTTCCTTCATCCTCCCCATCATCTTGTATGTGGGAACCCTTATGTATGTTTCGATCACCGAGAGTACAAGGATACTAGGATGAGGTCAATACTTAGTATCCTAGGGTTGACCATGGTGCTTTATTCTTTTATCTATCATTATTATTTTCTTTTCTTTTTAAATACACATAAATTTTTTAGCCTCTATAAATTGAAATGTTTCTTCAAATAAAGTAATTATTTCTATTTAAAACATTGAATGAAATTTTTTATTAAAATTTATAACCCTCCATGATTTGAAAGAAATTTTCTTCTAAGAATGAATGATGACTTTTTATGTGGCTTTTAGATAAAAAAAACCTAATTTCATTATTATATTTCAAACCAGCTTGACGTAGGTATTTTATTTAAGGAATTTACTTAGGGTGTGGTTTTAATTGGAATACCTATTGTGAATTTTAATTCTCATACCTTTATCATTTTAGTTTTAGGTTATGTCTCTTTTATTACTAATCATGGAGTGATTAGGTTTTAATATTGTATGGTGAATTGTAAAGTCGCATGGAGAATTATCAGTGTTTATTTTATTAGATTTATTTATCATACCAATCAAGTAGGTCATGAATTATTTAAATTATGGTTATTAGTGGATTGAATTATATCAGTGGAGGTCACAATGAGACTCAAAGTTGGTTTTAGGTGAGGGTATTTTAGGGTGAATTGAGGGAATTTATTTTATTTACTTAAATTGTTAAATTGTTTTTATATTGTCTTGTGTTTTTCCTGCTGACTCATGGACCTCTAGAATATGAAGTGTTCATTCCCATTTTTTATGCTTATTTAAATTATTTATCTGATAAAAATCATCCTCGATGATTTAATTTGATGTTAATGATGCTTATCGTTAGTTCGGGGGGATCTGGTACACCCCTCAGGTACGTTGCAAGTTGGTTTAGGAACCTGATGGATGTAAGACTCAGGATGGTTTATAACATTAATAATAATTTATCAACACTAATTTCTATCATTGATAAAATATTTCAATAATATTTTAAATAATATTCACCCCTATGTCACGTACAAGAACATTGCTTCTTTCCCAGGCAACCCCATGTGTGAAAACAGATGCATGTTGTTGTTGCTCTAAGAAACCCCACGCATGAATACAAACGTGCGTTATAGCAGGCCCAAGAAACTCCACACAAAAACTAATTCAAAACATCCAAAATTATTAATTATTTATTTATGTATGTATGTATGTATGTATGTATGTATGTATGTATGTATGTATGTATGTATGTATGTATTTGTGTGTGTATGTATGTATGTATGTATGTATGTATTTGTGTGTGTATGTATGTATGTATGTATGTATGTATGTCTGTATGTATGTGTTGAAAAATGTTTTGTGTGTGTTTGTATATATTAATATATATTTGTTCCAAAAATGTGTGTATATATATATTTGTGTATTTACATGTGTGTATTTATATATGTGTGTATAAATATGTGTATTTATATATGTATGTATAAATATGTGTATTTATATATTTGTGTATTTATGTGTGTGTATTTTTATATGTGTGTATTTATGTTTATATATATGTGTGTGTGTGCATTTATATATATATATGTGCGTATTTATTTATGTGTGTATAAATGCGTATTAATATGTATGTATATATGTGAGTATAAATAAGTGTGTATAAATATGTTTATTTATGTGTATTTATATATATATTTGTATTTATATATGTTTAAACAAATATGTGTGTTTATATGTGTGTCAGAATATGTGTATTTATGTATGTGTGTATTTATATGTGTGTTTATATATTTTTTTTTGTATTTATATATATGTGTGTTTTATGTGTATATCTATATGTGTGTATTTATATATGTGTGCATTTATATATTTTTGTGTATTTATATATTTGTTTATTTATATATCTGTGTATTTATGTGTATATATGTGTGTGTGTGTAATTGTGTGTGTGTGTGTGTGTATTTATAGATATGTGTATTTATATATGTGTGTATATGTGTGTGTGTGTTTTATATATGTGTGTACTTATATATGTGTGTATCTATATATGTGTGTATTTTTTGTGTATATATGTATATGTGTTTGGGTGTGTATTTATATGTGCGTGTGTGTGTGTGTGTATTTATATATGTGTATTGATATATATGTGTTGTGTGTATTTATGTGTATATATGTATATGTGTGTGTGTGTGTGTTGAAAACCCTTTAAGTGTGTATTTATATATTTGTTTTTGTTTATATATATTTGTTGCAAAATGTGTGCATACATATTCATATATATTCATATATTTATATTCATATATTTATATTTATATATTTACATATTATATTTATATATTTACTTATTATATTTATATATTCATTTTTCTAATGTATTTTAATAATTTATTAAATATTTTTATTTCTTAATATAAATTTAATATTTTTTTATTATATAAAATATGAAAATAAAAATCATAATAAATTTATTCTAATATGATTTCATATTTTTAGATATGTATTTTATGAAAGGTATTATCAAAATTGGAATATTGATGATAAATGATAGTCTTTATCGATTATTAAAAAACACTAATAAAAGTAATTATTATGACCTTTTTTCTATAGTTATACAGGTATTCACAACTTCATTTAATAATTTAATCATATGTTGTATCATTTTTAATGAGTAAATAGTTTAACAAATTTTAAATTTCATTTTAGTAATTCATAATATGACACCACAAAAAAATGGAGGTATTAGCGGCAGTTTTTTATTCTACTCATGGCGATTTAAACGATCACTACATGGTTTAGCGGTGGTTACAAAAACCACTTCTTATTTCACTGTTGGCAATCATTTATATTTTTTTTTCTTTTTAAGAGGTGTTTTTTGTAACATCCCAAGTAAGTAATGAATAATAGATATTTTTATCTATGTCTATTAATGATTAAGATAGTGTTATAGCGGCTTAAAATGAAAATAAATACAATCTTATGCATGGAATACACTAATATTCTTAAAAGATTGTTTTACTGCCTTTTGATGGAAAACCATTTTTGAATCTATATTTTGACAATTTTATAAACTATGTTTGTCAAAATAAAATTATTCTTTATGATTGGGACATCAAAATTTACCTTGTGTGAATTTTTGGTATTTTTCTGACAATGTTCATCTTTTAATGAATAGTGAAAAATACTGCATTTTACATCAAAACTTCTTTTTAATCTAATTTATTTATATTATTAGATTATCTTTTGAATTGGTCTTAATGTGTAATATGAATATATTTTTACCATTTAATCCAATGGTGGTCATTGGAATCAATTTCACTTTGAAATTGGACTTAAACTAGTGTCAATCTTTTGATACTTATTGTTTTGTAAAAACACGCTATTTGCTCTGGCAGCGGGAATTAATAATTAAATTAATTAATGTGACTTATATGATTTGAATTTTGTAAAATAGACTTCATTTTTGAATTCGGAATATCAAATATAGCTTAGGGTGAATTTTTGGTAATTTTCTGAAAAACTTCAATTTTTAATGAATAGTGAAACCACTAAGTGGTAATCAAGCAAACTGATTTTTCAGTTAAATGAAAGTTTTCCACTAATGTGTATTGAATTTTGAAAATCCGACATACATGGTTGTCATTAAGAAGTAAAATTTGGTTCAATGAGATTATAATAATGTTTTGGTGAATAGTAACTTATTAAGTTTTTAATCGCGATTAGTGATAATTAGTGTAGTTTAAGGTATAAATAATGCTTTAATAATATGAAATGACCTAGACACATGTCCCAACCTCATTGTTTGTGTCATGGCCGACCATGACATGTCATGGGTCAACTTGGGGACCCCATGGATCCACTTTTGTTGGGAAATGACATAAATTACTTTTTATTTAATGTTAAAGTGAAAATGACACAAACATAATATGTTTTACAAAAACAATTTTTAAGTGGGGTTATACAAGTCCAAATTTTGATTATAAATAGTAATTGGAAAGATAAAAAGATTTCCTACATCATAGTATTTTTTTTATGATTTTTAGACATTAAATAAATTAAATTATTTATGACATAATAATGATGCAGCGATGACATCATTATTTGACGATTTAAATAAAATGGAAAGATAATATAAAATCTATGAACTAAACATGTCCAAAACCAATTGTATGAGTGTATTTCGAACCCTAATCACCTTATCCACGAATTATATCAATGTGGGACCTTTTGAAACCGAAACACATTTTCAAATAATGTAATATTTCTTTACTTTCCAAAAGTGCCCCTCCTCTCCTCTTATAAAAGGCCCCCACCTCTACCTCATTTCACACACTCTTCAAGCCTTTGGCTCGGCCAACCCCTGCCCATTTGCTCTCTCCACATCCCTCTCCTCATCCTAGAGGATTCCCTTTGGGAAGAATCCTTTCAAAGGAAGCCTTTAGGCTCAACTCAAAAGGAGTTACACTTTTAAAGGTAATTCATTCTCTCATGTTCATTTGTTTTATTTTGCTTTTCCAACACCCTAAACTCTTTTTATTTACTTCTTTTGTAACAACACCAGTGTCATCAATATACTAGGATGTTGTTATAAGATTTATTTGATCTAAACTCTCACACAACTACATAAAATGGTTAAAGAACATACGGTTTCCGTGGATGGCGAAATTCTGCCTCCCGAAACGATGATTGTTCAACACTCATTTAACACCTTCAAAGGTGGACATTATGATGTCACTATTTTTATATATGATATATAATATGTTTATGTTTTCCTTAAGCTTCTGTTTTTTTCATTTTGGGAATACCTTTATGGTTTCCATTATGGGTAAAACACGATATCTTCATTTTAGGAAGTGCGAACTACCGCCCCCTAAAAGTGATTTGATTCGTTAGTACCATATGTGGGATGTGTAAAGGATAAAGTTAATGATATTATATATGTTATTATACTGGAATTATAATATACTCTTATATCATTATGATTCCATTCCAGAAAATATGAAATAGAAATGGAAGTAGTGTTCATGCGTACGTACGGCTTACCGTCTCCATGAACGGTGCATTTCATTTCTTACCTCTAAATGTGATGTAATATTATAAATGAATGTATGTAATGGATATATATGACATATATGATATCTACATCATGAATACCATTCTGGATATAATGAACCTTTGACCAAATTAACAACATGTAATGTAAGAATTCTATTTTTGACTTAAGAACCAAATACCGACAAAATGAACATTGTTAACTTAACAGATTACATGATGTTCATAACATGGTATAAAAGGAATAATGAACTTGAAAAAGGTTCTTAAGAAAGTAGAGATTAACTCAAGTTTATTATTCAGGAGATTAAAGAACGGTCGGGTCAAGTCGGATACGAGGTATGGGACTTCGTCTCAATCTCCTTTCATTGAGGCATATTTTATTTTATACACAACTTTCTTTTATACGGTGTATAAACCCCTTTGACTTTTACGTTTATTCAAAAGGAATCTTTTTTATACGAAGCGTTTACTAAACGAAAAAAGGGAATGTTTTTGTCGTACGTATGCGGCGACAACGACTTCTCCGCCGTCGTGACCGTTATTTGAGTTTCGTCTTCCTCTACAAGCCATACCTTTTTTTTAAAAAATGAAAAATAAATACCATGTTTTACTTTGGTATTGAAAATGGTTTTCATAATGTTTTTATTATATCAATGTGTTGTATTGATATCTCGTGATTGAAATGTGGAAATTTTATGTTACCTTTATGCATGTTTTATGTGATATGATTATGTTATGGTTCTTGGGCATTATTATGAAGACGGGTGGTTCCGTGATAAACTAAGGGCGGGTGAGCCCGTTATAGCTCTCCAATGCATTGGGTAACGCGAAGGAGTGAAACGTTAATGTTTCTCCGAAGAGATTTTAGGGAATATACTGTGATGGGTATTCCAAACGTAACCAAGAGGGTTACTCCCTACGTAAGAATGTTATGAATGCCTCAAGTTACCTTTATGTCTTATGATTTCTATGATTTATTCATGATTTTATGAGGTATGTTAAAGTGCCTATGTTTTATGGGTAAAGTATGAATTCATTCTTATGTATATATGAACTCATGTTTCCTTTCCATGTTTTTTTTATAACCCATACTGAGTTTTTATGCTCATCCCAAGTTTTTGAAATGTTTTTCACAGGTCAAGGGAAAGGTACATGATAAGATGATAGAGTCAAGGATGTGTCAAGAAATAATCCATGTTTTATTTTAAATGTGTTTCCATTGATGGGAATGAAGAATACTATCTTTATGTAACCACTTTGTTTATATGTGGAATGTAATGCAAGTTTTATGATCTAATTCTCTAAAACTCTAAACCTGAAAAGATCCTCAACGAGTAATCTTGTAATAACTCAAGATTAAGTATGGTTTAAGGCTGGGGCCTTATAGTTGGTATCAGAGGTCGGTTTAGATAACTTTAGGAGTTATAATTCTATTAAATGATTATTATTTTTTTAAATGGTATAGCATTTAAATATTACCATGTTGCTTCATCTAAGACATGTTTGTTCAGAATGGTTTTCCGCAGAGGAAACAGGGAAGCAGTGCTAGGAAGGCATACAGAAGGAAATAACCTTCCGAATCAGCATCCAGAAATGGTCGGAATTGGAACTGAACAGTTTGTTACAGTAATGGCGTAGTTGACTCAAGCGATAAATGGCAGTGGTATCCATGCACGAGATCAGCCAGAACAACCGCAGAGGAACATGTCAGTAGTGGAACATTTCATGAGGCAACATCCACCATCATTTAGAGGATCATCTGACCCTGTGCTAGCTGAAGGGTGGATTAAAGCACTGGAGAAGATTTTTGATGTCATGGGGTGTTCAGAAAATCAAAAGGTTAGTCTTGCTATTTACCGTTTGGAAGGTGAAGCAGATCAGTGGTGGTCTATGGTTAAAAATATCAGGGACGCCGATGAGAATGATGCTCTTGACTGGGATGAATTCAAAGGTATGTTTCTTGAGAAGTATTTTCCTAAGGCTGTTTGACTTAGGATGGAAAAGCAATTCTTGGAATTGAGGCAAGAGGAAGACTCAGTGGCTGCCTATGAAGAAAGGTTCACTCGATTGGCAAGGTATGCTCCAAATTTTATCCAGGACCTTGATAGTAAAATCAATCATTTTTACTCAGGATTAAAGCCAAAATATCGAAGGGCATTAGCTTCTCGTGAGTTTAAAAGTTATGAAAAGCTTGTTCGATGTGCTGAGAAGGTGGAAATGGAGTTTGCCGATGACCAAGTTTTCTATAACAACCAGCAGAAGAAGAGACCGAGGTGGCAGGAGAAAGGTAAGAATTCTACAAAAAAGTATGATGGTAAGAGAACTAAGTTTCCAGTTTGTGATAAATGTGGAAAAAGGCATGCTGGGGAATGTCTTCTGAATTCTGGAAAGTGCTACCGATGTGGTAAGATGGGACATAAGGCTCGTGATTGCACTGAAAAGGATCAAGCTGAAGGTAAGAACAAATTTGATTTACAGTTAGTGAAATGTTATAAGTGCAATGAGATGGGTCACTATGCAAACGAGTGTCCGACAAGGAGCTTGAGTGATGGGAAGCAGTTAGACTACAAGCAGAAAGGGGTGGTGAAATCCTTTGCAACTACTTCAGCAGATGTCGGGCCATCAAATGAAGTTGTATCAGCTCCAGGGAGCTCAGTTTTTTTCCAAGATTGACCTGAGATCGGGGTACCATCAGCTGAAGGTAAAGGAGGCAGATATTATGAAGACCGTGTTCCGTATGAGATATGGCCATTATGAATTTGTATTAATGCCTTTTGGGCTAACCAATGCACCTGCTGTATTCATGGACTTAATGAATAGAATTTTCCATGAGTTCTTGGATAAGTTTGTGGTGGTTTTCATTGATGATATTTTGGTGTTTTCTAAAAGTAAAGAGGAGCATGAAAAACATTTAAGGTTTATCTTGCAAACCTTAAAAGAAAAGAAACTGTATGGGAAATTCAGCAAGTGTGAGTTTTGGTTGCAACAAATTTCTTTCCTTGGTCACATTGTTTCTAAAGATGGAATAACTGTTGATCCTGCAAAAACAAAAGTTGTAGAAGAATGGCCAAGACCAACAAATGTAACCGAGATTCGTAGCTTCCTTGGTTTGGCGGGCTATTACCGAAGGTTTGTTAGAAATTTTTCACGGTTATCTAGTCCAATGACTAAGCTAACTCGGAAGGGTGTTAAGTTTATCTGGACAAAAGAATGTGATGATTGTTTTCAGGAATTGAAAAGAAGATTGGTGAATGCTCCAGTTTTGGCACTACCTTCCAGGAATGGTGAGTTTGTTATATACAGTGATGCTTCATTGAAAGGACTTGGTTGCGTCCTAATGAAAAATGATCAGGTAATTGCTTATGCTTCACGACAGTTGAAAACTCATGAGGTAAATTACCCTACACATGATTTGGAATTAGCTGCTGTTGTTTTTGCTTTAAAAATTTGGAGGAATCATTTGTATGGAGTAAAGTGTGAAATATATACCGATCACAAAAGTTTAAAGTATATATTCACTCAGAAAGAGTTAAACATGAGACAAAGGAGATGGCTGGAATTAATCAAGGATTATGATTGTACAATTCATTACCATCCGGGAAAAGCAAATAAAGTGGCTGATGCTTTGAGTCGAAAAAGTAATGCTTCATTAACAATGTTTCGTTTAGAACGTGATCCTTTGGTTAAGGATTTGATGAACTTTGACATAGAAGTTGTTGGTGAAGGAAGTCCTTCTGTTTTGTTTCAGGTATCAGTGAGATCATCTCTATCAGATAGAATCAAGCAAGCACAGAAGCAAGACAGTGAGTTGTAGAAAAAGGTAGAGCTGGTTCAGAAAGGTAAGTTGCCTGAATTCAACATTGATAATGATTGTGTTTTGAGATTTGGGAAGAGATTGTGTGTGCCTTGTGATTCACAGTTGAAGAGAGAGCTGTTATGTGAAGCTTATAGTTCTCCGTTTTCAGTTCATCCGGGTAGTACTAAGATGTATAGAGATCTTCGGGAGTATTACTGGTGGGATGGAATGAAAAGAGATATTGCTGATTTTACTGTGAAGTGTTTGACTTGTCAGCAGGTTAAAGCAGAGCGGCAGTTACCGAAAGGGATGCTTCATCCTTTACCAGTGCCATAGTGGAAATGGGAGAATATATCCATGGACTTTGTTGTTGGATTACCGAAGACATCTCGAGGTAATAATGCAATATGGGTTATTGTTGATCGCTTGACCAAATCTGCTCATTTCCTTGCTATACGAGATACTTTCTCTCTTGATCAACTTTCCCGTTTGTATCTTAAAGAGATAGTCAGGTTACATGGAGTTCCTCTCTCCATTGTATCGGATCGTGATCCCAGGTTTACTTCTAACTTTTGGAAAGGCCTTCAGAAGTCGTTGGGTACTGAATTAAATTTTAGTACAGCTTTTCATCCTCAATCAGATGGGCAGTCAGAACGAACAATTCAGACATTGGAGGATATGCTACGAGCTTGTTCTATGGATTATCAGGGAATTTGGGACCAACATCTTTCTTTGGTTGAGTTTTCATATAATAACAGTTTTCATTCCAGTATACAGATGGAACCATTTCAGGCATTATATGGGAAGCGGTGTCGAACTCCAGCTTTCTGGGATGAAGTGGGTGAAAGGAAGTTGATGGGACCAGAATTGGTAGAAGAGATGGCAGAAAAAGTTCAGCTGATTCAGAAACACATGAGAACAGCTCAGAGCAGGCAGAAGAGTTATGCGGATAACCGGAGGAAGGATCTATCTTTCGAGGTAGGTGATCATGTTTTTCTCAAGGTTTCTCCTTGGAAAAGTGTGATGAGATTTGGTAAGAAAGGAAAGTTGAGTCCAAGGTTCATTGGACCATATGAAATTCTGGAAAGAGTTGGATCAGTTGCATACCGAGTGGCTTTACCTCCGATTTTATCTCAGGTACACAATATTTTTCACGTTTCGATGTTGAGAAAGTATATGCCAGATCCATCTCATGTTTTGAGTCCAGAGGTAGTTCAGCTGGAAGAGAACTTGTCTTATGAGGAACAATCGGTCCAGATTCTTGACCACAGGGAGCAAGTGTTACGGAATAAGGTGATTAAGCAGGTAAAGGTTTTGTGGAAAAACCACATGATTGAAGAGGCAACATGGGAATCTGAAAATGCAATGAGGGATAAGTACCCCCATTTATTCGATAAGTAAATAAATTGCGGGGACGCAATTTTCTAAAGGGGGGAAGGATGTAACATCCCAAGTAAGTAATGAATAATAGATATTTTTATCTATGTCTATTAATGATTAAGATAGTGTTATAGCGGCTTAAAATGAAAATAAATACAATCTTATGCATGGAATACACTAATATTCTTAAAAGATTGTTTTACTGTCTTTTGATGGCAAACCATTTTTGAATCTATATTTTGACAATTTTATAAACTATGTTTGTCAAAATAAAATTATTCTTTATGATTGGGACATCAAAATTTACCTTGTGTGAATTTTTGGTATTTTTCTGACAATGTTCATCTTTTAATGAATAGTGAAAAATACTGCATTTTACATCAAAACTGCTTTTTAATCTAATTTATTTATATGATTAGATTATATTTTGAATTGGTCTTAATGTGTAATATGAATATAGTTTTACCATTTAAGCCAATGGTGGTCATTGGAATCAATTTCACTTTGAAATTGGACTTAAACTAGTGTCAATCTTTTGATACTTATTGTTTTGTAAAAACACGCTATTTGCTCTGGCAGTGGGAATTAATCATTAAATTAATTAATGTGACTTATATGATTTGAATTTTGTAAAATATACTTCATTTTTGAATTCGGAATATCAAATATAGCTTAGGGTGAATTTTTGGTAATTTTTTGAAAAACTTCAATTTTTGATGAATAGTGAAACCACTAAGTGGTAATCAAGCAAACTGATTTTTCAGTTAAATGAAAGTTTTCCACTAATGTGTATTGAATTTTGAAAATCCGACATACATGGTTGTCATTAAGAAGTAAAATGTGGTTCAATGATATTATAATAATTTTTTGGTGAATAGTAACTTATTAAGTTTTTAATCGCGATTAGTGATAATTAGTGTAGTTTAAGGTATAAATAATGCTTTAATAATATGAAATGACCTAGACACATGTCACAACCTCATTGGTTGTGTCATGGCCGACCATGACATGCCATGGGTCAACTTGGGGACCCCATGGATCCACTTTTGTTGGGAAATGACATAAATTACTTTTTATTTAATGTTAAAGTGAAAATGACACAAACATAATATGTTTTACAAAAACAATTTTTAAGTGGGGTTATACAAGTCAAACTTTTGATTATAAATAGTCATTGGAAAGATAAAAAGATTTCCTACATCATAGTATTTTTTTTATGATTTTTAGACATTAAATAAATTAAATTATTTATGACATAATAATGATGCAGCGATGACATCATTATTTGACGATTTAAATAAAATGGAAAGATAATATAAAATCTATAAACTACACATGTCCAAAACCAATTGGATGAGTTTATTTCGAACCCTTATCACCTTATCCAGGAATTATATCAATGTGGGACCTTTTGAAACCGAAACACATTTTCAAATAATGTAATATTTCTTTACTTTCCAAAAGTGACCCTCCTCTCCTCTTATAAAAGGCCCCCACCTCTACCTCATTTCACACACTCTTCAAGCCTTTGGCTCGGCCAACCCCTGCCCATTTGCTCTCTCCACATCCCTCTTCTCATCCTAGAGGATTCTCTTTGGGCAGAATCCTTTCAAAGGAAGCCTTTAGGCTCAACTCAAAAGGAGTTACACTTTTAAAGGTAATTCATTCTCTCATGTTCATTTGTTTTATTTTGCTTTTCCAACCCCCTAAACTCTTTTTATTTACTTATTTTGTAACAACACCAGTATCATCAATATACTAGGATGTTGTTATAATATTTATTTGAGCTACACTCTCACACAACTACATCAAATGGTTAAAGAACATACGGTTTCTGTGGATGGTGAAATTCTGCCTCCCGAAACGATGATTGTTCAACACTCATTTAACACCTTCAAAGGTGGCCATTATGATGTCACTATTTTTATATATGATATATAATATGTTTATGTTTTCCTTAAGCTTCTATTTTTTTCATTTTGGGCATACCTTTATGGTTTCCATTATGGGTAAAACACGATATCTTCATTTTAGGAAGTGCGGACTACCGCCCCCTAAAAGTGATTTGATTCGTTAGTACCATATGTGGGATGTGTAAAGGATAAAGTTAATGATATTATATATGTTATTATACTGGAATTATAATATACTCTTATATCATTATGATTCCATTCCAGAAAATATGAAATAGAAATGGAAGTAGCGTTCATGCGTACGTACGGCTTACTGTCTCCATGAACGGTGCATTTCATTTATTACCTCTAAATGTGATGTAATATTATAAATGAATGTATGTACTGGATATATATGACATATATGATATCTACATCATGAATACCATTCTGGATATAATGAACCTTTGACCAAATTAACAACATGTAATGTAAGAAGTCTATTTTTGACTTAAGAACAAAATACCGACAAAATGAACATTGTTAACTTAACAGATTACATGATGTTCATAACATGGTATAAAAGGAATAATGAACTTGAAAAAGGTTCTTAAGCAAGTAGAGATTAACTCAAGTTTATTATTCAGGAGATTAAAGAACGGTCGGGTCAAGTCGGATACGAGGTATGGGACTTCGTCTCAATCTCCTTTCATTGAGGCATATTTTATTTTATACACAACTTTCTTTTATACGGTGTATAAACCCCTTTGACTTTTACGTTTATTCAAAAGGAATCTTTTTTATACGAAGCGTTTACTAAACGACAAAAGGGAATGTTTTTGTCGTACGTATGCGGCGACAACAACTTCTCTGCCGTCGTGACCGTTATTTGAGTTTCGGCTTCCTCTACAAGCCATACCTTTTTTTTTAAAAACGAAAAATAAATACCATGTTTTACTTTGGTATTGAAAATGGTTTTCATAATGTTTTTATTATATCAATGTGTTGTATTGATATCTCGTGATTGAAATGTGGAAATTTTATGTTACCTTTATGCATGTTTTATGTGATATGATTATGTTATGGTTCTTGGGAATTATTATGAAGACGGGTGGTTCCGTGATAAACTAAGGGCGGGTGAGCCCGTTATAGCTCTCCAATGCATTGGGTAACGCGAAGGAGTGAAACGTTAAGGTTTCTCCGAAGAGATTTTAGGGAATATACTGTGATGGGTATTCCAAACATAACCAAGAGGGTTACTCCCTACGTAAGAATGTTATGAATGCCTCAAGTTACCTTTATGTCTTATGATTTCTATGATTTATTCATGATTTTATGAGGTATGTTAAAGTGCCTATGTTTTATGGGTAAAGTATGAATTCATTCTTATGTATATATGAACTCATGTTTCCTTTCCATGTTTTTTTATAACCCATACTGAGTTTTTATGCTCATCCCAAGTTTTTGAAATGTTTTTCACAGGTCAAGGTAAATGTACATGATAAGATGATAGAGTCAAGGATGTGTCAAGAAATAATCCATGTTTTATTTTAAATGTGTTTCCATTGATGGGAATGAAGAATATTATCTTTATGTAACCACTTTGTTTATATGTGGAATGTAATGCAAGTTTTATGATCTAATTCTCTAAAACTCTAAACCTGAAAAGATCCTCAACGAGTAATCTTGTAATAACTCAAGATTAAGTATGGTTTAAGGCTGGGGCCTTATATTTTTTGTAAGTTTCATTTTTGGAGCATTTAGATGATGTTTTGATTTCATTTAGTGGTGGTTTATTTTTTAAAAAAATCCGCCAAAAATAAAATAGGGGAAATGAACATAACTACCGCAACATATATTTGTGGTGGTTAATGATAACCACCACTAAATAAATTTATAAAAAAAATTAGTGGTGGTAATCATAAACCATCGCTTAATATATTTCTAAAAATATTATTTTTAAAAAATTATTTAATAATAAATATAAATATAAAAACTCTGACATATAATAAACTAAAACACAAATTCACAATAAACTCATCCTATATACACCATCCTACATCCACAGTCATATATATATAACTTTGGTCTCTATAACCTCAATAAACTTATAACCTCAGTCAACCCATAACCTTATTCATCAATGTGTATATATAAAATATGTCCACCAACAAAAAAACCCATAGCCAATATATTTCTATCCCACGATCTTCATTCATCCATCTACCTCTACATCATGTCATCAATTGGAATTAACCGCATCATGTCATTAACTAGAACAAAAAATAAGATATAAATTATAAATGAACATAATAAATCAAAATTATAGTAGATCCATTGATAATATTTAAACATACCACATAAACTAAGAAACCTCATGATCGGTTGTCTTATATATCAAAAATAATTCAATGATGGTAGTATCATGATTTCACATCAATATGAGGTTGTCTTCTATGGTTTTGACATTTACATGAATGTTTTACTGTTTTATACCACTAAAATGTGTTTATGGGAAACCTAGGAAAACAGTAACTTGAAACGACATTTTTTCAGTTCATACATTTCACAAACTAATCTATAGTCATTGTCTTATGATTTCACGGCCATCCGACATCGTTTTCCTGGTATTAACCCCCCGATATACATTTTTAAATATTTTTGTATCTTTAAAAACTATTTATTGAGTCATTACAAGCACACCACACATCGAATGGATATGTTGTTTACACATACATGTCACAAATAATTCAATGGCAGTTTTCCCATGATTTCACATCAATCTGAGGCTGTTTTTTATGATTTTGACTATTACATGCACATTTCAGTGTTTTAAAACACTAAAAATGAATTTATGGGAATCCTAAGAAAACCATAACTCTTAATGACATGTAGTTAGCTTCTATATTTCAAAAATTAATTTACAGTCCTTGTCTTATGATTTCACAACCATTTGATATCATCTGTGTAGTTTTGACCCCCTGACACACGTTTTTAATGACTTTAGTATCTTTAAAAATTTATTATTGGGTGATTTTGTGCACATTGTACATTATATGGATGTGTTTTCTATGCGTACACATCAAAAATAATTTAACAAAAAGTTTTCCCATGATTTTATGTCAATATGAGGTCATTTTCTATGATTTTAACCATTACACGCATGTTTTAGTGTTTTAAAACACTAAAAATGTGTTTACGAGCATCCTAGGAAAATCATAAATCATAATGACGTGTTTTCATTTCCTACATTTCAAAAATAAATCTACAGTAATTTTACTCTAATTTCACACCAATCCAACATCATTTTCATAGTTTTGACCTCAAGACACACATTTTTAATGACTTTGGTATCTTTAAAAACTACTTATTGAGTCATTTAGATCACACTACATGTCGATTGGATTATTTTTTCAATGCATGCACCTTAAAAAAAATTCAAAGGTGGTTTTTCTAATATTTCACGTCAATATGAGGTAGTTTTCTATGGTTCTAACCATTAAATGCATGTTTTAGTTTTTCAAAACACTGAAAACGCATTTATAGGTATCCTAGGAGAACCCTAACTCAAAATGATGTGTAGTTAGTTCCTACATTTCAAAAATCAATCTATAGTCATTTTCCTATGATTTCATATCCATATAATGTCATTTGAATAGTTTTGACCCCTTAACACACGTTTTTAAAGACTTTTGTATCTTTAAAAACTAATTATTGAGTCATTTAGGTAACGCCACATGTCAAATGGATGTTTTAACTATGAATATATGTCAAAAATAATTCAATTGTGGTTTTCCCATAATTTTACATTGATATGAGGTCATTTTCTATGCCTTTGATCATTACATGCATGTTTTAGTGTTTTAAAACACTGAATACATGTTTACAGAAATATTATACAAAATATAACATGGAATGACATGTCATTAGTATCTACATTTAGAAAATAAATATAAATTTATTTTCCTCTGATTTCAAAAGCAATAAGATTTATTTTTCATAGTTTTGACCCCTGATACATGTTTTTAAAGACTTTGGTATCTTCAAAAACTGTTTATTGAGTCATTCTGAGCACACCGCACATGATATGGATGTTTTGTTTACACGTACACATAAAAGATAATTCAAAGGTAGTTACCATGATTTTACATCAATTTGAGTTCATTTTCTATGGTTTTTATCATTACATGCATGTTTTAGTATTTTAAAACACTAGAAACAGGTTTATGAGCATCTAGAGAAAACTGAAACTCAAAATGATATGTTTTCAATTATTACATTTCAAAAATAAATATGAAAACTTTTTTCACTAATTTTATATCCATCTGATGTCATTTTCCTGGTTTTGACCCCCTGACACACATTTTTAAAGACTTTGGTATTTTTAAAAACTACTTATTGATTCATTCAGAGCACACCACGCGTCGAATGAGTGTTTTGTATATATATACATGTCAAATATAATTCAATGGTGGTTCTCCCATGATTTCACATCAACCTAAGGTACTTTTCTATGGTTTTGACCATTACACACATGTTTTAGTGTTTTAAATCACTAAAACATATTTACATACATCCTGGAAAAATCGTAACTCATAATGATTCAATTTTAGTTCATACATATCAAAATTAAATCTAATCTCATTTTCTTATGATTTCATCTCCATCTGACGTTTTTTTTCTCGTTTTTACCCCCTAACACATGTTTTTAAAGACTTTGATATCTTTAAAAACTATTAATTAGGCCATTTAGATCACACCTCATGGAGAATGTATATGTTTTCTAAACATACAGATCAAAAATAATTCAAAAGTAGTTTTCCCATTATTTTACATCGATTTTTGGTTGTTTTAAATGGTTTTGACTATTTCATGCATGTTTTAGTGATTTAAAACACTGAAAATGCATTTACGGGCATCATGGGAAATCCATAATTCAGAATGAAATGTCATGAATTCTTACATTTCAAAAATAATTTTGTGTTAATTTTACTCTAATTTCACAACCATTCGATGCCATTTGTCGGGTTTTGACCCCTAACACATGTTTTAAAACACTTTGGTATCTTTAAAAAAAATTTATTGAGTCATTCCGAACACCCCACACATCGTATGTGCATGTTGTATTCATGTACACATCATAAATAATTATTTCATGGTTGTACCATGATTTCACACCAATATAAGGTATTTTTATATAGTTTTGGCCATTACATGAACATTTCAGTGTTTTAAAACATTGAAAACTCATTTATGGGAATCTCAGGAAAACCATAACTCGAAATGACATGTCATCAGTTCCTACATTTCAAAAATAAATCTATAGTCATTTTCCAATGATTTCATAGTCATCAGACAAATTAATTGGTTGGTATGACTCGAAGTGTGTTTTTTAATATAAAAGTTTTATTTTTTACTTTAAAACAGTAATTACATATCCAAAACAAATAAAACGAGCTTCGACTATTTTCACACTTTAGGAAAATCATCCATAATTCATTTTTGACATATAATAATTTACCTCATGTTAATATAACACATTATTAAATATGAATAAAAGTGCATTTTTTCAATTAAAATGTTTCATTTTAGTTTAAAAGTTTAAAACATCTATCACATTATCAAATCTGAGAAAATAAGATCAGATTGTTTTTAAACTTTAGAAAAATGATCCATAATTCATTTGTTATGTGTAGTAATTGAACTCACATCAATCGGATTCACAAAGTGGGTGGTATGACTCAAAGTTCATGTTTTTTATATAAGTTTCATTTTACTTTGAAATGACCATCACATAGAAAAAGATGAGAAAACCAGATCATATTGTATTCTAACTTTAGGAAAATGATCCATAATTCTTTTTTGATGTGTAGGAACTGACCGCATGTTAATGGGACACACTATGTGGTTAGTATGACTCAAATTGCATGTTTTTAATATAAAAGTGTCATTTTAGTTTTATTCATGGAAGTTGTATCAGTTCTTTGAAAATGTCTGAATGATTTATGGATTTTAGAATTTACCTCATTAAGATGAGTAATAAGGCAGGAAATTTCCATAGGGATCATTCCCATTATCCTCTTAAATATAGACACTAAATAATTTTCCATTATCAACCATCATTGATCCTATGTTTTCCTATAATAGTCATGTTCTTGGACTTTTTCTTTCAACCTTAAAAATTTTCTTTGTACTTCCCGATCAACAACACTACTTGAACCTATATTGGGTGTAGCAGAAAATGATGATGATTCTCTACCAAAGAAACTGATGGATAAGGCCTAGAACACATCCCCCATACGTGTTGAGGATGCTTCCTCCATAAAACAATTACAAAAACATTGTTATGGGATACAATGATGATTGTGTAGGGTTATCATCCCAAGATTCTTAAATTTTATCTTGTTAATAAAACAATATTAAAGATTATTTTTTAAATTATATAAAATTCTTAATATTATGTAATTCATAATTTTTTCATTATTATTTAATTTTATTTAATTATAATAAAAACTTAATAATGAAAAACAAATTATAATAACAAATATACCTTAAACCTAATTAAATGGGGGTTTTCTAGATGGAATAAAAGGTTCTAATAGATCTAAATGTCACCATTTTATCCATGTAGTTGTCCCCATTTTATTGGGTTTAAAGTGTGTAATGAATCATATTTCCCCAAACCATTCCTTGTGAAAATCCAGTGTTTAGTGTGTTTTGCGGGCTGTTCGTGGCTCATTTCTAGAGTTTTCCAAAAATCTAATTTTGAACCATCGGCATCGGTGAGTTAGGGGTGTCAACATTGGTGAGTCAGGGGCGTCAATATCGTTGAGTCAGGGCGTTGACATCAGTGAGTCAGGACATCAGCATCGGTGAGTCAGGGGTGTCGGTATCAGTGAGTTAGGGGCGTCGGTATTGGTGAGGCAGGGAATCGGTATCGGTGAGGCAGGGGCATCAGCATCAGTGAATCAGGGTGTTGGAATTGGTGAGTTAGTGTGTCGGCATCAGTGAGTTAGGTAGTTAGCATCAGTGAGTCAGGGGTAATGGCATCGATGAGTTAGGGTGTCAACATCAGTGAGTCAGGGATGTCGGCATCAGTGAGTCAGGGGTGTTAGTGGCTTAGCGTTGGTGGCTCAGTTTCAATAGGTCACGTCAGTATCTCACCCATCGGTGGATCAGCATCAGTGACTCACCCATCAGTGACTCATTTCCCAGTTTTTCCAGTTTTTCCCAATTTTCCAGTTTCGTCCCTCTTACATCTTATTTCATGTAAACTAATTTTAAATACTTGTTTGGGAATTTTTAAGTGCATTCCAAAGGATATTAAGTATATCTTTAATATCATAACATTCTATGGGATTTGAGATACTCAAACTGCATGATCTTGACCACGATCCCATGATAATGGATTTTGAAATTGTTCATCCTTTAATATAGGAACTGGCTCTTCAAATCCAGAATCTTCTCTTCCTAGTGTGTTTTTTATTACCTCTTGTTGCACCTAGATCCTTCCTATCTAGATGAGTCATGTGAATATTCTAGATCCCTCTTTTACCCAGTTTTCTTGGTGTTTCCTATTGCTCGTGTGATCCCCTGTTCTTGGAACAAAAAGGATCTTTGGTCTCCTGTTGTTTCAAGTATTGATTTCTTCTACCTCTCTTCAAATTGTGCATTATGAGGGGTGGGTGTACAAATTATTCCTTGTGAATAATGGGTGAATACTTTTTTAAAATGAGAAATAAATAAGAAGGGAGTATGATCAAAAGATAACAGGGGTTAATAGATTATTGGGTTGGGAGTGGTTTGATGTTTGATCACCTATTTTATTTTTGTTATATTTGTTTCCTTATGGATTTTTGTGGATATGTTCCTTCTGAAAATCATGGTCATTGGTGGTATTTTCTTGTTCACTGGTTCTGTTCTATTTGTTTTGTTATGATGTTTGATAATTGGTCGTAACATGAAATTTGATTAATCACATATACATGGTTCATTAAATGGAATCACCAGGATAAAACATGTTCTATGATCACCCTAGTTATTTAAATTGGAATTAAATAACCCATGTTGGATAAATTTGAATACCCTTGCATTGATGGTGTGGTCGTGTGATGTGTGTGTTTTATGGGGTTCTAGTCTTGTGTAGGCAGTGGGTATAGGGGAGGACAGAGTATTTGGTTATATAAGAAGGGTGTGGAATGTGTGTGTGGTGGGGATGTGGTTAATGGTAGTTTTTGTGGGCTTGGTTTGTGTGGTGGTACAGGTGGCATGTTGGTATCCCAATTTGAGAGACTGATTAATTGTGGAATGGATGGACTTGTAGGTAGTGATACTGCCTTTGTTTTTGTTGTGTTCGTCGATCAATGTTGGGCAGTGGTATTTCAATGTGGTTATGGGATTGTTATGCAGTGGGACTGAATTTGTGGGGTTTTTTTCAGTGGGGCTGTCGGGTTTGGTTGACAGGGAAGGATTGTGCAGTATAACTTTGAAGAATAAAAGTAGGAAATACCAAAGAGTGATGTGGGTTGGTCATTTTGTACTTAGTTAATTAGAATCTTCACCTTATGAGGTGGTTGTAGATGTTGTGCTTGGTATTTTCCCTAGGTATTACTGGAATAAATTAAATTGAACCCCTTAATTAATGAATGGGAAGTTTTTTAATGAAAAGGGGTTAGGATTATGCTTTGGCAATGGATGTTTGTGTGGTTGTGCATATAGGGAAAGCAGCAGGAGTGCTTCTAGTGGGATGGTTGTTTATTTTGAGACTCGTAGGTTGGGATGAGTGTTTTTTTACTTAAATGTATAAATTTTAGTTCCTTGTGATTTATATATGCACCTCACCCTTGTTGAGCACCATGTTTCGAACACCCACATTTCATAGGGGAGGGTGTATTTCTCAACATCCTGGTGAGAGGATGGATGTCTGGTTACTGACTTTTTTCCTCTAACCCTCTTCTGAGTTTTTACCACTCAAGTGTATCTGGGAAGGCTGTAATGGATTGAGGATTACCATAGTCCAAGATCCTTTGGGAAGGTTTGTTGTGGAAGAGGGGCCTAGGTTTTTTCGGTCCAAGATTGTTTTCCCAAGTGTCTTCAGGATGAGGCTCATGTGTCTTCAGGAGGGAGTTATGGTTTTTGTGGCCCAGGTGTCTGCGGACGAGATGTGTGGTGTGGTTGAGGCCCAGGTGTGTGTGGGAAGGTTATGGTAGTGGGACTATGTTTTGGAAGAGTGGTAATGCCAAGACGTTAGTTGTTAGGAATATAAGTTAACCAGTGGGGAAGTGATGCAGGGTACCCAAATGTCAATGTTCTTATACTACTACTTTACTTGACTTTCATTATTTGGTGAGTGTGCCTTGATGAGGTTAGGCTGGTTAGTATTCCTTGGTGGCTTCTTTAAGGTTCTACTGTTCTCTCATAGGGGACTTAGTAAGTTCCCCCACTTGTGCAAGGGTAGATTTAGTTTTCTTACTGGGTATACTTGTATACTCACCCTACGTCTGTAAAACTATTTTCAGGTTACCAGGAGGAATTTGAGGACTGTGTTAGACTCTACTAGCTCAGGCATTAGGATAGTTGTTATTGCTGCTTACCCTATTTTCTTTTGGTAATTTATTCAGAGTTTCTTTGTACTTTGTATTAGCTTTACTTTTGAACATACATGTGGGAATGGATTTTGGATTTACTTTTACCTTTAGTATTAGAGTTTATTTGGATTTACCATCTTATCTCCTGATCCTGTTTTCATTAAAAAAAGGGTAATTCCTTCCATTTTGAGTGATATTCCATACCCTTGGTGCTAGTTACCACTCCAGGACCTATTAAAGCTAGGAATTAGGGGTCATTATCTCTCCTTCATCTTGATGGAGGAAGGTCATGACACTTTTCTTTCTCTTCTCTCATCTTAAGGATTGTGTATTGTGACATAATGGTATCAAAGGCTGAGGTTTATGGTTTAGATATAAGATGGAGTTCAGAGTTAGGAACAATGAGGATTTCATGGGATGGTAGGGAAACGGTGTTAGCAATCTTAGTGCGTGAAATAGGCCAAGAAAGACAATCTAGGACATAGGATTTTAAAGGGGGCCCCATGATCCGATGCAAGGACTCTAGGACTACTTAATGACCAAGTGAGGCTATACTGATTACAGGGTAGAGACCCTAGGAAATGTATATGCATCATAATGACTTTTGTTCTCATGTGTCTTGGGTGCTTTGGGAATTTAATTTAAATAAAGAGTTAAAATAAATCTTAAAAGGAAATTTCCATACTACCTTGTCTTAGGAGTTCCTTGTTTACCCTTTTTAGCTATGGCACCAAGAAGTTTCCCACATGTGGTATGAGCAGTTGAGGCCTATTAGGATAACCTAGTTGATCATCAGAGGGCCAATCGGGATGAGAAAGATGACTTATAGTGACCCAGATTTTTCTTACACTATTATTACATCATTTAGAATATAAAAATAATAATAATATTTCACAATGAGGATCCAAAGGTTTAGTGTCTTGGGAAAACTAGGACCAAACATAATATTTACATCATTAAACATAAACATTTATTTAATTCATTCTTCTCCAGCTTATTATTGTCCCTTGAAAACTCCTTAGTACACATAATCACCTGAGGATAAACATAAAAAATGGGTGATCTAAAAGCCTAGTAAGAGGATAGATAAGAATAATATCACATGGGGTGAGTATAATCATAACATCATTATAAAAATCATGAGAGGAATCATTGTATAAAGGCATGGAATGTGGCAATGCATAAAAAAATGAAAACATCATGTCCTAGTGGTCAACTAAAACACATAGTTGTAAAAAAAGATAGAATTATTTTCACAAATAATTTCACTTTAACTCGTGATATTGATCACTTTACCCAATTCATTGGAGTGCTGTATAATTCTGGGCACACTCGTCACATTCAAACATTCATATTGTCCTATATAATTCTGGGTGCACCCGTTACATCATAAAATTTTCATTATCATGTATGTCACATAGAATATATATCAATAATGAAGATAAATAACCCATGTAAAGTAATGGGTTTCATATCATAATAACACATTCATAAAATTTGGGTTCCCAAAAGAAAGAGGGAATAACATACTTGATACAAGAACCATCAACCTTGAGTGAGAAGTAAAAGGTGTATTTTTGAAAGAAGAGTTCTTTTGGAAAACATTTTGTTTGACATAAATTCTATTGGAAAACATTTATATCTCAAAAAAGGTAATATAATTATGAAAAAATGATTTTTTAGGAGTAACTGTATCGAAAATGGAGTGAAAGAGGGAGAACCCGAAAAAAGAAAGTTGGGTTCGAGAATTTCTCTTTACCTTGTATCTGAACGCTTTATTCAATTTAATGTCCTATATAATGAAATTATATTCATTAATTAGAAACTAAATAACCTTTTATATATGAATATGTTTAATTATGTTTTAATTAAGTTCTTTTATGGGCCTTTGGATGAGTTATAGTGTTTAAATTCATTGTTCGAGAGTGTTCTTTTTCTTAGTTTTGATGAACGGTATGAATGGAAGTTCGTGTAGAACATGGATAAACATCCAGAATTGATATTAAATTTTATTAATGATGTTACATAACTTGAAATTATCTTATAAATAATTTATTTATATACCATGAGAATGAATCATTAGAAAATAATTTAATGATGATCGTTCGGGTCAATTCGGGCGGTTTTTCAACCACAACGAACTTATTTTGTTTAATCATATAGTAATATCTACATAAGTTAGTTAAAGAAAATTAAATAGGATATAATAAATATAAATTAATCTAGTTCAAAAATAAAAATGGTTTTATGACCAGATCTGAAGGTGATAAAGGAAAAATGAAAACATATCGTTCTTGAAGGTGATAAATTAGCACCTCATGAACAATGATTTCCTTTCTAAAATAAAAAGAAGAGGAGAAATAGGTTGGATGAAATATTATCCCATTAATATCATTAAATTATAGTATATTTAAGATAATTTAGTTACAATACCATGTGGATTAGGATAGGTGGGGAGAGATTAAGAAAATAACTTGAAATTGAAAGGAAATTAAAGGAAAAGAGAGATACAGGAATTACCTCTTGAATCCTCTTTAAGGAACATTGGATTGGTCTTTTGATGGGACCAGAAGCTATATGGATGTGGGGGAAGGGATAGAGGATATTTTTGGATAACTTTTAGAGAATTATTTAAGCTTGAGTATTTTTAGGAAATGAGGGTGTGAAGGGTGGTATTTATAGTGGAGGGGAGAGGGGTTTTCTCAATATTATATTCATTAATTTATTATTTCTCCACATGACAAGTAATAGTGATGATTATATGACCAATAATATAAATAAGTGAATGTGAGTTCGAACCAATTGGGATTACATCAGTAGAACATCATACATGACTCTATAATTAATGTATTTAGCTTATTTTGTGAATTATAGCATTTCACTATTCATCAAAAATTTAAGTATTTCCGAAAAATCCCAAAAATTCACCCTAACCCTTTTTAGATATGTAGAATCAAAAAATGAACTCCATTTTTCAAAAAAAAATTCTAAATATGATTAATTTAATTTTTAATTAAAATCATAGTTTACTTGAAAAATATAGATTTTAAAATTAAAACTAATTTCCTAATACTTTAAAAAATTACATAAGTTCTTATAAAATTATCTTGAAACCAGAAGACATATAATTGTTAACTTATGAAAACATTTTAGGGAAATAAATTTTCTTTTAAATTAATTAATTAATTATAATTATTTATTTATGACTTACAAAAATACCAATACTTTTACTATGGTCATATTATCACTTATAAGATGCCTAAATTTTATTTAATCATTCATGGGAGAGGTTACTATTTTTTTGGATGATTTACTATTCATAAGGGTCATATCACTATTCATAAGGGTAGGTTACTATTCATAAGGGTAGGTTACTATTCACCATAAATTATGTAAGTTTTATTAGACTCCGAAAATCACCCTGAACCCAATTGTGTATGTCAGATTTTCAAAATTCAAAACATAGAAGTGGAAAAAAAAATATGTTTAATGATCACATAGTATTTAGTATCTTGATATTTCATTGTGATTCCTAATTTTATTATACTATATGTAATAATTATAAGAAGGTAATTCCATTGATAAAACTTTGGGTCATTACATTCTTCACCCCTTATGAAATTTCACCATCGAAATTTCATTTTACAAAAATAGGTGAGGGTACTTCTCTGTCATCACCTCTTCCAGTTCCCAAGTAGATTATTAAAACATATGGTGCCTCCACAACACTTTAACAAGATGGGTTGTCTTGTTGTGTAGGACCTTATCTATTCTATCCAGAATCTTTACTGGTTTCTCCTCATAAGAGATATCATCTTCCAGCTATACCACATCTGAGTTTAGTACAGGTGAGGGATATGATATGTACTTCCATCAAAGTGATACATGAAACACATCATGAACTTGAGCCATATTCAGTGGAAGTTAAAGCTGATAAGACACAGATCATATGCGTTCAAGGATATCAAAGGGGCCCATGTACCTTGGGATTAACTTCCCTTTCTTTCCAAAATTCATAACTCTCTTCCATGGTGATATTCAAAGGAAGAATTTATCTCCAATGTTGAACTTCGAGTCCCTTCGACAGTTGTCAGCATAGATCTTTTGCCGACACTGAGAAGATTTGATATGTTTCTAAATGACTTAAACCTTCTCTGTCATCTATTTCACAATATCGGGTCGAGGTAGCTTTCTTTCTCCAACTTCATCCCAATAGGTTGGAGTTCTACATCACTTTCCATAAAAAGCTTCATATAGAGCCATCTAAATACTCGAGTGGAATATATTGTTGTATGAGAACTCAACCAATGTGAGATGTTGATTCCATCCACCTATGAATTCTAAAGTGCAGTCTCTTAGCATATCTTCAGGTATCTAAATAGTCCTTTCTGATTGGCCATTATTTTGGGGGTGATTGGTCGTGCTGAAATTTAATTTAGTACTCCAAGAATGTTGAAGAATCCTCTAGAATTTAGATGTGAACCTTGGATCATGATCAGAGACAATTGAGAGTGGAACACCATGTAGTATCACCACTTCCTTCACATATATCTTTGCAAGTTTTTCAAGCGAGAGATCTTCCCAAATTGCGATAAAATGGGAAGTCTTGGTGATTCGGTCAACCAGAACCCATATTGCATTATTTCCCTTGTATGTATTCAGGAGACCCATGACAAAGTACATAGTGACATTCTCCCATTTCCACATGGGTAAAGGAAATGGTTGCATCATCCCTTTGGAATTTTTTCACTCTGCTTTAACTTTCTGACATACCAAGAACCTTGAGATATATTTCGTAATATCCTTCTTCATGTTATCCCACCAGAAGTGTTCTCAGAGATCTCGATACATCTTGGTGCTTCTAGGATGGATAGAGAATGTTGAGCTATGTGAATTTTCCAATAGATCATTCTTTATCCCGAGTGATGAATGTACACAAAGTTGTGTTCCAAACTGAATCACACCATCATCATCGATATGAAACTCTTGCAGATTTCATTCCTTTACTACATTCACCATCTTTTTTAATTCTAGATCATCACGTTGTGACTCCTTAATCTTTTCTTGGTTATATGTATGTACAATCATTTGGGTAGGTTAGGATGTATCCCCTACCATTATGATTTCCAAATACATCCTTTGAATATCCAAGAATACAAGGTCATTCTCAATACATAACATAGATAGAGTAGCGGGTTCTTTTTTGCTTAGAGAATCAACTACCTTGTTTGCCTTTCGAGGATGGTAGTGAATAGAGAAATTATAGTCCTTGATTATATCTAACCATCTCCTTTGATGTATGTTGATCTACTTTTGTGTGAATATATACTTTAGGCTCTTGTGGTTGGTGTATATGTCACGCTTCTCACTATAAAGGTAGTGTCACCATATTTTCAAGTCAAAAATCACGGTTGTCAGCTCTAGATCATGCATCAGATAGTTATGCTCATGGATAATCAACTAACTTAAGGCTTAGGCTATCAAATTATCATTTTTCATGAGTAAGCAACCCAAGCCTTTCTTTGAAGCATCACTATATATCAAAAAAATATCTACTTTTTGGTAGTGTGAGTACAGGTGTAGTGATCAACCTTCTCTTTAGCTCCTTAAAGCTTCCCTTGAATTATTCCATACAGACATACTTTACCCCTTTCCTTTTAAACTTGGTTAGCAGGCTTGACAATCATGAGAAATTTCTTACAAAACATCAGTAGAACCCAGCTAATCCAAGGAAACTATGAATTTTTGTGACATTATAGGGTCTGGGCCATTCCTCAATCAAATTTGTTTTTGAAGGGTCCACATAAATTCCCTCACTTTTGATCACATGTCCCAATAACATGACTTTCTTCATCCAAAAGTCACACTTTCTGAACTTGGCATAAAAATTTTCCTTTCTCAATGTCACCAACACAAGTCTTAGATGTTCTTCATGTTCCTCCTTTCTCTTGGAGTTGATAAGAATATCATCGATAAACACTACCACAAATTTTTCTAGGTAATTTCTAGAGACTCTATTCATCAAATCCATGAAGATTGTAGGGGAATTAGTAAGTCCAAAGGGCATCACCAGAAACTCATAGTGCCCATACCCTGTACGGAAGGCAGTCTTTTGAATATCTTCCTTCTTCACCTTCAGCTAATGATATCCAAAATGAAGATCCACCTTTGAGAAGTATTGAGCTCCTTTTAGATGATCGAACAAGTCATCAGTTCATATAACAGGATACTTGTTCTTTATGGTGATCTTATTGATTTCCAGATAATCGATGCATAGCCACATTGATTCATCCTTCTTCTTCACAAAGAGCACTGGTGCACCCCAAGGTGATGCACTTGGGTGTATGAAACCTTTGTCCAAATGCTCTTACAACTTCTTCTTTAACTCCTCCAATATGATAGGATCCATCCTATAGGGAAACTTTGAGATAGGAGTAGCTCTGGGTATGAGTTCTATTAAGAACTCTACCTCGCGAATTCGGGGGAAATCTGGGTAACTCTTTAGGAAATACATCACTGTATTCCCTTACAATGGGAATTTCCAAAGGTTTTCACTTTCCTTTGAATCAACCATTTGGGAGAGGTATGCTTCTTTATAGGGTATCAACACCCACACTGTTGAAGTATTTTTCAAAGGAGATTTGCGATATTACTTTTATTTGTAGAGGAGCTTGGGATGGTTCAGAATATGGAAATATATTTCCTTTTCCCAATAGTTTATATGTTCTCTATATAACATGATCCAATCCATTCCCATTATATCATTTAATTCCACCAAGGGAATTATTATGATATTCTCTGGAATAATCTTCCTACATACGCCAAAAGAAGAAGATTCAAACACTTGGGTTGAAATTATTTAACCACTTGGTGTTTTTACAGATATCTCTACTGATGCTGATTACCCTCGAGGAATCGAGGTTTAGTGCACTGGCTTGCATAGTTCCCTAGCTCCCTATAGTTGTAGCATTGAACCATGGGTGGGGATCCCCTTTCTTCCACTACATTCTTCTTTCTTCTCATGTATTTTCAACACTCTTGAGCATAGTGGTTTTCTTTCCCAAACTTGAATCATTTACTCATCCCTTTGAAGTAGTTCCCATGATGAAACTTCCCAAATTTTTGGCATGTGGGTTGTTGAGTTTTCTTCTGACCTTTATCATTAGATCATTCATCTTGAAACTCCATCTTTCATTTCTTATCACCATAGCCATGAGACCATTCTCCAAACTCAATCTCTACTTTGAGGGCACACAAAACAACTTATTCATAACTCCCAGAATCTCTAATTTCAATATCCTTTCGAAGGTGTGGTTTTAATACACTAAATAATCTATCAATTTTTTTTATCATTGTTGATAACAAAACCAGAAGCATACCTTGAAAGCCTTGTAAAATTCACTTTGTAGGTCGTGACTGATTATCCTTCCTTTTGATTGAGCTCTATAAATTCTCTATTAATATTCGTATGAAGAGCTCATGGGAAATACTTGTTAAGAAACATGATCTTAAAGTCTTCCCATTCCATCTCTTCAATTTCTTCACTTGGCTTGGTGTTCATAATCAAATCCCACTATTGATCAGTCTCTCCATCTAGATGATAAACAACTAGTGTCACCTTCTCTATCTCAGAATAGTGAAGTAAAAAAAAGATATTCTACATGGATTTGACCCACTATTCCACAACTAGTGGATCAGAAGATCCACTAAATGTCGGTGGTCGTTGCCACATAAAACACTTGATAGCCAGTTTCTCACTCTTAGGTGAAGGAGGACATTACCCATTATTCAAGTTATTATTCATAACCTGAGATATTTGGGTAAGAATTTCCATCAATTTTTTAACACCACATACTAAATAATTGGATATTTCATTCGTTCTATTGTTTCATTATCCCTTGCATAGGTTGTTAGCCTGGTTTCTCCTAGTTCCCACAATTTTCTAAAATAGAAAAGGTTAGAAGAAAATATAAGTCAACAAGTCATGAATAAATAAATTATTCATTTGTAAAATTTTATATAAAAGAATAACTTATGGGATTCATATGTAAATATCCTTGTGTGCATATTTTTACTTAGTCTCATACTAGAGGTTTTCTTTAGGGTTCACTAATCCTAATTCCTAAATTAACTAAACCTTTCCTCTGATGACAAATATAGTGACTCAGCCTTCTCTTACACTATTATTACATCATTTAGAATATAAACAAAATAATAGTATTACATAATGAGGATCCAAAGGTTTAGTGTCTTGGGAAAACTAGGAACAAAGATAACATTTACAACATCAAACATAAACATTTATTTAATTCATTCTTCTCCAACTTCTTATTGTCCCTTGAAAACTATTTAGTACACATAATCACCTGAGGATATACATAAAAAATGGGTGATATAAAAGCCAAATAAGAGTATATATAAGAATAATATCACATGGGGTGATCATAATCATAACATCATCATCAAAATCATGAGAGGAATAATTAGATACAGGCATGGAATGTGGAAATGCATAAAAAAATGAAAACATCATGTCTTATTAGTCGACTACCACACATAGATGTGAAAAAAGATAGCATTATGTTCACACATCATTTCACTTTAACTCGTGATATTGATCACTTTACCCAATTCATTGGAACACTGTATAATTTTGGGTGCACCTGTTACATTCAAACATTCATATTGGCTATATAATTCCAGGTGCACCCGTCACATCAAAAAATTTTCATTATCATGCATGCCACATAGAATATATATAAATAATGAACATAAATAGCCCATGTAAAGTAATGAGTTTCATATCATAAGAACACATTCATAAACTATGGGTTCCCAAAATAAAGAGGGAATAACATACTTGATACAAGAACCATCAACCTTGAGTGAGAAGTAAACGGTGTGTTTTTGAAAGAAGAGTTCCTTTGGAATACCTTTTATTTGACATAAACTCCAGTGGAAAATATTTATATCCTATAAAATGTAATATAATTATGAAAAAAATTATTTTTTTAGGAGTAACCATACTGAAAATGGATTTAAAGATGGAGAAACCGAAGAAAGAAAGTTGGGTTCATGAATTTCCCCTTACCTTGTATTTGAATGATTTATTAACTTTAATATCCTATATAATGACATTATATTAATTAATTAGAAATTAAATAACCTTTAATACATGAATATGGTTCATTATGGTTTCATTAATTTCTTTTATGGTCCTTTAGATGAGTTATAGAGATTAAATTCATTGTTCCGAAGTGTTATTTTTCTTAGTTCTCATGAACGGTATGAATGGAAGTTCGTGTAGAACATGGATAAACATCCAAAACAGATATTAAATGTTATTTATGATTTTAAATAACTTGAAATTATCTTATAAATAATTTTTTTATATACCATTAGAATGAATCATTAGAAAATAATTTAATGATGATCATTTGGGTTAATTCAGGCAGTTTTTCGACCACAACGAATTTGTTTTGTTTAATCATTTAGTAATATGTACATAAGTTAGTTCCAGAACATTAAATAGGATATAATACATATAAAATAATCTTTTTCAACCATAAAAATGGTTTCATGACCATATATTAAGGAAATAAAGTAAAATGAAAACATGCCTTTCTTGAAGGTGATAAATTAATACCTCATGAACAAAGTTTTCCTTTCTAAAATAAAAAGAATAGGAGAAGGAGGTTGGATGATATATTATACCATTATTATAATAAAATTACATTATATGTAAGATAATGGAGTTACCATACCATGTGGATGAAGATATTTGGTGAGAGATTAAGAAAATAACTTGAAATTAAAAGAAAATTAAAGGAAAAGAGAGAGAGAAGAATTACCTCTTGAATCCTCTATAAGGAACCTTGGATTGGTATTTTGATGAGACCATAAGCTCTCTGGACATGGGGGAGGTGATAGGGAATATGTTTTGATAGATTTTATACAAGTATTGAATGTTGAGAGGTGTGAGGAAATGAGGGTGTGAAGGGTGGTATTTATGGTGGAGGGGAGAGGGGTTTTCTCAATATTATATTCATTAATTTATTGTTTCTCCAAAAGACAAGTAATAGTGATGATTCCATGACCAAGAATAGTAATAATTTCATGTGATTTAGAACCAATTTGTCTTACATCATCAGAACATCATACATGACTCTATAATTAATGTATTTAGCTTATTTTTTAAATTATAGCATTTCATTATTCATAAAAAATTCAAGTATTTCAGAAAAAACCCAAAAAATCACCCTAACTATTTTTTGATGTGTAGAATCCAAAAATGAACTCAATTTTTGAAACATAATTTTCTAAATATGATTAATTTAGTTTTTAATTAAAATCATAATTTATATGAAAAATACAGATTTTAAAATTAAAACTGATTTCATAATGCTTTCAAAAATTACATAAGTTCATATAGAATTATCTTAAAACTAGAAGACATAGAATTTTTAATTTAAAAAAACATTTTAGGTAAATTAATTTTCTTTTAAATTAATTATTTAATTATAATTAATTATTTATAACTTACAAAAATACCAATACTTTTACTATGGTCATATTATCACTTATAAGATGCCTAAATTTTATTTAATCATTTACGGGTGAGGTTAATATTATTTTGGATGATTTACTATTCATAAGAGTCATATTATTATTCATAAGGGTAGGTTTCTATTCATAAGGGTATGTTACTATTCACCAAAAATTTTGTGTGTTCTATTATACTCAAAAAATCACCCTGAACACAACTGTGTATGTCAGATTTTCGAAATTCAAAATATAGAAGCAGAAAAAAAATATGTTTAATGATCACATAGTATTTAGTATCATGATATGTCATTGTTATTTCTAATGTGATAATACTATAATTCATAATTATTAAAAGTTAATTCCATTGATAAAACTTTGGGTCATTACATGACTTGTGGCAGAAGACCCTTCGCGCTTTCCAATTGTAGACCCTATAGAAGTATGAAGGCAGTGTTTCAAACTTAGAGAAAGAGGGTTGGATTAAGCAGATGATGATCACCTTCATGCTAATATGTGCTCTGAGGGAGTACTAGGTCCCTCTGGCAGTGAGCTAGATGTGAGGAGTTGCATGTCAGTGGTGGGTGATTTACCTCAGGGAGAGGAATGAGACCGATGTCTCATGGGATGACATTGAGAAAGAGTTTTGGGCATTGTTCCTTTCCTCGATGATGAGGGTTAAGAAGAGGCAGGATCTACTATCCCTACAGTATGGCATTATGTCGGTAAGGGGACAAGGACCAAGTTCAAGGATCTTCTATGCTTCACTCCAAATCTCTTTCTGGATGAGGAGTCATGGGCGAGACGCTTGGAGACGACACTCTGACCTTCTCTTCAATATGTCATCACTCCCTCTACCCTACTAACGTACTTAGAAGTTCATAATAAGGCTGAAGTATTGGATAGGATGCACTCGTAGGGAGGTATACCGCGAGAGGGGAGCTAGCTGAGTTTGTTTAAGGGGAAGGTAGTCTTAAGTAGGTCTCCAGCGTCAGGGCCTTCTAGGTTTTGTCAAATGGGGATTAGGCCTCAGTAGTTACAGTTTTGATCTCTTGGTCTTGGTACATTACCCATGGGACCAGTAACAAGGTGATTTGTCTATGGAAGCTATGGAAATCTTTAGACCAGTGCCCAATTCGAGCGCAGTATAGTGGGGGTGGGTAGGTTCAACTCCCACCACAGCAGCAACAGTTGTCAGTCTGGCCTTTCCCGAAGCAAGGGAAATGAGCTCCCACTCCACTGAGGGTAGACGGTATTGGGGTAGGATAACCTTAGGTTTCTCCTCAGGGACCTCGACCAGGGCATGGTTGGGGTGGCGGTCGGCAACAGAGGGGTATAGGAGCTGGGCATGGGCAGTTACACACCGCTGAGGTAGTAGTTCTAGTGGGTCCAGAGGTTGTTTGAGGTATGATCAGTCTATTTAGCACTCTTTTTTGCACTTTCTTTGATTCAGGATCCTCGAACTCCTTTGTTTCACCAATTATATCCCATGATTTAGAACTAGACGTAGAGAGATTTCCCAATCCCCTGGTGCTGAGTATGATAGTTGGCGGTCAGAACAGTTTGTTTAATGTTTACCAGGGATGTAGACTGATGTTAGGTCAACATCAGTCTAATGGGGATCTTCTTCTTCTATAGATGTAGTCATAGGATTTTATCCTAGGCATCGACTATTTTTTTGTGCAATATTTTATCGAATGCTTTTGTATAAGAGTCATGTTTTCAGGTGTGGATGTCTAGCGTGTAGTTTTCATTGGTGAGTAGAGCTGTTAGGTGGGTAGTCTATGTGTGGAGCCTCTTCTATTCTTAATGGACAAGCTATCAGTGGGATGATTAGACACATAGATAGTGGAGGTTTTTGTCAAATAATTCTTAGATGTCTTCCTAGAGGAGTTTGTGACTCTACCCCCTCAACATGACATTGAGTTTGGAATTGACTTGAAGATCGGTGCCTGTCTGATTTCAATGGATCCCTATCAGATGGAACCTTCTGAGTTGTGGGAGTTGCAAATTCAGGTTGATGACCTAATGAATAAGGTATTTATCCATCCAAGTGTGTCTTCATAGGGTGCTTCAGTTTTGTTCTTAAAGAAGGAGGATGGTGTTCTAAGGTTGTGTATAGACAACTAGAGACTAAACCAGGTAATGATAAAGAATTTTTACCCCTTATGAGAATAGATGATCTTTCCGACTAGTTAAATGGAGAAGGTTGTTTATCTATAATCGATCTACAATCTTGATATCACCAGTTGAGGGTGAAGAAGATTGAAATCCCGAAGACTTTTTTTAGGTGCAGTTATGGGCACTTAGAATTTGTGGTCATACTATTCGGTGTTATGAATGCATCAATCATGTTCATGGGGCTCATGAACTCTATATTTCACAAGTTCCTAGAACAATTATTCATCATGTTCATTGACAAAATCTTGATCTACTCAAGGTCAAAGGAGGATCACGCTGAGAATCTAAGGACCATCTTGGAGGTTCTCCGACACCACCATCTCTATGGGAAGTTGTCCAAGTGAAAGTTCTAGATGTGAGATGTGCACATCTTTGGATATGTGGTGTCTCATCAAGGGATAGTAGTAGACCCATCAAAGGTTGAGGTGGTTATTTCATGATAATAACCTAAGAATGTGGTAGAGGTTCACATATTCATGGGTCTAGAAAGATATTACCATAGGTTCATACCCATCTTCTCTCAAGTTGTAGATCCATTGAAAACTTTTACCAGAAGAGACTAGGCCTATGTGTGGAGTGAGCAGTGTTAGGCATATTTCAGCTACCTGAAGGGGAAGCTGGTCAGTGCCCTAGTGATTTGGTTTCTAGAGGAAGGGGTGATGTTTGAGGTGTTCTTTGATTCATTCGATCTAGGCTTGGGATGTGTGTTGATGCAGCAGCGGGGAGTGATCTCTTATGGGTCTAGGAATTTACATATGCATGAATATAAATATTCCACCCATGATCTAGATCTTATAGTGATCGTGTTAATGCTGAATTTGTAGAGACATTACCTCATCAAGGATCTCTTTGTGGTATTCATGGATCAAAAGAGCTTGAGGTATATCTTCTCCTAGTGAGACCTTAACTTGTATAAACAATGGTGGATGGATTTTTTCTAGGAAGATGACTTCAAGATCTCTTACACCTTAGGAAAGGGGAACGTGGTGGCCGATGCCTTGAGTAGAAAGTCATGGAATGAGGTAGTTCAGGAATCTATGGATGCTTATAAGACAATGGAGGAGTTAATATACTTGTGTCTAGATGTGAGAGTGGATGGCAGTAAAGGCTATCTATTTCAGATGACAATGAAGTCTTCCTTGGTGTGGTAGGTGGAGGAGTCTTAGTGGGGAGACTCAGAGACTGAATTGATGCATGATTGCACTGTCCAGGGGGATGCTCCGGAGGGATGGTGGGAGGATAGTCAGAATTGGATGTTGTTCTGTGGGAAGCTGTTTTTCCCAGTAGAAATGTGTGAGGGATTTCTCTATGATTTCCATAAATCAACCCTAGTGGTGCATCCAAAATTCACTAAGATGTACTGAGGATTGAGGGAATAGTTTTGGTTGCCCAGGGTGAAGCAGGAAATGGCTAAGTTTGTGGCAAGGTTCCTAGTGTGTCAGTGGGTAAAGGTTGAGCACCATGTTCTCGATAGTCTATTACAACCCTGAAATGTTCCTAAGTGGAAGTGGTATAAAATCTCTATGGATTTCATCATAGGATTTTCCCAAGACTTGGGGAAGATAAAATACTCTTTGGGTAGTAGTGGATAGATTGATGAAGTCTGGTCACTTCTTGGTGATCAAGGAATCGAGCGTAGTTTATTCCTCAGCAAAAAGGTATGTGGATGAGGTGGTGCAGCTATATGGAGTTCTAAGATCCATTTTCTCGGATCAGGATACATGTTTTACATTACTAGTCTGGAATGGATTACAGCATGCCTTTGTCACCTAGTTACACCTCAGTACTGCTTTCCACTCTCAAATGGATGGATAGATAGAGAGGACCATCCAAACATTGGAGGACATGTTTTGGGAATGTGTTTTGGACTTTAGTGGGTCTTATGTGTGAAATTTTCCCTTGTTATAGTTTTATTACAATAGTAGATATCAATATTCCATTGGTATGGCTCCATTCAAAGCTCTATATTGGAGGTCATGTTGTTCAACCATGTGCTAGATGGAAGTTGGGGAGGTATCCATTCTTGGTCTGTACGTGGTGAAGAGTATGAAGGAAAAGGTGCAACTTTTCTATTAGAGGATGCAGGTAAAACAGGACTGATAGAAGTCATATTCCAGTCATAGGAGGAGACCTTTGGAGTTTGAGGTTCGGGGCCATGTCTTTTTGAAGGTTTCCCCTCGATGTGGGAAGCAGAGGTTTGGCAGAGGGAGAAAGCTTTATCCCAAGTTCATCAGACCTTTCGATGTGTTGGTATGAGTCAGCCAGGTGTCATATAATTTGGAATTGTCTCCATGGTTGGAGAGGATCCATGATGTCTTCCATGTCTCTCAATGCCATTGGTATCTAAACGATGACTCCTACATCATTGGATGGGGAGAGTTGGATATTTGGGACGACATAACTTTCATGGAGCGACCGGTAAGAATAGAGGATCGTGAATATAAGGTTTTTCATGGATGGACTATTACATTGGTTCTTGTGTTATGGATGCATAGTGGCCTCTAGGAGAGTACTTGGGAGCCAGAGGTGCAGATGCGTGCCCAGTACCCAGAGTTGTTCTGTGTTTTGCTTATGTGTTCTACTTTGTGCTTTGTTTTATGATGTAAAGATTAACCTTATTCGTTATCAAATGAGTTGTTTCCCAATTCTATAAATGTGTGTAAAAGGTCCTGACTATGGGGAGGTGAGGACCTGATCCCTAATTGAGATGCATTAATGTGGATAAGATTAAACTCGTGTGGGCGAGCCAGTGTCACCCAAAGCAGATAGTATCTTGACATGGAAGAATGAGATCCCTGATCCATGTGTCTGGATAGTGTGACCTTAGTTTTTTCATGGTTTTTTGGGGAAATGTGGACTTAGTGTTTCTATATTTGTTTAGGAGATAGATGTTAAGGAGGTGTTCTTGGATATCACGATTTTCACTCTAGCTTTCAAACAACACAAGGTGGTTCATCCTTGAGAGGTATCTTATGGGGTGGTTGTTCAGACTCCTCCTTCTTCTGGGATAGCTTTAAATTATCAGAGGAGAGAATAGTTTTTGAGGTATCTAATGTAATGACTTGGATTTCCTTGGGCCATTATTTTTGAAAATACAGTGTTTAGGGTGTTCTGGGGGATGTCTGTGACTCATTCCGAGAGTTTTCCGAAAAAAATAGTTTTGAACCGTCGACATCGGTGAGTTAGGGGTGTCAGCATCAGTGTGTCAGGGACATCGATATTAGTGAGCCAGGGCGTCATCATTGGTGAGTCAGGGCATCAGCATCGGTGAGTTAGGGGCGTCGGTATCAGTGAGTCAGGGACGTCGACATCGATGAGTCAGGGCATCAGTATCGGTGAGTCATGGGTGTTGGTATTAGTGAGTCAGGCCATCAGCATCGGTAAGTCAGGGTGTCGGCATTAGTGAGTTATTGAGTCGGGGCGTCGACATCGGTGGTTCAAGGGCATCAACATCGGTGAGGCGGGGATTCAGCATTGGTGAGTCGAGGGCATTGACATCGATGAGTTAGGGGAACAGGTAGCTTAGCGTCAATGGCTCAACGTCAGTAGGTCGCGTTGGTATCTCACCCATCAGTGGATTAGTGTCAGTGACTCACCCATCGGTGACTTATTTCCCAGTTTTTCCAATTTTTCCCAGTTTTCCTGTTTCACCCCTCTTACGTCTTATTTGATGTAAATCGAGTTTAAAGAATTATTTGGGAATTTTTAGGTGCATTATAAAGGATATTAAGTATATATTTAATATCATAACATTCTTGAGGATTTGAGATGCTCAAAATACGTGATCTTCACCATGATCCCATGATAATGTCTTTTGAAACCATTCTTCCTTTAATATAAGATCTGGCTCCTCAAAGATGAGATCTTCCCTTCCCAGTGTGTTTTTAATTCCCTGTTTGTGCTCCTAGAGCATTCCACTATAGAAGAGTCGTGTTTCTGTGCTAGAGCCCTCTCCTGCTTATTTTTCTTGTATTTTTATACTACTCGCACGACCCCTTATTCTTGGACCAAATAGGAGAATTGGTTGCCTATTATTTTAAGTGGAGATTTATTCTTCCTCACTTTAAATTGTGTGTCATGTGGGGTGGGTGTACAAATGATTCCTTATGAAGAACGGGTGAATAATTTTCTTAAAAAGAGAAATAAATAAGAAGGGAATATGATCAAAAGATAATAGGGGTTAATAGAATAATGGGTTGGGAGTGGTTTGTTGTTTGATCGCGTGTTTTATTTTTGTTATATTTGTTTCCATATGGATTTTTTTGGTTGTTTGCCTTCTAAAAATCATGGCCATTGGTGGTCTTTGCTTGCACACTAGTGGTGTTCTGTTCTTTTTTTTGTGATGTTTGATAATTGGTTATAACATGAAATCTTCTTATTCATGTATACTTGGTTTTTTAAATGGATTCCCCAATATCAAACCTATTATATGATCACCTTGGTTATTTAAATTGGAATTAAATAACCCCTATTGGATAAATCTGAAAACCCTTGGCTTGATGGTGTGGTCGTGTGCTGTGTGTTTTTTATGGGGTTCTAGTCTTTTGTAGGTTATGGGTATAGGGGTGGACAGAGGAGTTAGTTCTGTGAGATGGGTGTAACATGTGTGTGTAGTGGGGCTATGGTTAATGTCAGTTGTTGTGGTATTGCTTTATAGGGTGGTATGAGTGGCATGTTGGTATCCCATTTTGAGAGATTGATTGATTCTAGAATTGATGAACTTGTAGGCAGTGAGACTGTCTTTGTTTGTGTTGTGACCTTCAAGCTACATTTGGAAGTGGGAACTCAATGTGGTTATGGGATTGTTATATAGTGGGACTACATATTTGGTTTTGTTGTGCAGCAGGGCTACCAGGTTTGGTTGCGAGGGAAGGATTATGTGGTATAACATTGAGTAATGATATTTGGAAGTACTAAAGAGCGATGTGGGTTGGTCGTTGTGTACTTAGTTAATCAGGATCTTCACCTTCTAAGGAAGTTTTATATTTTTTACTTGGTAGTTGCCCTGGGTAGTTATAGAATAAATTAAAGTGAATCCTTTAATTAATGAATGGAAATTGGTTGAATGAAAAGGGGTTGAAGTTATGCTTTAGCAGTGGTTGTTTGTGTGGTTGTGCATATAAGGGTAGCAGCAGAAGTGGTTCTAGTGGGATGGTTGTTTATTTTGGGACCCATAGGTTGGGATGATTGTTTGTTTACTAACATGTATAAATTTTAGTTCCTTGTGATTTCTATATGCACCCCACCCTTTTTAAGCACCACATTCCGAACACCCCCATTTCATGGGAGATCATGTCTTTCCCAACATCCCTATGGGAGGATACATGGCCGGTTATTAGATTTATTTCTCACACCCTATTCCAGGTTCTTATCGCTTGAGCATATCTGGGAAGGTTGTAATGGATTGAGGTTTACCATAGTCCAAGATGCTTCAGGCAGTTTTGTTTTGGATGAGGGGCCTAGGTGTTTGTAGGAAAATATTTTTTCCCAATTATCTTTGGGATGAGGCCTAGGTGTCTTTGGATGGAAGGTGTGGTTGTTGTGGACCAAGATTCTACAGGTGAGATGTGTGGTGTGGTTGAGTCCTAAGTGTGTGGGGTGCGCTTTGGCAGTGGGACTACATTTTGGAAGAGTGGTAGATTCAAGACGTTAGTTGTTAGGAATAGCAGTTGACCAATGGGAAAGTGGTGCGGGGTACCCAAATGTCGATGTGCTTATACTACCCCTTTACTTGACTTGAGTTATTTGGTGAGTGTGCCTTGGTGAGGCTAGGTTGGTTAGTATTCCTTGGTAGGTGCTTTGAGGATCTACTATTCTCTCACTGGGGCGTGATCATATTCCTTCACTTGTGCACAGGTAGTTTTAGTTTTCCTATAGGGTATACTTGTATACTCACCCTACATCTATAAAACTATTTCCAGGTTACCAGGAGGACTTTGAGGACTGTGCTAGACTCTACTAGCATGGGCATCAGGATAGTTGTTGTTGCTGCTTACCCTTTTTTATTTTGGTACTTTATTCAGAGTTTTGTTGTACTTTGTATCAGCTTTACTTTTGAACATGCATGTGGGAATGGATTTTGGATTTACTTTCACCTTTAGTATTATATTTTCTTGGGATTTACCATCTTATCTCCCAATACTATTTTCATAAAAAAGGGTAATGTCTTCCATTTCATGTTAGATTCCATAACCTTGGAACTAGTCACCACTCCGGGACCTATTGAATGTGGGACTCGGTGGTCATTATCTCTCCTTCATCGTGAAGAAGGAAGGGCGTGGAACTTTTTTGTCCCTTCCCTCATCTTGAGGAAGTCAGGTCATGAAAAAGCATTTTTTCTGTAATAATATATTTTCCATTAATATTTTTTACAGTAACAAAATAACATTAAATAGTAATGAAAGATACTTACTCCAACATCTTGAGTAGTTTCATTCACAAAATTATCTTTGGGTTTCCTATGAACATTAAGCCATATCTCTATCTGTCCAATACAGTGACCCAATTCATTAGCATTTATAAAATTAAAATATAAAAGTTAGGAAAAACCTTGAATTATAATAAAATAATATAAATAATAGTGGATAAAATACAAGCAAGATTTTCCTTTTTCTTGAAAAACTCTAAGACCCATTAATATGAGTAATGACTTGTTTCTCACGATTCACATTATATTTTTAGATAATACCTACAAAAAATAGAAATATTAATAAAAATTATAGTATTTATGTATTTATATTATTAAGATACTATTAAATATGAAATTACCTCATGATATGCATCTCTTTTAATATCGACAAACATCTTCCACTACTCATGAGAAACGCCCTTAGTCACTTTCTCATACATTTTTTTGTGAGCACAGAGATGTGTCATTAAATTTATTCCACAATCTCCATTTAAAATCTCTACATTTATGGGAAAAAATCAGAGTCTATGGTGAAATGAATTTAGGGGCATAAAAATGAAAAAATAGAAGAAAAAACATAACACTTTATAAGTATATTAATAATTTTAACCATGTATTTTAAATTAGTTATCAATTAATGTTAAATTTAGTTTACCTTTAATTGGTTTTAAAAGATTTTATTTTCCTAAGCTATAGGAATATGCCTCTAATCATTATAATTAGCAGGAAAACTCATTGTCTCACAGGCAAGCTACCCAAGAATATATCCATAGATTTTAAAAGAATCACCGATGGGCAATCCAAACTCATAAAATGGAATGATAATCTTGAAGTCTTTTAGGTCTCATACATCTTCTATATTCATATTTATATCTCTTCTATTGTTATCTTTATCTGTTTGAAAAAATCATGAAATAATTAATAAAATATATATATCTTTATACAATGAAATAAATACCAGTAAATGGTAACTAAATAATATCCCCTAGATGTAGGGGTGGATAACTATTTTATCAGCGTAGGTGAATCAGGTGGTGGGTAACCAACAACATCAGGGGAAACTGTTGGCTTGCTATAAGTCTTTGGTATAGTGGAATCACTCGAATACACTGAAGCTGATGATAGTGGTGGTGTGCTATGATATTTTTATTCTCTAGGATCTTAAAAAAAATTCTTGGTGTTCCTATAATTTAAATGGTTTAGAATATATTAAATGTATAAAAAAAATGCAGAAGTAAAAGATTTTTGAAAAAAATAGAACAATGTATATTTGTATGAAACACTTATAAATGATAAATTATAATATAGTTTCATTATTAATTTATATATTCAACTATATTATTCTTCATTATCTTCATTATTATCAACATCTATTGTGACAGGTACTTAATTTTAACCCTCTCTTGCAAGTTCTATTGTTTCAATATTTTTAGGAAAAAGATTGCAATCTTTTGTGGTTGATGAGGTTCACTGCCATAAAGTGAAAATTGATTTTCATCACCCATATCATACAAGTCTCTATGTTTTAAGTGTACAACAACACTTAAACCATAATATATTTCATCATCCATATAATAAACCATATTCACTTGTGAAGCTCAGATAAATGTATCATGAATTTTACACTCACTAATATGGATCAAGTGACATGGGTTGATAGAAAAAAAATGTAACGAATATGTCATTATACCCCTATTAATGTTGACCCACTTGAATTTGAATACGACAACTGAAAAATTACCTTGATAGTTTGATTTGATTATATAAATCAACTTTATATATTATCCTACCTATGAAAGTGTAAATACACCAAATATTTTTAGTTTAAAAGTCTTATTCATGATAAATTGTATCAAAACTAAAGCCTTGAATATTTTAGGAATCGAATCTCTTAGCCTACCTTAGAGGACCTCGGGACAAAAACTTCAAATCATTTAATATGTCAGCTCAATTCTAAAAATTCATTTTCTTGACAAGAATATATAAGCTGTAACTTTTAACGTAGAAAAATAAATACATGTCAATAATATGAATATGATTATGTACTTATATAATATGTGAAGCATTCGAACATCTCCTTATTAATAGATTTTGTTAATTTCATCTCATTTCAAGATTTTCCCATTAGCCACCTCTTTTTTGGAAATCGTAATTCTTCAATAAATGTATTTTAAATAATACTATTGAGTAGAACATATTAATGCTCTTATAGAAACTCCAATTCAATCAGTGTAAAATTTGGCCACTTTCCAATTGGTCGTTCAATATTTAAAAATATCGATGACTGGTTTTTAGAATGATAATTAGTGGAGATGTTGTCGACATGTCCAACATGATTGAATATAGTCTCAATCACATCCAAATTCCTAGAATGGAAGTTCAAACACTCTTCAGCTATGTAACCTTCAATAATAGAGCCTTATGGTTGATATTTATTCCTCATATATGATTTCAAATGACCTAAGTGCCTAATGAAAAAAATAAAAAACATATTAAAAAAATTATGTACTAATTTTATAATATTGAATTCATCAATGAAAATAAAAATAATATAAATGTACCTATCAATTGGATATATCCATCGATAGTGTACCAACCCACCAAGTGTATCTTTTTTATCTAAAGAAACAGTCAAATGAATTGTGAATATGAAGAATAAAGGGGGGAATAACATATCCAAATGAAAAAGTGTTAAAAAAATTATTTCTTGAGGTTTATCAAGATCATTTGGATTTAGATTTTTTCCATAAAGATCTATAAAAATGATATATAACTCAACTATAATTGTAGATACTTTTTTAGGTAATTTATTATGAAATGCCAAGGGAAACAGATGCATTATCTAAATATGTGAGTCATGACTTTTCAATCCATGTAACTTTCAATTTTTTAATTCAATACACCTTTAAATGTTACTTAAATATCCATATGTCACTTTTATATTCTTTAAAGTTCAGAGGAATATGTATTTATCATGATTTTTCATTGTAAAAATAGTTGTAAGGATACCTTCCATTCTCATATTCCCACAAACCATGATTTATATTCATTGATCCCAAATCCTTATGATCATTAAAGTGATCCTTTGATTTACCCTACTCATTAAGAAATGTAAAAAATTAAATTGTCACAAGAATTATTCTCAATATTCATTACCTTAAGATTATTACATATCAAATTAAAATCCCAATAAGGGAGTTTGAAAAATATAATCATTTTCTTCCACTATTGTGTTCTCGCTGCTTTGTATACTATACCTTATACCCTTTTCCCACATTCTTTAAACTAATTACATTTTCTAAAATCTTCAGTGAAATTCATTAATTTTAAAAATATTTCTAAACCAAACAATAAAATTAGTGGATTTATTAATTTAATATCCCCATTGAATTTTGTCATGTTAGACCTAAATTTATGAGAAGAATCAAGAAATTGATGATGACACATAAAAACTGATTTTCTACAATAAGGTGATCGTTGAGGTTCAAAATAAGAATTAAAAATTGGATAAGTTGAACCAATATGAGTGTTACAACCATATAAGTTTCCTAATCCATGAAAGAAATTAATTTCCCACATTAAAGTGGTATGAATTTTGAATAGTTTTCTCATTGAAGAATAATATGTTTCCATACCATCATATTATAATTCTTGTAATTCTTTGATTAGAGGTTGAAGGTGTACATCAATGTCATTTCCAGGTATTTTTTTTCTAGAAATAATAATCAAAATAATGAAAGAATTATTCTTCATGAACATCCATGGAGGTATATTATAGGGGATCAAAACAACTGGAAAAATTCTATAATTAGTACTTAAATTACCAAAAGGATTAAAACCATCAGAATCTAATCCCAAAAATACATTCCTATTATCTAAAAAAATCTAGATATAATAAATCAAAAACCTTCCATGATGTTGAATCTTTTAGATGTCTCATTAATCCATCATTGTTACTATACTTAGTATCTCACTTCATGTCATATGCAGTATTACATGATATAAATAATAATTTCAAGCATAATTTCATAGGAAAGCAACGCAATAATTTTGCAAGAGTTTTCTTCTTATGTTTCTTCCTAGGGTTGTATTGATTTGTACTATCATTATTGTTAATTGATTACATCATCTTATATGACATCTTATGAATTATTATTTATTAGACTCTTCTCCCTAGTAAATAATGAACTCATTAGGGTATGCATGTATCTTTGTATAGTCAAGTCCAAATTTGTTGATGATTCTTTTTCATCTCATAGAATGATGCAGGGATCTTAGCTTCACTAAATGCATCATGAAGCAACTCTAAAATCATAGAAATGTATTTTTCTGTAATTCCATAGAGACACTTGATATGATAAAACTTAAGTATAAAAAATACAACTTCGAATACATGGAACACCCTTCATACATTTCTTTTTTTCTATCCTCATATAATTCATAAATCATTTTTTTGGTCATTGAAATTTTGACCAAGATTAACATGCGTAGGATCAACTGAAGGTTCTTTTGATATATTAAAATTGTTTGCATTGCATCCTTTAAAACCAAATGCATCATTTATCAAATTTTTAACTGAATTCTCATCTGGCGGGTTACTTTATGATTTGTTCATAGTATTTTCATTGTTTTAAATTTCCATAACATTCAATTCACCATTCCAAATATAACATATATATCAAGAAATAAACTTTCTAAATATCAAATGATCATATGCTTTGTTTCAATTCAACCATCACTTGAATTTAAAATCAAGATACAAACATTTTATGATATCATCCATGGATCGGTTTTCAATTGTATAATCTAAAAAATCTTCCAAACCCTTATCATACTGAGGTGTGTTTCAAGGTAAATTAATCCAATTTTTATCCATAGGTATCGGATTATCACTCTTCTACTTGTAAATTCATATATAAATATATAAATGTTTAATAAAAAAAATATATACTACAGTTTTGAGTTTATTTAGTGCTATTTTTTATCATCACTAGTGAAAATAATTGATAAAGGTTGTCTTTATCAGCACTAATAAATAGTACCTTTTATTAGTGAAAAAACAAGCACTAATAAAATAAACTTTTATCAGTGCTTCTTTTATCACTGGTAAAGAGTTCGCTTTATTAGAACCTTTTTGAAGTGCTGATAAAACTAACTCATGAGTCCCACATCGAAAATATGATTAGTCGGATGCTTGTTTTTATATCATTCCATGGAATCACGACATCAAAAGCCCATTACAGAGATGGGCTCCTGCATACACTCTCCACACACACCTATATGGGCTCATGCCTACACACATGGGCTCATGTGGGCCTTGGCCCACCCTATGCTAGTCGCGGGATTTGTCCCACCCTCTACTCAATAGGACTTCCCTGTTGGGTTGCCTCAGTGGCTGGCTCTTCAGGCTGAGGACCAGCTGAGTTAATAAATTTTTTATAATTAAATTCTTATTTCATATATAAAAATATATATTGATATACATATATATATATATATATATGAATATATTAAATATTAATATATATATATATATATATTATTTTAAAAAAAATGTTTAATATTTTTAAAATTTTATTCATTTTTAATATTTATTTATATTTATTCATTTTTTATAATGAAATTATTATTTTGTACATAAAAATATATATTGATATATATATAAATGTTTTGATATATATTAAATATTGATATATATTAATATATATTAACAGATATTAATAAATAGTATATTAATTATTTAGTTATATATATATATAATTTTAATAAATTTAATATATATAGTGATAAATAATATATTAATTATTTAATTAATAAATTAATAAATTACAAAAATATTATATATATAATTAAATAAGCAATAAATTGTTTATAATTGATAAAAATGAATAAATTTATTAAATACCTATTATATTATTTATTACTATATATAAATATATTAAATTTATTCATTTTTATTAATAAACATTTCATTAATAAAAATGTTAATAATTTTTTTATCATTTAATGTTTTTAATACAATTTTAATTTACATAATTAATATATATATTCATATTCATTTAAACATATATTCATGTGGGCTCATGAGCTGGACAAGTCCAACCCCTAAATTTTTTATAATTAAATTTATTAAATTTAATATATATATATAGTAGTAAATTGTATATTACTTATATATATATATAATTAAATAATTAATATACTATTTATAATTAATAAAAATGAATAAAATTATTAAATACTTAATATACTAATTAAATAATTAATATACTATTTATTATGATATACTAATTAAATACTTAATATACTAATTAAATTCTTAATATACTAATTAAATAATTAATATATTTTTTATTTAAATATATATATATATTAAACTTATTAATTTTTAAAATATGAATTATTTAATTATATATATATACATAATTAAATTTCACTCATTTTTAACATGCGTTCATTTAATATAATTATTTATTCGTTTTTAATATTTTTTAATGTAATTATTTTCTAATATTTATTTATACATATTTATTTACTGTGTTTTAATATTATTAATATGTATCCATCTTTATTTCAATATATATACATATTTTATTTTTTTAATAATTTTTATAATTAATAAAACTTATCCATTTTTCAATATTTTTAAAGTCTACTCATTTTTAATTATTCAATTTCAATCATTTTTAGCATTCATGCATTCAAGATTATATATTCATTAATAATGTTTAACATATGGTTGTAAATAAATATTTATAAATATATTTATGTGTGTGTGTGTGTATTTACAATATTTATAAAATTAAATATTTTTAATTATTTTTTAAAAAAATATTTATATAATTATAAATAATTAATTATATATTTAAATAATTATAAAATTATAATAAATATGTTTAAATAATTAAAATATTTACTATATTTATATTCATATTCATATTTATATTTATATTTATTTATTAAATATATATATAATGATATAAATATATATAATGATATAAATATATTTATAATTAAATAAAAATATTTATAAAAATATTTAGAAATATATTTATTTATAATTATAATTATAAATATCTATATATAAAATTATATTTATAAATACATATTTATAATTATTTTAATATATTTATAATTATATACATTTATATTTATTTATTTATTTATAATTATATACATTTTAAAAAAATAATTATATTAATTATATTATTATAATTAATTATATAGGACTTTATCAGCACTTGTTTAGCGCTGATAAAGATGGATTTTATCAGCGCTAAAAAATCACTGATAAAGAGGTATTTTATCGGTGCTTATTATTTTAGCATTGATAAAACCCCTCTTTATTGGCACTTTTTTGAAAGTGCTGATAAAACTGGTCTTTTAAATAGAACACTAACTGAACATATTTCTCTCATGTTGTTCAAGATCTCACGAAATTTTATCTATGTTGTCACTCCCCATCGATCTTCTCTCAGACGAATCAACTCTTAAATCTAAGGTATGTTATTTTTTCTCCTCCTCTCTCATTTGTTAGTGTTGTCGGTCATCTATCTTCATAATGTAAACCCAATCATGGTGTGAACTGAACTCCGTGAGTATCAAGGGTCTCTCTTACTCTCTCTATCAAGACAACGCTAGGTTGGATGAGTACTACCCATGTCGCCCCACATCAGTCCTCATGGACAGTGCCTCCACCTGTCAGGTGGTCCTCTTGCTTCTTAATGGTCCTATCTAAATCCAACCCATGCTTGGATCACTTTTACAATTTTGGCTCCTTCTCTTCCTTTGGATGACTGTACATGATCCCTTTTTTATCCTCTTTAAAAAATGTTTTTCCCTTTGAGAAATTTATATTGAAGTGAATGGATTATGTTTTTCACATGATGAAATTATTTTTGATGGTAGGGATGAAAACATGTGGTTTTAAATTGAATAAATTAAAACTGAACATATTGAATTCATTTATTTTATTCTTTAAATATGAGCATAATATTTAATTTATTTGAATGATTTTATTCATATGGTGTTTTGTTTGAAACGATTGTATGTGAGGTATCATGGTTGGTAGTTTTTATTCTTTTTTAGGGGTGTTTATTTTATTAAGTTTTGTTCCTAATTATTAGGATTCCATAAAATGGTATAGACTCAAAACCAATTTAAAATCCATTTAAAAATAAATAACATAGCTTAAATAATTAGATATAGTGGTTACCTTTTTAGTGAAAGGTTTTTAGTTCATTTTATGGTTAGTGAACTTCTTTTATGTAATCATAATTAATGTATTTGATTTTAATGAACTATGTTATGTGTAATGAAAATATCATTCAAGTATTTCTTTCATATTTTATCCATTATTATATATGGGTATTCATGTTTAAAATGTTTTTGGTGGTATTAAACTATTTGTATTTTCCATAAAAAAGACCATTTTTGAAATGTAGTAGTAATGAAATTGGTATTTTATTTGAGTTGAATTATGGAAAGTGATGGATTTAAATTATATTTTGGATTTATGGATTATTTTTTGAATGGGTAATGGTATTATTTAGATTTTATTTAAATTATATTAAATTTTTATTCATGTTTGATAATAGTTTAAATAAAGTTGAATATATGTATTTATAACTAACTATTATGGAAATATTTTGAGTGATTTTGTGTTGATTTCTCTCTTTTGAAAATTTTTAAGTAGATTGGAAAGTTTATGATTATAGATTTGATTTTTAAACTTAATTTTTCTAATTTATTTATAATATTTAAGAAAAAAAATTATTTCTAAGTGTAGATAACCTTTAATAATTCTTGAGGAAATGGTGTAGATAGTACTGTAACACGAGTTTGGTTTTAGAGTTCTTTATAAAGTAAAATAAAATAATTTTCATTCCAAAATATGAGGATGTTGGTAGAGCTTAGTTTGATTTTAAAGATGACTTATAATATAAAATATTTTATTTTAAATAATATGGTTTCATTACATTATTTTTCATATGGATTTTATATAATTAATTAGGATTATTTTAGAAATGATGAATTTAAATGAATTTAAATTAATTTTGAGTAATTTTGGTTGGGTTTCGTATCAATAGGATGTGGTTTTGATTATATTTTTTTGATTTTTAATGTGGTTTTTCTATTCATTGGTTGTTCTAATTCAAAATTTTCTCAAAAAAATTAGTTATGTTTGTTGGTTTTAGAAAGGGTGGTTATAACAGAGAATATTTCACTTTTTTTGTAAAAACTTTTTTAGTGAGATATTGGGATGTGTTTTTAAAAATAATTTATTGTATTAATTTTAAAATAGTTATATGGATTCTCTTGAACTTGTTAGAGGTTTTTTTTCCTTTTCTTGGTTTTGTTTTTATTTTCAAAACTTCATTTTTTTCTAATTGTTTAGGTTTAAATATTATTTTTGTTGAGTGGATATTGTTTTTTTTTGTACTCGTAAATTTAAAAGGGTTTTAATGATTATTTAATTCATTATGGAAGTTTTTTATTTGATTATTGATTTACATTTTGTTTTTTAATGAATTTATACTTGGAATGGTTTTTGATTGTGTGGAATAATGTGAAATTATATATTTTAAACTTTCTATATGATTATTGACTATTCTGGATAGGTTTAGGGATTATATAGATTTAAAACATTATTTAGAGGCATTTACCATATGTAATATGAATAAATGGGCATATTTTGTGTTGTTTTGATTGATTTTAAATGATATTTGTGAAAATGGCATATTGAGTTGTTGAATACTCATGAAATTTATAGCGATTTTTAAATAAATTAGTGGTGGAAAAAGTAAAACTCATTAAAATTAATTTCCAAATGCTACAACCCAAATATAAAAGGTATGAATTATTGTTTAAAATGTATCAAGAGAGTTTAATTTTATAATTATGAAAAACTTTCACTAACTAGGCATTTAAAACCAAAGATTTTGTGATTTTTCCTTAGTTAATATAGATATTAAGAAAATGACTTTTTAGATTCATTTTCTTATATAGTTACCTTAAATATGAGTGGTGGACAAGGAAAATTGTATTCATAGTTTGAGGTGTGTGGGTATGTATAAGTTTCATCTTCTTATTTATAACATTATTTATTTTTATTAACCCATGATACAAAATATTATTTTTATTTTGATCTATTGTGTATCGTTAGGAATGTTTTGAGTGTCACTCATAAAACTTTATAATTTAAAACACAATTATCTTGGACACATATAGAATTAAAAGATAATATAATAATTTTATAATGTTTATTATAATCTCCCATAACTATACATGTGGTATGGATTTTATTAAGAATGAGTCACTATTTTGGATATACCTCTGAAGGTTTTTTCTAATAGTTGTGGGAGATAGAATATAGTGATATGTGTTATTGTTGGAGGTGTAATAAGATTTTTTTGGATCTCAATGGTGTGAAATCCATGATAACTGATTTTTTAGAATGTTTATTTATGGAAATTATTTGTGGAGTTTTTAAGAAAATCAAATAGAGGTTTTGGATATTGGAGGATATGTGAAATATACCTATGACTAATAACTCTATTATTTTTGAAATAGGGGTTAATTATTAGGTTATAGTACAAATATATTTGTTAGTATTCTTATAATATGTGGTCTAGAATTATTTACAAAAAAGAGAGTAACATGGAATACAACTTCACTTCTTTCATCAATAACAATTTCATCCATTTTTTTAGGAAATTTCAAGCTCCTTGACCCTATGTCAAAATATAGTGATTATATGAACTTTTATGTTCCAAGTAATTACACAAATTTATAAATATGGGTCATAATTAAATGACAATCAAGAACAATAATTTCTAAGGGAATTCTGCCATCCAATAATAAATATTTTTTTACTAACATACTTATTGCCACCTTTTTGTCCCACACAACATAAAATTGAGAACTTTGACCAATATCCACATGTTTTCCCTAGGTTTTTCTTTTTATTACACCCTTGTGTAAAATGATAACTTTTTAGGAATCATAACTGATAACATTCAAATTTTGGGTTCCACTTATTATAATTATCTATAACTTTCTCCTTCTATTATGAATATCTTATGTGTATTTAATTATTTTATATTAAAAATGTATATTTTATGAACCTAATATGATTAATATAAATTTAAAATGGATTCATGCTAATCCTGTGAAAAAATAATATGAATATGGAGTTAAAGAGTTCATCAAGTTTTCAATATCACGTGTACACGGACCATCTCAAATCCTTTCCCATGTTTATGTTGTTTTTATTCAAGACAAATTATTCTAGAAGAGTTGGAATAACATTTGATTTTTCACTAAATAGATCATATCTATAAATATTGGACTAAACATAGGGAAAAACTAAATATGAACACCTATTGGGATAATACTACGATTTATTGATCATTTAATATGAATACTAATGTGAATGATAATGTAGATCGTATGAAAGAATTGACAATGGAAATTGATGATAAACTTCATGATTTTCCATTTTTTTTATAAGTTAAATAGATGTTCTAAGATAACATTGCATACTATTTTCACTAAATACACAATATTGTCAGTTTTATTAAATTTATATAATTTGAAAGATGATGGTGGATGGAGTGACACTAGATTTATAGAACTATTTGGTTCCCTGAATGATATGATACTATAATAAAATAAACTTCCTTGATAAACATGTGATTATAAATGAATTCTACATTCAATGGGAATGATATCTAAAAAAACTTATGATTGTCTAAATGATTGCATATTGTTTCACAAGGACCATGAATCACTGATAACATTCCCTATGTGTGGCATGAATTGATATAAGAAAGATAAATAAAGTCATTTAAAAAATTTAAGGTATGTTCATATCATTCCATGGTTTATAATACTATATGGATGTCCGGAAACCATGAGGCAATTTACATAGAATGCACATACAAGAATTAAAGATGGAAAACAATGTCATCCAGCATGCTCTCCTCGATGGAAGAAAATTCATTATGAGTATCATAAATTTGTAAATGATCTGAGAAACTTATGTCTTTAATTATATATAGATAGAATAAATCCTTTTTGTGTACAGAGTAGTTCTCATAGTACATTGTTGATTATGCTATTAAATTAGAACTTGTTTCCATGGTTATGCATGAAGGGAAAATACATTATGTTGCCTATGCTTATATCTAGACCAAAACAACCTAGTAATTATATTGATTTATATTTGGATCCATTGATTGAAGATATGAAATTGATGTAGGATGTAGGTGTTACAAGGTATGATTCTCATAGAAGTTAAGAATTCACATTGAGGGCCATATTGTATGGGATTATAAATGACTTTCCTACTTATGGAATTTTTTCAGGATATAGAATTAAAGGAATGTTGGGGTGTCTCATTTATAAAGAATGCACACTCTAAATTCACTTGAAACATTCCTCAAAGAATATTTTTTATTACATCATAAATTTTTACCTTGATGAAATAAATAACAGTCATGGAAGAAAACATTTGATGAAAATACCAAACAAGGTACAACACTATCTCCACTAACAAGTGATCAACCATTTGATAAAGTAAAAGATTTTGATTTTGTTTTTATTAAACAATATTCAAAAAACCTTATGAAATCAGGTTGGAAAAGGAGATCATTTTTTTGAATTATTATACTAGAATTACTTTTCGGTCAGTAATTTTCTTGATGTCATGCAAGTAGAAAAAAATGCATTTGAGAGTGCTATTGGCACGTTAATAAATGTTCATGAAAAAACAAAAATATTTAATCAGGGCTTGGTTGAACATGATTGATATGGGGATAAGGGAAGAGTTGTCACTAGTGAAGGGTGACAAGTGTACTTGTCTTCCTTTAGCAGCTTACACTCTATCCAGATAAGAAAAATTGAAAAAATTTATTTTCTTTAATGGTGTAAAAGTTCAAGAGGGGTATTAATCAAATATCAATAAAGTTGTTTCAATGAATAATTTGAAGTTATAGGGAATAAAATAACTCGACTATCATGTTTCAATTCAAGATTTAATGACTGTATCTTTACACTTTATTCTTCCAAATAATGTACAATATACATTAACCAAACTCCACTTATTTTTTAAATCCATGTGTAGTAAATATATAGAACTGGAGAAGTTTTAAACCGTGAATATGGAGGTTTCAATCATATTATGTGAATTATAGATGTTCTTAGCACTATAATTATTTGATATATTGGTCCACCTGATGGTTCACTTGGTTAGAGGGGTTCAACTATGTGTTTATGTCCATTATAGATGGATGTATCCCTTTGAACGGTATATGAAGCTTTTGAAAGGGTACATCATGAATCAAAGTCATCCTAGAGGGTGTATTGAATAACGATACATTGTTAAAGAAGTTTTTTAATTCTATACTGATTACCTATTAGATGTTGATAGAATTAGTCTCCCAAAGTCTCATCACAGTGGACACCTTATGGGCAAAGAGATTTTTGAAAGGTATTTCATTACAATTATCATCACATAGAAAGATAAATATCATCTTTACATAATAGTGATGATATTGATCCATATGTTAAATCCCACAAATTAATTCATATACATTTTAATCCATCAAGGGATGAAGGATGGATATCAAATACACATAATAAATAGTTTATTGGATGGTTCTGAGATCATATTTATGATTTATCTAAAAATCCAAATGTAATTATTGAACGACTTCGATGGATAGCTAGGGGACCAAATGAAAATGTTAAATCTTAGACTGGTTTTTTAATTAATTGTTATACATCCTATACAAAAGAACATGATGACTTCATTATGATGAAAAATAGAAGATTTGCGCTTATAGTGGAAGTGATTCACATATCTAGTTCTTAGGATATAAATACAATTTAAATGAATATGTCATATTTTATCATCATAAAACAAATATACGAGTTGTATTATACAATATTTAAAGTACCGATTTTCTATTGCAAATGGGTTGAAAACAAGAGTGTAGTGAAAGATGATGAAATGGACTTAATGAAGGTGTATTTTAGTGTAGAAGGGTATAAGTATAAGCTATTTATAATGGAATCATAAGCAGTGTAGGTATTTTATGTCTTATATTCAGCAGACAACAATTTTTCAATTATCCTACTAGAAACTAATGAAATTGTAGGTTTAGATAAAATTCAATTGAGGATGAATCTTTCATTAGGAGATAATAATCATTTCATGGCAACCCCAATGTCGAAAATTTCTTTAATATTAGAGGGGACCACAAATAGGGTATTTGGATTATTGATAGATGATCCAAATCCCTTTAAAATTTAATAAAAATAAAGATATTTAAATGATAAGGTTAAAGGATTTTTTAATATACTATGATTTTCCCCATGATATTATGTGTTCTCTTCTATATTAACATAATATAAATTAAATGTTTGACTACTCATGTAGACAATAATTTCTACACATGATGATATTACCAATCTCAGGGAAGAACGAGTAGTTTATGCTGAAACTATAGAATTATTAGGGGATCAACAACATGTTTATGAAAAAAATATTGATGTAGCATAATCATGTTGACTAAAATTATCAAGGAAAGAAGTAAGGGTATAAAATTTGAGGTTGGATGGAATCAACATGGTCAAACTATTAACCACAAAAAATAAATGTTTATTAATTATGTTGGGGTCACAATGAGAATGAATTTACCAATTGATATAGATTTATGGAACCATGTTCATCCTGTAATGAAAGAAACCCTTTGGAAATATATTTAGATAATATTACAATATACTTTCTCTATTTTTCCAAAAAATTATATAATGGAATGTTTAATTAATTTTCATTATCCATTGTAGAGTTTGTTTATTTAAGATGATTTTTGTAATAAATATGTCTTAATGTCCACTATAAAATCCCATATAGTCTTCCAAACATTTTTTACCAAGTTTCATCTTAGGTATGTTGAGTGGAAAGTAAAGCTCCACCCACTGGTTACTTATTCACACATTATAAATCCCAAAACATGGAATTATTTCATTAGTTTTCATTATGAGAAATAATTTCAAGTTCATTATAGTCGATAATATATTATTTTAAAATATTAATTTTATCCAATTTGATTCAAAATTGTTAATTTATGAAATAGAAAATAAATTCTAAAAATAAACAGCATGCATCAAAACCAATGTACCCCAATCGCAAATCAAAGATGGGGAATGCTTCACTAGATAAAGAAATGTTATGTATTTTAAATCTATAATAAAATTTTTATGTTATATGAAACAACAAATGTTATTTTGTTTATATTCAGATTAATGAATCAAAATTTAAAGCCACTTCCATCCCACATCATGTGTTATGGAAAGAGTTTCATGTAAATAAATAGGATAAACTAGTTGATGAAAACACAAAAGTAGTATGGAAAACATGTATAATTATGAAATAATAGTAATTTTTTTATTATTTATAGCAATGTCACATAAAAAATATCTATTTATGTTCATATGTTTTTTATACAGTTTAGAAACAATAATTGGTAGTGACAATACCTGAAGAAAAACAACTTTCGGTAGCTTTGAAGCATTCAGAACAATATGGTCATGTTAGAGGTGTAGGTTTTGGAGTGTCTCCTTGATAATATTTCGAGAAGAAAAAACTACACGAAGAAACATGTTAGATAATGAAAGTATTTCAAGAAAAAATAGATTCTTTGTAAGGTATTATTTTCTGATCTGATTTGACAGACCAATATATGAAAAATATGAAATCAAACTGACAGTGAAACAAATATCATTACATGAACAACAAAATAACCCCCACTAACATTTAGGCTAGTAATTTCCCTCAACCACATACCTTACCTGAGATAATCAACTATTTTCATTACTCTTTCTCCTAAATGTGAATCAAACAACTTTTGAGAACATTATATTACTAAAATTATACAGGGTAAAGTTGTATGTTATTTAGATCTATAAAAACCCACATACCACCTTATAGTGAGGGGTACGATTTATGATATATCTGGAGACATTATATACTAAAAATAACTCCCAAAAGATCACATGAGAGTGGGGATTGAAGTGGCTCAAGAGCTTATCCTTGAGTTACATGTTCAACTTGATGATCTGGATATTACGTGGTCAATGATGCTATATAAACTTGTGTATCATGGTTGTCTAATATTATAAATATACATGAATTATTTTATTAAAAATAAAATGAAAAAACTATAATTTTTTATGAAAAATGTTCTGAAGTGAGGTATGGTATTACAGATTGATAGAATGATGGAAAAACATAAGGTCGGGTCAAGAAAATCTGGTGAATCCGCCAAGAAAACAAAAGTACCTTCCAAGAGTACCTTCTACCAGTTAGTACCATTATAACATATATTAACATTACATGTTCATATAGACACCACATTCAAATATGTATATGTGTCCTACATTCAATATGAAGAATAAATATTTCGATATGTCATTACAAATGTGTTTGGTCTCGAGAGTATAATTGAGGTTCTCAAGTTTGAATGGATGGGAATGTCAATCATGAATACATATATTATGTATATTTTCATTATTTTTTTGTCCAAAAAAATGATCAACTATGTTCATTCAAGTTAATAACTGTTCATATTTTTATGGGTGTTTATATTATTACTATATAAAGGGAAAACCTATGAGTCATGATTTAGATTCATTAATCCCTGTATAATTTATATGGAACAAATTTCTTTAGGGTTCAAATAAATTGATAAGAAAAAATATGATCTAACCATGGATTTTCATAAGAAAATAACAAATGATGTACTCTTGTTGATGCTTACAATGCAGGGGAAAAGCTCTACAATCTAATCATATAAATTATATTTTTATTCTTTTCATTACTTACTTGATTTTTTTAGGAAGCACTAAATGCTAATATTAATCAATTTGGATATATAAAATATTTATTTTTTGGATACAATTTATGTATTACCATCAAACTGACCACACGTGATGTGTATTTTGAATTTTTAATGCAATAAAATCAATATTTTATGAATAAAATTTGAATTATAAGTTTTAGTTTGTTTTTTAATGATAATTTTGTTATGATAGGGAGATCTATAAATATAGGGTAAATCATGGTATGAGGTCAGTCAATAAACATAAGAATCCTATGGATTTCTTCAAATGGAAATAGATTAAGGTTTATTTATAAAAATTAACTTTCAAAACATATTTCAAAGAAATTTACTTATTTTGGTCAATGTTTCTGTAGTGTATGAAGCAAGATAACCTAAACAATTGCAGCTATTATGTTTTTAAATTTATTAAAGATATAATATACCATCAAAATACTATCATTGTTGAATAGGTAATTTCTTAAGATAATTAAAATTTCATTAAAAATATTTCCTAATCATTTTTTGTCTATTTTTTCACATTACTGCCAAGATTTCAGACAATCTACGTACTCAAAATAAGAAGTAAATTTTCTTAGAGATTAGTAGGCAGAGTATATGATGTCAGAATGTTTTTTAACATCAAATTTATTTGATTACCTATTATATTTGTGATCTAGTATGGGAAATGGACTTAGAAATATATTTGGTATGTGAAGCATTAGTATTGGAATACTTATAAATTATTTTTATCTATTTCTCAAGGAGAAGTATAATGGAGGAAATAAATTTGTTTTGAAATGAATGGGAAGACTAAATGGTGTCAGAATGTATATATAAATCCTAAATAGGTGACTTCCTACTTCTTATTTAATTAATTTTATCATCATTTTATCTAATTGTTTTAGTAAATTTCCATATTATTTTTATCTAATACTAGTTTTGATAAATTTACACATTAGTTCAAAACATGTGTCAAATGATCAAAGACAAGAAAAAAAATTCATATTGTTGTGATAATTTAGAAAATTGATCCATAATTGTTTTTTGAAATATAGGAATTGAGTACACATCAATATAACACAAAATGTGGTCAGTGTGACTCGAAGTGAATGTTTTCAATAATAAAGTTTCATTTTAGTTTGAAACACATATCACATTTCCAAAACTACAAAAATGAGATAGAATTTTTTTTTAAATTTATAAAAACGATCTATAATTCATTTTTGACATGTCAGAATTGATCTCACATCAATCTGACACCCGATATGGTCGGTATGACTTGAAGTACATGGTTTCAATACTAAAGTACCATTTTAATTTAAAATATGAATCAAATAGACAATAATAAAAAAATGATCATGGATTTTTTTAAAATTTATTAAAATGATCAATAGTTAATTTGTGATGTCTATTAATAGATAGCATGTCAATATGGAACCTGATGTGTTTATTATGACTCAAAGTATGTGTTTTCAATAAATAAGTGTTATCTTAGTTTAAAATGTGTGTCACATTACCAAAAATGGGAAAATTAGCTTATATTGTTTTCAAAATTTATAAAAATGAACCATAATTAATTTTTCATGTGTAGGAATTGACCTCATGAAAATATGATACATGATTTGGTCTACATGACTCAAAGTACATGTTTTTAATATAAAAGTGTCATTTTAGTTTAAAACACACATCAAATAGACAAAACTAAGAAAAAGATCTTGGATTATTTTAAAACTTTAGTAAAACTATCAATAATTCATTTTTTATGTGTATAAATCAACCACATATCAATATAACACACAATGTGACCAATATTACTCAAAATGTATGTTTTAAATATAAAGGTGTCATTTTAGTTTAAAATGCATGTCACTAGAAAAAACCGATAAAACAAGCTCAACATATTTTAAAACCTTAAGAAAATGATCTATAATTTATTTTTGATGTGAGGAATTGACCAAATTTCAATATGACACCTCATGTGGTCGATATGACTCTAAGTGAATGTTTTCAATAAAGAAGTGTCATTTTAGTTTAAAATGCATGTAACATCACCAAAAATGAGAAATGAGATTATAGTTATTTCAAAATTTATGAAAATGATCTGTAATTAATTTTTTATGTGTAGGAATTGACTACATGAAAATATGACAACATGATGTGGTTAGTATGAATCAAATTACATGTTTTCAATATAAAAGTGTCATTTTTTTAAACACAAATCAAATATCCAAAACTGAGAAAAAAATCTCATATTTTTTTCAAGAGTTAAGAAAATGGTCCATAATTTATTTTTGATGTGTATGAATCAACCACACATCAATACAAAATATGATGTGACTGATATGACTCAAAGTGTCTACATTTTATATAAAGGTGTCATTTTAGTTTAAAATGTGTGTCATTGGTCCAAATCAAGAAAACAAGATTATATTGTTTTCAAACATTAGGAAAATGATCCATAATTAATTAATAATGTGTAGAAATTGACCTCATTTCAATCTAACACATTATGTATTCGATATTACTCAAAGTTAATGGTTTCAATATATAAGTGGAGGTTTAGTTAAAAAATTCACATCACATAGGAAAAACTGAGTATAACGAGTTCATATTGTTTTTAAACATTAGGAAAGTGATCCATAATTCATTTTTCTCATTTAGAAATTGACCACATTCAAATATGATATATGATGTGGTTAGTATGACTTGAAGTATGTGTTTTCAATATAAAAGTTTTGTTTTAGTTACACATCGAATAGAAAAAACCAAGAAAATGAGCCCAGATTGATTTCAAGCAATAGGACAATGATACATAATTTATTTTTTATGTGTAAGAATTGAACACACGTCAATTTGAAACATGATGTAACTGATATGACTCAAAGTGTTTTTTAGTATAAAGGTGTCATTTTAGTTTTAAACGTGCATCACATAGCCAAAATTGAGAAAATGAGCTTGGATTATTTTCAAAATTTATGAAAACAATCCATAATTCTTTTGTGACATGTATAAATTAACTGTACATTAATCTGACACACAATTGGTCGGTATTAATTAAATTTCTTGTTTTCAATATATGAGTGCCGTTTTATTTTAAATCATACATCACATAGAAAAAAGTGAGCATAAAAATACCGGGTTTTTTTATCACCATTTTATCTTTTATTACTTAATTAATTTCTTTATCATTTTTATTTGATACTTATTTAGTTACTTTTCACAAAGAAAATTCTTGAAGACGAATAAGAAATGGTGTGATGGTTGAGGCCATGTTCTCAAAACACTAGCCCTCTTAACTTGGTTCACATCTATAGCGAGTTTTTTATCACCACAGATGTGAACCAATTCAAGAGCTCCTGCTCTTGAGAATTTCAAGAAATGTAATGACATGTAAGAATAAACCACAATGAAATATAATACACTATGTTCCTAGTATGACTCCAAGTATATGATTTTAGTTTAAAATTGACACTTTGGGTTTAATTTATTTTTTTATAGTATTAATAACTTAAGAATTTTTTTCTTATATAAGTTCACTTTTTTCTCAAACTGGGTTGGTTTTTTCAGTAGTAATATGACCCTTTATCAATGCTAATAAAAGTGATGATAAATGTATTCTTTATCAGCACTAAGAAAAGCATTCATAAAGGGACCTTTTATCAATGCTAAAAAAATCACATATAAAAGACTTCGTTTATCAACACTAAATAAAAGTTCTAATAAAGGGTCAAATTTATCATCACTAACTACCACAGATCATGCTTCATCCAGTGTTGATAAAAGGGTATCCTTTATCAATTCTAGATAAAAGTTCTGATAAAAGTGTACCCATTATCATCCTTTTTTAGCGCTAATAAATGTTCATCTTTATCAGCACTTTTCTTAGAACTGATAAAAACTTTCAATAAAAAATGTTATTAATATATATATATAATTATCATATTTATATTCAAATATTGATGTTTATTTGTATACATTAATTAAAAAATGAATGTATATAATTAATATAAATATGATATATTAATATATATTGTTTAATAATTCAAAAAATTATATAAATATAAATGATGTATTATTAATATGTGATATTTGAACTTATATATTTATATCAATGTCTATGTGCATATATGTGTTTGAATTATGTTATGTATGTATATGTTTTGTGTATGTGTACATATAGATATTGGGACCATGGGCTATAATCCATGGTTCATGGTGTCTTGACTATAATAAATATATTTATTATATTTATAATTATATATACTTATATATTAATAAACATATATATATATATAATTACATATATAATTATATAATATACATATTTATATAAATATATTTATAATTATATACAAATATTTATAAATATATTTATTTATAATTATAATTATAAATAGTTATATATATTTAAATAATTATAAAATTATAATAAATATATTTAAATAATAAATATATTTATTACATTTATAAGTATATATATTTATATATTAATAAATATATATACTCAAAAGGTTTAGTAGAATGGTGGGTCTGCTTCTAAAAATTTATTAAAAAATAAAGATGATAAAAGAGGAATTGGAGAGGTGGTTCCTATTGTCTCCTGATGAATTGGTTTACCTTATTCACCCTAGAGGTATGAATCTACATACTTTCACTTTGAATTATCATGTTAATTTTCAAGGATCAGCCTCCTCTGAAAGGATGAAAGATCAAGACATGGAAATTTTAAAGGTACTCTCCTCCTTTTTTGGATTCTATAGGGGATCTTTTGAACCTCTTTCAAATCATTCTTCACACCGTATTATATTAAAGGGGTCTATTGTACATGTATTGGCCTCAGATGATGCTACTTTTTCTAGGATTGATTTTTTAAATCATTCAATAATAGCTCATATTTCTTTGATGAAATGTATGAAACCCTATAAACCTGTTGATCTTACTTACCATTTAGTTACTATTTGGGGATTCACTCACTTAAATTGTATCTCCCTAAGTCAGGGACTCTTCCATATTATATTTCCTTTTTTAGAGATCAAAGTATTTTCTTAGAGTATAGGATCCATCAATCCTCAGCCAGGAACACTTCAAATTCATGATTGGAAGGTAAAATTCAACATGAACGATTCAAGGATACATGCACTCAGGTATGGATTAAAATGCATGGTCTTAATTGGGTCATATGGTAGGTATAAATTTTTTTTTGACATCACATCCATGATTGGTATTCCAATTAGGATGGATCATGCCACTGAATCATTTATTTATGGTCATTATGCATGTGTTATGGTGGAAATTAATTTAATTTCTACACTGATTGATAGGGTTATTTTATCTGCACTGAATGATGAAATTTTCCTTATAATTGAGTTTTATAAAACACCTCCATTTTGTGATTTATTCCAAATGGTTGGGAACTCAAAATCCACCTATATAAGACACCTATTTTGTTCCAATTTTCAGACTAAAAGTCATGATTTATAGCGTTGTTGGAAATTGAATAACTATGAGTTTCTTCATAACAATAATGATCAGTACATGAATCCTACTGAAAACAATGATGTACTTGTCCCTATTACTTTGAATATAAATTCTACTTTAGGATAGAAAAAAATTAATGGTTTTGAGGGCATGATGCGGAAGGTCCTCCCCTAGGAGATGGATGTATTGCACGTAATGAATATATGAATGTTTCTTCTACTCAAGCTAATGGTAAGACACCTCTATCTTTGGATGATATTGATGAAGATAGTAACTTTATTATAGATAATATTATTTTTAATGATTTTTTTAAGGGGGTATTTATCAAAGATGTTCTGGTCAGGGGTATAGTAGTTGACGAAAATGTTGAATCAGTTTATAGTCAAGTCATCAAGGAACACTCTACTTTGGAGGATGTTGAATTCAATTTATGAAAGGAGAAGATAATGGTTAATGGTAAGAGAAGAAAAGGTAAGGATAATATGGATGTTTCCTTATCAAAAAAGTCTAAAACCAAAAGTGATGTGCATTATTCTTTCAAATATGCTCTTGTGAAAGGAAATGAGAAGTTAACTCTTCTGGCACACACTTTCTATTCAGGGAATTATTATTATCATTCGGTCTCAATAGGCATGGTTGTAGTTGATGAATCTGGTGCTTCTTCCTCCCCTTGTAAAGAGGTTGTCTCATTGAAATTTATTCATGATAAACTAAAATATTTTTACTCTAGTGTAAGTAAAAATCCCCTAGTTTATAGATTTTCTACTCAGCCTAATAATCCCCCTACCACAGCAGTTTTTTCATGATAGTTGGATGCAAGGGAGGTCAGGTTTCATGTATCTAGTGGGTTGGGGATCCCTTTAATCTCTATTATCTTTCATGCATCAGTCACTTAATCTCCTATGGTGAAAGTGTGTGATAGAGATGATGGGATAACTTCTAGTGGTTCTCGTTTGGAACCTGGCCATGTCTCCAGAAACATTGAATAGGAAATGATGGTCACTGTTTTGGATACTAGTTGAGTAAAAAATGTCAATGTGATAGGGCCATCTACTGCTCCTATAAGTTGTGTTACTTATCAAAATCAGTACAGAAATATATGTATAAAAGTGAGTAATCATAATTATTTTTAATAAATTGCTTTTTCCAACAGTGATGATGATGGGAAAAAATGTTGATGGGTCTAAAGTTGAAGTCATGAACGTTGATGAGGTTGTTGAGATCTTAGATAATGGTGATGGGACATGGATGCAAGTCAAGACTTGAAGGAGGGGACATAACCCTCATGGCAGGGGTGGACAGCTCTCTCATCATAGTATGAACACTCATTCTTGAGTGGCATGATGTTTTGTGGACTTGTTTGGTCTTGTATGTTCCTCTGTTTTTTTGGTGTTACATTTTTGTTTTAAATAAAGGGGCCTTTGAGCCTCGACCATTTCAAAAATAAATAAATATATGTATACACATTTAAATAATTATATAATTATAATAAATACATTTATTATATTTATAATTATATATATTTTTATATTAATAAATATATATAATTATATATATAATTATATAAATATATGTATAATTATATATATATATATATAATTATATAAATATAATTATAATTATATATAAATACTTTCTGAATATATTTACTTATAAATATAAATATAAATATTTATTTAATTATTTATTTATTTAAATAATTATATAATTATAATAAATATATTTAAATAATAAATACATTTATTATATTTATAATTATATATAATTATATAAATATATTTATAATTATATATAATTATATAAATATATTTATATTTATATATAATTAATTTTTAAATATATTTATTTATAATTATAAATATATATATATATATATATAATTATAGAATTATAATAAATATATTTAAAATATCTATAATTATATTGGAATAGTAAAGATGGTATCGGGATTGGGAGTCAGCACTCTATGATCTGGTAGGTGATAATGGAGGTTAGTGTTCATTGATGGATTTTCCAATAGATTTAGAGCTTGATTTTTTGGTTAGAGGTGCTCTCACTAGATCACCTGCTCCTGCTGATAGAGGTAGAGGCCATGAATCATCTTTTGGTTAGTGTGATAGAGGAACTTGTTGTGTTTTGTTTTCTACCCTAAAGGATGGAACCTTGGATTGGATTCTCAAATGATGCAACATTGAGTACTTAATTACGAACAAAAATGTGATTGTAGAGAAGTTTCATGTTTAAAAATTCTTGATTGTGGGTCAACTGGTGTTGCCGATAGGCTCGAAACCATGGAAGTTGGTTGATATTTCAAACCAAATCTCTATAGTTTGGGGATTTCATAGCTGGAAATACATCCCAATGGGAATAGGGTTCTACCATCTAGTTTTCTCTTTTAATGAATCCAAAAGAAGCTCCGGGGGATTTGGATCTTTATCCCTAAATTTGGGAACCCGCTGCATTCAGGACTGGGATGCAAGGTTTAACCCTTTTACCATCAAGAACAACAGAATTTTGGTATAAGTTTGTGTTTTTGGATTAATTAGAATCTATGACACCCAAAAATCTTATTTTACATAGCCTCCACTATTGGAGTACCCTTCAAACTTTACCAAGACACTAAAGTAGCGAGATGTGGATATTTTATTAGGTTTCTAGTTGAAATTTATCTGAGTGAAACCTTGATTGAGAAGGTTGTCCTCTCCATGGATGAAGAAGATCACAACATGTAGACTATTTATGAAAAATTACCTAATTTCTTTAATAACTATCAATTAGTGGGGCACTCTAATATAGAGTTCCTTATGATAATAGTCTATTTATTTTGCTCCATCAGGGGGAATTATTCAAACACCTATTGGAAGAAGAGAAGGATCTCAAGACCTCAAAATATTGTTAAACCGGTTTAGGGGGTTGATCTGTATTTTGGGATGGGTGAGTAGGGATTTAAAACAAAGAAACTTGATGAAGTAGAACATGAATTGATTTTCCAACAAATGGAACCTACTAAAGTAAGGTGAAACTCATAGGAGAAAACTCTTTGTCCAGCTAAAACTTCTACCTTGGTTGAGGTCAGTATATAAAAGATTATCATTGAGAAGGGAGAGACTGTTGAAGATCATAATTCAACTAGGAAGATAGTTAGGAAGTCTGTGGGCTATTAACTCTTGAAGAAGGGTGAATAATATTCCATTAAGAAGTCTCTCATCAATTATACTTAGATGATAGATCACTCAAAGCATGAATATTTTTATAAATAATCATCTTCACAAGATGAAATTAATAGGAAGATTTCACAGGATAATTCCCCCCTTTCTTGTGACTGTAAAGGGAAGAAGATTTTTTTTGAAGAATCTATTTTATATTTGTGACCCTCTAGGATTTCAGTGGGTAAAGGATAGAAGGTATTGGGTGATGAAGGTTTTGAATTGGACTTACCCTGGAAATATAGATCTAATGAGATTACTCTAAGCTCTCAACACATCTCAGTTGACGTGAGAACCGATCAGACTTCACATGATGTTACTCATGAGACTATGCTCAATGTGGATCAACCCCATGTCATGAATGAACCTAGAAATTCCTCTAATAATTCTCCTACTAATCTCTTTTTGACTAGTCAGGCATAGCCATTGTTAGATTGGATAGTGCCTACTGAACTCCCTTTATAGGTTTTTCACCCATCCATGACTCAACCTGAGGTTTTGGAAAATGTGGAGGGGTTTTACAATCCCAATTCATTGACCTTATGAAATATTCTTATGAATATTTTGGAAATAACTCAATAAATGAATGTGAATCTTCATGGGAAAAAACTTTAAAACTCCCCCGGTGGATTATGAGGGTGAAAGGTTCCCTCAGGATCTTAATGAAGAAATGGGAAAATGGTTTGACTTACTGCATGAAGCTACTTTCACCAAAATGGAACTCTGACTTTTTGGTTATAAAGACTGCCTCATATTCAATAAAACTTTGTCAAAAAAATATTTAAGATAGGTGTCGAGCCAATCCAGATATTGATTTTCAAGAGCTCTCTTGGAAATATAAGAGCAACATCATTCTAGAGGACTCTTATGAATCTTCATTGGATGATGAGTTGGAGCTACCTCAATTGAATGAATCATGGTAGAGAGGTCGACATACAAAGGGTAGAGGTTGAGAACCCAGAAATATGGGTTCTAGAGGGATCAAATAGACTTGATTTCTTACTTTCTCTACTTTGGGCTTTTATGATTTAACATACCTTGTATTCCCTTATTTTTTCTTGTATGTTGTTATTCTTATTTTTTAATAAATTTTGTGGGTGTGGGTTGTCTTTCCAACCCTCACTCATACCTCTTTGATGTGTTTATAATTATATGTATATATTAGGTTCTTGGGGGAAAATTACATTAAACACACATACACCAAACACACAGGCCAGAAAGGTAGGGTATATCCCCCCACCCCAAGGGATAGCCCACCCATCAAGACTTATTTATTCAATACATAGCTCAAATTTTCACTGGGAATGAATCCCATTATATAGAACAAACGCCCTGTGTAGCATCATGTCTACATCATACTTCCTGTGTCACCAGGTCTACATTATGCATGTGTCATGCGTCATGTCTATGTCACTGACTTACTACAAAAATTTGCTCCCACTTAGATTTGAACCTAGGTCTGATACAGGATTACGGGGATCCTTTACCACTCGGATAAGCCTCCAACTACATTTATAATTATATATATTTATATATTAATATATATATATATAATTATACTAATATATATTATTATATATAATTATATATAAATATATTTATAATTATATAAAAATAGTTAAAAATATATTTATTTATAATTATAATTATAAAAATATGTATTTATAATTATATTTATATTTATATTTATTTATTTATTTATTTAAATAATCATAATATTATAATAAATATACTCAAAGAATAAATATATTTATTATATTTATAATTAAATATATATAACTATATAACTATATATTAATATATAAATATATTTATAATTATATACAAATATTTATAATTATATTTATTTATAATTATAATATTATTTATATATTTAAATAATTATAAAATTATAATAAATATATTTAAATAATACATATATCTATTATATTTATAATTATATAGATTTATATATTAATATATGTATATATATACCAGAAAGGTTAAGGTTCGGAGTGTGCTTGATTTTATAAATTTTATTAAAGAAAATAAAAGTGCACAGTGACATAATACAAGTGGCCCTTGAAGAACCACCAAACTAAAAAATGAGGCTCGAATACCCCAAAAAAGCATACCCATGAGCCTATGAGAATAACATATTATCACTAATTCACACCTATTAGCGCCCCATATCATCAACATCCCAATCCACCACTTTCCACTTAATAATCACACACGCATGAAATGACCCACATGCCCATTTGACATTGAAGGCCACCCACACCCATCAACTTACCACCAGTTTCTTTCCAGAATCATGATCCCATGCATGTAAAATCATCTCCAGCAGACAACCAGCCTATTCCATGCACCCAAAGTCATCACTCATTCCAAGGTCTTCTAATATCTCCCGACTTGAGGTTGCTCACCATCTCTTAAGGTTGTCCCCAGTCTACACCCATGACGTCTCCAAGATACCCATGCTGGAAAAAAGACGTTGGTCTTTACTATGTCTGAGATCAACTCAGAGGAAACCATGCCAGTCTATCATTATGCACCCTCTACGCATCGACCAACACCACGACAGCACCACCGTCGGGATCCTAAGTCCGACACTGGTAAACACCTATCCACCTAAGGTCACTCCACTTAACCTGATCATCTCCCACAAAACAAAGTATCTTATTCATGAACATGATCTCCATCCTGAACCATCCCCACCAAAAACAAGGTCATCTCCAGCCATTAAACACTCACCTTCTCTGCTTTCCACCAGATGCATGATTCCATCAAATGAGATCCTTGCACCCCTCTAGTTGCACCATCATAACCCCATCGGTGGCTTCCCATCGATCTGCCAAATGGAAACCCACATGAGAGAGATCCTTGAAAAGTAAGTATTATTTGAAACTAGTACATCATGAATCAGCGCTATATGGCATTGATCAGCCCCATAAATATATATAAATATATAAATATATTTAAAATTATATAAATATATTTTTACTTATATTTAAATAATTATAAAATTATAATAAATATATTTATATAATGAATATATTTATTTATAACTATATTTATAAATACATATTTTTAATTATATAAACATTTATTTTTAATTATATACATATAATTTTTTTAATCATATTTATTATATTATTAAAATTAGGTCTTTATCAATTCTTTTTTAGTGTTGATAAAACCACTCTTTATTAATACTTTTTTTAAAGCACTAAAAAAATCCTTTCTCGATCATTTAAATAGAACTCTAACAGAGTCCTCCTCTGATCTCCCCATTCAAGCTCACACAGAACTAAATTTCTGCTACCTCTCTTCATCAATTTTCTCGATGATTCGATCCTTTAAAAATATAAGGTATGTAATTATTTATAATACTCTTTAATTGTGATTCAAACTACCCACCTAATCTAATTCCTATCCCAACATCGCCATTATATCCCTCCTAAAACCCGCATTGTGTTTCCTATAACCATCATCCCTTAGTCATAACGAGATCATATGGCCATGTGTAAGGTAGTGAATTCAGGCATGACATATCTTGTCTTCATTTCTACCTGAGTAACTTTTGGGAGGAGATGGTTGACATGGGGGTACCCTGGTTTTTATGATTCAAACACTTTTTTCATTCTTATGTGATTTAAATGGTGTTTTTTAGTGTATATATATTTAAATAAAATTAGTGGGATATTTCGATGAACATGTTAATAAATTTCCAAAGGGTCATCTACAACGCATGTTTCCTATAGTTTATTCAATGATAAAATAGTGAAATGTGGTAGTATGTTTTGGATCCAATCAATTTGTAGACCTAAAATAACAAAATTATTATTTTTTGTAGGTTACTACATAGGGTGTCGAGTAACTAGAACTTCTATACATGTAGTGGAGTTGAGCAAAAAAAAGGGACACCCATCACTTTGGGTGTTCACCCCACATAACCCCCCTTCATCAAGAAATACAAACTTTGTTTTTGGTTTCCTGTTACAAGGAGAGTGATTATACAAATTATCTTTATAAGGATTTTCTATATAATAATTCATCCAGATTCAGTTATGAGTTTATGGTAAGGGGAACTTATATTTTTAAAAATACAATTTTGTGTTTTAAAACATATTATAAGGGAAATTTATTTCAAAACTTATGAATAAAATTATCTAAAAAATATATATTCATCATAATTTGATTTATTTATAGAATTTTATTGAATTTTATTTCAAATATAAAATTTAAAATTATCATATTTTTTTATTTGGGATAATTGAGTACTGGAAAACTATATTTTTTATAAGGGTCATTTTTACATTATTGATTGCACATTTCTTTTATTTTATTTTAAAAAAATTCACTAAACAATAGAGATAGAAATTACAATTATTTCTTCTCTTTTACTAAATCTTATATCGAAACAAAATGAAGTGAAATTAAAATTACAAAACATTTCTTTAGTTAAGATTTTTTTTTAAATTTTAAAATTTGTATTAATATATTTGTATTAATTTAAAGTTTATCAAAAAAATTTGTCTTGAAATTATAATGATATATTAAAATTAAGTTATGTGATAAATTATGATCTGTTTCTCCCCTTTTAACATCTTTGATTTTTTTAATTTTCCCAAATTTTTTAAACAGTGTGCACGTGCAAGCGATCTTATTTGTCATCAATCTACCTAGTTGATTCTCCACCCAATCTCTCTTGCCTAGAACCATTTTTGTTTCACTCTCTCCCACACATTCACATTAATTTTCACTCATTTGGTATTATTTTTCACTCCAATTGTATAGATATCCTAGTTGTGCACCGTAAAAACACTTCCCACTTATCATGTAAGTTGGTGACTATAAATGATAAGTAGGAAGTGTTTTGTGGTGCACAACTGGTAATCGGATCCAAGTTACAATTATCCCTCCTACTCCCATGGAATAAAATAAAATTATTTTTCCCATTTTATTCCAATTATCCCTCCTACTCTCATGGATTAAAACCATAATTAATTTTTAAAACATGTCATTACCATGTGTATTTTATTTCTAGTGAACATTAGAGTATTATATTTCAATATTGTTTTCTTTTCAGGAAACCAAAATATAGAAAGTATATTGTGTGAAACTTTAAGATAGAACATTTTAAATCTGATCAATTTAAATTTTTGTATAGAAATAGTTATCTTGAATTGATATAGATATCTAGTTTTGAAGCTTTATATTAAAGGCCACATATTTATCACCTCTATGTTGGGTTCTAATAGGGGATATGTCTATCATGGGAACCGAATTAGTGAAAGAGATGGTATATTAGGTACATATAATATATAAATGAGTAATGATAACTCAATTTAGTACAATCATAACCATTAATAAACTAATTTATGTCTTTAAAATCATAACCATTAATAATCTTACCATATACTAATATTTTAATCATAAGATGAACTTTTTCTATAAAATGGTTTTTACACTTTATTTTTTTTTAATATTAATATCACTGAATCAAATAGGATGGATATAAATCAGAAATATATGGATGTCAATATTATAATAAAATATTATAAGGATGGGGTGAAAGAGTTCATCAATTTTTCAAAAGATCATGTATAGGACCCTTATAAAATCCTTTGTCTATGTTTATACTATTGTTATTAAAGACTAATAAGTCTATAAGAGATAGAATAACACTTGATCTATCACAGAATAGATTGAAGTTATAAATTTTGGACTAAACATGGGGAAAACTGAATGTAATTAGTGAATGGGATAAGATTGTGTTTTATGGATCATCTGATATGATTAAAAGTGTGGAAAATGATGAATAATGTATCAAGGATGTGATTATAGGTGTGAACGATGATGAAGATCATATTAGAGAAATGAAAATAATAGTTTAATATTAACTTCCTGATTGTACAAAATTATTTGAGAAGTTAAATAGTTGTAAAAAGATTCCAATTTTTGCTGGTTGTACTAAATATACAACATTGTCAGCCATACTAAAGTTGTATAATTTAAAAGTTGGAAATGGATGGAGTGACACTAGTTTTACTGAACTTATTTCTATCTTGAATGATATTCTCCCAGAAGATAAGGATATTCCTTGTCAAATATATAATGCTAAATGAATTCTACATTTAATGGGTATGGTTTATGAAATAATACATGCATGTACAAATGATTGTTTACTATTTCTCAAGGATCATAAAACATATAAAAATACTCAAATTATGGTTCTTATCAATAAAAGAAAGATAAATCAGGTCCTATGAAATTTTTATGGTACTTTCAAATTATTCCAAGGTTTAGGAGCCTGTGTGTATGTGAGGAGACTACAAGACAATTGACATCACATGCAGATACAATAAATAAAGATTGGAAACTTCATCACTCATATGACTCTCCTAAATGGAATAGAATTGATCACAAGTATCCTAAATTTGGAAATGATCTGAGAAACCTTCATCTTGTGATATCTATATATGGAGTAAATCATTTTGGTTTTCAAATCAACACTCATGGTACATGGAAGATTATATTGGTAAATTATAAATTTTCCACTATGGTTATTCATGAAACAAAAACACATTATGTTATCTATACTTACATAAGGAACAAAAAAAATGGGCAATGATATCAATGTTTATTTGGATCCATTGATTGAAGATTTGAAATAATTTTGGGATTCAGGTGTTACTTTTTATGATGCTTACATGGATAAAATTTCATGTTGAGATCCATGTTGTACAAGATGGTAAATGAATTTCCTATTTATAGGAATTTTTCAGGATATATAATTAATGGAACTGAAGGGTATCCCATTTGTGAACAAGGTACATTGTAAATTATGTTTAAACATTCATCAAATACTATATTTTTAGAACATCATAGATTTATACCCTAACAACATAAGTACTAATCTTAGACGACATCATTCGATGGGAGTTTATAAGAATATACATCATCATATCCACTAACTAGTAATAATTGTTTGAGTAAGTAAAAGAAATGGACATAACTTTTGGTAAAAAAAATTGAAAAACCATACAAAATTTGGTTGGAAAAAGATATTGGGTTTTTTGAATTATTATACTAGAGTTGTTTGTATGTTAGGAATTTTCTTGATGTCATGCATATTAAAAAAATGTATGTGATGGTGCCATTGGCTCATTACTAAATTCACCCGATAAAATAAAAGATGGTATTAAGGCTTGGTTGGACATGATTGAAATGGGAATACATAAAGAGTTGGATCTAGTGAAGGGTAAAAATGTCTTTTCTTTTTCTAGATATTTACACTCTTTTGTGGAAAGAGAGATATCAGTTTTTCAACTTGTTGAATAATGTAAAGGTTCCATAAGGGTATTCATCGAATATCAATAATATCATGTCAATAAATTATTTAAAGTTAAAGGGTATGAAATCACATGATTGTCATGTTTTGATGAAATATCTAATGTTTGTAGATTTACGTTGAATTTTTTCCAATAATGTCCATCATACATTAACCAAGCTCTGTTTCTTTTTAAAAGATATAAGAAGAAAATTTATATACCTAACACAATTTACAACTAAGTAAAAATAAATTTCTATCATATATGTAAATTGGAGATGTTCTTATCCTTGAAATTATTTGATATGATGTTTCACTTTCTGGTTCACTTGGTAAGAGAGATTCAACTATGTGGTCCTATACATCATAGATGAATATACTCCATTGAATGGTATATGAAGATTTTGAAAGGGTATGTTAAAAATTTAAGTCATCCATAAATTTGTATTGTAGAGTGATATGTTATTGAAGAAACAATTGAATTCTCTACCGACTAACTATCTGGTGTGGAAATCATTGGTATACTAAAATCTCATCACACCGAGCAGCTTATAGGTGAAGGAATTTCTAGAATAGATGTTTTCATAATTACTATTATACATCGAGAGTAAGACCACCTTTACATTTTTATAATATTTTAGAGGTTGTACCATATGTGTAAACCCACAAAGTAATTATTAAGAATTTGAATCCATCAAGGTCTGAAATTTGGATATCAAATAAAACTAATAAACAGTTTATAGGATAGTTTTGAGACCATATTTTTTAAGAGTCAACTAAAAATATAGATTCAATTTTAAAATGAATTTTATGGCTATCCATAGGAACAAGTTTACATGTATTATATCAGAATGGTTATTTAATTAATATTTATACATTATATACAAATTAACATTATGAACAAAGTACCGTGAAAAATAGTGGAGCTACACTTGTGGATGAAACAATGCATGTATATGGTATGAAAGAAATAAATCCAATTTATGTGAATATTTCATACTTTTGAATCATAAAAAAATAGTGGATTTGGAATATACAACATACCAATTGATTATTTTTCAATATAAGTGGTTTAATAATAGGAGTGTTGTTAAAATAGAAGAATTGGGATTCGTTAAAGTGGAATTTGGTAAGGAAGGGTATAAAAATTAACTGTTTATAATCGAATTAAAGGTAGTATAAGTATTTTATGTTCCAGATCTTGAAAACCAAAAGTGGTCAATTTTTATTTTATTGGACAACACCACTGAAGGGTTAGATTTCAATTCAACTGAGGATGGCCCTTTCATTGGGATATTGTAATCATTTCCCAGCGGTCCCAATATAGACAAGATCTTGTATGTCATAGGAGACCACAATGAATGGATTCGGATTGTCAATAAAGGGGTTAAAACCCTCCAAACATAAAAAAATAGAGTCCAATAATTGATTTATATTTTAAAAAAATGGTACGTATTTCAAATATACCATAATACTTTTATGTGACATGAAACAAAAACATAATTATATTCCTATGTTTATATATAGATTTATGAATCCAAATCCAAAGCCACTTCCATCCCATATCAAGTTCTATGGAAGAAGGAACATATAAATAAATAAGGAATACTAATAGATTAAAACACAGAAAAAATGTGGGAAGCATGTGTAGGTACCACATAATAATTTTTTATATTTAAATTGGTATTACATAATAATGATTACTTATTTATAATATTTTTTATCTGACTTATACATAAGAATCATCATCAGTTGTACCTAATGAAAAACTACTATTAGTGGTTTTAAAGTGTCTATAACATTATGGTCACATTAGAGGTTTGGGTTTTTTGGGTGTCACCCCAAACATATATTGAGAAAAAAATGAATTGGGGGATAAAGATAAGAAAATGGAAGAGTTGTAGTCATGATTAGCTATTCCAAAAGAAAAACTTAATTGGAATTCGTAATTTCTAGAAAATGTTATGGGAAGGAATCAAAGAGAAGAAACCGCATAAGAACAACTACTGCATGAATATAACCCCCACCCCACCCACCCACCAGCTTTTACGTGATCCATTCCCCTCAAAGATCTATCTTAGAAGAGGTAATCAATATTTTTATAATTGTTTCTGTGAAATATGAATCATATAGACATTTATACTTTTCCTGTACTGATATTCTCTATGGTGAAAATGATTTTTATTTATATCTATCAACACCCACCCATAACCATGTTGCAAGGGGTTCCATGTACAATATCCAAGGAGATATTTTACATAATAGAAAACTTCTAATTGGTCATGTGAGAGTAGGGATAAACAGATATCAAGTGTCAAGCGATGATCTACTTATTCTACTTAATTATGGAGATATTCATATGTACAAACAAGATATTATGACATTCATTTCATTGAAATTATATACTATAAAAACATTTTGATAAGGATTTATTCATTTCCAATTTAATTTTCATGCAAAACCATTAGAATTTAATGAATAAATGTCTGAACTGATGAATGCTATTACAAACAGACAAAGGGAAGGGTGTGAAATAGAAGGATGAACCTAAATGATCTAAATTATCAACCAAACAATGAAAAATATCTTCAAAAATCACCTCTACCACACACATTCCACTTCCATATGTACTAACATTAAAGGTTCAAGTGGATACAACATTATCAAGTGGTGATATGACCATAATTGATTTTAAATAATAGATTTATGGGGAGTCTATTGCAGACTATATTGGTCTTGAGAATTTAAATGTAATCATCATCCATGAATGGCTAGAAGTCATAGCTGTAAATGTATACATGAGGTGTGTTTTCGTGATTTGTTTTTCCAATAGATGGTCTACTATGTTAATTATGACTAAATACTATTCATAATTTTTGTAGGCATATATATGAATACTATTTAAAGGGTAAACCCTGTGAATTGAAATTTGGACTCATTGGTCCGTAAATCACTTCTACACAACTATTCACATTGTAAATAAAGAAATATGAAGGAATAGTGAACAAACTGGTCACAATGTTTGAATCCAAACTTACAGATGACAAAATCTTATTAATACCCATGATGTAGGGGTAAAACTCTAAAATTTAATCATTTCATATAAATTTTTCATTAATTTCATTACTTATTTCTTTTTTAGGCAGCATTGGTTACTCATTTCAGTCAATTTGTATGCTCTACATATTTATTTTCTAGATTCAATGCATGGAAACCCAAAAAACCGACCACATGTGATGATTTTTATCAGTTTTTAATACATTACATTCTACATTTTACAACTAAACTTCATGTTATATATTTTATAATATGTTTTAATGAAAATTATGTTATGATAGGGTAGTGTTTTAATATCATCAAAATCGTGGCATGAGGACAATCCATGAACATACGGATCCTATCAACTTCAACAAGTGGATTAGTATTAGGGTATATATTATAATATTTAACTATCAAAATATATATCAAAACAAGTTAATTATTTTTCTAAATGTTTCTACAGCATCTAAAACAAAAAAATGGAAAATATTATGGTTATTATGTTTGAAAATTTATGAAACATATCATACACCATCAAAAAACTATCATCACCAAAGAGGTATTTTCGAAGATAATTACAATTTCATTTAAAATATTTTTTAATCCTATATTTATTTATATTTTTCCAATACTACCAGGAATATTGAAAGTCATCTTATTCATAAGAAGAAATATATTTTTTTAGAAATAAATGACCATCATACCTGGTGTCAAAATGTATATGGACGTTATAAAGAGGTGACATACTGATACTTATTTAGTTTCTTTTGTCATTATTTTATCTAATTTTTTAGTTAATTTTCTTATAATATTTTTTTTATACTTTAGAAAACAATCCATAAGTCATTTTTGACTTTTAGAAGTCATCCTCACCTTAATCTGATACAAAGTGTGACCTGTATGACTTGAAGTTTATGTTTTTAGTTTAAAATCGATATTTTAGTTCAAAACACACAACACTTACTCAAACCCAATAAAAACAATTTGATTTTTTTATACTTTATTAAAATTATCAATAAGTTATTTATGACATGTAGGAATCAGTTTCACTTTAATCCAATACACAATGTGTCTAGTATGACTCAAAGTGTTTGTTGTCAGTTTAAAATTGACATTTTAGTTCAAAAAATATGTCACTTAGTGAAAACCAATAAAATAAACTTATATTATCTTGATAATTTTGTAAAATAATTCATAATTCATATTTGACATGTAGGAATAATTCTCATAGAAAACTGACACACAATGTGAGCGATGTGACTCAAAGTTAATGTTTTCAGTTTAAAATAATATTTTAATAAAAAAAAGGTGTCATGCTCGAAAACAAACCAAATTCATTTGGATCATTTTGATACTTTATGAAAATGATTGATAAGTTATTTTTTATGAGTAGGAATCATCTTCACCTCAATATGATGCACGGTGTGACCATTATGACTTGAATTTTATGTTTTTAGTTTAAAATTTACATTTTAGTTCAAAACAAAAATCACTAACTTAAAATCAATAAAATACATTTTTATTGTTTTTATATTTTATTAAAATGATCCATAATTCATTTTTGATGTGCATAAATTGGGATCACCTCAATCTGATACACGGTGTGCCTGGTATGATTGAAAGTGTCGGTTATTAGTTTAAAATTGACATTTTAGTTCAACACATGTCTCACTTACTAAAAACTAAGTAAAATTCTTGGATTGTATTTATATTTTATGACTATGATTCATAATTAATTTTTTATGTGTAGGAATTAGTATCATGTAAAATTGACACATGATGTGACAAGTATTACTCAAAGTGATTGTTTTCAGTTTGAATTGACATTTTAGTAAAAAAGACATGTGACATACTCAAAACCAAGAAAACACATTTTTATTCTCAGATACTTTATTAAAATTACCCTTAATTCATTTTTTAGGTGTATTAATAAATCTAACATCAATCCAATGCATGGTGTGACTAGTATGACTCCAAGTGATCATTTTCAGTTTAAAATGATATTTTACACAAAATATCCAGGGTCCCTGACCCTTAAAATTTATTAAAGAAAAATAAACAAACAACATAAATAATTACCAGGATTTTTTAAAATAGGGGATTTCATTACACCCCTCATATCTACATCCACCAAGGGTGAAAAAAATCTAGGATTTTAAAGGACCACACCATGCTCATCTCTATGATGGATCTCTTTGACAATGCATCTACCACATGATTTCCTTCCCTATAGACATGAGAGATAGTCAAATTTATGGTCTTTACCTAATTGATAAATTCAATATAATGGATAAGGATTATCCAAGTAACTTTCTTGGTTCTCTCATTCAAGTCTTTGATACCAAGTTCAAAGTCAGATTCAACCCATAACGAGGTTCAATTATGGTAGGTAGCATGTTTGATGGCCTGAATTATTTCCCATAATTCATCCTCATATGTTGCACCAATTCCAATATAATATTGAGAAAAACCTTTTAAAAACCCATTATGGGTATGAAAAACACTTGCAAAACCTAACGGTTATGGCATTCCAGTGGCTGCAACATCAACATTCACTTTTATCCAAGAGAAGATTGGGGGAATCCATCACACATATTTTAGTACTATCGATTTCTTGGGCCTTTCCTATACATCCAAAAATATGATGATGTTGATATAATTGATTTTATTACTCATTCCATCAACTTTTACACCAGTTTTATCACATATATCGCTATAAAGTTATGTGAATCCCTCATGGAAGGTGAGTAGTTGATTACAAAAAATGTAGGTGTTCCTTATTTTCCACACAAAGTGGAGGACCGAAGCAACAACACTAGGAAGCATATTATAAACCTACCCAATCAGACCTATTTTATTAATATCAAACATGATATTTTCTAGATTCATACTTGTATTGATCCTGATGTTAAACAAGATTCCTACATAGTTCCACATCCTCTAAGAAAAACCATATTCCATGAACAGGTGTTGTATGTTATATTTGTCCTACAAGCATAAGTGATATAACGATGTAAGATATTTCCCTACCTTATTTAGTTGATCATGGGCGGATAGCCTATTTTTATATATTTTCCATATAAGAATGAATCTAGAAGGTTTAATGAAGGGTACCTTAAATTTTATCAACCATAATGGTGTCATGAGGGGGCAAGCACATTCTATCCTGTAGTACTCTCTTACATTAAACTAACCATTTCTATTGGTTTTCCATATAAGTGTGTCTGATTCAATAAAATCATACCTTTTTATTTCCATACCAACTGAGTGGGGAAAATTCTATTTAGATATGTTATTTATTTACAATAGCTCTACAATTTTCATATAGTTCCTATATGATAGAGAAATCATCATTTATTGGAGTCATTTTTTCAACCATGTTGTCTTATAGTAGTTGAGTTTAGACTGTTGACATACCATCAATTTTTAATTATACATAATGTCATTTTAATAATTCTTGATAGAATACCATAATAAGGATTCAAGATAGTGAGGATACTCATCAATAATAATTTTCTTGAATTTTCTTGATAAAAAATCAATATAAGAGTCATTCAAAGTAAATAGAAACCATGTAAATTTGACAAGAAGTCCATAATTGAAGATTATGAGATCTTTGATCCCAATAACTCCCATATCAATTAGTTTAATACATTCATTAAAAGAAATATAAATAAACTTACTTGCATTCACCGAATTGGTCTATATAAAGTTTTTGATCATGGACTTTGGTTCCTCTATGAGTCCTCTCCACCATCTGTATAAAGAGAAGGAGTAAAAAAAATCAAGGTAATCACCAATTTTAAAATTCATACCCTTATGTTTTGTGACATGATATTTTCCTTAAATCTAGTCATATAATTTATAATGCCTAAATATATACTTCAAGATATTGTCTTCTCACCTTTCCCCAGAATAAGGGGACCCCAAGATAGTTAAATAGAAAGGTTCCACTCTTCACTCCCAATGATATGGTGGTCCTTATTTGTTTTCAAATAGGTATTACACCACAAAAAATAATAAATGACTTGTTATGGATAATGGATTTCCCAGGAACTTCTTCATAATGTGTGAAAAAGGATTTGATGGTAGATATGGTTCCCTTTCAAGATTTACCAAGAAGGAGGATGTCATCAGCATACAAAAGTCGTGATGGAGTGACAAAAACTCTACAGGATTTACGTTTTTTATAAAAACCAATATGTTCAAGTTCATTAATGTATCTACTCATATAATCTTCAGCAATAGAAAAAATAATTCCTAAGATGGGGTCTCCTTACCTAACACATATTGTGAAATGAAAAAAGCCTATTGGAGGTCCATTAATAAGAATGTATAATCTTTTAGATCCAAGGATGGTGCTGATCATCTTGATGAAATCACTTGAAAACCCATATTTCCTTAGGATAGCTTAAATAATACTCCATTTCATTATTTTAAAATCCTTGTAGATACCAATATTGAATTTAAAATTTCATACTTTTTATTTCTTCTTCATAAGGTTAATTCTCACTGAGGTGGTGAATAGAAAATGTTGAATATTCCTCCCAAGAACAAACCCAATTTGGTTTGGGTTCAGATGCTCTTTGATCATTTCTCCCAATATGATCATAATAATCATATTGATAATTTTGGGAATATTGTTTCTAAGGGAAACTGATCTAAAATTTTTTATATCAATATTATTCTCCTTTGTGGGTAATAATGTGATAAAGTGAGAATTTATCCCATATGGAATTAAAGCATGAGTGAAAAATTCCATAATTTCATTGGTTATATCCTCCTGTAGAATTTCCCAATAAAATATAAAAAAATTAGTGAAACCATCATGACCTATTACACTCTTCATGTTGAGATAAAAGAGATAAATATTCACTTCCTCTTTAGAAGGAGCCGTGATAAGGGCTTGATTTTGATGCTCCTCAATGAAGGGTGTGATATTATCAACCATATTATATGTGCATTAAATTCCATAATCAGAATAAAAACTTGTAAATCATCCTACTAAATCATTAGAAAAATCATCCTCAGAGGTATATAAATCTCCATCTTCACAAATGGCTTTATTCCCTACTCTGATTTTGTTTAACTTATACAGTCTATGAAAGAATTTTAAATTCATGTCCCCATATATCATTTATTTAATGTTTAATTTAAATATATTTAGTCTTTCTATGATAATAAGGAGATTATCCATCCTATTTACAATTTTTTGTTCCTCTCTAGATAGGTTGTTTTGATACTAATTTTTAAATTGATAGTCTTCAAGATGCTTCTATGCATCCTTAATGTCCAAGTCAAGCTTAAAGAATCACTTTTTAATCCATTATTTTATAATTAAAATCGTAATTTAGTAAAAACCACAAGTGAAATACTTAAAACCAAGAAATAACATTAAGATTATTTTGATACTTTAAAATAATGATTCATAAGTCATTTTTAATGTGTAGTAATTAACTGCACCTCAATCTGATGCACGGTGCGACTAATATGACTAAAAGTGTGTATTTTTATTTAAAATTGACATTTTAGTGAAAAAAAAGAGTGGCATACTCAAAAATGATAAAAAAAAATTTTATTGTTTCAATACTTCAGTAAAATTATCCATAGGTCATTTTTGACCTATAGGAATCAGCTGCACCTCAATACAATATACGGTGTGCCCGGTATGACTTAAAGTGTTTGTTATCTAATAGAGATAATATTTACACTATTTTTAATTCCTATTTAAATTATTTAAACCTCACCAATTTAACATTTTTATCTTAATTGCATCATTTTTTAATTTTGAAGTGTTTTGAGCTAAATTGTGAAAATACCCTAATTCTGGATTTTAACTATTTTTCATTAGTTTTTTATTTTGGGTATACCTTTTTCTATACAGATCCAATTGTATAAATTATTTTTGTTTGAACCCTTTTCTCATGGTATTCATATTTTCCTACTGGAATAAGTCTAGAATCAACCATCTGAAGACTCAATAAAATCACTCAAATTGGAAAATCAGTTTTTGGGAAAAATTGAATATTCTTTATTAAATTGGGAATAACTCTATCCACAGGTGTTCAATTTATGTGATTCGACATTAAAAATATATAGGTAACTAATTCTCATCTCCATGATAAAGTACAAGCTTAAATGAAGTCATTAAGATGGTATTTGTGCCTATGAAAGTTTAGGAAGAGGAAGAGTCCTATCAAGAAGAAAAAAGTTGTCTCTAGTAATTAATTCATAACATTTATTCCACGTGTCCAAATATCTTTATATTTTCAAGGATAAGGAAAACTCATGTGAAAACAGAATTTATGAATAAAAATAATTATTATTCTTCTGGGAATATTCCCCAATTAGATCATAATTTCAGAGAAATAGATCTGGATAGAGAATTTTCCACCCCTCTTCTTTATATTCTCTACTTCACTTTCATTTAAAGGGGGAATTTGATAGAGGGATATTTTTGATCTAGATATTTTATTATATAGAATAGTATTATTCTATTAATTGATCAATCCATTAAGGTTTAAACTCTATGTGGTGGTGAGCAGTGAAGATCCAAGGATTCAACCCTTTTGAGTTCATGTTCTTCATTGTAAACTCTTTTCTTTTGAATTATCCTAGAAAATGTTTTCTTGATTGAAGTAGGTCTCTTTATTCATATTTTCATTTTATTCTAAATTATTTTGGATTTTTTCATCTTATGAAAGTAAAGTTTTTACTCTCATTGTTTAAATTTCTTTAGCGAGTTCTCGCCTTTGGGAATAATGGGTTTAATCTATTTTGGTTGCTCAGAGGTCTTTGGGTAATCATATCACTTTATTAAGGTGATAATAATCCATATTTAAGGTTTAAATATATTATATAGTTAATTTAGGTGTATAATTTGAGGTTATGAGGTACACATTAGATAATTTAATTGGAAGAAATTTGTATACAATGATGAAGGGAGTGTCTGAGGATCATTGTTTGTCCATCGCTTCCTTCTTTGGTTTGTTTTCTTTAGTCCGGATTGCTTATTATTTCTAATATCTAATGTATATTTCTTGTTTCATTGTGATTTTCTTTAATTTAATATAGTTTAAATCATTTCAAAACCCCAATTTTAGCTCTAAATTTTAACAAAAACAAATTTAAAAAGTTAATTTTTGATAACTTAGCTTGCAACCTCCCCATGATACAACCTTGTGCTCACCATTGTACTGCATTTTAAGGGGGAAAATTTTAACTGGGGTAATGTGACTAAAAACCCCAACGTCAATTTGTTACTATTTTTGGGGAGTTTTCTTAAGTTTTTTTAAATTTGTTTTTGAATTTATAGTATTTTAACCACTGACTTAGAGTCTTAAAAAAACTAAAAAATGGATTTTCACAGTGATTAATTTCATGATTGAAATGATTATGAACAATATAAGTATTCATGATAACTTTTTTAAATTTAAATTCTAACAATAAAATATTGAAATAAAATAAAGGAATTTTGTGATTCAACAAAATATTTAATAAGTAATCAAATAAATTGTAATTCTTTCCAATTAATTAAAATAATTGAAATAACTAAAAGCATAAGAAGATGCTAAAGAAATGGAAAATCATGTCCCACCAACTTTTGATGTTGAGGAACCTTTTTTGGGTGAGTTTAAAACTGATTTGGAATCTCCATTTTCAAATTCATTGGAATAAATTATCATTAATTCTTTAATTGATGTGTCTTTTGGAAATCAAATGTCTTTGGAAAATAATTGGAATGAATTTGTTGAAAATTAAATTTCATATGAAGCCCCACCTTTTGAAATTTAAAATTCAGAACCTTTATATGAAATTTTGGATAAAGAGGAGGATAAACATAATTCATTCATTTTTTGAAGATCATATGAAGGAACCTGAGCTACTTCCCACTTTCAATACCACTGTTTCGAATTGCATAAAGAGATGGAACTTGAGAAGACACAAGGAGATGTCTCAAATATTGATCCAATATTTTATTATTATTTTGATAATAATTTGATAACTACTTCTCCATGTGTAGATTTGGTTCCCATTACATCTGAGTGGATTCATTTTTCATATGATGATGGTTTTAATGATGAAATTGAAGAAATAATGTTGTGCCCTTTTTATTACACTATAACACATGAGGATGGTGGTACCAAGCTATTTTTCAAATAATAAATAATTTTTTAAGATTAAATTTAAGATGAACCAGATCCTGAGATTAAAATTCAACAACCAATTGAGGTTTTTTTAGGATCAAGTATTAGGAAGTTTCCCTTACATTTTGTCCCCTCTTTCAGTATATAATTAGAACATCAAAGTCAAGAAGTGGAACCTGAATAAATCTATTTTTTGGAGACTCTACAAGTTCTATTAGATGAAGAATATTTGAGAAATTTCTTTTTTCTGGTTTATGAGGAAAATATTATACCCACCTTCGAATTGGGAATGATCTTCTGTAACTTCCTAACTAGGGGTAGTAAAATCCTAACCCCCCCTTGGGGGTTCAAACCAAGTCTCCTTTCCATTTTATTTATTTTTATTTCTCTTTTATTGATTTCAATAAAATTTTATGCTTTGTTTTTTTTCATGTAGGTTTATAAGTTGTAGCTTTTAGGAGGCTATCTCAAGGTTGTTGTTACTCAATAAAAAATAGGTTGTTCCATTCCTCTCCCATTTTTATTTTCATGTATTAACTTATTGATTTTCACTTCACAATTTAAACTACTATGAATAATGAGGTAATTATAAAAAATAAGTACAGGGGAGTATCATCCTTGGTATATTTGGAAATTTTTTGTTTTCATTTCAAATTTTGTGTGTTTTATTTAAAATTTTGTGTTAAAAACTGGTGAGCTTAAATAATGATATTTTTCACTTTTAAAGATTATGTCAATGAATAAGCCAATTGATCCACTAAAACCTAACATAAATGAATGCTAAAAATGAAATTGTTTCAAGTTCAAAAATTTTGAAATTTCTTGAAAAGAATCTGATTTTTGAATCTCATGCCACATCTAATTGTATATATATTTGAATATCCCTTCTTGTGATGATTATGAACCCATTTTGAAATCTTATTCACATTTTCATCATTTCTTGAGAGAACCCATTCATGATTTCTTTAACCAAAACATGACCTATTTCTATCAAAACATGAGGGTTGAGGTTCTTATGATTTAAATGATAGAGACAATTATTTGTATTTTAAATCCCCATTTTCATGATTATCCTTTTAATTATGGACTACCTTGTACATTTTATCATTTTGATCCCTTAGTATCCATGTACAGTCTGTTATGTTATCCACATTACAATCCAATTTTCCCTTTCCAACATACTCTAGAAGTGAAAATTCATGATCTACTTGAACTTAAGTGTGGAGGGAAGATAACATGTGGTGTGCTACCTCATTTGGTTTTTTTGGGAGGAGTTTAAAATTTTTAAGAGATCCTTTTATTGTTGGAAAATGTTTTTCTAAGAGATATTTCCATCTATACCTCTCAAATTAAATGGATTTATGCTTGTATGGAGCTATTAATGGAATAAAGCTATTCCTATCAAGAGATTTCCAAAAATAAAGAGAATAAAATGTCATTTAACTGATAAAATATTTATGTAATTGGATGTAAAATAGATTAAAAAAATATTCTTATAGATGATTTTCTTTGGAGGAGAGTAAGGAGGTGACCATACATTAATGAAAATTAGAATAATTCATTTTTACTTTAAAAGAGCCAAACCCTCCTTATTCAGCCTCATAATATTTGAAATTAAAAACCCACCAACCTTAAGCCACAAAACAACCTTGAAAAGTAATAATGATAATAATATGTACTTGGATCACATCAGGTGGAGATGTAGAAATTTATCAAGTTAATGGTGATTCTTTCATGAGTTTGGATGAGAAAATCCTTATTGAAAATCCATATTTTTGTGTTGAGAGAAAATTTATGTGAGATAGTGTGTTTTTTGCATGGGAGGAGAAAATAAGTGTAAATGGATTGAATGGTCTAAATTAATAACTTTAAATATATATTTTTTTATGATTCATGATATCTTTTTTTCTTGGTGTGAAATTGGTAAACCTCATTGGTTTGTGTTTGGAATTTTCATTGATTTGATTTTGATGTTCATTTTCCCAAGATTCCAAATTATATGTTTGGGTTAATTGATATAAAAAATATTTCCACTATTTTAATGTATATTTAAATTATTTAAACCTCACCAATTTGACATTTTGATATAAATTGCATTATTTTTGGAATTTTGAAGTGTTTTGAGCTAAATTGTAAAAAATCCCTAATTTTGGATTTTTAACATTTTTTCATTAGTTTATTGTTTTGGTCATATATTTTTTTATATTGATATAATTATATAAATTTTTTATGAACCCTTTTCTCATTGGATTCATATCTTCCAACTGTACCAAGTCCTAAATCAACTATCTGAGGCCCAAAAAAATCATTCAAATTTGAAAATCAGTTTTCAGAAAGAATTGAATATCCTTAATTAAATGAATTATAACTCAGTATAAAGAATCCAAATTTAGATAATTCAACCTGAAAAATATATAGAACACTAATAATATTTTTCATGATAATTCCAAGATTAAATGAATTCATTAATATGGTCTTTGTTCCAATGAAAATATAGGAAGATGAAGATTCCTAACAAGCAGAAAATGTTTTCTGTAGTAATTAATTATTAACTTTTACTAAATGTATCCAAATATCTTGAGATTTTTTAGATAGAAGGAAATATCTTATGAGAAAAACATTTATTAACTAAACTAATCTAGATTCATCTAGAAAGAGCTCCTAATTTGATAATACTTTTATAAAAATATAACTGGAGAAAACATTTTCCACTCCTCATATTATTTATATTATCTACTTTACTTTAATTTAAAGGGTGTTTTGAAGTATTAAGATTTATATGATGTATAATTTATGAGGTATAAGAGTAATATTCCATGAATTTATCAAGAAATGAAGGGTTAAGCTCCATGCGGTTGTGGGTAGCGAAGATTTGAGGATTCAACCCTTTTAGTAAACTCTTTTCTTTTGAATTATCCTGGAAAATGTTTTCTTGATTTAAGGAGTTATCTTTTATTCTTAGTTTCATTTTAATATAAATTATTATGTGTTTTTTTAATATTATTAAATTAAATTGGTTTCTCTCATTATTTAAATTTCTTTGGTGAGGTCTCACCTTTGAGCATGATGGGTTTAATCTGTTTTGGCTGCTCGGAGGTCTTCGGGAAATCTAATCACTTTGATAAGGAGATAGGAACCCATATTTTAGGTTTCAATATGGTATCTAGTTAATTTCTTTGTATACTTTGAGATCATTGGGTATATATTGGATAATTTAATTAGAATAAATTTGTAGACAATGATGAAGGGAGTGTCTAAGGATTGTAGTTTGCCAACTACTGCCTTCTCTGGTTTATTTTCTTTAATATGGTTTGATTTTGATTTCTAATATCTAATTTAGATTTATTATTTAATTCTTATTTTATTTAATTAAACATAGTTTTACTCATTTAAAATCCCGGATTTTATCCTTGAATTTTAACAAAAACAAATTAACAAAGTGATGGTTTGATAACTTAATCTGTAACCTCCTCATGAGACAACCCCATGGTCACCACTATAATAAATTTTAAGATGAAAAATATTGAATGGGGTAATGCAACTTAAAAACCCAACATCATAATCAGTTAAAATTTTACATTTTTGTTTATAATATGTGTCACTCACTGAAACCCTCGAAAACTCACTTGGGTTGTCTTGATAATTTAGAAAAATGATTCATAAGTCATTTATGACTTGTAGAAATTAGTATCACATCAAAATAACACACGATGTGACTGATATGACTCAAAGTGTGTCTTTTCAGTTTAAAATGAAATTTTAGTAAAAAAAACTAGTGACATACTCAAAATTGACAAAACGCATTCAAATTGTTTTGATAATTTATGAAAATGATCCATAATTCATTTATGATGTGTAGGAAAAAGTCGCACCTCAATCCGATGCATAATGTGACAATTATGACTCAAAGTTTATGTTTTTAGTTTAAAATTAAAATTTTAGTTCAAAGAACATATCACATAATCAAAAAAAATAAATTCCATTCACATTGTTCTGATAATTTAGGAAAATGATCCATAAGTCATTTTTTATGTGTAGGAATTAGTTGCATCTCAATATAATATACGGTATTCTCAGTATGACTCAAAATGTTTATTATCAATTTAAAATCAACATTTTATTTCAAAACATATATCACTCACTAAAAATTGATAAAATTATCTTTTATTTTCTTGGTATTTTAGTATAATGATTCATAAGTCATTTATGATGTGTAGGACTGAGTCTCGTGTCAAACCGACACATGATGTGACTGGTATAACCCAAATTGTGTGTTTTCAATTTAAAATGACATTTTAGTAAAAACGAAAAATAAAATAATCAAAACTTAGAAAATTAATTTAGATTGTTTTGATACTTTATAAAAAAACCATAAGTCATTTGTGACATGTTGGAATCAGATACACATCAATTCGACATAAGGTATGACCGGTAGGACACCAATGTATCTTTTTTATTTAAAATTGGATTTTTAGTAAAAAGAAAAATTGACATACTTAATACTGAGAAAAAACATCCATATTTTTTTTTTAATTTAGTAAAATGATCCTTATTTCATTTTTTACATGTATGAATCAGCCGCACCGCAATCTGATACACGATGTTCCTAGAAATTTATATTCAAGAGGTAATTCTCTCAAATCACCTCTCTTATTTTATTTTATTATTCTATTTTCTCCTCACCTACTTCATACATCAATAAATGATAACTATATAATCATTTATATACTATATTTTTATGTTTATAATTCAATATCTCATATCTATTTCATTTCTCATCTCCTCTTATTCAAAGAAACAAAACCATTGTCCAAATTATGCTAGTTAATCGGCTCCATGAATAATGATTTTGTTCATTTTCCATTAATGCCTTCATGGATGGTAATAAAACTATAATTATAGTTAAATAATATTTTAATAGTTATATTATAACTTATTTCATGTTATGTAACTAATATTTACTCATAATATTAAATAAAATGAAACTAGATCATGCTGTTTGGAAAAACCGCCAAAATAAACTACATTTATCATTAACATTTTATCAAATGAATCATCCTCCTACAAGAAATAAAAATGATATATATGACCATTTATAATTATAGTAGTGCATTAATACTATTTCATTCCACTTCTATAGTTTTTTTCCCATTTTATAAGAACTTCCATAATTTTACAAAAATGAACTGATCATGAAACCGTGAAACGAACATACTTGAAACCATGAAAATAATGAAATATTATTAATGAATGGGTTATAATATGTTATAAAATAATCACATAAGGTATTATAAATTTTAATATAGTTCTTAAATGTGTTAATAAAATTCTTTAAAAATTTATATAGGATGTTAAAGTATGTCAAACTAAAGGGAAGCACGAGGTAAGGGTTTCTCATCTCACTTTTACTTCTGTGAGATATATGCATTACTCTCTACTTATTTATCATGTTTGGTGTATTTATACTGCCCTTTTATATATCATATTATGAATCTCATTATCTTCATGTTATTCAATGTTTAATTTTATAAATTATTACTTTTATGGATATATGATTCTACTGATTACAAAGTGGTAAGGTATTTCTTAACTCAATTTTCATTCATTGGGTTAAACTTATATTTCATTGATTATGTCATGATAAGGTTATGTGTTAAATTACTTTTGATTATCTCATATTTTATTTCCACTTATTTTATTTGGATTTATATTGAATACACATAATCGATTCATTTGATTAATTATATGATCTTTGTAAGAGACTTCATCTCAATTTCACTTCATTGGGGAATATTTTAATACTATGCACCTAATTTATTTTCTTTATTGTATATAATTCCCATCTGTTTTATTTATGATTATAATTCATTGAAAATTTAATTTCTATTAAATATCCTTATTTATTGTATCATTGATAGTGAATATCCAAATGATCAAATAATAACGGAGAAGGGGGGGTTGAATCGACTCTTTACTTTTAATAAGTTTCAATACTTTTAAAACATAAACCCTACAACTTATTAAAGTTTATATACTTATAATAGTTTATTAAATAATCATATATGAAAATTTAGGAAAGCAATAAAAGAACAAGATATTTACAAGGTTCATCCTCAGTGTGAGAACCTATATCCTTTCCACATCCACTCTCATGGGTCAATGGAAATTAACTATTATGAAGAAGTGAATAAAACTTGTACCAACTCACATTAGACAAATTCTATCTCCTAGTAGTATTGATTATACTAGTTATTTTCAGTTTAAAAAGTTTCCTACAAAAAAATTGATCAAAAAAAAAAGAATAAAGACTTTATTCAATCTGCTTCACAAAATTTCTTAGGTCTGATGACCCTAAACCTAATGGACTTAAATACATTGAACTCATTATGATTTAATAAATAAGATAGACTCAATATGATGCTCTCTTTCTCATTCTGCACTTGAAGAAACTTTATGTTCTGTCTGGATAACAAAACTTTCTCTTCTTAGAAACTACTCAAAGCTCAATCTGAACTTTCACAGCCTGATGAATTCAGTCTGATGGACTCAATATGATGAACCCATTCTCAATCTGTAAAAACTCAAAATTTACTCAAATAATCAATACAATCTTCCTCAGTCTGGTAAACAAAACTTTTAGGTGTCTGTCCATCTTCTGAGATCTCATTCTAGAAATAAAAACTTGATAAGAATTATAAAGTGTTCCACCTTTTCCGCATAATAAAAATTTACATAGTACTAATATACCATGCCTATATTTATAAGAAACTCATAATAGAAAAGGTGGGAAACCAAAAAACTTTTCCTTCTTACCCAGATTTCAAATCTCTAAAAAACACTCACATTTAAAATTCAAATTTTACTACTTCAAACCTTCTAAATATTTCTTGGAAATTATTCTTCTCAAATATACTAACTTTTCTTCAGTATGATATAACTTCCTTAGTTTCGGTCTAATGTAACTTCCTCAAATTCATTATGATGAAATTTCATTCCTCTTCTCATTATGATCTAACTATCTTCATCTCATTATGATTTGACTATCTTCATCAGAGTTAGTCTGATTGACTTTCATTCTTAGAGTCAGTCAGATCATCTTTCCTTATTAGATTCAGTCTGGGGGAATACTCATAATGATATAATTCTCATTATGATGGAATTCTCATTACGATGAAATTATCGTTATGATGGAAACTCCACTCCACAACTTTGAAATTCTTCAAATCTCAGCATCTATAATACATTTAGAATTCTAAAAACGTCTATGTATGGTACTTCTGGGTCCAATGAAAACTTTTTCTTGATCTTTAGAACCAATAAAATCTTTACTATTACTCCATTTGATCAAAATATTTTATCATAATAGTTTTATTGATATATGATAACTTCAATATCAACAAAAAATCACCAGATTTAGGTTAAAATGTTTGAAAACTTTCTAAATCCTGACTTCACTTTTTTATTTCAAAACTCTTCATCAACATTACAGATTCATCACTCACCAAGATCATTATTCCATCCTTCTGATATTGTCACACTAATTATTCTTAAACCAATGATTTTCATCCTTTTTTGTCTGGTGTTCCTCATGCTGATGAGCAGTATCCAGAATAATTTACATTGTATTCTCATCTCTTCCACCAAATCCAACTTGTATCATAACTTCTTTATAATTTATGATAACTTCATGATTAGAAAATCACCATCATATTTAATTCTTATAATTTATATTACTTCCCAACCTTTCAGTCTCACTCAGCATCCTCTAAGGCTAATTATTCCTAATACTGATTACGAGTAATATTTTAACTTCCATAAAATTATCATTCCAATTTCCTAGTTCTATTAACTCATTCCAATGATTTGAGTCTAATTTACTATACTGATGGCCTGGGTTCAATCCTAAAGAAAAAAAACATTCTTTTTCAAAAAAAAGTTTAGTTTTCAAAAAATACAAAACTTTTTAAAAAACATCACAGAGGTTCTTCAATATCCCTCTTTATATTTTTTTATAACACTTAATAATAACTTTTTCAAGTCTTATAATGTTTACACACAACAAGGTTTTAAAATTTTATCAAAACATATCCTTTCTCAAAAGAGAGTTTCCTGACACCACACTACTGGATAAAGTAATATTTTTTAAGGAATCTCATCCAATAGTGAGAAGAAAATTTTGCGACCATGTAAAGATAAACTTCCCCTCAATTTTATATTTTCTCACTTTTCTTTTTCTCTTATCTCCTTAATATTTATCTCCCCCATTATATGATAACCACATCTTCATATTCATAAAATAATGATAAGTAAAAACTTCTTACAAAATAAAAAGTTTTTTCTTTCTCTCCCCCTTTGTCAACATAATCCAAAGAACAGTGGGGGTATTCCTTATGAGAATTCGGAATTCATTGGAGGAGGTTGAACATGAAGTTGCAGCCTCAAATAAAAAAAATATTTTGGTATTCCCTTTGTAAATATATCATAAATTTAATACTTCATTGAGATATATTCCATAAAAACATCTCTAGTAGAAACTTTATCTTTTATAAAGTAAAACTTTATATCAATGTGTTTTCATCTTGAATTTTGGATAGGATTTTTAGAAATATAAATTTCACGTTGATTATCACAAATTATCTTCAATGGTTTAGAAACTTTTACATTTAAATCTTCCACCTAAACTTTCATCCACAATATACGAGTACAAGATTGAGTAGTCGCGACATATTCTGATTCCATTATGCTAAAACTTACTGAACATTGTTTATTACTATGAAAAATTACACAAAATTCTACTAAGAAAAATATTCCTCCTAGGGTTGATTTTCTATAATTACAATATCTATCCCAATCGGCATTAGTATAACCACAAAACTTCATTTCACAAATTCTATTGTATAACAACTCATTTGAAGTCGTTCCTTTGACATATCTCAAAATTATATTGTCTTCCAATATATATGATTATTTTAGATTACTTTGATACCTAGAACACAAATTCAAAGTATAAAAAATATCATTACTTGAGGCTATAAGGTGAAGTATACTTCCTATCACCTTTCGAAAGACTTTTTGATTTACACTTTTTTTACTCATCTTTGCTCAATTTTTTTTCTCACAAATATAAGAGTAGAAACTTATTTGGATTCTTCCATCCCAAACTTCTTTAAAATTTACCTATAATAATTTTATTAAGATAATAAAATGTACCTTTTTTAACTTGTAAACCAAGTAATAAAGTTAATTCTACCAATATTGATATTTAAAAATTCTTCAGTTCCTTAGAAAACTCTTAAAAATATTTTTCTTCCTCCCTAGAAAAAATTATATCATCCCCAAAAATAATTACAATTACAGTTTTGGAGTCAAAATCTTTCATATATAAGTTTCTATAAACATTTACTTTAGAAAAATTCAACATTATCAAATAATTTTCAAGCTTATAATACGATGCATTTGGAGATTGTTTTATCTCATACAAAGCTTTATTCAGTTTAAAAACAAATTCATCCTCATCAAGTAGAAACCCATGAGGTTTTTCAATGTAAACTTATTATTGAATTTATCCATTTATAAATGATGATTTTTCATCCATCTAATAAAATTTTTAATTTTGGTGAGCATCCATTTATAGAAACATTCGAATAGTTTATAACCTTGAAATGAGGGAAGAGGTTTCATCAAAATCCACACCTTCCACCTATGCATAGCCTTTACAAACAATCCTGGATTTGTTTCTTGAAAATTATCTATGTTTATTCAACTTGTTTCTATGAAACCAATTTGTTTCAATAACAATTTTACCTTTCATAAATGGAGCAATTTCCCATGTTCCATTTTCCTAAATTTTATCCAACTCTTCATTCATAGCATTCAACCATTCTTTGTGTTGAATAGCTTTTGAAATCGATTTCAGTTCAACTTTTAAGATAAGTGAAGTTTGATATTCTAATCTCAAATTTATTCTAGTTGAAACTGGATCCTTCTAATTCTCAATATTTTTTTGTCTCAACATGTTTTTTGTAAGGTATTGAATTTCAAAGTTTCTTTCCCATCTGAAATTTCCTCACCACACAATTTTTATGAATCTTGATAAGTTTGTTTTGTATCATTATCACTTTCATTGGAAAAATATTAGTTTATCCTACTCAACATTCTCAACAAATTTTTTAAAGGAATTTTTATTTTTAATAAGTTTCACATCATATGATTCAACCAACTTTTTTAAATTTTTGTTCCAACATTTATAACTTATTTAATTTGGTGAATAACCCATAAATGTTCCTTCCTCAGCATTCTCATCAAACTTTCCCAAAAATGGATTTTTTATTTTAAGTAAACATGGACTTCAAAAAAAACTTTTAAGCAGTTAAATGATGGTTTTTTATTACGCCACATTTCATAAGAAGTAATTTTGGATTTTGGTCTCAACAAACATCTATTTTGAATATGTATAGTAGTACTAATAGCTTCTCTACAATGGAACTTTGAAAGTTTATATTATTCTAACATGTTTTCCCATTATTACTAAACTTATATTCTTTATTTATGGTAATATATTTTTTTGTGGAGTATAGGGATCACTATATTAATGTTTAATACCATTATTTCTCAGATAATTTTCAAAATAAAATCTTTTTAATTCAATACCATTATTTTTTCTCAAATTATTTTTATAATCCCCCATTTCTTTCTCAACTTATTTTAAAAAAACATAAAGATTTCCACATCTTCGGACTTGTGTTTCATAAACATGATGTTTGTAATTTGAGTAAAATCATTAGTAAAAGTGATAAATTATAAATCTATTTTTATTGATTGATGTCTCATCAACTCATATAAATCAGAATGAATAAGTTCAAGAGGTCTGGTAGAGAGAATCTCAACTCTCTTATGACTTTTTTTAGTCATATTTTATTTCAAACAAGTAACACAAACATCCTCATACCTTCTTTTCAATTCTGGAAAATAATAGACAACATCAAATTTAGAATGTTTGTTCATGTTTTACTTCCCATGGTTCCCAAGTATTTGGTTCCATAATTTTTTTTCATATTTATCGCTCAAGTAATAGGAGTTATTAAACTCTCCAATTTGGAAAATATTACCACTAGTTCTTTCTTCTTTTGTGATAATTTCACCATCTTTCACACTAATGATGATACACGAATCTTTTATGAAAATAACTTTTTTTACATGATCACAAATTTCACTAACACTAAGTAAGTTATGTTTTATCCCATAAACAAATAAAACTTCCTTATATTTCAACTTTTCTACTTCAATATCAATCATTCTGATTCCTATGATTTTTAAGGAACTATCATTACCATAGGTAACTTCTCCTCCATAATGACTTTAAACATGTTTCAAGATTTGTATATCATCTGTTATACATGAATAAAAACCACTATCAAGTATCCATGGTTTGTTCCTTTTACTTACTTTCAAAGTTGTCTCAACAAAAACAATCTATTTCCTCAACTATCTTCTTTCCATATTCCATTTTTCACTACCATAAAAAACATTTTCAATAAGGAGTGTCATGTATATTTTGGAATGATGACTAGCATGGTCACATATTCCATAAACTTCTTCTAGAAATTCAAATTTATTTTTTTTTGGAAGGTTTCTAACATATTGATATTTTTATTTTCTAACTTCCTGTGAGTTAGAAAAGTTACTCATCCTTCTTCCAGCATTTATTTCACCTTGTTCAAACCCTCTTTCAAGAAGTGAAAAGTTATTCCAACAATTATAATCCATATTCCCATAGATTCCACAACACTAGTAATAGCCATCAAATCTTTATTTTCTATTGAAGTAAGATATTTCTTTGTATAAAATTTGTTGAGGTTGATAAATTTTTCTTACTCTAACAATCTATCGACATGGACCATCTTTCCTCTCAAATGATTTTTTATCTTTTTTAAATGAAATAAGTTTATCACGCCATTTTTTACCCAATATTTCCTGATACTTTTTCTAGAACCAGAAATGTTAGAAATTTCAGATGAAACATTATTTTCTTTGGGTGAGGATTTCACCTAATTCTTGATTTTAGCTCACTCAACAACTTTAGAAGTATTATATTTTACTTACATAGATTTGTTGAAGTTTTAATTCATATTCCTCATGGAAATTTAAGACCCAATAAGTTTTGATTGAAAATTTTTAACTTCTTATTCCTTATATGCCAACTTATTACTAAGATCTTTAACCATCTTTCCCTATTCAACAATTCTAAGTTTGTAACTTAAGATCTCATGAATGTATTCTTCCTCCTACTTGATGACATATTTTATTCCTTTATCAACTTATTCATAATATTTATTCATTAATCTAATTTATTTATTAAGATATTTGTTTTTCTCAATACATGAAAGAAGTTCTGTTATGATTTGATACTCTCTGTATGACTCTTCACCACCTTCTTCACTTTCTGAGGAATATTTTTTTCTAAACTTTTTCAATGAAGGTTTTGAATTTTTATGAACTTTAATCTTCCAAATAATTATTTTTAGTTGAGTCTGATTCATCTTTCTTACTCAACATACTTCTTTTGTCTCTAGTGGACTTATTATTAAATTTTTTGGATGACCTTTCTTATTCAAAACTTTTGTTCTACTTCTTTCATAGAGTTTTTTCATCATAATTGTCTCAATATTATCCAACTTTATTCTTGGGGAAATTCATAGAAAAATGTATGATTCAACCACACTCAAAAAAATTTATAGGAAGTATAAATCCATACTTTTCTATTCCTCTTAGATAGTTCTTAGATATAAGAGACATGATTTTTTCATTAAACTCGTCATCATATTTATCTCCGGGGTCACAGGAATAAACATATTCAACATCATGTATTTTCATTTTTCTCATGGATTTAAAAGTCACTTCATTTTTCATCTTATTTTTGAACATTAGATATTTACTCATTTCATGAGAAATAATAAATTTATGAAATTAATTAAGAGATAAATCATCCATATCTTCTAAAGAGGAAATTTTAGAATCAAACATGTTCGGAAAGTTTCTCGTAAGTTTCTTCACAATTGTATAATCTTCTAAGACATCATTGAATCCTTTGATGTTGCAAAAAAATTCATTTACTTTAGTGAAGTATTCATCAATAGTTTCTTCATCTCTCATTATTATGTCTTAAAATGTACTACACCATATTTGTATCTTTTTTTCTTCACTTTATTATTCCCTTCAAAAAAAACTTTCAGCTTATCCCGCATACTCTTTGAAGTTTTGAGACCCATCACCTTAATATAAAAATTTTATGATAAGGAAATAAGGATAAAATTTATTTCCTTTCCATCAACTTCTATATTTCTCTTATCATCAAATGTCATAGGCACATCTTTATTAATATGTGGAAAATCAATTGTAATAGTATCAACAAATTCTAGGAAAAGAGATCAGAGATAAGGAATCATCTTATTTTTCCATCCATAATAATTTTTTCCATCAAATTTAAGAATTAATATACTATTGATAGAATTTAGATTATCCATGATAAGGATTCAATAAGGTAACCTTGGCTCTAATTCCAATTGAAGTTCCAAAGAATCAAATAATAACTGAGAATGGGGGGTTGAATCTGTTGTTCACTTTTTGTAAGTTTGAATACTTTTAAAACCTAACCCCTGAAAACTATTAAAGTTTACCTCCTTATTATATTTTAGTAAATACTAATGTATGAAAAAATAGGAAATCAAGTAAATCACATGATATTTACAAGGTTCGGCCTCAGTGTGAGAACCTACATCCTTTTCATAGCCACTCTCATGGGTCTATGGAAATTCACTATTATGAAGAAGTGAATAAAACTTGTGTCAATTCCTGTTAGACACCTTATATATCTTGATAGGGATTATTATACTTACTTATATCGGTTTACAAAGTTTCTTAAAAAAAATTGATCCAAAACAAAAGAATAAATAATTTTTTCAATCTTCCCTACAAAAGTTCCTAAGTCTAATAACCCAAAGTCTGATGGACTTTAGTCTGATGAACTCAGTCAGATTGACTCAATACGATTGACTCAATATGATTCTCCCTTTATCATTTTGTTCCTGATGAAACTTTATATTATGTATGGATAAAAAAAATTCACTTCTCATAAACTACTCGAAACTCAATCCAACCTTACAAAGTATGATGAATCCGGTTCGATGGACTCAATATGATGAACCCATTATCAACCTAAAAAAACTCAAACTCTACTCAAATACTCAATAAGATCTTCCTCAGTATAGGAAACAAAACTTTTCGGTGTCTTGCCTTCTTATGAGATCTCATTATGAAAAGATAATATTGACAAGAATTATGCAGTTCTCCTCGATCTCTGCACAAGAAAAAGTTGCAGAGTATGAATGTAATATGCTTCTATTTATATGAAACTTAAAATAAAAAGGTGAGAAACCAAAAAAAAAATCTTACCCAAATTTCAAATCTCTAAAAAACTCTCGCATTTCAAATTCAACATCGATTTCTTCAAACCTCATTAATATTTCTCAAAAATAAATCTTCTCAAACATACTAATTTTTCTTCAGTCCAATATAACTTCCTCGTCTTCATTTTGATGTAACTTCCTTAGCTTTATTACATTGAAACTTCCTTCCTCTAATAATTATGATCTAACTATCTTCAGCTCATTATTATATAACTATATTAATTAGAGTTAGTATGATTGACTTTCCTTCATAGATTTAGTATAATCATATTTCCTTATCAGAGTCAGTCCGATGGAATCCTCATAATGATTTAATTCTCAATATGATATAATTCTCATTAAAATGGAATTCTCATTACAGTGGAAAATCCACTATGTATCTTTGAAATTATTCAAACCTCATCAGGTATAAATCATTCATACTTATGAAAACTTATGTGACTGGTACTTCTAGATCTGATGAAAACTTTGATTTGATCTCTATAAATTATACAATCCTTATGATTCCTCCATTTCATTAAAGGATTTTATCATGAGAGTTTTCATAGTATATGATAACTTCAAGATTAGAAAATCCTCTTCATATTGAGGTTATAATGCATGAAAACTTTTTAAATCCTAACTTTACTATATTATTTCAAAACTCTTTAGCAAAATTAAAACTTATTCACTTGGTAATATCATTCTTTCATACTTTAGATATCGTCTCATTGATGATTCTTATACCAATGATTTTTTAAGTTCATAAGAGTTTTATTTTTTGTCAATATGGATTGAAGTGCATAAGAGTTTCATTTGTTTTCAATGAGAATTCAATATGTGAATGAAAGGTATTGAGAAAGAAGTTGGTGAAGCCTTGGAGAATTGTTGTTGATTCAAATCATTTCATGCTAAACTTGATCAATTCTCTAAGAGGATTACTCTGATGATTGTTGAACTGGTATTAAGTTCCAAGACTTTTATCAAGTTGATAAAATGTTATAACACTTGAAGAAGTGCATGAAATACTCAATTGCATAAGGAAATAAGTAACATCCATCAATAGTCACTAAGTGTATGTAGTGTTAAAGGCCATGCATTATGTTTTAATACATGAGTAATGAAAGACATGATCCATGCATCATCCATGATTGGATTAAAAGAATGTATTGAAGATTTTAGATTTGTTATTTCAAAAGGAAAAAAGAGAGGATAGGATTTGAATGAGGAAGGTGGCCATACATTTTCCTTATACTTAACACTTGGTTTTTAACCAAGTAAATTCTTCCTTTACTAAAAAATAAGCCATCCAAAAGGAGTCCATCCGAGGACCTCACCTCAAGCACCTACGGGACCCGAGGGTCAACCACGCTCGAAGGAAGCCCTCTAGGCCAGGTCCTCCCATGAGGCATGAGTACAGGCCGTGTGTAAGCTCGTGGGTGCCACATGGAAATGAACCCGTGTAGCATGGGTGCTAGGTGCGCGCCCGGAGGAGCATAGTTGGCGCTTGAGCGCGCCTACAGGAGAACTGGTGCGGGGCGACACTGGAGGGGGGGGAGGAGTAATATGAGACTTGATTTCTGCGGATTGTATTATAAAAAAGTCATTCATGTGTCTCTGTTTCGATGTGGTATGGCCAAAAAAATCCAGTTACACAATCTCCACCATCTGATGCATCTCAGAGACGTGGTCCGTTGTCTGATCGTTGCATCATCAATCCATCTCATTCAGGCCATCCATCTAATCGTGTGTCGCATGATGTTTTGACTATGGTCATTCGATCTCTCCACTGAGGTCGTCTTCAACCTCCGAATACCCGATAACCAGCGATGAAGCTGGATGACGATTTTATCTCTCTGGGCATCATTTGAGCCCATTTCAAGCCCGTGGTGATCATCTGGAAGAACCAAAATCATGCATGAATTAAAAGTTGCATGCATGCAATTAAAATGAAGAATCCACGAAGGCCGAAGCAACTAAAGTTGATAGGACATGTCATGTCACTCGAGCACTCAAATAGAATATTTGCATGTGTTCTAAAATGAATGCTTGAGATATACTCACCAAGAAATAAGGAGTCTTCATTGAAAGAAATATACTGAGATTTATTGCCATATTTTGATCTGCGTTTGAAGATTTCAAAACACCGCATATCTCGGGCATTCAAAGATTTGAAACCCGTGGTTTTGTACGATCTCCTCGCCTATAAAAGGAGGAGACCAAGATGAGAATATCCTACTGCCATTATTGAAGAAAGGAGTTGTTGTTTCTCCAAAGAAACAGAGCAACCGCGAACCCCTATGGTTTGTGAAATGCAGAGGTTTCCATGCAGCCTTGCTACGCAAAGAAGAGGAATCTCGTGCATCCCTTACGCGAAGGAGTCTCGTGCAGGTCTTACATGGAGGATAAGGGTGAACCCTTTGGTTTGAAAAAGTATTCATGCATCCCTTGCACAAAGAGAAGAACCGTGAACCCCTGGTTCGCGAAAGAGCTCGCACCCCATGTGCGAAAAAACCTACGAGCACTCGATAGGTTCTTCTGAACCCTTATTGTGTCTCTGTGAGGAAAATCTCGCAGGCTACACAATCGGTGCTATGCACCCTTGTTGTACCCTTGCGAATAAGAAGAACCCTTAGCCTTGTGTTTTTTCACAAAAAGAAACACATGCATGAGGTCGAGGCTTTGAAAACTTCTTGAGAAGAAAAAATCACACATACACCATTCCCACACCCATTCGGGTTGTGTGTGAAAGAAGAAAAAAAGGAGGGTGCATTCATGGTGGAGTTCATTTGCATGAAAACATAAGAACAAAGTGTGTGTGCAAAGTACTTTGAGAAAGACTGACAGATTCAAACAGATTTTGTTGAATCTACTTGAATAGAAGGAATACTATCAATTCATTCAAAGTAATAATTTGAAATTAGGGGGTGTAACCAGTTTTGGGATGAAAGAATAAGGTGTAGAAAAGTTGGGTGGTTTAACCAACATGTAATTGGGGGGTCTAACCAATTACTATTTGTAATCATCTTCTGACATAGTGAATAATCCATGTTGGGGAGAATAACCAACACGGTAAGGAGTGGGTCTTTATACCAAACCTTATAAATCCCAGTGTTCTATGCTTTTGTTTCACTGCATCTTTTAAAGAGTAGATCAAGGCCTTAACTAGCCACAGAGGTTGAATTTGAAAAGAAGGCAATTCATAAAAACGAAAAATAAAATTCAAAGGGGAGATCACTGATTCACCCCTCCCCTCTCAGCGATCTTTCACTATTCTAGGCATTTCAAGTGGTATCAGAGCGAGGTTACCTCTATAAGGATCTACTTCTTTCAGAAAATGGAAAATCTGAATTCTGTCAACAGTAGGGGTGTTCCTACTTTGAATGGAAAAAAATTTCATATTTGGAATAATAGGATGTTACCCTATCTTCTATCCCTTGTCCTTGAAGTTAGAGATACAGCTATGTTTGGATTTCCCCCTATTGCTGATGAAACTGTTATGACATTTTCTGATAAAAGAAATATGAAGGTTGATGGAAAATCTCAAAATGCCATCATAATGTCTATTTTAGAAAAAGTTTACACAAAGGTTATGGGACTTAAAAATACTAAAGAAATCTGGGATAAATTGGAAAGCAGCCATGAAGGCAACATGAAAGTCAAGGAAGTCAAATTGAAAATTTGGAGGAGAAAATTCGAAGATATAAAGATGGGAGAAGAGGAAAACATTGATGATTATTTCACAAGAGTCAATGAGATTTTCAGTAATATTCGGGGATTTGGAGAGAAGTTGGATGATTCAACTATTGTCAAAAAAACTAATGAGAAATTTTCCTGATAGGTTTGATCCAAAAGTTTCAGCTCTAGAAGATAGAGATGATCTTTCTCTTGATGAGTTACATAACATTCTCATTGTATATGAAATGTGAAAGATCTTAGTCTTTAAAAAGAAGATGAAAGATGAGATGGATTTCGAGGCCATGAAAAAACTCAAAATCAAAGATGATGAAGCTTCAGAATCAAGTGAATCTGATGATGAAGATAAAGATGAAGAATACAATAAAATTATTGCTCTTATATCAAAAATATTTAGGAAAGAAAAATTTAAGGGAAAAGGGAAACTTCCACCAAGGTGCTATAACTGCAATAACATCGGACACTTTGTTGTTAATTGTCCTAAGAAAAGGTTTGTTACACCTGAGACAGAAGAAGAAAAATCACAAAAGAAGAAATGGGGAAGAAGCACAAAAGACTCAATCAAATTTGGTACAAGAAAGAAAAAATTCTTTCTAGGTGAAAAAAAGAATCTATGTGAGCAAAGAAGAAGATGCTGACTCCACATCATACAGCCAACCAGAAGATGAAACTAATTTCATGGATCATGTGGAAAAGGGGTTTGATACTTAGAGTAGTGAAGATTATGAAAGTGAATGGATAGATCTTGAACACATGTTGAAAAATTAATTAGAAGATTTCCTTGAGAAAAACAGAAACCTCAAGAAAGAAAAGAGGTTGTTTCTGAAAGAAACAGAGAAGATTTCTGGGGAAAAGGAAGAATTTATAAAGAATGAAACTTTTTACATTGAAGAAATCAAAAGACACAAACTAAATGTAGATGAAATGGAAAATATGGTAAGATACCTTGAGGAGAAACTGCTCCTCAAAGAATAATATAAATCAATGACTCAGTCCAAGTGGCTTGAAGCACAGAATAGCTTGAAGAAGACCAAAGAAGATTTTAACAAGGCTGTTGAGGTCAAGGGAGAATCGTCACACACTGGTGAAAAGAAGCAGGTAAATTCAACACCATTCAAATCTCAAAATACATCTATTATTTATAACAATGCAGGATCAAAAACAAATCCGAGACAAGTTTGGAGCACAAAGTCTTGTGACAAATCTTCTTCTAATATAAAGAAATAAATAAATCCTCCAAGAAGATTCACTCAGGTTTTGGAAATAAAACAACAATAATATTCCAGACAAGACTCCTATCAGTGGGTAAGATCAAGGTTTAGAGGATACTGCTGGTGTTGTGGAGTTTTTGGGCACAAAGCATATTTATGATGGTATAACATGTCTCTACCTCAAGTTAGGCATGAATCAAGGGGGAGTTATTCAGAAAACAAAAGGGCAATGCAGAAATCATATAATATGCCAACACAAAACAAATATAACTGCTTTGAAGAAACTTGTGGAAGATGTGATCAGCAAGGTCATAGTGTTGAAAAGTATATGACTGTTCTTCCTGAACAAGCCCTCAAATCCATTAAAGGAAAATGAATTCAAAAATTAAATGAAGAAAACTCATGTTTTTCTGAAGTTGTTTTGAAATTCAGTAGTAAAACCAAGTCATGGATACTCGATAGTGTATGTTCATCACACATGACCGGTGATACAAAAAACTTAACCAACATAGAAAATCGTGAGGGAGGAGCCATAATCTTTGGAAATTATTGTTCTCTGAAAATCAAGGGAGTTGGAAAAGCTATGATTGAATAAAAAAATCTGAAGTCCAATGATGTGTTATTTGTTGAAGGGTTAAAACACAATTTACTTAGTGTGAGTCAACTATGTGATGATGGATATGAGGTGTTGTTCAAAAAGGACTCATGTGTCTTCAAAATCTCAAAGGATGGAAGAATCATCAGTTAGGGAAAAAGAACCACTAGAAATTTATTTCAAATTGGTAATTCTAGTGATTCTTGTTACTTGAGTTCCAAGGATGAAAACAATCTCTGGCATAGAAGACTTGGCCATCTTGGTTAAAGGAGTATATGCAAAATCTTGAAGTATGACATTGTGATAGATCTTCCTAAATTGAAAAGAGAAAGGGATGAAGTTTTTGAAACATGTTAGAAAGGAAAATTGACACATAGCTCACACAAAGGAGTGAATATCCTATCAACTAGGCCCCTTGAACTTATTCATACATACATATGTGGGAAAATGAGACAAAATTATACAAGAGGTGATATGTATTTCATAAAATTTATTGATTATTACACTTGAATGACTAATGTAATGTTTATTAAACACTAGTTAGAGGCAACCATAATGTTCAAAAACTTTAGAAGGAAGGTTGAGAAGGAATTGGGTATCATTATTAAGAAAGTGAGATCAGACAATGGTAAAGATTATACTTGTGATGATTTTGAAAGTTATGTCTGCAAGCATGGAATCAAACATTAATATATCACACCCTATACTCCACCGAAAAATGGAGTAGCTGAAAGAAATAACCGAAGCTTAGTTGAAATGGGAAGAACAATGTTGGTTGAACATAACATCTCAAAGTTTTTCTGGAGAGAATCTGTATGAACTTCTATAAATATACAAAACAAATGTCTTCTTAGACCAGAAACACAAATGAAATCTTATGAAATGTGGTACAATAGAAAACCAACCGTTAAATACTTTAGAGTTTTTGGAAGTCCCTACATCATAAAGATTAAGAACATTAATCTGGGAAAATTTGAAGAAAAGGAAGAGGAAGGGATCTTCATGGTCTACCTACCTAATGGTAAAGGATACAGATGTTGGAACAAAAGAATTAACAAGTTGGTGGATTGCAGTTATGTCATAATTATTGAAAACAATATCAAATCAGATATTTCTATGAATGGTGATTCATAAGATTTGGAAGAAAATTACATGACTATGGAACAAAAGAATGATGAAGCAGCTGGGACAGAACAGGACAATGTTGACATTAATTCTGAACATACCAGTGATGAAGAAGAAGACGATTAAAATAAAAGAAAACGGTAAAATAAATTAAAGAAACATGTTGAGATAAAAAAATTCATTGGTAATCTACAATATCTAGTGCAAACAAGAAGAATATTGAGAATTGAAGATCAAAATACACTTATTTTTCAAGTTGAACCTCATACAGTGGCTGAGGCAGTTGAACATGAGGAATGGATACAAGCTATGCATGAGGAGATTGATCATATTGAGAAGAACTTCACTTGGGATATTGTGTCAAGACCGAGGAATAAAAATGTTATTAGCCCCAAGTGGGTTTTTATAAATAAGCTAAATGAGAAAGGGGAGGTTTCAAGAAACAAGGCCAGACTGGTATACAAGGGATATTCACAAATAGAAGGAGTTGACTTTGAAGAAACTTTTGCACCAGTAGCAAGACTAGAAACCATTAGAATGTTCTAAGTAGTTGCAGCACACAAGCAATATAAAATTTAACAGATGGATGTGAAATCTATATTTCTAAATGGAGATCTTGAAGAATAGGTATATATCGAACAACCAGATGGTTTTATTCTGGACAAAGATGGCAGCATGGTATATAGGTTGAGAAAAGCTCTATATGGTATAAAACATTCCCCTAGAGCCTGGTACTCCAAATTGGATGGTTGTCTAAGGTATATGAAGTTTTTCAAGGGTACAATTGACAATAATCTTTATGTTAGAAAAATGTACATAGGTACTCTCATAGTCATAGTTTATATAGATGACATCATGTTTTCTAGAGACAAGGAAGTTTTATGTGAATAATTTTCAGAGGAGATGAAGAAAACTTTTGAAATGTCTATACTTGGTCAAATGACATATTTTATGGGATTTAAGGTTGAAAAAAAACACAATTTCATATTTCTATCACAAGATAAGTATACAATAAAATTGGTGAAAACTTTTGGATGGAAAATGAAATAGAATTTTTAACACCCATTTTAGTTGGAACTAAATTATTCAAGGATGAAAATGGAAACAGTGTTGATCAGAAAGACTTCAGAAGAATCATTAGTAGCCTACTTTATCTCACAGCATCAAGGCCAGATATCACTTATGCATTAACTTTATGTTCCAGATATTAGAGTAATCCAAAATAATCTCACTTATCAGTAGCTAAGATAATTTTGAGATATGTAAAAGGAAATTTGAACTATGGGTTTTTATACAAACACAGTGGATAAATGGAGTTGTTGGGGTTTACAGATGCTAATTGGGAAGGTGATTGTACATATAGGAGATCCACCTCTGGTGGAACCTTCTTTTTGGGAGAAGGTTGTGTTAGTTGGTACATCAAGAAACAAAACACAGTAACTTTGAGCACAACTGAGGCAGAATATGTGGCAGCCACAAATGCATGCACACAGATGATTTGGATGCAAGTACAGCTAGTAGAATTTCTAATTGAAACTGAGAAGCCTCTAAAGATATTATGTGATAATAAAAGTGCCATGGTATTATCTAAGAATCCCATACAACATTCGATATCAAAGAATATTTATATTATATGTCATTTTATTAAAGAAAAAGTGGCCAGTGGAGACATAAAGCTTGAATACATCTCTACTCAAGATCAAATTGCAGATATTTTCACTAAAGAAATGCCAGCAGAGAGGTTTATTGAGTTACGGCTGAAACTTCATGTTCATCCTTCTCCTCACACTTCAAGATCATGAACAGGTTCCTCCTTATTCCCTAAATCTATCTACTTTCTCTTGCACTAATTTGCAGGGAATTGAAGGAGATGAATGCATCCCTTGAGGGGGAGAATTGTTTAATGGTTGTTTGTGTAGGGGTTTTGCAGTTCAATGAAAAAATTGTCTATTCCCCTTAAAGATGATCTAATTCATTCTGAACATGATTTCACATATATGATTGTCTCTTAATAGTACTGAAAACCTTGGTTATATATTTCTTGTTTTCTATATCGGGTTATCCCACATAGACTTAGAGTTGATTAACTACAGGATCTTTGCTAAATTAACTATGTTATATCAACCCTTTGCATTTGGTTTCCAATAAGGGGTAGAAACGTTTGGCACACATATTTACCCATACAAAGTTTGATTAAGTGATATTGACAACAAAATACAAAGGGGAGATTGAAGTGCATAAGAGTTGCATTTGTTGTCAATATGGATTGAAGTACATAAGAGTTTAATTTGTTGTCAATTAGAAGTCAATATTTGAATGAAAGGTATTGAGAAAGAAGTTAGAGAAGCCTTGGAGAATTGTTGTTGATTCAAATCATTGCATGCTACACTTGATCAATTCTCTTAGAGGATTACTCTAACAATTTTTGAACTGTTCTTAAGTTCCAAGACTTGTATCAAGGTGATAAAATGTTATAATACTTGAAGAAGTGTATGAAATACTCAATTGCATAAGGAAATAAGTAACATCCATCAATATTCACTAAGTGGGTGAAGTGTTGAAGGCCATGCATTACGTTTTAATACATGAGGAATGAAAGACATGATCCATGCTTCATCCATGATTGGATTAAAAGAATGTATTGAAGATTTTAGATTTGTTATTTCAAAAGGAAAAAAGAGAGAATGGGATTTGAATGAGGAAGGTGGCCATAAATTTTCCTTATACTTGACACTTGGTTTTTAACCAAGTAAATTCTTCCTTTACTAAAAACTAAGCCATCCAAAAGGAGTCCAGCCGAGGACCTCACCTCAAGCACCTGCGGGACCTGAGGGTCAACCGTGCTCAAAGGAAGCCCTCTAGGCTAGGGCTTCCCATGAGGCATGAGTGTGGGCCATGTGTAAGCCCGCGGGTGCCACATGTAAATGAACCCGTGTATCACAGGTGCTAGGTGCATGCCCGGAGGAGCATAGTGGGCGCATGAGCACACCCGTAGGAGAACCGGTGTGGGGCGGCACCGGAGGGGGGAGAGGACTAATCTGAGACTCAGTTTTTGTAGATTGTGTTATAAAAAAGTCATTCCCATGTCTCTTTTTTGATGTGAGACGGCCAAAAAATCCAGGGACGTGATCTCCACAATCCTATGCATCTCAGAGACACAGTCCGTCGTCCGATCGTCGCATCATCGATCCAGTGCATACAGGCCATCCATCTGATCACGTGTCGCGTGATGTTTTGACTGTGGTCGTTAGATCTCTCCATCGAGGTCATATTCAACCTCCGAACACCCAAGAACCAGAAATGAAGTTGGATGGAAATTTCATCTCTTAGAGCATCATTTGAGCCCATTTCAAGCCCGTGGTGATCGTCTGGAAGAACTGAAATCAAGCATGCATTAAAAGTTTCATGCATGCGATTAAAATAAAGAATTCACGAAGGCCGAAGCAACTGAAGGTGTGAGGCCATGTCATGTCACTAGATCACTCAAATAGAATCCTTGCATGCATTATAAAGTGAATTCATGATATGTAATCACTGAGAAATAATGATTCCACGTTGAATGAAATATACCGAGATTTACGGCCATATCTTGATCCGCGTTTGAAGATTTCAAAACACCTCCTATCTCGAGAATTCAAATATTTGAACCCTGTGGTTTTGTACGAGATACTCGCCTATAAAAGGAGGATCCCAAGCTGAGAAGAGGCTTCTGCCATTCTTAACGAAAGGAGTTCCTCTTTCTCCAAATAAACAGAGAAACCGTGAACCCCTCTGGTTCGTGAAAGGCAGAGGTTTCTGCGCAGCTTTGCTATGCGAAGAAGAGGCGTCCTGTGCATCCCTTGTTTGAAGGAGTCCCACGCAGGTCTTGCATGGTGGAGAAGGAAGAACCCTTTGGTTCTTGAAATAAGTTTTGTGTCCCTTGCGCGAAGAGAAGAACTGTGAACCCCCTGGTTCACGAAAGAGCTCGCACCCCCTATGCGAAGGAACCCATGAACACTCAACAGGTTCTTCTAAACCCTCGTTGTGTCTCTGTGAGGAGAATCTTGCAGGATACACAATCGATGTTATTCACCCTTTTTTTAACCTTGTGAAGAAGAACCCTTGGCCTTGTGTTTTTCACAAAAAGAAACACATGCATGAGGTCGAGTCTTTGATAAATTCTTGAGAAGAAAAACTCCCACATACACCATTCCCATACCCATTCAGGTTGTGTATGAAAGAAGAAGAAAAAGGAGGGTGAATGCATGGTGGAGTTCATGTGCATGAAAAAATAAGAACAAAGTGTGTGTATAATGTACTTTGAGCAATACTGACATATTCAAAGAGATTTTGTTTAAGCTACTTGAACAGAAGGAAGACTATCAATTCATTTAAAGGAAAAATTTGAAAGTACGGGGCGTAACCAGTTTCGGGAAGAAAGAAGAAGGTGCAGAAAAGTTGGGGGGTTTAACCAACTTGTAATTCTGGGGTCTAACCAATTACTATTTGTAATCATCTTCTGATATAGTGAAGAATCCGTGTTAGGGAGAATAACCAACACAACAAGGAGTAGGTCTTTGTACTGAACCTTGTAAATCCCTGTGTCTTGTGATTTTTTTTTGACTGCATATTTTGAAGAGTATATCAAGGCCTTAACCATCCACAGAGGTTGAATTTTCAAAGAAGGATATTCATAAAAAAGGAAAAATAAAATTCAACTGATTCACCCCTCCCCTCTCAGTGATCTTTCACTATTCTAGGAATTTCAATTTGCATCCTTTTATGCCTAGTGTTCCTTACACCAATGAGCAGTAGCCAAAATACTTTACATTGTATTATCATCTCTTACACAAACTCCATATTGTATCATAACTTCTTCATAATTTATGAGAAAATAATGATCAGTAATGAATCTTCATATTTAATACTTGGAATTTCTGTTTCTTCCCAACCTTTCGGTCTCACTCAGCATCTTCTAAAACCGATTATTCTTGAGACCAATTCAAAGAAGTCTATGAATTTCTATCAAATTCTCATTTTTATTTTCTGGTTATTTTGACCCATTCAAATGATCTAAGTCTGATTTCCCATATCGATAGCCTAGGTATGATCCTAAAGAACAAAAAAAATCTTATACAAAAAAAAAATTAGTTTTCAAAAAATACAAAACTTTGTTAAAAAAATCACAAAGTTTCTTCAGATATGATTATTTCCTAAGCTGTAAAACATTTTTATATATAGTAATTACTTTTAAAATGGTTTGATTAACTAGGGAAATAATATTAAATCTATATCTTTTACTCAATATGTATATTTTTTGATAAAACATATTGATTCATGAATTAAATTGATTATTTGATATATAATGAATTCTTTGGACATGCAAGAATAGGTAGGGACCATATATATAAAATCCCCTCCATGCATTGATGGTCTCATGAGATGATTAAATTGGAAAAATTAAATGGGTTTTTACCCATAAAGATTAAACTATCTCGTGAAAGGTTTTGATGGTAAAGGTATTATGTTCCTAAGAAACATGACATCCAATAATTAAGAAATTAATTAAGAATTTAGTTATTTCTATCCATGAGATTTTTACTATTATATTAGTTGTGGATTCATATTGTGCAAAAGTTTTTGATTAAATAGAATGTGTTTTCAATTATTTTACTTTTCCATATTGATTATGCATTATTGATTCAAGTTAGATTCTATTGTACTTAACCCTTATCAATAATTTCATCTCACCCATTTATTATGATTCATTTTTTTCCAAGTTTCCATGAATTTTATTATGATTGATTTGCAGGGTTACGCTCAGGGGTATAATGGTGTTCTCAAAAAAAATAATTTTTGGATTTTATGTCCAAAATGTAATTTTAATTTCAAATATATATCTAGTTTACCAAGAATAATAAACAATTTGGTCCTTTGGGATGTAATTTCATATATCTTATTCTAATGTAATAAAGTAATTCATTAGATCCAGTCTTCTGGAGTGTAGGTATATACAGTTGGTGTTAGAGGAATTTTAATATAAACCTTACAAACTAGATTTATAAAAGCATAGATTAGATAATGAAACCCTATGATAGAATTTGTAAATATATCCAAATAAACTAAGCCTGTGATTTATATATTATTTTAAATTGGGTATTTTTGAGATTATGCATTATGTTTCATAATGTTATAATCTAATCAATCGTATGACACTATTAAGAAATGGATCCTAGAAAAATGAATGAGAACTGTATCAATACATGTAATACATGTAGGGATTTCCCCCTATGGAAAGAGTGTTAAAGTTGGAGCTTGAGTTGAACAAATTATAACTATATTAGGAAAACTAACTCAGGTTATAAGTAATAACCTTACCCATATGAAGTGGCCTTATCCACAATGTGGTGTAATAATGTTAGATAACTTCATGTGACAATAACCTAAATCATTCAATGGGACTAAAAATCTATTAGTAGTTAAGCAATGGATAAGTTCTTTAGAGAAGATATTTATCACTTTGGGAAGTAATGAAAGGTATAAGGTTGTCATGAAAGCTTATTATCTCTCTAGTGATGCGGATAAATAGTATTCATTGATTCAAAACACTAAGGAGGATGAGGAAATAGAAAACATGGAATGGAAGGATTCTAAGGAAATTTTCTTGGTAAAATATTTCCCTCACAAACTATGAGTAGATATAGAGAGACAATTATTGAGTCTGAGACAAAATTAGGATGTAAATTTTGTTAATTATAAATCCAAATTTACAATATTATCAAGGCATGTTTTAGACTACATACATTACCCAAGGAGTAAGATTGATTGTTTCTTTGATGGGTTAAATCCATTCCTCCCAAGGGTATTCATCTCCCAAATTTTTTCATCATATGAAGATATAGTCCCATGTGCTATCATGTTAGATAAATAATTCTCTAAGCCTTATTAATTTAAGTGTAAGTAAGAGAATAATATAATGTCGGATCAAGATATGGATTAAGGGAAGAAGATAAAGAAGTATTTTCCCACATGTGATAATTGTGGAAAGAAACATCTGGGTACTTGCCTGAAGGGAATGGGGGTTTGTTACAAGTGTAGAGAGAATGTCCATTAGGCTCATGATTTCAAGTAAAATAAATAATATGTAAATGTTAAATGTTTTAATTGTGAGGAGATGGGTAACTATTCAAATGAATGCCTAAAGTGTCAAGGGAATATACCTTAGAAGTAGCTAAGGGGTCAAGGTCAATCTTAAGCTATTGATATAGCCAAAATGAAATTATTTGTGTGCTTGTGTTTTTTTATCTAAGAAATATGTTGTATAAAATTATAATTATAATAATTATTAAATATATAAGTATTGTATTTCAGTATTATTTCGTAAAGTATTTGAAATCATGTATTTAATGGTACTAAGAAAAGTGATTCGGTAGAAAATTAAACTTTTTGGAAAACACATAGTTGAGGGAAATATAACCCTTAATATTTTCATGATGTTGAGATAATTATGTTTGTATAAATAGATGATTTACCTAAATAAATTAAATTGTATATTGTTGACTACCTTGCAACTGATTAATGATTCATTGAAAAAGTGGTTATTCTATCACAGATTAAATTTACAGCATTATTATAATATATTGAATAACTTGTGTTTCACATAAAGAATAAGTAAGCATGAATGTTTTCAATATGGTTTTATGATAATTCAAGTTATTACCATGTTTCAAGAAAATACATGATAAAGGTATTCACATGTTTGGTAAGTGATGATTAAGAGCTACCTCATATTATTTGTGGGATTAATGATAAGTCAATTTTGTAAATTCAGTGACCTTTATAAAGTTTTGGATCTTGATATTTTGGAATTTTTGTAAGGATAACCATCTATGAAATGTCTTATGTTGAACTTTCGACAAGGTTTAAGAAATTAATGTATCACTTCACCATATGATGCAACCTATGCTAATATAATAAGAATAAATAGTTCAAGATACAACTAAAGGATAATATTGTTCCTATGAAATAAAAATGTATCAAGTAATTATTTTTTCCATTATATTCTTTGAGAGTGAAATAATTCCTCAACTTGAGGAAAAAGGGTCTTGAAACAAAAAAATCATATTATCATCATTTTTTATGATATCAATGACCTTTTTCACACCTCTATTTTATGGATTTGTGGCTGTTAACTTTATAATGACCATATTCTTTATCCCCCTAAATTATTACTTGATAGTTATATTTATATTCCATTTCCATGTTTTCACTTTCCACTAATTATTTCTTATCTGAAATCCTAGTTTTTTTGTGACCTTCACATTTTCCTTTTCCTCTTTTTAAGAGGATGTTATATTAACCCTATATACGATGTGGGTTCCCCACAAAAGTATTTTCAAAATATAAAAATTTGTTTTTTGAAGTGAAATTTTAAATTAAAAGGATGAAATTTATTAAAAGATATGAGAATTTAACACCCCCTAGATTTTTAAAAGAACACTATGTTTGATAGCTTACATTACATAGAACATCAAGATTAAATAAACAATTAAATATTATTATTTAATTATGATGGTTGTTACATAGCCATTAGAATTGTGGAAAGGAATCATATTAACTAAATTATGAAAATACAGTTTACACATGTTTATAAAATTAATTCATTGGTTACCAATTAATTAGAAATGAAAATAAAAACCAATTGAATATAAAGGATTTTTTTATAAAAAAACTATTTTTAAGCCCACAATGGCCTTTTATCTTAATAAATGAATCACTAATACTGAAATATATTAATTAAATTTATATTTTATATATTAAATAATGTTTTTTTAAAAGTCAACCAATGAGTTTGATAGGTTTAAGATAAGAATAAATCCAATTTTAAGCCTAAAAGCTACATTTTTCTAAAAGGAAATTTTGCTGTATTTTAATGGAACACCTATTTTAAAACTAAATTTTGAAACTTTTATAAATTTTATTTGAAAAAATAAACATAATTTTTGAAATATGGATATAAAAATTATTTTAGGATGAATGTTTGGTATTTTTCTGATAAGTTTCTTTTTGATGAAAAGTGAAAAATACTGTATTTTAACTGAAAACTAACATTTCATATAAATAATTTATAATGTTTAATTATATTTTAAAATGGTTTTAAAGTAAAATTAAATCAATTATATATATATTAATCCAATTTATGTCATTATAATCATTTTTATATTGAATTTGGATATAAAAACATTTCAAAATTTTGATCATTTTCTATTTAAAAACCCTCTATTGTCTCATCTACGAGATTAATTTTAAATATCATTTTACCAATTATATGAAATTAATTTGGTAAAATTGATATCATATTTGGAATCATAAGTTCCAAATTATTTTTTAAGTTCATTTTCATTTTTATGCATAAAAATTTGTCGTGGTAAAAAAATGTTTTACTGCGGTATATGTAAAATAATGTAATAGGTTAAAGTTAAAAGGTAAAAGCTTAAAATACCTAAAAAATAAAAAAATAAATTTTTGGTTGAAGTGTTTATTGAACCTAAACAGAATTTAAAACATTAATTATCATTCAAATTCTTGGAAATTAAGTCCACCTCAATGTGGTTGGATTTAATTATAAAATAATCATTATTTAATCACTTAAAACCACCCCTCCTTGAGTATAAATACCACACCTCACCACCCTATTTCTCATCAAAAGCCTTGAATCCCATAAAATATCTTCCAAAAACTCTCCTAATCACTCTACCTAGGTCAAAGTTTTGATATTATCACCAAAATATCAATTCCAAGGCTCTTAAGAGGTCCTTCATGGATGTGATATTCAAGGGGTAATTTTCTCAAAGAACCTCTCTTATTTTATTTTATTCTTCTATTTTATCTTCAAAAACTTCATCCATAAAGTAATTATAACTCCATAATCATGTATATACTGTATTTTTATGTTTATAATGTAATATCTCAAATCTATTTAATTTCTCATCTCCTCTTATTCAAAGAAATAAAACTATTGTCCAAATTATACTAGTTAATTGCCTCTATGAATAATGATTTTATTCATTTTCCATTACTAACTTCATATCTAGTAATAAAAATATAATTATGGTTAAATAATATTTTAATAGGTATATTATAACCTATTTTATGTTCTGTAAATAATATATACTCATAATATTAAATAAAACAAAACTAGTTTATGATGTTCGGAAAAAACTGCCAAAATAAACTAAACATTTATCATTAACATTTTATTAAATAAATCATCCTCATGCAAGAAAGAAAAATTATATATGGAACCATTTTTATTTTTTATTTTTTTAATACTATTTCATTCTACTTTTGTAATTGTAATCACTTTTTACAAGAATATCCATAATTTTACACAAATGAACTAATCATGAAACCGTGAAACAAAATCACCTGAAACCATGAAAATAATGAAATATTATTAATGAATGGGTCATAAGACATTATAAAATTATCTCATAAGGTATTATAAATATTAATATAGTTTTTTAATGATTTAATAACATTCTTTAAACCATTATACAATTGGTTAAAGTGCGTGAAAGTAAAGGAAAGCACGAGTTAAGGGTTTCTCATCTCACTTTTACTTCTGTGAGATATATGCCTTATTCACAACTTATTTATTGTGTGTAGTGTATGTATACTTCCATTTTATATATCATACCATGAATATAGTTATCTTCATGGTATTTAATGTTTCATTTGATAAATTATTAATTTTATGAGGGAATAAGATTCAAATGATTACAAAGTAGTAAAGTATTTCTTAACTCAATTTTTCATTCATTGGGTTAAACTTCTATTTCAATGATTATTTCAAGCTAAGGTTCTGTGTGAAATTACTTTTAATTATTTCACATTGTATTTTCACTTTTTTTTATGTGTATTTATAGCAAATATAAATAATCAATACATTTGATTAACCATGTGATCTTTATAAGGGACTTCGTCTCAAATTCACTTCATTGAGACATATTTTAATATTATGCACCTAATATATTTTATTTGGTGTATATACTTCCCATTTGTTTTATTTATGATCACATTTCATTGAAAATTTCATTTCTATTAAGTATTCATATTTCTTGTATCATGGATATGATTGTTGTCTAATCCATATACCATTTTTATATACGGTGATTACTTTGAAAATGGTTTGACTAACTAGGAAAATAATATTAAATTTGTATATTTTACTCAATAAAGATATTTTTTGACAAGATATATTGATTCATGAATTAAATCAATTATTCTATATATAATAAATTCTTTGTACATGTAAGAACGAGTGGAGACCATATATAGAAAATCCCCTCAATGCATTGGTAGTCTCATGAGATGAATAAATTTCCCAAATTAAATGGGTTTTTACCCATAAAGATTAAACTGCCACATGAAAGGTCTTGATGGTAAATGTATTATGCGTCTGGGAAATAGGACATCCAATAATTAAGCATTTCATTAAGAATTTATTTATTTTTATCCATGATATTTTCACTATGATATTTTTCATGGATTCAGATTGTGCAAAATTTATTGATTTAATGACGTGTGTGTTTAGTTATTTTACCTTACCATATTGATTATGCATTATTGATTCAATTTATCTTCTATTGTACTTAACCATTACTAAACATTTTAGTTCACCATTTTCTTATGTTTTGTTTTTTCCCAAGTTTCCAAGAAGTTTATTATGATTGATATTCAGGGTTATGCTAAGGGGAATAATGATGTTCTCAAAGAAAATACTTTTTGAATTTTATGTCCAAAATTTAATTTGAATTTAAAATATGTATATAGTTTAACAATACTACTAATCTATTTGGTCTTTTAACTAAATTATATTTCTTGTATCTTATGCCAATGTAATAAAGTAAGACACTAACTCTGGGCTTCTGGGGTTTGAGTCTTTATATTTTGAATTTTTATAACATTTGATTCACCATGTCAAATTCAACATAAATATAGAGTGGGAAACTATTTCGATATAAAATTCTCATATACTTCATTTCTATTCAACCATCACTTGAATTTACAATCAGGACATAGGTATTTTATTCAACCATCCATTGATCAGTTTGTAATTGCATAATCTAAAATTTTTACCAAACCCTTGACATATCGAGGTATGTTTTATGGTAAATAAATCCAACTTTTATCTATATGTATTGGATTATAACTATCATCCCTGTACATTTATATATAAATATAAAAAAAATAATCAAACAAGTACAATAAAAATTAAACATCACCCAACTTCGTCATTGGTGAGGGTAGGGTCTGTAGGTTTCGGGCACAGCGGAAGCGTGGTTGGGATGGAACCCAACTTTGATTTTTACTATGGTAAATGGTTATTCCAGGATCAATACAATGATTAACACCAATCTCCACATAATATAATCAAATATTTAGATAAATAATGAAGAGGACCGAAACCTTTAGAGGGTATCTTGCACATCATGTTTATAATTAATTTAATTAATTTCATAAAGAAAAATAATACTTGGATATTTGGTATTTTTCTTTGTTGATGATGTTGATCATCTGGAATGACCCTTCCTGATTATCTTGTTATTCTTGTAAGGATCCAAAATAGAATCCCTCTAGTGGTGATCCACATGTTCTCCAATGGCCTCCGATCGACACCGCTCGTTCTCCGGGTGCTAGCACGGTGAAGCGAGTGTCTTGTGTCGGTCATTCTTGATCGCTTATTCTTAAATCTTGAAGAATTTGTCTCGTTATTGAGAGGGGTGGTAAGAGGATTCCAGAGAGAAATTATTTAGATCAACAATTCTCAATTCACCAGGTGTACAATTCGGTGTCGTGTGGTGTCTGGCACAATAGGCGTACCTGTCTATTTATATGAATGGAACTTCAGTTACAATATTTAATTGCATAAAAATAATTATATACATTCATGAACTTAGAGAAAACTCATGATCGTAATAATAATACCGCGTCATTATTTATGGTGTGCCAACTTATGCAAAACGGAATTATAAATAAAATTTCACATCACAAAATAATAGCAGTGTCATTATTATTTTAACTTGTGCCAACTAGTTAAATAATTATTTAAAATCTTGCAAATAATTATTTTACCACCAAACTAGTCTTGGTCCCCTCGAACTCCACTTCCATTTATTGAACACCCGAATAAATAAATAAATAATTTATTCTCTTAAATAAATATATTATTTACAAATTAGTAAATAAATATTTATTAAATTTTCAATAAAATAAATAAATATATTTTATTTAATTTAGGAGATCACATTAACTTGAATAAAATTATTCCATGGTCGTGAGAATAATATTTATTTCATTAATTAAATTCAAATAGAATTTAACTGATAACACAAAAAACACTTAGTGTGTGACCCTCTAGGATTCTCTCTCGTTGGAATTAGGTGGGTTTGCCTAAAGTCCAAGAGTACTTTATAACAACGGGTCAAGGCACCCAAGAGAAATAATGTAATGTCGCAACAATGAAATCCACATATGAATGCTAAATGTGTAATATAATCCCTTTTTCGCAATATCTCATCAATCAGGTTTCATGATAGTGTCATCAACTTTTATGCTTGATACGTTGTTCTTTGACTACCTGAAATAAATTCATCATTACACCATGGCCATGGAATTTTTCATGATGGTTCTATTTCAATCAAAGGGTCGAGATATCAAATTCCATAAATGGAAGGTACAAATCCTTCCTCGACTTATCCATTAATAACATTCCACTCATGATACACCCAATGTACCCTACTTCCCGCCAACTGTCTGTGTGATGGTTTTAGTCAGTAAATAAAAGTTCCGAAGTCGTGAAATATATTAATGATAATCTTAAAGACTAATGATCAATACACATACTCACAGATAGAAATATCCAATGACACCAAAACATGTAGAATTCCTGCTGGCGGGTCTGTTCTCATAATCTTCTATATTGGAGATTACCAAGTGCGAACTTCATGAGAGGAAGTCTCATCTGCTTATGAGTACTCACACTTGACGGTCTGCATGCTATGTGTTCCATTATATTATCTTATCCATCTATAGAACTATATTTAAGAATATTATTATAGCATTTCAAGGTTCTCATCATAGTAGGGAACTGCCATGACCTTATCAATGCAACAAATACACTAAGACATTATTGCATAATAGTCATGAAGAACAATGAAAAATATGTAATAAGATGTTTAATATTTAAATATATTAAATTTCCATGCAATAAAAATACAACCAATTGGTTCTAAGACACCAACTCTTACAAACCCCCACTTGGACTAGAGCCAACTATCTACAACTTTAAGTCCGCTAGACCTCACACAGTGATCATGTTTCTGCTGAGTCAAGGCTTTAGTCAAGGGGTCCGCCACATTATCTTCCATGGAAATATTGCTCACTACAAATTCACCTCTCTAAGAAAAATCCCTCAAGAGATGATACTTCCGAACTATGTTCTTCATCTGCTGATGTGACCTTGGTTCTTTTGTAAGATCCACCGTTGTAGTATTATCACAGTACAATGTGATGGGATCTTTACTGCTAGGTATCACATACAACTCATAGATGAAGATTCACATCCAAACTTCTTCTTTAGCTACCTCAGAAGCTGTGATATACTCAGACTCTACTGTAGAATCTTTGACCACACTCTACTTTGAGCTCTTCCATCTCACTGCACCTCCATTCAAAGTGAAGATGTATCATGTTTGCAACTTCATGTTATCTTGATCAGTCTGGAAACTAGCATCTTCATATCCTCTTATGACTAGTTCATCATCTCCTCCATAAACTCGGAACATATCCTTAGTACGCCTCAGATACTTTAGGATAGTCTTGATTGTCATCCAATGGCGATCACCTAGGTCAACTTGATATCTTCCTACCGCACTCAATGCATTGGAGACATCCAGCCTAGTACATAGAATGGAATACATGACTGGACCAATTGCTGATGTGTATAGAGTCCTTTCCATTATCTTTATTTCCTCATGTGTCTGAGGACATATTTTCTTGGAAAGATGAATGTTATGTGATGCTAGAAACAATCCCCTCTTGGATTGTTCCATACAGAATCTCTTCAATGTCTTATCAATGTATGTACTTTAACTTAGGCCCAACAATCTATTTTATTTATCACGATGTATCTTGATCCCAAGAATATATGATGCCTCACCCAAGTCCTTCGTGAAGAATCATTGATTCAACCATGAATTAACAGACTGTAATAATGACATCTCGTTTCCAATAAGTAATATGTCATCAACATATACTATTAGGAAAACAACTTCACTCCCACTAAACCATTTGTAGAAACAAGTCTCACATTCATTCTTGATAAAACCAAATTTTGTTATGGATTCATCAAAATGAATGTTCCATGACCTGGATGATTGCTTTAATCCATAAATGGATTTCTACAACTTTCATACCTTATTAGCATCCTTTGGAGTCATAAAACCTTCAGGTTGTGTCATATAGACATCTTCCTAAAGGTTCCCATTAAGGAAGGTTTTTTTGACATCCATTTACCAAACCTCATAGTCATGGTAAGCGGTAATGATCAATATAATTCTGATGGATTTCAGCATTGCAGTTGGTGAAAAGGTTTCATTGTAGTCAATGCCTTGATGTTGTTTGAACCCTTTTGCAAATGGTTGTGCCTTATAGATGCCGACTTGTCCTTCCATGTCCAATTTATTCTTTAATACTCATTTCCAACCAATAGGATTTATATCAACTGGAGGATCTTCCAAAATCCAGACTAGTTTTTGGTACATGGAATCCATTTCAGAATTCATGGCTTTTTCCACTTGGCAACATATGTTCCACTTACTGCTTCCTTGTAGGTTATAGGATCATTATTATCAACTAATAATGAGTCAACATCCTTGGTAACTATAAAATCATATCGTTCCGTTTCTCTAACCTCTCTTGTACTCCTACGTAGCTCTTGTGTCTCTGGAACAGTTCTTTCTTCCACGGGGCTTTTTGGAATCTGTTCTTTTACCAACTCATGTATACCTTGAGCCTAAACTTCATCAAAGTCTATCTTGCTCCCACTGTCTCTTTTGGAGATGTGCTCCCTCTCAATGAATATGGCATGTCTTTCCACTATAAACTTTTTGTCTAATGGGTTGTATAGGTAATATCCCCTTGTTTTCTTGGGGTATCCTATAAAGGTACACTTTGTGCCTTGGGGTTCAAGTTTGATACCTAAAGAGGCCTTAACAACACATCACTTCCCCACACATTTAAATTCAATAATATAGATTTATTTCCACTCTAGAACTCATATGGAATACCATTTGTCGATTTAGTTGGTACTTGGTTTAGTATGTGCGTCGTTGTTTATAACGCATATCCCCAAAAGGATAAGAGAAGACTCGCATGACTCATTATTGATCTGACCATGTCCAGCAGGGTGCGGTTCCTCCTTTCACTCACACCATTCCACTGGAGCGTGTATGGAGGAGTGAGTTAGGATAGGATCCCAAACTCCCGTAAGTAATCAATGAATTCTTGATTAAGATATTCTTCAGCTCGGTCTGAGTGGAGTTTCTTAATCTTCTTACCAAGATGAAACTCAACTTCATTCTTGTATTCTTTGAACTTATCAAAAGAATTTGACTTATACCTCATTAAGTAGATATATCCATATCTACTAAAATCATCAGTAAAAGTTGTGAAGTATGAGTACCCTCCCCTAACTTAAACTTGAAATGGTCCACACACATCGGTATGAACCAATTCAATAAGTTATTTATCCCTTTCACCATTCCCACTAAATGGGGCTTTGGTCATTTTTTCTTGTAAACATGCATGACATACACCAAGTGGTTTTAGTTTGAAAGAATCTAAATATCCATCTTGATGTAACTTTGTCAAGAATTTCTCATTTACATGACCTAGCTGGTGATGCCAAAGTTGGGTGTGGTATGAGTCATGTGAAATATCTTTGTTATCGATTTCCATTACTTGGTTTGTGTAATCCAACACGTAAAGACTGTTGTATAAATGTGCCCTACCAAAACAAATGTTATCTTTGTAAAATAAGCAACATTCATTTCCAAACTTGAAAAAAATCCATCTGTATCTAATCTATATATAGAAATAATGTTTTTATTAACATAAGACACGTAATAACAAACCTTTAACACCAAGATAATCCCAGTTGGAAATGTGAGGTGGTAGTCCCCGACAGCTACAACAAAAAGTCTAGCTCCGTTGGCTGCTCTTAGATCTACCTCCCCGTGGTCAATCTTCCTAAATCTACTTGGTTCATATATTTGGATAAATATATGATCACCGAAAGCTGTATCTAATACCCAATTTTTAGAAATAGATAGATTGAATTCGATAACAAACGCATTTGAAGCTTCCCCTTGCTTCTTAGGCTGGGTGTAGTTCTTCTAGTGGCCCTTCTTACCACATGCAAAACAAACAGCCTCTTATTCCCTTGCCTCCCCTTTGATCTTCATTTTCTTGGAAGGTCGTGAAGAAGCTTTGGGATTAAATCCCTTTGCCTTCCCTTTCCTATTATTCACCATAAGGACAAAAGGCTTTTCGTGCTTCATATCTTTGTCCACTTGGCGAATGAGGATAAGAAGATCAGATAGAGATTTATCAATGTTGTTCATATTAAAATTGATAACAAAGTTAGATAAGATATGAGGAAGTGATGCGAGAATGAGATCGGTGCCCAGTTCTTTGGGGAGTTTAAAACCTAGAATTTTTAGGCGCTCAATGTAGCCAATGAGCTTGACTTTATGAGGCCCAGTTGGGGCACCTTCTCCAAGATTACTCTGAAAGAGTTCCTTAGAGATCTCAAACTTTTCCTGTCTTGCTCACTCCTGGTAAAGATCAAGGAGGTGCTCGAGCATGCTATAAACATCCATGTTTTCATGAGACTTCATGAGCTCACAAGACATTAATGATAGCATCAAACATTGAATGTCGACCGCGTCATTCATATGTTTCTCATAGACCAAGAAATCCTCATCACTTGCCTCTTTGGCAAGCAGATCAGGTAATGTTGACTCCAGCACGCAAGACTTCCATTCATGGCATAGGATAATCTGAAGGCATCTAAACTATTCTTGGAAGTTACTACCGGTGAGGATGTTGTCTTTATCCAGAATTGATCGTAGGGATAGTGTGGTTGATGAGTTTGTCATTTTTATTCTACAATTAAAAGACCAGATCATTAGTACTTTCTTGATTACATTTTATAAGAAATAATAAATTTTATTATGTCTTACACTATTTTATCAAGTCCCAATAGCCCTCACCATTGAACTCAGAATATCCAGTTTCTTGAAATTCTAGTGGCAAGGATCCATATCTCCCTTTTCATAACCCCAATAAGGGTTGGTCAAGCTATTAGAAGGTATTTAGGAAGGTAGGTCTTCATCAACTGAGGGCTTACAACTCCTTGATCTGTTGAGTGGACTCCCCAATCCGAAAATCATGACTTTGGATTTCCTCAACTCTTGCCTCCAATATTACACCAATTCTATAAAGGGCTAATCCTATTGATGTAATATGGTTAAGTAAAACGGAAACCTTTCATAAGTGATTCCTGTATAAAAGTATGTGTCCCAATAAGGGTTGGTCAAACGCATAGTTTTATTGATTTTTGCCCTTAATCAAGTAACGGAAGGCTTGGTCTGACTTTATATTTTATTTAAGATATTTTTATCACTTATGCGTGAATTCCTTATTATCATTATCAAATGCTTGTTAATATTAAGTGGAACTTACTTAAGTGATTAACCATGTCTTAATAATATTCACGCATAAGTCTGGTTTATTTTAGTTATATCTTGCATGCTTGTTTAATTCATTAATTATGTGATCGTGACAACACATTCATATTAATAAACCATGCAACTGGAAGAAATAAAATAAAGAGTATGATCATGAGATTTTCTAATGGTTAGTTTATCTAGCGGTTGATAAACTAACCTTAGCCTAGGGGAGAAACATCTTGAACCTTTTGGGTTCATGTTTACAGTTTTCCAACTGTCCACCTCTGTATCTCCTGTGATTGGTTTCGTCTCGGCTCTAGTTGAATTGCCTCCACTAGCTTGGGAGTTTCATCCATTACATATGCCTTTTTTAACTCACATGTAGGTGAGGAGTAAAAAGGGGTTTTACATAAAAGAAACATTGGGCATGTAGGCCCTACATATTAATGAGGAGAGATGGCTCACAGACCAACAAATTTAATTTAAATAAATTAATTAAAAAAATCATCCACATACAAAGGTCTTGGTCTAGCTCATGATCATCCATACATGCAATGATGTTTACGCATAAATAAAACTAGCATTCAATTCTTTAATCATTCTTTTTTATGATAAATCACGCTCGAATCAATTAATTGTCATTTTTAATTAATCAATCCTTTTATCTTAAACTTTTTTTCTGAATTTCCTTGAGATTCTCATCCATCATAATTTTAAACAAATAAATTCATTTAAAATTATCTTTGCACGTAACTTGTACCTTCGAGGCAACCCGATGGATATTTATTCATAACTACTCAATGAGTAAAAATGAACATTACGCATATGTTAAATTAAACACATATATATAAAACACTTATCACGTGTTGTGTCTCAGCTTTATGCCCACACGATGGTATACGTCTCAAGGGTTTGTATAATATAACAATTATTTTAATAAATCTGCGTAATTTGGATGAGTATATGGCGTGTAGTTCCAACTATACGGCGTGTGCTATTTTTCACCGTCCATCTGAAGTACGCGCCCAGGGAATCAGCGTGTGAGTTTACTTTGGAAATCTCGGAGTACACGGTGTGTTTAGTGGACCACACGTCGTGTAGTATCCGTGTTACACGGTTTCCAGCCGGGCAAGTCGTGTACGGGGTACACGGTCCAACCCTAACCTGAAGGGACTACACGTCGTGTCTAGTGGACCACATGGTGTGTAATCTGGAAACCACGTGCCACCTATTCTTGGTCAACACACGGAGTCATTAATGCTTAGAAAGACTCCAACACACGGCTTTGTTTGGCGGACCGGTCTGATGCATTGAATCTTGACTACACAACGTGTACTACCGAATACACGTCGTGTGTTCTGGTGTTGTATGGCCTGGAAGCTTTGGCACCTCCAGATGAGATCCTCTATTTTATTTTAATTAAAATTAAAAGATAAGATCATTTATGTAAGGTGAACGAGAAACGAAAGAGGAGGGATAGATCTCGAGATTTAGATTTGTAGAACGATTAACTTGAACTGAAACAACTAAATTATTAAATGCATAAATCATCAATGAAATATTTAAATAATTATAAACTATGATGTAATCCTTCTGATACCACTTGTAGGTTTCGGGCGCAGCAGAAGCGTGGTTGGGATGGAACCCAACTTTGATTTTTACCATGATTAATGATTATTCTGGGATCAAAACGATGATGAACGCCAGTCTCTATAGAATAGAATCAAAGATTTAGATAAAGAAGGAAGATGCCTGAAACCTTTAGAGAGGATCTTGCACATCATGTTTAAAATTAATTTAATTAATTTCATAAAGAAAAATAATACTTGGATCTTTAGTATTTTTCTTCGTTGATGATGTTGATCGTCTGGAATGACCCTTCCTGATTATCTTGTTGCACTTGTAAGGATCTAAACTAGAATCCCTCTAGCAGTGATTCACACGTGCTCCGATGGCCTTCGATCGACACCGCTGGTTCTCCGGGTGCTAGCATGGTGAAGCGAATGTCTTGTGTCAGTCGTTCTTGATCGCTTATTCTTCGGTCTTGAAGAACGTCTCTCGTTCTTAAGAGGAGTGAGAAGAGGATTCGAGAGAGAACTTGTTTAACTCAACAATTCTCAATTCATATGGTGTACGATTTGGTGTTGTGTGGTGTCTGGCACAATAGACGTACTTGTCTATTTATATGCATGGAACTTCAGTTACAATATTTAATTGCATAACAACAATTAAATACATTCATGAATTTAGAGAAAACTCATGGTCATAATAATAATACCGCGTCATTATTTATGGTACGCCAACTTGCGCAAAACGGAATTATAAATAAAATTTTACGTCACAAAATAATAGCAGCGTCATTATTATTTTAACTTGTGTCGACATGTTAAATAATTATTTTATCACCGGACTGGTCTTGGTCCCATCGAACTCCAATTCCATTTATTGAACACCCCAATAGGATTGTGGGGTGGGGAGGGGGGGAGTCGGGGTCAAGGGGTTTCCGTGGGGGGAGGAGGTTGAATTAGGGTATATTTTAAAGATTACTGTCACTTTAAATAAAACCTCACCTAAATTTAAAAATAAAAAAAATAAATCAATGAATATATTATATCTTCGCTATACTATAAATTATATTTAATACGATTTATTTGACAAATGTTATTGTAACCACTGCTGATAAATCACCATTAATTATAATCATTATTATTATTTGTTTGTAGTGTGATAACAGTGACGATGTTTCTAAAATTTTTATGTGTTTATAGTTGTGAAATCTTATGTCACCCCCGAACCTTGACGGCAGAAGAAGATGATAAAATAAACCTTAAAAAATGAGGGCAAAGAAACCGGAATTGTGATCGGACGGGTCTTGGCAAAATCTGGGATTCATATCCCGCTCCCGGAGACTCCCAATCTCACCGTCCACGACAGCATCAGATTCATCGTGCAGGCTCCGATCCAATTATTTACCTCTAAGAAGCCCTGATATGACAGCTCCTGATGTGGTCGTCGGAGAAGTCTATGTATTTGGCCCACAGCCGCCGCAGCTGCGGGAACGCGATCTCCATCCACGGCTTCGCCCGGCCGTTGAAATGGACGACGCCGGCGCTCCGGGCGTCGGCGACGCTGGTGTTCTCCTGATACCCCAGCCCCAGCATGTGCCAGAACGGGTCGATCGGGTGCACGTGGCCGTGGAATGCTATCAGCGCCGGCGGCAGGGTTCCCAGCTGCCACAGGCTCAGCTCCGACTTCAAGTTCTGCACCAATCAATTCACAAAACGCTGCTCCTCTGCAAGTTGCAACTTCATGGGTACCGGATCAAGTAAATACCTGATCGAGCCAATAATGGTACGTCTGGCTGATGTTGCTGCTCCTCCACGCCTCCAGGTCAAAGATGTTCATGCCGTAGGCCCACGCGCATTCCTCCGGATCGAACCTCTGGGCTATCAATGGATGAGAGAAGTTCAGGTAGCTCCTCAATCGCTTCGACATCACGAACCCGTCGTCCCCCCTGCAGGTCTCCACCGCCCCGTTCACCTTCCCCTTCATATCGATCTCCCACAGCGGCGACAGATCGGTCTGCACCACCACGTCGTCGTCCAGGAACACCACCTTCTTCAAGCTCGGGAACAGCTGCATCGCATTGCATCCCCAAACCGCCTCTCAGTCCCGAGCTTACGTTTTTGGTAGGGACCGTTGGTCCGTTTTTGTTTACCTCCGGGAGATGTATGCGGATGTGGTTCATGATGGAGTTGTATTTCGGGCTGAGCGCCTGCAGCTTCGCGGCGACGACGTTGGGCTTCTCGGAGTCGTTGGCGGCGACGATGGCGGACGACCCGCCCCGGAACCGCGACCTCACCCGCTGGTCCTTCTCCATGGCCTCGAGGACGGGGACCTTGCCCTTGGAGATCCAGTCGAAGTGGTGCAGCGCCTTGATTTCCAGGACGGCGGGGGAGAGGGGGTGGAGGGAGAACCAGGCCTGCATGGGGGGGTACGTCTTGCGGTCGGTGATGAGGTGGAGGACGACGGCGTGGGGGTGGAGGGAGGCGCGGACGAGGGAGGCGGCGGCGACGGCGGCGGCGAGAACGTTGTCGGAGGCGAGGACGTAGTGGTGGAAGGAGTTGTCGACGAGGGCCGGGACGAGCTCCGGCGACGGGAGCTGGAGGCGGGCGGCGGCGTTGGTGGAGTGCTCGACGGCCAGGCGGAGGGTCAGGCAGTGGAGCTGCTTGGGGACGCTGCTCGACGCCACGTGTCGGTACAGGTACTCTTGGATTTTGGCCGAACGCGTCCTCTCCTCCATGACCGCCACCTTGGAACACATAAGACTCAGCCATTCAGTCACCCCGCCACCAAAAAAACCCGATTTTTTTTTTTACCATGGCTCTGAGCTTGACAGCAAATGCCATAGCGTCTGTTCTGGAGTCCTTCATTTCCGCCATGAATTCTTCCAAAGACTGAGGAACTCCCGATAGTTTCTGTATTTCATCGTTGCCGAGTGGCTCTCCCAGAATCTGATACACCACTTCCGGGACCTGTCAACACCCAAAAATAACAACTTTTTATAACAAAATCCTGCTTTAAAGGAAGGTGCTCGTAATAAACTGCAGAAAGGGTGCAAGAATTTACAGCTGCTTCCATATTTCTCCCCAGAATCCGTGGTCCTAACCTTTTTCCCAGGCAACCTGCATTAAAAAACAGTTTTCTGGGTAATTTTGCTGGGTGAGATGTCGAATATCGTAATAAGGAGCCTAAAAGGCTTGTTTTACTTGACATGAATGGTACGTGGCGGCAGTATTCACCCACCCTTGTGAGAAGGAATGTACCTATGGAAGAGCACTTGGTTTCCCCATCAATGGTGTCGACGGCGGTGAAGATGAAGACGAAGCGGAGGAGGAAGGTGAAGAAGAGCAGGGAATAGAAGACCATGCGATAGGAGAGGCGCCTGGAACCCACCTTCACCTTGATGAACTCCTTCACGCCCTTCGCCGGAAGCACGGTGACGTGTCGCAAGCTGGGTGATATGTGAAGGTGCATTATATTGGAGAGACGAGAAAAGGGATCAAAGCATGGAGTGGGTAATTCTGAGCCCAACTATTTCATGCCATTCAGCTCCGCCCGGTGGGAGCGAGGCTGTAAAAGGAAGGTTGGCGCTTGAGGCTGCTGTCGGCCACCTAAACTTGCTTCGTCTTGGGGCCAGTTGACACAGAGACGAGTCTAGTTTTTCAAATTTCGTCTGACGATGGAAAGAGACGGGCGGCGTCGGGGGTTTGGCTTGAGTTTGAAGGAGAGGGCGCGGAGGGGAGGTTTGTTTGGTGAATCGTTTTTTTTTTTGCTTTGCTTGGCCTGGCGTCCACGTGATGTTTGGAGAAGAAGAAGAAAGGGAAGAGGGATGGTTAGAGAGGAGGGGGTTGCTTGTGAAGTTTTTTCAGGGAACTGGGCTTCTTAATCGATAGAGACGCTCTGCTCTCCCCTGAGATCCATCCATGGCGTTTGGTCTAGGGTTGTTGGAGTGAAGCCGTCCATCGGACAGAATAAATGAGAGATGACTACGGCGACTGATAAACACACCCCGCCCACCACTCCATGGGATAGGGGCTTGCTGAACCCAATCAGCAAAGCAATCCATCGGCATCTTTAACTAATCATAAATCAACCATTATCAATTCGATAATAGAGATTGTGGGGTCTTGGTAATTTTTTAATATGGGTTTTATGAAAAAAAAAATTTGGGAAAGAGGGTTAGGGTTCCTATATTTTTAAAAGTGGGTCTGGGTCCGCGGCGAAGGATGCGTGAACGGCGTTCACGCATCCCAAACCCAGACAGTAATGCGTGACCGGCGTTCACGCGTCCTTTGCTGACCAGCTAAAGGATGCGTGAACGCCACTCACGCAATCTTGCGCGGGAAAAGATGCGTGAACGGCGTTCACGCATCCGAGCCGCGACAGTGATGCGTGAATGCCGTTCACGCATCCTTCGCGGACTAGCTAAAGGATGCGTGAACGGCGTTCACGCATCCGGCCGAAATTTTCTATAAAAGGAGCCCCCAAAACCCATTGTTCTCCTCTGGTTTTTGTTGCGAAGCCCTGCAGAAATTCTTTCTCAACAAATATTTGCTGCTTTTATTGAGGTAAAATTTCCATTTAATAATTTAATTATTTAATTGTGTTTATTTATTTCATTTGTATGTTTAATTGTGTGTATGATTTTTTTATTTCATATGTTATGCATGAAATGTTTTGTATGATTTAATTTTTTTGATGTTGAATGTTTGTATGATTTAATTTTTTGAATGTATGTTGTCTGAGTATTGAATGTTTTATGTTATGTCTAAAATGTTTAATGTTTAGGAAAAGTAATTTATGTTAGAGAAATTTATTTTAATGAATGATTTTGATGTAAGTGTAAATTAAATTACTTTTATTTACTAGTAATAATATTTTTAATCAATAAAGTAGAAAATATATTTACTTATATTTTGAAAAGTAGAAGAATGGCCAAAAAACATTACAATTTCATAAAATTTAAAATAACAAAAGTGTTTATTATGTAAATCTCAATTAGATCAGTTATAATAAAATTTATTAAATGTTATTAATAATTATATATATATATATATATACACATGAAGTTAAATTTTTGTAAAAGAGGTGTAGTATTTAATATAGATTTTATATAATACGGATAATATAATAAATATACCAAAAAACACGGTATGAGTGATGACTGATCTTGAGATGACCGACCATGCATAATTGAAATTACATGTTTTATTTTGTGTATGTTGTTATTCAATTTGTAATAATTGCATTTTTTCCGCATTGATGACCTGCGAGTCATCTCTCAGTAAGTGTAAGGACCTGCGTGTCTGCTTAAAATAATTTATGTATTTCATACCCCTAGACCCCCTCACATGCATGTGAGTAAATTTGTAATTAAAAGACAGACGCCCCGAAGAGGTGTTCCCGAACAGGCTTCCCCGAAGAGGTGTCGACGAAGAGGCATTCGAGAACTCGTTCGAGAGGAGGCGTTGCTGTTTGACAGGAGATTGACGGTTGCTGTAATATTTGATAATAGAGACAGGAGTTTACCCATAGGTTGTGGTTAGTTTATCAGATAATGATAAACTAATCGTAAGTCTCAAGATCAAGTCATGATTATATATTCAAAAGTAATTAAACATTATGAAACATTATATTAAATTTCCTTTTGTGTTAATATCACAATCACTATACCTTAACAGTGATAAATCAATACATAAAAAAGTCTCAAGATAATCAATTATTCAAAACCAAATTAAATAATTTAAAATTTTAATGTAGTGTATAATATTTTTTAAATTATTTTTTATAGGTAATTATGTCTGCTCAAATATATTGCAACGGTGAGGTAATTTATACCGAGCAGGGTTTTAGCTACAGTGTACCACCTGTCAAAGTGGTAAATCTCCATGGTTGTATGACATTGGATGCAGTTCGTAATAAGATTCATAGTCGGTTAAAACTAAGTGCTGGACAAACAATCACTTCAATTAGATACCGACATCTTCAATATCCTGAGCGTCTGTGGCACATCGACTACCCTACAGTCGATGATGAGGATTGGATGGAGGCCTCTCAGTTATTCAGGCAACAATGTATTAATGGTTTGATGGAATTATTTATTGTCATTTCTGATATTGATGTGGTGCAATCGATTACTACAGAACCATGCTTTGTGACCTCTATAGAAGCCGGTCCATCACATCAGTCTTATTCATTGCCTCCTCCTCATATGACTCCTGTGGAAGAATGTAATGAGGAAGATCATCAAAATTTGGAAGGAAATGTAGATGACATCCCTTTCTGTGCTGATATAGTGCATGAAAGTTTATCTGAGGAAGAAGAATCTGGGGAGTCAGCAGGAGATGATGTGGTTGGGAATGAACCTTCTGAGGTTCCTTTGAGAGATAGACATCCACTACATCCACCAGTTAGTGGTAATCAACCTTCATTTTTGAGTTCCTTAGTTGGAGGAATGTCTCGTGAACAACATTTTGATTGGGATGTCATTACACTAGCTTCTGAATTCCCTGGCATTATAGGGAATAGGCCTGCACCAAATGATAATGCCATATATGTTGGGCAGGAGTTCGAAAGTAAACAGGTCATGATAAATGTGATAAAGCAATACCACATTGAGCGACATTTCACATTTGTGGTTGATGAATCAAAGAAGACCAAATATCTCATTCGTTGTGAAAAATATGGGTCAGAATGTAAATTTCGATTAAGAGAAATATTTGATAAATATTATGGATGTTGGAAGATAACCAAATTAGAAGTCTCACACACCTGTCTGCATCCCAGCTTGGCACAAGATCACTCTTCCCTTGATACAGAGTTTATATCTACTGTTATTTGTGAGATGATACGAACAAGTCAGGATGTTCCTGTTGCCCTTGTTCAGGAAAGAATTCAACAGTTATATAACTATAAGATATCATACAACAAATCTTGGAATGAAAAACAGAAAGCCATTGTAAAAGTGTATGGTGATTGGGATGAGTCTTATGTGATGTTGCCACAGCTTATGGAATTTTTGTCTCTCAATAATCAGATTGTTTATCAATTGGATAGTGTTGAGTATGTATCCCAGAATCATCGAGTTGATCGGTCAAAGGTGAAGTTCAATAGGCTTTTTTGGGCATTCAGACCGTGCATTGCTGCATTTTCCTATTGTAAACAATTTATTCAGGTAGATGACACATTCCTTTTTGGAAAATATACAGGTGTTCTACTCATTGCTTCCACATAGGATGGTAATCATGCTCCTCTGCCACTTGCTTTTTCTGTTGTTGAAAAAGAAAATTTTGAATGCTGGAGCTGGTTCTTGGCATGTGTATGTGTTCATGTCACGCAAAAACAGGGCGTGTGTCTGATATCTGATCGTCATCGAGCGATTATAGAGGCCGTGAGTAGTGATGAGGTTTCTTGAACTGAGCCAAATGCTTATCACCATTATTGCATTAGACATATTGCAAGTAATGTGCATACGTAGTTTAGAGATGAGGCCATAAAGAAGGCGATCCTCAAATTGGGTATGGTTTTCTAAACTTGATTTTTTTAACAAAATTTAATATCCATTTTAATGCATTATTATGTTATGGTTTCAGCATATGAACCCCAACAAGAAAGGTTTGATCGACGTCTTGAAGAGATTCGAATAGTTAATGAGGAGGTATATGAATATATGATGCAAATTTAAAAGGAAAAATGGTCATTAGCATACGATGGTGGCATGAGATATGGGCATATGACCACTAATATAGTGGAGTTCATAAATGGGGTCCTCAAGGGTGTGCACAAACTCTCAATCATAGGGTTAGTGCAAGAGACATTTTTTAGATGTGTTCACTACTTTGTTGACCGGTCCCAAAAGGCCTACCAGAGGATGGAAAATGGAATGCTTTTTACTCAGCATTTTCAAACTGATATTGACTGGATACAGAATGAGGCTTCACAGTGTAATGTTATAGCCTTTGATAGGGAAAAGAGGAGTTTTCGGGTAAGACAGTGCTATGACCAGGGTACATGCACTAATGGTGGAGTGTTTGTCGTGATGTTGGACAACAAGTACTGTGATTGTGGCAGCTTTCAGGCATTGAGATATCCATGTGTACATGTTATTGCAGCTTGTGCTTCGGTAAATATATCATGGGATCCATATGTTGACCCGGTGTATCACATGAGCACTTTGGTTAACTGTTATAGTGCTGCTTGGATGTCTGTTGGTGACTTCCATTCTATCACATTGCCTGCTGATCAACCGACCATCGTCCCTGATATTTACAGGTTTTCATAAGTTGTTTTTGGTTTCATTTATAATTTTTTCAATGTATGTCATTTTTAAAATTATTGGCTTCATGCTACCAGGTTGCGGCCCCGAGGAAGACCGAAGTCAACTCGCATCAGAAATGAGATGGATTGGCCTCGACAACGAGGAGGGAGAATACGATGCAGTATCTGTCACGCAGAAGGACATACTCGTAAGAGATGTCCCCAAGTGGAAGGACAGAGTTCCACATCTCATCATCCATGATCGAGTCTGTGTACTTGGTCCATTTTTGTGATAAATATAATTTTCTAGAGCGCGAGTTGTACTTTTTCGGGAGGAGTTCAAGTGCCTTGTTTTGGAGTCATCAATGATCATTTTCATGAGAAGGTTGAAAGACTTGTTTTGAGGGCCTAGTTTCCCTGTGGATTTATTTTTTACTGTTAATTTTTTAATGTGCTATATATATGAGCAGGTTAAAGCTGGGAATACCTATTGAGGAGATGTTGAGAGATGAAATTATCACTTATGAATATGGATGTTCTTGGTTGCATGTTTCCTCTTAGAGGTAGCTTTGGATGGTCTTCCAAGAGTACATGGTTTGGATTTTTCTTAAAGGGAATGGAATTTACTCTGATGATTAATGTAATGCAATTTAATATAATATGGAATAATTTTAATGGTTATTTAATGGATAATGGATAAATTAACAAAAGTAATTTCACAAAAAAGAAGAAATAATTAATTTTTCACTTTTAAATTATGGTTTTCTTATAAGATGTCTAGTTTTAGTAATGGCATATGAGTGTCTGAGCATCATTAACTAATGTTGATTGTGAGACTAGGATAATGTTGATTGTGACACCAAATGAAAATGAATATATCATGCTTCCACTATTAATAAGTAATGATGATATCATGTGTGTAGATGACAGGTTTTCCATTGCTTACATCTCAGGCTACTCATGTATCACGACTGCTTTTAGAGGGACGTCCTGTGCCTCCCTTGAGTGTACGTAGATCTCACCATTTCCATCATACTGCACCACCTCCCGCTATCGTCCCACATCTTCGTCGAGCTGGATTCTATGGAGTAGCGATGTGCGACTTCACATTTCTTGATCATCAGCTCATTGCCGCACTTGTAAAGAGATGGAGACCAGAGTCACATACTTTCCATTTCAGTGAGGAGGAGATGACTATTACGTTACAGGATGTGGCCATTATGTTGGGCCTCCCTATTGACGGACATGCTTTGACAGGCCGAGTTCCATCAGATTTGTCTGAGCTTGTTCATAGAATTCTGGGAATAGAGGTCCAGGATGATGGCAGGACCATCGTCGGTGATAGATTGCAGATGCCTTGGTTAGACCAGCACTTCACACATTTACCAGATGATGCTGATGACGTCACTGAGCTGCGATTTGCACACGTATATATTTTGAGGTTGATCGGTGGCACGCTTTTTGTTGACCACTCTACTACTTTTGTGCACCTGATGTATCTATCTTTTTTGAAGGATTTAGACCAGGCAGGCTGATATAGTTGGGGGTCTACCTGCCTAGCATATACATACAGGGACCTATGTAGTGCATGTCGCATCTATAAGATGCAGATCACAGGATGCATGGTTCTTCTAAAGATGTGGGTATGGGAGCACATACCTCGTTTAGCTCCACATGCCCGTGCGCCATTACCCATAGATATTGTAGCAGAGGCTCCATGTGGACATTGGTATGTTATTAATTCCTTCTAATATCTAACTTAATTTTATAAGATTCTTTTATGAAATGTAAAAGTAAAAATTTTATCTACAGGTGGAGTCAGGCGCATCGACATTCATATTCTCCCAGACATGATGTTCATGCCTACAGACTTATGTTAGACAACATTCGACCAGACGATGTAAGTGGTTATTATTTATATTGTTAAATCTTAACTCTTTACTGTATATCTATTCATTTATTAATTGATTATTAATTTTTTCTTTCAGATTACATGGATTCCATATACAGATGATATCCTTCAGAGTCTGCTCCCATACTGTACAGTGATGCTTGATATCGGCTCCTGCATGGTTCCAATGATTCATTTTCATATAGTCGAGTGGCATCAAATGGATAGGGTTATGAGACAGTTTGGATTCCTTCAGCCAGTTCCTGACCCGCCCAGTCAGTTGGATTCATTGCATTCTCTGAAGATGTCAGGGAAGAGAGATTTTGATTGGAGGAGCTACCATGCCAGATATGTTGCGTTATCGGATAGACGACGGGATTCCCAGTTGCGAGGGGCAGGGACATTACGTTTTCATATGATGGATCAGATGAATTATGCAGGCTGGTACATCAGGTCTCCAGTCAGATTTCTGACACGACACAGACGGGGCTTCCATGACTTGGTATGCATTCTTCCTTTCACTATTCAACAGATTTTTTATTCATATTAGTTAACAACATAATTTGTTTTTGCAGGATGCTCGTATTTGTTATCTACTTCATATGTCTGATCCAGTGGAGAGAGCTTCCTTTGACCCAACATATTTTCACATCCTTGTACGACAGATGCTACCGTCGATGGACGAGATTTATCATGGCATTTTCTTTGAACCACCGCCTGCTGCGGAGGCCGCAGAGCCTGCTGCAGAGGCCGCGGAGCCTGCTGAGCCTCACATAGATGTACCTGGGGGTGACAACCCTGTTATGGATGCTGTTTTTCCACAGGAGGAGGCTGCTCATCTTGCTCAACCACATGATATTGTTCCACTGGAGGAGGGTGTTCAGCATGATCAGTCAGATGCTCCTCCAGCTTTTCAGGCACAACCACAGGTACTTACGGACGCTGACTGGATTGAGTTCGATGTTTTATTGCAGTCATCCACAACAGAGTATCCATCTACTTCCTATATTGGTGAGAGTTCCAGCCAGCTTCCACTATCCTTAGATGCAGGCCAGGGTACAGGCGGTGAGACTGTACATCCACCGCCTGTCACACAGGAGGATGTGGAGGTGGCTGTCGATGAGGATGCGCAGCGTACGCCAGAGCACAGATGTAGATAGACACGACGTGGACGCATCCAGTATACGCCTGGCTATGGGACAGAGGAGCATCCACTCCGGAGGCGTAGATGAGGTTGACATTTGATTTATGATACATTTTGTATGTGTATTACTATTATCTAGACTTCTATTCTATTTTTAATAAGTGTCTTACTTTTATCAAATTATCTACCAATATATATATATATATATATTTATAATAAATAATATGATTAAATTAAATGAGAAATATTAATTATATTAATTATTTCTAATTCAAATAGATTCTGAATGAAAAGATGCGTGTACTTGAAGAAATCTTGAAAAATATTATTGATCTCAATGATTTAAAATTAGATGTAAAATCCTAGAATATCATGGAACATGGTTATTTTTATATTAAGAACAAATTTAAATATCTTGAATAATTCTGTTATAATTGCAATAGAAGTGGTCACAATTATGATGAGTGCTGGTTTAGTCCAACCATGCCGAATGCATATGTTGATAAGAATAAAAGGCCACAACAAGTGTAGAAGAATGGAACAATAGTTGGAAAATCTTCCATTGGGAATAAATCTCTTCACCTCCAGATCCTCAATCTTCACTTTCAACAATTTCAACCAAGTTGTTTCTATATGATATTATGGAATTGATATATTACATTCATCATACAATAGAGAAATCTCTAAATAAATTATCATATTAGGAGGAATCCCTAGTAAATTCTCTATAATAGCATTCCAGTAATGGACCCCCACAAAATGAAGACTGGATAGAAGGGCTATTCGGTCTTCTGTAAGAGCTATACCGACTACCTATTTCATTATGGTCCCAAGATGACTCAGTTCCAGTCCCATTATTCCTACTCCGAAGTCTTTTTCCCCATATAAATCATGTATAACCAAGTCTTCTCCCTTAGTCCTAACAAATTTTTCTCACTGGCATAAAAAATTCTCGCCCAAAAACAAAACAAATCCTCACCCACATGCGTAAAAAATCAATCAGAGTCAATCTCAGTATATCAACATTTTAGGATAATAAAAAACACATGAAAATTACAATATTACATTGTTAACATATGACAACTCACATGGGAATCACACATATCAAGAAACAACTAAGTTAAACTATCAAAAGGCTTGTAGATCAGCTAATATATTTCTTGATCTATTTCAAGATATATTGTGATCGACAACATTTATTAGTGGAATTCAGATATAATAATAGTTTCCACTTTAGAATACAAATGGAACCATATGATGATCTTTATAGAAATAGATGTTTAACTACAACATGTTGAGATAATGTGAGTGAGTGAAAGATGCTAAGATTATATATTTCTCAATATATGTTAGAGAATACTCAAGCCATTCTATTAATAATTATTTAATGAATATCTATTATTCATGAATATTTATTAATAATTATTAACATTATTTCAATATTTTCTATTATTTAATTGATATTTATTAATATTTCTTAATTTTTACATTAAGTGCATTAGTTTATTATTAGTTTATAATTAATAGTTATACATTTTGAGGAGGATTTGAGCTTTCTGTGAGATGCGTGAACCCTATTCACACATCCCTCCTCTCGGGAGGATGCGTGAACGGGGTTCACGCATCTTCAGTGGGGGTAAAGATGCGTGAACGGCGTTCATGCATCCTTCGCCGTGGAAAGATGCGTGAACGCCGTTCACGCATCCCAAACCCATTTTTAAAAATATCGGAACCCTAACCCCTTTTCCCAATTTTTTTTCATAAAACCCATATTAAAAATTTGTCCCCATAAATAAATTGTGAAAATCAGAGAGCACAAAAATAAGATAAAAGGGGGGGGGGGAACATAAAAATTTAACATAGAAAAACACTCAAGAATTAAAAAAAATCACGGGTCAACTCGGATAAAATCCATCTTGAATCAAAGAGTATAAAAAAAGAGGCTTTAATTTCAAATATAGCATAGAAAACTTGTATGAAATTCACACATCAAAACACCTGTGTGGTAATCATCTTATGATAATACATCACTATTCGGAGATCAAAACCGAACACATGGCATCGTTGCATCACCTCATTCCACAGGTGGAATCTCAACAATCTCCCCCCTTCAAACCATCAAAGAAGGATATGAAATTCTGATGAACTCAATTGGATCGTAAGCCGGTTGGTATCACAACAATCGTCATCCTCTACAAAAAATATGACATCCCTCTTTTTCATGTATGACGTAAACCTAAAAGCACTCACTGTAAAAGAAATCCAAATGATGAAGTCATCATCATACTTGTGTTTGCACTACTAATATCAAAATCAACAATATCATACTCCACTATCACAGAAACAACTTTACACAGCGGCACCCTTTATCAACACTAAAAAAACCCAGATAGACAAGTACCTTTATCAGCACTAAAAAACACTGATAAAAGGTGCTTTTAACAGCGCTAAAAACAATATTAAAAGTACATCTTTATCATCGCTTTTTTAGTAGTGGTGATAAAAGGGGGTCTTTATCAGCGTTTTTTTCATAGCACTGATAAAGACGAGTCTTTATTGACATTTTTTTACTAACAATGATAAATGGTATATTTCAAAAAAAACATTTCATTAAAAATAAAATATTAATATATAAATATATTTATATTGATATAAATACGATATATATTTTTTAAATATGTTTTAGATAAGACTAAATAGGCATTTACACATAATATATAAGATATTTAGTAAAAATGTCTTATAAAATATTTGCAAAAAAATATTTTTAATTAATAATTTGTTAATAATTATTGATTAATATTCATTTAATAACAATTTAAAGATAAAAAAATTCAAAAAATCAATAAAAGATCTGAAATAAGTTGAAAACTTAACTTGAACATCAAACATCAATAACTTTTGATCTAGGTGTCCGTTTGAGCTCTACCACAAATCAAATCAAAGTCTTTGATGAACTCTATGCATAATGACATAGGATAACCCTATGTCACATTTTTTGATGCAAAAAGGTCCAAAAGACCTAAAAACCATGTTTTTAGTTGAGGTGCCTCAATTTTTTAACATTCGATGGAACTTCAATGTCGTTTAAGGGAGCATTTTTGCTCGTTTTAAGCGGGGACTAAATTTATTCATAGAGCTTACATTCATATTGATATTATGACTTTAAAATTTTATCGTTTTTCACAATGTAATGTTATTTATAATCAAACATATAACAATATATACATATTTTTTTATATATCCACACATAAAAATTTAATTTTATAAATAAATAATTAAACATATTTACATATAAAATATATTTGTCAATATATAAACCTTATCTAAATAAAAAATCGTATCCATTTTATTTAAAATACAAATGTGTGACTATTTATATATATATACAATTAATGTATATATAGTGTTTATATATATAAAAATATATTTGTGTGTGTATTGAAAAACATATATATATTTATCTACATATTCTAATATATGTATATAAATATAAATATATAATATATGCATTTTCTTGACTGATCTCACTATGGAAATGTCTGGTGATGGGGGCGATGAGGATTTCCAGTGCCTGTTTAGACATTTGCTTCTTTTGTACTTGTCAGACTATTTTTGACCTTTGTCTTTAAGGCATTTTTCCCTTCTTGCAATGACTTATTAGTGATTTTTTGACATTGTAAATGCCATTTTTGCATGCTTTTAAAGACCATATCTGCAGTAGTGGTCCCCTATAACTGTAATCGACACATAATCTGGAGCACCTGTAGAAATTAATTGCTCCCTCTCAATACCACAAATTCGGGTAAGGGATACACCGATTTTATCAATACTAACCAAAAGTGTTGATAAAAGCCACACTTTTATCAGTGCTGATAAACACAGCATTTATCAGTGCTATTCTTAGCGTTGATAAAATATTTTAATAAAAAATATTATTAATATATATAACATTATTATATTTATATTCAAAAATAATGTTTACTTATATACATTAATTAAAAAAAATGCATGTTTATAATTATTATAAATATGATATATTAATATTTTTTTAATAATGCAAATATATATTTATAGCGTTTAAAAAAAGTATTTATAAAATTATAAATAAATATATTTATATTTAAATAATTATAAAATTATAATAAATATTTTAAAATAATAAATAAATAAATTTTATTTATAATTATACTTATAAATACTTTTTAAATATATTTAATTATAATTATAATTATAAATAAATAAATATATATATATATATATATATATATATATATATATATTCTTCCAATGAATTGAGTCAGTAAATAAATAAGTATATATATATCATGAGATAATGATGATATTCATGGACATGTTTATGTTCATATATTAATATGTGTGAGTATACACTAGGCATGATCATAAGTTTTTATGTGGATATGATTGAGTTGTCCTATATGTTCTAAATGTTAGATTACCTATTATTATGATGACACATGCATATGTTATATATATATATATACATATATATATATATTAATAAATAAATAAATATGTATATATATTAATTTATATATATATATATATTTATAATTATATACAAATATTTATAAATATATTTATTTATAGTTATAATCACACCCACACATATATATATTTATACTGATAATTAGAAATATATATATATATATAAGTATAAAATTGTAATAAATACATTTAATATAATTATATATATATATTTATATATTAATAAATATATTTATATATAATTATAATTATAATTAAATATATATTTTAAATAATTATAAAATTATAATATATATATTTATTATATTTATAATTTTATAAATATATATAATTAGATAAATATATTTATAAATATATAAATATATAAATATATATACATAGAAATATTTATAAATATATAGAAATATTTATAAATATATAGAAATATTTATAAAAATATTATATATATATATATATAATTTGAAATATATATACATATATATTATAATTATAGTCATAAATAAATAAATAAATATTTAAATAATTATAAAATTATAATAAATAAATTTATTATAATTTTATAAATATATATATTTATATATTAATATATATATATAATTAGTTATAAATATTTATAAAGATATTTATTTATAATTATAGTTATAAGTAAATATATATTTATTATATATATAATTTTATAAATATATATAATAATATAAGGAAATTATTAAGATTATACTTTTATAAGAGCTGATAAAAATCCACCTTTATCAGCGCTATAATTTTAACACTGATAAAGACACGTTTTATCAGCATTTTTTATTTTATGTTGATAATACTGAACTTTTATCAGTGCTTTTTGGATAGCACTGATAAAATCGTTACTCGATTTTATAAGAACCCTAAAAGGAGGCTTCTCTCTCACTCACCTTTTAGCTTTCACAGAAGCCTACTTCTACCGTGCCGCGCCGTTGATCTCACCACCTCTCTTGCCACCACCGGTCTCGCCACCCCTCTCTGTCGTTGCCGGTCTCACTGCCACCTCTCTATCTTCCTCTCTACTGCCACTTCTCTCCCCACCACTGGTCTCGCTACCCCTCTCTACCACTGCTGGTCACACCGCCACCTTTCTTCCACCGCTGTTATCGCCGCCTCTCTCATCGTTGCCCCCTCTCTCACTGTTGCCTCTCTCTTCGCTGCTCTAAGGTATGTGTTTACTTGTTTTTGTGATGTTGTTGATGTTGTTTGTTGCTATATTCTTGTTATTTGATTATTCCATATAGTGATGGATTGATTTGAGAGTACCCTTTAAGTGGTTAAATACATAATTCCTATTGATGAAAAGGACTATGTTGATAAATACATTTTGATCTTGAATTATGTGTGTGGATCAATGACTTTGGTTCTGTAAGTCTTAGTGGCTTTATGGTGTGTGAATTAGGGTCATTTGTGACATGTGACTTGGTGGCATTGGCTTTGATACAATAGTTGGATGTGGTGATTTTATTAAATTGTCTCTGGAGAAATGTTTGTGATGATGTTCCTCGAGCGAACACATAGGTGAGGACTTAAGTAAGACATCTATATACTTGGGAGTTAGTATTCTCCCTTATGATTCACCTGATATAACTTGGGTATTATCCTACATAGTAAACATGTAATTATCATGTTAGGTTTATATAAACTTCTAACAGAGTTTTGGTGATTGAGATGATTTGTACTAGTATGAAATATTCAATAATTTTAACCGCCACCACTTGATTCACATATGGATTAGGATGGAAACCTTAGGTTCCAACTTATGGTTCTTAGTATGGGTATAAGTTATTGATATAAACACTCTAAGGTGATTAAGATTTTGTGGTTTACCTATCTAATCTTCTTTATGAGTCTTAAAGGCATCAACTATAAAAGGGTGATGATTTATGAGATACATTATCTTAGTGGCCTCAAAAGGAATGAGGCAAACTTGAGCTTGAGAGCATGAATCTCACCCTCTCCAAGATGTCCCTATTCATAAGTTCATATAATCAATTATATTTTAGAGGTTTCCAAAACATTATGGTTTCTTTGGATATCTTCAGAGCTACATAACTCAATAAACTCTTTAGACACATACTCTGAACTATAATCAGTTGTAAGGGTCTTTAACTTCCTACCAGACTGGTTCTCTAAACTCATTTTATAGATCTTAGAAGTACAAATGGTATCGTACTTGTGTTTCAATATATAAATCTATACCTTATGGAAGTAATCATTAATAAATGTCACAATATAATATCCTCCACCATGGGAATCTTTCCTAGAGGAAACCCAAAGGTCAGAGTGGAAAATCTCAAGAAGGATTATATTAGGGGTGTCCGTGGGTTGAGTTTGGGAAAATTTATACCCATACTAGTCAAAAGTGGTAAGGTTCGGTTGGGTCAGTTTTTAGAATTTTTTTTATAATGACTTGAACCAACCCAACCTGAGGTGGGTTAGGTTTGGTCTATTCGGTCATGTAAAGAAACATTATAGGAAAGAATAAAAAAATCTATAAAATAAAGAGAGATTTATTTAAAATATACATTCTTTTATAAATTATATACAATTTTAAACTTCTATATACATATATAATTTGTAATGTGAAGTAGATAGATGCACTACTGGAATTTTGGTTTTTACCAATGGGTTTTTACCAATGGTTTTCCTAAACCGTTGGTGCTGAAGGATTAGGGAAGCCTTTCCCAACGGTTCACTGAAACCATTGGGAAAAGTCACCCTTTGCCAATGGTTTCTTAAAACCATTGGTAAAGGGGTGTATTAAGTTCCCTTTTGCCAACGGTTCTATAGAACCGTTGGGAAAGGGTACCCTGAACATCTCTTTCCCAAGGGTTTTTAAAAACCGTTGGGAAAGATTTCCCCCAAATACAGCCGCGGTGCTGCTCTCCCCCATTCGCGACAGAACCCTAAATTCATTCCTGCTCCTCCAGCGCTCTGCTCCTCTCGTGAACTCCCCCATCCGAAGAGGTGAAAACCCATCTAAAATCAGGTATTTTTTCCTTTATACACATATACTACCTTATTTTTATTGTTATTGATCTAATATTTTAGTTTTAAGTTATCAATACAGCTCCATCTCTCTGCTACTCTCGAACTCCCCCATCCGAATAGGTGAAAACCCATCTGAATCATCTCAAATCAGGTATTTTATTCTTTATACACATATGGTACCTTGTTTTTATTGTTATTGATCTAATATTTTAGTTTTAAGTTTGGATTTTGATGTGATTTCACCATGAAAAATAGGGAAATGAATGAATATTTTGTTAATTAATTAGTTTCCCCTGGAATATCAGTTGTGTTATAATTTCCATGCTAAATAAAGGGGTAATGTAATAAAAGACCCTGAATAAATAAATTGTGGAAGTTGGGGTATGTTGCCTCTATGAGAGGTTTTTTGTTGTGTTTCATTGTATGTTGTAGGCTGTTTTATGGGGATTGGGGTGACCATTTGGGCTTTGTGATATGTGGGGTTGTAATGTAATGGTTAGTGGGAATGGATGTGACATGTGAAGTTGTATGATAGTGATGATGTGTGGTGGTGTTGTGTCGTGTGGAGGTGTTGTGTGATGAAGTTTTGGTGTATGATGTGGTGAGGTGGTTTTGGTTGTGCGGTGGTTTGTGATGTGCAATATTTTTGTTGTGATATGTGGTTGTTTTGGTGAGATGGTTGGTCGATGTAACATGGTGTCGATGGTTATTGTGAGATGGTGAGTTATTGTGTGGTGGTTTTATTAGTTTCTTGGTTATCTATGGAATAAATTATGTTGTTAAAACAAAAAAAACAAGATATTAAATAAATGAGATGGAATATAAATGGATGTGTGGTAAATGGATTTAATTAATTTAACATTAAATGAATGGACAATGTAAGTGTGAATGAAGTGGCTTATAAATGAAAGTGAGAAATTCTATGCATCTTGTGTGGTGGTGGTGTGGTTTATGTGTTTTATGGTAGTAGTGAAGTGTGTGATTATGTAGTTAATGTGAACCCATAGGTTGAGTATTTTGTGCTATCTATATATCATGTATTTTTATGTTATTTCTACACATTCCCAACCAGAGTTGGATAAACTTACCAACGATCAGAGGTTTTGAGTTATGGGTATTTTTTCTAATATCTAGGATGGTGGTTATATGGTTGGATAGCTACCATGTCTTCCCTACTCTTCCTTCAAAAGTGATTGACCATGTGTTTTTAGGCAAGATGCGATGTGATTGTCCATGTGTCTTCAGGTGAGATGTACTATGATTTCCCTAGTGTTTTCCGGTGAGGTGTGATGTGATAAGGCTATAATAAGATGTGGCATGTGGTTGGGGTCATGTAGGGTAGGAGGATGGCACAAGGTTGATGTTATTCATGTTCATGATACCCTACTAATATGGTTATGGGATGAGGCATGCTGTGATGTGATATAACACATTAAGTTCTTGTTGGTTTTATATTTTTTCAATAACACATTTGTATGTTTTTTTCACATGTGTAGTTGATACCTTGACTATTTTCTTCCTTTATCATTTACTTAAATGTATTTTATATTAAAGTTCAATCCTATTGAATTGTTTATAACAAAATGACTTATATAAATTCTTTTTACAGAATGGACAGAAGTTGGATGTATGAAACCGATCGGATCTCAAGCGATTTTCAAAACAATTTGGAGAGATTTATAGATTTTGCATTTCAAAATGCTTCAGATAGTGGTCGCATACACTGCCCATGTTCCAATTGTGTTGGTAGACCTTGACTGAGCCGTGAAGAAGTCAGCTACCACATAACCAAAAATGGTTTTCAAGCAAACTACTTTGTGTGGTATCACAATGGGGAGAAAATGAAATCTAAAATTGGAGATGATCGAAATGAAAGGACTGGAATGGAGAATTTGTTAGATGATCGGTTTCTGTTTATTCTTCATCATGAAAAAGAAAGGATTTCGACTCAAGAAGACTTCGATATGAGGACATCTGATGCATCTAGTGAAAATGATGATATTGATAGGGTGAAAAAATTGAATGATGCTGCCATGACTCCAGTATATTGACAATGCGATAAAATGAAAAAGATGGAATTTTTAATCCGATTGTTTCATGGGAAAACTATGTATGGAATTTCTAATACAGCAATCGATTACATTCTTACCCTCTTGAAGGATTTACTTCCAGATGATGCAGATATTCCCTCAAACCACTATATGGCATGGAAGTTAGTTGAGGAACTTGGATTTTCAAGAAACCAAATTCATGCTTGCCCGAAATATTGCAGTTTATTCTGGGAGGAAACCACTGAACGAAATGATTGTATAAAATGTGTCACATCCCGCTGGAAGTCAAAATATGATGGAACACCATCCCACATTCTACAAAAAGTAATGTGGAACTTTCCATTGATCCACATACTTCAGAATCTTTTTATGTCTGATGACATATCAATAAAAATGAGATGGCATGATACCGAGAGAAAGAAGACTAATGATGAGTTGGTTCATCCTGCAGATGGATTTGCATGGAAGAGATTTGATGCTCGACATCCTGATTTTGCAGCTGACGTGCGTAATGTGAGGCTGGGTCTTTCATGCGACGGTTTTAATCTGTTTGGGTAGATGCTTACTTCACACAACACATGTCCAGTTTTTATACACATTTATAATCTTCCCCCATGGTTGTGTATGAAAGAACCTTTCACTTTCATGAGTATAATCATATCTGGTCCTTCTGATCCCAGCATTGATATTGATGTATACATGCAACCATTAAAAAAAGAGTTGAAACTTCTTTGAGATGTGGGTGTGCGCACATACGATGCATGTTCGAAAGACATATTTCAGATGCATGATGCGCTTATGTGGACGATCAATGATTTTCCGGCTTATGCAATGATGTCTGGATAGAGAACGAAGGGAAAACTGTCATGTCCATTTTGTATGAAGAATACATGATCTAGAAGACTGAAACATCGCTGTAGTTTCAGTTTTATGGGACATCAGCGATTCTTGCCAAAGGATCATCCATATAGAATGAATCGTTGAAGATTTGATAATACCATAGAGACCGATGATCCACCTCAGTGTATGTCTAGAACTGACATGCTTAATGAATTGAAATATTTCAGTTTTTCATTCAGGAAGGGTCAAATGAAATCTGGAAAGAGAAAGAATGTTTCCACTGAAACCTGTTATAATTGGAGGAAGAAGAGTATCTTTTTTTATTTGCCTTATTGGTCAACAAATTTGTTACGTCATTGCTTAGACGTAATTCATATTGAAAAGAATATATGTGAAATGTTGCTTTCAGTTCTTCTAAATGTCAAGGGGAAGACAAAAGATGATTTATGATCTCAGCGTGACTTGGTGGATTGGGGCATCAGACCAGAATTGCATCCTGTGCGTATCAGTAAAAATAAATGGAAACTTCCATGTGCTTCTTATGTGATGACACCTGTGAAAAAAAACAATTTCTGGAATTATTAGAGACTATTAGAGTTCCTGATGGCTATTCAAGCAACATATCTAAATGGTTCAACAGAAGAGAGTTGAAGCTAAAATCTTTGAAGACTCATGATTATCACATTCTACTGCATGAGTTGCTTCCAATAGCAATCTGTCAACTTTTGTCCAATAATGTAAGGGTGGTTGTTATTCGGTTGTGCCATTTTTTTAGAGATCTTTGTGCTAAGAAGTTGTCCAAGTCTTTCTTGCAAAAAATGTTGACAGATGCCCCATTAATTTTGTGTGAGTTGGAGAAAATATTTCCTCCATCATTTTTCACATGCATGTTGCATCTGACTATCCATATTCCCACTGAAATACTTCTCGGAGGACTTGTTTCTTTTCATTAGATGTATCCAACTGAAAGAAATATGTTCACATTAAAGTCTTATGTCCGAAACAGAAATCATCTCGAAGGTTCTATCGTGAACGGTTACTTGGCTCAAGAATGTATGGATTTCTGCTCGATGTATTTGTCTGATCTTACTACAAGATTGAATAGAACAATGAGAAATGAAGAAGAAAAGTATGAGCAAATTGAACCCAGTTTTCCATCACTTCCTCAAACAGGAGGAATTCCTGGATCATATACATTGAAGACATTAAGCCATGAAGAGCGGGAGATGGCACATCGCACAGTTTTGTTCAACTGTGATTTGTTCGATGACTATATCAGATAAATAAATTGATTATGCATATCTTACATATATATCTATTAAACTATTAATATTTTTATCTATAGGGAACATAAAACAATGATAAATAGGAAGCATCGTTCTTTATCTTTGAGAAGGAGAGAGACTTTGCATAGCAAAGAGTTTTCTACTTGGTTAAAATTGAAGGTATAAAAAAATTAATGTTTAAAATAATTATATCAATATGTAATTAACTTTAATAGTCATTTATATTGCAGATATTGAGTTTTCCTGCTGAATCTATCTCTGAGGAAATAAGAGCTTTGGCTTTTGGTCCTAATACTGTGGTTCGTGACTGTAAATCAATTGTTTCAAAAGGACGTCATTTTAATTGAAAAAAATCAACTGGCATACAGAAAACTGACCAAACGCATTCGGATTGTGTCGATACATTAGAAAAACGATCCATGGGTCATATGTGATGTGTACGAGTCAACCCCGCCTCAATCCGAGTCGCGGTGTGGCCGCCACCACTCAAAGTGTCTGTCTTTTGTTTCAAAAGGACGTCATTTGAAGTGAAAAACATCAACTGGCATACGGAAAACCGACCAAACGCATTCGGATTGTGTCGATACTTTAGAAAAACGATCCATGGGTCATATTTGACGTGTATGAGTCAACCCCTCCTCAATATGAGGCGCGGTGTGTTCGGAATCACTCTAAGTGGCTCACTTTTGCTTAAAATGGACAACAATTTAAGTACATACGGAGAACCGACCATACGTATTTGGTTTCTATTGAAACTTTAGGAGAACAATACATGGGTCATATGTGACATGTACGAGTCAACACCGCCTCAATCCGAGGTGCGTTGTGGCCGGCACCACTCAAAGTGTCTGCCTTTTGTTTCAAAAGTATGTCATTTTAATTGAAAAACATCAACTGGCATACGGAAAACCGACCAAACGCATTCGTATTGTGTCGATACATTAGCACAATGATCCATGGGTCATATGTGACGTGTACGAGTCAACCCCGCCTCAATCCGAGGTGCGGTGTGGCCTCCACCATTCAAAGTGTCTGTCTTTTGTTTCAAAAGGACGTCATTTGAAGTGAAAAACATCAACTGGCATACGGAAAACCGACCAAACGCATTTGAATTGTATCGATACTTTATCACAACGATCCATGGGTCATATGTGACGTGTAAAAGTCAACCCCGCCTAAATCTGAGGCACGGTGTGGCCAGAATCACTCTAAGTGGCTCTCTTTTGCTTAAAATGGACAACAATTTAAGTACATACGGAGAACTGACCAAACGAATTCGGTTTCCATTGAAACTTTAGAAGAACGATCCATGGGTCATATGTGACGTGTACGAGTCAACGCCGCCTCAATTAGAGGCGTGGTGTGGCCGACACCACTCAAAGTGTCTGCCTTCTGTTTTAAAAGTACGTCATTTTAATTGAAAAACATCAACTAGCATACGGAAAACCGACCAAACGCATTCGGATTGTGTCGATACATTAACACAATGATCCATGGGTCATATGTGATGTGTAAGAGTCAACCCTGCCTCAATCCAAGGCACGGTGTGGCCGCCACCACTCAAAGTGTCTGTCTTCTGTTTCAAAAGGACATAATTTGAAGTGAAATACATCAACTGGCATACGGAAAACCGACCAAACGCATTCGGATTGTGTCGATACATTAGAACAACGATCCATGGGTCATATGTGACATGTACGAGTCAACCCCGCCTCTATCCGAGGTGCGGTGTGGCCGCCACCACTCAAAGTGTCTGTCTTCTGTTTCAAAAGGACATAATTTGAAGTGAAATACATCAATTGGCATACAGAAAACTGACCAAACACATTCATATTGTGTCGATACTTTAGAAAAATAATCCATGGGTCATATGTGATGTGTAAGAGTCAACCCCGCCTCAATCCGAGGTGCGGTGTGGCCGCCACCACTCAAAATGTCTGTCTTTTGCTTAAAATGGACAACAATTTAAGTACATACGGAAAACCAACCAAATGCATTATGTTTCCATTGAAACGTTATGAGAACGATCCATGGGTCATATGTGACGTGTATGAGTCAATGCTGCCTCAATCAGAGGCATGGTGTGGCCGAAACCACTCAAAGTGTCTACCTTTTGTTTCAAAAGTACGTCATTTTAATTGAAAAACATCAACCGGCATACAGAAAACCGACCAAACACATTCGGATTGTGTCGATACATTAGAACAACGATCCATGGGTCATATGGGACGTGTACGAGTCAACCCCTCCTCAATCCGAGGTGCGGTGTGGCCGCCACCACTCAATGTATCTGCCTTTTGTTTCAAAAGTACATCATTTTAATTGAAAAACATCAACTAGCATACGGAAAACCGACCAAACGCATTCAGATTGTGTCAATAATTTAACACAACGATCCATGGGTCATATGTGACGTGTACGAGTCAACCCCACCTCAATCCGAGGCGCGGTGTGGCCGCCACCACTCCAAGTGTCTATCTTTTTCTTAAAATGGACAACAATTTAAGTACATACAGAAAACCGACCAAACACATTCGGTTTCCATTGAAACTTTAGGAGAAAGATCCATGGGTCATATATGACGTGTACAAGTCAACGCCGCCTCAATCCTAGGCACGGTGTGGCCAGCACCACTCAAAGTGTCTGCCTTTTGTTTCAAAAGTACGTCATTTTAATTGAAAAACATCAACTGACATATAGAAAACTGACCAAACGCATTCGTATTGTGTTGATAAATTAGCACAATGATCCATGGGTAATATGTGACATTTACGAGTCAACCCTGCCTCAATCCGAGGTGCGGTGTGGCCTCCACCACTCAAAGTGTCTGTCTTCTGTTTCAAAAGGACATAATTTGAAGTGAAAAACATCAACTGGCATACAGAAAACCAACCAAATGCATTCGAATTGTGTCGATACTTTGTCACAACGATCCATGGGTCATATGTGATGTGTACGAGTCAACCCCGTCTCAATACGAGGCGCGGTGTGGCCGCCACCACTCAAAGTGTCTATCTTTTGCTTAAAATGGACAACAATTTAAGTACATACGGAAAACCGATCAAACACATTCGGTTTCCATTAAAACTTTAGGACAACGATCCATGGGTGATATGTGACGTGTACGAGTCAACTCCGCCTCAATCCGAGGCGCGGTGTGGCTGGCACCACTAAAAGTGTTTGCCTTTTGTTTCAAAAGTACGTCATTTTAATTGAAAAACATCAACTGGCATACGAAAAACAGACCAAACGCATTTGGATTGTGTCGATAAATTATTACAATGATCCATGGGTCATATGTGATGTGTACAAGTCAACCCTGCCTCAATCCGAGGCATGGTGTGGCCGCCACCACTCAAAGTATCTGTCTTCTGTTTCAAAAGGACATAATTTGAAGTGAAATACATCAACTGGCATACGGAAAAATGACCAAACGCATTCGGATTGTGTATATACTTTAGAACAATGATCCATGGGTCATATGTGACGTGTAAGAGTCAACCCCGCATCAATCCGAGGCGCGGTGTGGCCGCCACCACTCAAAGTGTCTGTCTTTTGCTTAAAATGGACAACATTTTAAGTAAAAACAGAAAACTGACCAAACACATTCGGTTTCCATTGAAACTTTAGGAGAAAGATCCATGGGTCATATGTGACGTGTACGAGTCAACGCCTCCTCAATCCGAGGCGCGGTGTGGCCGTCACCACTCAAAGTGTCTGCCTTTTGTTTCAAAAGTACGTCATTTTAATTGACAAACATCAACTGGCATACGGAAAACCGACCAAACGCATTTGGATTGTGTCGATAAATTAGAACAATGATCCATGGGTCATATGTGACGTGTACGAGTCAACCTCGCCTCAATACGAGGCGCGGTGTGGCCTCCACCACTCAAACAGTCTGTCTTCTGTTTCAAAAGGACATAATTTGAAGTGAAATACTTCAACTGTCATACGGAAAACCAACAAAACACATTCGGATTGTGTCAATACCTTAGTACAACGATCCATGGGTCATATGTGATGTGTAAGAGTCAACCCCGCCTCAATCTGAGGTGAGGTGTGGCTGCCACCACTCAAAGTGTCTGTCTTTTGCTTAAAATGGACAACAATTTAAGTACATACAGAAAACCGACCAAACGAATTCGGTTTCCATTGAAACTTTAGGAGAACGATCCATGGGTTATATGTGACGTGTACGAGTCAACGTCGCCTCAATCCGAGGCACGGTGTGGCCGACACAACTGAAAGTGTCTGCCTTTTGTTTCAAAAGTATGTCATTTTAATTGACAAACATCAACTGGCATACGGAAAACCGACCAAACACATTCGGATTATGTCGATACATTAGAACAACGATCCATGGGTCATATTTGACGTGTACGAGTCAACCCCGCCTCAATACGAGGCACGGTGTGGCCGTTACCACTCAAAGTGTCTGTCTTCTGTTTCAAAAGGTCGTAATTTGAAGTGAAATACATCAACTAGCATACGGAAAACCGACCAAACGCATTCTGATTGTGTCGATACTTTAGAAAAACGATCCATGGGTCATATGTGATGTGTATGAGTCAACCCTGCCTCAATACGAGGCACGGTGTGGCCGCCACCGCTCAAAGTGTCTACCTTTTGCTTAAAATGGACAACAATTTAAGTACATACGGAAAACCAACCAAAAGCATTCGGTTTCCATTGAAACATTAGGAGAACGATACATGGGTCATATGTGACATGTAAAAGTCAACGCTGCCTCAATCTGAGGTGTGTTGTGGCCGACACCACTCAAAGTGTCTGCCTTTTGTTTCAAAAGTACGCCATTTTAATTGAAAAACATCAACTGGCATACGGAAAACTGACTAAACGCATTTGGATTGTGTTGATAAATTAGAACAATGATCCATGGGTTATATGTGATGTTTACGAGTCAACCCCGCCTCAATCCGAGGCGCGGTGTGGCTGCCACCACTCAAAGTGTCTGTCTTCTGTTTCAAAAGGACATAATTTGAAGTGAAATACATCAACTGGCATACGGAAAACCGACCAAACGCATTTGGATTGTGTCGATACTTTATAACAACGTTACATGGGTCATATGTGATGTGTAAGAGTCAACCCCGCCTCAATCCGAGGCGCGGTGTGGCCGCCACCACTCAAAGTGTATGTCTTTTGCTTAAAATGGACAACAATTTAAGTACATACGGAAAAACGACCAAACGCATTTTGTTTCCATTGAAACTTTAGTAGAACGATCCATGAGTCATATGTGACATGTACGAGTCAACGCCGCCTCAATCCGAGGCGCGGTGTGGCCATCACCACTCAAAGTGTCTGCCTTTTGTTTCAAAAGTACGTCATTTTAATTGACAAACATCAACTGGCATATGGAAAACCGACCAAACGCATTCAGATTGTGTCGATACATTAGCACAATGATCCATGGGTCATATGTGATGTGTAAAAGTCAACCCCACCTCAATCCGAGGTGTGGTGTGGCTGCCACCACTCAAAGTGTCTGTCTTCTATTTCAAAAGGTCGTCATTTGAAGTGAAATACATCAACTGGCATACGAAAAACAGACCAAACGCATTCGGATTGTGTCGATACATTATAAAAACGATCCATGGGTCATATGTGATGTGTACGAGTCAACCCCGCCTCAATACGAGGCACGGTGTGGCTGCCACCACTCAAAGTGTCTGTCTTTTGCTTAAAATGGACAACAATTTAAGTACATACGGAAAACCGACCAAAAGCATTCAGTTTCCATTGAAACTTTAGGAGAACGATCCATGAGTCATATGTGACGTGTACGAGTCAACGCCGCCTCAATCCGAGGCATGGTGTCGCCGACACCACTCAAAGTGTCTGCCTTTTGTTTCAAAAGTACGTCATTTTACTTGAAAAACATCAACTGGCATACAGAAAACCGACCAAACACATTCGGATTGTGTCGATACATTAACACAAGGATCCATGGGTTATATGTGACGTGTACGAGTCAACCCCTCCTTAATCCGAGGCGTGGTGTGGCTGGTAGCTCTCCAGGTGTATGTATTATGTTTAAAATGGACATTATTTCAAGTAAAAATATATGGTATACAAAAAACCGATCAAATTATGAATTGACTTCCGGATTCCACATATAATTGTCATCTAAATTTTAAATTGAATTATAAATGAATTATGTATGTTTATAATTACGTTATGAATTATAATTTAATTATGGATGTGTATAGTTCCACCATTATATGTTAAATGTGTATGAATTTGTTCTCTATATGTAAGTGTTAGTTGGTTATTGCAGGTACAATAATTGTATATGTATGTGTTAGTTTATTGTAGGTACAATAATTTGATTGAAAATGAGAGGGAACCCACAAAATGAGACCTGGTGGGAAAATTGGAGAGACTATGGTCAAATTGGAGAGCTTCTGGGTAAATTGCAGAGCTGCTGTGCAATTTTCCCAGCAGAGGCTATGCCAACGGTTCAAAACCATTGGCATAGAATGTGTAGGTCTTGTTTTACCAACGGTTCTATGAACCGTTGGTAAAACACTTTTCCCAATGGTTCTAAACTATTGGGAAAGAGGATATGTTGGGTTTTTCCCAATGGTTTTCCAGAACCGTTGGGATAGGGTAATTTTTCAGCACCCTATACCAACGGTTCACTGTAAACCGTTGGGAAAAACTTTTACCAACGGCTTACTTCCCTACGGTTTGAAGAACCGTTGGTATAACATATACCAACGATTCTGCAGCATTTCCCAACAGTTCTAAACTGTTGGGAAAGCCTGCATTTACAGTAGTGATGGTGAGTCCTCCATTATATTTATAAATTTCCTTCAATAAGTTTTTGTTTTTGACCATGTGGGATGATAAAAAATTTATAAATATTTCTATTTTATTTCAAGTAATTAATGAGATCCATCTTCAATTGAACTTATTTTGTGTATTTATTTTCTTAAATAATAATATTACCGAATAAAATGGGATGGATATGAATAAAGAATGGATGGATTCCAATCATATGAAAAAAGAGTATGAATATTGAGTAAAATAGTTCATCAAGTTTGAAAAAGATCATACAGATGACCCTTCTCAAATCCTTTATCCATGTTTACGCTGTTTTTATTCAAGACTAATTAGTCTAGAGGAGTTGGAAGAAAATTTGATCTTCCATAGAATTGATTGAAGTTATAAATGGGGAAAAAGTGAATGTAGATAGTGGCTGGGATAACAGGACGCTTTATGGACCATCTGATATGATTACAAGTGTGGACAATAAAGAAGATTATATCAAGGATGTGATTAGAGATGTGAATGGTGATGAAGATACTATTGAGGAAATTATAAGGACAATTTAATATGAACTTCGCGATTGCCTAAAATTGTTTTAGAATTTAAATAGTTGTGTAAATACGTTATTGTACGTTGGCTGCACTAAATATACTACATTATCAGCCATACTGAAGCTGTATAATTTGAAAGTAGGCAACAAATGGAGTGATGTTAGTTTTACTGAGCTACTTTCTCTCTTGAATGATATGTTCCTAGAAGATAATGAGCTCCCTAACAAAACATACGACACCAAATGAATTCTACATTCGATGGGTATGATCTATGAAAGAATAAAATCCCACCCAAATGATTGTATACTATTTTGTAAGGACCACAAATCACATAAAGAATGCCCAAAGTGTGGTGATTCTTGATACAAGAAAGTTGAATCAGGTCCTATGAAAGTTGTACAGTGATTTCCAATAATTCCAAGATTTAGACGCTTGTATGGAAGTAATGATACTGTAAGGAAATTGATGTGGCATGCATATATAAGAAATAAAGATGAGAAACTTCATCACCTGAAAAAATCTCCTCAGTGGATGAAAATTGATAATGATTATCCTGAATCTGGAAACGATATGGGAAACCTTTGTCTTGTGTTATCTACAGATAGAGTGAATCCTTTTGATTTTCAAAGAAGCACTCATAGTACATGACTAGTTATGTTGGTAAATTATAACTTTCCATCATGGTTATGCATGAATTGAAAATACATTATGTTATCTATGCTTATATCAGGACCAAAAAACAGTGTAATGATATTGATGTTTATTTGGCTCCACTGATTGAGTATTGAAAATTATTTTGGGATTTAAGTGTTACACTGTATGATGCTTACATAAATGAAGATTTTATATTAAGATCCAAGTTGTATGGGATGATAAATGACTTTCCTTATTATCAATTTTTTTAGGATATATCATTAAAGGACCTTAAGGGTGTCCCATTTGTGAATAAGGTACACAATAAATTAGGTCGAAACATTCATTGAAGGCTCTGTATAAGGAATAGAACTTAAAAATATATTATTCTTGTGTTTTTGATCCTGAATTCACATTTGAGGATCTTTTAAGTTTATAGTTTTAGAGAATTAGGACAAACTCTTACATAGTAAGCTCATACATTACAATTGGATACTTATACTCAGTATCCATTTTTTTACCAAAGGAATCCCTTTTAAAATAAAATATGATTTCTTTTCAAGACCCATATTCAATACTTTCATCATGGAATCTTTTTATTCCTTACCAATCTTAAGACCTGTGAAAAGCATTTTAAAATTTGGTATGAGCACAAAATATTAGTAAAGGACATAAAAATAATGAAACCGTTAGTCTAGTTAAAACATGGTCACCCATTTAACATCTTTTGAGAGAATGAAACAAAAAATCTTCACATGAATAATACTCATACTTTTTTCTCAAAGAAAAACATTAAAACCAATAAAAAGAAATTAGAACTCATTTAGGTGACTTAGAGAATCATATAAATAAAAACATGTCAAACCTATTCCAATTAGAGTAACCATATAACTGACTTCCAAATTGGAGATCTATAATGGGGATCAACCTTCTTATAAGCTATATTGGGCTCACCTATGAGCTATAATGGGGCTCAACCCTTCATATAAGCTATTTCAGGCTCACCTGTGAGCTATAATGGGGCGCAACCCTTTGTAAAAGCTACGTCAGGCTCACCCATAAGCTATAGTGGGGCTCAAAACTTTGTATAAGATATATCGGGATCACCTGTTTCATATGATTCTTAAGTTCCATTTCATAAATTAAAAAACCCCTTTGACAACTTCTTCTAATCCCATATGAAACATATTTCCGTATCAAAAAATCATTTTCATTTAAGAACCCATTTTCAATACTAAGATACCTAAAAAAATGAATAAGGGATTTATTTTACTTTTAAAAACATTAAGTCCTATAGAGGTATCCAAGTATCAAATAATGGTTATGACAGTGGAGAAGTCGTTGTCGCTGTATACGTTAAAACAAAAAACATTCCTTTTTTCATTTTGTAAAGAAATTAAAACGATTTGTATAAAAAGATTCCATTTTGAAAACATTGAATGAATTTAAATATAGATGTAAAATTTCATGTATAATATTTTTATATCCATATAAATATTTAAATTAATATCATGAAGAAAATATTTGATAATTAAATCTTTAAACGTTCAAGGCGTCCCATACCAATTTGAACATTTAAATCTTAATATTCATGAATTAATACATTTAACAAAACAATAAATAACATTAGTCTAGATAAAATATGGATATTAAATGTCATGTTGACTATATATACACCTTATAAAAGAATAAAGAGACATATTATCAAGAAAAACCTCAATGAAAGGAGATTGAAACGAAATCTCTTACCATGAGTCCGACTCATCACATAAAATTGTTATATTCCCAAATATTTAACTTAGGTTAATTTATAATTTCTTGATAAAATTTTTCAAGTTTATTATTCCTTTTATATCACTTATTACCATGTTATAAAAATTACTTAATTATTTAAGTTCATATCAGATGTTTTGTCGATATTCGGTATTTGAGTTGAAAATGAACTTGGCTAGATGTTAATAGTCCATGTGGTCATAAGTCTATCATCTCCAGAATAATATTCATGAAATAATAATAAATTTTATAGATCAGTTATACTTTTAAATCCATTCATTAAATATGGATATGAAAAATGAACAATGTTACAATCATGGAGACGATAAGTCATACATACGCATGAGTAATGTTTTAATTTTTTATTTTTGATTATGAAAATAAGGAAATTATTATTTTAAATTTCCAAAATTATCATAATATTATTAAAATAATAATAATAATTTAAATATACTTATATATATCATATAATGATGCGATTAATAAAAATGATTCATATCGCTTCGTGGAGGTGACAGTTCACACGTACACACGAACAATGTTATCATTTTTATGTGCATGGAAGGTAAGAAAATAATTAAAATATTATTGTTTTAAAATGATAAAAAACTTCATTAATATAATATATAAACATTTATTCCATAGTTATAACCAATATTGATATATGCTAATGAAAAATGAACTATATCGGTTCGCGAGGCGATAGTTCACCGTACACATGAACAAAATATCGATTTTCCATTTGATGAAATTGGAGATGGATTTAGGTGATAATATTACCATAATAAAATCTTAATATATTTAGTATAATGGATTTATTATTTAATATTTGAATAAGAATATTTATAGTAAGTGGAAGAAGAAATAAAATATAAACACTTAAAAAATTGATAGCTCTTATTTAGTTGATCGCCTTTGAAGAACATATTAACACCTCTAACAAGGGTGTTCTGCCTAAACTAAGCCCTCAAGAAAATGGAGAGGTATTATAGGAAGAGGTTTGGGTAGATCTTGTATGAATCAAAATTCTTTTGAAGTGTGAGTATTAGAGAATAGTGAGTACCTTTTTATAGGAGAGGGGAGGGGAACCCTTGGAAACTCTTAAAATATTAAATTAATATAAATTAAATTTCAGTTTCAAATGGTGTAAAAATAATTTATTTAGAATATAAGATTATTTGGGGTTTAATCCCCATAATAAAATTAAAATTATTCAAGTTTTAAATATTTTTTATTCCTTGTCTATTTTCTTTAACCCTTATTTTACCATTTTTAATCTCACCATGATATTATGTTATTTACACTTTGTGGGTTAACGTAATTACCATAACATGTCAAAAGACCCTCAAAAGTGTCATTAATAACATATTTGGACTTATCATAACCATTTGGACGAATCTTATATTTTTAGGAATTTAATATAATTTAATAAAATATTTTATATTTTAAAATACTAATAGTATCAATTTTAACACTATTCATTAGTTGACTTTTAAAAATATCATAACAAGAAGATAAGTTTGAAAAAACTCCTTTAAATAATCAATAAAATGTAAAAATTATCCATAAAATTCGTGGATGGCATAAATTATGTCATATAATATTTATTTTAATATTTATAATATCATCTATTTGATTCTTTCATTAATTAAGAAATTACTACATCATCATTGTGTCATAATTAAATTTAATTATTTAATTTAAAAAAATTATAAATAAATTAAAATTATATAGATAATATATTTATCTTTCCAACGACTATTTATAGTAAAAGAGATCCCTGGTATAACTCTATATTAAAATACTTTTCTTTTTAAAAACAAAAGTGTAACAAAAATAACTATTCATTGAATATAATATTATAAATGCATTAAAGTCATCCAAGTGGTCCTAAAATCAACCCACGTATGCTCATGGCCGAGATACACTCATACAATTAAATTTGGACAAGTGTTAGGGTAGTTTTATATTATTATAATATTATTTTTATCTTTAATTACCTGATTTACCCTTAATCGTGATAATTAAAATAATTAGTAAATTTACTATTCATAATGTACAAAAAATAAAAAAGGACCTATTTACATAATTTAGAACTTATAATTACAAATATGGAATCCATTTTTCCAAATTCAAAACACATAATCTGTAGTAATTAAGTTAAAATCAATCCCCATTGTCAAAATGAGAAAATGAGTCTTTTTTAAAGAAAAACCATCAAAAGATTGACGTGCGTTTATATCTAATTTCATCGTGAAATTACTTCAAATTAATAATATTGAATTAAATGATAAAAAATAATTAAAATAAACTTTAAAACCAACTAAAAATATAATCTAACAATATAAATAACTTAGGTGAAAAAAGCAATTTTGAATTAAAATGCTGCATTTTTCATTAAAATATGAATTTTGTAAGAAAAATACCAAAATTTCAACCAAATAAAATTTTGATGTCCTTATTTCAAATAATAAGTTTATTTTTTCAAATATAACTTATAAAATTTTCAAAAACTATATTTAAAATGGGTTCACCATCAAAAGGCGTTAAAACTGTATTTTTTTTTGAAAAATACTTCTTTTATCAAAAAAATTGAATTTGTTCTTATATCATGTATAGAAAACACATAAGATGAATTTTAAATATTAAATTGAATATATTACATATTTATTTCATTAATAAAATCTATAAATAGTGATTTTATTATTTTATAAACTCACTTATTTACATTTAAATATTTTTTCAAAAACATATTTTCTTTTAATTAAAAAGAGTTTTATTTTCACTTATAAATAATTTTTCACAAAATAATAAATCAAATACACGTGTAAAAAATATTTTTATAAATCAATTAATACTATTAATTCCCTCCATTTTAACAGCTAGGTTATAAGGTAACTTAATAATATTTAGTTGTTCGCTTAAGTTCGATGTGGCGTATTATGTACGCTTTCGAACATATTGTCTCTTTTTAAAAACTATGGATGTTATATTCTCCTCCCTTTTGGAAATTACATAATCTAAATTTTAATTTGGGTTTAGTAACTATGGTATGACTCTTCAAAATACCTATATTTCATTCCCACATCAGAGAAAGGATTAATAAAACTTCCACTTTAAAAGAAAGAAAGGACCGTATGAAGATCACCTAATATAACACATTATAGGATTCCATGTAGGAAAACATGGATATGAAATAAAAACTAACCATCATGTTATGATGGAGATTGATAGAAAATATGACCATGATAAAGTTAACAATCATAAAACTAAAAACTTGAGATGGGTTAAACGGTATTTGATTTCATGGGAGGAAAAGTAAATAGAAAATGTTTTTGTTTTAAGATAATTTTTATAAAGTTTAGGAATTATTTTATTACATATAATAAGAAAATAAGGAAATATACTTACTTGAAAAGTATAGTTTCATCCATTAATAAAATTCCACCACAAACACATCTTTTTATCCAAACAATGAGTATTTAAGAAGAAATTTTCACACCTAAAGCACTATAATCAACTTCTAAAAACTCACATCAACCAAAAAAGGTTAACTATCTATTTCTTATATATTTAAACATTAAAAAAACCAAAATGGTTAGTATAAGATCAGATAATTTCCCCCAAAAATAATATTCCTTTATAAAGAGAAGAACTATTTTTAATCTCCAAAATTCAATAGTAATATCCAAAGTTCAAAAAAGACCATTCAAAAAATAGCATTACTTAAAATTCCTCAAAACAATCCAAACTAAAATTGAAACCCAAAATTTAGACAAATTTGATTACCTAATATTTGAAGATAAATTTTAACATTTCTCACCAAATAACATCAACCACTCTTAATGTCTTATACCAAAATGTAATTAACCTAATCACATATTCTTCAAGATAGGTTAATCATTTCCATAAATAACCCAAATAGCCATAAGCCCACAATAAAAACATAGATTCTTCCAAAATAAAACTCAACCATTACTCTTTAAATAAAACCTCATAGTATTCTATTTTCCTTAGGCATATAGGGTTCCCAAAATAGTGAATGTCTTCTAAAATAACATTTATCACTTAATCACCAAATCATTTTCCTATACTAAGGATATCCATTTGATAAAACGTAAGTTCCCAAAATAAATTTCTTCTTATTCCATAAACTCATTTAACTAAAAATAAAAAGTCATACTAACCAGATATTTCATGTAGGCTAGTGGTAGATGGTAAAGACCTTTTTCACTTTGGTTGTGGGTTTGATTCTCATAGCTTTGTCCGATGCGACGGGTTGTCACATGGTCTGTGTGTTGTTCCTTTTTCAAAAAATATATAATTTTATAAAATTCCCAAAAATGATATAAAATTCTCAAAAATAACCATAAAATATTTTAACCACAATGTTTATCTCATGCCTTTCATTTTTCATCCCAAAAAGTAATAACCCATAATTACCTAAAAAATAAATGTCTCCAAAAATACCATTAATCACCTTAAAATTTTGGAACATAAAGCTTAAAAAGATATTTATAAGACATTGAACTTATAATCATCCTGAAAATTATAAACTCCTATGATATCCCTATCTATTATGAAGACATCATAGTCTCTAAAGTTGTCTAAACCATCCTTTGATACCAACTATAAGGACTTGACCTTAAACATATCTTATTCTAGTGTTTTTAAACTAGAATTAAAATTAAAGAATATTTTAAGATTAGATATTTATATAATTAGGAAAAAATCTTACATAGAAAACTCATACATTACAAGTGGACACTTATACTCAGTATCCATTTTTTCACCAAAGGAAACCCTTTTAAAATAAAACATGATTTATTTTCAAGACACATCTTCAATACTTTCATAATGGCATCTTATTTTTCCTTACCAATCTTATGAACTGTGAAAAAAATTTAAAACTTGGGATGAGGAAAAAAGCTCAGTAAGGGACATAAAAATAAACAAACCATTAATCCAGTTAAAACATGGTAACCCATTTAACATTCTTTGAGAAAATGAAACAAAAAATTTTCACATGAATAACACTCATACTTTTTTATCAAATAAAAACATTAAAACTAATAGAAAACAATTAAAACTCATTTGGGTAACTTAGAACAACATATACATAAAACTCTTTTAAACCACTTTGAATTGGAATAATGATATGGTCAACTTCTAATTTTTAGATCTATAGTGGGGATCACCCCTTGTATAATCTATATTGGGCTCACCTGTGTGCTATAATGAGGCTCAACCCTTCATATAAGCTATAACGGGCTCACTCATGAGCTAAAATGGGATACAAACCTTTGTATAAGCTATTTTGGGCTCACCTATGAGATATAATGGGGATCAACCCTTTGTATAATCTATATCAGGCTCACCTGTTTCATATAATGCTCAAGTACCATTTCATAAATTATAAAAACCTTTTGAAAACTTCTTCTAATCCCATATGAAACACATTTCAATATAAAAATAACATTTTAATTTAAGAACCCATTTTAAATACCAAGATACCTCAAAAAGGAATAAGGTATTTCTTTTCCTTTTAAAAACATTAATGATTATATAGGAATCCAAGTATAAAATTACGGTTATGGAGGTAGAGAAGTCATTGTTTCCATATACATTAAAACAAAAAATATTCATTTTTTTCATTTTATAAAGAAAGTAAAATGATTTGTATAAAAGGATTCCATTTTGAAAACTTTTAATGAAATTAAATATTGACATAAAATTTCCTATATAATCCTTTTATATCCATATTAATACCTAAATTAATATCATGAAGAAAAGATTTGATAATTAAATCTTTAAATGTTCAAGGTGTCCCATACCACTTTGGACATTTAAATCTTAATATCCAAGAATTAATAAATTTAAAAAAACAATAAATAAAATTATTATAGATAAAATATGGATATGAAATTTCATAGTGGCTGTATATACACCTTATAAAAGAATAAAGGTGCATATTGTCAAGAAATGCTTCAATGAAAGAAGATTGAGACGAAATCCCTTACCTTGAGTCTGAATCATCATGTACAATCATTATATTCATGAATAATAAACTTAAGTTAATTTATAATTTCTTGAGAAACTTTTTTCAAATTTTTTATTCCTTTTATATCACTTATTACCATGTTATAAAAATTACATAATTATTTATGTTCATATCGGACGTTTTGTCGATATTCGGTACTTGAGTCAAAAATGAACTTGGATTGATGTCAATAGTCCATGTGGTCATAAGTACATAATCTCCAGAATACTATTAATGACATAATAATAAATTTTATATATCAATTTTAATTTTAAATCCATTAATTAAATATGGATATAAAAAATGAACAACATTACAATCATGGGGACGGTAAACCGTACATACACATGAGTAACGTTTCCATTTTTTATTTATCATTATGTAAATAAGGTAATTATTATTTTAACTTTAAAGAGTGATAATAATATTATTAAAATAATAATAATAATTTATATATACTTATATATATATATATCATACAAGTGATGTGGTGAATAAAAATGATTCACATCGCTTCGTGGAGGTGATAGTCCACACGTACCCACAAACAACATTATCATTTTTATGTGCATGGAAGGTAAGAAAATAATTGAAATATTATTCTTTTACAATGATAAATATGTTATTAATTTCATATATAAAAATTGATCCCATCATTATAACCAGTCTTGATAGATGGTAATGAAAAACGAACTATATCGGTTCACGAGGCGGTAGTCCGTCGTACACACGAATGAAAGGCGAATTTACCATTTGATTAAATTAGAGATGGATTTAGATGATGATATTACCATAATAACTTCTCACTATATTAAGGATACTATAGTTATTATTTCATATTATAATAATAATATTTAGAATAAGTGGAAAAATAAATAAAACTGAAACACTTAAAAAAACGATACCTCTTCATCGGTTGATCACCTTTGAAGAACACCTTAACACATCTAAGAAGGGTGTTATACATAAAATAAGGCCTCAAGAATGTGGGGAGGGATTCTAGGAAGAGATTTGGGTAGATATTGGCTAAACCAAAAGGATTTTAAAGTGTAAGTATTAGAGAAGAGTGTGTACCTTTTTATAGGATAGGGGAGGGGCACCCTTGTAAACTCTTAAAATATTAAATTAATATAAATTTAATTTCAATTAAAAATGGCCCAAAAACCATTTATTTATAATATAAGATGATTTTGAGTCAAATAATCATCATCCAATTAAAATTATCTAAGTTTTGAATATTTTTTAATCCTTATGTTTTTGGTTTAACCCTTATTTTACCCTTTTTAATCTTACCATGATATTATGTTATTTACAATTTGTGGGTTAATGTAATTACCAAAACATATTAAACTATCCAAAAAAGTGAAATTTATGAAATATTTTGACTTATACTAACCATTTGAAAGAATTTTATGTTTTTAGTAATTTAATATCATTTAATAAAATATTTTATATTTTAAAATACCAATAGTGTCAATTTTAACACTATTCATTAGTTGGCTTTTAAAAATATGGAATAAATTATGTCAGATAATATTGTCAATTTTAACACTATCCATTTTTTTTGCATGGAATAAATTATGTCAGATAATATTTATTTTAACATTTATAATATCATTTATTTGATTCTTTCACTAATTAAGAAATTACTACATCATCATTGTGTCATAATTAAATTTAATTATTAAATTTCCAAAAAAACATAAATAAATTACCATGATTTAGGTAAGAGTGTTAGAGTTCCAATGAATATTTATAGTCGAAGATATCCCTTGTATAACTCCATATTAAAATACTTTAATTTTTAAAAACAACAGTGTAACAAAAATGACTATTCATTGAATATAATATTATAATGTATTAAAGTCATCAAAGTGGCTCCAAGTGGCCCTAAAATCATCCTGAGGATGCTAGCAGTTGGGATACACTCATCCAATTAAATTAGAACTAGTTTTAGGGTAGTTTTATATTATTATAATATTATTTTTACCTTTAATTACCCGATTTACCCTTAACCATGGTAATTACAATAATTACTAAAGTTACTATTCATAATGTTCAAAAAATAATAAAGAAATATTTAAATAATTTGTTCCTTATGATTTCAAATATGGAATAAATTTTTATAAATTAAAAACACGGTAGTTACATTAATTAATTTAAAATTAATCCCCATTGTCAAAATAAAAAAACGAGTTTTTTTAAAGTAAAAACCATCAAAAGATTGACGTGCTTTTATATCTGATTTAAATGTGAAATTACTTGAAATGAAAAAAATTGGATTAAATGATAAAAAAATAATGTAAATATACTTTAAAACCAATTAAAAATATAATCTAACAATATAAATAACTTAGGAGAAAAAGCAATTTTGAATTAAAATGCAATATTTTTCACTATTCATTAAAATATGAATTTTATCAGAAAAATACCAAAAATTTCGACCAAAATAAATTTTGATGTCACCCTTCCAAAGAAGAAGTTTACATTTTCAAATAGATATTATAAAAGTGTCAAAATACTAGATTTAATATGGGTTTTCCATCAAAAGGTGGTAAAACTGTATTTTTTTGAAAAATACTTCTTTTATCTGAAAAATTGAATTTGTTCTTATATCATGTCTAGAAAACATATAAGATGAATTTTAAATATTACATTGAATATATTACATATATATTTCATTAATAAAGTCCATAAAGAGTGATTTTATTATTTTATAAACTCAATTATTTGTATTTAAATAGTTTTTCTAGAAATAAATTTCCTTTTAATTAAAAAGGGTTTTATTTTAATTTATAAATAATTGTTCACAAAAGAATTAGTTAAATAAAAGTGTAACTAATATTTTTATAAATCAATTAATACTGTTCATTCTCAGCATTTTAATAGTTAGGTTATAAGGTAACATAATAATATTTAGTTGTTCGCTTAAGTTTGATATGGCGTATTATGTACGCTATCGAACATATTATCTTCTTTTAAAAACTCAGGATGTTACACTATGTTGCTGGGACATCATAGATTTCAACCCCGAAGGCACAAGTAATAATCTTGGATGACATCATTCAATACACTACGGGAAAAAGTGGTATTAGCGACGGGTTATTTGCGACGGGAATATGTCCCGTCGCAAATAACCCTCGCAATCAGGGTATTTGCGACGGGGCATAATCCTTGTCGCAAATAAAGAGTTATTTGCGACGGGATATTCTCACCCGTCACAAATGGTTTGGCGTGAATGCGCGCCAAATCGCGCGAAAGATATTTGCGACGGGATCCCCTTCCCGTCGCAAATAACCGGCGGCGGTAACAGGTTATTATCGACGGGAAGGGGTTCCCGTCGCTAATAACCTGACGGTAGGGGTTATTTGCGATGGGCCCCGTCGCAAATAACCCCTTTTATTGCCGCCCATAATAAATGCGGCCGAGGTTATTTGCAACGGGACCATCGCAAATAATACCAATTGCGACGAGAATACCGTCGCAATAAACCTCGTCGCAAATAATCTAACTTATAAATACAGCCAGCCTTGACAAGTTTTCTGAATCTGAACTACTTTTTACTAGTTTATATGTGTTGAGTGAATTTTGTTTTGCAAGTCGATTTCAAGGAGGTTGCGGGGATCATCCTACAAGTACAACAAATCGAAAGCTCGAAAACCAGTTTAACGTTTTTTTCTGAATTTTAATTTAATATTTATTTAATGTTTTTGTTTTATATTTTTACATTAGTTTTTATTATTTTTTATTAGATATAATTATGTTGTATTAAGGTATTAAATTTGATTTGTTTGATTTAATTATTAGTAATTAACAATATTTAATAATTAAGTGACTGTAATTAGTAATTAATAACTTTAATTTTAATTAAAGATAGTAATTAGTAATTAATGAATGTAATTAGTAGTTAATGAATGTAATTAGTAGTTAATGAATGCAATTAGTAGTTAATGAATGTAATTTGTAGTTAATGAATATAATTTGTAATAATTGGAATAATTCAAAAAAATAGTAATAATTAGAAAAAATTAACAATAATTAGTAATAAGTAACATTAATTAGTAATAATTAGTAATAATTAGTAATAATTAACAATAATTACCAATAATTACCAATAATTAGTAAAAATTAACAATAATTACCAATAATTAGTAATAATTAGTAATAATTAGTAATAATTATCAATAATTACCAATATTTACCAATATTTACCAATAATTGCCAATAATTGTCAATATTTTCCAATAATTAGGAATAATTACCAATAATTAGGAATAATTACCAATAATTAGGAATAATTACCAATAATTAGGAATAATTACCAATAATTAGGAATAATTACCAATAATTAGGAATAATTACCAATAATTAATAATAATTACCAATAATTACCAATAATTACAAATAATTAGGAATAATTACCAATAATTACCAATAATTACCAATAATTACCAATAATTAGGAATAATTACCAATAATTAGGAATAATTACCAATAATTAGGATTAATTACCAATAATTAGGAATAATTAGTAATAATTAACAATAATTACCAATAATTACCAATAATTAGGAATAATTACCAATAATTAGGAATAATTAGTAATAATTACCAATAATTACCAATAATTACCAATAATTAGTAATAATTACCAATAATTACCAATGATTAGGAATAATTATCAATAATTAGGAATAATTATGAATAATTACCAATAATTAGTAATAATTACCAATAATTACCAATAATTAGTAATAATTAACAATAATTACCAATAATTAGTAATAATTACCAATAATTACCAATATTTACCAATATTTATCAATAATTACCAATAATTGTCAATATTTACCAATAATTAGGAATAATTACCAATAATTAGGAATAATTAGTAATAATTAGGAATAATTACCAATAATTAGGAATACTTACCAATAATTAGGAACAATTACCAATAATTAGGAATAATTACCAATAATTAGGAATAATTACCGATAATTAGGAATAATTAGGAATAATTGGGAATAATTACCAATAATTAAAAATAATTAGGAATAATTACCAATAATTAGGAATAATTAGTAATAATTAGGAATAATGAGTAATAATTACCAATAATTAGTAATAATTACCAATAATTACCAATAATTAGGAATAATTAACAATAATTAGGAATAATTACCAATAATTACCAATAATTAGTAATAATTACCATTAATTACCAATAATTAGTAATAATTAACAATAATTACCAATAATTAGTAATAATTACCAATAATTACGAATATTTACCAATATTTACCAATAATTACCAATAATTGTCAATATTTACCAATAATTAGGAATAATTAGTAATAATTAGGAATAATTAGTAATAATTAGGAATAATTACCAATAATTAGGAATAATTACCAATAATTAGGAATAATTATCAATAAATAGGAATAATTACCAATAATTAGGAATAATTACCAATAATTAGGAATAATTACCAATAATTAGGAATAATTACCAATAATTAGTAATAATTACCAATAATTAGTAATAATTACCACTAATTACCAATAATTACCAATAATTAGTAATAATTAACAATAATTACCAATAATTAGTAATAATTAACAATAATTAGTAATAATTAACAATAATTAGTAATAATTAACAATAATTAGTAATAATTAGTAATAATTACCAATATTTACCAATATTTACCAATAATTGCCAATAGTTGCCAATATTTTCCAATAATTGCCAATAATTGTCAATATTTACCAATAATTAGGAATAATTACCCATAATTAGGAATAATTACCAATAATTAGGAATAATTACCAATAATTAGGAATAATTACCAATAATTAGGAATAATTACCAATAATTAGTAATAATTACCAATAATTAGTAATAATTAGCACTAATTACCAATAATTACCAATAATTAGTAATAATTAACAATAATTACCAATAATTAGTAATAATTAACAATAATTAGTAATAATTAACAATAATTAGTAATAATTAGTAATAATTACCAATATTTACCAATATTTACCAATAATTGCCAATAGTTTCCAATATTTACCAATAATTGCCAATAATTGTCAATATTTACCAATAATTAGGAATAATTACCAATAATTAGGAATAATTACCAATAATTAGGAATAATTACCAATAATTAGGAATAATTACCAATAATTAGGAATAATTAGGAATAATTAGGAATAATTAGGAATAATTACCAATAATTAAAAATAATTAGGAATAATTAGCTAATTGGAAAAAACTAGTGTGATCATTATCTTTCTCAATTATCTTTTCATCTCTGTATTGGTTTTAAGAAAACTTCTGTATCCACATGTAATATTTGCATTCTTTTTCAAAATTATCAACCTACTCACCAATAGAGAGGTGAAAGTGAATGCAAATATTACATGTGGAGACAGAATTTTAAACACACAAATGAAAGGAGAATTGTAACATAATATAGAAAATTATATTATTTTAATATTAATAATAAAAAATACTAATAATGTAATAATTTTATTATTATATAATTAATATTTGTGAAAAAATAATATTAGTATTATTAAAATAATAAAAAATTTATAAAATATTAAAATTATCAATATTTGTAACAAGTTTTGATTTATTCTTAACATGTTCAATTCTTAAAAGGTCAATTTTTAGGTCTATCCCAATAAAAAGTTTGCGTCAGTCGTGTCTGATGTAAACTCTATAATTATCCTCGCTTGAGTGTTTTTTCTAACAAATTATTCAAAACCAGTAATGCTTTTATATTTTATAGAAAAATATGGAACAACGAGGTCGTCAATAGTCATTATTAGATGACCGCATATGGATAAATCAACGTAGAAATCCAAATGGTTCTGGTTTAAATCCAGTATATATAGAGGGTGTGGAGACTTTTTTAGCATTTGCGGCATCAAATCCAGAATTTTTTTTCAGAAGGCACAATAAAATGTCCTTGTAAAAAATGTGCACTGAGAACATTTGACACGTTTGACAAAGTTGGGGGACATCTCTTGCGTTTTGGTTTTCAACCGGATTATGTTTTTTGGTATCAATATGGTGAACGCAGTTCTACAGAAGGTGATACTAACTTGATTTCAGATCCATCCCGATTTTAAAATTTTGTACATGATGTTGCAGGTCCATCTATTCAACATACAAAAACTCAAGATGATATTGATTAAAATCCTGAGTTGGCACACTCTGAATTTTATGAGTTGTTGAGGTCTACTGAGGATGCGTTATATCCTGGTTGCAAGATAAGAAAATTAGAAGCAGTTCCAAAATTTATGGCTATCAAATCAGATAATGGAATGTCAAACACATGTTTTGATCAAATATTTTCTTTGGTTAAAACACTGTTACCCGAAGGAAATGTTTTGCCTGCAAATTAATATGAGAGTAATAGGATGGTTCGGAATTTAAGACTTACTCGTCAGAAGATTCATGCATGTTAAAATGATTGCATTTTATATTCTGGGGAAAATGAGTCATTGGATAGTTGTCCCACTTGTGGGCAATCGAGGTATAAAGAATCTCAACATGGTAAGTATGGCTTGATTCCTGTAAAACAGTTGAAATATTTTCCTCTTACATCCAGACTTCAGTGTTTCTTCATGTCTAAGAATACAACAACAATGATGTCATGGCACAAAATGAATATTTCAACCGGTAAAATCTTGAATCATCCGGCTGATGGTGATTCATGGAAACATTTTGATAGAGTGCATCCATCCTTTGCTTTAGAAGCCCAAAATGTGCGACTGGGTCTTTCCACTGATGGTTTCTGTCCATTCGGATCTTATGGTAGTCAGTATTCATGTTGGCCTCTTTTTAACTCCGTAAAATTTACCTCCATGGATGTCGATGAAGGAACCCTATATCTTTTTGACCTTACTAATCCTAGGACATCTGAAGAAGAATATTGATGTTTATTTGAAACCATTGATTGATGAATTAAATATACTGTGGATTACTGGTGTCAGTACTTATGATGTTGCTGCGAAATAGAATTTCATACTAAGAGAAGCATTGATGTGGACAATCAGTGACTTCCCGGCTTATGGCATGTTATCTGGCTGGAGTACACATGGGCCGAAATCACATCCTTACTGTATGGGAGAGAACAAGGCATTTATGCTCGTCCATGGAAAAAAACCTTTCTATTTTGACTGTCATCACATATTTCTTCCAGCTGATCATCCTTTTCACAGAAACAGATCTCATTTTAGAAAAGGCACAGTTGAAAGGGATGGACCTCCAAAAATGCTATCAGGTATGGAGTTAAAATCAGTTGTATATTCATGACCTCCCATCACATTTGGACCCGCAATAAACAAGTAGAAAATTTCTGGTTTTGGGAAAGAACACAATTGGCTAAAACTTAGCATATTTTGGGATTTTCCATATTGGTCTGATTTGCTTGTCCGCCACATGTTGGATGTCATGCATATTAAGAAGAACTGTTTTGATAATTTTTTTCATACAGTTTTGGATACACCAGGAAAGAGCAAAGATAATGTAAATGCACGATTAGATCTTGCTCAAATTTGCTGGCGTCCAGAACTCGAACTGTTTGAGAATGTCAGAACAGAAAGGTTAATGAAACCAAAATCAGCTTATACATTGTCCAAAGAAATTCGCTTATTATTTTGTCAATGGATTGCAGATTTGAGACTTCCAGATGGATGTGCTTCCAATTTGGGTAGATGTGTAAATAATGGTCATATTACCGGTTTAAAAAGTCATGATTGTCATGTTATAATGGAAAGACTTCTACCCATTGGATTAAGAGGTCTGTTGAATTCTGTGATACGAGATTCCATAACAGACGTATCATATTTTTTTCGGGACATTTGTGCGGTGACAACAGATTACGATGCTCTATGAAAACTTGAAGAAGATGTTGTTGTAATTATATGTAAACTGGAAAAAATATTCCTACCATCTTTCTTTGACTCAATGGAACATTTGATATTACATTTTCCATATGAATAAAAATGTGGAGGTCCGATACAGTTTAGATGGATGTACCCATTCGAAAGATTCATGCAAAAATTGAAAAAAAAGTACGTAACAAAGCATCTGTTGAAGGATCTATTGTTGAAGCTTATTTGCAGGAGGAAATATATTTTTTCTGCTCCCACTATTTTGAATCTAAGTATCCTTAAAAACACAACCTCATGAGACAGAACGAGGGGAATATTGATGAAATCGACAATCAATTATCTGTTTTTAACCAGTCAGAGCTTGGTTTTGGTGGAGTTCATGAACGATGGCTTTCAGATGATAAACATCACAGAACTCATACATATGTTCTGCTCAACTGTGAAGAGATGACATCATTTGTACAGTAAGTGATTCTATTACTTATTCTAATATTTATGTTACAATAAATAAATTTGTTTTTTATAGATTGTATGATAATCATATGAGAAACAACTTCCACAAATTATAGTAGCTGCTCTCGAAGAACGCAAACAAAAAAAATTTTCTCAGTGGTTTCAAATACTGGTAACATAAATTTTTTATACTTTAACATCTCCTTAAATTTATAGTTTACTATATTGATAATTATTTCACAAATTTTCAGGTGTCTCGACATGCTGATAAAATTGACAAACGACTTTGTATATTGAGTAACCCACCATCCAAAATGGTGAAATATTATAATGCATATGTGGTGAATGGTTTTCAATTTCATACACATGCATATGGGGAATAAAAAAAACAATGAACATTGGAGTTTGCTTGAGAGGATCTCATCATAGAGAAAATAAAGTTGACTTTTATGGCATACTTGATGAAATCATTGAACTCTGTTATCTAGGACACCATTACATAATGATGTTCAAAAGTCGGTGGTTGGATACTGAGAGAGGCGTGCGTGTTCATCCGACTCATGGAATCATCGATATTAAATGTAAAAGTTTTCTTGCAGTAAATGAACCATTCTTACTGGTTCAACAGGCACATAAAGTTTATTATGAAAAGTACTGTGCTATGTCAAGAGACTTGACTGATTGGTGGAGCATAATAAAAATGAAAATTCGAGACAATCAGTTTAGTCAAAGTGAATGTGCTTTCACTGAAGTACAAGGAATTGAAGTTTTTCAAGAGAGTACTCAAAATCAATCTTTGTTACAAAGAGACATTAGTATCAATGATGACACCCCTCAATTAAGAGTCAGTGATGATGATGATGATGGTAATGACGTCACAAATGAATTTGAAATGGTAAGAGATGAAGCAACTGGAACTCAAATGGATATCGATGATATTGAGGAGGAATATGAAGATGACATTGATAGATATGAAGATGATGATGAAGCTGAACATTGATACAATTCAATGGTAGTTATATATAATCATAACTAATATATATGTATATATAATAATAATTATCAATTATTTGCTAACAACATTTGTTTTCTGTTTCAGATGGACGAGGACACATTTCGTGAGTTGGCGGATGCTGACCTATCTTTTGATGCAGACGAGTTGCTAGCACCTAACCCTCAGCCTGAAGGCGCTTCAGGGAGTACGCGGAGGGGGAGCGGTCTTGCATGAATGATGATTCCTAACCCCATCCCCGAGTGACGTCCACATCTTGGGTTCGATCCACACACCCGGAGGTGTGATAACCTGTGCATTTTACTAATATTTCATTAATCTATTTACCTAATAAATGTTTGATTATTGTTTTTACAGTTTTCCACATATAGCAGTCGGATAGGGCATCCCTATTTCGCGCAACTATTTTTCTCAGCCATGGACGACATGGGAGCATATTCCTGTTGATGTGCAGTAGGCCATGTTCGGTCATTGGTTGGTACGTACGTAAATAAATAATTTTTATTTTGAAATTTATTTCATTTATAACTTGATATTTTGAATTATTTGTAGGGTTTATGGTATCCGATCGAGGATACCATGCGTGACGCCATCCACGCGGCATGTGAGGTGGCTATGCGTGATCACTTTCGTCGGTTTTTTCACAATTTAAAAAGAGCTACCATGAAGAAAGTAGGAGTGTCAGATTTTGACGAGTCATGTAGAGCACACCGACCAGAGTACATTTCATCCCACGTATGGGATGGATTATGTGCACACTGGTTGAGTGGTGGCTTTCAGAGTAGATCATCGGTGAGGAGGCAGAATCGGGGGAGACAGGAGGTGACTCATCGAGCTGGGAGTCGTACTTTCAGTACTCATAGACAGCATTTGGTACGTACATTTTTTATAAATATTTTATATAACTTTAAATATTAACAATTTATTTTATATTCTTATAGGCTGTCGAGCACCCCGATATTACGGAGTACGGCGTATATCAGAGGATGTACAGTGATCCAACTACTAGGGAGCTCAGAGGTGATCTCCAGCGTCACATCGTGGTCAGTATTATTTGTTTTCAAGTTTCAAAATTAACTGCATATAGTATATTCACAATTTTAATTTTAAATTGCAACTACATGAGTCATATGAGACCGTAGCGTCACAGACCCGACCTGAGGGTCAGGCCGAGGCATCAGATCAGACCAGTGGCCATCAGTTTGATGAGGCGGCATGGATGCAGGCGACCCAATATTCCTTCGAGAAGGGTCGGGTAGTTGGTATCAGCTCTCGACTGACTCCCGGAGATTATTATGGCAGTACTGCGATGTCGGCGTCCAGCTCGAGAGGAGCTCGTGCATCTTCTTTCGCTACACAGTATGAGGATCGGTTGCGATCTCAGACTGAGTTGATAGAGAGTCTCCAAAAGGAGCAGGAGGAGATGCGTCGGCAGCAGCAGCAACATGAGGAGGAGCGCCGACGACAACAGCAGGTGTACGGGGAGCAGATGAGTCGGTGGCAGCAGCAGTAGCAGGAGCATATGGAGTACATGCGTCGACTCACTCATGCCTTAGGGATGAAGTTTCCTCCACCAGCAGATCCCCCCCTCCCCCTCCTCCTTCAGATTAGTTATTGTTTAGATGTTATAAAGTTTGTAAATTTAAAATATGACATTTTTCTATTCATAGTTTATGTCTCTCTTATACTGGTGTCAATATTGTATTATTTAATTTCTATTTATTTTTAATACTTTATTATTTATTATTATTATTTATTTTAATGTTTGTTTATTTTAATAATAATAATATTACTCTTAGTATTTTATTATTTGTTTATATTTCTTTTTTCAAATGTTGATAATTTTTATATTTTTATTTTCTAATTATTTTAATAATATTATATTCAGTATTTTTAATACATAAAAAGTTTCAAAAATTTTAATTAAAATTATAATTTTTTAATTATTTATAATAATATGAATTCGGTATATTATTATTTTTATATAATATTATATTATTTATATTACAATATTAATATGATTAATAATATTATTCATATTTTATAATATTAATTTTTTTTTATATATTTAATTTTTTTAATATTTTAATTTAATTATAATTTTTTAAATATTTGAATGATTTTTTGTTATAATATTTGAATGAATTATAATTGTATTATTACTATTATAATATTAATTAAAAATTTTTTATTAATAATTTTTTTTTATTTTTTTATACATATTTGCGATGGGATAATCATCCTGTCGCAATAGGTAATTGCGACGGGACGGTATCCCATCGTAATTAATTTTTTTAATTTTTTTTAAATTTCCTATTACGATGAGCAAATATTCCCGTCGCAATAGGAAATTGCGACGGGCCCATCGCAATTACTTATTTCTTTTTTTTTTGAAAAAAAATTAACTCTTTCGAGACGGTATTCGTGGCCCGTCGCAAATAACATTTGCGACGGGCCCGTCGCAAAAGTGTTATTTAAAGTTTTTAATATATATATCGATTAGTATTTGCGACGGGATATATTACCGTCGCAAATAATATTTTTAGTGACGGACCTGTCGCAAATAGTGTTAGTTGCGACGCCATTTACCGCAACGGGTCATTTGCGACGGACCCCCATCGCAAATAGGATTTTGCGGCGGGATCCTGTTGCAACTGACCCGTCGCAAATGGGCTTATTTACAGTAGTGATATAAGTTTAGAAGAATGTACAACACCGTCTCTACTAACACGAGATCAACTATTTGAGAAAGTGAAAGATGTGGACACTACTTTTGGTAAACTACTTTGGAAAAATCTTATGAAAACCGGTTGAAAAAAGTGATTAGTTTTTTTGAATTACCATACCGGAATGGTCTGCACATCATACTTTTTCTTGATGTTATGCATGTTTAAAAAATGTATGTGATAGTGTAATTGGAATATTACTAAATTCACCTAAAAAAATGGATGAAATTAAGGCTAGGTTGGACATAGTTGACATGAGAATATAGGAAGATTTAGTGCTAGTGAAGGGTGAAAAACTGACATTTCTTCCTCCAGATTCTTACACTCTTTCCAGGGATGAGAGATATCTATTTTGCAACATCTTGAATGATATAAAGGTTCCATATAGGTATTCATTGAATATCAAGAATACCATTTCAATGACTAATTTAAATTTAAAGGGTCTGAAATCACATGACTTTCATGTTTTGATTCAAGATCTAATTCATGTAGCTTTACATTTCATTTTTCACACGAATTTCCATCATAAGTTAACCAATCTCTATTTATTTTTCAAAGATATATGCAGCAAATTTATAGACCTAGTAGAATTTCAAACTATGGAAAAGGAAATTTCCATCATATTATGTGAATTGGAAATGTTCTTCCTACCATGATTTTTGATATGATGGTTCAATTGATGAGAGAGATTTGACTATGTGGTATTGTACATTATACATGGATGTACCCCACTGAATGGTATATGATGATTTTGAAAGGTTATGTCAAAAATTGAATTTTACCAAAGGGTTGTATTTCAGAGAGATATATTATTGGGGAATCTATTGAATTCTATATTGACTACCTATCTGGTGTGGAAATAATTGGTATACCAAAATCTCTCCACACCGGGTGACTTGCAGGTGAAGAAATTTATAGAAGATATGTTGTCACAATCAATATTATAGATCAGGATCATTCCCAACTCTACGCTTTTTATAACAGTTTGTAGTTTTTCCCATATGTTGAAACCCACAAATAAATTCTTAGGCATTTGAATCCATCAAGGGATGAAAGATAGATATCAAACACACATAATCAATAGTTTATAGTATGGTTTAGAGACCATATTTTTAAGGAGTCTGATGAAAATCCATATTCAACTTCAGAAAAACTTCAATGGATAGCCAGAGAACCAAGTGTGTATGTATTATATTACAATATTTATGTAACTAATGATTATATGTTATATAAAAATGAAAATGATGAAGTAAGTACCATGAAAAATAGTTGAGTTACACTTGTGACTGAAGCGATGCATGTTTCTGGTACTAAGGACATAAATCCAATTTATGTAAATATGTCATTTTTTGGCATCATCAAACAAATCTAGAAGTTTTATCATACAACATTCCAATTGTTTATGTTTCAATACAAGTGGGTTGATAACAAGAGTGCTGTTAAAATAGATGAATTGGTATTTGTGAAAGTGGATTTTAGTAAGGAAGGGTATAATGATAAACCATCCATAATGACATCATAGGTAGTATAAGTGTTTTATGTTCCATATTATATAAACCTAAAGGGGTAAATTGTTCTGTTATCGACCAAAACCACTAAAGGGTTAGATGAAAATTTAACCAAAGATGAACCTTTCATTGGGACATTGCAATCATTTTATAGTGGTCCCGATATAGACAAGGTTTTTTATGTTAGAGGAGATCACAATGAATGGATTTGGATACTCGATATAGAGGTCAAATATCTCCATCCTTTAAAAAATAGAGTTTAATGATTAGGTTATATATTTTTATAATATACATTGTGTTACCTCATGTTATTATCTGTTTGCTGCTAAATTTATGTAATCTAAATTAAATGTTAAACCACTTCTTTAGATAATTAATTCTGTAACATACCTAATGGAAGAATGTACACAAATATCATGAAGATGTTACTTCTATTGAAGTAATGGAATGTTTCATATTTATGTTTAATTTTTTTTAGTATTACTTTACTCATATAATATATCTTTTCTTATACAGGTGGATTATTTTGTTCAAGTTGGGGTGGTTTATTCAAAGATTCTCATTCTCATGAGAGATCGGACTTTGAGCCTACAATTGAGATAATTAAAATAAGGAAATGTGTCAAGAATGCATAAAACCATCATGAAAAGTTGAATTCCTACTACTTATTTAATTAATTTTTTATCATTTTATATAATATTTGTAAGTTAATTTCCTCATCATTTTCATCTAATACTTATTTAGTTTTTTTTCATAGATCTTTTGGGAAGTCATATTTTTCTTTTAACTATCTACAACAAGCCATAAAAGAGATAAAATGTTTCTTTCTATCAATGTTACCACAATTTCTATTTCCATGGCCTTTATTTATAGAACTACCAACACTGCATATTGATTTGATGTTATTAGCTGAAAAACCTTTCAAATTTTTGAAATATAGAAGAATATAGGGCACATAAGCTTCCTTTTCTCTTCTGGATTTCAACAATGAGAAATGTTTTTCATCTAATAACTTTGAGTCAATATGCAGTGTTGGCAGTTCAAAAAAGAAAAATAATGGAAATCATGGTAACATTGATATTTAGGATTTTTTTGATACTTTTGGATGTGTAGGAATCATGCACACATCAATCTGACACATTGTGTGACTCATATGACTCATTGTGCTTCTTTATATTTAAAATTGACGTTAATTTTAGTAAAAAAGACAATTGACATACACAAGACTAAGAAAACATATTCTGATTGTTTTGATACTTTAATACAATGATCTATATGTCATTTTTGACATATAGGAATCAACCACTCCTCAATCTGATACACGATGTACCTGGTATGACTAAAATTGTATGTTGTCAGTTTAAAATAGACATCTTAGTTCAAAAAGCTTCACTCATTGAAAACTAAGAAAACACACTATTTTTCTTGATAATTTAAGAAATCAATTCATAAATCATTTTCAGAGTGTAGGAATTGGTATCATGTAAAACCGATACATGATGTGACCAGTATGAGTCAAAGTGTGTGTTTCCAGTTAAAAATTACATTTTAGTAAAAAAGACAAGTGACATACTCAAAACCAAGAAAAAGACAAGTGACATACTCAAAACCAAGAAAAAACAATTATATTGTCTTCATACTTTAGTAAAACGATCCATAAATCAATTTTGACATGTAGGGATCATTTTCACCTCAACTTGATGCATAGTTTGACCGGTATAATTCCAAGTGTGTCAATTTATTTAAAATTGACATTAATTTTAATAAAAACAAAAGTGACATACACAAAACCAATAAAAAACATTTGGATTATTTTTATAATTTAGGAAAATGATCCATAAGTCATTTTTAAGTGTAGAAATCTGCATCACCTCAATAGGATGCATGGTGTGGCCAGTATAATTTCAAGTGTGTCTATTTATTTAAAATTGACATTAATTTTAATAAAAAACACAAGTGACATAATCAAACAGAGAAAACACAGTCATATAGTTTTAATAATCTAGGAAAATGATTCATAAGTCATTTATGACGTATAAGAATCATCCAAACCTCAATCCAATGAATGGTGTGACCAGTATAATTCAAAATGTGTCTATTTATTTAAAATTGATGTTAATTTTAATAAAAAACACAAGTGACATACTCAAAACCGAGAAAATGCATTCATATTATTCTGATACTTTAGGAAAATGACCCATAAGTCATTTGTGATGTTTATAAATCATTCATACTTCAATCTGATGCATAGTGTGACCGGTATAATTCCAAGTGTGTCTATTTATTTAAATTGACATTAATTTTAGTAAAAATAACAAGTGACATACTAGAAACTAATCAAATGTATTCAGATTTCTTTGATACTTTAGGAAAATGATACGTGAGTCATTTTTGATATATAAGAATCAACCACACCTCAATATGATTATTTTGGTTCTCAGATATGACTTATAATTTCTTTTCATCCGCAGATGGATGGTCAGATAGAGCGGACCATCCAGGCTCTTGAAGACATGTTGCAATCTTGTTTCAAGGATTTTGGAGGTTTGTGGATGAGACACTTGCCCTTGGTAGAATTTTATTACAATAATAGTTTCCACTCCACCATCGGTATGACATCATTTTAAGCCTTCTATGGCCGACACTTCTATTCTCTGTTGTGCTAGACCGGGGTTGGAGAGTCAGCAATTCTCGGGACGAAACTAGCACAAAATACGATGGAGATGGTTCAGCTGATTCATGAGAGGATAAAATCAACGTATGGTCATAAAAAGTTCTATGCTGATCATAGGAGGAGACCTCTGGAGTTTGGCATTGGGGATCACCTATTTCTAAAGGTGACTCCTCGTCATGGAAAATGAAGTTTTGTTCATGGGAGTTATCTTTCTCCCCAGTTTGTTGGGACTTTCGAGGTGTTCATGTTGGATTCTTGGTGCATCAGGTATCACTTCCCCCATAGATGATACAGATACACGATGTTTTCCATGTGTCACAACTCCATCATTATCTTCATTATGACTCTCACATCATCGATTGGGGAGAGATCGATATTGATGATGATGAAACATTTGAGGAGCGACCTACAGAGATCTAGGACCATAAAGAGAAGATGTTATGTGGGTGTTCTATACCCTTATTTCATGTGTTTTGACAACACAGTGGTGTGGAGGAGAGTACCTAGGAATGTGAGTCACAAATATGCACTCAGTATCCCAAGATGTTTGATGTTTAGCTCTTCTCCTATAATGTTGTTCCTTTGATGGTTATAGAACCTTCTATTTATGAGATGGATTTCTTTTGTTTTTTTATTTCTATATTTTGAGAGGTATCTCCCCCAAGAGAGTGTTTTGGAGTTGATTGCGGTTCTTGATTAGTTTTACGCTTGTTCCTCTAGTGAAGTGGTTGAGCTCCTATGGTGGTGAGATCCTTCAGAGGTATCTCGTGGGGGGGCTATTTAGACGACCCCTTTTCTGGTTCCACTCTGGGATGGTTTTGGATTCTTGAGGATGATAATGTTTTGATAGGTATATAATTTAATGGTCCGAACCTCTCTGGTCCATTCCATTGTTGAAAACTGATGTTTGGGGTGTTCTGGGAGGTCAAGGTGATCTATTTCAACACTTTACTAAAATTTCTAGTTTTGTGAATAGTGTTTTCAGGATGCTAGCTCATTTCAATAGTAATTGTAGTTCATTTCAATGGTAATGGTAGCTCATTCCAACGGTAATAGTAGCTCATTCCAATGGTAATGGTAGCTCATTCCAATTATAATGGTAGCTCATTCCACGATAATAGTAGCACATTCCAATGGTAATGGTAGCTCATTCCAATGGTAATGGTAGTTCATGCCAACGATAGCTCGCCCCAATGGTAGCTGTCCCAACAGTGACTCGTCCAACCATGATGGTGACTCGTCCAATGGTGACTTGTGAACAGTTTTTCTAGAATCCTATAGTTTCTACCCTTTAACATTTTCATTGACGTAAAAGGACTTCAAAGCCTTGTTTTAAGGGATTTAAGGCCGATTGAAAGCCTGTTACTCCTATATAAATTTTCTTAAGGGCCCCGATGCCTTTACTCGGTCAAAACGCATGAGCTTGACTAGACCTGCCTTTAATGGAAAATATAAACCGCATCTTAAACAACTGCTCCATTTAGATTTTCCAAAGGTCAACCCTTGTTCTTCCTTCTGTGTTTTCCATTGGTATGGGATGTCCAGAGTTCTTCCTCCCATAAGAGATGTGCATTTATACTATGGACCTTGGATCATGTTTTCCCTGGAGTTTCTTCCAGCTACACGCACACCCCTTATTTTGGTGCAAGCAGTAAGTGTCAATCCGTCTTTGATAAGGTCAGCGCTCAAAAGAGCGCTGATAAAGGGTGCCAACATCCTCTGGTGGATGTAGTTTTTGCAGGAGAGGTGATCATGATATGTTGAGTTGGCCCATTCTCATACAAAGAACGTCGAAAACATTTTTAGGTAGGGGATTCGCTGCTTATCTATTTACCTACCTATAATTGTATAGTTATCATGGTTTATCCCCTATATCACAATGAAATTATCCTAATTAAATATTTGAACTGTATCAAATAATTGGAATATTTTTCTGAGTGATGTTATTGCCTATTGTTTTTTAGATAGTGTGATATATTTTCCTTGCTATTAGCATGTTGTTTTTATAGAAACTGGTAAAGAACATAAATCTGGGATTAATTGATAATTAATTATTTAACTGTTTATAGAGGCATGTTGATGAATCTGGTTGTTGTGGTTATGATTTGATGATAATCACATGGATGCAGTTATGCATGTTTAATTGAATCGATTAATTCAAGATGGAATAAGGAACCAGTTGTGTTATAAAGATAATTTCTTGTAGGGTTCTAAGTTACCCTCTTGATTATAAAGGCCAAGAACCTTATTCTTTAGAGCTACGAGTGATCATTGTTTATGAAGGCTGAATGAAATATTTAGGGCCAAGAGTCTAGTTGTTATGTTGTTTGTTTCCTGCTGCTTGTGTTATGGTGTGAGCCTGGGATGGTTGAGCCTGAAGGGCTATTGTGGTATGTGGGGGCAGGTAGGCTTAGTGGTTGTGGCATCAATTGACGCCTAGAGTGGTGATATGTATCGTTTTATTCATGTGGGTGTCGGGGAGGACAACAGGGATGATGGAACGGGTTGAAGATGGGATTTCCCATAGATGTGAAAGTGGTTACTGTTGAATCTATTATTAGTTTATCTTCTTTACTTTCCCCACTTCTTGAGGAAAATGGTATTTCTTACCCTCCTTCTAAAAGATGTAAAGATTCATGGGGTATGACATGTGATTTCCATGTTTATCTTCTCAAGGATGGATGGTTCTACGCTCTTTCTATAGGTGGAAAAGACTCGACGAGTAGTTTACATACTCACTGTGTTGAGCCTCTTGTGTTTGGTAGCTTAGAATTATTTTATAGAATTCCTGGGAATATAGAAATGTGATAATTTTGTTAATAAATGATTTAATAAATGTTTAACCCATTGGGTTGAATCTTTCTAGGGTGCAATATTGAGGTTATGATTCTGATAAACCGTGGACTCAGTTTGGTTATGCCTAGAGGGCATGGAACTTGGTTAGAATGAAAATGGAATGTAATGTGGAATTGATAATGGTTAATTAATTTCTAAATAATTAATTAACGTAGAGTAAAACTGATGAAAAAGGGATAAAGTAACTTAATATATCTATTTAAATGTTTGTATGCATATAAGATATCTAGTCTTAGCAGTGGTAGCTGGGAGTCTGAAAGACGTTAGCTGTAGTTAATTCTAAGACTAGATTATAACCATAGTGTAGTTTTGAGCTATATTATATCCTATAATTTTTGTGTTTCTGTAATCTACCCCACCCTTTCGTTTAGGGACAATGACACCCTAGGGATTCTAAGCCCTACGGGGGGGTGGGGGGTGGGTTGGGGGTGGTGGGGTTTGCCCCAAAATTTCGGCAGGAGGATGGATGGATGACTACCCCTTTTGGGCCTGACCTCTTCTCTTGGTAGTAACTTGTGCTGGCACGCACAAAAATTAGTTTTCCCCATATATGTGTATAGAGGGCTATAATGTTTTGTGGTTATTTCACACACATATATTCTGTATATAGTTTTCTATGGACTACTATAGGTATGATATGTATTGCCTATGATGTCTTGAGGATCCTTACTCAGTGTATGAGCTATAATGACTTGAGGTATAATACATGATGTATGATACATGTTATGCGAGATGTAGTGGATCCCAAAAACTACCTGGTTACTTTGGTTACATGGATATGGTGGTGTAATGCATGAGGTGCATGTTGACACACGAGGTGCATGTTGTGGTGCTTCGCCCAGGTGTCTGCAGGCAAGCCTTTTGGAGAGAGATGGTCAGGATGTGCAACGTTGGTGAAAAGTGGAAAACCAATGGGAAAGTAGTAGCGGGGTACCCTTGATATTATTTATTATATTATATAATATTTTATGTGATACTTGGTGAGAGTATCCATGGTGTGGCTGGGAACTTAGTATACCTATTTAGGAGATGAGTTAGTTTCACTTATTTTTCACTATGCTTTAGCATGCTTTCTTTACTTTTACATGAGAGGATCCGGGGATGATCCTATTGAGTATACTGTTATAATCACCCTACATTATGTAAACTATTTTTTAGGTCACTTGGAGAAGGTTGGAGATCATATTGGTTACTACTAGCTTGGGGGTCTTGTAGGAGCTGTTTGGGCTTTGCGGTCACTACAGTTTTACTTTCTTTTGGTACTTTCAATTTTCCCCTTTTAGTTGTAGTAGTTTTTCATGAAATTAATTATGTGTACTTAGATTTTATTTTATATTATTTTCTGAGGAGTTGGTTTGTGTCTATCTTATCTCTATTTTCCTCATGCGTTCTCTTAGAGGGTAATGTCTCCCATTTTGTGTTTACTATACCCTCGGTGTTAGTCTCCAACCTAGGGCCTACTAGAGGCGGGACTCAGGGGATCATTATCTATATTCTCACATTTTCAGCCTAAGAGGGGTAAAATTTGTAGGGATGGGTCATGATAGAGTGGTATTAGAGGTTTAGTTGAGGGATAAGATGGAGTTTGAAGTTAGGCAGAGTTCGGGTTTCATGGGTTAGTAGGGAAATGGTGTCAGTCAAGATCAAAAAGTTCTATAAACACTAGAGATAAGCTGATACATAGGTATTTAGGGCCCCCTGTGATCTGATGCATGGACCTTTAAGTTTACAATGGATACTAAATGAGGTGATACTGGTTGTAGGGTAGATACCTAGTAAAGGATCATGCATCATTCTTCTTTTATCCTGTGTTTGAATGGGTGGACCTTGGAAGAGCTTAACCTAAAATGAATAAAAGAAAACAATTAATTAATGTTAAGCCTTTTAGATTTTAGGTTTAGGAGATCTAACTATTTTTTCTTTTGTAGGTATGGATCCAGGTTGACATCCTTGTTAGGTTCGCGCAAATATTTTTTAGCAGGATGTGCCAGCCCATCACCACCGAGTAGAGGTTGATGAAGATGACACTTGGAGGAGGAAACTTTGAGAGTTTTAGTGTCAGAGTATTTAGAAGTAAGAGGGATTTGTTTTGGATGTAGCCATGAAATATTGGTTGGAGAAGGTTGAGATAGATTTCAGTTTGATCTGTGCTCAGAAGGAGCATTGGGGGCCGTTGGTTGTGATGATGCTTCATGGAGTAGTGAGGCAGTGGTGTTTTTTTGTTCCTCAGAGATCATGAGGAGTTAGTAGTTTCATTGGAGGAGTTTTGAGACTAGTTCAGAGTTGAGTTTCTTTCTTCGATCATGAAGGAGGCCAGTCAGTAGGAGATGCTTACCCTTTGATAGGGGAGATCTAGTGTGTGAGAGTTTGGAATCCATTTCAGGAACCTTTTAAAATATACTTCAGACCTATTTCTAGTTGTGGAGGCTATGTAGAGGAATTTTTTTGAGGCTTTTAATCCATAGATCCAATTCCAGGTCAACTTTTTTATGCTAAAGACATATCTTGAGGTGTTGGAGAGGGCAGAGGTCATCGAGAGGATGTTAACCAGAACCAGATCATCACGAGAAGGGATTCATCAGGATTCCTGATAAAACACTATTTTTTTGAATATTTTATTGAAAATAAATGACATAATTTTCTCACATTGTTTTAAATATATTCATTTATGAAATATTTGGGATAAGACCATTCATTTGAAAATTTGATGAAAATTCCAGTTTTACCCTTTTAAAATGAACTATAGTATTTCGCACATAAATATTTTAATATAACTTATTTGAACTTAAAATTTTGTAACAGTTTTTATAACATAATTTTATACAACTTTTATTCAGAACACTAGAGCTAAAAGTGCATTTGTATGGAGTAAATGGGATATTAAGTCAATGGTGGTATTGACTCGCCAGAATGGAAATGGGTTCTGTATTTGGGCCATAACTTCTTCATCCGTGTTTGGATTAGGACCAAATTTTTAGAGGAGATCGATGATTAAATTTCTCACAAATAATATCTCTGGAAGGATAGATGAGTCACGTTTTTTTGTGGTCAAATTGGTGGTGAAATTTGGATTAAAATATTTTTCTGAATTTCCCCATTAACACTTGAAACCACTTGAAACCTAGCCTCCCCTCCACTCTATAAATTAGTTTTTTTCACATTTAGAGGGGTTGGTATGTGAATTAGGAGATTTTAGGTAGAGTAGAATTGGTTTCAACCAAATTCTACAACCATTGTAAGAGGGTTAGCTCTTGAAGCAAGGATCCCCTCATCGAAGCCTTCTTCTCTTCATCATGTTGTAATGTTTTCATTTATGTAATAAACTTCTTTGTTATTATTTTATTTATTCTCTTTTCTTATGTTTTTTTCAAATTTATTCTTCTATTAATATTAATAATTGGTTTTTAATCAAGGTTGGAGACGAGATTGAGTTCTACCCTTTCAATACTTTGCTCTTGCAAAACGTCTCGATGATGACCACACCGCCCATGGAAGAGTAGTTTTCTAGTGATCGATATATCTTATACCCTCTTCATTTAATTATTTTTAATCATTGAACTATTTTAATTTACATAATATGATCCATGAATTGTGTTCTTAAATTATAAGAAACTAAGAAAGGAATTGAATAATTAACTCAAAAACACGTGAGGTCGAGGTTTTGTTTAAATTGTGAGAGCGCGAACTTAATCGGTAATACAAGACCACACAGGATAAGTTTTATAGAGTTCAAATATATCCCCTAAACACAATTAATCCTCATTATCAAGAATTGAAATATGCCTTAATTTAACACTTACCATAAGATAACCTTAGAACATCAATCAAAGCAGGGTGCTGCGATTGCATTTTCTGAAGTTAGCCTAGGGTTAAATTCACTTCATCTTTGTGGTAAAGTTAATTCTAATAGGGTTCGGGATTTAAAAAATTAAGGGATAATAATTAAGTGAATGTAAATTTAAATGATAATGATAAATAATTTAGTGAAGTGGTAGAGTTAGATCGATTACGCCTTTTAAATATTGTCTAAAAAACATCTTCTTGTTGGGTATTTTTAATCGAACTTCATTTCAAAAATAAAAACAAAAAAATGAAATCTTATTCCAACAAACTTCTTCTAGTTTTATAAATGATAAAAAAGCCCCCATCCTTACAAGTAGTGTTTTTATTCTCTTTTATTTTATTTTTAGAATAACTTTAAGATGTTGTTATAATTTTCTTCCTCCTTTGAGAGACGACCCTGGTCGGCCACTCTACTACACCTAAGTAAACTGAAACCGAACATCATTTGAAAGTGACCATGAAAACGCCTTTCAATTCTTCACTAAGATAGTTATGGTATGAGATTTCTGGTTTTTAGGGAATAAGAGTTTCTATTCGGCCGAGGATAGGTCCCAGCCCTCAGTATCATGTTTCTCTGGGGGTGGTGACTCTACGAACTTTGCAAAGAGATCAGGCACTTTTTTTCTTATGGAGTCTGAGGTCATCAGCAGAAAGAGTGATTTACCATTATAAACAATTAGCATGCTTCATGTGTTTCGTTTAAGGTTCCTATGTTGAGGCAGTTTCAGCCGAGGTAGTAGTATCAAGTTTCACCAGTTGTGGATCAGAAGAGAGAAGATGGGACAGGTAGATTTCAACCTCGAGATGATCCCCATCCTCAGAGAGCATAGCACATCCATGGTGGTGGTTTTCATCAGGGTTAAAGAGGCCATGGAGCAGGTCTTAGTTAGCTTCATACTTTTGCATTTCTAGGACTAGACGAGCCAAACGTCATTTGAGGTACCCTTTTCTTGTTTTCTACTTGGGTGCATGCCTTGTTTGATTCAGGAGCGAAAAACTCCTTCATATAACCTGCCCTTGTCCATGATTTGGGACTTGAGGTAGAGAGTCTTCTAGTTCCCTTGGCATTGACTACACCAATTGGAGGCTGAGATGATTTCTTTGAAGTATGTAGAGACTTTGAGCTAGTGCTGGGGCAACACTGCTCTTGGGGAGATTTCCCATGTTTACGAATAAAAACATATGATTTCATCCTCTACATGGATTGGTTGTATTCAGTGTGATCTATTGTGGATTTATTCAGGATACAGGTGGTGTTATTCAGTGCTGATAGAGATCAAGTGGTGTTTTTTGGTGAGAGAGACCCTTAGATTGGTCATAGGCATGTTCCATCCTTATCATCCTTGATAGATGAGATGATGTTGAGTTCATCAGAGGTTCAACAGTTAGTGTTTCCCAGGGTCATAGATGAGTACCTTGATGTCTTTCCAGAATAGGTTGTAGCATTACCACCTTGATGAGAGACCGAGTTTAGGATCAAGCTATATCCAGACATGTTTTCTATCTTGATGTATCCATATAGGAGGACACCTTATGAGTTGCGAGAGCTACGTATATAACTCGACGGTCTATTGTAGTGCAGTTTTGTTCGACCAAGTGTGTCACCATGGGGTACACTAGTTTTATTCATGAAGAAGGATGAATTCAGTTTACATTTGTGTGTTTATTATCATCTCTTTAACTGAGTGAAAGTGAAGAACCACTATCCTCTTCCATGGATTGATGATTTATTCGATAAAATAAAGGGTTAAAGTTGGTACTTGAAGATTGATTTGTAGTTAGGATATCATCAGATGTGTGTTAAGGATGAGGATATCTCAAAGACTACTTTATGTTGTCATCATGGGAATTAAGAGTTTGTGTTGATGCCATTCAGTGTGAAAAATACTACATATTTTTTCATGGGATTAATGAACGCTATGTTTCATGAGTTCCTAGATAAGTTCATGGTGGTTTTCATCGATGAAATCCTTATGTAATCTGCATCTGAGGAGGATGATACAGAGAAACTGTGTTCCATTTTGGGTGTTCATCGTTAATAGAATCTATTTGGGAAGTTGTATAAGTGTGAGTTTTCAGCTCAAGAAATCTGTTTCTTAGGGAATGTTGTATCCCAGTAGGGAGTAGCTATAGATCCATTAAAAATAGAATAAGTTGTGTCTTGGGAAGCCCCCAAGATAGTGGTAGAGGTGTGAAGTTTCCTTGGTATTGCAGGATATTATAGGAGGTTCATTGAAAATTTATCTTAGGATTCAACTCCTCTGAAAGCATTGACCAGTGTGGACTGCTCAGTATCAGGAAGCTTTCTAGTATCTAAAGGAGAATTTGGTCAGTGCTTTAGTTCTTTGTCTGCCAATAGAAGGAGTTCAGTTTGAGTTTTTATGTGATGCTTCACATCTAGGGTTAATCTATGTTTTGATTCAGCATAGATCAATTGTTTCTTATGGGTCTTGATAGTTTCTACCCCATGAACGTAACTATGCCAAAAATTATCTTTAGTTGGCAGCAGTGGTGTTTTCCCTGAAGTTGTGGAGACATTACCTCATTGGGGAGTACTTTGTGGTCCTCCCTGATCATAAGAGCCCATGGTATGTTTTCTCCCAGTGTGAATTGAACTTGAGACAACATCAGTGGATAGAGTTCTTACAATATTAAGACTTCAAAATCCTATATACACTTGTTATGGGGAATTTTGTAGCCAATGTGCTGAGCAGGAAATTACATAGTGATGTGGTGCTTGAATCATGTAATTCCAAGAGAGTAATAGAAGAAATTTTAGCATTACATCTAGATATGGGAATGTTTGGGGGAAGAGGTTGTCTTTTTCAGATGAAAATGTAGTCATATCTTGTACAATAGTTATAAGAACCACAGTTGGGGGATCTTTAGGCAGGGGTATGGAGAGACCAAGTTGTTTGTGGCGAGGCCCCTGATGGATGGTCTGAGGATGAACCACACCAGGTGTTGTTTCAAGGAAGTATTTTTGTTCCTTTGGTGATGTGTGATATGGTTCTTAGAGAGTTCCATAGTTCTCCCTTATTAGTATATCCTGGCATGAAAAAGATATACCGAGCTTTGAGCAGTCAGTTTTGGTGTCTTGGGTTGAAGCATGTAGTTGCAGAGTTTGTTTCTCGATACTTGGTCTACCAGAAGGTGAAGGCTGAGCACCGTGTTCCTGATGGTTTTCTACAACCATTAGATATTCCTCATCAGAAGTGGTTGGAAATATTGATGAACCTTTTTACTAGTTTACCTCAATCTTGGGGAGGATATGGTGCTATATGGGTGGTATTGGATCATTTGAAAAATTTATCCCACTTTATAGAAATCAAGGAGTCAATCTTGATCGAAGTTCTATTAAGGCAATATCTAGAGGTGGCGGTGAGACTCCACTGAGTTTGGAGGATGATCATTTTCGATAGAGATCCTCAATTTACCTCAAGGGTGTGAAGAGGTCTCCATCATGATTTTGGTTTTCATTTATGCCTTAGCACTGCTTTTCATCTATAGACGGACAGTCATACAGAGTGGACCATCCAGACTCTAGAAGACATGTTGTGATCTTGTGTCCTAGATTTTTGAGGTTTTTGGATGAGACAAATTCCCTTAGTAGAGTTTTCTTATAACAATAGTTTCCACTCCTCAATTAGTATGGCACTGTTTGAAGCCTTGTATGGACAAACATTTTATTCTCCTTTGTGTTGGACAAAGGTCAGAGAGTCAACAATTCTTGATCTGAAACTAGTACAAAACATGATGAAGATGGTTTATGTGATTCATGATAGGATGAAAGTAGTGAAGGTTCATTAAAAGTTCTATGCCAGTCATAGGAGGAGACCTCTAGAGTTTGGTTTTGGGGATCACATGTTTCTAAAGGTGACTACCCATCATTGACAGCGGAGGTTTAGTCATGGGAGTAATCTTTCTCCCTAGTTTTTTGGGCCTTTAGAGGTGTTGGATCATTTTGGAGCCATGACATACCGGGTAGCACTTCCCCCACAGATGAGCTAGCTACATGATGTTTTCCATGTGTCACAGCTCCTTCTTTATCTTTATGATGACTCTCATGTCATCGATTGGGGTGAGATCGATGTTGAAAATGATGCGACATTTGAGGAGTGCACTGTAGAGATCCAGGACCAAAAGGATAAATTGTTACTTGGGCATTCTACACCCTTAGTTCATGTCTTGTGGTGGAACAATGGAATAGAGGAGAGTACCTGGGAACATGAGTTGTAGATACATGTTCAGTATCCCGAGCAGTTTGATGTTTATCTCTTCACCTGTAATGTTGTTCATTTGATGGTTGTATAACCTTCTATTTATGATATTGATTTCTTTTATTTCTTGTTATACCTTTCTCTATTTTGAGAATTATCTCCCCCGGTAGAGTGTTTTGGAGCTGGTTATGGTTTTTTGTAGCTTTATGCTTATTAATCTAGTGAAGTAGTTGATCTATAATGGTGGTAAGATCCTTGAGAGGTATCTCATGGAGTGGTTGTTCGGACGACCCCTTTTTTGTTTCCTCTTTGGGTTGGTTTTGGATTCTCAAGGATGATAATGTTTTGATAGGTATCTGATGTAATGGACTGGACCTCTTTGGTCCATTCCTTTATTGAAAACTATGTTTCAGGTGTTCTCGGAGGTCAAGGTGACATATTTCAACACTTTTCCAAAATTTATAGTTTTGTGAATAGTGTTTCTAGGAGGGTAGCTCATTCCAATGGTAAAGGTATCTTATTCCAATGGAAATGGTAGCTCATTCCAATAGTAACAATAGCTTGTTCTAATGGAAATGGTAGCTCATTCCAAAGGTAACAATAGTTCTTTCAAACAATAATGGAAGCTCATTCCAATGGTAATGGTAGCTCATTCTAATGGTAACAATAACTCATTCCAATGGTGATAGTAGCTCATTCCAATGGTAATGGTAGCTCATGACAATGATATATTTTCCCAATGGTGGTTTTTCCAATGACAACTCATCCAACGACGACGACGACTCATCCACTGGTAACCTATGAAAAGTGTTTCCAGACTCCTAAAGTTTCTCCCATTTAACATTTTATTTAATGTAAAAGTCCTTAAAAGCCTTATTTTAAGGGATTTAAGGCTGATTCAAATCCTGTTACTCCTATATAAAATTTTCTAAGGGTCTTAGTGGATTTACTCAGTCAAAACTTGTGAGCTTGATCATATCCTCATTTAATGGGAAATCTAAACCATATATTAAACAACTGCTCTATTTTGATTTTCCATAGGATGACCCTTGTTATTCTTTTTGTGTTTCCCCTGGTATGGGAAGTCTAGAGTTCTTGATCCCATAGAAGATGTGAATTTGTTCTATAGACCTTGGATCATGTTTTCCTTGGAGTTTCTTCCAGCTACACGTACACCCCCTATTTTGGTGAAAGTAGTAAGTGTCGATCCATCTTTGATATGGTTTGTTATACCTTTATTATTATGGGTTCTTCGATCTATTTACTCTTATTTCTACTTTCCATGTGATGGAATATGATCTCCATCTTTATAATGGATCTTTATTGGCTGTTGGATGATGCCAACATCCTTGGGTGGATGCAGTTGTTGTGGGAGAGGTGATCATGATCTATTGAGTTGGCCAATTCTCGTACAAAGAATGTTAGAAACATTTTTAGGTAGAGGATTTGATGCTTCTCTATTTACCTACCTATAATTGTAGAGTTAGAATGGTTTATCCCATAGATCACAATGAAATTGTACTAATTAAATATTTGAACTGGATTAAAGAATTATAATCTTTTTCTTAGCGATGTTATTGCCTCTTGTTTTTCTAGATAGTGTGATATATGTGCCTTTCTATTAGCATATTGTTTTGATAGAAATTGGTAAATAATGTAAATATGGGATTAATTCATAATTAATTGGATAAATGTTTAAAGATGTATGTTGATGAATCTGGTTGTTTTTACTATGATTTTATGATAATCAAAGGGACGCAGTCATGCATGTATTGAATCGGTTAATTCAAGATGAAATAAGGAATTGGTTGTGTTATAAAGATAATTCCTTGTATGGTTATGAGTTATCCACTTGCATGTAAAGGCCAAACACCTTATACTTTGGATCTATGAGTGCTCGTTGTGTGTGATGGTTGAATGCCTTGTTTAGGGCCAAGATCCCAATTACTATGTTGTTTGTTTCTTGCTTCTTGTGTTATGGTATGATACTAGGATGGCTAACCCTATAGGATTTTTATGGTATGTGGGGGTAGAGAGACCTAGTGGTTATGGTAGAAGTTGATTCCTAGAGTAGTGAGATGCATCAGTTTATGCATGTGGGTGTTGGGGAGAACACTGAGGATGATGGAACAGGTTGAAGATGGGATTTCCCATTGATGTGAAAGTGGTTGATGTTGAATATATTATTAGTTTATCTAATTTACTTTCTCCAATACTTGAGGAAGATGTTCTTTCTTACCCTCTTTCCAAAAGAGACGAAGATGCATGGGGTATGCCACATTCTTTCTGAGTTTATCTTCTCTAGGATGGATGGGTCGATGCTCTTGCTATAGGTGGAAAATAATCAAGGGGTAGTTCACCCACTCAATGTGTTGATCCCCTTGTGTTTGTTAGCTTAGAATGATTTTCTAGAATTCCCATGAATATGGAAAAGTTATAATGATATTAATAAATTAATGAATAAATGTTTAACCCATGGGGTTGGAGCTTGATGGCGTGCAATGATGAGGTTATGATTTTGAGAAACTATGGTCTTGGTTAGGTTATGACTAGAGGGAACAGAACATGGTTGGAATGAAAATGTAATGTAATGTGTAATTGATAACAGTTACTTAATGTTTAAATAATTAATTAAATTTGAGTGAAATTGATTAAAAAGGGATAAATTAAGTCAATATATCTATTTAAATGGTTGTATTATTATATAATATCTAGTCTTAGCAGTGGTAGTCGGGATTCCAAGAGGCGTTAGCTGTAATTGATTCTAAGACTACATTATTACCATAGTGTGGGTTTGAGATATATCATTGTAATGACCTAAAAATTTATGAATAAGATTCTATTTATTTTGATTAAATGTCTTATGGATATAAAAGACACATGTACTTATTTTTTTTATTATATCCAGTTGTATTTAAATGAAATTTAAGTATCATTACCATTGATAATATAGTAGTTGAATAGTGATCACATGACTAGTATAGATATTGGATTTTAAAAAATCATTTTGTCACAAAAAAAGGAATTGATGGCCTCGACTAGTAGGATTAGTCCCTATGAAGCCCATTTATCACAGATTCTGAGGTAGATAACATTTTTGGAATTTTCCCTAGACCAATCCCAAGTCAAGATCCAACAACTTAAGCATTAGAAAAACCATTTACAAGAGAATTTCAATCACATCGAGATCAAGGACGAAACCATGTTCACTGAATGACCCCATGAAAGCCCCACCATCGCACACCTTACTCTTAGGGTCTATGTTGATGTAATAACTGGATATGTAACAATACCCTAGAATTATGATTATGTATATTATTTTTTTATAGAATAATTAATATACTTTCATTCTATTATTGTTAACTTATAAATGATTTTAAAAGCACAAATAGTATTTTTGGTTAATATTAAAATTTAATTAAGAAATCTATTTTGATGAATTAATGGATTTTTGAAATAAATATTATTATAATAAATATTATTATTAAATTAATTTTATTAAATATAAACGATCATATAATTTTTATGTAGTCAAATGTAATTTTTATTAAGGTTTAAAAACTATTTTTTTCAAAACCCGTCAATTTCCAATAAATGTCAGTTTTTTTAAAGTGAAAATTTATATATCTATAAAATTATTATGATAAAATTAATATTATTTTTGTAATCAGAAATTTTAAATTATCCAACAATTAATTTTTCATAATTTTATGAGATAGTCGAATTTTCGGGTAAAAATTAAATACCGTAGAAATATATGGTGTGTTTTATGATATCATAATGACCCAATAATGATGTCATAAATACTATAAAAGGTATATTCATCCAAATATAAGTTTTTAATTTAAAATAATGCAATTTTAAGTTTATTTTATATATTTTATAAATCCTTAGTGAATCTTCCAAAACATATAATATATTTTAAGATGTTAAAATCATTTCCTTGTAAGTATGAATCACCTCCACATAAGAAAGGAAAATATTTTAATATCTTAGGAACTTAGCCTTATAAAATAATTTATACTAGACCCCTTTTCCAAGAACCATGGTAAAAAACCATGGGATGGTTTGTGGTTTTGAATATTTTATTGTGTAGTTTCTAAAACAAAAATAATAAAGAAATCCCCCTCCTTTCTAATATAAACCCACCCAGGATCCAATTTATCTTTACTAAAACTCTTTTAAGATCAAAAAAACTCTTCACCATACTCCCTAGATTCCTCCCAAGGTTCCCCAAGCTCCCAATAATCCCCTCTCAATCCTTTGGAGTCACACATCCAAGTAAGGGATCCTCACCATCCTCTCCTCTTTTCAATTCAAGGACCTTGTTTGAAATTAGTCTTTTTAGTTTCAATTTGTTATATTTTCATCCTTTTATAATAAATTAACTACTGTAAATTTTATTTTATTTAAATTAGGTATAATTTATCCTCCCCCATTTGGACCCTTACCTAATCTGTTACTATGTCGAAATTTTGTAAGGGATCTTCCACTCTCCTCTTTTATCAAGCACTTATTTTATGATATGTCTTTCAATTTATATTTTAATATGTTTAGATATGTTCATAAATACCCCCATTACTTTACATTTGATTTATAAATAATGATATCTTCCTTTAAACTCTCATTAACCCATCCATGATCCTTTATATACACCCGTTACCATGCTGAAATTCCGTAAGGGATTTATCTCTCCTCATTCTCATTCAATAACTTATTTTATATTATGAATCTTAAATTCCATTTCATGTGTTGGGTTATAATTTTCCATGACCCCCCTTACTATACATTTCATTTATAAATGATTAGATACCCATTTCACTCTCATCAACCCATTTTATGAATTTCTATTTGACGCTGTTATGATGATGAAATTGCAGTATGTTTTTCCATCATGTAGTGAATACCAAACCCATTTCTATAACAAGGGTATTCACCTTTATTCTCAAATAATTATTGATCAGGGGTTTAAATGTATGTATTCCACATTAATTTATCATGTAATAACTTATGATGTTGAATTGTTCCATGTTATATGATCTATGTGGCACACTTATGCATGAAATCAAATGTTTATGAAGGGTGCACCCTGATAGCGCTCCAATGAATTGGGTAATGTTTAGTATCATGATACATCATGTGAAATAAGGGTTTAATAATGTTAATTCATATTCAATGAGGGTTTAATAATGCTAATTCATGTGCAATGAGTTTTTACTCATGATAATTCATGTGCAATAAGGGTTTACTCATGCTAATCCATGTGCAACGAGCCTTAACTCATACTAATATCATGTTTTATATTGTTTACACATTTCAATGTTATGATTATAATGATATATCATTACTTTATGTTCATTTTTATTTTATTATATATTTATATTCCTATTGAATAACATGTATTGTCTTCCTCATGTTATGCCATGTTTATTCCCTTACTGGGATTTATAGAACACCCTTTCTTATGTATGACCTCACGTTATCCCATTCAATGTTAAGTATGAAGTAATGTTCTAGTCATGTAAAATAATTTTTCGATAAAGATGTCGTATTTTATGTTTTAAGTTATAATTTAATGTTCTTAAGCCCCAAATACACTATACCTTTCGATCTTCTGAGTTGTATTAAGTGAAAATTTATGTAATAAATCATGTTTAAATATGAAATAAAGAGTAGGGTTGTTATAGTTGGTATCACAAGATAGGTTTAGTTATTTTTAAGATTAGTATTATAAAACTCTCATGAAAACACTTAGAGATAAGACTAAGTATAAGAAAAAAATCTCTAAATTTTGGTGAGTATAGAGTAAGTGGTTTATCAAGAAAATACATCCTTGTCTGGATATGAACAAGTGGATGTGGCTTTAGCATAGATTTATCTAGGGGTAAAACCTGAAAAAAACCACTTTGATCTATACTTGAACAAGAACTGGTGCATAACAATGGGCCTTTATACACTCCTTTTTTGACACTCCTGAGGTATATGATTTGGTGAATTCATAAGCTCAATATGAACCATTATTAAGGGAAAAAAAATTTCCATAATAATATATGTTAGGAAGTAGATCATGGATAACTTAGACTGAATCCTAGAAACTCATAAGTTAATGAGATAAATGTAATTTATAAGTTATCTCTTTAATTTCATTATATTCTCTTTATGTGTTTAACTGTTTAAGATACTCATCCCTAATATTCCTTTTATTCTCGAAATGGGTAGTAATAGGAGGAATTGTGTTAACAATCGATATGAAGGGTTGTGTTAGGATTACCCCAATGAGATTACCAATCCTATGGGAGAAGTAATAGAAAAATTTATTATGATACTATCTTATTTAACTAAGGTTTTTAATCGAAACCTAGTTCAAGAGGATCGCCTGATCCCTAAGAGTGGGTAACCCACAGTCAAGAGCTTCATACAAAAAAGGCCTCATACGTTCAATGGATCATCTGATCCCTTAATCATGGATCAATGGATCAATTCCATCAAAAAATATTATATATCCTTCAATTTTTTCAACAAAAGAAGGTTCTTCTAGCTATTTATCATATATAGGGTGAAACTGATCAGTGGTGGACATTGATCAAGAATACGAAGCCGAGGGAGGAGATCGAAACAATGGAGTGGAAGGAATTCTAGAATTTTTTTTGATAAATATTTTATCCAAACCCCCCATCCTAATATGGAAATATATTTACTTTCACTCAATAAAAAGAACAATGAATCTATTGGGGATTATGAGGAAAACTTCACCAGACTTACACAATACACCTCTGGTTTTATCGTTACCCCTGAATGTAAGGTTGATCACTTCTTTGGTGGGCTAAAGCCTAGATTATGAAAAGCCCCAAAAATCTATGACTTTGAAATCTATGAGGAAATTTTATAATGTTCCCTCAAAGTCGAGATAGATATTGGTGAATATCAGGGGTATCATGAGGATAAAAAGCTGAAAGTCGGCTTTAATTTTGGAAGTCTGATGGATAAAGCCAATAATGCTAAGAAATTACAGCACCTCACTTTTCAAAGGTGCAAAAAGAAGCACTTTGTAAATTTCCTAAGGTTATAAATGAAATTATTTAGGTGAGAAAGATAAGTTCACCTGTATAATAGTTACCGAAAGGATAAACCCATCAACATGGCAGAGGAAAGGAACTCTCTGGTCGACCCTCAATGCATTGTCCATTCCTACAACTGCAAGGATTTGGGGCACTTTGTGAACCACAAAGAATGGAAGTAGAGATTTTGGTGAAAACAAAAAATGGGGCAATTATCTCATGAATATAACTCCTCCTCTTTCACAATTTGTAGATTGAACTTCCTGTCAAACCTTGTAATGCTTTCCTTGGTGGAATTTGATGCAATTCTGGGAATGTATTACCTTTCCATATATAATGCCAACATAAATTTCTATGAAATGGAAATCACTCTCCATATGGATAATTGACCCCCAATTATATATAAGTGAAAGTAGGAGGATGAATATTCCTTAGCACCATTATCCTAAGCATGGATATTAATTCCCTATGAGCATGCATATCTTGCTCAAATGACTAAGTCTAAGGAAGTAACCATGCTAAAAAACATGCATACTATGAGGTAATTTTCTGATATATTTCCTAAGTAATTTCTTGGTCTTCCTCCTAGTAGAGATGTTCAATTCTAGATTGATCTTATAACTAGGGAATTGCCAATATCCTAGACTCTATATAGAATTGTTATTGTGGAACTTGAAGAGCCAAGGAAACAACTACAGAAGAATCTAGATAAATGGTTTATACTCCCAAGTGCTTCACCATGTGGTGCACTAGTTCTATTCATAAAGAAGAAGGATGGTTCAATGTTCCTTTGAATTGATTATCATGAGCTCAATAAAATAATAATAAAGAAAAAGTATCCTTTTTTAAAATAATTTATGACTTGTTCGATCATCTACGTGGAGCACAATAATTATCCAAGGTGGATCTACGGTCGGGATATTAATAAGTAAGGGTGAGGAAAGATAATATCCCCAAGTCTTCTTTTCATATAAGGTACATGCATTATGAGTTCATAGTGATTCCATTTAGACTCACTAATTCTCCAAAAATCTTCATGGACTTGATAAATAGAGTCTTTATAGATTACTTCGACAATTTTTTGGTAGTCTTTATAGAATATATTCTAATATACTACAAAACCAAGGAGGAGCTTGAGGAGAATCTAAGAATTGTTCTAAAGACCTTGAGAAAGAAGAATATCTATGAAAAGTATAACAAGTGTGAGTAATAGTTGAAGAAAGTATCATTCTTAGGGAATATCATCACAAGTAATGGGACATCTGTGGATCCTTCCAAGACAAAGGAAATTTAGGGATGGATAATTCCAAACTCTATGATGGATATATGTAGCTTCCATGGGTTAGATGGATATTATTGTTGATTTGTGAGAAATTTCTCATGATTTTCAAACCCACTTACCAAGCTAACTCGGAATGAAGTCAAGTTTTCTTAGAATGATGAATGTGAAGAAAGCATCATTGAGTTACAAAAGAGGCATATCACTGCCCATTTTCTCACAATACCCACAATTGGGGAGCTCTTCGTAATATTTAGTGATTCTTAAAAGAAGGTATTGGTATGTGTATTGGTGAAAAATGATAAACTCATTTCCCATGACTCAAGGTAGTTGAAAATTCATTATCAAAACTATCTCATTCATGATTTGGAGTTGGTAGTTATGATATTTTCATTGAAAATATGATGGAATTATCTCTTTGGGGAGAAGTGTGAAATATATAAAGATCACAAAAGTATCAAATATATATTTACACAGAAGGTGATGAATATGTGCCAATGAATATGGTTATAGATAATCACGGATTATGACTACTCAATCCACTACTATCCTAGGAAAGCGAACAAGGTGGAAGATGATCTAAGTAGAAAGGACCCAACAATTCTATCATTGATGATAATTTAAAAGGATCCAATATTCTTATATTTTATTAATATATAAATTTGAATCATAAAGAAGGTAAAATCATCAATCCTTTCACAAATTATTGCTTAACCTTATCTTTTGAAAAGGTTAAAGGATGCTAAAAAATATGATGAGGGAATTCAGAAGAAAGTAGAAACTATCAAAAAATAGAAATCCTTAGAGTTCAGTGTTAATAAAGAAGAAATTTTGAGATTTGGGTCAAGGATATGTATTCCATCCAATCAGGAGTTAAATAAATAACTTTTGGATTATACATATAGTTCGAATTTCTCCTTTCACCTAAGAAACAAAAAGATGTATTGAGATCTTTGAGAGAACTATTGGTGGGATAACATGAAGAAGAAGATCACTTAATATACATCAAAGTTTCTAGTATGTCAGAAAGTGAAGGCTGAGAGGTATAATTCTAAGGGTATGATGCAACCATTACTCATACCAACATGGAAATGAGAAGACATAACCATAGAATTTTTCATCGTACTTCCAAATACATCCAAAGGAAAAAATACTATCTGGATTATTTCGGATCATCTTACAAATAATGTACACTTTATTGTGATTCAAGATGATTTCTCACTGGATAAACTGGCATGGATATACATCAAAAAAAATTTTAAGGCTTCATGGATTACCACTATGGATTTTTTTTGATTGAGATCCAAGATTCACCTCTAAGTTTTAGAAAAGCCTTCAGCATGCTATAAACAATCATCTAAACATCAGTATGGCTTATCACCCTCAAACTAATGGTCAATCTGAGTGGACAATCCAAACACTTAAGTACATGTTTAGATATTTCTCAATACACTTCAAAGGTGTATGGGACCAACATATTCCTTTGGTGGAGTTATCTTACATCAACAGTTTCCATTTGAGCATCCAAATGGCTCCCTATGAAGCCCTTTATGGGAAGTGGGTCCAAACACTAGCATGTTGGGATGATGTTGGGGAACAAAAAATTCTAGGTCCTAAAATGTTCAAGTAAATGGTGGAGAAGTTTAATACCATTAAACATCACATCAAAGCTACTCAGTGTCAACAAAAGAGATATGATGACAATCATCGATGAGACCTAGAGTTCGATGTTGGAGACATGGTATTCCTCCGCATATCTCTATAGAAGAAAGTGATGAGATTTTTGAAGCAGGGAAATATTATTACAAGGTATATTATACCTTTTGAGATCCTTGGTTGCATTGGAGCAGTGGATTATCGACTAACACTCCCACCAAACCTATCTCAAGTAGATGATGTATTCTAAGTATCCCTCTTGAAAAAGTACATACCATACCCCTCATATGTACTCAATCCAGAAGTGGTACTATTGGAGAATGAACTTTCTTATGAGGAGCAGCTGATGTGGATCTTAGATCACATAGAAAAAGTTCTAAAAAATAAGATAATTCCCCTCATTAAGGTGTTGTGGAGAAACCACAAGTTTAAAGAAGAAACATGGGAACCAAAGGAGGTGATGAAGCAAATTTACCATAATCTATTTTAGAGTGGGAAAAGGAAATTTCAAGAGTGAAATTTATTAAGAGGGGATGTTTGTAATGACCCAAACATTTATGAATAAAATTCCCTTTCTATTGATTAAATGTCCTATAGATATAGAAGACACGTGCAATTTTTTTATTATATCCTATTGGATTTAAATGAATGTTAGGTATCATTACCATTGATAATATATTCTTTGAACAATGATCACATGACTAGCATAAATATAGGGCTTTAACAAATCATTTTGGCACAGAAAAACGAAGTGATGACCTTAACCAGTAGGATCATTCCCTATGAATCCCATTTATCAGATATTTTGTGGGAGATATCATTTCTGGGATTTTCCCTAGACCAATACCAAGCTTATATCCAACAACCTAAGCATGAGCGGAACCGTTTATGGGAGAAGTTAAATCTCATCGAGATCACGACCCAAACCATGTCCACTGAACGACCCCATGAAAGCCCCACCATCGCACACCTTACTCTTAGGGAATATTATGATATAATAAAAGGATATATAAAAATAACCTAGCATTATTATTATGTATATTATTTTTTTATAGAATATTGAATATACTTTCATTCTATTATTGTTACCTTGTAAATGATTTTTAAAGCGCAAATAATATTTTTGGTTAATATTCAAATTCAATAAAGAAATATATTTTGATGAATTAATGGACTTTTGAAATAAAAACTATTCTAATAAAATATTATTATTAAATTTATTTTATTAAATATAAATGATCATATAGTTTTTATGAAGTAAAATGTAATTTTTATTAAGGTTTAAAAATAGTTTTTTTCAAAGCTGTCAATTTTTAATAAATGTAGGTTTTTATTTAAAAAGTGAAAATTCAAATATTTAAAAAATTATTTAGATAAAATTAATATAATTTTTGGAATCAGGACTTCAAAATTATCCAACAATTATTTTTTCATAATTTTTTGAGATAGTAAAATTTTCGGGTAAAAATTAAATACTATAGAAATATACTGTGCGTTTTATGACATCATAATGGCCCAATATTGATGTAATAAATACTATAAAATTTATATTCATCAAAATATATCTTTTTAATTTAAAATAATTTAATTTAAAGTTTATTTTAATTATTTTATAAAGCCTTAGTGAATCCTACAAAACATATAATATATTTTAAGATTTTAAAATCATTTCCTTGAATATATGACTCACCTCTATAGAAGAAAGGGAAATATTTAAATATATTTGGACCTTATCCTTATAAAATAATGCATACCAACCCCATTTCCTATAAACTATGGGAAAAAATCATGGGATGGTTTGTGGTTTTGAATATTTTATTGTGTAGTGTCCAAAACCAAAAATAATAAAGAAATCCCCCTCCTTTCCTATATAAAACCTCCCAAGGTCCCATTTATTTTCACTAATACTCTTTTAAGCTTGACCACCATATTTAACCTACTACCTAAATTCCTCCCAAGGTTCCAAAATCTCCCAAGAATCCCCTCCCAATCCTTTGGATTCACACATCCAAGTAAGGGATCCTCACCTTCCTCTCCTCTTTTCAATTCAAGAACCTTATTTGAAATTTGTATTTTTAGTTTCAAATGGTTATATTTTAATTATATTATAATCAATTTAATACTTTCCATTTGATTTTATTTCAATTAGGTATCATTTATCCTTCTCCATTTGGACCCTTACCTAAGCTGTTACTAAGCCGAAATTCTATAAGGGATCTTCCACTCTCCTCTTTTATCAAGCACTCCTTTTATGATATGTCTTTCAATTTCAATTTTCATATGTTGTGATATGTTCATAAATACTACCATTACTATCCATTTTATTTATAAATAGTTATATCTTCCTTTCCACTCTCATTAAGCCATCCATGATCCTTTATATACACCTGTTACCATGCCAAAATTCCGTAAGAGATTTCTCTCTCCTCATTCACATTCAAAAGCTTCTTTTGTATTATGCATATTAAATTCCATTTTATGTGTTGGGTTATAATGTTACATTATCCCCTTAATTTCCATTTCATTTATAAATTATGAGATACCTATTTCTCTCTCATCAACCCATTTTATGAATTTCTATTTGATGTCGTTATGCACCCGAAATTGCACTATGTTTTCCCATCATATAGTGAATACCAAACCCATTTTTCTAACAAGGGTATTCACCTCTATGATCATATAATTATTAATTGGGGACTTATATGTATGTATTCCACATTCTTTTATCGTGTAATAAATTATTATGTTGAATGATTTCATGTTATATTATCCATGTGGTACACTTATGCATGAAATGAAATGTTTATGAAGGATACACCCTGATAGCATTACAATGCATTGTGTAATGTTTAGTATCATGATATGTGAAATGAGGGTTTACTCATGCTAATTCATATGTAATGAGGGTTTAATCATGCTAATTCATGCGAAATGAGGGTTTATTCATGCTAATCCATGTGCAATGAGCCTTGACTCATGTTAATATCATGTTGTATGTTGTTGCAACATTTACATGTTATGATTATCACGCTATATCATGTATTTATGTTCATATTTCTTTTATGATACATTTATATATCTGTTGACTAACATGAATTTTTTCCTCATGTTATTCCATGTTTATTCCCTAACTGGGCTTTATAGATCACCCCTTTCTTGTGAATGTCCTCAGGTTATCCCATGAAATGTTAAGCATGAAGGAATGTTGTGGTCATGTAAAAGAAGTTTTCAATAAAGATTTTGTATTTTATGTTTTAAGTTGTTATGTAATGTTACTAATCCCTAAATACACTAGAATTTTTGATCTTATGAGTTGTATTAAGTGAAATTTTATGTAATAAATTATGTTTAAATATGAAATAAAGAGCAGGGTTGTTTTAGTTATATACTGTACTTTTTGTGTTTCTATACACTACCCCACCTTGCTGGTTAAAGAGACTAACAACCCTAGGATTTTGAGCCCTATGGGGGTGTTTTACGAAACATTCTGGTGGGAGGATGGATGGACGACTACCCCTTTGGCCTCTCTCTCTTCTCTTGGTAGTTACTTGATATGGAAAGAATGATAGTTAGTTTCCCCCATATATGTGTGTAGAGGGATATAATGGCTTATGGTTATTTCAAAAACATTTAATCTGGATATATTTTCCTATGGACTACTATAATTATGATATGTATAGAATGTGATGGCTTGAGGATCCTTACTCAATGTATGGGTTGTAATGGCTGGAGGTATAATACCTGACTTATGATACACATTATGCAAGCTATAGTGGATCCCGAAAACTACCTGGTTAATTTTGTTATGTGGATGTGGTGGGGTGATGCATAGGGTGCATATTGACGCATGAGGTTCATGTTATGGTGCTTATCCTCAGTGTCTATAGGCAAGCCTTTTTAGAGAGAGATGATCCGGACGTGCGATATTGGGGCAAAGTGGAAAACTAGTGGGGAAGTGGTAGTGGGGTACCCCCAATATTATTTATTATATTATATAATCTTGTATGAGATAATTGGTGATAGTATCCATGGTGTGGCTGGGAACTCAATATACATGTTTAGGTGATGATTTAGTTTCACTTTTTGTTCACTGTGATTTAGCATGCTTTATTTACTTTTGTACGAGAGGCTCTGGGGAGGATCTTACTGAGTATACTATTATACTCACCCTACTTTCGATAAACTGTTTTTCAGGTCACCTTGAGTAAGTTAGATATCAAGCTAGTTACTACTAGCTTAGGGGCCTTGCAGGAGTTGTTTGGACTTCGTGGTCACTATCATTTTACTTTATTTTGGTACTTTCAGTTTCCCCCTTTCAGTTGTAGTAGTTTTGCATGACATTAATTATGTGTACTTGGGTTTTCTTTTATATTGCAGTCTGAGCGGAATTTAGTTGGTATATATCTTATCTCTTTCTTACACATGTGTTCTCTTAGAGGGAAATGCCTTCCATTTGTGTGTTTATTATACCCTCGGTGCTAGTCACCAACCTGGGGCTTACTGGAGGTGGGACTCAGGGGTCATTATCTCTCTTCTAACATTATATGCCTAGGAGGGGTACACTTTGTGGGGAGGGGGTCATGACAGCTCTTTTACTAATGCTAATAAAGGGTATATTTAAAAAAAATCATTAAAAATAATATAATAATATATAAATATAATATATATTTTTTAAATATGTTTTAGATAAAACTAAATAGCCATTTACACATAATATATAATATATTTTGTGATAATGAATTATAAAATAATTTAATTTTTTTAATTAATAATATGTTAATTATTATTGAGTAATAGTCATTTAACAAAAAATTGAAGATAAAAAAAAATCAAAAAATCAATAAAAGATCTAAAATAACTTGAAAATGTAACTTGAGCTTAAAACGACCATAAATTTTGATATAGGTGTTTTTTTGGGCTCTACCAAATATCAAATTGAAGCCTACGATGAGCTCTATGAACTAGTGATATATGGTAACCATATGTCATATTTTTAGAGGCCAAAAGGCCTAGAAGGCCTTAAGAACTGAGTTTTTAGTTGGGGTACTCTAAGTTTTTAACAATCGATGGAATTTAAAACTTGTTTAAGGGAGTATTTGTGCCCATTTTCAGCGGTGAATAAATTTATTCCTAGGGATTACATTCATATTGATATTATGATTTTGAAATTTTATCATTTTTCAAAATGCACTGTTATTTATAATCAAATATTTAACTATATATACATATTTTTTTATATACTCACACATAAAAAATTAATTTTATAAATAAATAATTAAGAATATTTACATATAAAATATATTTCTCAATATATAAACTATATCTAAATAAAAAATAATATTCATTTTATTTGAAATAAAAATGTATGAATATTTACATATATATAAATATATTTGTGTGTGTATTGACAAACACACACATATTTTTCAACATATTCTAATATTGTATATAAATATTAATATATAATATATTAAAATAAATATAAATATGTATAATTATATTTATAGATGCACACACACACACACACACACACATATATATATATGTGTGTATGTATATATTTATTTATAAACACATACACACATAAAACATATTTTATATATGTATATATATATACATACATATATATATATATATATATGGATAAAAAATGTAATGAAATATATATAAATATATTGATATATCATAAAATAAAGAATAAAACAATATAGGTGAGTGGAAAAGGCATGTGATTATGAGGGGGAGATATCAGGTTCAAAACCCACCAAAGACAAGAGCATGTGTGAGTGGGTGAGGCAGATCCCCAACATTGTTAAAGGGTTGGTCCACCCACTGAATTTGCAGTTTTTTTGAAATTTATGCTTTTGACTATTATCATCACTAAAAAAAGCACTAATAAAAGGGGTATTTATCAGTGTTTTTTTAGTGATGATAAAAAGGAAAATTATCAGTGTTTTTTTAGATCTAGTAAAATGGATCCCCTTTTAATAGTGCTTCGATTATCAATTCTTTTTTAGCATTATAAATGACTTTTTGTGTGATTTTAAAGACCATATATATAGTAGTGCTCCCCCATAACTGTAATCGACACATAATCTAGAGCACCTGCAAAAATTAGTTGCCCTCTCTCACTACCACAAATTTGGGTAAGGGATGTAATGACCTTTATCAATGCTAAGAAAAAAGCATTGATAAAAGCCACACCTTTATCAGCACTGATAAAGGTAACGTTTATCAGTGCTAAAAAATGTTGATAAATGTCTATCATTTATCAATGTTTTTTTAGTACTGACAAAGGACATATTTATTAGCGCTATTCTTAACACTGATAAAACACTACTACAAAATAGGGTTTTATTATCATTAAAAAGGCCTTTATTAGTGCTAAAAAAGTGCTGATAATCGAGACACTATTAATAGGGGTCCCTTTTATCAATGCTAAAAAATAGTGACAAAATTTAAAAAATTTAAAAAATTAAATTAATTTTTTTTTTCTGCAAATCTGATCGGAGGGCTTTAATTGCACTTGGCCCCCTCCAAAAATGCTATTAAACACCCCACCTACACACCCTAGACACCCCTACACACCCCATCCACCCCCAACTCTTTAACAGCACCAACACCCCCATTCACCAATACACATGCACACCCCTACCTCCCCTAGATTCAAACTCAAGACCTCTCCCCTACACGTATGGACCCTTTACCACTCCTTATTGCTTTTCTCTCCATTTAATGATAAACCTATATATATAGTTATATTTATTCATATATTAATATATATATTTGTATTAATAAATATTTTTAGTTAAATATATATATTCGTATATTAATATATATATTAATATATATAGTTATATTTATATATTTATATATTTATTTGTATATTAATATATATTTATATTTATTTATTTATATATATTTAGTTATATATTTTTATCTGTATATTTATTTGTATATTAATATATATTTATAAGATCAGTTTTAAATACATTTATAAAATATGTTTTGTGTGTGTGTTTATAAATAAATAAATAAACAAATGCATATATACAACACACAAACATATATTATATGTGTATCTGCAAGTATAATTATACATATTTATATATATTTACAAATATTATATATTAATATGTATATACATATGTTTGAATATATAAATAATATATATCAGTTTGTTAATACATACACACACAAATACACACACACACACACATTATATAGGTATATAAATATTCATATATTTGTATTCTAAATAAAATGAATATTATTTTTTATTTAGATAAGGCTTATATATTGAGAAATATATTTTATATGTAAACATGTTTAATTATTTATTTATAAATTTTTTTATGTGTGAATATATAAAAATATATATATATTGTTATATATTTGATTATAAATAACAGTACATTGTGAAAAACAATAAAATTTAAAATCCATAATATCAATATGAATGTAATTATTTGGAATAAATTCATTCCCCAATGAAAATGGTAAAAAAGAACCCCTTAAACGAGGTTGAAATTCTATCGATTGTTAAAAAACTTGAATATCCCAACTAAAAACTTAGTTTTGGAGGCATTCTAGAAAATTTTGGCCTCAAAAAATGTGACAAAAGGTTCCCTTGAATTATAAGAACATAGGGATCATCGTAGGATTCGATTTGATATGTGGTATAGCTCAAACGGACACCCGGATAAAAAGTTATGGACGTTTGAATTTTGAGTTTTGTTTTCAACTTATTTCAGATCTTTTGTTATTTTTTTGATTTTTTGTGTCTTTAAACTATTATTAAATTATTATTACTCGATGATAATTATAAAATTATTTATTATTAATATTTTTTTGAATATTTTATAAGCCATTTTCACTAAATATATTATATATTATGTGTAAATGTCTATTTATACTTATCTAAAACAAATTTAAAAAATATATATTATATTTATATTAATATAAATATCATTATATATAAATATATAAATATATTATTTTTAATATATTTTTTGAAATATACCCTTTATTAGTGCTAGTAAAAAAGCGATAATAAAGTCCCCCCTTTATCTATGCTACTAAAAAAAGAACTCATAAAGGGCCCCCCTTTAATAGCGCTAAAAAAAGCACTTATAATGGGGAACTTTTAACATTGTTTTTTAGCGCTGTTAAAAGTACCCTTTATTAGTGTTTTTTTAGCATTGTTAAAGGGTGGCGCTACAAAAACCCATTTTTTTGGTAGTGAAAGTTTTTTATAAAAAATATTATTATTATATATAAAATTATAATATTTATATTCAAAAATAATGTTTACTTACATACATTAATTAAAAAACACATTTTTATAATTATTATAAATATGATATATTAATATATATTTTTTAATAATTCAAATATATGTATATATAATTTAAAAAAGTATTTATAAGATTATAAATAAATATATTTATATTTAAATAATTATAAAATTATGTTTTTTTGAAAATAATAAATAAAATTATTGTATTTATAATTATATATATAAATACATTATAATTATAATTATAATTATAATTATAATTATATATATGTATATATTTAAATAAATATTTGCTTCTAATGAATTGAGCTAATAAATAAATAAATAAATGAATAAATAAATAAATAAATAAATAAATAAATATATATATATATATATATATATCATGAGATAATGATGATATTAAATGACTGTTTCCTTTGGAAATGGGGATGACCTTGTTTCTTTAAGGTTCAAACATTCCAATCGGTTTCTAACGAGTTTGTTTGTAGAACCAAAAACATCCAATGAATCTATATCCATTTAGACCTACTTTCCAAAGGTAGGTTCTCATTAGTTGTGGACCGATAAGGCTTAATAATTTTCATTGGTTGAGAGGATGGGAGGTCAGACTCATCACACCTTTTTTGGGGGGAATTATTGTCTACTCCGGGACTCTCTTTATAGATTTAAGTTATGTTTGTGAATCCTTATTACACTACCAAGTATGAAAATGATATTTCCTTAAGATCTGACAATAAATGATTAATATATATGAGATTTAGAGAATATTTTATATGTATTTGAGGTTCTTCATCGATAGAGAATCATCTATATTTTTTAGATATTCTTAGTCAATGGTATCCTTCAGAAAATTATATAAAGATCTCTTGGTCATTATGATAACCATAATGGTTTTAAAGCCACTCAGCGGGGCACTTGAAGTTTATTGTCGTTCAGAAGGACATAGAGTATTTCAGAGTTGGGATCGTACCCACAGATGGGCTACCTATGTATCCTTGTTAAAAAAGGAACCAGAACCCACGTAGTTCAGAAATTAAGATATAGTTTAACATCATATGGGACAGATGAGAATTAATGGGTGATGGGCTTGAACCTCAGAAAGGCTTCCTACATACTCCACTTTTAAGGTAGAGATCAAAGTCCACGTAGTTCAGTTGGGAATTGCAGGTCTTACGTATGATTAATGTACCAAAGAGATGTGTCATGGTTACTTTTACACTCTAAGCTCACGTGAGTCATGATCAGTGTGAGAAACAAGAGGCATCAGTAAACCTAACAATTTGTGCCACGAAAGATGCAGTCACAAGGAATGATATGGGGATTATGTATATATGATTTCCCAAATAGATAAAGATCAGGACTTACTTTAGAGAAGAAGGCCGAGAACAAGGTCCATAAAGGTATACGTTCTTTATGGAGATTTGGATGCTCTAACTTGGGTCTTACTCCTGAGGAGGATGCCCAAATTAGAAGGGGACTTGTGATTGGTTTTTATTCCTAAGAAGGAAACCCAAATCAAAAGAAGTTAAGACTAGTTAAGAGAAATTATGATTGGGACTTACTCTTGGGAAGGAGGCCCGAGTTAAGGGACTTGAGAACTAAGGCTTACTCCTGAGAAGGAGGCCCAGGTTAAGGAATTATGATTGGGACTTACTCCTGAGAATGAGGCCCAAAATTAAGGGAACTTGAAGACTGGGGATTACTTCTGAAAAGGATGCCCATATTTGGGAACTTGGGGCTTACTCTTGAGGAGTATGACCATGGATAGGGGACTTGGGGATTACTCCTAAGGAGGATGCCCATTAAATATTCTCATCTTAAAAGATGAGGTTGAAGGAATGAGATCTCTAACCTTAGTGACATAAAGATATGTAAATCACTAGGTTTTGAGAGATGTTTCACAGAATTCCCTTCAGATAAGGAATCCAAACAAGGAATCATTCCATAAATGGATTTGAGGAGGATTATGAAGGCTAAATCTTGAAGAGGAGAGGTGGATTTGAAGAAAAGATATGAATGGACAGGAGGGGAACCCAAAAGAAGGTAGGTTCACAGGTCCTGTTTGGGCGCGTTAGTCATGGTCGTGCAGGTATATCAGCGTGACACATGTGTACTTGCATGACGGTCAACCCATATGGTAGTACTTGGGTGAGGATTGGCTCAAGACCTTAGTATTATCCCTAAAAACCTTTAAATAAGTGGCAGAAAAGTTCTGTTGAAGGGATAAGGTGGCGTGAAAGTATCTTCAATTCCCTGAAGGGTTAGACACTTAAGCGTGCATGTGTTGATGAATTTTAACACTTAGTCCTTATTACCCCTCTTTATATCTTCCGTTCTAGGTAAGAAATTACCTTATAAGTGTTAGGAAGGCTTTGAGAAGAGACTAGGGCACCGAGAGCTCAAATCTGAGTTTTTGGATTTTTCATCCCTGAAATGGGGGGGGGGGGAAGAAGTGGTATTTATAGGCTGCTGAAGACCCTGATAGAAAATCAGATAGGGCGCACAAGTCACCTGCACGCCCAATATGTGGCGCGCAGGTATACCTGCGCGACCATGATGAAACCTGTGTGGCCCATGCTGAAGTAAATCCTTGTTCATGCCTTTGTCAATTTTTGATGTTTCTTCAAAGGATGAATCACTTTGTGTTCAGGTATTTCCCTTTTCAGTCATTTAGACTCTGTGACAGAAAGGAGCATGAACAAAAGTCCCCCCTCAGAGTTGGATCCGAAAGAAAGGAGGATGTGACTCTGAGGTAAAGAAGAAAAAACCAAGGAATTGTGGTGCGCAGGTGTTGAGCGTGCAGATGGCGTCGCGTAGGTGCGAGCCACACAGGCTTCGGCGCGCAGGGGTGCGACCTTGCCTATAAATATGCGGCCATTCCTCACGCAAAGTAACCAGTTTCAAAGATTCCCGCTCTCGCCGTGAAAGTTTCCTTCATTGCGCAGGTTGCCAATTTTCCGCGGTTTCATTGCTTCTTTTCTATGTCACGCTGCTGCAGAGGTATTTTTACCTTTGCGGTGATACCTGCACACCAAAACCTATGTGACACAGTTACACCTGCGCGCCAACTTTGGACCTGCATGCCTTAATTTCTTAGCCATTTTTTCAAATTTCTTCACAAATTTTATGAAAAATTAACTTACTTAAGAGTTAATTTATTCGACCTTTGTGCAGATTCAATGGCTCCTAGAAGAATTGGAATGACTGATGAATTGGCGAGAAAGGGGATTGATGATATGATGAACATTGTAGGACTTAATTACTATGATATCTACGACAACAATCTTCCAGATTTAGCCAATTACTTGAAGAAGTATCATTGTGACTTTCCACAGAGCATCTACTTGCCTCTATATGGGCATGGTCATATGCAAGATGTCAACATTACAGAGGTAAATAACTATCTCCCAAATTATTGGTTTTAGAATTACACCAACTTTGCTTCAGCAAATATCTCAAGCGGAGAAGCATTTGTAAATACTGGAACAGTGGAGAAGGCCTATATGATGCATCACAGGCCTTGTGCATGAGATCTGAAACCTCACAATCCTGAGCTGCAACCACATTGTTATCCTTCAATATTCCGAAATTCCCAGATGGATCAATCCAAAGGCTAGAAGAAGAGTTGGGACTTCCATCCTGGAGGAGGTGTGAAGCCAACTTGGATGTGGGAATATAGGGTGCGACAAACCTATGCAGAGTTTTTCAAGGATTTGAAAGGAGTTGCGATATATGAAGTCGTCTGGGCTGGGCAGACATATGTCTATAGGAATAATGAGTTTGTGCCGGAGCTAATCAGTCACTGGAGGCCAGAAACCAATTCTTTCCATCTGAATCATGGAGAAGTAGGCATCAGTTTTTGGGATGTCTACAAGATCTCAGGGGCTCCAATTCTGGGAGACATGTATAATGAATTCATCCCCCCAAGGAGACTTGGAATTATTCCGAGAAGGCTCCAGCTTTGGATCAGGAGTTATTGAAAATATTCTACAAGCTCAAGAATTCCAAGACCTCCAAAACTCATTCCAGAAAGGATATCCATCCAGAGGAGTGGATGGATATGTTTCTTACCAGGAAGAAGGGGGAGTGGCCCACCTGTACTCATCCTACTATTTTCCCCAAAATAGAGAAGAGGGGTGCTCCTGAAACATTCTGGCTGACTCTAGAAGCAGGAGAATTTGATAAGTGGGGGTACAAAGTGGATCAGAGAATACCAAAAAAGACCCGTATGGTGGGCTTCTTATCCTTGTGGCTCAGTGTTTATCTTCTGCTAGTCAGGGATTCAAAGGGAGGCATCAGGCCATGGACCTTCGTTGTGGCAACCAAGTTGGCTGAGAAGAAAATAGTTGGGTTGTACACCCCCATTTTGGCGAATAATCACAGGATCTTACTCCATATCTTTAATGGTATGTCTCCTTTGATAATAGTGGGACCATTCCAAGTTTTGTGGGGATGAATTGCCACTCATTTCAGGACATATAATGTACATAACGGAGTACAGGTTCATAAAAGTTCTTTCAGGCCATCATTGCAAGAATTTTATGGAGTTGCTCCGTTAGCTTTCAACATATATGATATAAAGGTGAGGCTGAGCATGTGCAAGGAATTAAATTTCTCTCCTTATGGAAATCTTCCAACCGGGAAGTTTGTTGATGATGAAACCGCCGATCTGGAATTGAGGTCGTACATGTTGGCTTACAGAGATGGTGTACTGGCCACCAGGATTGACAGAGAGATTATATGCGAGGCCTATGCTCCATACAGATTTGCACGCCAATTCAAGTGTCTACAGCAGACTGTTGTATCCCCTCCTATGCATTTCAGGTTAGAGAAGCATCCAATGGTTGCCTGACAACTATGGTTGCTGACATCTATGGAGAATACTGGGGCAGTGTTTGATCTACAGTTCATAAAGCAGCGAGTAACTTGACTACATGGTATGCTGAGAACTGGATAGCATCATACCCTGAAGGGGTGTCGAATCGTCCGGTTTATCAGGTGGTGAAAAAGAAAAGAACTGTAGAGAAAAAAACCTTTCATCAGGAAGGTGAAGCTTCCCCACCTGGAGCTGATTCACCAGGTTCCTCACCTAGGGCTGACTCTCTGGATTCCCAAGATGGGGATGATGAGGCAAAACATGCGGCGGAGTGGCCTCGTTCCAGATATAATCCCCCTGTCAGAATCAAGAGACCAACTCCATCAACTCCTAGTGAGTTACTTCATTGGGGAAATTTAATCATCATTACTTTATAGAGAAACAAGTCTTATTTTCTTATCCTTTATCTGTAGTTGCAGGAGTTGGGAAGAAGCTGAAGTCTAAGATTGTAGGACCCTCCTCGCAGCCTTCTGGTATACATGCTAAATATTTACGACCAGAGGCTTTCCAGACATGGCAGAGTTTATATTACAATACTAAAACCACCTTGCTGAATTTATGTGAAGGGATACACATCCCTGGAATAGGGAATCTCCGAGCTTATACTGATATCTGTTTTGAGGATAATCCTTATGAAGTGCGGGCTTACATCAAAGAGCTGGAGATGCTCATATATTCCATCGATGATTCCATTCCTATCACCAAGATAGTGAAGGAAATGATAGATCATGGCACCACTGAGGGTGTTTCCAGAGATGAGGAGTGGAATGATTACGTGGCTCCTAAAGATGTAATTTTCTTTCCTTATTTTCTTTGCAAATTGATTTCATTAAAAGCTTTTTTACTCAAGGAGATTATTTTCTTCATCCTGCAGATTTCAATGAAAGGAACTGCTGAGGTTCCTTCACCACAGTATAGCCCTGGTTGTACTGCCATTAGGGCTAATGAATCTCCTCGCGAGATGGGGGAGATATCTCTAGGACAGAAGGCCATGGATGAGGAATTAGAAAGGTCTTTTCACTCTCCAATATATATATTTTTATAGGACTATGTCAACACTCCCAAAAATCCAAAGAAGAAAAAGCATCGAAGGAGGAAGTCCACAGCTAAACGTTTCATCAGTAGTGGTAAGTCCTTTGGATAGTCATGAGTTTTAACCCATGCAAAGATTGATTATACTTCTTGGGATTGTAGGGGATTCTTCAATTTCCCCTTTGAGGGATAGGACTGACCCTCCTCTAAGAACAACAGAGGGTGCTAGTAAACAATCACAAGTTCATACTGGCTTGGCTGCTCCAGAAGAGGAACCAGCGTCTGTTCCTAGTACCACTCCTACTGCTACTGCAAGAAGAGAAGAACCTGCTTCTAGTAAATTAACAATGCTTCATAAAATGTTGAATGAAACATCAACTAACTTCTATTATGTGATACTTTATGTTCAACCCCTGCACCAGAACAATTAGCGGCCACTACAACTGATGCTGCAATTTTATCTGAAGATGATGTCCGGGATCAGAGGCTGCAACATGAAGGTCGCCATGAAAACGTATCAAATGCTCCCACTGGTGAGACTAACCAGGAATCTGAGATAATATTGGATGAAATGATGGAACTTGGTGCATCTTTTGATGATTTTTTAGATCATGTTAAATTACCATGTAATTTAGAAGATTTTGGACGTGAGTGTTATCCTTCGTACTATTAAAATAACTTCTTATTACATCTATAACCATGATTGGTTCAAATGTGCAGTTCCATATGAACAAGCTGCCGAACTGCCAATGCCTGAAGGGGGTACAAATAACCCTACTATTGCAGAGACACTAGATCAAGTGAAGTTGAACCCAGTAGAGCTTCCTCAAACTCGTCCTAAAAATCCTATTGAAGCTAGGAAAAATGGGGAGGACCCTTCTCCTGCTGTTGATCTACCATTGGGTAAGAGATAACAATATTTGTGACTGCACTTAATTTGAAAGACAACTTAATCAACTTATGTTATCCTTTGAAACTAACCAAAATTTTTAATTGACTGTACAGGGTCATCAATTTCATTGTCTAGATCTAGATGTGAATCCTCAGCCTCCACCCCAACGGGAATAGAAAGTGAAATAATAAGGGTCAGGGGGTAAGGGGTAGAACAAGGCACTTCTAAGAGGGCATTAATCCCAGATTATATTCCCCCCTGTGATAGTGATGCTGAGTCAGACCTGGAAGTACAAAAGGCACTCTAATTTTCACGACGCAAGGCATGGCAGAACATATGGAAGATCATATCTGAAGTGCCTCTAGAAGAGATGTCATCGAAGATCCCCTGACTGTCATCCCTGTTCGTTATGTTGGGACTTAGCAGTTTTGGATATCTAGAGATCCATACCATGGTAAAACAAGTCATCTTAAGAAGGGAACATGAGCAGAATTACCTTCAATATTTGACCAGAGTAAGGCTATCAGCCAATATCAGTGAATTTGAGGCTGTGGTGTCTTGAGCTGAGGCTGATCATGCTTCCAAGTTAAAGGAGCTGAAGCATAGGATCAAAGAGAAAGTTGTCCAGCAGATGCACCTTCAGCAACAGTTAGATGCTGTTACTAGGGAACTTGACCAGCTTAATAATTCACTAGAAGGAGTTCAAACGAATGGTATGAAAGCCATTGCAGATGCCAATAAAGCACTCCATCAAGCTGAAAAGAGTGAATCTGGTCAAGTGCATGAGCTTCAAGTGGCTGCTGATGAATCTAGGGATGTCGTAAATCAAATGAAGATTAATGTTGACAGCCTTTTGTAATTCTTGGAAAAGAGAAGAGACTCCAGTCTGTGGATTCCCTTCTAACTTTTGTGCATCAAATGAAAAACACTTTCATCTTTAATCATTTGTTCATGAATTATTTTGCTACCTGTTTTAAATTTTTACCTAATCCAATGGTCCTAGTAAGCATAGTTTAATTTTTTCTAGGATTATTAAAAATAAACCTACAAACTTTAAATCTTTAATTTCTCAATATTACCTAAATCATATGAAATGTATGTTTAGTGAGCTGGGACTTGACTTTTTTTCAGAGTTCCATTGTCTTTTGTGAGCAGTTTAAAGTCATGAACATCGGACATAAAAAGGATAATGTTTATGGTCGAAATAGCTTTGACCGAATGGATTAAAATTGACTCAATTCCTTGATAATTTATCTGAAAACATATTAACATATTCAATTATGGAGGAAAAATGTAAACTATGACTTAAGAAATTTTGAATCTGAGTAATGATATGAATAAGGGATAAAATAAATTAGAAGAAGTATTTCCCAAGAATGAAGTTACCACTATTTAACAAACCCGTTAGGGGGTTGAATTATGCAGGGCCGCTTAAGGGCATTGGCTGCATAGTCAAATAATAGCATCTTTTGGATGAAAAGTCTGTTATGTATACTACTTATGCAAGGCCGCCTAAGGGCACGTACTGCATAGTCAGGCAAAAGAACTCTCAGAAATTTACTTTTCTACTGCTAAAAAGCCAGTGAAAGTTTATGGAGATTCAAATTTTCCAAAGCATAGAGTCTGTTGTATGGAGAGAGGTAATTGAATATGGAGAGGATATTTCCAATAAAGATTTTCAAAGAATTGGATGAATGTCACTCCCACAAAGGTTTGACCCAAACGTAGGGAAGGGAAATATAAACAATAGACTTGAATACTTTCAGATCATGAAAAAGAGTATGAGACAAATATGTTAAGGATGGATATTTTTGCGGATCCCTACATATTTTCGTTAATAAAAATAAGAACAAAAGAGGTTTTTCTCATAAGAATGAAGTTACCACTATTTAACAAACTCGTTAGAGGTTTGAATTATGCAGGGCCGCCTAAGGGCATTGGATGCATAGTCAAATAATAGTATCTTTTGGCTGACAGGTCTATTATGTAGACTATTTATACAAGGCCGCCTAAGGGCACGCGCTGCATAGTCAGGCAAAAGAACTCTCAGGTATCAAACATTTTGTGACCAGAAGTCAAGAAAAAAGGATTATGGAGATCTGGAAGTATTTAAGGTTAGGAGTATGACACATCAAAATGGGCATTGTTCAATGCATGTAGAGATACACAGACCAATGCTAACCATAATTATGTTGTGGATGGGTCCTGAATTGAGGTGCTGGACTTCACTATGTATCCCATAAGGATGGGAATCAAGCCATACGTAGTTCTTGAAATACAGTTTAACGTCATGTGGGATGAGAGTGTAGGAGATATTAGTTTAGGGTCACAGCACTCTGACCATTATTAGGAATACACAATGTGTGTTTGTTATAAACCTGATGTGAATTAAGACCAGTGTTTTCATACCACATTCATGTTTTCACAAGGGAAATTTTCAGCCAAGGGACTGAAAGTGAAATTTGGGGTTAGGCCCAAAGACTTGGGGCTGGATTAGATCGATGCTCGAATGTTCCTACGTATCCCATAAGGATGGGAATCAAACCACACATAGTTCTTGAAATACCCTTTGTACAGATTTGGTTTGTACAAGTGATGGGTGAAAGGGGGAATTTAGTGCAATTAAGGATTGACCCAAGATAAAAGGTTCGGTCATTTCCATGTATGCATGTAGTCTTTGGAATATAACATGATTAAAGATCAATGTAAATAATGATTAACTCTCAGTTGAGGGTGTCAAATAATGTTGTAGTTTATTATCGTACAGGACAAAAAGTGCAAATAGTTTAATGTCATATAGCAAGGACGATGGTGAACCAATGTAAAAAGTATTGGTTCTGGGGCTGCTTCACATATCAACATCATATGAGATGGAGGTGAAACGATGTGAATAGATTGGTTTTGGTCTTGAACCTTAGGAGGTTGCCTACGTACCCAACCTAGAAGGAAAGGATCAAAGTCCGTGTAGTTCAATTAAAGAATGAATTGGTGATCAAGTTGTTCTTGAGGAAAACGACCTAAAAAATGGTGTTGAGACTTACACATGGTTAGCGGCCCAGAGAGGGTGTTATGGTTGAAGGTTACTCTAAACTCACGTGAGTCATACTCAGTGTGAGAAACAAGAGGTAGAAACAACCCTAACGATGCACAGTTTAATGCCATGTATGGCATATTAAGGGAATTTGTTTAGTTTTACGTTATGTAGGACGAATGAGCAGTACAGTTTAACGTCATGTTGGAAAAATATAGGGACACAGTTTAACATCATATTGGACAATAAGGGTGTTGTACAGTTTAGCGTCCTGTAGCTAAGATGATGGGGACAATACAGTTTAACGTCATGTTAGAAGAAAGGAGGACTGTGTAGTTTAATTTCATGTAGTAAAGACAAAAAGGACATAGTTTAATGTCATGTTGGATGTATTAGGGAATTTTTCATAGTTTAATGTCATGTTGGACAATGACACAGTTTAACATCATGTTGGATGATGGTGCGAACATTTTAAGGTCATATGAATGGACCAATGATTATGCAGCTTAACGTCTTGCTAGACGTAAGGGACTTCTGTACAGTTTAGCGTCATGTAGCTAGGACATCACAGTTTAACATCATGTTGGATAAATAAGGGACTATGTAGTTTAATGTCATGTAGTAAGGAGTTAAGAAGGGATGTATAGTTTAACGTCATATAGCTAGGACGACACAGTTTAACATCGTGTTGGATGTAAGTGCAAATAGTTTAAGGTCATATGCATGGACCATGAGATGTATTTGTATTATACAAAATAATTCTTCAAAAATATAGCATTGGTTGGAGTAGTGATGAGTTCTCCATCCATTGAGATTAAAGAATAAGCTCCATTGGAGTAGACCTTATGTATTGAATAAGGTCCTTCCCATTTTGGCTCCAGATTGGGAGGTTTATTTCCTGGTATCATTGGAGTTCTGAGAACCAATACCAACTCTCCCTAAATGAATGAATGAATATGAACTTTTTTGTTTAAATCTCATTCTACTCGATTCTGATATACTTCCAAGTGGTTCAAGGTGCACAATATTTTCTCGTCTAATTGTTCCAATTCATCCAATCGCTTTTGAGATTGTTCATCCGTAGATGACTGATCAAAAATGGCTACCCCGAGTGAGGGTAATTGAACCTCAATCATCAAGACTGCTTCTATTCCATATACCAATGAATATGGAGTTAACCGCGTTGCAGTGCGGGTGGTGGTCCGATAAGCCCATAAAGCATGAAATAGTTTATCAGGCAATGATTTCTTATCTTTATCCACCATCTTTTGTAGTACATTTTAAAGAGTCTTGTTGAAGGCTTCTATTTGGCCATTTTCCGCTGCATGATACCGAGATGAATGGTTGGATTTGATGTTGTATTCTTGATACAACTTCCTTACCTCATATGAATAGAATTTGGTACCATTGTCCGTCAATATGGTATGAGGGACACTAAATCTGGTAATGATGTTAGACTTGATGAAGCTAACAATGGTTTTAGAAATAACTTCTTTGAGAGGTATTTCCTATTCCTATTTGGAAAAGAAGTCATTAGTAGTAATAATGTACTTAAACTACTTGGCTGTAGCTGAAGGATAAGGTCTTACTACATCCATTCCCCATGTTTCAAATGGCCATGAGTATTTAGCTATACGAAGCAACTCTGGGGGTTGATGAATGAAGTTGGAATGTACTTGGAAAGAATGAAACTTCTTTGTGAAATCAACACAATCTTATATCATTGAAGGCCAAAAGTATCCAAGCCTTAAAATTTGATCAGATAGTCTATGTCTAGACTGGTGGGCACCATAGACTCCTGCATGAACTTCTTTCATGAAATCCATTGTCTCTTCACCGTCAATGAATCTGAAGAGAATTCCATCAAAACCTCTTTTGTATAGAATTTTCTCTAGGTGATCTAGGATATCATAAAGAGTAAAATTGACCACACTTTTCCAGATTTGTTCTTTCCCGGATCTATCAGGTGGAAGTGTTCCATTTTGAAGGTATTCCCTGATAGGTGTCATCCATCCTGTAGTACGAACATATGGTTCAGGAATGGGACTAATTTCATTGATTTCCTCTATTCTAGCTTGAACATAAGGTCAAATTGTACGACGGTGGGAAATAATGATGATTGTCTCATCCTGATTTGGATCTGCCAAAGCTGTGGCTATATTAGCCAGTGCATCAACTTGAGAATTTTGTGATCGCAGGACATAAGAAAATGTCGGTTCCGAAGGAAATTCCACCATTAACTCTATGATTTAATCATACAAAGGGATTAACTCTTCTTTTATGATGGAATAATCCCCGTTGACTTGTTTGATTACTAGGTCTGAATCACCTTTCACTTTTAAGTGATTCACTTGTGCTTGAAGTTCCAACTCTAATCCTGCGATGAGATCTTGATATTGTGCTTAATTATTTGTACCGCCTCCCAACAATGAGAAGGAATAAGGTAGCACTTCCCTTTCCAGGGAAATAAGTACAATTCCTAATCCAACTTTGTTGAATTTAGGGTCTTCCATTTTCTTCCCTGTTGGACTTCTGGAAGCACCATCAAAGTACGTTTCCCATGTTTGAAGATTATCTTGAATATAAAAGACTTCCTCATCAGAAAGTTTAGTATCTAAAGGCGTATCTTACACTGAAGGGTATTCGTCAAGAAAATTAGCCAGAGCTTGACCCTTTATTGCCTTTTGAGACACATAATGAATATCAAATTGCTGCAAAATAACTACCCACCTTGCCAGTCATCCTGTATGCATTGGAAGACTAAGGATGAATTTGAGCGGGTTATTGTGAGATACCAATTGGACCTCATGTTGTTGAAGGTAGTGTCTCAACTTTTTAACTACAAAGATTAATACCAGGAAACACTTTTCAATACTTGAATATCGGGTTTCTGCTTCAAGCATAGTCCGACTGAGATAGTAAAGACTGTTTCCATTCCCAGCATCATTCTTCTGGGAAAGTAAGGCACCCAATTATCACTCTAAGGCTGTCACATAGAGGATAAGTGGTCTTCCTTCAACAGGTGGCATTAATACTGGTGGAATCAAGAGATATTTCTTGAGAATATCAAATACCTCTTGACATTCTTCAGTCCACTGGTAAGTGACTCCCTTCTTCATCAATTTGTTGAAGGGTAAACTTTTGCCTACCATATTGGCGATGAAATGCCGAATATAGGCTAAGTATCCTTGAAGTACTCTCAATTATTTTAAATTCCAAGGAGGTGACATACTAAGGATTGACTTTGTCTTCTCAGGATCGACTTCGATACCACGATGACATACAACAAATCTAAGAAATTTTCCTAAGGTTACACCAAAAGTACATTTCAAGTGGTTCATCTTAAAATTATGTTGTCGAAGTTTGTGGAATATGACTTCCAAATCAGCCAAGTGATTAGAACATTGTTTGGATTTAACCACCAAATTGTCCACATAACATTCAACAAATTTCCCTAAAAAGGGTTTGAAGATACGATGCATGGAATGTTGATATGTTGCGCCTTCATTCTTCAGGCCAAAGGGAATTACACGATAGAAAAAGACACCCTGAGGGGCTCTGAAAGCTATAGATTATTTATCTTCTAGAGCCATTCGGATTTGATTATATCCAAAATATCAATCCATGAAGGAAAGTTCTTCATAGCCAGCTGTTGCATCAATCAAGAGTTCTGTAATCGGAACTGGAAAATCATCCTTAGGACAATTCCGATTAAGATCTCTAAAATCAATGAAAACTCTAATTTTTCCATTCTTATTTTTCACAGGGACAATATTATCCAACCACTTGGAATATTGAAATTCTCTAATGAATTTAGCTTTGATAATATTATCCACTTCAGCTTCAATTTTGTAAGCATAAGTTGGTTTTGTTCTTCTTACGGCTTTCTTAAATCCTCAATGTTCTTTTGGAAAACTGAAATGATGAGTGGAAACATAGGGATCAAGCCCAGGCATTTCTATATACTTCCAAGAAAATATATCTTGATTTTGCTTTAAAAATGAAATATACATTTCCTGCTCTTCAAGAGTCATGGATGCACTAATTAAAGTGGGGTGTGGATCTTTTTTTGTACCCAGATTTATTTCTATGAGTTCATCCACATTGGTAGAGATGGCCTCTTCAAATTCTAGAGGAGCATCCATGAGATCTTCCTCTTCTTCTTTAACATGTGTTACTTCTTCTGTTTTTACTTGCATAGTAGATGATGAAACAGAATTTCCATGATCAGAAGAGATGTTAAAATTTTAACATCTTGAAGAAGAGGCTTCCATTTCTGACCCTATTGATGACGAAGGGTCTTCCTTGGGTAATAAAGAAGAGATGAGGGATTGAGAATCAACATCATCATTCACCTCTAACATTTCTATAACTTCTTCTGGCCTGGTTGTAGAAGTATAGACTTGCTGGATTTCAATGGATGAAATGAAAACATATCCATTTGAGCTTTCATCATTGCCTGGTGAATCACAAACTTCTCCCATGCTGTCTGGCTTGATTTCCATAATTGACATTATGGACATTTCTATAAGAGTATTTGGATTCGGGTCTATCCTGTAAATTTGACTGATAGGCAACACATAATCTATACTCACATGTGTGAATGGGTTTACTGGAATCTTTTCCAAACCATATGGAGCACTAACCCTGGTAACCTCCCTTATTTTGGATTTCTCCTTACCCTTCATGTGATAGAATTCCGCCTCAATGTATTGAGATTCACATGTTTTGAAGGGGGCTTTATCACCTTACAATGTCCCAATTTGACCATCTAAACAATATTTGAGACATTGATGGTATGATGAAGGGATAACCGCATGTTGATGTAGCCAAGGTCTTCCAAGAAAAACAATGAAGGTTGTATCATGATCAACAACCATGAAATCTAAATTAGATACAAGGTCTCCAAACTGAGTTCTGAGTGTAATCTCGCCCAGTGGTTCTTATTCATTTTTATCAAATCCTTACAACATCAGAGTAGAAGGAGATAAATCAGATTCTGTGAGTCCCAATCGACAAAGTGTACAAATGGGGATGAGGTTGACTCCTGAACCATTATCAATGAAAGCTCTTCGGATGTCCACACCATTGACCTTTCCAGATAAATACAAAGGTCTCATATGTCCATGAAAGACATCATCTTCATCTTCATCTATAAAAGATATCACTGCATGGAATTATGAAGGATTATTCTCTACATGATAGACTTCAGCCGCAACAATTTCAGTTTTGAACTCTTGAGGACTTGAAAAATCCTCAATGAGTGACTCCCTAAGATCCTTGGATAGATTCAAGGAATACAAAATTGATAACTTGGACGGTACTTGGGAAAAATGCTTCAAGACATCATATTTTTGATCCAAAGGTCTGTGTTTCCCAACATGAACATGTGGTTTCACAGGTGCCTTAGAAGTTGATGCTTTGGAAGTAGATGCATCTTGTATCGGGGTAGGAGTTGGAAATACTCCTGGATTTAGAAGATTAGACCGAATAGGTCTATTTACTTTCTGAGAGGAAGAAGGTGGAACCTCTAACTGATCCTCCATAATAACTGTACCAGGACTGAATCTGCCGTGCGTGGAAGAATTTTTTTGTTCTTGTTGAGCCCGCTGAAGGGATCTACCATGAGTTTCGGCTGCATACACAGTTCTAGTAGGGGTAGAATTGGAATAGTGGTTTCTGGGATATCCACGTCTTCCTCTGTATCCCAGACCTCTGTAACTCCCTCTATTTCCTCTGTTTGATACAGGGAACTCAGGCTCATCAAGATCGAAGCTGTGACTGGCATAAGGATCTATTAAATGAATAATGTTAACAGAACCAAAGATCAACTCTTCATCTGATGAAGATTCTACCTGGTTATCCCGTTTAGGTTGTGCCATTTGGCAGGGCGTTGCCTGTGGATTTGAAGTAGATGGCATAAAATCTGTCAGAGTCAAAGACAACTTGGGCTTTGACACAATTTCATATTCTTCTGATTGTTCCTATTTCTTTGAATTATACCGTTTCTTTGAGGATTTTCCCTCTGATGAAGAGGGTTTTGCTGTGGAATTCATAGCAAAAGACACAATTGGTTTATTCAATTGCGTTCACAAAATGGCATGAGTTGGGTTGATAATTTTTCTGACCATCCAATCATCATATTTCTGTGCATTTCTGTTTTTGGCTTCTTGCCACTCGACTTCTTCCTCTAGATTTGTAGCAGTAAAACATGATACCTGAGCTGAAGAACCTTTCAGTTTGACTTGTAGCAAGTCCACCATATTTTTTAGGAGGTCTTTGAAGACAAAACACTCTTGAATGAGATTCACCAACATCTGATGAAATGGGAAATAGTTGGGACGGCCTTCATCTCTTTCCTTTTTAGGCCTTTTGGGCCTTGGAAATTGAACCAAATTATTTTCTAGAGTTGAAATGAAGTAACCAGGAACTTGTTCATTTTGGAAAGAGTAAACTTATTTCTTCAGATCCTCAAATCGTTTTCGTCTTTGATCTCTTTGATCATCTTGACGAAACGACCTCTGTTGTTGACGCTCAGGAGGTGGAACCCTTCAATAAGATGAAGGTTTTGAAGTAGAAGTAGGTAGAGGTGCTTGTTTAAGCGTAACTGTAGCAATCTATGCTTTACCCATTCTCATTCCTAGAGTTGATGTAATTACACGAACTTTATCCTTAGTCTTTGTAAGAGAGTCTTCAATCTATTGAGCGATTAAAGTAAGGCCTCGAAACCCTCTTGTGTATTTCATAGGGATCAAGGGTGTGCGTAATTCATCACGCAGATTTTCCACACTGATTGGAAACAACTCTTCTTGATGGAGTGCTAAGATCGGGGAATATGTTAATCCCTTCCAGCGAGCAATGAAATCTGAAACCCTTTCATTCTTCCTTTTCTTACAATTTGTAAGATAAAAAACTGTTGTCTTTAGAAAAGTTGAGCTGAATTGAAGAAGGAATCGTTGACAGAGATCCTCCCACCCGGTAATTGACCGGGATTACAAGCCTGTATACCAGACAAAAGCAGGCTCTTGTAATGACTGTACAAAACACATGAGCTTAACTACTTCTTTTTGTTGAGGGGTTCCCATCATAGGATCCCAACGAGAAAAAAAATGTGTTAAGTGTTGCTCTGGGTCTCCCGAACCATTAAAGATTGGGAATGTGGTACTTGAAAAATTTGATGGGGGAGGAATTGCATCAACCCATTCAGGGTAATATCTTTTTTCTGGTTGAACTGGTGCACGATTTCCTTCCATAGCTTCCAACCGAGATGTTAATGACTCAATGGTAGTCATTAATTTTTGAGAAACATATGGTTGAGCTTGGACCTGTGTAGGTGCAATAACTGGAGCTTGGATAAGAGTGGTGACCAGGACTGCCACTAATGGTAGTATTGCCGGTTGTTGTTGCGTATAACCCATAGGATTAGACCTGTGAGGGTGTACTGATAAAGGAGGATATTATTGATCCATCTCAGTAGCCGCAACAAATTACCTTGACTGAATGACTCCATCACTCTTAGGAGGAAGACTACTTTGAAGTAGTTCTACATTCAACCTCTTTAATTCCTTCATTTCTGCCTCTTGTTGTGTGAATCTTTTCTCTAGTGAAAGTGATTAGCCTTCTCCAGAGGAAGGTTATGTAACCTGATTCTTCCCTTTTCCCTTGTTGGACGCCTTTCAAAGAGGGGGGAGTTGGTTACTGGAAGGAATACTTAAATTCTGGGTAAGCCTTTGATTTCTTGTATGCACACCTTCTTCATTTGTGTCTGTGTGTACAACTTCTTGAGCAGGAACTTCCTCACCTGATACCTTTGAGTGAGACTCATGTTCTGGAGGATCAGTAACAGTGGCATTAATGACATTAATTGATGCATAATGCATTGCATCTCTTCTATAGGCATTTCTGCGATATTGTCTTCTTCCATGTCCCTGATGAGACACTTCCATCTGTTGATTTGATCCATTAGGAACTTCTTGACGAACCATAATTTGGAGGGAATCTCCTGATAATTAGTCTCTTCATTCCTATTGGGGCTTCTTTTCTAATCGAGAGAATACTGACTTTCTCTGATGAAGAGATTGAGGATTTGATATAGCCCCCAGTCCGGTGGACTGGGGCTGTTTCTGCTGTTTCTGATCAACTTCTCGAATCCTATATGTTGATTCCGAGGGTTGAGCTAAAAGAGTCCCCAGTCTAGAAAGTTGGGGTGGCTCTTGAGCTTCTACATTTGAGACTTTCTTAAAAGCACTTATGATCTTGCAGAATTTAGTCCGGAAATTGGCTGGATGCATCAACCTACATCCACTCAAATCACCTGGTTCAAATGATCGTTGGATGATTTTTGACACTTTTTTCACTTGATGATGTGCACGCTCTAAAGGATAAGCCTATTTGATGTTCTCGTTTTCCTGTTGTAAGAGTAATTTGATAACTTGTTCTCTATATTCCTGATTTTGAGAATAACTAGTTGAGGACTATTCTTGAGCAATCCTTTGATTACAAACAAAACCAATTGGTTGTGACCGACCATGGAAAATAACATTGCATGAGACCACTTTTGGAGGGATTTGTTGACTGGAGAATACAGTGAAATGTAGTGCTCCATGAACACCCCATCCCCTAATATGAATACCAGTTGGGGCATTGGAAATTAACTAGCGCAACCTTCTTAGTGTGCCAAGGCATGAACGCTAAAGGGCTCTCTGCTGCTTTTCAGCCTTCAGATATCGAGAAACTGAGATAGATGCCAAACCAATTTGGTGTTGTAACCCTTATATTATCTTGACATGATTTTCATATTCATCATAAGATAATATTTTATTTTTAAATTGACAAAGAGTTTTCCACATGTTGAGATGAATATCTTTAATAAAATCTTCCATCAACATCTCTGGAATGTCATACTGAGAGTCATCCAAAGGCCAAAACATGACTGGTACTTCACCTTTCATCAGTTCTTTTCTCATATTCATCATTTCCTCATTATAATTCGATGAAGATTCTTCTACCTGATTAGACCAAAGCTAGTGCTTCTTTGTTGCTTCATCAGAATCAACAATATTGGTAGAGAATTCATTTACCAAATTAGAAGATGCATGACTCAGGGGTGGTTCGGAGAATGACCTACACCCCGGGCTATCTTATGGTTGAGAAAGTATTTCACATGCTAGCGGTAAAGCATCAGACATTACTGGCTTCACATTTACAAGTGCCTCAAGATACGAGGGCTTTATCATCACTACATTTCCCATTGGAGAATTTCCCAGGAAATGTGAATTACTACTACAGAGAGGACTTTTGCAGCTAAATTCATCATCATGGGGAGGACCACCATGGTGGGTTACATCAAAAGATGAAACATTTTTCTTCTTGATCTTCTGGCCACACAGAGGGTTATCGTGAATCTCATCTGAAGATGATACTTCAAGATCGATCGAACTGTCATGAAGCAAGCCTTCATGAGGAAGTGTCTGATGTAGACCTTCAGAATTAATGTTCCCACTATTGGGAACTGATAGAGTAGAATCTTGAGTTGAAACAGATAATTGTCTGAGTGCATCAAGAACTCCAGCATCGAGCAAGGACTTATTACAGATTGGATCTTGATTTATTGACTTTGCTGGACGAGTCTTTTTCTTAGACGCCTTCTTACTCACTTTGGGAACCACTTGTTGACGAAAGCGGTTATTATGGGTAGGTGTATGTGCCTACTCAGGAGAAACACTCAGGTTAGGCTTATTATCTCCACTCAAATCGGGTGTATGTTCCCGACTTGGTTGTCCGTATGATATGGGAGAGTATGGCCCACAACCCTCTTGGACTGGAACAGAGGTGTGTATCTGTTCTGGAGTGAACTGTTGATGTGTCACTCCACTGGTAGGGATAGATTTTCATTTATTTCCCTATGATGCTGCTGAAGCTGTTATAATATCCTGACAGGAATCCAGAATATGAGCAGGGATTTGCTTCTAATCCTTCACCATTGTTAGAATGTGTTTGGAGACTTAAGCTGACGGAATGAGAATATACATCCATTCCGTGCTTGGAGTAGGTGTGTGTTCCTGCTCCTTTCATCTTTTTCCTATCAGTGAGTTCTAATAGTACTTGTGTGTGGGGGTAGAGAGTTGAGTTTGCCACCTGTTTGTCATTGGGGATTTCCAATTGACTTCTCCAGGTGCTACCAAACGAGATTATTGGTAGGCTTGATCAATACTAGCAGGTGTATGTGCCTGCTGATTGCACTCCACCAAACGTGGTTGATGAACTTCCTTCAATACTGGCAAACGAGACTGCTGGAAGGATTGATGAGTGTAAGCAGGTGTATGTGCCTGTTTACCAGTTGTCAACACATTGGGTTGGCGGGCTTCATCATATGTAGTCAGACGAGCCTACAAACTAGCTGATGATTTATAAATAGGCGTATGTCCCTGTCTATAGTACTCCACTAGAATTTCCTGGAGGGAATAGCGTGTTGCTACCAGATGAGTCTTATGGACAACAAAATTAAAACGGACGGGTGTGTGTGCCCGCTCATTGCTTTCCACCAATTTAGGTTGGTGGAATTCTCCTGAAATGGCAGAGATAAGAACCTACTCACTATTTACCGGTCGTCACCTCTGGTGGTTCGTCTTGCCTACTCGGGTTCAAGGAACCTGAGCCGAACGCCTGGAGACGACACCCTCATCATGTTGAGGGCGTACTGCCGCACGAGTCTGGCGGCGATTGTTGGTGGGATCCCTCGTTAAGGACTCCTATCTCCTTGAATTAAGGCCTTGAGTGACCTTCTCATTCACCTCCTCATAATATGGGAGGGACTGGTGATTGCGTTCAGGGGATAACAACCCAAAATGGTTGGAGACGGTGGTTGACACCACCTGCTTCTTGATTTCTGGTCGTCGCTATCCGGACAACCAGGGTGAATTATTGACTTGAAGGGCTTGTTGAGAGGCCTCCAGAGTCAGAATGGTACTGTGTCGACAATATTCTTTAACCAGTTCATTTGATACCCAGCATTGAAGATGCTAAGTAGGTGATGTCATCCTCAGAGTGGACGATGATCCAATAGGATTAGCAGCTGAGGTATTCATAGTAGAGGCATTCATAGGTGTGGACTTAAGAGAAACCATTTCTGTAATGCAGAAGATATTGGAAAAGAGTGCCTGTTTGATATAACAGACATAATCAAGATAAGTTCGTCCACTACATATTTTGGATGAGAACATATGTTATTGATTGTTTTGTTGGCCCTCTCATTGAGTTTAAATAGGGGTCTAACAAATAAGTAAAACATCATTTTAACTTTGTTAAGGATTCATGTTGGGTTCACCATTTTTTGTTTCCTCTGGAAATGAGGATGACCTTGTTTGTTTAAGGTTCAAACATTCCAATCGGTTTCTAACGGGTTTTTTTCATAGAACTGAAAACATCCAATGATTCTATATCAATTTGGACCTACTTTCCAAAGGGAGGTTCTCATTAGTTGTGGACCGATGAGGCTAAATAATTTTCACTGGTCGAGAGGATGGGAGGTTGGACTCATCACACCTTTTTTGGGGGTAATTATTGTCTACTATGGGACTATCTTTATAGATTTAAGTTATGTTCGTGAATCCTTATTACACTACTAAGTATGAAAATGAGCTTTCCTTAAGATCTGAAAATTAGTGATTAATATGTATGAGATTTAGAGAATCTTTTATATGTATTTTAGGTTCTTCATCGATAGAGAATCATCTGTATTTGTTAGAGATTCTTAATCAATGGTATCCTTCAACACATTATATAAAGATCTCTTGGTTATTATGATAACCATACTGGTTTTAAATCCACTCAATGGGGCACTTGAAGTTTATTGTCGTTCAGAAGGACATGGAGTATTTTAGAGTTGGGATCATATCCGCAGATGGGCTACCTACGTATCCTTGTTAGAAAAGGAATCAAAACCCACATAGTTCGGGAATTAAGATATAGTTTAACGTCATATGGGACAGATGAGAATTAATGGGTGATGGGATTGAACCTCAAAAAGGCTTCCTACATACTCCACTTTTAAGGTAGAGATAAAATTCCATGTAGTTCGGTTGGGAATTGTGGGGATTACATATGATTAACGGCCCAAAGAGATATTTCATGGTTACTTTTACACTCTAAGCTCACGTGAGTCATGCTCGGTGTGAGAAACAAGAGGCATCAGTAAACCTGGAAATTTGTGCCATGAAAGATGCGGTCAAAAGGAATGATATGGGGCTTATGTATGTATGATTTCCCAAATAGATAAAGATCAGGACTTACTTTAGAGAAGAATCACGGGAACAAGGTCTATAAAGGTGTATGTTCTTTATGGATATTTGGATGCTCTAACTTGGGTCTTACTCCTAAGGAGGATTCCCAAATTAGGAGGGGATTTGTGATTGGATTTTATTCCTGAGAAGGAAACCCAAATCAAAAGAATTTAATACTGGTTAAGAGAAATTATGATTGTCACTTACTCCTGAGAAGTAAGCCCAGGTTAAGGGACTTGAGAACTGGGGATTACTCTTGAGAAGGAGGCCCAGGTTAAGTAATTATGATTGGGACTTACTCTTGACAAGGAGGCCCAAAATTAAGGGAACTTGAAGACTGGGGCTTACTCTTGAAGAGGATGCCCATATTTGGGAACTTGGGGCTTACTCTTGAGGAGGATTTTCATGAATAGGGGACTTGGGGCTTACTCCTAAAGAGGATTCCCATTAAATATTCTCATCTTAAAGGATGAGGTTGAATGAATTAAATCTCTAACCTTAGTGACATAAAGATATGTAAATAACTAGGTTTTGAGAGATGTTCCATAGAATTCCTTTCAAATAAGGAAGCCAACCAAGAAATCATGCCATAAATGGATTTGAGGAGGATTATAAAGGCTAAATCTTTAAGAGGAGAGGTGGATTTGAAGAAAAGAGATGAATGGATAGGAGGGGCACCCAAAAGAAGGTAGGCACGTAGGTACTGTTTGGGCATGCAGGTCATGGTCGCACAGGTATATCAGTGCAACACAGGTGTCCTTGCGCGACGGTCAACCCATAGGGTAATACTTGGGCGAGGCTCGACTCAATCCCTTATTATTATCCCTAAAGACCTTTAAATGAGTGGCATGCAAGTTCTGTTGAAGGGATAAGGTGGCGTGCAAGTGTCTTCAATTCCCTGAAGGGTTATACACTTAGGCGCGTAGGTGTTGATGATTTTTAACACTTAGGCATTGTTTTCCCTCTTTAGATCTTCTGTTCTAGGTAAGAAATTACCTTAGAAGTGTTCGGAAGGCTTTGAGAAGAGACTAGGGCACTGAGAGCTTAAATTTGAGTTTCTGGATTTTTCGTCCCTGAAATGGGGGGGCCCACAAGGGGTATTTATTGGCTGCTGAAGACCCTGAGCGAAAATCAGATAGGGCGCGCATGTCACCTGCCTGCCCAATATGTGGCGCGCAGGTATACCTGCGTGACCATGATGAAACCTGGGTGGCCCATGCTGAAGAAAATCCTTGTTCATGCCTTTGTCAATTTTTGATGTTTCTTCAAAGGATGAATCACTTTGTGTTCAGGTATTTCCCTTTTCAGTCGTTTAGACTCTGTGACGGAAAGGAGCATTAACGATGACATGTTTATGTTCATATATTAATATATGTTAGTATACACTAGCTATGATCATAAGTTTATTTGTGGAAATTATCCGGTTGCTATATATGTTCTAAATGTTAGATTACCTATTCTTATGATGACACATGCATATGTTATAAATATATATATTTATATCTTAATATAAATAAATAAATAAATAAATAAATATTTATAATTATAGAAAAATATTTGTAAATATATATATTTATAGTTATAATCATATATATATATATATATATTTTTAATTATAAATACATAAATAAATAAATATATATATATTTAAATAATTATAAAATTACAATAAATACATTTATTATAATTTTATAAATATATGTATTTACATATTAATAAATATATTTATATATAATTATAATTATAAATATATATATATTTAAATAATTATAAAATTATAATAAATATATTTATTATATTTATAATTTTATAAATATATATAATTATATAAATATATTTATAAATTTATAAAAATATTTATAAATATATAAAAATATTTTTATATATATAGAAATACTTATAAATATATATAAATATTTATAAAAATATTTATTATATATATAATTAGAAATAAGTAAATAAATAAATAAATAAATAAATAAATAAATAAATATATTTATTTCTAATTATAAATATAAATAAATAAATATCGATTTATTTATAATTATAATTATAAATAAATAAATAAATATATATATTTAAATAATTTTAAAACTATAATAAATACATTTATTAAAATTTTATAAATATATATATTTATATATTAATAAATAAATAAATATAAATATATTTATAATTAGATACAAATATTTATAAATATATTTATTTATAATTATAATTATAAGTAAATGTATATATTTATTATATGTATAATTTTATAAATATATATAATAATATTAATAAATTATTATGATTATACATTTATAAGTGTGTTTTTAGAGCTGATAAATCTCAGTTTTAACAGCGCTTTCTATTTTAGCGCTGATAAAACTGACCTTTTATCAGTTCTTTTTGGATAGCGCTAATAAAAGTATTACCTAATTTTATAAGAACCCTAAATGGAGGCTTCTCTCTCACACACCTTTTAGCTTTCATGGATGCCTACTTCTGCCATGCCGCGTCACCACTCTCGTTGCCTCTCTCAACGCCACTAGTCTCACTGACCCTTTTTTCCACCGTCGGTCTTGGCGCCGTCTCTCTAGTCGCCCCTCTTCCACTGCTGCTCTTGCCACCTCTCTCGTCACCGCCTCTATCACTTCCACATCTTTCAACCCCGCCTCTCTCGCCGCTGCTCTAAGGTATGTGTTTACTTTTTTTTGTGATGCTATTGATGTTGTTTGTTTCTATATTCTTACTATTTGATAATTCCATATAATGATGGATTGATTTGTGAGTACCCTTTAGATGGTTAAATGCATAATTCCTATTGATGAACATGACTATGTTGATATATACATTTTGATCTTGAATTAATGTGTGTGGATCAATGGATTTGGTGATTTAAGTCTTAGTGGCTTTGTGGTGTGTGACTTAGTTTCATTTTTGATATGTGACTTGGTGGTATTGGCTTTGATAAAATGGTTGGATGTAGTGATTTTATTAAATTTTTTCCATATAAATGGTTGTGATGGTGTTCCTTGAGCGAATACATAGGTGAGGTCTGAAGTAATACATCTATATACTTGGGAATTAGTATTCTCCCTTAGGATTCACCATAGATACCTTGGGTACTATCCTATATAGTAAACATGTAATTCTCATGTTAGGTATATATAAACTTCTAATAGAGTTTTGGTGATTGGGATGATTTGTACTAGCATGAAATATTCAATAATTTTAACCACTGCCTCTTGATTCACATTTGGATTAGATTTTCATCCTTAGTTTAAAACCTATCATTCTTATTATGGGTATAAGTTATTGATATAAACACTCTATGGTGAGTAAGATTCTAGGTTTTACATATCTAAGCTTCTTTATGAGTCTTAAATGTTGGAGTTGGTGCCTTAGAACCAAATTCTTTGTACTTTATGGTAAACAAGTATTCATTGTTTGAATATTTATCAACTACTTATCACATCATGATTTCTCTACTATGTAACATAGTATGTGGTAATATTCTAAGAGTAGCTGTTGCACTAAAAGGACATAGCAGTTTCTCACTATGAAGAGAATCCAGAAGTGATACAACACTATTCATGAATATATGTTCTATAACCGGATGATATCATTTGAGGGACACAAATGATACAAGCTATTAGGGGTGGAGACTCATAGGGCTTTGAGACACCTTCTCCTGGTGTATTCCTTTGGTAATATTTAGTAGGATATTATGTGAATGAGACCCGCCAATAGGAAATCCACATTCATATATGTCATTGGATATTCCTATTTTCGGATGTGTGTATTAGTACTTATACTTTAAGATTATTATTAATAAGTATTATGAGTCTCACACTTATATGTATTAATGAAAACCATGACGACAGATGTTTTCAATGAGGTAGGATATGTTGGGTGTGTCATGGGTAATATTTCATTAATGAATAATATGAGAAATGAATTATCCCTTCTGTTATTTAATGGAAGTTAATATCTTTTGACCTTTGATGGAAATTATATAGCCTAAATAAATCCCTGGACATGGTGATCTATAGGAAAGTTTTATTTTTATAAAGTCAAAGAAAGAAACTGTAAGGACCCGACCCCAGTTGCCCAGAGCCGGTGCCTTATTTTATTACATTGACATATATAAAAGGAAAATGTATCCCAAAGGACCAAGTAGTTTAGTATCTTTTGGAAACAAGATACATATATAAGTTAAACATTTCATCATGAAATGAAATAAAACACTAAATTATTCCATTAGAAACATCCATTCCTCCTAGATTATTCCTGCCAGTCACTCATAACTAAATTCTTCATATCCGGGGAAAAATGAAACATAAGAATGGGGTGGGCTCAAACACTTAGTAAGAGTAAGAAATACAATAGAAGATAACATAAACATAAACATTAGGTATGGTGAATAATTGAAAACAGATGCCTTTTCATAATAATAAACTTGAATGCATTATGGAAGGAATATGAGCTGACTAAATAATGCCAACATAATCATGTGTATTCTAATAATCAAATAACCACATGAAAATTCAATTACTAGCTTCATAAATAGGTAAGTGAATATTCCAGACATTATGAAACATATTTTCAAGGCCTTTACCAAGACGTCTAAAAATGATTAAGGCCTTAGCCAAAACCATATCACAAACTAGGGCAAGGCCTTAGCCAATTCCACCTCTATTTGTCTCATGAAACCTACTAATGCATCGAGGGGCTATAGTAGGCCCCACCCATAACATAATAAGTCCAATGAATTCATCATATGAACAAGGATAAACATAAATAAAATATACATTCATATGGAAACAATCATATGAAATGTTAATATCTTTCCCCGAACATTAAGCATAAACACTAACCATTAAGAGTAAATTAGTGAATGGTTTTAGGATAGCACATCCACATTCAAAATATTCATATAACATATAATAAATATGTTATATGACATCATAAATGATTAATCCCAAAAATACATAATAATTAGCAAGAGTGTTGAAACAGATGAAAATACTCTTACAAAATCATTAAGCAATTCTTGAGTTAAATACACTTTTCTTTTGAAAAGAAGAGTTCTTTCGGAAAAATATTTGTATAAAACCAGAAGTGAAGTAAGATATTACTTTGATAATAAAATGAATGATTTTACAAGGATAATGGTTTCCAAAAACAGATTACAGATTTCCCTTGAAAATAGGTAAGAACTTGAGAAATTCCCTTGAACCAGGCTTGTATTTTGGAATTTTTTTTGAAAGTTCCTTTTAAAATGTGTAACTATCCATAAAATATTTAGTATGTGTAATGTGTGAAATAAAGGTGTTTATGCACCCGTAAAGAGCTCCGAGATAGGGTTTATCTCCCCACCGCCGCCTTCATCTTCCATGTGGTGGATCGGCCGGGCTCCTCTCCTCACTGCTTCAGGTTGGTGCGATTGTGGCATGCGGTCTCTCCTACGGCGGCTTTGTGGACTTGATCTAGGCATCTCTCATCATTTTCCGGACTACATGGTGGCATGATGAGGGTTCAAGGTTCAGATTTCCACGCTGAGGTGAAGGTTGCTGCTTCGTGTATGACTCAGCTAGGGGTGTGCTGGGTGGATATGGTTGCTGGGTGAGGTCTCGAAGGCAGCGACATGCTTTCTTATTCCTCCTTGTAGGTTCGGATCCGGTGGTGTCAGCGGTAAGGGTTTTTTTCTTTTTTCTTTGATTTTTAATGGTCATTTGGATTTGCGCGATTCGGACTCCGGTGAGGCTCCTCATCCCTCTGGCATCTGCGGATGGTTGGGGATGGGATGGGGGTGGGGTCCCGACTTCGATTCTGGCAACCGGTGATGGTCTCATGGTGAATGGGTTCTTGATGCGGGTGTATTGGTCTGCAACTGTGATTTTGGAAGTTCCAGGCTTTGAGAAAGTGGTGAATTTTATGGTTTTGGTTCATATTTTCTATTTGTGAGGAATTCTAGCATTTGGGAGCATTTTGGATTTTAGTTTGCTTGATGTTCGTGGAGGTAGTGAAGGGTTGAAGGTGCGAATCAGTTTTTGGTTCTTGAACCTCTTGAATGCTGGGTTGTTCTATGGGTACCTGAAAATGTTGAGGTGCTGTGAAGTTTGGGGGTTTTAAAATTTTGAATGTTTTGAAATGGTGGAGCTGCTGGCTGGTTGAATGTGTTGATGCAACAGAATGGAATTTAGGTTTTGTGTGCCATGGTCTGAGGCTCGTGAGCTGTTTGTAGCCTGAAGCTATGGCATTTCTCTACATTTGACTTTTGAATCTGGTTTTACCGACAACATATGTCTTTTTTGAATTATATAGTGTTTTTGTGGTGTTTTGAATCGGTTATCTGGAATTTTATGGTTCCCACTCACCCAAAAAGCGGATTTCGAAAATCAAATAAAAATATAATTTTCAGTCAATAACTATCCATAAAATAAGGAAGGATTCTAGTTGGTGAACATATATAGAACACACACACAAAATTGAATTTAAATTTCCAGAATTAAAATTACATATTATTTATGAACATACAGAAGTGTTAATGGAGATTTCTACCATTTGGTTACATGGAAATATGATGAATCATTAGATAAAATATTAATGACATTCACATATATTATTTTAGCGGTATTTTGATTATTAGGAACTAGTTTGGTCATATGATTTAATAATATGTACATATAATGGTTAATGAATATTTATTAGGTTATAATACATATATTATAGTCTTATTCAACCATTAAAATGGTTTCATGACCAGTAATAAGGGATAAATTGAAGAAAGAAACTTCGTCGTCCACGAAGGTTATAAATTGGAACCTCATGGACGTTGATTTAGTTTATAAAATAAAAGGGAGAGAGTAAGATTATTGATGATGGTTCTTCCATTCACATGATGTAATTCTAGTATATAGATGATATTGGAGTAATAATGTTCATTCCATAGAGGAGGTGGGGATAGGATAACAAAAGAAGATAAATTGAAATGAAACTAAATGAAAAAGAAGGGTGCTTTACCTCTTGAAATAACCTCCTTGAGAACCTCCTTAAGGGAAGGGGGTTTGGTCTTTTGGAAAGACCAAGAGATTCTTGAATGTGGGGAGTGACTAGGGAAGGGTAATTGGGAATAAAATTTAGGAGATTCAAGGCTTAGAAGAGTGAAGAGAAGAGGGGGTGAGGGGGGGGGGGTTATAGTGGAGGAGAGGAGTGAATTTTGAATATTTTATTAATTATTTTATCAATTCCCTCAAGACAACCAATAGTGCTGGTTCATGTGACCCATAATAGTAATAAGTGCATTTTATTTTAAACCAAGTGACCTTAGATCACTTATCATGTCATAAATAGCGTATTTAAGTAATAATTTTTACATATGGTATTTTATCATATTTCACTATTCATCAAAAATTCAAGAATTTCAGAAAAATCCCGAAAATTCACCCCAACCATTTTTCGAATTGTAGAATTAAAAAATGAAATCCATTTTTTAAAAATAATTTTCTAAATAATATTAGTTTAATTTTTAAATAAAATCATAGTTAATTCAAAAAATAACAATTTTAAAGGTATAATTAGTTTTATATCACATTGAAAAATTAATTAAGATCTTATTATCTTATTACCTTGATAAAATAAAATAATATCATTATTTACTATTCATAAGGGTCATATTACTATTCATATCACTATTCATAAGGGTATGTTACTATTCTAAAAAACAAGTTTGTTCTATCAGACTCCAAATTACTTACTGATCACAACTATAGATGACCATTTTTCAAAAATAAAAACATAGAAGAGGAAAAGTTGTGTTTAACGACTAGATTATAAAATGTGTTGTTTTGTAGGGACTCATTTTTTCATGCATTCAATATTTATTTTCAAAACCTTAGGGTGTTACATTCTCTTCTCCTTACAAAAATTTCATCCTCAAAATTCACAAAATGTTACCTACAAATATTTGGGTATGTCTTCAATATAATCTCCTCAGGTTCCCATGTTGTCTCTTCAATTTTATGATTTCTCCAAATTACCTTTACCAGACGAGTCGTCCGATTCCTCAAAACTTGTTCTTTAGTGTCTAGAATCTAGGTAGGCTCTTCATAGTAAGATAGGTCATGTTACAACTCTATACCTTCAGAAGTGAGGATAAGCATTAGGTCTGGCATGTACTTTCTCAGTAATGAGACATAGAACACATTGTGTACTTTGTACGGGCTAGGAGTCATATCCAAATGATATGAAAAAGTACCAATTCTCTACAGAATTTCAAAAGGCCCAATGTACCTAGGGCTCAGTTTCCCTTTCTTTCCAAATCTTATAATTCCCTTCCATGGAGATAATTTTAAGAAAACATGATCTGCCTCTTGAAATTATAGATCCTTCCTTCGATTATTGGCATATATACTTTTTATGTTTTTTTCTATTTTAATGTGGAGTTGAATAGTCTTTACATTCTCTACTGTTTCCTCCACAAGATCTGGACCCACAAGCCTCCTTTCTCTAACTTTATCCCAACAAGTTGGTGTACGACATCCCTTTCTGTAGATTGCTTTATATGGTTCCATTTGAATACTTGAATGGAAACTATTATTATAGGAAAATACACTAAAGGTAAGTATTGATCCCACATATCTTGAAAGTCAAGTGTACATGATATCAACATGTCCTCTATGGTTCAGATCATCCTCTCTGATTACCCGTTAGTTTGTGGGTGGTAAGCAGTACTCAAATGAAGTTCAGTATCCAAAGATTTCTAAAGACTTTTCCAAAATTTAGATGTAAACCATGGGTCATGATTAGACACAATTGAGAGAGGTTCCCCATGAAGTCTCACAACTTATTTTATATAGAGTCTTTCTAGGCGCTTCAGTGGAAAATCCTCCCTTATAGCGAGGAAATGTGCATATTTCATAAGTCGATCCACAATTACCCATATCGCATTGTTCTTCTTTGGAGTTTTGGATAATCTAGTGAAATAATACATGGTGATTTCATCCCATTTCCATGTAGGAATAGGTAGATCTTTCATGAATCCTTTTGGATGTTTCCTTTCGGCCTTCACTTGTTGACAGACTAAACATCATGATACAAAATCCACAATTTCCCTCTCCATGTTATCCCAACAGAAATGTTCCTTCAAATATATATACATCTTAGTGCTTCTAGGATATATGGAGAAATTAGAACTATGGGAATCATCCAACAACTCCCTTTTTTTCTCAGGTACAGTTGGAATGCAAATCCTCTTCCCAAATTTTAGAACACCATCTTCGCACACAAAGTCAACTATCTTCCCATCTTTCACAAAATTAATTTTTTGAAGGTTCTCGTCATTATGATGAGAATATTTAATTATTTATAATAAATATGGTTGGAAAAACATTTGAAAAGTAATTATTTTTCACCTTATTTGATAAATCCCATGTCCATCTTTAATAGATCCATGTACAAAGGATCCTTATCAATCCTCATTTTGTTGAGAACTCTATGATCCTTCCTGATCAATGCATCAAATACCTTGTTTTCCTTTCTAGGGTGGTATTATATGGTACAATAATAATCCTTGAGTAGTTTGAGCCATCTCCTTTGCCTCATGTTGAGTTCTTTTTGTGAGAATATATACTTCAGAATCTTGTGATCTGTATATATCTCACATTTTCACCATAGAGATAATTTCACCATATCTTCAGAGTAAATATTACCACTTCTAACTCAAGATCATGAGTGGGATAGTTTTGTTCATGAATTTTTAACTTCCTTGACGCGTAGGAAATAAATCTATTATTCTGCATAAGGACACATCCAAGTCCTTTCTTTGATGCATCACTAAAGATCACAAACCCATCATTCCCCGATGGTAGGGTTAGGATTGGAGAATTCACTAACATCCTCTTCAATTCTTCAAAACAGTCTTCACATTCTTTTTTCCATACAAAATCAACCCCTTTACATGTAATCTTGGTAATTGGGTTGGATAACAGGAAAAGTTCTGAACAAAATGCCGATAATAACTAGCTAAACCAATAAAACTAAGCACCTCAGTTATGTTCGTTGGAGTAGGCCATTCTTGCATAGCCTTTGTCTTTGCAAGATCAACAAATATTCCATCTTTAGAGATAATGTGTCCCAGAAAAGAAACTGATTGAAGCCAAAATTCACACTTTCTGAAATTCCCTTATAATTCATTTCTTATAAGAGTCTTGAAAATAGTTAGCATGTGATTTTCATGATCTTCATAGATTTTAGAGTATATCAAGATATCATCAATAAATACCATCACAAAGTCATCAAGATATTACTTGAAAATTATATTAATTAAATCCTTGAAAATATAGGGTGTATTAGTTTGTCCAAAAGGCATTATTGTATACTCATAATGCCCATAAATGATTCAAAATGCTGTTTTTGGAATGTATTCCTTCTTCACAAGAAACTGATGATACCTAGATCAAAGATCAATATTAGAAAAATATCGGGCTCTATGAAGTTGATCAAATAAGTCATCAATGTGAGGTAGGGGATACTCGTTCTTTATTATTATAGCATTGATCACCCTGTAGTCAATGCAAAACCTCATGGATCCATCTTTCTTATTGACAAAAAGAACAGAGGCTCCCCATAGAGAAACACTAGGGAGAATAAATCCTTTATCACTCAATTCCTCTAGTTGTTTCTTCAGTTCTACTAATTTCATAGTGGCCACTCTATAAGGGGTCTTTGATATGGGCCTTGAACCAGGAACTAAGTCAATGGAAAACTAAATTTCCCACTCTGGAGGATGTTTAGGTAAGTACTCTGGAAACACATCAACATATTCTTACATAATCAATACATCCTCTATCTGAACATTCTTCTCCACACCCATAGTTATTGTATTCCCTTCCTCCAAAATAATTGAATTTAGTAGAGCTATTGGGGGTGGATCTATATGAGAATCATATGGTGATGTTTATACCCTAAAGATAAGGGATTCCACATCATCCTAAAAATTGTAACCTCATTCTTCTTACAATATATTTTTTCATCATGGTTCGAAATTCAATCCATACTAAGGATTATATCAAATTCAATCATGGGTATGATAATAAAATCAGCATATAAAGCACGTTTATATGCCATAATGGGGACTTCCTGACACAAATTTTTTGTAATGATACTTCCCTTAGGAGTTTTAACTAATAAATCCCTTATATCTAATTTTCTTGGAAAACTATAAAGATATGAAAGAATGCGATGATCCAGAATCAAATAATGCATTGGATAAGTTTGAGGAAACAATTAAAGTACCTTCCACCACATCCTTAGGAACTTCAATATTAGCAGTTGTGATCACATATGCTTGTCCCTGGTCCCTTTTCATTTTCTGTTTCATGGTCCCTTGATGCTTTGGAACATCATTAGTATAGTGTCCCATCTCCCAAAATTTTAGAAATGAACATTAATGGATTCCTTCTTCCCCTTAAAATCACTAGTAAGATGGCCTTTCTGTCCACATTTTTAGCATACTCCTTTTCCTTTTAAGCAAGCACCAGGGTGTTTCCTTCCACAATTATCACAAGGTGGAAGTTCAATTATTCCCTTATTCCCTATTTCCTTATTTCTTTTTCTAGAATTTTCAGTAGCCCTGTTTTTCTCTTGATTTCCCTTAAATTCATAAGACTTAGAGAATTCATTTTCCATCTTTATAGCACATGAAACTATGTCTTCATATGATGATAAACTCTTGGATACCAAATCTTGTCAGAGGAATGGCTTTATTTTATCAAAGACTCGATCAATCTTGCTCCTCAGATTTCTTATGTTGTCCACAACATGACTTGTTAACATTGTGAAGTTATATTTATACTTTTCAACATTCTCATTTTCCTTTTTCTTCAAATTCATAAATTGTCTTTCCACATCCACTCACTGTTCATGAGGAAATTATTTCTCTAGGAATATTTCTGTAAAGTCCCTCCATTCCATATCTTCTATATCTTCCTCCTCCTTTGTGTTTTATATTAAGGACCACCACTGATCCGAATCCCATGATAGATGATAAACTACCATGATGACTTTCTCTCTTTTGTTACATCCCAAAGTGAGAAATATCTTCTCTAGGGAACTTATCCACTGCTCAGCTACAAATGGGTCTGTAGTCCCATTGAATGATGGTGGCTGTTGTTTCATAAATCAATCTAACAAATATCCTACACATAGTGGATCTGGATGCTCCATATGGGTAAGTTTATTATTCATAACCTAAGTAAGTTTTCCCTGTATAGTAATAAGCTGCTTTGAACTAGCTATAGCACTAGATCCAACATCATTATCTTGTGTCGGAGGGCAATCCATACATGGGATACGTGTGTTCATCCAGTTTCCATTTATTCCACTAGGCTCCATTTCTAAATAATGGAATACACTATATTAGGGTATGAATCATAATTTATAATCTTAAATTAGCAAAATACTTTTCATAAATTGAAATCCTACTCATGGCTAACCCCATAATCACAAAAAATGGGTACTTTGAGGAAAAATTTACATTTCATTCCTTAATAATGGCTTGTAAAGAAATGTGAATTATCCTAAGAATATCCTCCAGGAGTTTCAATACCAAGAGTGCAGCAAAGACCATTTTCATGTACTAGGATACCCTGGGTCAAGCCCAAAACTCCTTGTCGGAGCTTTCAATCCTAGTTACATTTGTGCCAGAGCCACCTCTACCTATTTGTATCCAAACAGTGATGTATTTTCTAGAAATATCCACATAATCTATTCCATATGAAAATACCAAGATGTTCTTGTATTCTTATCCTCAAATACTATCGTAGGAATTTGTTTTTTAATCTACATTTTCTAAACCTAGTTTCCATGTTTTATACTAAACTTCCTCTGATACCAACTGTAAGGACTTGACCCCAATTTTCTGGAGCTGATGCCTTATTTTATTACATTGGAATATATACAAGAAAATTGAATCCTGAAAGACCAAGTAGTTTAGTAGATTTTGGAAAAAAGATACATATATAAGTTCAACATTTCATAATTAAAGTAAATAAAACACTAATTTATTCCATTAAGAACATCCATGCCTCCTAGATTATGCCTGAAAGTCACTCATAACTAACTTCTTTATATCCTAGAAAAAATGATACATATAAAAGGGGTGATCTAAAATGACCAGTAAGAGTAAGAAATATAGTAGAAGATAACATAAATATAAACATTAGTCATGTTTAATAATTTAAAACACACACTTTTTCAAATAATAATCTTGAACGCATTATGGAAGGAATATGAGTTGAGTAAATAATGAAAACATAATCATGAGTATTATACTAATCAAATTACCACATGAAATTTAAATTACTAGATTTATAAAAAGGTAATTGAATATTCCAAACATTATGAAACATATTTTCAAGGCCTCGACCAAGAAGTCTAAAAATGATTAAGGCATCTGCCAAAACCATATCACAAATTAGGGCAAGGCCTCTACCAAGTCCATGTCTATTTGTCTCATGAGACATATCGATGCATCGAGGGGCTATAGCAGGCCCCACACATCATATAATAAGTCAAATTCATTACTCATATGATTGGGGATAAATATAAATAACATATACATTCATATTGAAACTATCAAATTGAAATGTAAATATCTTTCCATAAACATTAAGTATAAACACTAACCATTCAGAGTAAATTGGTGAATGGTTTTAGGATATCACATCCACAGTCAAACTAGTCATATAACATCCAATAAATATGGTATAATAAATCATAAATTATTAATCCCAATAATACATAATAATCAACAAGAGTGTTTAAATATACAAAAATACTTTTGTAAAATCATTAAGCAATTTTTGAGATAAATAATCTTTTATTTTGAAAAGAAGAGTTCTTTTTGAAAAATATTTATATAAAAACTGAAGTGAAGTAAGATAATACTTTCATAATAAAATGGCTGATTTTATAAGGATAATGGTTTCCAAAAAAAATTATAGATTACCCTTGAAAATAGGTATGAATTTGAGAAATTCCGTTGAATCATGCTTGTATTTTGGAAATAATTTTGAAAGTTCCTTTTAAAATGTTTAACTATACATAAAATAATGAAGTATTATGATTGGTGAATATATATAGAACACACACACAGAATTTATGAGGAGAACATAATAATACATAAGAATTTAATTGAGGTAATTAGATAATGAAAGCAACCCAAATGAAAATGAAGGTTCGGGTGAAAAAACCCTTACCTTAAGTCCGAATGTGTACCACTCTAGAACATAAGATCTTGGAATATGAAATTATACTTATTAATAACTCATTTCAGAACATATTATAAATGTATTTAGTTTACCATAATTCTGTTTAGTTCATTTATGTCCTTATTGATAAGTTATTATATTGAATTTCATCATTCCGGAGTGTTCGTTTTCTTGATTTTCATAATCGGTTCACTTGTTTGGAGTTTATGTGGAATGGATGTAAATTTACAGAATTTAAATTACATATTATTTATGAACATAAATAATAGTTATTGTTCATTTCTAACATTTGGTTACATGGAAAGATGATGAATCATTAGATGAAATATTAATGACATTCACTTAGATTACTTTAGTGGTATTTTGATTATTAAGAACTAATTTGGTCATATGATTTAATAATATGTATGTTTAATGGTTCCTGAATATTAATTAGGTAATAATACATATATTATAGTCAGTTTCAACCATTAAAATGGTTTCAAGACTAGTAATAAAGGGTAAATTGAAGAATGAAACTTTGTCGTCCATGAAGGTTATAAATTGGAACCTCATGGACGTTGATTTCATTTAGAAAATAAAAGGGAGAGAGTAGGATTATTGATAATAGTTCTTCCATTAAAATGATTTAATTATAGTATATAAATGATACTGGAGTAATAATGGTCATTTGGATAGAGGAGGTGGGGAGAGGATAGAAAAAGAAGATAAATTAAAATGAAACTAAATGAAAAAGAAGGGTGCTTTACCTCTTGAAATAACCTCCTTGAGAACCTTCTTAAGGGAAGGGGGTTTGGTCTTTTGGAAAGACCATGAGCTTATTGAACGTGGGGAGTGAAAAGGGAAGGGTAATTGGGAATAAATTTGAGGAGATTTAAGGTTTAGAGGAGTGGAGAGAAGAGGGGGTGAGGGGGGGGGGGTTATAGTGGAGGAGAGGAGTGAATTTTGAATATTTTATTCATTATTTTATTAATTCCATCAAGACAACCAATATTGTTGGTTAATGTGACCCCTAATAGTAATAAGTGCATTTGAGTTCGAAACAAGTGGCCTTACATCACTTATGATGTCATAAATAGTGTATTTAACTAATAATTTTTATATACGGTATTTTATCATATTTCACTATTCATAAAAAATTCAAGAATTTCAGAAAATTCCCAAAAAAATCACCCTAATAATTTTTCAATGTGTAGAATTAAAAAATGAAATCTATTTTTTAAAAATATTTTTTTAAATTTTATTAATTTATTTTTTAAAGATTATTAATTTATTTTTTAAATAAAATCATAGTTAATTCGAAAAATAACAATTTTAAAGGTATAATTAGTTTTATATCACATTGAAAAATTAATTAAGATCTCATTATCTTGTTACCTTGAGAAAATAAAATAATATCATTATTTACTATTCATAAGGTTCATATTTCTATTCATATTACTATTTATAAGGGTATGTTACTATTTACCAAAAATCAAGTTTGTTCTTTCAGACTCCAAATGACTTACTGATCACAACTCTAGATGACCATTTTTTGAAAATAAAAACATAGAAGAGGCAAAGTCGTGTTTAAAGGCTAGATTATAAAATGTGTTGTTTTGTAGGGACTCAGTGTTTCATGCATTCAATATTTATTTTCAAAACTGTGGGGTGTTACAAAAATAATTGAGCACATAGGTTGATGGAACTAGAATGGAACCTGCTCAATTTGAGATAATGTGATGAAGAGATTATATTACATGGTAAGCTTTCGTATGAGGTGACATGTCATTGTGACATTAACTTCATTCTCTATGGGTTCCTTGATATGTTTCTAAACACTAACCTCAGACTTTAGGATGCTTCGCCTAATGCTAATAGGAAATAGACCTAGAGGGACATACACTAAGTGTATCCATAATCTCAGTTAAATAATATATTATTATTTATTATTTAATAGGTTGAAGAAATATTATTCCTGTACATGGTTTAATAATTATCCATGTATGCTTGATCACATTTATTCTATCACTAGTTATTAGAGAGAATATATTATGAGAAGAATATTGAGTAAATATTTATTTTTTATTTAGTGAATATAATATTTATTTATTTATTAGTGAAAAATGTAGTAATATTTATTTTATAAATAATTAGACATTATTCAAGGCTCGATAAATATTTTGGAGGAATGGAAAAATGAGTTTAATAGTCCGATGAGAAATGATAAATATTGAATATTATTTAATTAAATAATTTTTAATTTTAATTTGCAAGTTCAGCACATGTCGTGAAATAGTAATATTACTATTATTATTTGACATGGTGTTTTTTATAGGATTAAATAAATAATTAGGGCACTTCTGCAATTATTTTATTTTAACCACAACAATATAAATACCTAATTATGTTATTTTCTCATAAGCTATTTGGTTTTTCTCAACAATCAAGGAGAATCCTCTCAATACTAGAGACCTAACTTCTCTATGAATTCTCCCAAGAATGGTGAGCAATCCTCCTCCATCGGATCAAGGAGAACAATTTGGAACCGATTCTCAAGGTGATCAAGGCGGATAGTGCAAGTGCAAGGATCATCAGTGATAGCACCTGGATACCCCTTCAACGACATCTGGAGATTCCTGGAACACGTGTGGATAACCACTAGAGGAAATCTACACTTGGTTTCTAAAACACAACGGTGATGCACCACAGATCTTTCGCCAAACACATTAATGAAGAACTATTTCCTTATAGGTAATTCTTTATCCAATTAAATTAATTAAAAACAATATGTGTTGATCCTTCTCTCTCAGTTCCGATGCAATTATTCTTTGCATATTTCTTTGACTCAATTACTTGGATCATGAAATTCATTGTCATATAGATATTAGATTGATCATTGATTATAGAAAAATCAAAGTTTGGAACCACCCATCACACACTTCCACTGTGCCCAAAACCTACAAGTGGTATCAGAACAAGCACATAATTGTTTATAATTATTTAAGATCATTAGTGATTTACATATTTATAATTTATTTTTTCAATTCAAGTTTAATACTTATTTTAATATGAATTGTGAGATCTGCTTCTGCCTCATTCATTTCTCATAGATCTAATTGAGACATTTAATTTTTTTAATTATAATAAAACTGAGGAAATCATTCAGAGGAGACAAGGATTCTACCTGAATAACACAGCAGTATACGCCATGTAACCATAGTTACATTCCATGTAGTTATGTTCAATGCACCGGGAGTTAATTTGGAAATTACTCAAACTTTGTGCATTAATGACGTACAATGTAGTTAATTCTTACACCATGTGTTAACTAGGAAATACTAGTGCTCGGTCAGCCGGACTATATGCCGTGTGGCCCATTGGACACAGCGTGTGGTCCCTTTTCATGAAATAAGGGTTGTGTATTCAATACATGGCCTACCTTATGGGTGACTATGTAACACGGAGTCAACACGGCGTGTGGACCATTGGACACACCATGTACTCCAAATTTTCTGAGGCACAAACTATTTGCCAAGTCCCCGGGCGTGTGTCTCGGATAGACGATGAAAGGTGTACATGTCGGGTAGATTGGATATGCACACCATGTACTTATACCAAGTTACAAAAAATTTAAAATTTATTTATTTTAATATGAAAAAATTGATACATGTACTTGTGTGTGGTCATAAAGATAGCACACACCGTGTATTAATTTTTAATATACATAAATATTTAAATGTTTAAATAATATACGCATAATGTTCAAGATCTACATATCATGTATGATTTTTATTATAGGTTGTTACTCTATGTTCATTGAAGCATAACACATGATCAAAAAATCATGTAATTCGTGTAATCATCTGTGAAGTACATATCATGAAAGTACATGAAATTCATGTATTGCAGATGTCACAAGAGTAAAACAACACATGAGTATAATACATGTTTGGTATATTTGGACAGGTATTCACCATGTTTCTCCAAGTTACATTTATGTACAAGGTTAATTTTAAATGAATTTATTTAATTTGTTTAAAATTATAATGGATGAGAATCTCAAGGAAATTTAGATAAGGATTAAGATAAAAAGGATTGATTAATTAAAGGTAATAATTAATCGATTCGATTGTGATTTATCTTAAATAATAATGATTAAATAATTGAATACTAGTTATATTAAATGGGTAATAAATTTCATTCTTTTGGATGATCAGGATCTAGAACCGACCTTTTGTATGTTATTGTTTCATTTAATTTATTATTAAATTTAATTGTAGGCATGTATGCCTTCTCTCCTCATTATTATGTAGGGCCTGTATGACCATGGTTTATTTTATGTAAATACCTTTCCCCCCTCACCTACACATGATTAAAAGGCATATTTAATGGATTAATCTCCCAATATGGTGGAGATAATTCAAGTTAGGAGTTGAGGCAAAACCAATCCAAGGAGATGCAAAGGTGGAAAGGTGGAAAGTTGTAAACATGAACCTCAATTTGTTTAAGGTGTTTCTCTCCTAGGTAAAAAATTAGTTTATCAACCACTAGATAAACTAAACATTAGTATAATCTCATCATGATACCCTTTATTTTATTTCTATTAGTTTAATGGTTATTTAATTATGGATGTATTGTCATGATCACATAATTAATGAATTAACAAGCATGCAAGATAGAACTAAAATAAACTGGATTATGTGTAAATACTATCTAAGACATGGTTAATAACTTAAGTAATCCCACTTAATATTGAAAATAATTATGTATAAAGTATAAAATACCTCAATAAAATATTAAGTTAGTATGACCTTTCATTACTTCGGTTAGAATTGAACAATAGTTCAAAGTGATTTATTGGACAAAGGTGGGATGATTTAAATTAGTGGGGAATTCAAACATGAGGTTTTGGGTTGACTTAAATTGGTTCAAATCAAGGGTTGATTTCCAAATAAGTATTTGGTGTAATTGAGAGGTAAAGGTTTAGGAAATCTAAATTAATGATTTCTGGATTGGGGAGTCCACTTAGCATATTAAGGAGTTGTGAGTTAATGAAGTTGGAATTTGAAATTCCTACCTGAAACCATTCAAGTTGCTTGACCAACAAAATATGGGGTAATAAGAAGGGGAATATGTATCCTTTCCACTTGATTTTCCAAGAAACAAGATATTCAGAATCAAATGGTGAGAGATATTGGGTTTTGATAAAATAGTGGGAGACTAATAAATATAATATTTATTTATTTATCTAAATTTATTAGATAAAGTTCCAAATCTATTCTTATCTTATTTATAGAAACATCATTTAAAATGACATCAAACATATCGCTATGATCCATAGTAGATAAGTAACACATTCTCTCCAGCACTAATTTCCAGGAGTGGAAAATGCACCTACGAGCCATCCTTCACCATGAAAGGAAGTTATATGTGTTGGAAGAAACTTTACTAGTTGTGATTGGAAATGAGGAAAGTGATGAAGAACTATCTCTCTATGATAAACATCTGAATGATTCTACAGATGTTCAATGCTTCATGATATCATCCTTGTCCAATGATATTTTAAAGCAAAATGGGGAAACAAATGCATATATCATGATGTCTCACCTTCAGGATCTCTATCAAGAGAAGGAGAGACAAGAGAGGTATGAGATATCTGATTCTTTGTTTACCACTAAGCTTAGAGAGTCTACGCCAGCTAGGCCTCAGGTAGTTAAGCTTATTGGATAAATTAAATTCTTGTATATCTTAGGGATTAAATTCTTAGATGAGTTGTGTATTGATCTCATACTTTCATCACTGCCCAATACCTTCTCCAGCTTTATTGTTAACTATAATATGAGAAATAATGAGAAGAGTATTTTAGAACTTCTAACCTTGAATCACCAAGTGATAAGGACATGAGGTGTAACAAAACCATAGTCCTTATGAGGAATAAGAAGAGTAAGGACAAGACAAAGGATTCCAAGACTTATAAATAGTCTAAATCTTCCGAGTATTGTCCTTCAAAGAAGGGGTAGATCTTGAGGCATGTCAAGGAAAAGGAGGTAGTATGTTTTACTTATGGAAAGCTAGACCATTGGAAGAGGAACTTCACCCAAAAGAAAGGGAATGATAAAGGTGAATTTTTTATCCAGTGCAATATTTCCATTTCTATACATTGGGTATTAGATACAACTTGTGGTGCTCACATCTAGATCTAAATGCAGGAACCAAGTATATTTCTGAAAATTTCTAGAAGAGAGGTGGATTTTCAAACTACCAATGGTAAAAGGCTAGATGATCTTTCCATTGGTGACTACCACCTTTCATTTCCAACAGGAATTATTTTGGTTTTACTATATTGTTATTATGTACCTACTATTACCAAAAACATAATTTCTATATCAAGTTTAGATAAAAATGGGTTTATTTTTAAGTTTAGAAATAAAAGTTGTTTCTTTTACCAGAAAAACATATGTTATGGTATGAAACATTTTAATAATGGTTTTTATGTATTAAATTATGAAAACCAATTATCGAAAATTGATTATGAATCAAGTTCACATGACTCATATAACACCCATCTTTGGTATCACCTTCTTGGTCATGTAAACAAGAAGCGTTTGACAAATATATATCAAGATTTTTATTTAGAACCATTGAGCTAAAACCATTTGATAGATTTCATGCTTGTTTATAAGGAAAAATGACCAAACCTACCTTTGGTGGATAGGGTGAAAGGGCCATAGAGCTTCTAGGATTGGTATAGATTGATGTGTGTGGACCATTTCAAGTAGAATCTAGAGGTGTATATTCATAATTTATAACTTTTACTAATGAATTGAGTAGATAGGGATATATATAATTGATGAGGTATAAGTCCGAGTCCTTTAAGAAATTCAAGGAATTTAATAATTAAGTAGAGAATCATCTTGGTAAGAATATAAAGAAGTTTCGATCAGATCTAAGTGGTGAATATCTTAACCAAGAGTTCATCGACTTTCTATGGGAGATTGGGATTCTATATCAAATCACTCCACCTTATACAAAACAATGGAATGGTGTTAGTGAAAGGGGGAACCATACCTTGTTGGACATGGTAAGGTCGATGATGAGTCAAGAATATCTTCCATTATCCTTTTGGGGATATGAATTATAAACTATGGAATACACATTAAACCGAGTACCAACTAAAGAGAAAAATGGAATTCCCTTCGAGCTATGGAGTGGAAAGAAACCCATTTTGTTGCATAAACTTGTATGAGGTTATGAGTCATTTGTTAAGTCCTTCTTAGGAAAAAAACTATCTCCCGAGGTATGAAGTGTATCTTTATAGGGTATACTAAGGAAACAAAGGGATACTATCTATACAACCCCTCAGACAAGAAAGTGACTGTTGTGAGATAATTCGTTTTTCGTGAGAGGGATAACATCTTCAAGAAGGATAGTGGGGGAAATGTTTAATTTGATGAAGTTGATGCTTAAGATACACATGAGTTGGTATAGGAATAGATTCCACAGGTCCCCATGGAAAAAGTAGTTCCTGAAACACAAGTACTATGTAAGAGCTAAAGAGAGGTAAGAGAACCAGAGAGATATGTTTTTCTGGTCACCAATGATGGTGACTCATTATTGGTTGACAATAATGAACCTCTTTCTTACAAGTAGGAAGTAGAGATATTCGAATATACTAGATGGCTAGAAGATATGAATTCTGAAATGGATTCCATGCATCAAAACCGATTTTGGGTTCTGGTCGATGTGCCTGTTGATGTATATCTTATTGGATGAAAATGGGTATTCAAGTGAAAAATGGAAATGGAAGGTAAAGTAAGTACCTATAAAACAAGGCTAGTGGCTAAAGGGTTTAAACATCATCAAAGAATTGACTATGATGAAACCTTTTCACCATTTTCCATGTTTAAATCTATTAGAACCATACTTGATATAGTATATTACCATGACTAAGATATTTGGTAGATGGATGTCGAAAATACATTCCTTAATGGGAACCTTCAGGAAGATGTCTATATGACACATCAATATGGGTTTGTGACTCTAGGTTATTCCAAAAGGATTTGTGAGTTATAGAGATCCATTTATGGATTTAAGCAAGCATCTAGGTCATGGAACATTCAATTTGATGAATCCATAAAAGAATTTGGTTTCATTAAGAATGAATTTGAGTCATGTGTTTATAAAAGGTTTAATGAGAATGTGGTCATTATATTAGTAGTATATGTTGATGACATATTAATTATTGGAAATTTCATTCCAGTATTAAAATTTGTTAAATATAGGTTAAACAAGTGTTTCTCCATGAAGGACTTAGGAGAAAAATCCTATATTCTAGGGATCAATATCATTCGTGATAGATCCAAGAGGTTACTTGGACTAAGTCAAAGTACATATATTGATCAGATACTAATTATATTTAGTATGAAACAATCTTAGAGGGGATTGGTTCTACTATCACATGGTTTAAATCTTTCTAAGAAAATGTGACCTTAGACACAACAAGAAAAAGAGAGAATGAGTAAGATCCCATATTACTTAGCAACATGATCAATCATGTATTCCATGCTACGTACTAGACTTGATGTTGACTATGCATTGAACATGATAGGTAGATATCAAGAAAATCTAGGAAAATGAAATTGGACTGCTATTAATACTATCCTTAAGTATCTGAGAAAAACTAAGGATATGTTCCTGGTGTAAGGAGGAGATGAGGAGCTTTTCATCAGAGGATATACTGATTTTGATTTTCAAACAGATCAAAATAATATGAAGACTCAATCAATATATGTTTTCTATCTCAATGGTGGAGCTGTGAGATGGAAGAGTTCAAAGTTTCCAGTTGTAGCTGATTCTACAACAAAGTCAAAGTATATAGCAGCTTCTAATGTATCCAAGGAATCCATTTAGATTCGGAACATTATCCATGATCTTGATGTGGTAACTAGCATTAAATACCCAATCACATTGTATTGTGATTGTACTATAGCATTGGATCTTGTAAAAGAGTCATGGTCACACCAATGGACAAAGCATATTCTATAGAAGTATCACCTATTGAGGGATTTATATCAAAGGGGTGATGTTTCAATAAGTAAAGTACCCACGGAAGATAACATGGTGGACCCATTGAATAAAGTCTTATCTCTATAGAAGCGTGAGTATCATGTGAGATCTAGTGGACTGACAGTTGTTATCAGTTAGATCTAGTGAAAGTGGGAGTTTGTTGGAGTTGGTGCCATAGAACCAACTTATTTGCACTTTATGATAAATATTTATTCACTGTTTGAATATTTATAAACTACTTATCACATCATGATTGTTCTTATGCGTAATATAGTATGTGATAATGTCCTAAGAGTAGCTATTTCACTAAATGGTCATAGCAGTTCCCCGCTATGATGAGAACCTGGACGTGATATGAAACTATTCTTGAATATATGTTCTATAGTCAAATGATATCATTTGAGGGACACAAATGATACATGACATCTATTTTGGAGACTCATTGGACTTTTATACAACTTATCATGGTGTAATCCCTTAGTAATATCTAGTAGGATATTATGAGAATGAGACCCACCGGTAGGAAATAAACATTCATTCGTGTCATTGGATATTCCTATCCACAAATGTGTGTATTGTTACTTAGAATTTAATATTATTATTAATGAGTATTATGAGTCACAAAATTAGATGTATTGATGAAAAATATGATGGAAAATTTTTGCGGTGAGGTAGGATACGTTGGGTGTGTCATGAGTAATATTGTATTAATGAATAATGAAAGAAAGGATTTATCCCTTCTGTAATTTAAAATAAGTTTATATCTCCAGACCTTTGATGGAAGTGATATAGCCTAAATAAATCCATTTCCATTGTGATCTATAGGAAAGTTCTATTTCTATGAATTAAAATAAAGAAATAATCGAGAACATAGGTTGATGGTACTGGAATGCAACCTGCTCAATTTGTGATATTGTGATAAAGAGATTATATTGTACGATCAACGTTTGTATGAGGTGACATGTCATTGTGACATTAACTTCTTTCTCTATGGGTTCCTTAGCATGTTTCTAGATGAAAACCTTGTACTTTAGGTTTCTTCAACTAATGCCACCAAGAAAGGGGCCTATAGGGTCACACACTAAGTGTATCGAGAATCTCAATTAAATAATATATTATTATTTATTATTTAATAGGTTAAATAAATATTATTCCCGTATATGGTTTAATAATTATTCATGCATTCTTGATCACATTTATTCCATCAATAGTTATTCGAGAGAATATATTGTGAGATAAATATTTAATAAATATTTATTTTATATTTAGTGAATATAATATTTATTTACTTATTGGTGAATAATGTAGTGATATTTATTTAAACAATAAATAGACATTATTCAAGGACCGATAAATATTTTATAGAAATGGTAGACCAAGTTTAATGGTCTGGTGAGAAATGATAAATATTAAATATTATTTAATTAAATAATATTAAATTTCAATTCTCAAGTTCAATGCATGCTGATAAATAATAATATTACTATTATTATTTGACATGGGGTTTTTCTATGATTAAATAAATAATAAGGGCACTTGCACAATTATTTTATTTTAACCCTAGAAATACACATACCCAATTATGTTATTTTCTCATAAGCTTATTCAATTGTGCACAAAAACCAAGGGGAATCTTCTCAAGCCTATATAACTCCCTTCTATAAGAATTATCTCAAGAACGGTAATCAATTATCCTCAATTGGATCAAGGAGAATGATTTGGAAGCAATTCTCGAGGTGATCAGGGTGGACGACGCAAGCGCAAGGATCTTCCGTGCTAGAACCCAGAGACCCCTTTAGCGACATCTAGAGATTCCTGGAACATGTTTAGATCACCACTAAAGGAAATATACATTTCGTTTCTACAACTCAACGATAGTGCACCGCAGATCTGTCACTGTACACATCAATGAAGAAATAATTCCTTAGAGGTAATTATTTTTCTAATTAAATTAATTATAAACAATATGTGTTGGTAATTCTGTCTCGGTTCCAAAAAAATTATTATTTGTCTATTTATTTGATTTAATTATGTGGATCAAAAAATTAATAGTCCTATAGATCCTGGATTGATCATTGATTATGGAAAAAAATCAAAGTTGAGCACCGCCAATCACATGCTTCCGCTGTGCCCAGAACCTACATTAATGGCTTCAACTATAAAAGGGTGAGGATTTATAAGATACATTATCATAGTGGTATAAATATCAAAAAAGGACCACAAAAAACATGAGATTCAGATCATTAAGCTCACCCTCTCTAAGATTTACCTATTCAATAATTTTATAAGTTCTTTTTTAGTACCGATAAAGGTCTGTTTTATCAGCGGTTTCTATTTTAGCGCTGATAAAACTGACCTTTTATCAGTTTTTTTGGATGGTGATGATAAAAGTGTTACCCAATTTTATAAGAACCCTAAATGAAAGATTCTATCTCACACACCTTTTAGATTTCACGAAATCCTACTTCTATTGTGTCGCGCAACCACTCTTGCTGCCTCTCTCGCAGCCACTGATCTCACTGAACCTCTCTGTCACCACTAGTCTCACCATCACCTTTCTATCTACCTCTTTGCCACTGCTTCTCTCACGTCCAATGGTCTAACCACCTCTCTCTTCTATCACCAGTCTCACCACTACCTCTTTATCCACCTCTCTTCCATTACTGCTCTCACCACCTCTCTCATCACCACCTCTATTGTCGACAACTCTCTCACCAATACATATCTCACTACTGCTCTAAGGTATCTGTTTACTTTTTTTTGTGATGTTTTTAATGTTGTTTATTTCTATATTATTGTTATTTTATTATTCTATATTATGATGGATTTATTTGAGAGTACCCTTTAAATGGTTAAATACATAATTCTTGTTGATGAATAGGACTATGTTGATATATACATTTTTATCTTGAATTAATGTGTGTAGATCAATGGATTTGGTTCTGTAAGTATTCATGGATTTTTGGTGTGTGACTTAGTGTAATTTGTGAAATATGAATTTTTGGGATTTTATTTGATACAATGGATGGATGAAATTATTTTATTAAATTGTTTTCGTAGAAATGGTTGTGATGATGTTCCTTGAGCAGACACATAGGTGATGTCTTAAGTAAGAAATCTATATACTTGGGAATTAGTATTATCCATTACAATTCACCTAATATAACTTGGTATTATCATAAATAGTAAACATGTAATTCTCATGTTAGGAATATATAAACTTCTAATAGAGTTTTGTTGATTGAGATTATTTTTACTAGCTTGAAATATTCAATAATTTTATCAGATGCCTCTTGAATCACATCTGGATCAGATTGAAAAAATTAGGTTCCAACTTATTGTTCTTAGTATGGGTATAATTTCTTGATATAAAAACTATAAAGTGAGTAAGGTTCTGGGGTTTAAAAATCTAATCTTCTTTACGAGTCTTAAAGGAATCAACTATAAAAGTGTGATGATTTATAAGATACATTATCTTAGTGGAAGCTATATCCTAAAAGGACTGAAAAAACCTAAGCTTGAGAGCATACATCTCACCCTCTCCAAGATGTCCCTATTCATATGTTCATATAATCAATTATATTATAGAGGTTTCCAAAACATTTTGGTGTCTTTGGATATCGTCAGAGCTACATAACTCTTTAGACACATACTCTGAACTATAATCAGTTCTAAGGGTCCTTAACTTCCTACCAGGCTGGTTCTCTAAACTTGTTTTATTGATCTTAATAGTAAAAAAGGTATTGTACTTGTACTTAAATATATAAATCTAGACCTTATGGAAGTAATCATTAATAAATTCCACAATATAATATCCCCCAACATGGGATTCTTTCCTAGAGGGAACCCAAAAGTCAGAGTGAAAAAACTCAAGAGGGATTCTATTAGGGGTGTCCATGGGTCAAGTTTGGAAAAATTTATACCCAACCCAGTCAAAAGTGTCAAGGTTGGGTTGGGTCGTTTTATAGACATTTTTTTATAATGAATTGACCCGACCCAACCCGAGGTGGGTCAGGTTTGGTCTATTCGGTCAAGTAAAGAAAAATTATAGGAACAAATAAAAAAATCAATAAAATAGAAAGATTTATTTAAAATATATTTTCTTTTATAAATTATATATAATTTTATACTTCTATATACATCTATAATTCTTAAGGTTAAGTAGATAGATGGTGATTCTTCCATTATATTTATAAATTTCCTTCAATAAGTTTTATTTTTCATCATGTGGGATGATAAACCATTTTTCAATATTTTCATTTTATTTCAAGAAATTCATCAGATCCATCTTTAATTGATCATATTTTGTGTATTTTTTTTGATAAATAATAATGTTACTGAATAAAATAGTATGGATATGAATGAATAATGGATGGATTCCAATATTTTGAAAAAAGAGAATGAGAATTGAGTGAAATAGTTCATCAAGTTTGCAAAATATCATGAATTTAACCCTTCTCAAATCATTTGTTTGTGTTTATGCTATTTTTATTCAAGATTAATTTGTCCATAGGAGTTGGAAGAATAATTGATTAGTCATGAAATTGATCAAAGTTATAAATGTGGGAATAAAAACAGGAAAAAATAGAATGTAGATAGTGAATGTGATAACACGATGCTTTATGGACCATATGATATGATTAAAAGTGTGAACAATGAAGAAGACTGTATCGAAGATTTGATTACATATGTGAATAATGATGAAGATCCTATTGATGAAATGATAACGATAGTCGAATATAAACTTAATTATTTCCCAAAATTGTTTGATAAGTTAAAGAGTTATGAAAAGATGCTATTGTATTCCAGTTTCACTAAATATACATCATTGTTAGCCGTACTGAAGCTGTATAATTTGAAATCATGAAACAGATGGAGTGATGCCAATTTTACCAAACTACTTTCTCTCTTGAATGATATGATCCTTGAAGATAATGATTTATATAGACAAACATATGAAAAAAATGCTACATTCAATGGGTATGATCTATGAAAGAATAAATTCCTTCCCAAATGACTGTATACTATTTCATAAGAACCAAAAATCACTTAAAGAATTCTAAAAGTGTGGTTCTTCTCAATATAAGAATGATGAATTGGGTCCAATGAAATTTTTATGGTACTTTCCAATCATTCCAAGGTTTAGACGCCTATATATAAGTGAGGAGACTATAAGGAAATTGACATGGCATGAAGATACCAAAAATAAATATGGGAAACTTCATCACCGATGGACAATTCTTAGTAGAAGAAAATTGATCATGAGAATCCTGAATTTGTAAATGAGCAGAGAAACCTTTGTCTTATGTTATCTATAGATAGAGTGCATCATTTTGGTTTTCAAATCACCACTCATAGTACATGGACGATTATGTTGGTAAATTATAACTTTCTACTGTAGTTATGCATGAAACAAAAATAATTTATGTTATCTATGCTTATATCAGGACCAAAACAACCAGGTAATGATATTGATGTTTATTTGGCTCCACAGATTGAGAATTTGAAATTATTATGGTATTCAAGTGTTATGATTTATGATGCTTACAAAAATAAAGATTTCATATTGAGATCCATTTTTTATGGGATGATAAATGAATTTCCTTCTTATGGAAATTTTTCAGGATATAACATTAAAGGAACTCAAGGGTGTCCCATTTGAAAACAAGGTACAATGTCAATTAGGTTGAAACATTCATCTAGGAATGTGTTTCTAGGACATCATAGATTTCTACCCCAACAAAATAAGTACTAATCTTGGATGACATCATTCGATGGAGGTTTATAAGAACATACAACACAGTCTCCACTAACAAAAGATCAACTGTTTGATAAAGTAAAACACATGGACACTGATTTTGGTAAACTATTTTTAAAAAATATTATGAAACCAATTTTAAAAATAGATTTTTTTTGGATTACCATACTGGAATTTTCTGCATGTCATACATTTCATTTATGTTATTCATGTTGAAAAAATGTATGTGATAGTGTAATTGGTACGTTACTAAATGCCCCTGAAAAAATAAAGGATTGAATTAAGGCTAGGTTAGACTTGGATGACATGGAAATTTGAGAGAATTTGGTCTTATTGAAAGTTGAAAAATGATCCTTTCTTCCCCCAACCACTTACACTTTTCCTAGGAAGAAGAGATATCAGTTTTAAAACTTCTTGAATGATGTAAAGGTTCTAGTGGAGTATTTATCAAATATCAAGAATATCATTTCAATGAATGATTTAAAGTTAAAGGGTATAAAATCACATGAATGAAATGTTTTGATTCAATATCTAATTCTTGTAGATTTACATTGCATTTTACCAAGAATTTCCGTCATAGATTAACCAGTCTCTGTTTCTTTTTCAAATCTATATTCAACAATTTTATAGAACTGGTGAAATTTATAACTATAGAAAAGGAAATTACCATTATATTATGTGAATTGGAAATGTTCTTTCCACTAGTATTATTCGATATGATGGTTCATTTTATGGATCACTTGATGAGTGAGATTCAACTATGTGGTCTTGTGCACTATACATGGATGTAACCCAATAAATGGTATATGAAGATTTTGAAAGGGTATGTGTTTCGACCTGATTCGTGTCATAATGAATTTTGGTTTGGAAATATGGTCCCACTGAGATTGGATAGTATATCTTTTTTATGTTACGAAGGAGGTTCCACATTTTCATGATACCAACTGGCAATTTTAGGGGGTCATGTTGTGAAATCAGACCATGTCGGGTACAAGGTCCTCTGATGGTCTCCAATGGGTTTATTCATGGAGTTAGAAACACCCAACAACCCTGGTATCCCTGACTCATGGACTTGATTTCCAAAGTAAGGTTCTCGTTGGTTGATTATTTATCCAAGAACACTTAAGGACTCCATTGGTTGAGAGGATGGAAGGTTGGAATCATCACACCCTTTTGGGGGGAAATTATTTCCTACTACGGGACTCTCTTACAGATTTAAGAAATGTTCATATGTTCATCAATCCTTGGTTCTTTCACAAGAATGTTTCCATAGATTACCCCTAGGTTGAAAAATCAATCATGGATATACATGGATTAGGAGCTACTGAGACAACGCTGGTTTAATCCATTTCATGAGGCACTCTAGAGTTTATCATCATATAGGGGGGACATGAATTATTTTTATTTCAAGGTCGAACCCATGAGATGGTATTCATATGTATCCTTGTGATAGGAATCAGATACCATGTAGTTCAGTTCAATTTAACCAGAAAAATCACTTCTTAAGGTCGTGCGATGATGGCATATTTGTACTTTAACGCCATGCGGTGAGGATGTCTAAGAGAAAGGTGACTAGTCAAGAATTGGTGCCCGACATACACTGAAGCAGCCCAAAGGACCCACAGGAGATATGGTCTTATGGGTGGATATAACCCTACTAGAAATATGTATTGGGAAACATTAGGGTTGATTTAGGGGTTGTATTTGGACCTCATAGAGGCTTCCTACATATCCCAGAAAATGGGGAATCAAAGTCTGCGTAGTTCGGTTGAACTCGAGACTTATACTTTGAAGCTTCCCATTTAAGGAGGCATGGTTGGTCATACACCAAAGTGGAGGCCTTTCTAAAATAATTGAATTGGGGATTACTCTTGAAGAGTAAAACCTTTATAGAGTACATTATTGGCATTAATCTTTGTGAAATGTTCCCCTTTGAGATCAGGCCTTAGATAGGGGTCTTACATATCATGTTCAGAGTAGGAATCAGAGTTCTTATAGTTCATTGCTAGGTTTTGACTTGATTGGTGCTTACACATGGGAGCTTCCCATTTGAATAGGGTATGATATCTTATTTCATGGATGACATGATGTGGATCTTAGGCCTAGATAAAGGCTTCCAATATATCCCAATTGTGTTGGGAATTGGAGTTCTCATAGTTCATGAATGGGTCATGAGAATGTTATATGACCACAAACCAATAATCCCACTTGAGTCATGATTAGTATGAGAAACAAGAGGATGTTAAAGATTCAACAAATGTGCACTTTCCCTTCTCTGCTGGGGGAAAAGGAGGAGGGAAACAGTGGATGAGGACGCATCTATGATCCCTATGAGAGAGGTAAAGGGGATTTGAACGTGTAAACCCCTCACCCATGTTGATAACCAGGACAATCGTGTTTGGTGAGCTATCTGAACACATCCCAAGATGGGATGGAGAGGGGATAAATCCCCACCTCCTATAAAAATTATAGGGGATTACATTTGGAGGAGTTCCCAGAAATGGGTTCTGGGAGAGGGGAGGAGCATCATCACTTATCAAAGGGGAAGGAAATATTGGGTTCCTCATTTTTCACTAGCATTCATGGTAGGGAAAGGCCAATGACTACACCTAGTCTCTTGAAGGAGGAGGTTCAGATCAGTGTCCCAAGGTTGGACTCCGAGTTACCTTTGGAATGTAGACTTAAGGACATCTTAGGGGTCCAAACCATTATGAGAATTTCCTTTTCACCTCCTCTTAACTCAGGTATTTAGACTCATAAGGGAACACTGGTGCACTCGATGATCTAGTCATACGGGTTTGATGGATTTGGAAGAGGCTTTGGCCTGATACTGGTGGACTAGTTAGTGGAGAGGCCATAGAGGTCATGATGGGAATGGAAGGATAAGATTTTAATTGGAAGGTGGAAAAACCGAAGACACACCATTCTACATACAATTTTGTCATGCGGGATGGGGGCTTCCCCACATAGCATACTACTATGTGGGTGAAGGGTTCTTCCATGTACCAAAGTGGTACGTGGACCTGGATGCGAGTTTCTGTGTACCATAGTGGTATGCAGTCTCAGGTTCCATCCGCATAGAGTGGTTCTTATGGCGCAGGGCCTTGTATGCATAGCGATGCACCACATGGTTTTCCGGACTGAAGGGGGGGAACTGTGCCTACATTTCGCAGGAAGTTCATCCACGGAGGTCCTATAGTTTGTGTTTTTCCAATTAGGTTCAAGGAAAACTGATTATTATTAATTTTTCTTCTTTTTATGGTTCAAAATAGGTTTATACCTTCTGGAAAATGGTTTTCAGTCCTTCACCGATATTTCTTCTTCTATGTATTCCATCTGTAATCTCTGAATGCTCGAAGTCTCAATTCTCCAATGTCAAATGTAGCCCAGTCTTTGAAAACCATCTATGTGTGTCTCTTTTAGTTCCCCAAGTGGTCCTTTTATAGAGTTCCTGAGTATCTATATCTATGGTCACAAAATACCTTTTTCCAAATCCCATTGAGGGATTATCCGACCCACAGACGATTTGGTCAACTGAGGTTCATGGTGTTGCGGTGGTGGAAATCACCACCTCAATTCCACAAATGACATAGTTTGTGAGATGCTACCAGCCCCGTCTCATCTATGAACTACTCATTCTGTGGGTATGGTATGCGATTACTTACTTATCCATCAACTTTTCATCAACTACATGGTTTACAACAGCTTGGTTATTTTCATCTCATCCGTGAACAACTTTTTTTTCTGGACAATGCTTCATGGGATATATTTTAATAGGCTATCCATGTACCACTTCGTTTAGAGTTTGTGCCTTCCATGGACCTTTCCTAGTAACCATTATGCAGAACAATTTGGGTCCCTTTACAAATTGGTTTTCTACAATATTTTTCTCAAATTTTCTTCCCCACATGAATCTCTTTCCTTTATCAATTTTTCTGGAGTATTTGATTCCCCTTTATGGAGTTTTTGGGACCCTAAAAATGCACCCCATCAGAATGGGATCTGGTTAGAATAAAGAGCAGGCTATTTTAATGTAGAATATGGTACCGAACTGAACTTGTTTTCAGTATAATGGTGGACCCATTGTGGGTACCACGCCTATATATAGGGGGCCAGTTCATTTTTTACCTGGTTTCTCTATGAAAAGTGCTCCATAAAGTGCTCTTATCTTTCCATGATTCTATGTACCATCTACTTTATAAAATTTGTCATCCACAAACCATACCTTGCATTCTATGGACTGCGAACTCTTCACTGTCACCTTCGTCCATGAACATACCTTTGAATCAACGAACTAAATTATGAAACTTAAAACGTAAGTTCGAATTTCCACATAGTAAGATGCTATGAGACTCACCTATCCCATGGAATTAACTTCAAACCAGTGAACCAAACTTTAAATTTCCAAATAGGACTTTAAATCTTTGAACTATGAGCTTTGAATATACACATAGCGAGGCTCAGTACATGGCTTTCCCATTCCGCATACCTCCATTTTGCAGGGAATTCATTCTGCAAAATGTTCTTGAGTTTTAGTATGTGGATCCTTGTGTTAGGTGGAATTATTTGGTCCTTTTTCATTTTTGACCTTTTTCCCAATCATTTTAATTGGACTAACCCTTTATGTATAACCCTTTTAATTTTCAGGATGAAATGGCTCTTCCTCTTATCTCAATAGAAGTGATCAGAAGGAGGAAAACTATGGTTGAGAATTCTAAAGATAACCTTAATTTCTACATCATTCCTCAAGAGGGTATTCTTAGATACCTTATTTCACCGAAGCTCACGACATATCCACTATCTGTCCAATTTTCACTTTATAACTTCATCCTCCTAGATGATGTTCCCTTGCCATTGGCCAATCACAATACTCCTATTTTTTGTCTCAAGAAATCCCAAGGGTGTGATCAGGCCAATATTTCCCCAATGGGATAACTTGTTACTAATTTTAAACCAGATATCATTTTCTCACTGAAAGGATATTAATGGACTCTGAGCAATCATTTTCATCATAACACCTCTTTGAGATCAATCATTCAGGAATACCCATCCATTGTCAATATTTCTTGAGAGAATCCCAATGAAGAGTGGAACCCCAAATGGGACTTGCGATCTGGGGGATGCTTCTCTGATGAGTGGGCCTGTGAATTCTGGGTGCATCAGATTTGTTTGGAGTCCCCTAGCTAGTTGGAATTAGTAAACTTGTATCATGCAACATGGGTTTCTCAATTTTCAATCTATTCACCCAATGGGATATTTCTCTAACTACTTAGCTGTTGGTGTTCAAGTACCAATACCTTCCACATATTTCATGAGGAGGTGGGGATTAGTTCATGGAAAATCCATCAACTAATAGGGAATCCCATTATAGGAGACATGTATGATGAGTTTTTTCTGGAGGCCAATTACTAGTGGAATATCAAACAAGTATATCTGACAGAAAGTAATTTATTGTTCATGGTAGAGGGATTAAACAATAAACCCCTTAATGCTCATTCTCTTATTTCATTTTAATATTGGATTAGTCTATTCTTGAAGGGGAATGGTCCAAGGATGAAGGTTCACCACAATTGAACTCAACCTAGTCAACAATCACAAAAAATTCTAGGTTCAAACAGCACCACCCTTGAGGAAGGTCGATACAACACCTGGCGGTACAAAATTCAGTCAAACATACCTCCTGATCTAAGATTGGAAGGTTTCTTTGCTATGTTCTTGAGTGGGTGGATCTTCCCCTATCAGGATCTTTATACCAGTGTTAGGGTCTGAACATTGATTATGGAAGCCACGTTGGAAGAGGGACAACCCATTAACTTGTCCATTCCTACCCTCTCCCAAATCTATGAACTATTAGTGTAGATATAAGAAGGTAAACCCCCACATCATCTTAGCAGGCCATTTTAATTTTTGTATGGATGGATGGAGGAGCATTTCCCTTGATATGCATATCAACATACTATGAGGGTTCCTCATTCTGACTTTCACCCAGTTCTTCTCAAAATTGCTTCCATTCATCCCCAATCATTCAGTTTTGATGATGCAATCAAATTGTTGAGTGATGTTTCTCAGTTTTCTTTTTCACCTTACATGGATCCTAAAGGATTCGTGATGGATAACGGAAGGGGATTATTAGAAGAATTTTATTATATCATTTCGCTCCGGCATGTATTTATATCTAATCATATATATAGGGTAACCATCAATGAACCCTATTCTCCTTTTTAGTTTTCCAAGAAATTTGGATGCCGTCAACAGGTCGCACCTCTCCCTATTACTCTGGTTAAGATGGGGTCCATCCTGTAATTCTTTTCCAATTGTGGGTGACCATGATGTGGGAGTATGCTAATAATGAAGTCCTCATTCCTCCCACAATATCCAAAACTTACCTATCAATAGATTACACCCAATTTTTGGTAGTTTTCTACCCTGATAGGGCTTTGGGAAGGCTAGTTCGATGGGTTCAGTGACCTTTGGCTGTTTTCGATGTCATCCCAACCATTCCAGTTGGAATATCTATTCCCCTTCCTGTGATTATAAGGCATTCTACCCACCATCACAAGTGTTTGTAAGGGGAGTTAACCACACAACCCATCACCATGGAAAGTGACTCAGATACTGTATCTTTGGATGATGTGGTCTATGGTCCTATTGAAGCTAGTTTGAGTGGTACATCACCTTGTGTTCCTGAAGTTGTTGCGAGCCCCCCTAATTTAGTCCTGGAGGCTGAACCATCTATTGGGAGGGAAATTATCATTGATTGGGTGACTTAGCTTAGGGTGATTCTATCTGCTGCAATGATGATTTCTCATTTTGTATCTATCACGGTGTAGGAGGACCAAGATTCTGATGCTATTAGGAGGAATGGAGCTGTGCAAAAGTGAGCATGGCGTCAAATCTGTACTCTTTCCATGGAAACTCCACTGATAGATTTTTCCAATGAGGAGGATAAATTTTGACAACTATTTTTTGATCTGGGTTTGGGTGGTTTTGATTACCAATTCCTATATCTCTTGGTGCACCAAATTGTTATATCTTGAGAGGATCTTGCTGATTTTAAAGGCAACCTCACTCAGTTCAATGCTTATCACCCCCAAGATCAGACTTTTTGGGATATTACTGTTGGAGTTGGTGGCCTAGAACCAACTACTTTGTACTTTATTCATTAATAAATTCCTTATAACATCTTTATTGTTCTTCTGCATGATAATTCATGTGATAATGTCCTAAGAATAGTTGTTGCATTAATGGGTCATAGCGGATCCCTGCTATGATGAGAACCCGGAAGTGCCATAACACTATTCTTGAATATATGTTATATGGCCAGATAATATTATTTGAGGGACACAAATAATACAGGTCATTAGGGGTGAGGACTCATAAAACTTTGAGGCACCTTCTCATGGTGTGTGCCCTTGGTAATATCCAGGAGGATATTATGAGAACGAAACCCGCTAGTAGGAAATCCACATTTCATAGTGTCATTGGATGTTTCTATCTGCGGACGTGTGTATTGGTCCTTAGAAATTAAGATTATTATTAATGGGTATTACAACTCACACACTTAGATGTATTGACGAAAACTGTGAAGATACACTATTCGCAACAAGGTAGGATACGTTGGGTGTGTCACGAGTAATACTGCATTAATAGATAATGCGAGAAAGGATTTGTCCCTTCTGTTACATAACAGAAGTAGATATCTCAGGCCCTTTGATGGAATTTATATAGCCTAAATAAATCCATGGCCATGGTAAGGTATGGGCGAGTTCAATTCTGGGAAGTCAAAGAAAGAATAATCGAGCACATGGGTTGATGGCACTATCATGCAACCCGCTTGATTGGAGATATCTAGACAAAGGGATTATATTACAGGGTAAGCGTTCGTAGGAGGTGACACGTCATTACGACATTAACTTCTTTCTCTATGGGTGACTTGGCGTGTTGCTAGATGATAACCTTGGAATTTAGGTAGGCTCCGCCTAATGCCACTGAGAAAGAGGCCTAGAGGGTCACACACTAAGTGTTTCCATGTATCTCAGTTAAATATTAATTTAATAAGTTAAATAAATATTATTCCCGACTGTGGTTTAATAATTATTTAAGGATGCCTAATCGCATTTATTTCGACACTAGTTATTCGAGATAATATGTTGTGGGCGAAATAATATATATATTTATTAGCGAGTAATCCAGTTACATTTATTTAAGAAATAAATATCCATTACTCAAGGTCTAATAAATATGGTGGAGGAAATAAATAAAATGGAAAAATAAAAGTACACACCATGTATATTTATATACACGCCGTGTAGTTTGTTTTTTTTAGGATTCGTGAGAAAAATATTGTTTATTTAATTAAATGATATTAAATGTAATATGTTGGGTGCATGTAAAGTAAAAATGATGGTCAACTGTCATTATTAAGACATGGGGTATTACTAAGAATTAAATGAAATGATTAAATGCTTTTGGGAAATTAATTCATTTTATTATTATAAGTATTATAATCCCAAATTACATTATTCTCATAGAGGAGAGCCATTTTGTTGTGCACAATGAATATGGAAATACTCTCAAGCCAAGAGAGAATTCCCTTTCCACCAAGAACACTTTCAAGTTACGAAAGCAAGATCCTCCACCGGATCAAGGCGGTTGAAGGCGGACATCGCAAGCGAAGGCTCTTCCGCGCTAGCACCCGGAGATCCCTTCGGCGATGTCCAGAGATACGTGGATCACGTGTGGATCACCACTAGAGGAATCCTGTACTTGGATTCTACAACACAACGACGGATCACAAGATCGTGATCGGAGACTCCAAAGAAGAAATAATTCCATCGAGGTAATTCTTGTGAATTAATTAAATTAATTATAATCAACATATGATGATCCTATCTCAAGGGTTCCGGGAATCTTCTTTTCTTTTTCATTCTTCATTATATTCCAAAGATTCAACATTTTATATCGTGACAAATCTCAGATTGAACGTTGTTTAACGTTAAAATTAAAGTTGGGCCAACCCACCAACGCACTTCTGCTGCGCCCGGAACCTACAAGTGGTATCAGAGCGAGGTTATATTGTTGATTATAATTATTTAGTTTTTCATTGGTAATTTACACATTTAGTAATTTAGTTATTTCAATTCAAGTTTAATCATTCTGGAAATTTGAATATCGAGATCTGTTCCTCCTCCCTCGTTTCTCGTTCACCTCACAAAAACGATTTTTTCTTTTAATTTTGATTAAAATAAAATAGAGGAACTCATTTGGAGGAGCCAAACGTTTCTAGCCGTATAACACCAGAATACACGGTGTGTATTCGGAAGTACACGCCGTGTAGTCTAGGTTCAATGCATTGAATGATCCGCCAAATCAGGCTGTGTATTGGATTCTTTCTAATAATTTAAGACACCGTGTGTTGACCAGAAACATGTGGCACACGGTTTCCGAAATACACTTCGTGTGGTCCAATGAACACAACGTGTAGTCCCTTCAGGTTAGGGTTTGGCCTTGTACTCTGTACACGGCCTGCCTGGCTGGAAACCGTGTAACGCAGAAACTACATGGTGTGTGTCCCATTGTACATGTCGTGTACTCCGAAAATTTCCAAAGTACATTAACACGCCCTGTCCCCGGGTGTGTACTTCGGATGGACGGTGAAGAAAAGTACATGCCGTGTAGTCGGAACTACACGCCTTGTACTCACCCAAATTATGCAGATTTATTAAAATTTATTATTATATTATACAAACCATTGAGATGTGTACCATGGTGCAGACGTAAAGCTGAGGCACAACACGTGATAAGTGTTTTATATATATGTGTTTAATTTAACATCTGCGTAATAAATGGGAATTCACCGGGTTGCCTCCAAGGTACAAGTTACGCACAAGGATAATTTTAAATGATATTATTTGTTTAAAATTATGATGGATGATAATTTCAAGGAAATTCAAAAAAAGGATTTAAGATAAAAGGATTGATTAATTAAAGATAATTAATTGATTCAAGCGTGATTTATCTTAAACAAGAACGATTAAAGAATTGAATGCTAGTTTTATTTATGCGTAAATATCGTTGCATGTATGGATGATCATGAGCTAGACCAAGACCTTTGTATGTGAATGGTTTCTTTTAATTAATTTATTTAAATTAAATTTTTTGGCCTGTGAGCTATCTCCTCATTAATATGTACGGCCTGCGCGCCCAAGGATTCTTTTATGTAAAAACCCCTTTTATCCCTCACCTGCATGTGAGATAAATTCATATGTAATGGATGGATCTCCCAAGCTAGTGGAGGCAGCTCAAGTCAGGAGCCAAGGTGAAACCAATCCAAGGAGATACAAAGGTGGATAGGTGGAAAGCTGTAAACACGAACCCGAAAGGTTCAAGGTGTTTTTCCCCTAGGTCTTGGGTTAGTTTATCAACCACTAGATAAACTAACCAATAGAAAAGCTCATGATCATACCATTTATTTTATTTCTGTCCGTTGTATGGCTTATTTATTGTGGGTGTGTTGTCACAATCACAAAATTAATGAATTAAACAAGCATGCAAGATGGAACTAAAATAAAACTGGCTTATACGTAAATATTATCTTAGACATGGTTAATCACTTAAGTATATCCCACTTAATATTAACAAGCATGTAATCAAAGATAATAAAATGAAAATTTATGTATAAGGATAAAATCCCTCAAAATAAATATTAAGTCATCATAGCCTTCCATAATCTTGGTTAGAATCGAACCATAGTTCAAAGTGCTTGACCAACCCTAGTTGGGGTGCTTTCAATTATCGGGGAATTCTAATTCAAGGTTTTGGTTTGACTTGACTTGGTTCGCATCAAGGGTTGACTGGCACAACAGGAATTCGTGTGACCAAGAGGCAAAGGTTGAGGAAATCCAAAAAGGATTTCAGGATTGGGGAGTCCACTCGGCAGATCAAGGAGTTTTGAGTTAATTCAGTTGGCATTTGGAATGCCTACCTAAAACCCTTCAAATTGCTTGACCAACCCTAGTTGGGGTAATGCGAAGGGAGATATGGATACTTACCACTAGAATATTCACGCAACAGAATATTCCGAAGTCAATGGTGAGGGCTATTGGATTTTGATAAAATAGTGGGAGACTAATAAGTATTAATTTATTTATTTGTCTCAATTTTTTGTAATAAAGTACTAAACCTTTTCTCATCTTAATTTGTATAAATGGAAAGAAAATGACTTCAAAAATATCATTGTGCACCATACTCGAAAATGAAAACCTTCTCACCGACACCAATTTCCAAGAGTGGCAGAGGCGTTTACGCGCCGTCCTTCGCCACGAAAAGAAATTGTATGTGCTGTAAGAGCCTATTCCAGTTGCACATAGGAAAGAGGCTAGTGATGAGGAATTATATCTCTATATGAAACACATGGATGATGCCACATATGTGCAGTGTTTCATGCTATCGGCCATGTATAATGAGCTCTTTAAGCAACATGAAAACATGGATGCGTATAGCATGATGTCTCACCTTAAAGATCTCTACCAAGAGAAGGCGAGACAGGAGAGGTATGAGATCTCCAATGCATTGTTTACCATGAATCTTGGAGAGTCTGCACCAGCTGGGCCTCATGTAGTCAAGATTATTGGCTATATTGAACACCTAGACATCTTAGGGATTAAATTACCGGATGAGTTTCATACAGATCTCATCCTATCATCACTTCCCAAGACCTTCTCTAGCTTCATTGTCAACTATAATATGAGCGGCAATGAGAAGAGTCTATCGGGGCTTCTGACCTTGATTCGCCAGGTAGATAAGGATATGGGGAGTGACAAACCCGTGATCCTTATGGTGAACAAGAAAAGGAAGGACAAGGCAAAAGGTCCAAAGACTTATAAACGGTCTGAAGCCCCCGAGCACCGTCCCTCCAAGAAGGAGAAGATCCAGAGGCAGGGCAAGGAACGAGAGGCAGTGTGTTTTTCATGTGTCAAGTAGGGCCACTGTAAGAGGAACTGCACCCAGAAGCGTGGGGACGCTAAAGGTGCGTTCGTTATCGAGTGCAATCTTTCTATTTCTACACATTGGGTATTAGATACAGCTTGTGGGGCTCCCATCTATATTCAAATGCAGGAACCAAGTAGATTTAGAACGATCGCTAGAGGAGAGGTGGATCTTCGAGCTGCCAATGGCGCAAGGCTGACTGCGTTGGCTATTGGTGACTATCACCTCTCATTGACAACTGGCATGATTTTGGTTTTACAAAACTGTTATTTTGTGCCTAGTGTTACCAAGAACATAATTTCTGTATCTTGTTTGGATATGGATGGATTTATTTTCAAGTTTGGAAATAAGGGTTGTCTCTTTTATAAGAACAACATATGTTATGGTATGGAACATTTGAATAATGGTTTGTATGTATTAAATCACGAAAACCAAGTGTTGGTAATCGATTACAAAACAAACTCACATGACTCATACATCACCCAGTTATGGCATCACCGCCTTGGTCATGTGAATGAGAAGCGCTTGACAAAGCTCTGGAAAGATGGATATTTAGACTCTACTGAGCTAAAACCACTTGATAGATGTCACACTTCTTTACAAGGAAAAATGACCAAGCCTCCTTTTGGTGGAAAAGGTGAAAGGACCACAAAGCTTCTAGGATTGGTACACACGGATGTATGCGGACCATTTCCAGTAGAAGCTAGAGGTGGATATTCTCACTTCATTACTTTTATTGATGATTTGAGTAGATATGACTATGTCTACTTAATGAGGTATAAGTTAGAAGCCTTAGAGAAATTTAAGGAATTCAATAATGAAGTAGAGAATCAGCTTGGTAAGAAGATAAAGAAGCTTTGATCAGATCGAGGTGGAGAATATCTGAACCAAGAGTTCATCGATCTTCTACGGGAGTCTGGGATTATATCTTAGCTCACTCCTCCTTATATACCACAGTGGAATGGTGTTAGTGAAAGGAGGAACCACACCTTATTGGACATGGTGAGGTCGATGATGAGTCATGCAGATCTTCCATTATCCTTTTGGGGATATGGATTACAAACTGCAGCATACACATTAAACTGAGTACCAACTAAGGCAGAAAATGGAATTCCATCCGAGTTATGGAATGGAAGGAAACCCACTTTGTCGCACACACGTGTATGAGGATGCGAGGAATTTGTTAAGGCCTTCTCAGGCAACAAACTAGCACCCCAGGGCACGAAGTGTATCTTTATAGGATATCCTAAGGAAACGAAAGGATATTACCTATATAACCCTCAATACAATAAAGTGACTGTCGCCAGACAAGCCGTCTTTCTTGAGAGGGAGCACATCCTCTAGAAGTATAGTGGGAGCAAGATTAACTTTGACGAAGTTGATGCTCAAGATACACAGGAGTTGTTACAGGAACAAGTTCCACAGGTCCTTGTGGAAGAGGTTCCAGAAACACAAGTACTGCATAGGAGCTCAAGAGAGGTAAGGGAACTAGAGAGATTTGGTTTCCTAGTCACCAAGGATGGTGAATCATTATTGTTGGATAATGATGAACCTCTCTCCTACAAGGAAGCAGTAGAAAGATCAGAAGCTATAAGATGGCTAGAAGCTATGAATTCTGAGATGGATTCCATGTATCAGAACCAAGTTTGGGTTCTGGTCGATGATCCAGTTGATGTAAATCCTGTTGGATGCAAATGGGTTTTCAAAAGAAAGCTGGACATGGAAGGTCAAATTAGCACCTATAAAGCAAGGCTAGTGGATAAAGGATTCAGAAAGCGTCAAGGAATTGACTATGATGAAACATTCTCGCCTGTTTCCATGTTTAAATCCATAAGAATCATACTTTCCATAGCAGCTTACCATGATTATGAGATTTGGCAGATGGATGTCAAAACAACATTCCTTAATGGGAACCTTCAGGAAGATGTCTATATGACACAACCAGAAGGGTTTGTGACACCAGGTGAAGCCAAATGGGTTTGAAAGTTGCATAAATCCATTTATGTATTGAAGCAAGCATCCAGGTCATGGAACATTCGATTTGATGAATCCATAAAGGAATTTGGTTTCATTAAGAACGAATGTGAGCCATGTGTTTATAAGCGGTTTAATGGGAATGCGGTCGTCATCCTAGTGGTATATGTTGATGACATATTGCTTATTGGAAACGACGTACCAGGCTTACATTCAGTTAAGGACTAGTTGAACAAGTGTTTCTCCATGAAGGACTTAGGAGAAGCAGCCTACATTATAGGGATCAAGATCATTTGTGATAGATCCAAGAGGCTACTTGGACTAAGTCAGGGTACATACATTGACCAGATACTAAAGATATTTAGTATGGAAAAATACAAGAGGGGATTGGTTCCAGTGTCACATGGCTTACATCTTTCTAAGAAAATGTGTCCCCAGACACAACAGGAGAAAGATAGGATGAGTAATATCCTATACGCTTCGGCTATAGGATCCATAATGTATTCCATGTTATATACCAGCCTTGATGTTGCCTATGCACTGAGCATGGTAGGAAGATATCAAGAAGATCCAGGAGAACAACATTAGACTACTGTTAAGACTATCCTTAAGTATCTGAGAAGAACTAAGGATATGTTCCTTGTGTATGGAGGAGACGAGGAGCTTGTCATCAGAGGGTATAATGATGCTAGTTTTCAGACAGATCAGAATGATCTGAAGTCGCAATATGGATATGTTTTCTGTCTCAATGGAGGAGCTGTGAGCTGGAAGAGTTCAAAGCAGCCAGTTGTCGCCGATTCTACAGAGGAGTCTGAGTATATAGCGGCTTCTGATGTAGCCAAGGAATCCATCTGGATTCAGAACTTTTTCCAGGATCTTGATGTGGTGCCTAGTAGTAAAGATCCCATAACATTGTATTGCTATAATACTGCAACGGTGACTCTTTCAAAAGAACCAAGGTCACATCAACGAACAAAGCACTTAATCTTGAAGTATCACCTCTTGAGGGATTTCTATCAAAGGGGTGAAGTTTTATTGAGCAGAGTGTCCATGAAAAAGAATTTGGAGGACCCCATGACTAAAGGCATATCCCAGTAGAAGCATGAATATCATGTGAGAACTAGCGGGTTAAAGGTTGTTAGCAGTTGGCTCTAGTCCAAGTGGGAGTCTGTTGGAGTTGGTGGCTTAGAACCAACTACTTTGTACTTTATTCATTAACAAATTCCTTATAACATCTTGATTGTTCTTCTACGTGACAATGCATGTGATAATGTCCTAAGAACAACTGTTGCATTAATGAGTCATAGCGGATCCCTACTATGATGAGAACCCGGAAGTGCCATAACACTATTCTTGAATATATGTTCTATGATCGGATGATATTATTTGAGAGACACAAATAATACAGGTCATTAGGGGCGAGGACTCATAAAACTTTGAGGCACCTTCTCATGGTGTGCACCCTTGGTAATATCCAGGAGGATATTATGAGAACGAGACCCGCCAGTAGGAAATCCACATTTCATAGTGTCATTGGATGTTTCTATCTGTAGACATGTGTATTGGTCTATAGACTTTAAGATTATTACTAATGGGTATTACAACTCACGCACTTAGATGTATTGATGAAAACTATGACGACACACTGTTCGCAGCGAGGTAGGATACGTTGGGTGCGTCACGAGTAATAATGCATTAATAGATAACGTGAGAAAGGATTTGTCCCTTCTGTTCCATAACGGAAGTAGATATCTCAGGCCCTTTGATGGAATTGATATAGCCTAAATAAATCCATGGCCATGGTAAGGTATGGGCGAGTTCAATTCTGGGAAGTCAAAGAAATAATAATCGAGCACATGGGTTGATGGCACTAGCATGAAACCCGCTTGATTGGAGATATCGAGACAAAGGGATTATATTACACGGTAATCATTCGTAGGAGGTGACACGTCATTGCGGCGTTAACTTCTTTCTCTATGGGTGCCTTGGCATGTTGCTAGACGCTAACCTTGGAATTTAGGCAGGCTCTACCTAATGCCACTGAGAAAGAGGCCTAGAGGGTCACACACTAAGTGTGTCCATGTATCTCAGTTAAATATTAATTTAACAAGTTAAATAAATATTATTCCCGACTGTGGTTTAATAATTATTTAAAGATGCCTGATCGCATTTATTTTGACACTAGTTATTCTAGAGAATATATTGTGGGCGAAATAATATATATATTTATTAGCGAGTAATTCAGTTACATTTATTTAAGAAATAAATAGCCATTACTCAAGGTCTAATAAATATGGTGGAGGAAATAAATAAAATGGAAAAATAAAAGTACACGCCGTGTATATTTATATACACGCCGTGTAGTTTGTTTTTTTCAGGATTCATGAGAAAAATATTGTTTATTTAATTAAATGATATTAAATGTAACATGTTGGGTGCATGTCAAGTAATAATAATGGGAAACTGTCATTATTAAGACATGGGGTATTACTAAGAATTAAATGAAATGATTAAATGATTTCAGGCAATTAATTCATTTTATTATTCTAAGTATTATAATACCAAATTACATTATTCTCATAGAGGAGATCCATTTTTTTGTGCACAATGGATCTAGAAATACTCTCAATCCAAGAGAGAACTCACTTTCCACCAAGAATGCTTTCAAGTTACTAAAGCAAGATCCTCCACCAGATCAAGGTGGTTGAAGGTGGACATCGCAAGTGAAGGCTCTTCCGCGCTAGCACTCGGAGATCCCTTCAGCGACATCCAGAGATACGTGGATCACGTGTGGATCACCACTAGAGGAATCCTGTACTTGGATTCTACAATGCAATGACGGATCACAGGATCGTGACCGGAGACTCCAACGAAGAAAGAATTCCATCGAGGTAATTCTTATGAATTAATTAAATTAAATAAAATCAACATATGATGATCCTATATCAAGGGTTCTGGGACTCTTCTTTTCTTTTTCGTTCTTCGTTCTATTCCGAAGATTCGGAGTTTTATATCGTGACAGATCTCGGATTGAACATTGTTTAACGTTAAAATTAAAGTTGGGATAACCCACCAAAGCACTTACGCTACGCCCAGAACCTACAATTACTAATGAGTTTCATCATCTGGAAGCTGAGGAAGCTAGTTCTCATGATCAGGTGATTTCCCAGACAGATGAACTTCATGAGTTTGAGGCTCGCATGGCTAGACTAAAAGCACAACTAGCATAATAAAGTGATAATCATGAGGCCATAAAACAAAAAGGGAAACACCTACTGACTGTTATGAAATGAGTACAACCAATGGTTGAATCTAAATATGAATGGAGGGTTGATTTGGAATATTCCCTTGATAGTCCTCGTCAGGCTGTTATTGAACTACTAGAAAGATAAAGTTGGGCCCTATCACCTTTGTTTTGACATTGGGGAGAGACTCCATATTGTGGATGTCCCCCCACTCTCATTTCTTTTGATAAACTAGAAACATTTCTCTTTCTAGTATTCCTCTTTTACCCTTTCCTGCGATATCAATCATTTATTATCAATAATAGTTTAAACCATAATCTCAAGTGTATATTGATTTGAATCGTAATCTGGGATAAAGAAAATAATCAAATCATGGCCTAATTTTTTACTGAGTGGAGGGGCTCAACGAGCATAGTTTGACTCTTTCTAGGGCTATATGTAAAACCCTAGAAACTTTGTTTCTTTTTCTATTATCACCCCAATTTTTTCCTAATCCTGTTATGGTGTGGGCTTAGCGTGTATAACTTGACTTTTTCTTAGGACACCCTTTGCGGGTTTTTGGCATAACAAAATTTGAGTCTCTTGATGATTTTTGATTACTATATGTTTTTACTAAACCATATATAGTATAGGTTTAGTGATCTGGTACTTGACTTTTGTCCAGTGTACCCTTTTCAAGTTTTCACCCTAGCAAGTGTTGTGTCTTTTTCATTGTTAGTTTATAGTCTTGAAAACCAAACTATCATTACTGATGTTTTAGGTCAAACATCTTTGACCATGACTTATGGGGAAATAGTCCTAATTTAGAACTCATTAACTGAGAATGTCCTGAAAACTTTCAAACATGGATGAGGGGTTTTTATTGACCCTAACATTTGATTCAGGATATGGGTCATGATATCAGGAATGGAATCCATGGGGTATACGAAAGTAGGAAACAACCTCTCCTGAGGAGGAATTTTCCCTTGGTTGACATGCCATTATTGTGGGAAACATGTGCAGAGCCACCAAAGAATTGTGTGTATAGTCAAATAAAGGTGTATGTAGGACACTGACTGTCCATTTCTGATGGCTATGAATTTATTATAGAATTTTGATTTTTTTTCTATAGAGGACCACAATGGGTGGCCTGTTAAGGGGACAATGTAAAAAAGTATGGGGGTATTTATATTGGTTATGGTGTAGAAACCACTCCCACATGAATTTGACTTGTGAAAAGGAGAGATAGTTCATGGTGTAGTTTAAGATCATACAACCAGGGATTTTGAGACTTATGGTTTAAAGTATTCTTTTTTTTACTTTAACTAGAGGGGGAAACAATTTTCATTTTCCCTGACAGTTCTACTAGTAATGTTCTATCACCTCCAGGTATGAGGGGAGAAATATATAAACTATAGTCTGGGGGGTTTCTGAAACTGGGGAATGGGGTGATACATAGATGTCATAGAGGCATATATAGATAGGAAAATCCTCTCTTTAGGATGAATTTTCCTTTGGTTGACATGTCATTTTTGCAGGAAACATATGTAGAGCCACTGGGGCATTGTGTGCATAATCGAACTAAGGTGTCCGCAAGACACTAAGAATCCATTTTTGATGGCTAGGGATGGTTATGGGGATTCAAAACTTTCTATACATAGATTATGGTGTGTGAATAGGGGTTACAGATCATGAGAAGGGGCATTTCAGGTTGAACTTTATCAGGAATACCGAGAATAAGTGGAAGAATTTTTATCTTATCTATATGAGTTGTTTCATTACGTAGGTCTAACCATTGCGTAGGTAGGGAGGAGACACTTATGTTTCATGGATGGATCTGACATATGAGATTTTTATGTCACTACACATTCTATTATGATAGGAATCAATCTGTATGTAGTTCTTTTAAGGATCATTTCTATGCGGATCAGATTCACGCATATGGATAGGACATTTTTTTTGGATAAAAAATCACCAATGAGCTGGGGAGTGTGTCTAACATTCCTACTTAGATTCATTTCTTAAACATGGTCATGAGGGTAAATACCCTTTTGAAATGACATATCCTAAGGGTTAATAATGCGTATCGAGTATCGTGCAGTTTAAACATAATGCGATCTGGATGCTGATGTAGAAGCCCTGAGTAACTAGAGGGTAATCGAGTTGAGATGTTCTGAAATGTCTAGGATTTGGGTAGATAGGATAGTATAAACCATGGTTTCTAGGGATCTTGGATTAGGGGAAAGAACATGAGGCTTGGAAGCTATTAGGCATATGAAAACAGGAAAAGCCTCTCCTAGGGATGAATTTTCCTTTGGCTGACAGGCCATTTTTGTGGGAATTGTATATAGAGCTGCCAGGGCATTATGTGCATAGTCAAACAAAGGTGTATGAAAGAAAATGACCTTCAATTCCTGATGGCCATGAAGTATTATGATGATCCAAGATCAATCAAAGCACAGAGTTTGATGAATGGAGAAATTTTGTTTAGACATATCAGAAACACTCAGTCCATGATTATTCACGGAATTGGGAGTCTCTTTATACATATTTGACCTATATATGAGGTTGAAAATTTTGACTCCCTCAGCAAGGATAGGCCCAGGTTTGGAGATCCTATCTCCCAAAGATTGGAGACCCTATCTGGGTTTGATTAATAGGTATAGTGGAGGGAATTTTTTATATATTTTGGGTACTTTGTAGTTTTTTAATGTCATATGGTTAGGACTTTAGGTTTCCCAATACAAATGGGAAAATACTAATATGCCTTTAAAAGTCATTACATTAGTGTCAGTCATTGTAAATTGATTTTCCCTGACCCTATGGGGAGTCCCTTGCCAAAATTCCTAAGCCCACATGAGATATTCCTAGTGTGAGAAAAAATGGGTGGAAAGGATTTCACTCAACCACCTAGGGATGGTAGGATCAAAGGAAAGAGAATTGCTGGGACATGAAGTTTAATGTCATGTGGTGAGGATGTTGGTTAATCAATGTGAACAAGCTAGCTGTTGTGGGTCCATGCAGTTTTAAGTCTTTCATAAATGATTTTGAAAACACAGTTTAATTTCATGTTGTAGGGATGAAATATCAAAGGGATCATGCATAAATATGAGATAATTAGGTTGGGATATTCCCAATATTCCCTATACATGAATAGGGAAATAAGGTGTAAATCATGATTCTATGAGCCCTCAAGTCAGGAGGGATGATGCAAGGCTTAGGATCTAATGGGTGTATGGAAGTAGGAACAACCTCTACCAGGGATGAATTTGACTTTGGTCGAGAGGATATTTTTGTGGGAAACATATGTGGAGATTACAGATAATTTTTATGCATAGTCAAACAAAGGTCTCTGAAAAATACTAGTCATCCATTTCTGATATCTGTGGATTTTTATGGCGACCTAAGATTTTCTGGGGCATGGAGTTTGATGGATAAAAAGGGAATGCCTAGGTATGTGAGAAATATAAAGACCGTGATTAGTTCTGAGGAATGATATACTTTACATAGATCTAATTCATATGTAAAGGGAATGATGGTCTTTTTAACCTTTCGGGATGTAAGAGTATAGATTTGAAATCCCATGTGTTTATTTTCATTTCACATGCATGGGATTGGGGGATCACTATTTTTTCTTCACGAATGGACCCATGAAAACCCAGACGTCACTATGTATCTCGTCATGTCAGGAATCAATCCATACATAGTTCTTGAGATACCATATAGTTTAATGTTATGTGTTTAGGCTTCATTGGACATTCAGTTTAAAATCATGCAGTTAAGATGAGAGTGAACCAATGTGAAAAGGACGAGGTGAGTGAAGTGTCGGTCTTTAACCTCATGGAGGTTTCCTACGTATCCCAGTTAGTTGGGAATCAATGTCCATGTAGTTCTGAGGACTCCCTTTTCCAGTATGACCTATGAAAGGGGGGGGGGGTATTTTATACCATACTTTCAAGATGATGGGATTATTATACTCCTTTATGATTCATCCATGCAGGTTATGTTTTTACCATCATTCCTAAGATCACTTGAGTTATACTCGACATGAGAAACAAGGAGTGATGAGGAGTTACCTTGTAGTATAGGGGCAATATAGGATATAACAGAGGAATTCCATGTAATGTGATGTATGTACTAAGACTCAGGGTCAAGGTGTCTTTACATATCCCATTGATGAATAGGAATCAAGCCATATGTAGTTCTATAAAAGGCCCTCCCTACATAGGTTCTGGCCATACACAATGAGGGGGAGCATTTTTGTTTTTTTATCTGATGTTGATTGATGGACCATGACGTAAGATCTAGGCATCACTACGTATCCTATAAGGGTAGGAATCAATCCCACACAAAGTTCTTTGAAGGAAATTCCCTTTATATATCTAACCCATACACATGGAAGAGGGCATTTTTTTAGGTGGCGGCTGGACTATGATGAATAATCCAGGTGTCACTATATATCCTATGAGAGCAGGAATCAAGAAATGCATAGTTATTGGGGTAACCTATAGTTTTACATCTTCTGGTAAGGAATTTGGCTAGTAGTAAGTTGGTATGCTTGAAAGGAATCCTCTTCCAAAACTCCTAATCCCATCTGGGTAGTACTCAGTGTGAGAAACAAGTGTCGGAAAGGGATTAATCTTCCACATAGGGGGATCATGAAGAAGGATAGGGGAATTTTCCTTCTATATATTAATATATCCAAGGCTAAGTTTAAAGATCCAGGTGCTTTTTTATGTATCCTACAAGGGAATTAATGAACCCATATGTGGCTCTTATGAAGAAAATAACTGCATAGGTCTAACCTTTCCACAGGGAAATGAGGCATTTTTTTGGGTGGTGGATAAACAAGGATGGTGAATCCAAGTGTCACGATGTATCCCATAGATATAGGAATCAAGACACATGTAGTCCTGGAGCTTCCTCCCTAGATAGGTTTGGATCTTACATAGGGAGGGGGGGGGGGAATTTTTAACCATTTTTTTGATGGGCCTTTAGCATACTTGTATCCTCTGTTTGATTAGGGGGAAACCTTTACCACCATTTCTAAGATCACATGAGCTATGCTCGGTGTGATAAACAAGAAATAGCTAGGGTATCCTCTCATAATGCAGAAGAAGTTGAGAGTAAAATAGAGGTATTTTGTTACCAGGTGGTGGCTGGACCAAGATCTATGATTGAGGTGTCTCTACATATCCCATCAGAATATGTGAATCAAGATATATGTAGTTCTAAAACAATATGCTCCCTGTACTGGTCTGACCCATGTACAAAAAAAGGGGGTCATATTTTTGATGACGGCTGGACCAGGATGAAAGATCCTAGCGTCATTACGCATCCTTTAAGGGAAATAATCAAGATGTATGTAGTTCAATAGTGTGTCATGATAGGTGACCGATATCAGATACAATTTCCCCTCAGGTGAGAACATTGTTGGGGCCATTTAGTTTAACGTCATGTGGTAAGGATGAAGATGCTGAACAGTTTAACATCATGCAGTATGGATGAATTCATCATTTATTTTATTGTCATTTGATCAGGACGTCTTCCATATAGTTTAATTTCATGTGGGAAGGATGTCTTTGGCCACGTAGTTTGACATCATGTGGTTAGGAATAATTAATTTCCTTGCACAATCCCAACCTATATGCAGGGAGATGGACGTTATTGATTTTGATTGGTGGCTAGAACAGGATGTAAAATCCAAGCGTCACTACGTATCCTATGAGGACATGAATCAAGCCATATGTATTTCTAAGATATATTCTCAGTTATAGTATGACCCATACACAGAAAGTGGGGGGATTTTTCTTTTCCCTCATGCAGATCTGATTTATGTGCAACAAGTCATTATACCAGAACAAATGATCACCATGAAGTTTAACATCTTGCGGTTAGGATGTATTCTTTATAGTTTAACATCATAGGGAAAGGACGGATTTCTATGATTTTTCTACATGAAATATTTTTTCAGAAACCTTGTATTGGTGGGGGTTGTGGTGAGCTGTCCATCCATTGAAATTAGGGAATACGATCCATTGGAGTAATTTTTTTCTAACATGTGGTCCTTCCCATTTTAGCTCCAAATTTGGAGGCTTCTTCCTAAGTATCATCGGGGTTATGAGGACCAGCACCATTTATCCTTAGAGGAAAGATCAGAGGCGAACCTTCTAATTGAAGGCTTGTGAAATCCGGTTCTGGTAAACTTCTAAATGGTGAATAGTGTGAAATAGTTTCTCATCCAACTTCTCCAGCTCATAAAACCATTTCTAGGACTGTTCATCTATGGATAGTTGATCACATACAAAAACACAGGGTGATGGTAATTTAATTTCAATAGACAGAACCACCTCTATCCCATATACTAATGAGTATGAGGTTGACTGAGTAGCGGTGTAGGTTATGGTATGGTAAGCCCAAAGAGAATGGAGGAGCTTGTATAGCCATGATTTATTATCCTTTGGTACCATATTTTGGAGTTTATTGGATAAGGTATTGTTTAAAGCCTCTATTTATCTATTGGATACTGCATGGTAGAAATATGTATGGTTGGATTTGATACCATACTCCAGGTAGAGTTTTTCCAATTAAACAAAGCAGCAATTGGTTCCATTTTCCATCAGTATTGTGTTAGGGACACTAAACCTGGTGATGATATTGGAATTCATAAATCTAAACACGCTTTTTTCTCCAACTTCTTTAAGGGGTACAAAATTTTCCCATTTGGAAAAGACGTCAATTTCTGTGAGAATAAAATTGATTTTTTTGGCCATGGTGGGAGGATATGGTCCCTTGATGCTCATTCCCCATATGAAGAATGGATAGTAGTACTTAGTTATGTAAAGAAACTCTAAGGGTTGATGGATGAAATTGGCATGGACTTGGCAGGAATGACACTTTTTAGTGAAATCAACACAATCCTATATCATGGTGGGCCAATAGTACCCAAGACTTCAAATTTTATGAGAGAGTTTGGATGCCTACTAGTGTGCCTCACAAGTTTTGGCATGTACTTCTTTCATGATGGTAGCAGTCTCTTCTACATCAATGCACCAGAGAAGGACTCTATCAAGACATTTCTTATAAAGAACATTTTTCTAGTTTGAGCCGTTGTACAACATGAAATTGACAACTCTTATTTAGATATTTTCCCTTCCATCCCTATCTTGTGGTAGTCATCCCTTTTGAAGATAGTCCACAATGGGATCCATCCATCTGGTGCTTGGACCATGTGGATCAGATATGGGACCGAACTCATTAATTTCTTCCTTATTATCCTGAATGAATGGTAAGACCATCCATCAATAGGCAATACTGATGAATATTTCATTCCGATTCGGTTCAACCAGAGATATGGATACATTTTCTAATTCATAGGATTGTATATTTTGCGAATGAGGGATATAATACAGTGTTGGATCCAACGAGAATTATGCCATCAATTCTCAAACATGGTTTATCAAATGGATAAACACATCTTTCTTGATAGCAATAGTCACCATTGACTTGCTTGAGGAATCACCTCAAGTGTTTAGCCTGCACTCTGAGTGATAGTTCTAGTTCTATGATAAGGGCCTAGTAATCTACTTCACTGTACATACATCCTTATAATAGTAGGAAGGAATAAGATATAACTGCTTTTTCTAGGGATATGAGCATGACTCCCTGACCCACTTTTTTGAACTTGGGGTCTTCCATTCTTTTTCCTGTTGGGATTATCAATTCATTTTCAATGTGAATTTACCACATCTGTGAGTTCTCTTGAATAGATAACACTTACTCATCTGGTATCTCAACATCTAATGGGGCCACCTACATTGAGGGATGATCTTCCAAGAAATACACTAATTCCTGGACTTTGATGGATTTTTTTGCAGTATGAATCGTATATTGAACTACTACAAGATGACCACCCATCGTGATAAGAATCTAGATAACATTGGGCGGCTGAGAATATACTTGAGAGGGTTTATACGTGAGACCAAATGGACTTCATGGTACTGCAAGTAATGCCTCATCTTCTAGACCAAAAATATTAATGAAAGGAATCTCTTCTCAGTATTAGAATAACGAGTCTCAACATCAATCATGGTTTGATTGAGATAATAGAGACTATTGTTGCTTTTAACATCATTATTTTGTGTGAGGAAGGTGCCTAGGGATTGCTCCAAGGTGATTATATACAAAATGTGAAGTCTTCCTTCAACAGGAGACATTAGCACTGGTGGACTTAGGAGATATTTCTTGAGATTCTCAAATGCTTCCTGATAGTTTTCAGTCAATTGATATTATTCCCCTTTCTTCATCAACCTAGTGAAGGGAAAGTATTTTCCTGAAAGGTTGGATATAAAGTGCTGAATATAGGCCATGTTTCCTTGGAGTCCTCTCAACTTAGTGAGGTTGTGAGGAAGTGAAATTCCAAGTATTTCTTTTTTCTTTTTAGGGTCGAATTCAATTCCATGGTGGTTTACAATGAAGCAAAGGAATTTCCCTGAGGTAACACTAAAATAATATCTCAGGGGTTCATTTTCAGTCTGTGATGTCATAGTTTATTGAATAAGGTTTCAAGATCTACCAGATGGTTTGATATTTTTCATGATTTAACCACCATATCATCAACAAAACATTCAAAAAACTTTCCCAGGAAGGGTTTGAAAATGCTGTGCATGGCGTGCTGATATGTGGCCCCAAAAATTTTCGAACTAAAATTCATCAACTTGTAGAAAAACACACCTTAGGGAGCCCTGAGGGAACTGTATTCTTTATCTTGTTAGGCCATTTGGATATGGTTATATCCTGAATAGCCTTCTATGAAAGAGAGAGCCTCATATCCAACAGTTGCGTTAATCAACAATCCTGTGATCAAGACTGAGATAATCATCTTTGAGCTAGTTCCAGTTGAGGTCCCTAAAATTGATTCATACCCTGATCTTCTCATTTTTATTCTTAAAGAGGACAATTATTTATATCCATATGGTATATTAGACCTCCTGAATGAATTTAGATCTAACGATATTGTCGAATTCATCCTCTATTTTGGCAGCATGTGTCAGGTGCATCCTTCTTGAGGATTTCTTATAACCATAGTAGTCCTCTAGAAGGACTAGGTGGTGAGTATCCACCTCAGGATTGAGACCTATAATTTCTGTATAACTCCAAGAGAAAACATCTTGATTATGCTTCAGGAAAGAGGCTTATACCTCTTTATCTTCAAAAGGCATGGCTGTACTAACCAGAGTGGGTCCCAGGTCTTCTTCTATACCCAAGTTGATTGCATTGAGTTCATCAACAATGATAGAGATTCCTTCATCAAATGATGGATGGAAATCCATTTGGTATTATTCTTCCTCCTCATCTGCATCCTCACCATATTCCTCTTCATCTTCTAATGGGGAAGCAATCCTTGAAATGATCATTCCATAATTTAGGGAAGAGTAATACTTTTGGTGTCTAGGAAGCGAAGACACCTTTTCTATCTTGACCATCGACGGAGGCTTATCTGGAGAAGATATAGTTAGTTGTAATATAGATTCCTCATATTCTTTGAGTGACGAGACACTTACTTCCACCTTAGTGGGTGAGGAGGGATTTTTTTGGGGTTTTGATGATGGTTCGATGGTATTTTTATCAGAATCCCCACCATTATCTTGGGAGTTAGTGAGCTTTTCAACATCATAAAGATCGACAGTCATGACTGAAATCATAAGGAATGTTGAATACGTGTCCGAATTTGGACTTTTGCTTTCAATCTAATTGATGGGAAGTATATATTCTTCCCCGAGCTACTCAAGGGGATTGGTGGGAAACATTTCCAAACCATTTGGAGTTGTGACCCAATCAATTTTGTAACCTGAAGGTTTTTTCCCATTTGGTTCATAGAAACCTACATCAATATAGTGTGACTCACAGGACTCGAAAAAGGCCTTATCGACAAGCAGTGTCCTACTCTATCCATTAATGCTATATTTGAGGCACTGATGGTAAGAGGAGGGGATTAATATGTGTTTATGTAGCTAGGGAATTCCTAGAAATGCATTGAAGGTCGTATTATTTCATATCACAAAAAATTATGGGTGAGATATGAGGTCACTAAACCAGATTTAAATCTTGATTTAACCTAATGAATTCTGCTCACTTTTGTTATTACCCAACAAGGTCATAGTGCAGGGCGTCAAATCATACTCATCACAGCCCAGCTGATGAAGTGTCCCCAGTGGGAGGTGATTAATGCTAGATCCATTATTGATGAATAATTTTTAGATATCAATGCCATTTATTTTTCCAGACACATATAAGGATTTGATGTGTCCTTTCATGATAGTGACTTCATCTTGATCTATGAAGGAGATAACTTCATGGAATTCTGTAGGATTTATCTCTATCTGATATACTTTATTAGAGGCTACTTCAAATTCAAACTCCTAGGGACTTAGTAAATATTCTATGTGATATTCCTTGAGATCTTCTAATAGATTTAGTGCATCCATGATTGAGAGCTTAGCTGGAAATGAAGATAACTGTTTCAGAATTTTATATTTATGATATAAAGGCCAATGATTCCAAGATTTGGGATGATCTTTCATAGGAACTTTAGGGGTTTGATCATTTGATGAAGATAGGTCGACCCATGGGGTCAGAGTCAAAGGAGCTTCCATCCATTGTGGATTAGGCTGGGTAGGTCTGCTCACCTGCTGATGGAAACTAGTCATTTTTTCTTCCTCTGAAGGATATTTCAGAAGAATTGGACATGGTTGTATATTTTTAGGGGTAGGAGTATTTTCCTACCCCTATTGGATCCATTAGAGTTTCATTCTGTAGGTTTATGCAACACTGATGGTTTGAGTGGGGGTGCAGCCATAAGCTTTATTTCTACCATGCCTACATTTCCCTTAATATCCCTAGGTTCTATGGTTTCTTACTCCATCCCGCCAATTGAGTTTGTGGAATTATGTATGATAACCATACTCATCATCGGATAAGGGATCCATCAAATAGATCAAATTGATGAAGACAAAAATCAGTTATTCTTCTTCTAATGACTTTACCTCATCATCTACCTCCAGTGGTGCCACTTGGCAGAGAAGTGCCTTTGTCTTCAAGTTTGGTGGCACGAAATCATAGAGTGTCAAAGAAAAAATTGTATTTGGTGAAATTCCATATCCCTGCACTTTCTTTCAACCCTTCTGATTGAACTAATTTTTGGGAGGTCAGACTTTGGAGGATTGTGGGGCTGAGGATGATGGCTGTGTTTCATTAGGAGATGTTGGAGGCATGGTTGGTTTCTTCACCTATGCCTGGAGTATTCCATGATCTTGGTAGACTATTTTCTAAGTCATCTAACTATGAAAATTATTCTCCTTTTTGTTAATTTTTTTTCAGTCCCCTTCTTCATATGGATCAGTGGTGGAAACATACGCCACTTGCGCTGGTGGTGGTCCTAACTTGGCTTTTCCATAATCTATCATATGTTGCAGGAGGTACTTGAAGAAAACAAATCCTCGATATTGTGTCAAAATATCTTATGTAAGGGATAATAATATGGACGATCATCAATACCTACTTCATCAGCCTGCTTTGGCTCCATAAGATGAAGAAAGTTTCAATTCATGGTGGCTATGAAGTAATTGCAGACTTGGTCATCCTGGAATGAGTATAATTTAGTTATTCATTCATCGAATTGATTTATTTTGGCTCCCCTTCCCTCATTTTTATGGGATGGGGGTTCATAATAACATCCAGAGGGCCCTGCACAGTTTGGTGGGGGTCTTGGAGCTGGATCTTGTGTAGGGGGTGACTTAAGTGTGACACAAGCTGAATCAACTCTTCTCGCTCTTTTTAGTGGGGTAGTTGGGGCTGTCTAAGACTTGAGATTAGTCCATTGCAAGAAATACTCTATACTTTGAGAGATGTAAAATAATCACCAGAACCAACTTGTATATTTCACCAGAATAAGTGGTGTTTGAATCACATCATAGAGATTATTAATGAAAATGGCAAGAATCTAATCTTGGGGGAGGGGCTAGTTCAAGGAGTAAGTTTGACCTATCCATCTTACAATGAAGTCTGAGACTCTCTCATTCTCTCACTATTTATAGTTAATGAGGTCATTGATTTTTGTTTTAGGCAATGTAAAGCTGAACTGGAAAAGGAACTGGTTCTAGAGATCCCCGCATACCATTATTAAGTTAGCTTGAAAATTGGTGTACCACATAAAGGTTGAACCTTGAAAGGTTCTCACAAATCATCTGAGCTTCACAAATTCTTATTACTCCAGGGTTCCCATCATGGGATTATAGTAATAAGATTAGTGAATTAGATACTTCTTCAGGTCCCATAATCCATTGAACATTGGGAATATGGGGTTACCGAAATTTGGTGGCAGAGGGATGTTTCTTACCCAATTGGGGTAGTGCTTCCATTATAATTGTATTGGAGCACACAATACTTCCATTACTTATTGATGATTTCTCAATAACTCAATGATATTCAGGATACCTTTATGCATGTCCTTTTGGACTTGAGTATGAGTCAGTGTAGTAGGGGGAAAGATTAGATGTGCCTGTGCTGCTAGAACCTAAGGCGGATACCCAGCCGAGGGAATCATTTGTGGATTTTCCTGAATCAGTTTCGATTGCTTTCCTAATTGAGGGAAATATTGATATCCCACTAGAATTGGGTTTAGGTAGATAGATGGTCCTAATAATACCTTGGATGAGATTTCCAGCCTTTCTTCATCCATCAAGATGAGCCTATGAGGCGAAGGTACATCTGAGGGAAGTGTGCATTGATGCTCCACCTGAGGAACATACCTAGTAGGATGACTTTATTTTAACATCTCAGTGTTGAGTAACCTCAACTCTTTCATTTCTTCCTCTTGTTGAGTGAATCTCCCTTCAAGCATAGGGGAATCATCTTTACGGGGAGTAGTAGGTGATTCATAGAACTTTCTCTTATTATTATCCTTGTTTAGGATTCATGTGGGAGGTAATGGTGGATTAATTGAGGGGGCACCCAGATTTAGGAAAACTCTCTTATTTTGGGTATGCACACCTAGAGGATAGGTGTGGACCGTCTCTAGGAGGGAACCCTCTTCTCCCATTTCCTCATTATTTGTATCATTTTCAGAAAGGTTTGTGGGGATTATTTCCATGATTTTCACTGATGCATACCACATTTGGGGTGGTGTACTAAGTGATGAATGGTAGGAGAACTTATTACGTCCTTTGTTGGATCTTCTCCAGCCATTTTGTGATACTCTTCAGGTTTCTTATGGAAGAGTGACTCTAATGGAGCCCTAATATTACATTGCAGTATGTATCCATTCCAGTGGATATGAGTCACAGGATGATATGAAATGAGTGACCCCTCTATCCATTTTTATTCCCAGTCAAGAGAAGACAAACGTCTGTTGGGTGGGAATTCGAGGTAAAAATTTCCCCAACCCTGTGGGCTAAGGTTGCTCCTGTTCTTCTGTTGACGTGTCTCATCTCAGATTTTCTGGCCTTACGGGGGAATTTTGGGTTAAAAATTCCCCCATACCTATGTTCTAGGATTTATCATGTGTTACGATGGATACTACTTATATTTCCACCTTCTTGATCTCACGCATTCCCATGAGGGTGTGATATAGATATGGTGTCGGGCCGATATGCCAATTTTTTGCTTCAGAGGAAAAGTGCAGTGATTGTAGATTAACTTCCCTTATATGGGAGTCCTACTAGATGTTCTTGGTATCCTAGTTCGGAATCTTCTCAATGGATTTCTCTCACTAGGCCTGATGCTTCTAAGACTTACTCAAGGCTGGTTCTTGTCGAGCATTCCACCTTTCCTAAGCAGGGAATTCATTTGAATGCCATCTGAGGATGATGAAATTGAAAGATGTCACTTCTAATGGGTTTTTAATGGATGATAATTGGACTGAAGTGTAGAGATTTTTGTTCTCCCCATCCCTATATATGAACACCAGATGGGGGGTTGCTGATAAAGCAACGCAACTTTTGCAACGCACAGAGGGAGGCCAACTCAAGGTCTTTCATTTTTCCTTTCTGATTGCGGATAGTGTACTTACAGAAGGGATTATAGGTTGATTTTATGGATAATATCTCCCAGGACATTAACATGATCTGTATACCCATCATAGGGAAAAAACTATTCTTTTAACTGGTGGAGAGTAATCTAGATATTGAGGTGAATGTTATACATACATTATTCTAAAAACTCTCTTGGTTTTTTGAACTGAGAAGTGGCCATGGGCCAATACATAACTGGAATGTCATCAATAGCTAGTTGTCTTCACATAATAAACATATCTTGTTGTTGTTCTGCCAAGGAATCTTATACTTGATCCACCCAATTTGACTACTTATTAATGATTTTGTTCCAAGTAGCAGGGCTGGCGAGAGTCTTGTTGACATGTTAATTGTACGAGGGTGGATTGGAAGATGGGAATGGACCTAGGCCATCCTCTTTTTGAGAAAGGATATATCTTGTCATGAAGAGAGTATCCATTGTGTCGTACTCCATTTTTCCAATCACTTGGGAATATGATGGCTTTCTTTCATTTGACCCGACAAGGGGAGGACCTCCTCGCCTGTGTAAATTTTTACTATGGGGAGGACCTTCACATTCAATGTCATGATGGTGAGGAATACTGTCAAATCTTATTTTACAGCCGTAGAGAGGACTTCTACAGTGTATACCCTAGGGAGGATCTTCTCGCCAGTGTAAATTTTGACTGTAGGGAGGACCTTCGCATTCGGTGTCGTGATGGTGAGGAATAACATCACAACTTAGTGTCCAACCGTAGAGTGGAATTATATAGTGTATAACATGGGTAGGACTATTAGGGTGGATGACAGTAAGTAGAGGACCTTATTGTTGCTTAGAGTCATTGAGGGGAGGGCCTTCATAATGACTGCTATCATGGCAAGGACTACCACCATAGCTCTGGCTACAAGGAGAGTATCTATAGTGTACACTCTGGGGAGGTCCTTTAGGATGTACTAAAATGAGGGGAGGACCTTCTCATTTCTTGATGTCACAGTAGGGAGGGCCTTTATAGTGACTTCCATAATGGTGAGGACTACCATCACAAGTTGACATCCAACTACAAGGAGAAACATACCTATAACATATACCCTAGGGGGGACCATTAGGGTGGAAAATAGTAAGGGTATGACCTTCTTTCCATTTAATCTTCTATTCAAGGGGAGGAATACCCTGACATGCATCAAGATATAGGCTCTCATGATCGATCGTTTTTGGCCCATCGAGTAAGCCCCCATGGGTACTCAGGTGAGGGCCTTCAGAGATGCTGGTAGTGACATTGTGGTGAGGACCTTCGCAAATACTATTTCCACTTTCATAAATTTTTAGTAGATTGATAATATCTTGAGCCTCCATTGATAAATGTTTAATGACATTAAGAATGATAACTTCTAGTAGAGAAGAATCATGAGTATTCTCTTCATTTTATGGTTTCTTTTGGCATGTTTCATTTTTGTGTTCTCTCTTATAGGCAACTAGGGATGCCTACTATTGGTAACAAACTTTATGTACTAGAACCTATTTGATTGGTTCTCATGATGTTTCTGGGGGATTCCAATGAACATCTTATGTTCTGAAGGGGATATATGCCTACTCTGGAGTGGCCACCATGTTGGACCGGTGTCCCCCAGTTGGAACAGATATTTGTTCCTAATTCGGTTCTCCTAGTATCAAGGAATATTGACATCGACCCTCCTGGACTAGAACAAGGATGTGGGTCTGCTCTGGGGTGATTGTTTGATTTTGTGGAAAAATCACCCCACTTGAGGAGACCTAGCCGTGGGCCTGACTCCTAACTTTTTCCGTCGACGTAATGACGTCTTGACACATCTGGATTATATTGTATGGGATCAAAGTCTAATCCTCCATCATGGACAAATGTGTTATGATACATCTTTGTATAGAACAAGTATGAATTCCCATTCCTATGTCGGAGCAAGAGTTTGTGCCTACTCTGGTCCCCCATTGGTTTCTAGTGGGTACTGGCAGTTCCCCTATGCCAAGACAGAGGAACGAGTCTGCCACTGGTTGTCTTCTCCGATTACCACCATATTTGGCTGGTGAGATTTGTATTTGCGAGCATGAATTTGTGTTTTCTCATTTGCCTCTGTATTTTTCTCACATGATTGATTTATATCCACATGAATTTGACTATTGACATATTTTCTTTCCATCATATTTGACTGGTGGGATTTGTTACGGTAGGTAGGAATTTAAATCTTCATGTGGATTGCCACCATATTTGACTAATGGGATTCATATATATCGGCAGTGTTATATGACTGCCTATGGTTTTATTCCCTATTTGGATAGCGGGCTTCTTTTGTATTGGTATAGATTTTCATTTTCCTATAATTTTTGATCTACATGTGCGATGGGACTAGAGAGCAATAATAGGAATATGAATTTTCTCATATTATGCCACCCTATTTCTGTGGTGGGATTCATAGGAGTGATTGGGGATATGAATACACTTTTATATTGGTGCCATATTTCTATGGAAGGATTCAATAGGAGGGGAAGAATTGTATGCCTTACCATTATATACCATTACATTTTTTTGGCGGACCTACTCCTCAAAAACTAGGGTGATAACCTACTTCTAATTATGTGTTTTCTTCCCATGGCGGGAATCCTAAGGGGATCATGTCCATTGGACTTTAGTAGGTACTCTAAGAATTGGATCCTCTTAAAAGTGAGGATATTGGGTTGTACACCACTGGTGGTGACATTCTCTGGTAGGAGCCCTTGATATGGGTTTCTATACAGCTAGGATGAAGTCATTGGTGTCGACTTCATCTACCTTACTTAGATAAAGGTGGCAATCATTGTCTCAATCTAGGGAAATTCTCCCGAAGTAATTGGAGATGACCAGCAGGGCTGTCCTATGCTGGCATGCCGGTTGTTTTTTTAGAGGTTGCTGGCAAGCTTTCTTTGACTAGAGGGCTTGTCTTGCAGACTCCACCATAGGGAAAGTACCATTTTGGTGGTACTCTTTTATTAGTGCATTCGAAACCTAGTATTGAAGATGCTGGGTAGGCGAGGGAGTCATGTTCTTTATTGGGGACCTAGCTAACTATGTGGTCACTAACACATGTGTCTGAGCAATTTTCTGAGATTCCATTTGGATCAAAGAGATATCTGCAAAATTCATGTGATATATATATATATATATATGACATATACAGACAACAAAATTCCTTCAAAGTATCACCTCTTGATCACATGCATACTTGATGATCTTTCTTGACTCTCTTTATTTTTGGACGAATGGGTCTTGTGGTGGGATAATACCACCACCTTGGTTAGGGATTCACGTTGGGTACACCATATTTTTTTAAACCTGATTTGCATCATACCACATTTTTATTGGGAGAGATGGACCCACTGTGATTGGGAAGTATATCATTTTTTATGTTATAAATGAGGTGATGCCTTTACATGACCCCATATAGTGATTGAAGGGGGTCATATGTTTGTGTAATCGGCCCATGTTGGATATAAGGTCCTCAGATGATCTCCAACTAGTTTATTCATGGAGCTATAAACACCCAACGACCTTGGAATCTAGGATTCATGGACCTTCTTTTTAAAGTAAGGCACTTTTTGGATGATTATTTGGCCAATGACACTTATATACTCTATTGGTCAAGAGGATGGGAGGTCATGATCATCACACCCTTTTGGGGGGAAATTATTGCCTACTCTAGGACTCTATTATAGATTTAAGCAATTTTCATATGTTTGTGAATCCTTGGTTCTTTCTGAATAATGTGTCCACAAATTACTACTATGTTGAAAAATCAATCAAGGATATACATGGATCATGATCTACTGATATAGCACTGGTTTAATCCATGTGATTAGGCACTCGGGATTTTATCATCATCCAGGGGGGACAAGAGTTGTTTTGATGTGGGGATCAAACCCATGAGATGGGCTTCCTATGTATCCTCATGAGAGGAATCAAATCCCATGTAGTTCGGTGCCGCATAACTGGACACATCACCTTCTAAGGCCATGCAATGAGGACGTATCCTTGTTTTAACGTCATGCGGTGAGGATGTATAGGAGAAAGGTTTACAGTCAAGACATGGTGGAAGACTTTCACTGAAGCTTCCCAAAGGGCCCATGAGAGATATGGTCTTCTAGGTGGATATAACCCTACAGGGAATATGGCCTAGAAAACATTAGGGTTGATTTGGTGGTTGGATTTGTACCTCATGGAGGCTTCCAACATATCCCATTTAATGGGGAATCAAATTCTACGTAGTTCGATTGAACTCAGGACTTATACTTTGAAGCTTCCTATTTGAGGAGGCATAGTTGGGACTTAAACTGAAGTGGAGGACTTTATAAAAGAAGTGAATTGGGGATTACTTTTAAATAGGATTCCATTTATAGAGGAAATAATTGGGATTAACCTTTGTGAAATGTTCCCCTTTGACCTTGGGTATTAGATAGGAATACTACGTATCCTGGTCAGAGTAGGAATCAGAGTTCTTGTGGTTTATTTATGGGTTGTGACTTGATTGTGTCTTATGAATGGGAGCTGTCCATTTGATGGGGGCATGATCTCTCATTTAATAGATGAGATGATGTGGAGCTCTGACCTAGATAAAGACTTTTTATGTATCCTAGTTGTGTTGGGAATCAGAGTTTTCATAATTTATGGATGGTTTGTATGAATTTTGTATCATTAAAAAACTCTAAGACCACACAAGTCATGCTCGGTGTGAGAAACGAGAGGATGTGAAAGATTCAAAAAAGGTGAAGTTTCCCTTCTCTGCTGAGGGAAAAGGAGGAGGGAGATGGTGTACGAGGGCACATCTATGATCCAAACGGGAGTGGTAAAGGGGCTATGAATGTGTCAGCCCCTCACCTGTGTCGATATCTAGGATAGTAATGTCTGGTGAGCTATCTTGACACATCCCAAGCTGGGATAGAGAGGGGAGAAAGGTCCACCTCCCATAAAAAGTCTAGGGGATTACCTCAGGAGGAGTTCCCTAGAACAAGTTCTAGGAGATGGGAGAAGCATCATCCCTTGTCAAAGGGGAATGAGAGTGTGAGATCCTCATTTGTCACCAGTGCTCATGGAAGGAAAAGGCTAGTGACTACCCTTGATCCCTAGAATAGCGAGGTTCATATCAACATCCCAAGGTTGGACTCCGGGTTACCTCAGTAATGTAGACTTAAGGATGTCCTGGGGGTCCAAACCATTGTGGGAATTGCCTATGTGCCTTCGCTTACCTCTGGTATGTAGAATGTCTCTCCCATATATTACATGAACAATACCTCTCAAGCCTGAGTGGGGACATAATCAGGTTAATGGGGGATAAAAAACTCATCAAATAAAGTTTTAGATGATCTCTTTATAGTTCTACTTTAAAGGATATGTAAAAATTGATGAAAACGATAATGCATGAAAGCCTCCCATGCATCCAAAATAGTGGGTTGTGTTCTCTCATCAATGAGGGACCATAAACCTTGATAATATTCAATAATATAGTAAACTGAAAATAAATTTAAAATCAAAAACATTTTTATTTGTACGTACTAACTAGTGGTTGAATATATGATACCGTAACTTGATATTAACCTGATCCCATGAAACCCATGAAGAATAAAAATAGTTCCTCAAGATAGCACTAGGCCAACCAATGACTAGGTGTAAAAAACTATGAAAATAAGAATAATTAAAAACATAATTAATAAATATAATAAATTAAATTCAAAGTAAATAAAATTCATATTTAAAATTTATTTCTCTGATGCAGATCAAAATCAAGAGATGGATGTCAATATAGAATAGGATCCAGGATCATCAGTCACGTAAGGCCCTGACCCCACATAGTAGCTAGTGTTGGGTCGACACCCTTACTTGGTGAATCAGGAGGCTCATCACCATGTAACATATTTTCATTCGAGAAATGAATCATGTCAACATATTTTCCTTGAGGCATCTCAAATATATAATTAATTTTATAACAAATTATATATTATATTAGGTTTTTGGGGGTAAAATTACAATTAAACACCCACACACCCACACATCAAGGTTATAACTCAGTCTATAGTTCCTCTAGGTATAAAATATGCTAATCCATTGATATATATATATATATATATATATATATTGGGTAGCAGAAAATACCTCCATCCATTAGACTCCCACCTTCAGGCCCTCCTCCAATAAAGGCAATATCCCCCCTTCCATCATATCCCTCCACCATCGAGCGGAGGATCCTCAACACTGTTAGGTAAGAAAACCTTTATTCCATGAAGACCAGCCTCCCAACATCTCAATGTTGACGGGAATCCATCATCTACCCTACATTATTATGAGACACTGCTCACCCATGGAGACTATAAGATCCACACCATAACTAGATACTCCCATCCTATCAACTACCTACGCCCGTCGATGGAAATCCTTCTACCTAATACCATCAAGGATTTCACACATCGACCACACATACCACATCTAATGATGTTTAAATTTACATGATCTTCATGAAGACCACTATCTGACAGTCTCCGCCCATGAATCCACTACTGAAATAACGCCCAATCCACCCCTCCTATATGAAAAAACCATGTCCTTGTGGAACACAATCCAAATTGGTCAATACTGGCATCAATTGACACCAGACACCACAACATAGCCTCAAATAAATAAGGCCAAATATGAAGTGGTTGTAGGTCAAAACCCAACCACCTTGGACATATAGGGTAGGATGAACCACTTATCCACCCCTCATGTGCGTAAAAATTTCTATACTCTATAAAATATATAAATAATTTAAGAAGTATAGAACCTTTTTAAACAAACTGGGTGAAATTAACATTACATGAAAATAATTTTTAATACAAATATAAAATATAAAAAACCATTAAATATTTATTAAAACAAATAATATATCATTCTTCATCTTTATCTTCATCTTCAGTTTCATCAGTGTTGATATCTTCATATTCCACTTCAATATAATCAATTTTCATATGAGCTTCAATTTCACCATCCCTTATAACATTAAATTCATTCATTATATCATTGATATTATCGACACCATCTTCCCTTAACTGTGGGGTATCATCATTAATATTTTCATATTTTCTATTAAGATATATATTCAACAATTTTTCTTTCAAAATTTCAATATTTTTCACTTTAACAATGGTACTATAATTTTCTATAATCTAATGAGATTTAATTTTTATTACCCCACCAATCATTTAAATCTTTTGAAGTAATATAGTAATTTTCATAATAAAATTGATGTTCTTGGAATTATAGAAAAAAATGGTTCATTTAATACAAGAATAATTTTATATTTAATATTAATGATTCAATATCATAGATGAACATGAAACCCTAAATCAATATTAAACTAATAAAATTTAAAAATTGTTACATAATTCATCCTTATATAACATAAGTCATTTATTTCATCCAACATTACATAAAATCCAACTTCACTTTCTTAGTGATTATATCATTTTCAATAAACACTGTCATTCATTGATTTTATTTGATTCACCATATGTGCATGTATTAAATCAAAATTCTTTAACAGCATGAGAATTATAAGATTTGACCAATTTTGACGGTGAATTAATAAGTGTATATAATCGGCTATAAATTTTATTTACATATTGTGATACCTGGATGAAAAAAATAACAATTAAAAATATATAAAATAAAATATTTATTTCATATGTTTGATTGTAGATAATTTAACATACCACCATTTAAAACCAGTATGCAAAATTATGTTTTCGATGTTATTCAATAAAATATAAGGCAATTTGTGTGATTTTTTATATGGTCATCATATAATATATAAAAAAATTAATATAAATTCACTTTTAACCAATATTTTAAAAAATCAAAGTAAATGTATTAAATACTTTACAAATCATGTAATTTATTCACAATTGAGAAAAACATATGTAAAAAATTTGTGTAGTTATTTATTTAAAATCCATCATTCATGATGACCACTAAAAGAAAGCTCAAACTGATTAAATACTGACAATCAGTGATCTTTGACATCATCAATTTTTTTTCTTATTATGACCCATTCGATTATATCTCAAATAAAATTTAGTTTGAAAATAATAAGAGTATAAATTTAAAATTTAATCCTGTAAATACACTTCAATAATTTATCCTTCAACTAATTTCTTTTTTACATACCTTCCTCTTCAATTTTTTCATACATCTCTTGAATAAGTACATCCATTGGAATTGTATCAGCCGTCCACATTTAGCTTCATATGAAAAATGAAATATTAAATGTTCCAGTCATGAACTAATCTAATTCATCCATATATTAGATACACAAACCGGTCTGAGACATACTCGAGGAAAGTTACTAATCACCCCAGGCTAGTAACTAGTACTAAAGTCTTAGAACATAATCGTTGGGAATAATTTCACCCTTGAATAAATTACTAGTTAAAAAAAATATCTACATATGAGTAAGTAACATAAATAAAATGAAGAAACTAGGGGAAAATAATAAATTTAACAATCCATACATAATCACACTAGACATAAATGAATAAATATTAACTCCTCATAAGCAGAAAGGCTAAAAGAACCAGTATATACACAACCTAGTAGGGGAAAAAATAAAACTACTATATGAAATATCCATGTGACCCATGAGTACACTAAACATCCCGTTCAAAACATATGACACAACCTACATCCCAAATCCAAGGAATACCAAAGCTGATGCACCTAAAATTAATTCATAAGTAATAAATATACTGAGTGATATATACAGGATATTAAAAAAAATCATCACAGTAGGTAAGCACTACATAGTTTAAAATTTTCTTAAAAAATAATATATTTTATACTAGTTTGAAAATAATACAATTAAAAACATGTTTCCAATGCACAAACATGATAAACTATATAAAATTTAAGTCATTTAATCAAAACTCATTTATTTGACTTAAATGAAAACAATCACTTGAAATATCATTCCCTTGGAATCTTCCCCCTTTTATAAGTAGAATATAAAACATGATAGATGTAGATATACAAGGGTTTCATGCAATGTAAAATTTATGTGGATTGAAGGGGAATTCATTCCATTATGTTAGATCGGTCCTTTGACATGATATGAAAGATATCTTGGATTTTTAAAAGCCCCATAAATATAAGATCTTTGAAATATGTCATCCAAACCATGAACAATCATGGTTATTTGTTGTCACAACCTATCCTAACTAGAACCCCTATTTACTCAGTAGTTAAGACAAAGTGGAATCAGAGGTTTGGTTTATAGTTGAAGTGAACTTTGAAGTTAAACAATTTATGAAGGTCACACTTGGGTTGTTTGGGAAACAATATTATTCAGGCTTGACATGAAATGTAGGCATGGATGAATTTTTAGGACATAGAGAGGGCCCCTACAATCCTGTGCATGCTCTTTAAGCCCCTTGAACTAAAATTAGATTATACTAATTTTGGGGTAGACTTAGGTGTGACATATGCATCATACTTTTTTATATCTATGTTTTAATTGGGTATCATGTTTGAGAAATTAAATAAATTTAATTATAAAATCCATAAATGAATGACATATCCTAGGCTTAGGAGTTTATTTGGGTTTGTAGAGATGGTTGGTGGGGGAAGACCCCATATGATCTAGGTTAGTAGGGTCCAATGAGATGTTCTAGTGAATCATGGGTGGGGTGATCTCAAAAAGGATCATTCGTGGAGGAAAGTCTTGTGTGAGTTTAAGTATCAAATGTTTTTTAAATATGATGGGATGGTCTATGATCAAGAGATAAATAGGTTCCTATAGAGGAGCTTGTGATCATTTTTGGATTGATTCTCATGATCAAAGAAAAAAACGAGGCCTTATCGTCGATTTATTAGCAGAAGTTCTTCTAACCATTGCGAATTAAATATTTTTGAATATTATTTAAAATATAGAGATAGTTTTATAAAATAACCTCTATCCATTAGATTTAGTAGTTTTTTTAATAAAACCACCATTATATACTTTAAAAAACCCTAATTAATCCCTCACCCAACCCTCACCCTAACCCCCATGACCCCAAACCCTGAACCCCGACCCCCAACACCCCTTCCCTTGATGTTGGTCAACTACCTCCCTCCCTCGATGCAAACCATGAACCCCTCCTTTACTGACGACTACTGACCACTGACCCCAAAAACTTTCGAACCACCCTCCTCCAATGATTACTACAATGTCACCGCTCAAATATTTTTCTCCCCAAGATGGTGGCCCCCAATTCTCTATTTTCCAATGACCACCGCCCCTAATGGCAGTAGAGCTCTAACCCCTTCCCCAATATCCTTTCCTCCTCCATTCCTCCTTGATTTCCTCTACTTCCATCCAAGTCGTTCGTTGCTGGGATCATATCTCTGATCTCTATATGGTCTATTTTCTTCTCCTCACCTCAGTGAAATTCTTCCATGATATCTGACCTTGTTATTATGAGGGTTAATATTTATTTATTTTCATTTTTTGTGTTTTTTTGTTAGATTTAATTTTTTTCTTGTTATTTTTGTGTTATTTAAAATCAAGATCCTTCCTTGATCAATGATGAAGTTAGGTGATGTACAAAATTTATTTTACTTGTCTTATTACACATATATAAATTTATATTTGAATTTATAGGGAGAAGAGTGAGAATAGAATACCTACAGATAAAATTTGGATTAATTTACCTCAAAATACACCTTATTATGCCAAGGTATTCGAAGAATTTTTAGATTATACAATTGAAAACTGATCAGTGTATGTTAGAATAAATTGCATGTGTCCCAAATTTAAATTCTAGTGATGGTTGTATATAAATGAAATATATGACCACTTGATATTGAAATAGATTCCTTCAAAATATGAATTTTGTATTTGGCATTGAAAACTTAATGTTATGGAAATTCAAAATAATGAGTATCCAATCAATGTAATACAAAGTGGCCCGTCAAAGGAGAATTTAGTTTGAAACTAGATAAATGATTCATTTGGATTTATAAGATACAATGTAAAATATTTTAATAGATAATTAAAACCTTAAATTGATCCTAATAAGGTTAATCCTTCTCAAAACTCCTGTGACCAAAAAATTAGTTTTATAAATTAGTTAAATGCAAACAAAAAAACTATATAAAGGGTGTGTCAAGTATTCAAAGTTTTTTATACATAAGTTTTATTATATCAAGTGTCATTGTGTAATTAATGAAAAATAAATATCCATGATTTTAGAGTTTCTTCGTAACACATTTAGTGAATTTAATTTCCCTGTATCATTATATGTGATGAATAAAATCATCAAAAAACACAGACATGATTATATAAAGACACATGCATTCCCTAATGATTACATTCTTTACTAGTTAGAAGAGTCTGATAATGAAGAATTCATAATATTTCATACAAGAAGATATAAGTCAATGAGGAACAATGTGAATACAAATTAATGAAATACCATGAAGAAACAGAATAAGAAAACTCCCATAAAGTTATTATGTTACTTTAATCTGAAATCACACTTGCAAAGATTATGCATGTTGTCAAAGACTGCATATGACATGAAGTGACATGATCAGGATAATAAAAATGATGGATTGATGAGACAACCAAAATAATCAACATCATGGAAGGTGTGTGATTCATTATATCCATATTTTTATTCAAATACTAGGAAATTAAATTTGAGACTGTCTTATGATGGTTTTAACCCTTTTGGTACTTTAATTAATAACTATAGAATATGACCAGTTGTTTTGGCCCCCTATAATCTACCTCCATTGATGTGCATGAAGAAGTATTCTTTAATTATTCTTATGATTATTACTATAAATAAAATTCTTGGAAATGAAATTGAGGTATACCTTCAACCTTTAATCAAACAATTGCAAGAATTATGGGACGATGGCATTGAAAAATATCACGATTCAATGAGAAAATTTTGAAATATTTATGCTGATTTAATGTGTGAAATTAGTGACTTTCCTAGACTATTAAAATTATCTAGTTAAAACAATCACACTGGTTTGTATTATCTACTTTTTAATTTTTAATTTAATCCTCAAAAATTACCTTATAGTAGAAAATTGTGTTTTATGTTTCATAGTTAATTTATTGATGTTTATCAAAAATTTAGGTTTGAAAAGACACAATTCAATAGAGATATTGAATTTATAAACTCATCGAAGGTGTTATATAGTTCATAAATCTTAGGATAATTAATTAATGTCACTGTATAAGGTGGAAAATGTAACCAATTTAAAGAAGGGGGAAATGGTATTAGGTAAAAAATCCAAAATAGCTAGAACATAAAATTGGAATAAAATGGGTATACTTTTCATTCTTATTTATTAGTATTTTAATTTGATATGTCATAATATTTACACAATTCATATTGATAAGAACACATGTGATAATGTAATATTTACATTGCCTAATGAGCAGGGTAAATTGAAGTATTTCCTTAATGCTCTTAAGTATTTTTAATGAATGAATATAAATCATGTTTTGTGGGAAAATGAGTATTTAAAGTATCCTTAAGCTTTTTTTTCAATGAAAAATCATTAGAAATATGTATTCCTTTGAAATTTAAAGAATTTAAGTGTTCCATATGGATATTCAAGTAACATTTCAAGGTGTTTTGAATTAAAATATCAAAAGTTACATGGATTGAAAATTCATTACTAACATATTTTAATGGAGCAGTTTTTGTTGTTGTCATTATATAATACATTACTTGAAAAAGTAACTAAATTTCTAGTTGAGTTGTATACATTATTAGAGATATTTATGAAAAAAATTCTAAATCCATATAAGTTTAATAAATATAAAGAAAGAATTATTTTATTACTTTTTCATTCGGAGATGTTTCCCCCCTTCATGTTTCATAGTCATGATTCCTTTGACTATTCATTTGGTTGAAGAATCTAAACTTGGTGGACCAGTACACCATCGATGGATGTATCCAATTGAGAGGTATGTTAATATTATTTATATTCTAATTGATGAATTAAATTTTATCAAATCATTGTGTAGATTTTTTTAACATGTTTCATATTTTTTTCATCAGGTACTTACATAATTTGAAATCATATGTGAGGAATAAAGATAAACAAAAAGGATCCATTACTAAAGGTTACATAGATGAAGAGATCTTAACCTTATGTTATAGGTATTTGGATGGGATTGATACGATATTCAATTATGTTGGATGGGTTGATGACATCTACACTAATTATCTTTTTTAAAACTAGTCATCGATATTTCCAAATATTGGATGACTAGATGGAAAGGGTTTAAATTTTACACTTACTGAATTGGAGTTACTACAAGTGCATAGATTTGTGCTACTCAATAGTCTTATTATTGACATATTTATTGAATAATTGAGATTTAAAACAAAGTTATGACTAAGGGGTTATGCTCAAAATGTTCTGGAATTAAGAAATGTTGTTAATAAGGATATTTTTGAATTGTTCACTCTTCGTGTAAGTATATACTCATATTCATATTATTGATGTGTATTTATTTTTACTATGTTAAAATTAGCACATTATATTTCATTTTTAAGATAATGAATATTGAGAATTGAGCTGAAATATAAACTTATTTGAATTTTTTGACTTGAGGTCCTCTTAAGTAGGTTAAGAGTTTCGATGCCTGTAATATTTATGGCTTTAGGTTTTGTACAATTTTTCTTGAAGAAGACTTAAAAAACTCAAAATAGTGGTGTATTTACACTTAAATAGGTGCGATACTATAAAAAAATGATTGATATTATCAAATTAAACTATCATGGTAAATTTTTAGTTGTCTTATTTAAATGGAAGTGGGTCAACATTGATAGGGGTATAATGAAATATTAGTTCCATTTTATTTTTCTCCACTTCTCTTGATTGACCCATATCAGTGAGCATGCATATCATGATACATTTATCTTGGATTCACAAGTGAAGATGGTTTATTATGTGGATGATGAAATACATGAAGGCTAGAGTGTTGTTGTACACTTAAAATAGATAGAATTTTATGATATGGGTGATGAAGGTCAATTGATACTTTTTGATAGTGGGCCTCATCAACCAAAAACCATCGGCCAATTTTTTCATAATAATATTGAAACAAGAGATCTTGAAAGTGAGGGTGATAGTTAATTACTCATCACAATAGAGGTTGATAACAATGAAGATGATAAATATAAATATAATTGAATGTATAAATTATTATTGAAACTATATTATAAATTCTCATTTATAAGTGTTTTGTACATGCATACATTGTTCTATTTTTTCCTTTATTATAAAAAAAATTTATTTCTATTTTTATACATTGAATATATTTTAAATTATTTGAATTGTAGGAATTTCAATAATTTTTTGAGATATTATCCGATCAATATCTCAGAGCACACCACCACTACTTTAAGATTTAGTGGATCCGAGTGATTATACTATACCCGAGACTTCTAGTGAGACAAAAACTTCCCCAGATGTTGTTGGTATCCCACCATCCAATGCACCTCAGGTGATGGAGTAGTTGGTCAACCCACCATCTAGGGGATATTAGAGAGTTACCATTACTAACATGTATATAATTGTACAAAAAATTATATATTTTGTTAATTTTTAATACATTTGTAAAACATATAAATATAAAAATATAATATATACAAATATGAACATAGTAGATGTATTGGAACTAAAAGAATTCATAATTATCATACCATTTGATGATTTTAGGGTGTCTACCAGTGTTGCAGTTGTGATCTATGGATAGATTATTGGGAATCCTGCTTACAAGATGGTAAGATTTCCCATTAATTATAAAGATTAGAGGCATATTCCCCCATATTAGAAAAAATGAGGTTTTTGATAACCAAGTAAAGGTAATATTAATTTAATATTAATTGATAACTAATTTAAAAGGTTTGATTAAAATTATAATATACTTATAAAGTGTTATGTTTTTTATTCCCAGATGGTTTTTCATTTTGAGGTCCCTAACTCCGTTTCACACCCATGGACCTAAAAAATTTCAGTAATAAATAGAGATATTTTAAATGGAGATTATAGAATGAGTTTAATGACACATCTTTGAGCTCTCAACAAATGCATGAGAAAGTTCATGAAGGCATATCTCATGAGAAGTGAAAGATGTTTCTTGATATTATTAGAGATACATCTCATGAGGTAATTGCATATTTTATAGTATCTTAACAACATTAACATAATAAATTTATAATTTTTATTAATGTTTCAACTTTTTGTAGGAATTATCTAAAAAAATATGGTGAATCATGTAAAAAAAGTTATTCCTAATATCACTAGGTTATAGAGTTTTTCTATAAAAATAACAATATTGGTTACATTTTTTCCATTATTATTAATATTATTTTATTATAAATATAGATTTTTCTTCTAAATTGTATATATTATTTTTATAAAGGTTAATGAATTTGGTCACTTTGTTGGTTGAACAGAGATGTGGCTTAAAGTTCATAGGAAACCTAAAATTAATTTCATGAATGAACCTACTAGAGACATTTGAGTAAGTACTTTTTATTAATATTTAAGGTTATTTCATTAATATAAAAACATAATAATGAAAAATAAATCACAAAATTAACAAGCCTTAAACCCAATTAAATGGGGATGACTAGATGGATCCAATAGTTCCAATTAACTCTGTTAGCATCGTTTGATCCATATAGTTGACCCCAAGTAATTGGGTTTAAGGATTTTTTTTGTTATAATTTTTTTTTCATTATTATGTTTTTATAGTAATAAAACCACATTAAATAGTAATGAAAAAAATTATTAATTAGATAATATTATGAAGTTTAGATTATTTAAAAAATCATTTTTAACATTATAAAATTAACATGTTAAAATTCAATAAGAATGAGATGTGAACCCTTCACAATCATTATCAGTTTCCCAGAACGATGTAGTTGTAATCGTTTTAGGGAATGAGAATCCCAGGCATGTATAGGGGATGGGTTATGGGCCTAATCCATTATATTTCGTTGGTAGGGCACTATTGTCATTTATTTCTACACCTAGTGGGGGTTTGATCAGTGACGTTGATCAGGAAACATAAAGATAAATTTCAAGGTTGAAAGAAAAAATCAAGAACATGTCTCTTATAAGAAAGCACGTGATTAGTGGTGGTTGAAAATGGATAATTCCTTAGTTTTTGTATTTAAGTAGATGTTAGGCATGACCCCTAAGGAAATTTCCAGTCTTATAGCTCATCCTACCGAGATAAGCTCTAAACTCAATCCATGACTCAATAAATTTTTTTAAAAGATATCAGAGACTTTAAAAACACGAATTTGGAGGTCAAACCCAAGAAAAAAACATCTAATGGTCATGAAATCATAGTAAAAATACCATAGATTAATTTTTAAAATGTAGGAACTGATGCCATGCCAATTTGAGTTACAATTTTCCTAGGATTCTAGTAAACATGTTTTTAATGATTTAAAACACTATAAGTGTAATGGTAAAAACCATAAAAATGACTCGAGGTTGATGCAAAATAATGGTAGAACCAAGTTAAATTATTTTTGATGTTCATGAGAAGACAACATATCTATACGATGTACGGTGTGCTCAGAATGAATCAATAGGTGGTTTTAGAAGATATCAAAGTCTTTATAAATGTTCATCAGGGGGTTAAAACCATGAAAATGGTGTCATATGGTTGTAAAATCATATTAAAATGACCATATAATGATTTTTGAAATTTAGGAACAAAATCCATGTCAATATGAGTTATATTTTTCCTAGGATGCCCATATATGTGTTTTTAGTGTTTTAAAACCCTAAAAAATTTGTTTAATGTTCATAACCATAAAAGACCTCATATTTACTTGGAATAATAAAAAACTGCCACTAAATTATTTTTTACATATATAAGTAGAAAAAAATGCACTTGATGTGCGGGGTGCTCAGAATGACTCAATAAGTGGTTTTAAAAGATAACAAAGTATTTAAAAACATGCATCAAGGGGTGAAAACCATGAAAATTAAATCATATGATCATGAAATCATAGGAAAAAGATGGTAGATTTATTTTTGAAATATAGGAACTGACACTACATCAATCCGATTTACAATTTTCTCAAGATGATCATAAATTCATTTTTACTGTTTTAAAACACTAAAATGTGAGTGTAACAATAATAACCATATAAAACAACCTTATATTAATTAAAATCATGAGAAAACTATAGTTTAATTATTTATGATTTGTACGAGTAGAAAACACATTCATCCGACATGCACTGGGCTTAGAATGACTCAATAAGCGGTTTTAAAAGATACCAAAGTCTTTAAAAACATGCATCAGGGGGTCAAAAACATGACTGCTTTATTTTTGGCGTGAATGAGTAGGAAAAGATCCATTATACATGTGGTGTTCTCTGAATAAATCCATAAGTAGTTTTAAAAGATCTAAAGTCTTTAAAAACGTGCGTCATGGGGTCAAAACCAAGAAAATGGCATCAGATGGCTGTAAAAGCATAAGAAAATGACTATATTATTTTTTAAAATGTATGAACCGATGCCATGTAAATATAAGTTATGGTTTTTACAGAATTCATATAAACATATTTTTAGTGTTTTAAAACACTAAAACGTATTTTTAATGGTCAAAAGCATAGAAAATGACCTAAAATTGATGCGGAAACTTAGGAAAAATCAAAATGGAATTATTTTTGATGTGTACGAGTAGGAAACACATCCTTATAAAGTGAGGTGTGATAAAAAAGGCTATATAATAAGTTTTAAAAGATATAGAGGTATTTAAAAATGGGCTTTTGGGGGTCAAAACCAAGGAAACGAAATTGGATGGACATGAAATAATAGATAAATGACCACATATTTATTTTTGAATGTATGAAATGAAACCAAATCAATCTGAGTTATAGTTTTCCCATGATTCCAATAAATTCATTTTTAGTGTTTTAAAATACTAAAATGTGTGTGTAATAGTCAAAATCATAGAAAATGACCTCATATTGACATAAAATCATGGGAAAACCACCATTGAATTATTTTTTATGTGTATGAGAAAACAACATGTCCATTTGATGTGCGATGTGCTCTAAATGACTCAATAATCATTTTTAAAAGATACCAAAGTCTATAAAAACATGCATTATGGGGTCAAAACCTAGAAAATGACTTCAAATGGTTATAAAATCATCATAAAATCTTCATATATTTATTTTTTAAATTTAATAATTTACAACATGTCAATATGAGTTATGGTTTCCCCAGGATGCCCATAAACATGTTTTTAGTGTTTTAAAACACTAAAACATGCATGTAACAGTAAAAAAAATAGAAAATGACCTTATATTGATGTGTAATCATAGAAAACCACTGTTGTATTATTTTTTATGTGTATGAGTAGAGAACACATCCATTTTATGTACAATGTGCTAGGAATGACTCAATAATCAGTTTTAAAAGACAATGAAGTCTTTAAAAACATGTGTTAGGGGGTCAAAATCAAGAAAATAGAATTTTATGGTCATGAAATCATATTAAAATGACTATAGATTAATTTTTGAGATGTAGGAACTGACACCACATCAATATGAGTTTTGGCTTGCCCGAGATGACCATAAACATATTTTTATTGTTTTTAAAACACTAAAACATGTGTGTAAAGGTCAAAACCCTATAAAACAACCTCAAATTGATGTGAAATCATGGTAAAACCACTATTTATTTATTTTTGACATGTATAAGTTTAAAATACATCCATATGACGAGTGGTGTGCTTAGAATGACTCAATAAGTAGTTTTAAAAGATATCAAAATCTTTAAACACTTTCTATAGGGGGTTAAAACCAAGAAAATGGTGTCATATGGTTGTGAAATCATGGGAAAATGGCTATATATTTATTTTTAAAATGTAGTAACTGAATCCAAATCAATCCAATTTTTTTCTGGTATAACCGTAAACACATTTTTAGTGTTTCGAAACACCAAAACGTGCGTTTAATGGTTAAAACCATAGAAAACGACCTCAAATTGATATGAAATCATAAGAAAACCACTACAAAATTATTTTTGATGTGTTCTAGTAGAAAACATGTACATACTATGTGTGATGTTCTCTGAATGACTCAATAAGTGGTTTAAAAGATACCAAAGTCTTTAAAAAAAATGTGCCAATGGGTCTATACCATGAAAAAAGGGTTGGATGATTATGAAGTAATTGGAAAATGACTGTAGACTAATTTGTGAAATTTAGGAACTATATCCTTGTAAATATGATTTGTGATTTTTTTGAGATGCTAAAAACAAGTTTTTAGTGTTTTAAAACACTAAAACATTCATGTTACAATCAAAACCATGTGAAACAACCTCAAATTGATGTGAAATATAGGGGAAACAACCTTTAAATTATTTGTGACATATATGAGTAGAAAAAATTCCCATCCAACATCAGGTGTTCCAGGAATGAATCAATAAATTGTTTTAAAAGATATCAAAGTCTTTAAAAACATGCGCTAGGGGGTCAAAACTAAGAAAACTACGTCGTATGGCCCTGAGATCATATAAAAATTACTATAGATTGAATTTTTTACATGTAGGAACTGAGACCACATAAATCCAGTTTTGGTTTAACTGGGATTCACTTAAATGTGTTTTTAGAGGTTTAAAACACTAAAAAATGCATTCAACATTGAAAACCATAGGAAAATACATCAGATTGACATGAAATCATTGGAACACCACCATTTAATTATTTGTGATGTGTATGAAAAGAAAACACATCCATATGATGTGTGGGGTGCTCAAAATGAATCAATAATAGGTTTTATAAGATATCAAAGTCTTTAAAAATTTGTGTTAGGGGATCAAAACCAAGAAAATGATGTCTGATGGCCATGAGATCATAGGAAAGTGGCCGTATATTTATTTTTAAAATATAGGAACCAACACCACATCAATCCAAGTTCCTATTTTCCTGTAATTCCTTTAAAAATATTTTTAGTTGTTTAAAACACTAAAATATTCATATAATGGTGAAAACAATAGGAAAAAACCTCATATTGACATGAAATCATGGGAAAATAACCGTTGAATTATTTGTGACCCTTAAGAGTAGAAAAAATGTCCATTCAATATGTGGTGTGATACGAATGACTCAATAAGTAGTTTTAAAAGATATGAAGGTCATTAAAAACATGCACCAGAGGGTCAAAACCAAGAAAATGAAATCACATTGAAGTGAAATCCTATAAAAATGACCAAAGATTCATCATTTAAATGTACGAACCAATGTCACATCAATTAGAGTTATTATTTGTCTGGGATGCCCATAAACACATTTTTAGTGTTTTAAAACACTAAAAAGTGCATGTAAAAGTCAAAATCATAGAAAAAAAACTTATATTGACTTTAAATAATGGAACAATCAACATTGGATTATTTTATAAATATAATAAATGCTACCATATTAAAGTATTTAATTTTTTTATTGTGTAATTTGAAGCACACAACACATTTTTTTTAAAATGTATTAGATTGTTATATAATTATCCCTTTTAAGTTTCAATTGTTGAATCATATCTAAAATATGTAAGTTTTTGTTTTCAAAGTGATCTACATGATATATTATTTTTTTATGTTAAAATTTATTTTGTTTAATTAACTAAAAAAAATGTAATGTGAAAAATTCTGAAGATATTATGTGTTTAGAATCTTTCTTATTTATTTTATTAAATGTACTGATTTGTATTATAGATGGCAGATAATGATAGTAAGTAAGAGGTTTATCATTCTGATCCATGAAATTATTCAGAAGGTAGTTGTTATGGTTCTTAGTTTTTGTGGTATGGTTAAATATCATCAATGATTCTACTATAATTATGATATATTATGTTCAGTTCTAATTTTTATCTTTTTTTATTTCAATTTATGACATGATGTGGTTTCTTTCACATATGATTGTTATAGCCATGGAGTTACATTGATGGAGTGTTGGTCGAAGGATGAATATGTTGATCATGCATTGATAATGGTTATTGGACATATATATATATATATATATTTATTAATGAGGTTATGGGTTGACTGGTGGTTATATATATATATATATATATATATATATATATGACTGTGGATTTATGATTGTGTATGTGTGATGATTTTATTATGAGTTTATGGTTTATGTTATTATATAACTAAGTTTTTATATGAATATTATTTTTTATTAAATATTTTTTGTAAAAAAATAAAATTTTCTTTAAATTATTTAGTAGCATTTCAGATAACCATCATTAAAAATATTTTATTTTATCTATTCTGATGTGGTCCCTCATAACCATTGCTAAACATAACCACCACTATAGTACTTAGTAGGATTTAGGTTAATTTCCAACATTTTATTTTCTATTATTTTTAATTAAAAGAAAACCTCCACTAACTAAATAAAGAACCACTTTTAAGTTCCCAAAAAATAAAAATATTAAAACGACATCTAAACTATAAAAACTCTGGTAAATGATTTATAACCATGAAATATGTGGTAGTTTACATAACCACCTCCAATAGTGAAAAAACTATCTCTAATATCATTTTTTTGTAGTGGGGATCATTTGATTCCTTTGGTTGTTAACTTGTTGAGAGGTGCAGCTTGACATTGGTTGATTCTTTATTTGGTTGATCATGATGAGTCTAAGGTGACATGAGGCACTATAGGAAACTAATTTTTTTGTGATCAAAATCTATCACAAATAGCCTCTTGTGGAAAATAGAATCACAAATACTATTATTTGTTAATAACTATTGGAATTAACCACATGAAGATACTATTTACGACATATTTTTTTCTCATCGCAATAAATATTTTATCAATTCTTTTTATGAGGGACTTAGGATTGTTTTGAAAAAAGTATTTGTAAAGGAATCCTGGGTCTTTTAAAAAAATTATTATCTATGTTCATTTGTGACGGAATACCAATTCCATTAAAAATAACAAAAAAAATGATGAATAATAAAAATAAAATCATGAAAAAAAACAAACATTCCTTACAAAATTATATATAATATATTACATGAATTATTTCATAGAAAATAATATAATAATAATGTCACTGAGTGGGGGGGGGAGATTAGGTCCATCTGGAAGATGGAATTCCATCTCTAAACCACATGTAATCTAATACATATACTCTATAAACTCCTCATGATAATACTCCTGTCGTCGTTACTTCTCTTCATAATTATGCTGCTACTTTTCTTATTTTCATCGATGCTCTTACCAGTCTTGGTTCAATCTATGTGTAACCTCATTCTGATCTCACAACCTCACCTCATACTCTACTATATCAAATGATGATGATGATGATGATTTAACTCCCTTTAATCCACATGATGTCATCCCTATAGTACCATTGTAACTATTCAGGGTCAATCGTGAACTTATACAAGTCACCTAACCTTTTTGAATACCGAGTATTTTCAACCGCATCTAATCCACCTCATTAAAATATAACTCCCATAAGGCCTCATCCCTACTATTTTTCTCATCCTGACTCTCACATGTGAGAAAACTCTATGTCATATGGCTCCTACAACTGTATAAATAGAATTTAAGAATATTAAAAAAATTATATCATGTCAATTTAAAAAGATGAAAAAAATACTAACCAAAACATGTCGTTACTTATCACCAATAATCTATCCAATACTACTATTAGTGCACATCTTCTTATACACATCAATCTCTATAATGGTTGGATCAACCAAAGAATGCATAAATTTATCATATACATTTATTATTAAAAACAAATAAATATAATTGTTAAAAAACATTACTTACCAAAATATGATAATGTATAATGAATGTTAGACTCCTAGGTTTTTTGTGACATCCTCTCTCCCTTGATTCTATTAACTAGAATCTGATCGACACTTGAAATTTTCTTTGATACAGTATGTCCACAATACCACTCAAGCCTGAGAAGGGATGCAATCAGTTCGATGGGGCCTACAAGACTCATCAAATATAGTCACAACTTCTCTCTGCATTGATTTCCTCCAAAAAATATGTAAAAAACCAATGAACAATACCACACATTCAAGCCTCCCATGCCTACCAAATAACAGGTCTCATTCTCACATCAATGAGAGACCATAAACCTTGAAAATATTTAATAATAAAAATAAAAAATAAAATTTATATAAATTTAAAAAAAAATAATTGTTTATTTATATGTACCAACCAGTGCATGAACATACGATGTCATAACTCGATAGGAACCTGATCCCATGAAATCCATAAAGAAGAAAAATACTTCCATAAAATATCACTAGCCTAATTAAAGGCTAGATATACAAAATATGAAAATAAGAATAATTAGTAACATAATTTAAAAAATAGCACAATTTAAATTAAAATTAAATAAATTTCATATTTAAACGTAATTTCTTTATTGAGGATCAAAATAAAGAGATGGACGTCGCACTAGAATAGAATCTAGATTCCTCAATTGTGTAAGGCCCCAACCCCTCCTAGTAGCTGGTGTCTGGTAAACACCCTTAACTAGAGAATAAAGAGTCTCATCCCCAGGTAACACATCTTCATTTAAGCAATGAATCATGTCATTGTAATATTTTTGAGCCATCTCAAACATATAATTAATTTTATAACAAATTCTACACTCTATAAAAAAATATAAATAATTTAAAAATTATTGAACATTTTTTTAAAGAAACGAGGTTAAAATATGGTCTAATATAAATCATGTTATTTATAAACATTTCACCAAATTAAAAATGTCCAAAAAAATTATATGTCACATAAAATGAAGAAAAATAATTATATAAAGAAATGTTATTAAATAAAAACATTTACTAATAAAAAGTTCATGAAAAAAAGATACAAAATGAGGGGTGTAGATAATGAAGGGTTTCATGAAAAAGAATTTTTATGTGGATTTAAGGGGCCTTCATTCCATCATGTCAGACAATCCTTTTATTAGGATGAAAATGATACCTTTTATTGTCAAAAGGTCCTTCAATATTAGAGTTTTGACATATTTCATCCAATGTATACACAATAATGTTCATTTTTTATCATAAACCATCCTCACAAGAACCCCTATTGAATCAGTATTCAAGAAAAGGTGGTCCTAGATCTTTGGTATAGGGCTAGAATGATTTTTTAAGTTAAACACTAGTGATGGTCTCACTTGTTTTGGTAGGGAAACAATATGATTCAAGCTTGAAAAGTGATATAGGAATGGAAGAAAGGTTATGATATAGAGAGGGCACTTATGATCCTATGAAATCACCTTAAGCCTATAGAACTAAAATGAGATTATACTAATTGTGGGTTAAAATTAGGTGTGGCATATACATCATAATTTTTTGAAAATGTGTTTGAATTGGGGATTATGTTTGGAAAATTAATAGATTTTAATTTAAAAATCCATAAATTAAGGACATATCCAAGGATTAGGAGTTTATTTGTGTTTATAGATAAGGTTGGCAGGGTAAGGCCCCATATGATTCTAGTTAGTCAGGTGCAATGAGAAGTTTAGACAAATTATAGATGGGGTGATCCCAAAGAGGATGATTTATGGAGGAATTTTTTTGTGAGTTTTAATATCAGAGTTTTCTAAAATATACGCGGATGATCTCCAATAAGGAGATAGAGAGGTTGATATAAGATCTTACAATCATTTTCATTTTGATTCATGTGAGGAAGGAGCATTTAATTCCTTTTCTTGTAAACATGTTTAGTGTTGAATAATTTAATTAATTGATTATTTATTTAGGAGATCATGACGAGTCTAAGGGGACATGCGACACTACAGGAAAATCACTTTTTAGTGATAAAAATTCTTTAAAAATAGTCTGTTGTAGAAAATAAAATCACAAATATTATTATTTGTAACAAACTTTCACAATTAACCCCATCAAGATACTATTTTTGAATTTTTTTTGTTGATGCAATAAATATTTTATCAATTCTTTTAATAATGAAATCAGGATTATGTTAAAAAATACTATTTGCGTTGTAATCTTAAGTATTTCATAAAAAGTATTATCTATGATTATTTTCAACAAAATACCAATTCCATTGCAAATAACTGAAGTAATTCTAAATAATAAAAAACAAAAATTCATTATAAAATTATAAATAATATATTATAATAATTTTTTCAGAGAAAATAATATAATAATAATGTCACTAAGGTTGTGGAGGATCAGGTCCAGCTGGTGGAGGGAACATCTTCCCTAAACCACATTTAAGATGACGCATATACTCCATCACCTCCATGTATTGTTTCTACAAATATAATTGCTACTCTTCCTACTACCGTAACTGATTTGACTATTATCATTATTTATCTTCCTTATATCTGGTTAATCCCTATATAAACTCATCCTAAGGTCACAACCTTACCACATACTCTGCAATAAAAAATGACAATGATGGTGACACTGCCCCCTTCAAGCCACATGATTTCATCACTATAGTTCAATAGTAGCTAGTCGGGGTGAATCATCAACCTATACAGATCACCCAACATTCTTGAATACCATTCATCATCGACCACATCTAAGCTGTCTCATCAAAACATGACTTTCATGAGGCCTCATACCCATCATTTTCCTCTTCCTGACTCTCTCTCATGTGAGAAACCTTTATCTCATATGTTTCCTACTACCATATAAATTGAAATTAATAATATTTTAAAAAATTATATCATTTTAATTTTAAAAATTGAGAAAATACTATCCATAATATGTTAACCTATATCACCAATAATATGTATAGTACTATGATCATTTCACACCATCTTATAATGTTACATGAAAATAATTGTCAATAAAAATATCAAATATAAAAAACCAATAAATATTTATTGAAAAAATAAAACATCATTTTTCATCTTCATATTCATCTTATATATCATTAGTTTCATTGTCTTTATCTTCCTCTTCAAAATCATAAATTTCTATACAATCTTGAATTTCATCATCCCTTGAAATATCAAAGTCATTAGTTACATCATCGACATTATCAACCCCATCAACCCTTAACTATGCGATCACATTATTGGTATCTATATATCATTGATTAAGAGATATATTAGACAATATTTATTGAAAAATTTAAATATTTTTCACTTCAACAACACCAATTTTATTTTCTATATACTAATGAGATTTCTTTTTTATTAAACTCCACCAATCATTTAAATCTATTGAAGCAACATTGTAATTTTCATAATAAAATTTATGTGCTTGATTTGATAGAAAAAATGGTAAATTTTATGGAATAATAATTTTATATTTAATATCAATAATTATATGTCATGGATAAACACACAACCCTAGATCAATGTCAAGCCAATGAAATTTAAAATTTGTTATATATTTTTTCCCAAATAACATAAATCATTTAATTCCTCCAACATTCCATAAAAGTAAGCTTCACTTTCTTTTTGATGATATATTTTTAAATAAAAACCACTAATCATTGATTATTTTGGATTCACCACATGTGTGTTTATAAAATCAAAATTCATTAAGCACATGAGCATTATAAGATTTTAAAATTTTGGATAGTGGATTACTCAATGTATATAATTTACTATAAATTTTATTTCCATGTTGTGATACCCAGATAAAAAAAAGATATAAAATAAAAAATTCATTACGTATGCTTGATTGTAAACAATTTAACTTACCAGCCTTTAGAAACAATTGAAATATTATGATATTAGTGTTCTTAAAGACTAGATGGCACAATTTATATGATTTTTTTTTTAAATTACAATAATATAATCTTAAAAAAGTTAATATTAATTTAATTTATCAAATATTTTAACAAATATAAGTAAAAGTGGTACTTAATGCACAAATCATTTTGTTTCTTCACAATTAAGTAGATCATATGTATGAGCTCTATGCAGTTCTTTATTTGAACCCAATCATTCATGATGATCATTAAAAAAATCTTAGGTTGATTAAATATTGAAAATTAGTGGTTTGTGGTATCATAAACATTTTCCTAATTGTGACCTATTCGATTTTGTCTTGAAGGATATTCTAATAAAAAATAATAAGAGAATAAATTTTAAATTTCATCCTGTAAGAACGCTTCAACAATTGACCCTTTAACTAGTGCATTGTTACATACCACATTCTTTAATTTTTTCAAACATATCTTGAATGGTTACATCCATTGGAATTGTACTATCCCTCCATGTTTAGTTTAATACAAAAAATTCAATATTAAATGTTCCTTTCATGAACCATACTGAGTCATCGATGCATTGAATACCAAAACTGATCAGATACGTACCTAAGGTGCATTTCCCATCACCCTGAGCCAGCAACTAGTACCAGTGTAGTAAAACAAAATCATCAGAAATAATTTTATAATTTATTAAATGATTAGATAAAAAACATCTACATATGTGTAAGAATTATAAATAAAATGAAGCAACCATAGACTAAATAATAATAAAATTCAAAATCTTACATAATCACATTGGACATAAATGGATAAATGTAAACTCCTAATAAGAATAAAGGCTAAAACAACTAGTATATACACAACCCGAAAGAAAAAACAAATAAAACTCATACCCACAATCTCTATGTGACATATAGTCACACTCCACATTCTATGCCAAACATCTGAAAAAACTTGTATCCTAACTAAAAGGAATACTAAAGTTAAGGATCTTGAAAATAATCCATAATACTATATATATTGAGTGGTATATGCATATTTTGAGAGAAACCAAGCCCAGTAGGTAAGCACTACAGATTTTGTACATTTCCTTAAAAAAGAAAATCTATTTTATGCTAGTTTTAAAATAATACAATTGAAATATGGTTCTTATTGCACTGACATGAAAAATACATATAAAATTTATGTAATTTTGATTAAAACTAATTTAGTTGATTTAAATTAATATAATCACTTGAAATTCAACTCCCAACACTTTCCTCTAAAATAAATAAGGGGGTGTCAAAACCTTTTCCTGAAAACCCTTAAAACACAAAAATATGACCTTTATCTAGAAATAAAAAAGGTATCCATTTCCAAAAATTATTTCAATATCACATAATTTTTTTCCCAAATCCAATTTCGAAAACATTTTCACAAACCAAATTGAAAGAAAATAAAACCAGCACTTCCACAAGAGTAAGAATACAAGTAACCTAAAATAAAATAAACATTCTAAAATTTCCAAGAATAAAAATGGTTACATAAACAATAAAAAACATGGTATATAAAAATAGAATACTAGAATCATCTAAGTCTTCCTATAAAGGAAATGAAAGCGTCATAGGAAATATATTAGGATGCTAGTAAAATAGTCTAAACTGGTGAAAAGGAACCTTTGATGACACTATTTAACCTTTTAATATCCTTGTTAGCTCCATTATACCATATTTAAATAAACAACCCTGTGAAAAATTTGTCTATGGGATCAAAGAAAGAATCTAGCTCAAAAGTCCCGCTAACCCTTCTGATTAAACCTTCTTAGAGTATTCAAGAAATTCTCTCTAGCTGACAGACTGTCCATACAAGGGTTTTCACTTATCTAGACCTTTACAATTTCCTCTCATACTCCCATGACCAACATAAAATAGAGCTGAGTTATCACATGAATCAATATATCAAATAAAAAAAATCACACCTCACCTCTACACCCTTACAATCAACAAACCCTTCACAATTGATTCATAACACATGAAAGATACAACATGCCTCATAGGTAACAATTCACATAAATCAATACTAAATAACCCCAATAGGGTCCTAAGATAAAAAAGGTGTTTAATAGGGTCTCACACACACATATACACCATTTGAAAATACAAAATTTTCTAAATTAGACTTTATCAAAATAATTAGAATGCTAAGTTTTTTCTTAATGGTTTGAATTCCCACTCCAATAAATTATTTAAAAACAATATTTTGAAATAAATTTTAAAAAAAATTCAAAAATAACTTGCTCAAAACCATTTGGAAGAATCATTGCAATAATAAACACATTTTCCATTTAAATTACCCAATGTTCTTAAAATACCCATTCCAAATTCAAGTCTTGACCCAAATAGGGTCAATAAATTTTAAAATAACACACTCTATTTAAAATGATTCCATCAATAATCGAAAATATTTTTAAATTTTAAAACATGGCTTGGATTCTTAATAAAAACCTTTTAAAGTTTAAAAACCACACTTACCATTTAATTTCATGGCCCAAATAGCGTAAAAACACATTTTAAAGGCCACATTTAACTTCAAACCAAATTATAACAATTATCACTACTTGGAATTTCAAGTCTCATTTGAAATTCCATGTGAGAACTATTTTTCCAAAAGGAAATCCACTTTAAACAAATTTAAAATCCAAAAATTCCATCAAACATGGATGAAAATTTTCAAATAGATCATTTTAAACAATCAAGAACTCAATGGAATTTTAATTTAAGAATTGGTAGAAAAACACCCAAATTGGTTCAATGACACTGACATTAGAAGTTGTTTCCTATGATGATGAACACTTTAAAAAGCCTCAAGGGACCACATTCAATCCCTAATAAGAATAACAATAAGAAATCAACAACCCCAAACCTTAAAATTGAACCTATAAGTCCATAGGGTTTGAAAGGAAGATAAAAACCCAAGGAAAGGGAAGGGGGGGGGGATAAATAAGAAAAATATATGGATTACTATGATGAGGGGATAGGTTGGGTACTATATGCGCAAAATCTCTAGAGTGAGTAGGTATGACCATGGTACTATATTTTGTGACATCAACTTTGTGAGAAAGGATGACTAGTAAACCTTATATGAACCCTCCCATGAGGGGGATGGGTTGGGTACTTGATGTGATACTTTATCTAAGGGGGATTGGTGTGGGTAATTATTGTGGTACCTCCCTTGAGGGGGTTGGTTTGGGAACTTGATATGGACCTTACCCTAAGGATGAGGGTAGAAGTCTAGGTAAGGTATGAAACCCTATCCTTTATCTTTTCATATTATTCAATATTTGTGGAATGATATGACTAGTTTATTTCATAGGACAAATCTAGTATGGTCGAGTGTCATGGTGGCCTAGTTTTCACATGATGACCCACCGTGCATGTTTATTTTTATGTCATTTATTTTCCTTATGCATAAATTTATATAATGAAGTATACTAGGAGAAAATGGTGGTACATTATTGATATGTATTTCTAACACCCTACATGAGAACCCTGGTGAATGTGAAAACCTTATTTTTTTCTTATAGGTTGAGCTTAGTTTGTGCAATATAGTGGGTTAGGGAAACTCGATAGGAATTGGAGACTAGGATGAGGTGAGACTCGAGGATGGTAGTAGAGACTATTATATATTTTTATTCTTTTGTTAATATTTTATATGTGAAAGTCCCAATGTGAGATCAGTTGAGATTATTTGACTATATTATTTCATTATACATTTTTATTGAATGTATCTGATTTATTAATACTATACACTCTGATGTTTTATGTAGATGATGTTTGATTATTTATTTTATTATTGATGGTTATGATATCAAGGGAATAGTCGCCCCGACATGTGTTTTAATACCGTAAAATTATTCAAAAGTCTATGATGTATAAGGAAGAATGCTTGAGGTCATATGGAAATCTATTTAAGACACTGATGAGTGGTCTCAGGATGGGGAATTAAAAAATGGTATCAGATCATCTTTTATTTCATCTTACAATTTGAGATATAGTTGTCAAGGAATAGGGAAATGTCATAGTTTGTGATGGACATTAGACTGGTGATTCATGAACACTATTCTGGTGGGAATTCCATGTTACTAGGTTTATGGGTTTATTGATCTTGGTTTTCACTATTACAATTGATATATTATTCGAATATGATGTGTGTATTTGATTGATTCAAGGTTTTTATTCTTGGATCACAGTGGAAAGATTCATGTTTACATGCATCATTTTTTTAATGTAGGATTCAAATGGAATTAAAATGATTGCATGTGATTGATTTTAGTGATGATATGGGGTTTTACAATTTAAATTGTCAAAAATAACTCATATGGTGTTTTACTATATAATTTATTGTCACCATTCTATGTAGATGAATTATGATATTTCTCAAAGAAATAATATGGAATAGAGAGAGACTTTGTGTTCCTATGTAACTAATTTAAGCCTATAGAACTAAAATTATATTATGCTAATTGTGAGGTATACTTAAATGTAGTGCATGCATCATACATGTTTAGATCTATATTAAAATTGGGGATGATAATTTGGAAATTTAGTAAATTTAATTAAAAAATCTATAAATGAATGACATATCTTAGGATTAGAAGTTTATTTATGTTTGTAGAGACATTTTGTTGGGTAATGGATCATATGATCAGAGTTAGTGAGGGGAAATTAGTCATTTTAATTAATCATAGATAGGGTGAACTAGGAGAGGATGATTCATGGAGGAATGTTTTTTTGCGAGTTTTAGCATTAGATTTTTCTAAAATATGAGGGGATAATCTTTGATATAGAGATAGATAGGTGTCTATAGGAGATTGAAATCATTTTTATTTTGATTCATAGGGGTAAGAAGCATTTTATTCCTCTGGTTGTTAACTTTTTGAGAGGTGAACCTTAACATCGACTGATTATTTATTTGGGAAATCATGATGAGTCTAGGTGACATGAAACAATACAGTAAAATAACATTTTTAATATGAAAATCCATCATAATTTGTATTTTTTCAAAAATATAATCACAAATACCATTATTTATGATGTAATGTCATAAACAAACTCATGGAGATACTATTTATGATATATTTTTTCCTATTGAAATAAATATTTTATCAATTATTTTTGTGACTCACTCAGGATTTCATTGTAAAAAAAATATTTAAAATGAAATCCTATGTTTGTTGAAAAATTTATTATCTATGTTTATTTATGAAGTAATACTAATTCCATAACAAATAAATAAAAAAACACTAAATAAAAAAAATAAAAAAATATTTTTTAAAAAATTATAACTAATATATTACATGAAAATTTTCATAGAAAAAAATACAATAATAGTTTCACTAATGGGGTAGGGGAATAGTTCTAGCTAGAGGAGGGAACTATATCCTCAAATCACATGTACGATGATGCATATAATTCATCACCTCCTTATGTTTCTTATCCTACTATCATAATTTCTCTTTAGACTACCATCACTTCTCTTCCTATTGTCAATGCTACTCATCCTTTTCTATGGTGAATCTTTGTATTACCTCATATCAAGCTTACAACCTCTCCACATACGCTATGTCATCAAATGATAATGACAAAAACATTTCTCACTTTGAGACACATTATGTATTAACTATGATTTCATAGTAACTAGTTGAGGTCAATCGTGAATGTATATTTATCACGTGATCTTTCTAAAGGTCGGTCGTCTTTGACCTCATCCAAATCACCTCATCAAAATGTGACTCACATGAGTCCTCATCCCCAACATCTATCTCGAACTGAATCATACACATGTGAGAAAACTCTATCTCATATGTATCTTACAATAGTATAATTATAAATTAATAATATTAAAAAAATATTATTTTATTTTAAAGAAATGGAAAAATACTAACCACAATATGTCACTGTCTATCACTGATAATCTGTCAATTACTACTATCAGTGTACATCTTATAATACACATAAATATTTTTAATGGTTGTATAAACTACAGATTATGGATATCTGTCATATATATTTAGTATTATATATATATATATATTTAATTATTATATAATATTACTTACCAAATGTTGATAATATATAGTAGAAGTAAGGCTCCCAACTATGTGTGTGACATCCTGTCTCCCTTAATTTTTGTTGACTAGAATCAGATCTACTCTAGAAATTTTTATAATATACTACATGTACAATCCATCTCAAGCCTGAGATATGATGTAACCAGGTCGATGAATCCTACAAGACACATATAATACAGTCATAGATTATCTCTTCATAGCTCTCCTTTGAAGTCTATGTAAAAATAAATATAAATGATCAATCATGTAAGCCTCCCATGCCTCCTAAATTATTGGTCTCATGCTCTCATCATCGAGAGACTATAAACCCTAAAAATATTTAATAAGATAGTAATCTAAAAAATATATAAATTTAAAATAAAAAACAATTTTTATTTATATATACTGATCAGGGATTAAACATATGATACTGTAATTTGATAGAAACCTAATATCATGAAACCCATGGAGTATAAAAATAGTTCATCCAAATATCACTAACCTAACCAATGACTAGATGTAAAAAAATATTAAAAAAGAAAAATTATAAAAAAATTAATAAATGGAATAAATTAAATGAAAATTAAATGAATTTTATATTTAAACTTACTTCCTCTAACATGGATCAAAATAATAAGATGAATGTCTCTCTATAATAGGATTTAGAATCCTCAATCATGCAAGGAACTAACCCCTCATAATAGTTGGTGTCAAGTCAACACCCTCAACTAGAAAATAAAGAGGCTCATCACCAGGTAGTACATATTTAGTAAATAAATGAATCATGTCATCATAATCATCCCGATTCATCTCAAAATTATAATAGATTTTATAAAAAAAATTGTACTCTATAAAAGATATATATAATATAAAGAGTATATAACTTTTTTTTAAGTCTACAAGGTAAAAATATGGTATAATATAAATGGTTTTATTTAGAAACATTTCACCAAAGTAAAAAATTCAAAAAAATATATGTCACATAAAACTAAGAAACATGCTTTATAGAAAGAAAATTTATTGAATAAAAATAGTTATTAATAAAAAGTTACTAAAATGAAGATAAATCATGAGGGATGTCGGTCATTAAGGGTGTCATGAAATAAGTTTTATATTTATTGAAGGGAACTTAATTATATCATGTTATATCAACCCTTTTTCATGATGAAAAAGATATATTTGATTGTCTAGTGGTCCTTAAATATCAGAGTTTCGATATATTTCATTCAAACCATGCATAATAACATTTATTTATTATTAAAAACTATCCTCACTATAACCCCTCTTGACTCGGTATTAATGTAAATTCTATATTAAATATTTTTCTTAGGGTTAGAATAAATTTTTATCTTAAAAACTAGTGATGTATTTACTTATTTTTGTAGGGAAACAATATGAATCAAGTGTGAAATGTGAAGTAGGAATGGAAGAATGTTTAGGACATAGAGAGGGCCCCTTAAATAATGTGCAAGTAAATTAATCCTATAGAACTAAAATAAGATTATACTAATTTATGGGTAGACATAGGTGTGTTATATAAATCATACTTGTTTGTATCTATGTTTGAATTTGGGGTAATGTTTGGAAAATAAAGTGAATTTAATAAATAAATAAGATATCCCAAGATTAGGAGTTTATTTTTGTTTTTAGAGATTTTTGGTGGGGGAAGGCCACATATGATCCCTCATAGTGGGTTGTAATAAGATGTTTTGATGAATCATAGTCCGGGTGATCCAAAAGAGGATGATTTATAGAGGAATGTTTTGTGTGAGTTTTAGCATCATAGTTTTTTGAAATATGAGGGAACAATCTATAATCAAGAGACATAGAGGTGGAAAAAGTAGATCAAAATTGTTTTCAGTTTGATTTTCTTGAGGAATGATAATTTTATTACTTTGGTTGTTAACTTTTTTAGAGGTGCATCTTGGAAGTAGTGATTCTTTATTTGGGAAATCATGGTGAGTATAAGGTGACATGGGACATTATAGAAAAATAATTTTTTGGTGTGTGGTGAAATACCATTGAAAATAGTACATTGTGGAAAATCACATAACAAATACTATTATTTTCAATTAATTATTGAAATTAACCCCATGGAGATACTATTTTTGACAACATTTTTTCCCATTACAATAAAAGTATTATCATTTATTTTTGCAACAAACTTATGATTCTATGGGAAAAAAATATTTGCGATGGAATCCAGTGTCTATCGAAAAATTATTATATTTGATTATTTGTGACAGAATACCAAATCTATACCAAAATAAATAAAAAACACTAAATAATAATAATAAAAAAGAAAAATTTATTATAAAATTATAATTATTTTATTACATGAATATTTTCATGGAAAATGATACAATAATAATGCCACTAAGGGGGTGGGGGGTTAGGTCCAACTTGTGAAGGGAACTCCATACCTAAACCATGTGTAAGATGGTGCATGTACTCCATAACCTCCTTGTATTTCTACCCCTATTTTTGTCAATTATCTTCATGCTTCCATCACTAATCTTCATATTATCATCGTCACTCTTATTAATCTCTGGTCAATCTCTTTATGACTGAAAATTAATTTTTTTTTTCAAAAGCACTTTTAAATTAAAAGTGGGAAACCAGAACGAAATCAAATACTTAAAGAACAACCATGCCTCCATGGGCCAAGATCATCAAGACCAAATACAATCCAATTCAAGAGTAAGAAAAAGCTCCACCCTAGTAGAGAAACAATATGATCAACATCTACCTTCCCATCACTGCTCGACTAGCTATCCTATGCAAGAATGCACGGGCCCGGTACTGATGGAAAACACCATACCCTCTCAAAACTCCCAATTTTGGATAGCAATGAGAAGGAGAATGCTCCCATATCTAAACCTCATATGGGGAAGTCCCTTAAAAGTAAACTAAATGCACGGCCTCATGTATCAAGGCCACCGTGCCAAAAGTGAACTCAAAAATTCAAACTCCACACTGGCGCTGCAATGAGCACACATCCAAATTTCCAGGGTTCATCACGACCAGAAAATATCATCGATTCAACATCAACCAACAACACCACCCTTTCCACTGCTTCATGTTAATTAACCCATATAAAACTCAACAGGCAGGAGATTTAAGAGTCCCGAACCAAACACCCAAAATCACAAAACCTATCATTATAACCATCCACTGCTGGAATACGCTTCTGCAAACTTCACCCAATTGGAAGAAAAAACACAAAGAATACACGAATACAACAAAATACCATATTGATGTTCAATATCTTTATGACCTCATCTTAAGATCACATTCTTGCATCATACTCTACAATAGTAAATGAAAACATTTCTCCCTTAGAGCCCCATGATTTCATCACTAAAGTTCTATAATATATAGTCAGGTTCAATCCTAAACCTATAATAATCACCCAACTTTTCTAAAGACTGGTCGTCATCAACCACATCCAAGCCACCTCTTCAAAACATGACTTGAATAAGGCCTCATACCCACTAACTATCTTGACCTGACTCTCATGCATGCGAGAAACCTCTATATCATATTTCTCTTAAAATCATATAAATTGAAATTAAGAATATTTAAAAAATTATATTATGATAATTTAAAAAACTGAAAAAATACTAACCATAATATGTCATTGTTCATCACCGATAACCTATCCAATACTAAAATCATTGTATATATTTTTATACATATCAAAATCTATTTAAATATATAATATACATTTATTATTAAGTATATATATATATAATTGTTAAATAATATTACTTACCAAATTTTGATGATGTATACTGAAAGTAAGACTCCCATCTCTGTGTGTGACATCATATCTCCCTTGATTATGTCAACTAGAATCAGATCTCCTCTAGAAATATTATCCCATATAGTATGTGAACAATCCATATCAAGCTTGAGTAGGGATGTAATCAGGTATATGGGGCTTAAAAGACTCATAAAATATAGCCACAAATTCTCTCTGCATAGATCTCGTATGAAGGCTATGTAAAAAATGATGGAAACGATCATGCATGTAAGCCTCTCATGCCTCCCAAATAGCGGGTCTCATGAACTCATAAAATAGAGACCATAAACCTTATAAATACATAATAATATAGTAAAATAATAAATATATAAATTTAAAATAAAAAAATGTTTTTTATATGCAGTAACCAGTGCTTGAACAAAGACGATATAACTCAATATGAACTAGATCCCATAAAACCCATGGAGTAGAAAAATAATTTCTCAAAATAGCACTAGCCCAACCAAAAAATATCTATTAAAAATAATAAAAATAATAATAATTTTTAACATAATTAATAAATATAATAAATTAAATGAAACCTAAATACATTTTATATTTAAACTTACTTCCTCCCATGAGGATAAAAATACAGATATGGACATCATCTAGGAACATGATCTAAAATCATCAATTGCACAAGGAAACAAGCCTTCTTAGTAGTTGGTGTCAGGTCAACACCCTAAGATGTTGAATTAGGAGGCCCATTACCTGGCACCACATCTTTAGTCAAACAATTAATCATGTCATCATAATCCTCTTGATCTATATCAATCATATAATTAATTTTATAAAAAATAAAGTACTGTATAAAAAACATAATTAATTGAAAAACTATAGAACTTTAAAAAAAACAAGGTGAAAATAATGTTACATGAGAATAATTAATAATAAATGTATCAAATATAAAAAACTAATAAATATGTATTTTAAAAAATAATACACCATTCTTCATCTTCATCTTCAGTTTCATTAATGTCAATGTATTTATCTTCCTCTTTAGCATCATCAATTTCCATAAGAGATTAAATTTCATTATCCATTGTAATATAAAATTCACTTGTTACATCATTGTATTTATCATCACCATCATCCCTTAACTATAGGGTCTCATCACTGATATCCTAATTTCTTTGATTAATAGATATATTTGACATTTTTCATGATTTGTTTTCATATTTATCACTTTAAAAACACCAGTTTCATTTTCTATAAACTAATGAGATTTTATTTTTATCACACTACACCAATAATTTAAATATATTTAATAAACAGATTAATTTTCATAATAAACTTGATGTGCTTGATATTCTTGAAAAAATGGTTCCTTTTCCATAAGAATAATTTTATATTTAATATAAGTGATTCCATGCCATGGATGAACATGAAACCCTCAATCAGTATCAAACCAAGGAATTTTAAAAATTGTTAAATAATTCTTCTCTAAGTGACATAACTCAATTATTTCATCCAACATTTCGTAAAATTCAACTTCAATTTATTTTTGATGATATCCTTTCAAAAAAACACCATTGTTCATTGTTTTTTTAATTCACCATATTAGTGTGTATGAAATTGAACTCCATTAATCACATGAGCATTAGAAGCTTTGAGAAATATGGATAGTAGATTACTTAGTGAACATAATAGACTATCAATTTTAATTTCATGTAGTGATATATTGATAAAAAAAGTAATTAAAAATATATAAAATAAAAAATTTATTTCATATGTTAGATCGTAAACAATTCAACTTACCAGCCTTTGAAACTAGTAGGTCACTATAGTGGCGACAAGGTATTGTAGTAGCGGTGAATACTGTGCAGTACTGTAGTATGTGGAGTACTATAGTAGTACTATTCAAAAAATGGTCCTTGGGCTAAAAATTTGGGCCTATGGTCCATGTAATGGGATAATTTCCCATTGGGCCTTTAGGATATGTAATGGGTCTCCCTCTATCTAGTTAAAAGAGGTCTTTGCTTTGCTTTAAATAATAAATGAGGCTTCAGCCCCAACTTTTAAAAAAATCTACATATAATCTAAAAAATGATTAATATAAATTTAATTTTAATAAATATTTAAAAAATATATGTAAAAGTAGTACTTACTACTCAAAGATGTTATTTCATCATGATTGAGAAGAACTTATATATGAGCTATGTACAACTCTTCATCTGAAAGACATCATTCAGGATAACCACCAAAACCAAGCTTAGGATGATTAAATACATAAAATTAGTGGTTTGTTACATCATCATAATTTTTATCATTATGAAATATTCAATTATGTCATAAAGGATATTTATATTGAAAATAATAAAAGAATAAATTTAAAATTTCCTCCTATAAGTACTCTTCAACAATTGACCCTTCAATTGATGCCTTGTTAAGTACCCTCTTCTTAAATTTTTTCAATATCTTTAATGGGTACATCCATTTTAATTTTGATGGAACTTCACATTTATCTCTATACAAAAAATTTAATATTAAATGTTCCAATTATAAACAAATATGATTCATCTATACATCATATACCCAAACCGGTCTGAGATATATATAAGGTGCATTAATAATCCCCACAGACCATAAACTAGTAGTAGGGTCTCAAAACTTAATCATTGGGAACAATTTCACCCTTGAATAAATGAATAGATAAAAAAATATACATCTGAGCAAGCTTAAAAAATAAATTGAAGCAATTATATATTGAATAAACTTAATACTAGCAATACATACATAATAAAATAGTACATAAATGAATAAATATCAACTCCTCATAAGTATAAAGGAAAAAAATCTAGTACATACACATCCCAGATGAAAAAAAAATAAAACTGCTACCCAAAACCTCTATATAACCCATATTCACACCCCACAACTTATACCATACATTTGAAACAATATGCATCCCAACTCAAAGGAAGACCAAAGTTGAGGCACCTAAAATGAATGCATAAGAACTGTATATACCGAGTGGTATATGAAGGGTGTGACAAAACATGATCCTAGTATGTAATCACCACATAGTTTGTACATTTCCTTAAAAAATTCAATATATTTTATGCTAGTTTGAAAATAATACAATTTAAAATAGATTTCAAATTCACAGGTATGAAAAATATATATAACATTTAATTCATTTTATCAAACCTCATTTATTTTATTAAATGAAAACAATCACCTGAAATACCATTCCCCAAACCTCATACCTATTTTTATAAAACAATTACCCTTTATTATAAAATAAAGAAGGGTGGACTTAAAAAAGTTCTCCGAACACTCTAAAAACATCAAAAGATGGCATTTATCTAGAATAAAAAAATGTAAACATTTCCCAAAATTAATTTCAAAAGAACATAATTTTCCTTCCAAATCCACTTTTTGAAACATTTTCACAAAAAAATTTGAAAGTGAATAAAACCACCACTCAGACAAGAGTAAGAATATAAGGAACCTAAAATAAAATAAACACACAAAAATTTCTAATAAGAACAATGATTAAATAAACAATCAACAACATAGGATACAAAAAAGAACATTATAACCCGCTAATTCATCATATAAAGGATATCAAATCATCATAGAAAACCTCTTTGGACTCTAGTATGATGGCCTAAACCGAAGACAAGGAACATAGGATGACACTATTGAACCTATCAATATCCCTAGTAGCCCATTCAGACCATTCATAAATAAAAAAACCTAGTACACCTTCATCCATGGGATCAAAGAAACAAGATATCACACAAGGCCCACTACCCCTTTTAGTCAAAACTTCATAGAGTAGTAAAATAATCCCTAGACATCACACTATCTATACTAGGGTTTTCACTTATCTTAACCACTACTTAGTACCCCAGGACTCTGATGAACTACTTAAAATGAAGGTGAGAAATCATATGCATAAATATATCAAATAAATAAATCACACCTCACCTCCACACACCCTCATAATAAATAACCCTTCACAATTGATTCATAACACATTAATGATACAACATGCTGAAGGAACCCAGAACTCCCTGAGAGGGAAGGGGTGAATTAGGGTGTCGAATTTTTCTTTTAAACTGATATATCCTATTCCCACTTTGGTAGGAACCTATTTGTTGAGCCCTCTGGAAGATTGTTGATTTCATGTCTATGATTGATGTTTTAATAATCACAAATCATCACATACCATTAATGCTTAATCTGGTTTGATTTCTCATAAACTTAATTACAATCTGTTAATGAATCTGTTATCACATTTTTGTCTATGCTTATTGACGTTCAAAGTATTTTGGAAGCACTGATTCAATATCAACAGACATCGGAAGCACTGATCGCATATCAAATGATAACGGTCGCACCGATCCGATGCAAAATGAGTCACCGATGCAAATGACTCACCGATGCAAAATGAGTCACCGATGAAAATGACTCACCGATGCAAAATGACTCACCGATGCTGATCAAAATGACTCACCGATCAGATGACAGTCCGATGCTGATCAAACTGACTCACTGATCAGATGACAGACCGATGCTGATCAAACTGACTCACCGATCAGATGACAGACCAATGCTGATCAAAATGACTCACTGATCAAATGACTCACCGATCAAATGACTCATAAAGGTCGGTATGAAGATTATGCTGGGAATATTTCTCCAACATCTGATTACTTATCTTATGAATTAGCTCTGGATCTTCTGACAGGAAACAGAGAGTCACGGAGAATCACAGCTTTAGAATTAGATGGTGAATGCAGACTTCTTTTCAAGTTTATTCAGCACCAACTTTGCCCTAGGAGAGGAGATTTTGCTGCTGTAAAGTACCGGGATGTTTTCCTGTTGTTTCTTCTGAAAACACATGAGAAGATCAATTTGTGTAGATATGTGATGGTACACATAGCTGGAATGGTAAAATCGTCCAAGAAAGCCACTGCCTTGTTTTATTCAAAGATGATATCTACCATGATCAAGAATCTAGAATGTATTGATGAAGATGATGAAGTTAATGAAACAGATCATACCTTCTGTCTCAACAAAGAGATCTGCAAGAGGATGAAAATAAATTGGAATCCATGGAAGAAGTGATGGGTTGCAGATGAAGATAAATTGTATGAAGCCTACAATCCCATAGATCATGGCAAGATGCCAAAGGATTTGAGAGACCCTGGCATGAAACCAAATGAGGAACCAGTTTATTCTGATGATGATGAGAAAGAAGAAGGAAAGGATGAGGCCACCGAAACCCAAGAGCAAGAAGAAGCTGCGACTGAGGAAGTAAGTATGTCATCTCCTGATGATAGGAGTGATCCTGACACTGCCAGTCCCAAAAGAAGAATAGAATTTGGACATGCTAGTCCACCCTTAGCCCTACCAGAATCAGAACCTATTCTTGGTGATGAAGAAGATTCTGACACTGAAGAATATCACAGTGAATCTTCTGAGAAGAGTGATGATGGACATGCTGATGATGTTGAGGCTGTTGTTGATGGTGATAATAGACCAGTGGATGGTCTTTCTGAATATCAAATAGAATCACCTCAGTCAGTACAAGAAATACATATCAGTGGCAATGATGATTCACCAAAAATCAGTGGAACAGCAAGCTATGAGAAACCAAAATACACCCTGTGTGCTACTGTTTGGGATGACTACCCCGGTTATGCTGTGTTGGGCTTAGAATATTCTGAAGACGAAGAAGCAATGCCAGAATCTGCTGCAGCTGTGAAGAGGAACCTCCCATGAGAAGCAAGGTCTGTTCCTGCTGTTGATCCTACAAATGATAATTTACCTGGTTCTGGAATCTCTCAAGTTGATCTTGATAAGTTTAAGATTGAATTTCTAACCGCTGTGAGAGCCACAGTTAGAGAAGAAATTTCTAATGCTCTTACTCAAGTGTCTCTCCAAGTTTCTGAACATTCATTGGAAGCCTTCTCACAAAGAGTATCTAATACTGTGAAGACAGACCTGGCCAATACTGGTGAACTTATTGGCAGGCAAATAGCCTTTTTGAATCAGACTATGCAGGATCTTCACACCGGCCTGGTATCTCTATCAAGCGAATTCCGATCAACCATCTCTGGTATGATGGAAGTTTTGAGAAATTTGATTGAACATCTCAACAAGTCTGACCTGAGGAAGTTGAAAGCTGAGTTAACTCACATAGTTGGCCAAGCCAGTACAGGCAAGGTAACCAAGATCACTACCCGTGAGCTAGAAGCTCTAAGAGAAGTTGTGCATGATGAGTTAGCTGCTGTTAGACAAATTATTGATTTAGAATCTTTGAGGAAGATGAAAGAGATCTGTGATAACAGTCATAAGATGGCATTGGTGTATTCAGCAGATGCTAAGAAAGCTCTGCAAGAGATCAAATAGAAAGTTGATAATTACTTTTCCAAGATTTATACAAAACATGAGATGACTGCAAGCTTCAAGGTGTTGGCAGAGAATCTGAAATTACCTCCAGTCACTCAGGCCTTCAAAACTCAAGTTCATCAGTTGCAAGATTTTATCCCTTATTTGGCACAGTTCATGGAGAATAAAGATGATTTTGAAAAAGCTATGAAGTATGGAGCAGAAGTCATTCAGGACTTTATTCATCTTTTGAAGCCCTATTTGCATGCACAGGCCACTGCAATAGTGCTTCCTACTTCTGAACCTCTCAGTGACTCTGATGTAGCTCCAAATCAGCTATCTGTTGCTCAAGATCTATCTCAGTTAAGACCAGTCCCTCAGCAAGCTTCTCAACCAGCTCCTGTTTCTCAACAACAACCCTCTGTGGCACCTGCTCCTACACCTGCCCGAGTTGTCTTACCACCACTTCAGATTCGCCAAGACCAGCCTGCCTCCAAGCCTTCAAACTTACCCACTATTGATCCCAAAGACAAAGGCAAAGCCCCTTTGTATCCCAACAAATAGTTGTGTATTGTTTTTGATAGGGTGAACAATGTGTTGCTTGTAATAGTCTGTACTTTATCAAATATTTTTCTATCTATACTCTCTGCTGACTGCTTTTCCTTTCACTTTGTCTTATCTGTTTTTCCCTCCTTTTTGATCATCCCAAAGGGGGAGAAGAAAAAGAATACTTTATGGGAGAAGAAAAAGAATGATTTATGGGAGAAGAAAGATGTATGGGAGAGATATATGGGGGATAAAAGATATATATATCTCAGGGGGAGAAATCTGTATAATATATATGGGTAATCTAAATTAAGGGGGAGATTTATATATCTCTTTATATTTATTCTTCTTATGGTTTAATTCTCATTATGTTTTTATTAATGATATATCATATTATTTATATTTAATGATAAAGATTTGTGATTATCAAAAAGGGGGAGATTGTTGAGCCCTCTGGAAGATTGTTGATTTCATGTCTATGATTGATGTTTTAATAATCACAAATCATCACATACCATTAATGCTTAATCTGGTTTGATTTCTCATAAACTTAATTACAATCTGTTAATGAATCTATTATCACATTTTTGTCTATGCTTATTGATGTACAAAGTATTTTGGAAGCACCGATTCAATATCAACAGACATCAGAAGCACTGATCGCATATCAAAGGACAACGGTCGCACCGATCCGATGCAAAATGAGTCACCGATGCAAATGACTCAGCGATGCAAAATGAGTCACCGATGAAAATGACTCACCGATGCAAAATGACTCACCGATGCTGATCAAACTGACTCACCGATCAGATGACAGACCGATGCTGATCAAACTGACTCACCGATCAGATGACAGACCGATGCTGATCAAACTGACTCACCGATCAGATGACAGACCAATGCTGATCAAATTGAATCACCAATCAAATGACTCACCGATGCAAAATGACTCACCGATGCTGATCAAACTGACTCACCGATCAGATGACAGACCGATGCTGATCAAACTGACTCACCGATCAGATGACAGACCGATGCTGATCAAACTGACTCACCGATCAGATGACAGACCAATGCTGATAAAAATGACTCACCGATCCGATGAAAAATGACTCACCGATGCAAATGACTCACCGATGCAAATGATCCACCGATCAAATGACTCACCGATGCAAATGACTCACCGATGCAAATGATCCACCGATCAAATGACTCACCGATCAAACTGACTCACCGATCAGATGACAGACCGATGCTGATCAGTCTGATTCACCGATGCTGATCTATCTGAGTCACCGATCATTACTCACTAATGCTGATGACCTACCGATCAATTGATTCTTCAATAGTCATAAACAACTGTTTGAATTTCTTTATCTTTATCTTTATTTAATCTAACCAACAGTCATATTAGGTATATTTTAATTCTCTGTCAAATAATTAATAAAGGTTGTCGGATGTCAGGAAACCGTACCTCGTACCTGCGGAAAGGAAACTTTTTCTGTCTTCCGAATCACATTACATAAATACAAGAAGACTCTGCTGAAGATAAAAGAGTTGATAGAAGAACACAAGAGGAATACAGAGGAAAAGAAAGAGGAGGGAGAACCAATCAGAAAAGAACCTCATACACAATCAAGCCTACTCAAGAAGAGTTCTGTGCATACAAAAGAACATTGAAGAACTTCATCGACTACATCTCACTACCTTTGAGCCTGAAGCATACGACACTCTTCTTCTCAAACAAAAACGAGAAGAGGACTTAGAATAAATTCTGACCAAATACAAAAGAGTCCAGAGCTACACTGAAATCACCAGAGCCATTTCTAAACTCTACATCTCTGCTCTGTGATACATTTGTTTTACATTTTGAGCAGTGTGTGTTATCTGCTGTATTAAACACACACACTGACTCCTGTACTTTCACTGGAGGATCTGTAAATCCTCAGAAAACCTTTTTACACTTCATTTCCCACTGTGGATAGTGGTAGAGGTCGTATGAGACCTGGACAGCTCTAAGCTGTTGTTTGTTTTCCCACACAGAACTGTGGTAGAGGTCTTGTGACCTGGACAGTGTGTTCACTGTTGTTAACCCCGATCCAGGGTGTGGATCATTTTTATATAAAATTTTGAGAGGACTAAGTCTCGGCTTGAGACTGAACCTCTTGGTTAATTCTATGTGTTTGTAGCTACATACTATATCCATACTACATATTTATTTCATATTCCGCTGCTATTACTTTGAAATATAATTTATTTTCAAATCTACTTTGATAGTTAAACTCACAAGTGTTTATATTTATTATAGACCAGTATGTTAGTTTCAAAAGTTAATTTAATCATAAGATTAAGTTAACTGAGAACTAATCAATCTTTGAGAAACTAATTGAACCTTTATAATCTGCATAAATTCACTACAGTTTAATCTGTTTTTGAAATAGGGGGATTTTAATCAACATTGTTTTTAACAGAAAATTTTAATTGGAACTCAATTCACCCCCCCTCTTGAGTATCCACTCCGACCAACACTATTAAACTCATCTGATGAGAATTTGCAGAAAATAAAAAATCACATGAAAAGAGAAGACACACCAATTTTACATAGTTCACCACTAAGGGCTACTTCCAAGGAGCATACACTGACAGGTTTTTAGTCATACCAAAGTCCCCTAATATTCACTAGTTGGCATTAAATAATTCATCCTAAACTCTGGATAGATGCTATGTTGAAGTTTTATTTTCCCATGTAGATGTAATATACTTTTCCTTGTACCGTTAAGTTGCAAAATTTTCCTTAGTGAACTGGACTTCTCCCTCTTGGTACTACATTTCTTAGCATACCACCTCCATGTACAACCTCTATAAACCTCAGAATTGAACTACCTTCAAAAAACTACATATATTTGTTACATATTATCTGTGGATAAAATCCTCATAAGGAACAAATACTCCTCCAAAAACTATCTTCTGTAATCCTTCTTCCATGAACCATCCTCCATGAACCATCTTTCCCAAACTGTCTTCCACGAACCTTCTTCCGTGAATAGTCTTCCAAAAACCATTATAGACTTCACTAAATTTCTTTCAGATTTCTAATCAAAGTCTAATTTTTACAATTGTATTCCCATGAACCACTTATAGACTTTACCAAATTCCTCTGGGATTTTTTATCTCAGTTACACACTCTAATAAAAGGATAAGTGCTCCTTATATAGGAAAATAGATTCGTATAATCCGCCAAACTGAGATTTACTAAATCATCAATACGACATCAACTTTACCATATAATGTGAATCTCCCATGAACCATATTCCATACATGGTCTGCATACCACCATTCTTTCTACATGGAAGCACAAATCACTACCTCGTTTCCACAAAAAAACCCTTCATGACTTCTAAAAACTCTGACTCACTTTTTCTAATGACACACCATTCCATAACCCATTTTACTTCTATTAACCACATTCCATCCCACAAACCTCCTTCACTTTGTGAACCATTACTCCTATATGGTCCTCATACCATTTTCCATTCTGTAAACCATTATCACTACATGGTTCATGGTTTTCCATTCTACATACAATATTTTGTGATTTGTGAACTGTTCTCGGAAATCCCATCCTATGTACTGCCTTTGAGGAAAACCTTCTTTTTCCAAAAACAAACTCTTGATTTTGAGACCCAAAAATTTGGAAAACATTGGGAAACTATTCCAACTTAAACGCATACTTAGACCTCTAATATAAGATCACTTGACTTGCAAATCCCTTGATCAAATCAAAGTGGATTGACAAAAAAATCAAACCATACACCATTTCTAGTAAAGAACAACCTTGGTTCCATATCATGCCTTAAGGGATGAAATTCACATAAATCAATAAGAAATAATCCCCATCGGGTCCTAATATAGAAAATTAGATTAGGAGGGTCACACACTCACACATACAACATTTGAAAAACACCCATGGTCCCAAACATGCCTTTATCAAAAGACTCATAATTTCAAGTAGTTTCTCAATGGTTTAAAGTCCCACTCCAAAAAATTGTAAAAAATATCTTAAAATCCATTTAAAAATATCCTCCAAAATAAATTTCTAAAAACCTTTTGGAAGAACCATTTTAATAATCAACATATTTTCTATTTAAAGTCCCCAAATAGATTAAAATACCCATTTTAAATTCATGTCTGAGCCCAAATAGGGTCATAGAATTATAAAATAACACACACACACTATTTAAAATGATTTACTCCACAATTTCAATTCTTTTTTAATTATAAAACACTGAATGAATTCCTAAAAAAAACCTTCATATTTTTTATAACCAGACTTTACATTTAATTTCAAATTCCAAATGGGGTCAATATCCATTTAAATTTCCACATTTAACTTGAAACCAACTTTTATAAATTATCATTATCTGAAATTTCAAGTCTCATTTTAAATGCCCAGTGAAAACTATTTTTACAAGAGTAAATCCACTTAAAACACATCTAAAATCCAAAAAATCCATCACACGTGGATTAAATTTATCAAATGGGAAATTATAAAAAATAAACCACTCAATGGAATGTCAATTTATGAAAAGGTTTAAAAAACCTACCCCGGTTCAATGAAACATACGTCCGAAGTTGTGGAAGACAACGATGAACACCCTAACTAGCCTCTAGGGACCTAAAAAAAGGCCCAACCAGTAAAACCCAATTATTTAACAACCCAAATCCTTAAAAACAAACATATAATACCATAAGGTTTTAATGGAAGATATAAAACCAAGTAAAATAAACGGGGGAGGATAGAGAAGAGGAATAGAGGGCTTACCTTTAATAGGGGCTAGGTAGGGTACTATATGTACAACATATCCTGAGAGAGAAAGGATAAAAATGGTAATATATTTTTTGGAATATCCTTTATGACAAAGGATGACTAGAATACTTTATATACACCCTCCCATGAGGGGATTGGGTTGGGTACTTGATGTGTGGCCTTCCCTAAGGGGAATTGTTTGGGGGTACTTATTGTGAATCCTCCCTCGAAGGGGTTAGTTTGGATACATGATATGGACCCTACCATGAGGATGAGGGTATATATAAAGGTATGGTATGGCACCCTATACTTTATATTTGGGTATTGTTCAAGATTTTTGGAAAGATATGACTAATTTCTTCTTTAGTCTAAAGTTGACATGGTTAAGTGTTGTGGTGGCTTGGTTAATACATGATGTCCCACCATGCATGTTTATTTTTCTTCCATTTATTTTCCTCATGAATATATTTATATAATGACATATATTAGAGGAAATTGGTGATACCCTATTGAGATGTATTTATCACACCATACACAAGAGCCCTGGTGCTTGTGAAAACCTTATGTTTTCCATAAAAGTTGATCATAGGTTGTGTAATGGAGTGGGCTAGGGAAATTTGACAGGGATTGGAGATTAGTATGAGGTGCGGCTCTAGGATGGTAGTAGATCCTATTATACAATTTTTTTTATTTTTATTAGTTTGTATATTGATAAGGATTGGTGTAATATTAGTTAAGATTTTATGGTTGTATGCTTTCATTATACGTTTTTTATAGCATGGATGCGATTTATTAATGTACAATATAATGTTTTATATGGATTATGTTTCATTTTTTATTTTATTATTTATAGTTATGATATCAAGGGAATAGTCTCCAAAATTTGTGGTTGAATCCATCACAATTAGTTAGTGTCCAATTATATACAAGTAGGAATTCTTGAGGTCATGTGGTACTAAAGTGACCGTTTCTTTTCATATATTAACATTACATAACTTTTGTGGAATTCTTAATACATTAAACAAATAGGCGCCCAAATACTATAGTGGTCTAGTGATTTTGTAAACATAGAAACATAAACATTGGTTCATAAGTGATATACATTATCTCCCACTTGGTTCTTCATAACTAAAACCTCTTCTTAGACACATCATACATAATACATATCTTCATAACCCAGGGAGTGGAAACAAAAAAAGATTTGATCTCAGATACTCAGTAAGGGTAAAAAATGGAGATATGTAAGAATAAACATGAGCATAAGGGTATGAGAACATGAACATAACACTATAATATCATAATATGCATATTAAAGATCATAAAAATGAATCATGTCATAAATATTAGTAGTTATTAAGACATGGATCATAAGGGAAACATGATCATAAAACATGAATGCATATCATAGGAATAATACATAGAATTTATACACACACAGAAATATGTAATATCATTCCATATAAGTCAAGAAAATTTTCTTGAACTTATCAGGGCACTTCAAGGGGATTACACCTACTTAGTGGGACACACCACCATCCCCATTCAACGTCCTTTCCTTATAAGGGATAGAGTTTACCCATCTTCTCAAAGTGGATCAAGTTCCCCCATATTCCCATAGTGAATCAGGTTTCCTCATATTCCCATAGTGGATTGGGTTTCCCCATCTTCCATATTCATAGTGACTACACCTGTTGGGTGGGACATGCCACCATCCCTAGTCATAGTCCTTTCCTTATAAGGGACCAAGTTTCCCCATCTTCCCATAGTGGATCATGTTTCCCCATATTCCCATAGTGGATCAATTTTCCCTATATTACCATAGTGGATATTGTTTCCCCATATTCTATCTTTAAAGTTACTACACCTGAAAGGCGGGGCACACCAAAATCCCTAGTGACAATTCTTTCCTTATAAAGGATTGGGTTTTCCCATCTTCCCAGAGTTGGTCAATCCAATTGACTTGATTAACATCATTATCTCATGAGATATAAATCTTTACCCAATGCATTGGAGGGAGATATGGGTCCCACCCATATCATAATAAAATCATTCATACATGTTCCACAAGATAATAAAACATTCATTATATCATGGCCCATAAAAATAGATGGGTTTCATAAACATATTATCATAACCCATGAAGTGAAATGGGTCTCATAAACATGTAATCATATCTTTAACCTAGGGAAAATGAAAGTTATCATAATAATTTCATAAAATAATAACCCATGAAAATAAGTAGGTTTCATAAGAATGTAACCCATTAAATAGAAACTAGTTTCATAATCATATAACCTGTGAGAGAGAAATGAGTTTCATATAACCCATGAAAGAGAAACAGGTTTCATAAACACCATTCCATCAAAACATAAACCATTCATAGAAATAATAGGAACATAACCTTTAGATAATTTTCAATAAAGATATGAGTAACAGAAATAGATGTTGTCTTAGATGGAAAATAATTTGGAATGGTCCTTTAAAAACATTTCTTGAGGAAAAATATCCTTTAAAAATTTATTTTAAAACATAAATCATTTTTTAAACCTTTTTCTCTAAAAACATATTATAGAAACTTGAAAAAATTTTGAAAATAATTTTCCTTTAAAAAATATAAAATAAACTTAATTTTTTTGAAAACAATTTCTTTGAAAAGGAATCATGAATTTTTTTAAGAACATTTCTTTGAAAATGAATCTTGAAAACATTTTTGAAAACCATTTCTTTAAAAAGGAAGCTTGAAATAATTTTTAAAAACTGTTTATTTGAAAATACTTTGAAAACTTATACAACAAGATTGAAAACCATAAATATTTAAAATAATATTTCCCATAAAATGAGATTAAAATATCATATTTGAAGATATTTTGAAAACATCTTTCTTAAAGTTCACAGCATATATCTCAAAGAAGGAAAATTGAGACAAAACTACATTATTGATTTGGTAAGTATAGAAGCATAAAACCCATGAAAGTGAGATCATAAAATGGGTATCTAAATACCCATAAAATTAAGGATAAAAATAATAGAGTATATTCATGGGTATTATAATCTCTACACAAAATATATGAGTGGTGAATAAGGCATAAATCTCACAAAAATGAAAGTGAGAATAGAATTCCCCTTACATTATGTATTGAATCTCTTCATACTCATACAAAACTACTATATAAAAAATATAAGTTTATTATACATATTTTATAAAACCATATTATTATAACTAATACCGTATATGGTTTTATGATGACTTTATATTATCATCTTATTAATGATTCCAAGTTAATTTTTTTGCTTTGGGTAATATCTACTTTGTTTTTTTGCATGTGTCTTAATTTGTTATATTTTTTATCCTCATACTTATACCATGATTTAAATAATTTAAACCATGATATAAATATCATGTATATTCATTATATATATATATATTTATAATAATCTATATAATATATAAATATGAAATGGAATACATCGTTCACAGATATGGTAGGCCATATATACGCATAAACAATGTTTCCGTTTTTCTTTGTAATATTGAAACAAATAAAGTAAATGAAATATATATAAATGTCTATAATATATATATATTATCACTATTATGTTATATATATCATATAATTTCACTAAACTCATCCTTAATTCATTCCATGTAGTGTGTGAAAGAACCACATCGCTTTGAGCAGGTGGTAGTACACACTTCCCCAAACAAAATTTTCATAATTACACAAAATGGAAAGAATGAAGTTATGTGTTTTATAATAATTAAATAAGTATAAATAAATCATAAATATTACATATATCATATAATAATAGAGTTTACATTATAACTCACGACCATGAGAGGTGGTAAAGGAAAAACAAACAAGATCGTTTCGTGAGGTGGTAGTTCACCGTACACAAGATGGTAAGTTTGTTACCCATTAGATGAAAGTGTGTGTAAGTGTATATAGAACCAGTATCATAAAAATATGTTAGTATATTTAGGATACTATGGTTATTATTTATGCATTTAATATCAATAATTTATGTAGTGGAGAAAGAAAATAAAGGAAATGATCTTGAGGAAGGACGTTACCTCTTCTTTGGGTAACTCTTTTTAGTTCGCACCAAAGGGTTTCCTTAGTGGAATTTATGCCAAAAGGAAGGATTCAAGGAGTAAGAGAGGTATTTTGGGAAGTGAATTGGGTATATATTTTCCAAACATTATTTTTTTGATATGTGTGAAGAAGGGGGAGAGGTGGTGGACTTTTATAGGGGAGGGAGGGGACACACTTGGAATTATCAAAAACAAGTTCGGTGTACCCAAGTTTTTACCAAAGAAAAGTAATAAAAAACCAAAAAAACTCAATAATATAAGGTTTATGGTTGAAATATGTCCATATAATTTGTTTTGAAAAATTGGATAAGTCATTTTCCTTTAAGTTTAAGGTTTAGTCTCTTGTTAAGCTTAATTTTTCTTTAATTACTGTAATTAATATCAATCACTTTCACTAATATTTTTGGTAAAAAATTATGTTTATATTATTAGAATATAAATATTATAATTATTAAAATTGTGTATTGTACATTTTTCAAAATTCAAATCACAGAAGTGGAAAAATTATGATTTATGCTAATCCTGCAGATATGGAGAGAAAACGAGTTTTTAAAGTTAGAATGTTCAAATGTTCATTAATATTTTATATCTAAATTAAAAATAAAAATGATTATAATGAACTAAATTGGATTAATATATTTCTAATTGATCTATTTTTTACTTTCAAACCAACATAAACTATAATTTAATTATATAAATAAATTTTATAAAAAAGAAGTTTTAAATTAAAATTCTATATTTTTCACTTTTCATCCAAAAATGAAGTTTCTTAGAAAAATCTAAAAAATTCACCCTAGATTAATTTTAAAAGTTTGAATTAAAAAATTAAATTTATTTTATAAAATTAAATTTATAAAAGTATCTAAAATTAATTTTATTATTTTTCAAAAAGGCATAACAAACAGTGCTTTTAAGAAAATAGTATTTCCAAACATATAAAGACTTTACTAAAACAATTGTTTGAATTATTATCAATATTATTTATATATATATATAACAAATATAAATAATATTTAAAAAATTATTTATTACTACTCATATTAATATGTTTAACAGCTTGGTTATTACCATCTCATTTAAATAATTATAATAATAAAATGCTATATGGTTTAAATTCAATGTTTCTTGTAACGCAAGCCACTAAGTGTTTCATGTTATGAAATATTAACATGTTATAGAGTATAAATAAAGTTTTAATTAGTTTATCTTTCAATTTATAACTCAAATAAAATTAATTTATTTGAAAAAAAGGTTCAAAAAAACTGACGGTGTTACATTCTACTCCCCTTAAAATGATTTTCACCCTTGAAATTAATCATTTTGATGAAAAAAATGAGGATAATTATATATAATTATATCCTCAAGTTTCAAAATATCTTCATCTAAGTGGTATTTTTTCCACAAAAATTTGACCGGGTGAGTGATCTTGTTTTATAGAAATTTCTCTATATGATCTAGAATTTCAACTGGTTATTCCTCATAAGAAAGATCCTGCTCCAGTGGTGTAACCTCTAAGTTCAGTACATGTGAAGGGTTAGGTATTTACATAATTAGGAGATATACATGGAACACATTTTGTAATTGAGAGGTATTTGTAGGAAGTTCCAATTGATATGATACCATTCTGACATGATCAAGAATATCAATGTGGATGATATACCTAGGGATCATTTTCCCTTTCTTCTCGAAACTCATAACCTTCTTACAGGGAGAGATTTGTAGAAAAAAAATCTCACTAACTTCAAATTCTAGATCACACTGATGGTTATTAGCATAAATTTTCTGTCAACATTGTGCTTCCTTGATATTTTGGTGAATGATTCTAACCTTCTCTTCCATTTTTTTTAGTCATCTCAGGTCCTAATAGATTTATTTTTCCAAATTCATCCCATAAAGTTGAAGATCTACATTTCTTCCCATTGAGGGCTTCATAAGGATCCATATTAATGCTTGAGTGAAATATATTTTTGTAATAAAACTTAACTAGATGAAGGTATTGATCCAAACCACCTTTTAAATCCAAAAAAAAAGATCAAAACCTATCCTATAGGTTTGGAATTGTTATTTTTGACTGACCATCCATTTGAGGATTGTAAGTAGTAATGAAAATCATTTCTATATCAAGCACTTTTTAAACACTTCACCAGAACTTTGAGGTAAACCTCATATCCAGATAAGATATAATAGAATGTGGTACCCCATGAAACCTTACCACATTCTTAATATATATCTTGGAAATATGACCTAGATTGAAGATTTATATGATATAAATGATGTGCACTGACTTAGTAAGGCGATGAACTACCACCCATAGAGCATTAAACCCTTTAGTGTTTTTGGGGAGTCCAATGAAAAAATCCATAGTGTTGTTCTCCCATTTCCATTTTGGTATGGGTAATGGATGCAACATCCCCATATATATTTTTTCTTTCTGCCTTAACTAACTCAAATACCAAACTCTGAGATACAAACTCACATACATCCCTCTTCATTCCATCCCAATAGAAGTATTCTTTCAAGTCTCTATACATCTTCATACTTCAAAAATGAATAGATAATGATGAATACTAAGATTCCTCCAATATATAATTCTTCAAATACTTTCTGGAAGGAACACATACACGGTTTCTAAACCTTATCATTTTATCCCAATCAAGGTCAAACTCAGGAACATATCTAACCTTATTTTTTAGCTCTATATCTTCCTTCTGCACCTCTTTAATCTTCAAATGGATAGAATATTGAACATTCAATTGACAAAATATAATATTTTTACCTTCCTTCAAGATTTCTAGATTCAAACTTTGAAAATCTCAAAATACTGGATCATTTTCAATCCTCGTCATGGATAAGCTAGCATGATCCTTTCAATTCAAACAATCAACCACCTTATTCACTTTCCTAGGGTGGTAATGTATTGATCAAGAACAATCCTTATCAGCTCTAACCATATTCTCTGGTACATGTTCAACTCTCTTTGTTTGAATATATATTTCATAATTTTATGATGGGTATATATATCACACTTTTCTCTATAAAGATAATCAATCCATATCTTTAATTCAAAAATTATATCCACTAACTCTAAATTATGAGTTGGGTAATTTTTATCATGAATCTTCAAATTTTGTGATGTATAAGAAAACATCCCAATACCTTCATAGATATATCACTATAGATTATAAACCCTTCTCCACTCTAGGTTAATTTAATCATAAGTGCATTGACTATCCTTCTCTTCAGTTCCATGAAATTTTACTCACATTCATCTATCTAGAGAAACTTGGAACCCTTCAGAGTTAAATTGGTTATAGGATTAGATAGTCATGAGAAATTCTCAACAAACCATCAATAATATCTAGCTAAACCCAGAAAACTATAGATCTCAGTCATCGTGGTTTGAATAGGTCAACATTTAATAGCCTCAATCATTGATGGATCTACTTCTATACCATCTCTTGAGATTATGTGACCCAAAAATGATACCTTTTATAGCCAAAATTCACACTTGGTAATTTTTTCATAAAATTTATCCTTCATTAGGGTATTTAGTACAATTATCAAGTTATATTCATAATATTACTTTATCTTTTAATAGATAATAATATCATTGATAAAGACTATGATAAACTAATCAAGGTAATCTCTAAAGACTCTATTCATAAAATCCATTAGGAAATCAAGGGAATTTGTAAGGCCAAAAGTTATCACTATATATTCATAGTGTCCATAACTTGTACATAATTCTTTCTTGGGTATATCCTATTTTATGACCCCTAATTGATGATATCCAAAATGAAGGTCAATCTCGGAAAAGAATTTAGGTCCATGAAAATTATCAAACAAGTCATAAATACGAGGAAGATGATACGTGATCTTGATCATGAAATTGTTATGCTCTCGATAATCAATACAGAGTTGCATTGATCCATATTAATTTTTCACAAAGAGGATAAGTGAAACCCAAGGTAACACACTTAGTCAAATAAATCCCTCATCAAGGTTTTCTTGGAGTTACTTCAATTCCTATAACTCAATTGAAACCATTATATAGGGAGTATTTAAAATTGGTGTGGAACCAAGCATGAGTTATATTGAGAACTCAACTTCACATTTTGGTAGAAGGATAGGAAAATATTTTGATAACACATCCAAAAATTCTCGTACAATAGGAACATTATTAATAATGAGTTTCTCCCCAACCATTTGAGAAAACATTCCTTTTGAATGGGAATTAAAACCCATACACTGGATGCAATCTCCATAGGAAGCTCATGCTCATTTTTACATTGATAAAAGATCATAGGATGGTTCGAAATATAAAATGTAACTACCCTTAATTAACAATTGATGTGGGATTTATGTATAAAAATTAAATCCATGCCTAATATGACATCAAATTAAACCAAAAGAAGAATGATAAGATTTACAGGAAGCACATTCCCACAAACATCAACCGGAGTGGAATCATAGACTTGAGATGAAATCATCATAGAATTTGGGGTTTTAACTACTAATTCCATATCTAATGGTTTGGGTGGAATTTTAATACCCTTATCAAATTCTTTAGATATGATTGAGTGGGTAGATACCGAATTAAATAAGACATTAGTAGTCCTAGAGTGTATGTTTAGTGTACCTTTTACCACATCATTATCACAACCCTTGTTAACAATAGTGATCACATGACATTTCCCCTTATCCTTATTTTTAAGATGTTGATAAAGATAATCATCATCACCATCCCTTGGATTTGGGAACTGGTTAGCATAATGAGAATCCTATTTAAACTAAAAGCACTAATGTGTGGGAGGTTCATTATGTGTAGATTTTCCTCTTTTTATTATTGAATAACTTTTTCCCATCAGTGCGGCGATAAATTTTCTAATGAAATTCCCTTTCACAATTAAAATGCATATAGACCCCATAAGACAATTCCCTCCATGATTATTTCCACACATAGAGCATAAAGGAAGGATCATCTTTTTCTCTTCATGGTTTTTATATTTTCCTTTGAACTCCATATTCCTTTTCTTATTAAAACCATGTGACTAATATGTAAATCCAACATCCATTTCAACTTTGATTGCACAACACACAATATCCTCAAAGATAATAAAGTATATTATAGAAAAAACCCTTCTAAGACTTATATTTAAGCTACTAAAGAACCTATAAACTTTACTTTTGGGTTGGATGATAATTCCAGAAGCATACCTAGAATGTATTGTGAAATTATCCTCAACAGAACTAATTAATTCATCATCCTTTTACTTCAACTCAAGAAACTCGTTTTCCACATTTTTATGAATAATATAAGGAAATTAATTATTGAAAAATAAGTTCTTGAACTCATCCCAGTCCATGGATTCAATATCATCTTGATTCCTTGTATTCTTGATTAGAGTCCACCACTTCTCTACTTCAACTTCTAACTAATAAATATCCATAATGAATTTCTCATGATACAAACACTGGATAATGGAGAATATCTTTTTAGTGTTATTGATCTAGTGTTCAAAAAAAAGTGGATTAGAAGACCCACTGAAAGAAGGTGGATGTTGACTCATGAAGGGCACAATAGAATATTGTTCCCTCTTTTACTCATTTGGAATCTCATCATGATTCATAGCATGAAAAAGATGTGTGACAATATAAATGAGGTTTTTAATTCTAGTTCCCATATAATTAGGATTATTAGGAGAAAAATTGTTTCATTTTCTATAGAAATCACCATTAACATGGTTTCTTCTGGTTCCAACCATTGAATAAAAGAAACAAGTATAGATTAATAAATAATTTTCATAATGAGGAACCACATAATCATGAAAAAACACTTACTTGATGTCTCAATTAATACACATTCCTTAATCTATGAAACCCTATGTTTATACTAGGTTATTTATATCCAAATTATTTTTAAATCTGTCATGATGGTTCATGAAGAGTTTGTGAAATCCAAAATCATATCCTATAGGAGTTTCAAACTAAGTGCATAATAAGGATCATTAAATTATACCCTGTTATACTTGAGTCAGGCCTAATATAACTTGTTAGAGTTGTTAATCCTAGGCACATATATGTCACAACCACATCCACTTATAGTATTAGGAAATGGATTTATTTATAGGAAACCACTCACTCTATCATTTACAAAAATTACAGGGCATTTTCTTATACTTTTATTTATCTTTATACTTATCCTTAGGAATGTACTTAGGGTTCTCACTAAGGTTTTATCATACTAGTTTACAAAGGTTAAATAAACCTTATCTCTAATACCAACTATAGTGACCCTCATTTTTCATACATTAACATTACATCAGTTTTGCAGAATACTTAATACATTACACAAATAGATTCCCAAAGACTGTATTATTCTAGATCCTTTGGAAACATAGAAACATAAACACTAGTACTTAAGTGAGAAACATTATCTCCAATCAAGTTCTTCAGGACTAAAACCCCTTTTTATAAATATAATACATAATACATATCTTCACAACATAGGGAGTGGAAACATAAAAAGGGGTGAGATCAGATTCTCAGTAAGGGTAACATTGAACATGAAAATAAGGTATGCACGCATAAATATGAAAATAAGGGTATGATAATGTGAAAATAACATTGAAAGATAATACCCTTCATATCAAAGATCAAAAACATAAATCATGGTATAAATACTAGTATTTCATAAGACATGGATCATAAGGTAAAAAAGATCATAAACCATGAAATCATAAAATATGAATAAGACATGGAATTTTGTCATATATATAGACATGTAATATCATTCCCTATAAGTTAGGACGCATTACTAGATCTTATTAGAACACTTCATGGGGACAACACCTTCTGGGCAAGACATAACATCATCCGTAGTTGTAGTCCTTTCCTTATAAGGTATCAGGTTTCCTCATATTCCCATAGTGGATCGGGTTTCCCCATATTCCCATATTGGATTGAGTTTCACCATATTACCATAGTGGAATGGGTTTCCCCATATTCCATCTTCATGGTGAATGCACCTATTGGGCGGTACACACCACCATCCCCAGTCAGAATTTTTTCCTTGTAAGGGAATGGGTTTCCCCATCTTTCCATAGTGTATCGGGTTTCCACATCTTCCAATAGTGGATCAGGTTTCCCCATATTCCCACAGTGGATCAAGTTTTCCTATATTCCATCTTCACGGTGACTGAACCTCCTAGGTAGGACACACCAACATCCCAAGTCTTAGTCTTTTCTTTATAAGGGATCTAGTTTCCCTATCTTCCCATAGTAGATCAATCCCGTCGAAATGATTCCCATCATTATCTCATGAGATATGAATATTTACCCAATGTATCATAGGGAGATATAGACCCCACCCATATCATAATAAAATCATTCATTCATGTTCCAAAATATAACATAACATACATTATATTATGACCCATAAAATGATATAGGTTTCATAAAAATCCTATCATCACCCATGAAATGAAATGGTCATCATAAACATGTAATCATATCTTTAAACTATGTAAAAATATAGGTATCATAATCATTTCATCAAAGAATAATCTATAAAAATAAACAGGTTTTGTAAGCATGTAACCCATGAAATAGAAACATGTTTCATAAGTATATAACCCATGAAAGAGAAATGAGTTTCATAAACAACATCAAATCAAAAAATAAACCATTCATAGAATGAATATGAATGGAACCTTTAGATAATTTCATATAAAGACTTTAATAACACCAATGGATGTCATATTAAATGGAAAATAATTTGTAAAGATCATTTTAAAAACTTTTCTTGAGGAAAAATATCCTTTCTTTAAAAATATTATTTTAAAACATAAATTATTTTGAAAACCATTTTATCTAAAAAATAAAATGGAAACATGAAAAAATTTTGAAATTAATTTTCCTTCAAAAATATAAAGGAAACGTTGAATAATTTTGACAACCATTTCTTTGAAAAGGAATATTGAAAACATTTTTGAAAACCATTTCTTTGAAAAGGAATCTTGAAAACATTTTTGAAAAACATTTATTTAAAAATACATTGAAAAGTTAAAAGTAATATTGGAAACCATAAAACATTTTTAAAATAATTTTCCTTGAAAATTAACTTAAAATATCATCTTTTAAAACATTTTTGAAAACATGGTTCTTAAAGTTCATGAAATGTATCTCAGAGAAGGGAAATTGAGACAAAACTACATTACCGATTTGGTAAATATTAAAACCTAATCTCCATGAAATATAGATCATAATATAGATATGTAAATACCCATAAATTTAAGTATAACAATAATAGAATATATTCATATCAATTTTAATCACCACAAAAAATATATGAGTGGTGAATAAGGCGTAAATCTCACCGAAATGAAAGTGAGAATAGAAATACCCTTACCTTATGTATTTAATCTCTTCATACTCATACAAAACTCCTGTATAATAAATATATGTGTATAATAAAAATTTTATCGAACTATATTATTATATCTAAAACCATATATGTTTTAATTATGACTTTAAATTACTTTTTTATCAATAATTCCAAGTTTAGGTTTCGATTTTGGTAATATACTCTTGGTTTTTTGAATGTGTCTTAATACATTATATTTTTGGTCCTCATATGTATATCATGATTTTAAAAATGTAAAACATGATATTAATAACATGTATATTCAGTATGTATATATTTATAATAATCTATAAAATATAGAAATATGAAATGGAATACACCGTTCATGGAGATGGTAGGCAATACGTACGCATGAATGTTTCTTTAAGATTGAAAATTAGATTTTTATTATCAAACACTTTTGAGAAGAAAGTGAGAAACCCATAGTTCAAACACAAAAGGAAATAGAAGATTCATTAAAACATAGCTTAAGCCTACCAGATTTTAACTCAATAAATAAATTCCAGGATATAGTGTTTACCTATGTATCTGGTCCATCCTTTAAAAGATACGTACACATGAATGTTGTTTTCATTTTTCTTTGTCATATTGAAAGAAATAAAGTAAATGAAATATATATATATATATATATATAAAATAGAATATAATATAATTATAGTATCATTTTTATGTCATATATATCACATAATTTATCTAAACCCATCCTTAATTCATTCCATGTGTTGTGTGAATTATTAGCATTGCTTTGAGGAGGTGGTATTCCACACTTCCCCAAGCATAATTATTGTATTTACAAAAATAGAAAGAATTAAGGTATGTGTTTTATAATAATTAAATAATAATAAATAAATAATATATATCATATAAAAATATAGCATCTATCATGATTCCTAAACATGAGATGTGGTAAAGGAAAAATTAACAACATCATTTCATGAGGAGGTAGTTCGCCGTACACAAGAATAGTAAGTTCATTTCAAATTAGATGGAAGTGTGTGTAAGTGTAGTTAGAAATATTATCATAAAAATATATCCTTATAGTTAGAATAATTATGTTATTATGTATCCATGTAATAATAATAATTGATGTAGAGGATAAAAAAGTGAAGGAAATGAGCTTGAGGAAGGTTGTTACCTCTTCTTTGGGTAACTCCTTTCGGTTTTAACCAAAGGGCTTCCTTGGTTGGAATTATGCCGAAAAATATGATTCAATAAGGAAGTTATATATGTTTTTAAGTTAATTATGAATATATTTTCTTAAATTAAGTGATTTTAGAGGTGTTAATAATGGGGAGAGGTAGTGTCCTTTTATAGGGGAGGGAGGAGACACACATGGCATTTTTGAAAACAGGTTAGGTTTACCCATGTTTTTACCTAATGAAAGTCATTAAAAACCAAAACCAAGATAAAAAATTGAATATTATGGATGAAATATTTCTATAAAATGGGTTTTGGATAAGTTTCTAGGTAATTTTTTCTCTTAATTTTATTGTTTAGTCCCTTGTTAAGCTTAGTTTTACCTTTATCGCTATAATTAATCTTAATCACTTTCACTAATATTTTTGGTCAAAAATTAAGTTGATATTATTAGAATATAAATATTATACTTATTGAAATCTTATATTTCCATTTTTCAAAATTCAATTATCAGAAGTGGAAAAATTATGTTTAATGCTAATCTCGCTGACGTGGCGAGAGAGCTGATTTTTAAAGTGAGAATGTTCAAATGTTCATTAAGCTTTAATATCTAAATTCAATATAAAAATGATAAAAATGATATAAATTTTATTAATAGATGTATAATTTATCTATTTTGACTTTAAAACCAACATAAACTATAATTTAACTATATAAATAAATTATATGAAAAATCCATTTTGAATTAAAATTCAGTATTTTTCACTATTCATCCTAAAATGATGTTTATCAGAAAAATCATAAAAATTAACCCTAAGATATTTTGATAATATGAATTAAAATATAAAGTTTATTTTATCAAATTCAATTTTTAAAATTTTCTAAAATTAATTTTATTATTTTTCGGAGTAGGGCATAAAAAGTAGTTCTTATTAGAAAATAGTATTTTCAAGCATATAAAGATTTTACTAAAACAATTGTTAGACTTATTATCCATATTATTTTCTATATAAAACCATTATAAATAATATTTAAAAAATTATTTAATAAAATTAATATTTCTAGGTTTAACTGCTAATTTATAACTATCTTGTTTAAATAATTATAACAATAAAGTGCTATTTTGTAGAAATTTAATGTTGCTTATAACACAAGACAATTTTATTTTTCTTGTTGTGAAACAATAAATTTTTATAGAGTATAAATAAAGTTTTAATTAGTTTATTGTGAAAAATAAAAAATAAAATAAAATAAATTTATTAAAAAAATGTTCATAAAAACCCGGGGAGTTATATGCACTCCGTTCAGGACACTGATGAGTGGTCTTAGTATTGGGAATAAAAAGAGGTATTAGACCATATTTTATTTTGAATTACTATTTAGAACATAGTATATTAGTAATAAGGATTCAACAGAGTTTGTGATGAACATATGACTAGTGATTCATGAATGATTATTCAGATGGACTTACAGGTTACTAGGGTTATAAGATTTTTAAAATTGGTTTTCACTATTACAACTAAGATATTATTTAAATATTACGTGTGTATTTGATTGATCCTTGATTTTTTATCTTGGACTATAGTGCCAAGTATCCTTTGTACATGCATAATTTTTGGCATATAGGATTCACATGAAATTCAAATTCTTGTATGTGATTGATTTCTCTGATGACATGGGGTTAAACTATTTAAAGTTTCAACATTAACTAGTTTGGTGTTTTCCTATATAATTTTTTGGTGACATTATCTTAGCTTAATAATTATATTTTTATGATGGAAATTGATGTGGATCTTATAGTTATATATTCTCCAATCATGGATATATAGTCTCTTTGTGACAGGGATGAGTAGTAACCCTGGTGGGTCGGTTCCAGAATTGGAGGAATTGGTTATTAACTATTGGTGGGAAAATTTAGACATTGGATGTATGATAGATAATATAAGTATGGACACGGGTTTCCCTGATGATGTGGATAACCTCGACAAGTATAAGGAATGGAATGTGGAAATGCATTGGGTTCTTGAGGTGTGGATCACTTAGAGTGCTTATGGTATTTAGGTTGAGTTTTAGAGAGAATGATTTACTTGATGATTCCCCCTATGGATAGTGATCCTAGATGTGTTGATATAGGATAGCTAAATCATGGGTAGAATATTCTAGTTTTGGAATGTTTCATGGGTAGTGGTTGATCATGTGGTTGGAATTGGCATGAGTGATATGCCTCAAGATTTTTTAAAAATCTCAAGGAATAATTCCGTTTGATGATATTGACATGTAAGGGGTGAATGTTCTATTTTTTAGGCTCATGAGACTAGGTTTTATGGGATGAAACCCATGGGAGTGTGAGTCTGGTTGTGAGAATGGGTGATACAGGTGAATATACCTATTGGGTTTGTAATATATCGCTTTAGATAGTGGGTGGGAACCTGTGAGAGGGTTTTTAGAGGTTCAATATTCTTAGGAAGAGGAGAGTGAATGCTGATATAGATTTTTTGAAAAAAGTTTCAATGTTTGAGGGAAGGTACATGATATTTATGGGCAGTGCCCGTTTGTTTTGTGGATTAGTGAGAGATTGTGTGTGGGTTGAGAACCGATAGATTTAATTAGATGCTTACGAGCATGGTATCCTAAGTTTTTTTATTAGATTGGGAGGTGTTCCTTAATATAGAAGTGAGACTTAGAGTATGGATTTAAGTTTCATGGTATATTTGATTCAAGTTTAATCCTATATAATAGGTGTTAGGGATGATATGGGTGTAGCTACAGAAGATAAACACACATGTGATGATGGGACCCATATGGGTTAGTGCTTGAGGATTCATGTAAGGGAATCCATATCGTAGGGAGTGAAATACTGTATATTGTAGGGTGTGACCCTCACAGTAGGTAGATTTAAAATAATTTCTAGGTTGATGTTCCTAGTGATTTCGGAATAGTTAGTGATTAGTTTTTTTGTGATGGTGGTTAGGTATGAGTGGATAAGTCATGTCTAGTCATTATTTAGGTAATTAATTGAGAATGGGTTGTGAAGATTTGGAATTTGGGTTTAATAGAGTAAATATAAGTATATTATTATGTAGAGGAACAATGAATTAGTCATAAACTGAAAAGCCTTAAATTGATAGGGTTATTGATGTAGTGAGACTATTTGATGGATTTTTGAGATGGAATTGAGATGAAAATGTGTAGGTGAATTTTATATTATCTATTCCCTTGGTGAATAAAAGATTTGGGTTTTTTATTTAGGGTTAGATTGATTCAAGATGTTGGCATTGGTCTTGAGGTGGGATTTGGTGTGATCTGATAGTGCGTTGGATCGAATATACATCAGTTATGTTGGAGAGAGTACCAACTTAGACTAGGTTGGTTGAGTATCTAATCATGGAATTTCATCAAGTGTTAGGTTCCCAATTTGGTATGGATTTTTGGATGATTTAATGGGGCCTTTGGGAATTAATGCATCCGGATCAAGTGATGAGATGCTGCATCAATGGGTGTGATTGATCATTTATTGGAAAATTCATCCAGAAGAGGATTGAATGGAGTTTTTTTCATGGAATTGGGTGTAGTGAGGTGAAAACTACATCAATCATGTTGATGGACCACTAAATGTGTGTTTTTGATAGCTGGTTCTTATGATGGGGAGAACCATGACCCATAATTGGAATTTAGTAGTGGTTTTTTATATTCAGGGTCACTATAATCTAGGGGTTGAATTAGCTAACAATTCTATAGTGTATCAGGATATATGGGTGTGGTTGATAACCATCTTAGTGTTTGTGATAATGAAGAAAGGGTATATCAACTTTTGATGAATAGTACACTATAGTGTATTGAGTTGTGTAGTGAAAGCTCATTCTATATTCTTGGATAGGATGTGGTGATTTAGTAGTGAATTGATGTTTTAATTGGATTGATAATTATGGATGGATGAATTTTTCAGCTTCTTGATGATGATAAGTGGTATAGTGGGGAGTTTGTAATGGATCATGTTGTTAAAAGTTATGATATTTAGAAGAAATTTATTTTTTTGGTCCTGGTGTAGGAGAGGTTTTGATAATCAGAATTCATATTGGGATTCTGAGGGTTGGAACATCTCTAGGAGATATTTTTTGGATATGTTTTGAGGCCCAGGAGATATATCAGGTGTCTAGGTGGATGTTGGAGTAGGACTGAGGTGACCCTTGCTGAACTTTTTCCCATATATGGCCTGTCACACCATAACGAGTAAAGATCATTACATGAAAAGGGGTAAGCTGAAGGGTAATTCTCTATCCAATAAGGCTCCATATATGGGAGGCAATAGGATATTTCATGATCGATGGGTATTACATCACGGTGGAGTCATGAAGGATGAAATGATAATCATGGGAAAATATGTCATGTTGTGACCAATGGGTGTCATAACATGGTGGACTTTCCTGTGAGGTTTTTTACTATGATAAAAACCTTATATATTGGTATCATTTCATGGATAAGTGAATCACACCATGGAGGAGAATCTTATGTATGTGTTTAGAAAAAATTACGTATTACCTTATGATTTATTGGAGAAAGGTTGGTCATATCACGAATAGAGGGGCCACACCATAAAAAATTTCATGAAGGGTTTAATAGTATGGAGTTTGAAGGATGTGACATAGAGGGGAGGTCAGACCTTTTAAGGAGGGTGGCCATGGTATGGAGGTCAAGGCCTCAGATTTTTGTTCTACCTGGGGGATGTTCCACATTGTAATTAGAGGGGTCACACCATGAGGGAAATATTTAAGGTTTGTAAGTTATGGATGTGGGAGACGTTTAATGCTATGGTTTAAGGGTTCACACCATGAAGGGTGACCTATGGAGGGAGTAATACTATGATCTATATAGGTTACATAATGATGGGGTGCTCACCCAGTTCTTTCCACTGGCCTGATGGCCTATAATTTTTTATTTTACCACAGTCCTTTTTAATTGGGTTGAGAGGGAAACATTATATGGATTTAAATATAATAGGCACAAATAACAAGGATAATTATGTACAGAAATCCCAAATTTAATGAATTCCTTACATAGAATCCCAAAGTCCCACACTACAATAGAATATTCTCATATTCCTTTGAATCTTCTACAACAGTCCTATCACTCTTGATATCATGTCTGTAGTTTAGAATCATGGAACCGTGTAAAGTCCAAGTTTGGATTCACTTGAATGTTGATCATTGGAAACCAAATACCACCAATGATAACCTAAATTCTTAAATTAGGATGTGCCAGTTATCATAGTTTCCTCTTTCTTGCTTTCCATCGATGAGAAGCTACTCTAGTATAGGCTCAAAGGTTGAGGGTGGCTTGTAGGTTTGTTGTCTTGAATGATTAGGTAGTTCTATAGGTCCTAGTGGCCCAAAGGTCCAAACCATGGCTATAAATTCCAAATTAGTTGAATAGTATTGCTATTATAGTACCTTCTATATTACTACTATAGTATTTCTACAGTAACATAAATATATCCCCTACTTTATTTTAACCCGTATATGATGTAGGATGATGAGGTTACCTCACATAGTTTATAAAATAGTAGCATACCCATCATTTTAGGGTAATTACCCCTTTTTTTGAGGTCATGTAGGAAGTCTAAGAGAGCCATTCTGGTCAGCTCCTCCCCCTCTCTTCCTCCTTTCGATCTCCCTTGGTGAAGGATATTTTTTGGATGACTCCACAACTAATTTAAGATACAATATACCTCTCCCTCCCTCTATGATTATTCCCATTCATTAAAAACTAATATTTGATTCTTTGGTATAGTATTTGACATTTATTACATTGGATCATTGTAGAGACCCTTATCTTGACGTACATTGACATTACATTACATTTGCGGAATACTTAGTACATAACAAAAACACACACACAAGGATCGTAACAGTTTAGTGTCTTTGGAAACTCGGAATATAATCTTCTAATCGTGGTGAAAGATCTTCAAAATCTCCCATAAAGATCTTCCTTTTTTTTACCTAAAACCTTTCTTTATATCCTGGGGAAAAGAAAACATAAAAGGGTGAGCTCAAATGCTCAGTAAGGGTAAACAAAAGAAATATCAATCACATCATATACATAAGCACATAACTTTTGGAAATCTTAACCTGCAAAAGAGATCATAATTTCATAACATGGGGTAAATCATGGTAGTGAAATGTAATCACAATAATCATAACTTAAAACATGAAACTTTGTGGCATTCACACATAATCATAGAGAATCATTTCTTGTTAGTCAAGACTCATTGCCAAGACTATCTTAGTGGACAAAGTCCCTTTCTGAATCGAGTAACCCTCGTTTCAGTCCTGTTTCACTGAACCGGTATAACCTACCATTTCAGCCATGTCTATCTCATGAGATATAAAATCTTTACCCAATGCATTGGAGGGAGATATAGGTCCCACCCCTCTTATAATGAATCCTTTCTTATGTGTTCCACATAATCATAAATCATACATCATCGCATAACACATGTAACAAAAATGGGATTCTTGAAACATCATGACATCATAAAACAAACCATATAAGGTAAATGACTTAATAAAAATAATTCCCTCACAACATAATCAAATCAATGTAATAATAGGGATAAAAACAGAACCCTATATTATCTTAGATGGAAAATAATTTTGATGAAACTTTTGAACTCCATTCTTGAGGAAAATATCCTTTCTTCTTCAAAAACATTTTTCCTTTCATAACATGTCATACGTCTTTAAAATAAAAGAAGTTGATTACAAATAAACTTGAAAACCGGTAAAGGAAGCTTCTTGGAAACAATGTTTTAAAAATCCATTCATGCCGTATAAGTTAAAAAAAACATTCTTCGTACTTTTGTCGGAAAAGTCAAAAAGTACCTCGTACGAAAAAAGACAAAAGTTTCCTTTCATATTCTTTACTAAAAACTCACCTAAGGGTAAAATTGGATTTAAACTATTGTAAGTGGATGGAAATAATATTACATATTGATGAAACATGGATGTGGATGATAAAATACACCCCAGTAAATACTTACAAATAAACAATCTCGGATAAAAATGAGATTGTGATATTTCCCTTACCTTAGGTCCGATTTGCTTCGTAAGTGTCCGAACCTCCTGTATAATGATTTAAATAATGTCATTTACTTATTACAGAATCATATTCATTGTTATGATATCATATATGGTTCACTTATGACTTTATATTACCCGTTCTTTTGTAAATTCCATGTTAAAGAGCGTTTTGGGTAAAATTGTTTCATTTGTCGTCCGTGTTTTGACTTGTAATTATTCATATGATTACTTAGATCATGATTACTTAATTCCAGAACATAAAACATGATTTATATATATATATATATATATTCAGGATATACATATATATAATAAATCATTAAATGGAAAGAAATACACCGTTCATGGAGACGGTAGTCCGTACGTACGCATGAACGCTGTTTTCGTTTCCTTATTGACTTGAATGGAATTAAGTACATGACATACATATAAATATATAAATAAATCCAGTATCATTATTATGTCATATATTTCATTAGTACATATTATATATACTTTATAATCATTCTTAAATGGTTAACATGGAGAATGAATCTCATCGCGTCGTGGAGACGGTAGTCCGTACGTACGCACGAGCGATGATATCGTTCCCATGGTCATGGAATTGTGTTGAAGTGTTTGTATACTATTTCAGTATCAATATCACTTTATAATAATCATATATAGTTACTCATTAAACCATTATACCCATCCAATTAATGTGGTGGCAGAAAATAGATTACACCACGGTGTGGAGACGGTATCCCGTACGTACGCACGCGCGGTGATTTCCTTTTTCCGTAGGATGGATAGAAGGTTAATTAGAGTTGTTTCATATTTATAATAACATATCAGTATGTAATTAATACTGATGTTATTACTTTATCATGAAACAACTAAAGAAGAAGAAGTTGAAGAAGAAAGAAATTGAAAAGATCGGTAATGGATATTACCTCTTCTTTGAAACGCCTCTTTGAATCCTTCACTTAGGGAACTATGATTGGTCTTTGAAGAATACCAGGACCTCTAGGATTATTCTAGGGAAGTGGAGAAGGGATTTTGGCAGGGGTTGTCCGATCTTGAGTGCTCAAATTGGTGTGAGGAGGAGGGGGAGGAGGTGTCCTTTTATAAGGGAGGAGAGGGGCACCTTAGGAATACCTCAAAATATTATTTTATATTAATGTCAAAATCGGTTTATAATGGTTCCAAAGGGTCTTATTTCGAAGCTAAAGTGGGGATGGGTCGAAATCCTATCAACCAATAGGATTTAGACAAGTTTAGGGTATTATTTTAACCTTATCAATTAGATTTAACTCTAAGTTAAATAATTTAACTTTTACCGTGTCTTTTTGTTTTCTTTCACTATATGGTTAATACACTTACTATAAAATTCCAAACAACCCCCAAATTGTTTATTATTAATATATATATCTTTATCTAAGTCATTTGGCCGAACCTTAGATTTTTAGGAATAAAATAATAATTAATAATATAATATTGGATTTAAAAACTATTTTGTGTCAATTTTGACACTATTTGATATATGATTTTTGTGAAAGTCATAAAAGAATTATATGTTCTAACCAAGTTGATTAAATCCCCACTAATATATCATAGTAACCTAGAAAATTATTGGAATTCATAAAAAGTCTCAAATTACATTCATTTGAGCATTTATAACATCAATTATGTTAATATTTCCTTAAAAGGGTAATTACTGCATCATCGTTGTGTCATAAATAAATTAATTTATTTTAAGTATAAAAATTATAAATAAAATATCATTATGTAGGAAAGATTTTTATCTTTCTAATGAATATTTATAGTCGAATTTATCTTATGTATAACCCCATATTAAAAATGTTTTAGTTATTAAACTTTGATTTTAACTATTTTAACTATTCATTAAATAAAATAATATTAAATGTCATAATCTAATCCAAGTGGACCTAAATGGTCATATTATATTCATAAGGTTGTTTTTGGTCGAATTACACTTATCCAATAGAATTAGTACATGTGTTAGGGTAATAGTAATATCATATTTACCCTTAGTTACCCTATTTACTTTTAACCGTGGTAAATAAAAGTAAAAAGTTACTATTCACCAAAAATTATTTTCATCTCATTGAACCACATTTTACTTACTGACATCAACCGTGTCTCTCGGATTTTTAAAATTCCATTCACATAAGCGGTAAAATTAAGTTTTATGAAGAGTTCAGTTTTTTTAACTACCACTTAGTAGTTTCACTATTCATCAAAAATTGATGTTTTTCAGAACAATGCCAAAATTTCATCCTAAGCTATATTTCATATTCTGAATTCAAAAATGAAGTCTATTTTACCAAATTCATAACATAGAAGTTGAATTAATTAATTTTATAATTAAATCCCGCTGTTAAAACAAATAGCGTGTTTTTAAGAAACAATATCTATCAAAAGATTGACACTTGATTATGTCTGGTTTAAATGTGAAATTACATTCAATGACCAACATTGTATTAAATTGTAAAAATATATTCTAAATATACTTTAAAACCACTCAAATTAATAATTTATCACTATTAATTATTTCGATTAAAAAAGTTGTTTTTAATTATAATTTAGTAATTTTCACTATTCATCAGAATATGAATGTTATCCGAAAAGTACCAAAATTTCACCTTAGGCTAAATTCGATACTCCGAATCCATAAATGAAGTCCATTTTGAAAAATAAAATTTACAAAATTTCAAAAAGTGGTTATTACTATTCACAACAGCTAGTTTTAATAATATCTTAAAAGTATATCGTTGTTTAGCGAAACTTGGTGTTGCGTACAACACACGCTATCGAGGAAGGTCGCGATTGCGTGTAATGCAAGGCAAGTCAAGGATGTGTGTTGTGCAAGCTCCTTTTGGTGTAGCGTAAAACACAAGACATAAATAAAATTAAAAGGAACATTTTTCATAAAATCTCGGGCTGTTACATTCTACCCCCCTTAAAATGAATTTCGCCCTCGAAATTCGTCGGGGTTATAAATGATTTACTATTCGAAAGTTTCTTTAATAGAAACCAACATCGTAAAAAAAATACCAAAACCTGGCTTTAAAAACTAAAGTATGAAATGTAACTATTACCCAAATAAACTAATCATTGGGTTTCCACATAGGTGGAAATATGGATATGGAAGATAAATCTAACCATAATGTTCTGATGGAGAGTGGTAGAGAACATGGCTATGGAAAATCCAGTAATCACAAATCCATAAATTTGTGACGATCTAAGGTACCATCTGATTCATCAGGTATAGGATCACTAGGACAACATTTTTGGTTTTCAAGATCATTTCCCTAAAGTTGATGAAATTGGAATTAGAAGAAATACTTTCATGATTTTGGTATAGTCTCACCGTTTGTCGTTCTTTGGACAATTTCCACTTCATCTCTTAAAGAAATGAAGTTGAATTTGTCATTCGTGATGTGTTAGCAGATCATGTGATAGAATGATGGGTCATTCCATCTGTCTCAAACAAAATGTTAGAAAAGTTATCAAAAAATACATAAGTCCATCTATAGTGAGATTAATCATATATGGTTCCTAAAATGGACTTATACTTCATATATCATACTGCTTAATATAATAAAACTAGTTTCTACTAAACAGGGACTTCCTGTAGGCCAGTGGTAGGCGATAAAGGCCAGTCGCACTTCGGTTGTGGGTTCGATTCCCACAACCTTGTCCGAAGCGATGGGCTGTTGCCCGTCCTGCAGGTTTTCCTTTTTCTAAAACTATATTACTATAACATCCCATCAATAATATCGAAAAAAACTTCTATCCTTAAACAATACTAACTTATTCCAACATAATCCATTCCAATCTTTAGGCTTACCCATAATACTGCAGTCCACTCTAATAATATAGTGAAAACAATTACCAGAGATTTAATACCATCGTTGATCCCCATAAGATATGTCTTGTTGGTAACATTCTAAACATTCAAAGTCCTTAATCATGTATTCTCTTGAATACCTTAGTGAAAACATGAATGCAGTTTAAAGTTAACACTTTCCACATACCAAAATCCTCAAAATTCTATATACTCAAACCATGATATCACTTAGTCCTTATATCAATCATGAGCTCATGAATACTATTAAACATTTCATTTTCTCGTTTTCCATTCATTATGCGCATATCATCTTATTTCCAAAAAATATCTCAATCACTTTGAATACCACATCAATAAATATTGCAATACTCAATGATACAACATTATTTTGGAATCCCATTACATAAACACTTAATCATTCCACCACATCGTTGTCATATTCAACATTGCCAATAGTGATCGCATGTGACTTCCCTTTGTCCTTTTCCTTCAGGGGTTGCTCATGTTGACCATCACTAACCCTTGGATTAGGGAATTTATTAGCATAATTCCCCATTTCCTTGCACTTGAAGCATTGAAGTGTTGGTGGTGCGTTCTCTGCAGTGTTTGCTTTATTCACATCATTAGAAACCCTTTTTCCATTACTTTTACACTCAGCTGCTCGATGACCTTCTTTTCCACACTTAAAACATTTTCTAGTCCCTTTAAGACAATCTCCACCATGCTTCTTTCCACACTTTGTGCATAAGGAATCATTCATCTTCTTTTCACCATTATTCTGAGATTTCTCCTTGAACTCCATCTTTCGTTTCTTGTCAAAACCATGAGATGGATATGTAACACCAACTTCCATTTCTACCTTGATAGCACAACGCACAATTTCTTCATAGCTACTGAAGTCTCTTATAGCTAATTCCCTTCGAAGACTTGGTTTTAAGCCACTGAAAAATCGATCAACTTTACTTTCAGGTTGGATGATAATGCCAGATGCATACCTTGCAAGTCTTGTAAAATTCGCTTCGTATATACCAACAGATTCATCATCTTTTTGCTTTAGTTCAAGAAACTCCTTCTCCATCATTGTTCGAAGAATACGAGGGAAGTACTTATTGAAAAATAAGTTCTTGAACTCGTCCCATTCCATGGACTCAATTTCATCTATTTGCCTTGTATTCTTGATAAGATTCCACCATTGATCAGCTTCACCTTCCAAACGATATACTGCTAAGACGACTTTATCATGTTCAGAACATTGAAGAACTGAAAATATCTTTTCAGTGGTACTGATCCATTGTTCAGCAACAAGTGGATCGGAAGACCCATTGAAAGAAGGTGGACGTTGCCTCATGAAGGACTCAATAGAATATTGTTCCCTTCTCTGCTCATTTGGAAGTCCAGAATGATTCATAGCTTGTGTAAGTATAGCAATAAGATTTTGCACTCCATCTCCCATAACATTTGTTTGTTCAGGAGGAAAATCATTGCATTGTCCATTGCATTGATCAACACGGTTCCTTCGGGTTCCAGCCATCGTCTAAAACCCAAAAAGAATAGTGTGAGAGGCAAAAATCATGATAGGGAAAACAACATAATAAAGGGGGAGTACCTTCAATATCTAACATCTTAGGTTTAATTCTATGATTGTTAGCGTAATTATAGTACTATAACCTATACGTATACTTAACCTTAGGGACATCCCTAGACATACCTTAGAAATTTCTCTAGGGATCTCACTAAAGTTCTCTCATCCTAGTTTCCAAAGGTTGACTAAACCTTTCCTCTGATACCAACTGTAGAGACCCATATCTTGACGTACATTGACATTACATTACATTTGCAGAATACTTAGTACATAACAAAAACACACACACAAGGATCGTAACAGTTTAGTGTCTTTGGAAACTCGGAATATAATCTTCTAATCGTGGTGAAAGATTTTCAAAATCTCCCATAAAGATCTTCCTTTTTTTTACCTAAAACCTTTCTTTATATCCTGGGGAAAAGAAAACATAAAAGGGTGAGCTCAAATGCTCAGTAAGGGTAAACAAAAGAAATATCAATCACATCATATACATAAGCACATAACTTTTGGAAATCTTAACCTGCAAAAGAGATCATAATTTCATAACATGGGGTAAATCATGGCAGTGAAATGTAATCACAATAATCATAACTTAAAACATGAAACTTTGTGGCATTCACACATAATCATAGAGAATCATTTCTTGTTAGTCAAGACTCATTGCCAAGACTATCTTAGTGGACAAAGTCCCTTTCTGAATCGAGTAACCCTCGTTTCAGTCCTGTTTCACTGAACCGGTATAACCTACCATTTCAGCCATGTCTATCTCATGAGATATAAAATCTTTACCCAATGCATTGGAGGGAGATATAGGTCCCACCCCTCTTATAATGAATCCTTTCTTATGTGTGCCACATAATCATAAATCATACATCATCGCATAACACATGTAACAAAAATGGGATTCTTGAAACATCATGACATCATAAAACAAACCATATAAGGTAAATGACTTAATAAAAATAATTCCCTCACAACATAATCAAATCAATGTAATAATAGGTATAAAAACAGAACCCTATATTATCTTAGATGGAAAATAATTTTGATAAAACTTTTGAACTCCATTCTTGAGGAAAATATCCTTTCTTCTTCAAAAACATTTTTCCTTTCATAACATGTCATACGTCTTTAAAATAAAAGAATTTGATTACAAATAAACTTGAAAACTTGTAAAGGAATCTTCTTGGAAACAATGTTTTAAAAATCCATTCATGCCGTATAAGTTAAAAAAAACATTCTTCGTACTTTTGTCGGAAAAGTCAAAAAGTACCTCGTACGAAAAAAGACAAAAGTTTCCTTTCATATTCTTTACTAAAAACTCACCTAAGGGTAAAATTGGATTTAAAATATTGTAAGTGGATGGAAATAATATTACATATTGATTAAACATGGATGTGGATGATAAAATACACCCCAGTAAATACTTACGAATAAACAATCTCGGATAAAAATGAGATTGTGATATTTCCCTTACCTTAGGTCCGATTTGCTTCGTAAGTGTCCGAACCTCCTGTATAATGATTTAAATAATGTCATTTACTTATTACAGAATCATATTCATTGTTATGATATCATATATGGTTCACTTATGACTTTATATTACCCGTTCTTTTGTAAATTCCATGTTAAAGAGCGATTTGGGTAAAATTGTTTCATTTGTCGTCCGTGTTTTGACTTGTAATTATTCATATGATTACTTAGATTATGATTACTTAATTCCAGAACATAAAACATGATTTATATATATATATATATATATTCAGGATATACATATATATAATAAATCATTAAATGGAAAGAAATACACCATTCATGGAGACGGTAGTCCGTACGTACGCATGAACGCTGTTTTCGTTTCCTTATTGAATTGAATGGAATTAAGTACATGACATACATATAAATATATAAATAAATCCAGTATCATTATTATTTCATATATTTCATTAGTACATATTATATATACTTTATAATCATTCTTAAATGGTTAACATGGAGAATGAATCTCATCGCGTCGTGGAGACGGTAGTCCGTACGTACGCACGAGCGATGATATCGTTCCCATGGTTGTGGAATTGTGTTGAAGTGTTTGTATACTATTTCAGTATCAATATCAATTTATAATAATCATATATAGTTACTCATTAAACCATTATACCCATCCAATTAATGTGGTGGCATAAAATAGATTACACCACGGCGTGGAGACGGTATTCCGTACGTACGCACGCGCGGTGATTTCCTTTTTCCGTAGGATGGATAGAAGGTTAATTAGAGTTGTTTCATATTTATAATAACATATCAGTATGTAATTAATACTGATGTTATTACTTTATCATGAAACAACTAAAGAAGAAGAAGTTGAAGAAGAAAGAAATTGAAAAGATCGGTAATGGATATTACCTCTTCTTTGAAACGCCTCTTTGAATCCTTCACTTAGGGAACTATGATTGGTCTTTGAAGAAGACCAGGACCTCTAGGATTATTCTAGGGAAGTGGAGAAGGGATTTTGGCAGGGGTTTTCCGAGCTTGAGTGCTCAAATTGGTGTGAGGAGGAGGGGGAGGAGGTGTCCTTTTATAAGGGAGGAGAGGGGCACCTTAGGAATACCTCAAAATATTATTTTATATTAATGTCAAAATCGGTTTATAATGGTTCCAAAGGGTCTTATTTCGAAGCTAAAGTGGGGATGAGTCTAAATCCTATCAACCAATAGGATTTAGACAAGTTTAGGGTATTATTTTAACCTTATCAATTAGATTTAACTCTAAGTTAAATAATTTAACTTTTACCGTGTCTTTTTGTTTTCTTTCACTATATGGTTAATACACTTACTATAACATGCCAAACGAACCCCAAATTGTTTATTATTAATATATATATCCTTATCTAAGTCATTTGGCCGAACCTTAGATTTTTAGGAATAAAATAACAATTAATAATATAATATTTGATTTAAAAACTATTTTGTGTCAATTTTGACACTATTTGATATATGATTTTTGTGAAAGTCATAACAGAATTATATGTTCCAAAAAAGTTGATTAAATCCACACTAATATATCATAGTAACCTATAAAATTATTGGAATTCATAAAAAGTCTCAAATTACATTCATTTGAGCATTTATAACATCAATTATGTTAATATTTCCTTAAAAGGGTAATTACTACATCATCGTTGTGTCATAAATAAATTAATTTATTTTAAGTCTAAAAATTATAAATAAAATATCATTATGTATGAAATCTTTTTAGATTTCTAATGAATATTTATAGTCGAATTTATCTTATGTATAACCCCATATTAAAAATGTTTTAGTTATTAAACTTTGATTTTAACTATTTTAACTATTCATTAAATAAAATAATATTAAATGTCATAATCTAATCCAAGTGGACCTAAATGGTCATATTATATTCTTAAGGTTGTTTTTGGTCGAATTACACTTATCCAATAGAATTAGGACATGTGTTAGGGTAATAGTAATATCATATTTACCCTTAGTTACCCTATTTACTTTTAACCGTGGTAAATAAAAGTAAAAAGTTACTATTCACCAAAAATTATTTTCATCTCATTGAACCATATTTTACTTACTGACATCAACCGTGTCTCTCGGATTTTTGAAATTCCATTCACATAAGCGGTAAAATTAAGTTTTATGAAGAATTCAGTTTTTTTAACTACCACTTAGTAGTTTCACTATTCATCAAAAATTGATGTTTTTCAGAACAATGCCAAAATTTCATCCTAAGCTATATTTCATATTCCGAATTCAAAAATGAAGTCTATTTTACCAAATTCATAACATAGAAGTTGCATTAATTAATTTTATATTTAAATCCCGCTGTTAAAACAAATAGCGTGTTTTTAAGAAACAATATCTATCAAAAGATTGACACTTGATTATGTCTGGTTTAAATGTGAAATTACATTCAATGACCAACATTGTATTAAATTGTAAAAATATATTCTAAATATACTTTAAAACCACTCAAATTAATAATTTATCACTATTAATTATTTCGATTAAAAAAGTTGTTTTTAATTATAATTTAGTAATTTTCACTATTCATCAGAATATGAATGTTATTCGAAAAGTACCAAAATTTCACCTTAGGCTAAATTCGATACTCCGAATCCATAAATGAAGTCCATTTTGAAAAATAAAATTTACAAAATTTCAAAAAGTGGTTATTACTATTCACAATAGCTAGTTTTAATAATATCTTAAAAGTATATCATTGTTTAGCGAAACTTGGTGTTGCGTACAACACACGCTATCGAGGAAGGTCGTGATTGCGTGTAATGCAAGGCAAGTCAAGGATGTGTGTTGTGCAAGCTCCTTTTGGTGTAGCGTACAACACAAGACATAAATAAAATTAAAAGGAACATTTTTCATAAAATCTCGGGCTGTTACAATCATGGTGGAACTAAACCAAAATTATTGGGATTTTATTCGATTTGGTGACTAGGGGTCCAAGAAAGATGAACACATTAGGGTTTGTGCGATTTTAGTGATATAGAATTTCCCAATGAGTTTTTAGGTGATTATTCATCATTGAATTAAATTAAATTATTAATTATTTTTATTTTTTAGATTGATATTGGAGCTTGGGTGTCAGTAAAAGCTTGGATGAGGCATGGAAAGACTTGGCTGAGGAAGATAAAAGCTTGGTGAGGATAGTAACTCCTTGATTGAGGTAGGTGGTCCCTTTGATAAAAAACCATATTCTTATTTATGCGTGGACATGAATGCCTGCATATTACACGGGACAAGGTAAAAATATAGGGATCAAGAGTACCCTAAGTATAGAGAGAGGGTGGAATTGAGCCTCCTCAAGTTGTTACAAGTTTACTCTTTAACTTTGGGTAAATTGGGATTTCCTGAAGATAATATTGCTAAGGGGAGAAGGTTTTAGTTGATTTACAAGAGACATCAAGTAGAACTCAATATCTTAGAGGGAATATAGATATCCTAGGATAATTTCATATGGATATTTGGGCATAAATTAGAGGCTTATGACTATTGGTGATGGGTGAGATGGTCGTACATCTCACTCATGATGGGAACACCCTATTAAGGTTGGAGGATATACTTAGCAAGATCTATAAGAAAGACGATTCCTTCAGGTATTGATAAGGTGTGACATGGAGGTTTTTATATGGATAATATTAATGGGAGACCTTTTAGTTGATATGGGGGATGGATCCCTAGTGAGGGTTATGAAATGAGTATTAAAAGAGGGTTGAACTAACCTCTTATGGCTAGGGTCAGATAAAGAATACAAGTTGTAAGAACACCATGGGGTTTGGATATGGATTGGTTCCACTGAGAAAATATTGAGATGGATATAAGGAACCTAGTATATCCCCTTATGGGTGATATGATAAGGATAAGGAGTTTGACATGATATGCTAATTTGATCAATACACATTTTAGGTGTGGACTAGATCAAAAGTGACTAGTGCCTGGTGGCGAGTTGATGAGATTGTGGGATAGGTTTTATAACCTATTTTTAGTTACATGTGTGTGACATATTATGTGTATATTGTATGGAGAGACTAGTTGGATAAGACCTACTATGATTTAGAATGTAGTATAAAACTTTATGTGTGCACTCTTATGAGGATGGATTATTGAACCAACTTTGTGTTTGTGTTTAATTTCATTTAAATAAGGATAAAAGTTTTTTAGGGAAGTTTCATAATGTAAATATGTTGATAAAATGATTCTTTTAAAGTTGTTTCAAAGTTACCAACCATGTTGGGAAGAATTTAGTATTCCGAATCTAGTAATCGTTATGTGATAAGATTATCTAAAGGATTGGAAGTCTGTTTATACCACTTGTTATATAGAAAATGATGTGTGGAGTGTGTGATTCCATTGGATATCTTTGAAAACCTATTCACTTGGAAATGGTCATATAAAATTTGAAGGATCCCACCTCTTGGTGGATTGATATAAATATTTTGTTCAAACATATTTGTTAAAAAATATTGTTCCATGGATTGAGGTGAATGTTAGATTCTATATCTCTATGAATTTGCTGTGAATAATATCCATGTTTTGTCCTAGTTGGAGTTACACAATGACTTAAGAGGGGGGGATTGAGTTATTGAAATTTTTTCCCAATTAAAATAAACCCTTGAAATATTAATTAATATTTTATTAGATAATCATGTGAAATAAAAATAGAGAATAAAATTTTAGAACATGAAGGATTTTATAGTAGTTATGGGAATAAGAATTCATTTGTACACTCCAAAAAGCACTACTTAAGTGAACTTGAAAAGTTTCACTACATAGATTCTATTTCCATATACATTGAATGTTGAGTGCATGAAACCAAAAATCATTACAAAAGGTACTAAAAGAATTTAAATGAGCCTACCTTCTTTATAATACCTATAAAAGACTTTCATACACCTAGAGAAATACGTTCATATTTACAAATAATTATATTAATAAAAAGTGTTATGCGTTCAATACACAATTGGAAGACACAATTAATAGATGAATAATAAAATCCAAAGAGATAGAATACAACTTTGAGGAGTATCACTAGAGGTTATTCAAATATAGATGATATTCTTGAAAACACAACAATAAGAGATGTTTGTTCTTAGTTTTTAAAAAATATTCATGAAAAAAATCATGTAGTTTGCGTGAGGGATATTTATTTTAATCATAAAAACATCTATAATTATATTTTAATTCAAAAAATTATTCCACCTCAATAGTTGAGTGACTAATAAAATATTATAAATATGACTTTAATTCATATTTTACCTTTTATAAAAATGGTAAGGATAAAGGTAGATGTTTACAATATGTTTGGTCGACCTTGTAACTATAAATGATCTTGGAATTTAAATCTCCATTTCCTCATTAAATATCACATATTTTGATAGAAAAAAATGTATGTTATCTTTTATTAAAAAAATACAATGTTAATAAGTTCTATGATAATCCAATTAATTATTATAAAATAATTATCTTTACTAATATTTAGATTCGTAAGACTTTTATTTGTAAGTCATTTGAACATATGACTTTTCTTCTATTTACAAGAATGTAGAATTTAGTATGAGAATATAACAATTTTTTTTTACTTTTGGATTTATAAAACTTATTCTTATTCATATGATAATTTTTAATTTAAAATATACCTTAATCTTTATAAGATATTCTACATCACAAGACATTTTAACTTTGTAAAATAACATGGCATGTTATTCCATAAAATAACATGGCATGTTATTCCTAGATCATGAGTCTTTCTTCCTTCATAGGAAAATTATCTTACACAATAATTTTTTAATATTTTTACGTTTTTATTTCTCTAAAATCCAATGTCTGATTGTTAGATAATTTCAATGCATAGTATATTTTATTATATGAGAAATATTTCATTTTAAAAATACTTATAATATTCACTATCTCATATGATAGTTTCCTTGGAAAAATTTCTTCAAAGTTTGAATGATAAAAAATTGAAGTAAGAAATTTAAATGTAATAAAAATTTAAGGAAATCTTAATTACTCCCCTAAAATAACTTAAGATAATTTCATTAGTAAAAAATGAGGATTTTGTGATCATGAAAAAATATGAAATAATGGGATATGTTATAACAACATAAGTGTGTCCAACAACCTCTCCCATTTTGATTATCATAAAACCCATAATAATGTAAACACTTTAAAGTTACATTTCTTCTCCCTATAAGATAAAATTTTGTGTTTACTCAGTTATTATCTCTATTTTTATTATATCAAAAAGAAGATACAGATTTAAGATAAACAAAATTCACTATAGCATAGATAAAAAAATAGTGTGTGAGAATACGAGGGACTAAAATAAATATAGATCATGAATTTTCATGGGAGAATAAATTAAAGACAAAATAGAATAAGAAATCAATAAGGGATGCTAAATATTAAAAAAAGAATAAGTAATAAGTGAAAATGAAAATATATAACTTTTATATTTCATTAATAAAAAAAATAAGGTATACAATATGAGAGATCATTTATTTGTCTCAGGGTGAGACCTAATAAGTTTGGTTTTAGGAGGTGGTTTCTTGAAATAAGTAGGAAAGGAAGGATCATGTTGAAGAATATATACAACTAAAGGTTCTAGATAGTGCATCTCTATAGAAGGTATATGTGAACTAAAGTCTCTACCAAAAAAAAATTGTCTGATGTGAAAATATTTTATGTACTAGCCATGATAAAGTATTAGGAGTCTAGAAATTTGGAATTTTTATACTTGTAAGTGGTATTAAAATGGAGTTTTGTAGAAGTGGTAGAAGGATATGGTCACTTTAATTATGATACATACTTCTAATTTTCTCCTGATAGAGAGTAGAAAAATCAAAGATTGATTTCATTGTTTTCTTGGAAGTAGGAAAGTGTTTAGGAATGGAAGGATATAGTTTTTTACTCTTTATGATTGTATAGAGAGTATCTGCACATATATCGATACTCTTAATAATATATTTTTAGAAAAAATATTGGATGATTATATAACATTGGCCTAGATTTTGACTTATCACACTGTCCCAATTCTGTAAGTCTGATTTTTGAACATAAATTTTCAAGAGAGTTCACAGTACTTCAACTTGGAATTTTAAATTTTCCTGAGACGGAACATAAGATGAAACCATAGTCTTTGGTGTACTTTAAATAGTTTGGTCTATTTATTTGGTATAATATTATAGTCTTTGAACTTCCAACTTAGAATCCTTCATATTAGATTCTTCAAAATAAAATTTATGAGAAAAATTAAGAGTTTGTTGTAGATTATTCAACTTAGCACCCAATATCTTAAAGTTATTAACTATTGGATGATCAATCTTCCTGATTACTCCCAGAAAGAACTGTGAAACATCAATATCTTTTTTTATAGTTTCACTTGTACATAAAAAGTTCTCCTTAATAAAAGCATGATGATATGAGAGAGGTGTATTGATTCTGTGAACTCCTTCTCAAACATCATCTTTAAATTCATAAATTTTAGAGGTGATATCACTATAAAATTATTCAAAGGTGTCCATATACTCATAATCACACTTTATGGATTCCATTATCTCGGTCAAAGAAATAATGGTTGAGTAAACATATAGTAACTTCTATTTAATTTACCTTAGAACTGAATAAGGTTTATATGCATCTGTTTAAACATTTTTCATAGGTTAAGGTTGAGTAAATATAATTCTATTTATGTAATTAAAATGATATATAATTATTTTCTCGGTAAAATATAAGTTTAAAATAATTTTATCATTGGAAGACATCATTTATTTTAATAAATTAGCAGAGACATCAGATTACACAACCATAAAATTCTAAATTAATTCGCTTTGAGCTTGGATTGAGGCCTCTATCTAATTCAACTATGATTTAGGAAAAATTTTATCTAATAAGTATTCAACTATCTCTCTCAAATTAATCATATAAACTCATATAAAGGTGAGTCTAGAAGTATTCTTCCCAAAAAAATTTTGATGATGGATATCTTACTCATTACTTTCAGATCCATGAGTAGATGGGTAACATGAACCTCTTTCCTCTGCTATGTATTCTTCAACAATATGTTTTCTATTAGGAACCACTATCCTCAAAAAATGAGTTTCTTTTTCATATTCATCATTTAAACATACAACACCAATACATGATTTTTTTTTCAACTTTTACACCCCATTTTTCAAAGGCTTCAGAGTGCATATCCATAGTACCTTTGACTATGGGCATGAAAACAAACTCAAAAGTACCATTAAAAAAAAGGTAAGAGACCTCATCTCAAAAATATTTTCAACAACTAGCCTTTTGATTTCATGAAATCAGTTTGATATAGCATAATATCTAAAATATTTCATAGGAATAACCAATTATAAATGTTACCTAGAATAAATAGTGGGAACCACCACTTTAGGTACAAGGAGTAAAACAACAACACCATATAATGCTTGAACTTAAGCCTAATTAACAACCAATTTCTCTCCTCAAGCATCCTCGACTTCTCCCCTAAATTTATCTTCATCAACCACTGATGGAATCTTAAAATATATTACATGTATTCCTCTATTTATTATATAAAGAGGTTCCTTTTTTGTTTTATCCTCTAAGACAACTGTATCATTAACATGGGAATTTCCAACTTCAACTCATTCAGTAACAACTATAGCCCCTAATATGTTTTCCAATTAGTGCAAGCAGGGAACACTCTAGACACTTTTACAATAATTGGAATTAAATTGAAAAATAATAATATCAAAAAATAACCAATATTTTTTAGAATTATAGATCCAAATTTATTAAACCCATAACACTTGGATTCTATAACATCACTCCACTCTATCTATACTTTTTGAAATAAGAGAGTTATAATTTAACCAAACTGATAAAACTATAGGTTTTATTACTTTCACGACACATATATCCTATTATATATCTTGGATGATGAAATTTATTATTAATAAGTAGGATGTTGAGTAGGTATATGTTAGGAAATAAAACCTTTTCAAAATCCCCATTTCTCTCTACTATCCCAGTCTAGATGAACTTCACTAAAAATTTTCTCCCATCCTCCATGTATTTAACATGATTAATTTCAATAACTTGATCTCTAAATAGAAATTTCATAATCTATGATGGACAAACATGTTCCAAACTAACCAAGGATGGATTAAACTCATGAAATACATTATTTAGGAATCCAAGTGCTTCATCCAACTCAGTCAAAGATATATAGAAGCTCTTACCATTCACCATTGAGACCACCAAATCTTTATTATCACGAAAAGTGGTGAAGTGGTGAAATGATGAAGTCATTTATGGATTCTCACTTTTTTCTCCAAAGTATTTTCATAATAATAAAAAACAATTTTCAGTCTAAGGATATATCCAATATTAGTGAATTATCCCTTAAGAAATAAAGCCTTACATAGTTATATTTTGTTCTAGAATAAATTATCAGATTCTTGGAAATGTTTATAGTAGAATCATTCTCAAATTAAATTATAAATTTATTAAAATATAATTTTAAGTCAATTTAGGGGTGTTTTATACACAAAACCTATTCATAGTAACTTCCAGTAACAATATATCCATATTCTATAGTTGAAAACGTAAAAATGCGTTTCATCTTACTAGACCATGAAACTAAATCTTTTAATAAAAAATATAAGGTTACAGATATAATATTTATATCTAATATTTACTCACTAAATTCAGCATCCGAACATGAAATTAAATCAAAACCGTTTTTTGGAAAAATTAGAGATAGATAAATAATTAATTTTAAATATATTAAAATTATTTTAGTATTAGTTAAATGAGACCGTTCTAGATTTTATTGAAAATAATCACAAAGTCATAATGAAAATATGATATCTGGTTTACTTTTAATTATATAAATAAATCTTCCAATTAGTCCTATATACAATTTTTTTCAAATGATTTACCGGTTTCATCCAAATCAGGATTTGTATTATAAATCATAGGATATAAATAAGTAATACTACTTTTGAATCCAAATAATTTCAATAAATCATGTAATTATTTTATTTGATTTAAAATATTTCTAAAATATTTTTTATATATTTGAAATCTAAGAAAGAAATTTAATTCTTCCATCATACTCCTTTCAAATTCCTTTTGCACATGATTTGAAAAATCATTACAATATTTTTTATATTTTGAGATAAAATCACATAATCAACATAAATTTGAACTAAAAAAATATATCTTGATGAATTTTTCTTAAATATTTATTGGTATTTTAGTCCTATAGTAAAATCATTAAAAAAAAGGATGTACTTAATCCTTATACTAGGATCTAGGTGCATTATAAAGACCATATAATTCTTTGATAAGTTTGAAAATATAGTTTTGAGAATGAGGATTTTCAAAAATAGTAGATTGTTTAATATAAACTCAATAAAAAATAAAACCAATTAGAAAATTATATTTTACATCCATTTAAAATAATTTAAAATTTTTATAATTTTTATATGGTAGAAAGATTTAAATAGATTGTAATATAGATATAAGAGAAATGGTTTCCTCATAATATATTTCTTCCTATTGATTATAACCTTTGTAAACTAATATAGACTTATTTCTATTTATCACACCATTGTCATCCTACTTATTTATAAATACCCATTTAGTTCTAATAACAGAATATTTTGAGGCTGTATCAACTAATTCTCATACCTTGTTCTTCTTGAACTTTTTTAACTCTTCATGCATGGCTAAGAGACAACTCTAAAGACCTAAGGATTCTTATATAGTTTTAGGTTATAGTTGGGATATGAAAACAACAAACTCTAAATGGTTTCATATACATCTTCTAGTCCTAAATCCAATATCTAAGTTTCCTATGATAGTTTCTAAAGGATGGGTTTTCAAGGTTCCAAGCTATCTAAGAAGAATAATTTTTGGTTATTTAGGTTAAAACCTTTCATAACTAGATTATACTTGATTAAGTTCCATATTATAATCTTTTTTTCATAAAAGAGTGGTTCAAGTATCAAGTTGTAAATAAAATCACTTAATTCATCTAGTTAAATATTTTTACGATCAAAGGGATCACTTTCATCAAATTTTACATGAGTTGATTATTCAATAACTTGTTAATTATTATTAAAAACTATATAATATTTAAAATTAGTATAATAGCCTAATAATACTACTTCATAAGACTTTGGATTAAACTTAAAAAGATTATCAATAGTTTTTAAGATATAAACTTTTTATCCATAAACCTTAAAGTCTCTAACCATTAGTTTCCTATTATTCCATAACTCATAGGGTGTTTTCTTCAAGATAGTCCTTATTTAAACTATATTTATCACATTGTATGCTGTGTTAATATATTTATCCCAAATTTTAGTGGGTATACTTTATTCAAACAACATTATAACTTTCTTTCAAAGTTATATTTATCTATTCAACAACACCAATCTATTGAGGTGTCCTGGAGGAAGAGAAGGCATGATTAATTATATATTTTGAGAAAAATTAATTTAATTCATGATTCTAAAATTCTCTCACATGACCACTTATTAGATAAAAAAATTTAACATCTTTATCATTTTTTACTTCCATGCATAAATTATTTAAAAAACACAAGTATAATGAAATTAACCCATGTAAATTGAGAAAAATAATCAACTAAAATATGAACAAAAGACTTTCCAACTATGAATATAGTTTTATAAGGGCTAAAAAAATCTATATGAATAATTTATAGTAGTATATAAGTTACAAACTCTTTAATTTTTTAAGGATGACTTTAGTTTCTTACCCATTAATTGACATGTATTTCGTAGTATCTTTTTGAAAAATTAAAGTTGAGGAAAATCAAAAATCATGTTTTTATTGGATAATTATATTAGTTAAAAAAATTACTAGGTAAAATTTATCTATTTATGATATAATATTCAATAATATTATCCCTCATAAAATTTAAATTTTGTTTATACAAAGACTTAATATCTAGTTTGAAGACATTTTTAATTCTTAGTGCTATAATGTAAGCAAATTATCTTTGAATATAGGATAAGAATTATTAGAAAAATAAATATAAAAATTATCATCACAAATTGGATACTTAATTATCATGTTTTTATTTAATAATTAAACATAAATTAATTTTTATGAGGATTGAGTTTGGATCTATAATAGATCCCACTCTAATAATATTTCATTTAGCATTTTAGTCGAATGCGATAAATCCTCCATCAAATTTAGATAGTGAATGGAAGTTAAAAAATATCAACTCATATGTATTGTGAAACAAATATCCATAAAATATTTTACATTATTATTCCTATGGATTTTAACCATAAAGGAAAATTTAATAAGAAGGTTATTTAGTACCCAAATGCTCTTAGGACCAACAATGTTAGCTATCAAGAATTTGTGAACAGAAATTTTCTACACATTTTAGAATTAAAATTGGATAAGTTTTAAAAATTAATGCCTTATTAGAAAAAAAGCTAGAGTTTTATTATAGAAAATTCATTATTATAATTACAGTTAATCCCACAGTGGAAACAATTTATATTATACATGTTTCTATTTTTTGAACAAGGTATAAAGTAATTCTCATATAGCTTAGGTTTTCCACCCTTACAACCTATGCCATATTTTTTTATGTGATTTATTATTACTAAATATTTTATTTAGATAATTCCACCCCTTATTAAAAATAATAGTAACATATTTTCAATATTTGAATTTTTCCATCGATTATTTTATTTTTCTATCATGAACAACACAATTAAATGTACTTTTTTCCAAATTAGTTTTTAATTATGATAATTTTTAAGATAAATATAATTTTTAACCACTAAAATAATTAATAAACTTTTAATAGGATTATTATTATTTTTAGTAGATTTTTATTTTTCTTATATCATAGTGAAATAATCATTTAATTCCTCATATGATCAGATTTTAGAGATTGATTCATATTCTCAAAAAGTTGATTAAATATGAGGTACCCCATAATTTTATTCCATGATGAACATATTTTCCTTTTGATTAGATACTTCAACTATAGATTTGAAACTAGATTCATCACTAGAGTGCTATAAGGAACTCCATTTAGCCTTCATTTCTGTCTTCTCCTTCATATTATCTGATACATTCTTATAATATTTTCATCATTTATTTTCTACTTAATAAGAGGGAAATCAGTCTTGATATGTTTGATATTCTTACCCTCAAAGAATATTACTTCATTATTATTTATATCAAAATTATTATACTTGTTAAAGTATTTATTGATTCATATTATCTTATTATTGATATTATTAAACTTATTTTAATGTTGAGTTATCTCATCACTTAATTTTGAGGTACTTAATATCCTTTATTAGATGAGTTTGAAAGTGATCTTCTATTTTCTTTATTCTCGTCTTTAGAAGTAGATACTTTCAAAGAATTATTATCCTTTTTATTAGATTATGGTCATAATTTTCTATCAAAATTTCTAACTTTTATATATTAAGAGTACCAATAAGGTCTTTTACCTTAGATTCTTGATAGGAATTGATTGTACGATGACAACTGAGATTCCAATCCACTTAGATGGTAAGAATATTAGAAATTTCATGGTCTGATCTAGTTCAAGAATAGGATTACCCAATTTAGTAGCATAATTTACTATATATGTTATACTTACATTACTTTGAGTGATATTTTATCCTTGATGCATTAAAAAACTATCAAATTTAAGTTTAGTTGTGTTATACCTCAGTTATCTTGAACTTTCAGTGCTTTCATATGCAACTAAAATAGTAATCCATATTTCATATCTTGTATCACACTATGAAACTTGGTTTAACTCATCAAAAAATAATCTATATATAATAGTATTTATAAACTTAGAGTTTATATCATATTATTCTTCCATAGTATCATCCCATTTCTCCAGTTATCATTCAAGATTTTTATAAGGATTGATAAATTTCAAAAAAACCTTTAGACCAAGATTATTCAGATAAACAATCCTTCTACCATTCCTGTACCCATAGTTTTCTTCATTGAAATAAGAATACATAACTATGGAAATTACATCTATATAATCATAAATTATATACATTTGAAAAATATCTTTTTGACTTCAACTAGTTATAGTTGATAATTCAAGATTCTTAAACTCAAATATACTTTTTTATCCTAGTTGGAGTTACAAAATGACTTGGGGGGGGGGGTGGATTGAGTTCATGAAATTTTAAGAACAATTAAAATTATCCCTTGACCTATTATTTAATATTTTATTACATAAGTATTAGAAATAAAAATAGAGAATAAAATATAAAAACACAAAGGATTTTATAGTGTTTTGGGGCATAAGAATCCCTTAGTCCACTCTACCAATCACTCTCTCATCGAGCTTGGCGAGTTTCACTATATAGGTCCCTTTTTAGGGAACTATAAAGTTGAGTAAAAGAAACTATACATTTTTAAAATAGGTACCAAGAGATTTTATAGGTCTCTCCCTTATTCAAAAGACCTATCTACAACCTTCGCACACATAGAGTAATGAGTGTAGTTTTACAAAGAATGAGATGAATAAAAAGTGTTGTGGGTTTAGTACAAAATTGAAAACTAAAACTTAAATATGGATAAAAACCTATTAAGATATATAATATAGATTCTAGGAGTTAATCTAGAGGTTATTCGCCTATATATGATAGTCTTGAAAGCAAAAAAGTAACAAATTTTCATTCTTATTTGTAAACAAATAGTTGTGAAAAACAGATCAAGTTGTTTGTAAGAGAGTTCACTATTTGAATCTTAATAGAAACTATAATTATATTTTAATTCAAACACTATTTAAACTTCAATAGTAAATATATTGATAAAATATTTTAAATAATAATTTAATTTACATTCTTTCATTTTTCCAAACATTTTAATGACAGAGGTATCCATTCACTATAAGTTTGGTCAACCTTAGAAATGTGCATTTTCTTGAAATCAAAAAATATTTAAATTTTCATTTCCACATTCAAAAAATAATTTTTTTTAGAAAAAAGGTAATAGTATAATTTTTTTGAAATAATATATTTTAAATAATTTATTTGATAATATATTTAAATATTGGAAAACACTTAGCTTCACTGATCTTTAGCTTCATATGGATTTTCAACATAATACATTGAAACGTATGACTTTTTTGTAAGCATGAAACTTTAGAATTTTACATGAGACTTTAACATTTCATATGAATTTTGATTCATAAAACTTATTCTACTTCATAGGATAATTTTTCTTTGAAATATATCTTAAGCCTCGTAAGATATTCAGCTTTGTAAGACATTGTAACTTAGAAAAACAACTAGAAACATTGTCCTATAAAAAAATCTAACTAGTCATATGATATTTTATAAATGTGTATCATATTTTAGGATCATATTATATTTGATATGTTTAAAACATTTTGTGTTTGTATTTCTTATCTTGTAGGATATTTTTATTTAATATATATCTAGAACATACGTTGTTTTGGATACATAGGATAATTCTCTTACATGAGACTATCATAAGATATTTACCTTTTCATTTATCTAAAATATAGAGTGTCCTCATAATATAATTTCAATTCATAATATGTTTTATTGCATGATAAAAATTTTAGTTTGAAAGTTATTATGATATTTACATAATTATATTATATTTGACTAAGAAACATTTCTTCAATATAAGAAGGATCACAGATTGAATTAAGATGTTCAATGTAATAAAACTATAAGGAAATACAATGTACTATCCTGAAATATTTTAAAAAAGATTTATTAGTGAGAAAAATGGGGATTTTTGAGCTTCAAAACATATGAAATAATGAGATATGTTGGAACAACATAAGTGTGTCTAACACTATAGAGTTCCATCATTGTGTGTACAAGCTACTACTTTATATAAATATACACATTGAATTTGTAAGATTCCATATAGTGTTTTAGAGTGAGGAAACTGAAATCAGATGTCATTCTTGGTAAAAAAACTACTAAATAATGTGAAAAAATATCTAATAATGTTTTATTAGTGTTTTATAAAGCCTTAGTTTTAGTTGAATAGGTTCTGAAATTATTGTAATGAAATTTGGAAATTTCTAGTTTTTGAGGATGAAAATCAGAAAATTTCTAGACTCCATATAAGAATCATTATATATACACACAAAAATCACCTACCTATGTATACACCCAATCTAGTATGTATAAAAATTAATTTAGAATTGCATAAACATCCAATTTGAGGATGTGTAAACATCATTTTTTCATGGTGAAAACATTATCTTTGAGGCTATGTGAGAATTATCTAAGTTGCTTAAACATGATCTGGCTACCTCATAACCATCATCTGTATATACATTATGGGCGTAATCATATTAATCTCATTAAAATTTTGATAAATATTCCTAAATTGTAAAAAATTCATAAGAATGAATTACAATGTAGATATTAGGAATATTTAGAATGAATATTCTAAATAAAAGGTTAATCAATCCAGTCAATGCTCATATATTTTTGTTCATTTATTTAACATCATGATCAACCAAATGATCATGATTCATTATAAGTTAAAATGAGGACCATATAAGGTGGATGTTGTGATGATGATATGAGTTGAAAACCACAAAATAATATGCCAAATCATTATTTCATAACTACATACACACATAGATTTTTTAAAGGAGGATATGTCTGTGGAGTTTGAATACATTTTGATATCAAAATATCTGAATATGATGTGGGAATTAAATATACTATTTTTAATAAATATTAAATGATGCATTTGACTCAAATGTTTTATAAGAAGACACATTTTGTGAATTATGGATGTTTTCTAGAAATAAAAATTGAGAAAATATTCACACAAATATTATGTGCACAGTTTGCAGGAAATATATTTGAAGACCAAAGATTATGAGATTTTAAATATTGATAAATAATGAAATAAAATTTAAATGTATAATGAATATAAAATATAAGATGAAGAAAGAAAGTCTTAAAGTGTCTTAACAAGAAGTATATTGTATATTTTGTAGGTCAAAGAAAAAAAGTGAGTTGATACTATTTGAAGTTGCAGATTCTGAGTATTTATGAATTGGTGAGACCAAATTATATTCTTTCACACTTAAGGTAATGTAGGAGTGTGAATCCCAAAAATTTCCTACTACTGATTAGTTCTAAGCTAACTAAATTCTGTGAATAAGTTTTTCATGAAATGAATTATCCCAATGTAATGAAGAAGAAAAAATATAAGAGATAATATTTTGAATATAACTACTATAGATCGTATCTAGATTGAGGATTTTAGGGATCCATACTACACACTTTATTTTTTTTATAGAAAATTGATGAAGCTTGATGCATCCCACTATATTTATATGAGTGAGGAAGATGATCATTCAAATTTTCCTGAAGAGACACATGAGATCCACTATTGATCTACTTCACATGGTGTAGGAAAACTCTTATTTTTTATAGATATTATAGAAAAAAAATTCATTGATTTAATTGTAACTAGATGGTTTTATGTTTCCCTTTCTCATGATTATTTTGATAATAAAAAGGTATTTTTGTGCAAGTTAGTTAATAACCACCACACACTGGGGATGTAGTCATTATTAAGGAGGCTAAACTCAAAAAAAAACATTTGTATTCCCATTATGTCTCTTTAATTTTAATATAATTATTAATACCTACCAAATAAGAGATAAATAAATAGATAAATACATTCACTGAATAAGTGAAGAGGTGATAAGGTATAAAAATTTAAGTTTGAATAATAAGTATTCCAACACTAATTCTTCTTTAATAGTGTTGGAAACATCACGATGTGATCATAAAAATTAGTATTAGAGTATTAGGCCACACATATGATTAGATACTCAGCTATATATAGTTTAAAATTTTCATTGAAGATTTAAATTTCTATTTTCAAAGGATTCATGAAGTGAATATTTTACGAATCTTGGGAGTTCCTTGTAAAAGTAACAGGGGAAGTGATATCTTCCAAGAAACTAAAGAATATGAAGAAAGAAGATGGAAATAATTTGAGGAAGACTCAATCCAATAAATAAATGAATAATGACTTTATATTAATTTAAGGAAATAAAATTATAGTTATTTCTAATATCTCTATTGATAATATATCTCTTAAAGAATTTTTTTATGAGAATATATCCCTTTTAAGTAAATAGGTAGAAAAATTAGTTTCTCCATACTATGATTCTACTTAAGAAAAATCTAAAAAGGGGGAAAAGGATCTAGTAATTTAACCTACATCCAAGGTTATGGGAAACCATTATACCTAAAAAGTTACAATTCTTTCAAGCGATTGAGATTCAATTAAAAATTATTGTTAAAAATATCCTCAAGAAGAACCTAGTACCAGTGGTAGTTATCACATGACTAAAAATTTCCATGACAAATAAGTTGTAGAAATAAATTGTATTCTACACAATGTTCCTAATAAAATATTAATTTATATTTGTGGTATTTTCAAAAATTATATTGGAAAATATCATTGATCTTGAATATGAATGAGATAACTTGGATAAATATTATGAAAAGAAAGTGAAGACCCATGTAAAAATTTACCAAAGCTAAATAAGTAATAAATATTGAACTTGAAGAAAGATACATCATCTTTTAGAATGGGTGGCATATTATAATTCACAAAAAATAAAGAGCCTCAAGGAAGTTTGAAGAAAAAGTACATGTATCAGAGTAAAATAAAATGTCTTCCATTAATAATCAAAAATCCCAATTGGAAGTCATAGATAATAGGATTAAATATCTTGATAACTTGATATAATAAAGGGATTAAATGCCTAAAGAACAAGTCAAAGAGGAAAGAAAGACTTGTTAATATAAACTGAAGTTAACATTTAATGAGAAATAAATTCCCAATATTAAATTATTATATCTTAATTCAAATTATAGAATATAAAATCAACTCATGTTATGTATTCAAAAAAAATTGAAAAAAGAGTTACTACCACACAAACTAATAATGAGGATTCTTATGTCTCAAGACCTCTATCTGGTGGGAAAAAATATTGTAGGAATGTAATGTTCAATATATTTAAGCTATAAAATAAAAGGTACCATTTAGATTTATAAGTAATTATTTTTCTAAATATGTTTATATAAATAGTTTAGGATTAAAATCAAAACTCGTATAAAAATGGATGAAGAAAAATTTAGGGGAGTCTACCACTAAATCCAAAGTGGTGGGAATAAAGTGTATAAGGTGATTCTCCCCAAATAAATCCTATATAATGTAATAAATGGTGAACAAATATCTTGGAACTAAATCTGAATAGCCTACTATATAAAAAATAACAATTTTTGGGGGCTATTATTTACGATACAACTGGTTTGGGAATAATTATTTTAATTATTGGTATAATATTTAAACTATTTAAGGAATGAGAATACAATAATGAGGGGGAATGAAACTATAATTAATAATATTTTACAGGATAAAGATAAAAATTTGTTTACATCAAGTAGATTTGAAATTATTGAATAATTATTTGGAGAAAGAAATGAAATTTATCATGGAAATAGTACATGCCTATCAAACACATCAAAGAAAGTATAAAATGGTGTTAAATAGAGAAGACTACAAGTTCCAATGAAAAATAATAAATAATGTGAGAAATATTTTTAAAATAATAAAGAGAAAAACTAGATTCAAAATAGAATCAATAAGTCCAAGTGGAGTGATATGTTAAAAGAATCAAGCTGATTATTTTGATGAAAAATAAGACTATTGATGCTCCTTTCCATCACAGAGTCTAAAAGAATGAAAAGGGAAATACCTTGAACCCAAAGTGATTCATCCTTTGAAGAAACATAAAAAAATGACAAATTCATGAACAAATATTCAAATGTACTTGGGTCGCGCAAGTTCAACCAAGGTCGCGCAAGTATACTTGCGCGCCGCCCAGTGGTCGCGCAGGTGACTTGTGAACCCTCTTTGATTTTTTGCCCAGGGTTTTCTCTAGCCTATAAATACCCCCTGTGGGCCCCCCATTTTGAGGAAGAAAAATTCCAGAAACTCAGATTTGAGCTCCCAGCGCCCTAGTCTCTTCTCAAAGCTTCCGAACACTTCTAAGGTAATTTATTACCTAGAATGAAAGATATTAAGAGGGGGGGGTCTAAGTGTTGAAACTAATCAACGCTTGCGCGCCTAGGTGTCCAGCCCTTAAGGGAAATGACCATACTTGTGCGCCGCCTTACCCCTTCAACAGAACTTGCGCACCACTCTTCTGAAATCATCCAAGGATAGTACTAAGGGATTGAACCAAGACTCACCCAAGTTTTACTCTAAGGATTCACCGGCGCGCAAGTACCCATGTGTCGTGAAAGTATACTTGCGCGACCAGGACTTGCACGCCCACACAGGAGTTGCGCGCCACCTTATTTCTGGGTGCCCCTTCTTCCTATTTCACCTCTCCTATGTTTATCCACCTATCCTATTCAAGATTAAGACTTAAGAACTCTCTCCAAATCCATCTATGGAATGATTTCCTTGTTGGCTTCCTTATCTGAAAGGAATTATGTGGAACATCTCTTAAAATCTAGTGATTTACATATATTTATGTCACTAAGGTCAGGGATTTCATTAATTCAACCTCATCCTTTAAGATGAGAGAATCCCAAACCTGGGGATCCTCCTTAGGAGTAAGCCCCAGTCCAAGTTCCCAAATATGGGCATCCTCCTTAGGAGTAAGCCCCAAGTTCCCAAATATGGGTATCCTCCTCAGGAGTAATCCCCAACCATGGTTCTCTTAACCTGATCTTCCTTTCCAAGAGTAAGCCCTAGTCTCAAAGTCCCAAATATGGGAATCCTCCTTAGGAATAAGCCCCAGTTCTCAAGTCCCCTAATCTGGGCATCCTCCTTAGGAGTAAGCCCCAATAATAATTCCCTTAACCTGGGATTCCTTTTCAAGAGTAATCCCCAATCTCAAATATGGGCATCCTTCTTAGGAGTAATCCCCAAGTCCCTTAATTTTTCAAATCCTTTTCACCTGGGCCTCCTTCTCAGGAGTAAGCCCCTGTCTTAATTTCTCTTAACCAGTCTTTATTTACTTTTGATATGGGCTTCCTTCTTAGGAGTAAAACCCAATTATAAGTCCCCTCCTAATTTGGGTATCTTCCTTAGGAGTAAGCCCCAAGTTAGAGTATCCAAATCTCCATAAAGTACATATACCTTTATATACATTGTTCCTGGGTTTCTTCCCTGAAGTAAAACCCAATATTAATCTATTTTGGAAAGTCATACATACATAATCCCCACATCATTGCATCTTTCATGGAACAGTTGTTTGGTTTCACCAATACCTCTTGTTTCTTACACCGAGTATGACTCACGTGAGCTTAGAGTGTAAAAGTAACCATGACATCTTTCTTTGAGCCATTAATCATGCATAAACATCATACTCCCTTACTCAAACTACATGGGTTCTGATTCCTTTTCCAAAACAAAGTATATGTAGGTAGCCCATCAGTGGATATGATCCCAACTCTAAAATAATCCATGTCCTTCTGAATGACAATAAACTTCAAGTGCCCCTCTGAGTGGCTTTAAAACCAGTATGGTCTTCACAATGACCAAGAGACTTTTATGTATTGAAGGATACCATTGACTAAGAATCTCTAACAAATATAGATGATTCTCTATCAATGAAGAACCTCGAATACATATAAAAGATTCTCTAAATCTCCTACATATAAATCATTGATTTTCATATCTAAAGGAAAGCTCATTTTATACTTGGTAATGTAATAAGGATTCACGAACATAACCTAAATCTGTAAAGAGAGTCCCAAAGTAGACAATAATTCCCCTAAAAAAGGTGTGATGAGTCTGACCTCCCATCCTCTCGACCAATGAAAATTCATAAGCCTCATTAGTCCACAACTAATGAGCGCCTACCTTTGGAAAGTAGGTCCAAATGGATATGGAATCATTGGATGTTTTCGGTTCTATAAACAAACCCGTTAGAAACTGATTGGAATGTTTGAACCTTCAATCAACGAGGTCATCCCCAATTCTAGAGGAAACAAAAAATGGTGAACCCGATGTGAATCCTTAACCAAGTTAAAATGATGTTTTACTTATTTGTTAGGCCCCTATTTAAACTCAATGAGAGGGCCAACAAAGCAATCAATAACATATGTGATCATCCAAAAGATGTAGCATCCGAATATATCTTGATTATGTTTGTTATATCGAACAAGCACTCTTTTTAAAGATCTTATGCATTACAATAATGGATTCTCTTAAATTCACACCTGTGAGTACCTCTGCTATGAATGCCTCTACTGTGAAGGCATCTGCTGTTACTCCTGCTGGATCGTCGTCCGCTCTGAGGGCGATATCACCTACTCAGCATCTTCAACGCTGGGTATCAAATGCGATGGTTAAGGAGTACCATAAACATGGTACCATTCTAACTCTAGAGGCTGATCGAAAAGCCCTCTTAGTGAACAACTCACCCTGGTCGTCCGGACAGCAACGACCAGTGATCAAGAAGCAGGCATTGCTAACCACCGTCTCCAACCATTTAGGGTCGTTATCCCCATAACTCAACAACCATTCCCTCCCATATTCTAAGGTGGTGAATGAGAAGGATGCTTAGGGACTTAATTCAAGGAAATATGAGTCCTTCTCGAGGGATCCCACCAACAATCGCCGCCAGACTCGTGCGAAAGTGCGCCCTCAACATGATGAGGGTGTCGTCTCCAGGTGTTCGGCTCAGGTTCCTCGAACCCAAGTAGGCAAGACGAACCACCATAGTTGACAATCAGTTAACAGTGAGCAGGTTCTTATCTCTGCCATTTCTGGAGAAGTCCACCAACCTAACTTGGTGGAAAGCAACGTGCGGGCACACACACCCGTCCGTTTTAATCCCACTGTCCAGTAGACTCGTCTGGCAGCAGCATGCCAATCCCACCAGGAAATTCTGGCAGAGTACTATAGATAGGAACATACACCTGTTTATAAATCATCGGCTAGTCAGCAGGCTCGTCTGACTACATGTGATAGAGCCCGCCAACCCAATGTGTTGACAACTGGTAAACAGGTATATACACCTGCTTACACTCATCAATCCTGCCAGTAGCCTCATCTGTCAGTATTGAAGGAAGCTCATCAACCACATTCGGCGGAGTGCAATCAGCAGAAACATACACCTTCTAGTATTGATCAAGCCTACCAACAGTCTCGTTTGGTAGCCTTCGAAGAAGTTAGTCAGAAAGCTCCGTCGACAAACATGAGGCAGACTCAACTCTCTGCCCCCACACATGAGTACTGTCAGAATTCACTGATAGGAAAATGAGGGCAGGAGCAGGCACATACACCTACTCCAAGCATGGAATAGACATATATCCCCGTTCCAGCCACTGAAGTCACCAAGAACATTCTATCAATGGTGAAAGAGAAGAAACAAATCCCTGCTCATATTCTGGATGCCTGCCAGGATATTATAACAACTTCAGCAACATCTTGGGGAAATACACATAAATCTATCCCTACTAATGGAGTGACACATCAACAGTTCACTTCAAAACAGACACACACATCTGTTCCAGTCCAAGAGGGTTGTGGGGCATACTCCCCCATATCATACGGACAGCCAAGTCAGGCACATACACCTGATTTGAGTGGAGATAATCAGCCTAACCTAATAATTTCTCTTGATTAGGCACAAACACCTACCCATAATGAACACTTTCATCAACAAGTGATTCCCAAAGTGAGTGATAAGGCGTCTAAGAAGAAGACCCACCCAACAAAGTCAAGAAATCAAGGGCCAATCTGTAATAAGGCCTTACTCGATGATGGAGTTCTTGATGCACTCAGACAGTTATCTGTTGCAACTCAAGATTCTACTCTCTCAGTTCCCAATAGTGGGAACATTAATTCTGAAGGTATGCATCAAATACTTCCTCATGAAGGCTTGCTTCATGACAATTTGGTCGATCTCGAAGTTTCATCTTCAGATGAGAGCCACAAGAACCCTCTGTGTGGCAAGAAGATCAAGGAGAAAAATGTTTCATCTTTTGTTGTAACCCACCATGGTGGTCCTCCCCATGATGATGAATTTAGCTGCAAAAGTCCTCTCCGCATTAGTGATTCAAATTTCTTGGAAAATTCTCCAACATACAATGTAGTGACGAGAAAGCCCTCTTATCTTGAGGTACTTGAAAATGTGAATCCAATAATGTCTGATGCTTTACCACTAAAAGGTGAAACAATTTCTCAATCAGAAGATAGCCTGGGGTGTGGGTCATTCTCCGAACCACCCCTGGGTCGTTCATTTTCTAGTTTGATCAGTGAATTTACTACCAGTATTTTTGAATCCATTGAAGCAACAAGGAAGCACCATCTCTGGTCTAATCAGGTAGAATAATCTTCATTTAATGATAAAGTGGAAGTACTAAATATGAGAAAAAACTGGAAAAATGTGAAGTGCCAGTTATGTTTTGTCCTTTGGCTGATTCTCAGTATGACATTCCAGGAATGTTGACGGAAGATGGAATTCATGATATTCATCTCAACATATGGAAAAATCTTTTCCAGTTGAAGAAGAAAATATTATCTTATGATGAATATGAAAATCATGTCAAGATAATATAAGGGTTACAGTGCCAAATTGATTTGGAATCTCTCTCAGTTTCTCGATATCTGAAGGCTGAAAAACACCAGATATCCCTTCAACCTTCATGCCTTGGTGCACTAAGAAGATTGCGCCAGTTAATTGCCAATTCCCCATCTGGTATTCATATCAGGGGATGGGGTGTTCATGGAGCATTTCATTTCACTGTACTCTCCAGTCAGCAAAGCCCGCCTAAAATGCTCTCATGCAATGTTATTTCCCATGGCCTACCACAGTCAATGAGTTTTGTTTGTAATCAAAAGCTTGCCCAAGAACATGCCTCAATTAGTTCCTCTCAAAATCAAGAATACAGAGAAAAAGTTGTTGGATTACTCCTACATCAATCAAACAAGAATATAGAACATGCCTCTCGTTTGGAGCAAGCACAACATCAAGTGACAGAAGTGTCAGAAATCATCCAACGGTCTTTTGAGCTAGGTGATAAAAGTGGATGCAGGTTGATGCATCCAACTAATTTCCGGACTAAAGTCCACAAGATCAGGAGAGATTTCAAGAAAGTATCAGATATAGCATGTCAATAACCACCCCATCTTGGTAGACTGAGGACTCTTTTAACACAACCCTCAGAATCAACAAATAAAATTCGAGGAGTTGAACAGGAACAACCCCAGTCCACCAGATTGAGGACTTTTTCAAATCCTCAATCCCTCCCTCAGAGAAACTCAGTCTTCTCTCTATTGGGGAAGAAGCCTCAAGAGGAACTAAGAGCCAAATTATTAGGATATTCCCTCTAAATTACGGTTCGTCAAGAAGTTCCTGAGGGATCGAATCAACAAAAGGCAATGTCTCATCAAGGACATGGAAGAAGACAATATCGCAGAAATTATGATAGAAGGGATGCAATGCGTTATGAATCAATCAATTTCATCAATTCCGTAGTTGCTAATCCACCAGATGAGGTTCACTCGGAGGGATCAGATGAAGAGGTTCCTGCTCAAGAAGTTGTATGCACAGACACAAATAAAGAAGGTGTGCGTACACGAAATCAAAGGATTACTCAAAACCTAGGTAATCCTTCAAGTAACCCACTTCCCCCTCTTTGAAAGGTGTCAAATAAGGGGAAAGGAAAGAATCAGGTTACATACCCTTCCTTTGGAGAAGGCCAATCGCTCTCACTAGAGCAAAGATTTTCACAAAAAGAGGAAGAAATGAAGGAATTGAGGAGGTTGAACGCAGAACTACTTCAAGGTAGTCTTCCTCCTAAGCGTGTTGGAGTCAGTCAGCCAAGGGAATTTTTTGCGGCTACTGAGATGGATCAAGAATATACTCCTCTACCAGTACACCCTCACAGGTCTAATCCTATGGGTCAAGTGCAACAACAATCAGCAGTGCTACCATCAGTTGCAGTACCAGCCACCAAATATGTACCAGCTCTAGTCATTGCACCTATTCAGGTCCAAGCTCAACCAGATGTTTCTCAAAAGTTAATAACTACTATTGAGTCATTGACAGCTCGGTTGGAGGCTATGGAGGGAAACCGTGCTCAAATTCAACCAAAAAAGAGAGATTACCCTGAGTGGGTTGATGCGATTCCTCCCCCATAAAATTTTTCAAGTACCACATTCCCAATCTTTAATGGTTCGGGAGATCCAGAGAAATACTTAACACATTTTGTTTTTCATTGAGATCCTATGATGGGAACCCCATAGCAACAGGAAGCAGTTAAGCTCAGGTGTTTTTTACAGTCATTATAAGGGCCTTCTTTTGTCTGGTACACAAGCTTGCAATCCTGGTCAATTACCGGATGGGAGGATCTCCGTCAAATATTTCTTCTTCAATTCAGATCAAATTTTCCAAATAAAATAGTTTTTGATCTTACAAATTGTGAGCAAGGAGATAATGAAAGGGTTTCAGATTTCGTTTCTCGTTGGAAGGAATTAACTTATTCCCTAAGCTTAGCACTCCCTCAAGAGGAATTGTTGCCAATCTATGTGGAAAATCTATGTGATGAATTACACACACCATTTATCCCTGTGAAATACATAGGAGGGTTTCGAGACCTTACTTCAATCACTCAACAAATTGAAGATTCTCTTATGAAGACTAAGGATAAAGCTCGTATAATTCCATCAGCTCCTGGAAGGAGAATGGGTAAAGTAGAGACTGCTACAGTTATGCTTAAAAAAGCACCTGTACCTACTTCTACTTCAAAACCTTCATATTCTCGAAGGGCTCCACCTACTGAGTGGCAACAACAGAGGTCATTTCACCAAGATGGTCAAAGAGATCAAAGAAAGAAACAATTTGAGGATCTAAAGAGAAAATTTCACTCTTTTCGAAATGAACAAGTTCTTGGTTACTTCATTTCAGCTCTGGAAAATAATTTGGTTCAATTGCAAAGGCCCAAGAGGCCAAATAAGGAAAGAGATGAAGACCATCCCAACTATTTCCCATTTCACCAGATTATGGGGCATCCCATTCAGGAGTGTTTTGTTTTCAAGGACCTTCTGCAAAAAATGGTCGACTCGAGACAAGTCAAACTGAAAGGTTCCTCAGCTCAGGTAGCATGTGTTACTACTACAGATCCAGAGGAAGAAGGAAAGTGTCAAGAAGTCAAGAACAAAAATGTGAAAAAATATGATGATTGGATGATCAGAAAAATGATCAACCGAACTCATGCCATTTTGTGAATGCAATTGAAGAAGCCAATTGTGTCTTCTTCCATGAATGCCATAGCAAAATCCTCTTCATCAGAGGGAAAATACTCAAAGGGCAGCATAATTCCAAGAAATAGGAACAACCAGAAGAATATGAAATTGTGTCAAAGCCCAAGTTGTCTTTTAATCTGGAAGATTTTATGCCATCTTCTTTGAAGTACCGGGAACCGCCCCACCAAACGGCATAGCCTAAATAGGCTAATCAGGAAGAGTATTCATCGGATGAAGAGTTGATCTTCGGTTCTGTTAATATGATTCAATTAACAGATCCATATTCCAGTTGCAGTTTCGATTTTGATGAGCCCGAGTTCCTTGTATCAAACAGAGGAATTAGAGGAAGTTCCAGAGGCTCAGGATACAGGGGAAGATGTGGATCTTTCAGAGGCCACTATTCCAATTCTTCACCTGCTAGAACTGTGTATGTGGAAGAAACTCATGGAAGAGCCCTTCAACGAGCTCAACAGAAACAAGCAAGTTCTTCTACACAAGGCAGATTCAGTCCTGGCATAGTTATTCTGGAAGATCGGTTGGAGGTTCCACCTTCTTCCTCTCAGCAAGTAAATAGACCTAATCGGTATATTCTTCCAAATCCAAGAGTATTACCAACTCTTATCCCGATACAAGATGCATCAACTTACAAAGCATCAACTTCTAAGGAACCTGTGAAACCACATGTTTCTATTGGCAAACACGCACCTTTGGATCAAAAGTATGATGTATTGAAACACTTGGCCCAAATACTGTCCAAGTTATCAATTCTGGATGCTATGAATTTATCAAAGGATCTTCGGGAGGCACTCATCGAGGATTTGTCGAGTCCTCAGGAGTTTGAAACTGAAATTACTGCAGCTGAATTCTACCATGTAGAGAATAATCCTGCAGAATTCCATGCAATGATATCTTTTACTGATGAAGATGAAGATGATGTCATGCATGGACATATTAGACCTTTGTACTTATCTGGCAAGGTCAATGGTGTAGGCATCTGAATATTTTTCATTTATAATGGTTCATGAGTCAACCTCATCCCCATTCGTACACTTCGCCGATTGGGCCTCACAGAACCTGATTTATCTCCTTCTACTTTAATGTTACAAGGATATGATAAAACTGAACAAGAACCACTGGGCGAGATTACACTCAGAACTCAATTTGGAGATCTTGTATCCAATTCAGATTTCATGGTTGTTGATCAAGACTCATCCTTCAACATCTTTCTTGGTAGACCCTGGCTACATCAACATGCGGTTATCCCTTCATCATACCATTAATGTCTCAAATATTTTTTTGATGGTCAAATTTGGACATTGTATGGTTATAAATCCCCGTTCAAGACATGCGAATCTCAATACATTGAGGTGGAATTTTATCACATGAAGGGAAAGGAGAAATCCACAACAAGGGAGATTACCAAAGTTAATGCTCCATATGGTTTTGAAAAGATTCCAGTAAACCCATTTACACATGTGAGTACATATTATGTGTTGCCTATCAGTCAAATTAATAGGATAGACCCAAATCAAAATACTCTTATGGAAACTTCCATAATGTCAATTACAGCAATCAAGCCAGACAACATGGGAGAAAGTAGTGATCCACCAATAAATGTTGAAAGCTCAAATGGAGATGTCTTCATTTCATCCGCTGAAATCCAAAAAGTCTACACTTCGCCAACCAGGCCAGAAGAAGTTATAGCAATGTCAGAAGTGAATGATGATTTTTATTCTAAATCCATCATCTCCTCTATATTTCCCAAGGAAGACCCTTCATCATCAATAAGGCCGGAAATGAAAGCTTCTTCTTCAAGATGTTCAAATTTTAACATCTCTTATGATCATGAAAATTATGCTTCATAATCTACTATGAAAGTAGAAAGAGAAGAAATAACACATGTTGAAGAAGAAGAGGAAGATCTTAGGGATGCTCCTCCAGCATTTGAAGAGGGTATCTCTACCACCGTAGATGAACTCAGAGAAATAAATCTGGGTACAAAAGAAGATCCACGCCTTAATTTAATTAGTGCGGGCATGACTCTTGAAGAGAAAGAGATGTATATTTTCTTTTCTAAAGTAAAATCGAGATATATTTTCTTTGAACTATACAGAGATTCCAGGGCTTGATCCTGATGTTTCCACTCATCATTTGGGTTTTCCAGAAGAACATCGAGGATTCAAACAAGCTTCTAGAAGAACACACCCAACCTATGATTCAAAAATTGAGGCTAAAGTGGATAAGCTTATCAAAGATAACTTCATCAGAGAAGTTCAATATCCCAAATGGTTGGCTAATATTGTCCCAGTGAAAAAGAAGAATGGGAAAATTAGAGTTTGCATTGATTTCAGAGATCTTAATCGACATTGTCCTAAGGATGATTTCCCAGTACTGATTACAGAACTCTTAATTGATGCAACAGCTGGCTATGAAGAACTTTCCTTCATGGATGGATATTCTGGATATAATCAAATATGAATGACTCCAGAAGATGAAGAATCTAAAGCCTTTATAGCCCCTCAGGTTGTGTTTTGCTATCGGGTAATGCCCTTTGGCCTAAAGAATGCAGATGCAACATATCATTGTGCCATGCATCGTATATTCAAACCCCTTTTAGGGAAGTTTGTTGAATGTTATGTGGATGATTTGGTGGTTAAATACAAACAATGTTCTAATCAATTGGTTGATTTGGAAATCACATTCCACAAACTTCAGCAACATAATTTGAAGATGAACCCCTTAAAATGTGCTTTGGGGTAACCTTAGGGAAATTTCTCATCTTTGTTGTACACCATCATGGTATCGAAGTCGATCCTAAGAAGACAAAGTCAATCCTTGGTATGTCACCTCCTCAAAATTTAAAGTAATTGAGAGGAATTCAAGGACACTTGGCCTATATTTGGCGTTTCATCACCAATTTGGTAGGCAAAAGTTTACCTTTCACCAAATTGATGAAGAAGGGAGTAACTTACCAGTGGACTGAAGAATGTCAAGAAGAATTCGATATTCTCAAGAAGTATCTCTTGAGTCCACTGGTGTTAATTCCACCTGTTGAAGGAATACCACTTATCATCTATGTGACAACTTTAGAGCGATCATTGGGTGCCTTTCTTGCTCAGAAGAATGATGCTGGGAATGAAAATAACCTCTAATATCTCAGTCAGACTATGCTTGAAGCAGAAACTCGATACTCAAATATGGAGAAGTGCTGCCTAGAATTAATCTTTGCAGTTAAAAAATTGAGGCACTACCTGCAACATCACGAGGTCCAATTGGTATCTCGCAATTACCTGATCAAATTCATCCGTAGTCGTCCAATGCTTAAAGGATTTCTGGAAAGGTGGGAAGTTATTTTGTAGCAATTTGATATTCAATATGTGTCTCAAAAGGCAATAAAGGGCCAAGATCTGGCTGATTTCCTTGCTGAACACCCTTCAGCAGAAGACACATATTTAGATATTGAACTCCCTGATGAGGAAGTCTTCTATATTCAAGAAAGTCTTCAAACATGGGAAATGTACTTTGATGGTGCTTCTAGAAGTCCAACAGGGAGGAAAATGGAAAATCCAAAATTCAACAAAGTTGGGTTAAGAATTGTACTCATTTCCCTGGAAAAGGCAGTGATACCTTATTATTTCTCATTTTTGGGAGGTGGTAAAAATAATGAAGCAGAATACCAAGCTCTTATTGCAGGATTGGAGTTGGCGCTTCAAGCACAAGTGAATCACTTAAAGCTGAAAGGTGATTCAGACCTAGTAATCAAACAAGTCGATGGGGATTATGCAATCAAAAAAGAAGAACTAATCCATTTTTATGATTAATTCATGGAGTTAATGGTGGAGTTTCCTTCAGAACCGACATTTTCTTATGTCCCAAGATCACAAAATGCCCAAGATGATGCACTGGCTAATATACCCACAACTATGGCCTATCCAAATAGGGACGAGACAACCATCAGTATTTCCCACCATTGTATAATTTCACCCTATGTTCAAATCAGAACAGAGTAAATCAATGAAATTAGTCCCATCTCTGAACCATATGGTCATACTACAGGATGGATGACACCTATCAGAGAATACCTTCAAAATGGAATACTTCTGCCTGATAGAGCCGAGAAAGAACAAGTCCGGAGACGTGTGGTCAATTTTACTCTTTTTTATAGCCCATATCACCAAGAGAAAATTCTCTACAAGTGTGGTTTTGATGGAGTTCTCTTCAGATGTATTGATGTTGAAGAGACAATGGATGTCATGAAAGAAGTTCATGCACGAGTCTGTGGTGCCCATCAGTCTAGACATAGACTATCTGATCAAATTCAAAGGCTTGGATATTTTTGACCTTCAATGATAAAATATTGTGTTGATTTCACAAAGAAGTTTCATTCTTTCCAAGTATATGCCAACTTCATTCATCAACCCCCAGAGTTTCTTCATACAGCTAAATACTCGTGGCCATTTTCCACATGGGGAATGGATGTAGTGGGACCTTATCCTTCGGCTACATCCAAGCAGTTTAAGTACATTATTACTGCTACCGACTTCTTTTCCAAATAGCCAGAGGCAATACCCCTCAAAGAAGTCAGTTCTAAATGCATTGTTAGCTTCATCATGTCTAACATCATTACCAGATTTGGTGTCCCTCATACCATATTTACGGACAATGGCACCAACTTTTTTTCATCTGAGGTGAGGAAGGTGTATCAAGAATACAACATTAAATCCAATCATTCTTCTCGGTATCATGCAGTGACAAATGGCCAGATAGAATATTTCAACAAGAATCTTTCAAACATACTGAAAAAGATGGTGGATAAAGATAAGAAATCATGTACTAATAAAATCTTTCATGCTTTATGGGCTTATCTAACCACCACCCACACTGCAACGCAGTCAACTCCATATTCATTGGTATATGGAATGGAAGTAGTCTTTCTAATTGAGGTTCAAATACCCTCTTTCAGAGTATCCATTTATGATCAGTCATCTACAGATGAAAAATATCAAAAGCGATTGGATGAATTGGAACGGTTAGATGAGAAAATATTGTTCACCCTGCACCACTTGGAAGTCTATTAGAATCCAATAGCACGAGCTTTCAACAAAAAATTTCATCTTCATTCATTAATTCAGGGAGAATTGGTATTGGTTATCAGAAATCCAATGATACCAGGAAAGAAACCCCCCAAGATTGATCCAAAATGGGAAGAACCTTATTCAATACATAAGGTCTACTACAATGGAGATTATTCTTTAATCTCAATGGATGGAGAACTCATCACTACTCCATCTAATGCCAGTTTTTTGAAGAATTATTTTGTATAAACACAAAATACATCAACGTTCCATGAATATGACCTTAAACTATTGGCATTTCATATTTTCCAGTAAGACATTAAACTGCATCATTAGTTACGGTCCATGAATACGACCTTAAACTATTGGCATTTCATATTGTCCAACAAGATGTTAAACTGCACCATTAGTTACGGTCCATGCATATGACCTTAAACTATTGGAACTTACGTACAACATGACATTAAATTGTGACGTCCTAACTACATGACACTAAATTGTACAGAAGTCCCTTATGTCCAGCAAGACGTTAAACTGTATAACCAATGGTCCATGCATACGACCTTAAACTATTGGCATTTCTCTCGTCCAGCAAGACGTTAAACTACATCATCATCCACGGTCCATGCATATGATCTTAAAATATTTTTAGCCCTAATACATCCAACATGACATTAAACTGTGTCTTCATTGTCCTTACTACATGACGTTAAACTGTACAATCCCCCTTTTTCATCCAATATGACGTTAAACTGTATTGTCCCCATCATCTTAGCTATAAGACGCTAAACTGTACAACACCCTTATTTTCCAACATGACAAAAAACTGTGTTCACATCCAACATGACATTAAACCGTGTCCCTATATACATCCTACATGACGTTAAATTGTATTTTGTCCTTGCTACATGACACTAAAACTGTGCAACACCAATATTCCTCACTGTAAGACTTTAAATTGCATAGTCTCTTCATATGTCCTACATGACATTAAACTGTACATCGTTAAGGTTGTTTCTACCTCTTGTTTCTCACATCGAGTATGACTCACATGATCTTAGAGTAAACTTCAATCATAACACTCTCTATGGGCCGCTAACCACGCATAAGTCCCAACACCATTTTTTAGGTCGTTGTCCCCAAGAACAACTTGATCACTAATTCATTCTTAAATTGAACTACGCAGACATTGATCCTTGCCTTCTAGGCTGGGTACGTAGGCAACCTCTTGAGGTTCAATACCAAAACCAATATCTTCACATCGGTTCACCTCCATCTCATACGATGTTGATTCGTGAAGCCACTTTTAGAATCAATATCTTTAAATTGGTTCACCTTTTTCCTTTCTATACGACGTTAAACTGTACAACACCTTTGTCCTGTATGAAAATAAACTACAACATTATTTGATACCTTCACCTGATATGGAATCATTATTTACATTGATTTCCAATCATGTTATATTCTGAAGACTACGTGTGTACATAGAAATGCCTAAACCTTTTATCTTGGGTCAAACCATCATTGCACTAAAGTCCCCTTTCACCCTTCACTTGTACAAACTAAATTTGTACAAAGGTTATTTCTAGAACTACGTGGGATTGATTCCCATCCTTATGGGATACATAGGAACGTTCAAGTGTCCCTTGAATCCAACCCCAAGTCTTTGGCCCTAACCCCAAATTCCAATTTCAGTCCCTTGGCTGAAAAGTCCCCATGAAAACACACACTGTGTATTTCTTATAATGGTCTGAGTTATATGACCCTAAACTAAGATCTCTTACACTTTCATCCCACATGACATTAAACTGTATTTCAAGAATTACGTATGGATTGATTCCCATCCTTATGGGATACATAGTGAAGTCCAACATTTCAATTCAGGACCCAGCCACCACATGATTATGGTTAGCATTGATCTGTGTATCTCTACATACATTGGACAATACCCATTTTTATGTGTCATAATCCTAACCTTAAATATTTTTAGATCTTCATAACCCTTTTCTCGACTTCGAGTCACAAAATGTCCAATTTATGAGAGTTCTTTTGTCTGACTATGCAGCACGTGCCCTTAAGCGGCCTTGCATAAATCGTCTACATAATAGATTTGTCAGCTAAAAGATACTCTTATTTGACTATGCAGCCAATGCCCTTAGGTGGCCTTGAATAATTCAACCCCCTAACAGGTTTGTTAAATAATGGTAACTTCATTCTTGGGAAGAAAACCTCTTTTTTTCCTTATTGGTCTTATCAACAATATGTAAAGGATCCACAAAAAAAACAAATAGCCATCCTTAACATATTTGCCCCATATTATTTTTCATGATCTGAAAGTATTCAAGTATATGGTTTATATTTCTCTTCCCTACGTTTGGGTCAGACCTTCATAGGAGTTCCATTCATCTAGTTCTTAGTTGATCTTTCATGGAAATATCTTCTCTATATTCAAGTACCTCTCTCCATACAACAAACTCTATGCTTTGGAAAAATTGAATCTCCATAAACTTCCACTGGCTTTTTAGCAGTAGAAAAGTAAATTTCTGAGATTTCTTTTTCTTGACTATGCAGCACGTGCCCTTAGGTGGCCTTGCATAAACAGTCTACATAACAGACTTGTCAGCCAAAAGATACTATTATTTGACTATACAGCCAATTCCCTTCAGCGGCCCTGCATAATTCAACTCCTTAATGGGTTTGTTAAATAATGGTAACTTCATTCATGTGAACTAATTCTTCTAATGCCTTTTAGCCCTTTTTTATATCATTCCTCAGATTTAAAATTTCTTAAGTCATAGTTTACATGTTTTCCTTCATACTTGAGTGCGGGAAAATGTTTTCAGATAATTTGTCAAGGAATTGAGTCAATTTTAATCCATTCGGTCAAAGATGTTTCGACCTTAAACATTATCCTTTTTTTATGTACGACATGCATGACTTTAAACTGCCCAAAAAAGACAAGGGAAATCTGAATAAAGTCAAGTTCCAGCTCACTAAACATATATTTTGTATGATTTAGGTAATATTGAGAAATTTAAAGATTAAAAGTTTGTAGGTTTATTTATAATAATCCTAGTAAAAATCAAACTATGCGTACTAGGCCCATTGGCTTAGGTAAAAATCTAAAACAGGTAGAAAAGGAAAATGCATGCAAAAATGATTGAAGATGAGAGTATTTTTCATTTGATGCACAAGAATTAGAAGGACATCCACAAATTGGAGTCTCTTGTCTTTTCCATGAATTAAAAAAAGGCTTTCATCATATGTCTTCACTTGATGTACAACATCCCGAGCTTCATCATCATCTACTTGAAGCTCATGAACTTGACCAACTTCACTCTTTTCTGCCTGATGGAGTGCTTTCTTGGCATTAATGATGGCTTTCATTCCACTTTCTTGAGCTCCCTCCAATGAATTATTGAGTTGGTCAAGTTCCACAATAACAACATCTAACTATTGATGAAGGTACATCTACTGGACGACTTTATCTTTGATCTTATGCTTCATCTTTTTCATCTTGCCAGCATAGTCAGCCTCAGCTTGGAATACCACAACCTCAAATTCACTGATATTAGCTGACAGCTTTACCCTGGTCAGATCTTCACAGCACTTTTTCTCCTGCTCCCTCCTTAAGATTACTTGCTTCACCTCGGCATGGATCTTTTGATATCCAAAACCACCAAGTCCTAACATGACAAATACGGATGACAGTCGTTGGATTTTCTATGACATCTCTTCTAAAGGCACTTCAGATATGATCTTCCATATGTTTTTCCATGCCTTGTGTTGTGAAAATTGGAGCGCCTTTTGTACTTCTGGATCCAAATCAGCATCACTTTCGTAGGGTGGAATATAATCTGGGATTAATGAACTTAGGGAAGTGACCTATTATGCTCCTTCCCCCTGACCTGTGCTTCTTCAAATTCAATTCCCATTGGGGCGGAGGATGAGGCTTCACATCTAGATCTAGCCACTGAAATTGATGGCCCTGCATAATCAATTGAAAGCTTTGGTTAGTTTCAAAGGATAACAAAAGTTAATTGGCTATCATGAAAATTATGTACAGTCACAAATATTTTTATCCCTTACCCAATGGTATATCAGTAACTTGAGAAGGCTCCTCCCCATCTTTCCTAGCCTCAACAGGATTTTCAGGGTGAGTTTGAGGAAACACTACGGGGTTCAACTCCACTTGCGCTAATGTCTCTACAATAGTATGGTTTTCTATACCCCCTTCAAGCATTGGTAGTTCAGCATCTTGCTCAGATAGAGATTCATATTTGTACCGATCATGATTAGAAATGTAATAAGAAGTTATTTTTAACAGGACAAAGGATAACACTCATGTACATAATCTTCTAAATTACATGGTAAGTTAACATGATCTAAAAAATATTCAAAAGATGCACCAAGTACCATAATTTCATATAATGTAATCTCAGAATCCTGGTTAATCTCACCAGTGAGAGCATTTGGTATGTCTTCTTGGTGACCTTCATCCTGCGGTCTCTGACCCTGAACATCAACTTCAGATAAAATAACGGCATTAGTTTCAATGGCCGCCAAAAGCTTGAGTGCAGGGTTTGAATGTAAAGTATTACAGAATGGAAGTCAGTCGATGTTTCATTCAACATTTTATGACGCATTGTTAACTTACCAAAAGTAGGTTCTTCTCTTCTTGCAACAACAGTAGGAGGGATACTGGGAACAGATGCTGGTTCTTCTCCAGGAGCAGCCAAGTCAGATTGAACTTGTGATTGTTCACCAGTACCCTTCGTGGTCCTAAAAGGAGGGTCAGTCCTCTCTCTCAGAGGGGAAATTGAAGAATCCCCTGCAATCCCAAGAAGTATGAGCAAGATTTTCATGGGTATAGACTCATGATTATCTGAAGGAATTACCGCTAGTAATGAAACGTTTAGATGTGGACTTCCTCCTTCATTGCTTTTGCTTCCTTGGATTTTTGGGAGTGTTGGCAGTCCCCCTTACATGCACTTGAATTGGAGAATGGAAGTCCATGTCCAACTCCTCATCCATGGCCTGCTGGCCTAGAGATATCTCGCCCGATTCGTGAAGAGATTCAACAGCATCCCCGATGGAAGCACCACCAGGGCTATATTGTGGCGTAGGAACCTCAGTATTTATTTTATTTTCAAGTTGCTGGATGAAGAAAATAATTTCCTTGAGTAACAAACCTTTGACTGAAATCAAGTTGAAAAGAAAATAAGGAAAGAAAACTTACATCTTCAGGAGCCACGTAATCGTGCCACTCCTCATCTCTGGAAGCATCAGTCCCCTCAGCAGCGCCACAATCTATCATTTCCTTCACCCGCTTGGTGATAGGAATGGAATCATTAGTGGAATATATGAGCATTTCCATCTCTCTGATATAATCCCGCACTTCATCGGGGTTATCCTTGTAATGAATATCTATAAAATCCAAAATATTCCCTATTCCAGGGAGGTGTAGCCCCTCGCACAAATCCAGCCAGGCTATTTCAGCACAAATAGTATAAACTCTACCATGTCTGGAAAGTCTCTGGTTGTAGATATTCAGTATGTGTACTAGAAGGCTGCGAGGAAGGTCGTACAATCTTCGACTTCAGCTTCTTCCCAGCTCCTGCAACTACTGATAGAGAATAAGAAAATAAGACTTGTTGCTCTATAAAGTAATGGTGATTAAATTTCCACAATGAAGAAACTTACCAGGAGTAGATGTAGTGGGTCTTTTTATTCTAACTGGAGGATTATATCGGGCACGAGGCCACTTTTCCATTTTTTTTGCCTCATTATCCCCATCTTGGGAATCCGGTGAGTCAGTCCTAGATGAGGAATCCGACGAATCAGCTTCAGGTGGAGAAGAATCACCTTCCTGAGGAAGGGTTTCTTTCTCAATAGTTCTCTTCCTTTTCCCCACCTGATAAACCGGGTGATTCAGTACCCCTCTAGGTTATGATTCTATAAAGTGCTCAACATACCATGTAGTCAAGTTATATGCCTCTTTTTCAACTGGTAGATCAAACACTGCCCCAGTCTTCTCCCTAGATGTCATCAACCATAGTTTCCGGGAAACCATTGGATGTTGCTCCAACCTGAAATTTATAGGAGGAGATACAATAGTCTATTGCACACACTTTAATTGATGTGAAAATCTATATGGATCATAGGCCTCGCATATAATCTCTCCGTCAATTCTGGCGACCAGCACACCATCTCTGCGGGCCAGCATGTATGCCCTTAATTCCAAACTGGCTATTCCATCATCAAAAAACCATCCGGTTGGCGGATTTCTATAAGGAAAGAAATTAAATTCCTTATACATGATCAGCCTCACCTTCATGTCATAATAATTGAGAGCTAGTGGAGCAATTCCAGAGAATGCTTGTACTGATGGCCTGAAAGAACTTCCAGGAATCTGTATTCCATTCTGTACATTATACGTCCTGAAGTGAGTGGTGATCCATCAACACAAAACTTGGAATGGTCCCACTATTCTCAAAGGAGACTTACCCATGAAGACATGGAGTAAAATCCTGTGAATCTTTTCAAAAATGGGGGTAGCTAACCCAACCATTTTTCCCTCATCCAACTTGGCCGCAATAACGAAGGTCCCTGGCCTGACGCCTCCCTTTGAGTCCCTGACTAGAAGAAGAAAAAACTGAGCCACAAGGCCAAAAATCCTGCCAGACGAGTCTTCTTTGGGATTCTCCGATTCAACTCATATCCCCACTTTTTAAATTCTCCTACTTTCAGGGTCGGCCAGAATGTGCCACGAGCACCCCACTTCTCTGTTTTGGGGCATGTGGTAGGATGAGTGGGCCTCATCTCCTTGGGCCCCTTCTTCTTGGATCCCTTTATAACGGCCCATACTTTACATACATTGTTAATACTTCAAAATTGAAGCATACTTATTACAACATATAACAAAACCACGAAAGGACCGTATAGGTATAGTGTCTTTAGAAACTGGGAAACATAAACAACTGGTTCATAAAGCATCTACATTGTCTCCCATTTATTTCATCATATATATAGTCCCTTTTGGAATATCTTACTTAATAACCTTCTTCCTGGCCTAGGGAAAGAAAACATACAAAAGGGTGAGCTCAAATGCTCAGTATGGGTAAAAAAAACAAAAATCAATCACATCATATTCATAAGAACATAACATTTTGGAAATCATAACATGCAAAAGAAATCATAATTTCATAACATGGGATAAATCATGGCAGTGAAATGTAATCACAATAATCATAACTTAAAACATGAAGCTTTTTTGCATACACACATAATCATAGAGAATCATTTCTTATTAGTCAAGACTCATTGCCAAGACTATCTTAGTGGACAAAGTCCATTTCTGAACCGAGTTCACTCCTCATTTCAGTCCTGTTTCACTGAACCGGTTTAACCTACCGTTCCAGCCATGTCTATCTCATGAGATATAAAATCTTTACCCAATGAATTGGAGGGAGATAAAGGTCCCACCCATCTCATAATGATACCATTCTTATGTGTGCCACAAAATCATAAACTATACATCATATCATAACCCATGTAATAAAAATGGGATTCTTAAACATCATGACATCATAAAACAATTCATATAAGATAAAGGAATTCATAAAAATATTTCCATCACAACATAATCATATTAATGTAATAATAGGGATATAAACAGAACCCTATATTATCTTAGATGGAAAATAATTTTGATAAAACACTTGAACTCCATTCTTGAGGAAAATATCCTTTCTACTTCAAAAACATTTTTCCTTGCTTAACATGTCATACAATTTTAATCTAAAATAAGTTGATTAAAAATAAACTTGAAAACATGTAAAGGAAGCTTCTTGGAAATAATGTTTTAAAAATCCATTCATGCCGTATAAGTTAAAAAAAACATTCTTCTCGTACTTTTGTCGGAAAAGTCAAAAAGTACCTCATACGAAAAACGACAAAAGATTCCTTTCATATCTTTTAATAAAAACTCACCGAAGGGTAAAATTGGATTTAAACTATTGTATAAGGATGTAAATATTACATATTGAGGAAACATGGATGTGGATGATAAAATACACCCCGGTAAATACCAAAGTATAAACAATCTCGGATAAAATGAGATTGTGATATTTCCCTTACCTTAGGTCCAATTTGCTTCGTAAGTGTCCGAACCTCCTGTATAATGATTTAAATAAGTTCATTGACTTATTCCATAATCATAATCATTGTTATTATATCATATATGGTCATATTCTTAGCTTATTGTTAGTAATATTTCATTTCTACTTGTTATTCGGGTGTTTATTACTTTTTGTTCTTATGCGTGTTTTGTCGAATAAATTATTATTCTTCCTTTTAGGTTATAGATACCTCATTTCCAGAATGTTATTAGTGTAATATATATCATATTAATTCATTCAATTCATTTATATAATCATTATGCAATGAAGATCATGTAGAACGAGTCGCATCACATCGTGGAGACGGTATTCCATACGTACGCACGAGCGATGATATCATTCCCATGATCGTGGAATTGTATTGGAGTGTATGTAAACTATTTCAAAATCAATATAACTTTACAATAATCATATATATTCATTCTTTGCACCATTATACCCATCCAAGTAAGGTGGTGGTGGAAAATAGATTACACCACGGCGTGGAGACGGTATTCCGTACGTACGCACGCGCGGTGATTTCATTTTCTGTAGGATGGATAGATGGTGAAATAGGGTTGTTTCATAATTATAATAACATATCAGTATATGAGTGATACTGATGTTATTACTTCATAATGAAACAACTAAAGAATAAGAAGTGGAAGAAGAAATAAAGATGAAAGAATCGGTAACGGGCATTACCTCTTCTTTGAAGCGCTTCTTTGAGGCCTCCTTTTAGGGCACTAAAATTGGTCTTTGAAGAAGACCGGGACCTCTAAGATGTCTCTAGGGAAGTGTAGAGGAGAAATTGGAAGGGGTTTCCCGAGATTTAAGGCTCAAAGTGGTGTGAGGAAGAGAGGGAGGAGGTGCCCTTTTATAAGGGAGGAGAGGGACACCTTTGGAATAACTAAAAATATTATTTTATTATAAAGTCAAATTCGGTTTTTAATAGCTCCAAATTGATATATTTCTAAGATAAGGTGGGTATGGGTAGAAAAACTCTAATCAAATAGAATTTATACAAGTTTAAGTATCAATTTTAACCTTATCATTTAGATTTAACTTTAAGTTAGATAATTTAACTTTTACCGTGTCTTCTTGTTTTCTTACACTATAAGGTTAATAAACTTACTATATAAAGCCAAACGAACCCCAAGTTATGTATTATTAATATACATAAACTTATATAAGTCATTTTTCCGAACCTTATATTTTTAGGAATAAAATAACAATTAATAATATAATATTTGTTTTAAAAACTATTTTATGTCAATTTTGATACTATTTAGTAATTGATTTTTTTGAAAATCATAACAAAATGATTAGTTCGAAACAAGTTACTTAAATCAATACTAACATGTCATATTAACCTATAAAATTAGTTTAATTCATAAAAAGTCTCAAATTACATTTATTTGGGTATTTATAACATCAATTATGTCAATATTTCATTAATAAGATAATTACTGCATCATTGTTGTGTCATAAATAAATTAAATTATTTAATTTCTAAAAATTACAAATAAATTACCATTATGTAGGAAATTTGTATATATTTATAATGAATATTTATAGTCGAATTTATCTTATGTATAACCCCATATTAAAAATTATTTACTTATTAAACTTTGATTTTAACTATTTTAACCCTTCTTTAAATAAATTAATAACAAATGTCCTAATCTAATCCAAGTGGGCCTAAATGGTCATATTTTATTCCTAAGGTTGTTTTTGGTCTAATTACACTTATCTAATAGAATTTGGACATGTGTTAGGGTAATAATAATAACACTTTTACCCTTAATTACCCTATTTACTTTTAACCGTGGTAAATAAAAGTAAAAAGTTACTATTCACCAAAAAATTATTTTCATTTCATTGAACCACATTTTACTTACTGACATCAACCGTGTCTCTCGGATTTTCGAAATTCCTCTCACAGAAGCGGTAAAAGTAAGTTTTATGAAAAATTCAGTTTTTTTAACTACCACTTAGTGGTTTCCCTATTCATCAAAAATTGAAAGTTTTCAGAAAAATACCAAAATTTCACCCTAGGCTAATTTCGATATTCCGAATCCAAAAATGAAGTCCATTTTGAAAAATAAAATTTATAAAATTTCAAAAAGTGGTTATTACTATTCATAACGGCTAGTTTTAATAATATTTTAATAGCATATCGTTGTTTAGTGAAACTCAGTATTGCGTACGACGCAAGCTATTGAGGAAGGCCGCAGTTGCCAAGCTAGTGTTGTGTGTAGTGAAAGATTCCTTTGATGATTTATATAACATAAAAACAAAATATTTCTCATAAAAGTCTCAGGTGTTACATTCTACCCCCCTTAAAATGAATTTTTCCCTCGAAATTCGTCACTTTGTAACAAACAGATGAGGATACCTCTCCCTCATCATATCCTCAAGCTCCCATGTAGCTTTTTCTAATTGGTGGTTCCTCCATAAAACTTTCACCAAGCGAGTGGTCTTGTTTCGTAGAACTTTTTTGCTATGATCTAGAATCTCTATCGGCTGTTCTTCATAAGAAAGATCTTGCTCCAGCGGTACAACTTCTGAGCTGAGTACATGTGAAGGATCAGGTATGTACTTTCTCAGGAGAGATACATGGAACACATTGTGAACTTGAGAGAGATTCGGTGGAAGCGCCAACCGGTAATCTACCTTTCCAACATGATCCATTATTTCGAAAGGAACGATATATCTAGGGCCCAACTTCCCCTTCTTTCCAAATCTCATGACCCTCTTCCAGGGAGATATTCGTAAGAACACTTTATCACCAACTTCAAACTCTAGGTCTTTTCTTCGGTTGTCGGCATAACTTTTCTGTCAACTCTGAGCTGCTCTTATGTGTTGTTGAATAGATCTGAACTTTTCTTCCATTTCATCAACGAGATCAGGTCCTAATAGCTTTCTTTCCCCAAATTCATCCCAGCAAGTTGGAGTCCTGAATTTCTTTCCATAGAGAGCTTCATAAGGAGCCATCTGAATACTAGAGTGAAAGCTATTATTATAAGAAAATTCTACCAAAGGTAGGTGTTGATCCCATCCACCTTTGAAATCCATAGAGCAATCTCTCAACATATCTTCTAGAGTTTGAATTATTCTCTCAGATTGACTGTCTGTCTGAGGATGATAAGTAGTGCTGAAACTCAACTCTGTATCCAGAGTATGCTGAAGACTTCGCCAGAACTTTGAGGTAAATCTCAGATCCCGATCAGATATAATAGAAAGTAGTACTCCATGCAATCTTACCACTTCCTTTACATATATCCTGGCAAGCTAATCCAGAGAGAAATCCTCTCTAATAGCAATGAAGTGTGAAGACTTTATAAGACGATCAACTATGACCCATATAGCATTATTGCCTTTGGATGTTTTAGGAAGTCCTGTGACAAAGTCCATAGTGATGTTTTCCCATTTCCATTCGGGTATGGGTAATGGTTGTAACATCCCCTTAGACTTCTTTTTCTCAGCTTTAACTTGCTGAAAAACCAAGCATCGAGAGACATATTCAACAACATCTCTTTTCATGCCATCCCACTAGAAGTACTCTTTCAGGTCCCTATACATCTTCGTGCTTCCAGGATGAATAGAGAATGAAGAACTATGAGCCTCATCCAGCAGCTCCTTCTTTAATTCGGGGATGGGAGGAACACAAACCCGATTCCTGAACATTATTACCCCATCACAATCAAGGTTGAATTCAGGAATATTTCTCACCTTCTTTTGTAACTTTTCATCTTCTTTTTGTGCCTCTTTAATCCTCACATGTATAGATGGTTGAACATTCATTTGAGAAAGATACGATTTTTCCCTTTCCATTATAATTCCAAGATCCATCCTTTGTAAATCCATAAATATTGGATATTTTGTGATCCTCATCATGGATAAACTGGCATGGTCTTGTCGACTTAATGCATCTGCCACCTTGTTTGCTTTCCCAGGGTGGTAATGAATTGAGCAGTTGTAATCCTTAATCATCTCTAACCATCTTCTTTGGCGCATATTCAGATCCTTTTGTGTGAAAATATACTTTAAACTTTTATGATCAGTATAAATATCACACCTTTCACCATAAAGGTAATAACTCCAAATCTTTAATGAAAATATTACCACAGCTAACTCCAAATCATGAGTTGGGTAATTTTGCTCATGGATTTTCAACTATCGTGAGGCATAAGCTATCACCATATCATTTTGCATAAGAACACACCCCAACCCCTTCTTGGATGCATCACTGTAGATCACAAACCTTTCTCCACTACAAGGCAGTGTGAGAACAGGTGCACTGGATAACCTTCTTTTCAACTCCTTGAAATTTTCTTCACATTCTTCCGTCCAAACAAACTTAACTCCTTTCCGAGTCAACTTGGTGAGTGGATTAGAAAATCGTGAAAAATCTGTCACAAAATGTCGATAATATCCAGCCAAACCAAGAAAACTTCGGATCTCAGTTACTATTGTTGGTCTCGACCATCTTTCGATAACCTCTGTTTTTGCTGGATCCACATATATCCCCTATTTTGAGATTATGTGACCCAAAAATGAAACTTTTTGAAGCCAAAATTCACACTTGGTAAATTTGGTATAAAGCTTCTCCTTTCTCGGGGTCTTCAATATAATTCTCAAGTGATCTTCATGTTCTTACTTTCTCTTTGAATAGACAAGAATATCATCTATAAAGACTACCACAAATTGATCAAGATAGTCTCTAAAGACTCTATTCATCAGATCCATGAAGATAACAGGGGCATTAGTAAGACCAAATGGCATCACTATAAATTCATAGTGTTAATACCTTATACAGAAAGCTGTCTTTGGTATATCCTCCCTTTTGACCCTTAATTGATGATACCCTAAACGAATATCAATCTTGGAAAAGTATTGAGCTCTGCGTAGTTGGTCAAATAAATCATCAATGCGTGGGAGATGATATTTGTTCTTGATAGTGATCTTGTTAAGTTCTCGATAATCAATGCAGAGTCTCATTGATCCATCTTTCTTCTTAACAAACAGAATATGTGCTCCCCAAGGTGACGCACTAGGGCGTATGAATCCCTTATCAAGATTCTCTTGGAGTTGCTTCTTCAATTCCTGCAACTCAATTTGGGCCATTCTATAAGGTGTATTTGAAATAGGCAAAGCACCCGATACGAGTTCTATTGAAAACTCAACTTCACGATTTGGTGGAAGACCCAGAAATTCCTCCGGAAAGACATCATCAAACTCCCATACAATGGGCATATTCTTAATCGTGAGTTTCTCACCAACCATTTGAGATAAATAACCTTCATTTAGTGGAATCAAGACCCATAATATGGAATAAATTTCCACTGGATGGTTATGTTCATCCTTTCATCGATAGACGATCATAGATTGATCTGGAATATGAAATGTGACTTCCCTTATTTGGCAATTGATATAAGCTCCATATAAAGAAAGACAATCCATGCCAAGAATCACATCAAATTCCACTATAGGAAGGATCCCAAGATTTGCAGGAAGCACTTTCCCACAAACTTCAATCGGGGAAGAATTATAAACTTTTGATGCGACTGTTGTGCCAATAGGTGTTTTCACAGCTAACTCAACATCTAATTGTTGAGGTAATATGGTGATACCCTTAGAAAAATCTTCAGAAATAAAAGAGTGGGTGGATCCAGAATCAAATAAAACATTTTCTACTTTAGAGTGGATGGTAAGTGTACCTTTCACCACATCATTATCATACTCCACATCGCTGATAGAAATTTCATGTGACTTTCCTTTGTCTTTAGCCTTAAGAGTTTGTTGACGTTGACCATCATCATCAACCCTTTGATTTGGGCATTGATTGGCATAATGCCCCATCTCCTTGCACTTGAAACATTGAAGTGTAGTAGGTTCATTTTGTGTGTCCCTTCCTTTGTTTTCATCATTATACATCTTCTTCCCATCATTGCGGAATTCAAATGCCCGATGAACTTCCTTTCCACATTTGAAACATTTACTTGTCCCTTTAAGACAACTACCTCCATGTTTCTTTCCACAATTTGAGCATAAGGGAAAGCTCATATTCTTTTGAGTGTGCTCTTTAGATTTTCCTTTGAATTCAATTTTCCTCTTCTTATCAAACCCATATGACTGATGGGTTACTCCAATCTCCATCTCAACTTTGAGAGAACATCGAACGATTTCCTCATAGCTATTGAAGTCCCTTATGGATAACTCCCTTTGAAGACTTGGTTTTAAGCCACTAAAGAATCGATCGATCTTACTCTCAGGTTTGATAATAATACCTTAAGCGTACCTTGAAAGTCTTGTAAAATTTGCTTCATAGGTACCAACAGATTCATCATCCTTTTTATTTAGTTCAAGAAACTCTTTCTCCATCTTTGTTCGGAGAATATGAGGGAATTACTTATTGAAAAATAAGTTCTTGAACTCATCCCATTCCATGGACTCAATTTAATCCCTTTTCCTCGTATTCTTAATAAGATTCCACCATTGATCAACATCACTTTCCAAATGATACACTGCTAAGATGACTTTATCATGTTCAAAACATTGAAGAACTGAAAATATCTTTTCAGTAGTACTAATCCATTGTTCAGTAATTAATGGATTAGTAGACCCGCTGAATGAAGGTGGACGCTGCCTCATGAAGGATTCAACAGAATGTTCCTCCTTCCTTTGCTCGTTTGGAAGTCTTTCATGATTCATAGCTTGAGAAAGTTGTGTGAGCATGGCTACAAGATTTTTCATTCCATCTCCCATAACATTTGGTTGCTCAGGGGGACAACCATTGCATTTCCCGTCGCATTCCATATTAACACGGTTCCTTCGGGTTCCATCCATTGACTAAAACCAAGAAGAATAGTTTGAGAAACACTAACTATAATAGGAAAACCACATAATCAAGAATAAAATTTCACACTTAAGGTCATATCCTAGGTTATTCATGACCATTTCTAAAACACTAATATTATGTTCTATGCTTAGACTTATCCTGAGGGTTCTTACTAAGGCTTTCACATCATAGTTTCCAAAGGTTGACTATACCTTTACTCTGATACCAACTATAACGACCCATACTTTAAATACATTGTTAATACTTCAAAATTGAAGCATACTTATTACAACATATAACAAAACCACGAAAGGACCGTATAGGTATAGTTTCTTTAGAAACTGGGAAACATAAACAACTGGTTCATAAAGCATCTACATTGTCTCCCATTTATTTCATCATATATATAGTCCCTTTTGGAATATCTTTCTTAATAACCTTATTCCTGACCTGGGGAAAGAAAACATATAAAAGGGTGAGCTCAAATGCTCAGTATGGGTAAAAAAACAAAAATCAATCACATCATATTCATAAGAACATAAATTTATGAAATCTTAACCTGTAAAAGAAATCATAATTTCATAACATGGGATAAATCATGGAAGTGAAATGTAATCACAATAATCATAACTTAAAACATGAAGCTTTGTGGCATACACAAATAGTCATAGAGAATCATTTCTTATTAGTCAAGACTCATTTCCAAGACTATCTTAGTGGACAAAGTCCATTTCTGAACCGAGTTCACTCCTTGTTTCAGTCCTGTTTCACTGAACCGGTTTAACCTGTCATTCCAGCCATGTCTATCTCATGAGATATAAAATCTTTACCCAATGAATTGGAGGGAGATATAGGTCCCAACCATCTCATAATGATACCATTATTATATGAGCCACAAAATCATAAACCATACATCATAGCATAACCCATGTAATAAAAATGGGATTCTTAAACATCATGACATCATAAAACAATTCATATAAGATAAAGGAATTCATAAAAATATTTCATCGCAACATAATCATATTAATGTAATAATATGGATATAAACATAATCCTATATTATCTTAGATGGAAAATAATTTTGATAAAACAGTTGAACTCTATTTTTGAGGAAAATATCCTTTCTACTTCAAAAACATTTTTCCTTTATTAAAATGTCATACAATTTTAATCTAAAAGAAGTTGATTAAAAATAAACTTGAAAACTTGTAAATAATCTTCTTGGAAATAATGTTTTAAAAATCCATTCATGCTGTATAAGTTAAAAAAAACATTCTTCTCGTACTTTTGTCGGAAAAGTCAAAAAGTACCTCGTACGAAAAAAGACAAAAGATTCCTTTCATATCTTTTACTAAAAACTCACCGAAGGGTAAAATTGGATATAAACTATTGTAGAAGGATTTAAATATTACATATTGAGGAAACGTGGATGTGGATGATAAAATAAACCCTGGTAAATACCAAAGTATAAACAATCTCGGATAAAATGAGATTGTGATATTTCCCTTACCTTAGGTCCAATTTGCTTCGTAAGTGTCCGAACCTCCTGTATAATGATTTAAATAAGGTCATTGACTTATTCCAGAATCATAATCATTGTTATGATATCATATATGGTTATATTCTTAGCTTATTATTAGTAATATTTCATTGCTACTTGTTATTCAGGTGTTTATTACTTTTTGTTCTTATGCGTGTTTTGTCAAATAAATTCTTATTATTCCTTTTAGGTTATAGATACCTCATTTACATAATGTTATTAGTGTAATATATATCATATTAATTCATTCAATTCATTTATATTATCATTATTCAATGAAGATCATGTAGAACGAATCGCATCACATTGTGGAGACGGTATTCCGTACGTACGCACGAGCGATGATATCATTCCCATGATCGTGGAATTGTGTTGGAGTGTATGTATACTATTTCAGAATCAACATCCCTTTACAATAATAATATATATTCATTCTTTACACCGTTATACCCATCCAAGTAAGGTGGTGGTGGAAAATAGATTACACCACGGCGTGGAGACGGTATTCCGTACGTACGCACGCGCGGTGATTTCATTTTCCGTAGGATGAATAGATGGTGAAATTGGGTTGTTTCATACTTATAATAACATATAATTATATGAGTGATACTGATGTTATTACTTCATAATTAAAAAACTAAAGAATAAGAAGTGGAAGAAGAAATAAAGATGAAAGAATCGGTAACGGGCATTACCTCTTCTTTGAAGCGCTTCTTTGAGAACTCTTTTAGGGAACTAAAATTGGTCTTTGAAGAAGACCGGGACCTCTAGGATGTCTCTAGGGAAGTTTAGAGGAGAAATTGGCAGGGGTTGGCCGAGATTGAAGGCTCAAAGTGGTGTGAGGAAGAGAGGGAGGAGGTGCCCTTTTATAAGGGAGGAGAGGGACACCTTTGGAATAACTAAAAATATTATTTTATTATAAAGTCAAATTCGGTTTTTAATAGCTCCAAATTGATATATTTATAAGATAAGGTGGGTATGGGTAGAAATCCTCTCATAAAATAGAATTTATACAAGTTTAGGTATCAATTTTAACCTTATCATTTAGATTTAACTTTAAGTTTGATAATTTAACTTTTACCGTGTCTTCTTGTTTTATTACACTATAAGGTTAATAAACTTACTATATCAAGCCAAACAAACCCCAAGTTGTTTATTATTAATATATATAACCTTATCTAAGTAATTTGGCCGAACGTTAGATTTTTAGGAATAAAATAACAATTAATAATATAATATTTTTTTTAAAAACTATTTTATTTCAATTTTGACACTATTTAGTAATTGATTTCTGTGAAAATCATAACAGAATGATTAGTTCGAACCAAGTTACGTAAATCAATAATAACATGTCATATTAACCTAGAAAATTAGTTCAATTCATAAAAAGTCTCAAATTACATTTATTTGGGTATTTATAACATCAATTATGTCAATATTTCATTAATAAGATAATTACTGCATCATCGTTGTGTCATAAATACATTAAATTATTTAATGTCTAAAAATTAAAAATAAAATACTATTATGTAGTAAATTTGTTTATATTTCTAATGAATATTTATAGTCTAATTTATATTATGTATAACCCCATATTAAAAATGATTTACTTATTAAACATTGATTTTAACTATTTTAACCCTTCTTTAAATAAATTAATAATAAATGTCCTAATCTAATCCAAGTGGGCCTAAATGGTCATATTTTATTCTTAAGGTTGTTTTTGGTCGAATTACACTTATCCAATAGAATTAGGACATGTGTTAGGGTAATAATAATAACACTTTTACCCTTAATTACCCTATTTAATTTTAACCGTGGTAAATAAAAGTAAAAAGTTACTATTCACCAAAAAATTATTTTCATTTCATTGAACCACATTTTACTTACTGAAATCAATCGTGTCTCTCAAATTTTCTAAATTCCTCCCACAGATGCGGTAAAATTAAGTTTTATGAAAAATTTAGTTTTTTTAACTACCACTTAGTGGTTTCACTATTCATTAAAAATTGAAAGTTTTTAGAAAAATACCAAAATTTCACTCTAGGATAATTTTGATATTCCGAATCCAAAAATGAAGTCCATTTTGAAAAATAAAATTTATAAAATTTCAAAAAGTGAGTATTACTATTCATAGCGGCTAATTTTAATAATATTTTAATAACATATCGTTGTTTAGTGAAACTCAGTATTGTGTACGACACAAGCTATTGAGAAAGGCCACGGTTTCCAAGATAGTGTTGTGTGTAGTGAAAGATTCTTTTGATGATTTATATAACAGAAAAACAAAATATTTCTCATAAAATTATCGGGTGTTACACCCTTCTCCTTCGATCCCTTTTCCTTCGACTCCTTATCCTGCTTATCGATACGAAACAAATTCACCCACTCCTCTCGATGAATATACTTTCTAGAATGAGTTAAAGAGGTCTCTGAACTCTTGAGCTTGTGGAAAATTTTCAATAATTCCTGAGCTAAAGCCGGAGTCTTCTCCGAATCATTCCAAGTCTCCTTGGGAGGGATAAATTCATCATACATATCACCCAAAATTGGAGCCCCTGAGATCTTGTGGACATCCCACAGACTGATGCCTACTTCTCCATGAGTCATATGGAAAGAATTGGTTTCTGGGCTCTAATGGATGAGTATATCCGGCACGAAGTTATCATGTCTGTAAACATATGTTTTCCGATCTTAGAAGGCTTCATATATCGCAAATACTTTCAAATCCTTGACAAACTCTGCACAGGTTTGTCGTACCCAGTATGCCCACATCCAAGTTGGCTTAACACCTCCTCCAAGACGGAAGTCCCAGCTCTTCTTCTAGCCTTTGGATTGATCCATATGAGAGTTTCAGAAAATTGAGGTATAACAATGCAGTTGCAAATCAGGATTATGAGGTTTTAGATCTGGCGTACAAGGGCTATGATGCATCATATGGGCCTTCACTGTTCCAGAATTTAAAAATTCTCCTCCACATGAGATATTTGCTGAAGCAAAATTGGTGTAATTCTGAAACCAAGAAATTGGAAGATAGTTCTTTGCCTCTGGAATGGTAACTTCTCACAGATGACCATATCTATACAAAGGAAGATAGATGCTTTGTGGGAATCAAGATGATACTTCTTCAGGTACTTGGCCAAATATGGGAGAGTGTTGTCGCAGACGATATAGTAATCATGGTCAATGATGCTCATCATATCATCAATCCGTTTGCTATCCAGTTCATCAGTAGTTCCGATTCTCTTGGGAGCCATTGAATCTGCACAAAAGTTGAATAAATTAACTCTTAAATTGGTTGATTTTTTATAATTTTTTTGAAGAAATTCAAGAAAATGTCAAAGGCATTAAGGTGCTCAAGTCTAATTATGGAGCGCAAGTATGGATGTGTCGTGTAAGTATGATGTTCCGTGCAAGTTTTTGGCATGCAAGTATCACCGAACAAGTCCAAATACCTTGACAATAATGAGACAATGAAGAAATAGTGGAAAACAGAGAAACTTGCTTGGCGAGAGCATGAAATTCTGAAATTCGGTGCTTTGCATGAGAAATGGCCGCAAATATATAGGCCAGGCCTCAACCCTGCGCGCCTAAAGCCTATGCGTGCAACCAGCTGCGCCGACGCCTGCGCGGTTCAACACTTGTGCACCGCCCTCTGCACGCTCAACACTTGCGCGCCACATATTCCTATGTTTTCTTCTTTTCCTCAGAGTCACATACTCATTTCTTTCAGATCCAACTATGAGGGGGGAATTTTTTTGATGCTCCTTTCGGTCAAAGAGTCTAAAAGAATGAAAAGGGAAATACCTTGAACCCAAAGTGATTCATCCTTTGAAGAAACATCAAAAAATTACAAAGGCATGAACAAAGATTCAAATTCACTTGGGTCGCGCAAGTTCCACCAAGGTCGCACAAGTATACTTGCGCACCACCCAGTGGTCGTGCAAGTTACTTGCATGCCCTCGTTGAATTTTCGCTCAGGGTCTTCTCCAGCCTATAAATACCCCTTGTGGGCCCCCCATTTCGAGGAAGAAAAATTCTAGAAACTCAGATTTGAGCTCCCAGCGCCCTAGTCTCTTATCAAAGCTTCCGAACACTTATAAGGTAATTTATTACCTAGAATGGAAGATCTTAAGAGGGGGGGGGGAAGGAAAAAGTGTTGAAACTCATCAACACTTGCGCGCCTAGGTGGCCAACCCTTACGGGAAATGGCCATACTTGCGCGCCACTCTTCTGAAAGCATCCAAGGATAGTACTAAGGGATTGAGCCAAGCCTCGCCCAAGTTTTACTCTAAGGATTCACCAGCGCGCAAATACCCATGTGTCGCACAAGTATACTTGCACGATCAGGACTTGCGCGCCCATGCAAGACTTGCCCACCACCTTCTTTTTGGGTGCCCCTTCTGCCTATTTCACCTCTTCTATGATTATCCACCTATCCTCTTCAATATTAAGCCTTCAGAACTCTCTCCAAATCCATCTATGGCATGATTTCCTTGTTGGATTCCTTATATGAATGGAATTCTGTGGAATATCTTTTAAAATCTAGTGATTTACGTATCTTTATGTCACTAAGGTCAGATATTTCATTTATTCAACCTCATCCTTTAATATGAGAGAATCCCAAACCTGGGGATCCTCCTTAGGAGTAAGCCCCAATCCTAGTTCCCAAATATGGGCATCCTCCTCAGGAGTAAGCCCCAAGTTCCCAAATATGGGAATCCTCTTTAGGAGTAAGCCCCAACCACGGTTCTCTTAACCTGGGATTCCTTTCCAGGAGTAAGCCCCAGTCTCAAAGTCCCAAATATGGGCATCCTCCTCAAGAATAAGCCCCAGTTCTCAAGTCCCCTAATATGGGCATCCTCCTCAGGATAAGCCCTAGTCATAATTCCCTTAACCTGGGATTCCTTTTCATGAGTAAGCCCTAGTCTCAAATATGGGCATCCTCCTTAGGAGTATTCCCCAAGTCCCTTAATTTTTCAAATCCCTTTCACCTGGGCCTCCTTCTTAGGAGTAAGCCCCAGTCTTAATTTCTCTTAACTAGTCTTAATTTTCTTTTGATTTGGTCTTCCTTCTCAGGAGTAAAACCCAATCATAAGTCCCCTCCTAATTTGGGAATCTTCATCAAGAGTAAACCCCATGTTAGAGTATCTAAATCTTCATAAAGTACATATACCTTTATGGACCTTGTTCCTGGGTTTCTTCCCTGAAGTAAAACCCATTATTCATCTATTTTAGGCATTCATACATACATAATCCCCACATCATTGCATCTTTCATGGCACAATTTTCTGGTTTCACCAATACCTCTTGTTTCTCACAATGAGCATGAATCACGTGAGCTTAGAGTGTAAACGTAATCATGACATCTTTCTTTGAGCCATCAATCATGCATAAACATCATACTCCCTTACTCGAATTATGTGGGTTCTGATTCCTTTTCCAAAACAAAGGATACGTAGGTAGCCCATCTGCGGGTACGATCCCAACTCTGAAATAATCCACATTCTTCTGAATGATAATAAACTTCAAGTGACCCACTGAGTGGATTTAAAACCAGTATGGTCATCACAATGACCAAGATAATTTTATTTATTGAAGGATACCATTGACTAAGAATATCTAACAAATACACATGATTTTCTATCAATGAAAAACCTCAAATACATATAAAAGATTCTCTAAATCTCCTACATATCAATCATTGATTGTCAGATCTAAAGGAAAGCTCATTTTATACTTGGTAATGTAATAAGGATTCACGAACAAAACTTAAATCTATAAAGAGAGTCCCAAAGTAGATAATAATTCCCCTCAAAAAGGTGTGATGAGTCCGACCTACCATCCTCTCGACCAATGAATATTCTTAAGCCTCATAAGTCCACAACTAATGAGTGCCTAGATTTAGAAATTAGGTCCAAATGGATATGGAATCATTGGATGTTTCTGGTTTTATGAAAAAACCCGTTAGAAACCAATTGTAATGTTTTAACCTTCAATCAACGAGGTCATCCCCAATTCCAGAGGAAACAAAGACACAACATGGATTTCTATAAAAAATACATTAATGTGCATATTAATGGAATAAATAATGATTATATTGGAAGGTTATTAAAATAAAATAACTGGAGGAATAATCTAATGAAAATTATTCCAAATAATCTATGTGAATAAATCAAGAAGGCTTAACATACCAAAAAATAATGCATGATAATTTGGCCTGATGATATTGAAAGGGAACCAATAATGGAAGTAGAATAAAATAATACAAGTGATAAAAGGAAAAATAATATTAAATATAAATAAGAATTCAATTTTCTTTATGATTTTTCAAAAGATAAAAATATTATATCTCATGGGGTATTATGTGGGAGGTGTAATCTAGGTGGAAACAACTCAAAAAATTTCATAAAAATTACTAAATATTTATAAGATTCTATAAAGACCCTACCTTTTCTTTCATTAATATTAAATCATTTTAAAGGTAAAAAACATAATAGTATTACACATAGATGATCCAACAATTTAGTGTCTTGGGAAAACTAAGACCATACGTAGCAATTACAACATCAAACATAAACATTTATTTAATTTATTATTCTGTAGATTCTTATTGGCACTTGACCTATCCTTAGTACATGTATCCAATTGAGTATATACATAAAAAGGGGTGAGCTAAAATACCAGTAAGAGGATAGATAAGAACAATATACCATGGGGTGAGCATAATCATGACATAGGCAAAAGATCATGAACATGAGAGGAGCATAAATAAAAGACTTTAAATGTGGCAATGCATAAAAATGGAACATCATGTCTTAGTGGTTAACTACCACACATACTTTTGAACCAAGATATAATCTTGTTCACACATCATTTAACATTTACTCATGAGATTCATCACTTTACCCATTTCATTGGAGCGCTGTATAATTCTGGGTGCACCCATCATATTCAAACATTCATATTACGCTATATAATTCCGGGCGCACCCGTCACATCATAACATTGTAATTATCATGCTTTCCACATGGAACATATATCAATAGTGAACTTAACTAACCCATGGAAAGGAATGGGTTAAATCTCATAAGAACACATTCAGAAACTTTGGGTTACCAAAAGAAAGAGGGAATACCATACATGTTACAAGAACCGTCCAATTTGAGAGAGAAGTAAAAGGTGTGTTCTTAAAAGAAGAGTTCTTTTGGAAAACATTTTGTTTGACATAAAAACCAGTGAAAAACATGTATATTCTAGAAAAGGATATAAAATTATGAAAAAATGATCTTTAAGGAGTAACCATATCAAAAATGGAGTGAAAGAGGGAGAACCTGAAGGATGAAAGTTGGCTTCAAGAATTTCCCCTTACCTTGTATCTGAATGCTTCTTTCTCTTTAATGTCTGGTATAATGACATTATATTAATTAATTAGAAATACAGAACCTTGTGTGCATAAATATGGTTCATTATGGTTTCATTAAGTTATTTTATGTGCCTTTTGATGAGTTATAGAGTTTAAAAACATTGTTCGGGAATGTTTGTTTTATGGTTTTCTTGAGTGGTTCACTTTTATTCTTAAATTGAAGTTCGGGAAGAACATGAGTAAACATCCAGAACTAATATTACATGTTATGAATGATATTACATGATTTTTAAGGATCTTATAATGAATTATATTATATCCATGTGGATGAATCATTAGATAATAATTAAATGAAGATTGTTTGGGTTAATTTGGGCGGTTTTTGGATCACAAAGAACTTGTTTTAATTTATCACTTAGTAATATGGACATAAGTAATTTCCAGAACTTTAAATAGGAAATAATACATATAAAAAATTCTGTTTCAACCATAAAAATGGTTTCATGACCAGATCTGAAGGTAGAAATGGAAGAAGAAATCATGTCTTTCTTGAAGATGATAAATTAACACCTCATGAACAACATTCTCTTTAATAAAATAAAAGGAAGAGGAAAAGGGGGTTGGATGATATAATATCCCATTAGCATCATAACATTCTAGTATATAAATAAAACCGCTGTTAAAATACCATTTGTATGAAGATAGGTGGGTAGATATTAAGAAATGAACATGAACTTGAAAGGAAATTAAAGGAGAAGAGGGAGAGAAATTACCTCTTAAATCCTCCTCTTGAGATTCTCCTTAAGGAAGCTAGGCTTGGTCTTTTGATGAGACCATAAGCTCTTGAACTTGGGAGTGGGTCTAGGGAAGATGTTTGGGAAGAGTTTAGAGAAGTCTTGGAGCTTGAGAGGTGTGAGTAAATAAGGGTGTGAAGGGTGGTTTTTATAGTAGAGGGGAGAGTGGTTTCCTTAATATAAAATTCATTAGTATATTAATTTCCCCTAAGACAAGGAATAGTGAGTCTTGAATGACCAAGAATAGTAATTTTATCATGTTATCCCAAACCAAGTGGGATTAAATCTGTAACGCCCCGACCCCAGCTACCCAGAGCCGGTGCATTACTTCGTAACATTGGCATGATCACAAAAGATCAAGTCTCGAAAGACCGATTAGTTTAGTAGCCTTGGAAACACTAGATACATTCATAAATCTTACATTACATCATAAAATGAAAAACTAATAACAAAGTCTTCATAGTCCACACTCATATCCTCTTCTGACTATCCCTGCAGGTCATTCATAAAATACTTCTTCACAACCTGGAAAATATTAAAACATTGAAAGGGGTGAGCTCAGATGCTCAGTAAGGTTAACAATATAGCAGAAGCTTTCATAAATAAACATTAACATTTAAGGCAATGTATAACTAAAACAAAAGCCTTTTAAACTTGAACTTCAACATAATATGGAAAAAGTAAAATGAGATAATGCCATTCAATTCTTCACATTGATATTCTACTGGTCGAATAATCACATGAAATATCAATAACCACTTTCATAATGAGGTAATGTATAATGGCAGACATTCTGAAACATTTTGTCAAGGCCTCGGCCAAGACGTCTAAAATGATTAAGGCCTCGGCCAAAACCATAAATAAAATTGGGAAAGGGCCTCAGCCAATTCCACGTCTAGTTGTCTCATGAGACCTACCGATGCATCGATAAGCTATAGCGGGCTCAACCCGTCACTTATTAAGTCCAATACATTCCTCATATGAATAGGTTTAAACATATCATAAACCATAACATAATCGTATCACATAAAACATGCATAAAGGAAACATAACATTTCCACATTTCAATCACAAGATATCAATACAACACATTGATATAATAAAAATGCTTTCAAAACCATTTTCAATACCAAAATAAAAGAAAGTTAAAACTTTGTATTTATTTTTCATTTAAAAAAATGATGGCTTGTAGAGGAAGCCGAAACTCAAATAATGGTCACGGTGGCGGAGAAGTCGTTGTCACCGCATAAGTACGGAAAGAAAAACATTCCCTTTTGTAGTTTAGCAAAACGCTTCATATAAAAAAGATTCCTTTTGAATAAATGTAAAAGTCAAAGGGGTTTATACACTGTATAAAAGAAAGTTGTGTATAAAACAAAATATTCCTCAATGAATGGAGATTGAGACAAAATCTCTTAAAAATATTATTTTTAAATAAAATATATCTATTATGTGTATTCACTATATGTACACATAAATAAAGTATAAATACAAGATAGGACATAATAATATCATGACATCATTTGAAAGTAGGAGATTAACCCAAAGAATAGAAATTGGGTTAAGAAGTTCCATTACCTTGCGTCTTGTCCTGACTCGACCGTTCTTTAACCTCCTGAATAATAAACTAGAGTTAATTTATATTTACTTAAGAACCTTTTTCATGTTCATTATTCGTTTTATATACCATATTACCATGTTATGAACATTATTTAATTATTTAAGTTAATAACGGTCGTTTTGTCGATCTTTGGTACTTGAGTCAAAAATAAACTTCCTATAATTTCAAGTTGTTCATGTGGTGAAATATACATTATATCCAGAATTATATTCATGATGTAGATATCATATATATGATATATATCCAGTATATACATTCATTCATAATGTCACGTAACATTTAGAGGTAAGAAATGAAATGCACCGTTCAGGGAGACGGTAAGCCGTACGTACGCATGAACGCTAATTTCATTTCTATTTCGTATTTAATGGAATGAAATCATAATGATATAAATTTATCATATAATTAAAGTATAATATAGTGTATAATACCATTTAATCTATCCTTTATACATCCCACATATGGCATTAACGATTCAAATCACTTTGAGGGGGCGGTAGTCCGCACTTCCTAAAATGAAATTATTGCGTTTTACCCATAATGGAAATCATAAAGTATGCCATAAATGAGAAATACAGAAGAATAAGTAAGACATAAACATATTATATATAATATATAAATATAGTGACATCTTAATGGCCACCTTTGAAGGTGTTATATGAGTGTTGAACAATCATCGTTTCGTGAGGCAGAAATTCGCCATCCACAGAAACCGTATGTTCTTTAACCATTAGATGTAGGTGTGTGTAAGTGTAGCTCGAATACTTCTTATAACAACATCCTAGTATATTTAGGATACTGGTGTTGTTACAAAAGAAATTAATAAAAAGAGTTTAGGGGGGTTGGAGAAGAAAAATAAAACAAAACAACATTAGAGAAGACATTACCTCAAAATCGGGTAACTCTTTTTGATTTGAGACAAAGGCTTCCTTGGGAAGAGTTCTGCCCAAAGTGAGGCTTCTAGGAGTAATAGGGGGAAGTTGGGAGAGTATTTGGGCAGAGGTTGGCCAAGACAAATGGCTTGAAGGTGTGAATAAGGTGGGAGAGGTGGGGGCCTTTTATAAGTGGAGAGGAGGGGCTCTTTTGGAAAGATTGAAATGTTACATTATTACACAATGCTTTTCGGATTCTAAAGGTCTCACACTTATATAATTCGTGTATAAGGTGATAAGGGTTCGAAATATACCCATCCAATAGTCTTTGGACAAGTTTAAGCCTTGGATTTTACATTATCTTTTCATTTTATTAAAATCGTTAAATAATGAGGTCATCGCTGCATCATAATGATGTCATAAATAATTTAATTTATTTAATGAATAAAAATTATAAAAAAATACTATGATGTAGGAAATCTTTTTAGCTTTCTAATGAATATTTATAGTCAAAATATGGACTTGTGTAACCCCACTTAAAAACTGTTTTAGTAAAGAAACTCATGTTTGTGTCAATTTAATTTTAACATTAAATAAATATATATTAATGTCATTTTCCAACTAAAATGGCTCCATGGGGTCCCCAAGTTGACCCATGGGTTTTCTTGGTCGGCCATGACTCATCCAATAGGAGTAGGACAAGTGTCATGCTCATCTCATATTATTAAAACATTATTTGTACCTTAAACTACACTAATTACCTCTAATCGCGATTAAGAACTTAAAAGTTACTATTCACCAAAAAATTATTTTAATCTCATTGAACCACATTTTACTTATTAATGACAACCATGTATGTCGGATTTTTGAAAATCAAATCACAGAAGTGGTAATATTTTATTTAAATGAAAAATCAGTTATTTAACTACCACTCAGTGGTTTCACTATTCATCAAAAATTGAAGTTTTTCAGAACAAGGCCAAAATTTCACCCTAAGCTATAATTGATATTCCGAATTCAAAAATGATGTCTATTTTACAAAATTCCAAACATATAAGTTTCATTAATTAATTTTATAATTAATTCCCGCTGTTATGACAAATAGCGTGTTTTTAAGAAACAATTTATATCAAAAGATTGGCAATTGTTTATGTCCAATTTCAATGTTAAATTAATTCTAATGACCACCATTGGATAAAATGGTAAAAATATATTCTAATTATACCTTAAAACCACTAAATAGTATAATTTATCACAATAAATTATTTTGATTAAAAAGTTGTTTTAAGTATTTTTCACTATTCATAAAAAATTAGAAGTTCTCAGAAAAATACCAAAAATTCAACATAGGCTAATTTCGATATTCCGAATCCAAAAATGAAGTCCATTTTGAAATATAAAATTTCTATAATTTTAAAAAGTGGTTATTACTATTCATAACGACTACTTTGATTAGTCGTGGTGTTTTAGAACTCAAAGTTGCGTACAATGCAAGCTATTGCATTATTGAATGAGAAGCGTATCGTGGAAGCTCGGGGTGTTACATTCTCCCCTCCTTCAATAAATTGCGTCCTCGCAATTTGAAATTTTTCTTTGAAAATAAAAGGTTGAAAAGAGAAAATACCTTTGAGGAAAACCCACATCGAAAATAAGGTCAATAAATATATAACATTAAAAGAAAGCAAGATAAGTACAAAGGTCACCCGATATAGCCCATTCTAGGATTCTATGATAATATGGATATGGAAGAAAAACAAACCATCAATGTCTGATGGAGAGTTGTAGAAAACTGGATTAAGAGAAAGTTAACAATAAGAAAATCACAAACTTGTGATTGGTTAAACGGTCATTGAATCCCCAGTTGGAAAAGTTAACCGACAACATTTTTGTTTTAAGTTCCTTTTATAATGTTGAGGAATTTATTTAGGAGATTTTCTAAGAACGTAAGGGAATATACATACTTGTTATGTATACTTTCATTCATTAATAAATTTTTACCACAAACCCAACTTTTACTCCAAATGGTAACGAAACTCAAAAATATTCTATTTATCATAATTGTATAAGGTTCCAAATGTTAACACATACCATTTAGATTAGTAAAACTATTTTTTAATAACCAGGGACTTCCTGTAGGCTAGTGGTAGGAAATAAAGGCTTGTCGTACTATGGTTGTGGGTTCGATTCCTGCAGCTTTGTCCGACGTGACGGGTTATTCCCCACCCTGCAGGTTGTCCTTTTCCTAAAACTATAGTATTATAATATTCCAAAAATAATCTTCAGAAATGCTTTAACCTTAAACAATACTATCCATGGTTCAACTTAATCCATTCCAACCTTAATAGTTATCCAAAATACCTCCATCCAGACTTTCTCTAAAAGGTCTCTAAATTCCAAAATCAATTGTAACATCAGATTCCCCAAACAAAGAAAAGTTTCTCTTATTGTCACATACTAAAAATATGATTACCTTAATCATATTAAAACCTTACTGAAATCAAAAAGTACTGCAGTACAATCTTTATATATATCACATTATTCTTATAACCAGAATATAATCCTTGAGTCCAGAAGCACCAATACATTAATTATTCTGCTTCAACTGTAGTCACAGCATAAGATTGGCCTTGATCCCTTGGCCTTTTCTGAGGTAAGTTTCCTTGACGCTTAGGACATTCATTTTCATAATGCCCCATTTCCCTACAATTGTAGCATTCAACTTTGACAGCCTCTTTCTTTCCCTTGCAATCACGAGCCTGGTGACCCTTTTCTCCACATTTATAACAAACTCCCATTCCTTTTAGGCACGTACCAAGGTGATTCTTCCCACAATTATCACATAATGGAAAATCCTTCTTTCCCTTTTTCCCTTTATCTGTCTCTTGTTCCACCATTCTCTTCTTCTATTGATTTACTTTGTTGTCATAAGACTTAGAGAATTCCTTTTCTGTCTTGATAGCACACGAGACAATATCTTCGTATGATGAGAAAGATTGTGATACTAAAGATCGACGGAGAAATGGTTTTAACCCATCAAAGAAACGATCAATCTTACTCCTTGGGTTATGTATATAATCGGCAGCATGCCTCGCTAACCTTGTAAAGTTAGCCTCATACTTTGCGACATTCTCATCCTCCTTCTGCCTCAGACTCAGAAATTGCCTTTCCATATCTGCTCGATGGTCACGAGGAAAGTATTTTTATAAGAAAAGATCTTTGAACTCCCTCCATTCCATATTCGATATGTCATCATATTCCTTTGTGTTTTGAATCAGCGACCACCACTGATCGGCATCTCTAGTGAGGCGGTAAACTGCCATGACAACCTTCTCCCTTTCACTACTCCCCAAGGCATGGAATATTTTCTCTAAGGAATTTATCCATTGCTCAGCTACTAACGGATTTGTACCCCCATTGAAGGTTGGTGGTTGTTGCCTCATGAAACGGTCTAGCATTGATCCTCCACGTTGCGGATCAGGGTGCTCCATACAAGTAAGGTTATTATTCATAACCTGAGTGAGTTGTCCCAGTATGGTAATAAGTTGATTAGCACTAGTTGTATCTCCAGATCCACAATAATTATCTTGAGCAGGAGGGAAATCCCTACACGGAGTGCGCACATTGATACGGTTTCCATTTCTTCCACTAGGTGCCATTTCTAAACAATTGCATAAACTAGATCAGTTTATGAATCAAAATACATAATCCCATACTTATAAAACACTTAACATAAATTTAACTATTTATGGATATAATCCATAATCATAAAAAGAAATGTTTCCTTTGAGAAAGTATATACTCATAACCCTTCATAGTGGTTTGTAAAGAAAATGAGAATTATCCTAAGCATATCCCCCGGGAGTGTCGTAACCAAGAGTGCAGCAAGGCCCGTTGTCGTGCACCAGTTCCCGTTCGAGTCTAGCTCAAAGCGGTATTTTCAGGTTTTACCCCTAGGTACATTTGTGCCAGAGCCGCCTCTACCTGCTCGTATCCAGACAGGGATGTATTGCTCGGAAAACTCACAAAATCTCTACAATACCATAATTCTAGGAAGTTCTTCTATACTAATCCTCAAAGTTCATCTTAGGTCTACGTGCTCTAATCAGAGTTTATCTAAATCTAGCTTCCAAGGTTTGTACTAAAATTCCTCTGATACCAACTGTAACGCCCCTACCCCAGCTACCCAGAGCCGGTGCATTACTTCGTAACATTGGCATGATCACAAAAGATCAAGTCTTGAAAGACGGATTAGTTTAGTAGCCTTGGAAACACTAGATACATTCATAAATCTTACATTACATCATAAAGTGAAAAACTAATAACAAAGTCTTCATAGTCCACACTCATATCCCCTTCTGACTATCCCTGCAGGTCATTCATAAAATACTTCTTCACATCCTGGAAAATATTAAAACATTGAAAGGGGTGAGCTCAGATGCTCAGTAAGGTTAACAATATAGCGGAAGATTTCATAAATAAACATTAACATTTAAGGAAATGTATAACTAAAACAAAAGCCTTTTAAACATGAACTTCAACATAATATGGAAAAAGTAAAATGAGATAATGCCATTCACTTCTTCACATTGATATTCTACTGGTCGAATAATCACATGCAATATCAATAACCACTTTCATAATGAGGCAATGTATAATGCCAGACATTCTGAAACATTTTGTCAAGGCCTCATCCAAGACGTCTAAAATGATTAAGGCCTCGGCCAAAACCATAAATCAAATTGGGAAAGGGCCTTGGCCAATTCCACGTCTAGTTGTCTCATGAGACCTACCGATGCATCGAGGAGCTATAGCGGGCTCCACCCGTCACTTTTTAAGTCCAATACATTCCTCATATGAATAGGTTTAAACATATCACAAACCATAACATAATCGTATCACATAAAACATGCATAAAGGAAACATAACATTTCCACATTTCAATCACAAGATATCAATACAACACATTGATATAATAAAAATTCTTTCAAAACCATTTTCAATACCAAAATAAAAGAAAGTTAAAACTTTGTATTTATTTTTCATTTAAAAAAATGATGGCTTGTAGAGGAAGCCGAAACTCAAATAATGGTCACGGTGGAGGAGAAGTCGTTGTCGCCGCATAAGTACGGAAAGAAAAACATTCCCTTTTGTCATTTAGAAAAACGCTTCGTATAAAAAAGATTCCTTTTGAATAAACGTAAAAGTCAAAGGGGTTTATACACTGTATAAAAGAAAGTTGTGTATAAAACAAAATATTCCTCAATGAATGGAGATTGAGACGAAATCTCTTAACAAAGATAATTTTTAAATAAAATATATCTATTATGTGTATTCACTATATGTACACATAAATAAAGTATAAATACAAGATAGGACATAATAATATCATGACATAATTTGAAAGTAGGAGATTAACCCAAAGAATAGAAATTGGGTTAAGAAGTTCCCTTAACTTGCATCTTGTCCTGACTCGACCGTTCTTTAACCTCCTGAATAATAAACTAGAGTTAATTTATATTTACTTAAGAACATTTTTCATGTTCATTATTCCTTTTATATCCCTTATTACCATGTTATGAACATTATTTAATTATTTAAGTTAATAACGGTCGTTTTGTCGATCTTTGGTACTTGAGTCAAAAATAAACTTCCTATAATTTCAAGTTGTTCATGTGGTGAAATATCCATTATATCCAGAATTATATTCATGATGTAGATATCATATATATAATATATATCCAGTATATACATTCATTCATAATGTCACATAACATTTAGAGGTAAGAAATGAAATGCACCGTTCATGGAGACGGTAAGCCGTACGTACGCATGAACGCTACTTTCATTTCTATTTCGTATTTAAGGGAATGAAATCATAATGATATAAATTTATAATATAATTACAGTATAATATAGTGTATAATACCATTTAATCCATCCTTTATACATCCCACATATGGCATTAACGATTCAAATCACTTTGAGGGGGCGGTAGTCCGCACTTCCTAAAATGAAATTATCGCGTTTTACCCATAATGGAAATCATAAAGTATGCCATAAATGAGAAATACAGAAGCATAAGTAAGACATAAACATATTATATATAATATATAAATATAATGACATCTTAATGGCCACCTTTGAAGGTGTTATATGAGTGTTGAACAATCATCGTTTCGTGAGGCAGAAATTCGCCATCCACAGAAACCGTATGTTCTTTAACCATTAGATGTAGGTGTGTGTAAGTGTAGCTCGAATACTTCTTATAACAACACCCTAGTATATTGAGGATACTGGTGTTGTTACAAAATAAATGAATAAAAAGAGTTTAGGGGGGTTGGAGAAGAAAAATAAAACAAAACAACATTAGAGAAGACATTACCTCAAAATCGGGTAACTCTTTTTGATTTGAGCCAAAGGCTTCCTTGGGAAGAGTTATGCCCAAAGTGAGGCTTCTAGGAGTAATAGGGGGAAGTTGGGAGAGTATTTGGGAAGAGGTTGGCCGAGCCAAAATGTCTTGAAGGTGTGAATAAGGTGGGAGAGGTGGGGGCCTTTTATAAGTGGAGAGGAGGGTCTCTTTTGGAAAGATTGAAATGTTACATTATTACACAATGCTTTTCGGATTATAAAGGTCCCAAACTTATATAATTCGTGGCTAAGGTGATAAGGGTTCGAAATATACCCATCAAATAGTCTTTGGACAAGTGTAAGCCTTGGATTTTACATTATCTTTTCATTTTATTAAAATCGTTAAATAATGAGGTCATCGCTGCATCATAATGATGTCATAAATAATTTAATTTATTTAATGTCTAAAAATTATAAAAAACTACTATGATTTAGGAAATCTTTTTAGCTTTATAATGAATATTTATATTCAAAATTTGGACTTGTTTAACCCCACTTAAAAACTGTTTTAGTAAAGCAACTCATGTTTGTGTCAATTTAATTTTAACATTAAATAAATATATATTAATGTCATTTTCCAACTAAAGTGGCTCCATGGGGTCCCCAAGTTGACCCATGGGTTGTCTTGGTCCGCCATGACTCATACAATAGGAGTAGGACAAGTGTCATGCTCATCTCATATTATTAAAACATTATTTGTACCTTAAACTACACTAATTACCTCTAATCGCGATTAAGAACTTAAAAGTTACTATTCACCAAAAAATTATTTTAATCTCATTGAACCACATTTTACTTCTTAATGACAACCATGTATGTCGGATTTTTGAAAATGAAATCACAGAAGTGGTAATATTTCATTTAAACGAAAAATCAGTTATTTAACTACCACTTAGTGGTTTCACTATTCATCAAAAATTGAAGTTTTTCAGAACAAGGCCAAAATTTCACCCTAAGCTATAATTGATATTCCGAATTCAAAAATGATGTCTATTTTAAAAAATTCCAAACATATAAGTTTCATTAATTAATTTTATAATTAATTCCCGCTGTTACGACAAATAGCGTGTTTTTAAGAAACAATTTATATCAAAAGATTGGCAATTGTTTATGTCCAATTTCAATGTTAAATTAATTCTAATGACCACCATTGGATAAAATGGTAAAAATATATTCTAATTATACCTTAAAACCACTAAATAGTATAATTTATCACAATAAATTATTTTGATTAAAAAGTTGTTTTAAAGTATTTTTCACTATTCATAAAAAATTAGAAGTTCTCAGAAAAATACCAAAAATTCAACATAGGATAATTTCGATATTCCGAATCCAAAAATTAAGTCCATTTTGAAATATAAAATTTCTATAATTTTAAAAAGTGGTTATTAGTATTCATAACGGCTACTTTGATTAGTCGCGGTGTTTTAGAACTCGAAGTTGCGTACAATGCAAGCTATTGCATTATTCAATGAGAAGCGTATCGTGGAAGCTCGGGGTGTTACAACATCAGTAGAACATCACACATGACTCTATAATTAGCTTATTTAGCTTTTTTATTTTTTGTAAATTACTGTATTTCACTATTCATAAAAAATTCAAGTATTTCAGAAAAATCCCAAAAATGTACCCCAACCATTTTTCGATGTGTAGAATCCAAAAATGAAGTCCATTTTTCAAAAATAATTTTCTAAATATGATTAATTTAATATTTAATTAAAATCAAGTTTTATTACTAAAAAAAGTTTTAAAACATTCATTTACTTATTCTAAAATATAGGTACATCATAATTTCACTTGAATATTATTTTTATACTATCATAGGTAAGGTTACTATTAATTAGGGTATATAAATATTCATAAGGGTATGTTACTATTGATAAGGGTATGTTACTATTCACTAAAAAATATTTTTGTTTTATTAGACTCCAAAAATCATCTTGAACACAACTGTGTATGTTAGATTTTCAAAATTCCTAATATAGAAGTGACAAAATTTTGTTTAAAGGTCACTTAGAACTTATTAGTTAATTATGTTGTGTTTTCATGTGATTTTATGACATAATTATAAGAAGGGAATTTCCATTTCAAAACTTTGGGTCGTTACATTCTTACCCCCTTAAGAAATTTCATACCTAAAATTCCACTTTACACAAACAGGTGAGGGTGTTTCTCCTTAATTGCCTATTCTGGTTCCCAAGTTGCTTCCTCAAACCTATGGTTCCTACACAACACTTTGACACGATGGGTTGTCTTGTTACGTAGAACCTTATCTCTTCGATCCAGAATCTTTACTGGATGCTCCTCATAGGAGAGATAATATTCCAAATGCACCACCTCTGAGTTTAGTACATGTGAGGGGTCTGGTATGTACTTCCTCAGTAGTGATACATGAAACACATCATGAACCTAATCCATATTCTGTGGAAGTGAAAGACGATAGGCCAAGACTCCTATGTGGTCAATGATCTCAAAGGTGCCAATATACCTTGGTCTTAGCTTCCCTTTCTTCCCAAATCGCATGACTCTCTTCCATGGAGATATTAGTAAGAATACTTTATCTCCAACGTCGAACTCCAAGTACCTTCAAAGGTTGTTTGCATAGCTCTTTTTCTGACTCTGAGCAGCTTTGATGTGTTTCTGGATGACTTGAACCTTCTCTGTCATCTCTTGCACAAGATCAGGTCCAAGTAGCTTTCTTTCTCCAACTTCATCTCAACAGGTTGGAGTTCTACATTTATTTCCATACAGAGCTTCATATGGAGGCATCTAAATACTCAAGTGGAAGATATTTTTGTATGAGAAATCAACCAATGGGAGATTCTGATCCCATCCACCTTTGAATTCTAGAGATCAAGCTGTTAGCATATCTTCAAGCGTTTGAATAGTCCTTTCAGACTGGCCATCAGTTTGATGGTGATAGGTTGTACTGAAATTTAATTCAGTACTCAAATAATGTTGAAGGCTCCTCCAGAATTTAGATGTGAACCTTGGATCACAGTCAGAGACAATTGAGAGTGGAACACCGTGCAGTATCACCACTTCCTTCACATATATCTTTTCAAGTTGTTCAAGCAAGAGATCTTCCCGAATGGCGATAAAATGGGAAGTCTTGGTGAGTCGATCAACCACAACCCATATCACATTATTCCCCTTTGACGTCTTCGAGAGACCCATGACAAAGTCCATAGTAACATTTTTCCATTTCCACATGGGTATAGGCAATGGATGCATCATACCTTTGGAATTTTTTCACTCAGCTTTAACTTGCTGATATACCAAGCACCTTGATATATATTCTGCAATCTCCTTCTTTATGTTATCCCATTAGAAGTGTTCTCTAAGATCACGATACATCTTGGTACTCCCAGGATGGATAAAGAATATTGAGCTATATTCATTGTCCAATAGATCCTTCTTTATCCCGGGTGATTAAGGCACACAAATCCACGTTCCAAACCGAATCACACCATCATCATTGATATGGAACTCCTACAACTTCCCTTCCATTACTACATTCACCCTCTTTTGTATCTCCACATCATCCCATTTTGCTTCCTTAATCTTCTCTTGGATGGATGGTTGCACAATCATTTAGGCAGGGTAGGATGTATCCCATGCCCTTATGATTTCCAAATCCATTATTTGCATATCCATGAAGATAGGGTCTTTCTCAATCCACAACATGGATAGAGTAGCATGTTATTTTCTACTTAGAGCATCAACTACCTTGTTCACCTTTCCGGGATGATAGTGAATAGAGCAATCATAATCCTTGATTAGCTCTAACCATCTCCATTGATGCATGTTGAGCTCCTTTTGTGTGAATATATACTTTAGGCTCTTGTGGTCGGTGTATATGTCACACTTCTTGCCATAAAGGTAGTGCTTCCATATTTTCAAGGCAAAAATCATGGCTGCCAGCTCTAGATCATGCATCGAGTAGTTCTGCTCATGGATCTTCAACTTTCTTGAGGCGTAGGCTATCACATTATTATTTTTCATGAGTACGCAACCAAATCCTTTTTTGGAGCATCACTTTATATCACAAAACTTTCTCCACTTTTTGGTAGTGTGAGTATAGGTGTAGTGATCAGCCTTCTCTTTAGTTCCTTGAAGATTCCCTCACATTCTTCCGTCCAGACATACTTTACCCCTTTCCTTGTTAGCTTAGTTAGCAGGCTTGACAATCGGGAGAATTTTCTCACAAAACATCGATAGTACCCAGCTAATCCAAGAAAACTATGGATTTATATTACACTACAGGGCCTGGTCCATTCCTCAATCACCTTTGTTTTTTATGGTTCCATAGAAATTCCCTCACTTTGATCACATGTCCCAAGAACGTGACTTGTTTTATCTAAAAGTCACACTTGCTGAACTTGGCGTACAACTTATCCTTTCTTAATGTCTTCAACACAAGCCTTAGATGTTCTTCATGTTCCTCCTTGATCTTGGAGTAGATTATAATATCATCAATAAAAACTACCACGAATTTTTTGAGGTAATTTTTAAAGACTCTATTCATCAAATCCATGAAGATTACAGGGGAATTAGTAAGTCCAAAGGGCATAAAAAAACTCATAGTGCCCATACCTTGTTCAGAAGGCAGTCTTCTGAATATATTCCTTCTTCACCTTTACCTAGTGATATCCAGAATGAAGATAAACCTTTGAGAAGTATTGAGAACCTCTTAACTGATCGAACAAGTCATCAATCCTTGGAAGAAGATACTTGTTCTTTATGGTGATCTTGTTGAGTTCCCGATAATCGATAGACAACCGCATTGTTCCACCCTTCTTCTTCACAAAGAGCACTGGCGCACCCCAAGGTGATGCACTAGGGCGTATGAACCCTTTGTCCAGATTCTCTTGTTGCTGCTTCTTTAACTCCTCTAGTTCTATAGGATCCATCCAATAGGGACACTTTGAGATAAGAGTAGCTCCGGGTATGAGTTCAATTGAGAACTCTACCTCACGATCTGGGGGAATTCCGGGTAACTCTTTAGGAAATACATCCCCGTATTCCCTAACGATTTTTATTTCCTCAAGGTTGTAACTTTCCTTCAACTCAACAATTTGGGCGAGGTATGCTTATTTATAGGAAATCAACACCCCCACCACTGAATTATTTTTCAAAGGAGATTCATGATCTTCCTTGAATTTGTAGAGGATCATGGGATGGTTCGAAATATGAAAAGATATTTCCTTTTCCTGATAGTTGATATGTACTATATATAACGAGAGCCAATAAATTCCCATTATAGCATTGAATTCCACCAAAGGAAGTATTACACGACTTTATGGAAGAATCTTACCACATACGCCAACAGGAGAGGATTCAAACACTTGGGTTTCAATGATTGAACCACTTGGTGTTTTTATAGATATCTCTAATTCAAGGTTTTGGGGCTTCGATTCTATAGTTCTAGAAAACTTTCAAGATATAAAGGAATGCATAGAAATAGAATCAAATAATAATTTTTCCATTCTTGAGTGAATAGGAAGTGTACCTTGTATGACTCCATTATCATGATCCACCTCCGCAGTAGTGATGGCATAAGACTTCCCTTGTTCCTTTGGCTTTGGTGGCTACTGGCGATGATTACCCTCGAGAACTCGAGGTTTAGTGCACTTGTTTTCATAGTGCCCTAGATCCCTACAATTTTATCATTGAATTGTGAGTGGTTATCTCCTTTATTCTACCAGATTGTCCTTCCTTTTCGTGTCTTTTCAACACTCTTGAGCATGATGTCCTTCTTTCCCACACTTGAATAATTTTCCCATCCCTTTGAGGCAGTTACCATGGTTCAACATTCCACATTTTTGGCATGTGGGTCATTGAGATTTATTCCCACCTTTATAAGTAGATCCTCCAGCTTGAAAATCCATCTTTTGTTTTTTTATCACCATAGCCATGAGACCTTTCTCCAAACTCCATATCCACTTTGAGAGAACATCGAAAAACTTCTTCATAACTCCCAAAGTCTCGAATTACAAGAGCCTTTCGAAGGTGTGGTTTTAATCCACTAAATAATCTATCAATTTTTCTATCATTGTTGATAACAAAACCCGAAGAGTACCACGAAAGACTTCTGAAATTCACTTCATAGGTTGTGAAAGATTATCCTTCTTTTTTCTTGAGCTCTATGAATTCTCTCTCCATCTTTGTGTGAAGATTTCTTGGGAAATTCTTATTAAGAAACATTATCTTAAAGTCTTCCTATTCCATCTCTTCAATTTCCTCCCTTGGATTGGTGTTCTTAATCAAAGACCACCATGGATCAGGTTCTCCATCTAGATGATAAATGGCTAGAGTCACCTTCTCCATCTCAGAATAGTGAATCACATAAAAGATCTTCTCCAAGGAGTTGACCCACTGTTCCACAACTAGTGGATCAGAAGATCCATTAAACGTCGGTGTTCGTTGCCACATAAAACATTCGATAGACAGTTGCTCCCTCTTTGGTGAAGGAGGAAATTACTCGTTATTATGGTTGTTGTTCATAACCTGATATAATTGGGTAATAATCCCCATGATGTTTTGAACTTCACCTCCCAAATCATTTGGGATGTCATTCGGGAAATCGTTGCATTGGCCCTCGCACGAGTTGTTGGCTTGGTTTCTCCTGGTTCCCACCATTTTCTAAAATAGAAAAGGTTAGAACAAAACATAAGTAAACAATTAATGAATAAATTATTCATTTAAACAATTTATACAAAAAACATAACATATGAGATCCCTATGTAAATATTCTTGTGTGCATATTTTTACTTAGTCTCATGCTATAGGTTTTCTCTAGGGTTCACTAATCCTAATTCCCAAATTAACTAAACCTTTCCTCTGATACCAACTATAGCGGCCCTGCATTTTATTACATTAATATTACATCATTTTAAAGGTAAATAACATAATATTATTACACATAGAGTATCCAATGGTTTAGTGTCTTGGGAAAACTAGGACCATACATTGCAATTACAACATCAAGCATAAACATTTATTTAATTTCTTCTTCTCTAGATTCTTATTGGCAATTGACCTCTCCTTAGTACATGTATCCACCTAAGGATATACAAAAAAATGGGTGAGCTAAAAGACTAGTAAGAGGATAGATAAGAACAATATAGCATGGGGTGAGCATAATCACGACATAGGAAAAAGATCATTAACATGAGAGGAGCTTAAATAAAAGACTTGAAATGTGGCAATGCATAAAAATGGAACATCATGTCTTAGTGGTTAAATACCACACATACTTGTGAACCAAGATATCATCTTGTTAACACATAATTTCACATTTACTCATCAGATTCATCACTTTACCCAATTCATTGGAGTTCTGTATAATTCCGGGTGGACCCGTCACATTCAAACATTTATATTGTGCTATATAATTCCGGGCGCACCCATCACATCATAATATTGTCATTATCATTATTGACACATGGAAAATATATCAATAGTGAAATTACCTAACCCATGGAAAGGAATGGGTTACATATCATAAGAAAACATTCATAAACTTTGGGTTCCCAAAAGAAATAGGGAATACCATACATGTTACAAGAACCGTCCACTTTGAGAGAGAAGTAAAAGTTGTGTTCTTAAAAGAAGAGTTCTTTTGGAAAACATTTTGTTTGACATAAAAACCAATAAAAAACATGTATATCCTAGAAAAGGAAAGAAAATTATGAAAAAATAATATTTATGGAGTAACCATATCAAAAATTGAGTGAAAGAGGGAGAACCCGAAGGATGAAAGTGTGGTTCGAGAATTTCCCCTTACCTTGTATCTGAATGCCTCCTTCTCTTTAATGTCTTGTATAATGACATTATATAAATTAATCATTAATCCATAACCTTTTTTACATTAATATGGTTAATTATAGTTTCATTAAGTGATCTTATGTTCCTTTGGATGAGTTATAGATTTTAAAAACATTTTTCGGGAATGTTTGTTTTTATGGTTTTCTTGAGTGGTTCACTTATATTCTTAAATTGAAGTTCGGGTAGAACATGGGTAAACATCCAGAACTAATATTACATGTTATTGATTATATTAAAGGAGTTATAATGATCTTATAATTAATTATATTAGATCCATGTTGATGAATCATTAGATAATAATTAAATGAATATTGTTTGGGTTAATTTGGGCAGTTTTTTGATCACAAAGAACTTGTTTTAATTTATCACTTAGTAATATGGACAAAAGTTATTTCCAGAAGTTTAAATAGGAAATAATACATTTTAAAAATTCTTTTTCAACCATAAAAATGGTTTTATGACCAGATCTGAAGGTAGAAATGGAATAATAAAGCATGTCGTTCTTGAAGGTGATAAATTAACACCTCACAAACAACGTTCTCTTTAATAAAATAAAAGGAAGAGGGAAAGGGGGTTTTATGATATAATATCCCATTAGCATCTTAAAATTCCAGTATATGAATAATTATGGAGTTAAAATACCATTTGGATGAAGATAGGTGGGGAGAGATCAAGAAATGAACATGAACTTGAAAGGAAACTAAATGAGAAGAGGGAGAGAAATTACCTCATAAATCCTCCTCTTGAGATTCTCCTTAAGGAAGCTAGGATTGGTCTTTTGATGAGACAAGCAGCTCCTGAACGTTGGAGAGGGTCTAGGGAAGATTTTTGGGCATATTTTAGAGAATTATTGGAGCTTGAGAGGTGTGAGGAAATGTGGGTGTGAAAGGTGGTTTTTATAGTAGAGGGGAGAGGGGTTTCCTTAATATAAAATCCATTAGTTTATTAATTTCCCCTAATACAAGGAATAGTGAGTCTTGAATGACCAAGAATAATAATTTTATCATGTGATCCTGAACCAAGTGGGATTACATCAGTAGAACATCACACATGACTCTATAATTAGCTTATTTAGCTTATTTTTTTTGTAAATTACGGTATTTCACTATTCATAAAAATTCAAGTATTTTAGAAAAATCACAAAAATTTACTTCTACCTTTTTTCAATGTGTAGAATCCAAAAATGAAGTCGATTTTTCAAAAATATTTTTCTAATTATGATTAATTTAATATTTAATTAAAATCATGGCTTATTACTAAAAACAATTTTAAAACATTCATTTACTTATTCTAAAATATAGGTACATCATACTTTCACTTGAATATTATTTTTATACTCTCATAGGCAAGGTTACTATTAATTATGGTATATCAATATTCATAAGGGTATGTTACTATTCATACGGGTAGGTTACTATTCACGAAAAATTATTTTTGTTTTATTAGACTCCAAAAATCATCTTGAACACAACCGTGTATGTTAGATTTTCAAAATTCCTAATACAGAAGTGAAAAACTTATGTTTAAATGTCACTTAGAACTTATTAGTTAATTATGTTTTGTTTTCATGTGATTTTATGACATAATTATAAGAAGGGAATTTCCATTGAAAAACTTTGGGTCGTTACATATTCCTTGAAAAATATGAAAATTTCAATAAGAGATGCATGTGATTTGATGAAACCTATTAAAGGGAAGATTTTTCATAATTTAATGGCTAATAAGAACAAGATATACATTCTACCTAATACATCCATGAAACCCAAAATTCCTAGCATGAAGAGTTCTTTAAAAAGTGAACTTGGACAGATAGATGTATCGTGGTTGATAAGAGATTTTCTACCTTGTTTCTATAACTAAAGAGAATACTATGTTCCGTATTATTCCCCATCATTTATGTTGTATTTTTATTAAAACCATTTAGGAATTTAAAGGTGAAAATTTTTCTCACTAGGAGAACTAATGAATAAATAGATGATTTCAAAACCAGATAGTATAATAATGAAATTTCCATCATTGGGAATACATTTAGAAATTAGTGGTCTAAATAAAATTTTATGAAAAATAAACTATTTATGTAGTGAAGGTTGGAAGTATAACTTGATGGGGAGACATGTGGGGGAAATTCCTAAGAGTCTTCTAGAATTATTTATTCCATGGAAATTAAAAATTTATGAAAGTGCTTAATAATTCATTGAAAATTTATGTATTCCTACTCTCTCAAATTTTTTTATAAAGAATAAATTTTAATATTAAGGTGGAGAAATTTATTTAATCAATGATATTATTTTGATTAAATTTGATAAGATCTCATGGATAACTTAAAGAACCCACTACATTTGTTTTGCATGTTTTCGACCTCTGTATTGATTTGAATAAAGGATATTAGCTTCTGATTTTAAAAGCAGTGAATATATAAATATGAATCATTTGGTTTCAATATGGAAATAACTTTAATTAATAATTATAGTGATTTATATTAGTTTGAATCATGTTTAGTATAATAATATAAAACTTTGATTCCAAAATAAAATTCTCATGTTTCTACACCGAGCATGGTTCAAATAGAATTTGAGTGAGATTATTGATGGAACTTAGATTTATCATAAAGTGATACCATCCTCTTCTAATAAATTTTTATATTTTATCAATATGTTATAGATATTAAAATGAAATAATACAATGATAATATAGGATATAATAATACTTGAGTAATATCACATATTAAAGTATCATTTTATTGGACGTATTGACAATATAAAGTTTGATATTGTTAAACCCAATATGTGTTTGCGTTGTATTTGTTTTGAATAAGGATAAATGTATTTGGGGGATGTTTCATGATGTTAATATGTTGATAAAGTATTTATTGTAATGTTTTCTAAAATTACTTATGCATGTTGAGAATAATTTGGTGTTACCATGAAAGATATAATTATGTGAGAAGATTATCTTAAGGATTAGAAGTCTAATTTCATCACTTGTTATTTGAAAAAATTTAATGAAAACCAGGTGTTACTATTGGATATGTTTAGAGACCCATTCAATTGTAAATGATCATAGGAAATTTAATTTTTTTTCTACTTAGTGAATTGATATATATATTTGGTTCAAGAATATTTATTACAAATAATTGTTTCACCAGAAAAAGAATGACCCGATGCTTAATTATAAAAGGATGGGAATAGTGGAAAAATCTTAACATTGGATCACTATTATTATTTTAGATTATTTTCAAAGGGTTTTATTCATGGAACTATAAACACCCAATGGATCCCACATCCGTTAAAAGAGATATCACCATATACCTTCTTTCCAAAGGCTGGCAGTCACTAGGGTTTCTCTCCAATTATGCTTAGGAAAAAAAATTGGTTGAGATGATGGATGGTTAGTCTCATCACACCCTTGTTAGTATAATTTTTACCTACTCTAGGACTCTCTTATATATTTACGTTTTTTTCATGAATCCTTCAAAAATTCCCATGATGTTTTGGTTACCCCTATAACATTAGCCGATCAAAACTATGCACAAACATAAAATATTTAAAAAGTTGAATATTTATTTTATGTTTTATTGGTTAATTACTTAATTATATTTGGGTTTAAATCAACTATAGATAGGTGTTATGGAATTTAATACCACACAAGAAAGTGATGAGTGTTTATTATTTATGGACCAATCCCATAAAGAGGGCTTCTTACACATCCCTATGAAAGGAATCAGAACCCACATAATTTATTGTCACTTGATAGGACATGTCATACATTTTAAGTTCATGTGACAAGGACCAACCATGAAGTTTAATGTCATAAAGTAAATATGTATTCACCACAAAAGGTGTGAAAAAATTATTGAGTATGTATTATACATATAAGGATACCTTTTCTCCACTCATTGATGGATCATTAGGGTGACAACATTAATGAGGGCATGATTGGCATGGTTCTTACACCTAATGTAGAGACCCGTTATGGAGACAATTCCATCCTTAATATTGATTAATCAACTAAAACCACTAATCTCATGTGATTTATACATGGTGTGAGAAATAAGAAATATTGGAAGATTAGATACATTATATTAGATATTTCTATTGGATTTGAATGGGTATTACACATCAAGAATTCATGAATTGTGTGATTTTATGAGGATATGGCCCTTCAGGTATGGGTTTCATGGGGGATACAACCAAATAATGATTTATATGATAAGTATTATACATTTTAGGCACCCTTAGTAAAATAAATTCTCAATTAATGAATAATAATTCCACCACTGAGTCGAGAATCAGAACTTATTTCTAAGAGGAATCCCATATGAGTGATTATAGTCCTTGTCTATAGGAGGGAAAGGGAGAGGATATGGAAGGAAGGATGGATATATAATCCTATAAGAAAGACTAAGGGAATACTCCTAGATGGATTCCCATAAACCATGGATTATTAGGTGGAATGATATATTTTCATAGAATAAATATATATAGAGGGATGGTCATGTAGAATTGATGATGCAAGGCATGAACCATTACTACGGTATCCTCATGATACATACCCTTGTTATCAGTGAAATAAATGACAGTAACTCCATGAGGAATCAATCGGTCTAAGAGAAAAATCCAAGTTATGTATTTAGGGGTATACATGATCAAATAGGAATACACTGATGCACATGCACTAATTGTGTGGATATTATGGTTTTAAAAAAGTCTTTTAAGTTGTCATTTTTTAGGTTTTAACCTAGGAAGAAGGGAACCATAAGGGTTTTTTGTATTGGCATGGATCAAAAGAAAAATTTGGGGTATATTATTCTTGACTTAGATGGATACCATGAAAATTAGGTAAGATGCATGAGTGGTAAAATGTCTTTTAGAAAGTGGAGTTTATGGAGTAGACCTCATGAAGTCACACTTGAAATCCGTGAGGTAATCCTACTTGTTTTTAGGTTAACCTAATATTTATGTGGTTAGATAAAATGTCGCTTGGTACATTGACCACCATGAGGTTGGATTAAAATTTGAACAATTATCTCAACTACCCCTGGTTGTATAATCATCAAAAGTTCAATTCAAACTTCATGTGGTTGTCTTAACTTCCATGTGTCTAGATGACTACCACAATGTCAGATCTATGTCCACTTGGTTGGATGGACCTCTATGTGGTTGTCTTGACCTCCTCATGGTTTCCTAACTACTGCGAGGTTGGGTGTTTCCTTTTTTGGTTACTAATGGAGGGGAATTTATAGAAGAGGAAATCCTTTGATCTCATATCCACGGGTCTTTTGATATTCCTTTGATTCTACTTTATTTAGGAAGGAAGAGGGGAGTTTGCAGGCTTCCCTATGACAATGGGATTCCTAAAATAGGTAAGTATATGGAATTACTCAGGGATAAAAAAATTAGTATAGGGATCTACTGACCTTATGAAATAACCCCCCAAAAATTATTTAGTCTGATGATCTATAAAGTAGGAAACCTCTTAGTTGATCCAATGGTTCTTCACATGGTCAAAGTCCTTCCTAATGCAATTTGGTTAGCTCATTAATAATGGTATGTGATCGAATCCATCATGATTCTATGTGGTCATTGTGATGGGACTACAAGGTGGATTGATCTTTATGGTGGTTTCAATGAATAAAATTTGAGGGGGTTGGGTAGAACTCTCAATTCCATATGTTACTTTGGTAAGGTTTTACAAACTAACTCAAAAATTATCATTTCTTTATTTTAAGGATTTGGATTTTTTTATTACTTTGGAATATCCAAGATTTAAAAAATACCCCCCATAGAATTGATTCCATTCAAAATGATAAGGATTTAATATATAGGAATTAGAAAAGACTGATAAGTTTCTGTGTAGTCCATTGAGGTGGGTCCATATAAATAGGTCACTTGGGACCCTTTCATTTCCACCCTTTACTCAAGATGAAGTCTGAATGACTATAGATAACTCATTTCAATATCATAAACATATAATTACTTCATTCACTCAGTGAGAATGTCCAAAAAATCTTCTCCACATGGTCAAATTTGTGGTTCCTTAATGACCTCACAGTTTATGTAGTTCACAATGTAGGTATCATGAGTATGTGTCACCTGTATAGTCAACTACGTGGTCCATGCATTCAACTATGATGCCTATGTGGTGACCTCATGAGAGATTAATTTTGCATATTTTTGACAATTATTTCAATAAAACTCCATGTTTTTCCATCGATTTAAACCAATTTTATTCTTTATTATAGAGAACATGAATCTAGAATAAGTCCCACAAGATTCCAAAGATTTCACTTTAAGAAGGGTTGATATGGCCACCAACATTGAAATCTCTCTACATTAATTCATTAAACTAAATTGTACCCTTATATAAAATATACTGGGGAAACCATTCAACCTGATAGAGTATTAGTTAGACTATCTATTTATGAATTTGGGTTTCTAGAAAATACACCTATACCAGTGCTGCTACCTATAATTGTTCCAGCAGTCTAGATCAACTATCACCAGAAGGTTCCTTAGGAAAATATTTCCAAAAAAGGATGATCCCACTAGGAAGGATATTGTAAAGGGTATACATTGGGATACCACCCCTTGTTCTTAGAAGGATGGGCACATTCAATGGATAAAGAAACACATGACTATGAAATGATTATAAAGAGGTTGATGATGGATCACAAGTTAGGAAGTGAATCCAACTGAGATTTAAAATACAACGGCTCATTTAGTATAGATGGGGGATACAATTTCTGGGTATGATGGTGATGTACTAAATTTGAAATGGAGTTTAGATTTATTATATTATTTGAGGTGTTCTGGATATCACAATATTTCTTTCCCCATATTCATCACATTTTTCTAGACTCATTCTGTCATTTTATTTGATCACGAAAACATTCCATTAGACACACAAATAGGCTGGGATAAGCCTATATGATATATAGATTATTAGAGGATCCCCGGTCATGGGGGACAGGTATAAAAAATTATTCCCACCTATTTCTATATAGGATGATATTAAAAAAAATACTTTACTGGAATATGAACTATTCAAGATTGAAAAGGAAATCCAAAATAAGAATCTATTCTTAATGGTTGACATTATTTTCAGTTATTGGGTTTGTAAAGTTTATCAAACTCACTGGTGAGGTAAATGAATCCAAAAAACCAAGGTCTTTTCCATCCCACTACCCTCACAGTACTTTAGGAATGTATTAGATTACACTAGAGGAAGGTAAACACACCACCTAGGGTTGGTAAGTCATTATAAGGGGAGATCTAATCACCCATTTAGAATCATTCCTTACTATGTTTATCAATAAATACCTTTTCCCAATGAAGGAGTCAAAGGTCATGGTCAAAGTTAGGACATTCATGATGGAATCCCAACTAGCTAGTATAAGATAGGTAAACCTAGTGGTTCCATTATTTTCTAGGTTATTTCATGTTATTGGGCATGTCCATAGGTACAAATCCACCATCCAGATTGTGGGATCTTTCAAAATTATTTTGGGTTGGATTAGAAAACATATGGGGGATACCAATTCCTTACTATCTAGAAGATCCAAAATGAACAATTATGACACTACATCTTTTTATTTTATTATGTTAGGCCTTTAAATATTATGAAACTATATATAAATTCATGATAGACCACTATGAAATTTTTTCCTTCACACCATATCTTGCACCTGTCGTGGTTATTATGGATTACACAAATATAACTGATGAAGAGATGTAATATATGACATTACTAAGAAATAGAGTGTTGTATATAATAATTGGTTGGGATATAATATATAAATGTTTCTCTTTAATATTCATCAAACTATTTCATTGTATTTGGAAGTGATTCCCTACCCCTCTATATAGTGTGTGATAGAAGAAGAATCTCAGGGCTACCCATTAATTCTGCCTATGATCACACGAGAGGAGACATATGTTTGAGTCATCCTGCCACCTCCTGATACTGGTAATATTATTGTTGATAACTATGGTTGATTTTATATATAGACCTATATTGATAGGAATTTAACTATTCTCATGCTTCAACCAAAGGAACTACCAACAATGGGGATTGGGAAAGGAGGAAAATCACCTATAGGAATCGAGAGGCCTATGGTAATAGAGAGGCCAACAATGATTTTTTGATTGATAACTATGAAGAGGCCCTAAGGGGGAATGGGTCCAAGAATTATTCTTTCTAGTTTAATGCTCTAGAAGTAAGGAAAACAAACAATAACTGTCCCTTCAACAAGTTGGCCATGCCAAGGTTGACTCAGTAGATATCTTTTCCTGATAATGTAAATTAAATAATGACCTAGAAGGAATGGTAATTTTATAGGCATGATATTATAATTCAGGAAGCATGGGTATCTCTTTAGAAAATTGATAAAAACCTGATTAGTATTAAGTTCATATATTCTCCCAATAATTTCTCATTAGAAGACCATCCTAAGGAAATGAATGTATATTTTTAGGCTATTTAAGCCATCATCCACTCCATAAAGGGTAGGGTTTTATACTCTTCATGAAAAAAATGAAATGTTGAGGCCTCAATTAGGTTTAACTGAAGAAGCGGATACTAGATAGAGTACTTTAGAATATGTAATAAAAAATTTTCCTTTTTATTTTTATGAAATCCATTATTCTCATTCTTATCAATCTGTATAATTATTTTAGGATACTGAAGAGGTACAATTATAAATTATTTCTCCATAAAACTCAATTTAGGGGGGGGGAGTGGTTCAAGGAGCGTGTGCGGATCTAATAAATATAATTAAGGGAAAGTTATCCCCAAACACATTGAAGACAATTGAGTCATTGGATGATAACACTCTAAGGGCTGAAATTCCACTACTAATGATGCCTCATGTTGAGCTATCTATAGAGGGAATTAGGAATCAGAAGTAGATAAGTAGGCTAGAGTTTCATATTATTTTAGAGTGGAAAAGTTGGTATATATATTCACTCATTTTTCTATTGTTTGATTTCATTGATCAATGCTAAATTATTGATTAAAGATGAGGTTGGATGAGGTTGTATGAGAAAATAAAATTACATGTTTGGAAGAATGTTGCATCAATACCCTTAAAGGTGACCTTTGTGGGTAAGGTTAGTGTCGAGATCAAAATGCAATGGAGATTAAAATCTTGTTTGAATGTATCCATCATGATCCCATGGGATCTCGACCAATGACTGACCATGAAGGACCTTCATCCAGTATCCTTATAGATTGAAGATTGTTAAAGAATATCACATGGGTTTCAAACGCATAATAACTCACTATTAATGAATGGGAGAACCCATGTACTTCAGTGGAGGATGATGTAGAAGAAACACTCATGAGAGAAGATGGAGTCGAGGATTAGAAGGCTTCAAAGATGTCTTCTAATATAAACATAATGTCTATTTTCCAAATTACACCATGGATGATAGTCAATGTTATCATGATTGATGTCAAATTGGTTTAATCTAGATTTTAACTCACCAACCTCAGAGTGTTCTTTTTGGAATGTAGATTTCCTCAAAATCATCAATTCTTGTTTATATTGTGCTAACTATCCCTCATTTAGCATCCATGCTTGGGGACATTTTCCACTACCAAATGTAAGTGGAATCATCTGGGATAGTGGATCCATCCATGGATTTTCTTGTACTAGAAAAATATACTGATATTATTTCTATTGATGTGATAGTAGTGGATGATTTTGATATTACTTTATTAAGTAGTAAGTATCCATACATCACAATATTTATGTATCATCATCCTCATTGACTAATAATTTTTTCACATTGAAATCTACCAGAATTTCTCTGATTAAAATAGATTTAGGATGTGTCTACTCCAGTATATCCACCAATGATGATGGTGGGAGCACAAGTTGAACGAGTTCTAGTTCCGGGGAATTTTAAGGTTAAACCTTATCAGGTTGATCTATATCCAATGTATATTCCACCATTAGAAAGTGACCTTGAGACTAATTAGAAGGTATTTAATTATTTTCTAATCACTTGAAAATATTTGTGGAATAATATTTAGAACTAATTTTTTAGATTCCATTTAATGATCATTTGGAACAGCTAACTAGGTTTCATGACATGTTCATAACTTTGGGACATAATGGGGTTTTCTATTAGGTGGTCCATGGTGCTATGAAATAAATTATATACACATAGAAGTGTAAAAATAATTATTGATCACTATATATATGGAAGAATCATAAGATAACAGGGAAAAACTTAGGGCTATAGAAATCCAAGAATCCTCTCAACATGAAGTTGTAATAGGGACATTGAAACATCATATTATAGAATAATGGGATGATATTAACCAAATTATTATTCAAAATAATATTTCCATCATATATAAGGACATATAGGAGCATAAAATGTGAATTGAGGGAGTATAGAAGGATTTGGTGGATGCTTCTTTGAGTGATGATATGTTACATCTTCTAGTTGGGGATAAAATTACCAAGTTCTATTGAATCAAATGCTAATTAAAAAAATTCCAAAATTAGATTGAGATTTTTTTTGATAATGTTGAATGTAGCTTATGAAATTACATTACCTCCATTATAATAATCATATTGAGGCTCTAAATTATAGAAATTAATCCTTTTGTTGATCAGTGAAATGGAAACATATTTTGTTCTTAATTGTTTTTCAACTTAATTTTACAGTTACTCCACTTTGATTTTTTTACTTTGTATTGGTTTGCGGATCCATAAAAAAATATCAGAAAGATAACTTGAATCCACCCAAGTATGGAACTAGAATATCAAATATTGATCATGGGTTTTGAACAATTTAATCATCATGGATTTCTCCTAGGTGTGGATCACAGATAGATATGGGCATAAAAACTATCACTGTATATTGTGTTTGGAAGAATTATTGATTGAATAAATGTTATAAAGATCACATAAAAATATGTAAAAGAAAATTAAAACATTAAAGTAAGTTTGTGGATTATAATGATGTACATGAATGCTATAAATTTTTACATAGTAAATGGACCTAGCGGGCATAAATTGACTTATCCTAATGTCATATTGTGGACCCCATAACATTTTTACCTTTTGTTAATTCACCCTAACATTTTAAAAATACTTAAATGGGAGAATATTAGTGGTTAAAGACTAGGATTTTACATAGATTTTTCTTTTTGTGTTTTCAACCTAACACATTTGGTGACTTTTCTATTTCTAGCACTAAATATTGCCAAGATCATGCGAGATGCATGATCCGTGAGCAGTGACTTTACTTTTTCCCAAGCCACCCTTTGTGGGATTTGAACTTGGTGAGATTTATTCCTTTTTCTATATGTGATATAAGATTTTTTAATTTGAGGAATAAAAGGATCAAGAATGATATGTCACATTATTTCTTGGAAAATGGGTACAGTTCATTAAGGCATAACATTGAAAATATTTAATCCACTTAGAACAATTGGATTATGAAATATATAAATCATATGCTAAGACGCATGAATCAATGATTATGAGATAAGTTATATACACAAGGGATTAATTTTTTATATATTCATATGAAAAGTTCCACCGTGATGATGTCAAGGCATATGAAAATTAGAGGGTATTCTCCTCAGGATGAGATGCTTCTGGTTGATAGGCCATGATGGGGAAATATATGAAAATATTCATAGGGGAATATATACAAATAATATTTTTTTAATTTTGAGTTAAGTATACTCATTATTGACAACCATTAAAGATTTTTGGGGATTCAAACACCTAAGGAATAAAGTAGTTTTATAGAGAAATTGGTATTCAAGGAGGGTTTTGGTCCAATAAAAGTCATGTTGTGAGTAATGAACACACTATTGGGCCAAATAAATATGATTTTTCATTACTCTAACTTTTTTCTGGACCATGGTCCCAATAGAGAATAACCTATCTTTTTTTGGGGCAATATGGTTGGCCCCACAAGCTTTCTTTTTTTATTTTCACTCAAAATTTTTCCAAATCCCTAAAAGTGGGTGGATTTTCATATGAAGAATTTATTTTTTGGTACACCTTTTATAGGATTTCATCCTGATATGTTTTATGTGTCTTTAAATAATATTTTAGTGTCTTGTGTTTTGGACTAACATGGATGGTGTTTTAGCTTAAACATCTTTGACCAAAAGGTGCAGAGTTTTAGGTCGTGATACTTTGACCAATAGGAGTTGAATTTAAGGTCATGTAAGTTTGACCAATATATAATGGGGGAAGATTGAAGGTAATAAACTATATGGTTAATAGAGGTCAATAGTTATATAACAACTTTTGAATAGGAAAAAACAATGAAATAAATTGTGACTTGAGGTTTTCAGATTAGAAGTGATGAGAAGGGATAAGCGCATAATATTTTTTACAGATGATCATATCAAGATGATGGGTTCTATTGTGATGTTGTCAAGGCATTCATAGATTATAGGTTCCTCTCCTTAGGATGGGATTATTTTGGATTATAGGCTATGATTGGGGCACATATCCAAACCCGTATTGGGGCATGTATAAATATCCAAACAAAAGTGTCATTAAGAGTTTAGAACACTCATTGTCAATAGCCATGGAAGGTTATGGAATTCATAAACATTCAAGAAGAAAATTATGGTTACCGAAGAGGGGTGATCAATAAGGGGGTGAGTAAATTTTTTATACTTCTAAGGGGAGTGAATATTGGTAAAAAATAAATCCACAATGAGGATCCAAGATTTTGATATCAAGACATATCTCAATTTGACAAGAATAAAATATCATATTGTTCTATAAATGTCATGAAGTTTAATATCATGTGATAAAGACTTAGATGTATCTAAATAGATCTTATTGAATCATTGGATGAGGGTAGTTTTTATTGAATCACATATTTCTCTTATGAGGCCTCTTCCACATATATTAAGCTTCATATCATTATTGGTATATTGAGAGAAACTTGGTGTAATCGTTTAAACTCAATGTTAAGGTGAGTATTAGTATTTTATTTATTAGAATTTATAGTTGTGCCTTGGATAAGAGATCACTATGGAACTACATATCCCATATAATTGGGACTCAATCCACACATATTTATCTGATACAATATATCATATATATCAAGTTATCACAATGGGGATTTTTTTGATAGGATTTTCATCTAGGTATGGGAGAGGAAATCTTAACATAAATAGGTATCCCATAACATTGGGAATCAAGACACACTTATTTATCTAATATATTCTCCCATAAAATTAGATCAATCAACCAAGACCTCTAAGCCTATGTGAGTTATGCTCAGAGTGAGAAAAAAGAATGTGTATTATAAGATTGGTCATATCACACTATAATACTAGTCAGGGTTATAGGCTTTATTCAGTTTATCATCATGTCATGGGGATATAATTAGAATGCGTTTTCATTAATAACATGAACTAATGAAGGAAATATAGTGGTTCCTAAAGGTGATATGGCCCTCAAGGTCTGGGGAATTATTTTTATTTGGAATATGGCCCAACAAGGATGGAAATAAAGGATTGGTGATGTTAGGATTGAACATCGAAGAGGAATCCCATGTATCCTTCTGAAACAAGAATCAAAGCCCATGCAATTTAAGTGGAAATATTTGAGTTCATATAATGAGGATGAATATTATACACTTTAAATTCATGTAACAAGGATATATAACATTCCATTTAACATCAATTGATACGTATAAAGTTTATACAATTTAATGTCATGTGGCTAGGATGTAGACCGTGTACTTTAACTTTATACAATACGGAGGAATGTTGTGCATTTTAACATCATGTGACTCGGACATAGACTATGTAATTTAATGTCATACGATGAAGAAGAATATCACACGATTTATCATTATTTTAACTAGATATAGATCATGTATTTTTATTTAATATGCCGAGGATTAATACTATAAAATTTAACATCATGTTACTAGGATTTAGACCTTTTAGTTTAAATTTATATGTTAAATATGGATTTCAAACATTTTAGTGTCGTGTGAATAAGATTTAAACCATATAATTTAACATCATAGGATGAGGATGAATGTTGTAAACTTTAACTTCATGTGATAGGTTGTAGATATTATATTTTAGCATCATATGATGAGGATTTTAATATCCCAAGATTTAGTAAGTAAAGACTATGTTAAATAGTGTATGAGATATGCAACACTAAGCTTAAACGAACAACAAAATATTATTTTGTGAACAGTATAGCTTAGTCACTAAATTAGAAGGAATGAATAATATTAATGGCTTTATGAAATATATAATGGTCATAATCATTGATAATTTATTAATTAATTATTTGTAAATAAGTACTAGATTTTTAGTAAAGTCATTTTATTCATCAAAAACATATTTTCTTCAAAAATGATTATTATTAATTTTTATGTAAATAATAATAATAATAATATATTTAATTTTGGATATTTTATAATTTTTTTTGATAAAATTAAATTCATTTTTTAAATCATCATATCAAAATATTTCTATGGAATTTTTTGGATAATTTTCTAAAAAGTATGATTTTTCAATAAATAGTGAAAATACTAATTTTTATTATATTTTTCAAGTATTTTAAATGTCAAATTACATTTTTAATTAGTTAACATTTATTTATAATATTCTAATTATGGTTTTTTAAATGTATTTTATATTTGAATTTAGAATAAAATCATTTTATATTTTAAAAGGATATTTTTATGAAAAAGTATTTTTGGTATCATTTTTTCAGTTTAATTTAATATTAAATTCTAAAACTTAAGTGTTTAGAATTTTAAAAAATAAATGTAAAATTTGATTCCATGAGGATCAAATTAATTAAACATGTATATTTTATTTTTGGTCAATATGAATAGTAACTTTGGTAATTTTTGTTTCCATGATAAAGTGTAAATTGGGCAATTAAGGGTAAATGTAAAAGGAAAAGGACTATAAAATGAACCTAAAACTTTCCCCAATTATATTAGATGATTTATTTTAGACCATAATCATCCAATTTTCTAAATTATAACCATTTGAGCCATTTGGATGAAATTATGACATTTATAATATTATATTTAAAGAAAATTCAAAGATGTCATACTTATATTTTTAATAAATATAACATTTTTAATATAGGGAAATCTAGAATATATATTCAAATATAAATAGAAATTAAAAATATAAAATATTTATCAACATCTTGGTATTTTAATTTTAATTTTTAGTGATGAAATAATTAACCTAAATGCTAACACAACACTAATAAAGTAATTATTTTATTAATGGAAATATCAAATAAATGATATTAAAAATATTAAAATAAATATAAAAAGGGATACTTAATATAATAAAAGAATTTTTTAGATTAAATTGAAATTTTATGGATATAATAAAATAGTTTTTTTTTGAATTTTAAGGTTCATCTTGATATTATTAAAGTCAATGTAATGAATAGTCCTTAAAATTGACATTATAAATATTTTATAGTCAATAATATTTTATTAAATGGAAAAAAATTAAAAAAATAATAGATTTGGCCAAATTATTGGTATAAGGATTAAAATTTCATAAATTATCCATTTACAGGTCTTTCAGTATTTTATAGTAATTATATGAACCCTTAAAGGGTAAAAATAAATGTTTTCATAGTAAGTGTTAAAGGTTTAAATAAAGGATAAAAAAAGATAAGGGTATAAACATCACCAAAACATGTACAAAACAATTATAAACTAAATATGATTCTATCATTATTATCTAAGGATTTAATTTTTTCAGTTTAATGGAAACTTGTCCATGAAGATGACTTATATATTATTAAAATAAAATATAGTTACAAAATGTCACTCTATTTGTATTAAATATAATTTATGTGTCCACATAGGAAAAATGAATATAAGAATTAAAAAATTATATTTTGATCTTATAATAAGTTTCATTATATATATATAGTTTTTAGTTTTATAAGTTATGTAATTACCTTAAATGGTTGTTAAATGCTAATATTGTATTTATTTAATTAAAATAAAAATTAGATAAATTATATTAAAATATTAATTTTGGTATAATTTGAATGATTTAATGTGTGAAATTAATTTTATAGATAAATATGAAATATTATAGAGTTTTTAAATTTTTATAATTGATTTTACCCTTTCTATAGGTGTATTTTTAGTCAAAGTAAATGAATTGTCTCAAAATTGATATTAATGATAATTTATCAAAATAATATTTTATAAATTATTTAAAAATAAAAAAAATATTTAAAAAATAAAATTTAATTATGAAAATTTCTAAAATATAATAAATGGAACATTTATGTAAAATTAAAACCATATAGGAAAAAATTCAAACTTTTAATATTAAAACAATTTGTTACCATAGTTAAAATTAAAATTGGTTAACTAAGGGTTTATCAAAATGATAAGGATTAAAATAACTCCAAAACATTCCTAAAATACATTGGGTGATGACATTAAAACCTTATATTATATTATATTCAAATTAATGGCATTTTGGAGGTGTTTTTATTGATATTTAATTTATTATAAATTAATCTTTTGAGAATTTCAAAAAGTGCCCCTCACCTCAATTATAAAAGGGAACCTCCTCCATCACTTATTCAAAAAATTTAGCCTTATATATTGACCAAAACCTGGTAATTTATCTTTTAAAATTCTATATACACAATATAGAGGTTATTGTCTTCTCAAAAGATCAAACATATAACCATTTAGAGGAGATCCAAAGGAGACATTTCCAAGAAGAGGTAATCGCTCTAACTGATCACTTTATTTTTCTACTCCTCTTTACCTCTTATAAAACTAATATTTTTATCTTAAAATAATATATTATATATAATAAATATTATAAAATATTATTATTATTAATAAAACAAAATTATACACCACCTTTCCCATCAAACAATAAATGAAAGTATCGTTTGTGTTTACATACGTCTTACCGTCTCCACGTAGCGATTCAATTTATTTTTCATAACCATATTTAATGGGTGGGAATTAGGATGTAATTAATAATTATATATGATATATAAGAAATAATCATACATATTTAATAAAAATATTATATCTACCTTATTATCATCCAATCTTTTGAGAAATGATAACATCGCTCGTGATTATATATGAACTATTATCTCCACGATGCAATGTGATTCATTTTTGAATTATATTTCACATGATTGGTAATAAGGATTAATTTTATGAAAATCTATGACATATAAAACATATTAATTATTTTTTGAATTTTTATTATTATTTATCCTTATTTCATTCCATTATATGAAAAAAGGAAACAAGGTTCTTGCATACGTACAACCTACCGTCTCTATAAATGGTGTAATTTATTTTCCTATATCTAATTTTTATGAATGATTAAAAATATTTATATAAAAAATCTATAAATTTTTTAAACCATTATTAACATTCCATAAATCGTGGGACTATGATAAAATTATAAGGACTAGGACTACCAAATCGAAACATGCTTGGAAAACAAACCAGTTATCACCCAAAACAGTGATTTTAATAAAATAATATTAATAAAAAAGTGATAAGATGTTATAAAATAATAACAAAAGGTATGATAAATACATTTTTATGGAATAAATTCATAATATGTCCATATTTATTATAAATTTTGTTTTAACATTAATAGAGAAAGTCGAGACTCCATGTAAGGGAATTCTTAACTCAATTTCCATTCATTAGGTTAAACTACAATTTCATTGATTATGTCATTATATGATTATGTGTGAAATGAATTTTTATTATCTTATGTTTTATTTAATATTGTTTTATGTGGATTCATACTGAATAAACATAATATATTAACTTGATTAATTCTCACTTCAATGATATGATAATTATAAGGGGATTTCTAGTCTCACTTTTATTTCTGTAATACTTATGCCATATTAACCACTCGTTTATTTTTTTTGCTGTATATAATAACCATGAATGTAATATATGAGTTTTATAATTATATTTATGGGTATTTACATATACATTTTATGATCTCTCTTTAATGGGTTTTACGGTTTAAAAGTTACCAAATCGGTAAGGTAATTTCTTCTCGATTTGCCTTATTTTAGACACATGTTATGTTATGAACCTATATTATTTTACATGGTGTATATAATTAGCTTTTACAAGTATTATCATGAATATAATTATTTTAAAGATATTATATGTTTCAATTAATGTTATTTTCTCTTCAGATGAATTTTTTATTCAAAAACCATATTTTCTAAAAAAAATTTCAATTGTTTTAATAGAAATTGTAATAATTTTAAGGAATAGAATTTAAAAGATGTTTAAAATGATTTTAAAAGTTTAATTTTTATATTTTTCATGTTTATTTTCAATTAAAAATGTTTTCAAAATGTTTTATGTTTTAAGAATAATTTTTCAAAGTGGAAAGGATATTTTCTTTAAGAAATGTTTTAAAAAGATATTTTAAAATTATTTTCCATCTAAGATGACTTTAGTCAGTGTTACTCATGAATTGATGGAGATATGATCCCAGGATACCATTATTATTATTCATCTGAATGTTTTATGTTTATGATGAAATGAAGTTTATGAATTTTTCTTGTTTTTTATGGGTTATGTTATGATGAAATTTTGTAATGCCCACTTATTTTCAAGGGTTATCATATGATGAATGATTTATATTCTTATGGAACAAATATGTATGGTTTTATTTATGTGATATATGGGACCCATATCTCCCTCTAATTAATTAGGTAAATATTTATATCACATGAGATATACAAAACTGTAAGGTGGTATGATCCTGATTCAGTAAGGGACTTTGTCCACCAGGATAGTCTTGGGAGTTAACCATGACTTCTAAGATAGTTTGTGGAGTGAACCCATTCCACTATGATAGTCTTGGAAGATTTCCTTCAATACTAATGAAATTATTTTAAATGTTTATGTATTTTCCACAATTACATGTTTTATGCCAATTATATTTTCTCATGGCTCATGTTACCATATGATTTATGTCTTACAAACTACCATGATTTATTCCAGGGCTCATTATTATTGATTTTGATATATAGGGTATAATTTAAAATTGTTATTTTTATATTATTAAACCCTTATTCTCATGTTATCCTTAAGTAATATTTGATATATCCTATAGTTACCCTTATTGAGATTTTGAGCTCACTCTTTATTATGTTTCAATTTCCTCAAGTTATGAAGAAATGTTTTAATTAGTATTTATATAAGGAGGGTGTCAGAAGTGAATAAATTTTTGGAGACAATGTAGATTTTTATGGATAGTTGTTTATTTTTATAAGATATGTAAGATTTTTATAATTCTATAAAACTCTAAACCTAAAATATCCTTGGGTATTTAAGTAATCCATTATGTACTTTTGATGTGGTAAGTTTTTATAGAAATTGTTTGGTCACATTTGTAATGTTTATGTATTTAGAACCAGATCTGGAAGTACAGATTCTAGGATATTATATTTGGTATCTAAGTAGGGTTTAGATAACTTTAGAGATTATGATGTATTAAATGGAAGTTATATTAATATTTATAGACACCATCATGGGTATATAATACCATATGTTTAGAGTCTTAGAAACCTCTTTTGAGGTTGTAAGATATGAAATTTTAAAGTGACTAATGATATTCTTGGAGACACTTATTTTTTTGATGTAATTAAGGGTTATTGCATTTTGGAATATAAAATGAAAGGTATTAGATAACCTTTGAGGTTAAAATATTTATTTAATTTTGAATATGTTAAGGTTATTTTGGTAGATTTTTTTAACGTTTCTTGAATTTTTTAAGGATTATACAAACATAGTTTTAGAAAAAGGATAAACATCAGGATGGGTGACAACCTGTCACATCCTACATGGCTATGGGGATTGAACCCACAATCAAAGGGTGACAAGGGTGCATCACCTACCATTGGACTATGTGATGTACTAATTAATATATAATTTTTATTATTTAATTGATCTAATGGATAAAGGTTATTTTCATTTTGGGAACATAATTTTTATCATATAGATAACCATGGGTTTGTAAAATGATTTTTTGTTAGGTGATTAATGTTATTTTGGAAGATGTTATCTATTTTTAGAACCCTATATGATTAAGTTAAATATAAAACTATGAGATTTTATTTTAGGAATAAATGTTGAATTATATTTTCGAAGCATATATGATTTTATGGTGAATCGGGTTATTTATGAAAATGGTTATAATACCTTGACGATTATTAGGGAAGTTAGTTTTTGGTATGAGATAATAAGAGCGACTGATGTTATTTAGAGATAAATGTAAAAATTTATCATTGAAGAATATCTGATCAAATACTTATGATTTTTATGTTTTAATATTAGTTTAGAATATTTATGAGGAAATTTAAGGTTAGTTTTTTTAATGGTCTAAGTTGAACTTTGGGTATTACTGTTGAATTTGGAGATTAAAATAATTTTTCATCATTAAAAGGTTTATTATTTTTTAGAGAATTATCTTATCTTGTACTAACCATTTTTGTTTTGGTTAATGTTTCAAGAAAAGATAAATTTATAGTTAATATTTTTTGGATTATTTGATTAATTATTAGTTAATTCTAGTGCTCCAGTGTAAAAAAAATCTTCTTTAATACTCATCATTTGGAGAAAAAGATGAGTTTGTGGTGGAAATTGATTAAAGGATGAAACTGTACTTTTAAAGTAAGTATGTTTCCATATGTTCTTATTATATATGGTAAATTAATTCCTAAAATATATGTAAAGAACCTTAAAATATAAACATTATCTGTTTACTTTTCTTATTGAGAACTTAATAAACTTTTAACCCATTATAGATTTACGATTTTTAATGGTTAAATTTATAATGACCATGTTCTCTATTACTCTCAATGAAAACCTGATAGTTTGTTTTCTCTTCCATATACATGATTTCTTAAATGTAATCCTAGTATGTTTTATCTCAGGTGACTTTCAAACATTCCTTTCTCTCTTTTCAAATGGAAGTTTTATTAACCCTTTTTCTGATTTGGGATTTCCATAAAGGTATTATGAAAAGTCAAACCCTTTTTTAGTGAGAAAAATTTCAAATTTTGAGGCCAAAATTTACTAAAGATGTGGGTAGAATGTAATATCCTAATATTTAGGAAGTAAATACTATGTTCTATATTTTATGAGATATACAACACCAAGCTTAAATGAACAACGATATATTATTATACGAACATTATAGCCTAGCTTCTAAATTAGAGATAATGAATAATATTAATGGAGTTATGAAATATATAATGGTCATACTCATTAATAATGTAGTAATTAATTCTTTGTGAATAAGTACTAGATTTTTAGTAGAGTTATTTTATTCATCAAAAACATATTTTCCTCAAAAATTATTTTATTACTTTTTATGTAAAAATAATAATAATAATATAATTAATTTCTGGAGATTTTTTAAAATTTATTTGATAAAATTTACTTCTTTTTGGAAATCAACATATCAAAACTTTCATATTCTAAAATTTTGAAAATTTCCTGAAAAGTTTTATTTTTCAATGAATAGTGAAAAATAAAGTTTTTTATTATATTTATCAAGTATTTACAAGGTCAAATTGTATTTTAAATTAGTTTTATATTTAAATTATTTAAAATTAATTTCTAATATTACAATTATGTTTTTTAAAATGGATTTTATTTTTTTAATTTACTATAAAACATTTTATATTTTAAAAGGAAAGTTTTCAAAAAAAAAATTTTGGCTTGCCTTTTTCCAGTTTAATTTTAAATTAAATTATAGAAATTCTACGTTAATAATTTTTAAAAATAAATCCCATATTTTTATTCCAGAGGTATAAATTTATAAAATAGGTATTTTTTATTTTTTTTAATATGAACAGTATCCTTGGTAATCTTTGTTTCCATAGAAAAGGGTAAATTAGGTAATTAAAGGTAAAAATAACATGATAAGGACTAGAAAATGACCCTAAAAATGACTCTAATTTTATTAGATGAGTTATTTTAATCCATAATAATCCATGGGTAAAAATTACCATCATTTTGATCCATTTTGAAGAGGTAATGGAATTTATAATATTTTATTTAAAGAAACGTCAAAGATGGCATACTCATATTTTTAATAACTATAATATTTTTAAGATAGGGTTTTATAGAATATATCTTCAAATATAAATATTCATTTAAAATAAAAAAATATACATCATGGTAATTTAATTTTAATTTTTTTTGAATAAATAATTACCTTAAATTCTCACACAATGTTGATGTAATAATTATATTATTAATTTAAATATCAAATAAATGATATTAAAAATATTAAAATATATTTAATATGAGAAAATTAATGCCATAAATTAATTTTTTAGACATAAATGAAATATTGTGGATATAATAAAATATTTGGTTAGAATTATAAGTTTTATATTGATATTATTAATGTAAAAGTAATGAATAGTCCTTAAAATTGATTTTATGAATATTTAATAGTAAATAATATTTTATTAAATTATATAAAATTACTAAACTTATTAAATTTGACCAAATTATTTGGATATGATTTAAAATTTTATCAGTGATCCATTTATGGGTAGTTTGAGATTTTATACTAACTATATGAACCGTCTAAGAGTAAAAAATAAACGTTGTCATGGTAAGAGTTGAAGGTATTAAATAAAGGTTAAAACCAAAAATAAGGGTATAACCATCCCCTGTACTTGTACAAAAAATTATTAAATGAATATGATTCGATGATTATTACCTTATTATGTAATTGTAATTGTTTAAAGGACAATTTTCTTCTAAAATAACTTATATATTATTTAAATCAATGATTGTTACAAAACATAAGTCTCTTTGTATTTAAGTTATTTTATGTGTCCTCATAGGGAAAAAATGAAGATATGAATGAAAAAAATGTATATTTTGATATTACTATAACAAGTTTCATTATATATATTTTTTATTTTTTATAAATTATATAATTAACTTAAATGATTTTGAATTTCTAATATAATATTTATTTAATTAAAATAAAAAAACTACATTGAAAATATTAATTTTGGTATAATTTGACTGATTTAATGTGTGAAATTAATTTTATAAATACATATGATATATTGTATAGTTTTTAAATCATTATATTTTAATTTCCTCTATCTAGATGTATTTGACATAGAAGTAAATGAATATTATTAAAATTGACCTTGGTGATAATTTATCAAAATAACATGTTATTAAATTATTTAAAAATCATAAAAATATTTTAAAAATAAAAAATTAATTTGATAAGGTATAAAATGATATTAATTGGAAATTTATGTACAATTTACACCATAAAAGTAAAAATTACAAACTTTTAATATTATTATTTTCTACCATAGTTAAAATTAAAATGGGTTAAATAAGAGTTAATAAAAACAATAAGGATTAAAATAACACAAAAACTGGTCTAAAATATATTGTGTTATGATATTAAAACTATATATTATATTATATTCTAATTAATATAATTTTGGTAGTGTTTGGATTGAGATTTAATTTTTTATAAATTAATCTTTCGATAAATTCCTAAAAGTGCCCCTTGCCTTAATTATAAAACAAAACATCCTCCCTCACTTATTCACATCACATTGATCCTTATATCTTGACCATAAAAAAAGTTTATCTTATAAATTTCCCTAGAAACATTCTATAGGCACTGGTCTTCTCAAAAGACTAACCCTGGAGCCATTCAGAGGAGATCCAAAGGAGACATTTTGAAGAAGAGGTAATCTCTCTAATCAAAAACATTATTTTTCTACTCTTCCTTATATAATATAATTATAACATGTTTATCATAAAATAATATCTTAATTATAATAAATATTTATAAATGTTATTATCATTAATAAAACTTCACTATACACCCCCTTTACCATAAAAAAACGTGAAAGTATCGCTCGTGCGTATGTATGGATTACCGTCTCCACATAGAGATACAATTATTTTTTTCATCACCAAATTTTGTGGATGGTAATTATGATGGGTTTAATTATTATATGTGATATATATGAAATAATTATAATTCTTTAATAATAATATTTTTATACTTTATCATCATCAAATCTTTTGAGAAACAATAATATCGCTTATGTGTATGTATGGACTACCATCTCCATAATGCAAGATGATTCATTTTTCACTTATATTTCACAAGGATAGTAAAAAGGATTATTTTTATGGAAATATCTGATATATAAAACATAATAATGTTTCTGTAAATTTTTATTATTATTTACGCTTCTTTTATTCCATTAGTTAAAAAATGAAAATGACGTTTATGTGTTTGTACAACCTACCATCATCATGAATGGTGTAATTAATTTTTTATCTATAGTTTTTATAAATTATTATAATATGTATATAATTTATATATTTTATTTTTAAACCATTATTATCATTATATAAATTATGTGACTAGGGTAAAAGTATAAGGACTAAGACTACCAAACTAAAACATGCTTGGAAAACAAAGCAATTATCACTCAGAACAGTGATTTTAATAAAAAATTATTAATAAATAGGTGATAACATGTTATAAATAAATCATAAAAGTTATAATAAATAAATTTTTATGGAATAAATGTGTAATAAACCCATATTTATTATATAGGAGGTTTCAACTTAAACAAATAAAGCAGAGACCTGAGGTAATGGAATTCCTAATTGAATTTCCATTCATTGGGTTAAACTACTATTTCATTGATTATTTCATTCTATAATTATGAGTGAAATTAATTTTTATTATATTATGTTGTAATTAAATTTTTTTAATTGTATTTTTAATTAATACACACAATCGATTCATTTGAATAATGCTCACTTCAATGATATGATAATTAAAAGGGGATTTCTTGTCTTACTTTTATTTCTACAATACTGATTCCATATTTACCACTCTTTTATTTAGTATGGTGTATATAATAACCAAGAATGTAATATATTATTCTTATACATAAATTTATGGATATCTACATATCCATTTTATGATCACTCTTTCATGGGGTTTATGATTTAAAATTTACCAAATCGGTAAAGTAATTTTTTCTCGATTTTCCTTCATTAAGATGAAATTTATGTTATGCACCTATATTATTTTACAAGATGTATTTAATTAAATTTTACATTTCATACTAATAATATTTTTATTATCATGATATTATTCGTTTCAGGTATGTTATTTTCTCTTCAGGTGAAATTTTTTTATTCAAAAACCATGTTTTCTAAAAATGTTTTCAATTTTTTTGAATTGTTTTTACGAATTTTCAAGGAAATTTTTTTAAAAGTTATTTAAAATGGTTATAAAATTTTACTTTATAAGTTTTTCAATTTTATTTTCATCGAAAAAGGTTTTTTAAATGTTTTATTATTTAAAAAGGATTTTTTAAATCTGAAAGTATATTTTCCTCAAGAAATGTTTTAAAAGGATATTTCAAAATAATTTTTCAATATAAGATGAATTCTATTGGTGTTACTCAAGAATTACTAGGAATATTATCTGATGATACCATTATTATTCTTTCTCTTAATGGTTATGATTATAATGGCATGATTCTTATGAGTTATATTTATTTTTTCACGTGTTATGATATAATGAATGATGTATATTCTTATGGCACACATATGTATGGATTTAATTATGTTATGAGAGGAACCTATATCTCCATATAATTCATTGGGTAAATATTTATATCTCATGATATTTAAAAAATAGAATGGGGTGTGATCTCAGTTCAGTAATGGACTTTTTCCACCATGATAGTCTTAGGTGTGATCCTTAACTACTATGATTGTTTGGGAAGTGAACCCATTCCACCATGATAATCATGGTAAATATCCTTGACTACTAAAGAAATGATTTTCTATTCTTATGTGTTTTCCACAATTCTATGTTTTATGACAATGTTATTTTCTTATGGCTCATGTTCCCATATTATTTATGTCTTATAAACTACCATGATTTATTCCATGACTCAAGATTATGACTTTTGATATGAAGGGTATAGTTTTCGATTATTATATTAATGTTCTTATACCCTTATTCTCATGTTAGGATTACATAATATTTGATATCACCTATAGTTACCCTTACTGAGCATGTGAGATCACCCTTTATTATATTTCCATTTCCTCAGGTTATGAAGAAAGGTTTTTTTGTGGGATATATCTATAAAGGGTGCTATAAATAATGATATTTGGGGATATAATATAGATTTTTATGGGCCATTTGTTTATTTTCATAAGATATATAAGAGTTTTCCTAATTCTATAAAAATATGAACCTAAAATTTCATTGGGTATGTATGTGGTCCATTACTTTATTTTGATGTTTTAATTTTTAATAGAAAAAATTGGGTCACATTTTTAATGTTTATGTCTTTCGCACCATATTAGTAATTGCAGATTCTGGGCTATTACAAGGATGAATTCCATATAGTGTAACATCATGTGACCAAGAAGTTGAAAACTGACATGGATTTTATGAAATTTGTTTATTCAAAAACATTACATTTTTTGGGGGCATAATGCACTCACCATCTAGGGTAATTATTGATTAATCCCCATTAGGAAAAAATTTATAAACAATGTATGGACCTTATAACTTAGGTTTCAGCTTTGGGGGATTTTCCCTAAGAATCATTAGGCTTTTGAGGGATAATACTATTTCTCCATATAGAAAGGAATGGAACCAAAATTTATTGTCGAATTCTTGGTAAATATGATATGTTTATATCACAAGGTTCTGCAAGGAACAAAAAATCTTTTCATTGATACAATCAATTTAATCGAATCACCTTTGAGATTTATTATCTTTAGTTATATGATTGAAAATGGATACATAGAGTGATGGTACTTAAAGCTCAATAGGAAAGATCAACTCTATCCTATACATAAGAGAGTATGGGGTATCCTATGTTGAAGTTTATATTGAGGTGTGATATTCACACAAGGAATGTAAGAGATTGTCTATCAATGAATTTTTTATTTCTTTATCATGATCTATAAGATATTTGATAGAGTCTTGTTGAAAAATTAATTTTTTTTCCATTTGTTTCTACATGATAATGGTATGAATGATTGGACCGTGTATTTTATTGTTGATAAAACCTATTTAACTAAAAGGAATAAAGGTTTGTTCCATTGTTTATGATTATTTTTTGAGGGACACCAAATCTAGTAATAATAAGGGACCTCATATATTTGATGAAATACATTACACCAACCTCTTTGAAGGGTATAAAATTGGACTATTTGGAGAACAAATTGGTGGTAATGAGGACATACTTGAACTTACTGGATGTAGATTGGGGATATGGACCCTTCAGACCCATTCCCTATATATTTACAGGATTATTTTATCATGTCAAATAATTTTAGGGGGTGTTGGATGAAATTATAATGTATCTGGTAGGAGTGGAACCTCTAAGTAAATTCCATAAAATCCTATGTCATAGTTGGCTAGATTTATCCCAACCTTATGATATGATGGTATATTCTAAGGCCTAACTGGTATGTTCCACAAGTTCCAGCATATAATTCATGCATGATGGTTGAGATATATTCTCCTTTATTACATCTGAGGAGTATTCCATAAAAGTCTCATTTATATGAGACTTTCTGAGAATTCAATCGATTATAGAGGACTAATTTTATTTCATGATGACAAACCTTTTATTTCCTAGCTTTCTTGTCTTGGAGAATCCCATTCTAAATGTAGTATATTATGGGATACATATATACATTTGTGATACCATATTCTAAGGTAATAGGTTTATATTTATCTGGGGATGCATTGACTTCATTAATCTTCTCCACATTTTACTTGATGAATGGATATACCATACTATGATGCCTGGTATTGGTAATATATTTTTTCTGAATCTAGGACTTCTAAGGTTGTGGATATATTATTAAATTTATCAAATTGAAAATTATGTGACTATAGAACATGGGTAAGATTTGGATTTTAGGGAAAATTCACCATCAACTCTTGTACATACTCAAATAAAGAAATCAAATGTTCCTTTTTGATGGTGTAATCTCAATTTATTTTATTGATCACCAACTCTGAATTAATTTTGACATGTTGATGATCCACCAACACCTTAAGGTACAACTCCAAACTAGAAGTTATGGATTTATATTATTCTTAATTTTTAGTTCACCCTTTTGATAGTAGGAAAGAATATGGGAGAAAAAATTTGGATTGAGAAATAAGAATCACACCAAGACCAGCCTGATTATCTTTTCAGTATTTTATTTAATTAATTATCAGGGTTATTTAAGCACTATAAAAATAAAATTTCCATGTTTTTGGAGTATCATGAATGGATAAAAAACCATCATCTAGTAGTTCTATGTTTACTGGTGCATTTTACGGTGTTAGGAATTCCATGAAAAAATCTGTTAATGCTTGAAACCTAACTAACTTTTGTGGCATAAAATGAACGTTAAATTTTTGTTTAATAATTACTCCAAAGGCACATTTTGGAGGGTTCATTTTTAAACTTTATTGTCAAAGGTTGTTTAAAATAGACTCTAGATCAATGATATGATCCTAGAAACAAAAAGATTTAATTAAATATTAGTTTATTAATAATTATATAATTTTCCCCCAAAAGGATTCAATATATGGTACATGTTATTTTGATATGTGGTGACAAAATTATTTAATATACAGGGAATTTTCTGATAATAGTAAAACCCTTAGGTAGATCTGAATGTTATGGTCTCATCATCATCTGATGAAATCAACATTTGATTGGAACTCAAATACCCATCTATAAGAGAAAGGTCTTATAATAAAACTGTCTTATTGATAAATAATTTGGTGATTTACACTAGAAAATCGTCTTTTGGCAGTGTTGGTTGAGATCCATGAAGTTGATACACACTCAGATTTGTCTATTATTTTTTAGAACAAGAAAAATATTGGAAAACCATATTAGATACTACAATTTTTTTGATAATCATAGCCTTAATAATATTATTCACTCCATATTCCACCCCATAGGAAAGGATCAGATGCATCATTCTTACTTCTTGTTTGAAACCATGGTAGTCATCCAGAAATATCAAATGATAGATGGATACTTTAGGGTCCAAACTAGGCATTTTTGGTAAAGATATAGGTCAAGATGTCTTGATTACATTTTAAGGATATATCTTTCTACTACTCCTTGGGGGGCATGTAAGCACTGATCAATGTAGGATACTCATCCTTTTCAGTACTAAGACACACTTTTTTGAGCTCATCGACAATAGTTGAGATACCTATGTCAAATTACAGAGGGAAACTTCTTGTTCTTCTACCTCCTATCTTTATTCATTTTCCTCTTCACCACTATAGATTGTTGAAATATTAGGGGCATGAAAATTGAGGGCATTATCATTAACCAGATTAAAGGAGGAAGCTACTCCTTAGAACTCCATGGTTGAAAAAAGGGATTTTTTTTAGAGACACAACATGAATATGCCTTCTGGGGTCCTAAATAGATTGTGGGGGTATATGTGTTTGGATGGTTTCCAGTCCTTTGGATTGATAATGAACTAATCTAATGTGACACTATACATGAAAAATATGTTGGATTTGGTTCCCTAGAACCAAATTCTATGTAATTTATGATAACTTGTATTCATTGTTTTTAATATTAATAAACTCATTATCACATCATGATTGTTATTTTGTGTAACATAGTATGTGATAATGTCCTAAAAGTAGCTGTCACACTAAAAGGTCATATCAGTTTCTCACTATGATGAGAACTCGAAAGTGCTATGAAAATATTCTTAAATATATTTTATATATCCAGTTGATATCATTTAAGGTACATAAATGATATAGGCTATCAGGTGTAGAGACTCACAGGACATTGGTGCACCTTCTCATGGTGTACTCCCTTGGTAATATCTTGTAGTATATTACAAGACCGGGACCATCCAGTAGTAAATCCAAATTTATACATGTCATTAGATGTTTCTATCTACATAAATGTGTATTTATCCTTAGAAACTATTATTATTATTATTATTATTATTATTAATGAGTATTATGAGTCACGTACAATGATGTTTTTTGCAAAAACTGTGATGATTTATGTTCATGGTGAGGTAGGATATATTGGGTGAATCATGAGTAATAATGAATTAATGAATAATATGAGAAAGATTTCTCCCTTCCATTCTTTAAAAGTATGTTTATATCTCTAGTATTTTTATGGAAATTATATAGCCTAAAATAAATCCATGGCCATGGTGTTCTATAGGAAAGTTCAATTTCTTAGAAGTCAAAGATTGAGATATTGAGCACATAGGTTGATGACGCCAACATTCAATATACTTGATTAGAGATATCATGATAAAAGGATTATATTAAACAATAATCATCCATATGAGGTATTATGTCATTGTGACATTAACTTTTTTCTTTATGGGTTTCTTGGTGTGTTTCTAGATTCTAACCTCAGACTTCAGGTTGCTTCAAATAATTCCACTGAGAAATAGGTCTAGAGGGTCTCACACTAAGTGTATCCAGAATCTCAATTAAAGAATAATAATATTATTTATTATCTAACATGTTGAATAAATATTATTCTCGCATGTGGTTTAATAATTATTCATTTTTTATTGATCACATTTATTCTGTCACTAGTTATTTGAGAGAATATAATGTGAGAAAAATATTTAATAAATATTAATTTTTTATTTAGTGAATATAATATTTATGTATTTATTGTAGAATAATGTAGTGATATTTATTTAATAAATAAATTATCATTATTCAAGGTCTAAAAGTTATTGTGGAGAAATGGAAGACAAAGTTTAACAGTCCAATGGGAAATAATAAATATTGAATATTATTTAAATAAATAATATGTAATTTAATTAGAAATTTAGGAACATGTTGAGAAATAATAATAATATTATTTGACATGGGTTTTCTCAAGGATTAAATAAATAAAAAAGGGCACTAGTGAAATTATTTATTTCTAACCCTAGCGATATATAAACCCAATTATATTATTTTCTCTAAGAAACAATTAATTTGTTTTCTTGTGTACAATGAATTTGGAGAATTATCTCAAACCCTAGAGAACTCCTTTCTTCCAAAACGCTACCAATAATAGAGAGTGACCTTCCTCCACCTCCCAATCTCATGCCAAGAGAGATCCAGGATAACACTTTGGAAGTGGTTCACAAGGTGATCAAATATGGACAACACAAGTGATAAGATCTTCTATGCTAGCACCCAGAGAATCCTATGGTGATGTTCAGAGATTTGTGAAACATGTGTAGATCACCGCTAGAGGGAATATTCATTGATTCCTAAAATGAAACTACCATACAATATAGATCTATTTTTAGATTCATCAACGAAGAAATAATTCCATCAAGGTAATTCTTTAATTAATTAAATTAATTTTAAATAATATGTGATGATCCTATCTTTGGTTTTAGATTTATATCCATTTTATATTTATTTGATTTAATTCTATTGATCTTGACATTCAACATCGTGTATAATATTATATTAATCATAAATTATGGAAAAAAGAAAATTGCGAATGAACCATCACATGCTTCCACTAATCCTGAAACCTACAAGTTGTATTAGAGTGGTCGCATAATTATTTGTAATTATTTAATGACCGTTGATTAATTTATGCATTTTTTATTTATTTTTAAATTTGTGTTTAATTGTTTTTTTAATACGAATTTTGAGATTTTCCTCTTCCTACTTCATTTCTCATAGATCTAATCAAAATGATTAATTTTATGAATAAAATAAAGTCAAAGATCTCATCCAGAGGTGATGAGGATTCTGGGAAGATAACACAAGAGTACACACTATGTAACTAGAGTTACACATCATGTACTTGGGTTTAATGCATCAAGAATTAATTTTTATGTTAATTCAAATTCTGTGCAATGATGAAATGTGGTGAATTTATTTCTTACACTACATGTTGACTAGGACAGGGTGTCACATGGTCAACCGGAGTACACATCGTGTAACCCATGTACACAGTGTGTAGTCCCTTTGAGCCATAGATAGGTCATGTGTTACCATACACAACCTACATTATTGGTGACCATTTAAGTCAAAGACCACACACTATTAATCCCATTTTACACAATGCATACTCTATTTTTCTGAAGAACAATTTACATGCCAAGTAGGTGGGCATGTTTCTTGGATAGATGGTGAGATACGTACATACCGTGTTGCATGATTGTACAAATCATATACCTATATTAAATTACATAGTTTTAAAATTTATATATCATACTATTTAAATATTATCGACATGTGCTTTCATGTGGTCATTAATTTGATATGACACACCATGTTATGGGTTTTAATATATATATATATATATATAAATGTTTAATTAATATATGTGTAATGTTCATATCTATATATCATGTATGAGTCTCATTACAGTAGTTACTATATGAGTATTAAAGAATGACACATTTCATAAAAATCATGTAATCCATGTAATCATTAAGTTGATACTACACATCATGAAAGTACGTGATAAGTCATGTATTCTATATGTCACAAAGAATAAATTTTATATGAATATAATACATGTTGGGTAGATTGGGATGGGTATTCATTGTGTTTCCTCAAAGGTACATTTATTCACACAGTTACCTTTAAATACATTTATTTAATTTGTATAAAATTATAATGGATGAGTATCTCAAGGAAATTTGGATGAGAATTAATATAAATTAATTAATTAATTAAATATGATAATTAATATATTAGAGTGTGATTTATCTTAAATAATAACAATTAATAATTTAATTCTAGTTTTATTAAATGTGTAATTACTTTAATGCATGTATATGATCATGAGAATATACTATACCTTTTCATGTGATTGGTTTCATTTAATTTATTATTAAATTAAATTGTTGGCCTGCATACCTTCTCTTCTCTTATTATGTAAGGGCCTACATGCCCATGATTTGTTTAATGTAAACCATTTCCTTTCAATTATGTGTGAGTAAAATCATATGTAATGGATGGAGATCCCAATATATTGTAGACAGTTCAAGTTTGGAGCTGAGGAAAAACAATCTAAGAGAGATACATAAGTGGATAGGATGAAAGATGTAACACAAACCTTAATTGGTTCAAGGTGTTTTTCCCATAGGTCAACGTTTAGTTTATCAACCATTAGATAAACTGACCATTAGTAAATGATCAAGATCATACCACTTTATTATTTTAATTCTATCAAGTTTCCTGGTTATTTAATTATGGTTTTTTTTCATGATCACATGAATTAACAAAATTAATGAGCATTCAATATAGAACTAAAATAAATTTTCTTATGAGTACATATTATCTTATTCATGGTTCATCACTTAAGTAAATCTGCTTAATATCAACAAGCATGTAATAAATATAATAATTGAAAATTTATGCATAAAAGGATAAAATCCCGCAATTATATATATTAAGTTGTTATAGACTTTCACTACTTTAGTTAAAATTGAACCATGGCTCAATGTTCTTGACCACCCTTAGTTGGGGTTCTTTCAATTATCGAGGAATTATAAATTGATGTTTTGGGTTGACTTAACTTAGTTCATATCAATGGTTGATTTCCAATGTAGGACTTAGTGTAAGTGAGAGGGAAGGGTTGAGGAAATCCAATTTAAGGATTTTAGGATTGGGATGTACACTCAATAGATCAAGGAACTATGAATTAATGTTGTTGGAATTTGGAATTCGTACCTAAAACCATTCATGTTTCTTGAGAAAAAAAAGTTGGGGTAATGAAAAGGGGAATACAGATCCTTTCTACTAGAATGTCCAAGAAATAGGATATTTTGAAGCCAATGGTGAGGGATATTGGGGTTCGATAAAATAGTTAGAGGATAATAAATATAATGTTTATTTATTTATTTGTCTAAATATTATCAGAAAAGTACTAAAATTATGCTCATATTATTTTTATAAACAACATTAAAATGAATTCAAACATATCACTATAATCCATACTTAATAAGGACACCCTTCTCATCAATAAAAATTTCAAAGACCCGAAGATGTGCTTATGCATTATCATTTTCCCTAAAAGGAATTTGTCTGTGTTGGAAGAACCTATTTTCTAATGCACCTGGTAATGAGGAAAGTGAGGAAGAGATATCTCTCCATGGGAAACGTCTTAATGATGCTATTGATGTTTAGTGTTTCATGATACCATCCACGTCTAATGATATTTTGAAGAAACATGAGTACATGGATGCATATGGTATGATGTCTCACCTTCAGGATCTCTATCAAGAGAAGGAAATAAAAGAGAGGTACAAGATCTCTAATTCTTTGTTTATAACTATTCTTGGAGAGTCTGTACTAGATGTACCTCATGTATTCAATCTTATTAGATACATTCAATACTGATAGATCTTATGGATTAAATTCATGGATGATTTTCATACAAATCTCATAATTTTATCACTTCCTAATACAATCTCCATTTTTATTGTTAATCACAATATGATAAATAATGAAAAGAGTATTTCAAAACATATTACCTTGATTCTCCAAGTGAATATGGATATGGTGCATGATAAACCCACTTTCCTTATGGTGAACAAGGAAAGGAAGAACAAGGAAAAGGTTCCCAAGTCTCATAAAAAGTCTAAATCTCCCAAGCACCATCCTTCCAAGAAGAGGAAGATGAAAAGGAAGAGAAACAAAAAGGTGGTACTATGTTTTTCGCATGGTAAGTCAAACCACTAGTTGAGGAACTTCACCCAGAATCAAGGAAAGGATAAAGGTGAGTGTGTCATCGAGTGTAATCTTTCAATATCTACAAATTTTGTATTAGATATAGCTTGTGGTTCTCACATCTGTATCCAAATGTAGGAACCAAGTGGATTTAGAAATATTGATAGAGAAGAGGTGGATCTGAGAGATTATAATGATTCAAGGATGGATTCTATGTCCATTTGTGACTTCCACCTTTAATCTCAAATTAGAAAGATTTTGTTTTAAAATATTTTTATTATGTACCGATGGTTACCGAGAACATAATTTCTGTATCATGATTAGATGCAGATAGGTTTATTTTCATATTTGGAAATAAATTTTGTTTCTTTTATAATAAAAACATATGTTATGGTATGGCACATTTAAATAATGGTATTTATGTATTAAATTATGAAAAACAAGTATTAGTAATTGATAACGTGTCATGTTCACATGAATCATATAACTCCCAGATATGGAATTATAGTATTGGTCATGTAAATTAGAAGTGTTTGATAAAGCTATATCAAGATGGTTATTTAGACTTGTTTGATATAAAACCACTTGAAATATGTCATTCTTGTTTATAAGTAAAAATGACCAAACTACCATTTGCTGGATAGGGTGAAAGGGCCACAAAGCTTCTAGTATTGGTATAAACTGATGTGTGTGGACCATTTCTTATAGAATCTAGTGGTGGATATTCTTACCTCGTAACTTTTACTGATGACTTGAGAAGATATGGATATATCTACTTGATGAGGTATAAGTCTAAGTCTTTTGAGAAATTCAAATAATTCAAGAATGAATTTTAGAATCATCTTGGAAAGAATATAAAGAATCTTAGATCATATTGAAGTGGTGAATAAATTACCAAGATTTCATTGAATTTATGTAGGAGTTTGGGATTTTATCTCAACTCACTCCACCCGACACACCATAGAAGAATGGTGTTAATGAAAGGGGGAACCATACCATGCAGGACATGGTAAGGTCGAAGATGAGTCATGCATATCTTCCTTTATCCTTTTGGGGATATGCATTACAAACTGTGTTATACACATTAAATTGAGTACCAACTGAAGTGGAAAATGGAATTTCCTTCAATTTAAGGAGTGAAAATAACCCATTTTTTCACATACACATGTATGGTGTTGTGATGCATTTTTAAGGATTTATCAAGAAACAAACTAGCACTTTGGGGAAAAAATGTATCTTTATAGGGTATCCTAATGAAAAAGGGAAACTTCCTATACAACCCATTAGATAAGAAGGTTACTGTCGCCAGACAATCCATTTTTCTTGAGAGGGATAACATACTCAAAAATAACAATGGGATCAAGACTGACTTCGATAATGTTGATGATCAAGACACAGAATAGTTGGTATAAGAACATTTTTCATAGGTTCTTATGGAAGAAGTTGTTCCTAAAAGAAAAGTTTTTCATAGGATCACAAGATAGGTAAGAGAACCAGAGAGATATAGTTTTCTAGTCACTGAATATGGTGACTCATTATTGATTGACAATGATGAACCGATCTTCTATAAATAGGTAGTATAGATATTAGAAGCTAAAAGATAGAAATAATCATGAATTATGAAATATATTCCATGTATGAGAATCAAATTTGGGTTATAGTCGATGAAAAAATTGATGTAGATCCCGTTGGATGAAAATGGGTATTCAAAAGGAAACTGGACATGGAAGGTAAAGTAAAAAGATATAAATAAAAGCTAGTGGATAAATGGTTTAAACAATGTGAAGTAATTGACCATGATGAGAAATTTTCACAAGTTTCAATGTTTAAATCCATCAGAATTATTCTTGATATAGCAACTTACCATGAAAATGAGATTTGGAAGATGGATGTAAAAACTACATTCTGGTTGCGCCCAAATTTACCCTACTGGTAAAAGCGGTCGATGTAGTATATGTAGGGGTCGAATCCACAGGGACCGAAGAAGTAACCTTGAGACTCTATGATTTGGTGAAGGATGGGCTTTGAAGTAGCCAACTTTGGGTTTGATTTTGGATGGTTTAAAGAATAATAAGAAACCTAAGTGAATTAAATTCAAATAAAATGGGTTGATCTTAAGATTATACTCGGGGTGGATTGAATGAATTTTACTTCTTTAGACAATTTTGGTTTTATTAATTCTTGATGAGTCCATTCTTCAAAAATAACACTACCTTCATCATTTTATTGTTTGGTGCTTACTAAACAAAATTACTAATCCCATATACACTTAGAGAATCAAATTCATGAACTCTACGAGGTATATGGTCATTTAGTAATTGAATTTAGTTTACTCAAACACAGTAAAGATGAAGAGTAGAAATAACTGAAGAATGGATGTCTTAAATTAATTATCCAATTAACAATAATTCGTTCACAAAATAACATTCAACCCAGAATTTTCATCCTCATAAGATCAACCCATTAAAGGGTTAGCCCTCCATTGATGTTATACTCTCAATGGTGGGAATAATATGACTAAGAATAATTGGATTGAAGAATTTAAAACCGCAGAAATAACGAGCACTCCTCCGTGTGTGTGAATGAAATTCACACCTATGTGTGAACTAATTCACAACAACACAGAGATATCACTATGATTTATGATAAAAAAGTTTTAATAAATGAAATGGAACATATATAAGAGAAAGAAGTTGATTAAGAACGTAAAGATACAAAAAAGAAAGTTACATGGAAATGGAAAACATTACAAAGGAAATTTGGAAGCATAACCTTACAATGAAACAAGCAACAAAAGATGATAATAAAAATATCCACGCCTATTAAATTCACCACTAGATCCTTATATAAGAGTATTAGGAGCCTTAGGTACATCTCCCAACAATTAATTCACCTCCCAACAATTAATAGAGTCAAATGGAGGGTGAATAATCAAAAGGAAATTGATGTTTCGAATTTGACCCGGAAAACTGTCCAGATTCGTCCACCATATTGATGTGTTAATTCTAAATTGAATAATGCCGAATCTGGAGGGGTTGTAGAAGAGAAATATATTCTTCCATATGTCTTATATGATCTGTAAAAGTTTCAGGAAATTTATCTCAGACTTTTGGATGTTATGATCGGAATGGTGGGACGGATTTCTGTGAATTAATGTCGGGTCCACCATTTAAATCTCAACTTCAGATCCCTTTATCATCATGATAACATCAGAATTAGCTCCGGCCACAGTTGAATAAAATGATCTTCATATTTGTATCTTTATAATGTATAAATTTTATCTTCATTGGGATTAGTTTGTGGGCCCCACATTTGTTTGATGGGCCTTAGGCCCATTATGCTTTTTCCAGAAAGTTTCTGCCTTCAGGCGCAAAATTCTCCATCTTCCTTTGGGATTCATCCATCAGACCTAAAAGATAAAGTGTTCCAAACAAAGTGATCAATAATATCCCAAAATTTCAAATTCATAAAATGAATATAATGTTTTCCAAAAACAAATTAATGATTGGGCCCAAATTTTCATTTTAAACATGAATTGCATTTTAGATGAGAAATGAAGTTATATTTATTTAATGCACAAAAAACAATGTTTATGGACTTTAGAACAATGAATATAAAGATATTAAAAATTAATATTAGCCACTTTCAGTGACTAATCACACACCCCAACTTGAGTTTTGCTATTCCCGAGCAAAATAAATTACAAATATGAAATTGAAATCCCCTTTTCCAAAAACATTTTAATACACATTGCTCACCCAAATATCTAATACCAAAAAAAATTATGAAAACCCATCAAAATCATTAAAAACAAGCTAGGTCCATAAGCATATCCCAAGCCCAAGCCCATTCCTTTGTTCAAATTCATTGCTATATTTCATCCAATTCCAATTAAGCATGTAAAGTTTTGTGCGTCATAAAAGATATGGGGCCCATTTTGTTGTTTAAGGGGAAAAAATGGAAGCGCTAGGTGGGAATCACATTAAACCTTAAGATGAGTATCCTTTTTTTTGAATTTTTTTTTAATTTTTTTTAACCACAATATATATGAAAAGACTAACTCTGGGCAAGACAACTATGGAGTCACGATCCCCAAGTGCCGAACGCCACACATATTGTCAATTTTATGCTCTACAATAGAGATATAAAGCCAAACTCTGGGCATGAAAACTATGGAGTCACGATCCCCAAGTGTCGGACGCCATGCATTTGGACAAAACATTGCTCTATGTGGTTAATTTTTTTTTGTTTTTTTTGTTTTTGTTTTTTTTGGATACTCAAATTAAACTAAAAGTGACCCCAGAACCCTATGCTATAATGAAAGGGACCCAAGAACTCAAATTTACACCCATGATCCAGTAGACGTTCATTGTGGCATTTTTATTAAGAGGATGAAAATGTAATCATTGAAAAATCACATCGGACAACCGCACTTTCCAAAAACTATGCTAATGAACTTAAACTTGCATTAAAATCAGAATCAAGGCATGCAAAATTTATTTGATATCCAATTTTAGAGTTTGAAATGTGTGTTATCATGTTAATGGTTAATGAAAATTTTCTTTTCATGCATATTTTTATTCACAAAATAAAATAAAACAAATCATTTTTTATCTCCCCCCAACTTAGAATAACACTATCCCCAGTTTTTAAAGAAAAGAAAAGTTAGAAGGGGTAGGAGAGGAGTTCAAAGATGAAATTGATAATGATAAACATGGAACAAATTCACCTGGTTTTTAAAGTTGAATTTCATGATTCTCTAGATTACTACTTTGATCTCTTGGGGGATGTAGGAACCTCCTTGATTGAACATTTATCACCCAAAATAGTTCCTGAACAATAAAAAGAAGGACAAATCAGACAAAACAAACAACACAATGATTTATTTAATTCCAAGTACCATCATTTTTATGGTTTTCCATGTGTTTTTTTCAAAATCAAACTAATGATACATTGTCTTCTTTTAAATTTCTGGGTAAGGTATTACTTAGGTATCACACCGCGTGACACAGATGAATACGGTGCTCCCCTTTCATACCCATCCATACTCATAAAAGAAGAACAGGTCAAGATTCTAATTTTTTTTAACCTACAAAAACATAAATAAAATAAACTGATGATACATTGTCTTCTTTATATTTTATGGGTAAGGTATTACTCAGGGATCACACCGCATGACATTAATGAATATGGTGCTCCCCTTTCATACCCATCCTTACTCATAAAAGAAGAACATGTCAACAGTCTATGGTAATTTATTATATGAAAAATAAAATTATTTCAAATGATTAGAAACCTGAAAACCATGGGTTGGCTCCCATACTGCGCTTTTGTTTAACGTCGTTAGCTCGACTTGAACCCCCCCCCCCCAACTTATCCAATTCCAACTTTCAAAATTTTAATGAACCCATCTTTCTCCACCTCAAAAATATTTAGATTATATCTTTTTTTATAATTTTTTCCACATGAAATTCCATGCTTAACAATGAGTGTGAAAGTCCAAGGAATTTTAGTAATGGTTTATTGAGTTTCATTTGGAGTATTTCTTATGATTTCAAGGTTCATTCCTACTTTGTGAGATTCTTGATGAAAATGGATGTTAATTGAATGGTCTAGGTTTTCATAAATAGAGATATTCTTTAGTGGGGAAGGAAGGATTATAATTTTGAGTTCAGTTTCATTGAATTTTCCAAAATATGAATGGAAATTTGAATATAAATTTGTTTCTTTTACAAAACATTTTGAAAGAATTTGTTCCTTTTGAAAATATGATTCATCCCTAAAATTTTCCATTTGAATTTCATGAGTGGGTATGGACTCACTATTCGTTATATCTCCCAATGGTTCAATGATCGGTGATTCTAAAAAAAATTTATTAGAGCAATATTCTGAACACTCAATCCATGAAGACAAAATTTCCCCTGGTGAATCCAAAAAATTAATTTCCACCCGATTTAAGCACCCATCAACAATTCCTTGATTATCTTTAACTATCCCAAATTCAATGGTTGGTTCTTCAATAAATTCATGTGAGGTTTGTGGGAGACAAGATTCTTGTATTAGTGATGAGGAAGAAACAACCTGAGTGGGAATGGGTTCCACAACCATTTCAATGATTTGTAGTTCTACTCTTAAAGATGAAACCTCTGAATTCATTTTATCCATTTTTTCACACAAATGTTCAAAAAAATTTCAGAATTAGGATTGATAGATGTTTGGACATCATGAACTTCCTTATGTTTGATCTCTTCAATCATCCTCGATAGGTATGGAAATTTATCCTTTAAACAATCAACATCCCATTGATTGTAGATCTCATCTGGTGTGGTGTATTCAATCATGGTTTGGTCAATGAAATTTTCTATATCAGTTGATTCAAAATATTTATTTTCCAGTTGATTATACCCTTGGTATATTAATGGGTATTTTTGAAGATAATCCATTGGAGTTGATTGAAAGTTGTTTTTGGGATTCATTGGACACGTAGAAAAAGAAAGAGGAATATAGAAGAGAAATTAGGATGAGAAAAGAGAATTTGGGGTGAGAAAAGAAGATGAGTGTCTAAGGTACTTACTTGGTTCCTCGGAAATGGAGCCAAAATTTGGTTGCACCCAAATTTACCCTACTGGTAAAAGCGGTCGATGTAGTACATGTAGGGGTTGAATCCACAGGGACCGAAGAAGTAACTTTGAGACGCTATGATTTGGTGAAGGATGGGCTTTGAAGTAGCCAACTTTGGGTTTGATTTTGGATGGTTTAAAGAATACTAAGAAACCTAAGTGAATTCAATTCAAAGAAAATGGGTTGATCTTAAGATTATGCTTGGGGTGGATTGAATGAATTTTACTTCTTTAGACAATTTTGGTTTTATTAATTCTTGATGAATCCATTCTTCAAAAATAACACTACCTTCATCATTTTATGGTTTGGTGCTTACTAAACAAAATTACTAATCCCGTATATACTTAGAGAACCAAATTCATGATCTCTCCGAGGTATATGGTCGTTTAGTAATTGAATTTAGTTTTCTCAAACACAGTAAAGATGAAGAGTAGAAATAACCTAAGAATGGATGTCTTAAATTAATTATCCAATTAACAATAATTCGTTCATAAAATAAAATTCAACCCAGAATTTTCATCCTCCTAAGATCAACCCATTAAAGGTTTATACCTCCATTGATGGTATACTCTCAATGGTTTGCGGAATTTGACTAACAAGAATTGGATTAAAGAATTTAAAACCACAGAAATAACGAGCACTCCTCCGTGTGTGTGAACGAAATTCACACCTATGTGTGAACTAATTCACAAAAAAACAGAGATATCACTGTGATTTGTGATAAAAAAGTTTTAATAAATGAAATGGAAAATATATAAGAGAAAGAAGTTGATTAAGAACTTAAAGATACAAAAAATAAACTTACATGGAAAGGGAAAACATTATAAATGAAATTTGGAAGCATAACCTTACAATGAAACAAGCGAAAAAAGATGATAATAAAAATATCCACGCCTATTAACTTCACCAATATCTCCTTATATAGGCATATTAGGATCCTTAGGTACATCTCCCAACGATTAATTCACCCCCAACAATTAATAGAGTCAAATGGAGGGTGAATAATCAAAAGGAAATTGATGTTTCGAATTTGACCCGGAAAACTGTCCAGATTCGTCCACCATATTGACGTGTGAATTATAAATTGAAGAAAGCTGAATCCGGAGGTGTTGTAGAAGAGCCATATCTTATTCCATCTGTCCTTTATGAGCTGTAAAAATTTCAGGAAATTTCTCTCAGCCGTTTGGATGTTATGGTCGAAATGGTGGGACAGATTTCTGTGGATTAATGTCAGGTCCACCATTTAAATCTCAACTATAGATCCCTTTATCATCATGATAACATCATAATTAGCTCCGTCCACAGTTGAATAAAATGATCCTCATATTTTTATCTTTATACTGTATAAATTTGAGCTTCATTGGGCTTAGTTTGTGGGCCCCACATTTGTTTGATGGCCCTTAGACCCATTATGCTTTTTCCAGAAAGTTTCTGCCTTCAGGCGCAAAATTATCCATCTTCCTTTGGAATTCATCCATCGAACATAAAAGATAAAGTGTTCCAAAAAAAGTGATAAATCATATCCCAAAATTTCCAATTCATAAAATTAATATAATGTTGTCCACAAACAAATTAATTATTGGGCCCAAATTTTCATTTTAAACATGAATTGCATTTTAGATGAGAAATGAAGTTCTATTTATGTAATGCACTAAAAACAATGTTTATAGACTTTAGAACAATGAATATAAAGATATTAAAATTAATATTAGCCAATTTAAGTGACTAATCACATTCTTTAATTGGAACCTTTAGGAAGATGTTTATATGACACAACCAAAAGGTTTTGTGACTCCAGGTGATGCCAAATGCATTTTCAAGTTGTAGATATTTGTTTATGGATTGAAGAAAGAATCCAGGTCCTGGAATATTTGATTCTATAAATCCAAAAATGAATTTATTTTCATTAAGAATGAACGTGAGCCCTGTGTTTGAAATTGGTTTATTATGAATGTAGTCATTATCCTTGTAGTATATGTTGATGAAATATTACTTATTGGAAATGAAATACTAGTCTTATAGTCTATTAAGGATTGGTTAAAAAATGTTTCTAAATGAATTAATTAGGTGAAACAAACAATATTCTAGGGATAATGATCATTCATGATAGATCCAAGAGGATTATTGGACTAAGTCAAAGTACATATGTAGACTAGAAACTAAATAGATTTAGTATGGAACAATTCAAGAGGGGATTGTATTCCTAAGAAAATATTTCCTCAAACAAAATAAGAGAATGTGAGAATGAGTAATATCTCATACACTTATACAATAGGGTCAATCATGTATTCCATGTTATGTACTAGAATTGATGTTTCCTGTACACTGATCATGGTAGGAAGATATCAAGAAAATCTAGGAGAACATCATTGGTCTAATATTAAGGATATCCTTAATTATCAGAGAAGAACTATGAATATGTTCCTAGTGTATGGAGGAGACAAGGAGTTGGTCATAAAGGGTTATACAAATGATAGTTTTCAGACATATAAAAATGATTTGAAGTCACATTCAAGATATGTTATCTATCTCAACAGAGGAGCTATGATCTGAAAGAGTTCAAAGCAACAAATCGTTGCTGATTCTGCATCAGATTCTGAGTATATAGGATCTTATGATGTATCCAAGTAATCCATTAGGATTCATAACTTTTTCCGTGATATTTATGTGGTACCTATAATTAAATACCCTATCACATTTTATTGTGATAATAATATAGTGACATCTCTTAAAAAAGATCCAAGGTCACACCAACAGACAAACAACACAATCTAAAAGCATCACCTATCGAGGTATTTTTATTATGGGGGTGAAGTTGTACTAATAAGAGTACCCATAGAAGAGAATATGATGGAACACTTGACTAAAGTCCTATCTTAGCATAAGAATGGGTATTAGGTGAGATATAGAGAGCTAAAGGTTGTTGTAAGTTGGCTCGAATGTAAGTGGAAGTCTGTTGGAGTTTATTCCCTAGAACAAACTTCTATGTACTTTATGATAACTTGTATTCATAGTTTTGAACATTAATAAAATCATTATCACATAATTATGGTTCTTCTTCATAACATTGTTTGTGATAATTTTCTAAAAGTAGCTGTCATACTAAAAGGTCAAAACATTTCCCCGCTATGATGAGAACACATAAGTACTATGACACTATTCTTAAATATATTTTATATAGATAGATGATATCATTTTAGGGACACAAATGATACGGGATATTGGGTTTATAGACTCATAGGACTTTGAGGAATCTTTTCATGGAGTAAACCATTGGTAATTAATAGTATAATATTATGAGAATGAGACCTATAAATAGGAAATACACATTTATATGTGACATTATATGATTCTATCTGTGGAAATGTGTATTGATACTTAGACTTTAATATTATTATTAATGAGTTTTATGAGTCACTTACATTGATGTATTGAAAATAATTGATATGATAGATGTTCACAGCGAGGTAGGATATATTGGGTGCATCATGAATAGTATTGCATTAATGAATAATTCAAGAAAGGATTTGTCCCTTCTATTATTTAAATGGAAGTGGATATCTCAGACCATTTTATGGAAATTATATATCCTAAAATAAATCCATGTCCATGGTATTTTATAGGAAAGTTCAATTTTTGGGACTTAAAAGAAAGATACATAGAGCACATAGGTTGATGACACCAACATGAAATTTTCTTGACTAGATATATCATGATAAATGGATTATATTACACAATAAGAATCCATATTTGGTATTATGTCATTTCAACGTTAAATTTTTTCTTTATGGGTTCCTTAGTGTGTTTCTAGATGCTAACCTTGGTCTTCGGTCTGCTTCACCTAATGCCACTCAGAACGTGGCCTAGAGGTTCAATAACTAAGTGTATCTACAATCTCAGTTAAATAATAATAATATTATTTATTAATTAAAAATATTAATAAATATTATTCCCTCACATGGTTTAATAATTATTCATGTTTTCTTGATTGCATTTATTTCATCACCAATTACTGATGAGAATATAATGTTATCAAAATATTTAATAAATGTTTACTTTTTTAGTGAATATAATATTTATTAATTTATTGGTAAATAATTAAGTGATAATTATTTAATAAATAAATTTTCATTATTCTACGTGTGAAAAATATTGTGGAGAAATGGTGAAACGAGTTTAACGGTCGAGTGAGAAATAATAAATATTTTATTTTTTTAATTAAATAATATTTAACTTAATTCGCAAGTTAAGTGAGTTTCTAGAAATAATAATAATAATAATATTTTACATGGGGTATCCTAGGGATTAAATAAATAATAAAGAGAGCTTGTGAAATTATTTATTTCTATCCTTAGCGATATATAAACCTAATTTTATTATTTTCTCTAAGAGACAATTCATTTTTCTGGTTGTGAAAAATAAAAGTGGAAAATTTTCTCAAACCTTAGAGATCTACTTTCTCCCGGAATTCTCCCAAGAATGGAGAGGGAACTTCCTCTACCCCCCAATCTCAAGCCAATAGAGATCTAATTGAATTCTTTGGAAGTGGTTGTTGAGGAAATCAAAGGTGAAGAATGAAAGCAATAACATCTCCCATTCTAACACTCGGAGAATCCTACACCGATATTTGTATATTTATGGAACATGTGTGGATCACAACTAGTGGAAATATTCTTTTATTACTACAATTTAATGACCATATAATTCTTATCTATTTTCAGATTCATCGAGGAAGAAAAAATTCTATCAAGGTAATTATTTAATTAATTATAAATAATATGTGATGATCCTTTATCTGGTTCTGTTGTTTTATCCCTTGTATATTTATTTGATTTAATTACTTTGATCATGATGTTCAATTTTTTGAAAATATTGAATTAATCATCGATTTTGGAAAAAATAAAATTTGGGAACAACCCATCACACACTTCCACTGCACCCAAAACCTACAATAGGGGCATTTTCAATAAGGGTTCACACATCAAGGTTTATTATTCCATGATAAAAGAGGACATTGAATGATTGCGGCTTCATAGATGACCTAAAAGTGTCATTATAGGAGGTATTTCCTTTATCCTAAGATTTAAACATCCCTTTTTCAGGACCAATTCTGATTGGGGCAACAGATTCCCTGAATATAAGAGTAATCATTCCTATATCTTGGACACCATTTTAGTTAATATTTAAAACATCAACGTTGTTAATGGGTAATTTATATTAACCACCAAGCGTACTTATAATTTTACAAAAGTGGATTTTGAACTACTTGAGATAGTGAATCAAGAAGCATCAGTTATCATTGGTTATTTACATTTCCTTTTTTATAATGCTTCTTCCATGTATTGAAAATAACAAGAATTGAAGGGATATCTATAATTATATAATAACCCTAATTTTCCCTTGACTATATATTTAAATAATTAGTGATTTGAAAAGGGAATGGCTGTGTAAATATAAATCCATGGTATTTTCAATAGAACTTTGAATTTTGTTTCTTACAGGATTACCATGAATTCAGAGTCAGAGGTAAGATCTCTAAATTGTGTCTTTTGTTTGATCTTTCAAAGGGGATTTTTTTCTCTCTTATCATAACATTTAATGGTCAAAATATATGTTTAAAAGTTAGTATTTCCATATCCTAAGAGTTATAGAGTCTGTACTTGGATAATATTTATTATTTAACCATTACCTATGAAGTATTTATTGATGTCAATATCATTAACCTTGATGTACAAATATAGGGTCATGATGTGTCTCTGTCTAGAATCATCTCAATATTTCCCTATTAAGGAGTCAACTGTATGAAATTTGACTGAGTTGGTATCCATGTGATAAATTTCAGCTATGATGACTTTAATTTTAAATTATTGAGGACTAGAGAGAGCTTCAATCAAGTATTTTTGAAGCTCGCTCAACAGGTGAAGGGAATCAATAATCAATATATTATCTTGAATGATATAAAATTTATTCAATATATATTATTTCTATAACAAGGTTCTATATTTCTTTTAATGAATTATGTCATTTTTATTGGGATTAGAGGTTTCTACAAGTTGTGTTTATGGATTCGACTAATCTTTCCAGAGTTTTACCATTCGCAAAATATTCTAAATTAGCCTTTCTATGTTCTGATGATGATAACCAGTTGTAGGTTCATATTCCAGTATTTGTTCTAATATGATAGGGTATTATTGGGCTCCAAATGATTATAGAGTGTATTTATTCTCTTTCATAGTTTTTTTAGGTTCCTATATCCTAGTTTTCTTAACATATATAGCTTCAATGGGAACACTTACTAGATACCGTGATCCTTGCTGACCTCTTCTTCCAGAATACTTTGACCTTAATGGAATCTTTCTCTATATTAAAAATTTGGGTTATATGGTTTTAATTTTTATGGAATCTCTTAACCAAATAATGGGATATCTATGTGGATTACATTGACCAAGCTATATGTTGACTCTGCTAATACAGGTTCCGTTTGGTGAGGCGGTTCCTATCCTCCCTATAATGGGTGCATGATGTCTTGGAGAGTTTAAAATAGTTTAGGAATTGAAAATGTTTACTTTTATGATGGTTTATTGTTAGATTTTATTCTATTTATACCTCAGGGGGACCTTCATATCAAATAAGGTGATTTGGATGTCACATAGGGAACTAGGGACACAACTGGTTGATTTAACTTTTCCCTGACTATAGAATGTGGTTAGTTGATAATTTTACAAGTCAATAAATATAAAATATTCATAAATTCTAAATTGATGCCTTTTTCTATTAACCCTCTTTTTATGGAAAGGTAATAGAGATATAAGTCACATGTTCTTGAGTCCTGAAAAGTTTTTCCTATCCTGAATCGACCATATTTTTAACCATATAATTAAAGATGAAGTAGTCATAGATACCAAGACCAATATAATATGGTATGTTCAGTAGTATAAATGATTATCAAGATAAATTTATTTGGGCCTTCTTGATTCTGTAATCTAGTGAAAATTGTTCTCCAATACAACGATGAAGTATCCCAACACCTATTCCTTTTTAATAAATAATTTTTATTCATCGTTTCCTTGAAACACAGAAAACCATACCCCATATTTTCTTATTAATGAAGGAAATTTTTCTACTTTTTCAATTCCTATGGATGTTTCATATGATTTTTAGTGAGAATTTTGGTTGGATTCAGTTCCATTTCTAGTTTTAGCATGATAGTTATTGTCTTCACTTTGCCAATAATTATTCCTTAGGACATCAACATTGGATGTGATTTGGATTGATTATACTGAGAAATTTACTCCATATTCTGGGAATTTATACTAATTCTCTAAACTAATGGTATAATTTAATGTAATAAGTGGTATTTGAAAATCATTTTGGAAACATGGTAAACATATTTCTAGTAAGTTCTCTAGTAGGAGTTACATGTCTATGGAACATGTTAAGTCATAACATGTAGAAATAAAATCCAATACTCACTCATTCTTTTTTTGTTTTTAGTTTGATAGGTTAATGAACCTTATATTATGCTATGTGGAACTGAATTGATAAATGAATTAATGTTTCATGCATTCTATGTTTCCAATAGGCATGGTTGAAAAAATACTATCACAGGTTAAGGTTGGACCATGAATTTGTTTATAAAACATCTGAGTTAGACTACCTTAATTTTCCCCAAAATCCCTATCATAGAGTTTTTTCATGAAACAAAGTGTGACAAATATTTTTTCAATTCTCTAGCACCATTGAAAGTTGAGAAATTTAGTTTTCCAAAAAGTGTCAGAGGATAATTTTCAAAAACCTAATCAAGATATGGTTTATTTTGTAATTGAAATGAAATATGTTTCTCTTATATGGATTCTATTTGGGTAGAGAGATATTTGTGGTAATTAATGATATTTAATGGTATAATTTAATGATTTGGAATGATGGGATGATCCTTATATGTATATTTTATTGGGATTTATATTACAAATTTGTTTTCATCGATTTCCGATAATTTGATTGAAGAGATGATAATTGTTTTCCCAATAGGGGAAACTCAATATAGTTTTTGGTAATTGGGGTTTATAACACTAGTTGTTAAGACCCAAAACCTATAGGGAGACCAAAATATCCTCCAATTGGAGGAGTATTCCACTCTGGAGGTATCATGCCTATTGGATAAGATGTGTTAACTTCTTTTGGGATGTTATACTTAGTGGGAATGTTTCCATTGAGTATCTTGATAATGATTCTATTCAATTCTTGTATCTTGGCCTCAAATCAAACTAAATTTTCCTAAATAGGAAGTGAATCAACCTCCCCAAGAAATGAGTGGGATATAACTACTAATTTACCTTTTTCATTTCATTGATTCCCATCACATGGGTTATAAAATGAACATTTGGGGGCACTAAAGTCTAGGCTTGACTCTGATTCTGAGTACTCATACCCCCTTAATGAGTCTCATTTTGAGTTGGTATTTCCTCAATATGTTCCTATATATCGGTATATACCCCATTATTATCTGATGGGTTGGTGATTATGATATTCACCAAATCATATTAGACAATCATGAATATTTCATCATACATTCTTAACTCATTGGGGAATTCTCTTCCCTTCAAATTTCCATCTAGAGAAAACTCAAAAAAAATTATTGGTATTCTATTTATGTGTGTGGGGGGGGGGGGGTTTCAATCCTTCTAAGGTTTAATATTTCCTTTTGATCATTACAAAGGTAGTGATTTACAAATAGTGACCTGGAGGTAATCCCACATAGTCTTGATTAATGTTCTCCCAATTGATAATGTAAATATTTCATCAGGAGGATTTTTGAGGGTGTATAGTTCTTAGTTGAACCTAGCAATGTAAAGATCATAAAATTTTGATAAGGGTAACACTTCCCCCAGACTCAAGGTATGGGGATTAATTGGATTGACCACTATGAAATCATTGTATCACTAAGTGTTTTTAAATTAAAGGGATCATAGTGATTATTAAAATTATAAAAATATCCCCATTAATTATAGGCTGGGATAAATATTGGATTTCATCTTTAGCATACAAAACTCACAATTTCATGATTTTTCAGTTCTTGGACATGGTGTGGGATGGATGCCTTTCCTAAATGGGTATGATATGATTTCTTCTAAGGGTTACCCTATGGATTAGGGTTTCAATTTTCCTAAATGGGAGGTTTTATCAACTATACTAGAAGCATGATGAAAAATATTATTGATGGATCACAACCACTAATTTAATTGATTTTGGAATTAGGGAATGATAGGGTTTTGGTGAACCATCTAGTCATAATATTAACTTTTTTTATCTTAAAACAAGTCATGATGAAATAACATTATTTTAGGTTATCTTAGGAGGACTCTATTGTCTTGGTAGAGGAGTAAAATGTAATTATAAAAACTAAACCTGACCTCATATATACCCATTAGGCCAATAATCCATGATTACTTTATGGAGAGTCCTCAAACTGTTAAGGAAAACATGCTGAAGGATTGCTTGGTACCTTGTGGATTTGGGGGATCACACCATTGAGAAGAATGTGAAGTTGATTTTATGACCTATTAATTTGAAAATTTTAACATGGTTATCATACCCTAATTTTTTTTTGTGTTTTAGCTTGATATTTATAAGGGTAGAATATAGAGAAAGAAATATTTACTAATAGATTCTAGTATTAAATAATTTGGAATGTAAAAATGAGATGTGATTATCAGCCAAAACATAACTAGAATGCTATCTTCCACCAACTATTTTCACATATCTATGATGTCCTTTCCATTTTTAGAAGGGGAACCCTCCACTAGGTCAGACCATAGAGGTCATTTTTCTATTGACAAAGGTGGATCTTTATGAATTGGAGAAAAAACATTATATATCCCCACTATTGGTTATTAAATTTATTTTCTATATAAAGTCTTTATTGGTACTACTTTGATAAGGTAATTATGTTTTTTTTGGGATAATACATGACTATAAGGAGTATTTTCAAGACCATTATCCCTATTCTCCAGAGGAATATCTCCATGATGAATTCCATATCTTTCTAAGGGGGAGCTAGCATTTCATTGGACTACTATCAGCAGATGATGAATAAAATCTAGAATTATAATATCAATTAAGATAGGTATATCATCCTATTTTATGGATACAAAATTCCCTTGGTGATAGTTCACTTTGGATATTTTTCACTAAGGGGTTTGGGCTGTGAATTACTAGTGGAGTATGTTGACTTGAAAATTGAGAAGTAGGGATGTAACCATACTATTTAATTATCTTTAGAGCATGGCGATGATCTCTATTTTTAACAAGTTTATATTCACTTTTCTATAATTTTACCAAAATCTAATAACCATTTCATATAAATTTTACAAAGATACAGGCTTTCCCTAAGGTGACTGCTATAATTTTTTGATAAACCCCAACATGAATGAGAATATGTGCCTCATCCCGATTTTCATTCCTCACTTGAATATGTCTATGATACTCTGAATGGAAGGGGGAATATAAACTTTCTCTTGAATACTATTTTAGTTGTTCTGATGTGATCCTTCATTAGCGGGATTAGAAATATGTTCTTAACTCTTATCAATAACTAGAATGTGCTAAAGATAGTCTTCCACTACTAATGCCCAAATATACTGAAAACCTTTCAATACCTGAGAAGGAATATAATACAAATTTTTGAGTGATTATAGAATATGCTATAAATGTTATCCTAAAAAATGGTAATGTGGTTCGATCTATAACTTTGATGTATTGTTGGAATATGTCGCTGAACTTGTTTTATAATTACAATAGGAATACGTGTTTCCCATGAAGATAATGTTAAAGTATATCTTCAATCATTAGTCATAATAAGAATCTAAACCTAGTATTATGCTTCAATATTAATTTGGATATGCTGATTATCCATGTAAATAGAAGAAAAAAGATATTATTACTCCTAAATTGACACCAAATTATTCTAATGAGCTACTCCAGTAATGGGGAATAAATATCCACCTATACCTAGTTGATGGTTGGAATATGTCAATGAATGTCCTCTATTTCTTACAACACATGTCAAAAATTTTAGATGGTTTGAGTGGGAATTTGATACCACTCATCTATCACCATAATATTCTAAAATATTCATTTAAAATAGGTGGGGATATGATCCAACCATTGTTTCTCTTCATACGCAATGATATGTGAGTGAGCTACCAAGGTAGAGGATGGAGTATGTAGGTAGGATGTTTCATAGGTAATGAACATATAATTTTATTTCAAGTATGATGTAGTTTTTCATTCCAAATAATAAATTCTACATCCTTTTGTCTGAGTAACTAAATACAGGGCCTCATAGATGATTCTTTAATAAATCAATGAGGTTTAGGAGTTCTATGATGCTTATAGTTTTGGTGGATTATAGAAAATATTATATTTTTTACACTTTATTTCATGATTTATTACATAAAGTCACACTTAATACAACCCTAAAATACAAATAAGACTAATATCATTGGAAAATTAGGTACAAGACATAATAACATAATACATGAGTAGAACATTATTATTTTAAAATGCCAAAACATTCCCTTATATTACATGGATTTTCTAAAACTGCATGGGATAACCTGGGGATGTACATAAGATAAGGGTGATATATAAAGCCCAGTAAGGGAATAAACAAAGAATAGAATAAGGTAAAGTATTAAATATTATCTAATATGAATATCATGAAAAAATAAAAGGTTTTAGAATCATATTAATGATAAATTAGGCATGGTATAACATGATAACCTAAATTCAATATAGGAATATGGAAACAAAATAAAACATGAAATCATAAACATAATTCATAGATAAATTCCAATAAAAACTTAACTTATTGTGATTAGGATAACTCTCATGAACAATAAATTTCATCTCATGAGATTAAAAAAATTACCAATGCATTAGAGGGATATATAATTTTGGGCCCACATGTCACTTTCATATCATGTGCATATATAAATGTGCCACATAGATCATACAAAAAAAGGATGTATTTAATCAATTTTAAACTCATGAATATAGAGTAAAAGTTACATATATTCAAATTCCTAATAAATTTAGGATAGGTATAACTAGGTGAATACCCTTGAGTGGAAATGGATATGGGTATTTACTACACAAATGTTTGTCAGGGAAAATCATAGGATAATTTTGGCCACATAACAGGTGTACATAAAGGTTTATAGAAGGGGTGAATTAGAGATAAAGGGATCTCTCATTACTTTTTAATTAAAAGGAAAGTAATATGGATGGGTAAAAACTTATCCCGACATGAAAAATTGGGAATCCAAAGGCATGACATAAAGAAGGTTCTTGAATAAAGAGGAGAATGAGAGGATCCCTTACCCAGAGAGGGTGCTTCTAACATCATGGGGGATCTTCTTAAGTGTTTGGGGGAACCTTGGGAGGTGTCTAGAGAGGGAAGTTAAAATTAAATTCATTATCCAAGTCCTTTTAGTAAAGATTAATGGGAGGTTGGGATGGTTTATATAGTAAAATAGATGAAAATTATTTATTAATTTTCAAACCTAGGTTTTGGACTCTATATAATAATGTATCAAAACCAAAAAACATCCAATGGTTTTCCCCATGGTTTATTATAAAGAGATTTTGTTGTCATTATTTTATAATATTATGAATAAAAATCCTTAAAATAAGACCCTTGGTGATGTGGAATTGAGTTATGTTTATGAATAAGTGATTTTGAATCCTTAAAATATAATATATATTTTGGAGGATTCATTAAGGGTTTATAAAATTAATAAAATACCATAAAAAACAAAATATTTTTAAGGAGAAATATAATTTTTTCTCATGGATACTCTTTATTGTATTTATTACATCAATTTTGGGATTTTATGATGTCATAATACATAACTTATAATTTTACCATATTAAATTTTTAACTAGAAATTATTATATCTATGAATATTATAAAAAATATTAATTGTATAATTTTAAAATTCTTATTTAAAGAATAATATTTACTTTATAAAAATATTCATTTAAATATAATAATTTAAATTTTTAAATAAAAAATACCCATTTATTGAAAAATAATTGTTTTTTATAATAACTGGTTTATGAACCTTATAATAATTAAATTTGACCTCATAGAATTATATTATAGTTTATATATAATAAAAATTACTTAATGATAATATTTTATTAAAATTTCATTTATTTTGAAAATAACTAAATTTATCAAAAAGTGTGTTTTGATTGAAACAATATATTTCCCAAAAACACCATCGGTGTTTCTTCACATCCAAATATAATTTTTATCAAACTCGTTATTTAATAATTTATAAATTAATAATAATAAACAATAAATATAATCAATATTTTATAAAAAATAGAAATATAAAACTTCATACTTTTTGGGGCTAGATACATAAATCTTTATTACACCAGGGAATTCTCTAAGGGTAAGGTGTGCGATGGTGATATTTTCTTGGGGTGGTTTATAGAACAAAGTTTGGGCCATGATATTGATGTGATTGAACTTATCTCTTAAATGATTTCATTCATGATTTAGTTGTTGGATATTTTCCTGATATTTTTCAAGGAAAAATCTTAGTGATGTTATCTCCCTCAGAAGCTATAATAAATGGGCTTCATAGTGTATTATCCCAGTAGTAGAGGTCATTGCTTCCTTTTTCTATATTAATTAGACTTTATCATAACTATTAATATATAATAATCATATGATCACTGTATAAGGGATATAAAATCAATGGTTATGATTCTTAACAATATTTTAAATATGACAGGATATAACTTATAACAATCTAAAAAAATAAAGTAGTGCATGTGTTTTCTAAAACATCATTCCGTAATACAATATTTACTTATTTAAAAAGGGAATTTAATTTATAAAATACCAGATCATTACATTATCCCCCATTCATAAATTTCACCCACAAAATTTTCATTTCACACACTAAAAAAGATAAGGGTACTTATGTTCATCACCTTTTTTGGTTCCCATGTCGCTTCCTCAAACATGCAGTTCCACCTCAATACTTTTGCCAAGTGAGTTGTGTTATTTCATAGAACTTTACCTCTATGATCTATGATGTTCACCAGATTCTCTTCTTATGAAAGATCATTCTCTAATTGTACCACCTCTAGATTCAGTACATATGAGTGGTCTAGTATGTATTTCTTCTATAGGGACACATGGAACACATCATGTACTTGAAATATGTTAGGTGGGAGTTGTAGTCGATAAGTCACCACTCTGATGCGATCAGGGATATAAAATGGACTGACATATCTTGGACTAAGATTTAACTTCTTCCTGAACCTCATTACTTTCTTCAATAGTAATATACGAATGAACACTTTCTCTCTGACCTCAAACACCAAGTATCATCGATGATTGTATGTGTTGATCTTAGATTTACTTTGTGTGTATTTCATATGATATTGAAAGGTTTGAACCTTCTATATTATCTATTTGATAAGATCATGTCCCATCATCTTACACTCTCCAACTTCATCCCAACAAGTCAGAGTCTAACACCTCTTCCCATACAAATCCTCATATGGTTAAATTTGAATTCTAGAATGGAAACTATATTTATATGAGGGCTACACTTGGGGAAGGTTCTGGGCCCATAATCCTTGTAAATCTATTGAATATGATCTTATCATATACTCAAGAGTTTTAATGGAACTTTCATACCGATCATCCATATGAGGGTGATAAGATGTGCTGAAGCTTAGTTATATATCCAACGCTTGATTAAGGATTCTCCAAAACCTCAAGGTAAGCCTCATATCCCGATAAGATACAATAGAGAGTGGAGCTCCATGAAGTACTACCACATCCCTTATATATAACATTATGATTTGGTTAAGAGACAAATATTCCTTGATAGTAATAAAATGCACTGACTTGGTAAGGTGATCAACAACCTCCCAGATAGTTTTATTTCCTTTAGGTTTCATAGGGAGTCCCATGAAAAACAATCCGTAGTTATGATTTCCTATTCTGATATTGGTAAGGGAAATTGTTTCATCATACCATTACACTTCTATCATTCCACCTTGACTTGTCAGCATACCCATCATCGAGGTTCAAACACCACAATATCCTTCTTCATATTATCCCACATGACGTTTTTCTTAAAATATCTATATATCTTAGTGCTTCCAATATTAATATTGAAGGATGATCTATGTGAATCATCTGGAAGTTCCCTCTTCTGTTATAGGTTTTATGGGACACATATTCAGATTCCGGATAATATAAATCCATCTTCAGCAAAGGTAAACTCTAGAATATTCATGAACTTATTTTGAAGTAACTCATCATCTTTCTAGACCTCCTTGATCCTATAAAGAATAGATGATTGAGTAGTTACTTGAGCAAGGTAAGATGGATATAATTCTATTATTACCAATTATATCCTCTACATTCCCAATAATATTTAATTACTTAAAATCCTCATCATGGATAGGGTTTCAGGATCCTTTCTACTCAGAGTATATGCCACTTTTTTTACTTCCTGCAATGGAAATGGATTGAAAAATCATAATATTTTAATAACTCTAACAACCTTGATGGTTTCATATTGAGATCATTTTGTGTGAATATATAATTAAGTATTTTATTATCTGTATATATATCAAACTTCTCCCCATACAGATAACGTCATTAAATCATCAACGAGAAAATCACTACCATCAATTCTATATAATGTGTTTAGTAGTTCTTCTCATGAATCTTTAAATGGAAGGTGAAATTTATTATCAAATTTTCATCTCTCATTATTTAAAAACTTAAGACCTTTTTGGTTGAATTTCTGTAGATTAAAAATACTTTCCCACTTTTGGGTAATGTGAGAACATGTGTAGTTATTATCCTCTTCTTTAGATCTTTAAATATTTATTCACATTCATCAGTCCAAAAAGACTTGAACGCATTTTTATTAAGCTTGGTTAGTGGGATTAAAAATCATGAAAGTTTTATAAAAAATATATTATAGTACATAGATAATCCATTTAAACTACATATTTATATCACATATGTTGTTCCAAGACATCCTTTGATTTCCTCTTTTTTTTCTGGATCTAGAGACATCCCTTTATTGGTGATAACATTCCCCAAGAAATTTACTTTCTCCAAAAGACTCATATTTACTATAATTTGAATTTAATTTTCTTATTAAAAGGTATTTAGTACAATATTTAAATTCTTTTCATGTTTCTCCATGATTTTGGAGTATATATGAATATCATCTATAAAGACTACCAATAATATTTAAAGGTGACCCCTAAAGACTCTATTCATTAAGTCTATAAATATTGTTGGGGCATTAGTAAATCAAAATTGAATCACTATGAATTCATAGTGCATGTACCTTATATAATAAGTAGTCTTGGGGGTATCCTACTTCTTCACCTTTACTTGATAATATCCTAAATAATACCCACCTTATAGAATTATTGGGATCTATGTAGCTGATCGAACAAATCATCAATCTGTGGAAGATGGCACTTTATCTTTATCGTGATCTGGTTGAGCTCATGATAATCAATGTATAGGCACATTGAACCATCTTTATTATTGATGAAGATAACTATTTCACCCCATAGAAATGAACTTAGTAATATAAACCCTTTATATAGATTCTCATATAATTTTTTATTTATCTCCTCAAGTTCTACAAAAACCATTCTATAAAGATTCTTGGATATCAAAAAATCTCCCGGAATGAGCTCAATTGAGAAGTCAACCTCACGTTTTGTATGAAGACCAAAAAATTATATTTGAAAAAAATCAATTAATTCTTTTATAATGGGTATGTTATCAAGTATTACCATTTCTTTAGTCTCAATAATTTGAGCTAGATACGCTTGATTACAAGGAAATTTTATCCATGCTTGAGGTGTTAGTATAAAATAAGATCCATCCTCTTCCTTTTACTTTTATGGAATTGGAAGGTGATTTGAGATATAGAGGGTCATTTACTTCTCTTGTAAATTAATTTTGGTATTATATAAGGAAATATAATCCATTTCCATAATTGCATCGAATTTTTCTAAGGTGAGTATCATAATGTTTTTTGGGAAATTCAACCCACAAATTTGGATAGGGGAGGAGTTATATAATTGGGATAAAATAATTACCCTATTTACTATTTTCAATGATAACTTTAATTCCATGTTTTGAGGTGGTTTTTGAATAATTCTACTAAACATTCATGATACAAAAGAATACATTGAACTAGAATAAAAAATTACATTCGTTATTCTTGAATAAATAACTGGAGTACCTGTCACCACTTCATTATTGGGATCCACATCAGTGTTTGTAATGGCATAAGCTCACCCTTGATCTCTAGACCTTGTATTTTGTTGGCATCATTTTTAATCAATAAACCTTTTCTTAATTCATTGATTTTAATAGTGTATTTTTTCATTGTTGTTGAAACATTGGATGATGGGTTGAGGATTAACAATAGTATTCCTTTCTTCAATTACATTAGTGAGTTTATTCCATCATCAACATCTATAAAGGTTTCCTTCCTTCCCATATCTAATGAATTTACTTTTCTCATTTAGTTAATTTTTGGGATACCTTCTTCTACACTTTTAACAAGGGGATGTTAAAACATATTTACACCATTAAATCTTTCTATCATACCTCCACAATTTAAAATTCATTTTATTTTTCTTATACCCATGATACACGTGAGACTAAAAAATCTCCTTTTTTTTACTTCGACAAAACATAGAACAATATACATATAGTTTTCAAAGTATTTAATTTCTAAATCATTTCATAGACTCAACTTTATCCCACCCAATAAGTGGTCAGATTTACTTTTAGGGGAGATGAAAAAACCGAAGGTATATCATATAAGTCTTGTGGATTTTTCTTCATACACCCAGATGGATTTATCAAAGTTTTGTTTGAGGATAGGGAAATCCATATTCATTTTATTTCATAGAATGTGGGGAAAATATTTGTCAGAAAACATTTTCTGAAATTTCTTCTACTCCATCACTTGGATCTCCTCCAAGAGATTAATATTTTTCACCAAATTCCACCATTGATCAGATTCTTCCTCCATATGATACATATAAATCTTGAACATAACTTACATAGATCATTTAATGATGAAGAATATTTTTTCAATGGAGATTATCCATTTCACCATGATTAAGGTATCTAAAGATCTACTAAAATTCCGAGGCCTTTTAGTAAAAAGGTATCTACTGTAACTTGTTATTTCTTAGGGTAATATGGGAATTCCTCCAAATTCAGATTTCTAATAAAAAATTAAGTCAATTTAGAATTTATTTTCCTGAATTTCATGATTCATACTACCATAGAGTTAGGAATCACATTTGGACAGTCATGACATTTCCCCTCACATTGGTTGTTGACATTATTTTTACTATTTCCATACATTGACTATAAATTAATTAAAAATCAGATATGATAATTTTAAAACTATTAAATTAATAAATGGTTAACCATGTTAATTAATGGAATAAATCATAAATGACATATATTCATTAAATAATGAATTTCTAGGTTTCAATCTAAGTTATCCATGATCTATTACCTAACATAAAATCTTATGGGAATTTTTATTCCCATAATAATGGTATGTAAGGAGATTATGAATTTACCCAAGAATATCCCATAGTAGTGTCAAATTAGTTGTGTATAAAGTCATTTTTCTGTGCACAAGGTGAAGATCGAGTCTAGCTCAATGCTCCCTCTTTGGGGTTATTACACCTAGGTGTATATATTCTAGAGCCACATCCAATTTTAGTATCTAGGAAGGGGTTTATTTTCTTATAAATGACTTAATATATAATTTACCAAAAATTTAGGGATATTTTCCTATGTTTATTATTATCCTTAAGGATTCACTAGATTTTTACAATAATAATCCCCCCAAAAAATAAAATTTCCTTTGATACCAACTATAACAACCCTTGTCATTATTACACATTATTTCATGATTTATTACATAAATGTGCACTTAATAAAACCCTAGAAGATCAAAAGGCCTATTTTATTTAGGAAATTTGGTACAAGAAATAGTAACTTAATACATGAGTAAAACATAATTATTTTAAAACTGCAAAACATGCCCATATATTCCTTGGATCATCTAAAAATGTATGGGATAACATGTGGATGTAGATAAGAAATGAGTGATCTATAAAGCCCAGTAAAGGAATAAACAAAGAATAACACAAGGTAATGTAGTAAATATGATCCAATAGGCAGATAAAGGTAACATAATATGGGTTATAATCATAATATTTAACAATGAGACATGGTATAACATGATAACATAAAGGAAACATAGGAATGTGAAAACAACATAAAATATGACATCGTAAGCATAATTCAAGGATATGCAACAAGAAAACATAACATAGTGTTATTATGATAACATATTGTGCACCGTATATTTAATTTAGTGAGATAAAAATATCAATCAATGCATTTGAGGGCTATATAACTTCAGGCCAACCCGACTCATTCATATCATGTATATGCATAAGTGTGCCACATATATTATACAATATAAGGATATATTTTATCAATTTTAACTCCATGATTATTGAGTGTGGGTTAAATAAATGTAAATACTAATTCAATTAAGTATATTTATAACTAACTGAATACCCTTGAGTAGAAATGGATACAGTTATTCACTATAAAAATATATGGCGTGGAAAATCAAAGGATAATTTCGACAACATAACAGGTGTACATAAAGGTTTATAGAATAGGTGAATGAGATAAAAGGGTTATATCATTTATTTTTAATCATAATTATAGTAATATGTATGTGTAACAACATATCCCAACTTTAAATATTTGAAATCAAAAGGAATGACATAAAGATGGTTCTTGAGTAAAGAGGAGGATGAGATGATCCCTTACCTTAAGAGGGAAATTCTAAAATATTGGAAAAATATTATTAAGAGCTTGGGGGACTTTTATAGGTAACTATAGAGGTAATTGAAGATTAAATTAATACTACAAGTGTTCTTATTGAAGATTAATGGGAGGTTGTGTGGGTTTATATAGAAAAATAAAGTATAATTCATTATTAACCTCCAAACCTTGGTTTTGGACTCTTTAGGATAACATAATAAAAACCAAAAACATTTCCATGTTTTTCCATGGTTTTTGAAAAATTGTAGTTTTTTTTTATTTTATAAGTTTAATAACTTAACTCCTTAGAATAATACCCTTGGTGATGTGGAAGTGATTCATGTTTTTAAATAAATGATTTTAAAACCATAAAATATAATACTGGTTTGGTGGATTCATTAAGGATTTATAAAATTAATAGAATAACATAAAGACATAATATTTTAAAGGGGAGATATAATTTTGGTCATGGATACTCTTTATATTATTTATTACATAACTTTTTCAATTTTATGGTGTCATAATACATATCGTATAATTATATTGTATTTAATTTTTACCCAAAAACTCAAATGTCTTAGAAAATTATGAAAGAATTCATCATTGGATAATATAAAAATTATTATTTTAAAAATAATATTTATTTTATATAAATAATTATATAAATATTAAAATTTTCACTTTTGAAACAAAAAGACCCATTTATTGAAAAATAATAATTTTTTTCTAACAATAACAGTTTTTTAACCCTTATAGAAATTACATTTGACTTCATAAAATTAAATTATAATTTATATTTAATACATATTAGTTAATAATAATATTTTATAAAAATATAATTTACTTTTAAAATTAGTGATTTCATCAAAAAGAGTGTTTGGATCAAAACTATATATTTCCCAAAAATACAATCTCTTCTTCCTTACATCAAAATATAATTTTTATCAAAATCATTATTTAGTCATTTATAAATTATTAATAATAAAGTATATGTATAATAATTATTTTATAAACCAATAGAAATATAAAACTCAACACTTATATGGTCTAAATACAAAACCCTTTATTACACCAATGAATTCCCTAAGGGTAAGGTGTGTAATGGTAATATTTTCTTGGGGTGGTTCAACGAAAATGGTGTAGGAAGTGATATCGATGGACTTGAACTTCTCCCATAAATGGTTATATTAATTCTTTAGTTATTTCATCTCATATTTTACTTGGTCAAGGTTAAATCCCAAAGATGTTATCACCCTTTAATTTTTTGATAAATAGGCTTCATAGTGTATGATCCTACTAACCGAGGACATCAATTCCTTTTTCTATGTCAATTAAATTTACCATAACTCTTAATATATACTAATCATACAATAATTGTATAATATCTATACTATCAAATATTATAATGCTTAAATTATTTTAAATATGATTAGATATAAATTATAATGGTCCAAAATAACTAAAGTAGTGTATGTGTTTTCTAAAAATTCATTTCATATTAAGGTATTTATTTATTTAAAAAGGTAATTTCATTTATAAAATTTTGGGTTGTTACATGACTATTGGTAGTATCCCTATTAGGTGCCTCCTAATGTATAGATGAGAACCTATAGGACCCTCCAATATCCACCTACCTAATATATTGGAGAGAGGCATTACTACATTATAGGGAGAGGCTAATTAAACATTTAGATGTAATGATAGGTTCCACAAGTTTGGTTGTTACCTTACATTTGTAGGATTGATTTTAATGTCTTGTATTTTCTATTCATTATTTTAAATATTATATGGAATTATTTCGAGAATGGGCGTGAAGAAGACACATCATTCCAAGGTCCAGTGAGCCTGGAATGGTGGTTTGAACTTTTTTAAAGTTAAGTGAGTCGTCACTTGTGCGTGGTTGTGGCAGTTTCTAAACGGATGCCCAGATTAAAAATCTAAGCACACAATTGCATCCGGGACGACGAATTTACCTAAGAATTAGGCTAACCTCGACCGGCACGGGTCGATGGATAAAGTTAATTTTCCGACGTTTTAAGTAAAATAAAATAAAATAAATTAACAAGTTTATTTTCATTCGTTTAAGGAAACGTCCACTACAGCGCGGTAACAGTGCAACTATTTCCAAAATTAATGGTGTGTCTTAAATACTTAGAAATGGCAAGTCAAAGTTATTAATACTGCCGCGTAATTAAATTCCAACATGTTTCCCTTTTTAATGGGTTAACCAGTTGTTGATCGTTGGCAACACTTGAGAGGAACCTCTGTCGAATCCGCGAGGCGTTGGAGGAAATTCTCGGCGACGAACGACGACGGATCGAAACCAAGGATCGTTGCGCTGACGTTGAAGGATCTCGATGACAACGGCAGCCTGACGCCTTTATCAAAAATTGAACCTTTCGAAAGGTAGGGGTTTTTATTTTGATTTCCTTTCCCCGTATTTAAGTTTAAACGGCGAACACAGATCAACCACAAACAAGTTGATCTGCAGACTCGTACGTTTTTTCGGGAGGGATTTTCTTTGGGAAGATTATGGGGAATTGATCCATGCTTTATGTTGGTGTTCATTCTTGATCCGTTTAAGCCTATTAACAGGAGCAGATCAATGCCCTGACGAACGAAGGCGGAGGTTCGTTCCTTAATTTGCTTTTTTGGATTGTTTCCCCTTCTTTTCCCCGCGTGCTCTTCGCGTTTTTCGCGGGGCGACGAACAACAGATCTTTGTGCATCCGTTCTGTGACACAACGATCCCAAACTGAAGGTTCGACACCCCAACGACCTTATAGAGGTACGACGACAATGGAAGACGATGAATCAGGCCAGATCAGAAAGAGCGTTCTTCAAGTTTTCTTCATGTGGGAAGATCAGAACACGTTTTCGGAGCCAATCGGAGGTCCGAATACGACGGAAGCGGCTTCGTGGTGTCGGGGAAACCATAACCTAGGAGTTTTGCGGTGATCGGACGGCCGGATTGATGATCAGAGAAGCACGGGAGGTGCGTCGGTGACGAGCGCCATTTCTGGAAATTTCCAGAATACACGGCGTGTACTTCCGAAGAACACGCCGTGTAGTACTGGCGGTGGTGGCTAGGGTTTTAGGGTTAGAGAAGAATCACATGGCGTGTGACCCCGGTCACACAACATGTTGGACTTTCCCCGAAGCTCAGCGTGTACTTTGGGTATTACACGGACACAGGAAGATCTACACGGCTTCAGGCGGCATGGCGTGTACAGCTTGGCAGAGGTGGCTATGCGGAGCTCGGTGTGTATCCCGGGATACGCGGACACAGGATGGAGTACACGATCATGTACTCCATCACATGGCCAGGCGAGGCCAGCAGCGTGGGTCACCCCGTGTGCAGATTACATGGGTCGGAGTACACAGGTTGGTGACCATGTACGGGTACATGGCCAGAGTACATAGAGCAAACCCCAGTTACCCAGACACGGCATGTACTCCATACTACACGTCGTGTACTATGTTTTTTCTACATGACCAGACTCACGACATGGGCCGTTGTACACGGGCAGTACCCGGGGTCAGACAACACGGCGTGTATCATTTTTACATGTCGTGTACTTTTTTGAAAACGGCTTGGTCCTTTTGTTCACCGTGCCTTGAACATCTTTCGTTTGGGTTGGTTCCCCTTCTTCTTGTTTCCCTGAGGGTCATGCATCTTTCCCTCATGCAGGATTTTGATCCCTTCAGTAGGGCTATCTGTGATAGAGTCAGGCATCCATCTGAGAGGCCCGGATCGAGATCCTCTATCCATTCCAGACCCTAGGTAGAGTCTGGAATTGACGTGACCAACTCTACCAGGCGTCGATCCTCTACCTAGTAGGTGAATTCGGGATGATTCGTGGTATCCTCCATGGCCCTAGAAGTGATCCTCATCTGTGTATCGAGATCTTTCCCACTCAGAAGTGTGTCTCCCATAATGAGTGCTTCTATCTATCGTAACCTTTCCACTCAGGAGTGTGTATCCCGTAATGAGTGTAACCCTCTCTTGTGACGGTTCCCGACGAACAACAATTCTCGGACGTACATCATCAGTGCTATAAGACTCATGGAGTTTGTTCTCCCTGAACGAGTGCATTACAGAATCTTCGAACTGAATCCCTTACGGGGGTATGTGGTTACGTGAATTTTCTCTAGACCACAGGTCTGGGTTTTGATTATATATGGTTTGTTTTATATGTTCTGTAAACATATACTATGCATAGTAGACTGTACCTTTACTTTGTTTACTGCTTTGTGGTTTTCGGGGTCCTCTACTAAGTATTGTTATACTCACCCCTGCACGGGCCTTGCCCGAATGTCTGGTGTCTTGTGCAGACGAGCATCCTTTCGACAGACTCCAGGGAGGACCAGGAAAGGACTGAGCTTTCTAAGTTCCCTATAGGCTGAGGCGTTCATACGACTACGAGCAGAAGTCCCAGTACCTTTTTGTGTTTACAGGTTGGACCTTGCAATTTTCAGACTCTTGTTTTTGGTGGGCTTGTACTCTAGCCCAGTTTAATTTTACAGTACTCTACCTTTCATTGTGCTCTGTTGGTTGGGGTTTAGTTGTATGCATGCAGTTTGTTCCTTAGTGTTTTACATTTCATCATTTGTGGGCTTGGAGATGTGTGTGTGTGTACAGGTGCTTAGCCAATGCCTCCCATGTTAGTGATATTCCTACTCGGTGCTAGTCACCAGCCCCTGGCCTATTGGAGGTGGGCTTGGGGAGTCACTGCGCGAGCCCCACTGGGACGGGTCATGAAAGAGTGGTCTCAGAGGTGGTCGGTTATACCTTAAGACCAAGTGTATGTGAGTTTGGTTTAGGGAAATAGTGTTGAGTGTTTCGGGTTCGGATTTCAGGCCAGAGACCCTAGTGTTGGTGTGGCGGCCGACTTATCCATACACTAGGACTCTGATAACCCGCTTTTCAACTCGGTTCACGAAAACACTGGTTGCGCAGAAATAAAAGGTACATGCATCATATAGGAATGGGTTGTGTTTTCCATGTCCTTTTTGTCAGCTATCTAGATATACTCATTGACCATAGTACATCTTGTTTGTTTACAGGATGCCTACGCGGCGCATACCTGCTAGGATTTAGCAGCACGATCACGAGGATGACCCCCTTAGTGACGAGGCTTCGATACAGGGACCATCTCCCCAGGCGTTTCCACCTGGTGGTGCACCTGCTATGCCACCACCAGTGGAGCAGCCAGTGGTACCTGCAGTACCGACCGATGAGGAGCAAAGACTCAGTGCGCTCTATGAGTTTCAGAGACAGAGACCCCTCAGGTCCCGAGGTGATCCCGACCCTCAGGTGGCTAAGGACTAGCTTGAGACAGTGACTAGAGTTTTCCGTCTAGTGAGGACACCAGCATACCAGATGGTGGTCCTCGGAGCGAGACTTATTTAGGGTTCGGCGAGACGATGGTGGAGTCTGACCACACAGACTCACGACAAGGAGACTCTTTCGTGGATGGAGTTTGAGAGACTCTTTAGGGAGGAGTTCTTTCCGATTGCGCTGAGATCTGTATGCATCCAGGAGCTTCTTCAGCTCCAGTAGGGTTGTATGACAGTGGATGACTATTCCTTGAGGTTCACCAACCTCACTAGGTACTCGATGGATATGGTCAGGGATTAGTACTTCAGAGCTCAGACCTTCGAGCGAGTTTTGCGTCGAGAAATCCGAGATAGTTTCATGACTCTATGAATATCAACTTATGCTGGAGTGCTTGAGCAAGCTTTGGTGGTCGAGAGATTCTTGGCGGAGCAGAGACAGCTGCCGGCAGTCAGCTGCAGGCAGATAGGTACGGAGACCTCAGCGGCAGGGGGCCGACGTCAGACATAGGGATCAGGACGTGAGAGACGTCGGAGGAGGACCCAGGATAGGGGCTCGACAGTATAGGGCTCTCAGGCTGGATCTAGTCAGCCTAGGGAGAAGCAATGCTATGCATGCGATGGTAGGGTACATCTCGCTAGATATTTCCCGACCCGTCGAGCTGCAGATAGGGAAGAGGTGGATGGACCACCAAGGCAGAGGCGGAGAACAGAGCAGGCAGACCCTCCAGGTGGTGGACGTGGCAGAGAAGAAGGGAGAGATGTAGGTGGTGGAAGACGCTTCGAATTACTTCCACCACCACCCCCAGGAGGTCCGCACCAGGCTCAGGGAGGTGGGAGATAGGGGTGAGGGAAACAGCATGCGGTTGAGGCATACGACCCAGGGGCTCCAGGGATGATTAGAGGTACGATATGTGTCTTTTATACCTTAGCTTCCGTACTCATAGACATAGGTGCCCGTCATTCCCTTATAGCCACGTGTCTTGTACAAAACCTCGAGATTCTGGTAGAACCGTTGACTCGATCCTTACGCTTGGAGACACCTATGGGAGGAGACTCAATTATCACACACCTTTGCAGATAGTGTGATCTTACCCTTGGAGGCGAGAGCTTCGGTTGGAACTTCTCGGTGGTAGCATCGATGCCTTATGACATCATTCTCAGTATGGATTGGTTATCTTCAGTCTATGCCCATATTGACTGTTTTAGGTGAAGGGTGCGGTGTGTCCGCCGTGATGGAATGAGGTTTTCCTTTGTCAGAGAAAAGGAATCCCAGGTAGCAAAAAATGGGCTCATTTATAGGAGGGTGCAACCGATCACTCATGAGTTGGATAGCCTTACCCTCGAAGTAGTAGTTGTGGTGAGCCCTTAGTTCCCATTAGTGGTGGTGGAATATGAGGACGTCTTTCCTGAAGATGTTCCCGGATTACCTCCCCATCAGGAAATTGACTTCTGCATCAACTTACACCCTGGGACGACACTGATTTCCTCATCGGCATATCAGATGGCCCCTGCAGAGCTTTGCGAGCTGAGGGTACAGTTGGAGGATTTGTAGAGAAAGGGTTTCGTGAGACCCGGCATTTCACCCTGGGCGGCCCCGGTCTTGTTTGCCCAGAAGGCCGACTGGAGTTTGAGACTGTGCGTGGATTACCGGCGCCTGAATTAGGTGACGGTGAAGAACAAGTATCCACTGCTGAGAATTGATGACCTCTTCGATCATCTAAGAGGTCCACAGTGGTTCTCAAAGGTTGACCTTCGATCAGGCTATCACCATCTACGAGTGCGGGACGGGGATATACCGAAGACGACTTTCAGATGCTGATACAGTCACTATGAGTACTGGGTGATGCCTTTTGGCATGACAAACTCCCCTGTGATGTTCATGGGGCTGATGAACCGAATATTCCAGCCATACATGGACCAGTTCATGGTGGTCTTCATCGATGACATCTCCGTGTACTCAACGTCATAGGAGGAGCACGTGAGACACTTGCGGATGGTTCTGGACATACTCCGGGAGCACCAGCTTTATGGGAATCTCTCGAAGTGCCAGTTATGGATTCAGGAGGTCCACTTTCTAGGACATGTCATCTCAACGGATGGAGTAGCTATAGATCCATCCAAGGTAGAGGCTTTGTTATCATGGGAGCCACCTCGAAGCGCGACGGAGGTACGGAGCTTCCTTGGGTTGGCAGGATATTACCAGAGATTCATTCCTGATTTCTCCCAGATATCAGTGCTGATGACACCCTTGACCAGGAAGGGGAAACCCTTCATGTGGTCGGAGAAGTTCCAGTAGGCTTTTGAGTAGTTGAGGTAGAGTTTTATGAGCGCCCCAGTCTTGAGATTTCCAGAGGAGGGTGTCGAGTTCGTAGTTTTCTGCGACACATCAGGGGCTGAGCTCGGCTGTGCCCTGATGCAGCGACACATAGTGATTGCTTATGGTTTGCGCTATCTTAGTCCACATGAACAGAACTATGCAACCCATGATCTCGAATTGGCAGCGGTAGTCTTCGCGTTGAAGATGTGACGACACTACCTCATGGGCGAGAGGTTCATTGTCTACTCTGACCACAAGAGCCTCAAGTACATATTTTTGCAGAAGGATATTAATCTAAGGCAGAGGCTTTGTCTAGAGTTCCTCCAGGACTATGATTTCGAGATCATATATACTCCTAGAAAGGGGAACAAGGTGGCAGATGCCCTTATCAGAAGATCGAGCTCACAACTATTGAGTGAGGAGACACAGTATTTAGCCGCGTTACAGTTATCCTTCATGGATGGGGAGGATACAACTTACCTATAGTCGATGGTTGTCACCCCTCCACTCTTACAGTTAGTTAGGGAGAAAAAACTTGGGGATGTTGACTATGTGGATTTACGTGCTTAGTCATCCACATGACATGCTCTTGATGGATATTCACAAGGTTGGGAGCACACACTTCTTTTCAGAGGACGCACTGTTGTACCAGTGGCGTTGCAGGAGGAGGGCCTGAGGGAGTTTCATACATCCCCTTTGGCGGTACATCCTAGAGTGGCAAAGATGTACCGGGATCTCCGACTGTAGTTCATGTGGTCATGAATGAAGATGGAAGTAGTAGAGTTCATTTCTCGAAGCCTCACATGCCAGCAGGTGAAGGCTGAGCACCAGGTTCCAGCAGGATTAGTTCACCCCTAGAAATCCCAGAGTGGAAGTGGGATGGAATATCGATGGACTTTGTGATAGGCTTACCACAGATGTCCAAGGGGAATGATTCTATCTGGGTGATCTTTGACCGACTCACCAAGTTGGCCCACTTCTTAGCTATCAGGGAGCAGAGTTCCGTAGAGAGATTGAGATGCCTCTACGTGCAGGAGATAGTTCAGATTTATGGCATCCCCTTGACTATAGTCTCAGACAGAGACGCCTGATTGACATCCTGGTTGTGGAAGGGATTGCAAGAGGCTTTTAAGACTCAGCTACGCTTGAGCACAGCGTTTCATCCCCAGACGGATGATCAGACAGAAAGGACCATTTAGGTTCTGGGGGATATGTTGCGAGCCTGCGTCTTGGACTTTGGCCGCAGTTGGGAGGACCACATACCGCTGGTGGAGTTTGCGTTCAACAACAGCTACCACTCCACCATTGGTATGGCACCATTCGAGGCCTTGTATGGGAGACCCTGCTGGTCACCACTTTGCTGGACCGACCCCGGAGAGTCACCACTCATGGGTCTAGAGTTAGTGCGAGCCACCACAGAGAAGGGGAAGATCATCTGGGAACAGATGAAGACTGCACATAGCCGGCATAAGTCTTATGTAGACAGACTACGGAGACCTCTGGAGTTCGAAGAGGGAGACCACGTCTTTCTTCGGGTGTCACCTCGACGAGGGTTGCAGAGATTTGGCCGAGGTGGCAAGCTGTCCCCGAGGTTCATCGAAACTCTCCAGATTCTATGCATAATTGGTGAGGTGGAATACCGCCTAGCTCTACCGCCACAGCTGTACCGGGTACATGATGTCTTCCACGTGTCGCAGTTGAGGAGGTACGTGCATGACCAATCGCACGTCATCAACTGGGGTGAGCTGGATGTCGAGGATGGAGGGACCTTTGCTGAGTACCCGGTGGAGATCAAGGATCGACAGGAGAGGATCCATCGTGGGAAATTGATTCCCTTGGTGCGCATCCGGTGGAAGCACAAGAATCTTCAGGAGAGCACGTGGGAGCAGGAGGCCCAGATCCGTGCCCAGTACCCTCATCTTTTTGAGTAGCCTTTGTTTTGGCTTTTCAGGGATGTAAATCCCCAAGGTGGGGAGAATGTAATGTCTCATATTTTTCGTTTATTATTTTAAATATTATATGGAATTATTTTGAGACCGGGTGTGAAGATGACACATCATTCCGAGGTCCAGTGAGCCTGGAATGGTGGTTTTAACTTTTATAAAGTTAAGTGATTCGTCACTTGTGCGCAATTGTGGCAGTTTCTAAACGGATGCCCGAATTAAAAATCTGAGCGCACCGTTGCGTCCGGGATGACGACTTTACCTAAGAATGAGGCTAACCTCAACCGGCGCGGGTTGAGGGAAAAAGTTAATTTTTGGACATTTTACGTAAAATAAAATAAAATAAATTAACAAGTTTATTTTATTTTGTTTAAGGAAATGTCCGCTGTAGTGCGGTAACGGCGCAGCTGTTTCCTAAATTAATGGAACGTCTTAAAGACTTCGAAATGGCAAGTCAACGTCATTAATACTGCCACGTAATTAAATTACAACACGTTTCCCTTTTTAATGGGTTAACCAATTGTTGATCGTTGGAAATGGTTGAGAGGAACCTCTGCCAAATCCGCGAGGCGTTGGAGGAAATTATCGGCGATGAATGATGATGGATCGAAACCAAGGATCGTTGCGCCGACGTTGAAGGATCTCGACGACAACGGCAGCACGAATCCTTCGTCAAAAATCGATCCTTTCGAAAGGTAGGGGATATTATTTCGATTCCTTTTCCCCGTATTTATGTTTAAACGATGAATGTGGATCAACCATGAACAAGTTAATCTCTGGACTCGTATGTTTTTGCGGGAGGGATTTTCTTAGAGAATATTATGGGGAATTGATCCATGATTTATGTTGTCGTTGATTCTTGCTCCATTTAAGCCTATTAACGGGAGCTGATCAATGCCATGATGAACGACGACGGAGGTTTGTTCCTCAATTTGTTTTTTTGGATTTCTCCCCCTTCTTTTCCCTGCACGTTCTTCACGTTCTTTGTGGGGTGACGAACAACGGATCGTTGCACATCCGTTCTGTGACGCAATGATCCCAAACTGAAGGTTCGACACCGCAACGACCTTATGGAGGTACGACGACGATGGAAGATGACGAATCAGACCGGATCGTAAAGAGAGTTCTTCGATAATTCTTCATGCGGGAAGATCGGAACACGTTTTCAGAGCCGATCAAAGGTCCAAAAACGATGGAAGCGGCTTCGTGGTGTTGGGGCGACCAGAAACTGGGAGTTTTACGGTGATTGGATGGCCGGATTGATGATCAGAGTAGCAAGGGAGGCACGCCGGTGAAGAGCGCCATTTTTGGAAATTTCCAGAATACACGGCATTTACTTCCGAAGAACACGCCGTGTAGTACTGGCATCGGTGGCTAGGGTTTCATGGTTAGAGAAGAATCACACGGCGTGTGACCTCGGTCACACGGTGTGTTGGACTTTCCCCGAAGCTCGGTTTGTACTTTGGGTAGTACACAGACACTGGATGATCTACACGGCTTCAGGCGGCACGGCATGTATAGCTTGGTAGAGGCAGCTACGTGGAGCTCGGCATGTATCCCGGGGATACACAAACACGGGATTGAGTACACGACTATGTACTCCATCACACGGACAGGCGAGGCTAGCAGCGCGGGTCACCCTGTGTGCAGATTACACGAGTCGGAGTACACGGGTTGGTGACCGTGTAGGGGCACATGGACAGAGTACACGGAGCCAACCCCAGTTACCCAGACATGACATGTACTCCGTACTACACACCGTTTACTATGTTTTTTCTACACGACCAGCCTCACAACACGGGCTGTTGTACACGGGTAGTACCCGGGGTTGGCCAACATGACGTGTATCATTTCTACATGCCATGTACTTTTTAGAAAATGGATTGGTCCTTTTGTTCACCATGCCTTGAACATCTTTCATTTGGGTTGGTTCCCCTTATTCTTTTTTCCCTGAGGGTCAGGCATCTTTCCCTCACACAGGATTTTAATCCCTTCAGTAGGGCTATCTATGATAGAGTTAGGCATCCATCTGAGAGGCCTGGATCGAGATCCTCTATCCATTCTAAACCCTAGGTAGAGTCATGCATCGACGTGACCAACTCTACCGGGCGTCGATCCTCTACCTAGTAGGTAAATTCCAGATGAGTCGCAGTATCCGCCATGGACCTGGCAGTGATCCTCATCTGTGTATCGAGATCTTTCCCACTTAGGAGTGTGTCTCCCGTAATGAGTGCTTCTATCTATTGTAACCTTTCCACCCAGAAGTGTGTCTCCCGTAATGAGTGTAACCATCTCTCGTGACGGTTCCTGACAAACAAAACTTCTCGGACATACATCATCAATTCTACAAGACTCGTGGAGTGTGTTCTCCCAGATCGAGTGCATTACAGAATCTTCAAACTGAATCCCTTACAAGGGTATGCGGTTGCGTGACTTGTCTCTAGACCACGGGTCTGGGTTTTGAGTATATCTGGTTTGTTTTATATGTTATGTAAACATATACTGTACATATCTGACTATACCTTTACTTTGTTTACTTCTTTGTGGTTTTCGGGGTCCTCTACTGAGTATTATTATACTCACCCCTGCACGGGCCTTGCCCACACATCTGGTGTCTTGTGCAGACGAGCAACCTTTGGACAAAGTCCAGGGAGGACCAGGAAAGGACCGAGCTTTCTGAGTTCCCTATAGGCTGAGGTGTTCCTATAGATACGAGTGGTAGTCCTAGTACCTTTTTGTGTTTACATGTTAGACATGGTAGTTTTTAGACTCTTGTTTTTGGTGGGCTTGTTTTCTGGCCCAGTTTACTTTTACAATACTCTACCTTTCATTATGCTCTGTTGGTTTGGGTTTAGTTGTATGCATGCATTTTGTTCCTTAGTGTTTTACATTTCATCATTTGTGGTCTTGGAGATATGTGCGTGTGTATAGGTGCTTAGGAAATGGCTCCCATGTTAGTGATATGCCTACTCGGTGCTAGTCACCAGCCCCTGGCCTATTGGAGGCGGGCTTGGGGAGTCACGACATGGGCCCCACTGGGATGGGTTGTGACATTGATTTATAGGATTTAATGCATGGAGGATCTCATGTGAATCCAATTGAGTTATAATGGTACCATTAATTCAGTACTCCCTGACCAAGCTATTGACCAATTGTTGCTGAATCTTCTCAATGGGTGAAGATTCTTTCCTAGCCATTAGGAACACTCTTTTCCTACCAGTCTATCCTGATGTATTAGATTAAGATTATGCACCTAATGATTCCATGATTGGATTAAAGAGAGACCCAAGAGTCCCTGTGAATAAGAAAATGCCCATAAATGTAGCATAAAAGATATACACATATTTGAATCAATTACTTTCATGGGAAAATGATAACATAGTTTCTTTATATTTTTTAGTTATCAAAAACCTAAGAAACACAATTATTATATTTTTTCGGTTATTAAAATATTCATTCCTAGTTTTATTTTTTTTTTCACATGAAAAATAATAGCTTGATGATTTATTTTGAAATGATGAGAATGGTGGAAAAATCTTCACATGAATTCACTATTCAAATTTCAGACAATTTTCAATGAGGTTTGTTCACAAAACTAGAAACAAATAACTAATCCACTCATATGTGATGGGAGATGTCTCTATGAACCTACTTTAAAAAGGTAGGTGGTCATTAGGGTTTCTCAACATTGATTATTAGGACTCATATTGGTTAAGAAAATGGGAAGTGAGGTTCATCACACCCTTTTGTTGGGAATTGTTAAATACTTCTTGACTCACTTATAGGTTTAAGTTTTTTTTGTGAATCCTTTCTAAATTATCATGTGGGATTGGTTACCTTTATCCCAAGGTAGGATTGAAACTATTCATAAATGTAAATATCTGTATGAATCAATATTTATTTTATATTTTTTGGTTAATTACATAATAATACATTGGGTTTAAAGACACTGTAGTTAGGTCCTCTAGAATTTAATATCATCCAAGAAGCCAATGAGTGTTTATGATGTCAGGATTAGGCTCTAAAAGGGGGTACCTACATATCCTTGTAAAATTAATTAGAACCCATATAGTTCGGTGTAACTCAATGGGACATGTCATACCATTTAAGGCCATGTGAAAAAGACCAATACATTCTTTTTAACATCATATAGTAAAGATTTTTTCACTGTGAAAGGTGAAAGAACAAAATGTCAATTGGGGATTAAACACATGAGGATTCATTTTCTATAATCCATGATGCATCATCAGGATTAGAGCATTAATGAGGAAATTATTATATTAGGTCTTACACCAAGGAGGAGGCCCATTATAGAGAAATTTCAATCATGTTAATTGGGTAATCAAATCAAATATATAATCCCATGTGAGTTATACTCGGTGTGAGATATAAGAGATATTGGATGATTAGACATATACCCTGAAATATTTTGATTGTATTTGAATGGGGATTACACACTAAGGCTTCCTGATATGTATGACTATATAGGGATATGTTCCATTTATTATGGGTTTAATAAGGAATATTGAATCACGAGGATTGATATGTTAGGGATTTCACATATGAGGCTACCCTGGTGAAATAACGACTCAATTAAATTAGAATAAATCCACTACTGATCTAAGAATTAGGACTTATTTCTAAGAGAAATCACATATGGGTGAGCCTACAACTAATCCAAGAGAGGATAAGGGATAAGATATGGATAGAGGTAGGGATATGAAATACTTCAAGAAAGGAGAGAGGCTTACACTTGGATGGATTTCCTTTCCACATGGATTATTTGGTGGAATTATATGATTTAATAAACTTACTAGATATAGAGGGATGGTTGTGAAGAAACGGTATCCTAAGCCATGAATCATCCCTTAGGTATCCTCATTTTAGAAATCATAATTTTAAGGGGAATAAATGATTGTAACTACCTAATTTTTATATTTGTATGGGAGTAGAAACCAGGTCAAACCAATTAATAAAGGTATACATGATCAAAAAGGTATGTGTCGATGTGCATGCACTGATCACATGGGTATGGTGGGTTTAATTGAGGCATTAAGTAGTCATTTTCTGGGATTTTGAATTGAGTATAGGGGGGACACAAGGGTATTTTGGATTGGTATTGATCGAGGGTACAATTCAAAAAACATGATGATGAATTAGATATATACTGTGAAAATTAAGAGGGATACCTAAGTGGGAGAACCTCTTTTGGAAAAGGGGGTTTGTAGAGTAGACCTTAGAAAGTCACACTTGGAATCTGTGGCTTGTTTCTTCCTACTGTGAGGCCAGACTAACCTTCTCCTAGTTGGATCAACTATCATGTGGTTGGATGATCTCTATGTGGTCGATCTAACTTCTACATGATTATCTCAATGCCTATTTGGTTTTTTGATCTTAGCATGGTTTGATCAACCTCCACATGGTTATCTCAGATACTATATGGTCAACTGATTATTATAATGTTGGATCCACCTTGTCATGGTCTTCTTGGTCTCATCATGTTTGTATTGACTGACACATGGTCAGATGATTACCATGAGCTTTTTTGGTTACCAATGGATGGGAATTTTCAGAAGTGGAAATCCTTAGCTCTCATCTCCACCAATATTTTCATATGTCATCAAGTATTTTTATTTATGAATTAAGAGTGGTATTTATATTATTTTCTAGGAAAATGGGAATCCATAAATAGATGAGTGTATGGAATACCACATGGTAGGAGAAATTGTCTAGGGGACCTCAAAACTTGTTGAAATCACCACAAAAAACCAGGAGGCCAAATGCTTTATAAAGCAAAAAACCTTAGAGACTAACCAATGGTCTATAAAATATTCCAAGTCTATCATAATGATGTGTATCTAGTTCTATTCCTATTCCATGTGGTTGACTCCATCTGATTTCACATGGTTAGGGTACTAAGACTATGTGGTAGACTACTTTATGTGGTGGGTTCAAAAGATTCATTTTGTTGGGGTAGGGTATACCATGAGATGCCTTATGATTCTTTTGAAGATGTGAGATAATCTTGAAAATATATATTAGGGGAATTTTAAAATTAAAGAAGGTATATTTTATATCATTAGTGATAGATTTTAATAAATCCTAATGGCTAATAACAAGACAAAATATTACTATTTAACTAAATAAAATGAGAATGTTAGTCACATATGGGGATCAGAAGATACATTGTAAGATTCAACCATTATCGAGAAGATGGAAAGAAATGTTCCTAAAAGATTTGGCCCAAATATATCAACCCTATAGAAGAAATAAAACACATCTCTTGACTATTTTCATAACACTCTCCTCAATTACGAGATATAGATAGCTCCTGTTTTCAAAAAAAATCCCAAGAGGAAATGGTGTTCAAAGATATGGGAGATCATAAGCTCAAATAAAATAAGGATGAATCCATTTTATATTTATGAATTAATGAATATTGAAATGTGGAACAAAAGGGAATCATTTGTCTTATCTCTAAAAACATCAAAATAGTAAGATAAAAATGCAATGGTATGATCAAATAAGAGATATGATGAAACTAAGAGTGATTAAGAATAAGAATACTCATATAAAAGAATATATTAAAAATCAAAAAATCATAAAATTGGAAACAAGTATTATTCAAGAAAGTTTATAATAAATATCATGAGTAGGGGAGAAGTTAAATACACATCATACTAGAGTGAACCAAAAGATAAATATAATAATCAATATCACATGACCTTTATAGATCATGTTAAAAAGAATGAATCCTCTTCTGGTAGTGAAAAAAATAAATACAAGTGAATCAATAAATACATGATTAATGTTGATCTCATAGAATATATTTAGAAAAGTACCCTACTCTAAAAAATAATCAATATTTTTGAAATAAATATAGGATTTTAATATGTGAAGGAGAGTGACCTCATTAAGACGATTAAGAATTTCATGGTAAATATTAAAAAACTAGATAAGATACTGAATGAAATTAATGAAAAATTGGATGATAAATAAAAAGAATTGAATGAGACATAATCTTGGTTTCTTAAATCTCACTATACCTTGAAAATAATGAGATCAGTTATGATAAATTCAAGGGTGCTCAGAATAAATCATCCAAATTTTCTACGAACATTAGTCTAACAAAGAAGGAACAAGTTATTTACGATTATTCCTATGATGATAAATTTTTCTCATATAACATTATATATTAAACTTCTAAAACCAAAATATTTTCTACTGAATAAAGTGATAAAAATATCACCCCTATATCATGGGGAGTTAAAGATTATTTTATAAGAAAAATTTCCATAATAAAAAGTAAAAATAAAGTTAAGAATGTATCTAGACAATAAGGTGTTTTTCACTTATAAACGAGATAACATTATAGAAGAAAAAACATCAAGGGTTATTATTGGGGTTTTAGAAAATTTGGGAATAAAGCTATAGTTTCTAGTATAAAATTTCACTTACATGGAATTTTCTGGAATCAAGGGGGAGAAACTCAATAAAGAAATTATGTTTCTTAGTGAGAAGGAGGAAAAATTTTAAGAGAATTATTTTTTTAAAATAGTCAACAAGTCTGTATAATAAAAATAAATTTTATTATCTTGAGTAAATATATTGAATATGTGAAAAAATTAACTATAATTAATATTTCATGAAAAAACTTCCATGAAAAACACTATATAATTTTGGGATTAATAATGATAATATAATAGAAAAGAGATCTGGGCATATTTTTTAAAAATTTGTTGTCAAAAAAGAAAGATAAATAAAGAAAAAAAATGATTATTCTAAATTGAAATAAGAGAAATCACTTAAAGTATGTAATATTATAGAGATGATGATGAAATATTATGACTAAATAATCCATGAGATGTCGTGTTAGAGGTGGGATCATCCCAAAAGTAACTCTAAAAAATTTCTAAAAATACTGCCAACTCAAGATGGAAATCTAAAGAAAAAACTAGAAGATATATTCTCTTTGAGGGAACATGTTAAGGAATATTTCCCACATAAGAAGTTATTTGAAAATAAAAATACAACCATGATTTCTATAAAGACACATGATAATACTTTCATGAAAAAAAGCATGCATATTTCTCCCAATTTTGACCCTGGAAGGATTGAAGGATCTTTGTTGAACGGAAACTCTCCATATTTCCACTATCAATGAGGATCAAGGAAGATATTTATTATTCTCTTATTTGTAATACTAATGTTATGGTAATTGAAGGATATGAATTAAGGGGGAGTTGTATGAGTGCTATAATAGTTGTATGATTAGAAGTGGTGTCCATCATGGGATATTGTAACTACCATGATTAAGAGAGGATGAGTACACCTATTGAGGATTATTTAAATTCATAAGATTATAGAACATCATTATTTAATATATTCTCAAAATTATGGATAGTTTTTAAATTTTTTTGTACAATTATCATTCCTTCCAATTATTATCTTGTTAAAATAATAATATCAAGGGGGAGTGTTTGTTAAACTGAAAATATGTGGATTTATTTAATTTTCACTTGAAAATTATTCATGTGTTTTTTAAGATGAGTGAAAGTGATAAAGAATATTGGGAAATATATTTAAACAAATCATAAATAAAATACTCATAGATGGTATCACATACTAAAATATTATAGAAAACATTGATGTTATAGTTAATCAATGTTGTTTTTACACTTAGCATGACCCATTTAGACTTATATTTAGTTAATTTTGGATCATTTATAAGTGAAAATTTATGCCACACTTTTCTCAAGAGAATAAGAATTAGATGAGTATGATCTTACCTTATAAAAACACCATTTCAATTATTATCAACAAGGAAGAGAATAATAACATTTACATTGTAAATGAAAATGTTATTGATAATAAATCTGAAGTAGAATATTGAAGAACCCAAATGGATTAATGGAAATGAAGTTATATTTTTTGTTAATATAGTTGCGTGAAGAAAATTCAATGTGTACTAATATTGGGTGATGTGAAAGATCTGATCAATGGAGATACTACCTATATAGTAATTATAAAAGAAATTTGTGTTGCACTTGTCTTGGAATATCTAGCTAGATAGATTCTAGGAAAGAAACCCTTAAATTTGATGATTGTAGAGATGATATTTATATATATTAATGAAAAGTGTCATTATATGAAAAAATGACTTTTAGAAACATGTTTCAATTAAAATTGAAAATATTGATATGATAAATAACTTGTTATTTGATATTATAAGAAGAAAAATATAACTTGAAGTTGGAGAAACCATCCAAGGATCATTGATCATGAAGGTTTTTATATCAGGTGAAGGAGATCATTTTTATGATGTTTTGAGTTGGTTTGGAGTTATTGAGAATGTCCTATGTTTAATGGAATATTCTCTAGAATAATTTAAATAATTATGGAATTTTCTCTATCAAAAAAACTTTTGTAAAGGGTAAAAACATATCAAAATATTAGAATAAATAAAAGTCTAATAAGAATAAAAACATTAGTATTTATTATCCATTGAAAAATGTAAAAAGGTATATGATGCGTAATATAATTTGAGACTCACACTATAATAAGAAAGAATTTGTTTATTATATATGAAATAATAATTTTCAAAAAAATGATATTGTTAGAGATTTAAAATAATATGGTATATTAACTATTAATTATGGAGTTAAAAAACTCAATGGATAAGTTTTTGATTCTATTTGAGGAACAAAATAATTCAATGATTATTCTATAGAAAAAGGAAGTCACACCACTGATGAATTTTCCAAGACACAAATATTTTCATCCTTGAAAGTGTGTAGAGAATTAATATTCTCATGGATTTTATAGAGTGTTTGAATATATAAATAAACCTATTCTATGAAAGTTTTAATGAAAATATTTACTGGGATTTTAAAGAGGTTTTTATAATATTAAAAACTATAAATATCTTTATGATTTAATGAATAGATCTCACCTCCACTATTGAATGAAAGTTTCTATATTTTGAATATGTAAAATATTATTCAAGTGATAATGTGAGTATAAATTTCATTAGAATAAGGATAATTTATTGGGAATCAATACTATATGTCATTTGAGAAGATTTTATATGTATTGGTGATCAAAAATGTGATATTATAGCTACTTAAAATAGATTTTTTATTGAATAAAGTGGATGGATAAGACCAAAAATATCCATAAATATAGACTTGTGTGTTAAGGAGGAATTAAAAAGATTCATACAATACATCTATATTATATAATTATTTTGAGAGGTGAAATAGACCTATACCATTGTGGCTGTGTTGAAGCTCATAAAAAAGTAATAAACATGATAAATACATATCCTATGGTATTATAATATCATAGTTTATGAGTGATAAGACTAATTAAGTTGATTGATGTGAATAAAAAAATCCAATTTGTGCACAACAATAAAAAGAATGAGAATTAAAAACTTTTTCATGGGTTTATTGGAAGGCGCCTTTGAAGAAAAAATGAGATCCAATATAAATAACTAATCAGGAGTTGATAAGATTTTTTTTGAAGATAACTTAAATTGGTAGTAGAAAGTATAAAGAACAATTTGGGAGATAGATAGAGATTTTAAAGAGATATACCTCCACCATACTGTCCTATTTCCAAGATTTTAGGGTAACTGTTTTTAATTTTACTCCTCATATTTACTAGTAAAAATCCATGTCTCAGAACTTTAATTGAGTGTAGGAAGGAGTTGGTTCCCACCATGGGACCGAACATTGAAAAAATACTTGTGTCATTTTCTATGATTTCATCTGGTTTCATAAGGAAAAGGGTAAGATATTATCAATGAGAGGATAGAGAATTTAATTAGTCATAGTGTTTGGTTTGAAAGAAGAAATTATAAAAAGACTGTCACTAATTCACCATCTCCCCCTCTAAGTGATGAAAGTAAACTTGGGAACTTCATAATCCTAGTTAAAGAATTTATTGTGCACTCCAATTCTCACTTACCTATAAAATGATAAAAAATAAATATATATATTAGGGAAAAACAATTAGTAATTGCACATATCCCCTTTATCTAATTGTTTATTCTAAGTAATCCTCTTCTCAAATAATAATAATAATAATTATTATTATTATTATAATAATGTATTATCTGAGATCTACTAACTTATAGATATTTAATTATAATTTTCATCAGGACCTTAACTTGACCAACCAATCATCCTTGACATTTACTGAACTTAAAATAATAAATATTTATTTAAATGAGTATATAACATGATATTATTTATTTAATAAATAAATAAATATTTTATTCTCTAAACTCATGAATATATATTTATATTCCTATTCAAATAATTAAATATATATATATATATATTTTATTAATAAATAAGATATAAATAAATATTATAACCACTAAACCTTTGAATAAATAATTATTTTCTATTAAACTCATATTTGTTTCTGATATAAACCCAGATGCAACCCTCCTGAAACATTTTGAGACATCACAGACCTACTTCCCAAAGGATGTTAGTCACTAGAACATTACCAACAACACCTTAGAATGTTTGTTGGTCTATAGGATAGGATTTCAGGATCATCCACACCTATTGAGGGGGAATTATTACTTTCTTTGGTACTCTATTATAGATTTAATTCATATTAAGTAATCCTTACAAAATCGTTACATGAGGCTGGTTACCCCCTTGGTAACGATAGATCACTCACATGTATTGATATGAACATTTTTATATACTATAGGTTCTCCATCAATGTGAAAATCTATATGTATCATAGGTTCACCATTGATGTTACTATCTATATGTATCAGACCCTATCCATATTTACCTTGATAATTAGGGATGTTAAATTGGTTTAAAACCATATAACTATACATTATAAATTTTATCACCATCTAGGGAGGAGTTACGTGTTCATGATGTTGGGATCCAGTCTATAAGAGGAGTTTCTAAAGTATCCTTATATAAGGAATAATAACTTGTGTAGTTCAATGTTTAAGATATATCGTACCTTTTTAATTCACATGAAAATGAACATCATGGTTCCTTTTAAGGTCATACTTCCCTAAAAGGTGAGATATTGTTATGTGTGAACCTCAAAGAGGCATCCTATGAATGTTGGTTAATATGAATAAAATCCCACATAGTTCAAGGTAAATAGTATAATGTCATGTTATAGGATTGTTCCATGTAGTCTACCATCATACAATAAGGTTATCTGAGTCATGAAAGGGGAAATGATAGAGGATTTAATAGGGATTACACATTGGGTCTTCTCTATTCTTCTCACTAATTAATTATTGGGGCGGCATAATTAATGATAGAATCACTAGCTAGGGATTAAATTTAGGGAGGAGGCCCATATTACTAAACTAATTTATTAATTAGGGGAAGGAAGAGAGATTTGTGGCTTTCACCTAGTAGGAGGCCCAAACTAATTTTTGGGAACTGAGGGGGATTTAGTAGGACTTTTACATGGGTGTGTTCCACCCTCATGTAGATGTCCCTAGTGAACTGTTGACTCAAGGACACAAAATCAAAATTTATGACATATCTTAGGCTTAAATATAGTAAGGAATCCCATTGGAACATGACTCATTAACTATAAATGGGAGAAAAGATGATCAATTTGAGTTAAGAAAGACTAATCTAACATCCTCATAATTGTAAATCTCGTTATCAAGTGAATGAACAATTGTGATAATACCTCGGGTTTTACTTATTTGGGATGAAAATTAATGAGTCACATTTATCAAGGGAATACATGATCGAGGGAGGGAACTCTGATACACACCCATTGACTTGATCATGTAGGTTAGCTAATTTTAGTAGAGGTCTTGATTTGTACTTTTTGGTGTTTTGACCTTGGTTGAAGGGATCCATAAATGGTACATGAAGTGGCATAGGAGGTTAAAACTCTACATGAGTGGAATCCCTTGAGAATATTTTGCTTGTATCTTTAGAAGCCATATGGCTCAAATAATAGGATTGTTATGCAAAATGAGAATCCAATTTCACAAGGAGTAGTTTTAAGAATACTTTGAAAAGGGTTTTACATAAAAAAAATATTCTGTGAATTGAGCTCACGGGGTCCCTTTGTGAAGTATTTTTCATGAATAAAATGATTTGAAAATGTTATTTTGAAAGGAAGTACTATGTGATGCTTCTTCCCTTTCCTCTTCAAGGTATTTTTTATTCAAGATTAATTATGGGAAAATCTATGAAGCTTTTAAAAAAATACTCCAAGAGATTTATCTATAGTCTTTTGTGATTGATGATTCATATTATGGGGATGAAATCAGGCATTTAAAGAATTTAGAAGATAATTGCCTTCCCAAAATGGTCAACCATAAAATACTTATGTGATTTCATATTGACCCTGATATAGTACCATAAATGATGGGTGTTTAGAAAAGTCATCTATGGTGGTCCCCAAATCACTATATTTTCATCACAAAAGATCTTGATAGGATCCTTGAAGTGCTGCTTCTCTATTTCTCATGTGGTGTGAGGTGGGTCTCAAATTTCCACTTCTCTATTACATAGGGTATTCATAAAAATAATAATTATTTATGATCATGTCACAAATATGTGAATTTCATAGTTATTATGCACACCACATGGGTTCTATGTGGAAAACCCATCCTTTACAAATTTTTCCTTTAAATTATTTTCATTCTAAATTTATACTAAATTTTCAATCTTCCTTTCAATTTTTTATTTTACTACGATTATGTTCGGTACCTTGCAAGCCTAAAAAACAACCCCACCCAAAATGGGTTCTAATAAATATAAATAAAATCCAATTATAAGGAAATAAAGTCTCCCATTAGTACCTTATGTAGTCCTTGAGGAGGAGGGAACCTCTCTACAAATTCGATGAACCCCTTTTATTTATTATATTTTTATTAAGAAGTCTGCATTAAGGATATGATAGTTCATAATATTTTTATGACTTCATATAGGATGAATAATTCATCGATGTAATTTTTTATACTAATAAGAATCGACCACATACTAGGTAATTTATTAGACTATTGTACAATATAGAGACCACAAAACTTATATACTGGCCTTAGAAGCCACATACTAAACATGAACTCACGAACAGATAGTTCATATTGTTTGTACACTATGTTGAACATTAAATTTCTATAAGTATCACATAGTTTCTGTAATATTTTATAGTTTCTATTATGAGCACATAGTTTATATGTTATAAATAATACTTTTTTCAATTTTTCTATGGAATTACTTTATAAATATTTTTCTTTTCACAAAAAATGACTATTGAACAAATTCTACACACTAATGAGGAGAAGAGTAATTCAATGATTGAGTGTATTGATGTTGGTGTAAGGAAATATGTGTACCTATTATATCATTTTTAATTATAAATTATGGTTGAAAGTCTATGGTATTATATAATATTAGACCTGCTATCCATTTATGGATTCAAACTACTAACCGATGTCCCTATTCCTACATCACGTACCAAAAATCATCCCATCACCTAGATAAACTTCCATTGGATGGGTTACCAATTGAAAAACACATTAAAGGGTCACTTAATTAAAGAAGTTAGTCACTCTAAAGGATAAATTCTAGGATATACTCTCATGAGACTAGAGGAAGTACAACAATAACTAGAGATAGATTTTTATAACTGTGGGTATTTCCTAAAGAAGGATATAATTGATTAGAATATGGATTGGTTGATGAGCTAGGATATTATACTTGGGAGTAATTTTGGTATGGAATGGGGATGACCCTTTTTGTATAGTTATAGCTGTGAATACATTTTCTTATATATCTGGGTCATAAGATTATATGAGGTAGTTTGGGTCTCATAATTCTTCTCAGATCACAACAGGAACATTCTATGAGACTTACTCAGTAGATGGAGTCCAGATACAAGAAAATTTGATATAGATAATGTAAAGTTACACATAAGAAAATAGGATAACAATATAATTACTATGGATCCAATAATCTGGGATATGTCTAATGAGTTCATCTCCTCATCCCAATGAGAAGAGAACTCCTTTTATTGTAATGGATCTTCCTGTCATGGTAAAAAATATAATAGGAGAAGAGGTTAATCTAAGGATTTATATTCCTTTAATGGATTGGGTATATGTTTTAATTTCTCAAAAAAAATTGGAGCATAAAGTTATGAGGTAGAGGACCCAACCCACAAAAAAGACTCATGGACTTCTAAATGTGTATTTTCCAATGGTGAATCATGGGAACTAAAATGAGTGGGGATATGTTGTAGTATCTAAGGTTGGTTAGATAGAATATTTGGAATATTTTCAAGACATAAATATGAGTGGATAATGGATGCCAGTGTGTAAGTCCCATAACAATGTTAGATCCATGACCTTTGTGTTGGTGGCTTAGATGGAAACTTTATAACGCATCAACTTTGTTGTTCCTATTTTAACAAAAATATATCATCTCTTTGGTCTTATTATTATGGAGAATATGATTTTATTGATTTGTGGATCATTAAATATACTTTAGGGGTGGATCATAGCTCACATGGGGGATATAAGTTTTTGAATGACCAACCAATCACAGTTGATTTTTCCAAGTCATATCTCTAATATATATATGATGTTAACCCAATGAAGTTGAATGAGAAGGAAGTGAAAAGTTTATTAAATAAATTTAACTATTTCATTATAAAACCATAAATTTATCCAACAATAATTATAATAGATAACATTAATGGTAACCACGAAGATTAATGATATCTTATATATTTGAGAAAGGTCATTTTTGTGGCCAAAATCAATGGGTAGCTGATCTGTGAGAGGAATTCACCCTTCATATTTATGAAAAAGTTACTACGTATTCTAAAAAGGTTTACTATAAATCCAAAAAATGTGAAAAGTGAGAAGAATTTATTGTTCACATGAAAATTTTGGATTATGATTACATGGGATGATGTGGGTATCAGAGTAGTTCTTCTTCATGTCAACAATACAATTAGATTTTTTATGAGCTATGATGAGTCTTGGGTATGCTCGTACATGGATGGGAAATTACTTAAAATTGTTCCCCTAGTCAATTTTTCACCAATAGTTGAGAAGGACGAGCAAAAATCTCCCTAGACAGGGGTGGGGAGACCTTATAAATGACCAACCCTATTTTTAGGAAAAAATCTCTTAAGTTGACATTATAGTGTTTTTGGGTTGGAAGTGTATGTTCAATAATCCAGTTGATAAGGTTAGTTGTGATGTTCCAGTGTGATTATTGATAAATTATATTGTCAAAGCTCCATGATAGAGGTATGGAATCTCTAGAAGGTGTATGTGAAGATGTATGTATAATGTGGTGGTGTTTCCCAATGTTTTCTTAATTTTTAGGGTTCAAAATTTATAGGAAGGGGAAAGTTGTTTTTGAATAAAATGAAAGATTTTCATGATAATGCAAATGTTTTTTTAAAAGGGTGAAAGAGTCTATAAAAGATGAAAAAAACTAAATATTTGTGTAAAAATCATCAAAATATAAAAAATGAAAGTGTTCCATGAAATTTATATTGATTTTTGAAATTTAGAGTTGTGCATCATAAATAGAGTTGCATGAACTTGTGAAATACAACTGGGATTTATGTGATGAAAGTTATATGTGTGCTTAATGTGATGTCAAATTATTGGAGTTTAGTGAACAAATAATGGTTCATGAAAGGATTCTGGTGAATAAGGGAGTTGTGTGAAGGTTTATACACATTTATAAATAGGCTTATACCTCCTCATTTGTAATTTACAACCTATAAAGAATTCATGGGATCTGAAACCGCATAAGAGTTTTGTTAAGTATTTTCTTGAATGGAGCAATGAACAAAACATAATTTGTGAGAAAAAAATGTAAATTTTTCAATATAGCCAAGTGATTTCAATAAAAACCAAATGTTTTGAAGAATTTGTGAGTTTCATGAAAACCTGAAAGTTTTATGAAAGTTGTGAGTTCCCCAAAAAACCCAAAAGTTGCATGAATGTTATGGAAGTTTCATGAAAGATGTTCAAAGGTTTTTTGAAAGTTAAAGTTACGTAAAAAAGAAGTAATTTACAAGAAATTATATGGTAAATTTATATTCACCATGTGGATGAATCTTGAGCTTCATAAAATAAAAAATTAGGTATAGAAAACATCGATTCAATAAATCAAGAAAAGAATATTTGAGATGAGTTTTCCACATAATTCATTTGAGATAGTAGTGATATTTCAATGTGTGATTTTTAGTGAACTAAGAGGGATAGTGAGTCCGCTATAAACTTTTTAATAAAATTATTATTTAGTGGATTTGGTACTTTTCCACATTGACCTTTTATGCTCCTTATATGTAACTCAGTGATGGTGAACCAATTAAAATTATTGCATCTTGTTCATGTTTTAATATATACTTATTCGTTTCTATACGAAGGATAGAGAAAAGATATTTAGTTTAAAAAAGAAAAAATATCCTCAAAATGGGTATTTTTTTAATTTTTCATACCTTTATTTAACTCAATATTAGGTTATTTAACCCAATAGTGAAAAAATTGTTATCAAAGAGAAGGTTTAAAATCATTGTTTCACTATCAATACAAGAAATAGAGGTTGTTAGTCATAAAAATATTATGATATTTTACATAAACAAATTTCAATAGTAGAATAATCATATGAAAAAAATACATTCAGTCATTACCAACAAATTTTTTTATATCTGTAATCCATGGTATTTCAACCAGTATAGATAATGGATCTTTATGATAATTAGATCAAAGATAAATGGATACTGACACTAGAGGAATCAATGATTTAGGGGGATCCTTATAAAAATAAATAAATATGAATGTGATGTAGTGTAAGTCATCACATTATATGTGGGAAAATTTTCTAAATATATGTGAAGGTGATTAAAATATCTGAGATGCTAAATTTAATGGTCTATGGAACAAGCACGAGGACATGATAATTTACCCTAATGAGTTGGTTGATGCATTATTTGATCAGGTGAATGAGATTGTGAAGGATATGTGTAACTTAGATAAATTATCAGCGATTTAAATATATTTAATATCATCCTAATATGATTTACACCTTGATTCAATATGAAAGCCTCTATACTAGGGAAAAAAGATATAATGTAGCTGAAATTTGATAGTTCATAAGACACTATTGTCACATATGGGTGAGAAATGATGAAAATGAGCAAGTGGAAAATGGGAAATACAAATATTTTTAATTCAAGTCCATAAATAATCTCACAATATAGGATGACTAAGGAGAAGAAAATGTGGATGAATTTATGTCCTTAATTTCCTAAAATATTCAAATGGGAAAAGTAATGTTTAAAGGGAAACTTCCCATCAAGTAATTTTGATGTAGAAATATTGGTAATATTATAGTGAATTATCCCATGAAGTTTAAATATGGTGATGAGGATGATTTTGAATTTTCCATAAAGATATATATAACCAAAGTTTATGGTAGGAAAATCACAAAGTAGAATTTCTTGAAAAATAAAATCCAACTTTTGCTTTAAAATTATAGTTCAGAAGAAACTAGGGTGGGAGAAATTGAAGACTGCAATGAACTTAGAGAAAATGATATAGTGGAAGTTGTGGGAAATTACTATATAAAGGAAGAGAATATCATTGATGATGTAAGATTTGATCTCCAAGATGTGCTTGAGGACACTCTTTAAAGAATTTATATTTGGGGATCCAAATTGAAGAAATCAAACATAGTTTCATGATTCCAAAATATTTATGAAGTAGCATAAAGATGAGAAGACCACACTAAAAGAATAATTTTAAAATATAAAATATGAAATGAAAAAAACATTAATATGATCATTGAGTACATGTTTAATGTTAAAGAACAGAATGGGGTTATTGATGGTTTTACTAACGTAGTAAAATATTGAGTCAAACATATCAAAGATTTTGAAGAGGAATTTGTCATACTAAAAAGAAAATTAGAATATTAGGAGAGATTATTAAGTCCTGGTATGACATAGGGAATGAAAGTAAAAATAGAGATATAAAGAGGGATGTTAGAATATGGAGGTCCATAAAAACAGTCAAAGAATTATTAGGAGAAGAAAAAAACGTCAGAAAGTTATAAATGGTATGAGACTTGATCGAAAATAGAAAGCATTAATGATTGGTTCCAGACCACAAGAACCTAGTATAAGGTTGAATATTTTTTTTATGAATAAGAATTAATATATTTTGATGACCCAAGAGAAAAATAGTGCTGAATCTATGACTCACAAGAATGCACCAGGTATAAGGTGTTATTATTGCAGAAAGATGAGACATTCCAAAAATATCAGTTTCATAGAAAAGAAGTACATAGGGGAATAATATAAACATAGGAATCCAAATATATTTCAATAATTTATGAATTATTTTTAAGGTCACTATTTTTGGGGTGGAGGGTTTTAACACATGGCCATATATTACTCATAAAAAATGTTGAGGAATATTCCAAAGCAAGCCCAAGTGGTTATATATAACATCCCAAGGAATTATCAAATGAGCTAAAAAATTGATTTTTTATCTTTTCAAGTTGATTTTTCTACATCATCCTCTGAGAAAGGTCAATAATACTAGTGAACGTTTGATATGAATTCAAAGATAATGAAAGTGTTGAACAGGAAGTGGTAATAGAGATTTCCCTAAGGGTGACATATTTTCCCAGTTTATAGATCCTTGATAGTGGATGCACCTCCCATATGATGGTAAATAAGGATTTTTTAATAGGAATAAAATAAATAAGGAAGTTTTAATAAAATTTGAAAATTATGAATGCTTGAAAATAATTAGTTCAGGGAAATCCATGTTTAGGGGAAAAGATATGAGACACACATATGTATTGGTCATTGACTGTCTCAATCACAAATTACATAGTACTAGTCAACCATGTGAATCAGGACATGATATAAAATTTACGAAGAGAACATGTATCATCATGGGGAAATATGGAATAGTGTTGATACAAGGGAATCATACAAAGGGGAATCTCTACATTATGATTGGATAAGAAGATATGTGCTTTCTTTCCAAGTAAGATGAGAACTAGCTATTTCATAAAAGTCAGTTTCATTTGATCGTACCATCCTTGGAAGATCTGGTGAAAGTTGATAGAGCTTTAGATCTACCTAAGTTATCATGTGATTGTAAACACATGTGTGATTATTTCGAACAAGGGAAGATAAATCAAAATACATACAAGGAAAAAGGAAAAAAGTCAATAAGAGTACTGAAATTAGTGAATATTGATGTGTGTGGGACTATATCTCCAAGATACATAAATGGGAAGAGATATTATATCAAGTTCATTGATGATTATAGAATAATTAAAAGGATATTCATCATCACACATAAGTCCAAGGTGTTTAGTTTCATAACACAATACTGAATAGAGGCTAAAATGATAATTTGATAGAAGATTAAAAAATTATGAATAAAAAATGGGATAGAGTTCACAAACAGAAAAGTGGAAAATTATCTCAAGAAGCACTGGTTAAGGAACCAAGTCTCAGTAGTGATAAATCCTTATAAAAATGAGGTGTTTTAGAGAAGGAATAAGATCATCAAAAACATGGAAAGAACTATGATCATTGGGAAAGACCCGCCAGAGAAGTTTTGGAAAGAATTAGTTTTGAAATCAGTCTATATATCTAATAGATATATATTTTTGTTTTCTAAAGGTATATAAGAAAACATACGGGTATTAGAATAGAAAAAAAATAAAATGTTGAAGTGCATCAAATTCTTCATAAGTATGTGTTTCATTTTAAATAAGGATAAACACATGAATTTTTAATTCAATGGAGATGAAGGGATATTTCATTGATACTCCAGAAAATGAAAGTTCATATTAATGCTTCAGTAAGTGGTTAGGAAATGTTTTGGAGAGAAATAATGTTGTTATGGTGGAGAATGAGAAGAATATTAGATAAATCAATGAATATTATTAAGAGGATAATTGGGAATAGATAATCATCTTAGGGAGAGTTTAAGTTCCTAAGGAAAATTTCTAAGTAGAAATAGATGATGAGAAAGAAGAATTTACATCTGATACTGTATAGAATCCTAATAGGAGATCTAAAATTCACAAGAAGAATATCATTAATGACCATTCAACACTAGAGAATATGAGGATAATGAAGTCTCTATAAAAAAAATATTTTTTATCACAATTATTTCCATAATTTTTTGAAGAAGCTGCAAGATATGATAATTGAGTTCAGTAAACAAATTAATAATTTGAACAAATTGAAAATAATTAGACACAGAAGATTGTTTAAAGGTTGATAGATAATAATTTTTCCATATGAAATGGTTATTCTAAAAATAAAATAATTTAGATGGCATGGTTATTCAAAACATAGAACTACTTGTGTACAAGGGATACTCATAGATATAGGGTATCAATGTTGATGAAAAATTTTCATCTATTTCAAGGATGGATAAAATTTAATTATTCTTGTATATATAAGTGAAAAAGAAGTTCAATATTTTATAGAATGATTAAAAATAAAAAAAATTAATGTATTTATATAATAAGTGGTGTATATTAAAAAACAGAGTGGTTTCTTGTGCATGAAGTTGAGAACAATAGTTTTTATCCAATGAAGGGTATATATGAGTTGAAGAACCCACCAAGAGTGTGATATTCATGACTTGATCTGTATTTAAAGAAGCTCGATTTCTAGTGTTGTGGATTTGATTCAAATATATATTTAAAAAAATGAAAGTAATAAATGGATGATGGTGATTGTGTATATCAATGACATAATATTTAGTGGATCGAATAAAGCATAGGGAAAATAGTTTTTAAGAATTTATAAAATGCTAGTTTGAAATGTCAATGATTGGTGAGTTTAAATTTTTAATTAGTTTATAGGCGACACAAGGAAGGCATGAAAGATTTATCTATCAGTAATAATATAACATGTAGGTTCTGATAATATTTGGAATGAATAATTCCAATGAGATGAAAAATCTAGTCGCAACTGAAATGAAGATGTCATGAGATTATAAATGCAATGCTGTTAATTTCATAAAATACCAGAAGATCATTAGGTGCCTATTATAATTAAAAATTCATGATCCTATATTGTGTTTTACACATTCTATATTGCATAGTATTAGATTAATCCCCATGAAATCCACTTACTTTTGGTGAAAATAATTATTTGGTATACCAGGGGTATGAGGGATTTTGGGTTTCTATTTAATGAAAAATCAAAGAAAGAGTTATTCGGTTATACAGATACAGATTGGACTTGTTTAGAAAATGATAGAATGTCAACATTAGGTGGTGAATTCTATCTTTGATGATGGTGTATTTATTTGTTAAGAAAGAAACAAGATTTCATTTCTTTGATAACCACATAAGCTAAATATGTTACAGTTAAAGAAGCTTGCATGCAGTTACTGTGGATAAAGTAGCAACACGATGATTTTGGATTTGAAGTGAAGACTATAATAAGAATCAATTGGGATAATTCAAGTTTTTTTAAATATTAGAAACAATATTTCACATCACTCATAATAAAATAACATTTAAATAAAGTAGGATTTTATCAAGGAGGAGGTGGATCATGGGTTGGTGAAGTTGGAGTATGTTCCCACCGAATATCAAGTTGTAGATATTATAATAAATAAATTATCAAAGAAGAATTTGAACAACATTAACTGGATCATGGAGTCTAGTTCACTCCTCACATTTGAATAGCATGGATGTGTAACCCCTTCTCACTGAAGTATGGTGTTTTTATTATGTGTCGATTTGTGTTCTTTACCATGTTACAAATAGAAAACAATTAACCTTTGTGTTCATTGAAAAAGGGTGATAAATTTTTTTCATGAAAGGGGGTGAAGTTATTAGGGAGGAGCTGTTAAATAGGGGGAATTTCAAATCAGATGCTACTAGAGATGTTCTTTCAAAGTTTATATATTATGGAATTTCATCTTATATGGTTGATGATGAAATTAATTACATATTGGGGTTGAAGAAGTGGACTTCTTGAGTGTATTCATTATTTTCAGGGATGGATAAATTTGTTTTTAAAAAGGAAGATGTTTAATAGAAGGTGGTTTAAAGAATAAAGTGATTCATTGATGAAATTTTCATGAGAATATTATTTCTCGCATGGATAATGGATTATGTCAGATTAGAGTATATTCTGACTAAATCTTTGACCTCTCTCTAGAGTTATATGGCACAAATTATGGTAGATGATGAAATAGTATTTTTTTCTAAAAAATATAGAAACATAAGGATTACAATTATATTAATAGGCGAAGAGTCATCAAAAATACAAAAGGGGTATATTTTATGGGAAAAATCCCCAATTTGATAATGCCGTATTTTTGGGTTGTTTGTGTTTGTTGAAAAAGTTGGTTTACAAGGTAATTTGTGAAGTTACAACATTATTGTTGGCAAATTATGTTAATAATACCCTAGGAAATAGTTATGTAAGATCTAAAAGGTGTAAAAAAATTTATGGATAATGTGGCACTATTTTTTTTTATTTTTTTCAATTTTTTTTAGGACATAACATTTTGAGGAAGGGAAAAGTTTTTTTTGAAGTGAAGGATATATTTTTTTGGGAAAATGAAAAAGTTCAATGAAAGGGTGATATGTTCTCAAAATTTTGTGTGAAATTAAATATTCAAGGCTTCCTCATAAAACATATAGAAAATTTAAGTGTTTAAAAAAATTTCTATAATTTTATTAAAGTAAGAGTATTGTGATGCATAAAGTGTTATGAAAACCAACAAAATACCAATGGGAGTTACGCGATGGTAGTGAGTTTTGTGTTAAATGTGACATCAAATCATTAGAGTTCAGCAAACCAAGAAAGTTGTATGAAAAGAAATTTTTCCATAAGGTATTTTTCTGAAAGGTTAGACACATCATCAAATAAGATGCTACCCCATTTTTTAGAATATCCAACCCCTAGGGAATATCAGGGATCTAAAATTGCATAAGATTTTCTCACAGAAAATTAACTTTTGTTAATATGACCAAGTGGGTTTTAGTAAAAATAGATATTTTTACAGAAGTTGATAGTTTTATGAAAATACAATATTCATGAAATTTGGGAGTCCCATGAAAAACCCAAAATATGTGAAAAGGTTATGGAGTAGTGTGAAGTTTGTGAAAAGGTTGTGCGAATGTGAACATTGTGGGAACTATAAGAAATTTCCTATAAATTTTATGATAAATTGATATTCCTCAAGTATATGAAAATTTAGATTCTTGAAAAACTGAATAGTGTGTAAACTACATTGATTCAAGAAATAAAGGGAAGGATATTTTGGAGGATAAGTGATCTTCAAAGTTTGACTAGTAGCGAATCAGGAGGGAAGGTGAGTATAACCCACAATTTATAATAATATTTAAATTTAGTATATTTTGTACTTCAACACACTGTAATTATATTCTCCTTGGATATATCCTAGTTTGGGTGAACCAAGTTAATTTTCTTTGTCTATTAATGTTTTATTTTATTCTCATTAATTGATATATGAAGGAGAGATAAGAGATTTTTTGTTTAAAACTGAAATAAGATCCAAAAAATGGGTATTTTTTAAGCTATCATACCCAGATTCACCCCTTCTTTGGTAATTTAACCTAATAGAACCAACACATTTGGAAATACTCAATTTCAATGATTTTAAATAAGCAGGTGAGATGGTTGGATCCCACTCCTTCAACATGTATGGAGACCCCTCATCTTGGAAGGAATGGGATGTCTATGTGAAATCATGACTTGTGGGTGGGGGATGAAGAATACTCCAGGTATAGTATATTTCATTATCAAGTTTAAAGCATGTGACTACTCATGTTGACATCTACTTTGAAGACCATACCAAGGAGGTGTTATCCTACCATGATGATATTTAGACCTTGATCCAATCATGTAAATGTATGGCCATATATTTGAATTAATTCCTTGAGATGCTTAATTCTTGTTTAGTTACAATGGATAAGGTAAAAATATATTCTTAGGGGGATGTAAGACAATTATTCTCTTTGAATGAATGTGCTATCATTGGAAGAAATAAACTAAGTCCCCCAATCTTTATATGAGGGATATGAAGGAATTCCCCTAGTTGTATCTCTAGTGTACTTGACTGGGGGATGAAAATCAGTCAAGGTGATCCTTTAGAGAAACATGTTGAATATAAGGGCTCCCCTTTCATGAATGAGTATTTTTGGGTAGTAATTTTCAACCACATGGGAGAAATGTTTCTTCCACTACCACTATAAAGTCCACACATTAGAATAACTTTGTGGGAGACTACCAAGAAAAGGAAGGTAAAATCACTAGAAATATATCTTCACTCAGGAAAAACAAGTGACTGTTATACTATATCAATTTAATCTCAAATTATTCCCATGACTTCTTATTGATGAATTGTTTTGTGTCTATATTTTCTAATTTTTACCCAACCAGAAGTATCAACAACCTAAAAAATGAAACTTCCACTCTTACGGAAAGGTCATCCACATATGTGGTGATTGAAGAGGTTCATGGGCATTCATTCCCAACTGAGGTCTCAACATCATTGATTGTTATCCCCATGGATCTAAGTCTAGTGGGTAGCTCTAAAATGTTTTTGGATTATAGGGAATTAACACCCTATGTACTTATAATGCCTAGCCTTCTAGAAGGGACCTATAAGTGAGAGATACCAAGAATGTCTCTTGAAATTATAGACTCGACTATTCCAATCCTCATCCAAGCCAATACAATACTAGTAGATTACTTTTTGGGGGTTCCGAATTTGAGAGTTTTGACTTACAAAGAGAAAATGAACTATATACTTCTAGAAATAAGTTATATATTGGTAGAAATGATGACCAAAACTTAGTAGTAATTAGAACTGGTTGATTGTCCTAATTCTTAGACCATTATCCCCATACATTCCAAACCATTTAATGACTTAAAGGATATTTTAGACTCAAGTAATTACTTTATTATTGATCTCAATACGACAAAAGAATCTTCAAAAGAAGTTTAACAGGTTTTAATTTCACAAATATCCTTTATGATAATGAAACCCTATATCAATTTCTATATATATTTATCCAATGTGATATATCGAAAACAACTTTTAGGACCATTTCTCCATTGGAGGGGATAGTTCTTCTAGTGATAAAAGTAGCATCCCAAAGTTCTTTAAGGGATGTATTATGAGGAGATCCATCCTATATCACTATTGATGGGGTTACTATAGTCATGGGGATCAATTCTTGTGTATATGAGAGTAAGTATACACTATACTAATTATTTGGTTTTTTTATTTTCATACTAATTAACATATTTTGGGTTTTTGTTTCATCCATACTGGCATGAGATTTTGAAGTTCAAGATATTATTGGTTTTTACATCTCAAAATGCATACATTATAGGGACATCAATCGGTATAGGGAAGAATCATTCAAGGTTTATCAATACTAGGCCTTCAGTGAGTGATCTTGTACCTAAATATGACCCACATTTTGGGAGAGATTCTAACGTGACCAAAATCATCTTGACATCTTATGTGTTTCTCCAAAATTTTTATATAAATACATATGGAAGTGATCTCTCAGACTCCCCTAAAAGTCTTGTCGATGAATTTTCACAAGCTCTGTTATATGTTCTTAATACTTGGTTATATAGGGATTGAGTACTGAATGATCCATAATTTTCTAATTTAGATTATTCATAGATCAGAATGGGATGAGAAATCACAAAACCTACTTATGAGTTAAATATTAACAAAAAAATTTTCCAGTCGCTGATTGATAACATCCCATTAAGAGTCTCATTATACAGAGGTGGAAAAAGAACAATGATTTATAACTAATATAGTAACTTCTTAGGTGTAATTCCTTCAGTGAGAACTATACATCATTAAAGATGAGATAGATTATCACCGTAGTATAGTTAAAGAAGTTGAAACTAAGGAGAAGAGTGTTGTTTCTAGAGTAGATGAAATTCATACTATTGAAGAAGAAAAGGCTATAGAGTTGGCTAGACATCAACTAATATTAATGAATCCTGAAAATAAACTATCAAAATTTGTGTCTATGTAAGATCTTATTATTATTTGTTACCATTACTAAGTGAGAATCAATTTCATGGGTATTCATATTTATTTTCCTTGATTAATTAAACACATTTTTTTCTTAATTGAATATCATTTTTTTCAAATTTTTTTAAATAATATTATCACTTCATAATAATATATGAAACCAAAGAAAAAAAAATTCACAATAAAATATCACCATTTAAATGTTGAACTAGAATATAAAATTCAATCATGGTCCTCGAACACTTTAGTCTGACTGATTTTCTCTTGGGCGTAGCTCACTGACAGATATAGGGATATATACTTTCAATGTAACACTAGAGTTGGTCCATTTGGGTGTAGAGGGAGATGACTCCAAGTGATGAAGATCATAAAGGGGGAGTATTGGAATGAATAATAAAATGTTAAAATGGAATTTATCACCTTGAATTCTGGTCTTTGTGCAAGAATATTATATACTGATATTCCAGAGATGATGGAACCCTTGTAACTTTTGGGTGGGCCAAGGAACCTAGAGAGCATTGTTAAAATTTTGATGGGATCATATATTGGACCTCATTAGGTTTTTTTATTTTCATTTTAAGCATAACGTTTACTAAACCTTAGATAGAGGATACTAAGTGGGCTAGGACACATTTTTTCTTAATGCACAAATTTTAGGTTTTCAACCAAAAATGATTTATGCATTTTTTTATTTTAAATATCATGATTTTTTCAAGGTTATACTTGATGATTACCTAATTAGTGAAGGCCTGAATTTTTCCCATGGTGTTCTTTGTTATTTTTCAACTTGGGAAGTTTGGTGTCTCTTTCCTTATGAAGATTTAGCCCATGAAAGTTTGACCAATTATATTTGATGTTTTGGGTCAAAAAACATTGACCAAAGTGAAGTGGTCTATAAGGTGACATGGGTGAGAAAAATACCAATAAGAATGAAGATAACATCATCTCATATGAAAATATCCTCACGGTATGGTGAACATAATTGAATAAAAAATTTCTTAGACTAATGGTGCTAAAGTCTAGAAAGATTCGACTAAACACTGTTAATGTTTAAGGCCTTATATCTTTGATTAAATGATTGGGGCAGTCTATATATAAAAGGGAGGGAAAGTGACATTAATTAAGAGACCATAAATGATATAGAATATCCCATAAATGGTGTACTAAGTTTATGGTCATGAAGCTCAGACCATGTTTTCATGTAGTTTAGGACCACACGATGATGATCAACTAAAGGTTCAAGGATGATATATCGTATCTATAGTTTGAATGTGAGTATGATTCATGAATAATCAACATAAAATCTTTCAAATTCAATTGAATTTATAAATAGTGGGTTGTTTAAATAATGACTCTAGATGTTTGAATCAGGGTTGATGATATGAGACATGTATACTAAGGATGAACGCTGACCATATTCGAATAATGGGTTCCACTACAATGGCATTAAAGAATACGGTTATTAGAGGACCTTCTTCACAAGAAAAAACATACTTATTGTTTTCCTATTGTATTGAGGTGAATATTTAGAGTCATATTGGAAGAATATATGTATATCCAAATAAAATTATCCTTTAGATCCATTTTTACTCTTTATTGATATTGTTGGAGGATTTTTTTCGGATTCAAACACTTGTGAAATGAAGTAGTTTTATGTAGGAAATGAGTACTCAAGGAGGGTTCTGGAACTATAAGAGTTCCATCACTTTGTATGGAACATATATTTATGTCAGGGAGATTTCATATGAATTATAACTAACTTATTCTTAGTCCATTTGTTTGAGTGAGCACAATTCAAAATTTCCTAAGGCTATATAGTAGGCTACCCAAGCTTTTTTCCTTTTTCTTTTTTTTCCACTAATTTGTTCATAGTCCATGTAAGCAGGAGGCTTAGTGAGTAAAGAATTAAATTTTTTAGTCCACCATTTATTGGATTTTCCCTGTCAAGTTTTATATCTCTTTCATCTATATTTTGAGTTCTTACATTCTAGATCTATTAACAATTAGAGTTTAAGGTTGTACATCATTTTCAAAAAGGTGGGGAGATCTTCCTACTAGGGATAAATAGGTCAACATGACATGAATGAACATGTCATTTCTACAATACTTTATCCCATAGGTGATAACACATCATTTAAGGTTATGTTGTGTGGACCATAGGGTGTGAAAAATGACAACCCAAATGGGTTTCAAGGATAAAAAATGACCCAATACATTTTTAATGAGGAATGATGATGCTGAAAATTATAACTCAATTTTTTTTGATTAGGAATGATGATATGAGACAAGTATTGAAGGGGTGACTACTAAAAAAATTTGAATAATGGTTTCCACTATGATTTTGTGGGAGCATACAAATTTTAGAGCACCTTTTTTTTCATGGAAAAAACTTTCTTCTTGTTGGCAATCTATATTGGTGGAGTATCTGAATATCCATATTAAGGGAATGTATGGATAACCAAATAGAAGTTTCCTTTATATTTGGTCATTACTGATAGTCATGAATGGTTTTTGGAAATATGAGATACTTGAGGCATGATGTGTGATTCATGAAAAATGGGATGTACACAAAAGGTGGTGGAGGCATTTCATGGGCTTGATCTTACCATGTTTGGGCCATTATGTCCCTTCAGAAAGGGGAGAATATGAAAACCCCATGGACAAGACCAAAACATATGGTCTAGAAACCACTATGTATCCTACTGGGTAGGAATCATGACCATCGTTGTTCTTATATGAAAAATATCCCTTACATTGATCAAACTCAAAAGATGGAAGGGGTTTATTTGTTCCTTAATATAAGATTAGAGACCAAAGGAACCTAAAACTAAATATAAGGGAATGTGTCAATGCATCGTCAAATATGAAGGGGGGGGGGACCTAATCATCTATAATTTTTATGATAAAAGGGGAATTTTATCCCAACGTAGAGTCCCATATATCATGTTATTATATATGGATTTGGATTATATATTGGTAATTTGATTCAAAAATTATGAGTAAACTTGAGTAGTTTATGGTTATAAAAGACAGACTACATTTTGTACTTTTAAACACCATGTGTTGAGGAATTAGAAATTCTATAGTTTAAGGCCATGCAATGAGGTCCTTTCAAAAGTGGTGATATTTTATCATAGATAAAAACCTTAAAATAGATATTGAGATGGGTTGATATTTGAGTGGAATTTTTAGTTGATGTTATGATTGGGGATCCTTGTATCACTATGTATCCTATAGGGATTGAAATCAGGATATAAACAATTATTATCTGGTCTTAGTGTAAGGATCCATTGGTAAATACCCTACATGAATGAAGATGACTCATACACTAGAATAGGGGAACACTTTATTAGTGTATATTCTTAGATGAACCCATGTTTAAAGATACTTTATATATTTGGGTCATATATAATTGTAAATTTTTATTTCAACACGGAATCACGAATAGAGATTCATTTCCTAGTGGAGTTCTTACATGTGTTTGGCTCCCATGTAAGTAGATTAAACCGTAGATGACTAGATACTCTAAGAAGTTTAAGGTCATTTAGGATAGACCATATTCTATGGAGTTTGACATGAATTGAAAATGAATTATTTTAAGGATAATTCTATGATCCTAAATGTATGGGTTTTTTAAAAATATGGATCATATACATAATGAGAGAGCTTTTTTTTAGAGCTGAACCTATCAAGGGAAACATTAAATGAATGAAATGTATAAAACACTATGATGAAGTGAGAAATTTGATTGGGATTCATGGCCAGGACTAAGATAAGAGATCTTGGTGTCACTATGTATCCTAAATAATTAAGAATCAACACATATATAGTTATTTTATAGTTCTCTATACAAAACTATAAATCATGTGTAGGGGAGGAAAATTAGGTTTTCACCTTGATGTAGTGATATTATGAAATCTCAATGTAGACAGGGGAGGCTTGAACTCTAAGGTAAAAAGGTCATTTTTTTTATTGAAATAATTCCTGACTAGGCCTAGGATAAGATATCTGGGAGTCCCTACATATAATATGGTAACAATATTCAATCCACACATAGTTCTTTTGAAAAATTATCCCCTATATAGATCTATATCATATATAGATGACGTAAATTTTACATTAATGGGAGATCATGTGTTAATAAAATCACAGAAGGATGTGGATCTCATGTAAGGGAGTTGGGCTATATAGAGTAGAATTTATTAATAATTTTATGGTATTTCAGGGAGGACCAAATGTTTCATAGTTTAAAACCATGAAACAAGTATAAAATTTCTTCGTATATTTTGAACATGAGGCGTCTCAATTTCACAAATTAGTATAGTAAACCAAAACCTCCATGATCACATGATACATTATCAATGTGAGAAATAAGAAGTGAATGTAATCACCCATGAAGCACAAGATCACCTTATAAATTAAAATATTTATGATGTATTTTTTTCATCATACAATGAGGATATAGGTGTCATCCACTTTAAGGTCATATAGAAAGAATTTTGGGTGCTGGTTAAGGGATCCACTATAAATGCGGGATAACTCAATCCCTAGAATGGAACCAAGTCCAATGGGGTATTTATATAAAAAATCTATAATGTTGAGTTTACTTGTTGAAAATCCACCACAAATGACAAAGATCAAACACTATGATAGTATTTTGGAAATATGGGGTCTCTTTACTTAGAACTGGATCACCTGTAAGAATGATGGGTATCAAACATTGTACTACTCTAAGTTGTTTAAGGTCTTTCATGCTAGATCATGACTATTTAGGTTAAATTCTTTTAGTGATGATTTAATGAGGTTTTCAAATTTAGAATCATTCTACCCAAACTTGGATATGTGGTTTAATTCCATACAACCAGGATAATTTTCATTTGATTTAACATTTTTTGACTAAGATGTAGGTTTCATTCAGTTTAAGTTTTTGTGACATGTACCATGGTGCTATGTAGTTTGAGGTCTTACATCCTGAATCCTGATAAGATTACATGAAGATTATGCGATGCAATTTTTTGAGAAACCCTATACTGGAGGGAGGTTTGGTGAACTCACCATCCATTATGACCATGGAATGGGATCTATTAGAATAAAACTTATGTAAAGAATAATTCAGCTCCCATTTTGGTTCCAAATTTAGATGATTATTTCCTTATATCATTAGAGTTATGAGGGGAAACACAAATTCTACTAGGAGAAATGAATAGAGACAAAAATTCTTGTTTAATGATTGATATATCTGATTCTAGTGAATGTCAAGGTTGTATAGTGTGTGAAACCTTTTCTAATCAATCCAAATTTGTTCACTGAGTCATTTATGAGATTTTTCATCATCAAAGAAGTAGTTGAAGATGGTGATGTAGAGTGAGAGTAGTTGAAACTTAATGGGAAGGACTACATCTGTCCCATATACAAGTGAATACAATATCTCTTTCATATTCATATGGTTCGTGGTCTGATTATCCCATAAAGAATAAAAGAGGATATCTAGTTTGGATTTCATATCTTTTTACACTATCATTCGAAGTATGTTAGAAACATTTTTTTAGAAGCCCCTATTTTTCCATTCATCACTACATGGTGGAAACTTGAGTGGTTATAAAAAAATTTATATTGATGATATAACCTTTTCAACTTAGAATAGTATAAATTGAGGCCATTTTCCATCAATATTTTGTGAGGGACACCAAATCTAGTAATTATGTTTGAATTAAGAAAGTTGATGATATCTTCTATCTTGACTTCCTTCATGATTATAGAATTTTCCCACATAGATAATAATTATATGGTAGTAAGGATGTAATTTAAATGCTTAAATATAGATAGGGTATATAGCCACATGTCATGTACTCCACACACACCAAATGTACAAAAGTATTCATTGGTGTGCAGGAACTCCTAGAGATGATAAATGAAATTAGCATGTACCTGGAAATTTTGCCACATTTTGGTGATCTTCAGGAAATCATGAGTCTTTGATGTATAAAAATAATGAAGTATTTTGATATAGTAAGTGATATTTGTCCCTAACTGGTGAACAATAAAATATATAGAATAAAATTATTATATTACAACGAGGATATCCCTTCCCATGATACATATCAGGAGAATTTTTTTCTGAACCTCATTTATAGAGGGTCCTTTTGGAATTAGGGTCAAGTTCACTGATAAAAAATGTATCTATTTTTTTTTCCTGATCCTATATAAGGATCACATATAAGTGAAAATACATAATCAGGGACATCCATTCATTGATGAAATCATTCAACATGGATGTGGGATCATCTTGGTCAATGATAGCATTGAATTTATTGAAATCGGATGGATTGTTGTTGATGAATGGAGAGAATATCCTATTATGTTTGATATAGATGATAGTCTCTTCCAATTATAGGTTTTTTATGGTGGTGGATGGATTATCTAGGACATTTGAATAGGAATTTTTTGAATGAAGAATGTGTATCAATATTAGTTCATAAGGTAAATCTTCCATCAATTCTCAGACATAATCATTCAGAGGGATTAGTTCCTCCTTATTAATGACATACTCACCATTTATTTTCTTGATAACCAACTTCTAATAACCATTAATGTTGATGTGATCCAAAGGTATATATAGAGATATATCCAAAATAGTGACAAGGTCTTGATACTTCACCTCATTATCAGTGTATCCTTTTGGAAATAGAAATGAATAGAGAAAGGATGATTTGGATGAGAAGATGAACATAATTCCTAATATTATAAGTTATCTTTCAAACTTTAAATTATCATGCATTTCAAGCTTTATGAAGAGCCATATAATTACATCTCTCAAACCCAATATCTATCATTTATAGAAAAATCCACCTCATTGTGGTGATCCGTGCTTATAGGAATTATCTTAGGGTTAGGATTTGTCATAAAAATGTATACTAATTTTTAACCCTCAAATACAATTTGAGGAATGAAATAGATGTGAAACTATTGAAATATGAATACCAATCAAGCCAGATTTTTTATCAGTATTGGATGATTGAGGTTATATTTGAGAAGATCATCACGAGATACCAAATGAATCTCTTGATGCTGAAGACAATGACTTATCTCCTTCACCATAAAGATTAATTGTAAATATTTCTTCTCCATATTATAAAATAAAGTACTTGTGTACAATGTCATTTGATTGAGATAGTACAAACTGTTTTCTTTTCTTGTTTCTTTCTTTTTATCCAAGAACATGATAAGTGAACACTACTGGGTATCCACATACAAGATGAGTGTATTTCCTTCAAATGGTGGAATTAGAACTAGTGGGTTGAAGAGGTACTTATTGAGATCATTAAAGGCACTATAGAAATAATCAACCCACTAGTAGAAACCCCTTTATTCAAAAATTTGGTAAAGGTAAATCATTAAAAAGTAATATTAAAAATAAATAACATTATATTAGAAAAATTACCCAGGACTACAATCAATTTTTTATGGGTTTGGGGTAGAGTCATACTGAGAATTTACTTGTTCATATCTAGGTCTACTTCAATGGAATGATGGTGTACCATGATGCTAATAAATATTCCTAATATTACCTTGAATACAATGTTTTGGGGGTTCATTTTTAGACCGTGTTTCCAAATATTTCTAAATACTACCTCAAGATCAGAAAAATGATCACATAATTCCTAGATTGTTGTAAGAGTTCATACACATAGCATTCTATAGTATTCCAAAAATAATATTTTTAATATATGATTCATAACACGTATATATGTAGTGAAAATGTTCTTTAAGAAAAGGCCATTAATTGATACCAATATATCCCCTGGGGTGACCTGAAAATTGTTACCTCCTCATCATGTAGGGCCATTTGATTCAGGGTATAACTAGACTACCCATTAATGAAGGACATGACTTCATATCTATCCATTGCATAAATCAATAATTCTATGATTAGGAATGGGAAGTTTTATTTTGGTAAATTCATGGTGAGGTCCCCGAAGTCAATGTAGACACAAATATGACCATTATTATTTTTTATGAGTAAAATATTAGAAATATATTTTGGGTATTGAACTTCCTGAATGAACTTGGATTTGATGATCTTGTAAACTTCGGCTTCTACTTTTACAATATGTGTCGGATGCATCTTAATTGATGCTTTCTTATATATATAGTGATCATGTGGAAAAATTAAGTTATGGGTGTCCACCTCAAGGTTCAATACTAGAATTTTTGTATAGTTCTAGGAGAACACATCCCAATGTTGTTTTAGGAAATAAATATACCCCTCTTGCTCCTCTAGGGATGGATGCATTGATTAACATGGGTAATATTTCCTATTATGAATCAGGATTCACCTACTTGAGCTCATTTATGGTAGTAGAGATGCCTTCCTCTAATTTTATAGGGGTATCTCCATGGTTATCCTCCTCCTCCTCCATTATCTTATGGTTTTTAGGACTATAATATGAAGGTTAATTTCTATATATTGAAGTAAATATAGTTATATTTTTCTCTCTTTTTAATGATGATGATATATCTATATAATTTGAGAGTGTTGATGAAGGGAAATTTTGGTTAAGGGCATCTTGGATAACTTATTTATCCTATATTCTATCATCAGAGGGAAGATAAAGTGTTGACAAAATAAGACTCATGGGATGATAAGTGGTAAGTTTTATTTTCTATTAGTGGTGTGAAGGTATATTTTTATTCTGATGATAATAAAAGGATCTCTTTAGGCCTTAAAGTTAGAGATAAAGTGTTCTTAATAAGGGAATTTTTTCCTACAATGTCATTTTCCTTGGATATACCATGAAAATATTCTGAAAAATCTTCCTCATTTGACATGACTATAGCCATATAAATATGTTATATTTAATATTTAAACACTATTGGATCCCTAGATATGGGAGTTTTTCCTTTATCAAGTTGATGTAAATATATAATCCTCACTGAGCACACTCCTTGGGATTGCTAGAGTAGTTCCAAAACCATTTTGAGTGGTGAACTAAATGTTATTTCTCACAATAGATTGTTTTCATTGTATTTTATAAAATTATTCCTTGGAATAATAGGACTCAAAAGACTATAAGGGGAACCATCACCACATAGTATCCCAAATTTCCTATTTATATGACACTTTAGTCATTTATGGTATTATGAGGGTACCACAATGCACATGTGAAGCCACAGTCTTACAAATATAAAATTAAATTTTATTTCCTTACAAATTACTATAAATTTAATGTAAGATACCAAATATATAAATTATTCCTTGATATTTATCCTTCCAAGAGGCTTCTATTTTATTTTTTCATACCCTTGAATGGTTAATTTTCAGGGAAACTAATTATCCTCACTATATACAAAGTGTAAGAGGGCCCAAACTACTATGATATTCACTTAAAACCATTTTAAATAAAATATCAACGAATTGAAACATTTTCAATCTTAGATGAAATGTAAAAGGGTTTAATGTGTTCTTGTATGGTGATTTATGGATCCTTATTTTTGAATGGGATAACATTGGGTCATTATTCTAAATTTACCTTTTCATGGTACAATTCAATCATAGAAACTTTGACCTCAAACTCATAGGGGATCTAGAGGTCCTTAATGAGTGATTCCTTAGGATCCATCAAGTCATTATGTTCATGAAGGATTGAAATTGTGGTTATGATATCATACTTCTGCAATAGAGGCTGACACATCCCAATAGGAGGTTGTTCCTTGGCCTGAGGCTTTGAGGTTGAGGAATTTGGTGATGATGATTCTTGTGATTTCCTAGCACCCAAGGGTACATCTATTGATAGTATATTGAATTGAGCTGTTTTACTCACATGTATTCATTGATCATATAGTTTAACACATTCTAGATAATCTTTTATGAAAATTGTATTTGAATAACTCCAAGAAGATTTAGGGGTGTCTCAGTGTTCCTTCTAGGCTCACTGAAGTGTCTGTATTTATGTTTTGGATACATATATGGCCTCTATGGAGACATGTACTAAATTTTGATATAGTTTACAACCAAGTCTTCCATGGGTCCCTCATACTTCTTTGTCTCTTCCACCTGCTCTCGGGTTATGAGTGTGGAACTTGGGTTGTTATTTAATTTCTTCAACATAGAGAGGATCAACCAAGTTAATAACATTAACCAATATAAAATTTGATTCTTCATCTAATGATGGGGTTTTGGTGGGGTGGTTCTTGTAGTTCCATCTTAGGGTATGGTTACTATCCTCCCAATTATGGGGGTGTAAATTATATAAGGGTCTAAATCAGTTTAAGAGTCAGTTGAGACTATTCCTCTTGAACCTTGATCTTCATTTTCCAATTATTATCACTTCCAAAGGATGGAATTAAATGCATAAATTTCGATGATGAAATGGGAATTGGGGCCATTAATAATTGATATAATTGTTACTTTAGAATGTAATGAGTTTGATAAATTTTCTTCCAAGTTATCCATTCATTGAACTTCCATTCACACCTGGTTGGGACCTCCTACTAGTCTCCTTATTCCTCTAGTTGGGTGATAAAGAGATATGCCACCTACACTAGAGGTTTTTCGAATGTCAATTATCTAGAATAGACTATTTTTAGGGTAAATCCTTAGATATGAATCAATATTTAATTATATGGCCTGATATATAATGGAAAGGGAAATAGTCATGATGATCACTGAGACCAATATACTCAAGTTTCATGGAATGAGGTATCTTGAGGAGATTATTTTTTACAGATTTATATAATGTAAAGGGAAATAGTCATGATAATCACTGAGGCCAATATACTCTAGTTTCATGGCCCCAGGTATCTTGAGGAGATTATTTATTACAGATTTTATGAAGTAACCCAAAACCTAATATTTTAGGAAGGAGTAGTTATATTTATTCAGTCCTCATAATGCATGTGAACTTTCTATTTCATTTCCCCTAGATGAGGGTGGTTTTTCTATTTGTGTAACTTTGTGGTAGAAATCATGCGGGATTGAGTTTTTCTTGGTTCCATAACAACTATTGATGTAGGTTTAAGCATAAAATTTGTCATCTTTCCTTTACCAGACATATTTCCTTGAGCAGAATGCATGATGAGATTTGGATTTAGTCTGGTGAATAGAATTTATTGAATACTATTCCATGGATGAAATATCTCAGAATCTATATGGATACCTTAGAGGAATAAATTATGTTCACAAATCATCCATGGTATTCCCTATATAGATCTCCATAAATTGTTCCTATGGGAGTTTTATATTAAGGAATTATGTTAAACCATTAAATATGGTGATGAAATTTGAACATATCTCATTTTTATTCTTATTGAAATTAAAGAGGTTAATTATTTTTTAATTCCTTATCATAGAGATGAATTGGTAGAGGAACTATTCATTAAGGTATTTTCATCTTGTACTAAATTAGATAAGAAAATTGTGACACAAAAAAAAGGTTTACTCATATAGTGTTTTCTTGAAACATATGAGTTTCATGGACTCATAATGATAATGTGTTCCCATAATAGGTCTACACTGAGACACAAAATGCATCATGTGCTACTTTGGATCTCCCATTCCATTGATGGTTGGGAATATAAGATTTAAAAATTTGGGTGGAAAAGAGGTGGTATCCAAAATTCAGGATATATATTCCTCTTAGGTTACACTAGGGTGAAATTTACTCCCATGGAATTCATTTATGATATAAGATACTCGATGGAGTTGACAAGCTATAGAGGCAATATTGTATAAGTTGATCCTTGAATGTCGGTTGTGAGTGAATATTGATGTGGTTAGCCTATGTATACTAGCTGTTCACATGTGATTTAAGTTAGACAATGTTGAATTTCCCAAAATGAGTGAAGCCATTATCAAATTGGTGGAAAATAATAGCCATCTTCAACTACTTAGTGTAGGTAAACTGGTTATTTGGATCCATAACAAACATGATGGTTAGAATCTTCTTTTATATTCTAGGTAAAACCCTCCCATTGAAGATGATTCATGGGAGTATAAATATTCACCTGCATTTGAAAGTTGTATTCAGGGGGAACATTTTCCCTAAGTAATTATTCGTTGAAAAATTAAAATAATTTAACTCTACATAATATTTAACTAGCTTCTCTTCTATATAGAGTATTTAAACCCTTAAAAAGTGACTCAGATATGACCATGCCTTTACCTTTTATATTTAGATTAAGTGCATCGATTGGAATTTAACTGAACGTTTAGAGATTCCAACTTCTGAGTCTACCTCTAATATTAAGTTATCATGAATTTCACATGTATTTTAGTGAGAACTAAGAATTGAAAACAATTCCACATCATCATGTCTCTATTCTCCTATTCCTTTGAATGTATCATATAATAGATTTGAACTGATGAAATTCATCGATTTATATCATGTAATTGGGATCAAATCAGCACCACCCTTAGAATAATAGGGTATGTATCTGTCCCTTGAGTCTTACTGAAGAATAAAATCAGGATCATTATTTACAATATGTCTATTAGTAAACCATTTTGTCTTATAAACTATGATGGGATTAATCATTTCATCTTGGAATTCCCCTGGGAGCAACCCATGGATGGTGATCCTGGGGGAATACCTGATAATTATTACTAATAATAACCTAATGGATATGGGTGTGTCACATAACTGTGTGAATGGTAGGGGTAGTTGTTGTTAGAGTTCACCACCTAGTTTGGAAAATAATGAATTCCTTAGAATAAGTTAGTGAGGGGAAAAGTCCCCTAACCATGAGGGATATGTTTAACTTTATTTCACCATGACCACCACTTTGTGTTATTGATGATTTGATGATCCCCAAGGTGGTGGTGGTTGTGAAAATTCCCCAAACCCTATGGGTTGGTGATTTTCCTAGATATTCACTAATATATATTCTAGAATAATATTTCTAATCTTGAATGATTTAACATATGTGAGGTTCAGGTGTAGTATTTTTTTAAATGGGAGTTTCTCACTACTAAGGGTTGTACTAAAATTATGTAATTTTCCTTTCTCAATTGAGGTGTTTGCACAACCTTTTTAGAGGCTTGGTGTAGGATTTTATCAATTGATTTTTCCCTCTAATCACATCAATTCTACATCTTAGAGTCATAAGGATTTTTTAGACATGCCAACTACAATAAAAAAAATACTTGCCTAAGACCTCTCTTGTATCAATAATATTATACATCTTTTTCTTTGGGAGACTTTATTTTCCTGGGGATAGAGTAAAAATCAATTCTCCATATTTGACTCATTCCCTAATACATACGTCAGATGGGGAATACGTTAATATATACTAAAGTACCTCCATGATCTAGAGATAATAATTTCATAGGTTTTTGTATTGATTGTTTGTACTGGATATTTGTGCTATTAAGAAAGAATTAAATTTAATTTGGTGATAGGAATTATTTATTATGTAGAGATAATTGGCATACTCATGATAGCGAAAATTCCTAGCCTTTAGCTGATGGAGTATTGATCATAGACTCTAGCATAATAATTCCAAGAACTCTACCTTGAACATCTTTGAGATTCCACGAGACTATGTAGAGATGGGCCAAAACATGATAAGTGGATTTTCCAAATCCATCTCTTTCCACATATTCATTTCGTTTTTATCATATATGAGAGATAAATATCCCAATTTATTTGAATACACAGATAGTTTTTTGGATGAATATTTGAGAGGTGATGGATTTACATGAGCCTATATAACCAATTCATGGTATGTGAAGGGAAAGAGAGGTTAAAATAATGATCAACCCCTTGGACCATCTACTTATGAGGAGGAAACATCACATGAAGATGTTGAGGTTATAGGTAAAATTGACCTCTGTCCTTTGAGTATCACTTGATATGATTTTCTTCTCAAAGTAACTTCAAGAAGGGGAGGATCTTATTAACACGATGAACTATAATTATAGGGAGGAACTTCATTGTTACTAGTTAATGGGATTATAATGGGAGGAAATTCTCACCTGTTGATCTTATCACTATGAGAAATAACTTTAGAGTTTACATCATGGAAAGAGTTCACATGATAGATCCTTATGTTTCAATTGGGATGAATTTTGTGGAATATGTTCTATGGAGGAACACTAGAGATAATGAATAGAATATCATGGGGATGAATCTATAGATGAAGATACTCTCACTTTCTTGTAATGAGTTGATAGACTCTTGGGATACCATGGACATGTATTGTTGGGCCTCAAGAACATTAGTGTTGATCAATATTGGGATATGGTCCTATTGCTGGGTTATTAACTTTCATAAGTAGGATATAAATTTTTATTATATCCATGTTAAAAATGATATCCTTATTGGTAGGGGTCCTTCTTAGGTGTCTCTCACATGATTATCAGAAATTTTTGAACAACATCTTGAGATTGGATGGTAATATGGGCTTGTCTGATATCTACCATAGGAATATGATGATGAGCCTATTCAGACTGGGTGGGAATATATTCCCACCTTTTGGAAGATTCCTATATTTTTCATTGATTTTTCTTAGACTAAAATGAATTATAAATGTGTGCCTGCATCTGAGCCTCTTAAAGAATGTACTGGAAGACCTCTTAAATGGATGCAGTGATATGAGGCTACTATTGTGTTTTTGCTGGAATAAAACAATGGTCCCCCTGAATAGAAGATAGGATATGATCCAAATCTTGAATAGTTATCCGTATATGTTGATGATATCATTTGACAATTGGGGGGTCAATTATTTGTGATTTCCCCCTAGAGACCATCGGGATATGTTTACAATCATTTTCAATATGGGTGAGAGTAGGGATATGGGCCTTCCCCCTGGTGATCAATAGGATTTTTTGATAATATTAATATACTATTTCTAATACTAGGATATGATAGAAACTCTATAAGGTTCGGAATGTAAATAATCCTACCATTCCATTACTATTAGGACGTGTTAGGGGGATTTCATAACAAGAATGAGAACATGTTTCCATTCATTGACCAGGATGGGAATATGTGCCAATTATTATCCTCTTCTCATCATTAGGTTATATCGATGATATTTGAACATTGGGAAATTAATATGGTTCTTACCCTTATGGATGTTAGAATTTAACACCATGTTCCTCTAGATACTGCTAGAGCGCAGTGGCATACTTGTCAGATATGAGTAGGGATATGGGAATACTCTTTATCTAGGATGTACTAACATACTTATTCATGATGAATAGAAATATTATCATATTATTGGTGATGATGGGTATATTTTACCCAATTATACCACCATATGGGTGTCCAAGCCTAATAAGTGGAGGCTGGAATCATCAACGAAACATGCTGAGAAGAATCCCAAGTGGCTGGGGCCATATGGTGTTTTCGATAGTCATGGATGCTAGTAAGAGCCCTCTATTGTGGCTTTAATTTAGTAGTGAGGTTCCATTAAACCTATTTATTTTATTCCTTAAGATAAGGGGTATGGAAATTCTTTTTATCTTTAAAGAGGAACCTAATGTGGTTGGATGTGGTGTTAGGCACCATTGGATTCATTACAGATTTCCTCTAACAGGGTGTTCTATGAAGCATCAGTTCCTAGAGACTCTCACATACCACCTTAGGGGTAGTAATGGTACTGTGCTGATGGTACTCCATCACCAACTCATTTTTTACATATTTTTAATGGATCTATATTATAGATAATGTCTTATTAGTCCTTCGGGAATCAATAATTATAGTAGCTAAGTCATAGGAAAATTTTCCTAATGAAGAAACCATTACATTAGATCGAATAGAGATTTTAAGAGGGGTTCCTTTAATGTATGAACAAAAAAAATCATTAGTATGGTATAAAAAATAACTGTATGTTTAACTAATTATTTTCATAGTTAAAAGGATTCATGTTGGGTCCATTATTTTTTTTCTTATCGAATCCTTAACACGAATCTTTTGTGACATTTTGAGTCAGTGTAGACATACATTTTAAAGGAAGGTGGTCATTGGTACTTTCCCATTGACACCTCAAAATGTGAATTGGTCGATAGGATGGTAGTTTGGGCTCATACCCACCTTATGAGGGGGAATTTCTATCTACTCCAGGACTCTCTTATATATTTTATTTATATTCATGAATACTTTCCAAATCCGAGTGCGAAACTGGTTACCCATGTGTGAATGATTAATCAATGACATGTATTAATGTGAACATATGTATATAATAGATGTTATCCATCAATTTGAACATCTTTATGTATAATAGGATCTCCATTCATGGTTTTATCAATATTTATCATACCATATCCATCTTTCCCTTATTAATTAGTGATGTTACTTTTTTTTAAAGCCATATAATTGGCCACTCTTGAATTTACCTCCATATTGGTAGGTAGTAAGTGATCATGGTGTTGGTATTGAGTCAATAAAAAAGGTTTCTTATGTATCATTGTGAAAATAATAATAACTTACATGGTTTAATGTCACTTAATGGGACATTTTTTACCTTTTTAGGCCATGTTATAGGGATCATCGTGTTTCTTTTTAAGGTCATGCGACCCTGACCAGTGAGACACTGTCAGGTTTAAACCACAAAGAGGAATCCTATGTATCCTTGTTAAATGTAATCAAATACCACATAGTTTATTTGTGAATTGTTTAAGGTCATGTTATAGGATCATTACATGTAGTCTAACATCATGGGATGAGGACATCTAATTTGTGAAAGGGGTGATAATTTAGGATTAAATGGGGCTTACACATTAGGGATACCTAGAATTTTTATTACTAAAGAATTATTGGGATGATATAATTTATTAGATAATGACTGGTTTGGGATTATACAAGTGGAGGATTCCTATATGCATAACATAATTGATGAATTAGGTGAAGAAAAATAGAGAGTTTTGGACTACGCCTATTAGGAGGCCCAAATTACTACTCGATGAATAATATACTATCATCTTGACATAAAAATGGGTGTGAGATTACATTATGTTGATATAACTAATGTACTGATGACTTAGGGTGATGAAATCGTCAATGGATACATTTTTGTGGCTAACACCTAGGAAGGAATCCATCTGGCACATTGTTGATTGATTAGAATCATAACCAAAATGACTATGTTGAGTAGGGAAAGACAACTATAGTTTCATCATGTTAGGGGCCCTTATTATAAAGGTAAAATAATATTGTGTTCATCCTTGGGTTTCTACCTATTTAGGATTAAAATTCACGAGTCTCTTTTTTTCAAGGTAATACAAGATCGACTGAAGGTTCTTTGATTTGCTTTATGACTTGAACATGAAGGTTAGGCGGTTTTGTGATATGTCTTAATTTATATATTTTTAGGGGTTTTACCTTGGATTAAGGGATACATGATGGTATTTTGTGTTGATATGGTCCAATATGATGACTTGAAAAATTGATAAGACATAATAGGGATCTTTTTATGCATCATTTGAATATTATGTGAAGTGATTATAGGAGGTTGAAATTCAATGTCAGTAGAATCCATTGAGAATAGGTTAATAGGATTTTTAGAGGACATATAGTTCACATAGTAAGAGGTTTATATGAAATTAGAGGCCTATAAGATAATATGTTGTTTTAAAAAATTTTAAGGGTTTTAAGTGAATATGTACATGGAAAACTAATCTTTTATGGTCCCTTATTGAGGGATATTTTATGAAGGAAATGCTTTACGAAGGTGATTTGTGAAGCTTACACCAATTTCTCGTCTAATGGTTTTGTATCTGATATTACCTATGGGTATTTCTCTAAATATTATCTAAAAATATACCTTGTGATTGATCTCTATTCTTTAGTGACCATAAGAGTATGAAATCATAAATAATTAATAATGATCTATGAGAAAATATCAAAATCACAAGATAGATCTTTTTGGAATATAAGTATGAATATAAAATCATTTCTTTAGTCAAGGTTCACTTCCAAGACTATTACTGGGGAAAAAATACCACAATTGATTTAGTTAAATTCCCATTCCATCGTTTCCTTAGTCATGGTTCACTCCTAATACAATCAGAATGGACAATGTAACTTACTGAAATGGGTTAACTCCTCATTAAATTCCATTTTATCTCATGATATATCAATTATTACCCAATTAATTTAAGAGATATATAATTCTAGGTCCACCCATCACATAATTAAAGCCATACATAAGTGGGAAAAAATGTCATAAAAAAATCATCATTTCATAATATAATATCACATGGGAAAGAAATGGATTTTATTAACATGTCATAATAAAATAACCAAATCCATCAAGTGAAAGGAAGTAGATTGTATCATAAAAACAATCCATATTTCATTGTAGAATAATTAACTCATGGGAAAGTAATGGTTTTCATAGAATCATCCATAAATGTTAATAATTATAAGACATATAGGGAAATAAAATCTATGTAATCATAAGATCATATCCCTAAAAAATAATTATAAACATAAATAGATTTTTAGGTGTATAGAAAACATTTATAATAACTTTTAGAACTTTCTCTGAATACATGATAAAAATATTCCTTTATTTTGATAAAATTTTAAATAAAAAATAAAATAATATTGAGAAAATTATTTTCATTGAAAATAAAAATGTAAATTTATAAATAAATCTTCAAATTAATGAAAAATAATGATGGAGGAAAATAATGTTTGTGTGGTAAACGTTAAAATAAATATTTCTCTCATACTTTTTGTAAAAAGTTATAAATAACCTATTCAGAAAACATTATTAAAATTCATTTTTAATAATTTGAAAATAAATTTAATTATTTTTGAATTTTATTTTAAATAGTCACAATATAATATGAAATAAATTTTTTTAAATCATATTAAATAACATGTACATGGATGAGAAAATTCACTAACCAAAGAGGAAATAAGGTTGGCTTTTCTTAAAAACATTTTCTCTCTCTCTTTAAGTACTAGAGAGAGGATAATGAAATGAAAACATGAAAAAACCATAAATAACCATAATATAATAAAATATATGGGTTTTGAGAGATTAATTACATATAACTCATCCAAATTTGATTCATGCATAAACATTCCTAATTAAAAATGAGATTGTAACATAAACCCTTACCTCAGGTCCTGTATTGCTTTTTATGCATTAAAAAATCCTATATAATAAATATATATTTATTATACATATATTATATAACCATATTAATATAAATATTATGATATATCATTCCATGTAATTTATTATTACCCTTTCTTATAAATTCTTCAATAAAATCATTATTCAGGTGAAAACTCGATTGTTTTCCTTGCATGTTTCAATTTGATGATTTTGATCATTACACCTTAGTCATGGTTTCATAATATATAAAATATTAACCATGAAATAATAATAATATTTATTCAATATATACAATTTTATAACCATTCATATAAATTGGTGATAAAAAATGAATTACATCACTTTTTGGAGAAGGTAGTCTGTACGTACACACATGTAATGTTTTCAGTTTTTGATGGATGGAAAAAAACGAGGTAAAAAATAATTCAACTTTACCAAATAAAAATTATATCATAAATATAATATATATTCATTAAATATATCATTATTATAATCCATTTAAATTATAAATAAAAATGAATCACATCGCTTCATAGAGGTGGTAGTCCACACATACACACGAGTGACATTACCATTTTCCAATGGATTGGAAAGAGATTAAAAATTAATATAAAATTAAAATAAAAACATATAAATATAGTAAATATACTTGTTAAATCATGTTAATATGGTTATTAATCATTTATAAGAGGTTAATGAATAAAAAAACCGGAAAAATATTGATAAGAACATATACCTCTTCTCTAGGTATCCACCATTGAAAAAAAATAATAAGGATTATTGGATGGGAATTTTGGGAATTCTATCACATATAAGTCATTGATAAAAAATTTTAGAGATTATTTTTGTAGATATTAGCAATGGGAAATTTCTCAATTGGTATGGATAATAGAGGAGAAGAGGTTCTCTTTTATAAGTGAGGGGTGTGACACACTTGCAATTATCAATAATATAAAAATACAATAAAGTCAATATCATAGAGAAGTGGCTCTAAAATTTCCTAAATTTATAATATAAGATGATATAGGTGCTAAAGTGATTTACAGAAATGATTTAGACAATTTTTAGGTCAATTTAAACCTTATATATTTTGTTTAAACCCTCATTAAACCTTCTAATATTTACCATAATAAAAAGATATTTACCATCATTACTATTCATTTTGAGAAAAATTAAAATGAAATTATAAAACAATATTAATTATGATGATTGTAAATATGGAATCCATTTTATGAGATTAAATTCCTAAAATTAGAATAAATTAATTTTAATATCTCTGCAAAAAATGTTCAAAACTCATTTCTAGATAAATTCATTTTTAAACATTAAAATTAATTTAATATAATTCCATGCATAATAAAAATAATTAAATGAATGTTAAAATATTTTATTGAATATATTATATAAATATTTTATCAAAATAATTCATATATAGTGATTAATTTAACTTTTTAAGATAAAAACACATTAAATGCATAAAAATAGTTTTTCATAAAAACATCTTGGTTTCCCATCAAATAATTTTATTTTAATTAATTACCAATTAATAAACAATGGATTCATTTTATATATGTTTAAGAAATAAATTTTAATATTTTTAATACTCTAAATTAATTTTTAAATAAAACATATATGAAAAAAAGTTCATAAAAAAATATTTCAAAATAGTTCTTTAGGATCAATAATTTTTCCGAAGTGAATTAGAAACTATTTTCAACTATTATAACTCTTTTAAATTCAATATAATGTGACTAAATTTATAATATATAATCATTATTAAAATATATTCTTGTTTAAATGATTTATAATCTGTTATACACATCAAATTTATTAAATAGAAAATTCTAAAATATTAGGGTGTTACATTCTACTCCCCTTATAAGAATTTCACCCTCAAAATTATATCACTTTGATACAAAAAATTGAGGATACCTCTACCTCTTAAAATACATGGATTCCCATGGACCTTCCTGTATTTTCTTATATCACCAAAAAAACATTGAGCAGTTGATTGGTCTAGTTCCATGAAACTTTCTCTCTTCAATCCAGAATTTCCATCAGCTTTTACTTATAAGAGAGATCATGCTCCAGGTGAATAGCCTCTGAGTTCAGTACATGTAAATGATCATGTATGTAATTTATTAGGAGAGATACATAGATAAAATCATGAACTATAGAGTGGTTTTATGGAAGAATTAAGTGATAATATACCTTTCTAACATGATCAATAATCTCATGCTGATTGATATATCTAGGGCTTAACTTTCCTTTGTTCAAAATATCACAAACTTCTTCCAAGGAGATATTCTTGGGAATACCATGTCACTAAATTTAGACTCTAGATCACACTAAATATTTTCATTAAGGATTTTATATTGAATCAGAGATATGTATATGTTTTTCTAAATGGAAATAACATTCTCTACCATTTCCTCTCCTAGATCAGGTCCAAATAGATTCCATTCTACAACTTCATCCAAACACATTAAAGTTCCGCACATATTACCATTGGGGAGTATGATGAAGATATAAAAAGTGATGATTTCAAATTTCCATTATAGAATTTGTAATGGTTATAATATACCATTATAATTATATCTCTCTACCTTAACTTATTGAAATACCAATAAATGAGATACATACACTGAAACAACGTTTTTTCAAGTTGTCCCACCATAAGTAATATTTGAAATATTTATATATCTTCATAATTCATGGATTAATTGAGAATGATGAACTAGGATATTTATCGCAAAAATACTTCTTCAAATATAGTATTAATGGGACACATAATCAATTCATAAACCTTATCACTCCATCAAAATCATGATTGAACTTAGGAATATTCCTCCTCCTCTTCAGATGTTCTATATCTTCCTTTTATGCCTCCTTAATCCTCAAATAAATGGATTGTTGAACATTAATTTGATAAAGATGTGATCTATCCCATTTCATCATGATTTAAAGATCATTATTCTAAAAATCCATAATTATTGGACATATTTCAATCCTAATCATTAAATAACAACCATAGCCCTTTTGACTGAGAGCATTAACCACCTTATTTTCATTCCATGGGTGGTAATGTATTGAGAAGTCAAAATATGTAATCAAGTAAAACCATATCATTTGGTTCATATTGAACTCTTTTTGTGTGAATATATACTTTAAACTTTTATGATCAATATATATATATATCACATATTTAACACTAAAGATAATTCCTACATATTTTTAATGACAAATTTGTTACTGCCAACTCTAATTCACGAGTTGTTTAATTTTACTCATGAATTTTTTGTTAGAGTGAGGAATAAGCTACCATTATATAATTCTGTATGAAGAATCACCCCCATATCTTCTTAAATAAATCAATATAGTTCAAAAATAATTTTCCACTAGAGGATAGAGTGATCACAGGTGCACCGACCAACCTTATTTTTATCTCTTTTAAATTTTTCTGACATTTATCAATATAATAGAAATTAGATATCATTTGAGTCAATATAGTTATTAGATTTGTTATCCATGTGAAATTTATCACAAAGTATCGATAATATCCATCCATATTGAGAACACTATATATATGAGTCACCATGGTTGGTCTAGACCATTAATTAGTAACTTCAATATTTCAAAGATCCATCAATATAGCCTATCATGAGATTATATAACCCATGAATGAAAATTTCTGCAGCTATATAACACAATTTCTAAATTTGGAATTCAACTTCTCCTTACTCAAGGTATTAAAAACAATAATCAAATTATGTAGTGAACTAGACCCTAGTATCCTAGATCCAGTGTTGGGATTCATTACATTATTATATGATATATGGAATTTCATCCTGAAGAACTGAATAGTTTAGTATTCTTGGTAAACTATTTTTATAAATGAGTATTATATTAAATTTTAATAGACAAATTAAAACAGAATTTTTTAATTATTTAGAATAAAATTATTACCACTAGAATATCGTTTCATATAAAACATAGAACTCTTAATGGATTCCTATTAAAGGAAACAAAATAAGGCGATATCAAGTTCTTAGTAAGGGTTAAATACAATAGAAGCTATAATGAATCAATAAGTATAATAAAAAAGGAAAGGTAAATAACTGAAAACACATTCCATTTAAATAACTTGACTATCATGGTAAGATAAAAAAGAATAAATATGTTAAGGTAAAAAATTGAGAACACATTCCATTTAGTTAATAAGACGAGAATAAAATACATCCATAGATAATATCATATAAAAATTCTCATGGATAATAATAATAAAATAAATGAATACAATGCATAATTATCGGACACCATGTTTCCTAGGTATATGACACCTTTCCTTTCAAGACCTTTCATAAGATAGTTTAACAAACTACTGTCAATACCTTTCCCAATATAGTTAAAACAATACTGGTAACAAATGCATAGGGTTTGTGCTAAACTAATTTTGTCTCATGAGTATACCGATACATTGAGGGACTTTCAGTAACTGGCCCCAAACCATGTCATACCTTTCTTAATTATTATTCATATATCAAATAATTTATTTAATTCATAAAAAATGTGACTTATCATAATGTATCCATATTGTGTAAAAGATACAAATTTAACAATATTTCCCCAAATATCCAATAAATTTCAATGCAGTACATCATATATAGAAATGATATATAGTATAAGAAATAAACATATGAATGCTAATAAAATGGATATTTTTTGGGAATTTAATGTCCAATGATCATTGGAAGTGAACATTTCTTAGGAAAGATATTTACTATAAAAATTAATAGAGGAAGTGAATGTCAATATTTTCCTTAGTCAAAATTATTATAGAGCATCTAGAGGAATATTAAAAATGGTATCAATACAATATATACACATTAAATTAATAACAAACAGATTTTTTCATTTATGAATAGAATAACCATAAATATATCTTTACAAATATTCTTGAGGAATATATCCTTTTTATTTAGAAAAACATTTTAAAAACCCTTTTCTTTTGATTTTTTTATGAAAATAAATTAAAAAAACATTTTAAAAATACTTTTATTTGAATATAACATTTTAAAACTACAAAATAATCTTGAAAACATTTTATTTTTCATGATGGAATGAAATATTGTTCATGTCATACATGTTAAAACAAATTTTGCTTTCAATTTTTTGGTAAAATCCAAATGGGAATTATTTTGAAAACAACATGATATTACTTTGAATTTTTTTTGAAAATAGATAAAATGGGTGAAAATTCCTTTAATAAATCATTTTTAAAAGGTTAAAAACATTTTGGAAGACATTTTTGGAAAATAGAGTTTTTGAAGAGAATAGATCTTCGATAGAAGGGAGAAATAAAGTCATATTTTCTTGAAAATTTATAATTATAATTTTAATTAAAAAAGTGTAATATTAATTACAAATATAATTAATAGACATATGATATTAAATTAGTAGGTTTATTAGGAAATGGTCAATTAATTTCCTTCAATGGAAATCTTAGTGTAAACAATCTCGATTAAAATGAGATTGTGAAGTAAGCCCTTTAAAAGATTATAACATTGAAGGGAGAATTAACCAATGAGTTTATTATGTGTATCAACTATAAATACAAATAAAATAAGTTAATATACAACTTAAGATAATAAAAAGTCATTATACTCATAATTTTATCATGACATAATCAATAAAGTCGAAGTTTAACCTAATGAGTGGAAATTGAGTTATGAAATCCCTTACCATATTGTTACTTTTATTTCAAATCCCATTAGATGATATTATTAAAATTGAAAATTAAAATACCATTAATAATGAATTATTAATGATATTAAATGTAAAATGGGAAGTATATACACCATATAAAATAAATTAGGTGCATAACATTACAACATGCCTCAATGAAATGAAATTGAGACGAAATCCCTTACCTCACGCTTAATTTTGATTGAAATTCATTAAACTCATATATAGTAGTTTAAGAAAAATTATTAACTTATTAAATAACAATATTAATATTTATAATATCCTATATTTTTTTATAACATCTTATTACTCTTTCATTAATAGTATTTCATTATTTTCTTTGTTTTGGGTGTTAATTGCTTTGCTTTCTCATGCGTGTTTCATCATGAAGGATCTGGATTTTGTGCATATTATATAGTAATAAAATCACCCAAATAATAATAATAAAATATTTATTATATTTTTTTAATTAATTATACTTTTAAAAAAATAATTAATGATGGTTATGAAAAATGAAGTACAGTACGATCATATAGACGGGAAGTCGTACACATGCATGACTAATGCTTCCTTTTTTCAAGGATCATTATTTAAAGTAGGAAAGTAATATTTTAACTTTAAATAATGATAAATATACTATATATACCATATTATATAATTATATATATCATCCATGTGGTTTGGTGATGAAAATAGAGTCATATCACTTCGTAAAGGTGGTGGTCCACATGTACACGAACGATGTTATCATGTTTAAGTGTAAGAAGATAAAATGATATATTATATTTAAATAATGATAAATATTTAATAAATATAAATATTTAATTTATATCAAATATAATATTTAGAATTATTCCTTATCACCTTCCATGTAAATCGTTAGTGAAAGATGAATCACATTGCTTCGTGAGTCAGTAGTCCATTGTACACACGAGCGACGTTATCGTTTCTTCTATGGAATGAAAAGTAATAAGGTATATATGATATAATGAATCTCTAGGTATAATTATATTATATATATCATATATATTTATATATATTATATTCATCATCATTCCCAGTCTTGAAAGGTTGAAATGAAAAAATGAACGACATCGGTTCTCGAGGCGACAATCTGTCGTACATACAAATAATGATTTTGTAACCTATTTGATGGAAGTGTGTGTAGTTTTAGGACATAAAATTATCATAAAAAAATATAATTTTATGTTATATACCGGTTTTATTATATAATAATGGTATAATAGAAATTTAAATAGGCTGAAAAGGAAATAAAATAAAGACGCATTTGGAAGAACCTCACCTCTTCTTCGGGTATCCTCCTTAGGTTTGCACTAAATACTTCCCAGGTTGATTTTTTCTCAAAATATAAGGATTATAGGATTAATATAGGGAATTTATAATGTTATTTTTTCTGGTGTTTTCTGAACCAAATTGGTTTTAAGGTGAGAAGTGGAGAGGATAGGGGGTGGATTTTTATAAGTGGGGTTAGGGGCACACTAGTAATTTCTTTTGAAAAGAGTTTAGTGTATCCACGTTTTTACCTTCCCCCAGGATCCAATGATATACCCAAATCCATAATTTAAGGTATACGATATAAATATGTCTATAAATTGGTTTTTGATAAGTTTTGGATCATTTTTTCACCTTATATTCTAAGTTTAACCACTATGTGAACTCTTTTTATCATAATAGTTGTAATTAATTTTTAGTGTTTTCACTAATAATTATGGTAAAAAAATTAATTTGAACTAATTATATAGTTTAAATTAAGTTTATTCCAATTATTAAATCCATTTTTATAAATTAATTTAACATAATAGTTATAATTTAATTTATAATTAATTCCATAGACATGACGAGAAAGTTGGTTTTTAAAGTAAAAATGTTGAAAAGTTTACAATGTTTTTATTTCATATTTTAGTTTTAAAATTATTCTAATGAACTAAATTGTATTAATTGATACAAAATTGAAATAATTTTACTTTATAACCTATTAAAAATATAATTTAACATTAAAAATTGTTTAAATTAAATGGATGTTTTCAATTAAAATTTAGTATTTTTCATTATTCATCAAAAAATGAAAATTATCAAAAAAATCCATGAATTCACAATAAGATAATTTTATTAATATGATTAAAAAATGAAGATTATTTTTTTAAATAAAATTTCAATAATTGGTAAAAATTAATTTTAATTTAAGGGCGCAATGCATGATTAAACTATCTTATAGAAAGAATACATTTTTTTTATAAAAGTTTTCTTTTTTATTTTAAATGATTCTTATTTTCTCAATAATAAATATATTGATAATAAATGAGTTTACACTATGTATTTTCATATGTTATTTAATTCTATTCTTAACCTCCATTCCAAATTCTAGGTGATAACTATCATATTAAATAATAATATTAATAATATATTATTGTTTGGTAAAACACGGCCTTGCATGTAATGCAAGCTTCCAAAGAAACTCATCGTTGCCTATAACACAAGATAAACTCAATGGTCTGTTTCACATAAAATATTGATTATAATGTCATTATTTTATAATCTCAGGGTGTTACATTCTCCCTACCATAAATAAACTATGACCTCACAATTTAAACTTGATATTTGTAGTCCATAGTGTGATATTAAAAAAATTGTATGTTGAAAAACCAACATTGTAAATAGTGTTAATAAAACATCCTCTTAATAAGAGAGAAACAAAAGTTCCAAGTTTATATGAAATAACACATAACTAGGTTTCCATGTAGGATAAAATTAGTGGGAAGTTAAGATATGAACTTGAAGGAAAAACATAAATGATTATAGGGAGTTATAGAGGTTATTGATCAAAATAAAGAGAATGATGAATGGAAAGTTAAGGACATAAGATCCATAAATATGTAATGATATAAAATACCATATTATTTATTAGGTATGAAGTTAATTAGATCAATTTTTTTCAAGATCATTTTCTTAATGTTGATGAATCTTTTACTATCTAAGAATATAAGGAAATATGCTTACTTGATACATTTCTAATTTATAAGAACAATTTCATCCTTATGTTTTTCTTAAATATATTTTTAATTAATTGAATACTCCATGAAATGAATATCCAATTTTTTTTATTAATTAAGCACTAAAATTCACTTTTAATGGATCATAATAACCATAATAGAACAACAAGTCTTTCATTCTGTATCTAATTATTTTACAAAATAATATTTTTAACACATGTTATCCAATGAATTAATATCTAATCCTCATAATTAACAGTATTGGTTCATCATTAATATTTATTTTCCAAATTTTTTACTAAAAATAACGAGATATTAACCAGTACATTTCATAGGATAGTGGTAGGTGTGAAACCCTTATTGCATTATGGTCAAGAGTTCATTACCCACCACATTTCCAGATGCGATGGGTCATCACCTATCACGTGGGTTGTCCCTTTTCTAAGATATATTATAATATTTACTATAATATTTCGAAAAATGTTATGGAAATTTGTAAAATTAACCTAATCATTAAATAAACTTTTTTGCTATGGTTTTCAATAAAACCTTTTTAAAGTCTAATAATCTTATTTGACTATTATTATAATATCATTAATGATCATATTAACCCTAAAGGTTATCAATATAACATCCGTGATTTTGATTTGAGGTATTCTTTTGTATACTTTTGGTATTCTATTTGTCCCTTGGTTTTCTGGGTGTTTTTTTGAGAAAAATGGAGTTTACGGTCTCAGTAGAAGGTGGCACATGATTGGTTCATGGTTAGGGAAAACTGTGTGTCGACCTAGAGGAAACCATGATCTAAGGGACAATAGCTCTATCTAGGATGCACAGACAGTCGCACGAGTATGCACCCTTCCCCAAGAAACTATGTGGCAAGTTTCCTCTTAGATAGAGGAGACCAAATAGTTCCATATGATTTGGAATACCTTTAAAGATAATAATGCAGCCTCATTCCTCTTGGATAGAGAGGGATGCATGGTTTCCACATGATTTGGAAAACAGTATGGGATAACTCTGTGACATGTCTAAGTTATTAAAAGTTTGAAAATTACTCCGCCCCTTCATATTTCAACCTAAATCACTCTTAATCCAAGTATTGTTGGATTTGTAGCCCTATGATCTTCCTCCATTCCCTCTTGGACCACTTTGACTCTAATATTTGGGTGCTTTTGGTCATAGTTATTCAATAAATCATCAAGTAAGTCTCTTTTCTCTCAATTTATCCCTTACTCAAGGGTTTCTATTTCTCCATATTTGGGTTATTCTTCTTTAGCAGGATTTTTGACTTAATAAGGGTTTGATCTTGAGTTTTTTTGTGGAATATTGATGTTTATGGTCAGATATTTCCTTTATAAGGTCTCTTGAGGTTAAATTGTGGGTTTTCCCTGGATTTTGAAAGTTTCCAAGCCTAAAGAAGGTTTTTACATGATTTAACATTATTATAAAACTTTTTCTTTATTTATTGATTTCATACATTTGTTCTATGGATTATGTGTTAGGTGAAAATTCTGTTTTCAAAGGGATTTGATATGAATACAAGATTAAATTTGGGTTTCCAAAGGAAAATGATTATATTTGATGTGTGCCTCATTATTTTACTTCTTGAATATGTTATAAGATTCTAGAGAATGGTAAAAATAGTGTTTTTAAACTGTATTTTATGTAAAAATGTGTTGAATGTTAGTTTTCCAAAACAAATGTATTTTTTTACATGATTACGTCTTTATTGTTCAACTTAAATTTGGTTTGTGAATTGTGAAAGTGATGTGAATCATGTTATAAAATAGATTTAGCATGTGTATGAATTTGAAAGGGAATTTTTACAAGGAAATGGTGGATTTCTTGTTTGTTTTTCTTGTATCATTTCCAAATGTGATTTATGAATTATGAAAGTTTTGAAAAAGGTACTTCCAATTGGTTTTGGTGTGTATGTTAAATTAAAGTGTGTTTTTTTATGGAAAATGGTTATTTCCATGTGAAATTTGATCTTTAGATAGAATTTAATTGTAAAAATGGTGATTTTCTAATGTGTTCAGAATTCATGGATTGCATATTTAAAAGTAATGATTTATGTGAAATATGTAATGGAATTTGAGTACAATGGGAATCCTAGTGCTCCACTTCTTATAGGTGTTCATGGTGGTCAATTGAGGGTGATTACTCTCTCTTTTCATGGAGATGTTGAGTTGTGGTTTAGTTCTTTCCCATCTTATTTTGGTATTTTGTGTTTTTGGTTAATGTTTTAAAATGTTAAACTTGAATTATTAAGTTTCATTTATTTATGGATATTGATATTGGTGATATTTTTTATTTTTTAAAAATATTTATGGTTGTTTATAATGGGTGAAATCATTTCCAATGTTCATTTCATATACCCAGGAACTAGTTTCTAGCCCACGGGGAAGGGGAGAATCCTTCAAGAAATGTCTCGAACTAGGTCAGGTGTCGAGTTGAATAGATCCCCAACTTGGTTTGTGAAAAAATACTATCCAGGGAGGTTTCGATCTTTTTTGGGTCAAGTTATTTAGGAAGAGTCTAGATGGATCAGATCTAGGATTTTTAGGGCTTCAGTTTTTGGTTTTGAGTGTGGTGTTTGGCCAACACAACTTGTGAAGGGACTCAAGTCACTGTGGGATGTTGGGATTTGTTTTGACTTATTTTCCAAGAGAGACATATAATCTATAGAATATTCATAGATACTAGGTGGGGGTAGAGTATTTTGGTTTTAATTTTTATTGGGACGAATTTGGTTTTGTTATGATTTATGGAAGTGTTCAGAATATGTGATTATTGCTATTTTTTTGGAATCCTGCATTGATATTTTCATTGGTGGGTTTTTCTTATGCTAGATGCTTGATATAGAATGATTTCTCCTCAAATACCTCTTGTGTAGCCATGGGAAGAGGACGAAGAGTTTTACACCACACCAATTGATTATAGAATAGCTGATGTAGTGGTTCATGAAGTTCAAGACTTGCATCAGGGAGTGGGATTGGTTCTTGGTCATGTTGGGGAAGCTAAAACATTTCATGGAAAGGGAAAAGCATTATATTTCCTCAATAACCTTCCTCCTTCCTTTTTGGGAAGCATAGATCCCTTTTAAGATGAATATTTCTTGATAATATTGAGAGGATGTTGGAGTTTCCTGACACTTCAGAGGCAGTTAGGTAAAATTGTGCTTTGTTCATGATGGAAATTCCTAGTTAAAAGTAGTAGAACTCAATAGTGAAAGATGGCAAAAATGAGTAAATGGGGTGGAAGGATTTCAAGGTCATATTCCCTAAGAATTATTTTCATAAGACATTGGTCTTCCCCAAAACCTTTGTGTTTTTGGAACTCCACCATGGGGATCAAAATGTGTTGTTGTATGATAATTATTTTGTTGTGTTAGTTCGATTCGTACCCAAGGTTGTTTTCAATGAACAGATGAAAGCTTAAAAGTTTGATATGTGGTTATGACCTGATATCTGATATCAAGTCTTCTTGTTCAAGTTGAAGACTTATATAGAGGTGGATGATCATTCTATAATGGTAGATATTGATCGTAGAGGTTAGCTTGGTTTTTATAGAATAATATTGTTAGTGGGTTGGGGCAGTGGTATTTCATCCAAGAAGAAGAGGAAGCGTGACAAACAAGGGAAGATGGGAGGTGGTATTTCAGGACTTCCTCCCCAGCTATCTTCATCTTTGGCTTCTGATGCTGGGTATTTTGTGTTCCATCAGTGTGGGAAGTTAGGGCACATGCGATCTTCATGTTCAGCTCCACCAAGACCCCACTATCGATGTGGAGATATGGGGCACATGAAATGTTTTTTCTGGGTGGCACACCCATTTTGGAGTGTTACAAGATATATTACTTTCAAAGGTATTTTATTCTGGTTAGAACTTTATAGGATAGTGGATTCTTGGTTTGGAGGTCACATCATCTTGGATGGGTCTTCTTCTGGGCAGAGTCAGTTTAGGGCAGAGCTATAGGTCAGTAGGGTTTCTCAAGGTCCGGATGAGATAAGGAATCATCATATAGTGGATCAAGCACCAAGGGAATCGTATGCTGGGACTATGATAGTTTGAGGTATTTTTATTACTACATCATCATTATCTATTGTTCTCTTTGATATTTGTGCATCTATTTCTTTTATTTCTACCCATATTAAGAATTTGTTAAATTTTTCAATGGATCTTATACCATATGCAATGGAGTTAGTGACACTGCTTGGTAAGAAGTGAGAGTAGGGTTTCAGGTGTCTATCTTGGGAACTCATTATGTTATGGGTTTAACTAGAATGGGATTCCATGGTTTGGAATTGGACCTATTTGATTTGATTCTTAGTATGGATTGGATGGTTCAATTTTATGAGCACATTTATTTCCATCATCGGTGAGTATGTTTTGTAGCACCCGAAGGAAGTACCAAGGTTTTTAAAGGTGAATGGGATCCTTAGTTGGGATGTGTGGGTCCTCCCCATTAATAATTGATAAATATCATTTATCAGAACTTGTAGCTCATGTTGGAGGGTGGTGATAGCAGTATGAAAGTAGAGTCACCTCCCATGATGGATGGATTTCTAGAATTATTCTTAGAGGATTTCTTGGTTTTACCCTCGAAGCAGGATGTGGAGTTCACCATTGATTTGGCCCTAGAAACACAATCAATATCTCTTAACTCGTACCGTATAGCCCTAACAGAGTTTATGGATTTAAATTTATATCTAGAAAAATTGTAATCTGATTGATTCATTCACTCGGGTGTCTCACCTTGGGCAACCCAAATCTTGTTTACTAAAAATGCCAAAAGATATCTCCTGTTATTTATTGATTATCAGAAGATGAATACGATTATAGTAAAAAAATAATCTTTTCCCCATATTGATAGAATTTTCAATCAGATTAAGGGTGAAATGTGGTTCTCCAATATTTATTTTCATTTCGGGTATCACCATGTAAGAGATATATGAGAAGATGTTCTAAAAACAACTTTATGAAGAAGATATGGCCATTTTGAGTTCTTGGTCATGCCTTTTGGATCAAAAAATTCTCCAATGGTATTTATAATTATTGTGATCTGTGTGTTCCACTAGTATCTTCACTCTTTTATTGTGGTATTTTTGGATGACATCTTGACCTATTCCCAGACCAAGGAAGAGCATGAGTGGAATTTGAGAATTATTTTGGACACTCTCCAGGATCATCATCTCTATTAAAAATTTTATGAGATCCTTCTAGATTAGGGATGTGAATTTAATGGGTCATGTGATCTCAGAACAAGTGGTTTCATAGGAGATTTAGAAGATATGTGTAGTGATGTCATAGGGTAGGTTGAATAATGTTTTCAAAATCAGGATATTTTTAGGCCTAGGAGGGTCTTAAAAGCATTTTGTTTGTGATTTCTATTAGATTTATCCATCCATGAACATTATTACTTGGAAATGGGTAATGTTTAAATGGATCCCAGAGTGGAAAGTGTCTTGTGAGAAGATTAAGTGACAGTTGACCTAGCCATGGTTTTGACCTTACTAGGATTTGGAAAACGATATGCAGTTTATTGTGATTCTTCATATATGGGTCTTAGGAATGTGCAGATACAAGATGATCATGTGGTGGTGTATGGTTCTTGAAAACTCTCAACACATAAAAATAATTACCCTACACATGACCCATAGTTATCAGTGGTGATCCATTCCTTGAAGGAATGCCATCATTATATTTTTGGGTAGAAGTTGGTGGTTTACTATGAACACAATAGTTTGGCATACATATTCTCCTAGAAAGATATAAATCTAGGACAAGAACATGGGATAGAGTATCTTCAAGACTTCAATTTTGATATCTTGTATATCTTAGGAAAATTAAATTTGGTATTATTTTCTTTGAGAAGGAAACTATCAAAAAATGCTTTGAATGATTCTAGTTATGGGTGGAATTTGATGGTTCTTTTTTTCCTGATGCATCTAAAGACCATAGAGAATAACAGAGGTGTGTTATTGGCCAGTATTATGCTGACACCTTCTCTTATTGAGTTGTTTCGATAAGAGCATCTAGGTGATGAGTTGTACCAACAATATATAAAATTACTATTTGGCGGGGAGGTTCCTTATAAGTGGTCATTGTCTCTTGAGGGAGTTTTGTATTTCAAGGGTTGCTTCATAGTGCTGTTGTTATTGTGGAAGGTGGTGATGAAGGATAGACACCTGTCTTAGTGGGTCATCTATCTTGGTAGAATCATGATTTTTATGATGTTTCTCATCAGTTTTGGTAGCCTAGTCTGTGGATATATGTAAATGACTTTGTATCACGGTGTTAAAAATGTCAATAGGTTAAAGATGAGCACCAAAGGCCCTTTGGGTTGCTCCATCCACTACATTTTCCTACCCAGAAGTGGGACAAGATCACCATGGATTTTATTATTTGATTACCTCATACACCCTGAGGAAAAAATTCCACATGGGTAGAGATTAACCATCTAACTAAATTATCATATTTCATTTTGATAAGGGATTCAACAAAAGTGTATGAGTTTGGATGGTTTTATGTTCATGAAATAGTGAGGCTTCATGGTGTACCATCAGATATCATTTTTGATAGAGACCCCTATTTTACCTCCAGGTTTTGGGAAGGCCTATAGAAGGAAATGAGGTCAAATTTTTTGTTGAGGATGGCAAACCACCCTCAAATGGATAGTCAAATGGAGTGGGTGAATCAGATTTTGGAATACATGCTCAGGGAATGTGTGTTGGATTTCAGATTCTTGTGGGATATCCATTAGGGGTTGGTAGAGTTTTTATATAATAATTTTTATCAATAATTGATTTAAATGGTTACCTTTGAGGTGATTTGTGGTTATCTGTGTCAGTACCCTTTGTGTTGGGTTGAGGTGGGTGAGACCTCATTATTGGGATTGAGCCTTTTACAGGAAACTTCAGATAATTTCCAGCTAATCAGGCAGAGTTTTTTTGTAGTGAAAATATTTCATAGGTCTTATGTCGATCAGTGGTGTAGTAGAGCTTTATAATTTTCTATGGGTGACTAAGTGTTTTAGAGAGCAGAACCTCACTTGGGTCATCTTCATATTGTTAATCAAGAGAACCTAATTCCAAGGTAGGTCATACCTTTTGAGATTATTGAGAGAATTAGTATTGTGAAATACAGGTTGGCCTTGTCTTCTCAGTTGATATTCATTCATGATGTGTTCCATGTCTCTTAGATGAAATTTTATATCATAGATCCATCTCATGGGATGAATTTGGAGGAGTTGGAGTTAGAGCCTGATATATCTGTGTTCAAGTGGCCAGTGTAGACTGTGGATTCTTAGGAGAATGTGACTTATGGTAAGTCCATACAGTTGGTATGAGTTATTTGGAATCAGGGTACTGATCAGAAATAGACTTTGGAGAAGACGTCTCAAGTTGAAGATGAGTACCCATTTTGGTTCTCTAATTAGAAATTGGTGTGAATTTTTCATAGATGAAATATTTTTATGGTGGGGATAATTTTTACATTCGTGATATTATATTGATATGTTCTTTTCTATATTTTTGGTCTTGTATTTTTCCCTTGATTTTCCTTGGAGTTTTTATTGAAAATGGAGTTTAAGGTATTATTAGTAGGTGGAAGACGGTTAGGGAAAACCATGTTCCAACCTAGAGAAAACTGTGCAGTTTGGGACAATGGTGCTGTTCAGGCCTCATGACTATCTGCATAGGCATGCACCCTTCCCTAGGAAATCGTGTGACAAGTTTACTCTTGGAAGGATGAGACCACACAATTTACACATAGTTTGGAAAACAATGAAGGATAACCATGTTACCTAATTTCTCTTGGACATTGAGGGATGAACTATTGTTTCATGGTTTGGAAAACCATATAGGCTAATCGTGAGAAATGTGAAGGTCATTAAAAATTAGAATATTACTTGTTTTACCCCTTCAAATTTAACCCTAAATCACCCCTAATGCATGTCTTGTGTTATTTTCATCCATATAAACATCCTACACTCCCTCTTGGACCCCGTCAACTCTAATATTTGGGTGGTTTTAGATTTGGTTCCTCATGAAATAATCATGTAAATATCTTTTCTCTCAATTTCATCCTTCATCTATGGTCTCTCTTCCCCCCTCTTTGGGTTATTCTTTTATAGAAGGTTATTTGACATAATAAGGGTTCAATATTGAGTTTTTGGGTGAAATATTGATGTTTTTGGTTGGATCATTCCTTTATAGGGTCTCTTTGAGGTTTAATTGTGGGTTTTCACTGGATTCTAGATGTTTCAAAGCATGAGGTAGGAGGTTCCATGATTTTACATTATTATATGAATTTGGATTGCTTACTTGGTTTCATAAATGTGTTCTATGGATTATGTGTGTGGGTGGAAATATGTTTGGAAAAGGTTTTGAGATTCATATGTGATGAAAGATGGTTTTCCAATGGAAAATGGTTATGTTTCATATTCACCTCATTATGTGTCCTCTTGAATTAGTTCTATGATTTTTTTGAAAGGTGAGAAATGTGTATTTAAAAGTGATTTGACGTGAGAATGTGTTGAATGTTGGTTTTCCAAAAAAATGGATTTTTTTTCATGTTATTTTCTTTTTGTGCACCATAAATGTAGTTTTTGAATTTTGAAAGTGTTGAGAAGCATGTTATAAAATATATTTTGTGTGTGTATGAATTTAAAATGAGATTTTCCCAAGTAAATTATTGGATGTAATGTGTGATTTTCTTGTACCATTTCCAAATTGGATTTATGAAGTGTGAAATTGGTGTGAAATATGTTTCCAAATGTTTTTGGTGTGTGTTTGAAATGAATGTGGTTTTTTATGGAAAATTTTGGTTTCCATGTGTGATTTGATCATTGGATCGATTTGAATTGTGAAAATGGAAATTTACTCACGTGTTTACAATGCTTGGACTATAAATGTGAATGTGATGATTTATGTGACCTATGGAATATAATTTTAGCACAAAGAGAATTCTATGTATCTACGTGGGTGAAAAAGAACCAGTATTCTAGTTGATTCAATGGGGCTAAGGCCTGGTTTATTCTATCAAGATTGATGATACAACACTAGCTAAACATGTGATATGATCATAGACCACTAGACCTTGGGATGTGATTCCCTCTAGTGGGTCTTTCATGGGAACACTGTGGGGTTTTTATTATTATTAGAGACCACTATACCATGGGATGCGTTCCCCTCTAGTGGAGAGTGCATGATGATGTTGTTGGTTTTGGTTGGAGGAGAATATGACCAAGGTATAAGGTTTATAGTGTCCCACCCATCCTATTTTACTAATGTGATTTCTAGTGGTTCTCCTTTGTGACACGATGCTTATGTGATGTGGTGCTAATCGTCAACACACGGTGAACCTTATGTATGCATAGTTTCAAAGAAAACTTCTTTTGAGAAAAGTTTTTCCTTAAAAGTGTTTTCTTAAGAATGGGTTTCCCCAAAATGTTTTCCTAAAAATGTTTCAAATTTTCTTATTAAAATTTTCATGTTAATTTATATTTTAATGTTATAGCATGTAATCCTTCTTTTGGGTGTAATTATACTGGGATTTGGCTAACACCCTACATACATCATTGGGTGAATGCATAATTTGTTATGTATGAACCAAGTAGTGGAAAGATGTTCTATGGTGGTGATGGTAGATCCAGTTTCTAGTGTTCCAATCCTTGTAGGTGTTCATGGTGGTGTATTTAGGGTGATAAAACTTTTTTTTCATGGATATTTTGAGTTTTGGTTTAGTTTTCCACCACTTTTATGGTATTTTGGGTGTTTGGTTAAATTGTTAAAATGTTAAACTTGAACTTTTAAGTTGTATTTTGTTATGTATATTGTTCTTAGTGAGATAATTTATATTTTAGAATTCATTATGGTTATTTTTCATGGGTGAAATCATCCCCAAAGTTCACTTATACCCAATCACTAGTTTCCATCCAGTGGGGATGTGAACGCCCTTTGGGCCATGTCTTAGGCTTGGTTGGGTGTCAGAATAGATGGAACCACAGTTTGGTTCATGAAAATTAATACCTTTAAACTTATGCCTATAAAATTTAAAGGTGTTATTCTACAAAAAACCTTTTCACAAAAATATATACTAAATTAATAAGTTTAAAGCCATAAATTTATCTTAAATATCCTTAATATTGGTAGAATCCCATCACATAAAAGCTAAAAAGAGGTGTTTAAGACTTTGAACATATGATCAATCTTAAATTAATTAACATATGATGGTATCCATAACTCTTAAGTTAATTAATAAATATATTATTTTAATTTTTTTTCACAATCCATATACATTTCATGATTCTTATACTAAAATACTTCTACAATTTAATTCTTGAATCCAAATACACAGATAACTCATTCATTTTATTGAAACATAGGTCTTTCTTTAGTCTAGGGTTTAACCTAGGTTATTCATTGTCATTATCTATTCAAACCCATCATAATGGTTTGTAATTGAAATATAAATTATCCTAAGAATATCCTCTAGGAGTGTCAAAACAGGTGTGTAGTATGACCCGTTATTGTGCACCAGATGATGATCAGGTCAATCCCAATGTGACCTTTTCAGAGTTATTATCCCTAAGTACATCTATTATAGAACTATATCCACTTGTATTATATAAAGAGAGATGTATTTCCAGGAATTACCATGTATGGTTAACGACTGAGAACACATTCAATTTAGTTAATAAGATTTGAATGAAATACATCTATAGATAATATCATAAAAAAATATCATGGATAATAATACTAATTTAAATGAAGATATTTAATAATTATCAGATGAAATGTTTCCTAGGTACATGATACATTTACTATCAAGACCTCTCATAATATGGTTTAGCATACTACTATCAAGACCTTTCACAGGACAATTTAAATCATACTGGTAACAAATGAATGGGTCTTGTGTCAAACTGATTTATCTCAGGAGACTACCGATGAATCAAAGAGATTTCATTATCTAACCCCCAATCCATTTCATACCTTTCATAATCATTCCTCAGATATCAAATAATCTATTTATTCCATAAACAACGCACCTTGTCATAAATTATTCATATTGAGTAAAGAATATAGATTTATCAATATTTCCCCAGATATCAAATAACATTCAGCGTATTACACTATATAAATAAATTTTATATGGTTTAAGAAAAAAAATATATCAATGATAAATAATATGGACATGTTGGATAAATTTAATTTCCAATGATCATAGGAAAGTGTCCATTTCAAGGTAATGTTATTGACTACAAAAATGAATCAAGGAAGTGAATGTCAATACTTTCCTTAGTAAAAATGATCATAAACCATATATAACAAGATTAAGGATGTCATATATACAATATATACCCATTGGAGTAATAATAAAGTTTTTCCATCATTGATGAATAGAAATACCATAAAAATATCTTTAAAATCATTCATGAGGAATATATCGTTTTCATTTTGATAAACATTTTGTAAAATATTTTCTTTGAAAATTTCTTTTAAAACTAAAATTTTAGAAAACATGTTAAGAATAATTTTCTTTTAAAACTGAATTAGATATTATAAAATAATCATGAAAACACATTAGTGGTCATGACATTTTTAAATCTATTTCATGTCATACACATTAAAACAAGGTTTTCTTTCACTTTTTTGATAAAATCCCAACATAAATTATTTTGAAAAAGACATAAGATTAATTTGAAAAATAATTAAATAGTAAAAATGGGTGAATAATCCTTTAATAAATAATTTTTAAAAGGTTAAAAACATTTTTGAATTTTTTTAGAAAACATGGTTTTTGAACAAAAAAGATTCCAGATCGAAGAGAGAAATGAAGTCAGGTTTTCTTGAATTCATTTTATAAGAAATTTAAAATAAAAAAGAGTAAAAAAATGGTGCTATTAATTTAAAATATCATCAATAACCGTAGGATAATAAATTTATTGTTTTTGTTAATAAATGTTCAACTAATTTCTTTCAATGTAAATTTATGTGTAAACAATCCCGATTAAAATTAGATTGTGAAGTAAACCCTTGCAAGGATCATAACATTGAAATGATAATTTACCAATGATTTGATTATGTGTATTAAATATTAATCAACATAAAAAATTTGGAAATAAAACACTTGATAATATAAACTCATAACACACAGAATATTTGGATGACATAATCAAAGAAGTAGAAGTTTTACCCAACAAGTGGAATTTGAGTTAATAAAACCCTCACCACTTGGTAAATTTTAATTTTAATACCATTAGATTAAATAATAAAAATAGGAACCTATAATACCATGAATAATTAATTATTTATGATATTAAATTTTCAAGTGGTATTATATACACCATATGAATGAAATTATGTGCATAACTTTATAATATACTTCAATAAAATGAAATTGAGATGAAATCCCTTACCTCACAGTTCCTTTTCATTGAATTTTATTTATCCTCCTGTATAGTGATTTCAAAAATGTTATTAACTTATTTCAAAACCATATTAATATTTATAATATTATATTTGATACTTTTATAGCCTATTATTACCCGTTCATTAATAATCATTCATTATTTTCATTGTTTTTGGAATTAATTGCCTCATTTTCCCATGTGTGTTTCATCATGAAAGATCTAGATATTGCACATATTATATAGTTATATCATATAAAAAATAACAATAATGACATAATTATCATATTTTTACATAAATTATATTTTTAAAATTAATCTTAATGTTGGTTATGAAAAATGATTTACATTACGATCATTGAGACGGTTGGTTGTACATACACATTAGTAATGCATTAATTTTTCAAAAATCATAACAGAAAGTTTTAATGTAATAATAAAAATTTATTTAATTATAATAAAATATTATATAAAATATTATATACATATATATATAGTCCAATTTGTTTTGTGATTAAAAGAGAGTCACATTACTTCGTATAGGTGGTAGTCCACACATACACGAATGATGTTATCATCTTTAGATGTAAAAAAATAAAATGATATATTATATTTACAAAATGATTAATATTTCATAAATATAATTGTTTAATTTATATCAAATATAATAATTATTATTATTACTTAACACCTTACATTTAAAGAATTAGTGAAAGATGAATCACATCGCTTCGTGAGGCGTAAGTACACCGTACCCACGAGCGACATTATCGTGTCTCCTATGGGATGAAAAGTAGTAATGTATATATGATATAATGAATAAATTGGAATAATTATACTATAAATATATCATATATATATATATATATTTATATTTATATTATATCCATTTTCATACCCAGCCCAGAGAGGTGTAAATGAAAAAACGAATGACCTCAGTTCACGAGCCAGTAGTCCATCATACACACGAACGCGGATTTCATAACCAATTTGATGGGAGTGTGTGTGGTTTTTGGACATAAATTTAACATAATTTTATCTATGTATATTTATAATTCTTATTTTTTATATAATCATCATATAATAGGAATTTAAGGAGGTGGAGGATGAAATAAAATAAAGATGATTTTTGAAGAACATTACCAATTATTTGGGTATCCTTAAGATTGCACTAAAACCATCTTAGGTTAGATTTACTCACAATATAAGTGTTCTAGGATGAGTGTGGGGAATTTGAGATGTTATTTTGTAAGGTCTTGGCTAAAAAAGTGGTTTGATGTTGTGAAGTAGAGAGGAGAGGGGGTGACCTTTTATTAATGGGATGAGTGACACCCATGTAATTGTTTAGAAAAGTGTTCAGTGTATCAACATTTTTACTGACCAATAGGATAAAATAATGAAAAAACATGATAATATATGGTATAAGGTCTATATATGGCCATAAAATGGGGTTTTAAAAGTTTTGGGTCATTATTAGACCTTATAATATATGTTTGACCACTAAGTAAACTCATTTTTCCTTAATAACTGTAATTAATTTCACTTGTTTTCACTAATAAATGTGGTAAAAAATTATGTTTTAATTATTAGATAATATAAAATATTCACGTTTAAAATATCTAATCCATTTGTAAAAATTCAATTCAAATATGTGGAATAATTTAATTTAAAATTAATCCCACAAACATGACAAGAAAACAGGGTTTTAAAGTAAAAATGTTCAAAAATTTACAATGTTTTTATATCAAAATTAAATTTGAAAATGATTCAAATTACCTAAATTTGATTAATTTATATAAAATTTAACTAATTTTACTTTAAAACCAATTCATAATATAATTTAACATTATAAATTATTTAAATGAAAATAAGGCTTACAATTAAAATTTAGTATTTTTCACTATTCATCAAAAAATGATTCTTCTCCGTAAAATCACAAATATAAACCCTAAGATAATTTTGGTATTCTATTTTCAAAAATGGATTTTATTTTTTTCAACCAATATTTCTAAATGTGGTAAAAAATAATTTTAAATTTACTTCCTAATGTCGGATTAATCTGTCTTTTAGAAAAAAATATTATTTTTTAGAAACAATTTTTTTAAATGATTCATATTTTACTTACTGAAAATTGTTTTTTTATTATGAAAACACTTTTGAGGAAAAAGTGAGAAACCATATAGGACTTCATTACATCAGCGCTTCACCACTTCACCACACTCCCATTTAACCACTTCACCACAAAAACCATATAGGATTCACATCAATTCAAGCATTCATACTAACAAACCTACACATTTGGAGCCGAAATCATCAAGAGAAGATCGAGGTACCATGAAGTATGGAAAATGAACATCAGAAAAGCTGGACAAACCACAGAACCGGTCTCCTCAAACACCCACTGGTGCGATCGTCAACACCATCCCAAATCCACAAACCCAACGGCCGACTCCAGTTAGAGTTTTCCCAAACCCTACCACGAATTGAGATGAACCCAAATAGGGCATCCACAAAGGGAGATGAAGAAACCAGAATGAGAAAGACCATATTGTCCGGACGTCGCACCCTACTCCACATATAACTACAGCGCAACCTCGATCCAAGTGACACACCGTAGACCCATTTTCCACCAACATGAATACAATGAAATTTCACCCCAAAATCATCACAAAGCACTTCACAAGGCAGCATTAACCAATATAGTAACATCCGCCGCACATCACCCATCACCAATCCAAAAATTCAACCCAGAAGAAAAATTACAGCAACATTGATCCAGCCAAACTTCAACGAAGGACAAAACAAGGTAGAATCACAAAACAGACCTTCTAGAAGGATTGTAGGACATTTGGAAGATAGAAATACCCTCCCCTCTACAATACTCCAGGGTCAACGCAAATCAGAACTTTGAACGCCACGACTCCTTCGCCGCCGACGCCAGACCAAGATCCGACACCGAGAGGCCTTCTCACGCCTTCTATGACTCCTTCGCCCACCAGATCCAATTTTGACTCTCCATCGACCGTCGAGACACACCACAACACCTCGACAGATCTGGTGAATCTAGAAGATCTGCTCACTAAAGCACGCCAATAGTGAGACCAGAAGGGAAGCTGAGCTACGGGCCACCAGAGGAGCGGAGGAGAAGAGGGGACGAGGTCAGAAGCGGAACCCTAGCACTGCGAGATGCGAGACACGATGCCGTTCAGAGGCCTCCCAGGGACACACCCTTCTTATTTTACTTATAGTCAATGTATAGATAATAAATTTGTTTCAAATATATATATTTCAATATGTAATTTAATACTATTATTTTCCTCCATTCCAAAATATTTTTGATAACTATCTTATTTAATAATAATAATAATAATAATAATAATAATATATTATTTCTCAGTAAAACTCGACCTTGCATGTAACATAAGCTTTTGAAGAAACTCATTGTTTTGATTAATGCAAGATAAAAAAAATGTTTCATGACACATATTAGATTGAATAAAATTTTATTCTTTTAGAATCTTGAGGTGTTAAAAATGATCTTTATGCTCTTCATTTCTCTTGAAATATATAAAAATTTCATCTTTAAAGATTACCACAAACTGATCGTGATAATATACAAAGTTACTATAAATTAAATTCATGAAGATGTAAGTAGAATTGGTAATTCCAAATGGAATAAATATAAATTCATAATGATCATACCTTATATAAAAGACTATCTTGGGTATATCCTTCTTCATGACCCTTAATAGATGAAATCCAGAATGAAGGTCAACCTTTGAAAAATATTATTTTTCTGAAAATTGAAAAAATAGATCATAAATATGTGGTGGATGATAGTTTTTCTTAACACTATTCTGGTTAAGTTCTCTATAATAAATGAAAATAAACATTTTCCCATATTTATTCTTAATAGAAAGAATAACTGCACACCCCATGGTGACACACAAGGCTGTATGACTCCCTTTTCAATATTCTTTTAGAATTTCTCCTTAAATTCCTTTAATTAAATCAAGGCCATCCTATATGAAGTATTATAAATTGGTGTAACACTAGGCATGAGTTCTATTGAGAAATAAACTTCATGATTCAATGGAAGAATGAGAAAGTCTTCAGGAACTATATGAGAATATTCCTAAATAATAGGTATATTTTCAATATAGAGTTTCTCTCTAACCATTTGAGATAAATAAACCTCATGGATAAGTATTAAAACCCATAAAATGAAATTAAATTTCATTGGAAGTTAATATTCATCCTAATAACAAAATATGATATATATTTATTTGAAATATAAAATGTGTCTTCTATTCCTTAATAGTTGATATGGTATCTTTATAAAGATAGCTAATCCATTTAAAAAATGACATGAAATTAAAATGGAGGAAGAATAAAAAGATTCACAGGAAGCACATACCTAGAAACTTCTATTGGATATGAGCTATTGACTTGAGTTGCTATAATCATACCATTAAGAGTATTTTACTTCTAACTAAACATTTAATCATTAAGGTGGTAAAGTGACAGCCTTATAAATTTCTTTAGATATAAAAGAGTGTATAAAGATAGAATAAACTAATATATTTTAAATTTTAGAGTATATGGTAAGTGTAACTTTCAACACTTTTTTCTAATGACCCACTTCAACATTTGTGATCACATGATATTTACCTTTATATCTTGGATTAATTGGTTAATGAAACTGATTATCTTCATTAAACTTTAGATTCATGCAATGATTGGAATAATGTATATACAACATGAATTTAAATAACTAGAGTGTGGGTGGCATAATTGGTTGAGATTTATCTCCATTTATTTTATTGATTGGCCAATTCACATTACATTGGAATTATTTTTCTCAAAGAAATTCTTTTCCACAATTGATAAATTTTCTAGACACCATATCGAAATTTCCCTAATGATTTAGTCTACACTTTTTTCATGGAGGAAAATTAATTTCCTTTCCTCTATGAAACTTATTACTATAATTTCCTCAAAAGTACATATTTCTATTTTAATCCCTAGAACCATGAGAATAATGAGACTCTTCAATATCCATTTCTAGATTAATAGCACATTAAAACATTTCTTAATAGCTATAAAAATATTTATACTAATGCCTTTTTGAGACTTTTATTTAATCCACTATAGAATAAGTCAACTTTAATTTGAGGGTTTATGATAAAACTTTAACTGTACCATGAATGTTTGGTGAAATTTTTATTTATAGGTACTAATTAATTCATAATTCTTCTACTTTAGTACAAGAAATTCCCTCTCTATATTTGTGTGAAGAGTTTGAGGAAAATAATTATTGAACAATATCTTCTTAAACTCTTCTCATGTTATGGTTTCAATTTCCTCTTCCTTCTTCATATTCTTGATACGAGTCCACCGTTGATCACTTTCACCTTCAAAATGAAATATATCAAAAATAACATTATCATGGTCTAGGAACTAGAGAACAATAAGTATAATATCTATATTCTTGATCCATTACTAAATAATAAGTGGATTATAGGAACCACTAAAGGATGGTATATATTCTAACATAAATGAATCAATGATTATTTTTTACTTCCTTTGGTCATTTGGATGTTCATAATGATTCATGTTACTATTCATATTTTGAGAGAGTTAGGTGAGTATAAAAAAATATTTCACATTCTAGGCCCCGTTTCATTTGGTTTCTCATAAGAAAGGTCATTACCTTGGTATTCATATTCATTTTTCACACAATTCCGCTTGGTTTCATAAATTGAAAAAAACCCAAAAACATAGTGTGAGTAACAAACATCAATAATCAGAGTAATAAATCACATGATTATGAAAATAATTCATAGGATGTCCTAAATTAATAAACCTTTTTTTAATCAATGAAACTTTAAGTTCATCTCGTATTACTATGGATTATCATATGCTCTCATAGATTCCATATTCTCATTCATCAAAATAGTTCCTAAATAAAATGTGAATTAACCAAATCATATCCATTGGGAGTGTCAAATCAATTGAGAAGTTATTCTATTTTTATGCACTAGGTGGAGATCGAGTTAATACCCAAGAAACCATTTCCAGGTTATTACCCCTAGTGATTTTATGCTAAATCATGCATCCAATTGTTTGTATTAATAAATAGATTTCATTTCATGGAAACAAAAAAATATTTACCTCAAAAAACCATTATGATTTTATCCTATACTTAAACTTATCCCCAAATTTTTACCTAAAAGTTTCCAATACTAAACTATAAAAATAATTAAATCCTACTCTGATACCAAATTAGGTGACCCAGTCATTACATACATAAATATTAGATCATTTTATATAAATATTCAAAATGTATCATAATAATAAATGCACCAGAACTATGAGGTTTTAGTGTATTTTGAGACTAGATACATAATTAACATATTTCCAAAATTATCTTCATCATCTTCCACAAATTTCATCTATAATAACACCCTTATTAGAAATACCACACTTAAAAACATTCTTCACAACCTAGGTAAATGGAAACATCAGAAAGGGTAAGATCAGATGACCAATAAGAGTAAACATATGAGATATCAATTAAAGATCATACGTGAGAATAAAATATGCATAACGGTTTGAGAACATGATCATAACTTATGAAATTCGTACACAATCAGTCAATGATCATTAATCATGAATCACGTAATAAGTATTTTTCATAATAAAATACACAATCCATAAGTGTTAAAAATCATAAATAATAAATCATGATTCAAAAGAACATATCATAAGTATAGGACATAAATTTATGTCATAAAAAATGTATAAAATATTTTATTTAGACATGTTTCACTTCCAAGATTTCCTAGTAGAAAAATTCCCATAGTGGATTAGGTACACTACCCATTCCATTATTTACTTATTCATGGTTCTCTCATAATAATACAATAGTGGATAGAGTCCCTTTCTAATCAGGGTCTGATCCCCATTCGAGTCTATATTATCTCATGAGATATTAATATTTACCCAATACCTTTGAGGGCTATATAATTATGGACCCCCCAATAACATAATGAAAACCATACCTAAGTGTGAAAATAGATCATAAAAACATTAGTCATTTCATAATATCATTACCCATGGAAAATAAATGGATTTCATAAATATTTCATTATCACATAATCAATTCCATCTAGTGAACAGAAGTAAATAATAACCTAAAACATTCCCTATTTTATCATAGAATAATTAACTCATGAGAACTTAATGATTTTTATAGAATAAATATTTAAAATACATAAGTATAATTTATTTTGTGAAATAAATTGTATGGTATCATAATATCATATCCAAAATTAATTATAATAAATATCAATGAATTTTTAGCATAGATGAAATATACTTTTAGGAGAACATTTAAAACATTCTTTGAAAACATAATAAAAATATCCTTTAATTTTCATTAAAAATTAAATAAAAATTAATAGAATATTGAGAAAATGAATTTATTTGAAAATAACCATGTAAAATTATAGAGTAAGCTTTAAATAAAATAACATCCCTGATGGTAGGAAAAACTGTTCAAATAGTAAACATTAAAACAAATATTCTTTTTAAACTTTGAAAAAATTCATTAAAGATTTGTTTTAAAAAAATTATAAAAATTACATATTAATCATTTTAAAATAAATTAAATCATGTTTCAATATTAATTTAAATAATCTTTTCATCATATAAAAAAACATTTTTAAGGTATTTTAGAGAACATGGGAATGAATGAAAAATTTCTCTGACCAAAGTGGAAATAAGGTTGGATTTTGTTAAAAACATTTTATCAGTTGTTTTAAGTACCAAAAAAAATAAAATGAAAGAAAAAAATTAAAAAACTATAAATAAACACAATATAATAACATTGTTTTGGGTTTAAGAGATAAATATCATATAATTCCCTTAAAATAGATTCAATCATTAACAATATCAATTAAAAATAAGATTACAATAAAAAACCTTACCCGAGGTCCAGTATTTCTTCATAGGCATTGAAAAATCCAATATGATAAATAAAGATTTATTATAAATTCATTATAAAATAATATTAATATACATATTACTATATATCATTCTATTATAATATTCAATTATCCTTTTATTAATAATTATTTATTAAAATAATTATTTTAGTGAAAACTTGTTCATTTTCCATGAATGTTCCGGTACGATGGTTCTAGTCCTTGAAACTTAGTTATAATTTCATAATACACATATTTTTAATCATTTCATAAGTATATTATTTAATAAATATATATACTATAACACCCCAACCCCAGAAGCCCAGATTCAGTACATTATTACATATCATTGGCATGATCACAAAAGATCAAGTCTCAAAAGACCAATTAGTTTAGTAGACTTGGAAGTACTAGATACATTATTAAGGTTTACATTACATAATAAAATGAAAAAATACAACAACATTGTTTCTATATACAACCCTGAGATCCCATAGACTATCCCTACAAGTCAGTCATAATATAATATTTTGCATCCTGGGAAAAATAAAACACAGAAATGGGTGAGCTCAGAAGCTTTGTAAGTATAACAATAAAGCGGAAACCTTCATAAATAAGCATAAACTTTTAAGGAAATGTATAAGACTAAAACAAAAGCCTTTTAAACTTTAATTTCATCACAATATGACAAATATAAAATCAAAAAATTCCATTTACTTATTCACATGGATATTATACAAGTATAATAATCACATGCAATATCAATATCCACTTTCATTATGATGGAATGCATAATGTCAGACTTTTATAACCACATAGTCAAGGTCTTGTTCCAAGACTAAAAATAGGATTTTTTTTCAAGGCCTTGGGACAAGACACTAGTTTGTCTCATGAGACCTACCGATGCATCGAAGAGCTATAGCGGGTTGCACCCATCACATACTAAGTCCAATGCATTCCTCATATGAAATGGTTTAAACATAACATAAACATTCGTATTAAAAATAGCATATGAAATGTCAATACTATATCTATAAACCATGAATGGCATAAAAATAACACATCCATAGTCAAACATATCGCAAAACCTTCAATACAATATGGATGTTTTGTATCATAATAAATCAACTTCAAATAATCTTAAAATCCATCAAAGGATGTTGACATAAATGAAATAAAAACCTTTTTTAGAGAAATATCTCTTTCTATATTGAAATCATTTAAGAAAACATTTATTTTGAAAATATTATTATAATATTGTAATAGAAGATTTTATGATGTTATAACGTTGTAAAATAACAACACCCACCGTATAAGTTAAAAAAACATTCGTACCTTAATTTTGTCGAAAAGGTCATAAAGTACCGTGTTTGGAAAACGACGTAAAGATTCATTTCAAAACATATAAGGTAAAATATGGGTATAAATGACTTTACCCCATTTTCTAGTAAATAGTAAAAATGATTTGAAAAACATTTTTAAGGAACATGGATGTGGATGATAAAGAGGTCCCAACAGATAATTACATATAAACAACCTCAGATAATAAAGAGATTATGAAATTAACCCTTACCATGTAATTTTCCTTGGTCGAGGGTAGGTTAACATCCTTTATAATGGTGGAATAATTATTATTAAATTATAAAAGAATCATATACATTAATATGATATCATATATGATCTTTTAACATTTCTTTGTTAATAATATCTTAGTATTATCGTCGTTTAGGGTGTTAACTTATTCATTTTCCATTATATACTTTGTTACGTAAGTAATGTTTGTTATGGATAGGATGTAACTTAGTCATATTAATAATTATATTAAGTCTTTAAACATTAGTTTTAATCATTTAATGAAATTAGTCTTGAATGGATACGATGGGGAACGAATCTCATCGCGTTTGTGGAGACAGTAATCCATACATAAGCACGGGCGACAATATCATTATTTTGATATTAAAATAATATATAATTGGATGGTATATCATATATACAGAATCAATATCATGTTATATTTATTATTTATATCAATTACACATCGTTATTATATCCGTCCAAATAATAATGTATTGAATAACAATTACACCATGACGTGGAGACGGTAAGTTGTACGTACACATATATGGTGACATGTCATTCAAAGGATGGATAGAATAATGAATATGGTTGTACCATATTTATAATAACATCACAGTTTATAGAATATATTGGAGTTATTATTTTATAATGGAAAAAACAAAGAAAGAGGAAGTGGAAAAAGAAAGGAACTTGAAAGAGGTGATGAAATATTTACCTCTTCTTCGTGTTCTTCCTTTTGATTTGATCAAAAGGGCTTCGTAGGTTGAATTTATGAATAAAGTAAGGCCTCAAGGGTGAAGGGAGTATAGTTTAGAGGGTATTTGGGTAGGGTTTGGCTGATCCAAATGGCTTTGAAGGTTTTAATTAGAGAGAAGGAAGAGTTCCCTTTTATAAGAGGGGTGAGGGGCACCTTATGAAAAGCTAGAAATATTATAAAATAATTTTCGGTTTATAATGTACCCAAAATTAATTATTTAAAGGATAATGTGGGTATGGGTATAAAACCACTCAACCAATGGGTTTTAGACAGGTTTGGGTCACTATATTATCTTTATCTTTTAGATTTTACTCTTAGTTAAATAGTTTGACATTTACCATGTCTCTTTGTATTTTTATATTATATGGTTAATAAACTTACTATAAAATTTCAAGAGAACCTAAAGTGGTTCATTAATGAAATATATAATATTATTTAAGACCTTTTTACAATCCTTTTACTTTTATAAATATAATATCAATTTATAATATAATATTTGTTTTAAAAACTCTTTTATGTCAATTTTTACACTATTTGGTATTTTGTTTTTTCTAATTTCATAACAACATTATTAATTCAAAAAAAATCATCTAAAAACCATAAATTGTCTTATTAACCTATAAAATTTGTTTAATTCATGAAAAGTCTCAAATTACATTTATTTGGATATTTATAATATCAATTATTTTAATCTTTCATTAATACTTTAATTACTTCATCATCATTGTGTCATAAATAACTTTTATTATTTAACGTCTAAAAATTATAAATAAATTACCATTATGTAGGAAATCGTTTTATATTTCTAATGAATATTTATAGTCAAATTTATATTATGTATAACCCTATATTAAAAATGTTTTAGTTATTAAACTTTGATTTTAACTCTTTCAACTCTTCTTTAAATAAAATAATAATAAATGTCCTAATCTAATCCAAGTGGACCTAAAGGATCATATTTTATTCCTAAGTTTTTTTTGGTCGAATTAAACTTATCAAATAGAATTAGGACATGGTTTAGGGTAATAATAATATCATTTTTACCCTTAATTACCCTATTTACTTTTTACCGTGGTAAATAAAAGTAAAAAGTTACTATTCACCAAAAATTATTTTCATCTTATTAAACCACATTTTACTTACTGATATCAACCGAATCTCTTGGTTTTTTGAAATTCAACTCATAGAAGTGGAAAAATTATGTTTTATGTAAATTTGTAAATTCTCCTTGGAGGTGGGTAAAAGACGGTAAAAATTTCAATAAAATTTTTATATATCTAAATTTATTATAAACTGAATCCAATGAATTACATTGAACTTATATAGGTATTATGTATCTATTTTAACCTAAAATTTATTTAAATAAAATAAATAATTATTTAAATAAAAACTCGGTTTTAAACTATAACTTAGTGTTTTTCACTATTCATCAAAAATTGAAAGTTTTCATAAAAATACCAAAAATTCACCCAAAGCTAATTTTGATATTCTAAATCCAAAAATGAAGTCCATTTTGAAAGATAAAATTTATAAAATTTCAAAAAGTCGGTATTACTATTCATAACGACTAGTTTGATTGGTTGTGGTGTGTTAGAACTCGATGTTGCATACAACACACACTATTGTATTATTCAAAGGGAAACATACCGTAGAAGCTCGGGGTGTTACATTCTCCCCTCCTTCAAATAATTTCATCCTTGAAATTTCTAGAATATTAATGTATAAAAATACTCGGATGGTTCTTCATCATAAGTTCCTCGGGTTCCCATGTTTCCTCTTCCATCTTATGGTTTCTCCAAAGAACTTTTACCAGACGAGTTGTCCAATTTCTCAGCACTTGTTCTATTGTATCAAGAACCTTGAAAGGCTCTTCGCAATAAGGGAGATCCGGTTCCAGTTATAATTCCTCATTGGTGAGTAAATGCGTTGGGTCAGCCATGTATTTTCTCAACAGTGATACGTGGAATACATCATGAACTTTGAAGAGACTTGGCGGTATTGCCAAATGGTAAGCTACAACCCCAATTCATTATAGAATTTTGAAAGGTCCGATGTACCTGGGACTCAATTTACCCTTCTTACCGAAATCTATAACACCCTTCCAGGAAGATACCTTCAATAAAACATGATCTCCTACCTAAAATTCCAAATCCTTCCTTCACTTATCAGCATAGATCTTCTACCTACTTTGAGCTTCTTTGATGTGGGTTTGGATTACCTTCACCTTTTCCATTGTTTCCTCAACAAGTTATGGGCCTACGAGTTTTATTTCACCAACATCATCCCAACAAGTTGGTGTACGACATCTCTTTCTATATAACTCTTCATATGGTGCCATCTGAATACTTGAATGGAAGCTATTGTTATAGGAAAATTATACCAGAGGTAAATATTGATCCCACATACCTTGAAAGTCAAGTGAGCATGATATCAACATGTCTTCTAAGGTTTGAATAGTCCATTCTGATTTTCCATCAGTTTGGGGGTGGTAGGCAGTGCTCAAACAAAGATCAGTACACCGGGATTTATGAAAACTTTTCCAGAATCATGATGTAAAATGTGGATCTTGATCAGAAATAATTGATAGTGGTACTCCATGAAGTCTTAAAAATTCATTAATATATAGTCTTTCCAAACATTCAAGTGGTAAATCTTCTCTTATAGCATGAAAATGTTCTGACTTGGTAATACGATCAACAAAAACCCATATTGCATCGTTCATTCTAGGAGTCTTTGGAAGCCCCATGACAAATTCAATCGTTATATCATCCCATTTCCACTCAGGTATGGGAAAAGGTTGCATGACTCCTCCAGGCTATTTCCTTCTAACTTTCACTTGTTGACAAACCATACATCTTTTCACAAAATCAGAAATCTCCGTCTTCATGTTGCCCCACTAAAAATGTTCCTTCAAATCACTATACATTTTGGTGCTCCTAGGGTGTATAGAGAAATTGGAGCTATAAGCATCATCTAACAAGTCCCTTTTTAGATCAGGTATATTAGGAACACAAAGTCTCTCCCCAAATTTCAAAATTCCATCTTCACATAAGAAGTCACTCAATCTCCCATCATTCATAGCTTTAATCTTTTTTGGAAACTCCTCATCATCCACCTGAGAACTTTTTATCATTTCTAGTAAAGATAATTTGAAAACCATTTGAAAAAGCATTGATGTTTCACCTTCCATGGTTATTCCCATATCCATATTTACTATATCCATGAAAATAGGATCCCTTTCAACACTCATCTTGTTCAAAACTCTATTATCTTTTCTGCTCAAACCATCTGCTACCTTATTTTCCTTCCCCGAGTGGTAGTGTATTGTGCAATCATAATCCTTAAGTAGTTCAAGCCATCTCCTTTTCCTCATGTTGAGTTATTTCTATGAGAAAATATACTTCAAAATCTTCTGATCAGTATATATCTCACATTTTTTACCATAGAGATAATGTATCCATATATTTAAAGCAAAGATTACAGGTGCTAACTCAAGATCATGAGTATGATAGTTTTCTAATGAATTTTTAGCTATCGTGATGCGTAGGAAATAACCCTATAATTTTGTATAAGGACACAACCAAGTCCTTTCTTTGATGCATCACTATAAATAACAAACCCATCATTCACCATTGGTAGAGTCAATATAGGAGAATTGACTAATCTTATCTTAAATTATTCAATACATTCTTCACATTCTTTTGTCCAAACAAATTTCACCCCTTTACGTGTGAGCTTGGTTAATGGGTTAGCTAATCGGGAAAACTTCTGGACGAAACACCGATAATAACCTTCTAAACAAATAAAACTGTGTACCTTAGTTATACTCATTGGTGCTGGAAATTCTTGGATTGCTCTTGTCTTAGAAAGATAAATTGATATTCCATCCTTAGAGACAATATGGCACAGAAAAGAAATCTCCTAAATCCAGAATTCACACTTGATAAACTTCCCATATAATTCATATCTTCTAAGAGTCTTTAGAATAATGCGCAAGTGATTTTAATGATCTTCATAGATTTTGGCATATACCAAGATATCATTATTAAATACTACTAAAACGTCAACAAGATATTCCTTGAAAACTCTATTCATTAGATCCATGAATACTGAGGGTGCATTAGTCAATCCAAAAGACATTACTGTAAACTCGTAATGACCATACCTGGTTCAAAATGGCATTTTCAAAATGTCTTCCTTCTTCATGCACAACTGATGGAATCCAGATCAAAGGTCATTATTTGAAAAATATTGAGCTCCATGAAGTTGGTCAAATAAATCATCAATGCGAGGTAGGGGATACTTGTTCTTTATTGTTATAGCATTGATCTCCCTATAGTCAATGAAAAAACTCATAGATCCATATTTCTTATTAACAAAAAGTATAGGGGATCCCTATGGAGAAACACTAGGGCGAATAAATCCTTTATTACTCAATTCTTCTAGTTGTTTCTTTAGTTATACTAATTCCATAGTGGCCATTCTATAAGGGGTATTCGATATGGGCCTTGATCCAGGAATTAAATCAATGGAAAACTCAATTTCTCATTTTGGAGGATGTCTAAGTAAATCCTCTGGAAACACATCAACATATTCTTTCACAATAGGTAAATCCTCTATTTGAACATTCCATGTATGGGAAGAGGTTTCATGACTCCTCCAATCTGTTACCTTCCAGCTTTCAAATGTTGAGAAACCATACATCTTGACACACAATAAGTAATCTCCCTCTTCATGTTGTCCCACTAAAAATGTTCCTTCAAATCTCTACACATTTTGGTTCTCCCAGGGTGTTAGAAATTAGTGCTATGAAAATCATCTAAAAATTCCCTTTTCAGATTAGGTATATTTGGAACACGAAGCCTCTTCCCAAATTTCAAAATTAAATCTTCATATACGAAGTCACTCAATATCCCATCATTCACAACTTTAATGTTCTTTTGAAACTCCTCATCATCAACCTGAGAACTTTTTATCCTTTCTAGTAAAGATAGTTTGACAAAAATTTGAAAAATCATTGATGTTTCACCTTCCATGGTTATTCCCATATCCATATTTACTGGATCCATGAAAATAGGATCCCTTTTAACTCTCATCTTGTTAAAAAATCCATGATCTTTTTTTCTCAAAGCATTTTCCACCTTATTTTCATTCCCTGGGTGGTAGTGTATCGTGCAATCATAATCCTTGAGTAGTTAAAGCCATCTCCTTTACCTCTTGTTGAGTTCTTTCAGTGAGAAAATATACTTCAAACTCTTATGATCGCTATATATCTCACATTTTTTACCATAGATATAATGTATCAATATATTCAAAGAAAATATTATAGCTGTTAACTCAAGATCATGAGTAAGATAGTTTTGGTCCTGAATTTTTAGTTGTCGTGATGCATAAGCAATAACCCTATCATTCTACATAAGGACACAACCAAGTCCTTTCTTTGATGCATCACTATAAATAACAAACCCGTCATTCCCTGTTGGAAGAGTCAATATAAAATCATTGACTAATATTATCTTAAATTCTTCAAAACATTCTTCAAATTATTTTGCCCAAACAAATTTCATGCCTTTACGTGTGATCTTGGTTAATGGGTTATCCAATCAAGAAATATTCTGGATGAAACTACGATAATAATCTACTAAACCAATAAAACATCATACCTCAGTTATACTCATCGGTGCTGGTCATTCTTGGATTGCTCTTATCTTAGAAGGATCAATAGAGATTCCGTCCTTAGAGAAAATATGGCCAAGAAAAGAAATATCTTAAATCCAGAATTCACACTTTCTAAACTTCCTATATAATTCATGTCTTCTAAGAGTCTTTCAAATAATGCGCAAGTGATTTCATGATCTTCGTAGCTTTTGGAGTATACTAAGATCTCATTAAAAAATACCTCTACAAATTCATCAAGATATTCCTTTAAAACTCTATTCATTAGATCCATGAAGATAGAGGGTGCATTAGTCAATCCAAAAGAAATTACTGTAAACTCGTAATGCCTGTACCTGGTTCGAAATGCTATTTTCAGAAAGTCTTCCATCTTTATGCACAATTGATGGTATCTAGATCGAAGGTCAATCTTTGAAAAATATTGAGCTCCATGAAGTTGGTCAAATAAATCATTAATGCGAGGTAGGGGATACTTGTTCTTTATTTTTATAGCATTGATCTCCCTATAGTCAATGCACAACCTCATAGATCCATATTTCTTCTTAACAAAAAGGATAGGGGCTCCCCATGGAGAAACACAAGGGTGAAAAAATCCCTTATTACTCAATTTCTCTAGTTGTTTCTTTAGTTCCACTAATTCCACAGTGGAAAGTCTATAAGGGGTCTTCGATATGGGCCTTTATCCAGGAATTAAATCAATGGAAAACTCAATTTCTCGTTCTGGAGGATGTCCAGGTAAATCCCCTGGAAACACATCAAAATATTCTTTCACAATAGGTACATCCTCTATTTGAACATTCCGTTCCTCACCCAAAATTATTTAATTCTCTTCCTCCCCAATAATTGAATTTAGTTCAACTACCGGGGGCTGGATATTGATAATAATTAGGTGGTGACAATTTTTCTCTAAAGATAAGGTATTCTTTATCATCGTCATCAAAAATAGTAACCTCCTTTTTCTAATAGTGATTTTTTCATCATGGTCCGAAAGCCAATCCACATCGAGGAGTATATCAAATTCAATCATGGGTGTGACGATGAGATCAGCAGATAAAGAACATTTATATGCCCTAATGGGGATTGATTCACAAAACTTTGATGCAATGATACATACCTTATGAGTTTTGACTGACAAATCACTTGTTAAATAAAATTGGAAATATCTTATTTTCTTAGCAAACTGGGTAGATATGAAACAAAGCGATGATCCAGAATCAAATAAATAATTTTCTAAACATGAGGAAACCATTAAATTACCTACCACTACCTCTTTCGATGCTTTAACCTCAGAAATAGTGATAGCATAAGCTTGGACTTGATCCCTTGGCATTTTTTGAGGTAATTTCCCCTGACACTTAGGACATTCATTAGCATAATGACCCCTTTCTATACAATTGTAGCACTCAACATCGACAACCTCTTTCTTCTCCTTGCAATCATGAGCTTGGTGGCTTTTTCACCACACTTGTAACAGACTCCCATTCCCTTCAGGGAAGTACCAGGGTGTTTCTTCCCACATTTACTACAGGATGGATATTAAACTTTTCCCTTATCCCACTTATTTCTATTTCCAGTGTGTTCAGTAGATCTCTTCTTCTATTTCTTTTATTTTAAGTCATAAGACTTAGAGAATTATTTTTCCGTCTTGATAGCACAAGAGACAATATCTTCGTACGACGAGAAGGATTGTGAGACAAATGCTCGATGGAGAAATGGTTTTAACCCATCAAAGAAATGATCAACCTTACTTCTTGGGTTACGTATATAATCTGCAGCATGACTCACTATCCTTGTAAAGTTAGCTTCATACTTAGAAACATTCTCATCCTCCTTTTGCCTCAAACTCAGAAATTGTCTTTCCATATCTGCTCGATGGTTATGAGGAATGTTTTTTTCAATGAAAATTTCTTTATACTCCCTCCATTTCATATTTTATACTTTATCATCTTCCTTTTTATTTTGAATCAATGACCACCATTGATCAGCATCTCCAGTGAGGCGGTAAACTGCCATGACAAATTTTTCCCTTTCGCTACTCCCCAAGGTGTGGAATATTTTCTCTAAGGAATTTATCCATTTCTCAGCTACTAGTGGATTTGTACCTCCATTGAATTTTTGTGGTTGTTACCTCATGAAGAGATCTAACATTGATCCTACATGCTTCGGATCATGGTGCTCTATATGGGTAAGGTTATTAGTCATAACCCGAGTGAGTTTTCCCAATATAGTGATAAGCTGGTCAACACCAGTTGGATCACCATCTCCACTATAATTATATTGAGAAGGAGGGAAATCTCTAAACGAAGTGCATGCATTGATACAGTTTCAATTCCTTCCACTAGGTGCTATTTCTAAAAAATGTCATAAACTAGATTCATTTATGAATTGAAATACATAATTCAAAACTTGTAAAACACTTAACATGAATTGAATAGTTTATGGATATAATCCATAATCATAAAAAAAATTTCATTGAGGAAGTATATACTCATAAACCCTTCATAATGGTTTGTAAAGAAAATGAGAATTATCTTAAGCATATCCCCTAGGAGTGTCGTAACCAAGAGTGCAGCAATGCCCGTTTTCGTGCACTAGTTCCCATTTGATTCTATCTCAAAGTGGTGTTTTCGGGTTTTACCCCTAGGTACATCTATGCTAGAGCTGCTCTACCTGCTCATATCTAGATAGGGGTGTATTTCTTGGAAAACTCACACAATCTCTACAATACCAAAATTTTAGGAATTTCTTCTATACTAATCCTCAAACTCTATATTAGGGCTATGTGCTCTAATCAGAGTTTATCTAAATCTAGTTTCCAATGTTTGTAATAAAATTCATCTGATACCAACTGTAACGTCTTGAACTTATAAGTCCAGAGTTGGTGCATTATTACATACCATTGGGATGATAAAAAAATATCAAGTCTCTAAATACCGATTATTTTAGTAGCCTTCGAAGTACTAGATACATTCATAAGGTTTACATTATATCATAAAATGGAAAACTACAACAACATTGTTTCCAAATACAACACTGAGATCCCAAAGACTATCCCTGCAAGTCAGTCATAATATACTTCTTCACATCCTGGGAAAAATAAAACATAGAAAGGGGTGAGCTCAGATGCTTAGTAAGGATAACAATAAAGTGGAAACTTTCATAAATGAGTATAAACATTTAAGGAAATATATAAGACTAAAACAAAATACTTTTAAATTTTAACTTCAACATAATATTGAAAAGATAAAATCAAATAATTCCATTTAATTATTCACATGGATATTCTACTAGTGGAATAATCACATGCAATATCAATATCCACTTTCATAATGATGGAATGCATAATGCCAGACTTTCATAACCACAGAGTCAAGGCCTTGTGCCAAGACTAATAATAAGATTCTATCAAGGCCTTGTGCCAAGACACTAGTTTGTCTCATGAGAACTACCGATCCATCGAGGAGCTATAGTGGGCTCCACCCGTCACATACTATGTTCAATGCATTCCTCACATGAAAAGGTTTAAACATAACATAAACATTCGTATTAAAAATAGCATACGAAATGTCAATAATTTATCCATAAACCATGAAGGGTGTAAAAATAACACATCAATAATCAAACACATCACAAAACCTTCAATACAATATGGAAGTTTTTATCCAAATAAATCAACTTCAAATCAGCTTAAAATCCATCAAATGATGTTGACATAGATGAAATCAAAACCTTTTTTAGAGAAATATCTCATTCTATTTTGAAATAATTTAAGAAAAAAATTATTTTGAAAAAATTATTATAATCTTATAAGGGAATATTTGATGATTTTATAACAACGGAAAATAGTTTCACCCGTCGTATAAGTTAAAAAAACATTCTTAACTTAATTTTGTCGAAAAGGTCATAAAGTACCTTGTTTGGAAAATGAAGGAAAGATTCCATTCAAAACATATAAGGTCAAATAAGGGTAAAAATTACTTTACACCATTGTCTAGTAAATAGTAAAAATGTTTTGAAATACATTTTTAAGAAACATGGATGTGGATGATAAAGAGGTCCTAGTAGATAATTACGTATAAACAACCTTGGATAATAAAGAGATTGTGAAATTAACCCTTACCATGTAATTTTCTTTGGTCAAGGGTTAGTTAAACTCCTGTATAATGGTGAAATAATTGTTATTAAATTATATAAGAATCATATACATTAATATGATATCATATATGATCTTTTAACATTGCTTTGTTAATAATATCTTAGTATTATCGTTGTTTCGGGTGTTAACTGATTTGTTTTTCTTTATATGCTTTGTTACGTAAGTAATGTTTGTTATGGATAAGATGTATATTATTCATATTCATAATTATATTATGTATTTAAACATTATTTTTCATCATCTAATGAAAATTAGTCTTGAATGTATACGATGGAGAATGAATCTCATCGCGTTCGTGGAGACGGTAATTCGTACGTACACACGAGTGAAAATATCATTCTTTTGATATTAAAATAATATATAATTGGATGGTATATCATATATACAGAATCATTATAATATTATATTTATTATTTACATCAATTAAAAATCATTATTATACCCATCCAAAGAATAATTTATTGAATAACAATTACACCACGACGTGGAGACGGTAAGCCGTACGTACACATGTATGGTGACATGTCATTCAAAGGATGGATAGAATAATGAATATGGTTGTACCATATTTATAATAACATAAAAGTATATTTAAGATCCTGGATTTATTATTTCATAATGTAAACAACAAAGAAAGTGGAAGTGGAAGAAGAAAGGAACTTGAAAGTGGTGATTAAATATTTTCCTCTTCTTCGGGTTCTTACTTTTGATTTGATCAAAAGGGATCCTTAGGATGGATTTATGACTAAAGGAAGGCCTATAGGATGAATGGGGGAAAGGTGAGAGGGTATTTGGGTAGGTTTTGGCTGAGACAAAAGGCTTTTAAGGTGTGAATTATATAGAAGGGGGAGTGCCCTTTTATAAGAGGGGTGAGGGGCACCTTAGGAAAAGCTAGAAATATTATATAATCATTTTTAGATTATAATGGCTCCAAAATGAACTATTTAAAGGCTAATGTAGGGATGGATCGAAAACCACTCAACCAATGGGTTTTAGACGGGTTTGGGTCACTATATTAACTTTATCTTTTATATTTAACTCTTATTTAAATAGTTTGACATTTACCATGTCTCATTGTATTTTTATATTATATGGTTAATAAACTTAATATAAACTTTCAAGAGAACCTAAAGTGGTTCATTAATGACATATATAATATTATTTAAGACCTTTGGCTGAACCATATATTTTTTTAATAGAATATCAATTAATAATATAATATTTTTTTAAAACTCTTTTATGTCAGTTCTAACAATATTTGGTATTTTGTTTTTGCTAATTTCATAACAGCATTATTACTTCGATCAAAATTCATCTAACCAACCCTACCATGTAATATTAACCTATAAAATTAGTTTAATTCATAAAAAGTCTCAAATTATATTTATTTGGATATTTATAATATCAATTATTTTAATCTTTAATTAATATGGTAATTACTGCATCATCATTGTGTTATAAATAAATTTAATTATTTAATTTATAAAAATTATAAATAAAATACCATTATGTAGGAAAGTTTTGTATATCTATAATGAATATTTATAGTCTAATTTATTTTATGTATAATCCTATATTAAAAATGTTTTAGTTATTAAACTTTGATTTTAACTCTTTTAACTATTCTTTAAATAAAATTATAATAAATGTCTTAATCTATTCCAAGTGGCCCTAAAAATCATATTTTATTCCTAAGGTTGTTTTTGGTCAAATTACAATTATCCAATAGAATTAGGACACATTTTAGGGTAATAATAATATCATTTTAACCCTTAATTACCCTATTTACTTTTAACCGCCGTAAAGAAAAGTAAAAAGTTACTATTCACCAAAAATTATTTTCATCTTATTGAACCACATTTTACTTACTGATATCAATTGTGTCTCTTGGATTTTTGAAATTCAACTCACATAAGTGGTAAAATTATGTTTTAGGTAAATTTTCAAATGCTCATAGGAGGTGGGTAAAAGACGGTAAAATGTTAAATAAAAATTTTATATATATATAATTATTATAAACTAACTCCAATGAATTATATTGAACTTAAATAAGTATTATGTATCTGTTTTGACCTAAAATAAATTTAAATAAAATAAATAATTATTTAAATAAAAATTCAGTTTTAAACTATAACTCAGTGTTTGTCACAATTCATCAAAAATTGAAAGTTTTCAGAAAGATACCAAAACTTCACCCTAATCTAATTTTGATATTTAGAATCCAAAAATGAAGTCCAGTTTGAAAGATAAAATTTATAAAATTTCAAAAAGTGGGTATTACTATTCATAACGGCTAGTTTGATTGGTTGTGGTGTGTTAGAACTCGAAGTTGCATACAACACACGCTATTGTATTATTCAAAGGGAAACGTACTGTGGAAGCTTGGGGTGTTACATATACTTTTATAACCATTAATATAAGTGGTGATAAAAAATTAATTGCATCACTTTAGGGTGATGGTAGTCCGTAATTACGCATGGGTGATGTTTTCACTTTTTTATGGATGAAACAAAAAAAAGTTCATAATAATTAACCTTTAAAATATCATAATTATATCATAAATATCATATATATTCATTAAATCCATCCTTATTACCATTAATATAAATAGAAAATGATAAATTAATCACATTTCTTCATGGAGGTGATTGTCCACATGTACGTACAAGTGGCGTTATCATTTTCCAGTGGATGGAAAGGTGATATAAAATGACTATACCATTAACCCAAAGATATATCAGTATAGTAAATATACTAATTTTATCATTATTTAAAATTTTGACTATGTTTAAGAGGAAATAAACATGAAAAATATCGTTAGGAACATATACCTCTTCTTCGGGTATCCCCCTTTGAGAAGCACCATAAGGAATCATGGATGAGTGTTTTGGGAAGATTATAACCTTAAGGTAACGTATAATAATGTCGGGATATTATTTTATAATATATATTTTGAGATAAATGGATCAATTGGTTTGTACAAGAGATAGTATGAGGTTACCCTTTATAAGTTAGGGGAGTGGAACACTTTTAATTATTAAGAATATTAAAATATAATATAGTCACTCTCATGAGAAAGTGGATCCAAATTTGTTCAAGTTTAAACATGGGATGATATAGGATCTAAATAAATTCATAAAATAGTATTTAAAAAAAATATTTTTTATTTTAAACTCTATCTCTTTAGTTTAACCCCTCGTTAACCATTTTAACCTCTACCATAGTAACAAAATATTTACCATGATTTCTATTAATTATTAATAAAAATTAAGTTAAACTTTTGAAATAATATTAATTATTCTAATTTAAAATATTTAATCCATTTTTCAAGATTTAATTCCAATAAGTGTCAGAAATTAATTCTAATATCCACACACAAAACATGTAAAAAGTTTTTTTTAGAGAAATTCATTTTTAAATAAAAACTGAATTTATTCCAATTCAATTCTTATTAAAAACCATTATATGAATGTTAACATATTTTATTGAATATATTATCTTAAAATTTAATTATGATAGTTCATAATTAGTTTTAAATTTTATTTATTAAGATACAAGCACATTTCATACATTTGTTTTCCAGAATAACATCTTTTTTTTTACTTCAAATGATTTTATATTCATTTATTACCAATTTATAATCAATAAAATAATTTTATAAATGTGTAAATAATAATTTTTTATAAGTTTAAAACTATGAATTAATTTTTAAATAAAACATATATGACAAAAATAATGCTCATAAACCAAAAATATTAAAATAGTTATTTAGGATCAATAGTATTTCCTAAGTGAATTAGTAATTATTTTGGAAAATTATATACCATTTAAATACAATATAATGTGCTTTATTTTATCATGACTAATAATTATTCACATAATTATAATAATTATCAAATTGGATATATTTATTAAAGAAAAAATAAAAAATCTGAAGGTGTTACACTGATTGAGCCTGCCCTAGGGCTGTAAATGACAAGCGTTTTGAAAGACCATTGGGTTGGGAATCACATCACCACCTCAACATCAAAAATGAGATTTGTGGGGGTTATAAAGTTCATCTTATATCACATTTTAGTTGTGTAGTGGGTTCCAAATATCTTCTTCTCTGTCATATAAGAGCTTTGCGGTGGCTTCATAAAATTACCAGGCTTTTTGTTATCATATAACAACTATGTGGACAGTGTAGTTGTTTTATAGAACACATGTGCACTATATGGAAAAACTATCGTTTTTATATATTCTCCTATAAATTGTTTTCTTTTTTAACTTTACACTAAATTTTCAATCTTCTTTTCAACATTTAACTTTACCAAGATATTGTTCAATACCTTACAGGCCACAACACACATATATTCTAAAATAGAGTAACTGGTGGTTGAATGTATGTGCTAAACTTAACCTGAATTATTATTATTTCACAAATTGAGAAAAATATTTATTATAAATAATAAATTCAAATATAATTTAACTGAGATTATAGATACATTTATTATGTGAACCCCAAACCTATTTATGAGCAAAATTAAGTGAAATTTTCCAATGTCAATGATCAACATCTAGAAACAATTCAAGTCACCCATATAGAAATAACTAAATTTCATAATGATAAAAACCTCATATGAATGATTATTGTGTAATATAATCCCTTTGTCTTGATATATCATCAAGAAATCTTCATACTTATTTCATTGAAAAAACTAATTTTTTATATTATTTATACTATGCAATTCATTGATAAAATCCTCACATTTATGATATTCTATGGGTAATTATCATATATTTAGTATATAGGTGTATTTTGAAATTTATTGTATAGATGGTTAAATTCCTAATTTTTATAACATTAATTATTATTATTTTAATATTTTTCAGGGCCATACATTAAATTCTGGTATTTCTATGGTAGCAGGTGAGATATTTCCATAGAAGGAAGTATAAATTGGATTAGTTACTGGAATAATATATGATACATATTATATATTTTTAGATTAGTAGAGAAAACTGTAAAAGGAATTCTTTAAAAGAGATACATAACATTTTTTGGAATTTATATATGATGTTTTACTTTTTTTGGCAAAATGAAATTAATAATATATTTTCCATGGGATAGATGATTAAACATTTATAAAGTCTCAAATAAATATCATTTTTTGAAAATATTTCATATACTTGATCAAATAAATAATATATTCTGAAGAAGTTAATATATTTTGTTGATATGTGGTATTTAATATTTTTACACTAGTGATACATAATATTTTATACTTAGCCTTTGGCTCATATGTACCATATTTTAATAGAGGTTGAGGAGAATATATTACATATTTTCCTTTTATAGTGGGGATCCATAAAATATTCAAAGGTATATAGAATATTTTTAGACCTGCACAAGTTTTTACACTACATGAAGTTTTATCCAATTTTACATGTAAGATATTTTTGGGAAGCACAGGGGATGCCTAAGCCTTTATAATTGATGAAATTTTTATAGTTATAATATTTTAGATTTTACACATGGAAGAGGATAAGAAGAATGATGCATTGCACCATGAAATATCAGTCACACCATAGAGAGGTTGGATGGAGTTTCAGAACTAATTTCGATTTAGATAATCTAATTCCATTTTTATTTACTTTAAAATGTCATAAATCTGAGGAAAAAATTAATTCTAATTTAAAACTCAAAGGAACCCAACCATGGAGAATTAAGATACTTTGTGCCATGAATCTTTATATTTTAATCAATTTAAATATTTTCATATATTGATTGATCGTGTCCAATAAATTCACGGGTAAAGAAGAGAATATAACTAAAGTTAATAATTAAAGTAATATTAAATCTGACATAGAATGTGGAAATATGATATTGGTTGAGCAATGTCTACGTAACGAATCCTTAACATGCATGTGCCACCCATGAACACCAAACCCTGTTGAAAGCCCACTGTTAATGTGAACCAAAGACTGATTCCTTCCTTTCAAATTTATTTTATTTACCTCCATTTTAAAATATTCTTTAAAGGAGATATTTGAAATCACTATATATCTCTATAGAGGGGATATGTGGTTTAGTTTAGGGTTTTCTGCTTTCCTTTGTAATTTTTTTCTACAATTTAATATATTATTTTTTATACTTCTCATTATTCTATTTTTTATTGTATTCTTACACTGTATCTTTATTACACTCATGATAGTGAGCGACTAATTTGAGGATTTTCCTTGGGGGTTATTTTCATAGTGTTTCTATAATTTTTTATCTTTATTTATTTATGTTTTATTATGTATTTTTTAAGGTAGATTGGAGTGTTAGGGTTTGGTTTGGAGATCATTAAACTTTAATTGAGATAACTCTTGATCTATTTTTATTCCTTACCAAATATTTATTCCCTCCCTTACATTAAGAAATATCTTCATATAATTGATTTGAGTTTGTTTGAGGGATCAAATGAAATATGGTAGAGCTAGGTCTTGGAAGGAATAAAAATCTTGATTGAAACGTGTTCATCAATCTTGACCATTAGAGGGTGCGAGATTTAGCATGACTAAGACATATCCTCGGAATGATGATTTTCACACTCAATGTAAGGGATGACAGTTCATGTATAGTGATATGAACTATAAAATATAATTTAGAAAAAAATGGATAATAAAGGAACACATGTAGCTAACCTTAGGATCAATTTCGTTATTTGTAACAATTGTTTAAGATTTTATGGTTTTAATTTATATTTCATGCATGCATTCAAATTTATAGAACCCCCATTTCTACTTTTGTTTTTATAAATATAAAAACACCAAAAATATAATAAGTTTTTTTATTAGTTAGTGATTGATTGTAGACTATGACTCCTCAAGATAGATTCCTCCGGTTATCCATTGTGTTATAATAAAATAATAAATGTTATTTTTACCACCTTATAGTAGTTTTTTAAATAATTGTACTCCTATAAAATGAATCCAATCTAGTTTATCACTATTTATTCCTTTCATATTTTGAAATTAATTTTTGTTTCATAATTTTTATTTTAAAATACACATACGATGTATTCAATTTTGATTATTATTCATGTACCAACTACAATTAGGTGATATAATGGAAATAACATTTTCATAAAAGTGAAGATTAGTTGAGAAATCTTAGAGAATATTGGTAATAGATCCTGAACCAATTTATTTTTTTTCAAAATATCTCATCACATAAAATAGACAATAACTGGAGAAACAAAAATAAAAGGAAGTGATGGAATAGATTTCCCCACTCATTTTTAATGTTAGCGAACTCAAGGAGTGTGAGAATGAATAATTTGAAGATATACTATCAATGATTTCTCAACCACTACTATAGAAATTTATGGAAAAAAATGATAGCTAATACATCCATCTAATGGACCGAAGGCCTTAATTTTTTTTAATGATTTTTGATAATCAACCTTTCATGGGGTGAGGTGGAACCCTTACAATTCCCGTAGGCTTATGTATTACATGGCCCTGTAGGCCTTAGAAGAATTCATTGCCCGTAGGATTCAAACATTACAAATAGCCCAGACTAACTACTTGGAACTGCTCCTCCCGACATGTTCATCGTGAAATCATCTCTCCACCTTTGTATGGCTCTTCAACTAGGCCATCCTATCCATGCACAAGCTTTTCCCGATGGCAGGTTCCATACCCTCTCATTTTTCAATCCATGTAGCTTTTACTGTGGTGAAAGCTCCTTTCTCATCCTCATATAGAGCTTGTTCCTTGTAGGTTTTCTGGTTTGCATATGCACTAATGGTGGCCTGAAGGCCTTGAGGTGGCCCGAAGACCTTACTGTCCCAAAGGCTTGGGTGACCCGAAGGCCATAAAGGACTTAGGGACCAAATCAGTGGCCCGAAGTCCCAAATGAGGAAAAATTCTTGGCTACTACAGTGTCAAACAGTGCCTACTACAATACCTGCTACAATACTATACAGTTCCCACTATAGTACTACTACAGTACCTGCTACAGTACTACTGCAGTACTTCTACAGTAACCGAAAATTGTGCCTCCTCTTGGATTTGATCACAAGTTTACTGAATGCACTTAAGAGTCCTCACTAACCGGGTTGAGGCTCATGTGCCTAGCTAATACACATCTGGGACATCAATAAGCTTGGAATTATTTTTGGAATGATTTTATAAGAAAATAAATGTCTAGTGACTCTCTTATATTTATGGAATTTGAATTATAATATTTTTATATTTCTCTATATTTAGAAGAATACACCTACAAGATGGTATAATTTTTAGGAAATATTGATTAGTTTCATTATCTACCTCCATACATGACTAACCAACTCCATGATACACTTTCCATGGAATAAAAACTAATATCTGAGCTAATAAAAGTTGATAATCATTTATTGATAATATTTTATTATACTTTTATTTAAATTGAATTAATCATTACATCTCACTATTGATATTTTTTAGATTTGGAAAATGTATGGATAGATATGGAGATTGATGAAGAAGAATAAGAAGAAGCACTTGATGAAGAAAAATTAAATATTCTTGAGCCTATTAGAAATTTTTTGGAGGGATTAATTGATGAGTACCTAGTGGCTTCATTGGAGGAAACTTAATTATAAGCAATCCAATTTCTAGTGGAAGATTCTAATATCGATTCATCTTGTTTTAGTTTTGTTCATATTGAGTTATTCTTCAGATATCCCATTAAAAAATCTTTTTATTTTGTACACATGGATCTCACCGTGAATTTTGAAGAAGAGACTATAAAAGTAGCAGGTTTACATATTCATGGAACCACCTATATTATTGGTCCACATGTTTAGATTATTACCATGGTTTCCCAATTTGAATCTTATGTGATTCTTGTTTTATAATTCATTTGTAAGAGATTAGGATATTCACTCTGAAAAAATAATCATTTAGCACCGGTTAAACCCCCACTGAAATGTTTTTCGGTTATTTCCCAATCCTCCAAAAACTCATATGTCGCTAATCATTTAGCAATGGTTATAAAAATTATTGTGTATAATTTATAGATGGGTTTTTAAAAAACTAGTAGAATCATTTAGTGGTGGTTAAAATCACTTTTAAATGTTTTCATGAAAGTTTTTATTTTTTAAAAAAAAATTTAAATTTTTAATTTTTAATTTTTAATTTTTTATATATTTATTAATTTTTTTCATATTTATTTATTATTTAATATTTATTAATTTATTGTTTTTTTATTATTTTTCCCACCATGTATGAATATGTCATGCATGTCATGCATAAATTTAGTATATATATGTGTTTGGTGATTTTTGAATGTCTTACATCATATTTATTTTGCAAAGAATTTACCCCTCTAGTAGTTTCTTCATGTGGTGTGTAAATAGAATTTAATATCAATATATATATATATATATATATTAAAAAATACCTATAATTGTGTATACATAAATAATAAAGTTTAAGAATAATAATAATAAATGATAAAAATGAAAAACATATCATAAATTACAAATAAATATGAAATAAATATGTAATAAATAATAAATAAAAAAATGTTTAATAAATAATAAATAATAAAAAATAAAAAATAAAAAATACAAAAAACAGTAATAAATAGTAAATAATAAATAGTAAATTATAATTAATAATTAATAATTAGGAATTAATAAATAAAGTATTAATAAATGAATAATAAATGAATAATATGTAAATAATGAATAAATAGGAAATAATAAATCAGTATATAATACTAGGAAAAGTGCGAACCATGTTTTAAAACCCATGGCTCTGAAAATTTATTTTAAAAAAGGGAAGTAAGAGGGTACATAACAAGAGGAGTTGCAGAGTTAAAAAGTGTCATACAAAATAAACCACTAACACCATAGAAACACCTTGAAATCTCTTAATTTTAAGTATACCACCCCTTCCTCAGGGGCCACCATCACTCTCAGGTGTTTGTCTCTCTTCCACTACTTTGGATTCTTTCAAGTACGATCTTGGTTATCCACACTCGATGATTTATATTTCTCATCATGAGTCTCAATGTCATGATTTCCATCAATTTTTGAAATCAAAATAGAGTATTCATTAATTGAGGTATCCTCCTTAGGCAAGTCCTCATTAAAGGGAGGCCAGTCTCCCAAAATTTCAGGTGTATCATACGAGGACCGCCCACAATGGGAGTTAGCCACATGAAGATCCCCCTAGGAAGCCAATATAGTCAGAAAAGGATGGGAATAAGAATTAAAATCATAGTGTATCAAGATTTGGGCACCCTTAATATTAGGAATCTTACTATAGAGTGCAGCATACTCTCAGTTGTTGATGGATTCCATAATCGTAAGGAATTTGGGTGGGGTAACGCCCTTCTTCCCACCACTACCAACCTCAAGAACTTTCGTACTATATCTTGAATTATATTACCATGTAGTAGGGGCCTGAACTTTATTACATTAATCTTGTATCACATTAAATCCCTCTACAACCTCTATTACTATAGAAACATCTATAGGGACAGCTTAAAAAAGATCATGTCTAGGATTTAGAGCATAATACTTAGTATCTACAACATCTACATGCTGATTTAGTTTATCCAATACAACTAGAGTAATCCCAGTAGCTCCTTTATCTTTTTTCATCTCCATATTCAATAAGGAGAGATATCCTTTAGGCTATAGTGTGCCAACAACCATCTTACATTTCATAAGAAATTTTACCTCCAATAATGCATCAATCTCCCCTTCAAACTTGCTGTATGGGTTATGATTTATGTGGGATTCCAGCATGTCACCCCAATTCAAAAGAGAGGCCTCCCATTAGTTTATTGAATTAGAATTAGGTAAGTCAGACTCAAATATACCCCTACCTTATTCCTCCATAAGAGTTTCAAGACCAATTCATTTAAAGAACACATTAATTTCAAATAAAGCTAAAATATTTCTAGCACCAGGTTTTGAAATGGTGCTAGAAACCATAATATTAAAAGAAGCTACATTTAGAAGGGTATCAGTTTCTAAAGGTCCAATGATTCTACTCCCACTAATAGGAATGTAAAATTTTCACTTATTGGTTACTATAGGATAAGATCCTAGCTCCCAAGTCCTCCCCATATTATCCTTCCCTCATGATACACTCTTCTTCCCAACCATAGGATTTTCTAGAGACTTAACTCCATCAGAAATGGGTAATTTACACATGAAATAGTTAATACAATGCCAATATTTTTTTATAGTTATAATATCTCAAGACTCTATGGAGAATTTCTATAATATTCCAAATATAGAATCATTTGAAACATGTTCATATTTAATTGAAATCTCAAATTTAAAATCAACATCTACCAAATACATAGATTTAATTAATGTTGAACTAAGATCAAACTCGACCAAAGTTCTAGCATAATTTCCATACATGGGCATGTCTGTTTCATTTTCAAATTTAATTAGAGTACCTAAAATCAAAAAAACAAACCATATAATTCTTGGATGGAAAAAACCAGTTCATCACTCTCACCCGAATACAAGACTAAACAACTATGTTCTTAACTAGATACATATCAAACCAGGGGACACAATCCTAAAATCTTAGAACCCCTGGTTTGAGATTAAAAAATTCATAGGTCCATTCCTTTAACATGAATTCATGTGAATTGAAATTAATATAGGAAAATATTATATTAATCGACAGAATATGTCATTCATCAAATCCCCAAACCTGTGGAAAACACTTTCTTAAAACGTATAACTTCAAATAATTTCTTTTCAATTTTGGGGTGAGCCACATGATATTTGAGTTCTTTCAAGACTCCATCTACACTTCAAGAATCTTAGGGTTTTCTTCAATGAAATCAAGGGCCCCGTTCCTCAAGATTTGATTATGCATACTGGTTGAATCAATTCTAGGGCCAGGAAAGAATCTATCAGATACACCATTCTCTACCCACACCATATTATTAGCATTCATAACATCGTGACATTAGATATTCACAAGCTTCAAAGAGGGAGAACTAAAATTATCCCTCTTCAAACCTAGATCTTTTTCTAAAGAGGGAAACCATGAGTTGCACGAGCCAGATTAGGCATCCACCTCCTTCAAAGGGCCAATGTGTACCTCCACCTAAATTGAGAGTGTATTAGAGATGAATTAATAATAAATTAAATTTTTTAATAGTAAATATATAAATAATATATAATAAATAATTATTTTATGATAATAATAATAAATAAAATAATAATGATGAGAAATAAATCAATATATAATAAATAAGTAGTAAAAAAATAATAAATCAATATATAATAAATAAGTACTAAATAAATAATAAATAATAAACAATAAACAATCTATTAATAATAAATTAATAATAAATATTTAATTAATAATAAATTAATAATATATAGTATATAGTATATAATAATATATAATATATAATAATATTTATTAAATATTAAATAAATAAATAATAATTATATAATAAATAAATAAATAAATAAGAAAAAAATATATTATAAATAAGTAATAAATAAATAAAAATTTAATAATTAATTAATAATAAATTGATAATAAATAATAAATGAATAAATAGTAAATAATAAATAGTAAATAAATATATATAGTTACATAGAAATTTATTTAAATAAACTTATATAAAACTTATAAAAATATGTATATATAAATAAATTTACATAAATGTATATAAATACAATAATAAACACACACACACACACCACCCAACAGAATACATTTGTATAGATATATCAGCATCATATATATAAATATACATTAATTTATATTAATATACATAAATGGATATAAATATCTATAAATATATATAAATATAACAAAATTTACATAAATATATACAAATACACATTTATATTACATAAATATATATAAATGCACATGCATATATAATTACCCGAGAAGGCGGTCAGAGGTGGACCCCTGACTATTTATTAAAGTAAAAGAAAAGTACAGAAATCATGCACTGCAAGGCAAAAAGCTGATTGCATGTCATACATATCATACCCATTACCACCCGCATGATAGACTTCCTCCGCAGTAGCTAACTCCCATTCTGAGCTTTCATAATACTTAAGGATTTTGGCATACTTCCTTCTGAGGGTCAGTTTCTCCAAACAGATCAGCTCTTTCGAAGATTGCTTTAAGGAGGATCGAGTAGAAAGTGGCTTCAGAAAATAAGAATAGTCTTTCCGTGACCTTCGGCTTGTTATGACAGACACTTCATTTTCAGGCTTCCCCTTCCCATCCTTTAGGACCACACTATAAGATGGCCTGAACATTACATTTTCTTTATCATTGTTTGAGAAATCCCCCCAATTTCTAGCGATGACATCATGGGAACCAGCAACAACCGCCCGAGCTGCGGACATGTTGTTACAGGCAACCATCGCCAAGCAATGCGGTTGTCCCTCAAAACCTTGGCCATCATTCATTTCCTTCACTGCATCAGCTGGAATAATTTGTAAGGATTTGTCTTCTTTCATTTAGGAACCCACCTCCCCATTAGAAGCCTATTCAGTCACCAATTCTTGGAACTGATTACATGTCTCAACCACATTTCTAGAATCAGTAGATAGTATTTGCATCTTGGACACCTTACCAGGAGGAGATGAAACTTTGGGCTGCTTCCAACCATCCAAATTCACAGCCTCCCATCTTACTTCGGACTAGCAGTGACGTCAAAAACACTATCAGCACACCCAACTTCCATCAAATGAGCAGTGGCTTCAATAGCACTAACATCACACTGCCTACCTTTATTATCCTCATACCTAGCTCTGTAAACACACCCACCTCTCTCCACTACAACATTATGCCTGACACCACCTCCTGAAATACCAGCATCTACCTTCACTTGGCACGCACCATACCTGAGATCCTGCTTCATCCTCTCGAACACCACCGCAATAGCTGGATTCCCTGAGGCCGAGCCACCCAAGCCATTGCCACCCTTAGAAACATTCACCAGTCTTCTTCCCCTATCCAACATCCTTACCACGACGCTCAAGTGGGACTGAGATTGGTCCACCGTGACAGTGACCATACCGATGACCCAAACGATGGCACCTCGGACAATAATCAACCCATGATTCAAAGATCACCACCTGTTTCCATCGGAATTACTCACCAACCGTAATACAAACCCATTCTACTGGTGGCATCGATGCATCCACCTCCACACAGAGCCACGGATTGACAGAATGACTTACAGATGAGGTGTGAGCGTCGGAGCAAAGAAATCGCCCGACCAGATTCCCTATCATCCGAATTATGGATGGATTCTGAAATGGCAAAGGAAGATGGGGAAGAATAACCCAGGTTGCAGCCGAGGGTGAATCCTGATTCATGAAAAGGTCAAAAGTCCATTGTAGGAGAAAGAAACGGTATCCACCGCATCGGTGAGGAGCTCTAGACCAAGCGCACACCAAATCTTCCTCCGAGGAGAATTGTATCATCAGATGATTCTTGTCAAGAAATCCCACCACCACGCGATCCTAGAAGTCCCATTTACTGAACAAGAACCTATCAAAATCATCAACTAAAGGTATTCAGTGATTAAATCAAGCCACCAGGGTAAAGTTCTAAAGATTCAACGCCATGGAGAACTCTGGACGAGAAATCGAGAGTTGTGGGTCCCCAAGATGCTGATTTGGAAACTTCAGACTCAAATAAATCGAAGGAAATTCAGGGAGAAAGTTAGGGTTAGAGAAAGGTACAAACACTACTCGCTGATTAGAAGGTCATGGAAGAACATCCTCCCCCCGCCCACCTCCAGGGAAGGGGGGAAATTCATCTGCATTCATGAACTAGGGTTCGTCGCCAATCCTCGAGAGCCATCGCCATCGCCGAGAAAAATCGCGCTCTCCATCCTGTCCTTCTGGTATCATGCATATTTAATTATATATTAATATATATATATATAAGTAAATATAAATATCTATATATACACCCAAATAATATATAAAAATATAAAACCATAAATGTGTATAAATATCACTAAATATATATAAATATAGACAAATTGACATAAATACATATAAATATCCATGCATAGATACAAAAATATATAATATTAAATAAATATTGATAAAAAGATATAAATTATACATAAATATATATAAATATATAGAAATACATATATATATATAATAGATAATAAAACACCAACATGAGAGAAAGTCTCAACAATTGAAACAACATCCAATAAATAGCAATTTAAATTCATGGAATAAAATCATAGACATCCAAACAAGAATATGAATACACCCTTAAAAAAAATTAAAATCACATCAAAAGTTCAAAAATTAAGGAATCTGAACCGAAATCTCTACTTTAGAGGAATTTGGGCCCTTTTACATCGAAAAAATAATTATTTAGATTCCCCTAGGTTAACATGATATATTTTTTTTTAAGATTTGACTTTACATCTCATAGAGCCCAAACAGATACCCATATTAAAATTTATGATTGTTTGAAGTTGATTTTTTATTTTCAACCTTTATTAATATAGTAATAAATTTTATTCAATTAATTATTACTAAATTATTATCCAAATTTTTTTTATTTCATTTCAAAAGATTTAATTTGAATAGTTTGGGATCTAAAATAGACACTTGAATCAAAATTTATGGTTATTTTATTCCGAAGTATGATTTTCAACTTATCCTCAAATTAATTTAGGTTTCAAATAATTATTAACTAATAATTAAAAATAATTATTAATAAAAACATAATAATTAATTAAAATTGTAATTAATAAATAATAAATGAATGTAAGTAAATAATATTAATAATTAATTAATTATTAAATATTTAATGGCCTAAGGGCCAAGAATTTTGGGCAATCTTCTTGGCATACGGGCCGTGGGTCCTTTGTACCATGTAAGGACCATACGAGCCATGTATCACTTACATATTTGTGCATGTGGGCCTATGGGCCATGTAATAGGTTTTTCACTATATATAAATAAAGATACATTTATTTGTTTATTAATAAAAAGAGGTTTCCACCCCATATTTTTAATTATCTAGTAAATAATTCTTTTTATTAATTAGTGGAATTTTTTAAGAAATCATCACAAACTATATTTAAATAAATTTAAAATAAAATAAAATAAAATCATATTTTGTGGTGGTTTTTAAAAAACAACAACTAGAAATAAAATTTATATATATATATATATATATATTTAGTGACAGTTTTTTAAAAATCAACCTTAAAAAAATTTCACAAAATATTTTTCAGTTGTTTTGAAAACCACTGTTAAATGGAGATTTTGGTGTTGTGGTTGTGGCAGATTTTTTGCAAGGTATGAGAGCAGTTAGTGCATGTTGTGGGGCTCTCGTGTCTATTGTAAGTGAATGAAGGTCACATGAGGGTATGTCCCTGGGGAGCCTAGCGATGTACATGTGGATCTGAGCTTCAATGATGAGGTATATAATAAACATATATTTTTCCCATCTAAATATAAAAATAATATATATATATAATCAATTAATCATGTTTAGGGAAAATGTGGGTATTTTATGACCAATTTACACATTTTTCATAAAAATATGTAAAAATTATCTATCATTAAATTATCCATGTTTCTATAAAACATATCTAATTTAGTCACACAACATTTCCAAAATTTTTTTGGAAACATGGTTAAATGCGTTATCTACATTAATAAATATTGTTAAATGTAACAAAATGTGGCTACATGTAATTTTTGTTGTAGTGGTTGATCACACAATTTTGAAACCTAGTTAATAAGATATCAATATATGAGAATTATATTACACATTAAGTGTTCATATGATATTATTATCATTGTGACATTAACATCATTCTATATTAGTGACCTGACATTCTTAGATGTTGATCTTGGACTTTATAGAATTTTGCTTAGTGCTACTGAGAAACAGGCCTAGTGGGTCACACACTAAGGCTATTCCGAATCTCAGTTAAATTCTATTTAAATTTATTATTAAGAATAAATATTATTCTTATTTTTCTTAATAATAATTATCTAGGTTAATTTGATCACATAGATTTAATAATTACTTATTTGAGTTTTGAATATATGCGAGTTAAATATTAAATAAATATTTATTCATTAATTTTACAAATACATGATGTATATAATGGTTCTACAGATCATGTAATTCATGGTAATCACCATTAATACATACCCTGTAAATTTAAGGCATATCATTTGGTCATACATATCGTGGAAACTACAATGATTGACCTACAAAATAACATGTTGTGTTGGCATACATGTTTCGTAAGTACAAAGTACATGATAATGACCATACATAGCATAAGTCAAACACCGTTTCATGTGATAACACATTCCATGTTACTATGAAATTCTAGAAATGGATTTATTCATATGCATAAGAGAACACTTTATGTCACCTATATTAAACGTCTTGTGTATATATTAAATTCTAGACTAAATTTAATCTAAATAAGAGGGTACATGTTGTGTTCCTAGTTGATTCACAACATGTACTAAATAATGTTAAAATAAAATTAATTATTTTAATTTATTTATAATTATAGAGTATAGAAACCCCCAATACTATTTGGAAATATAATTTAGATAAATAATAAGTTAATTAATAATATTATTAATTTATTAATTCACATAATTTATCTTAATAAATATTGAAATTAAAATGAATGATATCAAGTCTTATGAATAGTCATTTCATGTGGTTAATTATCATGAGACTGACTGTCCCTTGTATGTGTTGGGTTCTTATTTAATTTAATTATTTATTGAATTTTTTTAAGACATATTTATTATTAAATTAAGTATTATGATCTACAAATCATCCCTTAAACCTTTATTATATATGGGCCTACATGTCTAAGGATTATTCATGTAACCCTAAACCCCTAATTCCACTTACTTAAGAGTTATTAAGGTAATATAAACTATGTATCTCCAATTGAGAGAAAATGGTTCAGGACCCGAGCTTAGGTGAAACTAACCAAGGAGATACACTTGTTAATGAAGTAATGTTGCAAATAAAGTCAACATATTACCTCAAGGAATTATATATATAGGGTCAAGGTTGGTTTATCTTCTACCCAATAATCCAATAAGTAATTAAATATATCATGATCATATCAGTTATTTATTTTATTTTCCAATTCTATGGTTATTTATTTACGTGACGCTTATGTATTTGATGGTATAACATGATCACATAAAATAAATAAATAATAAGAATATAAGAAGAAATTAATTAAATTTTTTAAGCATAATATATTTAATCATACATGGTTAGTTGATTATGTTGAATATATGTAATATTAACTGTCATATAAAATATAAAAGATAAAATATTTATATAGAGAGATAAACAAAATCCCTCAAGAAAATATTAATTTAGATATAACCTTCCATCTTCTATATTAAGATATAACCACAATTAAAGTGTCTGATAGACCATAGTTTAGGGAACATTCAATTATCTAGGAATATTCACAAAGATAATGGGTTGACATAACCAAATTGGTATTAAGGTTAATGACCATTGTCTATATAATATAATTTATGGGTAAGTGTTAAGGAAATTGGATCATAGGATTTTAGGATTAGTTAGTCCACTAAACAGATCAAGGAAATATGCTTTAATATAGTTGAAAAGACCACCTACCTAAATACCTTTGAGTGATTTTCATGGATATAATATAGGATAAGAGAAGTGGAATATATATCCTTGCTACTAGAAAACCCATGAAATGAGATATTTTAAATCCAATGTGGTGGTATATTGGGATTTTAGAAAATAGCAGGTGATTAATAAAATTAATTTATTAAATCACACTTGGTAATAAAGATAAAATACTTAAATATTCTTTTATTTATAATAGAAAATAAAAAGTAAAACCTTGGTATCATTGTGATCTTTAATGGATAAAGACAATGTCCTCACCCACGAAAACATCAAAGAGTGGTACACTATATGAATGTTTACATTATGAGTTTCTAATTTGAAATATTATTTGTTGATGGTGCTTCTTGATAGTTATTAAATAGTGTATAATCTACTTACAAAGTTTATTATTGTTATATAATATGATTTATATGCTTTAAATTGTATAGAAAAAATAATGTTGGTAATTTTTTAGTGAATAATAAACGGGAATGTGGATTTAATTACAGTTCTTCCTTTAAAACTTATAAATTTGAAAGTGTTGTTTGACGTCAAATTTGTTTGATTATTATATTTTCATATTTGTTATTTATGAGTTTCTTATTATTGAAACATATGAATAGTGAATAAATTAACTCAATATGAATATGAAAAGGCTGTTCCATAGAGATTTATTTTTCAGTTTGAGCAAGCCCATTCTTGGTTACTAAAGGCTTGAATTCCTTGGTGTTATATCCATAGTTACCACATTCATTTACCAATCTAAAAATAATTTTCTTCCATGTATTATTCCTCTTGGATTGTAGATAATTTCATTGTTTTATGTTTGGGAAAAGGTATGGTTGGGTGGTTAGATAAAATATTGATGAAATAAGTTGAGATAAGGGATTTATTGTTTCCTATAGTTTAGATGAGGTTGATGTTGTGATAGATAGAATAGGTTGAGATATAGGCTTTCATATTTTTTGGGTTGTTGTGTTGAATGTTTTTTGGTTGGTTAGTATGGGTTGAGAGATGGTATTACCCATATTGTTTGATTTTTTTTGATGTCTGGTTTTCATGATGTTTGTTTGTGGTTTCTATTTGGTACTTCATATGAGATGAAAAAATTATCCATGGGAGGGTGAATTGAAAATTTATTAAAAATATAATGATTATATTAGTGATTCTTATTAATGTAGTGAAAATAAAAATAAATAAACCCATGATGTTTTTTATGGTAGTTCAGATGAAAGTGATATTACATCCATTTTTAAATTCTTCCATACATGGGCCGAAATGGAATACACTAAATATGGAATCTATGAATTTTAATGGGGGGTCACAACCCTTATATTTAATTTTTTACACCTTGAGTTACAACCCCATTACAATTCCTTTTTCCCACTTGGTGGAAAAACCGAAAATATTCAAGGGTTTTTTCTACCTGGAGGGACAACCCAAACTATTTTACTATTTTATACATGTAGGCACAAACTATGACTGACTTTTAAAGGGGATTCAAAACAAAATGAAACATTAATTTTAATGGGATTCTCAAATAAACACTAAATAACACATACACGGATAAGAAGAAGTAACAATATACAAACTAATATAGATAGCGAAGCTATGAATTCCAAGGTAGTATGGATCACTTCAATAGAAAAGGTGATCTATAATGAATTCCCATAGAATTATCACACCAGTAGTGATTGAAAAATTTACAAGAAAGTTCCAATGCATCGTAATTTTTTTATCCTCAATAGTGATAACTCACATTAGTGCTGAAAACTATATTTTTAGAGGTTCATTAGGAAAAAATAGTTAAAAATTTGTAGTTCTAATTCATATACATTGATGTTTTTCAGTTACTCAGAAGCCACAATATTTCCTATTAAAAAATGATATTCATATCTCATAATAGTTTCTTATAAATATCATTATATGGTAATTTATATTCTATAAAAATCAAGTTAAGAGTCTTTGTAATACTCCCACAAAGCATGCAAGATTAAGTCCTCATATTCAAATAATATTTCAAATTTGAAACTCATGTATTTACATGAAACAATGTGAATGTTTAAACCATGTCATAATAAATTAAATCTATATAAAATACATAAAAATTAATTTTAACATATTGAAAATAATTAATATGAAATTATAGAAAAGTTAAATGAAGATAAATAAGTAATATAAATATATATTAAAACAAATTGTTAATGAATAAGTAAAACATAACATATCTTCCAATTTCACATAAGTATGTATTTAAAATGAAATATATGTGATAATAAATCATTCTGAAATTGGATTTATCTCTAAAATAAATTCATAAAAAATGTAAAAAACTCTAATTATTATGAAATGATATTTATATAAAAGAAAAATAAGTGTTAAAAAAATATAAATATAAGGTAAATAAATATTACCACAAAAAAAGATTTATCTACATTGGTAGTTTTCCCAAATGTGAAAGGAATCCGCATAAACAAAAATTTCTATAAAGAATACTTCATATATTGAAAAATAATTCATGTAATCATATTTTTAATGATGATTAATTTAGACATCCAATGTCCATCACATTGTAAAATTTCATGTAGGAGAATTTCACATTAAAGTTTTTAAAAATATTATATATTTTGATGAAAAATAACTTTTCTATATGAAGTAAACCTTAATAAACATACATAAGTCTTTAAAAAAAATGATAGATAATATTGTCATGTTGTGATAAATTATATTATGAAATTTAACGTGAATTTATTAACACACAAGTGATCATATTAGAAGGAATAAAAAAATTAGTGTTTTGTAATTATCCAAAAACATAAAATGGGACTTAATAATATACCGCTTTTTTATAATTTCAAAACAAATATTATTAATTCAACAACACTCCCCCTTGTTTTGAAATTATCAAAATGACTAATAGAAAACTTTTATCGAACTTTATGTTGATAGAAATATAGTGATGAATTACCCATAAATTTAGTAATCAATACTGAGAAATAAATTTACAATTATAAATTTACCAAAAAATACATATTTAAGAGATTATCCCTTTTTATATTATATCTTATCTTTCTTAAGAAAATTTAATTCAAAGAATATTATTTTTTTAAAATTTAGTGTGTATATTTTGAAAATAGTTTAATGAAAATAATGAAAAATATCTCTAAAAATTAATTTTAAAGATATGTAATATATTAAAATACCAGTATACATAATCAAGAAACCACTAGAAATGATAAAACATTAAAATAGATATCCAATTTGTAATAAAATTATCAACTATTCTACTAAGAACATATTAAAAAATTAAATAAATGTTAAACAATTATCTTAATAAACTTATTCACACCCCCATAAAACAAATTATATAAAGTCAAAGTTCCATCATACCAAGTTCAAGTTTTTTTTATCAAATATATATAAGACCAAACCATTTGTAAAAATATCAATACGTTTCTTTTTAGTAGAAACATATTCAAGATAAATGTTTATTTTTTGAACATGATCTCTTACAAAATCAAATATAACACAAATTTGATTTTTTAAATATTTCTATAAATGAGTTTTAGACATTAAAATATCATTGGTGTCATGATAATAAATAGGAATAATTTAAAAATGTTAACAAAAATTTAAAAGTGTTTTTTAATCTCTAATTACTGTGAGAAACAAGATAAAATAACTATATATTTCCATTAAGTAGTAAAAATTGTTTTTTATTTAAACTCAAATAAAATAATCATTTTCTAAGTAAATGAAACATACCTGACGTGCTTTATATACTTATCTTTCTTCCACTAAAATCAAAATTAAAGTTTCTATAAATAGCCAAATAATTTTTGGAATGGTAAAAAAACCATGATTTAAGGTAACTTTAATATATCTAAAAAGTATTCTAATATATTTTAAATGAATTTATTTTGAATTAAACTAAAATCAATAAGAAATTGGAAAAAATTAAATTATTACTTAAAGTAGAAAAATATAATTAGCTATCAATCAAACCTCTATAAGATTTATTATCAATAGGTTTTTTATCTTCATCTAAATCTAATTTAGAATTAGTATTCATGGAGGTTTTCATATTTTTACATGAATCCAATCCAAATATTTTAACCAACTCTTTAGAATACAATGATTTACTAAGAAACATGATTTTATTTCTTTGAAAAAAATTAATACTAATAAATAATTGTCGCCCTCCCATAAAACTCATATCAAATTCATAATTCATCAATTCTAGAAATTCATTAAAAATATTTTCATATGAAGATATAAATATAATATCATTATTATATATTTTTTATAATAAAATTATCACTATAAAATTTATTAATTAATAAAATAGGATTAAATTTCCTTTCTCAAAACTATTTTTTAAAATAAACCATGATAACATCTCATATGAAGATCTAATAGGTTCTTTTATACCATATAAATCCTCAGAAAATTTTAAATCATGGTTGTGGTGCTTATCATTCTCAAGTATAGGGGTTTTATAACATATATTTATTTATAAATATAAACATTTAAAATAAAAACTTTGAAATCCACTTGAAACAATTTAAAACAATGAAAACTATCACAATATAATAAAATTATAATTGATTCTAACCAAGAAACAAGTATAAAAGATTATTCAAAAATCAATGACTTCTTCTTGAAAATATAATTAAGTAACCAATATATCATTATTTTTAACAATATTTCTATATTCATGAATATTCTTTACAAATATACATTTGGTTCCAATGAAATGGGAATCCTTAGGTGGAATAAATAAAGTTTACATATTATTTTTAGTAAACTAATTTAGCTTATATTTCATAGACAAGATCTAATTATAATCATTTAAATATTATTCAACATCCTTAGTTACAAAATCTAAAATTAAAGAATTCTAATAATTAATATTCATAGAAGAAATCATTATTTGAACATTAGAACAAACATTTACAATTAATTTATCTAAAGGATGATATCCTTAAGTATTCTATGATAATTCAAAAATAAGTTCATTTTTAGAAGGAATATGCTCTATAGCGTATGTGCGTCTCTATCTTTATATTTTTCCTCATAAAAATTAAAACCTAAAAATTCATCCTTATGTTGCTTTAAATTATATTCCCTTTTATGCATAGATTTTTCATCAAACATAACATGAATTGATTCTTTAAAAATAGTGATTATTTTATTATAAACTCTATAAGATTTATTATTATTTAAACATCCTAAGAAATTACATTTATTTCACTTTGAAGAAAACCTAACTAAATAATCATTAGAATTTAAGAGAAATACTTTTCAATTAAAAAATCTAAAATATCTAATTTTAGGTTTTCTTTCCTTCTAAAGTTCCTATAAATTTTTCTTTTATAAGTGTTTAAGAATACCTATATTTGACAAATGTAAATCTAGATTCGTAGATTATTTATATAAATATTTGGGAAGATTAAATGAATTTAACATTTTTGTATTCATTTTATGAAGTGTTCCATTTTTCATTTCAACAATACCATTTTATTTTGAAAATATGGGATCAAAAAAGTTATGAAAATATTCACCTTTTTCACAAAACTGTGTAAATTTCATATTATAGAATTCCCTACCATGATCACTTATAATTAATTTAACTAATTAAAATTTTTAATTCTAATCTAATTTAAAATAATTGATAAACTTAATTAAATTTTCATATTTAAGTGTAAGAAAATGAACCCATGCATATCAACAAAAAGCATACATAATGACAAACAATATCCTTTTCCACAAAAAGAGTACTTTTTTTAGGAAAAAAATATCTAAATGAATGAGATCAATAAGCCTTAACGTTTTTTTACCACTTTACCACATTTAAAATAGCTTCTATTTTTTTTACCTTTCAAGAAAGATTCATAAATAAAGTTTCTATCCAGATTTAACTTGGGTATGTCTAAAACATGGTACTGCTTTGAAAACTTGATTAAATACCTTCAACTTACATTACCAAATAACTTATGACCTAAACTATTATCTTATTTTACAATATTTAAACATTTAAACAATTTACATTTAACATTTAACATTTTGATCACTTAATTCATCAAAATTAATGGTATAAACATTATCCTTTAGGTTTTCATAAAACATGATGGGGTGTTCCTTAAAAAATAATATACTTATTATTTTAAAATTTATCATGAATTTAATCATCACATCATTGTGAAATTATTATCAAATTATGTTTTAAACCTTCAATATATAGTACTATATAAATAATAAAAATATTTAAATGAAACCCACACAAAGGACCTTAACCGTTATTCTGAAATTATCACTCGTGGTGGAATAACATCCACGAAACTTATTGAATGATAGAAAATTTTGAAGTATCATTAATGAAATTTATTTAACATACACTATCCATATATCGAGTTTCTTTCTTGACAAATCGAATATATAATTCATAAAAAATAGATTTATTAATGTTCTACTACCCATGAAAAATTGGGTCATATGGGATTAGTTTGAGACTTTTTGGGAACCAAAATTGATTTCAAAAACTTATTTATAGGTAATATGATTGATAAATATTTTCAAATAAAGAATTTTATTTTATAGATATTGTGTAAATCTCATGGAAAATCCATTTTCATTAGGAACATTAATTTTCAAATTAAAAATAAGTAATAGGTAATGTACTTCACTTTGAAATATTAATATTGAAATCCTTATACATATTTTAAAAAAATATTACCACATAAAAGTTATTTTCTATATTTTATTCAATTAGTAAACTCATATATTTATCAAAAATTTCAATACATTTAACAAAAGTGAACAAATTTGATTTCAAATTTTTAGTTTCTGATTTATACCTTTCATTATCATCATGAAAAACATTAAAATTTCATTCTTCAGCCTCAATATTCATTCACATGAAATCAATTTTTCTATCATTTTCTTAATTTAGTTTTTTAATTTCAATATACGTATATTTTAATTCACTATAAGAATAATTTAAACTATATCTATCATCTCCCAAAGTAAAATTATGTTCATCAAAATATTATTTTTTACAATATAAAGATGTTATTTGAATATCTTAAGTTTTATCACGAAAATCATAATATTTTATTCGAAGTCCATCATATAAACTATAAAAAAATAGAATTTTTTGATTAATTATATCATTTTATTTATATATTTTATGAATGGTAATATTATAATTAGATTCCGATTCAGAATAATAATTATATTTACTTCCCACATTTACTGAATCCATATAAACATGATTTTATAATTCCTTTCTTATACTAGATTAGACACTTGAATCATAATATGATGTTTAAATCCATCCATCTTCTATAAAATTATTATCTTTATTATATTATCTCTACTTTTTTTCCTTTCTTTAAACTCAAGTAATCAATCTTGATGTACCCTTTTTCCATACATTCATAAAAAATAATTTCTTCATCATCAATATTTAATTAACTATTTTCCTTAGAATAATATTTTGTAAAATACTTTCTAGATTTTCTTGAATATACTTTCTTATTTAAATATACTCCTTTTTTTATATGATTAGATTCTTAATTTTCACTGCTTTCTAATTCATAATCTAAAGAGTAAGTAGAAACATTTTTCTTAAATGTAATTTATTTTATTATTTTTATTATCTTATTAAAAAAAATCAATTATAATTAATATTTCAACAAGAAACCAATATTGTCTTTAAGTATATATTCTTTGAAATTATTATGTTCATTAATAGTTTCATTTTTATAATCCCACTTCTTAGGTAGTTCTCTAAGAAATATTTAAATAATAACTGGATTTTCTAAAGCTTATCCTAAATAATTTAAACCATTTACAATGCTATTAAATCTATGAAACATTAGATTTATAGTTTCACATTCACTAGTATTAAATTATTAATCATCATCCCTCAATTTGACTAACATAGTTCGTGTTGGATTATCTGAGGAAAGTTGAGTAACTAGAAATTATTTCCATATATCATGTATAGTTTCACATGATTATATATGAATATAAACATTTCTATTTATAACACAATATAAGATAGTAATCACCTTATAATTAAACACATACATTAATTTATCATTACCAACTAAAATTTTAGGATGAACCTCAGATAGTTTGTATGGTTTTACTATGAAACTCCAATGATCAACAATAAACTATTTTAACACGGATTCCATATGAGATATCCAACATCCGTAGTTAGTTTCATTGATATGGGATATTTGAGGAATTTATCTATCATTTTATTTACTTCCATATTAAATATATCTTCTCCCCATTATTGTTTTGTTAATAATTTTTATCACATATAAAAGTATAAATATTAGAGTAAGGGGTTCAACTTTGATACCATCTTTTAGGTACTAGATGTGAGATGACCAAAATATTGGGAGTGAATTGAAAGTTTATAAAAAATATAATAATAATATCAAAGTTAATTATTAATTTAGTAGAAATAAAAATTAATTAAGCAACAAGTTATTTTTATTATTGTCTACATTAAAGTGATTCTATGTTTACTCACTAGTTTTCACAAACACAACGAGAAATGAAACCCACTAACTTTGCAATATATGACTTTTTATTGGGACTCACAACCCTTAAACAGACTTTTGTGCAATTAGATTTACAATCATATTACACGTAATTTTTTACAACTAGAGGAACAACCTAAAATATTCGTAAATTTTTATACCAATTGGAAGAACTCAAATAGTCCTTCATTTTTTTTCTAAAAGGAAGAACCCAAACAACCCTATTTTTTATACTTAAAGGAATAACCCAATAAATAATTTTAATGGGTAGTCACATCCCACTCAAAACAAAAAATAAATGGGAGTCACCACTTGGAACTAAATCATATATAAAATTATAAGAAGAAGTAACACTTCAAAAAGTAGTATAGTTAATGAAGTTCTAAATGTCGACCCAAGAAAGATCACTTCAGCTGAAAATGTTCTCTATGATGAAGTCCCGAAAAATAATCACACTATTTGTGATTAAAAATTATACATGAATGTTTTATTGTTTCACAATTATTTTATCCTCAATAGTCATAACCAGCAATGGTTCTATAAAACTCTATTTATGGTGTTTATTTATAAACAATAGCTTCCAAATGTGAAATCCTCAGGCATATCCACTATATTTTTTCATTTCTTAATAAGCCACTCTCTTTTATCAAAACAATAATGATCTTTATATATCGTAATAGGTTCTAAACAATTATTATTAAAAAAATTAATAAAAAATTTAATATTATATAAAAATAAATTCAATAATTCTTGGAATACTTCCAAAAATCTTACAATACTAACTATTTATATTCAATGAATAATTCAAATTGTAGGATTGAGTTTTTCCAAGATGCAACTTGAATGTTCAAACCACGTGATAAAAAATTAAATAACTATAAAATACTTCCAAATTATTGTGAAATACTATAAATAATTAATAAGTAATTATGGAAAAATCTAATAAAGTAAAACAATTATAGTAAACATGTAGTAAATCAAACAATTAATGAATGAGTAAAATAGAGAATATTTTTTAGTTACATGTAAGGATGTATTTCAAATGAAACCTATGAATATTTAAATCAAAATTAAATGAATTTTTCCCTAAAATAAATTCATAACAAATGAAAAACAATCTAATTATCGTGAAATAATAATTATATAAATGAATAAAAAAAATATTTGATATATATATATACCATGTAAATAATCCTACCACAAATGAAAATTGTTTTATATAGGTGATTTTCATGAAAGAAAAAGAATATATGTAACTAAATTTGTTGACATAAAAATTTAAATATCTAAAAATATTTCATATAAACTTATTTTTCATGTATCCAAATTCTTGTATACAAAAAATATCATGTAGATAAATTTACATATCCAAAATCTCTCATGTAAGAAAATATCACTTTACAAATTTCAAGAAGAGTTTAGATTTTGATAAAAAAAATAACTATTTGATATGAAATAAATCCTTATTAAACATATGCAAGACTTTCAAAAAAAAGATAATATTTTTAACGTTGTGGGAAATTATAATTACCAAATTTTAGATGAAATAATTAACATACAATTTCTCTTATTAGAGGAAATAAAAACAATAATGTTTTTTTTATCAAAAACATAAAGTTAGTAAATTATCTCTTAATAGTGCCTTCCAACTTCATGTCATGGTTAACTTATGAACTATGAGTGAATATATTTTTAGTATCTTAGGAAGAGTCTGAGAGTAACTAGATTATGTAATGGTAAATAAACTAATGATATGGGTGTAAATGTTGGAAACATGTTAAATTGGAACCATTTGATGGTTGAAAGGAATAATTGTATAAGCATAGGATGGGAAATATAGATATTATAATGTAAATTATGAAGTCACGTTATCTTGTAATGAAATGAAATGATTTAACTAGAATTTATAAAATTTGGCAAGGCATCCCATTTTTAAACATTTCTTACTCTCGGTGATTTTCCAACTCATTCCCTATTGGAGGTGGTATGTGGTGGTCATCACCTTCTTTATTACCATACTAGTGGAGAAGGGTCATGAAAATTTAGATATTTTGAATCCAATTATGAGGTATATTGGGATTTGAGAAAATTATTTGGATACATAATATAATCATTAATCAATATAAAATACTAAAATATTATTTTATTTATTATTGAAAAATGTAAAGAAGAACCATGAATTCACTGTGATCAGTTTTATACAAATATAATGTCCTCACTAACCCAAATTTCAAAGAGTGGTATGTTGTTGTTCATAATACTACTATATAAAACAATGTTTTATGTGTTGGAATCCTCTATACCTGATCGGCCATGTCTCTAAGTGAGTGATGGTGAAAATGATACCAATAAGAGTCACATAGAAGATTCATTGGTTATTTCATGCACTATTTTATCATATATTTCTATTTATCCCATGATACATTGTAAGGGAATGTATGGATACACCATGTTGACTCATCTCTAAGAACTTGATACTGAGGGAGAGTGGTAAATGATAAATGAGATTATTGATACAATTTACCTGTGTAAAGTAAAATATGGATACCTTGATATTGATCTTGTACTCAAGATAATATGGTACACCGATTAATTAGAATAATTGGGGCTTAATATTGGTAAATCATTATCCAAAATCTCATTATTTTATCCTTACCACACAAAATCTCTACTTTCAATTTTTTTAAAATGAATCGTAAGGAGAAGCTTCTCAAGATTATTTTATTATAGTTTTCCAAGTTAACACATACGTATGATAATTTAATTCTTTAGTCTTTATAGTGAAAAATTTGAGTACAAGGTTGAGAGGCTAATGAAAATTTTAAATTTAGTGTTTTCGCAATATCATAAAATGAAGTAAAATATTAAGAGGGAGAGAAATAAACATGTGGTTGTTTGCTTCACATATGTAAATAATGTTTATTGTAAGGGAAATTGTATTAAAATAAAGAAGAATTGAGTTGATTCTTATACTTTAGGAATACTCATCATGAAATGAAATATTATATATAAATGTGGGTACTATATATCTTTTGTGTCTCACACATTTATATATGAACATTGGAACCAAATAATTTCAAAATAATTTCAAGATATTATAAAAATATTCAAGATACCAATCAAGATGGAAATATTTCATTATTTATGTAAAAAAATTTATATCACATTTGTTAGGTATTTAAAACTTTTATTCAGAAACTGTTATGTAAGTGCCATATATTACTATAAATATATTTCTCTATATCTTGTTCCGTCTTAGATGTTTTATTTCTTGTTGAAATAATTTTTTTCATTTCTAAAAGATAATTTATGTTATAGTAAGGTAAAATTTTATAATAGTTGTGAAATACATGAATTAATATTGTATATTAGTATCAAATTACAAAACCATATTTAGGTGGATAAATATATACCCAATAGTGGAATAGGAAGTAAACTGTGTGTGTAACATCATCATTTTTTTAATAATTTAAAAATACCTTTTGGTTTATATTTACAATTCCATTGATTGTTAAATAAATAATTTTTAACTTAATTGTTACCCTTAAGAAGAGTATATGGGCCTTTTAATGGTAATACCCTCTTTTATTGAGTTTCCTAAGGGTAAATATGAGTTTTCAAATGTTTTTTAAAGTTAAAATGGGAATTATATTTGCAATGTAAGGGTAAAAATACTACTATTTAAGGTTAAGACCTATTTTTAACAGGTCATATCCAGAAAAACTCTTATTTACAATGGTTATGTAAGAGTAAATTTGGAATTTCTTCACTTCATAAAGCAATATTACATATTGAGTTAGGGTAGTGTGTAACTCACACAATAGTATCTTGCGATTCTTAAGAGTTGTGTAAGGGGGATCTATGGTTTCCACTGCCTACACCAAGGTAACTATTAGCCACATAAGGGTACCTTATCCAATTCATAAAGGTAAACATTATTTTTTAAAGGCTACATATGGGTATCCAAGAGTTCATAAGGGTAACTTAGGCTCTATGTAAAGGTAAACCATATTTTCTATAGGCAGTATAATGTTACTCTAGTTTTTTGTAATGGTATTCTAAGGATTAGACTCTCCATCTAGTTAAATATACCAACCCTTAAATGAAACATATTATCTATGTAAGGGAAAACCATATAACACTTACAATTTTCCCTTCGTGAGTAAAATACTCTTAAAATATTTTTTTGTTTCTTCTTCTCCATATCAAATTTTAATACCATTTTGGTATTTTTAAATGATATAAATAATTGAAAATTTATTCTTTAACCCATTTTAATGGATTTAAATATTATGTTAAATGTTTTTAAACCATTAACACATAAGATTAAATTAAAACAAAAAATCTAATAGTGTATTTAATTTTTGGTTCTAAATGCCTATACACCTAGTATTTTTATTTAAAAATAGATGAAGCTTTAATTTATTGGATTTAAAAGGCCCTATTGAGAAATATAGGGTGTTTAGATACTAGGTGATCACTAGTAGGGTTATTTTATTGTTTTCTATTGATCATGGGGAATGGACCAAGTCCTAGTTCTGTTTTGGATAACTTCTCAGGTGTTTTTTAATATTATAATTAAGGTATATAATTTCATAACATAGTATATGTCACTTAAAAATTTTGGTTCTTGATTATTTTATGTTATTTTAAAATTAGTTTATATTAACTGATTTGAAATGTTGATATATGGGTTTTAAATAGAATGGTGTGTGTGATGAAAACCATTGACCATTGAGTTTAAAAATTAACAGTTGATTTTCAAATAAATGTTCTTGAAATTGAAATGAATATTTATAGAAAGATTTTGAATGAAATTCTTCTTGATGGATATTTATATAGAAATATATTACTCAACATTTCTGAAAATGTTTTTTATATGATTTTGATTTTAGAGAAATTCAATTTTTAAACTTATTCTATCAATATCCATCGAAATGTTTATAAAATATTTTTTTTGATGTAAACTAATAAAATATTTCCATGAAATGTTTTATTAAACATTTATCATAAATGGTTTATCTAATATTGAATAACTTATAAACCATCTAAGTGAAAAGACACCAGTCTTTGTTTCTCACACACTACCTTTTACTTTAATATTTTCTATATTTTATTATGGTAAGTATAGGAAAAGGGAAACCACCAACCTGAGTTGGAAATAACTCATATTTAATGGATTTTGAGGGTTAGTGTTAAGAAGTAGAGCGTTTGACCCACTTATCTCACTGAGTTTTGAGATTTATGTCTTTATGGTATTATCTGATTTATTTGGTTGACATAACACCATGATATTTGTATCTACTAATTTGGGACATCTCGGGTTTTTTCCTCATATTCATCAATTTGTGTTTGTGATTTTTGAGTGAAATCATTCCCATATCATTCCTTTTTATAACTGAAAGCAAGTCACTTTCCCTTAGGGATCAGTAACACACTTTTTATGACCAAGATGATAAGGAAGAGTATTATTTTCATGTATTGTCTTTTTCTGTCAAGGAAGTTTGAGAAGAATGAAAATCACCTCACTCTGTATAAGTGGATGATCATGTAATTTTTTTTAATTAGGAAACTAGGTTTATAATTCTTAATAAATTCCATTAAATTTGGAAGGAAAGGTATTTTTTGAAGATAGAGAAGTTACAATACTTTCCTTGGTAAATCTAATGACACATTTTTGTTTTGTATTTCACAAATATAATGAGTTGTTTGAAGAACTTGTGATGAAATCCTTATGAATGTAAGGTAGAGAATATGTTTTTTTATTCATTTTTAGATTTTATTGGAAAGAAATATGTTACTAGATGATTTCAAATCAGCATGGTTGGTTTTTCCAATTTAGGTTTTAAGGTGGCTCAATTCCACAGTGTTTGCCATATTTTTTGGTGTCCAAAATTTAGAGGATATGGTGCGCATCAAGAAATATGGATATCATTCAAGATCTAATGAAAATATGGAAAATGGATGAGTTTCATTAAGATGAAATTCATGAATGGTGTTTCATAAAGGCATGATGATTCTAATGGTGATCTCCACAATTACGATAAATGAAGCACTCTGAGCCCATGCTGGCTTGATGGGGAGCTCCGTGGGAATGTCAGATATCAAAGGATCATTGTGAATGGAGTATAACCACAAATATATTTTTTAGTGATCCAAAAAATACACTAGAGGAAGTGGAGAATTGATAATGGGAGATATTATAAATATAATGTGACCCCTACTTCATTTGAAGTGAGAAAAATAATAGGAACTCAAAATAACTTTGATTTCACAAAGGTAGAGGAGCTCTCTGAAATAGGATTTTTATGATATCTTGAGCATCGTTAAAATTCTTCTAAAGTATTTAATGATTCTAATGATTTTATGTAATGATTTCTTTGTTATTATGGGATTTTTTTTTGAATCAGTTTGCTTCATCAATGCAGTTGGTTATGTGAAGGATGTTTACCTCACGAAGGTTGTGAGCTTCCCTAAGGAGCTTCAAAAGGGAGCTTCATGAAAATATGTTTTGAATACCAAGTTTAAGTTAACCATTAATTCATAGATCATAAAAATAATACTTTGGTATCAGAATAATTAACATTACAAAGTCTCGGATATTTTTATTAGATTCTCGGTAGGAAAGATAAGAATTATTTTGAAAGAACAAATTTGTGGAAGTGGATCAAGAAGCACTATAACATTGTATTCCATCATCTTGTTGTAGAAGAAGCACACAAACTAATGGATTATTTTAAAAGTTCTACACATGTGTAAAGTCACATTATACATATTTTATTCTACCTCAGATGACTATTTTCTAGTGGATTTTGTGGTATTGGTTTGTTTTCAAACCACACCAATGACGTAGCTACTCTTGTTGAGTAGTGAAACTTGTAAATTATTATGTTCCCGTGTGTTTTCTTGATTTGTTTTCAATATGTAAATAAATCTTTAATATGAGGTGAACGATTTTTCATCAGTAATAAAACATAAAAGAAAAAGATATCGCTGATTCACCCCTCCCCCTCTCTGTGATACTTTATTTCTGACGGGTCAAATTTACCCTTTGGGTAGTTGAGAAATGTGTCAGATAAAAATTTAAATGGTATTTTAGTTTTGGTAATTATAAATGGTATCAAATGATGATATTTCTAAATATAAAGTACATTTCCTTGGGAGAACTTATGTTATATTAGGTAATTTGTGGTATTGGGGAGATTTGGAAAGTATTGGGACTCAAGAGGTAGTTTGTGAGTGGGTGTTTAATCACCAAATATTCACAATGATACTTGAGTTACAAGGTAATTTTGGGACTTGATTATTTATTTTTAGTAATTTATTTCCTTATGATAACATGAGATTCATGTCCCTGGTGAGATTATATTTGATATTTTTAATCTTGCATGAGTTTTGGGTTATAAAAAAAAGATGATAATATCCACACAGTTCATTCAATGTCAAGTAACCTATGATAAATTGATGTGGTTGATCTTAATCTCAATCAAAGAAAAAATTTTAGGTTGGTGTGTGATTTACCAGAACATATTACCAAGGTAGGAATTGTTCTACTTTACCCCTGAACCTAGTGCCTTCTTTATTTAATTATGAAATCACTTCACCTAGGTGAGGTTAGTTTGGAGGGTTATGGGTGTTTTTTTCCATTCCTTTTTATTCTTTTTACTTAATACCTTTTTTTATGTTTTTAAATATATTAAAAACACAATTTATTACTTAATTTTTTTAATTTTTTTTCATTGGAAAAATAATCAATTACCAAAAGGTGTGTTTTTAAAAAATCCTCCATGAGAAAAACAATTATCAAATAATTTTTTGTGATGTAATAAAGGAATTTAGAAAAATGAAATTTTAGATTTTAATGGGTTTAAAATGGAAATGGTTTTGAAATTGAAAAAACATGATTAATTTTATGAAACCATAGAATAATTTCAATGAGATGGAAAAAGAATTTTTGAAACCATGGTGAATTTATATTAATATTTCACATTTTTAATAGAATCATAATGTCTTATAAATATGGATAATCTTGTGTTCTTTGAAAATTATAATAGTTTGATAAAATTTAATTTGGCCTTTTTTGAAATAATTTGACTAGTTTTTATTTAATTTTGGCATTTTTTATGACTTAGTAGATGATTTTATGTTTTTCTTGTCCAAAAATGTCTCCCAAGAATATATCCAAGAATGATATAAAATATTTCAGTGGGTCCGGTCTTTAGAGTAGTTCCTTGTGTTTTTCAGAAGTGACAAATACAATTAATGATTATACCTAGACACTAAAATGTTTGGTATATTTATAGCCTTTCTAATCTTGGGAACCCATCAAAGAAATATTAAATTGTTCTCTACGTTCTTATGGAGGTGATAGGGGTTCTAAAAAAGTATTGAATTTTCAAATATAAGTTGAAGGTTTTTTTTACTTCTATTGAGACTCCAGATGATCTGAAGGTCATGTCTATCAACTTCTTGTTTGAGGTTCCTGGATGAGAGTAGTGGATAGTCATTATTCCTTCTTATCATTATGAAAGATTATCTCGGGATTTAAGTTATTCTTTATTCAGTGGTAGTATTCTGAGAAAGTGAATAAGGATAAAGTTTCTAAGTTCATAGGTTTTGGTTATGGTGAGCTATCGGTTGTGATTTATTCTAACAAATTCTCAAGTATAATATTTTTCTTACCTGAGATTATTGGTTATGAATCTATTAAGGTTATTTATTTCATAAACTTTCTTCACCTAGATCTTGGGATTATACTCTTAGTATTTTTATGACGTATTATACATTGCTGCCTTAAATGGACTTGTTAGTAGAAGTGTACCTAAAAATAGTAAGAAGGGAAAAATACCTAATTTTTTGAAGGATTATGCGGATATATACCATTTTATGGACATAAAAATTTGATTTACTAGGGAAAATATTCTTAGAAAAATTATTGGAATTATATGTGCTTATAGTGTAGAGAGCCTGGTTATTCTAGAATTCATTTTTAAATGCTCTAAGAGTTTATAAATAGTATGTCCACATGGATGTCCTTAAAAGGTTATGTAATTTGGGATACCAAAAGGAGAAGTTTTAGTTAGGTATTATTAGATCCTATATATGGGGTATAAGATGCTTTAATATAATATGGATTTATCCATAAGCCTTAGAGTGAATCTTTTTCACATAGTGGGGGATCTTCTAGTGGTAGTTGATGTTGATATTTCTTGTTGTTTCCAAATTCAGAGTAAAAAAATTGAATTTTTTTAAGTCATCAATATTTATAGAATTTATTATTATTGGGATATCTCATGGATTACTTTGGTTCTCTTTTGGATATTATTTGGTGGGTTTTGGTTGTGATCTTGAAGATGGTTTAATTTTATTAGGATCTTTATTTCTATGTTTCAAGGATGTTCACTTTGAATGGTTTTACTTCTTTGTATATAGTTTCAGTCTATTGAGGTTCGTTGTACTATTAGGGTTAGTGTGTAATATTTTGATAAGAATCCCTATATGGTTGGGGTTTTTATATTTCATAATTCTTCATGTTTCTTCCTTCGATGTGTGTATCCCTATGGTCGATGTTGAAAACCATTCAGTTGGATGTTGTTCCATTTTATCCAATTTTTTCCTTGATTAAATCTCAATCTTGATTTAATATATGATCCTCATTGTGAGAGTGTATTTCCGAGTTTATTCCCAAGATTTTTTATTTTGATCTTTTTCAGTTATAATTTGATAATCCTTAGGAGTGTACTTGGGTAACTAAGAATATATGAATCCTTGAAGAACTTGGAACCTAGAAGTGTTGGTTGATGATTTGATGTGCCCACTAAGGGGTGAGACTCAATGTTGAAAATACTAGTTTACTATAGAGTACTTTCATAGGGTATAAATCCATGTGAATTATATGAATTTATTTTGAGAGTTTGATCATATATGGATCTTGAGAGTGTTGTCTATTTTGAGAATCGTTAAGGTGTTTTAGATATGTCATTTCTTAAGGATTCAGTTTTGGATCTTGGATGTTTTTTTATGATGTGTGATTGAAGTATATTATTTTTATTGAAGATATTTGTTTTAATATTTTTTTTTCCTCATGTTTCACAATTTTGGTGAATCAGTAATTGGTGGGTAGACCTATGATAGGTATTTGGTTATTTATGTTTTTTTGGTTCCCCTTGGTGTGGTTGAGTTTTGACTATAGATGCGTGTTTTCCTTGTATTTTTTGTTTATAATAGGTTTCTGGGTGAGTAATACTTCTATTTCATATAACGTTCACCTCATGGGTTTATTGTGGGAGTTCTTCAATATTGTTTTCCCAATCTTCCAGATGTGAATATTTCTGGGGTGTAGAAATATTTATGGTGGGGAGAATTATAACATCCTAATTTTTTTAATAGTTTTAACCCCCCCCCCTTTGTTTCGATTTATAAGTCCTTTGATATGAAATTAATTAATTTTTACCTTAACATTTACTCGTATTCATGGTATATGGATTTTTTAATGGTAAGGTCCACTTTTTTTTTGAGTTGTGTAAGAGTAAATATGAGTCTTCCTAAGTTGTGTAAAATTAATATGGACTTTTTATGCACTAAAAAATGTAAAAAAGGATTATATGTAAGGGTAAGTCCTATTTTTAATAGGTCACATAAGTGTAAAATCTTATTTACAATGGTTACATAAGGATAACCTTCGATTTCAACAACAATGTTAAGGTAAATTCCATGTTTCATAACGGTAGTGTGTAACTTGCATAAGGGTATCTCAAGATTCTTAAGGGTTATGTAACAGTAACTCGAGTTTTCCCCCACTGAATAAGGGTAACAATTATCCATGTAAGGGTACCTTAGTTGATGTGTAAAAGTAAACCATATTTTCTAAAGGCTTTGTAAGGGTAGTTGAGAATTGAATAAGGGTAACTTAAGTGTTGCGTAAAGGTAAACCCAATTTTTTAAAGGATATATAAGGGAACTATAGTTCTATGTAATGGTAATCTAGATAATGTAGCCTATGTAATGTTAAATATCCTTACCCTTATGGAACACATAAGAGTTTTATAAGGGTAAACCGTGTTTCTCTTAAACAACAACCTTTTTTGATAATTTTTTTAAAAACCTTGTTTTTTTCATTTATTATTCTCAAGATCGACCAATAATTTAATTTTGGAAATTTTAAATGATGTAAATATTATAAAATCAATTATTTAACCCATTCTAAAGGTTGAAACGTCCATGTTAATTATTTTTAAACCCTTCACACTTGAGATTTTATTAAAACATAAAATTAATTATTGGTTTAAATTTCTATTTTTAAAATTTTCAACACCAAGAATATTTATTTAAAAATTCCCAAAACCTTACTATCTTGGATTTGAGAAGTCCTCTTGGGATATCTTATGTGTCCATCTATTAGGTGATAATCAATAGGAATTTTTTATTGATTTACTTTGATCATGGGGAGTAGACCTTCCCGTATTATGATTTTAGATCCCATATCATGTGTTATTCAATATTATAATTAAGTTATGTGATTTCATAAATTGATATATTTCACTTGAAACCTTTATTAATTGATTAATTTATATTGGGTTCCAATTAATTTATAAATATTTATTTAAAGTTTTAATATATAGTTTTTAAATGTCATGGTGTGTATGATGAAAGCCCTTGATATAACAACCCATAACCCACACACCAGGATTCTGTACCGTAATCGATAACTTTACATTTTGGGATTTGATGATGATAATTTTGACCCATTTTTTTATCTAAACCTTAAAAAACCAAAAGGAAAACATGGATTCGTTACAAACTCAAGGACCTTTTATGTATTTAGTTTTATATAATTAGAAAAAACTCTTACATAAATAACTCATATCAAATTGGACATATAATTCATAAAAATAACATTTCTACCATTTAACCTATATTTCTCTTATTTCACAATAGGTCCTCAAAATAAACCTTTGGAAATCCATTATATAAATAAATTATTCAACATCATTCTTTATAACCTGGGGAAATGGATCTTAAGAAGGGTGAGCTCAAACTCTAAGTAAGGGTAAACATAGACAATAATAATTAATTATCATCAATGAGTATAAGAGTACATAAGGGTATGATGACATAATCAAAGTTCATGAGTGAATCATAAATTAAATCATACACATCAATGAATGAATCATGAAATATCAAAACATGGAAGAGTAAACATTCAATATAAACAATAACAATGAGACATGTGATATCAATATCAATTTTTAGAAACATTATAATCTCGTAACTATCAAATTGAATTTTTTTTGGTAACTTGGAGCTTCACTTTCAAAAAAACCTTTCAAAACCCTTTCAAAAACATTTTAACGAGAATAACCAAAAAACCTACTTCCAACATTATCATTACCCAATTCATTATAGATCTATAATGGGGATCACCCATCACATAAGATATTTCAGGGTCACCTATTTTCTATAAACTATAATTGGGCTCAAACATTTTTATAAGCCATATTGGGCACATCTATGAGACATAATGGGGATAAAACTTTCGTATAAACTATATTAAGCTCACATAATTCATATAATTCTCATTTACCATGTCAAGAACAAAAAACCTCCATCTTAAAACCCACTAAAACAATCATTATTCATCTATAACCTGATAAACCTATGAAAAGAAACAAGTTTGATTTAAATATATTTTAAACAAAATTAACCCATGTAAAGGAAATGGGTTCCATAAAAATTTAATTTAAAATATATTAATCCATGTAATTTAAATGAGTTCAATAAAAATCTCTTTGAAAGACGTTTAAACCATGGGAAAGAAATGGGTTTAGTAACAATAAATTTAGAAACAATCTTAATCCATCCATTAATGAATGAGTATGGTATCAATAAAAATATCCCTCAAGTAGGATAAGTAAAAAAAACAATTTTTTTATCTTTATTAATGGAAATAACATTAAAATATTCATTAAAAACTTTCATGAGGCAAATAACCTGAAATCATTCCAAAGTGTCCCATACCACCATGAAATATTTGAATTATAAGACCTATGAAAAGGTAATATTAAATAAAAATAGAATATCATGAGAATAAGTATAATAATGATACATATTGTCAATGTATAAGTATATACACCTCATAAAATAATATATTTTTATAAAGTAACTACCGTCTCAAATAAATAAAATTGTGAAAAAAAGTCCATTACGAATTTGGTAACATTAAAGCTATAAAACCCACTAAAGAGAGATCCTAAAATGGATATTTAAAAAAGAATAAATTTTTAGGATAACCATAATCAAATACATTCTTGGGAATTTTATACACCACACAACAAAAATAATTGATGAATATGGAATAAGTTTCACATAAATAAAAGTGAGACTACAAATCCCCATAAAATTATGGTAACATTTGAATTAGAAACCCCTAAAGTAGTAATGGTCAAATGAAACCTGTAAATAATATTAATATAAAATAATTCATTATATAATATATCAAAAAATGTCATTATATATACAATAACAAAAAATTAAGTCGTGATTATGGAGTATGGCTCATGAAATTAAAAGTGAGAGAAGAATCCCTTACCTCAAATCTGATTTGTCAAACTTTTATATATATTCTTGAATAATGAACTTATATTAATTATATAATTTCTTAATAACATTTTAAAAGTTTATTATTAATTAAAGTTCAATTATAAACAGGTTATATACAATTACATAATCAAAAATGTTTATTTCATATGTTTTGACCATATTCGGCATATGTCGCAAAACTAACTTTGATACATCGAATATGTTTAGGTAGTTTAGTATATAAACATATCTAGAAAAATAATAATTAAATAATTATCATATTTATACATCAATTATACTTTAAAAACTAATCATGAAATATGGATTTGAAAAATGAGCCAACGTTACAATCATGGATATGGTAGGTTGTACGCACGCATGAGTAACGTTCCCATTTTTCAATAATCATTATGGAAATAAGGTAAGTAAAAATTAGATTTACATAATGATATTTATATCATATATAAAATATTACTTAATAATATATAATTATATATATAGTTCATTTGATGTAAATTTATCACATTCCTTTGAGGAAGCGGTAGTCCACACGCCCACGAATGACATTATCACTTTTCCAATGTGTGAAAAGGTAATAAAGAAAATGACATATTATATTTACCAAAAGAAATTATGTCATTAACATAATATATATTTTCTTTATGTCACATATTTTTAATTAAAACCATACTTATTACATCCCATGTAATGTGTGAACGTATCACGTCTCTTTGCAGTGGCTGTAGTCCACTTGTCCACAAACGATGTTATCATATTTACAAAAAATGGAAATCATGAAGGTTTGTAGTATATAGAAATTATAGATGTATAAAGATAAAATTAATATAATATATTTAATATAAAAACATTATGTTCATCATAATTACCATCCATGAGAGGTGGTAAAGGAAAATGAATGACATCGTTTTGCGAGGCAGTAGTTCATTGTACATGAATAGTAATTTTATTAGCCATTTGATGGAAGTGTGTGTTGGTTTAGTTAAAAGGCATATCATAAAGAAATATAATTATTTTTATGATTATTATGTTAGTATATAATCATGTAATAATAATAATTTAATTTTTTTTGGAAATAATGGAATAGAAGGATCATTGAAGAATGTTACCTCTTTTTCAGGTAACTCATTTTAGTTTGAACCAAAGGAAATAATTGGATTTATTTATTAAAAAATTTAGGATTCGAGGATGAGATTAGGTAATATTGATCTTATTTGGGAAGGGGTTTTATGATCCAAAATGTCTTTATAGGTGGTAATAGAGGGGGAGTGTGAGTATCTTTTTATAGTGGAGAGGGAGTGGAATTCTTGTAAACACTAAAAGTTAAACACTATTGGGAGGTCTCTCTTACCACATGTAATTCCAAAACGGACAAATAATTGAGTAAATAATAATTTTGGTCGATAAGCACTCACACTGCTCAAAAAATAGAATCATTTTTATCATTTTATTCCTTAGTCTTTGAGTTTCCCTATTATTTTTATTTTTGGATTTTTTATTTAAGGTTTAATTTTTTCCAACCAATGTAATTAACCATTAAGAATAAATTAAATGGAAAAATATTTTAAAATATTAAATAATAAGTATAAAATATTACAACTAATTTATAAAATAAAAATTCCATATGTGTTGGATATTAATTTTAACCAAAACACATGTAACACACGAAAAACACTACATTAACCCTTACTATGATAACAAATATTTTACTATTTATGGGTCAATATGTTAATTATAAAAGATAAAATGGACCATAAAAGGATCATATATAATATTTATTAACACTTAAAAATCACTTTTCATATTAGAATATTTTTACAAATTTTAAATCATTTAATAAAATTTCATTTATGTTATTTAATTATTAACTAAATAACCCAAGAATTGGCATTTCTTAAGAATTAAATGTAACTAAATCATCTCTAAAAATTATATATATATTATTATGATAAAAATAACTAATTTATATTCCAAAATATAATTTATGAACAAAACTATTTATCCTTTTCCCACTTTGTTTCTTTTTATGTGTTAAAGGTAAGGCAAGTTCATTTTTCTTTACTTTTTTCTCATGTAACATATTATATAGATCACATTGATGGAATAGTATCCCAATAAATCAAGAAAATAAATAATTAGGTTTTTAGGGTCTAAATATTTCCATAAAATGGGTTTTGAAAATATTTTAAGTCATTTATAATCCTTATATATTAAGTTTAGTCATCAAGTAAGCTTATTTTTACCATAATCACTATAATTAATTTTAATTACTTTTATTAATCTTTTTGGTAAAAAATAAGTTGATATTATTATATCAAAAAATTTATACCGATTCCAAATATTTATATTCTCTTTTCTGAATTCAATTTATAGTAGAGGATAAAATTAATATAAAATTAATCTCACAGATACAACGCGACAACAAGTTTTTTTAGGAGAGAATTTCAAATGATCAAAATGTTTTCATATCCAATTTCAATGTTAAATTGAATATATTGACCTAAATTGGATTTATTTGTTTATAATATATCTAATTATATTTTAAAACCAATTTAAAAATATAATTTAACTATATAAATTTGTTTTCAATTAAAATTAAGTGACTTCATTATTCATCAAAAAACAAAACTAGTCTGTAAAATATAAGAAATTCACCCAAAGTAATTTTTGATTTTATTATTTTTTAAAAAAATATTATTTTTTCAAATAAAAATTGTAAAATCTCAAAAAAAAATATATTTAAAATTGGTGCACCATTAAAGGGCAATAAAACTTCCATTTAATAGTTTATAACTTTTAATGCTTAAAATTTAATTTATTATTATCTTAACACTATGAAAATTATTTTATGAATTTAAAAACATTTAAATAAATATTTAACATATAAATTTCGTTAATATATTTCACTAATGGTGATTAATTTAATTTATTAAGATAAAATTCCATTCTAGTCATAAAAATGGTTTTCATAAAAACACATTCTTTATATTCAAATATTGTTTATTTTAATTTATAATTAATTAGTAACCAATGAATCCAGTTAATAAACACGTGTCACCTATATTTTGAAATTTTAATTAATCTTAATCACTCCCACTTTTCAAATGACTAGGTGATAACTATCATAATAGTATTAAGAGATTATTGTTTCCCCGTGAGACTTGAGTTTGTGTGTAACATAAATAATACAAGGAACTCAATTCTGTGTGTAACACAAGCTAAAATTAGTGATTCGTGTAATGCATGATAAACTGTGTATTTTATGTAACATAATCTATTAAATAATTTAATTTAATTATTTTTTTTCATAAAATCTTAGGATGTTATACCTTACCCCATTAAAATGAATTTCTCCATTGAAATTCATCTTATTTATCAAATTATTACCATTTTTAATATTCTATTATTCAAGCCTGCATCATACAAAGTGTTAATAAAACATCCTCTTAAAAGGGATAGTGTGAAACATAATGGTCACTAGAAGTTGTGCATAACAAGGATTCCACAAAGGGAGAACATTTTTGGGAAATTAAAAGATTGATTTGGAAGGAAAATATAATTCCCAAAAACTAATATAGAGTGATAGAGAACATGATCGAGAGAAATCCAATGAATAAAAAACCACATGCCAAATAAGTGTGTAAAGGGTCATTTATATAATCATAAAAGGTGTTAATAGGGTAAAATTTTATTTCAAGATCCTTTTCCTAAAGTTTAATAATTCTCTCACCATCTATTCAAAGTGGAAACACGTACTTGATTAGTATAATTTCATAATTTAATCAATTTACACCAAAATTTAATATTTTTATCTAAATTATGAGTATTCTAGATGAAGTATTAAATCCTTAATCACTAAAATAAAATTTTAAAGACTAAATATCCATAAAAGGGTCAATCAAGTTATTCTTCCTATCTTTAGACATTATCAAATAAATAATTTTTAGCACATGGTGAAGAAATTCCCAAAATTAGTAACCCTTTAAATGATACACTAATTTTAAAACATAAATAGTAATAAAAAATGTGTAAAATATGTTATTCCATTAATAAATATCATTTAAATCCTTTAAATATTTCCTAACTATATTTGAAACCCAAATATTAGAAGGATTAGGGAATATATTCGTTCAAGACCAAAAAAACATTATTACTCAAATAAAATGACATATTGTTTCAAAATAAACAAAATATTTACCTGAAAAAAATTTCATTCTAACAAGAATATCATGTCGTCCATTGGTAGTGATCTAAAACCTTATTGTTCTTCAGTCATGGGTTCAAGCCCCAGCTCCTTCCTGAATGTGATAGGCTGTCACCGAGAATATGATTTTATATTATTTTTATTCAAAAATTAAAACTAATTACTCCATAAAAAACTTTATCTTTATACTAGGGTTTAAAAATACCTCATAGTAAAAAAGACATCTCTCAAAATCACTTTAAGATATCATTACTTAAAACCTCAATTGGGTGTCTAATACATTGGACTTTTGATCTCCCTAAATCTTATAGGCTTATAAATATATCCATAACTCAAAAGATAAACTCACATTAAAACATCATAATATCAAAATATATCTAAACCAAACATTGATACCAACTATAATGTAATGTCCTGGTTTCGGAATCCACCCAGAGGCACCCCGTACCTGGTTTGTCACATGGTCTCAAGCGCATTTCTGAGAATGCTAGAGGTTGTAGACTAGTAGAGAGGGCCTTGGGTGTGATAGTGGGGAAACTATGCCCTCATTAAAAAAGTAACACAGTGGAATAAAGCAATAAAAAAAGAGAATGTAGGAATAATCCATACAGAAGTAAATTGTTGAAGACTGGAAAATAATAAACTAGAGGAAACACACACACATACACACATATTTATATGAATTATGTATGATACATATGTCTTGGAAAGCATCCAAACAAATCACAATGCTGGAATACAATAGTACTAAACCCAAGTACAAAATAAAGCAAGTAAACAACTCCTCAGCATTGCAAGCCATAGCTTGGTCCCATGCTCTCCAACTCCATAGAAAATCAAGTACCTAAAGTTGAATGGTGCATTCCCTTATCTATACTTGAAACAATATAATATGTTTGGGCCCAAAAGCATGTCCCAAATAGGGTGTGAGACTAAATCCCAGTAGGAAACTACTGCAAGATATGTGTCTAACATTTTGTGAATATATGGCATGTAAAGTACAGAAACTAGTAAATAAGGAAGTACTCAGCAGTAACAATATACAATTTCAAATATCAAGAAACAACTAAACAAAGCAGATAATCAAAAAAGGTAACCCTCTGGAAAGTACCCACAACCTATCCCCTCTAGTCCTACCTAGCAACATAAGTAAATAGATAACACAATAGGTAACCCTCTAGGAATTATTCACAGCCTATCCCCTCTGGTCCTACCTAAAAATTACAAGAAACCCTCTGGGTAGTACACTCAGCCTAACCCCTCTGGTTCAATATAATCATAGACTCTCTGAGAAAGCACTCACTTTCAATTCCTTCTATAGTCTCATATCATAACTAAAGGCACTCTAGGTTATAACTTACTTCTCATTCCATCTGTGGTCCGCGTCGAGGAACTAAAGAAACTCTAAGGAAGCACTCAACTTCAATTCCCCCTATGGTCTCACATCGTAAGTAAAATAGACACTCTAGAGAAGCCCTCAATGTCCATTCTCCCTATGGTCTACTACACCAGGTTCTCACTACCCTGTGTAAGTCAAGAAAGCATAGCAGCGCGTATCGTCCAAATTAAACCTCAAGAACTACTTAGATAGAAGTCTACAACATATCAACATGTTAGAACAACAGTCACACCAACCTATAACTATGAATGAGAAAGTAAACAGCAGCTTAACTGGCAGACTAGACCCAATGGTCAAAATAGGAAAAACATGCATGGGAAAACCCAACCAAAGTATAGAAATTAACCCTATTCACATACAATTAACCTCTAATCAACCATACAAGAATTGCAAGAAAACAATAGGGCAAAAATGGTAAACGCGAAATACCTTGTTTATGAGTATTGGGAAAAATTGAATATATAACGCAAAGACTCTCAACAGAAAGGAATAAACCACCTACCTCCGCATTGGGATGTCATTATACTTGAGTCTCAGGGCTTGAATCACCTTAGAACACCGAATATCTACAGAAACGTCTAAAATTTTTAATAGGGGATAACTTGAGAAGGAGGAGCAATCGGGAAATAGATCTCAAGTAGAAGCGATAGATTATCGATGAGATTCCAACGAAACCGACAGAGTTCGATTTGGAAAATGGACTATCGATCAGGAGGTCGATGAAGATCCGCGACGTTCTCTTGCTCTTGGGAAAACTAAACCTAGAAGGAGGTGGTTCTGTCCGTCAGATGAAACCTCTGTGCGTTTAAGGAAAAAAAGAAAGTACACATGGTGTACTTTAAAAGTACACTGCGTGTACTTCCCATTTCTGTACCCCACATTAGGCAGCCTCTAGGTCACCCCAACATGGTCGTGTGCATGGCCTCTACACGGCCAGCGCACGGCTACCTACAGTAACTATGTTCACAGCTACCTGTGGTAACCGTGTACACGAAATTTACTTAGATAGTATATGGTGTTTACTCAGACAGTACACAGCGTGTACTTCCAAAATTTACAGAAATTCCCCATTTTCTAAAAAACAACCAGAAAAGGAAAACATACCCAAAGAAGAAGATCCAGGTTCTTACAAACTTCCCCCTTAAAGAAATTTGTCCCGGAATTTCCCTAGTAAGGTGGCGTAGAAGAAGAAAACCTTAATAGCTCCAGCCACTGTGATCATACATCTGTCATCCTCTCCCAATTCTCATCCTATACTCGCCCGTGTTTCCATAGCACTCATACCAGATGAACACACCAGCCACAAAAAACCTTTGTACTGCAATCGACAATCCAAATAGGATCCTCTTCGAATGATGCATCCTATTCCAACTCAACCTCCTTGGGTTGGAAAACATGAGATGGGTCTATAAAGTAATGTCGAAGATGAGAAACATGGAAAAAGTCATGCATAGACTAGTGCCACTAAGGTAACTACAACCGATAGGCTACCGGCCCAACTCTTTCCAACACCTCAAATGGCCCGACGTACCTCGGCGAAAGCTTACCCTATATCTTAATCCTCTTGTGTCCCAACCTCAGTGTGACACGCAGGAAAACCTGATGCCCAACCTCGAACTCCAGAGGTCGTCTCAGCTGATCAGCATAAGACTTCTGTCAAGACTGTTCAGTAGTCATCCTCTTCTGAATCAACTCAATCTTCTCTGTGGTCTCATGTACTAGATGAGGTCCCAACATAGCTACTTCTCCTTCCTCCATCAAACATAAGGGTGATCGGCATGGCCTACCGTACAAAGCCTCATAAGGGGCCATCTGAATAGTTTCTTGAAAACTATTGTTTTATTCAAACTCCACAAGAGGTATGTGTTTCTCTCAAGAACCTCCAAAATCCAAAATACAAGCTCGAATCATGTCCTCAAGAACCTGAATTGTACGCTCGGAATGGCCATCTTTCTAGGGGTGGTAAGCTATACTCAAAAGTACCTATGCACCCAAAGCCTTCTAGAGCCCCTACCAGACCTGAGAAGTAAAACGTGCATCTCTGTCTAAAACATTGGATTGTGAAACTCCATGTAAGCGCAAAATCTCATGGATGTACAACTGTCCCAGATCTTCAACATTGAAGGTCTCCCTGATCGGTAAAAAGTGAGAAACCATCGTGAGTCTATCAATGACAACCCAAACTACATCATTCAAAAAAGGTGACCTTAGTAAACTTTCACGAAATCCATCGCGACATCATTCCACTTCCACTAGGGAATGTGTAACTTCTTTAAAAGCCCCGATGGTCACTGATGCTCTGCCTTCACCTACTGACAGGTGGAACACCTCATGAAAAAAACAAAAACATCTCTCATTATACCTAGCCACAAATACTGATAGTGTAGATCACGATACATCTTGGTGACCCTAGGATGAACTTCCCAAACTGAGGAATGAAAGTCCCGCATCAGCTCCTCGGGTATGTCTGCTGGCTCCCATACACACCCCTGAAAACGGAAGATCTCATCCTCGCCTATGGTCCATCCTGGAAAGGTGTACTCTTTTGACACACTCTCTAGTAGGACTAGGCCTTCTGAGTCTTATAGCTACATCATTCTCACTTGATCAAGAAGGGTAGAGGTAACAAATACAGAAGAAAGAAACGTATGCCCCTGTCTGTCGTGCACCTCCAAATGCATCTCAGAGGACAGAGCCTTAAGTTTACACTCACTGTTGGCCTCTTAAACTACCTATAATTGAGTCCTCCTACTCAATTCATCAGCTACTGAGTTACCTTTCTCATGTGTATAGGAAATATCTAAATCAAAAGACTGAAGATACTAGGCCCACCCGTGCTGTCACAAATTTAGATCACACTGAGTTAAGATGTACTTGAGGCTATTTTGGTCAGTGAAAACCAGAAAATGTTCTCCCATAAGATATTGTATCCCACAGTTTAAGGCATGAACAACTACTACCAGCTCAATATCGTGCGTCGGGTAATTCCTCTCATGCGGTCACAACTACTAAGACCCGTACACAACAACTCCTTCTCCCTGCATAAGCACAACTCCTAGGATAATACCTAAAGTATCACAGTATACAGTATAGATCATTATTGGCTCTAGAAAGCCTAGTATCGGTGATGAAGTCAACCTCCCTTTCATTTCGTTAAAGGATGACTCACAAGAATCTATCCACAAGAACCTTGCACCCTTCTTAGTCAGGCCTGTAAGTGGCACTGCTAAGCGTGAGAAGTCCAGAATGAAGAGTCTGTAGTATCAAGCCAGCCCTAGAAAGCTTCGAACCTCAAAGTCTTTTTTTGTCTACTCTCAGGAGACTGCTGCTCTCACTTTCTTTGGGTCCAATGATACTCTCGTCTTTGAGATAACATGACCCATGAAGTGAATATGATCCATCCAAAAGTGGGACTTTGAGAGCTTAGCATATAACTGATGCTCTCTCAGTGTACTCAAAATGATCTCAATATGGGTGGCTTGGTCAAATCAAGTGTGAGAGTACACCAATATATCATCCCTAAAAACTACCACGAATGAATCCAAGTATGGATGGAACACTCGGTTCATCAGTTCCTTGAAAACTGCAGGCGTGTTCGTGAGACCGAACGTCATAACCATTTACTCGTATATACCATACCTACTCTGGAAGGCTGTGAGAGGTATATCAGATGGTCTAACATGCAACTGATGATAACTAGACCTCAAGTCAATATTCACAAAGACCTAGGATCCTTGAAGATGATTGAAGAGATCATCAATCCTTTGAAATGGATATTGGTTCTTGATAGTAAAATGGTTCAGCTTCTGATAATCCACACAAAGACTGAGGGTACCGTCTGCCTTCTTCACAAACAAGATAGGAGAACCCCACGGAGAAGTACTGGGTTGGATGAAACCCTTTTCCTGCAACTCCTCCAAATGTTTCTTGAGCTCCTCAAACTCTGATGTATCCATCCTATAAGAAGGAATGGACATCAGTGCCACTCCTGGCACAAGCTCAATGGAAAATTCTACCTCATGATCTGGAGGCAAACCTGAAAAGTCCTCTGTAAAGGCATTTCTAAAATGATCCACCACTATAGGAAAGTCCAATTGTGATGTCCCCTAGTCATCCAGGTATAGACTAGTAATTCGGGTTGTAACTCCTATCGACCCATGATGCTCTGGTCTAGCTCTGCTCTCCTGGTCATCCCACTTTCCCTTATGAAGAAATGATATGCCCTATGGTGATGTGAAACTCACCCTATGGCGATATCAGTAAACAACTTCCTAGAAAGGAACTAAATAGTCTATTCTGAGAATGACATCATATCCTGTCATCTCTAGGACATAGAGGTCCCATAAAAAGTGACACCCACTGACTTCTAGGGGCACTCCTTGCACTGACGTACACTCTCTGTTCTAGTCCCCAAAAGAGTGTCTAGCATCAAGATATCAGCAAAAGAAAAGATGCAGAGACCAAGGCTCTCCACAGCAGTAGCATATATAAAGCTATGGGAAGCCCCTGTATCGAAAAGAGAAGAAGCTAAAACTGAGGTAACTAAGATCGTACCTCGAACTATAGAAGGTCTAGTATCCTGCTCATGTTGGGTATGCTCCTCTGAAAAAGTATGACCACCATGAGCTGATCCACCCTATTGTCACTGAAAACCAGGCGACTGGCTACCATGACCATGACCACCACCTCAGTCTGAATGGTTGGAAGAACTCGAGTTTCCAGACTGGTTAAAACTGATGGTGCTAATCTTGAATGAGGAGTCATAGATGAACCCATGTCACCAGCTGCTAGTGAGAAGATCTGACAGAAGCGCTAAAGATGACCGGTCTTGCCGCATGATAAGCACTCCACTGGGTCTCTCGGGTAGTGTGGACTTGTATTCCAACTCTTCCCATATTGGTAGCACACCACCTGACTACTAAAGGAAGTATATAACCTCATTGAATCTCCCTGCGAAGACTCCCTTTAATGCTTCCTACTATCGGCAGGAGGGATAATAATTCCAGATGTCAAGCCTCCCTTGCTCACAACTCCAAAATCCCTCAGATTGCGCTCAGTGATCAGTGCCTAGTTGATGATAGAAGTGATAGAGGTCAACCGGAAGATGTTCACCTGCGATCGGATGTCGTGCCTTAGACAATCCTCAAACTTCCTTTCCAGGAATAACTAATCACCTCCTGAAATAGGTGTGAAGCACTACAGATCAGTAAAGCGAGAGGAATACTCCATGACAGAAAGAGTACCCTGCTCTAGACTCATAAACTCTCAGGCTCGATCAGCCCTCAAGGTCTCTGGATTAAATTATTCATAGAAGATACGATGGATCTCATCTGAATCCATGACCTTCTAGCGTCCTTCCATTGAGATCACATCCCACCACCTCTTTGCGGAGTCCCGAAGCATATAAATACCGACCTTGAATCTCCCCTATAGAGGCGTCTATAGATGCTCAAAGATTGTCAGCATGGCTTCTAGCCATGAAATAACAGCCTGGGTCCCTCAATCCCCTAATAAAGTGGGAGGATGCTGCTGCTAAAAGACCCACGTCAATTCACCCATCAATGGGGCAGGAGGCAGTGCTCCCTAAAAGGTCCGCATTATCCCCATAATGCCTTCCATGAACTATGCATCAGCACCTGTGTCTATTGTAATGGATGGTGATAAGGCTGGCACAACAGGAGGATCTAAAGGTAGCCCCTGATCAGCCATATATAATGTCCGATCACTACCCTACAATTGGCATACAACCAGAGGACATCTCAGCAGCATGACTCTTCAAGGTCAAACACACACCTTAGATCAATATTATCATGGACTGAAGACTAGAAGGTATGGGATGGGAAGATGAGAAAGAAACATTTGAGTTTTGAATAACATGACTACATGGCGTGTATAACCCCTAAACGACATGTTCCCTTCATCCATTCACATGGGCGTCTAATTATGCCAAAACTGGTCGTGTAACACCAAAAACACACAGCATGTTGTTCCAACACACGACGTGTACTTGAATCCTCTTCCCCTACCCGATTCCTTCTAAACAGCTAAGCCACACGATTCTTCTTAGAACGAGACTACACAATGTGTTAGTGTCAAACATGGCGTGTACTAGACGAACCTCATCGACCCATGTTTCTAGATACATGGCCAGTTACACGGCTCACACTACACGGTGTGTTCCAAGAATACATGGTGTGTACGAGAAAGGGTAACACTAACCCATGTTGTTAGTTACATGACCATGTACTTGGGTTACACGACACGGCGTGTTCTAGAAAAACACGTCATGTAAGAGATGATTTTGCTGAGCCGTGTTCTTTGTGACATGGCTGGATACACAGCTCTATGACACGGCATGTAGATCCTCTACATGGCTTGTCTTACCCAAGATTCCAAACCCTGTGTCCGTACCCACATAGTATGAGACCCAGTTAGAAACTACATGACCTTTACATACAGTACACGACGTTTACTTAAGAAAAATTCTTTTTTTCCCGAACATAAGAATACATGGCATGTATTCAAAACTACACGGTGTGTATTCTGGGTTTTTCGGAATAGTAAGCCTCAGAAACTACTCCGGAGTCCAGAAAACACTAGAACAAACCTTAAATTGCCAAATTATTGATTCGTGAGGGCCCATACTCCCCGTGAATCAAAGCTTGGCATATTATACAATTTATGACAAGGTTAATAAGTCAAAGATCGACCAAATTCCGATTCATGAGGGCCCATAGCACCTCAAGAACCAAAGTATGGAGTTAATTCAAATAAAATCTTACAAAAACAGTGACCTATCAAACAAAAAGTATTTTATCAAGGAAACTATCATAAAAACATTAATATTCTACACAACATCTATCACAACAAAATGAAATCACTATTGTACCCTAAAATGGCATGGTAAGAATGCATGAGATGTGATTTCTAGCAAGTGACTATATGATGCATGAGATGGCATACCGTCATCTCATCGGGTTGAAACATAAATATAACCTCAATAACATCAACAATAATAACACAAAACATGTGAATCACTCAAGGTAAAATCAAATCAACCGTAATAATTGAAAAACAAAAAAAAAATTACAATAAACGAGGTAGATTGGATTTTCCTTGTACACGGGTTAACTACTCATGGGAACAAATTATTACCAAGTACCTATTCCTTACTATCCCTAGCTAAAGTCTCTAAATAGTATGTCAAAAAGAAAAGAATTCCTCTGATACCACTTTGTAACATCTTGGTTTCAGAATCCACCCAGAGGCACCCCATACCCGTTTAGTGACATGGCCTCAAGCACATTTCTCCGAACGCTAGAGGATGCCGACTAGCAGCAAGGGACTTGGGTGTGATAGTGGGAAAACTATGCCCTCATTGGTAGAGTAAAATAGTAGAAGAATGAAATAGAAAAAGAAGAAGCCGAAATAATCCATAAAAAAGTAAACAACAGAAGACTGGAAAATAATAAACTTAAGCACACACACGCATATATATATATGAATGATTCAAGATACATATGTCTAGGAAAGTAGACAAACAAATCACAATGCTAGAGTACAACAAGACTAAACCAAATTACAAAAGAATGCATGTAAATAAATCCTCATCATTAAAAGCCATAGCTTGGTCCCATGCTCTCCAGATCCATAACAAATCAAGTACCTGATGTAGAAGGGTGCTTGAACTTATCTATAACTGCAATAATATAATCTGTTTGAGCCCAAAAGCATGGCCCAAACAGGGTGTGAGACTAAATCCCATTAGGCAACCACCTCAAGATCTGTTCCTAACAGTCAGTGAATATATGGCAGGTAAAGTACAGAAAGTAGTAAAAAAGTAAGTACTTAGTAGTAACAATCCACAGTTTCAAATATCTATCAATAGCTAAAAAAAGCAAATAATCAAAAAAGGTAACCCTCTGGGAAGTATCCACAGCCTATCCCCTCTAGTTCTACTTAGAAACATAAGAAAATGGATAACACAACATGTAACCCTATGGGAATTACTCACATCCTATCCCCTCTGGTATGACTTAAAAAGTATAAGAAACCCTCTAGGTAGTACACTAAGTCTAACCCCTCTGGTTCACCTTAATCATAGACTCTCCAAGGAAGCACTCACCGTCAATTCCTCTTATAGTCTCGTGTCGTAACTACAAGTGCTATAGGGAAGCACTTACGTATTATTCCATCTGTGACCCACGTCGAGGAACTACAAACACTATGAGGAAGCACTAAACGTCAATTCCGCCTAGAGTCTCACATCGTAAGTAAAACAGACACTCTGGAGAAGCCCTCAACATCCATTCTCCATATGGTCTACTACACTAGGTTCTCATGGACCTGTATAAGTCAAGAAAGAAAAACAGCATGTATCAGCCAAAGTAAACCTCAAAAAATACTTGGCTAGCAGTCTATATCATATCAGCATGTCATAACAACAGTCACACCATCCTACAACTAGGCATGGGAAAGTAAACAGCAGCCTAATAGGCAGACTAGACCCAATGGTTAAAACAAGCAAAACATACATGGGAAAACCAATCCAAAGCATATAAATTAACCCTATTCACATAAAATTAACCTCTACTGAAGCATACATGCATAACATGCAAACAATAGGGCTGAAATAGTACATGCGCAATACCCCGTTCATGGGTATTGGAAAAAATTGCATATATAACTCAAATAATCTCAACAAAAAGGAAAAAACCACCTACCTCAGCATTGGGAGATCAATATACTTGATTCTGAGGGCTTGAATAACCTTAGATAACCAAATATCTACCAAAACATCTAAAACGTTCAACAGGGGATAACTTGAGAAGGAGGAGGAATTGGGAAAAGAAAGCTCATGAAAAAGAGAGAGCTTACCGATGCAATTCAAAAACAACTAATAGAGTTTTATTCATATAATGGATGCTCAATTGGGGGCTCGATGAAGATCTGTGTCATTCTCTCACTCTTGGAAGAACCAAACCTAGAAGGAGGTGGTTCTGTCCATCAGACGCGACCACGTTGCATTTAATGAAAAAAAAGAAAGCACACAACATTTACTTTGGAAGTACATGGAATGTACTTTCCGTTTCCATACCCTGCATTAAGGGGCCTCCAGGTCACCCCTACATTGCCGTGCACGGCCAGTAGACAGCTACTCGTGGTAACTGAGTACACGGCGTGTACTCAGAAAGTACACAACGTGTACTTCGAAAATTTACATAAATTCCCCTTTTTCTCAAAAAACAACCAGAAAAGGAAAATATACCTGAAAAATAAGATCCATGTTCTTACATATAATATCCCATAACCCACACAATCGAATCCTGTTCTGAAATCCATAACATTATATTTATGGTTTTTATTCCAATTGTTGTGACCCAAATTTTTATCCAAACATTATAACATAAAAATGAAGAAATATATCATGTAAAAACTTGGGGAACTTTTAGGTTTAGAGTTTTATAGAATTATGAAAAACACTTACATGAACAACCCATATAAACTTGGACTCATAATTCAGGAAAAGAACAATTCTCCCATTTAGCCCAGATTTTTTTATTTTACAATAGGTAATAAAAATCATCTTTGTGAAATCCATTATAGAAAAAAATTGTTCAAAATTATTATTTAAAACCCAATGAAAATGAATTATTATAAGGGTGATCTCAAACACTTAGTAATTATAAACATATGCATTAATAATTAAATGTCATCAATGAGCATAAGAGTGCATAATGGTATGATGACATAATCAAAGTGCATGAGCCAATATTAAGTGAAATCATACACATAAATACATGAATCATATAATATGAAAACATATAAGCGTAAAAATTTAATCGGAACAATATTCATGGGCTATGTGATATCAAAATTTATTGTGAGAAACATTATAAACTCATAATAAAAAATTAAAACTCTTTTTGGTAACTTTAAGAAACAGTTTTATAGAACCCTTTTAATCAGAATATCCATTACACTAACTTCTTACATTATAATTAGTTAATTAATTAGAGATATATAATGGGGATCACAATTCGTATAATCTATATCCATCTCACACATTTTACAAGAGCTATAATGGTGATCAACCTTTCATATAAGATCTATTGGGCTCAACTGTGAGCTATAATGGGGTTCAACCCTTCATATAAGCTGTATCAGAATCACCGGTTTCATGTAATGATCAAGTACCATATCAATAATAAATGACATAAATCATAAAAATCATATAAAAAAATCATTATTCATTTATAACCTGATAAACTCATGGAAAATAAATGGGTTTAATTTCAATATCATTGAAGAAAAATTAACCAGTGAAAAATAAACAGGTTCCATAACAATACCATTGATACAAGATTGACCCATGGAAAGGGAATGGGTTAAATGGAAATCTCATTGAATTTATTTTTAACCCATTTAAAATAAATGGTTTTAGTAAAAATATGTTTAAAAAAATCTTAATCCATTTATTAAAGAATGTGGATGGTATCAATACAAAATATCCCCGGTGGAGGATAAGTAACAATAAGGTTTATTGATTTTTAGGAATGTAAATAAAATTAAAATATTATTTAAAAACATTCATGAGGAAAATAAACTTTAATAAAACTAATTATAAAATGTTACATCTAATTTATAAAATAAAAATACAATATTTTTTGGATATTAATTTTAACAGAAACGCATGCAATGCGCGAAAATCATATTTTAACCCTAACTTCACTAACAATGTTTTTACTATATATGGTTAAATATGATCAATATAAAAGATTAATTGGACCATAATTGGATGATAATTTATATTTATTAACACTTAAAAATCACTTTTTAGAAAATATGTTTTTTTAGAAATTTTAAATCATTTAATAAAATATAACTTATGTTATTTAATTATTAACTAAATATCCATGAATCAGCGTCTCTTAAGAATTTAATTTAATTACATCATATATAAAAATTAAATACAAATTACTATGAAAACAAAAACTCATTTATCCCCCAAAATAATATTTATGATAAAAAATATATAGATTTTTCCCTTTATAAAAACATTATAAGTGTTAAAGGTAATGAAGGTTTTTTTGTGTTTTTCCCCATATAAATTATTATATAGGTAAATTTCATAGAATAATATCCCAATAAATTAAAAATATATATCCTAAGGTTATGACAGTATAAATATATCTACCTAATCAGTTTTAGACAATTTTTGGGTAATTTATACACCTTATTTTCTATGTTTAATGATTAGTTATTATTGTTTTTACCTCAATAACTATAATTAATTTTAAATAATTTTACTTATTTTTTTGTTCAAATATTTAAGTTGATATTATTAGAAAAAAATTAATTCTAATTCCAAATACTTATTTTAATTTTCATTAATTAAATTTATATAATTAGATAAAATAAATATAAAATTAATGTTGCAGACGCTGCGAGTCAATAATATTTTTTTAAGGAGAAAAGTTCAAATGTTTGAAATGTTTTGTATCCAATATAAATGTGAAATTGAATATATTCAACTAAATTGGATTTATAAAAATATTATTGAACTAATTATACTTTAAAACCAATTTAAAATATAATTTTACTACAATAAAATTAGACGAAAAATTTGTTTCCGATTAAAATGCAGTGTTTTTTACTATTCATAAAAAATGAATCTTCTGAGAAAAATATAAAAAATTCCCCAAAATTAAAATTAAATATTATTATTTTAAAAGGTTTTTTTATTTTTTCAAATAATAATTACAAATTTTTTAATAATTATATTTAAAATAAGTGCTCTATTAAAATTTAGAAAATTGCACTTAAAAATATACACCATTTTATGCTTTAAATAGTATTTATTCTTATCTTAACAATACAAAACTTATTAGATGAATTTAATTTTTTATTAAACATATAACATGTAAATATTAATTAACATCCTTCACTAATAGTAATTTATTTAATTTATTAAGATAAAATACCATTCTGGTCATAAAAATGGTTTTCATAAAAACACTTCCTTTATATTCAATTAGAATTTATTTTAATTTCTAATAAATCACCAACCACTGAATTTATTTTTTGAAAATATATATGATATATTTTCACAATTTATTTAATCTAATTTATTCCCTCCATTAAAATGGCTTGGTGATAACTATCATAATATTAATAGTATATTGTTGTCCTATATGACTCGACCTTGTGTGTAACACATGTAATAAAAGTAACTCAATGATGCGTGCAATGGAAGATAATATTGGTTTTGCATGTGATTCTTGATAAAATATAAATTTCATGTAACTAAATCCATTAAATAATGTAAATTAATTTGAAAGATTATTTTTCATAAAATCACAGGATGTTATACTTCACAGTGGATGCAGAAAATTAATTATTGATTTTTAGTGAATTTTGATATAAATTATTATTCATGAATATTTTGATAAAAATCTTAACTCATGATTTTTTATACATTTGTTTATATTTTTTTGGATTTGAGGGAAATGTACTTTTGAATCCTATTATATCATTATCCATTAAAAAGTTTCTTTGAGAATGTTTTGATGTCAACTAAGAAAATATTTACATTCAATGTATGATTTAATGTTGAGTTTAAATGGTTTATTTGTTGTATAAATTCTTATTAAATGTTTTGGAGAAATCCTATGGGGTTTTTTTTCTCACAACTTACCTTTTCCTTCAAGCGTTTATAGAGTTTCTTATGCAAGGTCTAGTAAAAGGGAAAGAACCACCCAAATGTGGTGAGTAAACTTGATTAGTGGGAATCTGGAGTTGGTGGTGACTATTGTATCATTTCAACTAATTATCAAATGGAATTTCAAGGTTTATTTATTATTGGACTCATCATTTTTATTTTATTGATGTAATTTTTTCAACATGTACCTATGACTTTTGGAAATCCCATTTTTGTATTTTCTTTCCATAGTTTATTAGTTTGTGCTTATGGTTGTTGGGTGAAATTATTCAAATATTATTCTTTTTGATTCCCAATTTCTTGTCTCTAGATTGCGGGGATCAAGAACACCCTTCTGGTTAGTATAGAATCGACTCAGATATCGATTTAGACGATATTATTGGTTGGTTCACTAAAAATGATACGAGAGAAGGTAATTTATGAAAATAAAGTACTTTAATATGAAATAAATTATGTAATTTGGGATAGGTTGGTGTAGAAAGTAGATTTTAAAAGTTCCAAGAGTCAAGAGGTAGTTCAAGAGAAGTTATTTCATCACCACATCATCCCGATGATACATGAGTTATTGGGGAAACTGGGGACTTGAGTATTTATTTTGTGTTATTTATTTACAAATTATAAAATGAGATTCTTATTTTTGATGTGATTATATTTTATTTTGGGAATCTATTTTGATTTTTAGGTTGCAAGATAAATATGACTAGAGTCACATAGTTCCTTCACATTTTTGTAAACCATGAATAATCAGTGTGGTTGATCTATAAGTCAATCTAGGAAATTTTGTGAGGTTGTTGCATGTTTTTCCATCCCATATGACCAAGCCTGAAATATTTATTATTTAACCATAAACATGGTACCTTTTCCATTTATTTATAAACTCACCTCAATTAGGTGAGGTTAGTTTTGAGGGTTTTGAGTGTGTCTTTTTTCATGTCTCGTTTGGTTGTTTTGGATTAGTCCCTTTAAATATTTTTTAAAATCTATTGAAAAACCCGATTTATTTGTTAAAAAAATAAATTTTAGTTATTCATAAAATGTTTTGAATTACCAAAATGTTCATTTTTATGGAATTATTATCTTGGAAAACCGATTTTTAAATACTCTTATGTGACAAAATAATGGATTTTTTTAAGAAAAAAATTGGTTTTTAAAGTGTTTAAAATGGAAATTATTTTGAAATTGGAAAAAGGTGTTAATGATTTAAAAACCATGGAATAATTTCTATGCATTGGTAAAAGAATTTTTAAAACTATGTTGGATTTAAATTAATATTTCATATTTTTAAGAAAAGTTTAATGTTTTATAAATGGGGAAAATATTATATTCTTTAGAAATGATGATAATTTGATAAAAAGTGATTTTGATTTTTTAAAATTATTTGACATATTTATATTTCCTTTTGTATTTTGTTTTATCTTATAGTTTATGAGCCCATGTTTAATGATGTCTAAAAATATTTCACAAAAAATCCTTTAAGAAATATATAATTTTTTTTCTGATATTTATAGTCATCCTTTATGTTTTTAGAAGTGAAATCTATGGTTTATGACTCCACCCAGACTATGAATCGAGTGATGGATTCTAATACTTTCCAATATCTGGACCCCATCCACGAATTCATAAATTATTTTATACCTTTTTATAGAGGTGAGTGAGTTTTTCTTAAATATGTTTAGTGGATTAATGAATTTAGAGGGATTTTGAATTCTGCTTCAAATCTTAATTATATGAAGGCCATGTTCATAAAATACTTTATTTAGGGGCCTGGTTGAGAGTAATGGGAATTAATGATTAATTCCCATATGCATGAAATAATGTCTTGGGTACTCTTCAAGTCAGTCTTCATTTAGTAGAAGTAACATGATGAAGTAATGATGAAGAAATTTTCTGTGTTATTAGGTTTCGTTCAGGGTGAGATGTCAGTTGTAGGGTATTCCAATAAATTCTCATGTTTGATATATTTATTAGCTGATAATATTTTTGATGACTCCCTTAAGGATATCTGTTTTAGAAAATTCCTTCACCCAAACCTTGGGACTATCATCTCAATAGTTTTTCTAACCTCTTATACATTGGTTCTTGAAATGGTCTTGTCATCTTAAATGGAGTTAGTAAAACGACAACACGAGAAGACCAAATCATTTATGGTTGGATTAGGTAGATATGTATCCTTTAATGGATTGAAAATTTTGGTTGCATAAGGAAAATATTATTATGAAAATAAGATGAATTTAGTGTGCTTCCTATATATATCACCTAGTCATTTTAAGAATTTTTTTTTGAATGTTCTGAGTATATTTAAATAGTCTGGCTGCTTGGGTCACCTTCAGAGTTTTTTTAAGTTAGCATTCCAAAAGGTAATTTTTCAACCGACAATCATTATCTCCATACTATAGGGTAGAATAATCTTTAAGATAAAAAGTCTCCATCCATAGGCCTCAAATTAAATCATTTCACATAGTGGAGAAGCTTCTAGTGGTAGTTTATGTTGATCCATATTGTTGTGTCTAAATATAGAATAAAAACCATTTGACATCTACTTATTGTATATCATTTATATTTTGATACTTTCTTTTTCCATGTATTTCATTTGAATTTATTTCAGTCCATTATGGAAATTCTCTTATGGAACATGGTTGTGATCAAGATGATGATTTCATTTTCTTAATATATATGTCATTTTGCCTTGATGATGTTCAATTTTTAATTGTTATCCTTCATCATGTATGGTTTTACTAAATTGAGGTTCATTTTACTCTTGGGGTTGGTGTGTAATATTATACAGGGAAACTCTAGATTTTTGGGATTGTTATCTTTGATAATCCCTCATGTTGGTTCCTTCAATGGATGTATCCCCATGGTTGGTGTTGGATACCATCCAATGGACTATTATCCCTTGGAATAATCTTGTTTTTCCTTGAAGGTAAGAGATAAATTTTGATGTGGTGTATGATATTCCTAATGAGAGTGTGGTGACATGTTTATTCATAGACTTTTATGTGTTAAGATATTTCTAGTTAGACATGGTTAGGTCTTGTGATTGCACTTGGTTAACAAAGACTACGTGAATTATTGATGGAGTTACCACGTAGAGGTGTTAGTGGATGATTCGATGAGACCAATGATGGGTGAGTCTTAGTGTTTAAAATCCTAGTTAACTATGAAGTACTAGCCCATTGTAGAAATAATTTCTAGTTTTGTTATCTCTTGTGGATGTTTGATCATATATGGATTTTTAGAGTGTTGTCTCTTTTGGAAATCATTAAGGCTTTTAGAGACATTGTTCCTTGAGGTTTAATTTTTGTATCTTGGATATTTATCTATTACAAGTGATAAATGTCTCTTATTTGAGTTTAAAATTTGTGTTTGGATGTATTTTTTCCATCATGTTTCACTCTTTTTGTGAATATTTAAATTGTGTGGAGACCTATTCTAGGTCACTATCTCTTTCCAATTTTTTTCCCAATTCCTCTTAGTGTTATTGAATTTTAATTATAGATGTATTTTTGTCTTGGATTTATCCTTGATAGAAGTTTTTTTGGTGAATCATTCTTATGCTTCATGTACTGTTAACCTAATGGGTTGAGTGTGGCAGTTCTTTAATCCAATCATTTTTTATCTTATGAACTGGAAGATTTATGGGGTATAAATCCTTATGGTGAGTAGAATTGTGAGATTATAAATTTTATAATAATTTAAACCCCCATTTTGGTTTTAATTTATAATTCCTTTGATTTTAAATAATATAATTTTTAAATTAATTGTTACCCTTATGCATGTTATATGGGATGCGTAAGGGTAAGACACTATTTTATTGATTTGCATATGGGTAAATAATAGTTTTTCTAAGTTACATAAATGTATGATAGAATTTATATTCATTATGTATAGGTAAACATGCCTCTATATAAGGTTAAATATTATTTTTAATGGGTTATTCAAGGGTACCCTCTTATTTACAAAAAATTTACATGAGGATAACTTTGGATATCAGCCACTACGTAATGGTAAATGCCTTGTTTCATAAGGGTATTTTGTAACTCACATAAGGGTTGCTAATGATTCCTAAGGTCTGGTTAAGGGTAACATGAAGCTTAAAATATCTATATAAAGGTATCTTGTAACCAAGTAAGGGTAACTCAATCAATGCATAAATGTAGGCTGTGTAAGGGTAGCTAGGAGTTGAATAATGGATGCTTAGGAACAGAGTAATAGTAAACTTAGTTTTATAAAGGTTGGGAAAGGGTAGTTTGGTTTTACATAAGGGAAATATAGGGTGTGTGATGTATATAAGGGTAAATATCTATACCTTTATGTGACAAATATGATCTATGTGAGGGTAAACCATGTTACCCTTATACAACACCATTTTTGATAAAAATATTTTTTAACCATTATTTTTTCATTTCTTCCTCTCCAAATAGAGTTGTAACACCACTTTGGTATTTTTTAAACGATGTAAATAATGTAAAATTAATTATTTGACCAATTCTAAATGATGTAAATTTCATGTTAAATTTTTTTAAACCCTCCCTGATTGTGATTAAATTAAGAAGTAAAATTAAAAAGTGGATTTAATTTTGGGGTTTTAAATACTACTACACCTTGTCTATTAATCCAAAAATACCATAAGTTTTAATTTCTTGGACAATGATGTACTATTGGGAATTATCAGGTGTCTAGCTATTGGGTGATTGTTAGTAGGGGTTTTTTCTATATGTATTTAATGATGGGAATGGAACTTCTCCTATTGTTATTGAAGTTCACTTATTCGGTGGCCTGAAATCTTATAACTATGTAGGTGATTTCATAAAACAATCTATGTCACTTGAAACCTTTGGTTATTGATTATTTTATTTTGGTTTCCAATTAATTTATGATAATTGATTTTAAATACTTATATAAGGTTTTGAAATGGTTGGCTGTGTGTCATAAATATCATTGGTGGTTTCTCTTGAAAATTATTTTTTGTTTTTTAGAGAAATTTTTATGATATTTAAATAAATATTTATCTAAGTATTTTGATAGAAATAATTATTAATTCATATTTTGATTGAAATTTTTAATTCCATATTTTTGAAAGGTTTTTTTATATCTTTTATAATTGAGATAAATTAACTTTTTAAATCTATTCTATCATTATACATTGAAAAGTCTTTTTAAACTTATTTTAATATAAAATGAGAAAATATTTTCATGCCATGTTTTATTTAACTTTTATTATAAATGGTTCATCTAATGTGGAATTTCTTAGGAAATGCCATAGTGAAATCCTATTGAGATTTGTTTCTCACACCCTACATTTTTCATCAAGTGTTTTTAGATTTTCTTATTCTAGGTCTAGTAATAGGGATAACACTATCTATAGGTGGTGAGAAAACATGATTAGTGTGACTTGAGAGTTGGTGGTGACCAATTGATCATGTGTCCAACTTTTCAAATACAGTGTCTAGGTTGATTTCTTTATGGTCTTGGCTGATGTATTTGGTTTATGAAAAGTATTCAGACTTGTACCTATTACTTTTGGACTTATTAGTTTTTTTAAAATTCTTTTTGATGTTCATCTGTTTATGCTTGTGGTTTTTGGGTGAAATTGTTCACTTCTTATTTTTTTTATTATTAAGTTCTTATCGTTATCTAGTGGGGATTAGGACCACCCTTTGAGTTAGCGGTGAATTTAATCACATACTTATTTAGATGGTATTTTAGGTTAGTTCGTTATAGTGTGTCACCTAAATTATATAAGAGATCTCATAAAAGTCATTATGTCAAAGGAACCATCATATAATATTAATATCCATGTGTATTCATTGTGTTTTTATGTGTATTTATAGAAAAAAAAATTCACCACAAGACATGAAGTTTATCTTTAAATGTTACTATTGATAAAAGATAATATTTATAAATGGTTCATATCTCCAAAGTAGATAGTTGGAGAAAGATATACTTAAATGAAGTCAAGGATTATGATTTAACAGATTTGGAACAATAATATTATCTCCTCAAGAATCATTGGGAGTAGTTATTCATGAGTCACAAAATTTTTTATAGCTTAAAATAAGATGTTAGGGAATGAAAGTGATATAGTTTTTTTCACTGAATATTATAAAATATTATTCACCAAGACTAACAAAATACCATCTTTAATGAATTTAGTAAATATATGTATCTATAAAATTGTATTGGGAGGGTTAAAGTATTCTTAGTAGTATATGATTATGAAATTTTATTAATGGAAACATGATGCTAGTCATACAAAAATTTATGATTTTCTTAAACAAATACTTCTTCTTTAAATTATTAGATAAAATGGGTGTTTAAGCTAATTCAATGTAAATAAATTGGAAAGGATTAAAATATATAAGATAGAGTAACCCTGAGAGGATAATTTTCAATGTCATATAGTATAAATAATGAGTAGATTTCCTATCGCTTTTATTATTAGATATTTCACTTATTCCATGTTATCTAATAATAAATAAATGATAACTATATGTATAAGTAGTTAAAACTATATAAAATTTCTTGAGTTTTAGAGGATATGTTCCTAGTATATGGAGAATAGATGGAATGAGTTGTGAGGGGATACATAATTGGTTTCTAAAATGATCAACTTATTCTAATATCAAAATTAAGATAATGATATTGTAATGAGAAAGAGAAGATAAAAGCAACTCATGATTATCATTTTTATAGAATTTATACATATCATCTTTTCATGTATCTAAAAAAGAAATATATGCATATTTTAGAAATATCATCTCTTGAATTTTTTTTCTCAAGGACATGAAGTCAAAGTTAGTAGTGTATCTACAAGGTTAAATATGTTAGTACTAGAGACTAAAGCTCAATATAATTTGGAATATCATATGAGAGATAATGAGTTTTTAAATATTAGTAATTCGATCTAGTTCAAGTGGGATTATATTAAATTTTATGACCACGAACCAACTTATTCTTTACTTTTGATTACCAAAACATATTTATTCTTATCATATAGTGATTATTCTTATGTGTAACATTAATATGATAATATCCTTGTAGTATTTTATACATCAAATGGAAGAAGTTACCCACTATGATGAGAAACTATATATTTCAGAACAATATTCATAAATAATATATCCTATGATCTAGAGACATTAATTTGAAAGGATGCATATGATGCCTATCTATAACATGTTAGGGGATCACAAACATTTCAACTTCTTTTAATGAATTTCTCTCTTAGTGATCACTATTAATGGAGGTCTTTATAAGAAACCCACTGACAGTAATTACACAAGTTTTATTTTTTCATTTGATATTCCTATCTATGAGCAAGCTCAATGGTCCTTTAACTTGAGATCATCATTATTGTATATCATGAATATCATACATTGATGTATGGATTAAAATCACAAGACATGTTCTCATGGAATGGTCAAATATGTTGGGTGTTTCAAAAGTGGAATGGAATTGATGAATGGTTAAGAAATGATTTATCACTTTGGAGTTAATCGAATAAGATATCATTTCCCCCTTGATTTGGATGGAAGAGTCCAAAAAAAAACTGTGGCCATAGTAGTTAATAGAAAAGTTCATTTCAAAAAGTCAAATAAATATAGATCAAAATTATGGGATGATTACACATGTATGAATCATATTTGATGAGATAATAATAAAAAATGGGATTATATTACATATAATATTTTATAAGAATGTTTCTATACTTAAAACAATAACATCTTTCTATTTTAGTGCCTTAATGTGTTTCTGGACTACAATATTTGACTTTTGACATGTTCTTCATATTTCCATTGAGAAAGGGGATTATAGGGTTACAAATAAAGTGCATCAAAAAACTCATTAAATTCAATTTAGTTAATGATTAAGATTAAATAAATTCCCAATATGTGAAATAATATTTATTCGTGTTTTGTTGATTATAAAAAATCAATCATGGGATATTCATGTTTATAATATGTGACTTAAATTAAATCAATTATTTATTTATTCATAAGTTAATTAACATGATATATATTTATTCAAAATCTTAGTGAATATTTTAAAATAAATAATTTTTCAATTTATGTAAATATATATATTAAAAATATATTGATTTATAATTTTATTTAATATACTATTTGTTTTATTTTATCAAATCAATATTTTATTATTCAAAGTTTAATAATTTTATGGGAGGATTTAAATAAATTTATTGATCCAATAAATATATTTTAATATCATTTTAAAAATATTTATTTATTTAAGAAATAAAATTATATCATTATTGGTCACCTAAAATAATAATTATTATTATTTAAGTGTGGTGGAATGTGTACTATAGTTTATTATCATCTAACTAAATAATTTTTTGTTTAGATATTATATGTAACTTTAAAATAATAATTGTTGTTTTGTTATTATTTTTAAGATATCTGACTTGAGTTTTATTATTTTTCAACTAAATAATTATTATTTTATTATTATCTAAGAAAAATATGACATGGAATAATTATTAAGATTAAATTAAAAAAAATATTATTATTCTTTTAACATCGATATAATTTATAAAAAAAAGGTTTCATGGGAATAAAAATGCAATAAAGCAGTAACAAATATGAATTGATCAAGAATAATTCCACAGTTGAGGTAATTATATTTAAATTAATTATAAATTAAATGTTTATGATTTTACAAATGAAATTCAGAGGAACATTCAACATGTTCTTCTATTTTTTTTTGAATTTGATGAAATACAAAAAATGGGCTTCCAAATTGAAGCTTTTTTTGTTCCTGAAAACCTTCATTATATTGGGATTAAAGGTTATATTACACACACAAAAATATTAGTTGGATTTCATTTGTGGTTTATTTTATTTTACCTAGGATTATAGAAGTTAATGCCTCTTATGTTGTGTTGTTTATACTCTTGGTACTAGTTTCAAACTCGTGGTCTATTAGAGGAAGGTTTTGGTGGTCACTCTTTTCTTCACCATCGATCCATTAGTGGTTATAGTGGGGATATTCCATGATTTGGGGGGGGGGGAATATGGTGCCTCAAATCCATATTTTATCAAGAAAAAAACTCTGTGTAGATTGGGAATAACTAACCTCAAGGTAGTGTAATTCATGTACATGATTGCAACAATGTTCTGATAATAAGTTTCCAAAATTTGTTTGCATGATAATTTTTTTATCCCCACAAAGAACATGAAGACAATCAAACAAATCTATAAAGAAATATTATTGAATCTCCCTTCTCCTAGTTGATACTACAAGGAAATGTCACTTAATGTTCTCGATGATAGTAGAAACTCATAATATATTTTCTTTAAATGAGACATCAATTTTTTGTTAAAAAACATCTTTATGGGGTTTTCCATGTGATATCTTGTATATAACGTTTTTCATATTAGATGGTAGGAAATATTAATGGGTTGTAAGTCACTCATCTCAATAAGACTACCAGCCCTTGTAGTCAATGAGTGAAGGTTGGAATCAATGTAGCATTTGATATTTTTTTAAGAATGACTTTTTATATAATGGTAGTTTAACTATACTTTTGTTTTTTTGGTCTCTAAGAATGTTCATAGTTTTTGGATGAAAATATAAAATGTAGATGCTCAATTATAAGAGGGGTGAATTGTATGTTTAAAAACTTTCATTTTTAACCTTAAGTAAAACTATGCTTAAAAAATCTAAACAAGGTAAATTCACAAGACCTCTTCTAGTTCTACTACACAAACTTTCTAAGTTCTGGAAATATGATTCTGGAAATGAAACTTAAGGAAAGTTTACAAGGAAAATATTCTACCTTAAATCGTATAGAATCTTTCTTATCATAGTATAAAAAATAATAAGAAAGTATAAAAGGTTATAATTTCTTTTTCTTTATCAAAAAACAGTGGAACTAAACTTGAAACAAAACAAGTAACAAGTGAGAAATCTTTTAACACAAAGAGTAAAGTATCTAACATCCTTGGATAAAGGTCCCTTGATTTATACTTCTAGGAAAGTCTATCTTACCCACACTAGGGTAAGCCCTCGATAGGAATATCAGAATCTACCTTGCTATCCCAGTAAGCCCTCGATCTTTATGGTAGTCAACACCTCTGTCTTCCTATCTCAAGAAGTCCTTAAACTTTAAGTTAGATGACACCTCTATATTTTTATCCCCAAAAGTACTCAATTGTACTCAGCGACAATCAAAGTCGCACAAACCAAGCTGAACAAGATATTCAGTATGCACAAAGCATGAGTGTCTATCTCTCTAGAAATCACTTCACAGCTTGAAATATCTTGAGTAATCAATATATAATTCTCCATTATCATCTCTTTCAAATTAGATCTTATTTATAGGAACTTATCCATTGGTAGGTTCCCTCCTCCAACGATCATATTTTTCCTAGAACCACAGAGGGACCAATACATGTGTCACTAAAATAATGGTTAGTTAGAAATAGATTGTACGACATAGTTTCATAACAAGTGTAAGGACAATGATGTTACTTAAACAAATATATTTTTCGGGGTCCATGGAAAATTAGAATTATGAGTCTAACCATATAAAAATTATGAGTATATAAGACATGGATATTTGGAATCTGTTTTCCAAAGAATTCAGAATCTGAAATCTAAATATTCTAAAGTCATAATTACAATGAATTCAAGATATGAATTATGAGGAATTTTAATTCTGAATTCTAATAAATCTGGAGACGAAATTTTTAAGAATTTATAGTTGGAGTTCTGAGGAATTCATAGTCTGAATTCTAAGTAATTTAGAGTCAGAATTCTGAGAATTCATAATTATAATTTCAGAGAATTTGGATTCTGAATTTCATAGAATTAAGAATCTAAAAATAGAATACACTATATCTAAGGATTTATAGGATTTATATATTTTATATATGAAACCTATTTTTAGAAATTAGAATAAAATGAGTTAGATTAAGAGAGATTATAAAATGAAACAATGAAAACAATGGTAAGGATAAAAATTTCGTTAGAGAATGAAAATTTACTTATAAAAATAAAAATTAGGGAAAAACAATTTTCCTTAAGATAAAAAGTTTGTGTTTTTCAAAACACAGAGGAATGGAAAATTCATACAGAATCCTTATTGACTCAAAAATCTCCCCCTTTTTGGAAAGCACAAACATCCTTACGAAAAATAATATAAGGACTTAGAATTTTTCTTAAAAGAAAAACTTATATACCTCTACTTATGAATCATGGTTAATATGACTAACTCCCCCTTAGGTTTTGAAGTCCCTAAGTATCATATTATTGACCTCCTTAAAGAGATTTTTCTTTTTCTTACATAAGGAAATATTCTTTGATAAAACTCCCCCTTATATAGACACTAACTTTCTTAGGGAATTATCTTATTTACTTAGTATTCCTTTTATCATTCCATTCTCCCCCTTTGTGATTTTCAAAAAGTAATTGAGATAATGGAAAAAAATATGGTCCCTGAAATATTAGTACTATACAATGAAACACTTGAAGTACACCCAAAACTTTCATTCTGATTGGATAAATTTGTACAAGAATGTTAGTATAACAAATGATTGGAGTTAAGGGAAAAAATAATCCTTCTTTCTTCATTAGACATAAACTTCTTGACAATGGTATTCATCGTTTTGAGATTCTTATGATCCTCTTAGAAACGTTTTAGAAGTTGATCCTAATATTTATTTTTTATTTCCATAGCTTTGATATTTTCTTCCTGAGTATTCAAAAGCTCTTCTTGCTTACTAATATTTTCTTCAAACTCAATTCTGAGATCTCTTTCCCTTTTCAGATTCAAAGAAACTAAATTCATATTCCCATTCAGATCCTTTAATTCCTACTTCTATAATGTTTGTTCAAGATTGTGCTTCTCATTGAAACTTGTTGTAAGGTATTTGATCCTGAAATCTTCAGTATCAGAAGCATCCTTCACATTATCTTGAAAGTCATCAAAGATTCTTAGATCTTCAATTGTCTTCTTAGACCACTTAGTAATTTCCTTACATGACCTCCTATGAGCATTATACCTGATGAATAAGGATTTAAAATTGGCCTCAATCCTAAAAAAATTGTCTATAAGCATGGAAGTAGAATCTAATTTCTGATTAAGAGAATTCTAAAGCATCTGACATCTCGATTTAATAGTCTAAAACAAAGGAATCGTTTCAAACAATTTCTTCAGGGATTGGACTAGAAAATCATGACCCATAGAAGATGATTCTGAATCAGATTATCTTGTTGGTGAGGATTCTTTCTCAATCTCATCAATATTTCTTTTAGAAGATCCACCAATATCTTTCTTATTCACCACTGCCTTCTTAGATGAATCAGCAAACACCTATTTTTGGTTATCAGCTCTCGGTATGATCTCAATATCCTTTGGTGATTCGTGTTCACTATCTGATAGTTGGACGAGCTTATCTTCTTCATCCTTTTCATTTTCATCATTTTCCACCAGATCCTCTAGTTAAACCAATTCATGGTTGCTGGTCTCTTGTTTTGAGGGTTTGTTTACTTCTTCCTGACACTCTTCTTCTTTTCCTGGGGAAGCAATTTTAGAAAATTTGGCATGGGATGTTTGGATCAACAATTTCTTAGAAAGGCTTTCCTTATTATGATATTCTTCAACTTTCCTTATCAAATCATCAGTGTCATCACTTCCTTATTCTTCTTCTTCTTCCACTTCCTCTTCCTACACAATCTCTTCCTCTTTATCAGGTTTCAGAATGATCATATTCTTTCATAGAGTCTTTAATAGTACTGGTTATTTGAGAAAAGTTTCCAGTACCTGAATCTGATCAGAAGCTTTCTATGTATCCTTGAGAAGAGATTGAACAGTATCGGCTTCAGACATTTTCTTCTTTTGATTATTATCTTTTTATTGCTTCTCAAACTCCTCAATAGCCTTAATATTTAAGGATTTTTCCTCAACAGGATCCAATACAAAGATAGGCTCTCATTCAATCCTATTCTTTTTATCCTCTCTTCACTTAGCAACAAATTCATCCAAATAGTTATTTTTGTCATATATTTTGGAGGTGCTGATTGGGTTTCCTAAATTGTAGGAGTTTTTTCCTTGGCTTCCAGTTCTTTTTACATTCTATTCCTCTGAAACTTCTTGGAAGTCTCATCCACTTCCAGTTACATGGAAAAGGATTGGATTTCACTTTCAAATAAGTCATAAAACACTCCGGACTTGTTGTCAAAGCCAACCTTCATCCTTTTGAGCGTATCATCACTCAACAACATAACATTGAAATTTCTTGGCTTAGAACTACATGGGATTTTGAACAAACCTAGACAAAGGACAATGATCTTTGAAATAATAACTGGATACATAATGATCTAAGATTTTAGTGTCCAATTCTTGATATTCATAATTTTAAGAAAGATATACTTCATGAGATTAATCTTTTTGAGATTCACCAGAAAATCCAAAAACATAAATGTCACTCTTCTTCAGGTTATCCTTATCCCCTTTTCTTGGAATGATAAATCCTTGAACCCATAACTATAGAATCTGAAAATTTGAAGAGAGATGATTGATTTTCAGAGTTTTCACTTTTGTCAAACCAAGGCACTCTATGGATTTATCCTTATCAAAAATCCCTGATATATCTAGTAACTTGTGGATGTAGAAATGATCTTCCCCCTCATAAGGAATTCCAATTATGTTCGCTGTCATACTGTTGGAAATGGAATAGGTTTTCCCATAACTCTAAAAAGAAAACTTATCTCTCCATCCGTAATTTATAATATTTAAATGAATGTCAAGGGATACTTCAAATAAAAATATGAGAACTAAAATTTACATGAATTTGGTCCTCTATAACTACTTTCATTAGTGTAGAATTGTTTAGGTGAATGTATTTCATTTAAAGGTTATGTTTGACAATTTTGATATTTAGACTCCCAGGGGACCATTTTTTCTATAATATAAAATTATAGGTTTAAATTAATTATTTTCATTATCATCAAATTCAAGTTGAACAAGATCACATAAAATTAAAATGAGTGATGTGGGTCCCTTGATGTAGAATTTTTATGACCTGCTTGTGAATTCTTCTTTGTTTAATAAATCATTAAAAGTGAATTTATAAGATATAATATTATTTTCATGGTTGTAAAATAGTTGATTGAAACCTTTATTTTCATTATGAGATCTATGTCAGTGGGTATTTTATTCTTTAATCCTTCTTTTTTCCCCTTGAATATGATAGATTAAGAATATTTATTTCTTATCTATTATTCACAATGTCTGGTCAGAGGGCCATATTGTAATCAATCACCATGAACTACGGGACACTACAAAAAACAGTGATGAACAACCAGTTAAGGGATCAATAATGGACAATGTTTTTATTCACAAGGTTTGACATTTTTATTAATGATATATATGATTTTGGATAATATTTTTGATGATTTTTAAATTCTAAAAAATGGATAGGGTTTTTAGTATTACGCAAAGGGATCCTGATAATCTTGAACCCCACTAACACTTTTTTCATCATTAGTAGGAGTGAATAGGGATAACAATTCATATGCTATCTTTGACTAGGAAGAGTGAACGTCATTCACTATTCATAGTATCTTTTTTAAATATATACTCGATATTTTTATCTTTTTCTTTATTTAATAAATGGACTTTGACCTAGCTTGTCAGTAATATAATATAATAATTAATAATATAATAAAAAATTATTAACAATATAGTCAATAATTAATAAAAAATAATTAAATAATTAAAATTTAATTGTTAATTATTAATATAACTAAAAGTTAATAAGTAAAAATTAAAATTAAAATTAATTATATTTATGTATAACAATAATTTTATATAATTAACTATCAATTATATTAACTATTAAATTTTTAATTATATTAATTATTAACTATATTTAATTATATTAACTATCAATTATTAACTATTAATGAAAATTATATTAATAATAAATTATATTAACTATTAATTATATTAATAATCAAATTATATACACTATTATATTAAGTATTAATTATATTATATAAATAGTTATATTATATTGACTGTTAAATATATTTTATTGTTTTAAATATAAATTATTAACTATTAATTACAATTATATTAATTATTAATTATATTAACTATTAGTTATATTAATAATTATATTATATTAATTATATTTTATTATATTTTATTTTATATTAATAAATATTATTATATTATATTAACTATTAATTATAATATTAGTTGATAATTATATTCAAAACATAATTATTATTAATTATATAATCATTTATTAATTATATTATTAGATAATAATTATTTTAATCTTGTGATTAATTTTTTAAATTTAATTTTATGATGTTATTTACTTTATGTTTTTTAATTACTAATTATTTAAATTAATTAAATATATATTATTTCAAATTATATTTCTAATAATATTACTTATTTATTAAAAATATATATAAAAAAGATAAGAAAAATAAGAGTATTTTGAAAAACATTTTCCCAAGAAGAGTGAATAACGTTACTCTTCATAGCCAAGGTTTACATAGGAAGTGGGCAAAGTAAGAATCTTGAATAAGGTTCATGCTTCCTGGGACCCCTTTTGTGAAATATTGAAAACCATACCCATTTCCACATTTAAAAAAATAAATAAAAAACTTATCTTACGAAGATAGTGTAATGAAAAGGTTATAGTTGTGATGCTGCAAAATCATGTAAATAATGTTTCTATCATTGGGATGAAGATGAACCAGGTTACTTGATTTATCTATGTGGGTGAATCCATACTGATTAATGAATCGAGAAACATTTCCACCCGATAACCATTAGGTCGTTGATCCCGAGTTAGCTAGATTTTTTTAATAGGTTTTCTTTGGTTTAAGTTTTTTAAATTTAGGTAACTGAGTTGGTTGAAGATTAAATGGTTTGAAACTAATCCAAACCATGAGAAGATAATCATATTGGCTAATGATTTTACTAGTAGAAGATGTATATCAAATGGTTAGACAATAGACACTCTATATCTAAATGAGGAGCAACAAACCACTTGATGTTCGTTATTCAGAAACAAAATGAAGAATTCCAAATAGATTGAAAATAAAAAAAAAACAACCTTTAAAATGGTATACCCTCCATTTCACATCTTCCTCACTCCTCTTGTTCCATATCTTAAGTCCAAAAAGTTTCAAGACCTTCCCTAACTCATAGTCGAAAAAATTTCAAGGATACCTTTCAGATTTTCTGGTCTTCAATATTTCATGGTATTTTTCATAGTTATTTGTCTAATAGTATAATATTTTATTTAATATTAATGAATTATTAGTATAATATCTTATTTAGAATGTTTTAAAATTAAATTATATTAATTTGGACTGTATGCTTAGTAAATTACATTTATAAAATTAAATTACATGTTTAGTATAGTGTTTTAATTCTTAGGAATACTTTTAAATTTTAATTTTAATATTATTTTAGAATAATAAATAGATAGTATAATATTTTATTTTTTAGTATAATTAACTACAAATAATATTATTAAATTATATGTGTAATATTAAATTTCATGATAAATATTAATTAGTGATATTAAATTGCATGTCTAATAAAATTGGATGTTTAATATTTAGTAAACTGTTTTAATTATTAGCATAATATATTAATTATTAGTATAATATTCTAATTATTTTTAAAATAATCAATATTAATGTTTAATATTAGTTAGGAATTTCAAGTTTCATATTTAATAAAGTGTATGTATAATTATTTGTATAATGTTTTACTTTTTTAAATAAGTTGGGCCAAAATTCTATTTTTTTATTGAACAAATAAAAAAATATCTTTTTTTTCTGGGTAGATGGAAACACATTACATGGACCCATTTTCTATAGGAACAGACGAATTATAGATAGGGCTCATAGAATTAATACATGGATTGACGGCCCAGGGCCCAAAGCCCCAACAACTGGCCTAAAATTCCATTGGCCAATAGGCCCTTGGAAAGGCCCCTAGGCCATAGGTCTGGCCCTACTTGCATCCAACCTAACCTTCCAATGGCCCTTCTCATATGCATTTAATCCAACCCACCTCCATATTTTGCTTTAATCAAATGTCATTGATATCCTCCCCTACCCATGATTGCCACCTTTGGCCATCATCACTGGTGTGACCCTGTGCCTACCCACAGCCATTACCTTCACCCAGAATCATCTTCTACTACCCCATGTTTTCCAATAGATGCAAGAATTTACCCCTATAATCAGCCTACACAGTCATGCATTTGGCCTTCTCCACACCCCTTCTGGTGTCATTCTGACATGATAAGACACAAGCCTTATTCAATCATATAGTGAAATAAATAGACCACCCCCAAAGTGGGGGCTATATTATTAAGAGTGGGATTTGACACCCACACAGATGGTGCAGTGTCACGCCAGAGTACCACTCAACCTTGATGTTATCCACATGTAATGTAATAATTATTATTTTAATGTTTTATTTTAAGGTTTTAATTATTATTAATCATTTTATCATTATGAATATTGTTTAATTTCATGTTAAATAATATAATAAAATTTCTAGAGTTAAGACCCTTTATTTCAAAAATAAGATATTGGAGTGTAATGGGCCAGACAAGGAAAACCTACCCCCAATCCAAAATAATAATAATAAAATAATAAAAAGTAAAACAAGATCACAAAGACCATCCTATAGAAGTGGTTATCCATGTACATATGAACCCACACCAATGATTTCTAAATATAAATCCTCATATCAAAGTCTCATATAATGATAATCCCTACCCCTCTATGTGGGAATCATCCTCTTATATATGTTTTATCCTATATCCATGAATTATTTTGATCATCGAAGTCACATTCTAGAGATATTTTAGGTGTGTTGGAATCCCCAAACTATAAATTGATAGGTATTTTCACTCCAAAATTTTTATAATGTTCTTAAAACATTTCATAATAATCATAAGATTCTAGTGAATCAAGTATGTTAAAGGAAATATTAGTGAGAACCTAATTTCTCTCCCTGAAATAAGAATTTCAGGTTTTATTAAATATTCCAACCATCCAATCATTATATTTATTAGTATCAAATTATATCCAAATGAATGAGTTTTCCCATTCTGATCAGAAACAAAATGTATAACTAGGGAACTTTTTATCTCAGTTCCCTTGGCTATAGTATTTACATGTTTGAAAACCACCATAAAAATATATATTTTTAACATCAAATTTTTTTTCCAACTTATGTAGATCACTAAAAAACACCAGGAAGATTCTTATGAGTGATATTTTAATCAGTATCATCATTGAAATAATCAATCCTCACATAGGGTAGAATCATATCCTTTCACTTATGGTAAGAGAGTTGGAAAATATTAGTTTCATTCTCATTTTCTACCATTATAGAGGAAAAAATAATAGAACTAGTAAACTCCTTACCTGAAGGATACAAACCCAAAGTACACATAAGTTCCTTTAAAATAGAGACAAAACCATCATTGTGACTATTATTGGAGCTACTAATAGAAATATAAGTTCCACCAGAAGATGATCTCTTATAGAAATTAAATCAGGTAGGAGACTCAAAATAATGTTTGATCTTCACTTTATGAGCCCTTAAGGAGGGAATCACTTGTTCATACCATAAATGATGGTCAACCTACTCTTGAACAACCCATTCAAAATCAAATTGGACCCTTACCTCTTTACCTTTAGAGTTAGGAACTAATACATCCTCAATATATTCCCCTAATTTAATTAACTTTCTTAACAAAAAATTTATAAAAGATTGATTCTTTTCAGATTGAATATGCCTATATTCTTTCTCCTTTATAAGTTCATACTATAAGGGTAACCCATTAGAATCCATGAATTTTTGTGAAAAAATGGTTACATTATAAAAAGGGTTCTGGATCCCATGATTAGCTTAGTTTCTTCAAGCCTCAGACTCCAATTACAAACAAGGGATATTTAGTATTTGCATCGCATGCCCAATGACATATGCAGTGTCATGTTTTATAATAATGGCCATATAGCAAATTGTTTTATCATGATCTTGAGTTTCAAGTCCCAATTCCTAGAATAATTTCCCATAATTTAAGTCCTTTTCCCCCATAAGTATTTTTTCCATATACCCCCAAAAGAGCCTTCCACTACCTACTTATCATCATCAGGATTTGTATGTATTTTTTAATCTCTCACAAGACGACCTACCATAGATCATTCTTAACATTTATGCAATCTAAATAACTTTTCCTCCTAGTTCCAAAAAAATAGAATGAATCCTAGATAAAAGGTAAACTTTAACACTCAATCCTCAAATTGATTTCATCATTATGACTAGATAAAAAAATTATATATATCAAAATATAAGAAAGATCAATTTTAATAATAAATCTAGAATAATTCCCATATCAAGTTAATTGAGTTTTCCTATCCATTCTGATTGGATATCCAACTTCTACTTTACTATTTCAAAGAATCATGGGGTGGTAAATTATCCATGAAAAACCAAATATATAAATCCCAACATAATAAAAAAAATTATAACATAGAAAAATTAAAAATAAATAGACATTCATGAATATTAAAAGAATCATGATTCAAATATATGATAAAAAACCTCAGGTTTTTTGCTACAAATCATTATATGTAAATAAGAAACAAAAATAGCTTCACCCAATGGAAAAAAATTTACATTCAGAAAAAACCTAAATGGATGATACCCAACTTAAAAATTCCTCATGATTGTATGGTTTAACACCAACAAGAATAAAATTTTAGTTATTAGAACGTTCTTACACATCTCAAATATCTCAAATAGTGCATTCGAATTAGCCACTATATGAGTTGTATAATCTTCTTTGATAACTCGTCACAAAAACAAATCCCTGAATAAAGCTAAAGTTTGGGAATTTATTGGATCCCTAAAACCTATTTTGGGTTCCATCCCCTTAATATTTGAGTATAAATTGAATCCATTGTAATCTATATATCATGAAATAACTTCTTCCAGATCAAAATTGACATCACATGAAAACTCCATTCAAAAAGATAAAAAATCAATAAATCAATAACCCTTCCAATAACCCATATTTCTGTTATCATGAACCATTTTCCACAATCTATATAATTATGAATTGAATGTTTAATATCAATAAATTGTATCTTTTCAATTATGGATTGTAATATTATCATCTTTTTTAATCTTAAAATGACTTAATAATCAGTTATGAAACTCTGGTTCTTTTTTTAATAGAGGATTTAATTATTTGTCAAAACAATAGTGAAAATCGTAGGGATATGTCTAAATATAGGAAAATATACTAAAATGTTGGTAATGAAAAGAGTACGTGGTTTCCAAAAAATGAAATCCATTTCCTAATAAAAATATATTAATGAGGACTTTTTCTCAGAAGCACCTAGGGGTAGTAACCCGGATTTTTTTTGTTGAGTATTAACAATATCTTTACTCAGTATAAAAAAATTATCTTACTAGAAAACCTAGTCTAACACTCTTAAGGGATATGATTTATATGATTCACATGATCTTTACTCTATGATACTCACAATATATAATGTATTTAAATACCTTTAATTATATGACCCACTATTAAAATAAAAGTATAAAATATTTTAAAATTATATTATGTTTCTTAGATTACATTTACTTAATAACTAAAAATTATTTTATATAAAAAGTTGTTGGTATATATTTATTGAAGAAAAATAGTTGATACTGGACAAGGAGTTAGTTATAGTAGACAACCAAAATGAGTTCTATTGCATGTGTATTATAAAAAGTTTCAAGTTTTTTAGAGAAAAAATCATCGATAATTAAAACTCGTGATTAAAAAAGTGATACCGTTCATCACATACATACATATATAATATAAAAATATTTTTTGTCATTTAGATTATCCAATTAATGATGATGTAAAAATTGAACCTGTATTTTCACTGGTTAAGGACCAATTTGAAGATCAACTAATGGATTTTAATATAACTATATATGTTATCAATGATTCTCATTTGGTATTGGATGTCTTTCAATTATATCCTCAAAATACATTTTCAAATCCTCAGGTTGTGAAATCTCATAGAGAGTGGAATTTTTATGGATAGTCCTTTTTATAATGTAGATTGGAAGGCTGAAAGTTTTGAGGATGCTAAAAATTCATAATAATTAGAAGATTCTGAGGATATTTAATGAGAATAAAATATCAAAGAACATTCCAAGATAATCTATATGATTTTACACTGATCATTGAATCATCCACCACCATTTGTATCATAGTTGATAGTAGGTATGAAATTATTAGTAGATTTGATTGGTCAATGATTCCTTCCAAAAAAGAATTTCCAACAATTATTAGTCACACAAATAGATTGCTTGATAAAAGTGATCTATATATTAGGAGAGTTTTATAGTATATAATTATTGATGAATGTGGTTAAATAGAATCATATTAAAGGAAATTTCATCTATGTAGTGGAATAATCGAAGAGAGATCATTATATGATCCTACCTAACAAGTTTGATTTTTATTTTCAAATATATCATTGAGATATAATTGATATGGATTTCAACATTATAAGAATATCATGATTTACTCCACACACATGTGTAAACCCAATAATATCCAAGGGTAACACAAACATTGATGATAAATTCTTTTTAACTATAATATTTGAAATGCTAATATCATTTCAATACATTCTATTAGATTTATTAGTGGAGAGATTGAAACCACATTATGGATATCATATTTCATACTAAAAGGAATGTTATGGATAACAATTGGCCATCATGGAATTATATAGTGACAGAGATGAATCCTATAATGTTTTATCACAGATTATTGATCCATTTTGTCCCAAAAATAAAGTTTCTACCAGTTAAAAATGATTGAATATTATATCTAGTAAAACATAGTATATCAATTTAAGGTTGTGTTTGATATATGTTTTTAGAAATTATTACCTTGTATTGCTAATTTGAGACATTGTTTGTCGTTTATATAAACTTATGGAACTTTTTTTATGGTAATTATACAAGAATGTTGCTGATTTCTACCACACAGGATGGAAGTCATTCCCTTGTTTCATTTTCCATTACTATTTAAGATAATGAGAATGTATCATTTTGGAGTTGTTTTCTATCTTGACTCAAATAATTTATGATTGATGTTGGAGTGGTTTATCTATTTTTTTTGTTAACATCAAAAAATAAAGAAATCCTTAAAAAATCATGGTATTTTAATATCATGACACAAGAATCACTTACATAAATTTTAAATCATTTTAGATGAATATTAAATACATATCATAATAATACATGTCACAAAACTGTAAAATTCTGGTGTATTTGGAGACTAGATACATAAACATCTTATTTCATAAAATATACTCAACATATTCCACAATGTTTTTCTCACATATCACCCTTTAAAGACATACCATTTTAGAACATTTTTTCCAAACCTTGGGAAATAGAAACATAAGAAAGTATGAGATCAAATGATTAGAAAGTGTAAACACATGAAAAATCAATCAATGATCATAAGTTATCATAACATATGAATAAGGCCTAAATAACTTTATCATAAATTATAAAATACGTTTTCAAATAATTCAAAGATCATTAATCATTAATCATTCCATAAGTCTTCATCATACTAAAACACATAAGACACAAGAGTGTGGAATCCTCAATAATCAATCCTAATCCATGAGAATATGTCATAAAAATGAGATATTAATTTGTGGTATACAAAAAAACGTAGAAAATTATTTCTTTATTCAAGGTTCACATCCAAAATTTTTATATAGGAAAAAGTCCTATAGTGGATTGGGTTCACTCCCCATTCCATTATTTATTTAGTCAAGGTTCACTACCAAGACTATCATAGTGGATAGAGTCCCTCATTGAATTGAGTTCACTCCCCATTCCTATGCATATTATCTTATGAGATATTAATCCTTTCCCAATACATTTAAGAGATACATAATTTCAGTCCTACCCATTACATAATGAAAAATTTATATGATTATGAAACAAGATCATAAAAACAATCATCATTTAATCGTATTATAAACCGTAAAAAAGGAATGAGTTTCATAAACATTTCACCATCAGATAATCGTTAGCTATCCCAATAAAATACCAGGAAAGCTCATCCAGGGACAAAGTCCCTGACCATTTATTAAGGAAAAGGAAAAGTACAGTAAAAGTAGGTTTAGGAGAACCGGCAACCTTACAACCAAACAACTGATCCCCCAAGCACAAACGACATCCGAAATTCAAAAATCAAAAAACACGAACCTTGATCCTTCCTCGAGCCACGCGAAACCTCGAGAAGCGTTTCACGTGACAGCCATTATACAGCCAGTGAGAAATCTGGAACCACACACATATCCACCACGTGCATCCACCACTGCAGGTCGCCGACGAGACCATCAAGCATCATCGCCGGAAAAAACATCACAGAACACATCCAAAATTCATCACCGTCACAAAACCAGCATCGCCGGTGAGAGTCAATAATCAACCTCGACTTCATAGAATCAAACAGCGGAACCCCCCACAAGACAATCCCGCAGAAACCCAACCACAAACAAATCATCATCACCACCACATAAAAAAGAAAACAGATCCACAAATCATCAAGAAGAAACGAAACCACCCAAGGAGGACCCAGTCCGTCGCCATTCATACCGACATAGCACACACAGAAACAGATCCACAAACCAGCATCATCACCAAAACCCGTACAAAGAATAAAAGATGAAGCAAAACCCACCACCACCTTCCGAAACACAACTAGTGTCCAGATCTGCCCAAAGCACAAGCTCCTGACACCGAACACGACGGGAACCCCAGAACGCAGCACAGATCCCGCACCCTGGGGCATCATCACGCCTCCAAGACAAAGAGGATGATCGACGATGCAAATGCCGAGGATGATGACGAGTCCGCGCAAGCAGAGGGTAGCCGCACCGTGAGTTCACCTAGCTGAGAGCCGAGGATAGTAATAGGTTTCATAGAGTAATACTTAAAATATCATCATCATAAGCCTTATATAGAAATTAAGTGGTTGTTATCATAATAAAATATCCCTAGTGAAGCATAAAAATACTTAAATAGTGTTGAAATAGTTTAAAAATACCATTAAAAATAATTTTAATGTATATTTGAAAATATGGTAAATATCTTTTTCATTAAGTATATTTAAAAACATAAAATACCTAGAATATTGAGAAAATAATTTTTTTTGAAAATAACCCTGGAGAATTTTTAAGGAATATTCAAATAAAAAACAACAATTATAGTGGAAAAAACTGTTCATGCTGTAAATGTTAAAACAAAGATCCCTTTCATTATTTTTATTAAAATTCATAAATAACCTATTTGGAAAAGAATTGTAACAATAAAAATTTAATACTTTGATAAAACAGTAAAATATTTTTTAAAATTTCCACAAATAATCATTGGATAATAGAAATTAACATTTTTGAAAACATTTTAAAGAACATAGACATAGAGGAAAATGTATTTTTAGTAAAAAAATTAGAATTTTCATAAAAAAATATTTATTAACCATTTTAAGTACCAGAGATAGGAAAATGAAAGGATAAAATGAAAAACCTTTAAACAACTTTATTGGAATAAAATATATTGGGTTTAATGGATAAGTATCATATGATTTCCCTCAAAGGAAATTTAGCATAGATAATCGCCAAAAGGAATGAGATTGTAATAAATACCTTCACATCACGTCCTGTCTTAATTTGTATGCATTAAAAATATGTCTATAATAAATAAATATTTATTATCAATATATTATAGAACCATATTAATTTACATATTTCTATATATCATTACTTTTTCCAATTACCCTTTTATTAACAATTGTTCATTAAAATCATTATTCAAGCAAAAACTAGTTCTTTTCCTTGCATGTTTTAGTTCGAAAACTCTGGTCCTTGAAACTTGGTTTTGATTTTTTCATATCCAAAATACTAATCATTATATAAGTAAAATATTTATTTATTATATATATTTTTCTTACCATTTATATAAAATTATGATGAAAAATGAATTACAAAACTTTGTGGAGATGGTAGTTCATACATACACGCGATTGATGTTTTCACTTTTTGATGGATGGAACAAAAGAAAAGTGAATAAAAATTAAACATTAAATAATCATAATTATGTCATAAATATAATTTATATTCATAAAATATATTCTTATTATCATCAATTTATGGTGTGAATGTGAAATGAATCACATCACATCATGGTGGTGGTAGTCGACATGCACACACGATCGACGTTATCATTTTCCAATGGATATAAAGGAGAAAGAATATACCATTAAAATAATAAAAGTCTCAGTATAGTTAATTTAATTAATACATCATTTTATATGGTTATATAACATTTATATAAGGTTTATGAATAAATAATCAAGAAAAATATTGGTAAGAACATATAACTCTTCCTTTTGAACCCTCCTTTGAAAAGAACCTCAAGGTTTTTTGGATGGGTCTTTTGGAAATAAAAAACCTAAATATAATGTATATGGATTTTTATATAGTATTTTTCTATATATTTTTCAGGTTAAAGTGCACAGGTGGTTTCTATAAGAGAGGAGAGAAGGTGCCTTTTATATGTAAGGGTAGGGGAACACTTGTAATTAATAAGAATATTAAAATATAATAAAGTCACCCTCATGGGAATGTGGATAAAAATGGATCAAGTTATAATATTATACAATATGTGATCTATTTAAATTAATAAAATAGTATATAAATAAGGTTTTATGTAATTTTAACCCTTATCAATTTCATTAATCCTCTCATTATCACTTTAACCATTACTGTGGTAACCAGATTTTTACCATTGTAACTATTTATTTTGACTAAAAATTAAATTTTAATTGTAAATAAATAATAGTTATAATAATTTAAAATATATAATACAATTTTTGAAACTAAATTTCTATAATTATAGAACTAAATTCTAAAATCTATGCCCAAAACATGTAAAAATATTTTTAGAGAAATGCATTTTTATGTATAAAACTAAAATTAATCCAATTCATTTCATAGTAAAAACTAGTATATGAATGTAAAAAAATATATTTAATATATTATATACATTATTTATTAAAATCATTCATAAATAGTGAATAATTTAATTTATTAATTTTAGATCACATTACACATATAAAAATGTTTTTTTTACAAAAAAAAACTCTTTTTTACCTACAAATGGTTTTGATTTTATTTATAACTAATTGATAAGAAATGAATTCATTTTATACATGTCTAAAAAACTATTTTTAAAAAATTAAATACTCTTAATTAATTTTTAATTAAAATATATTTTAAAATAATGATCATAATGAACATATTTTAAACTTTTTGTTTTTGTTCAATAGTGTTTCCTAAGTTGATTAGAAATTATTTTATCTCATTTAAATTCCATATAATGTGATTAATTTTTTAATATATAATCATTATACCCATATTTTAATGGTTTTTTTCTTCACAAAAGAATTAATACATCAAATTTATTTAATAAAAAAATTATAAAATCATATGGTGTTACATTCTACCCCCTTAAAAGAAATTTATCCTTGAAATTTTGTCACTATGATGAAAAAATTTTAGGATACCTTTTCATTATCACATCCTCATGTTTTCATGTAGCTTTCTCAAATTTATGGTTTTTATAAAAAAACATTCTCATGGTGATTCGTATTATTCAACAACACTTTCTCCCTTTGATCCAGAATCACTACTATTTGTTCCTAATAAGGGATATCATGATTCAGTTGTACGACCTCTGACTTCATTACATGTAAAGGACCAAGTATTTACTCCCTTATGGAAGATACATGGAACACACCATGAATTTTAGAGAGATTTTCAAGAAGAAACAAGTTATATTCTATCATCCCATTAAGATAAATAATCTTAAAGGGACCAATATATCTATGGATCAACATTCCATTTTTCTAAATATAAAAATCTTATTCTAAAGATATATTCATAGGAATACCTTATCACCCATTTCAAACACTAGATCTCACTGAATATTTTTATTATTAATTTTGCATCAAATATGAGCTTCCTTGATGTGATAATGAATGGATCTAACCTTATATATCAGTTAATCATCTAGATCCTATCACAATAGATTATATTATCCAAATTCAACTTAACATATTAGGGATATGAATTTCTTTTCATAATGGGCTTCATGATGAGTCATATGAATTCTTGAGTGAAAGCAATTATTGTAAGAAAACTTGAACAAAGAGATATTTTAATTTTAATCACCATTTAAATCCATAAAAAAATATCTCAATATATCTTATAGGTTTTAAATTTTTCTCTCAGAGTGATCATTGATCTATGGATGATATGTGGTGCTAAAGTTCAAATCTATATTCAATTATTATTTAAGACATCTCCAGAATATTGATTTGTACCTCTGATATTGATTAGATATAATAGAATTTGGTACCCCATAAAACATTACCACTTCTTTAATGTATATCTTTGAAATCTAATCAATAGTGATATATTCTTTCATTTAAATGAAATGTACTTACTTCCCAAGGCGATTGACTACAAACCAAATATAATCATGGACTTTAGATGTTTTGGGGAGTGTAAAGATGAAATCCATGGTGATTTTCTCATTTAAATTTTGGTATAGGTAATTATTGTAACATCTCATTGTAATTTTTTATATTATTCTTAACTTTATTACATATTATGCATTACAATACATACTTTAAAATATCCCTGTTCATGTTATCCCACTAGAAATACTCATTCAGATCTACATACATCTTTACAATTTCAAGATTAATAGAAAATGGTGAACTATTGGATTCATACAATAGATCCTTCATTATATATGGTATTTATGGGACACATACTATGTTCATGAAACTTATCATTCTATCATAATCATGGTTAAACCCAATAACATTCCTTAAATTATTCTATAGTTTCATATCTTCCTTATTCGTCCATTCAATCCTCACATAGATATATGATCGAACATTCATTTGAGAAAGATATGATATATTCCCTTTCATAATGATTTCAAGATCTATCTCTTAAAATTCGTAACAATTTGATCTATTTTAATCCTCATCATGGAAAAACTAACATTTTCCTTCTAAAACAGATCATCAACCACCTTATTAACCTTCCCATGGTGGAAATGTATTATGTATTATTAATATTTAATAAAATAAAACCATATCCTTTAGTATATATTCAAATACTTCTATGTGAATATATACTTAAATATTTTATAATTAGTAAATATGACACATATTTCCAAAAAAAGATAATGCCTCCATATTTTCTAAGAGAAAATTATTTTTTCCAATGATAAATCATGAAATGAGTAATTTTTATCATTATTTTACAAGTTTCATGAGGCCTAAGATATAAACATATCATTATGAATTATGATTCATCCAAATACCTTCATCGATGCATAACTATTGATCATAAACTTTTCACTAATATTGGGTAGTGTGAGAACAGGTGCACTCACCAACTTTATTTTAGATCTTTGAAATATTCCCCACATTCATCTATCTAATGGAACCTAGAACCCATTATATGAAAGATTTATTATTGGATTTTATATCTAGGTGAACATTATCAAAAATAATTGATAGTACCTTGAAAATCCATGAAAACTATGAATCTCATTCATCATGTCTTGTATGGGACATTAGTGAATCAGATTTTTATTTTAACGGTTTACCAATACACCCTCACTTGAGATTATATTATCCAATAATGAAATTTTTTGTAGACATAATTCACACTTAATAATTTTCAAATAAAATATATCATTTATAATGGTCTTCAACACAATCCTCAAATGATTGTCATTCTCTTCCTTGGTCTTGGAATATATAAGAATATAATCTATAAATATAACCAAAAAATGATCAAGGAAATATTTAAAGACTCAATTCATAAATCTATAAAGATAACAGGGTTATTGGTAATTATAAATGGAATCACTATAAATTCATAATTACCATGCCTCAAATCATAAATCTATAAAGATAATAGGGTTATTGGTAATTCTAAATGGAATCACGATAAATTAATAATGACTATACCTCAAATGGAAGGATGTATTGGGTGTGTCATCCTTGACCCTGAATGTATGATTTCTTAAATAAAGGTAAATATTTTAAAAATATTTAGCTCCACCTAATTTATTAAATTGATAATATATATTGTATAGAATACACTTTTTCTTAATAATGGTCTTCTATATTCCCAATAATAAATATTAATATTCATAGAACCATATTTATTCTTAAACAAAATATGTTAACCCCATGGTGATACAATTGGATGAATTAATCCCTTAAAATGATTCTCAAAGAGTAATTCAATTACTTTATCTCACTCAAGGACAATCTACATGGAGTCTTTAAAATAGGATATCATGATGTATGAGTTTTAAATTAAAATCTTCTCAATTTGGGGTAAGAATATGCAAGTATTTAGGAAATAAATTGAAATATTCTAAAAAAATAGGAATATCATCAATGTTTAGTTTCTCTATAAATTTTTTTGATAAATATCCCTCTTCAATAGGTAGTTTGACCCATAAAATGGAAGTAATTTTATTGGAAGTTTATATTCATCCTCGAATAGAAATACAACTATAATTTGATTCAGAATATCAAATATGACATCCCTTCCATAATAATTGATATGAGATCTATACGAATAGATCTAATCTATGCTAAAAATAACATGAAATTAAACTATAAGGAGAATGAATAGATTTTCATGAAGAACATTCCCACAAAATTCTATTAGAGAAAATATATACATTTGATAATCCATTATCATAACATTAAGACTTTTTACTGTTAAAACAACATCTAATAATTGAGGTGGTGAGGTGACACCGTTAAAGAATTCATCAAATATAAGAGTGGGTGGATCCATAATCAAATAAGTAATTTTTAATTATATAGTGGATGTGAAATGTATATTTCACTACTTTTCTCTCATGAACCATATCAACAGTTGTGAATGCATGAGTTTTCCCATTATCTCTAGGTTTAAGAGGTTCCTAACACTTATTTTAATAATTAATCCCTATATCCACACAATTATTAGCTTAATGTATCTACACCATACAATTATTACGTTGGAGTGTGGTTGAAACATTAAATTGTACTTTCTCCCCATTCACTTCATTGACAAGCCTCTTGAAATTACTTCGATGTTATTTTTATTGATGACCTTATTTTTCCACACATGAAACATTTTTCAGACCCCATAAGGATATTTTCTCCATGATTACTTCCACACTTATTTCATGAAGGTAGATTAATATTCTTTCCTCTATGGGTACTATTAATAGAATTTTATCAAAATTCCATATTTATCTTATTTTCCCTAAATTAATGAGAATAACGAGAGTGTACACTAACCATTTATATATTGATAGTACATAAAAAATATTTTCATAAAATTCAAGGTATATTATAGATAATTTACTTTGGAAAATTATTCTTAATACACTAAATAATTATTCTACATTTTTTTAGAGTTGATGATAAACCCTGAATCTTACCTTGCGTGTTTGGTTATTTTTTTCATCATAGGTACTAATTAATTATTAATTACTCTACTTAATTTCAAGAAATTATGTCTCCATATTAGTTCGAGTGGTCTAAGAAAAATATTTTTTAAAAATACCTTCTTAAACTCTTCCCTTGTCATGGAGTTAAATTCCTCCTCTTGCCTTATATTATTGATAAGTTTCCACCATTGATCAGTTTCACCTTCCAAATGATATATAGCCAAAATAACCTTTTTATGACCTGGGAATTAGAGAATAGATAATAATGTTTCTATAAAATTTTTCCCTTACACAATAATAATTGGATTGGATGAACCACTAAAGTATGTAGGATGTTGTTGGATAAAATACTCAGTGGAGAGTTGTCCCTTCCATTGGATATTGGTTTGTTTGGAATGATTCATGTCACCATTCATATCTTGAGATAATTGGGTGATCATAACCACAATATTTAACATCCCATATCCCAATTCATTTGGTTAATCATGAGTATGTCCATTTGATTAGTTATCACATTCATTGTTCACATGACTTCTCTGTGTTTCATCCATTGACTAAAACCACAAAATTTAGTGTGAGTATTAAACATCAATAATCAGTGTAATAAATCATATTATTATGAAAATAATACTTATAATGTCCTAAATTATAACATCATATTACAACCCATGAAACTTTATGTTAATATCATATCATTATGTATTATCATAGGTTATAATGGTTTATATCTCCTCATTCATAATAATAGTTCATAAAGATATTTTGAATTAACCAAATAATATTCATAGATATTTTTAATCTAGTTGGGGAGTATGGATTCCTTTTCATGGACTAGGTGAAGATTGAGTTGATACCTAATTGACTTTTTTAGAGTTATTACCCTGAGGTGAATATGTGTTAGAACCTGTATTCAATTGTTTATATCCAAAAAAATATTTGATTTTTTGGAAACCAAAAAAGCTCTACTTTAAAAAAAGTTCACTATGTTATCCTATAATTTTACTCATCCCATGGATTTTCACCAATTTTTTCTATTTTAAATATCAAAAAATAACTAATTCCCTCTCTGATAGAATCTTTGGTGACCCAATCATTACATACATAGATATTACATTATTTTAGATGAATATTCTATAAATATCATAATAATATGTTCCCCGTAACCATAAATGTTTTTTTTATTTGAAGACTAGATACATAATCAACTTATTTCATGAAATATCTTCAACATCTTCCACAAATTTCTTATCACATATCTCCCTTCTTATAAATAATTTACTTATGACTTTTCTTCATAACTTGGTTAAATGAAAACATAAGAAAGTGTGATATTAGATGGCCAGTAAGAGTAAACATATGAGATATTAATCAATGATCATAAGTAAGTATGATATAAGAATTAGGGTATTACAAATTGATCAAAACTTAAGAAATGCATACCCAAGTTAGTGAAAGATCATTAATAATGAATAATGTAATTATAATTTGTGATAAAAAAAATATCTAAGCCATAAGAGTTCATAATAATCATAAAAAATCATAATCCATGAGAATATATCATAAGCACATGGTATAAATCTTTGTATACATATAAGCATAGAAATATATTTCTTTATTAAAGGTTCACATCAAAGACTCTCATGGTGGAAATAATCCCATTGTGAATTGGGTTCACTCCCCCTAACACCATTTCCATAATTATGATTTACTCTCTATACTAACATACTATACATAGTCCTTCACTAAACTTATTTCACTCCCTATTGAAGTTCATATTATATCATTATATATCAGTCTTTAACCAATGAAATGGAGGGATATATAATTCTAGGCCCACCCATCACTTAATTTAAACCATAGATAAGTATGACATAATATCATAAACACATTCATCATTTCATCATATCATGACCCACTGAAAATAAATTGGGTTCATAAACATTTAGTCATTATATAATCATAATCCATCCAGATAAACTATTTTTATGGTATCATAAAAAATTATTTATTTCATAATTTATTAATTAATCCATGGGAATATAATGAGTTTCATATAATCATCCTTCAAAGACAATCGTCATAAGACATCCAGAAAAGATTTTTGTATGCTATCATAATAAGATATATCTATTGAATCATAAAAATCCATAAATAATACTCACATAGAAGAAAAATACCTTTAAAATATAATTTAAACATTACTTTGAAAAAAAAATTATGAAAGTTAATTTTAAAAACATTTATAATAATGAAAAATATAGGTGAAAATGAATTTAAATAATCATTATATCATATAATACAATATTCTTTAAATTGTTTTAAAGAAAATGATCATGGAAGAAAAATTTCACCAACCAAAGAGGAAATATGGTTGAACTTTCTTAAAAATATTTCATGATCATTTTAAGATACAAACAGAGGATGATGAAAATAAAATATGTAAACCTAAGAAATAACTAGATTATAATAAATTAGATTCTTTTTTAATTATTAGTTTCATATAATGTCTCTCATTTTAAATTTTCCATAGATAATGTCAAAAAATATGAGATGGTAACATAAACCCCTTCCTCAAATTAATTTAGATTTATTATGAATATATTATAGAACTATATTCATATAAATCTCAATATATTTTATTTCATAAATAATTCTTATTACCCTTTTATTAAAAATTCTTCATTAAAATCATTATTCAATGGAAAATTGGTTCGTTTTCCATTCATGTTTCGGTTTAAAGATTTTGGCACCTGAAACTTGGTCATGGTTTAGTAATATATATAATATTAATCATTTAATATGTATAATACTTATTAATTTTATACACTTCCATAAAAATTAATTTTAATCAGTGATAAAAAATTAATTACATCACTTTTAAGTGAAAATAGTATGTACATATGCAATAGGTAATGCTTTCACTTTTCAATGGATGGAATCAAATAATGGTACATAATAAATAACATATAAAGATTAAAAATTATTTCACATATATCATATATATTCATTAAATCTATCCTTATTACTATCCATGTAAGGAGGAACTGAAAATTGAATCACATTGCTACATGGTGGTGGTAGTCTACACGTACACACGAGAGATGTTATCATTTTTCAAAACATGGAAAATAGACATAAAATGAATATATAGGTGACATAAAAAAATATAATTATATTAAATTTTATTATTAAATAATTTTAGATGTTTATATAAAATTTTGAGTTGGGTTAAGAAGAAAGAAACATGAAAAAGATTGGTATAAACATATACTTATTCTTCATGTTTCCTCCATTGAAATGAATAGTAAGGATTCTTGGATGAGTCTTTTGGGAAGAATAACACCTCAAGGTGATACATAAGGATATATTTAGAGTATTTGGATACATATTTGATGAGATAATGGGAATAAATGGTTTGGATAGTAGGGGATATGGTGTTCCCTTTTTATAATTTATGAGAGTGGAACACTTGTAATTATAAAGAATATGAAAATATTATCAAATCACTGTCCTAGAAATGTGGCTCCATATTGGATAAATTTATAAGAAAGGATGATATAGGATAAAAATAAAATTAAATAAAAAAATAAGATTTATTCAAGGTTTTATTCCTTTTTAACATTTATCTATTTAGTTCAACCCCTCATTAAACCTTTTAACCATTACTGTGGTATGATAGTTTTTACCATGTTTACTGCTCATTATAACAAAATATTAAGATAAAATTATAGAATAATATTAATTATGATGATAAAAAATTTGGTTTCAATTTAATAAGATTAAATTCTAATAATTTTATGAAATTTATTCTAATATCTGAACATAAAATGATTAAAAACAATTTTTAAATAAATACATTTTTAAGCATAAAACCGAATTTAATCAAATTAATTTCATATTAAAACTGTTAGATGAATTTTAAAATATTTAATTGAATATATTATCTAAAAATTAAATTAAAATAATTTGTCAATAAAAATTAATTTAATTTATTATGAAAAAATATCAATCATCGTTGCGGATTGCGCGACGTTCCTCTTCGAGCTCATCAGGTTTTGGTGGAGGCTCTTTACTGTAGTGGCATTAAGCGGTTTCGCGGTCTCCTCTTATTGAGAGGCACTATGGGCTTCTGCGGCTGTTGCTTTGGATCTGTGGGTGTAAGACCGGATCGTCGTCGACATAATCTTCGGAGCGCTCCGGGTTCTGTTCGGCAGCTTGTTGTTGTCCTATGGTGAGTTTCTCCTCGTCTGAAGGTCACACTCATGTGTCGGTAGTTTGGTGTTCCGCCTTTTCTCTGGTGAGTGAGTTAGGGTTTTGATGTTCCTGATGCGACTGGTGTGCTCAGTGGCGGTGGGATTTACTGGTTTCCTGTTCGGTGTGATTTTTGGGTGTTTGTTTTTCTTCTTCTTTTCTTGTTCCTTTGTAGGGTTTCGAGCCACAGTTATTTGATGTTCATGAATCTTCGTGAGTATGGGTTGAATCTGTTCCTCAATGTTTCGAGGATGATGTTTTTGAGTGCGTGGATAGTTTTCGACTGTGGTGATGGTTTTCTGTGATTGCTCCTGATGCTATCTGGCTTGCGTTGTTGATGCATTTCCATATCAGTGAATGGTTTGAAATCCGGTGATGTCGATGGATGCTGAAGGTCCATGAAGACAGTGGCAAGTCCGGATTATCTCACCGGTGACCTGGCCAGAGGTGGCGTTGGGATTCGTGATGACTTGAATCTCTAGTTCAATGCGGATAGGAACTAAGACGTGTCTGCCGAGGTGACACAGCAATCGAGTGTTTCTATTTTCGAGGTCCGCGCGTGAGGTCTCAGGTCACATGCCTGGGCTCGTGGCTCAAGGTGATGATGGCGGTGGAGATGAATTTTTAATTTTCAATTTGAAATCTAATTGTTTAAGTTTTAATTTTGAGGGTCTGTTTGGTTACCGATTCTCCTTAAACCAGCTTTGATAAATACAAAAAAAATGATTTTCTACTAGTCAAATACCATATAATGTTCTTTTCTTTATAATATATAACTCATTATTCACATAGAAACCTTAAAATCAGATGATAGAGGAGTTTTTTAAACACATTTAATGATATAATCAGGAAGTATCTGACTATATGATTAAAATTAAAAAGGATAATTGTAGTTAACATAAGCATATGGGAGGATATATGGACACCTATTGACCAACATTATGGAATGAATTAATTGAGTCTTCAAGGGAGTTGGGTAGCTACCCATCACTGGTAATTTTTAATATTAAATTATATTTTAATTAGTAATTTAGAATTTTATTTTAATTAATTTTTTATTTAGTTTATTTATTTTGAGAACTATGGGTAGTGATGAATCACTTTAGACCACTTCTATGAAGATATGAGGGATTTTATGTAATTAAGACTTTGATATGTTTAGTTTTTAGTACACCAAACATATACTATAAAATATATTTAGATATTTTTAATTAAAAGACTCAAAATTAAAATAAAACATTAAGGAAATTTTTTAAAATTAAATTACATTTTTAGTTTAGGAAGCCTTCTATAAAATATTAATGTATTTTATGGAATGTGGAAAAAGTATTAATAGGGTCTGAATAGAGGAATGTGATATGGGATCTGTTTTCAATATGATATTTATAATACTATTAATAATGAAACTATATTTCATGTCTATTCATTTAACTATGTTGGATATAGATTTTAGGTTACAATGTTCAATAATCCTTTGATTGGTAGTTGTAGTCATGTGGTTGTGGTTTTTCTATTGTAATGTTAGTGCGATTACATTAACTTCCAAGCAATATAATATCCTTGTGCACATATGATCACAATAATTACTTATATATGATTATATTTGGAGATATTCATTGATCATGTGTGTCAACTGTTGAGTATTAGTGACTACAATCGTTCTCTATGGATGACTATAGGTGATTATCAGAACTCCAATCTGCACATTGGTACCCCCACACTTTTATCAAGCATGAATAGGCTACGAACAGAGGGAGGTGTCAAAAGTGTTTAAAATTATATGGATTGCCCTAGAGAATTGAAATCTTCATCGAGGTACAATTCATGTAGTCAGGAGGGTCACACCCCCACACATTTCCCAAGACACATAGGGTAATCATCAAACAATCCATGAGATTGATATTTTATTATAGTTATTAATGTCTTAAAATTTCTACACAATGACTTGAATTTTATTATAAATAAAAGATTAATATGATTTTATTATTGATTATATAAGCACATAATATTGTGTATAACTAAATTATAAAGTCACATCATAATATACTATTAAAATAAAATGATGTTAACTACTAAATTTATTACAAATAATTATACAAATGATATATATTAAGATAGTGGAGGCTTTCCTATATTACGAATACTCTTAGGTATCATGCCAGGTGTTGTAATGATGAACTATTCAATATCTTTTAGTTTAACAATCTAATAATTTCCACCAAAATGCACCTTTGACACCCATTGTTACATACTTTTAATTTTATGTATTTTATGCAGTCTCCACATATGACTTCAATAACATTGATCATCATTTCATTATTGTATTGGTTAAGAGATGGAAACTGAAGAGACACAATATCCATCTTATTGAGGGGGATATTAATGTTACTTTAGGGAATTCACTATACATTCTGGGTCTTCCTATAAATCGGGATGTGGTTATTGGTGAGATTATAGTTTAATAGTGTTAGACATTATGTCAATTACTTGGAATTTCTATCATCATCCAACTACAGGTTTTCCAAGGTTCCCAATTGTGTGTGGGATAGATTGAATATCACTTATGAAAGATTCATAATGGTGATGATAAGTTGATGATGATTATAAAAACACATGAATATATTATAAGGATGATTAAAGTCATGTTGTGTGTCAACTACTCTACCACCTTGGTACATAAGATACCCTTACCGTTACATAAAGATCCAGATAAGACAACTGCATATAGTTGGGGGATGACTGTATTAGCACAAACACACACACACACACACAGATATATATATAGATTCCTCTATAAAAAATTTGGATTCATGTAACACCAAATTGTAGGAAGATTTATTCTACCATAGATGTGGGAATGATAACATTCTCCATTCATTACTACTTGAGTTATCATCCCACTTCTCCACCACATTTTACAACACTATCCTCAGGGATGTTGGTATGTTTACAAAAATAATTCGAGTTGTTTTAAAATTTCAATAATAGTTTTTTTATAAAATAACCACATGTTACCATTTTTACCATGTGGATTCATGATCAGAATTATATACATACCCTGAGGCATAATGTGTATAGTTTTTAGTTGATTTTTGATGCTCTATGACCAAATGATTTAATTTAAACTTCATTTTTATTTACATAAATATTAATTTCGTTATTAATTTAATATTATATTATAATGATAACATTGTTATATTGTTATCCGAATTTATGAATAATTTTTGATTTATCATTTTAGGGTTCATGGATCCCATATATTGAGCTTTTCTTTGCATCAATTTCACCATAGTTAAAATATTTGGTTAGAGAGCACTAAATAGTTGTTTTACTCATCCATTTCTACATCATTGAGTTTAACCTACCAGACTGTGTCTTATGACAATATGGTTTCATGATGTACATCTCTAGTGAAACATGGTCAGTTACTATATTTCATAGTATTATACTTATAAGTAGGTAGGAGATTGATTTTCTATTCTACCACAGTTAGTACATAATGTTTTGGGATATATGTTTCCAGTATAGTATATTTTGGCATCCATATCCCATAGTATGACTTCATCTTTCAGATTAGGAAGTGTATACATATTAGTAAAGACATAACATTACCATGTATCTTACAGGCCATGAGATATGATTTTTCTGGTTGGAATTTTGACTACCTTTTTAGATATTTTTATTTCATATTTGGTATTAAATTTAATGTTATTATATTTTTATTTGGGGTATTTAAAATGTTATATATATATATATATATTTGTGATCCTCAAAAGGTGGAATTTTTAGTGAGGATACATTTCATATAGATCTGGTGGCTCTAAGAGATCCTCTTAATTACTTCTATAAAAATATATATGATGAAGAGACACTGGCATAACTTGATCCACATACTCCCATAGAGGTGGTTTGGGATGTTTTCATACCTACTGAGCCCAATGATGATGATGCACAACCACCACCACCACCACTAGATAGAGTATGGAGACAAAGATAGAGATAAGGAAAGGGATGAGGAAAAGGCTTGAAATGACCAATAGAAGCTTCTGAATAGGATCCTACCCCATTCAAAGAGGTTCCTACATGGTAGGGATACGAATTTGTACAATGGAGAGAGAGAAAAACACCACCAACATTTATTCATGCATTTCATATACCATCTTCATCATAGATACTTTCTGATATTGACATACTGAGAGCTCTAGAGGTGTGAGACATGGGTAGGATATCACCGTTTATATAGTACTTGAGAGAAACACTCTCATTAGTTTACTTTTTAATGCATCTATACCATTATCATCATCTTCATGGGTTCTTAATAGGAATCCATACATGTTGACACGTGAATCCATATATTATGTCAATGAGTCACCAACATGGAATGTTGGATATTCATCTACTCAAAACTAAGAGGAGGCACCAACCAAACAACACATTGAGGTTCCAATAGTTGTAGAATATATAGGAAAAATGCTACAGTAGTAGTTGAACCCTTTTTAGGATGAGAGAATGCTTGAATAAGAACCTAATATTATTTCTGGAACACTAGAGGTGTATAGAATTTTCACCCAATGTGTATATGAGGTTCATATGATGAGTTGTGGAATATAGAGACAATGTTGTTGATTTTTTCTAGTGTAATTTTTTACATATAAAAATATATCATTTTAAAAAAAATTAAACATTTATTTATAATATATATTTTTATATAATATTTATACATCACATAAAAAATATAATTTCAATTCCTCAATAAATATAAATTATCTAGTAGAAAATATATATATATATATACAGGAATGATTTAAATTCATCCCAGATAACATTTTCTACACACACAAACATAGTATCTATTTGAAACATAGTGATATATATATTATGAATACAGTTATAAATAAAGAAATTCTATAAGAAAAATATTAATAACCTTTTACAAAAACACACACATGCTTGTTTTTATAATTATAACAATAAATTTGAATTGAATTAAAAAATTAAACATTATTTTATAATTTTATATACATTCATAATTAATAAAAATTTATATTATAATAATATTAAGTATGGAATATGCCCTAGAAAACGGAGAAGGGGGAAGTGTTCTGTGAAGCTTGATGGAATCCGAGAAAAAGGGCATCCCAAACATGCAACATTGAGATAATCGAGCTGGACCCCAAGATTCGATTGGGTCAATGCTCTTAGTTTGGATCTGTAGGTATCAAACCACCACATCTGTCATTTTGTGATGCGATCATATCCCCTCAAAATTTTTATGGGTTTTCAAGAAATAGTTAATTGAAATATATTTAGTATTTTATTTTTAAAAATTTCCTTTAAAGTAATCAAAGGAATCAAAACCCTTCAAATTATCTGAAATCCATTAACAACCACAATTCCTATGACTCAGATTAGTGACGTGGAAAAAGTGTTGAAGTGAGAAATTTATTTCAGTTTTTCATATGGAAAAGATATTGGTGGCCTTAGTGGATTTGGTTTCACCCTTATAAAATCAAACCCCCAATCTTCTCATAAAATTTCTCTCACATTCTATCCAATGTTGAATTCTATGGGAATTAAATATCTAGAAATAATAAGAAATTGGTGAATTTTTTTCAAAGATTTATTTAAAGGTATTTTTCAAGTTTAATTTAATTATTATTTATTCATTTAAAATTTTAATTAATTATATTTAATTTCATAATTATTAATTATAGTTTTAAATTAGTTATTAATATGATATTTAATATTAGTAAAAAATGGTTACAAATTATCACTAGTTGGAAACTATTAATAATATAATTCATTATTATTATTTTTAGGTAATAATTATAATTTTAATATTATTAATAAAAATGTAAATAAATAATAATGGTTATTATAATGTCTCAATTCCAGGAGCCGCCCAGAGGATCCCCGTACCCAATTAGTCACATGGCATCAAATGCATTTCCCTGAATGCTAGAGGTTATCAACTAGCAGTGAGGGCCTTCGGTGTGATAGTGGGGAAACTATGTTCTCGTTGGCAGAGTAACACAATGGAATTAAAAATGATAACAATAGTGGAAGTAGTAAAACATATAATAAGTAAATAGTGGAAGTAGTAAATAACTGGAGCACCCACATATATATGATGCATGATACATATGTATAGAAAATAATCCAAACAAATCACAATGCTATAATACAGCACTAAACCATAGTACAAAAGAAAATCAACTAAACAGCTCCACAGCATCGCAAGCCTCAGCTTGATCCATGCTCCCCAGCTCCATAGAAATCAAGTACTCAAAATAGAAGGGCGCTTTCCCTGGTCTATACTTGGAGCAATATAATCAGGTTTGGCCCAAAAGAATTACCAAAACAGGGTGTGAGACTAATCCCAGTATGCAACCACCCAAAGATCTATGCCTAACAGTCAGTGAATATATATGGCATTCAATAAAAAAATAAGCAGTAAACAAAGAAGTACTCAATAGTAAACAATTATACAGTTTCATTTACAGAAATTTACTTTTAAGTATTTAATCAAACAAAAACAAACACAAGAAACCCTATGGGTAGTTCTCATAGCCTAACCCCTCTGGCTCGCATTACAAGAGAAGATATAACAAAGACTCTCTGAGGAAGCACTCTACGTCAATTCCCCCTATATAATTGTGTGATCAAAGACTCTCTGAGAAGTCACACACTGCCAATTCTTTATATAGTCTCTTGAAAGTAATAAACAGACACTCTGAGGAAGCACTCAATGTCAATTACTCATGTGGCCTCATAACGTAACTATAGACACTCTGAGAGATCACTCAACATCAATCCCCCATATGGTCTCCCAATGTTATAATTATAACAGACACTCTAGGAAGTCCTCAATGTCAATTTCCCATATGGTCTCACTAAACTAGGTTCCCATAGTCTCGTGTAAGAAATAGTGCACAAATGATAATAATCATCCAAATTAAACCTTAATAACTACTTAGTTAAAGAAAATACAACATATCATAGCATTTCAAATAATAATCACTCTATCCTAAAAATACTAGGCATGGAAAGCAAGCAACAATCTAACAGGCAAGGCTAGAATAAATAGTCAATAATAAGAAAACATGGGAAAAAAATCCATATCATGGTAAGGTTAACCCTATTCACAAAAATTAACCTCTATCCAAATAAACAAGGCATATTATACAATAACATGGCTAAAAACCAAAAACATGCAATACCCTAAACAAGGGTATTGGACACTTTTTCACATATAACTCAAAGACTATCTACAGAAAGGCACAAACCACCTACATCGGCGTCGTGATATCAATATACGTGAACCTAAGGGCTTGAATCTTCCTAGAACACCATAGATCTACAAAGAAAAATTAAAACGTTCAACTGAGGATAACTCGTGAGAGAGGAGAAATCTGCAGATGAAGTTCTAGAAGAAGGAATAACTCACCATGGAAATTCCAACACAATTGAAAACAGTTGATTCCAAGAACGGATGGCGAGTCAGGGGATTGAAGAAGATCTTCGGCTATACAGATGCTCCTAGATGAGACAGACCAAGAAGAATTGTGTTCTGTCTATCAGATGTGACCCCGGTCCATTTAATGAAAAAAAGAATGTACACGGTGTGTTCTTTAAAAGTACACAACGTGTTCTTTAAAAGTACACAACGTGTTATTTAAAAGTACACAGTGTGTACTTGCCTTTTCCAACCTCCGGTTTAGGTAGTCTCCAGGTCACCACACACGGCCATGTACTCATCCATGACACGGCTAGTACATGGTCACCCACAGAAACCGGGTACACGACGTGTACTCCTAAAATTTCCAGAAACTCCTCTTTTTCTCAAAAACAACTAGAAAAGTAAAACATATCTGAAAAGAATATCTGGGATCTTAAAAAATTCCCCCCTTAAAGAAATTCGTCCCTGGATTTATCTAGAAAGGTGGCATAGAAGAAGAATCCTCAAACAGCTCCGGCTACTGTGATCGTACATCAGCCTCCCTCTCCCTGGTCTCATCTTATACTCACTTCTGCTGCCATAGCACTCATACCAAAGGAACAGACTATCCATTTAGAACCTTCACACTTTGATCAACTATCTAGATAAGACTCTCCTAGAGCGAGGCATCCCCCTTGAGCTCAACCTCCTCAGGTTGGAAAACATGAGATGAGTCTGAAAAGTAATGTCAGAGCTGACAAACGTGGAAGACATCATGGATAGCCAGATACCTATGAGGTAACTGCAGCTGATAAGAAACTGGTCTGACTCTCTCAAAAATCTCAAAAGTCCCGACGTACCTTAGTGAAATATTAGGCTGTATCTTAATCCTCATGTGTCCCGACCACAATGTGAAATGCAAAAAACCTAATCTCTGACGTCAAACTCTAGAGGTCGTTTCCGTCGATCAACATAAGACTTCTGTCATGACTGTGTTATAGCCATCTTCTTCCGAATCAACTCTATCTACTCTTCGGTCTCTTGGACAAGATGAGGTCCCAATATAGCTTCATCTCCTACCTCCAGCCAACATAAGGGTGATCGGCATGACCTACCATACAAAGCCTCAAAATGGTTTCATCTAAATAGTTTCTTGAAAACTATTATTATAGGAAGACTCCAGAAAAGGTAAGTGCTTCTCCCAAGAACCACTGAAATCCATAATTCATGCTCGAAGCATGCCCTCATGCACTAGAATTGTATGGTCAGACTGGACATCTATCTGGGGATGGTAAGTTGTACTCAGAAGTACCTGTATACCCAAAGCCTTCTATAATCCCTACCAGACCCGAGACGTAAAACCTGCATCTCTGTCTGAAAAAATGGAGTGAAAACATCCATGTAAACGTACAATCTATCGGATGTACAACCTACCCAACTCGTCAACACTGAAGGTCTCCTTAATCGACAAGAAGTGGGAAACCTTCGTGAGTCTGTCAATGAAAAACCATACTAAATCATTCCCTCAAGGTGACCTCAGTAAACCTATCATGAAATCCATCACGATATCATTCAAATTCCACTCGGGAATGGGTAACTACTATAAAATCCCTACGGGTCGCTGATGCTCCGCCTTCACCTACTGACAAGTGGAACACCTCATGACAAAACCATAAACATCTATCTTCATACCTAGCCACCAATACTAATGGTGAAAATCTCTATACATCCAAGTGACACCATGATGAACTGCCCAAACTGAGGAATGAATGTCTCACACCAGCTCCTTGCGTATGTCTACTGGTACCCACACGCATAAAAGAAAATGCTTGATCTCAACCTTTCCTACTTACCATCAAGAAATATGGTCCTCTCATGAAACACTCTCCTGTATTACTAGGCCTTCAGAATATGATAGCTATCTTGTTCTCACTTGATCAAGTAGAGTAGAGGTAACAACCACAGAAGAAAGAAATGTTTTCCCCTGACTGTCGTGAACATCCAAATGCATCTTAGAAAACAGTGCCATAAGCTACCACTCAATGCTGGCCTCCTAAACTGCCTGTATCTGAGTCCTCCAACTCAACGCATCAGCCACAACATTGCCTTTCCCAGGAGTGTGGGCAAGCTCAAAGTAAAAGGACTGAAGGTAATCAAACCACATTCGCGGTATCAAATTTAGATCGTGCTGAGTGAAGATATACTTGAGACTATTGTGGTCGGTAAAACCACAAAATGCACTCCCCGAAGATAATGTCTCCAACAGCGTCAAGCATGAACAACTGTAGCCAGCTCGAGATTGTGCTTCAGGTAGTTTCTCTCATGTGGCCTCAACTGCCGAGACCCGTACGTAATGACTCCTTATCCATGTATAAGCATTTCTCCCATCCCAATACATAATGCATCACAGTATGGATTATAGCTCTTTCCTCGCATTGGAAATACTAGTATCATTGCTAAATTCAACCTCTCTTTCAGATCTTGAAATGAATAATGACAAGAATTTGACCACAAGTACTTCTTACCCTTCTTAGTCAGGCCCGTGAGTATTGCTGATAAGCGTGAAAAGTCTTGTATAAAATTTCTCTAGTAACCAGGCCACCCTAGAAAACTTTGTACCTAAAAGACATTCTTTGGATGCTACCAGAAACTACTGCTCTCAGTTTCTCTGGATCTGCTGATACTCCTGTCTTTGAGTTAACATGACCCAAGAAGTGAATCTAGTCCATCCAAAAGTGGCATTATTAGAGATTATAATATAAATGATGCTCTCTTAGGGTACTGAAAATGTTCTCAAGATGTGTGGAATGGTCTTGTTGAGTGTGAGAGTACACAAAGATATCATCCATGATGACTACCACAAAGGAATCCATGTATGGATGGAACCCTTGGTTCATCAATGACATGAAGACTACAGGCATGTTCATGAGACCGAACGGCCTAACCGCATACTTTTATAGACCATACTTGCTCCAGATGGCTGTAAGAGGTATATCTAATGGTCTAAAATGCAACTGATGATAATCAGATCACAATTTAATCTTCGAGAACACCCGGCATCCTTGAAGATGATCAAAGAGATCATCAATCCTCAGTAAGGGATATCGGTTCTTGAACATAAATTGGTTCAACATTTGATAATAAACACAAATTTTGAGGGTAATGTATGCCTTATTCACAAACAGAATTGGTGAACCCCAAGGAGAAGTACTGGGTCAGATGAAACCCATTTCCTGAAACTCCTCCAACTTCTTCTTGAGCTCCTACAACTCTGGTGTAGCCATTCTATAAGGAGTAATGGACATTGATGTTGCTCCTGGAACAAGATCAATAGAAAATTCCAGCTCTCTCTCCATTGGAAAACATGAAAAATCCTCTAGGAAGATTTCCCTGAAATGATCCACCACTAGAGGAAAGTCCATCTATGAAGTTATATAGTCATCACGATAAACACTAGAAATATAGGATGTAAATGCTCCCAACCCATGATGCTTGGGTCCCGCTATACTTTCCTGGACATCCCATTCGTCCTTATGGAGAAATGATCCACCCTTTGATGATGTGAAACTCACCCTATGATGATAGAAATCAACAACTGCTTGGAAGGGAACTAATCAGTCCATTCTGAGAATGACATCATAGTCTGTCATCTCTAGGACATAGGGGTCCCATATGAAGTGACACCCACAAACATCAAGAGGGAACTCCTTGAACAAACATGCACTTGTCATTCTTATCACCAACAGAGTGTCTAGAGTGAAGAAATCAGCAGAAGAAAAGATATAGAGTACAAGGCTCTCCACAACCGCAACAGATATAATGCTATGAGATGCCCCTGTATCGAAAAGAGAAGATGCTAAAACTGAGGCAACTATGATCGTACCATGAACTGTAGAAGGTCAAGGATCCTACTCTTGTGAGGTCTTCTCCAATGAAAAATTATGACCTGCACCGCGACCTTGTGATCCTACATGCCCACTCTAAGATGATCCACCCCATTGTCGCTGAAACCCTGGTGACTGGCTACCAGGACCATGACTTCCATCTTGGCCTGAACAACCGAAATAACTCTAGTTCCCAGACTGGTGAGAACTAGTGGTGATTCTCCCGAACGAGGAGTCATAGAAGAACTCCTGTCACCAGAAGTTGCTAATAAGATCTAACCGAAGTGTTGAAGATGGCCCATCTTTTCGCAATATTAGAACTTCGCTGGGTCTCTCAGTAAATGTGGCTCGTGTTCCCAACCTTCCTGCATAGGTAGTATACCACATGGATACCTGAAGGTGCATCCCACATACTCAGATCTCCATGTGTAAACTCCGTATGGTGCTTCCTAATATCAACTGAAGAAGCACTATCACTGGATGCAGTACCGCACTGTCTGACAGTTCTAGAATCCCATAGGTTTCACTCCATGATTAGTGCCTGGTTGAATATGGAAGATATAGAATTCAACCTGAAGATGTTCACCTGAGCCCAGATATCCTGTCTGAGACCATCCTCAAACTTCCATGCAAGGAATAACTCATATCCCCCTATAAAGGGTGTAAAGTGTTGCAGCTCTGTGGAGCGAGAAGAATATTCCATGATAGAAAGTGTACCCTGCTCCAAACTCATGAATTCTCAGGCTCGATCGAACCTAATGGTATCTGGGTAAAAGTATGCGTAGAAGGTATGGTGAAACTCGTCCCACGCCACAACCTGCTAGCATCCTACATGTGATATCACATCCCACCATCTCGTGGCGGAATACCGAAGCAAATACATAGTGAGTTTGACCCTCTTCATTGGAGGTGTCTCCAGATTCATGAGGATTGTCAGCATGGAATCTAGCCATGACTCTACAGCTTGGGGTCCTCCATCCCCTAAGAAAGTGGGAGGATGCTGCTGCTAAAAGACCCACATCAATTCTGCCATCGACGGGGCAGGATGCGGTACACCCTGGAAGGTCTGCATAGACATCAAAAATCCCTCTCAGAAATGTGCCTCGACACCTATTTATGGGATTTCATATAGTTCCATGACTGGCACAACTAGAGGGTCCACTGGTAGTCTCTGATCATCCATATCTGGTGTCTGATCACTGCCCTACAACAGGCGTAAAACCAGAGGACGTCTCGGTGGCATGACTCTGTAAGTTCAAGCACACACCTTAGATCAAGATTAACAAGGATAGAAAATTAGAAGTGTAATAAGGGAACAAGAGAAAGAAATAATTCATGTTTTTCTTCAAAACATGGATACCTGAAATGTATTATTCGTACATGGTGTGTTCCCTTTAGCCTTCACATGGGTGTTTACATCTGCAAACCTAGGTTTTGTAACACCCCATACACATGGTGTGTTGTCCTATCACACGATGTGTACTTGAATCATCTTCCCCTACTCGAGTTCTTAAACATGGAGAAGCCACATGATTCTCGTATAACTAAACTACATGGCTTGTTAGTTCTAGAAACGACATGAACAAGATTAACTTCACCAGCCCATGTTGTTAGTTACACGACAGGTTACACGAATGACTCTACATGATGTGTTTGTTCCAGAAAAGACATGTACTTGAAAGATTTCACTTACCTGTGTTGTTCTCTACATGGATGGATTCATGGGTTACACTACACAGTGTTTTGAAGATTGATATGATGTGTATAACTTAATTTTTATCTATATGTGTCGTTAGTCACATGGATGGACACATGGTATACACAACCTGACATGTACAAATGGTACATGGCGTGTTCCCCCAAATATTTCACAACCCCGTGTCTCTACCCCCACAACTAGTGACATGTTTAGAGATTAAACAACGTGTACATATATTACACAGTGTGTAATTTAGAAAAATATTTCGTTCCCAAATAGAAGGACACATGAAGTGTATTAATCATTACATGCCATGTATTCTAGGTTCTTCTGGGTGTTGCCCAGAGGTTCCCTGTACCCGGTTGGTCACATGGCCTAAATCGCATTTCCCCAAACACCAGAGGCTGCTGACTAACAGTGAGGGCCTTGGGTGTGATAGTGGGAAAACTATGCCCTCATTGGCAGAGTAACATAACAGAATTAAAACATATAAAAATAGCAGAAGTAAAACATGTAATAAGTAAACAATGGAAGTAGTAAACAACTAGAGCACACACACACAGATATATATATATATATATATATATATATATGATTCATGACTAGAAAATAATCCAAACAAATCACAATGCTAGAATAAAGTACTAAACAAAATTACAAAAGAAAATAAAGTAAACAACTCCACAGCATCGCAAGCCTCATCTTGGTCCCAAGCTCCCTAGCTCCACAGTAATCAAGTACCTGAAGTTGAAGGGAACTTTACCTTGTCTATACCTACAAAAGTATAATATGTAACAAACTAAAAGCATGACCCAAACAATGTGTGAGACTAATCCCAGTAGGAAACCACCTAATGAACAGTTCCAAATAGTCAGTGAATAAATATGGTAGGCCATAAGAAAAAAGAAGCAGTAAACAAGAAAGTACTCAAAAGTAAACAATCCAACAGTTTCATTTACAAAAATTTAATTTTAAGTATTTAATCAATAAAAAACAAATACAAGCAAACCTCTGGGTAGTTCTCGTATCCTAACCCCTCTAGCTCACATTACAAGAGAATATATAACAAAGAATCTCTGAGGAATCACTCTCCGTCAATTCCCCCTATTGTCTTGTGTGATCAAAGAATCTCTGAGGAAGAAATCACGGTCAATTCCCTCTATAGTCTCTTAACGGTAATATATAAACACTCTGAGGAATCACTCAATGTCAATTCCTATTGTGGCCTCATAATGTAACTATAGACACTCTGAGGGAGAACTCAGCATCAACCCCACTATGGTATCACAGCATGATAATTATAACAGACACTCTGGGAAATACCTCAACGTTAATTTCCCCTATGGTCTCAGTACAACTGGTTCCTGCAGCCCCGTGTAGGAAATTGTGCATAAATGATAATCAACAGCAAAAGTAAAAATCAATAACTACTTGGATAAACAAACTACAACATATCATAACATGTCAAATAATAATCACTCCATCCTAACAATACTAGGCATGGAAAGCAAGCAGTAGCCTAACATGCATGACTAGACCAAATTGTCAATAACAATACAACATGGGAAAAACATCCATATCAAGGCAAGGTTGACCCTATTCACAACAATTAACCTCTATCCAAACAAACAAGGAATATCAGATAATAACAAGGATAAAAACTATAAACACACAATACCCCGAACAAGGGTATTGGGAACTTTTGCACATATAACTCAAAGAATATATACGGAAAGTCACAAACCACCTACCTTGGCATCGTGAAATTGATATACATGAACCACTAGCCTTGAATCACCCTATAATGCCGTAAATCTACAAAAATGATTAAAACGTTCAACTGAGGATAACTCGTGAGAGAGGAGAAATCAGAAGATGAAGTTATAGATGAAGGAAGAAATCACTTTGGTGATTCCAACACAATTGAGGATGGTCAATTCAGATAACGTACAACAAGTTGGGGGCTTGGAGTAGACGCACGACCATACGGATGCTCCTGGATGAGAAGAATTAAGAAGAAGTGTGTTCTGTCCGTCAGACGTGACCCCCGTCCATTTAACGAAAAGAAGAATGTACATGACATGTTATTTAAATGTACATAGCATGTAATTTCCTTTTCTAGCCTCCACTTTCAGAGGTCTCAAGGTTACCACACATGACCATGTACTCAGCTGTTACATGGCCAGTACACGGTCACCCACAACAATTGGGTACATGACATATACTTAAAGTACACAACGTGTACTCCTGAAATTTCCAGAAACTCTTATTTTTCTAAAAAAAACCCATAAAATTAAAACATACAAGAAAAAAAGGTATGGGTTTTTATAGTTACTACCCAATAATAATTTAATTTAGTATTGATTTAATTAGTTATTAAATAATGTAATAAAATCAAATAATATTTTAAATAATAGTTCATATAAATTTGATCAATGCTAGAACTCTAATTAGTTGTGCATTAAATAGGGTTTCTCCCATGTCCATCTATGGGATTTTCACTCACTAAGGTGGGTGGGATATCTATTGTTTACTCCACTAGGCACACAATGTCTAATACATTTGGAGGTTGTTAATATGAAGTGTACACTTTTAGAGAAAATATAATATAAGTAACCATTTTTTTACAGAAAATAATTATAAAAAATAAACTATAATATATATTATGTTTGAGTTTAATATGTGGTTTTTTGAATAAAAAAATGGAAATTCATTTTGGAATTTCTTCTTTTTAATTCTGTGTTTAAAATGAATTAAGGGAATCAACAAAATTTTTAAATGTGTTAATGCCCCAACATGTTTCAATCCCATAATTGAAACTAAAAAAATATATAAATACATTTCTATTATTTTTTTCAAAAACACATATAAAAAACTGATTACATCAATAATTAATTAAAATATACCATCATTTATGAAATTAAAATGAAAAATTGAAAACACCATTATATTAGTGAATTCTATTTCAAATTTTGGAATCATGATCATATGAAATTATTCACAAATATAATCATGTCTTTATGTTTCTACTGTTATAGTGAAGTAGTTAAATATGATCAAGGAGCTTTATATACTAGGAAACCAACATGAGATGTTATTATTAGAGATTGTGTCACACTAGAATAACTTTATGCATGAATTTCTAGTTTATTAAATTTGAAACCTAACCAGGAGATCTATTATACTATCGATATAATTTTTTACTATGAGGACTAAATAAATCGTATATCATATTCAATACTTTTTTGATGAGGAATATATGTTAGAAAAAAATTAATTTTATGTAAAATATAATAATAGTTCATTGAAATTATACATGGAGGTTTCTAGTGTCCAACATTATCCTATTATTATATGATAACATATCTATACAAGTGTTGTCGAGGAAGTTCCATAAAATGATTAAGATACTCTTAAGTATTATGAGGAAAGAGACAACCAAGTCGATCAACCTAGTTGATACAAGATAAATTTGATAATGATTAAGTGTATAAATATATAATAATAAGTTAAAATACTGACAATGATGATGAGGAGTAGGAGGAAAAATTTATAGAAGAAGCATCTATAAACATAATGGTGTTGTTCTAGCCTTAATGTAAGAAAAATAATCCACTAGTATTGGAATATTGGATGGAATATATGGAACATTTCCCTAAATTTGAATAGAATATTATCACAGCCATAAGTATGTTTTCTGAAATTATTGAGTGTGGATTTGTTTCAAAAGAGAAAAAATTATCTATTGGAAGATATTTTATAAGAAATATTATCTGAATGTATTGAAAAACCAAATTTGTGTAGAGATAAATTGTAAATATTTTATTGAGGAATCAAAATGGGTGAAATATGTCATATGGTGTGAAAAATTTGAAGATGGATGTAGATTTCTCTTTAGGATGAATCTTGACATTTGCATTGGAAGAGGGATGATTTATATGATTAAGGCATCTTATAATTACATAATGAAAAACCTTAAATTGCATTATGCATCTTTGAATTAGGGAATTTTTTCAACTATTATTATTGAGATAATTATGACCTCCTAATATGTTTCTATATACCTTACTCAAAAGAGGATGAAAAAAACTTTTGGCTACAAAATTTCATATGAGGAGGTATGGAGGGTGAAACAGAAGAAAATTATTAAATTTTATGGTGTCTTGGATGAATATGATTATGTTTTTTTTAATTTATATCAATTCCGAGTCAAAACAACCAACTTGTCTTCCATCCCAAAAAAATGAACTTGGGTCTAATGATCACATAGTATATCCTTTTAAGTTAAAATTCAATTAGTGGAATTCCATATGTTTATTTCAAAATTTAATTTTAGTAAAAATTTTATAAATATTGATAGTATATTTTTTGTGACAATTACATTTTTGTACTACTGATTTTGACAACAAAAAATAGTAAATATGCAAAAGTGATGCTTGAATTTTCAATGGTTTAGAAGAAAAATTATAACTCTTGAAGTTGATTTTTTCCCATATCAATAAAAATTTCTACCACATTTGGGGTGTATGTTTTATATCTGGTCATCATTTGGTGATCAAGGAGGCAATCATTGAAAATCATGTAAAATAGTGATCCCCAAATAAATATCATCAATACATCATTATCTAAATTTACAATAACGTGTAATATACATTTCCTGAAAATAGATTATATTATTTAATTAATATTTTAGAGAAAGTTGAAATGGAATATTTATTAGAATTAATTTAGAATAATAGAATTTAATTCTATTCTTTAAATTTTGACATAATTTAAAAAAATAATTGTTTTTATGGAGATGAAATGTGATATTATAGATCCAATTCTCCTCAAATGTTCTATAGAAATAATTTGACAGAATCCTCCCACATTTCTAAAGTTTTAGAGAGAGAAAATAAGAGATCCCTTAATATAATCATTAGTAATTGTTGTGAAGAATTTGTTTTATATCACATAAGAACCTAAAAGATCAATAATGTCATTTTTAGTTTCATGAAATGCATGTGGATAAATGTATAGGGATCATTGATTGGATTCTTAAATGAAACAATAACACAATAGAGTTTTAACAACAAAAAATTGATCAAGTAGAAAACCATGATTGAGATAATTCTATTTAAATTAATTATAAAAAAATTATGATCTTATATATGAAAATTTAGTGAGTATTTGACCTTTCCATCATATTATATCTGTTGAATTTGAAAAAAAAAACAATAAAATTCTTCTTCACCCCAAAGTTTCCACTACACCTTATAACCTTGAAGTGGTACTAGAGTGGTAAAATTTTAATTTATAATTATTTTATATATTTTCAATTCTTTGATAGTATTCATGTTTAGTTTTTTTCTAAATCCAATGGCTGATAGATTATATTAATTAAATTTTTTATGGAAAAGAATAGGCTACAAATTTGTAAATAATTCTCAATAAACTCAATAAAATGTGCCAAGGTTGTTGGATTCACGAAACAAACTACACAACATATAGTGGTAAAATAGATTCCATTTGACAAGTGTCACTTAACACAAGGTAGGCACTACATATTACTTGGCATCTAATTTTGGTCAATATGCAGCTTCATTAACTTTTCACACATTAAAATATAGTGAGACACACATCATGTAATAGTTGGTCACATGTTATGTACATCACATGAATTCCCAATAGGGCATTCCATGTACATTAATGTCACACTATTTTGTTAAAAATGCCACATAGACTATGGGTTTTGACCACACTGAGTAGCATATCATTTATTTAATTCCATGTCATGTGGGGGTAACATTCCATGTAATATGTAGAAAAATATGTGATCCATATAAAATTCATAACACATGGCATGTCATGTTTCATAACATTACATGTAGTCAATAAATTTATAATCAAGAGATTTAATTGGATGTAGGTTGTACACATCATGTTACTATCGAAATACACACAGTGTGATTAATTATTTTTAGTAATATAAAATATATTTATTTTAGTTAATAATAATTAATGGGTTTCTTTAATACATATCAATGACCATTTATTGGAAAAAATTTAGGTTAATTATAGGATTGATTGATTTATCGTAAAATGAAATATTTGAAATGGTTGTTAGAAATTATTAAATGCAATTTTCATTACATGTTGTGAATGGTTATGAGATTTGAAGGACCTATGTATGTGTTATAACTTTTTATTTAATTTGGTTATTTATTATATTGATTTTATGTAATACTAATTATTATTAAACTAAATATAATAATTGGGGAATCATCCCACCCACTTTTATTTGGTATGGGCCTATGTGTCTAAGGATTATTTAATGAAACCCTATACCCCTAATACTTCTCACTTACATGTGAGTATATATTAGTAAATGATACCAATCTTGGTTATAGGATAAGGTTCAGGACCTGATTCAAAATGGATCCAAATAAATAGATACATAGGAGAATGGGAAATGTTGTAACTCAATCCATGTTAAGGACCAAGAATTCACCCCTAAGGATTAGGCTGGTTTATCATTTCTTGATAAACCAACCAATAGATTAATTTTATTATCCTTGCATTCAATTATTTTATTTTAATAGTGCATGGTAATTTATTTATTTATTTATAAAATACATGGTTTCATTATTTTATAAAATACACACAATCACATATTATAAATAAATTAACAAGAATGATTAGATAAAATACAATAATTTTATATGATTTATTTTATTTGGTATAGTTAATTATTTATGTAAGTTCTCAAAACAAAGTAATTTTAAAGTGTTCATAGGATAAAATAGAAAATATTATTCAAGTATATTCTTTTAAAGCAAAATTTATAAATTATTTTACTAGGATTGATTAATTATTTACATAAGAGTCACATGAATTTTTAGAAATAATAAAAGGAATAAAATAAAGATATTTGGGTATAAGTTAAAAACACCTCAATATAAAATATTAAGTCATTAAAAACCTTCCATAACTTGACTTAGAATACAATAATAGTTCAATGTATTGGTGTGTCCTTCATCAAGATAATTTAAATTATTTGGGAGTCAAAATAAATGTTTTGGGTTGACTTAATGAAATTAAAATCAAGAGATGTTTCCCTATAATTGTTTATATATTGTGGAGATAAATGTTAAAGAAATATAAGTAAAATATTTTAGGATTGGGGAGTCTACTCAACATATCAAGGAACTATGAGTTAATGTGGTTGGAAAGAGTACTTCCTAACTAAATACCTTTAAATAATTTTTAAAGTCCTAAATATGGGTTATGAGAATTAAAAAAAGGACCTCTTCCACTAGAATATTCTCGATATTAGATATTCCTTGTCTAATAGTGAGGGTTAGTTAGATTTGAGAAGAAAATAGGATAATTAATTAATTAATTAATTATGATATAATTGGTAATCTATGTAAAATAAAAAAACTATTATTTTATTTATTTTGAAAAAATGATGAGTAAAACCACATAATCACTATGATCGAATTTTAAAAAAGTGAATGTCCTAAAAATGAAAATTTCTAATAGTGGTATAGGTTATAGTTCATGGTTATATTAAAGGAGTTATATTTTATGTTTATGAATCCTCTATACCCAATCATCTATCTATAAGAGTGAGTGATGGTGAAAAGGATTCCAAAAGGAGTCACATGGAGGATGCATTTGATGTTTTAGGCATTATATTATTTTCCATGTTTATTGATTGGATTATGCAACATAAGTACATGGATAGATACACAATGATGACTCATTTCTAATAACTTGATAAAGATAGAGAGTAAAACTTTAATGAAAAATGGTATTATCAATACACTGTACATATGAAAACTAAAATTATGGAAATCTGGATAGTGATAATGTACTTATGACGATGAGTTACATCAATCAATTAGTAATTTTGGGGTTATATATGGGAAAATTAATATCCATAAACTAATTATTTCATCATTACTAACCATATTATCCACTTGTATACAAAATTATAAAATTAGTTGTTTAGAGAAGCTTCTAAAGAATCTTTGGATTAAGGTTATCTAAGTTTATAAAGATTTTTGGAAATTTAATTTTGTAATACTTATAGTGATGAAAATGAAGGGAAAGGTTAAAATAAGAATGTAAATTTTAAATTCAATGGTTCTTTTATAGTTTCCATTATAGATGAAAAATATTGATGGGGAGAGAAATGAACATGAGGATGTTTTCTTCACATGTGGAAAGAAGAGAAATTGTTTTGAAATGTATAAGAATTGATTAATTGATTTTAATTCATGTATAATAATTATTAAAATAAATCCTAAATTGTAATTTGGGTATTAGATATCATTTTTGTCTCACAAATTTTTATATAAATATAGGAGATAAATAATATCATATAATTTCAAGAGATAATAAAAATACTTAGGATACTAATAAAGATATAAATGTTTCATTTCTTGTGGAAAATTTTCATCACACACTTCTTGGGGATTTATTTATTATATTAAGAAACTATTATGTAATTTCAATGAATTTCCATAAATATTTGTTTTTATACATGTTGATACTGAGATGTTTTCCTTCATGATAAAAATAAATGTTTTCTCTTTTATAAAAGATAGTGTATATCCTGGTAATGAAAAATTGTATAATATTTAAAAAATAATTTAAATAATATCATATATTGGAAATAAATTATGATTACATATTTACATGATTCAGTATACACCCAATTATGGAAATGATTATTTAAACATATAAACACTATATGTATAAAAAGATAAACCAATATGGGTGTCATCACTCTTCAAGATTAAAACCCTGGGTAGATTCCTTACATGTTTATATGATTTAATAATAGAGTAATATTTTATTTAAAAGGTAAAAAAAATTACAAGGTCTATTAGATTAATTCACATATTATCAGAATTAGAGAAGAAGAAAGAGTTGGATTACCATTCCTTATTATTTTTTTGATTATATCAGTTGATTTAAAGATTTTTACATAATGGATCATAAATAATATTCATTTAAGAAATAAAATGAATGATAAAATATTATAGAGACTCATCGTGGTAAATAAGATATCCGAAAATTACTTTGGTTAAGATGGAGAATATCTTGACCAAGTATTTATCGATTGATATAGGAATGTCAATTATTAGTCACAGTTCTCTTCCATTATAATTTTAAGAAGATTCATTTTAATTAGTGGAATAGAAAATAAATCTTGTGTCAACTAAATGATATATGAAATGTCAGATAAGTCATAATATTAATGGATTTGGCATATCATATTAATGGTTAAGTGTATTAAAAGTGTTTGTTAAGGCTATTTATTTCAAAAAACATGAATCATATGACATGAAGTCTATCATTAAATGATCACATAGATAAAATAGAAAATATAGAAAGGGATCATATCTAAAAGAGATATTTGTAGAATGATAAATTGTAATGAAGTTCAATCTCAATATGCACAAGAGTAAGAACTATACAATAGTCTCCTGAAGACTAAGTGGGAGAAGTTATTCTAGAGACACATTATTCTATGTATCTTAAAAAAGGAGGTCAGAGAACCAAATAGATATGTTTTTTCATTGATTATGGTGAAATATTATTCATTAAGGATAGAAAACTCTTATCCTACTATAAGGTATTTAATATTTGGGTCTATAAAATGTTTGTGGGAGTGCCAAATATTTCCTTGTAATATATGTCAATGAGATATTATTAATATAAACTTGATTCTAGTATTCCATCTAGTTGATATTTGGTTAAATAAATTTTTTCAAGAAAAATATAGATAATATATCCTATATTATAGGGTTCAAGATCTATTGATATAGATCCAACTGGTTTTTTAAACAAATCCAACATACATGAATTGAAAAGATATTAAAAGATATAATATAAAAAAATACTGAAAATGATATTTTTCAATGTAAAACAACATAAATAATGTATATATTCTACATCTATTTTATGATTGGATGCATCAATTATACCATGATATATAATTAATTGGATGATTTTATTTAAATGTGGTAAAAACTATCCTAAAGTACCAGGCTTGTATAGTGGATCTATTCATTCTATGTAGAGATGATAATAAGCTAGTTGTGAGGGGATACATAATTGGTTTCTATAATGATCAACATATTATTATTACATACTAATGATAATGATAGTGAAATGAGAAAAAGAAAAAAAAAGACCCTCATGATTTATAATTCTATAAAATACATATATTGCATCTTTTGATGTAGCTAAAGAATCTGTATGCATATATTTTGAAAATATCATTTCTTTCAAATAATTTTTTTCTCAAATATATGAAGTTATAATTTTTATTATATCCATAAGATTAAGTGTGACACTTTCATAAAATAAATCCATACCTTATAAAAATTATGTATAAAATATAGGATCAAATGAATATGGAAATAATAATAGTTGGATTAAGTGTAGGTAGGATTCTGTTGGAGTTAGTTCCTTATAACTGATTGGTATTATAATTTTGATGACTAAAACATATTTATTATTATCACCTGATGATTATTATTATTTATAACAGTAATGTGATAATTTACTTGGAGTATCTGATGCATAAAAAGGTTCTACTAGTTCCCTAATATAATGATAACTTAAATATGTCCTGAAAATACATTTAAATGATATGTTTTATGGTCATGATTTTTCAATCACATGGGACACATATGACACCTGACTATCACATGTTAAGGTCTCATAATCCACAAGACTTCATCTCATGATGTTATCACTTGGTGATCTCTAAGAATGGAGGTCCTGAGGAAATATCCACCAATCATAATTATACATATTTTATTTAGAATTTGATATTCATATTTTTGAGTATGTATAATGGTCCTTTGACATGAGTTCATTGTTAATGTGCATCTTAAATCATGTTCCATGATGCATCGATGAAAACTTTGATGATATAAGATATTATCAATGTATAATATGTTAGGTTCATCAAAAGTGATAGATAATTAGTTTAATGCTCAATAAAGGATTTATTCCTTTTCAATTAATTTATAATGATATCTTTAGAACTTTTATTGGGATGAAAAATAATGATAAAAATATATTTCCAAGATAGCTAACATAAAAATTCCTTTTGAAAATTAAATGAAAGATATATAAAATTTAAAGGATGATGGAACAATTATAAATAAATGATTACCAATTATTTTAGGTTTTCTCTTTTAACATCCTTCACTATTGGTCAAAGTAATATGAATTAGATGTTAAAACACACCCAAATGCACACACAGATAAGGCACACCAAAATTTAAAAGGTTCACTACTCCATGAAACACACCTATCATGGGATGTGATGGAAGTAATTAGTTTCCTATGTTAAATATATTATTATTGGTAACCCTATGATTATCTCTAAAGAGGAGTGATTAAAAATCAATTTCACTTTAGAAAACGTTTTTTTTAATTATTAATTTTGAAAATAATTAAATATAATGAAAAAATATATTGAACATATAAAAATGAAAGTCTGATTGGGTTAGGGTTTTATTTATAATTGTGATGCTACCCTAGTCTTTACATAATTAAATTTTCTTCTTATAAATAAATGAATGAGAGGTTCCATAATAGGTTCACCTCTCACCCTTGTCTATATGAATTTGGTGAGGTTTAACTTAAAAAATAACTATTTAGCTCTACCTTTAATCCTATGTGTGAAGTTAGAACACTAAATAACTCATATATGTCTTAAAAAATACCTAATTGGGTCTTGATCTTCCTAAAAACCCGAGAGTGTCCCCTAACCCTTCCCCATGAGATAATAATCACCAATATCTTCACCACACATCTCTTTTCTATGCTATAATATTTAGTTTGGAATGGTTTAAATGTTGATTATGGATCATAAACCAAGGAAATAAATAAAAAATAGGTTTAAATAAAAATAATCATATATTATATTAAAAAATGTGACCAAATATTTAAACGAGTTTAACAAATGAGGGAGATTTTATTCACTTAAGTTTGAAGACTCAAGAATAAAAAAGGATAACATACCCTTCCCTGATCAATAAAATTGTTTCCTCTCTATTATAAAGACAATTGAAATGAATGGGGAAGAATAATTCATTAAAAAATTAAATAAAATAAGGAAATAAAGACCAAAGCAGAAGAACATTAACAACTTTGAACACTCCACCCTCCCAACTTAATGAACTATCTCAACCACATAAACCTTTTTAATAGCTCTAGTTTCCTTCTAATTAGGCTTCTATAATCTCCAAGATTATTGTTTTTTGAATTTTTAGAAGGATTCCTTCTTCCTTATATTTCTTTCCCAACCACAATCTTATCTTCTATAAAACTCAATAGATTCCTTACTTTCCTTGGATTTTGATTTAAATATAATTAATATTATAATTCTCATGTCCACATATGATTGATTTTATGAATAACGTAATGTATGCCTCAATACTTGGATTGAAGTGTAAATGATCTTAATGAGGACTTGTTTGTGGCTTTCATTATGATTACAAAGACATATATGAGACTTGTATAATACTTAAAGTTTCCAAAGTGATGTTTAAATAGATAAAGATGATGTGGACCCAACACCTCAATGGTGATTAAAAATTTAGTTATGTGATTCTTATGAAAGATAATTCTAGGATTACACAATAATAAAAATCATGTTTACATGAGTTGTATGGTGCATACATATTCATATCTAGGACTTATCTGATTCTTATAAAGTGTAATAATTATTGAGGATTCTTAAGCAGGGTACTGGATGATGTTTATGGTGCTTATTCCTTTTCCATATCATTTATATTTCATATGGAATTAATCAAAAACAATCTTTCAAGAATCACCACTCTTTTTATAGTTGTCTTATTATGCATAAAATCAAGTGTCACATTCCATGCTCCAAGACTACACATTATAAATATAAATAATAATTAATAGTAATACGGTCCTTTCAATAATAAATAAGGAATGTGAATTTAATTTAGAATTATTATATTTTAATTTTTTTTATCATAATCAAATGATTTAAAAATTTAATTATAAAACTCATTATAACTCAATAAAAAAATAAATATGAAAAAATAGTGTGAATTTAATATCAGAAAAATATGATGAGTTTAAGGACTGTATTAATTCCCATACACTTAATCCATGGAATCCCAGATAGGTGTGATTGAAAATATTACCCAAGAAAAATATAAATTCTTATCCAATATGATTTTCATTTTCCAACACCATGGTTATCATTATTATCATGCCTCTATAATATATGAAGAACCCATATTTTTTATGAAGGTGTTTTATTTGTTTTCAACATGAAAGGGTTATATGTAAAATTTTCAGAAGGAGAAACAAGAGAATTCGAAAGGATAAAAATAAGATCAAATGAAATAGTTCTAGAAGATCGTTTTATAAAAATTTATATAATATTATTTATGGAATAAAATTTTTATAATAAAATTTACAAAAGAATTTTTTTTATGAATAAAATTTATTTTTTAGAAGATAAAAACTATATTTACTGAAATAATAAATTTGAGTTTTCTAGAAGATAAAAATCGAGTTTATCATAAGAACAATATGTAATAACATTCTATATGAACATTAGTGAAATTTTTAGAAGAATGTTTCTGAAGAAAATTATAGAAAAACATTTTTTTAAATTTTTTTACAATAATATTTTAGAATAACCTCCCCAAAATATGTTTTTGAAGGATAAAAAGATTATGAGTTGAGTTGTATAAAGTAAAATCTATAAAGTAGAGTTATGAAAAGTTTGAGATATAAAATTGAGATATAAAATTTGAATTTCCAAAGTAATAGAATTTAAAATATATGATGTTTGATCTGTAAAGTTATGATGTTATGACCAGACATAGATTGGATCAGATAGAAAAGTTTTTACACCAAAAGTGAGGTTTGTGGATCTTTTAATAAAAATTATAAAGTCCTACATTATAGAATTTTGTACATAGAAAATAGAAATTATTACCATTATATAATAATTGTAAACTCATACATTGTGAATGTTTATAAACTAGAAAGATACTTTTAGAAGATTATATAATATTTTTAAAGTCATATATTATGAAATATTTAACACAATCCACAATCATGAGCAACAATGTATAAACTTTTTAAATTCATACCTTATGTTAAAGCTAATATGTATACTCTATGTTTGTAACTCTGGTCAACGTTTGAGGAATATTTCAAGAGTTTATTGTCATTGATATATGAGGGAAATTTGATAAATAATGTTGAATCTTATGTTTTTAATTATTTTGATGTAGTCAAAAAAATATTACATTTATTGGGAAAAATAAATATGAATCCAATTATTTATATTTATTTATCAGAGGAATATTGATTATATAAATGGTAAAGGATCCTTTTTTAACGGTTTTGAAAATTTTGAGAACTAAGAGTTTATAAGGTGATTGGAAGAAGAAGTTTCAGACACAAAGTTTCAGAAGATTGAGTTTAGAGTAAAATTTAACATCTTTCTAATGTATAGGCTAAGAGGAAAATATTCATTATATCTAAGGAAGATACCATTTTAAAAGATCGTGCTCATGTTGAAAAGTGATATTATTTTCAGTGAGACATTTGTAAACTAGGGAATCTAGTATAAAAACATACTTAGGTCAAGGATGATGTCATACCATCCATGTCATCGTGGATTTAATTAATTAATTAATTAATATTAATCTATTTTTGGTTATTAATAGTTTTTGGATATAATTTTAAATAATTTAAGGGGATATGTGTTGTACACGATTTGGAGTAACTATGCACTGACCAGGTGTGATGGTCTTCACTTCACAGTGTTGTTTCAGATTGTCTAAGTATGGTTAACTCAACTATGTGACCTTATTAGGAGTAATCATGCATTTTACTCATTCTTGTCGAGTAGGGAAAACACATTTGTCACATGAACTTGTAATGTGTTCCTAAATTGTGTGCAACACCTAGTTTTTTTAAATTTTTTAAATTTTTTTATTTTGTCCTTATTTTAATATTTCCCCTATTTTATTTCCATTCCACTAATTTCACCACTACTTTTCATGATCAAACTTATATAAACCTATTATACATATGATTATCCCTCTTTTCAACTCCTTTCATCTCACTCCTTGCATTGGATTTCTTCTTTAATAGTGGATGAATCCTCAAGGTATGACCTCTAATTCCCTTCATATATTCCAGGTGATTATTTATCTCCCCATTTCACCTATCATTTTGAAAAACCCTAGGTGGAGGGGATTGACCTAGATTTTTATATTTATTCTCTATTAGGGTCTGTCGTGGGATTGTTGGGTTGTCTTATTACATGTTTCAGAATCCTTTACTGAATGAAAATAATTTCAGACCATTTTGGTTATCCTACAATTGATTTAAGGTAGGTGTCTCTTTAAAAACACATATTATTTCGTGTTATAAATTTATTTTTTTCATTTAGAAGAATATTTAAAAATTTAAAATCCTTTTATGTGTCATTATATGCCTGAAATGTCATTTTATTGGTTTTTAGTGCTTAACATTGGCCTTAGACACATGCCAAGTACAAGTAAAATTTATTTTATGCATCTTTGAAAATAAATAAAGTATTTTAAAATGTTTTCTCATGGATTTTAATGGTTGTGGAAACCCCTATTGGTATTTACTAGCTTTCAAAATGGTTTTAAGACTTGTCTTGGACCTTGGTTGCATACCAAGTGTTGGATTAAATTCTCATTTGGCTTTACTAAATAAATTTTATTATTTTTTAAAATATATGTTTGATGTTAGTTTCCATTTTAAAAATTTTATGATTTATTTAAATGGTTTAATTTATAAAAATTATGTATTTGACACTCTTTTTAAATTATTTGAGAATTGGGGGTATCAGGGTATTTGAAATATACTAATAAAAATAATTTGAGGTTTTGTAAGAATAGTGTGCTCGACACCATTTTATTTTCTTTGAAAGTGATATACTTACATTAATGGTATATTTTATAGAAATTTGTAATTATGAAATTGGATTTCAAAGTGTGTCATGGTAATTTGGTTTTTGATAGATTCATAGAATATGGATCTCAAATGTGATTTAAAAATGTTTTTTTCAAATGGTGTAAAAATGGCTCAGCTTCTCGAGTGCTTTATGAAGGAATGTTACAAATTTTTAAACACTTTTATGAATGGTTATGAACTTAATGCAGAAAATGTATTTACCTTTTGATTTTGTGGATTATGAACCCATGGGGGATGATTTGAATTGAATTGAATGTTCTGATTCCTATGATTTGATTATTGATTGGGGGATATATCTTGTGAGGGCTCAAGAGGTGAGGTGTGTGTTATTTATAAATGCATTATATTCTATGCATGTGATTCTTGATTTCCTAACTTCTAAACCGAATAGTCATGAGAGTCCTAGGATTTGGTAGATGAAATGTGTGAGGTTAAAACCTAGTAGGAAAGTTAGTTATAAATGGAGTCACAACCTATCCATGATGATATGGTTAAGTTAAAAGGAGTTATAGGACCCAATTCTTGAGAATTCTATTTATATGTTCCTATGGGAAAGGTAAAATAAGGACTCCCTATTTTTGTTCCCATGGGAGAGTACATTAGGTAGATAACAACAACCTCATTTTCATGGGAGGAACCATTCCAGGGATGTTATTAGGGGTAGTTCATCAATACTCATAATGATGTTCAAAGGATTAGTAGTGTTATACTAGGTTCATTGTTTCTATTTAAGGTTTATTGTTGATAGTTCCTAGGGTTTATTCCCATGAATTTTAGTCCTTTTGGATATTACAGGGGATTTTTTTAATGATTTTATAATATTAATATAGCTTTATTGATTATATTGGCACCATTTATGGATTGTTTTCCAATGATATTGGGCTCCTTAATATAGTTTATTCATCACCTTGAGTGTGTTATGAATTACATTTAAATGTTTTTTAGTATGGTTTGAATTCGTGATTAAAAAAAATTGTGTTTTTCTAATCGATTTAATGAAATTGGGTTTCCTTGGATTTTTATGAGAATGAAATTTTCATGTGGGGTTGGAAAAGGGGGAAAAGTGATTTTGTTTTTTTTCCTTATTTTAAAGGTTTAAATTAAAACTTTTATCTATTAATAATTTCATTCTATAAAAGGGTATTTTTTTAAAAGGAGAATGAGGAATTTTCATCTTCTTTATTTTAAAATCATTCAAAAACCTAAGTTGTACTTTATGATCGAACAAGTTGTTTACAAAATATTTTACAAATGGATTTACATATATTCAATAGGTTGTGGTGGACTAATAAGAGCTCAAGTCCTCATTCATATTTTATATTAGTTATGGTTTCTTAGTTCACCTTTAGAACAGTTTTTGATCATTTATTAATATGAGGTTTGTGTTTAATTTATTGCATTTTTCTATTGTGGTCGCCAACTAAGTGCACATTTTCTCACTCATATTTCATATTAGTTATAGGTTATTAGTTCAAATTTAGAAAATACTTTGAGAATTTATTTATATGAGGTTTTTTTTTTACTTTATTACATTTTTCTAATGTGAAAATTAATTTATTTTGTTAGAAAATTATATTAATTAAAGTGAAATTTGAAAAAGATTCCATTTAAAAGATTTAATTTCTCCATTTAGGATTTAAAAACTTTTTATGGTTGGAGGTGTATTGATATTATGGTGGATGAGGATAGTAACTAAGATGATTTTTTGTATGAGAGGGAGAGCTAGGTGTGAGTGATTTTTTTGGTGCTCGTACTATTTATTACATTGTTATCTATTTTTTTATTTTTTTTTTATTTTTCTTATGACATGGATATCTGAGATATGGATAGGTCATGACATATTTTTTTTATATTTATGTTGTTTCATTTAATCTTATTATTTAGTGAAACCATTATCAACTATTTTTCTTTGATTCCTAAGAACTTGTTTGTAGCCTGTAGGGATTGGTAATGCCCTTTTGGCCAATGTTGGGCCAGTTCGAGCATCCATAAAATGGATGGTTTGGGGTATTTCATGACAAATGATATCATATGTTAGGTTATTCCTCTCCATTGGATCTTAATACTTTGTATCATCATTTTATTATTTTGGTTTCATGGTAATATCAAGTGATAATTTGTTATTGGAACTGAGGAGGTAGGTGTAGGGAGAGTGTAGCTAGCTTTTTCCTGCACCAATCCTCATTTCTCCAGGTAAGTGGGATTTAAATTTTGACATTAGTATTTTATTATATTTAGAATTGTATTTTTTTATCCTCTTTATAATATACTTAGTTTCCTTTGGGGTCAAATTGGATTTTATGATGGTAATAAAAGATGGATCAGTGGCGTGAAGTTTATTTGAAGGGCCTGATAAACTGAGGTAGTGACTAAACTATCAGTTGTGAAATTTCTTAGGATTTGTTTCAAGTATTCCCTATGGTTCATCAAACCATGAGTATGATTCCATCATTTTTCTTTATCCCATTTGGTTTGTTGTTTTGACCACTCTTAAGATGTATCTATCATCGGGGCACTAGTCAAGGAACGTCTTGTGATATGTTGATGAAGTGGATTGTGTTTTTATGGATTTTTTATGTGCCTCATTTTTGGTTTCACTGTTTTGTGAAATGGGGGTTTTTATGAAAATTGATGTTTTTATAAGAAATAATTATTTTGATTTAAAACGAATCCTTCTATATTTTTTATGATAAATAGTTGGTTTTTAAAAAAAAATTGGGAATTTTTCATATTTTAAATAAGTTGATTTCATTTTTATGACAAAATTGGTTTCAATAACACTATTTATTTAATTTTAAGGGAATTTGGAACCATATAGGGTGTTTTTATTAAAGTTATTTTTTTAATTTAATTAAAATGAAATGAGCATTTTTTTTGAAATTATTTAACTACTGGGCTTTGTAAAAATCAAGTGGTTTTCAAAAATGAGTGTAAATGTTTTCATAATTCTTTAAAGAATCAAGTGATTTTAAAAACAAGTGAGTTTTTGGAAAAAATTCCCTTTGGGAATTTGGTGGTATTTATGTAATGGATTTGAAAATGTGATTTCCCTTGTTGTGATGTGTGTTTTCTTAAGTAACAAGGCCGGATTGTGTTCATGTTCCATTTCATGCATATATGATCCCCATAATGGTCTAGGTAAAGGAGGAGTAGTAATTATTATAAAATTGTTATGGTTTAGGAGTATGTTATTTATGAGTTTTTATTAGGAAACTAGGGTATCTAAGCCTTATTTATTTAGATGGATGACTTGAGGATGATTGACCTATTAAATCACTTGGATGTTAGTGTTATCTTGTGATGATGCTTAATTTTATGGATTTTTTCTCGATGGGTTTATATCCATTTAGCCTAAATGTGGATCCAGCCTTGGTTTTTCTTTTATGAGTGGTTTTTGATCAGGTATCATAAATTCTCTATGATATATTTTGTTTAAGAGGTGTTTTATAGGTTTCTCCATGCCTCGTTGTTCTTTTTACCTTGTGCGTAGCAACTTTTAAACGATTCTCGCATTATGCAGAAAGACTTTCATTGGAGTTTATTTGTTGTTATGATATTAGATGACAATGTATGAGTGATTTGGGTGGGTAGTATTGATGAGTCACTAGTTAATGTTATGAACTTCTAGGTGTCAGATTATTTTTGGGTGGGTTCACTATAAGAGGGTTTCCTGAGTATGGGGCCCTAATTGTCCTTTTTTTCTATCAGTTTTTTATCCAAGGTTATAGCCCATTCCATTTATTTTTTGGAAAAATATGATATATCATTTTTTATTTGGTTGTTTATATGTGATGGTTTTAGTAACCTAGTCTTGTGAGTATTGTTTTTTTAATGTTTTGGTTATGGTTTGTTCTGGAGAACGGATCTTTGGATCTCAGATGTTTCTTGGTTTTGGGTTCCTTTCAGTGTATCCTAGACCATGATTCCTCTTTGAAGATATATTTTTTATGGATGTATATATAAAGAGGAATATTATTTTCTCTTTTGGTTTTTACATATTCAACATCATCTTGGTAATTCTCCTTTTGTAAGAGTGGACATTGTTGCTTCACCATTTAGATTAAATCTAAATGTTGGGGATACCTCTATTTGGTATTCTTTGATTTATATTTTCTTTTTTATACTTTTGGATGATACTAATTTAAAGTTGTTATATTTATTAAGTATTTTAGTGGTTCCTTGGATGTTGGACCATGTTGAGTTTCTATATTTTAGAAGTATAAATGGATGATGCATTTTCCTTCAATACATAATTTTTGGGAAAATAAAATTGAATGGTTGGTAGTTTGTGACTCAAAACATGTCACTACGGATTTAATTAATTAATTTATTGAATTAATTTTTTCTATTGTAGTCTTCTGAGAGTTTTGGGATACAAATTTAAAAATCAATCAAGGTAATACATGTTTTTAATGGTTAAGAGTAACCATTCGATGATTCTGCATGATGGGTTGCACTTTATAGTGTTGTTTTATGAAGTTTGACAACAATTAGCTCAAATGAGAAACTTAATTAGGTGTAACCATGTGGGTACCTCATGATTTAACAGTAGGGACAACATGGTAGGTGCACAGTTAGTAAACCATGCACTTAAATTGTGTGCTAAACCCAATTATTAATTTTTTTTAATTTTTTTCCTTTTCCCCCCTCCTTTATTATTTCTCTTATTTTTATTTATATACCACTCATGTATCCCCCTCCTTCACATTAACCGATATTTATAAAACCTAAAAATGTGTTCTCCCTTATTACTACATATTATCTCTATCTTATCTTGAGATTTCTACTGAAATAGTGGTTGAATCCTCAATGCGTGGCCTAGTCTTCCCTTCCACCTTCCTTTCCTAGAAATTTTCTATCTCCACATCACTCCTCTTGTTTGGTAAAACTCTATATCAAGGTGTTCAAACTAGGTTTTCATATTTTATATTTTTAGGGAATGTTATAGGTTTATCAAATCACCTTCTTGAACATTTTGTAATACACCATTGAAGGTGAAGCCTTTTAGACCATTCTAGATCATCCACCACTGATTCGAGGTAGATTTATCTATAGAGTATCCTTGTATTTCATGTTATAAATTTCTTATGTACTTTTAAATGCCTAGTAATTAATTTAAAATCTTATTATTTTTCTTTTCAATGATTTAAATGATTTTGGATTGGTTTTTACACCGGGTATGGACCTTTTATGCATTCCATGTACCTGTTAAAATTCCTTTTTGGCTCTTTAAAAATATATCAAGAATTTTATAATGGTTTCCAATGGATTATAATGGGTTTAAAAAACCTTAATGGTTTTAAAAAACCTTAATGGTTTTAAATGTCTTTAAAAATTGTTTATGGACTTGGCAAGGACCTTGGTCACATGCCAAGTATTTGATTAAATGCTTTTTTTGATTTGAAAAAGGGAAAAATACTGAAAAAAAATATGTTTGAAGATCACTTACTTTTTAAAAAGGGAGTGGTCTATTTTAAAGGGTGATTTTTTTATAAAAGATTAACATTCATCTCTATTTTGGAACTATTTTGGGATTATGGGTCGCATGGTATGTGAAACAAGACTTTAAAAAGAATTTGAGGTTTTGTAATAAATGGATCATTGACACTACTTTATTTTCTTTGAAAGTGGTATAATTATTTTAAAGGTTGTTTCTATAGAAAATTTTATTTCTAAATTTTCTTTCCATGTGTGGTATAGTAATTTGGGTTCTAATACATTCTTGTAATATAAATTTCAAGTGTGATTCGAAAAGTTTTTTTCTAAATGGTGTATAAATGACTTACCTTCTAGAGTGCTTTGTAAAGACCTGTTTGAAATTTTTAAATAGTTTTATAAATTGGTGAGTCCCACTTGGGACCTATGTTTTTACCTTTTACCATTATATATTGTGAACCCATGAAGATGTTTTATATTTATCTTCATGTTTTGATGCATATGATTGGATGTTTTTTTGGGTCTATTGACATGTGTTTGATTTTATAATGCGTTCTATTTGATGCTTGTGATTTCAGATTTATCAACTCGTTGATTGAGTAGTCATGGGATTACTAGGATATGGTAAATGACCTATGTGATAGAAATCCATAGTATGATAGTGTGTTTTTTAGGGAATAAAACTCTAAAAATAATGAGATAGTTTAGCTATAGGGATTGTTGACGCCAATGAATGTGAATTCCATTTATATGTTCCCAGGGAAAGGAAACACAAGGAATCTCCATTTTTGGTACTATGGGAGAGTGTTTCTGAGTAAAATCCACACCATCATTACCATGGGATAAACTATTCCCAGTATGTCATCGAAAGTAGTTCAACGGGACTTCTAGTAATGTTGATAGGTTCAGTAGTGTTGTCATAGGTTCTTTTTCGACGGTTTAGTTCTATTATTTTAGGATCCGAGGGATAATTACCATGATTCTAGGTCCTTTCATTCATTTTATGTTATTTAATATTATGATTATATTTTATTCCCTTAGGTTGATTAATGATATTAGCATTGTTTTATATTTTGTTTCCTTGATGTTGGGTTCCTTCATATGGTTTATGAATCACCTTGTGTGTGTTTTGTCTAACATTCAAACTATTTGTTTGATCATGGTTTGAAATTATGATTTGAAAAAGGTAACTAGTTTTGTTATTTCATTAATATATTTAAAGAAATGGGTTTTCATTGAAATTTTTTAAGAAAATGAAATTTTCATGTGTTGTTAGAAAAAATGGGAAATTTTTTTTGGTTTGTTTTCATAAATTTACATTTTTAAATTAAAATGTATAACTATAATTATTTTTATTCTATTTAATGGGTAATTGTATAAAAGTTGTTAGTTTCATTTATATCTAGTTCGTTTTAAAATCTTGTAAAAACATACTTTATACATTATGTTAAAACTAAATTTTTTTTAAAAAACTAATTGATTTTCATATATTCTATGGGTTATGGTGGCCTATTTACTATTTATGTGATCTAATGTATTCTATATCTATTTAAGATTCCTATATGTTCTTTGGACTACTCTATGAGTGTTGATTGATCTAAGGTTAGTTTTTTTATTGCATTTAGTCAATGTTCTAATTACCTATTTTTTATATAACCTACCCTTAAATTCCAAGAATTCTCAACAAGTTTTCCATTAAATTATTTACTTTGACCATTTTGGATTATACTAATTTCTACATGTTGATGTCTAGGGTTTTATTTGTTGTTGAGGATAGGAACTAGGAGTAATTTATTTAGGGGAGAGAGACTGGGGTGTGAGGGCTGTTTCTAAAGCTCATGATATTTATTGCATTATTATATGTTTTGTTTATTTATTCCTTTTTATTTTCATTATGAATGTATGAAATATAAATGAGTAATTATATATTTTTATTATATTATATCTATCACATTTACTCTAATTATTAGTAGAAAGTATTCCAAAGTGTGTTCATGTGATTCCCATTAATTAGTTACTGACCTGTGGGGATCACGAATTCTCTTTGGGATAATGGAGGGTTGGTTCAAGTGTATATTGGATGGAAGACCTGATCCTGTTCATTACTAGTGATTCCTTTCCTACATTTTTTAGTTAAGGGAGATTCCTTCCCTACCCACATATTTAGCTATGACAGAGATTTGTTTAAAATCAATATATTGGGTGATTTAAAAAACAAAAAGGAGTTGGTGCCCACATTGGGACCATACCTTGTAAAAATTATGTCCCAAGAATTAATTTCCATTTATTATCATTACATACAGGTTATGATAATTCAAAAATTTAATCAGATCAACTCTAACAAGTTTCATAGGTTTATTTCTAAAAAAGTAAAAATTTTTTAAAAAAATTCACCACTGATTCAACGCACCCTTTCAGTGGTGCTACATTCTCAGAAACTTCAATTGGTATTAGTGCCAAACATCCTCTGTAGATCCTCTTGTTGAAGTTTAATGGATTTAAATTTGGTTAATATTATAATATTGTCAATTTTTTATGGAAATAATTATCACAATTGTTATAACAATATGATATTCAATATTTTTCACTTGGACTAAAATTCGACGATAAATTAACAATTGGATTTCTACCTAGAGAGAAGGATGAACCAATTAATTTTAATAAAAATATTAATGTTGAAAATTATGGAAAGGGTTTTAAATTTTGTTCTTATATCTCTTTCTAAAAAATTATTTATTGGTTGGAAATCATGGAAATAGGGGGAGGGGGTCAATCCCCCTTTTAAAAATTAAAATAATAAATTAATTGATGTTATGAAAGATATGAAAATATAGTTCAAGCATGAATTATTTAAAAACTACTGCATAATGTAATTTTTTTTAAAAAAAATGAGGCACAAGTGCATTGAAAAATGTATAATTTGAATAGATAATTCATGATTTGATAATGGAGTTTGGAAATAACAAACAATGTCTCCCTATGTCTCATCCCCCCAATAAGGCTTTATATAGTGATATAACCCATTGGTTTTAATGAGAAACAAGATCAAAAAAGTTTATTTCTTTTTAAAAGAAAAATAATGAAGCAAGTAACCCTTTTTTTAACAAGAACCAAGAACCGAAAGAACCATTTCGTTTGAATTTAAATAAAGAAACTAATTATGTGAATGATGGAGAAAATATATGGTATTAATTTTCTAAAACCTATTATAATTTCATCTCAATTATCACTAAAAAATTATAAGATGAAAGAAGTTGAGAGAGAGATAGAGAAGATAAAATTGAAAAGGATAGAACTAAGGGGTTATATTATAAAGAATAATGTCTCAAGAGAAGAAGATAAAAGCAGCCAAAAGGAAAGAATATAACAAAGATAATAGACGACACTTGATGAAATTTGATGAATATCATCCCTTAAGATGGTTCCCTTTAATGTTCACAATTCCAAAATATTATTATTTTTTGATATTATTTGGGAAAGGATGAGGAAGAATGGAACTATCAATATCTTTATAGATGGGAGAGAATTCCTTGATCATTGGAGAATATAGATAATATTATTTTTGTGTACTTTAGTTGGATGATGAACCATGCCTCCTAAAGCATCTATTTATAACCTTATAGGATTCTTGAGTGGTCTAATGATGATCCAAGTATTTAAGAAATGACTATGATCGTTTTTACCACAATTAATGTAGCCCATAAAGATCCATAATGACACCACCCGCTAGTCTCCCAAATCCATCGACTAGATGGTGTGCGTAATAGTAGTTGTTATAGCTATGGATCCTCCACTGACTATCTGGTAGAGTTTTTTTGAATTCCCATCATTAAAACTCAATATAAATACTAGAAAAAAATTTAAAAACATTAAAAAAAGTTGGAAATTCATTATTGTATTTGTGATCAGTAAAAAAACTAAATTATAAGAGTTAACAATCTCCCCATTTGTGATGATCACAACAACTTGGTGTAAAAATTAAGATAAGAAAAAAGGAAAAGATAAAAAACAATGAGTTACCAAATTTTCATGAAAACAAGTCTCCCAATTTGTAATGCTTTTAAACAATGTTACCGCTTAATGAAACACAATTTGAGATAATAAACTTTTATAATTATCCTATATCTCAAAAACATTACCGCTTTAATATTATAAAAAATCACCATTCAAAGAAAGAGGGTTAGAAAAATTATATAATATGGTAGATATTAAAGATAAATTCCAAACAAAATTTATATAACATGAATAAAGATATTTCACACAGATTTATGAAAATTAAGACACTATAAAGAAAGGGGGGTTCTAAGTTATCATACATCAACATTTAGAGTGATCAAAATAATAAAATTTGAGAATCTGTAATGGTAATATAAATTATTATCATGCTCTGAATAAGAAAATTTGTAAAAAAACTCATTTTTTAAAAAAAATAATCTTTTGAAAACAAATATTTTTGAAACATGTAATGATATTTTAGTAATTTATAAAATATTTTCAAATAATTTAAAATATCATGCCATGATATAGAAAAATTAAATAAGATTTTGTAGGATGTTCAAAATTAAAAATTAATGGATCAAATATACAAAATTATTCTTGATCGGAGAATACATTAAAGATTACTCATTATTGGATGAGATATTATAGATTATTAATTATTAGATAAAATATTAAAGAGAAAATATAGATCATAACAAATCCCCCACTATATAAAATAATTAAATTATAGAAGATACTTCTAGGATATTAAAACTGTTAAAACTGCATTGAATTTAATTTATTGAAAATACCCAATATTATTTATTATTTAGGTCTAGTGGATAATATATATAAGATATCAAAATATTGTTCCTTTTTCTACCATGATTTTTGTTCCAGTAGTGTAAAATAATAAACATTTAGAAGGTGAAACAGTTTTGGTTTTTATAAGATTGGAAAAAAAATTTCTGAACCCAATATTAGTTAGATATTATAAAATAATTTAAATAAGTATGGATACAATCAGGTCTTACATATCTAGTATTTATATAGTAATATACATAAATTAAATGAACAAAATTTCTATAATAATTTAAAAACTTATTTTGAGAAATACTTTTTCCAAATGCTGTATTTTTCAATGTTATAGAGTTATTTGGAAAACTAACACAATTAGTATTTATTTTAAACCATTGAGAAACAAGGATCATGTTAAGAGTGTAAAAACCCTTACCCTAATAGTCCAAATCTAGTTCCTTAAATAAATACATTGTTACAATGAACAAGTGATCAAATCCCAAAGGACAGATTAGTTTAGTAGATTTGAAAAAATAGAAAAATCATTTAGCTTATATTTACAACATCAAGGAAAAATAACAAAGAAACTCCACTAAAAACACCTATAAAATCCCAGATTATCTTTGCAAGTCATTCATAATAAATATATTTACATCCTAGGGAAAAATAAAACCTAAGAAAGGGGTGATATCATATTCTAGGTAAGGGTAAGAAATATAACAAAAGAAAATATAAATATAAAAAATATGGCACAACGAATAACTAAATACACATGACATTAAAACCTAATGTTGAGAATAATATGGTAGGAATAAAAGTAGGTTAAATGAATCCATAAACGATCACATGAGAAATAAACTTAACCATTGATATTATACTAGTCGAATAATCACATGTAATATTAATTAATAGTATAATAATGAGGGAATGCATAATGATGGATATCTGAAACATATAGTAGATGCCTTATCTAAGACATCCAAAAATAAATGGTTTAAGCCTCATCCAAATCCATATCTAAAAATAAATGGGAAATTCCTCGACCAAGTCTATATATTTTTTGTCTCATGAGACCTATCGATGCATCAAGGGGATATAATAGTCCCCACCCATCACTTATAATGTAAATTTCATTCATGATATGAATAGATTAAAACATAAAAAACATATACATATGAAATTTAAATAACTTTCCCCAATCAGTAAATATAATCACTAACCATTATGAGTAACATAGTGAATGATATCAAGATCGCATATCCATAGTTGAACTGATCATATACATTTAATAAAATATAGTGGATGATATCATAAAATATCAAACCCAATTAATTATATTATTCAATATATGGTGTTGAAATAGTCTAAAAAGCTCTAATAAAATCATTAAATAATTCTTGAGAGAAAAACCTTTTTACTTTGGAAAGAAAGGTTTTTTGGGAAAATAATTTGTATAAAATCAGATTATAATCAAGTATATAACATAAAATAAAATTTTATGACAATTAAATTATATTTAAGTCATAAATTATGTGTAATTAAAGTAAAAACATGTAAAAATGAGTCTTTAGAAACAATCTACTTCTGTATGGTCTAAGAGAAAATATAAATGAGTATTTCAAACGATCAAGGATTAATTATTTGAATAAGACTAGAAATTAACTAAGATGTGTTTTGAGGATAAAAATATTGATTTAATAAAAACAATTTTATCTTAAAATATATTACTGAGTGTACTTGAAAATGTGAAATAAATTGATAACTATCCCTTAATCGGGCTTTCTTATCGGGAGAAATGGAAAAGGGGACCTCATAAAACATGTATTATACCATAAAATAAAGATAAACTGATCTAGATACATCATTTTGAAAATATAAATCGAATGTAGAAGAATTTCATAAAAGGAAGGAATAATTAAATTGGTTCAATGAAAGAGATAGAGTGTAGCCTGAATGAAAAATATAGGTTTGGGGAGAAACCCTTACATTATGTTTGAAAGTGTTTTTCACTTGTAGTTAATGTCCTGGATAATGCAATTAAATCCATTAATAAATTAGTTCATAACTTATTTATGAATAATTTTATTTATTATAATTGTATTATTTTCAATTATTTTCTTTTTTGACAAGTTATATGATTTAATTTCGTCATTCCATAGTGTTCCTTTCCCTGGTTTTAATGATTCATTCACTTGTATACATGTATGAAAGATCATGTAAAATCAGAATAATTATATATAATTAAAATTATAATTTATCAATTAACATCCATAATATTTAATTTTTATATAAATTCATTTTGTTATATGGGGTGAGGGTGAATCATTATATAATATGTTAGTGATAAACGTTTAAATTATTTTGGCGGGTTTTTGATCATTGCAAACTATTTTTGTTTCATTAATTAACATTAAGTATATATAATGGTTCCAAAACATTAAAAAATATATAATACATATATTATAAACTTTTTTAAACATAAAAATGTCCCATGAAGGTGTAGTTGAAAAATTAAAACACGTCGTCTTTAAAGGCAGTAAATCAACACCTCACAAACGATGTTTTAATTTTTTAAATAAAAAGAAGGAAAAGAGAGAGTTTATGGTGGATTTTCCATTGATATAATTTGATTAAATAATATATAAGATAATCTATTTATCAGTAATTTTTTTACATAAGAGGTGAGGAGAGTATAATAAAAGAACAGAAAGTGAAAAAAAATAAAGTGAAATCTGATTTTACCTCTTGAATTCTTCTCCTTGAGGACCACCTTAGGGAAATAGATATTGGTGAACCTCCTGGATGTGGGGAATATTCTTGGGAATAATATTGGGTAGAAATTGGGCAATCATAAATGCTTAAGAGGTGTGAGTAGAATCGGTGGTTTGGGGTGGTATTTATAGTAGAGGAGAGGGGTGTTATTGATTATTTTATTCATTATTTTATTATTTTTTCTCAAGATAATACATAGACTTAATTATATGATTAAATATAGAAAATATAAAATTATTGTTAAAATATATGGTTCTTACATTAGATATTACTCATAGAATAGTGTATTTAACTTATAATGTACATATACCATAAATTATTGTATTTCACTATTCAAAAAATATCAACTATTTTAGAAAAATACCAAAAATTTACCCTAACCATTTTTTGATGTGTAGAATTCCAAAATTAACTCCATTTTATGAAAATAGTTTTATAAATATAAAAAATTTTAATTTTTAATTAAAATCATCATTTATTTGAAAAATATCAATTTTAAAATTATTACTGGTTTTATAACACTTTGAAAACTTAATTAAGGTCTCATAAAATTATATTATAATAATAGAGAAAAATATTAATTTATGAGTCAATATTATGAAAATTTATTTTCTTTTAAATCATTATATTAATTAAAAAATTGTACTTAAATAGTCACGACTTACAAAAATAAAAACACTTTATTTATAATTTTTAAAACATTTATTTACATATTACATGATATAAATATATCATATATTCATTTATAATATAACAAAAAATTTATTTATACTTTCATGGGTGAAGTTACTATTCTATTGGTCATATAACTATTCTTAATGGTCACATTACTATTCCAACATTCATATATAAGAGTATATTACAATTTTAAACTCGGTGTTGTGTGATTCATAAACTATCAAAGATGCTAAATTTTAAAAGTGACATACCAAACTATCTTATGGTGTTAAAATCCCACCTCCTAAAAAAATTTCACCCTATAAATTTAAATAGAGTCACCTCAAAAAAAATATTTGGGTATTTCTTCATCATAATTTCCTCTAGTTCCCAAGTCACCCCTTTGATTTTATGTTTTTTCCGAAGCACCTTTAACAACCTAGTTTTTTGATTCCTCAACACATTATATTTAGTTTCAATAATCTATACAGACTCTTCATAGTAAGATTAATATGGTTCAAATTCTATTCCATCAAAAACGAGGACATGTGTTGGGTTTGACATGTACTACTTCAAAAATGACATGAAGAAAACATTATTAACATTAGAAAGGATAAGTGGAATCGCCAAATGATAATACACAACTCTAGTTCTCTATAAGATTTTAAAAGTTCTAATATACCTTGGGATCAGTTTCCATTTCCATATAAATAATATAACACCCTTCCATGGAGATATTTTCAATAAAACATTATTTCCCACTTAAAAGTCCAAATTATTCCTTTGATTATCAGCATATCCCTTTTTCCTACTTTGAGATGATTTGATATGTGTTTGAATAGTCTTTAACTTTAGAATTTTTTCCTCCACATGTTCTAGGACTAAAAGCTTCCTTTCACCAACTTCGTACCAACAGGTTGGTTTACAATATGTCTTTCCATACAATGCTTCATATGGTGCCACTTGAATACTTGAATGGAAAATATTTTTGAAGTAAAACTCTTCCAAAGGTAAATAATTATTGCACATGCCTTGAAAGTCAAGAGAGCGTGATATCAACATGTGTTATAATGTTTGGATCATCCTTTCTGACTGACTATGAGTTTCAGGGTGATAAGAAATACTAAAATGAAGATCAATATCCAAATATTTTTGAATACTTTTGCATAATTTTGTTTTAAATCATTAATCATGATAAAAAATTATGGGAGTAGGTGCTCCATGAATTATTACCGATTAATTAATATAGATTCTTCAAGGCATCCGAGTGGAAAATCCTCCCTTCCTGTGAGGAAATGTGCCGATTTGGTAATTCGATCAACAATTACCCAAATTTCATCATTATTTCTTGATGTTTATGGTAGTCTATTGAAACAAAATACATAGTAAGGTTATCCAATTTATATGTAGGAATAGTTAGAGGTTTCATGAATCTTCATGGATGTTATCTTTTAGCCTTCACCTATTGAAATACTGAATATATTGATACATAATTACCAATTTCTAACTTCATATTATCCCACTAGAAATGTTCCTTCAAATCTCTATACATCTTAGTGCTACATGGGTGTATAGAGAAATTTGAGTTATGAATATCATCCAATAATTAACCTTTTAGCTCAGGTATAGAGCGAACACAAATCCTTTTCCCAAATTTTATAATTCCATCATCATACAAAAAGCCTTCCAACTTTACATTATTCAAAGATATAATTTTACCTTGAAAATTATCATCTTCAGTCTAACAATATTTAATCATTTCCAATAAATATGGCTGAGAGAAAAATTTAAAAGTTAGAGATTTTTCACCATTCTCGATAATTATCATATCCATATTCACTAGATCCATGAACATAAGATCCCTTTCCATACTCATTTTTTTATAACTCCATGATCCTTCCTCCTAAATGCATCTTCTACCTTTTTTCCCTTACCTGAGAGATAGTGTATTAAACAATCGTAATCCTTGAGTATAACAAGACTTCATATTTTTCTCATGTTGAGTTATTTTATGTGAGAAGATATATTTTAAACTCTTATGAACTCTATATATCTCACATCTTTATCTATAGAGAGTGTTTTTCTATATTTTAAGTCCAATGATTGTAGTTGATAACTCAAGATCATGAGTTGGATAGTTTCGTTCCTGAGTATTTAACTACATTGATTCATATAAAATAACGCTATCATCCTGAATAAGGATACAACCAATTCCTTTCTTGGATACATCAATATAAATCACAAATCCACCATTTCAAGAATGTAGATTCAAGATTAAAACATTAAATCATCTTATAATTAATTCTTCAAATCATTCCTCACATTCCTTTGTAAAAATAAATTTAACTCTTTTATGAGTAAGATAACTTAACAAGTTAGATAATCTGGAAAAATTCTAAATGAAATTCCAATAGTAATCTTCAAAACCAATAAAACTACGCACTTCAGTTATGTTTGTTGATGTAGGACATTCCCGATCTTCCTTTTTCTTCATAGGATCAACTGGGATTCCTTTATTAGAGATAGTATATCCAAGAAAAGAAAATATTTGAAGTCATAATTCACACCTACTAAATTTACTATATAGTACTTCTTTTAAAAGAGTCTCTAGAACAATCTTAAATTGGTTCACATGGTCCTAATAGATTTTGGAATATATTAAGATATCATAGATAAATAAAACAAAAAAATTATCAAGATATTCCGTGAGTATTATTTTCATTAGATCCATAAAAATAGAGGGTGCATTAGTCAGTCCCAATTGAATTATAGTAAACATGTAATGTCTTTACCTGGTTCAAAATGCTATCTTTAGAATATCGTCCTTCCTCACACACAATTGATGATATCCATATCAAAGATCAATCTTCGAAAAATAATTAGCTATGTGAGGTTGATCAAAAACATCATCAATGTGAGGTAGATGATACATGTTCTTTATTGTAATAGTATTGATATTTATGTAGTTGATACATAAGCTCACGGTTCCATCTTTATTATAGACAAATAGAACATGGGATCCCGATAGAGAAACACTTGGGTGAATAAATCACTTATTACTTAACTTATATAGTTGTTTCTTTAGCTCTACTAATTCCACAGTGGAAATTCTGTAAGGATTATTTGATTTTGTCCTTACATTAGGGATTAAATCAAAAGAAAACTCAACTTCTCACTTTGGAGGACATCCAGGTAAATCCTATAGAAATAAATCAATGTATTCTTGTACAATAGGTATGACCTAAAATGGAATATTTCCTTCCTCATATATAGATGATGTTTTATCTTCATCCAAATAAATTTCATTTAGAATAGATATTATAGGTGGATCCATATATGACTCAGATGATGAAGTGTCCCCTCTAAAGATGAGAAATTATTTACCTTAATCATGAATAATAATTTCCTTCCCTTTGCAATAATGTTTTGCCTTATATTTCTAAAATGTAGTCGATACCAAGGTGTATACCAAAATCAACTAGAGGTATAATATTAAAATAATCAATTAGAGAATGTTTAAGTGTCATAATGGGTACTTAATGATATATATTTATTGCAATAAGGCTTCCATTAGGAGTCTTTACTAACAACTCCCTTTTTAGGGGGAATTTGAAATATATAATTTTTAAAAAATAATTGAGAATATATAATGGACTGTGATTATCTAGAATAAAGTGAAGCTCTACCTGAATTTGAGGAGATGATTAAAGTACCTGCCACCACATTGTTAGGAACTTTAACCTCAGCTTTTGTGATCACATAATCTTGTCCATGATCCCACGGCCTTTTCTGAGGAAAGTTTCCTTGATGGTTCATAAAATCATTTTCATAGTTTCTCGTCTCCCTACAATTATATCATTGGGGATTGGTTTATTTTTTTCCCATATAATCATGAGAAAGATGACCTTTCTCACCACATTTTTAGGAGACTCATTATCCTTTTATTTAGGAACCATGGTGTTTCCGTCCACAAGTATCACATATTGTAAAATTACATTTTCCTTCAATTATCCATTCTTTACTCTACCACCATCTTATTCTCACTTTTTTTTCTAAAGTAGTAAGACTTAGAGAATTATTTCTCTATGTTGATAGCAAATGAGACGGTATCTTATTATGGTGAGAAACCATTACTCTTAATGATATCAAGGAATGATATGGATTACATACATAATCCAAAGAGAAAGATTGATCTATTATCACTACTGGAAATGTTGTTTTTCCCAACGGGTTTTTACCAACGGTTTGCTAAAACCGTTGGCCTTGAAGGACTAATAAAGCCTTTCTCAACGGTTTATTGAAACCGTTGGGAAAATCCAGCCCTTTGCCAACGGTTTCTTCAAACCGTTGGTAAAGGGGTGTGTTAATCACCTTTTTCCAACGGTTCAAGAGAACCGTTGGGAAAGGGTCCTTAACATCTCTTTCCCAACGGTTCTTTAAAACCGTTGGGAATTATTTCCCCCAAATCCTGCTCTCCCCCATTCGCACAGAACCTAATTTCATCCTCTCCACCGCTCTCCTCCGGCGAAATCCCCTATCCAAAGAGGTGACATCAGGTATCTTTTCATTTATACACATATACTTCCTTATTTTTATTGTTATTGCTTTAGTATTTTAGTTTTAAGTTATCAATCCACCTCCACCTCTCTGCTGCTCTCCAAATCCCCCATCCGAATAGGTGAAAACCCATTTGAATCATCTAAAATGAAGTAATTTTTTCTTTATACACATATGGTACCTTGTTTTTATTGTTATTGATCTAATATTTTAGTTTTAAGTTTGGATTTTGATTTGATTTCACCGTGTAAAATAGGGAAATGAATAAATATTTTGTTAATTAATTAGTTTCCCCTGGAATATCAGTTGTGTTATAATGTCCATGCTAAATAAAGGGGTAATGTAATAAAAGACCTTGAATAAATAAATTGTGGAAGTTGGGGTATGTTGCCTCTGTGAGAGGTTTTTTGTTGTGTTTCATTGTATGTTGTAGGCTGTTTTATGGGGATTGAGGTGACCAGTTGGGCTTTGTGATATGTGGGGTTGTAATGTGATGGTTAGTGGGCATGGATGTGTCATGTGAAGTTGTATGATAGTGATGATGTGTGGTGGTGTTGTGTCGTGTGGAGGTGTTGTGTGATGAAGTTGTGGTGTATAATGTGGTGAGGTGGTTTTGGTTGTGCGGTGGTTTGTGATGTGCAATATTTTTATTGTGATATGTGGTTGTTTTGGTGAGATGGTTGGTCGACGTAACATGGTGTCGATGGTTATTGTGAGATGGTGAGTTGTTGTGTGGTGGTTTTATTAGTTTCCTGGTTTTCTATGGAATAAATTATGCTGTTAAAACAAAAAAACAAGATATTAAATAAATGAGATGGAATAGAAATGGATGTGTGGTAAATGGATTTAATTAATTTAACATTAAATGAATGGACAATGTAAGTGTGAATGAAGTGGATTATAAATGAATGTGAGAAATGTTATGCGTCTTGTGTGGTGGTGGTGTGGTTTATGTGTTTTATGGTAGTAGTGAAGTGTGTGATTATGTAGTTAATGTGAACCCATAGGTTGAGTATTTTGTGCTATCTATATATCATGTATTTTTATGTTATTTCTACACATTCCAGGGGGGTGGTATGTCTAGGTGGTGGTGGTGGGGTTGCAGGGGAGGGGGGTGTGGGCTGTTTGGGAGGGTGGGCGGGGCTATCCAGGGGGGGTACAGGGTGTCCAGGGGGGTACGGGGGTGGGCGGGCTGTCCACAAGGGTGGACGGGCTGTCCACGGGGGTGGCCGGGATGTCAAGGAGGGGTGGGCGGGCTGTCCAGGGGGGGTGGGTGGGCTGATGGAGAGGGAGCTCAAGCTTCAAGGATGGCAATGGATCACAAGAGGCCTTGGAGATTTGTCGTTAGAGCGTCAAGACATCAAAATATCATTAGGTTATGTTCCTGGCATCCATGGTTTCTTATTTATAGGATAAATACCCATAAACACTTCAATATGGCCGTTGGAGGGCTTCCGGAGCCGTTGGGGTTCAAAAGTACAAGTCTGGTCAAAGCCCAACGGTAGTTTGACTGGGCACACCGGCTGGCCGGTGGTGTCTCACCAGCTGGCCGGTGGTCCACCGGCTGCCCGGTGCAGAGCTCCCGGCTGGCCGGTGGTCCAGACAGAGCAGGATTTCTGTCTTAGTTCCACCGGCTGGCCGGTGGTCATCCACCGGTTGGCTGGTGGCACCAGGCAGTGGGCAAGCCTACTGCCTGGGTCCTCCAGCTGGCCGGTGGGCAAGAACAGGTTGGTCGGTGCCCATACCGGCTGGCCGGTGCGCTAACACCGGCTGACCGGTGGCTTTGGCAGAATGCAATGCTTCGGCTAGAGACCACCGGCTGGCCGATGGAAATCCACCGGCTGGCCGGTGGACTCAGAGAGTCCACTATCAGCCTTCTTGGTCCAACTCCTGGGAAACCTTTTTCCTAGCATCAAACACTTGAAAACAAGTTATAACACGATGAGAGTGATTGTGATCATTTAAATCCAAGAGAGAGGGGTACAACAATGGAGGGGTGGGAGGGTTGTCCAGGGGGGGTGGGTGGGCTGACCACAGGGGGTAGGGGTATCCAGGGTTGTGGGTGTGCTATCCAAGGGGGTGGGGGTTGTCCATAGGGAGAAGGGGTGTCGAGGGGGTGGGTGGGCTGTCCACGGGGGTGGTTGGGCTGTCTAGGGGGTAGGGGGTGTCCACGGGGGTGGGTGGGTTGTCCACAGGGGTGGGCGGGGCTGTCCACGAGGGTACCCTACTAATATGGTTATGGGATGAGGCATGCTCTGATGTGATAACACATTAAGTTCTTGTTGGTTTTACATTTTTTCAATAACACATTAGTATGTTTTTTTCACATGTCTAGTTGATACCATGATTATTTTCTTCCTTTATCGTTTACTTAAATGTATTTTCTATTAAAGTTCAATCCTATTGAATTGTTTATGACAAAATGACTTATATGAATTTTTTTACAGAATGGAAAAAAGTTGGATGTATGAAACCGATCGTATCTCAAGCGATTTTCAAAACAATTTGGAGAGCTTTATAGATTTTTCATTTCACAATGCTTCAAATAGTGGTCGCATACACTGCCCATGTTCCAATTGTGTTGGTAGACCTTGGTTGAGTTGTGAAGAAGTCAGCTACCACATAACCAAAAATGGTTTTCAAGCAAACTACTTTGTGTGGTATCACAATGGGGAGAAAATGAAATCTCAAATTGGTGATGATCGAAATGAAAGGACTGGAATGGAGAATTTGTTAGATGATCGGTTTCCGTTTATTCGTCATCATGAAAAAGAAAGGATTTCGACTCAAGAAGACGTCGATATGAGGACAACTGATGCATCTAGTGAAAATGATGATATTGATAGGGTGAAAAAATTGAATGATGTAGCCACGACTCCAGTATATTGACAATGCGATAAAATGAAAAAGCTGGAATTTTTAATCCGATTGTTTCATGGAAAAACTATGTATGGGATTTCTAATACAGCAATCGATTATATTCTTACCCTCTTGAAGTATTTACTTCCAGATGATGCAGATATTCCCTCAAACCACTATATGGCATGGATGTTAGTTGAAGAACTTGGATTTTCCAGAAACAAAATTCATGCTTGCCCGAAAGATTGCAGTTTATTCTGGGAAGAAACCGCTGAACGAAATGAATGTATAAAATGTGGCACATCCCGTTGGAAGTCAAAATCTGATGGAACACCATCCCGCGTTCCACAGAAAGTAATGTGGCACTTTCCATTGATCCCCAGACTCCAGAATCTTTTTATGTCTGATGACATATCAATAAAAATGAGATGGCATGATACCGAGAGAAAGAAGACTAATGATGAGTTGGTTCATCCTGCAGATGGATTTTCATGGCAGAGATTTGATGCTCGACATCCTGATTTTGCAGCTGACGTGCGTAATGTGAGGTTGGGTCTTTCATGCGACGGTTTTAATCCGTTTGGGCAGATGCTTATTTCGCACAGCACGTGGCCAGTTTTTATACACATTTATAATCTTCCCCCATGGTTGTGTATGAAAAAATATTTCACTTTCATGAGTATACTCATATCTGGTCCTTCTGATCCCGACATTGATATTGATGTATACATGCAACCTTTAATAAAAGAGTTGAAACTTCTTTGGGATGTGGGTGTTCCCACATACGATGCATGTTCGAAAGACATATTTCAGATGCGTGCTACGCTTATGTGGACGATCAATGATTTTCCGGCTTATGCAATGATGTCTGGATGGAGCACGAAGGGAAAACTGTCATGTCCAGTTTGTATGAAGAATACACGATCCAGAAGACTGAAACATCGTTGTAGTTTCAGTTTTATGGGACATCGACGATTTTTGCCAAAGGATCATCCATATAGAATGAATCGTCGAAGATTTGATAATACTATAGAGACCGATGATCCACCTCATCATATGTCTGGAACTGATGTGCTTAATGAATTGAAATATTTCAGTTTTTCATTCGGGAAGGGTCAAATGAAATCTGGAAAGAGAAAGAATGTTTCCACAGAAAACTGTTACAATTGGAGGAAGAGGAGTATCTTTTTTGATTTTCCTTATTGGTCAACCAATTTGCTACGTCATTGCTTAGATGTAATGCATATTGAAAAGAATATATGTGAAATGTTGCTTTCAGTTCTTCTAAATGTCAAGGGGAAGACAAAAGATGATTTACGATCTCGACGTGACTTGGTGGATTGGGGCATCAGACCAAAATTGCATCCTGTGCGTATCAGTGAAAATAAATGGCAACTTCCATGTGCTTCTTATGTGATGACACCTACTGAAAAAAAAACAATTTTTGGAAGTATTAGAGACTATTAGAGTTCCTAATGGCTATTTAAGAAACATATCTAAATGGGTCAACATAAGAGAGTTGAAGCTAAAATCTTTGAAGACTCATGATTATCATGTTCTACTGCATGAGTTGCTTCCAATAGCAATCCGTCATCTTTTGTCCAATAATGTAAGGGTGGGTGTTATTCGGTTATGCCATTTTTTTAGAGATCTTTGTGCTAAGAAGTTGTCCAAGTCTTTCTTGCAAAAAATGTTGACAGATACCCCATTAATTTTGTATGAGTTGGAGAAAATATTTCCCCCATCATTTTTCACATGCATGTTGCATCTGACTGTCCATATTCCAACTGAAATACTTATCGGAGGACCTGTTTCTTTTCATTGGATGTATCCAACTGAAAGAAATATGTTCACATTAATGTCTTATGTTCGAAACAAGAATCATCCCGAAGGCTCTATCGTGAACGGTTACTTAGCTCAAGAATGTATGGATTTCTGTTCAATGTATTTTTCTGATCTTACTACAAGAATGAACAGACCAATGAGAAATGAAGAAGAACAATATGAGAAAATTGAACCTAGATTTCCATCACTTCCTCAAATAGGAGGAATTCCTGGATCATATACATTGAAGACATTAATCCATGAAGAGCAGGAGATGGCACATCGCACAGTTTTGTTCAACTGTGATTTGTTCGATGACTATATCAGGTAACAAAATTGAATATGTATATCTTACATATATATCTGTTAAACTATTCATATTTTTTTATCTACAGGGAACATAAAACAATGATAAATAGAAAGCATCGTTCTTTATCTTTGAGAAGGAGAGAGACTTTGCATAGCAAAGAGTTTTCTACTTGGTTAAAATTGAAGGTAAAAATATTACTGTTTAAATTAATTATTTCAATATTTACTTAAGTATAACTGTCATTTATATTGCAGGTATTGAGTTTGTCTGTTGACTCTGTCTCTGAGGAAATAAGATCTTTGGCTTTTGGTCCTAATACCGTGGTTCGTGACTGTAAATCAATTGTTATCAATGGGTACAGATTTATTGTCACTGAACGAGCCAAAAACATGAGAACACAACATGATGGTATTATGGTTACTGCCACAACAGATTGTTATGCCAGTGCATCAGATAGTAGACCGCGACTTGAAAATGTGGGTTATTATGGAGTCGTTGAGAAAATAATAATATTGGATTATTACTCTCATGGACGAGTCACAATGATGAAATTCCATTGGTTTGATTCGATGACGAGACATGGCACATTTATTGATGATTGTGGATTTTGAGTAATTAATATGACCCGCACTCTTGCAACCGAAGAACCATATGTGTTGGCATCAATGGCTAAACAATTTTTTTATGTCAAAGATCAACTTCAACCTGAATTTGGTGTCATAGTTGAAGTAATTCCAAGACATATTTTTGATGATGCTGATGATGGAATTGACACTGTCCCTATTGCCATTGGAACCAATCCATTTATTTCTTTTGATGACTCCAATAGCTCAATTGTCAGAGTTGATTGTGAACCTGAAGTTGTGGTTGGAAATATATAGAATCATTCATCCATGTTCTCAATTCTTTTGGTTTACCTCGAGTTGGGTTGTTAAGGTTGGTAATATTCATATTTATTTAGTATTGATCACAAATATGTTTTAGCTGACTTGACCGTTATGTGAATTTTCAATGTTTATTGGTTGCTGTTTTATTTTAATTGCATTTTCTAATTTGGAATTGAACTGTATTCAAACCAAATCAAACAATATTTCTAACTTGGTGAACATTACAACTTGTATGTTTTATTAAATTCATTCAAGCTCTTCTAAAACAATTGATAGATAAATTACCAATGAATCCCCTCATTCCCTCATATATTTAGTTTTTTGGTTTACACATTAATTTTCTTTTTCTAATTAATTACATATTTGTTTTCCAATGCAAGAAATGCAGCCAATTGAAGAGAGACGAAGAAAAAAAATGGCGGAGAACAATCGTCGAATGGAGGAGATGGGCATTCCACCATTAGTGCCTATAGTGAGTACTTTATTTCAAATATATATATATATATATATATATATATATATTTATATATATATATACAGAATATATAATGTCATGTGATTAATTTTTTTTGTAAACTTTTTTGTAGGATCCACCATTACGTCGACAGTTATTCGACGAGGAGCCTAGTACTGGTCCTAGTACTCAGGCCGGTGGTACGAGGAGGGTTCGTACCAGAGGTGGACGTAGAGCTGTGCATGCCCGACTAGACCCTGCCCCTCCCACTGACATTTCAGCCTTCCCACATTCTGATCCCGGTGTGTCGTTAGGGACACACGGGATATTTAGACCTCCCATGTTTTCGCTACCTTCTGCATCTTCTGCCCCATCATTTTCACATCCCATGATGATTCCCACTCCCCAGTCAGCATCAGGCCATACAGCTGTTCCATCTTCATTTCCTTCTACTTCTGTCTCTCCGAGCTTTTATATTCCATCGTCTTCGACTCCTGTTCCACCATAGGGTGTTCCATCAGGTTCTGTGGATCTGGCGCCACTCATTGATCAGACTAGCGCAGGTATATTTATAAAACCCTAACAAATTTTTATAGCAATATTTATTTTCATTATAACATGTTTTGATAAAATATTTGTTTTTCTTTAATGACAGATACATATACTGACAGGAGGCAGGGGTGGGGCCGTACACGCATGCGTTCGGTGTGGAACCGTCGCACACAGGTTATGGTGGAATATAATGAAGACAATCAGATGGTTGAGAAAACAGGGCAGCAATGTCGGAGTTTTATGGCGACGCTTTCCAAATACTCCGACATCATTCCCGTCAGCCCGCTGTCGTGGATACATTTTCCACATGAGGTCAAAGATAGATCTTGGGCAGAGATATGGGTAAAAAAATCTGTTGTATTTAATGCCATGAATTTTTTTTGTATTTATATGAATTAATATTTTCATTTCAGCTTCGATTTAATTTTCTTGATGGTGAGGGTGCATGACTAGAACGTCTAAAGGATTTAGGCGAGCTTTGGAGAGCCTACAAGCATGAGATGTATATTGGATGGCGTGCTAGAGTTGGCACTGAGTTAGAGGTGGTACCAGTCGTGGATGATTGTCCGATAGAGCAGTATCGTCAGATGATTACTCATTGGACGAGTACCCAGTTTAAGGTATGAATTACATTTGAGGTATTTAAATAATAACTTTCAATTTTTGCATTAATATTATCCTTTGAATTATCGAATTTTATTTAGGAATCATCTAGAAAAAATAAAAAAAACATTGATGAAAAAAAATACCTCCATACACTAGGACGCACGACGATGCCGAATCATGAGAGGCAGCAGGTATGACAATTGTTTATAAGATTTCTTTACGACTTAAATTTTCTTTTGTTTCCTCAATTATTTAATTATTTGCTGAAGTCTTTATATAACTTTTGTTTTCAATGTCATTGTAGAGGCAAGTACCAAATATTGAAGGATGTGTGCCTCGAGCAAAACTGTTTTTCTCGAGTAGACGAAAAAAGGATGGAAGTGCTGTCAACGAAGCGACTCAGCAGCAGATTGTAAGTTTTAATCTGTTGATTTTATATTTTAATATCTATTTCGTAACTTAATAATATATTTATATTTGTAACAGGATGCTTTAGAGGCCCTCGATGCCCAAGAAGCAGACAATTTTGGGCCATCTGATCACTTACATCAGGTGTTGGGAGAGGATCATTCTGGCAGAGTACGCTGCCAACCTAGGATAGCCCCGACGAGGTATTGGCCTGCCTTAGGTACGAGTTGTAGTGCCACCGAGCTGCAGAAAGTTAGGGCACAGGCAGAAAAGGCTGAGAAAAGGGCCACAGAGACGGCAGAACAGTCTGCTAGGGAAAACAGTGCATTTATGAAATTTATTGAAGTTCTACGTCCAACACTTCCAGCAGAGGCCAGCCCAACGATTGATTAATACATGTCGTCGATACATTCTATATATGGTGCACCAGGTGGCAGTTCCAGTGGTGGTCAGGCCGATGTCCAGCTTGAAGATGATGATGGCGAGCAGTCTGATGCAGAAGAGGAGGGAGATGAGGAGGGCGAGGAGGAGGGCGAAGGCGGGGAGGAAGGCGCTGTGGTGGGTGAGGACGATGAGGAGGATGATGACGAGGGCGATGATGATGATGATGATGGTGATGCTGATGCTGATGTGGGACATATTGATCTGTTACATTTTTGACTTATATTACTGAGATTTGATGTTTAATCTATTCTAGTTGTTGGTTTTATCTAGACTCGTAGTATAGTATTGGAGTTGAGTTATTTTTATATATTGTCTGTTTTTATGGATGTTGTTGTCTTTTAGTGGTTGTGTGTTTGTGAACTCCATGAACAACCCCCCTCATTCTTGGACCCTGGACAACCCCCCCTCCCCCTTGGACCCCCCTCACGCGCGTTTACGAAGCGCGTGCATCACTTAAAATACGAATATTGAGCCGTACCGCGCAAACCGCACGTCCGATTGATGTTCCGTCTACGCGTACACGTCATGAATAATAATTAGAATGTTGCACGGTGGTTTCAGCTCAATCTGAGGTCATCCGCTATGAATTTGCCAGTTGGACGCCCGTTTTGGCCGTTTATGACACCAGGACTGCGTTGTCGGTCACCACGGGCACACGGCACATCCGATTGACGTGTTGTCTGCTCGACCACTTCAGAAATCACTCACCCGTATTTTTCGTCTGATTTCAGGCCATTCCGACTTCGTTCGGCCCGTTTGGACCCCCCTCACGCGCGTTTACGAAGCGCGCACATCACTTAAAACATGAATATTGAGCCGTACCGCGCAAAACGCACGTCCGATTGGCGTTCCATTTGCGCTTACACGTCACGAATAATAATTATAATGTTGCACGGTGGTTTCAGGTCAATCCGAGGTCATTTGCTATGAATTTGACCGTTTGACGCCCGTTTTGGCCGTTTATGACACCAGAACTGCGTTGTCGGTCACCGCGGGCACACTGCACGTCCGATTGACGTTCCGTCTTCTCGGCCACTTCATAAATCACTCACCCGTATTTTTCGTCTGATTTCAGGCCATTCTGAAATCGTTCGGCCCGTTTGGACCACCCTCACGCGCGTTTATGAAGCGCGCGCATCACTTAAAACACAAATATTGAGTCGTACCGTGCAAACCGCACGTCTGATTGACGTTCCGTCTATGCGTACACTTCACGAATAATAATTAGAATGTTTCACGTTGGTTTCAGCTCAATCCAAGGTCGTCCGCTATGAATTTGACCGTTGGATGCCCGTTTTGGCCGTTTATGACACCAGAACTGTGTTGTCGGTCACCGCGGGCACACGACACGTCCGATTGATGTGACGTCTGCTCGACCACTTCAGAAATCACTCACCCGTATTTGTCGTCTGATTTCAGGCCATTCCGACTTCGTTCGGCCCGTTTGGACCCCCCTCACGCGCGTTTACGAAGCGCGCACATCACTTAAAATACGAATATTGAGCCGTACCGCGCAAACCGCACATACGATTGACGTTCCGTCTACGCGTACACATCACGAATATTAATTAGAATGTTGCACGGTGGTTTCAGATCAATCTGAGGTCGTCCGCTATGAATTTGACCGTTGGACGCCCGTTTTGGCCGTTTCTGACACCAGAACTACGTTGTCGGTCACTGCGGGCACACGGCACGTCCGATTGACGTGCCGTCTGCTCGACCACTTCATAAATCACTCTCCCGTATTTTTCTTCTGATTTCAGGCCATTTCGACTTCGTTCGGCCCGTTTGGACCCCCCTCACGCGCGTTTACGAAGCGCACACATCACTTAAAACACGAATATTGAGTCGTACCGCGCAAACCGCACGTCCAATTGATGTGTCGTCTGCGTGTACACGTCAGGAATAATAATTAGAATGTTGCACGGTGGTTTCAGCTCAATCCGGAGACGTGGTGTGGCCGGCACCACTCAAAGTGTCCATCTTTTGTTTCAAAAGGACGTCATTTTAGGTGAAAAGCATCAACTGACATAAGGAAAACCGACCAAACGCATTCCGAATCTGTTGATAATTTATCCCAACAATCCATGGGTCATATGTGACGTGTACGAGCCAACCCAGGATGAATCTGAGTCGCGGTGTGGCCAGGATAAGTCTAAGTGACTCTCTTTTGTTTAAAATGGACACCATTTTAAGTACATACGGAAAAACGACCAAACGGATTCGGTTTCCGTTGAAACTTTTGGAGAACGATCCATGGGTCATATGTGACGTGTACGAATCATCCCCGCTTCAATCCGACATGCAGTGCGGCTGACACCACTCAAAGTGTCCGTCTTTTGTTTCAAAAGGACGTCATTTTAAGTGAAAGGCATCAACTGACATACAGAAGAACGACCAAACGCATTCGGATTCTATCGATACTTTAGCACAACAATCCATGAGTCATATGTGACATGTACAAGTCAACCCTGTCTTAATCCGAGACGCGGTGTGGCCGAAACCGCTCTAACTCTGTCTCTTTTGTTTAAAATGTACATGATTATAAATGAAAAGAACAACTGACATACGCAAAACTGACCAAACGCATTTGTAATCTTTTGATAATTTATCACAACGATCCATGGGTCATATGTGACATGTATGAGCCAACCCGGGATGCATCTGAGTCGCGGTGTGGTTAGGATTAGTCTAAGTGTCACTCTTTTGTTTAAAATGGACAACATTTTAAGTACATATGGAAAACTGACCAAACGCATTAGGTTTCCATTTAAACTTTATGAGAACGATCCATGGGTCATATGTGATGTGTAAGAATCAACCCCGCCTCAATTGGAGATGCGGTGTGGTCATCACCACTCATAGTGTCCGTCTTTTGTTTCAAAAGGACGTCATTTTAAGTGAAAAACATCAACTGGCATACGGAAAACTGGCCAAACGTATTCGGATTGTATTGATACGTTAGGAAAATGATCCATGGGTCATTTGAGACGTGTAAGAGTCAACCCCGTCTAAATCCGAGACGCGGTGTGGCCGGTACCACTCTGACTGTGTCTCTTTTGTTTAAAATGGACAAGATTATAAGTGAAATAAACAACTGACATATGAAAAACTGACCAAACGCATTCAGAATCTGTTGAAAATTTAGGACAACGATTCATGGGTCATATGTTACGTGTACGAGTCAACCACACCTCAATCCGAGTCATGGTTTGGCTGAGACCACTCTAAGTGTATCTCTTTTCTTTAAAATGGACTACATTTTAAATTCATACGGAAAACCAACCAAACGCATTCTGATTGTGTTTATATTTTAGCACAACAATCCATGGGTCATTTTTGATGTGTACGAGTTAACCCCGCCTCAATACGAGACACGGTGTGGCCGACACCATTCAAAGTGTCTCTATTTTTTTAAAAAACACTTCATTTTAAGTGAAAACAACAACTAACATACGCAAAACCGACCAAATGATTTCGGAATATGTTGATACTTTAGGACAACGATCAATGATTCATTTGTGACGTGTACGAGTTAACCTCGCCTCAATCCGAGGCACGGTGTGACCGATATCATTCCAGATGTATGTATTTTGTTTAAAATGGATATCATTTCTATTAAAAATATATGGTATATGAAAAACCAATCAAATTATGAATTGAATTCCGGATTCCACATATGATTGTCATCTAAATTTTAAAATGAATTCTAAATGAATTATGTATGTTTATAATTATGTTATGAATTCTACTTTAATTATGGATGAGTATATTTTCAGGATGCATTATATGTGTTGGTTGGTTGGTTTTCATTATTTGTATGTGTTGGTTTGTTCTCTATATGTATGCATTATATGTGTTACAGGTACAATAATTGGATTGAAAAATGAATTGAAAACGAGGGCATAATTGGATTGAAAATTGAATTGAAACCGCCAAAAACCAAACCTGCTGTGTAAATTGCAGGCTGCTGTGCAATTTGCACATCAAAGCCTATGCCAACGGTTTTCAAACCGCTGGCATAGGCTCTATTAGCTATTTTTACCAACGGTTCAAGGAACCGTTGGGATACCCTGTCACATGGTGGTTTTTACCAACGGTTCATGGAACCGTTGGTAAAAACTTTTCCCAACGGTTTGTAAATCGTTGGGAAAGGAAATTATGTGTTGATTTCCCAACGGGCCAAACCGTTGGGATAGGTCGATTTTTTCTAACCTATCCCAACGGTTCTGTGTAAACCGTTGGGAAAAGCCTTTCCCAACGACTTACTTCCCCACGGTTTGCAGAACCGTTGGTATAACATATACCAGCGGTTCTGCAGCCTTTCCCAACGGTTCTAAACCGTTGGGAAATTCTAGATTTCCAGTAGTGTATTTTAGGGGTTAAAACCATTACTCTTAAGGGCACTGGTCTGCCAAAATTTCTCACCATAAGAAGATACTGTCTCATGTGATATCAACACAGAGAAATTATTCTCTAAGTCTTAAGACTTTAGAAAACAAAATAAGAGAATAAGATGGTGGTAGATAAAAGAATGGATAATTGGAGGAAAAAGTAATTTTAAAACATGTGATACTTGTGGAAGGAAACACCATGGTTCCAGCAAAAAGGAAAATGAGCCTTCTACAAGTGTGGTGAGAAAGTTCATCATGCTCATGATTATAAGGTAAAAAAAGAAACTAATCCTCAATGCTACAATTGTTTTTGTAAGTTGTAACTATTTAAGTACAATTTTTTAATTAATATAATGATTTTAAAGGAAATAAATTTTCATAATATTGACTCATAAATTAATATTTTTCTCTATTATTATATGATAATTTTATGAGACCTTAATTAAGTTTTCAAAGTGTTATAAAACCAGTAATAATTTTAAAATCGATATTTTTCAAATAAATGATGATTTTAATTTAAAATTAAAATTTTTATATTTATAGAATTTTTTTCATAAAATGGAGTTAATTTTGGAATTCTACACATCAAAAAATTGTTATGGTGAATTTTTGGTATTTTTGTAAAATAGTTGATATTTTGTGAATAGTGAAATATAGTAATTTGTGGTATATGTACATTATAAGTTAAATACACTATTCATTGAGTAATATCTAATGTAAGAACCATAAATTTTAACAATAATTCTATATTTACTATATTTATTCATATAATTATTACTATTTCTTTTCTTGAGACAAAATAATAAAATAATGAATAAAATAATCAACAACACCCCTCTCATGAATAATTCTAACATTGTTCCTCCATGCTATGGATCCAAATGCTCCATATGGATAAGATTATTGTTCATAACCTAAGTCAGTTATCCCAATATAGTTATTATTTTCTCATCTCCAATAGAAGATCTTACTCCAACGTCATTAACTTGCATATAAGGAAAGTCCCTACATGGAATATGTATGTTGATATAATTTCCATTCCTTCCACTATGAAACATTTCTAAAAAATTAAATAAACTAAATTAGGTTATGAATCATATTGCATAATTTTCGGACTAGAAAAAACTTAACCTAAATTCAGAAATTTATGCCTAGCTAATCTCATAATCATAAATATGGTTTCTTTGGAGACATATTTAAATTTAAATCCCTAATAATTGTTTTTAAAGTGAATGTGAATTACTCAAAGCATATACCCAATGAGTTTCAAACTAGGTTCTCAATATGGCTCATTTTCATGTACTCGGTTATGTTGAGTCTCTCTTGATTCCCATTATTGGAGTTGTTACCCCTAAGTACATATGTTTTATAACCACGTTCACTTGTAGTATTCAGACATGTATGTATTGTGAGGAAGTGTGAAAAAATATCCACCATACAAAAAATATTGTATTTTCTTTCATGATTATCCCCAAATTCTAGCATAGGGTTATGTTCCCTATTCTAGTTTCTAAGGTTTCTACTAAACTTTCTCTGATACCAACTATAAATACCCCGAGCCTAGTTATTCAGAGCCAGTTCCTGACTTTAATACATTGGTACTTTAAACAAGAGACCTCATCCCAAATGATCAAATAGATTTCTAGAATCATAAAAGCAGATAAAAACATAATATTTTCATTAAAAGTCGAATGAAAAAAAAACAAATCAACTTCATTGGAAACTCCAATAAACTCCAAGATTAAAACTATAAGTCATTCATAATATAAATCATCACATCCTAGGGAAAATTATAATATAAGAAATGGGTGAACTTAGATAGTCAGTAATGGTAAGAAATAAAGATAAAGATGGTACAAAAATAAACAATATGGCATGGGGAATAACTAAAAACACATGAATTTAAAACATAATATTGGGAAGAATATGGTAGGAATAAAATTTGATTAAATAAATAAAAAATGATCACATGAGAATGAGGTTTAACCAAAGATACTCTACTAGTCTAATAATAACATTTATTATCAGTTACTAGTATCATAATGAGGGAATGGGTAATTATATACATATGAAATATAGTGTTGAGGCCTCATCTAAGAAAAATGAAATAAATGGTTAAGATCTCATCGAAATATATATCTGAAAATAAACCAGTAAGGCCTAGGCCAAGTATATTTTTGTTTTGTATCACGATACCTATTAATTCATCAAGGGGATATAGTAGGACCAACTCTTTACTTAATAAGTCTAATTAATTTCTCATTTGAATGGGGTGAAACATAAACAACATATACGACTGAAATATAAATAACTTTCCCCAATCAGTAAATATAATCAATAATCATTCTGATTAATATGGTGAATGGTATCGAGATAGTGTATCTATAGTCAAACTGATCATAAAAAAATTACTTAAATACAATGAATGATATAATAAAATATCAATCCCAATTAATCACAATATTTAACAGATGATTCTGAAATATATTAAAATAATCTAATTAAAAAATCAAGGAACTCTTGAGAAAAAGAACATTTTTACTTTGTAAAGATGAGTTATTTTTTAAAATAATTTGTACAAAATGAGATTTTAACCATGTTTATCCCATAAAAATGTTAAGGAAAAAAATTATTTTTAAGGAATAAATTATGTCCAAATTAATTGAAAATATTTAAAAAGTGTCTTTAGAAATGAGACACTTTAGTGCGGTTTAATAGAAAATATAAAAGAATATTTAAAGAGAACAATGATTAATTGTTTTCATAATACCAGAAATGAAATATGATTTTTTTTTCATGATAAAAAGTGTGATTTTTGATAAATAAGGGTATCCTAAAATATATTATGGAGTGTACTTTAAAATGGGTAATAAACTGGGTAGTACCCTTTTTATCGGGATTTCATATCAGAAGGAATTGAAAAGGGATCCCTATAAAACAAATATTATCCCATAAAATAAATATTAACTAACATAGATACATGATTTTGGAATATATAAACATAATTTAAAATAATTATATAAAAAAAATTAAGAATTACGTTGGGGTAAAGAGAGAGAAAGTGTAACCCGGATAAAAATGGAGGTTTGGGAAGAAACCCTTACCTTATATCTGAATGCATCCATCACTTTTAATTAACTTCCTAGATAATGAAATTAGATTCATTAATAATTTTTTTAGAAACTATTTAATATGTATTTTAGATACAATAATTTTATTATGTTCTTTTATGACCTTTTTTAAGAGTTATAAGATTTAATTTCATCATTAAGGAGTGTTCTTTTCCTTGGTTTTTAAGATTGGTTCACTTGTATACATGAATGAAAGATCATGTTATATGGGAATAATTACCCAAATTTTAAATTATATGTTTTTAATAATCATACAGAATATGATATTTTTATATAATTCTTTTGGTTATTTGAGGTTCAAAAGAGTAATTATATAAGGTGTTAGTGATAAATGTTTAAATTATTTTGGCAGTTTTTTATCATCACAAACTAAATTTGTTTCATTAATTAACACTATGTATATATAATGGTTCTGAAACATTAAATAAGCTATAATAAATATATTATAATCAGTTTTAGCCTTAAATATGGCTCCAATATGGAATTGGAAAACTAAAATGCGTCATCCACAAAGGTGGAAAATCGGCACCTCACAGACATTATATTTATATTTAGAATAAAAGGAAGAGGAAAAGAGACTTGATGGTGGATTTTACATTGAAATAATAAAATTATAGTATATATAAGACACGTGAGTTATCTTTCAGGTTTTAACATATTAAGTGAGTATATTTTAAGAAAAGAAAACAGAGTGAAATGAAAATAAATAAAGTGAAAGAGGATTTTACCACTTGAATTATTCTCTTTGAGAACCTCCTTAGGAAAATTGGTTTTGGTATTTTGTTGAGACCAAAACTTCCTATGTGTAGGAAATAGGATTTGAAAATTATTTGGAATAATTTAGACAAGATTCAAGGATAAAGAGGTGTTAGAAGAAGAGGTGTTGAGGGGTGGTATTTATAGTGGAGGAGAGGGGTATTTTTTGATTATTTTATTCATTAGTTTATATTTTGGCCCAAGATTAGGGGGTGAGCCTATGGTGGTGAAGATGGATGCGAAAAAGGAAATCTGGATAGAGGGAGAGGCTATGAGCCCTCCCTCTCTTCTCTTTACATTAGACAAGGGTCCAATGAAAGTCTGAAGGGATGAAGGTTAGGTTATTACACCAGGATGGATACCCATAGTGAAAAAGATCAACGGGATTGGGAAAGGGTAACGAAAGTCCCAGTTCCCATCTCTCATCTGGTCTTTAGAACATAAGAAGAGAGGGGGAATCAATGATGATACCTCATGAAAAAAATCTAGGGGCTTGTGTTAGGATGGTTGCCCTAAAATTGATCCTGGTAGGGGAGGGATACTTTTCCTTTGTTCAAAAGGAAGAAAATTATGTATGAATTATACCATCCATACTAGGGAACTAAGGTTCTGTGATGTCTTTTTGATAAGTGATAGGTGAGGACCCAAAACCTATTCCAAACTGGGAACTTCTCAACACTGTTCCTAGGTGAAAGGTCCATGTGAATGTAGATATACAGACCCACAGAAACTTCATAAACCCTAACACTATTGTAAAACAAATGTGGGAAACCATTGACTATGGATATACAAACCCATATAGAAGAAATGCTAATGTGCCTTTCCCAAAGGTTCGATAAGTCAGGATGTTTTGGTGGAGGTGTCAACAGAATCCATTTTAGGCAAGGTGTCCAAGGAAGAAGAATCCTTGACATGAATGGCTTTGAGGAAGGCTTTATGGCTTGTATACTGAAGAGAATAAGTGAATCAAAGAGGGGTACTCAGGTAGATAAGGGTAGTATGGGCACACAAGTAGACTTGGGTTACCTGATATTCACTTAAGCAATGAACAACCTGTATGGTAATACTTGGGAGAAACTTGGCTCGAGCCTTCAATAGTATTAATAGGTGGTCCCAGATGTGGGGTACTCAAGTTCATATAAAATGAATAGGTGGTGAATAAGTGTTTCTAATTTAGAAACGATGGGCTTTTTAGGCCCAAAAGTTTTATGGTTTTCAAACACTAAAAGGACATAACTCCAATGATCCATATTTAAATCCTCTGCTAAAGGTGTTAAAGAACTACCTTGAATGTTTAGGGAGACTTGGGAGAAGCACTAGGGTGACTAGAGTAGCAATTGGGATTCATGGATATTTTTTCATACAAATGAAGGCCCCAAGGGTATATTTATTTGAAAAATACGACCTTGGGAGAAAGGATTTTGGGTGGGCAAGTAGGCTACATGACACATTGGGGCATGCAAGTAGGTTGTTCGCCAATGCCCTTTTTGTCTGACTATGGCGACCCAAAACTCATGCTTTTTCAAATCTGGATTTTCTTCTTGTATTTTCCACTTTTCATTCTATGGTATTTCCCTTTTTCATTTTTTAGACTCTTTTACGGAATAGAGTGTCAACAAAATCCCCCCTCAGAATTGGATCCGAAATTAAAATAGAATCATATACTATGGTAAATTAGATGAAGGAGAATAAAGAGAGTACTAGGGAACACAAGTGATATTCGTACGAGACAATTGGTCAATCACGTTGGTAGTGCGTAGGATTTTCGCATGCAGGGTGACATGCATCACCTATATATAGTGTAGTCACTTCCGTGAATAGCCTTGTGACTTCCAAAATTTTATCTCTTAGCGCACAAGTATTCTTTTACTCAGACACTTCTGTTTAACTGTGCTTATTTTGTATGTTTTTTAGTTGTGTGCTATAAGTGGGTAGCCATACTTTCACTCCATCTTATACTTTTTCTCCATGTTTATAATTGAACACCTTAATGCCTTTGCCAATTTTTCTCCAAACACCAAGAATGAACTTAGTTAAAATATGATTTCTATCTTTCGGCTGAATTAATGGATCCCAAAAGAATTGGAACTGATGAAGAGCTCTCCATAAAGAGGATTGATGACTTGATGAATGTCTTTGTTCATGATTACTTTGACATTTATGACACCACCCTTCCAAACATAGAATTTTTTTTGAAGAAGTGTCATTTCAACTTTCCTTGAAGCACCTATCTGCCTTTGTATACCAATGGAAATTTGTAGGATGTTAATATTCCAGATCCAAATAAATATGTCCCACATTCTTGGTTTCAAGATTATACTAACTTCTTATCGGCCAATGTTTCTGTTGGGGGATCATTGGCTATTTCTGGGACAGTAGAGAAAGATCATATTATGCATTATAGCCTATGTGCTCTAGATTTTAAGGCACACACACCTGAGTTGCAGCCACACTGTAATTCATCCATATTTTGGGATTTCAAGAAAGATCAGTCCAAGGGTTGGAAGAAAAGATGGGATTTCCACCCAGGAGGAGGTATAAAACCCATGTGGATGTAAGCATACTGGGTTCGTAAGACCTGTAAAGAATTTACAGACGACTTGAAAGGCATCAGGATTTATGAGGCCACCTGGGATGGGAAAACTTATGTGTATAGGAATGATGATTTGGTGCTGGAATTATTAAGTCGATTGAGTCTATAGACTAAATCCTTAAATTTAAAACATGGAGAGGTAGGAATCAGCTTATGGTATGTTTATAAGATTTCCAGAGCTCCAATACTTGGAGACATGTATGATGAGTTTATTCTTCCCTAGGTGACATGGAATGACTTGGAGAAGACACAAGCTTTGGTTCATGAGTTGATGAAAATATTTAACAAACTCTAGATCATGACCACAATGAATCCCCGCACCAGTAGAGATATTCATTCCGAGGAATGGATGGAAATAGTTTTGATAAAGAAGATTGAAAATGGGACCACTAACACCCATTCGACAAGAAATAAAAGGGTAGAAACGAGAATTACTCCTCACACCTTCTTGCCAACATTGGAGAAAAGAGAACATGATAAATGGGGATATGAAATCAACCCCAAAATTCCTGCAAAGGCATGTTTGGAAGGTTTCTCATCCCTGGGGATCAGTGTTTATTTGCTACTAGTCCGAGACTCTAAAGGAGGGGTGAGGGTAAGATTCTTTGTTATTGCGGCCAAGCTGGTAGAGTAAAGGATGGTAGGGTTGGCCACTCCTATTTTGGACAATATTCATAGGATTTTGCTACAAATTTTCTAAGTGAATTCTCCCTTTAGAATATCTGGACCATTCCAGATTTTTTTGGGATGGATCTCTACTCACTTTAGAACTTATGCTATACAAAGTGGAGTATAAGTTTTTGTATGTTCTTTCCAAACATCTGTTTAGGTTTTCTCTGGTATTTCACCCTTGTCTCTGAACACTTATGAAATCAAGTCTAGATTGTTCATGCATAAGGAGTTACATTTCGTTAATTATGGGAATACACCTGCGGGGTGATTTTTTGATGATGGGATGACCATTTTGGAATTGAGGGAATATATGCTAGCTTGCAGAGATGGCATGTTCGACACTAGAATCGATGGAGAAATCATATGTGGGACATATGCTCCTCATAGATTTTCACGTCAATTCAAATGTCTACAAAAAAATACTGTATCCCCTCCTATGCATGTCATATTAGAGAAACACTGGATGGTTTCCTAACAACTATGGTTGTTGACATCTACGAAGAAGACTGGGGCAGTTTTTAATTTACCTGTTGTTGATGCATTAAGAAAATTAACTATCTGGTATGCCGAAAACTAGGTCACATCTTACGCTGAAGGGGTATTAAATTATATTTTTCCTCAAGTGTGGGTGAAGAGAAGTATAAGGAAATATCCCCTTTTTTAGAAGGCAACTCTTCATCACCAGGGGCCAACTCACGAGAATTAGAGGGTGGAGGTGGTGACGTTCCAAATTCAATGAAGAGACCTCATTCCAGATATAACCCTCCTTCCAGAATTAAGAGATCCACTCCATGAATCCCTACAGAAGCTGTATCGAGGAGATCTAGTAACCATCATTCTAAAGGGAAACAACTTCCATTTTTTCATCCCTCCTCTGTGACTATGGGGGTTGGTAATAAACTCAAATCCAAGGTTGTAGTTTCCTCTTCACAACCCTCTGACATACACTCTGAATATATATGACCATAGGCTTTTCAAACATGTAAGAGTCTATACTATGATGTTGAAACCATGTAGATGGATCAGTGTAATGGACTTCATATTCTTATAGTAGGGAATTTATGGGCTTCTTCTGACATTCTTTTAAATGATAATCTTAATGACGTGAGTACCTACATTCGAGAGCTGGAAATGCTCATATATGCTTCCAGTGAATAAATTCCTACCACAAAGTGGGTGAAGGAAATGATAGATCGTGGTACCACAGAAGGGATCAATCCTACATTAAATGAATAATGGAGTGACTTAGATGATCCTAAGAATGTAGGTTTCTTTTATCTCACATTCTCTTATACTTTTCAATTTTTTCATTTGTCAAAACATTGTTACTTAGGGGAAATATCATCTTAACATACAGTTGGTTAAAGGAAAGACAACTCAAGTTCCTTCATAATGGTATAGCCCTATAAGCACTACTCTTGGAGCTATTGGATCACCACATGAATCAATAGAGATATTTTCGGGACAACAATCCATAGATGATGATATAGAAAGGGTATTGGGATCTCCAATACTCTTCTTTAGAGATGATAATGCAATCCCTCCTAATAAAGAGAAGAAGAAAAAACATTGAAGAAAGAGATCCATGGTTAAGCACTTTCTTAATAGTGGTAAGCCTCCCTGATAATCATGAATTTTAGTCCTTATTCATGAAAAGGTGTTTAAACTTCTTAGGAATACAGGGGCTTCTTCTATTTCTTCTTTGAAAGAAACTAATGATAAGATTCAAGGAACCATGAAGGGTACTGCTGAACATACACAAATTCATGAAAATCTAGTGGTTCCTAAAGAGGAATTGAAGCCAGAAGAACCAACATTTGTTCCCAAAACTATTCGCATTCCTTCTATCAGAGAAGAGGAGGCTTCTGGTAAATCAAAAATACTTCATAAGGCATCAAATGTAACAATAACTAACTTCCACCCTATGATATTTTAGGTTCATCACATGCACCAGAACATCTGGTAACAACTAACGCTGACCCCAAAACTATTTCTGAGGAAGCTAATCATGGTCAAAGGTCATCAGAGGATGGTTGCGAAGTAAATACGCCATGTTCTCCCATGGGTGAGACTAACTTGGGATCTGAGATATCATTGGATGAAATGATGAAACTTGGCATGTATTTTGAAGAAGTATTAGAAAATGATAATATACCAAATGCTTTAGAAGATTTTGGATTTACATATATAGAATAAAATGGACGTGAGTTTTCATTATTCTTCATTTTAATCTTCTTATGATTCACTTTCTAACCAAGTTTGGTTGGAATATGCAATTCCATAGAAATAAATTTTTGCTACAACGATACTTGAAGGAAGTATTAATATTAATGTCAATCCCATCATTGAGGAGACATTGGCTCAAGTGGATCTTGAGATAGTAGATCTTCCTGAAATTCATTATGAGTATCCTGAGCACATTAAATATAGCACCCCTCTTCAAGAGACATCAAACAAAATTGATGAAACTGAGAATATTGAGGAGGTTTATTCTTAGGTTTCTAACCTATTGTTAGGTAAGAGATACTGATATTGTGATTGCATTCAATTTTTTTATCTCTTGAATCAAACCATAACCATAATTCTGGATTTACCATATAGGGCTATCAACTTCAATGGCAAGGTCTAGAGGTGAAGCCTCTACATCATCACAAACAATATTGGAAGGTGAAGCATTAATTTTTCATTAAGAAGCAGAACTGATCAACTTATTAATGTGAATTATTCCTAGAATACATCCCTCCTTATGACAGTGATTCTGAATAAGACCTAGAACTGCAAAAGTCTCTTCATCTTGCACACTGAAAGGCATGTAAAAACATCTAAAATATAATATCTAAAACTCCCCTTGAGGAACATCCTTCAAGAATTCCACTACTTTCATCTCTATTTATCATGCTGGGATTTGGCAGTTTCGAATACCGTGAAATTCATACTGCGGTGAAAGAGATTATTCTAAGGAGGGAACAACAACACAATCTTTAGTAAGACTTGATAAAATCAAAAATATCAATCAACATTGATGATTTTCAAGTAGTGTTATCCCAGGATGAGGCTAATCATACTGCAAAGTCGAAGGTACTGAAGAAAAAAATTAAAGAAAAGACTGTTCAGTAGCTATTCCATCAATAAGAGTTAGATATCATTATAGGGGATTTTTACCATCTTTACAGATCATTAGTAGAATTCCAGAAAGATGGAGAAAATTCCATTGAATATGCTAAAGAATCACTTCATCACGCTGAAGAGAGTGGAGATGGTAAAATAAATGAGATTTAACATGAAGCTCATGGGGCTCAAGAGGTTGTCAATCAAATAAGGATTTATGTTGAAATAATTTTATAATTTCTAATTTCTGAGAAGAGAGAGACTCCAATTTGTGGATGTTCCTCTATGAAAATTTTTATAAATGAAAAGAATTTTGTCTTCAAAAATTTATGATTTCACTCTCACTAACTGCCTTTGTTTTACCTAGGCCATTAGGAAAAGTAAGCATTGTTTTATTTTTGTTAGTGTTATATAGATAACCCCAAAAACATTAAATATTTTGACTTTTTATTGATCAATATTACCTAAACCATACAAAATGTACATTTGGTGAGCTGGGACTCAACTTTTGTTCATAGTTCCCTTTGTAGGTTCTTAATCTAATGAGTACCATGTCTTTTTTTATTAGCAGTTTTGAGTCATTCATGTTGGACTATAAAGGGACAGTATTGAAGGTCTAACATCTTGGACAATAAATTTTGAAATTAGATCCCAAACAAGACTCATTGGCTAAAAATTTCTTTAATATTCTTTAAATATTTAAAAGGGGAATCTTGAGCCATGATTTTTATGTTCACCAAATTTAAAACTTGTATCAACATAAGGGGAGTATCCTCCAAGAACGAAATTACCATTATTTGACCAACTCATTATGAGATTTGTGTTATGTAGGGCCAACTAAGGAATATGATACGTAGCCAAATAGTGGAATCTTTTGGCTAACAACCCTATTATGTAGGAAACTTATGCAAGGCCACCTAAGGGAACGTAATGCATAGTCAATCCAAAGCGCTCTTATGAATTTAACATTTTAATATTTATAGACAAGGGAAAATAAGATTTGGGTGACTGAAGACCATAGTGGGTGGTTTTTTCATGGAAAGGGGTTTTAATAATAAAGGTCTATTTTATACCGACATATGTCATGAAGAGGAAAACCACTTCTATACAAATTTCGTGTATGAAGAATGGTTAAAATTTATCAAAAAGGAGAATTTTGTATATTAAACTGTTCCATTTTAAGTCATGTAGTGGGGACATTATGATGTGTATTTTTAAGTCATGCAGTTAGGACATTGTGATGTGAAATTTTAAGTCATGCAGTGAGGACATTGTGTGGAATTAATTTAAGGTCTTTAGATTTCATCAATGGTATGAAACACTCCCAACTTCTTGATAATTTTCTTGGAAACATATTAACATATTTAGGTATGGAAGGGAAAATTGTAAACTATGATTTGGGAATTTTTGGATCTGAATAATGATATAGAAAAATGTATAAAAGTATTAGAAGAAGTATTTTCCAAGAATGAAGTTACCATTATTTGAAAAACCCATTACAGGGTTGTATTATGTAGGGCCAACTAGGGCATATACTGCATAGCCAAAGAGTTGCATCTTTTGACTGAAAGACCTGTTATATAGGCAACTTATGCAAGTCCACTGAAGGTTATGTACTACATAGTTAGGTGAAAGAGTTCTCAGATGTTTGACATTTTAATATTGCTAAAAGCCAAAGGAAGTTTATGGAGATTCAGATCTTCCAAAGAATAGAGTTTTCTTTATGGAGAAATGTACCTGAATGTAGAGAGGGTATTTACAACCAATATTTCCAAAGAATCAGAGGAATATGACTTTTATAAAGGTCTGACCCAAACATAGGAGTTGTGGTGTCTGTATTTTTAGGTCATTCTACTAGGGAAAAATGGATACAATATATAATATGTGGCCAAGTGATTCCAAGGTTATTTCATATTTCACTGAAAACATAGAGAGGGAAATGTGTAAACCATGGTCTTGAAGTGTTTTATATCGAGAGAAAGATAATGGGAAAAATATATTTGAATTATTTTTTTTAAAATACATATTCTTGTATATTTTCATCAAATATTGAAGGGGGCAAAGACATTATAACCAAGAATTAAATTACCATAATTTGAAAAACCCATTATGGGGGCTGTATTATGCATGTCCAACTAGGGTATATGTTGTATAACCAAATAGTGGCATATTTGGACTGACTGACCTATTACATAGGCAAATTATGCAAGGACACCTATAGGCACATACTGCATAGTCAAGAAAAAGAGTTCTCGGGTATTAGAAACTCTTTCACTATAAACCATAAGAAAGATTAAAAAGATCTTGAAAATATTCAAGATTAAGAGTGTGAATCATATAAGGGAGTTATGATCAATGCACATAAGAAATATATGAATCAATATTGGCCATGAGTTTGACATCCTTTACATAGATCTGACTCATATGTAAAATGGAAAGTTTATTTGTTTCCTTTGAATTAATATTGTGATGTGAAGTTTAAATTCATGCTGTGGGGACATTATACTATGAAATTTTAAGTCATGCAGTGAGGACATTATACTGTGCAGTTTTAAGTCATGCAGTGAGGACATTATACTGTGCAGTTTTAAGTCATGTAGTGAGGACATTAAATTGTGCAGTTTTATGTCATGCAGTGAGGACATTGATAACCCCATAAGAATTTGAGACACCTTATTTATATGAAGAATCCTTGTACCCAATTCCTATTCCCACTTGATCTATACTTAGTGTGAGAAACAAGCAGCAGTCAAGGTTTCTTCTAAAAACAAAGTTGACAAAAATGAAGAATATAGGGGGTTAAATTTACTTACAGTTTAACATCATGCAGTATGGACAAAGATGAATTGATGTGAAAATAAAGACTTTTTGTAGCTTGACTAAGGGATAAAACCCAAGTGTCCCTATGTGTCTTGTTGAGGGAAAGAATCAAGCTATATGTAGTCCTTTAAACATTACTTATGAAGGTTTGACTCTTATATAAGGAATAAAGGTTTTTTTATCATGGTTGGGCCCAATATTGAAGATCTAGATATCTCTATGTATCTCATATAGATGATAATCAAGCCGTACGTAGTTTTTTAAACAATCATTTCCCACACCAATCGAGTTTGACATGGGATATGGGGGGATTTAACACATTCTAGAAAAATGATTAAATTTAAGAGACAAGATTGTATGAAAATCAAATCATGTATCTTAAAAGATCACTCTTTATAGATCTAGCTCATATAAAAGATAAGAATAAAATAAATAAATAATTTTTTATTGCAGTTGGGCCCAAGATTGGAGATCCAGATGTCTCAACATATCTCAAGTAGATGAGAATCAAGCCACATGTATTTCTTGAAACAAGGTACCTTTTTAGATCTGACTCAAACATAGGGTATAGAGGGATTCATGTGGCACTAAGAATTAGCAATGATGTCAATGAATATTGATTATTATATCCCCTAACGTCAAATAGAGAAGACATTAACCATACAGTTTAATGTTGTGTAACGAGGACAAATGGTGTCATGCAATTTAACATCATGCGATAAGGACAAGGATGATAAAGATTGTAATGTCATGCATCATGGATTCTTATGGTTTCTACACAGTTTAATGTATCACCACTAGGAATTTGGACAATGCAGTTTTATGTCTGGTAGTAAGGACATGGGGGCTGTGCAGTTTTTGGTCTTGCAGCGAGGAAAAATGATCTAAGTGATTACACAAAGTATTTCTTCAATAATCTCACATTGGTTGGAGTTGTAATAAGCTTTACATCCATTGAGATTAAGGAATTAGCTCCATTTGATTATAAATTATGTATAGAATAAGGTACTTCTTACATTGGATCAAGATTTGGAGGTTTCATTCTAGGTATCATTAGAGTCCTAAGGACCAATACCAATTATCCTGGAAGAATTGAATAGTGAAAATATTTATTGTAAAAAGATTACGCTATTAAGTTCTGATAGACTTCTAAATGATAGAAGGTATGCAATATTTTATTTTATAATCATTCTATCTCATTAAACCATTTCTAAGATCTCTCATCTGTAGAAAAATGATCATAGATTGCAACTATGAGTGAAGGTAATTGCATTTCAATTGAAAAAACTGCTTCAGTTTGGTATATCTATGAATAAGGAGTTTCATGGGTGGCAGTACAAGTAGTAGTTTAATAATCCCATAAATCATTCAAATTTTTATCAGGCCTTGATTTATTATCTTTATCCACCATATTCTGGAGTATAATTGATAGGGTCTTATTGAAGGCCTCTATCTATCCATTGGCCACTGCATGATAGCGAGATGAATGGTTGAATTTGATATTATGTTCATGACATAACTTTTTTACCTCAGAAGAACAAAAATTGGTGCTATTGTCCATAAAAATAGTAGGAGGGACACCAAATATGGCAATGATATTAGTTTTAACAAAACAAACAATGCTTTTGGATATGACTTCTTGGATAGGTATTTCTTCAGCCTATTAAGAGAATAAGTCAGTAGTAATAAGAATATACTTGAACTTCTTAGCCGTGGTTGGAGAATAAGGTCCTACTATATCTATTCCCCATGTGGAAAATGGCCAAGAGAATTTAGCTGTATGTAGAAACTCTGGGGGTTGATGAATGAATTTGGAAAGCACATGGAAGGGATGAAATTTATTAGTTAAATCTGTACAATCCTACGTCATTGAAGGCCAAATGTATCTGAGCCTTCAGATCTGGGAAGAGAGTATGTGCCCAGATTTATGGGAACCAAAAGCTCTTGAATGCACTTATTTCATGAAAACTGCAATTTTTTCTCCATCAATACATTTGAGGAGGATTCCATAGATGCCTCATTTGTAAAGGATCTTATAGTGGTCTGGAATATTATAAAGATTAAAATTGTCTACTCATTGTCAGATCTATTCTTTTTTCCTCCCTATCTGGTGGAAGTATCCCATTTTGAAAGTATTCCATAATGAGTGTTCTCTATTCTATGATATGACCATATGGCTCAGAAATAGGACTAATCTCATTAATTTCCTCCATTATAGGTTGAAAAAATGTTGAGACCACGTGAAGATGGGATATGATAATGATTGTCTCATACCAGTTTGGATCTTCCAAAGTTGTAGCTATATTATCCAATGCATTATCTTGGGCGTTCTGTGACTAAGGGACATAAGACAATTTCATCTCTGAGGGAAATTCATCCATTAACCCTATGATGTAATCACACAAATGGATTAACTCTTATTTTATGATAGAATATTTCCCATTGATTTGATTGATTACTAATTTTGAATCACTTTTCACTTTTAAGTGATTCACTTGCACCTGAAGTGCCATTTCCAAGCCTGCAATGAGAGATTGATATTATGATTCATTGTTGGTACCACCTTATGATAACAGGAAGGAATAAGGAAATACTTCCTTTTCTGGGGAAATATGGACAATTCCTAACCCAACTTTATTGAGTTTAGGGTTTTACATTACCTTCCTTGTTGGAATTATGGAGGCACTATCAAAGTACATTTCCCATGATTGGGAATTATCTTGAATAGTGAAAACCTCTTCATCATGAATTTCAGTATTCAATAATATATCTTCTGTAGAATGACGTTCAACAAGTAAGTCGGTCAAAGCGTGGCCTTTTATTGCCTTATGTGGCACAAACTGGATATAAAACTATTGAAAAATAAATACTCACCATTCCATACGCCCTGTAAGCATAGGATGAATGAGGATAAATTTTAGCAGGTTATTGCAAGATACCAATTCGAACTCATGATTTTTCAGGTAATGCCTTAATTTTTGAACTCCAATGATTAATTCCAAACAAAACTTTTCAATACATGAATACTGAGTTTTGCGTCAAGCATAGTTCGACTGGGACAGTAAAGACTGTTCTTATTACCAGTATTATTCTTTTGAGCAAAGAAGGCACCCAGTGATCACTCTAAGGATGTCATAGAGAATAAGTGGTGTTCCTTCAACATGTGTAATTAATACTGGTGAAATCAATAGATATTTCATGAGGGTATAAAATGCTTCTTGGAAGTCTTTAGTACATTTATAGGTGACTCCCTTCTTCATTAATCTGGTGAAGGGAAAACACATGCCTTTCAAATTGTCGATAAAACACTGAATATTGGTCTAGTGTCCTTGGAGTCCTCTTAATTATTTCAAACATTGAGGAGGTGACTTACCAAGGATTGATTTTTTTTCTTGAGATAAACTTTGATTCCACGATGGTGTACAAAAAATCCAGGGAACTTTCATTAGGTTAACCCAAAAGCACATTTCAAGGGGTTCATCTTCAAACTATGTTGACAAATTTTATTTAATATGATATTCAGATCAGCCAAGTGAATGTAAAGTTTCCTGGATTTGAACACCAAATCATCCAAATAACATTCAACAAATTTCCTTAAAAATTTTTGAAGATATGGTGCATGGCACAATGGTATGTTGTACATGAATTCTTTACGCCAAAGGGCATTACCCGATAGAAAAACACACCTTGAGGGATTCTCAAGGCTATAGATTCTTCATCTTTTGGGTCCATATGGATTTTATTATACCTAGATTAGCCATCTGTTAAGGAAAGAGCTTCATAGTTGGCTGTTGCATCAATTAAAAGCTCTGTAATCGGAACTGAAAAATCATCTTTAGAACAATGTCGATTAAGATCTTTTAAATCAATGAAAACTATGATTTTTCCATTTTTATTTTTCACTTGGACATTGTTGGCTATCCCTTTGAGATATTGAACTTCCCTGAAAAAGTTATCATTTATAATCTTATCAATTTCAGCTTCATTTTTAGAGGCATGAGTTGGGTGTCTTCTTCTTGCTGCCTGGTTGAATCCGCGATGTTCTTCTAAAAAACCCAAATGATGAGTGGCTACATTGGGATTAGGACCTAAAATTTATATATAATTCTAAGAAAATATATCTCAATGTTTCTTTAGAAATTAAGTATACACCTTTCTCTCTTCAGAGTTCATGGTCACACAAATTAGAGTGGGGGATGGATCTTCTTCTGTACCCAGATTTATTTCTCTGAACTCATCCATAGTGGTAGAGACACCATCCTCAAATGCAGTAGGAGAACCCCTAATATATTCCTCCCCTTCTTAATTACGTATTATTTATTCTATTTCTACTTGCATAGTAAATGATGAAACAAAACCTTCCGAGTTACGAGAGAACTCGGTATTGAAACATCCTAAAGAAGAAGCCACCATTTCTGACCCTACTAACGATGAAGGGTCTTTCTGGGGTAATACAGAGGAGATGATGGATTGTTAATCAACATATTGTTATTCCTATAACATTTCTAAAACTTATTCTACTATAATTGATGAAGTAGAGGCTTGATTTAGTTCATAAGATGATATGAAGACGTCTCCATTTAAGCTTTAATCACTACTCGGTAAATCAACAATTTCTCCCATGCTGTCAGACTCACTTTCCACAATTGACATTATGAAAGATATTGGGTTAGTGATTAGATTTTTTTTATTCAGTCAATTTGATTGATGGGTATCACATAATCTGTACTCAAATGTATGAATGGGGTTGTTGGAATCTTTTCCAAGCCATTTGGAGAATTAACTATGGTTATTTCCATTGTCATGGACCTCGTTGCTTTTGTGTGATAAAACTGTACCTCAATGTATTGATATTCACACGTTTTGAATTTATACTTGTCACCATACAATGTCTTGATTTGACTATTGAAACGGTACTTATGACATTGGCGGTATAACGAAGGTATGGCCGCATGTTGATGCAGCCAAGGCCTTCTAAGTAGAATGTTGATGGTTGTGTCCTAATGAACAACCATGAAATCCGAATTAGACACAAGGTCTCCAAATTGAGTTTTAAGTGTAATCTCTCCCATAGGTTCTTTCTCATTATTTTCATATCCTTGAAACATTAATATGTAAGAAGATAAGTTAGATTTAGTCTGGCCTAATTGACGAAGTGTACGAACATGAATGTTGTTGACTCCAAAGCCATTATTAATGAAGGCTCATAGGATGTCCATGTAATTGACCTTTCCAGATAAATACAAGGGTCTAATATTTCCAAGTACAACATCATATTCATCTTCATCTATAAAAGATATGAATGCATGACATTCTATAGGTCATTCCTTATATGGTAAACCTCAGTAGCAACACCTTTGGTTTAATACTCTTGAGGACTTGACAAAGCCTCAATAAGTGCTTCTTGAAGATCTTTTGAAAGATTCAAGTCATCACAAATTGATCACTTGGATGGTATTTGGTCCATTTGTTTCAAAACATCATATTTTTTATCCATAGATCAGTATTTCCCAGCATTGAAATGTCATTTTACAACTATCTTGTATGTTGATGTCTCTGATGTAGATGTACCCTATGTTGGAGTAGAAGCTGGAAATACTCATGTAGTTGGTTGATTAGACTGACTAGGTCTATCTACTTGCTGAGAGAAAGTTTGTGTGACTTCTAATTGGTCCTCCAAAATAATCATGTCAGAACCGAACATGTCTTTCATGGAAGAAACTCTATGTTTTTGTTGAGCCTGCTGAAGGTCTCTTCCACGAGTTTTCACTACATATTTGGTTTGAGCAGGGGTAGAGATAAAATGGTGGTTTCTAGAATTCCCACATCTTCCCATGTATCCTCAACCTTGTCCTCTTCTGCTGGTTCCCCAATTTGGTACAAGGAACACTACCTCATTATAATCAAAATCACCATTGGCATAAGGATTCATTAAGAGGATAATGTTAACAGAACCAAAGATCAATTCTTCATCTAATGTAGATTCGGCCTGATAGGTTAGTTCTGGTTGTGCCATTTGGCGGGGTGGTGCCCATGATTTTGGAGTGGATGGCATGAAATATCAAGGGTCAAGGACAACTTTGGCCTTAACACGAGTTCATCTTCTTCTAACTACTCCTTGTCCTTTTGATCACCTCATTTCCTTGAGGATAAAACTTTTGATGAAGGTGGTATTTCTATGGAAGGAGTGGTGGAAGACACAATCGGTTGTTTCAACTGTGTTCATACAATGGCATGAGTTCTGTTCATATTTTTCCTTATCATCCCATCATCACATTTCTACACATTTTTACTTTTAACTTCCTACCATTTTCCTTGTTCCTCAAGATCAGTAGCAGTAACACATGCTATTTGAGCTGAAAAACTTTTTAGTTTCACTTTTCCAGAGTCTACCATTTTTTGAAAGAGGTACTTGAAAAAAAACACTCTTGAATGGGATTTCCCAATATCTGGTGAAAGGGAAAATAATTTAGAATATCTTCATCTCTTTATTTGTTTAGTTACTTCGGCCATGGAAATTGATCCTAATTGTTTTGTAGAGCTGTGATGAAGTAATTTGAAAAATGTTTGTTCCAGATGGAATAAACTTCAATTTTTTAATTCGTCAAACTATTTTTGCCTTTGATCTATTTGATCATCTTGATGAGGTGGTCATTACTACTAACGCTCTGGAGGTATAGCCCTTTGATATAATGAAGGTTTCAAAATGGAAGTAGGTATAGGTGCTTGCTTGAGTGTAATGGTAGTAGCCTCTACTTTTAATGTTATCCTTCCCAGAGTGGATGAAATTACATGACTTTTATCCTTAGTCTCTATAATATAATCTTCTATATTTTTATAAATTTAAGTAGGGTCTTGAAACCCTCATATTTATTTCACTGGGATCAGTGGTGTGTGTAAATCCTCATGTAGATTTTCCACAAAATTTGAAGAAAATCTTCTTGGGGGAGTTCCAGACTTATGGAATATGTTAATACATTCCATCATGCAATGAAATATAAAACTCCTTCATTCTCCCTTTGTTTTCAATTGGAAAGATCAAAAACTGTCACCTTCAGTACCGTTGAGCTAAATTGATGAAGGAATTTTTAGTGTAGATCTTCCCATCTAGTAATTGATTGAGATTTTAAACTTGTATACCAGACAAAAGTTGGTCCCTGTAGTGACTGAACAAAACACCTTACCTTTAATTATTTTTTTGGAGGAGCTCCCATCATGGTATCCCAATGATAAAAAAAATGTGTTAAATTTTTTTCCGGATCTCCCGAACCATTTTATATTGGAAATGTGGTATTCAAAAAAATTGGTGGGGGAGGAATCAGGTCCACCCATTTAGGGTAAGTTTTCTTTTCCAACTGAACTGGCACACTTCATTCCTCCATATCATCCAATTGTGTCATTAATGCCTCAATTGTGTTCGTAAGTATTTGGGGAATATCAAGATGATCTTGAACCTATGTAATTACAACAATTGAAGATTGAGATGATGAAATGACTGGAAAACCACTGGTGTTGGTGTTGGTATTTTCCTTGGATAACCCATAGGAAAAGGCCTATCAGGATGTGTTTGATCCTACCTTGGTTGTGTACCCAATGCAGGGAACTCATTATCCGCATCTTTAGTTACTACAAATCCTCTTTGCTGAGGATCTCATATAGGATGTACGAGTTGAGGATCACCTAGTGAGTATGTATAGCAGAAATGATGCTTTGATTTAACTCTGTGTTGAGTCTTTTAAACTCCTTCATCTTCTCTTCTTACTATGAAAATCTCCATTAAAGTTAAAGAGATTGACCTTCCCCAGTGGAAAAGTGAGATGCAATCTGAATGTTACCTTTCCCCTTATTAGATGTCTTTTATAGGGTGGGAAGTTGGTTATTTAAAGGGATACCTAGATTCTGGGAAAGCCTCTAATTTTGGGTACATACACCTTTTTCATTTGCCTCAGTGTGTGTCATATTATGGATAAAAACTTCATATCCGGATTCCCCTAAACTAGACTCATTTTTGGAGGATCTTCAGTAATGATGTTAATGAAATTTAATGATGTAGAACTCATTGATGATATTCTGTCAGTATATTTGTAAGATCGTCTCCCTTTTTATCTTCCATGAGACTATGTTCTCCAATATGATGGATTTTGAGGAGTTGTTTGATTGATAGTAACCCGAAGGGAATCCTTGGATAGTTCGGTTGTGTTATTTATTTGTAGCTTCTTCCCTAATCCGGAAAAATTGACTTCTGTTAAGGAGGGTATTGTATATGTAAAAACCCCCCTATCCCTGAAGTCTAGGGTTGTTTATTTTCTTCTTCTTCAAACATTATAACATTGTTTAATTAATTTAAATGTTGAATTAAAGGATCCCCTTGCCTTACAATCTGGGGCGATTCTTGAACTTTTATGGATGAGATTCGTTCAACTTCTCTTCTGATTTTTCTAATTTTGGTTCGGACAATAGTTGGGTACATTATCCAACAATAACTAAAATCACCTATTTTGGAAGATTGTTGTGCTATTTCAGACATTTTCATTCATTGATAGATGAGATCCTCTAAGTGGGACGCCTGCTCAAGATTCTCATATGCATGATTTAAAAGTAACTAAGCAACTTCTTTTATTTGGGCCTGACCCTGATGATAACTAGTTAATTCTGATTCTTAAGCATACATTTGGTTATATAAAAAATCTATTAATTATAGCCAACCATGGGAAGTAACATTTCATGAGACCATTATTGGCATACTTTGCGAAATTTGGAGTGTGGTGAAATGTAATGCTCCATGTACACCCCTATCCTCTAATATGAACACCAAATGGGGTGTTAGAAATTAACTAGTGTAGCCTATTTATATCATTAAGGAATCCACAAAGAAGGGTTCTCTATTGTTTTTCAACCTTTGGATGTTGGGAAACTGAGAGAGATTCCATGTCAATTTGACATTACAACCCTTCTATAACCTTTACATGATTTTAATATTAATCATATGGTAATACTTTGGTTTTAAAATGACAAATATTTTTCTATAAATTGAGTTGGATATCTCGAATACAATCTTCTGTCATCAATTCTGGAAGGTTATACTAAGAATTTTCCAAAGGCCAGAACATGACTAGTATTTCTCCTTTAGCCAATTTTCTTCTCATGTTTAACATATCTTCATCATATTTCACTAGAGGTTTCTCCAATTGGTCTGACCAAAGAGGACCCTCTGTATTATAAGTAAATTGACCAAAGGGAGGTTCGGAGAATGACTGTTCCCTTAAGATGTCTTTCGATTGAGAAAGTGTTTCACCCGTCAATGACAAGGCATCAAACATGACTGGACTCTTGTTTGCATGTTCCTTGAGATAGGATGTATTTCTCATCGCTACATTTTTATTTATTGAACTATCTTGATAATGAAAAATACTACTATGGAGAGCACTTTTGCAGAAAATTTCATCATGGGTAGGACCACCATGGTGTATTATAGAAAGGGATGAATTCTCTTTCTCTTTGGTCTTATGGCCACACGGATGGTTTCTGTGGCTCTTATCCCGAGATAAGATCTATGGATTGACTAAATTTTAATGAATAAATACTTTATGATGAAGTTTCTGATGAGGAATCTCAAAATAACTGCTACTTCTCCCATAATTTGGTAATGAGATGATAGGATCTTGAGCTGCTACAGATAAATGTCATAGGGATTCAATAACTCTAGCATTAAGAGGAGCCAAATTGCAATTTGAATCTTAACTTTACAACAATGTTTGATAATACTTATTCTTAGATATTATCTTACACTTAGTTGGGGCCACTTGATGGGAGAAGTGGTTATCATGGGCAGGTGTATGTGCCTGCCTTGGAGTGGGCATCCGAACAGACTGATTACCTCCATTTGGAAAGGGTGTATATTCCAAATGTTGTTATCCATATGATATGGGGAAGTATGCCCCATGAACCTCCTGGACTGGAACAGAGGTGTGTATCTTTTCCAGGATGGCATGCTGATGTTTCATCCCATATGTGGGGAAAATTTATGTTTCGGTTCCCCTAGTACTATTGAATAAGTTGTTATAAAATCCTGGCATGATTCCAGAATATGGGCAGGGATTTGCGTTTTCCATTTCACCATTGATATGATGTGTTTGGTGATTTCAACGACTGAAATGGGAATATACATAAAATATGTATATTGAGTAAGTGTATATTCCTGATCCATTCCTAATTTTCCAATCAATGGGTATTGAAAGTTCTCATTCATGGGGGAAGAGAGTTGGGTATGCCCCCGATTTATCATTGGAGCTTTCCTACTGACATCTATGGGTGCTTCCAAATGAAATTGTTTGCATGATTGTTAACAATGGTAGTTGTATGTGCATACTGACTATTTCTCATCAATTATGGTTTATGGAATTCCTTCAATACTGGCAGACTAGACTCCTGGAATAATTGGTGGTTATAAGTAGGTGTATGTTCCTGTTTACCAGTTTCAACCACATTAAATTGGTGGGCTTCTTTAAATGTAGTCAGACAATCCTATTGACTGGTTGATAACTTGTAATAAGGTGTATGTGCCTATTCACAATACTCCACTGGGTTTATCTGGTGGGATTTGTGGGTTGCTTCCAGATGAGTCTACTAGACAACAAAATTAGGATGGACGGGTGTATGTTCCTGGTCATTTTTTTTCCATCAAGTTAGGTTGATGAACTTCTCCTGGGGGGAGAGGTAATAACCTGCTCCCTGTTAACCTAACATTGTACTTAGAGGGTTATCTTTCATTCCCGAGTCTAAGAGACCTGAGTTGAGCATCCAGAGACAACACCCTCATCATGTTGGGGGTTCACTACTGCGCAATTCTACTGGTGGCGATTATTGGTGGGAGTCCTTAGGAAGGATCCCTACTTCATTGAATTGAGTGCATGAGTGACCTCTTGATTGACCTCCCTACAGTATGAGAGGGATTGGTTGTTGTTTTTTGGGGATAAGGAGCTGAAACGATTGAAAAAGGGGGTTGTCACCATCTTTTTCTTGATCATCGATCCTTGTTGGACAGATGATTGAGATTTGTTATTGACTTGGAGGGCCTGTCGACCATCCTCCAAAGTCAGGATTATACCATGATAGAGATGATCCTTTACCAACATGTTTGAGAGATAGTGTTGAATATGTTGAGTGGGTGATAACTTCTATCCTCTGGATGAATATCCAGCTTGATCAGTGGTCGAGAAGATCATAGATTTCGTCTTGAAGAAAGAAATTTTGGAATGAAGGGAGTTCTGAGGAAAACATGAAACAACTATAAACTCCATTAAAGAGATATCTTTTAGATGAATACATGTGTGATTTATTCTTTTGTCTGGACTTCCTTTATCAATTGAGAAGGACCTGATAGGTGGCTAACATTATTAACTTGGTTAAGGACTCACGTCAGGTTCACCATTTTTTGTTTGGATGTTCTTTGAAACGTGTGTTCTAGTTTTAAGAATCACTATTTCTAGGACACTTCCATTGGATTTATTTATGGAACCCGAAACTTCAAACAGTTATTTATCTAAAGGGGACCTGCTTTCTAAAGGCATGAGTTCGGTTGTGTTATTTATTTGTAGCTTCTTCCCTAATTTGGAAAAATTGACTTCTGTTAAGGAGGGTATTGTATATGTAAAAACCCCCCTATCCCTGAAGTCTAGGGTTGTTTATTTTCTTCTTCTTCAAACATTATAACATTGTTTAATTAATTTAAAGGTTGAATTAAAGGATCCCCTTGCCTTACAATCTGGGGCGATTCTTGAACTTTTATGGATGAGATTCGTTCAACTTCTCTTCTGATTTTTCTAATTTTGGTTCGGACAATAGTTGGGTACATTATCCAACAATAACTAAAATCACCTATTTTGGAAGATTGTTGTTCTATTTCAGACATTTTCATTCATTGATAGATGAGATCCTCTAAGTGGGACGCCTGCTCAAGATTCTCATATGCATGATTTAAAAGTAACTAAGCAACTTCTTTTATTTGGGCCTGACCCTGATGAGAACTAGTTAATTCTGATTCTTAAGCATACATTTGGTTACATAAAAAATCTATTAATTATATCCAACCATGGGAAGTAACATTTCATGAGACCATTATTGGCATACTTTGCGAAATTTGGAGTGTGGTGAAATGTAATGCTCCATGTACACCCCTATCCTCTAATATGAACACCAAATGGGGTGTTAGAAATTAACTGGTGTAGCCTATTTATATCATTAAGGAATCCACAAAGAAGGGTTCTCTATTGTTTTTCAACCTTTGGATGTTGGGAAACTGAGAGAGATTCCATGTCAATTTGACATTACAACCCTTCTATAACCTTTACATGATTTTAATATTAATCATATGGTAATACTTTGGTTTTAAAATGACAAATATTTTTCTATAAATTGAGTTGGATATCTCGAATACAATCTTCTGTCATCAATTCTGGAAGGTTATACTAAGAATTTTCCAAAGGCCAGAACATGACTAGTATTTCTCCTTTAGCCAATTTTCTTCTCATGTTTAACATATCTTCATCATATTTCACTAGAGGTTTCTCCAATTGGTCTGACCAAAGAGGACCCTCTGTATTATAAGTAAATTGACCAAAGGGAGGTTCGGAGAATGACTGTTCCCTTAAGATGTCTTTCGATTGAGAAAGTGTTTCACCCGTCAATGACAAGGCATCAAACATGACTGGACTCTTGTTTGCATGTTCCTTGAGATAGGATGTATTTCTCATCGCTACATTTTTATTTATTGAACTATATTGATAATGAAAAATACTACTATGGAGAGCACTTTTGCAGAAAATTTCATCATGGGTAGGACCACCATGGTGTATTATAGAAAGGGATGAATTCTCTTTCTCTTTGGTCTTATGGCCACACGGATGGTTTCTGTGGCTCTTATCCCGAGATAAGATCTATGGATTGACTAAATTTTAATGAATAAATACTTTATGATGAAGTTTCTGATGAGGAATCTCAAAATAACTGCTACTTCTCCCATAATTTGGTAATGAGATGATAGGATCTTGAGCTGCTACAGATAAATGTCATAGGGATTCAATAACTCTAGCATTAAGAGGAGCCAAATTGCAATTTGAATCTTGACTTTACAACAATGTTTGATAATACTTATTCTTAGATATTATCTTACACTTAGTTGGGGCCACTTGATGGGAGAAGTGGTTATCATGGGCAGGTGTATGTGCCTGCCTTGGAGTGGGCATCCGAACAGACTGATTACCTCCAATTGGAAAGGGTGTATGTTCCAAATGTTGTTATCCATATGATATGGGGAAGTATGCCCCATGAACCTCCTGGACTGGAACAGAGGTGTGTATCTTTTCCAGGATGGCATGCTGATGTTTCATCCCATATGTGGGGAAAATTTATGTTTCGGTTCCCCTAGTACAATTGAATAAGTTGTTATAAAATCCTGGCATGCTTCCAGAATATGGGCAGAGATTTGCGTTTTCCATTTCACCATTGATATGATGTGTTTGGTGATTTCAACGACTGAAATGGGAATATACATAAAATATGTATATTGAGTAAGTGTATATTCCTGATCCATTCCTAATTTTCCAATCAATGGGTATTGAAAGTTCTCATTCATGGGGGAAGAGAGTTGGGTATGCCCCCGATTTATCATTGGAGCTTTCCTACTGACATCTATGGGTGCTTCCAAATGAAATTGTTTGCATGATTGTTAACAATGGTAGTTGTATGTGCATACTGACTATTTCTCATCAATTATGGTTTATGGACTTCCTTCAATACTGGCAGACTAGACTCCTGGAATAATTGGTGGTTATAAGTAGGTGTATGTTCCTGTTTACCAGTTTCAACCACATTAAATTGGTGGGATTCTTTAAATGTAGTCATACAATCCTATTGACTGGTTGATAACTTGTAATAAGGTGTATGTGCCTATTCACAATACTCCACTGGGTTTATCTGGTGGGATTTGTGGGTTGCTGCCAGATGAGTCTACTAGACAACAAAATTAGGATGGACGGGTGTATGTTCCTGGTCATTTTTTTCCATCAAGTTAGGTTGATGAACTTCTCCTGGGGGGAGAGGTAATAACCTGCTCCCTGTTAACCTAACATTGTACTTAGAGGGTTATCTTTCATTCCCGAGTCTAAGAGACCTGAGTTGAGCATCCAGAGACAACACCCTCATCATGTTGGGGGTTCACTACTGCTCAATTCTACTGGTGGCGATTATTGGTGGGAGTCCTTAGGAAGGATCCCTACTTCATTGAATTGAGTGCATGAGTGACCTCTTGATTGACCTCCCTACAGTATGAGAGGGATTGGTTGTTGTTTTTTGGGGATAAGGAGCTGAAACGATTGAAAAAGGGGGTTGTCACCATCTTTTTCTTGATCATCGATCCTTGTTGGACAGATGATTGAGATTTGTTATTGACTTGGAGGGCCTGTCGACCAGCCTCCAAAGTCAGGATTATACCATGATAGAGATGCTCCTTTACCAACATGTTTGAGAGATAGTGTTGAATATGTTGAGTGGGTGATAACTTCTATCCTCTGGATGAATATCCAGCTTGATCAGTGGTCGAGAAGATCATAGATTTCGTCTTGAAGAAAGAAATTTTGGAATGAAGGGAGTTCTGAGGAAAACATGAAACAACTATAAACTCCATTAAAGAGATATCTTTTAGATGAATACATGTGTGATTTATTCTTTTGTCTGGACTTCCTTTATCAATTGAGAAGGACCTTATAGGTGGCTAATATTATTAACTTGGTTAAGGACTCACGTCAGGTTCACCATTTTTTGTTTGGATGTTCTTTGAAATGTGTGTTCTAGTTTTAAGAATCACTATTTCTAGGACATTTCCATTGGATTTATTTATGGAACCCGAAACTTCAAACAATTATTTATCTAAAGGGGACCTGCTTTCTAAAGGCATGAGTTCATTAAGTTTAAACATTATGATACTTAGGAGCGTGCATTGGTCGATAGGATGGGAGGTTGGACTCATCACATCCTTTTTAGGGGGTATTTTTGTCTACTACAGGAATATCTTTGTAAATTTAAGATATTTTCATTAATCCTTATTAATTCACCAAGCATAACATAAGTTTCCCTTGGAATTTATAATCACTTATTAACTTGTTTAAATTTAGAATCATCAGTATACATTCAAGGATCTTCATTAATGGAGATATTTGTATGTCTTTAGGGTTCTCCATCAATGGTATCCTATAATATACTAATTCTATATTCTTTTAATCATAATTATGATTATACTAGTTTTTAAGTCACTCAGCGGGGCACTTGGGGATTTATTATCATCCAAGGAGATGAATTTTTGTTTTGATATTGGGATCATACCCATAAAATGGGATACCTATGTATCATTGTAAAAGGAATCATAACCCTCATAGTTTAGTGCTACTTAATGGGACCCATTGTACCTTTTAAGGTCATGTGATATGGACCTAACCATACAGTTTAATTTCATGTGGTTAGGACATCTAAGAGACAGGTGCTTGGACAATGTTTGGTGTGGGACTTATGCTGAAGCAACCCAAGGAACTTGGAAAATAATATGGGTTTCCACGTAATATTAGACCATGTTGGGAATATGGCTCAAGGAGAACAAGTTTGATTTGAAATGTTAGGTTTGAACCTCAATTAGGCTTCCTACGTATCTCATGTGGATGGGAATCAGATCCCACATAGTTCGACATGTCTCATAGGAGAATATAGTCCTTTGAGAGAAATGATTTTGGGATTACTTCTTAAAAAGGATTCCTTGATGACTTAGGGGTTTAATTTGGGGATTATTATTAAGGAGTACACCCAGATTAAGGGATTTAGGGTTTTATTCTTGAATATTATATCTAGTGAGCTCGGTCACTGAAAGGGATTCCTACGTATCTTAATTTCAATAGGAATCAGAGTTCTCATAGTTCCTTTATTGTGGGTGTTTGTGTAAATTTTGTAATCACCACGAATCGTTAATCCTATGTGAGTCATGTTCGGTGTGAGAAATAAGAGGATGTGAAAGTTAAAACAATAACACTCAATTTTCCACCTCTTCTAGTGGAGGAGGGAGAGCCTACAGTGGCGATGGTGGACGAGGGAAAGGTGACCCGAGAAGAGGGTGAGGCAATGAGCTCTTCCTCTATTCTATTTACATTAGATGAGGGTCCAATGATAGGAAAAAGGGATGAAGGTTAAGGGATTACACCAGGATGGCTACCCATGGTGAGAAAGATCTACAAGAGATGGAAAGGGTAACAAAAGTCCCTATGCCCATCTATCCTCTGGTCCTTGGCACCGAATAAGAGAGGAGGAGAAAGGATGCTACCTATTTCAAGAAAATCTAGGGGCTTATGCAATTATGGTTGCCCTAAAATTGATCCTGGTAGGGGAGGAAAACTTATCCTTTGTTCAAAAGGAAGAAAAGTATATGTGAACCATACCATCCCTACCAGAGACCTGAGGTTCTGGGTCATCTCTTTGAGAAGAGAGAGGTAAGGACCCAGACCCTCCTCCAAACTAGGGGCTTCCCAACATTGTTCCTAGGAGAAACGTCCATGTGACTGTGGATATACAAACCCACAGACACTCCATGAACCCTAACCCCATTGTAAAAAAGCAGGAAACTTATGACTATGGATATACAAACCCAAATAGAAGACACACTAATGTGATTTTCCCAACGGTTTGATAAGTCAGGAGGTTTTGGCAGAGGTCTCAACAGAATCCCTTTCAGAAAAGGAGACCATGGAAGAAGAATTTGTTCCATGAATGTATATAAGGAAGTATTGATGGATTTTATACTGAAGAGAATAAGTGAATCAAATAGGGGAGATCATGTAGATAAGGGCGTAAAAGTATGGGAACACAAGTAGACTTGGATGACCTGATATTCACTTAAGTGACGAACAACCTGTGTGGTAATACTTGGGTGAGACTTAGCTCAATCCTTCAGGAGTTTTCATAGGTGGTCCCAGAATGTGGAGCACTAAAGTTCCTATGAAAGTATTAGGTGGCACGCAAGTGTTTCTGATTTAGGGAGGTTGGGAACTTTAGGTGCGCCAGTGTTATGGTTTTCAAACACTGAAAAGTCATAAGTCCAATGATCCTCCTTTAAATCCTCTGCTCAAAGTGTTGAATAACTACCTTGAATGTTTATGGAGACTTGGGTGAATTACTAGGGAGACCAGAGTATCAATTGGGATACATGGAAATTCATTCGTACAAGTGAATTCCCTTAGGGTCTATTTATAGGGAAAATAGAAACTTGGGAAAAAGGATTTTGGGTGCAAAAGTAGGTTGTGAAATAGATTGGGGCGTGCAAGTAGGTTACATGCCAACGATCTTTTTTTGAGACCAATGAAACCCAAAACTCATGACTTCACAAATATTTGTGTTCTTCATGTATTCTACCCTTTTCTTTCTAAGGTATTTCCCTTTGTTATTTTTTAGACTCTTTGACATAACAGTGAGTCAATAGAGATGTAAAGCAATAATATAACTCCAAAAATAACAAATCACAAATATATTTACTATATATTTTCCAATGGAAAGGTTTGAGGAATTAAGGTTGAAGTTACATGTTTATAATCTTATACTAACAAAAAAATTCATGAGTTACCCCCATGTTACATTTGATTCTATTTTCCAAGGGGGGGATGAATTATAATATTTGTGAATCTAAAACTGGTGTTATCATAGAAAGGAGGATTCAAGGTCCTAGATGATGAGATGATTGAGGTGGATAATTTCAATATCATGACAAAAAAATTACATGTTACCTAGAAATGAAATTATATTAAAAACATTTCTTTATCTGGTAGTTTTGATTCAAGAGAATTCTATTTGAGAAAGGCTATGGTTTAATGGAGGGATTGAAAATGAGTAGTTTTAACGTTAAATAAATCCAAAGGTATAGATTGAATACCCCATGATTTTGTTGAAGGTGTTGTATTTGTTTCAAACATGGAATATTTTTAGGCACAAATTTCTAGAAGGTATGAATATTATGTTAGATTAAACTTTTCTGATATTTAAAGTACCAAAAATCATGATCAATCAATGTCATTTAGGAATTTATCAAAGTTTTTTTCAAAGGAATAATTTTATAGAAACATGAAATTCATAATGTGAAAAGTAAGTTCACCAAAAAAGAGTTTTAAATAAATTTTTATAAACCTTTTCGGAATAATATTTTCAAAAGAAAATTTATAGAAGAGGTTTTATAAGTATAAAATTTAGTTTCTAAAAGATGAATAAAAAATTTAACTGAAAAAATAGATGAGTTTTCAAAAATATGAAAATGTTGTTTATTAGATAAACAATCCAAAAGAACATTAATGAATTTCTCAAAGAAATTTTTGGAATAAATTTTTAAAAGAAAATTTTATAAGAAAATTTCTGAAGAACATTTCAGAAGAAAATTTAGGAAGAACATTCCAACATATATATTCAGTAATGATAAGAACATCGTGAGTATAGTTGGAAAAATTTCAAGTTATAATGATGAGTTGTGAAAAGTTTGAGTTATAAAGTTAATTTATACAATTTTTGAGTTATTATTTCATGGAGAATAAGCTATTTGATGTTTTATAAATGAATTTATGATATTATGATTATATAAAAATAGAATTAGTCATAGAAGTTTATACACCACAGATATTTTGGAAGATCGTTATATAAAATTTATAAAGTTATATATTATGAATGTTTTTACAGTAGAAATAAACACTAAGAACTTTATATAAACTTTTTAGATTCATACATTTTAAAATTTTATACACTAGACAATGAATTGAGTCTCTTTACATAAAAATTGTAAATTCATAAATTATGTTGATGTTCAGTTATAAATTCAATGTTCCTAAATCTATTTAATATTGGAGGAATATTTTAATATTTTTTATTACTAATATTTGAGGAAACTTTGATGAATAATGATAACTCTGATGTTTCAAAAAATTATAGGGTGTCCAAATGAAAAATAAATTGAGTGGGAAATTTAAATTTGGAGGCCACACTTCTTCTGTGTATATAAGAGATATATTGAGTATATAAATGGTGGAATAATCCTTTTTAAATTTTGTTGAAAATTTTAAGAACTGCGATGTAGAAAGAATAAGATCTGAAGAAAAATTTCTAGACACAAAATTTTGGAAAATTGAGTTTTCATTAGAAGTTGTAAATTTCAAATATGCAGGCTTATGGGAAGATCTTCATTATAGCTGAATAAGTTGGTGGTTGATGACATATTTTATATGTTTAAAATTGATAATATTGAAAGAGAGGAATTTTTTAATTGAAGTCACCATTAAAAAAGAATTCTTGGTTCAAGGGTGATTCATTCCCTCCATTATTTGGGTTAATATAGATTTCATCCCTATTAATATTTTCATATGTGATGGATTTTAGTGGAAAATACATGTCTCAGGTGATTCTAAACATAACAAGAAGTAGGTACACAAATTGTGATTGATCCTTGAAAAAATGGTGTACCTTGAATTTTTTTTTATATTTTTTATCATTACTTATGGGTAAGGCTGAGTCACAAAGTTGATAGGGTTAAAAATAGAACAAGTTAGAGCGGTTTATTTCCATGAAAAAGAAATATATAAAAAACATCACTGATTCAACCCCACTTATCAATGGCTCTACATTCCTGAACAATTCAATATTATTAGTTCTATATTCTTCCACCCTCTCATACTCATTTATACCTGTCATTATAGATATATCTCACTCTACACTCATATATTAATTTTATGCGTGTATTTTCCCATTATAGGTTCATTCAAAGGTCACCATAGGATTGATGAATTTCTTCATCTCCATCCAACGAGTGAATTTTTTTTCTTATTATGAGGTATTTTTAGTGTTGTTCTATGGAATAGGGTTGGTGGATTACAATGAGAAAATTATGAGGTAATTTAGGTGGATTGGATATATGATAAGGCACAATACGTGATTTCTAGTTTCCTTCAAGAATGAATTCCTCCTTATCTCACTACTCTATTGATTTAGCATCACTCCTTAGAATTTTAAAAGAACAGTCTACACCCTCGGAATTTTAGTAGTAATTAGAACACCCTCTCTATGTTTCCTTCTATAGGGTTCATTTTTTTACTTTATTCAAACTCTTAATGGAATATAGGGACTGATGATTCTAGAGTATGTTTAATATATAACTTTCCCCATGTTAAAATATTTAACATTTTTAATTTTATGGTTCAAAAATCCTTTACTCAAATATATTTGGTCATATTTTTTTTTTCAAAAATAGAACCTCCAGATCATCATTTACATATCATATTATAACTCCATAAAAATTCAGTTTTCCTCCATACTCTTCTTTAGAATTTTCGGTAGTCTAACTTAAATAATCTAAAAATCAATGATATATTAATTCCCTCTTTTCCCATCTATTGTATTGTATCATCCTGAATTCATATTATTAATTTTTTACAGAATTTAATTTTTAATGGAATGATATAAATAATTTTTGACTCAAAATAGTAGTATACTCCCATGTCCATATTTGTATAACATATATTCCACAATTTCATCATTAATGGAATGATTTTACTTAAATTTTAGTAGTAAAAAGGTTTCATCACTTCTCACTTTAGATCAAGAATATTATGAAAAATAGCTTTTTCCATCTCACTTTCTTCCCCCCCCCCCACACTTGAATTCAATCTAGATCATGTATAATATTTTAGAGAAAGGTAGATAGGTATTTTTTCGCTTATTATTTATATTCCTCACAAGGTAATTTTTATACTCTTATTGATATAAGGGTTAACTATAAATATAAAAAGAATAAAGGTTCATTGTAATATGGATTTTAAAATAAAAATAATGTATAAATAATTTATAGCAAAAATTCTCAATGATCCTGTGTTTTGATTAAATTATTTAGACAGTTTTTGTTACTAAATCATATCTTAGTTATCTAAAAATGGAAATTGTAATAATATGTAAAAATAGGTTTAGAATTTTCTTAGGTAATTGATTAAAATTTAATATAGTATGACATTGAATGAGATTTAAAAATCAGCGGTGTTTGTATAAATTATACTCACTTATAATTTGAAAACAAGTTCACATTAGAATTCATATAAGGTGAATAAATGGGTAAATTTATCTTTTAAACGTTGGAATAGATTCAACATTTACAAGGTCATTTAAATATATCTCAATAGGTTTTAAAAACATACTAAAATGGAAAATAAACACCAGATAATTTGAAAAATATATGGAAATTGAAAAGGAATATTTTTTGTAAAATTCCTAAAATACGAATTTTTATCCCATACACATAAATTATTAAGTGAATTTAATGAATTATAATTTATTTTTCATGTAATAATTTTTTTATGGAATAAAAAAAAATCAATTATAAGTTAGAGAGTGGTAAAGCCTTATGGTTATCATTAATAAATATGTTTTAGGTGTGTAATCTCCTCTGTTGGTTATTGGGTCATGTTTACAAGGAATTTATTTATCTTGTTCCCATTAATAGTGAATGAGGTTTTTATCATAATTTCACAATCAATAAAAAAATAAAATAAACGACTCACTATAAATGGACCTTCCCATGTAGAACTAAATTTACCTAGAATCATTTTGAGAATTATTTTTTATCACAATTCTTGGTCTCCTAGATGGAATACTTTTTACTAAATTAACATTCAATAATATATTAAAGTTCATTATTTGAAAATTTTATAATTTTCAAAATATTATATCTAGGTTTCTTATAAATCCTATGGTTGTAGTTTTATTTCTTTTATTTCCTTTTCTAGGTCCAAATTCATCTATCTCATTACCAAGTATGTATGGTGTTTTGGATCCCTAGTAAGGTGATAAATCTTCTCATAAATCATTATATATTGTCTAATTATAATGGGTGTTATATTTTAAATACCCAGTTCCTAAAAAACTTTATTTTATGTTTACTCTAGGCCATGATATTACAAGGTTGTGTTTGGGGACTTCATTTCTCTATAATTCTAAATTTTTTATTGTTATTGTGGAAACAAGTTGTTCTGGTGGTAGCAAGTTGTTCTCGTGGTAGAAAGTTATTCTAGAGGTAGAGAGTTGTTTCGGTTTTATAATGTTGTTATAGAAGTAGAAAATTTATTATATTGAATGAAATTTGTTTCAGTGGTATTAAGTTTTTTTGGTGGTGGAAATTTCTTATTGTTGTAGCAAGTTGGTCAAACAATATCAGAAAAAATTACATTTTTTTTTCAAAATTTCCAGTTTTTCTATGAATGTTGTAAATGTGAACTTTTTTTATAAAAATGGTATTGAATTAATAGAGAATTTAAAGTAAAGGTGGTTTAGAAGAGGTTATTAATATCCTTTCTTTTATAAAAGACTCATGTTTTTAAAACGTTTCATACTATGTGTTTTAAATTAAATTGAATAAAATAATAATTAAACCATGAGGAAAAATTTATTCTATATATTAAAGTAATGAAAAATTATATTTTCAAATTCTTTATTAATTTATTTTAATTTAGATGAACCACCACTCAGATAGTAAACCTTCAAGAGTCAAATATGTTCACCCAGATCCACCCTATTCATGTTTTTAGGGCATGTTAATAGTTGATTTGGAACCTAAGAAAATTAGTTATGTTTAATGGAGGAGTTTTTTATATTTGATTTTACACCTCCATAAAATTTTAATGGTTGTTTAAGAACTAATATTCCGGACATCCAATCAATGAAATCATTACCTTCTCTTCCCCTATTTACATTGAAGTATAGTTAGAAACTTCTTTTCCATATAGGGAATTTGTTATTTCTCATGTTTTATATGAAATACTAATGTTATAATTGCTCATCTCTTTTTATAATGGCATAATTAAACTAAATGAATATTTATCTATTTTAAATAATGAATTGGTTAAGGGTTTCAGTTATTGCATTTTTTCTACTGTTATAAACTTTTTCCTCTTTATTTACTATATAGTGTGCTATGCATGTCTATGAATTATTTTAGGAGGTTTTTTTCTTCTTATAAATTCAATAAATAATTTTAAGTGGGTAATTCTTGTTGGATAAATAATTAAAGAATATTTTTTAAATTTAAATTTTCTTCATTATAATTTATTGAAAATCAAATTGATGCGTGATAGAAGATTAAATGATATCATTATTCATTAAAGTTTGATGAAACCTAATGTTATGCCTCAAATCAAGTTTAAAAAATTAAAATCGATTAATGGATAATGATTTAGGATTCACGTGGTTGTAACATATGATAAGTGAATCAGATAATTAAAGAAAAAAATGAACTTTTTTTTATTAAGATAAATGTTTGGGTTTGAGTGTGACCATTTGTTTTTAAAGGTTGGATACCTTATTTTTTGGACCAAGATTACCTACTAACTCTATTTTTTATTTGTTTATTCCCTATGTGATTATGATATGATTTGATCATGGAGATATAATAATTGATAAGATATAGGTAGTGATGCACATGGTTGTTGTAGAATTTGGTGCCTAAAATGGAAGGATGCAAGGTGATATGCATGTTATTGTTGATGGTGGAACCATGACTGGTGGAATGGGTTAAATCTGATATTTTCTGTTGTTGTTCTAGAAATTGAGATGCTTTATTTTTAATTAATCTACTTTAAATTCTATATGGTCATGTTTCTTATCTGTTTATTCATTTCCCTACTTCTTGATCCAGTTGGGTTTTCTTGGTTTATGCATCACTTTTATTCTATATTAGGATGAGTCCCATAGTAAAAGGAAATATATAATCATAATGATTAATAAATGTTTTAATCAATGTGTTTGGTGTTTAAGGGAATTCAAATAATGAAAAACTTTAGAAATAGTGGAATCAGTTGGATAATTCCTAGAGGGCACGAACTTAGATAGTATGTAGTGTAATAATAAATTTTTAAAGGAATGAATTAACTAAATGAAGTTCCTTGAATGCTTGTGTGATTATAGGATATCTATTCCTTAATAGTGGCCATTGTGTGTCCAATATATGATAGCTTCAATTGAGGTTGAGGTTAAGTTAATTCCAATAGTATGACTATGAGCTATATATATCATATATACTGTGTTATTTCATATGATACTCCACCTATTTAGAAAGGGTGACTAACTACCAATGGACTCTATGAGGATGTTTCCCCAATATCTAGTTCAGTGAGGAATTTATGGATGACTACCCCATCTTTCATTTATCTCTTCTCCTAGTAGTATTATGTAGTGCTATGCGTGATGGTTACCTTTCCCATATAAGTTTGTAGAGGGATATAAATACTTTTTATTATTTCACACATATGTATCTCTAGATATAGTATCCAATGTATTACTATAGGAACATCATATATGGGATATGATGGATTGAGGTATAATACTCAACATACTAGATTTAGTGGTTTCTAGAACCTACCTGGTTGCTATTTGGAGATGTGGCATGGGAAGAGGAGATCAAGGAATGCATATGGTGAATGATTTGATACATTCTCCCAAATATCTTTGATATGGATTAATTTTCGATTGGGAAGGCTCAAGATACGCAACATTATGGAAGGGAAAGAAACTAGAGAGGAAGTGGTAGCAATTTACCCTTTTGATATATGTTGGATATTATATTATTCCTTGTATGTGATACTCAATGAGGTACCCATGCTGTGGTTGGGAACTTAGCTTACCTAATTAGAAGATGAAGTAGATTCACTTGATGTTCACTAGTATTTAGTAGGATTATTAATATTTTCCATGAGAAGATCTTGGAAAGATCCTACTAAGTATACATGTTATGATCACCCTACATATATATAAAATATTTTTAGGTATGTAGGAGCTTGTTGGTGATCAGGATGGAAATTACTATCTTGTAGATATTTTCACAATTTATTTGGTATTTGAGGTCATTTTCAAGGATTTCCTTTTTGGTTCATGTATTTTCTTTTGTAGTTGTCTAATTTTGGGAAATTAAATGCATGGAACTGAGATCTTTTATTAAATCTTGATCTAGATTTTTATGGTGGTTTTACTTTAACTTACATTCCTCATGCTCACATAGAGGGTAATTCCTCACATTTTTTTGTATGATATACCCTCAATGATTGCCTCCAACGGATGACCTATTGGAGGGGGGATTTGGGTGTCACTATATCTATTCTCTCATTATCGGAATGAGATGGTTACCTCTAGAAGGAGAGGTTCATGAAAGAGTGGTGTCAAAGGTTTATGTTGAGGGATAAGATAGAGTTCAGAGGTAGGAAAACTAGAAGAATTCATAGTTTAGTAGGTAAATAGTTTCAGATCAGTTAATATGTGATGCAAAAAAGGGATACTGACTAGGAAACAAGTATTCAAGACCCCTTATAATCTATTTCTTATACCTTTATGTTTACTCAGACTACTAATAAAAGAGATACTGGTTTTGGGGTGAAGTATTAGGAAAATATACTTTATCATTCTCATTTTCACATATGTTTGAGATGGGTAGATCTTGTGTTTAGGTTGAATCTTAAAGAATATTGTAATCTTAAATATTCTATATTTTAGGTTTAGGAGTCCTTGATGGTTTATTTTTTTAAATTATCGCTCTAGGTCAACATCCCTATTAGGTTCATGCATAAAATGTTTATCAGGAAATGCTAAAAGATCAATGTAGAGTTGAGGATGGTGATAATGAAACATTTAGGAGGACACTCAAAGAGTTTCAGAACCAAAGTATATAGAAGTATGAGGGATTTTTTTGGATATAGTAATAGTGGACTGGTTAGAGGAGTTGGAGATAACCTTCTGTTTGATTAATTATTGAAGGAGCATTGGGTCTCATTGGTGGTGATGATGTTGTGTGGGATAGCCAGAATATGGTGGTTCTTGTTACTTATCGATCATTATGAGTCGACAGTATCGTGATAAAAGTTTCGAGAGTAGTTTATAGATGTGTTTATTTCATCAATCATGAATGTTCCTAGTCATAGAGAGCTTCTTTCCCTTCGATAAAGGATTTTATTCATGTGGGAGTTTAGGATCCATTTTATAAATCTCTTCTGATATAATTTAGACCTATTTATAGATGAGGAGTCTAGGTTGAGGAATTTTTATGAGGATTTCCAACCCAATATCAAATTATAATTCATCCTATTAATCCTATCAATATATCTTGAGGTACTAGTAAGTGAAAATTTATTGAGAGAATGTTAGCTAGGATCAGATGTTCATGAGAGTGGAGTCATCAAGATTCCCTAAATATTAGATCTATGGTTAAGGGTTCTCAATTTCCTAAAAGGAAGAGTGTTCAGAAGGCCAAGGGTAGGTCCCAACCCTCTTCATCTCATTTTTCCAAGGGTGGAGTACCTCAGGCCCCTTCCAAGGGATCATATGTTGGTTTCTATGTAAAGGTTGAGGTCATCAGTAGTGAGAGTGGATGAAATTTTTTAGCAGGAAGTGTGTAGTAGTAATTCCACTATAGGTTCATATGATTTGGAAATTCCATAAAAGAAAGAAGAAGTAGGGTGATATTTTTTTAGATCTGAAGAGAGGAGATATTGTAAGAACATGAAAACCCCATGATTCTCCTCATCTTTAGAGAGTAGAGTGCATCCATGGAGGTGGTCACCATCAGGGTCAGAGAGGCGATGAAGTAGGTTGTGGTTGGCTGCATGCTTTAAAATTACCAGCGGTGGGTGATCCATAATTTTTTTGAGGTACCATATTCCAATTATATATTTTCTTGCATGTTTTTTTATTCAGAAGATACACACTCCATCATATCATTTATCGTTGTATGTTATTTTGTATTTGAGGTGGAGAGACTTCCAATGCTGTTAGATTAAACTAATCCATTTGGATTTTGTGCTTATAAATATGAAGTTTATAGAGATTTTGAGATAGTATTGGGGTATTACTACTCTTGGGGAGACTCGCTATGTTTTTGATATATCCATATGCCACCATATTTGACTTGGAATAGATGTATTTGGTGAAGGATATTATGGATTACTTTAGGATTAATATTTTTATCTATGATGTTGATGAATATTATTCCATATTTTTTGCGGGAGATACCCTTATATGGTTCAAAGGTATGTTATTACTTGTATTCTTTGATGGTTGACTTGATACTGATCTCTTATGTGGTTTAGCAGATGGTGTTTCCAAGGGTTATACAAGAGTACCTTGATGTGTTTCTTGAGGGGGTTTTAGCATTACCCCTTGATGGGAGATTGATTTTGTAAAAGATAAAAATTAGTTTCATCTCTTATCTTTAAGTCTTACTATAGGATGAATCATTTTGAGATATGAGAGTTGTGGTTTCAAAATGAGGATCATTTGAAATAAGATTTTGTTCACCCAAGAATGTAACATTGGGGTACATCAATTTTGTTCGAAAATAAGGTTTATGAAATTCGATGATTATATTTTTATTATGATCACTTGAATCTGGTGATAGTTAAGAATCAATATCCTCTTATATGGATTAAGGATTTATTCGATCATCTAAAAGGATCTAGTTGGTTGTTTAAGTTCAATATATGATAAGGATATCCTCAGATATGATTTAATGATGAGGATATTATAATGAACACTTTATGATGTTGTTAAGGGAATTATGATTTTATTGTGATTCCATTTATTTTGAAGAATGCTCTATATGTGGTAATTATAATGAGGAATGCAGCGTTACGAGTGTTCCTCGATTAATTATTGGTGGGTTTAATAGAAAACATCATTATTTACTCCATATCTAAGGATAAGTATATATATAATATATAGGTTGGTTTGGTATTTCTTCATCATTAGAAGATATATAGGAAGCTACTGAAGTCTAATTTATGTGATCATGAACTTCTATTGTTATGTAATGCCATGTCCTAACATGGTTTAGTTATGGATCCTTCTAAGACTAAGGAATTCATTTCTTGGGATGGCCCCCAGAATGTTGTAGAGGTGTAGAGTTTACTTGGTCTTATAGGATACTATAGGAGGCTTGTACCCAATTTTTCTTAGACTGTGACTCCTTTAATATCCCTGAATAAAAATAATCAAGGGTTACTATGGGATGACCAGTGTCATGAAACATTTTTGAATCTGAATTAGAATTTAGTCAGTTCACTTATTATTATTTTTTCAAAAGAGGGGGTTTAATTTAAGATTTTATATGATTATTTGGGTCTTGGATTGGGAAGTATCTTGATAGATGAGATATTAGTTGTTTCTTATGAGTCTTAGGAATTATTTCCCCATGAATTTAACTATGAAACCCATGATCTCGAGATTTTAGCAGTTTTGGATTCCTGGAAGTTGTGGATACACTACCTCATTGATGAATGTTGTGTGGTTTTCCTTCATCATAAGGGCATGAGGTATATCTTTTTATAGCATGAAATAATGTTATGATAGTTTCTGTGGGTGAAATTATTGTAATACTATGAATTTTATATTTCATGTACCTGAGGAAAGGGTAATACGTTAAGTGACGTGCTAAGTAGAAATTAAAAATTGATTCCATGTGTGAGTCTATAGATTCCTAGGGATTGATGGAAGATCTCTTCATGATGTATCCTGATATTAGAGAGGTTGGTGGCAGATGATTCCATTTTTAGATGATAGTGTTTTCATATTTGGTTATCAAGTATAGGAGTCCTAGATGGGGGATTTTAGGTGGAGGTATAGAGAGACTGAGTTGTCTATAGTTACACCCTTAATTTTTATTCTATGGGTGATCAACACTGGGTGTTATCCCAATGGTGTATTTCCATTCCATTAGTGATGTGGGAGTTAGTTCTCCATGAGTTCCAAAAATCACCATTAGTGGAACTTCCTGGTGTGATAAAGATTTATCATTATTTGATAGGTTTATTTTGGTGTCCAAGGATAAAGAATTCAATTTAAAATTTTGTGTCTCAGTGTTTAGTCTTATTGAAATTTAAAGCCGAACACTATGTTTTTGGTGGGTTTATCTAGCCATTAGATTCCCCTTAGTGGAAGTGGGAGGAAATTTCTGCTGGCTTATTCCCCAGTTTACCTTAATATTAGGGTGACTATTATTCTATATAGGTTATAGTGGACCATTTGAGAAAAATTACCTACTTCATAGTGATCTAGGATTCAATCTCCATGGAGGTTTTTTGAGGAAGTATCTAGAGGAGGTAGTGAGGTGCCACCGATTCCATTAGATGAACATATCTAATCATGATCCTCATTTTTTACTCTACGGTGTAAAAAGGTCTTCAATAAGATTTTATCTCTTAGCAATGAATTGCCACTAATTTTTATCTCTAGATAAACGGTTAGATAGAGTGGACCATCTAGACTCTTCAAGATATGTTTCAAGCTTGTGTCTTGGATTTCAGAGGTTTATGGATGAGGTACTTACCTTAGGTATGGTTTTCCTACAATTATATACTTTAATCCACTATTGATATGGAACTGTTTGAATCTTTTGTCATCCGAACATGATGTTCACCGCTAAATCAGATTGGGGTTAGAGAGTCATAAATTCTAATGCTTGAAATATTACTGAGAACAACAAAGATGGTTCATGTGATTAGTGAGAGGATGATGGTAGTGTAGGATTATTATAAGTAATATGTTTATTGTAGGAGGATATTTTTGGAGTTCAATGTTGGAGACCATGTATACCTATAGGTGATTATAATCATGGGAAATAATGGTTTGTTCATGGGATTAATCCTTAACCATGGTTTTTTGGAGAATTTTGAGGTGTTGGCTCTTGTTAGAGTTATGGCTTATCAAATAACACTTCCCCTTGTATATGAACCAGACAAATGATGTATTTAATGGGTCATAGACTTTTGACTATATTCATGATGATTATAAAATCATTTATTGGTGATAGATCGATTCCAATGATAATGAGACCATCGAGGATAAACCTATGGATATCCAAGACCATGAGAAGAAGGTTTTGCATCAGAAAATTATCTCTTTGGTGGAATGGTGGCATAGAGGAGAGCACCTGGGAAGGTGATTTGTAGATACATGCTTAGTACCTTGAGCAGTTTGATTCGTAACCCTTATTTTTTATTGATTTTTTGTTGATGTTGACTATATATGGCTTATGAGATGGATGTATCTTCCTTTACGCCTTGTTTATGGATTTTATCCTTTTTTAGAGGTATCTTCCCCCTGGTTGATGATTTCACCTGGTTATCTATTATTTCACTTCCATGAGATGTTATATTATTAATGTACCAAGACACGTTATAGGTATCTCATGGTTGATTGTTTGGACATCCTTTCCACATTTTCTTCCAGGTTATATTTTAATTATCTAGGATGATAATTGTTTTATAGTTATCTAATTCAATGCTCTGGTTCCAAAAAAAACTTTTCCTCTGTGACGTTCCTAGTCTTAGAAGTTCCAAGTCAGTGTTTGAAGGATTTTTCTCATTATATGTCTCAATAATTTTCTTATTAGGGCATAGTAAATTTTTCAATTAGCAGAAATTTGTTTGGATGACTGTATATTATTATGGTGGTAGAAATTTTGTTATATGTGGAAATTTATTCTAACAGAATAATAAGAAAAATTTCCCTTTTTTTCATAATTTCTATTTTTTCCAAGAATTTAGTAAATACGAATTTTCAACATAAAAATTATTTTAAATAATTTTATAGGAGATATTATTGGTCTTTTCAATGAGTTTATTTATATCCATTATTTTTTAAAAGTATGTTGTTTTATAAAGGGTTCATACGACATGTTTTAAATGAAATTAAATTAAATTATAACTGAACTATCATGGAAACTATATTATGTATATAAATTTTATGGGAACTTATCCATTTGAGTTATTACTTGTTTTATTCAATATTTGATGAACCAACACCATATCATTGAACCTTTAGGAGTTGTCTGTGTCCACCTAGAATCACATTGTTCATGTTTTCTGGCCATGTTAATTGTTGGGTTAGAACTTTATTTTCATTATTAGTGAGTTTCATTCAATATAGGAGTTTATTTATCTTTTATTACTTCATCTAAAAATATTGAAAGGTTTTTAATACCTTATCTTTAGGACATATAGGAGGAGATATCATCATCTCCTCTTCCCCAATTTTTAATGTAGTGTGGTTGGAAAATTTCTTTCTAGGTAGGGGTTTCATTGCTTCTCCTATTTTATATGAAATCATAAAGTTATAAAGATATAATTTTGAATATATTTGGGTAATATTGGAATTAACCTTAATGAATATTTAACTAGATTAAATATATAATTGGTTTATGGTTTTAGAGATCCCATAATTTTCTACCCTGATAATGGCTCTCTCTTTTTTCAAGATAATTCATCATTTATTTATATGATTTGGTTTATTATTTTTTCTATTATAGTTAATTTAATCAATAACAAAAATATAGTAATTATTTTTGTCTAAATAATTAATTTGGAATATTTAAATGGAAATGTACTTCCTTATAATATAAAGGAAATAAAATTGATTCTTGATGCAAGATTCTATAATATTGTTCTTCCTAAAAGTTTGATAAAACTGAATGTTATCATTGAGGTAATATATAAAAAATTCACATCTTTTAATATCTAATGTTATAGGTTATTAGTGGTTGTAACTTATGATAAGTGAATTGATTATTTCAATATAAAAATGAATCGGTTGTCTGATTAAGATTAGCATTTGGAGCCAAGCGAGTTTGTTTGCTTGTGAAGGATGGATACCCAATTTTTATGGCCTAGATGAACTTCTTAAAATGTTTTATGTTTCCTAACTACTTATGTTATTGTGATATGATTTTATCCTAGAGGGATAAAGGTTTAAAAGATATGGGTGGGGATTTTCCATTTTGGAAGTATTTGTCACTTGAGATGGAAGTATGCATGGTTATATGCATAGTGTTGTAGAGGATATTATCACGACTGATGGAATGGGTTTAATATGGGATTTACCACTATTGTGATCGATTCTGGGATGGTTAATTGTTAATTAATCTTCATTAAATGTTTTATAGTGAGGTTTCTTATTTCAATATTTCATTCCCCAATACTTGTGGGAGATTGTTATTCTTGGTTTATGCATCTATTTTATGGTAGCTTAGGATGAATCGTATAGTACCTAGAATTATGGAATCATAATGATTACTAAATGTTTTAATCCATGATGTTGGTTCTTGAATGAATGGAATGAATGAAAATATTAATAAATCATGTAATATATTGGATTATCCATAAATTTTATGGACTTGGATGGTAATTAATGTAATAAGACACATTTAAAGGAAATAATTAATTAAATTATGTTCCCTGAATGACTTTGTGATTATAAGATATATAGTCCTTAAATTTGAAATTGGGTGTGTGAGAGATGATATATTTAGTAAAGGATAAGGAAAGTTTAATTTACATAGTGTGATCAGGAGTTATATATATCATGCATGTTATGTGATTTCATTTTCTACCCCAACCATCTTAGTAGGGGGACTATCACCCATATGAATCTGGGAGGGTTTTTTCCCTACCATCTATGTTGGAAAGGTATAGATGGGTGACTACCCTATATTGATCCACTATGTTATCATGGTATTACTATGTGTTGGTTTCCATGGTGTTTACCTTTCCCATATATGTCTATTGAGGTATTTAATGGATTATGGTAATGTCATGAACATGTATCTCTAGATATAATATCTTATGGATCAATATAGGTATGTATTTTATTGGTTTTCATGACATGAGGTATAATAATCATTGTTCGAGTTATGGTGGGTCTCGAAACATACATGATTACTATTTAGAGATGTGGCATGGGATGATAGGATGTCGTTCTGCATTGGGTGCTTGATTTGAAACTTTATCCTTGGTGTCTTCGGTATGTCTTACTTTGAGAGAGAGATTTCTCAGTGCATGCGACATTGGGAAAAAGTTGAAAAGTAGTGGTAAAGTGGTATAGGGGTACCATTTATATATATATATATATTGGATATTATATTATTATTTGTAGATGATACTTAGTAAGTGGTCCATGGTGAGGCTGGTAACTACGCATACCTGATTAGTAGGTATGTTAGCTTCACATGTTGTTAATTGGGATTTAGTATTCTTTCATTATATTTTCCATGAGAGAATATAGGGAGGATCCTACTAAGTATACATGTTATGATCAACCTACATATATATTTATATAACCTATTTTTCATTTCTACAGGAGCCGGTTGGTTATTGGGATGAACATTACAAGCTCATGGAGTTGTTCACGAGATTTTTGGGATTCAAGGTCACTACCAAGGATTTTAATTTTTGTTATTGTAGTTTCTCTTATAGTTTTTTAGTTGTATGAGATTTCAGGCTTGTAATTGGGATCTTTTATTTTTTATTAAGTATGAATTTTATGGTGGTTTTATCTTATATATCATTCTTCATGTTCTCTTAGATGGCAATTCCTTCCATTTTTGTATATGATATACCCTCGGTGCTTTTTTCCAACCTATGGCCTTCTAAAGGAGGGTTTCGAGACTCATTATCTACTTTCTCTCATTTCTCATCTAGATTTAGTTGCTTTTAGTGGGGAGTTGGTCATGAAATTTATAAGATTTAATGTCGGAAAATAAGGTTTTTTAAACCTTTGGATCCTTTATTTTTAGTTTTGATTGATATTTATATCCAAAATTCATTTGATATCCTTATTGAACACACAATCTTGGCCATTTTTTTGTGAATGATAGGGTGTTTATGTCATATAAAAGAATAAATGCTTCCATGCATCGATTGAAAAAATGGGTTTGTTGATCATAGAAGATATATCTCTACACTTCATACTTATAAAATATTTTATCTTGAAAAAACCTCACATGAAATTATCATCATTAGTTTTATTGGACTTAACTTCCACCAATTATGAAACATAATAAACTTATAGAAATATATAAGATTGAACAATTGAAATAGGAAATGGTCATATGAAATATATTCCCCAGAATTTCGAATTTTCATAAAGACTTATTGTCTGTTGAGTAATTTTTTTAAATCTTTACAGTAAACTGAAATTATTCAAACTTTTTAGAAAATTCATGAGAATATTTGGGAATTTTAAGTCAATAAATCATTTATTTTAAAACTATAGTTACTATTCTACTTTGTCCAAAATGTCATTCAAAAATTGGGCATGAAAAAAGTTAAGAAAGAGTTGAATTTTACTCTTGGAAAAGCATCTTCTTATTATTTTTTTATTATAAACATACTAATAGAAAATAACCTCAAAAATGTAAAATATGGATGCATATTTATGTGTTAAATTTTTTTGGGATTAAATTGAAATTGGATGTGAGAATTTTACAAATAATTTACCATGTAAATATATTAAGGATATTTTCATTTAACCAAATAACATTTCTCTCCTAAAATTTGTTTATTCATTGGTTCATGGTGTGGAATATTAACTTCTACTATGTTTGGATGCCTAATTTTGTGATCAAACTATTTATTCCATATACTTTATTTTCCTTTATATTTATTATGAAGTCATTATGTAGTCACATAAATCTAAATATTTTTGGACTTTCCTTAATTTTCTTCAAAAAATATATATGGTTTATATGATCAAAAAAATTATAATATTAGTTTCAATAAAATAAGATCAATATTTATCCAAAGAAAAGAAAACTTGTAAGAACTAATTTTATAAGGTTATGTAATTTTTTTGGGTAGCCTTTAATTTTATGTAAGAATAGCTAATGACTTATGGTTTTCACTCAATTATTTTTAAACAAATCCTCCAACTTTATGACTAAAAAAATCTCAATGTATCTCAAAGGGTTGTTCCCAATCTGGTGGTAGAATCATTGGTGAAGTGATTAATATTATATTAAAGTAATAAAAATATTTCATGAAATCATCATTAAAAAAATAATAGTTTTTTAATATTAACCTAGAAAGTATAAGAGAAATATTTAGAAATACTTTAATAAGCCTCCAATACAATCCTACATATCCTAGATAATATCTATCAAGTTTCACTTGAGTTGGATAAGGAAAAGAATTTATCAATTATATTATTTATTTATTAATCCAAATTGATTTTTTTAAAATTAAATTCACAATGAATATTCCACTTCCCATCATGAAATTACACTTTTCAATGTTTTAAACTATGTTGTTTTAAAAAAAATTCAAAAAATCCATTTTTTTCCAGAAATGATCAAGTGAGTCTCTAAAAATAGTGAATTTATCCAAAAATACCTCCAAAAAGTCCCCAATTTGATCTAATAATATAATTAAGATATTTCTATAAAGTTTAAACATGGAATTATGAAATCCAAATGGAATCCTCCTATAAGAAAATGTGTTGAAGGGATAAGTAATGGTTATCTTCTTTCAATCCTTAGTTGAAATGGGCACCAAAAAGTAACTTTAAAATACTTATAATAAATAGTTGTGAGTTGTCCTTTTTATATCTATAACATTTTTTTAATATAGAGGATGAGGAAATGATCCTTCCAAGTAACATAATTTAACATCCTACAAACTATCAATACTCTCTAACTATTCTAAATTCTCATATGTATTCACACATTTTTACCATTACTCAAAATGGTTAGTCCAGATCATATAGGAAATAAATGAATGGGGTTGACCCATTTTGTGTCCAAGATAGAATAGATGATCCCTACTTCTAAAATTTTCTCTATCTCCTACTTAAAAACACCCATCAAGGTGACATTCCGCCTCTTTTTTGAAAACCGTATAAGTCTATAATTTTCCTTAAGTATAATCTTACCCTTCCAGATTTTAGGATGAGTGCATATAATTTTACCTAAAATCTATCTTATTTCTTACAAATTTTACTTAAAAGATTAATAAATTTATGTTATTGTTTTGTGTATAGGTTACAAGAAATTATAACGGTTTCTTTTTATCCTAACATTAATTATACATATTTCTAATTAGTGGGAAGTGGTTTTAATTCCAATTGTGGGGAATTCTCAAGATATGAAATTATATCAGGGTTCCTCACATCTAAGTACTATATTTTTTTTCCCACAATATGAAAAATTATCTTATACTTCATGAAATTAATAATAAAATCCGTCAAAATACACCAAATTTTCTTATTATTCTAGTCTATAAATAGATTTTCCAAAGCTTTTATCTTCTTATTTTTTCCATTGTATTTTCAATAATTAAGTGGTTCCCTAAAGATAAAATTTATTGTAACATACTTGGGGCTTTATTGGGTTTAGTATCTTCATTTTGGGAAAGTGTAAGAAGGTAATGATCCTTTGAAGTATGCATCATGGAATTAAAAATGTGGAAATAGATAGTAATGTCTCCAAATTCCATGGTGAGGGTACCTTTATACACATTGATGATTGTATTAGTTATATTCAAGAAGGGTATACCAAAAAATATTAGTGTGTGTGGTGTTGTTATATATTTCTCATTATTCATTATATAAAAATTTATTTGTAAGATTATATTTTTAATTCTAACTAACACATCCTCTAAGAATCCTACTACAAATGCAGTGGATTGGTTTTCAAGTTATACCACCACTCTTATAGTATTAAATTATCACATATACAAAGATGAAAAAAAATTAGGTATTACATTAATGAAAGAACTTGTATCATATAATGCATTTGAAATGGTCATGTAACCACTGGTATGAGGGATGGATAATAACCCTAGATCTTTACATTTTTTGGGTAGTTTTGGTGCTATCAAAGCAGATACAATTTTTCCAAGGCTATCCTTATCATTACATTAAGGCATATTATTTTTGGTGAAAATTCCTTTAAGGAATTTTTAATACTTGGGGATTTATTTCATAACTTTTAATGGGGAAATTATAATCCAAATTTTCTAAAATGGATCCATAATTTCTCTTTGAATTTATTATTATTGCATCTCCTTAGATTATATTATTATTAATGATAATGGAAGTGGAAGGTATTTCTTATCCATTTTATTCCATTGTCACAGTGTCTCTTTATAATGTTCTCAAAATTTAATTGTTCATAAAACCCCAATTTGTTTATATTTTTAATGTTAATATTGTGGGAAAGTAATAATTATTAACTTTCTATTACCCAAAAATAAATCCTAGAGCTTATATAAAGGTAAAACATATTCTACCTATATGTATTGACATTTTTTAAATGTTATGTAAAGGTAAAAATTATTTTTCAAAGGTTATGTATGGTTAAACCACCATTGAATAAGGTTATGTTAGACTTTGATTTTTTTTATCTTTATTTGGACAGGATGTTGGTATTTACTTGGTTGAAAGTATGTTTCACAACTCAATATTCCATGCATCTCAGCACACTTGTTATTAAGGTGATGAGTAGGTGAACATAATCAATATACCTTGGATGGTACATATTTTCCAATAGTTTAATTTAATGAATTTTTTCAGAACAAACTAGTTATCTCTTCAAGTTTAGATTCTAAAAAAGGTGATAAATCATAATATCTGACCTCATGAAGTCCCATTGTTCATTTAACTATTGTTCCAAACTATTATGAGTTCTATAAAATCATATCAATTAGTCTTTTTTATTATACTAGTATTTTTCTATTAATTATCCTCCTGATGATGCATCCAAAATATTTCTATCATTATTAATAAATCATTGATAAAAAATTTAAGAAATTGGTGATCCTCTATGGTTTAATGTGGTAAAATGGAACAAATCTTCTATAATCACATATAATACTCATAAAGATTCTCTAATGATGATTTCTTAATGGTGTTGATCTCTTTTATTATGTGTTTTCTTCTTGAGATAGAGAACAATATCTAAATGGGTATTTTTTTTAGATCATTACATTCATGTACTTCTTCTAGTTGTATGTTGTACAACCAATACATTTATCATCCATCATGTTATGAGGGGAATTCCCTCTACTTTTTTTCACGGCCACTCTTTATGGATTTAGTGTGAAGAAAACAAGTGGAAGTGATTTAATTTTTTTTGGATATTCTATTTTCAAGATATGAAATTTTGGTAACAATTTGGTTAATACAATTTTTAGATTAAAATCACTTTATAACACATACATGGTAATATGATTATTTTGGTTGATGAATTTTGGTTTACCTAGGTCCATTAAGGTTAGAATTTGGTTAGTTTCCATGATGGTAGGATTATAATGACCAATAGAAGTTTCACTTGAGACTTCCAAGAAATCTTCCAAAATTCATATTGTAAGTTAAAATTTCTAATTATGGTTAACACATTACATTATATTTCGGGGTGATAATGTTAGAGTTTATTATTATATTTCCAACTCATTTAATTTAAGAAATTAGATTTTGGAAATAACTACCCCACGAAGAAACTATTTTTTTGAGATGAACCTATCAAGGGGTGTGGAAATATAAATTATTTTTTTAGGTTAAATGTAGTATTGGTATCAATCCTAGGATTTTATCAGTGAAAAGAACTCAAAAATTAGTTATCACTATATAAAAATTATGTTATCATATTATTGGTATTGAAAAATAATAAAGGAAATGAAAAAGGAATTTTAAAAAGAATAATCATAGGGTGATTGTGATGGGGTTGGATTTTCAATTAGGATATTATCATCTTCTTTAAATTATTATCTCTTTATATCATAAATTAATGAATAAGTGGTTCCAAAATCATTTAACATCTCACCCATGGTTAAGTGATTTTAGTGAGGTTCAACATAATAGAAATAAGTTCTTAAGTCTACTATCTATCCTATGCAAGAAAGTAAAATAGTAAATCACTACTATCTAGGTCAGGAAATACCCAATTTCATCATTCACCCAAGCAAAAAATCGGTTAGATATTCCACACTCAACCTTTAACTATTCATTCATATATAGAATATAAATAAGTAGAGGGATATTATGGATCATTTACCAATGACATAAATAATTAATATGACTAAATCTAACACACTCATATTTGATATTAAAAACTAATACAAAATATTGAAACCATTTTAACAGGAGAGATATATTTATTCCTTGAGGTTTGAAGACTCAATAATTAAAAAAGGAGAACATCCCTTCCCTGATCAGATAATGTTTTGTACCTCCATTAAATGGGTAAAAAATATGAAGGGGTAATAATAATTCATTATAATATTAAATGAAAGTAAAAAATAATAACTAAATTAGTTTAACATTAGTGTTAATGAACTCTCCACCCTCCTAACACTGTAAACTCTCTTAAAATTATCATAATATTTATGTTCTCCAATTTTCTTCTCTTTCAGTTGATCAAACCCTTAAGATTATTTATTACTAAATTATAAGAATATTTATTTCTTTTAAATATTTATTTCTCATAAATGATCCTATATTACCTAAAAATCAGTATCTTCCTTTATCATTGATTAAACTATCATTAATACTATAATCCATGTAGCCGCCTCTAATTGATTACATGAGTACTGATGTAGCAGCCCACATCCTTGGCTTGAAGTGTAGATAAGCCAAATAAGAGCATGTATGTGGATTTTTTTATGTTTAAAAGGACATGTATATGACTTTTTTAATGATTTTGGTTCTCATGATAATGTTTATTTAGACGAATATGATATTTATGTAGCGTCATAATGATTCTTACATAGGTTTCTAGATTATTCTTTTTCGGATAAAGACCGGGTTTATATAGCAATAAAAATCATGTTTATAAAGGTAATATAATGATTTTGTATAAATTTGTGTGAATTTTATGATTATTATGAAGTGGAAGAATGTTATATGATGTTTTTGTGAGTTCTGGAAAATATATACACCAGCAGTGAATTTTTTATCTTTTCATGATTTCATGGGGAATGAATCCAAAATAATTCTTCATGAATCAGTAATTATTTTCATAGTTTTATTACCGAGTATGAAATTTAAGGTCACATTCCATGATCCAATCCTTTATGTTATAATGATAAATAATATTCAATTTCAATCCATTCATGTCACTACAACAATCCAACAAGTGAATTTGATTATCAATTTTTCCATTTAAAACAAATTTCACACAATGAAATGATTTGAAAATTTAATTAAAAACTCATTAGAAATAAATCAATAAATAAATATAGTGGAATAAATTGAAATTAATAATAATAAAATGTTATTAATTTTTTTATTGTGTCACTCAACAAGAGTAGTTAATCCTTAACATGATCTAGAAAGATTCTTTATCACGTAATCCAATAGATCAATCCTATGGTTTAAAAAATTTAGGGGATAACCATTAACTTGGGATACACTATAGTCACCTAAAGGTGTATGTGAATATTTCATAACTTTAATGATTTATATAGTTTTTTCAAAAATAGGAGAGTCTTAAACTACTTCATACATCGAGTATATTGTCACTTTGTTGCTTCTTTCTTTCCTACTTGCACTATTTCAAGCATGTTATTCTTATTCTGGCTAAACATATTACATTAAAATGAGAAATAAAATCTTCTCATTCATTCTTCTAATTCTCTCTATGTTTTTTATAAAAAAAATTGTTTTGTAGATATTATTTTCTCAATATTTTGACACATTTTTTCTATTTTTTTCATCTTTTATATTCACTAAATATTTGTGAATGTTATTTCCATAAATAATTTATGGAAATAACCATAAACATAGACCATATTTCTCTCCATGATCAATCATTTCCAAATACTTATCTAAATTTATCAAAGCATTGAATTTTATATATTTAATAAAATATTCCCTCCTATTATGAGCCATGATATTCTTTGTTTTAATTCATCCAAATATCTCAGCATCTCCCTCTTTTGTTAAAATTTTAATGAAAACCACTATAACCATTTGAATACAACTACCACATTTTCATGAAAACATATGTTTCCATGAAACAAAAAAACTTTTTATCGTGTTGACTCTTCAAATATAAATTAAAATCGCAATAATATATTGTGATATTAATTTCAATAATGAATTTATCACTTTTAATTGCTTGATTTAATTCTTTAGATTAGGTAAACTTGAAAACTCAGATACCAATTCTATTAAATTCCAAAAATTTCACCAACTGAAGGAATGGCCTAAAGGCCAAAATTTTTATTGATTTTGGATAAGCCCTCTTTTAAGGATAAGGGGGTTGGGAACCAAGACTTAAAGGACATAATAAATAAAAAAATCCAAAAATAAAGAGGTTTGTAACCCGAAACAAGACTACAAAGAAGTACCCATTCCCAGCCTTAAGATCATTAAGGCCCGCCTCCATTAGAACACGACTACTCAACAAACTGTCTCGTACCAAAGTGCATGGGACCAGTACCAATGGTAGCGCCATACACTCTCAATCATCCAAATCTAAAAATCCTTGCACAGCGAGAGCAACCGGCTCTATTCTCATCTTAGGTAAATCTGGGAGACTATCTGGGTTCCCCAGCATGAAGAAAACATGAGTCCATGACACCACCATCAACGACCATCCTAGAAATCTCATCGCACACCATGATACATCCTGCCACCACCGTCGTAGAGGCTCAAGAGAAATTCTAAGGGTCACTAATCTGAGACAGCCTCACCTAGGACTAGAAGTCCTAGCATCATTTAAACTATTGATCCTTATGCAGATATTAAATCATCATTTTTTATATTATTTTTATATAGATTAAATTTATCTATATCATAACTCATTCTTATGAAATTGATTCTTATTCAAAAAACAAAATGATTATTACATAGAGGAATTCATGGTGACATAGATAAACGATGTTTATGAAGAACCTCAATCATATTTAAGTATATAGAGTTCATGAATATGTAGATGGAATGACCCTTACAACCCTAAAAATAAAATTTATGAAAAAGGATGGAATTATCCTTATGAATTAGGAAAAATAATCTCACATATAGGTATAGAATGAAATATATTACTATCATACTTTTGGCTTCATAAAATTCAATCTTATGCATTCCTGGACTTAGATAGAATTCAACTAGGAACTCTAAAATTTCATAATTGACCAAATAATTCTGAATTTTTCAAGACACTTTAAAACAATTTCCAAAAACCTTTAAACACTATAATAGCCTTAAAGTCACATTTTAAACTTTATATTTTTTGATATTGAATATGAATTATAAATTGTAAAAAAATCCAACAAACTATTCGTATACACATCATTTCTTCTTAAAAGTCAAAAATCGTCTCCAAAAAACTCTTAGTCTCAACATATGACAAATGTATGTATATTTTTTGATGATATGTATGTTAGAAAAGGGATTATATTAAATAATAGATATTATAAGATATTTTTTTAGTTCTTACACAAACTTCATTCTCTATGAGTTCCATGAAATCTTTCTAGATGATAATCTTGAAATTTTGGTATGTTATACATAATTCCATTGAGAATGGGCCTAGAGAGTTACATAATAATTATATTAAAAAAAACATTTAATTATATTAAATTAATGTTTAAGAATCAATTTATTGACATCTCGAAATATAATTTTTATTAAAGTTAATTTGATCATAATAATTCAATTGTGAGATATTCGAGTTTAGAATTGTTGTGGTTGATTTAATCATATATTTATTTATTTTCATGTTAATGAATATAATATATATTTATTCACAAGTTTAGTGGATACTGTAAAATTAAAAAAAAATTAGGTTATGTGAATATATATGTTAAAATAAATATATATTCATAGGATTACAGAATATAATTTTTATTTTATTTTATTAAATGAATATTTTTTTATTCAAGGTTTGATAATTTTATGGGAGGATTCAGACCATGTTAATGATACTATAAATAAATTTTAATTTTGATTAAATAAATGATTATTTAATTAGGAAATGATATTATTTTATTAATGATCACCTAAAATAGTAAATATTATTATTTATGTGTGGTGAAATGTGTAATGAATTTTAATATCATTTTAATAAATAATTAATTAATTAATAAGTGTCATTTAATTAATATATGTCACTTTAAAATAATAATAGTGGTTTTACTATTATATATAAGATCAGCGATATCGGTTTTATATTTTATATAAACTAAATAATAATTATTTTATTATTATTTTAAGATAAATTTGTCATGGAATTTTTATTAGGTTTAAATTAGAAGTATATATTTTATTGATATTATTTTAATGTTGACATAATTTATAAAACCAACAGGTTTCATGGAAATTTAATGTGCAACTCTCTCTAAAATTCTACTCTCAGATTCTTGAGAGAGAATTTTCCCCCTTCTGATATATTTTAGTGGTAAAATAAGAGATATACCTCTTTAATTAATGGTGATCGACATACATCAGTTATTCATATCATGATATAAAATTTAATATCCAAAAAATCATTCATAGTTTTATGGATCATGTGTGGATATATTTTAAGGACCCTTGATTGGATTTGTCCGTTAAATATGGCAGCAACAACAACGAATTAATAAATAATAATACCATAGTTAAGGTAATTCTATTTAAATTTATTATAAATTAAATGTTCATGATACTTACAATGAAATTACAAAGACCATTCTATATGTTCATCAAATTTTATATGTTGAATTTTATGAAAAACAAAAAATTGTGATTCCACCCTAACACTTTTTTTGTTCCACAAAACTTCATTATATTGGGATTAAGGCTTGTTTCATATATATATATATATATATGAGTTGGAGTTTATTAGTAGTTTATTTTTTTTATTAATATTGTATAGATAATTTCTTCCCTTGTTGTATGATTTATACCCTCAATACTAGTCGCAAACCCATGGCCTATTAGTGGTAGGTTTTAGGGTCCGCACTTATCTTCAATATTAATCTAGCAGTGGATCTAATGGAGATGGTTCATGAAATTTTTTTAGTGTAAGTGGGTTTTTATTAATCTATAATTTATCAATGAAAATATTAATTATATTAATAATAATTATCCCAAAGTAAGTATGGCATCCTACTATTTTATTACATAACTTTTAATTACATTTTACAAAAAGTGGATCTTTAAAGTCCATTGTCTTGAACAAAAGGTACATAATACATCAATAAATATAACATTATTTTAATAATATAAAAAATATTAAATAAAGTTTCATTCTAAGTAAGATTTATGCATCTTATAACCTAGGGACATATATCAAAGTAAAGGGTGAGCGTAAGTCCTAGTAAGGGAAAATAGAGGAAATAGATTACATGTGAACTTGAGAGAATAAAATAAGACCATGAGGTAATATCATAAAGGCATAATAAGAGGAATATAATGATTAAAATAAATTTAATAATATCTTGAAAATTTTTCCACGACATTTAATTTATAGATTCATAGGAATATCACCAAGGTCTAACCGCATGGTGTCATAAAAATTAGCAAGGTTATTCACCAAGGTATCATAAAACTTGTCATCTATAGAGATTAATTTATTTACCTAATTCATTGGAGTGCTATGAGGGAACACCCTTGAAATTTAATTATTTTCATGTTATTCACATTGATCATAATCAAAAATTTCATAAATAACCCAAATAGAATAAAAGAAATGGGTTTCATATCAAACTCGTGATGTATTATAAAGTGATAAAAACATGATCATTATTTCATTTATAAACCATAGAAAATAAATGAAGGTTTTATGTATGTAAATTATATAATAAAATATATCATATTTATGTATTGATGAATACCCCAGGAAATGAAATTTGTTTGTTTATTCACATAAATAAAATAAGAGAATTTCTTGAGAAAAAAGAGAGAGATTTTGAGATGAAAATTCTGGAGCATAATGGCTATACAACATGGTTTTAGAAAACATTAAAAAAAAGAAGGGATCGGGGTCAAACAATCATAAAAGACTCATAATATATTATAGGTATAGAATAAAATGGAAATAAGAACATGGTATTGAAACATGAAAGATAAACCACAAAGAAGAGATCTTGAATGAAAAAAGAGTGATTGAGAATTCCCTTTCATTGAAGTGTAACTTCCAAAATTCTATGATCAGGACCATGATGGCTTAGGGAAAATTTGGGAGGACTCATTGGGAGATAAAAATATAACATATTCTAGGGAAATGAATTTAGAATGAAATAAAATGATGTAATGTCTTGGTATTTATAGTAAATGAGAGGGAGTTTTTTTATTTATTTTCAAGGACACCTCATCAGTGGTATTTTCAAAACCAAAGGCTTTACCAAGTTATTTTCCCATGTTTTTGGCCACATGGTACATATCATATAATATTTTAATCCAAAAGAGTCTACCATAATTTTAAATTATATATTGCATCATTATGATGTCATAAAACACACTGAAAACTCAAAACTGTACTTTCACTATTCACTAACAAACAAAGTATTTTATAAAAATCACATTAATTATCGCTAACCTAAAATTGATGTTCTGAATTCAAAAATGAACTCCGTTTTATGAAAATGATTTTCTAAATATGCAAAATTTAATTTTTAAGAAAAATCACTATTTACCTAAAAAAATACTAATACTTTACTAATAATATCTAAAATAGTTATTTACTTATACTATTATATCTCATTAACAATCTAGATGCCCAAATTATAATTATTCTTAATTAAATGATGTTACTATTCCATTTTTCATATTACTATTCATAAGGGTAATATTATTATTCATAATTTACTATTCACCAAAAATTATTTTGATCTTATCAGACTCTAAATTTCATACTAATCCCAGCTGTATATGTCCATTTATTGAAAATCAATCCACATTACAATTATTTAAAGTATAAAAAATATTTTAAAATAATATTTTTACTATATTAATTAAATATATGTAATTTCTTAGAAAAAATTAAAAAGTCATCATATATTAATTTTGAAAATTGAAATTATAAAATGATATATATTTTACCATAATAATAAATAAAACTTTTATTTATAGAAATTGATTACACAAAGTAACTAAGGCCTCATTATATATACCCTAATAACACCTGCATAGGACCTAAGAGTAAAATGTGCAATGGTGATCAAATCTTTGGGCGGCTCAGACAACATTGGTCGAGTGGTGATTTCTATCAACTTGAACTACTATTGTAGGTGATTATGTTCATGGTTAACGTGTTGAAGTTCGACTTCGGATTGGTCCAGGGAAAAGCCCAGCGATGCTACCTCCTTCCTAAGCTCCAAAAGTTGGGCTTTGTATGGACCAAGTCTACTGGATGAGGCCATAAACTCTTCTTTTTTGCATTAATTATCCATTATCATTGATATTTATAAATAAAATTATAGCATTAAAAATTATTATTGGTTCTAATAGTGTTATAAACCAACATTCATAAATTGATGGTTACATTTGAATTAGACTTATATAGTTTTATTGATTATGACTCAGTAAAACATACATTTTTAGGGAAAAAATATTATTCAAATGTTCGGGTCATTACATTCTTCCCCCCGTTAGAAATTTCATCCCTGAAAATTCAACTCATTCCCTCAAAAGAGAAATGATGTGGTTACTTCTTCCTCATAGAATCCTATGGTTCCCATGTGGCTTCTTCATATTTTTGGTTCCCCCACAACACTTTCACAAGGTTAGTAGTATTGTTGTGTATAAAATTGTCTCTATGATCCAAGATCTCCACTAACTAATCCTCAAAAGAGAGATTATATTCCAGTTATACTACCTCTAGATTTAGTATATGTGAAGGTTTGGGTATTTACTTCCTCGATAGGGATACATGGAAGAGATCTTGAACTTGTGCTAGATTTGGAGGAAGTGCAAGCCTATATGCCACTTCTCCTACATGGTCAAGGATTTCAATGGGTCTAATGTACCTAGGTCAAAGCTTTCATTTCTTCCCAAACCTCATGAATCTCTAACAAGGTGAAATTTGAAGAGAGATATTGTCACCAACATCAAACTCCAAGTCCCTTCGACGGTTGTCGACATATCTCTTCTATAGAATCTAAGTAGCCCTAATTTGTTTTTGGATGGCATGACCTTTTCTATCATCTCTTGCAACAAGATCAGACCCAAAAAGAATTCTCTCACCCACTTCATCCCAACAATTATAAGTTCTACATATCTTCCCATATATAGCTTTATAGGGTTCCATTTGAATGCTCTGGTTGAATTTATTGTTGTAAGAGAACTCAACTAATGAATGATATTTATCCCATCCACATTCAAATATCATTGAGCATGTTCTCAACCTTTTCTCAAGTGTTTGAATAGTGATTTCAGATTTTCCGTATGTTTGGGGTGATAGGCCATACATAAATTCAATTAGGTACTCAAATCTTAATGAAGAACTCTCTAAAATATTGATGTGAACCTTTGATCACAATCAGTTATGATAGAAAGTGGAACTCCATGCAGCCTTATTAATTCCTTCACATAAATCATGGAAATTTGATTAAGAGATAGATCTTCCAGAATTGAGATAAAATGGGAAGTCTTTGTGAGATACTTTACTATAACCCATATCACATTATTTCCTTTGGATGTTCTCAAGAGATCAGTGACAAAGTATATAGTGATATTGTCCCCCTTCCATGCTGGTGTGGGTAGTGGTTGTAATACCCCTTAAAGTATTTTTCACTCTTCCTTTACTTCTAGATATAACAAACACCTTGTAGTGTAGTGAGTAATCTCCCTTTTCATATTATCCCACCAATAATTATCATGAAGGTCACTATACATTTTCGTGCTTTCGGGATGTATATAGAATGTAGATCTATGACCATCATCCGTCAACTCCTTTATTTTGGAAATATGTGGAAAACATAGTCTTGTAAAAAAATTCAGTACACTTTCTTGATCAATATGGAACTTAGGAACTTACCATACTTCGTAGACTCAAACTTATTTTGTAACAAAGGATCTTCTTTCTAAGATTTATTGATCTTATCTAGTAATGATGGTTGAGAAATCATTTGGGATAGGCTTGATTATTTACCTTCGCTTACCATTCCCATGTCCAGTTTCAATAGCTCTTTGATCGAGGGATCTCTTTGAATCCTCATCATGGGAAAAACAATTTAGTCTTTCCTACTTAATGCATCGATAACTTTTTTTATCTTCTGGAATGATAATGAGGTGAACAATCATAGTATTTAAGAAGTTCCAACCATCTTCTCTATATCATGTTTAATTACATTTGTGTGAAAATATACTTTAAGAATTGATGGTCTATGTATATGTAACACTTATCCCCATAAAGTTAGTGTCACCATATCTTCAAAGAAAAAACCATTTTATCCAGCTCCATATCATGCATAAGATTTTTTTTATCATGATTCTTCAATTTTTGATATCCATAAGAAATATCCTTGACATTTTTCATGAGGACACACCCATGCCCTTTCAGAGATGCATCACTAAAAATAATGAATCTTCCTTCTCTTGAGGGAAGAGTTAATACAGGTTTAGTAACCAATCTCTTCTTCAGATCATGGAAAAATTCTTCACACTCATTTTTTTTATTAACTTAACGCCTTTTTGAGTTAACTTGGTTAGTGAATTATAATGACCTGAATAGTTTTTTCACAAATCTCCTCTAATATCACACTAATACAAGGAAACTACAAATATCAGTTGTTTTTGAAGAATAAGGACAATCCTCTACAACCTTTTTCGTTATAAGGACAATGGTGATTCCTTTATTTGTTAAAATGTGCCCCAAAAAAGAAAATTTTTGTAACCAAAACTCACTCTTTCTAAACTTTCAAAAAAGTCTCTTCTTCCGTAGAGTTTGAAAAATAATGCTTACATGATCCTTATTCTGCTCACAACATTTAGAATATATTATAATATCATCAACAAAAACTACCACAAAATTTTAAATGTAGTTTTTAATGACTCTATTCATCAAATCCATAACAATATAAGGTGCATTAGTCAATATAAAGGGCATAACAACATGCTCATAATTCTCATATCTTGATTATAAGGTGGTTTTTGGAATATCTTTCTTATTTACCATCAATTGATGATAAAAAGATTAAAGATCAATCTTCGATAAGAATTGAGACCCGTGAATTTGGTAAAATAAGTTATAAATTCTTGGAAGAGGGTATTTTTTCTTCACTGTGATCCCATTTAGTTCTCTATAATCATTGCATAGTTCCATTGATCCATTCATCCTCTTTTCAAAGAGAACAGGTGCTTCTTGAAGAGACACACTTGATCAGATAAACCCATTCTCTAAAATATATTGAAGTTGTTTCATCAATTCCTGTAAAGCCACATTTTCAATCCTACATGGGGTATTTTATAATGGATGAGATCCAGGTACGAGTTCAATCGATATCTAAACCTCTCTTTTTGGGGGAGGTATAGGTAAATCCTCTGAAAATATGTCAATGTATTCCTAGATGATGGGGAAATTTTCTATCATTATACTTTCATTTCCTTATTCTTCTTCACAGATCAAATATATATAGAAGGCTATAGGAGGTACATCTATACAAAGATCAGGTTGAGATATCTCTCCTTGGAAGATATATGTATGTGGTACATTCAAGACTACTGATATTTCCTTATTTATTCATTTGATATTAGCATTATACATTGAGAGATAGTCCATCCCATGTATAATGTCAAATTAAAAAATGGGAATGTATCCTAGATTTATGATTAGATTGTGCTCAATACATTATATGCTAGATATAACAAATTATAACGATTCTTTGATAATCCCACCATGAGTATTGACTGATAACTCTACTTTTATCAATTCAGGGTTTGATTCTAAATTCATTGAAAACTTGGAGGAAATAATGGAATACATAGAACTGGAATCAAACAAAGTAATAGATAGTTTTGAGAGAACAAGAATACCTTCCACCACATCATTTCGAGATTCAACATCGGTTTTTGTGACATAAAAAGCACAACCTTACTCCCTTTGGCCTTTGATAAGGCTGATATTGATTCCCCTCCACTACCCTCTGATTTAAATAATGATTGGAAATGGGACCAAACTATCCACACTTGAAGAATTTGACTTAAGGTAAGGCCTTCACCATATTCCCTTTATCGTTAGTGTTGGGAAGTTGAGGATTCACCTCACCACAACAATTATGGGTGATTTATCCATCTCTTATACACTTTTAAAACTTCCCACTCCTAAGAAGGAAGTTCCCCAAATTCTTCTTCCCACATTTATTACACATGGGAAGTTTCACTTTCCTTCCTCCTCTTCCCATATCAAATATCCACCCCAAGATTAGATCTGTTTATCACTTCCTTTCATTGGATTTATGAGACAATTACATCTCACTGATCTCTATTTCAACTTTCAAAGCACTCCACACAATCTCCTCATAACAATCATTGTCTCAGTTTGATATATTCTTTCATAGATGAGGTCTTAATCCACCATGTAATCTATCAACCTTATCATTAAGATCCATGAAAATGATTGAGGTGTAATGGTAAATCCTTGTGAATTTCATATCATAGATTTAAACGGATTCATTCTCGTTGTGCTTCATCTTGAGAAACTTTTTCTCTATTTTAATTCTCATCAAACAATGGAAATAATTATTGAAAAATATCCCTCTAAACCCTTTCCACTATGAAGATTTAATATCCCCTCTTAGTCAAATGTTTTTAATCAGTTCCCACCACTGATAAGCTTATCCCACTAAGTGGTAAATAGCTAGGGTGACCTTCTCTTATTCTAAACTGCGGAGCATAGAAACGATCTTTTCAATAAAGATAATCCACTATTCTAAAATAAATGGGTCTATAGATCAATTGATGTTTTGTGGAGATTGGGGCATAAAGGACTCAAAATAAATTTGTTCCCTTCGTGGTGAAATTGGTCTCTCAGTACGATTCGAGTGAGTCAGTTGGTTCATCATTCTCATGAAAGTTTCCATTCTGGCTTCTATCGAAGGGACGCCAATGTATGGTCTATTGCGGTCACCATTTTCACAGTTGCTCCAATTTCCCGCCATTTTATAAAAGAATAAAACATTAGTTATAAACTTACTTCATTTATGAATATTTTATCTATAGAGGATTTTTATGTCTTAAACATCATTCTTAAACTTTTTATTCTTTAACAATAATTACATTTCTCTATAAATCCTTCATAATGATTCATAAAAAGATTATGATTAACCAAAAATATCCCCCAGGAGTGTCAAACTAGGAGGGCAGGAAGGCCCATTTTCATGCACTAGTTCTCATTCGAGTCTATCTCAAAGCGGTGTTTTCAGGATTTACCTTTAGATACATATGTTCCAGAGCCACATCCACTTGTTCGTACCCATATAAGGATCTATTAGTTCAAAAACCACTTACTTAATATTCAACCAAAAAACCAGGATTTTTCTAAGATATAATCATTTCTATAGAGTCATTCCTAAATTTTTCAAGTCCTAATTTCCACAAATATCTAAGCTATACTTTGATACCAACAATGAAATCCCTCCTTTTTATAACATTACTTTTCAATACATTTTACAAACCAAGGATCTTCAAAGTCTACTATATTGAAAAAAAGTAAGTAATAATTGAAAATATATAACATTGTTTTAATCCTATAGAAGAGATTCTTCAAATTTTCATCCAAATTACAATTACTACATCTCATATATTGGGAACATACATCAATGGAAAGTGTGAGCATAAGGCCCAGTAAGGGAAAATCGGGAAAAACATTTACATGTGAACTTGAGAGAATAAAATATGAATATGAAAAAATATCATAAAGGAATGAGAAGAGAAATATAATTATAATTTGAACTTGAATCATATTTTGAAAATATTTCTAAAACATTTAATTTATACATTCATAAGTATATCACCAAGTTCCAACCCCATGGTGTCATAAAAATTAACAAGGTTATTCAGCAAGGTATCATAAAAACTTATCATCTCTAGAGATTACTTTATTTACCCAATGCATTGGAACAATATAAAGGAACACCCTTAATATGTATTTACTTTTATGTAATACAAATATATCATAATAAAAATTTTCATAAATAACCCAAATAGAATAAAATAAATGGGTTTCATATCAAAATCATGACATTCTAAAAAGTGATTAAAAACATGATAATTTTGTCATTTATAACCCCCTGGAAAGGGAATGAGGGATTTATGTATGAAAATTATGGAATAAAATATATCATTTTTATGTATTGATGAATACCCATAGAAATGAAATATCTTTGTGTATTCACATAATTAAAATAAGACAATTTCATGACAAAAAATAGAGAGATTTTGAGATGAAAATTCTTCAGCATAACAGCTATGCAACTTGGTTTTAGAAAAAATTAAAAAGATAGGGGAGAAGGTTCAACCATTAATAAAAGAATCATAATATAACAAAGGGACTCAATTAAATTGAAATAAGAACATGGTATGGGAATGTGAAAGAAAAACCACATAGAAGAGATCACGAATGGAAAAATAGATGCTGAGAATTCCATTACCTTTAACTGTAACTTCTAAAACTCTAGGTTTGGGACCTTGAAGGCATGGGGACACAATAGGAGGAATCCATGGGAGGTAAAATTATCTGAAATTTCAGGAAAATTAATTTGGAATGAAATAAAAAAAATGGATTAGTATTTGTTGTAAAAGTGAGGGAGTTTTTTTTAATTTTCAAGGACACCTCACAAGTGGTATTTGAAAAACCTTAGGCTTTCACATGGTGTTTTCCCATGTTTTTTTCACTAGGGTCACCTAATATAATATTTTATTCCAAATGAGTTGACCAGAAATTTATATTACATATTACCTCATTATGATGTCATAAAACACATTGAAAACTCAAGAACTATATTTTTAATATTCACTGGAAATAAAAACATTTTATAAAAATCACATAAATTCACACTAACCTAAAACTGATGTTCTTAATTCAAAAATGAACTCTATTTTATGAAAATAATTTTATAAAAATGATAAATATAATTCTTATGTAATCTAAAATAGTTATTTACTTATACTATTATATCACATTACCTTTCAAGATTTACAAATTTTATTTATATTTGCTTAAGTGAGGTTACTATTTTATTTTTCATTTTAATATTCATAATGGTAATATTAATATTCATAATTTACTATTCACTGAAAATTAAGTTGATCTTATCAGACTCTTAATTTCTCACTGATAACAACTATATATGTCTGTTTCATGAAAATAATTTCACATTATCAATTAATAAAAGTATAAATAATATTTTAAAATAATATTTTTTTCAATATTCATCAACAATACGAAGATTCTTATAAAAACAATATAATTTATCCTATATTAATTTTGACATTTAAAATTCAACACTGAATGTTATTTTATGATAAATTAGAGATAAAAATTTTATTTAAATAAATGGATTACACAAAGTAACTAAGGAATCATTATAGATACCTTTATAACACCTGCATATTACCTAAGGGTAAGGTGTACAAAGGGGATAGAATCTTGGGGAAGCTTGGGAAACATTGACCAAGTGGTGATTTCTATCAACTTGAACTTCCCCCATATGGGACTATATTCAAGATTAACATGTTGAAGCTTGGCCAGGGATTGGTCCAGAGCAAGCCCAATGATGCTACCTCCTTCCCAATCTTTGAAAGATGGAATTCGTATGGCCTGAGTCTATTGGATGAGGTCATTGACTCTTCTTTATGCATTAATTATCCATTATCATTAATATTTATAAAAAATAATTATAACATTAAAAATTATCATTATTTCAAATGGTCATATAAAATGATGACCATAACTCGATGGTTAGATTTAAATTATAATTATATAGTTTTATTGATTATGACATGGTAAAACATATATTTTCAGGAAACAAAATATTATTCAAAAGTTCAAGTCTTTACAGGAAGTGTATTTCTTGTACATGATTGAGATAAATTATCAGTCATCTATTTCCAGATGAAATTTTTACTAGAATTTATTTATATCCTCAGAAATCACAAGAAGAAAATCAAACATCTATGTATGCAAAGAATTTTGTTCTCTATTCTCCTAGTTGAGGCAGTAAAGAAATTTCACTGAAAGTTATAGATGATGGTATCCACTCATGTGATATAATATTTAATTGTCACATCAATGATACATTAAAAAAAACTTTTTATGTGGTTTTCCTTATTATAAAATGCACATATGGTTTTTTATAATGATTTGAAGAAAATATTAAGGGAATAAAATTCAAACATTTCAATATGGATATTGACCCTTATAGTGAATGAGTGAAGGTATACATCAATGTAGCATTGAATTTTTTTTAGAATTACTTTTCTTATAATAGAGTTTAACTCTATTTTTTGATTTTTTAGGCTCTAGTAATGTCATTAGTTATATAATATTTGTATTTTAAAATATTTAAATGAGTGTCAAGAGATGTTTGGAATCAAATTATTACATCTAAAATTTTCATGAATAAGGGCCTCAAGATTAAATTTCATTAGTGTGGTATTTTTAAAGATATGATATTTCATTTAAAGGTGATTTTTTATTTTTTTTGAGTTTTAGACTCCTATGGAGTGCATTTTATCTATAATAGAAAATCTATGGTTGAAATTGATTTTTTTCATTATTGTTTAATTTGAGTAGAACAAGATCACACCATATTAAATGGAGTGATGGGGGTCCCTTGATTTATTTTTGTTATGACCCATTTTTGAATTCATCTATTCTTAATAATCATTACATGTGAATTTGTAAGATTTAATATTTTTAGAAATTTTGTAAACTAGTTGGTCAAAGACTTGGTTTATGTTAGGAGATCTGTGTGTGGGGGTATTTTATTATATATTTCCCCTCCCCACACCAAGAAAATAATATATAAATAATATTTATTTCATAGAAACAATTCCCAAAATCTAGTAGGAGGCCCATATTATACTAGACCACCATGAACCAATAACCATCATCAAAAATAGTTATGAGAAACTAGTTGAGGGATTAACAGTGGATAGTTTTTTCTTCTCAAGGGGAAAGTATTTAAATGAAAATTTTTACCGTGATAGAGGATTGAAAAAGAGTTAGTTGTGAGACTACAAATTTGTGCACATTCATTCCTTATCCTAGGGAGAAAGATAAATTGGGGTCATATGATTAATTTGTATGGGTAAATCCTCATCGATATTCAAATCAGGTCAATATGGATATCAGATAACCATTGGGTCATTATACCCCTATAGGATAATGATGACATTATCTATAGTATTGAGAAAATGTTGTGGTATCTTATAATGCTAAAATGTTATTAATATCCTCCCAGGTTAGTGTATCAACATGATGGTCTGATTAAATGATGGATAACTACCTTGTAGACTAGTAGGGTACTGATAATCCAAACAAATATTAATTAAAAATAATATTGGGGAAAAAATATAGGAAATAAGAGTGTTTTTTTATTTCCATGAAAATGGAAAACAAACACTTTCTCCACCAAACCTGGGGGTGATATTAGTGGAGAACTAAAAATTAGAGTTTTCCACATAATTTGAAACATAATTGTTCTAGGTGTGAGGAAAGAAGGATACAAAACATAAAGGTAGATGTTTTTGTCTAGTTTTATTTATTTGAACATTAATTAATCATTATATATATTTTATTGAGAAATTATAGATTTTGAATATTTTTAATGAATATTTGTAATTAAATATTTAAATTATTGGTTATTTTATAATTAATATTAAAATATTAACCTAAGTGTAATTTTTACAGTGAATAATAGTGTGGTACCTAGTGGAAATTGTTTTTACGGAGACCTAGAAAGTTTGTAGTGGAAATTTGAAATACAGTTTAATAGTTAAAATTTCTAGTGATAAATACCAATGTGAATTTATAATTAATGTTTATAGTGTTAATTTTTATTATATGTTTCTAATGGAACTTTTCACAGTATTTTCATAGTGGAGATATTTTGTATGGGGACCTGGAAAACTTGTAGTTATAATTTTAAATGTAGTTTACCTATGTAAATTTGTAGTTAAAAATACAAATGATAATTTTAATATCATGTGTCCATTATTAATTTAAATCATATGTTTATATTTGAACATTTTACTATAGTATAATATTTTAATGTTTTTGTCTAATAACATGGAAACATTATAGTAGAAATTTAAAATGCATTTTACTAGTAAAAATATATAGTGAAAAACACAGGTGAGAATTTTCAATGTAACATTATTTTCTTAATTTATAGAGTATATTTCTAGTATCACTTTTAATAATATGATCCTAATGGAAATTTTTAATTTATGGATCTGAAAAATTTAGAGTGGAAATTTCGAATGCAGTTTAACAGTGGACATTTCAAGTGAAAATTACTAGTTGGAATTTCTAGTAAAAGTTTATAATGTTAATTTATATTTTATGTTTAAAGTGAAAATTTACACATTTTGTTCCTAGTTTAAATTTTATTTTAGGGACTTTGTAAATTTATATTAGAAATATCCAATCCAATTTACTAGTGGAAATTTTGTAATGAAAAAGTTTTGTGGTAAATTTTTGTGAAAGTTTCCAATGGTAATTTACAATAAATGTTTCCAGTGTAACCTTTCATTTCATGTTACCAATTGAAATATTTAGGGTAGGGACTAATAATGTTTATAGTGGTAATTTTCAATTCACTTTTCTAGTGGTGATTTTTGGTGAAAATTAGTAGTGGGAATTCTTGATGAAGGTTTACAGTGGTGCTTTATATAGGATGTTTCTAGTGGAACTTTTCACGGTATATTACTAATCTCTATTTTCACTATAATATTTTAGTTTGAATTTTCAGTGCATGTTTCCAATTTTTGTTTACATTATATATTTTAAATGGAACTTTCCACTATATGTTTTTAGTTAAAATTTATAATGTAAGTATGTAATGGAAGTTCTTAGTGCAATATACAATTGGGTACTATCACTTTTAGTTTTCAATGAGATAGTATTATCTAGAATTATGTCTCCATAATTTTGGATATGAATTTTTTAGACTATAATGGATGAGATCAAGTAGATTTTACTTGGTATATAGAATTAAAAACACATAATTTTAGTGAATTTTAATATTATGAGGTATTCATATGATAGTATCATGAGGGAACATGATAGTTATTAAATTATAAAATAAAATTATAATTTTAAATTCTAGTTTATAGAGATAATGTTCTCTATTAATAGTAAAACCCCCCATACAACAACATAATTAAATAAACTACTACTTTTAAACTAAGAATTTTTATGATTTTAAAATTAGAGTTTCAAGCCTACTATTTTTATGTTTCCTATGAAGGCATGGTTGGTTTTATTGAAAAAATAAATAAATTTGTTAACAAAAATAAGAAGGATAAAATCATGGGGTTCTGAATATTGGATGTATGCAGAAGAGAATACAAAAGTGATGTCAATGTCAAACAACCACATAATGAAACAATGGCATATTTTCCTGAATGAATGGGAGTTATTTATTTGTCCAATAAATACTATGTGTGTAAGTAATTTATATAGGATCATAAACATCCATTACATCTTCCAAAAACCCTACATCTGATGAGCTCACAATAGTATATCCGTAATGAACAATTTTTAGATTTAGGTGAAAATAATAATGCTTATCCAGAGCCTGTTTATTCATTTTCACTTATAATGACCATTTCTAGTGGTGTGGAGAGTCATGGATATACACGATTTGACCATCCAAATTTTTTCTATATCAAAATGAATAGGGAGTTTCTTCATAAAGATGTTTACATTTACAATACATGGAGAATAAATCAAGGGAGAACACATCGGTTTTGTGTTTAGTGCAACCAAACCTTTTTGGTTAAGTTACCAACATTATTTGGGTTGATCCAAAAATGAAAGTTTATTATGATCATTTTTTTTATACTAATTTCAACAACAAAAATGATTGCATACATTTGAGAGTATTTTTTAGTGTGAAAAATCATAAACATATTATAATTTTTTGTGTAGTGTTGTTATATGATTTAAATAAAATTCATTTAGTTATTTGTAAAAAATATTTGTTGATTTCCATTATGGGAAGATTCCTAAGATGATTTTCACAGATAAATATATATATATGTCTAAATCCAATTCTTTAATTCTACCCAAAACAATACATGAACTATGAACATTAAACATAATGTAAAATGAAATTAAATATGTAGGACTTGTAATGAAATATGGGTCAATATTCTTGAAAAAATTAAAGCGGTGCATGCATGGTGATAATAATAGTTCAACGTTAGAAGATTTATGGAAATAAATCCAAAAATAATTAATTAATTCAAATCTGATATGGTTATAAGATATTTAAATGTTAAGGGGAAATGAGGCCTTTGTTGTATAAATATCATGGCAAAATTTTGAATTCAAATAGCACAATTGAGTGAGGGTTTTGATAGTGCATTAAAGGAGTAATTGCATCTTATGATGAGTTTCATGGAATTATTGAATAAATTTGAGCATATATTAGATAAAAATTAGTATCGGGAAATGAAATATTGAATTAGGGGTAGGTAAAATCGCCAACCCAATTATTTTCCATATCATTAAATCATGGATCAATAATGTAAGTTAAACAATTAAAAAATATTTGATCATTTTGAGCATTAACCCCATATTTTTGGGGTTCTTTTATAAGTATTGTGATGAAACTATAATCACAAAAATGTTTTCTATTGGAATGAATGGTCCCTAAAATTATATTTTTTTAGGGTAACAATATTCACTGATGAGAATATGTTTTAGTTACATGAAATTTTTGTGTTATGGTTGTTTCTATTATCTTGCACTAAAAATATTGTAATGAATGAATGTATAATGATAATTTTAGTTATATATCATTAAGATATAAATAATAAATGTTTGTTAAATCTAAATGGTATACATCACAATTAATAATGATGAATAATATATGGTAGAAAGAAAAGATAAATGTTACCAATAATTGTAAAAAATGGAAAGATTGATTGTTTCAGAGTCTTAGGAGCATGAACATAGATATAAGATTGGGATCTCATATCGAAACAATTATTCCAAGTAATTATGGAAGGCTAGAAATAATTGACACACTGAATATTGGAATGTAAATTACATTATGTGTTGTCTTTAATCTAAAACAAAATTCAAGAAGAAAGATAAAAGTAAAGGTGGTGACCGGACAATTTTTTTACAGTATCAAATAAAATGTATAATCAACTGGAACAATATGGGAAATATAGGGACCAAAAAAACTATATGAATTTTTTTCTAACAATTTCACCAGGGCATGCATCTGTCCATAAAGGATGCACTTATTGTTGCCCTGCATTCCTACTTTCCAAAGGCGGGTAGAATTCGTCTCTTATTCAATGACGTTTTCTCCTTAATTGTAATGGAATGATGGTATGTCGGTTCCTCCTTCTTTGGATTCCTCCTCAAAAATTTTCTCCTATTTCAGGTCTCCCTTAATGATTAAGACATTGTTTGTCAAACTCTTCCCAATGCCATATCTTTGTGGACTCCGGTTAATTATACTGCATCTTTCAAGACATCCTAAAGGGCCAAGTCATGGAAGAAACCTTCGTTTAGGGGACTAGTCACGTTGGACATCGCTGGTTTATATAGACACTGAAACACTGATGCATCTGGGTTTCTTCCCCTTAATATATGGCTTCTTGAGGGCGTGGAAGCCCGAAACATCGCACTTTGAGCGCTAGGAATTATATTCCATAGGCATGTCTCTAAGGTTTTCCTCAGCATCCCATCTTTAACATAGAGTATTTCATGAGTTAAATTTCCAGGGGAGATAGATTAGACTGATCAGAACACTGATGGTGGTGGATCAGATGGGCGAATCCCCAAGATGGAGCTCCTAGGGGGTTTTCTGGAAGAATGGATCAAAACTACTAGTTAGGATGGATCTGAGAATGCTCGGGTCCCTATAAGGGGGATTCCAGGGTTTTCCATTTATTGGGATTGAACCTCAGGGAGTTTTCCTACATTCCCTATATTGAGAGATAGGGATCAAACCCACGTAGATCGAAAGACGAGACATCGAATCGGGGTACACACAAGGGAAAATTACCCAAAGACTTGTTGGGTAATAAACATGGTTAGCATCCCATCACGAGAGGGGAAATCTTGGTTGGATGGTTATGAATTGTGTGGCGCTTAATCATGGTTAGCTACCCAAGTGGATGGCATGATTTCACATGGATGTGGCACCGCATGAAATAATCCGGATTGATAATGGAGAGTTGAATGGGGTGGATAGGGAACGTAATGGAACCGTTGTGAATGTGATTGTAGTGTTGGGATTGAGCCTTAGATAGGATTCCTAGGTATACCTGTGGAAGGGAATAAAAGTCCACATAGTTCGTTGGGGCGATGGGACACCTATTGAGGAGGCCCGTGAGAATGGATACATGGATGGGACCCATAATAAATAGAACCTCCATGTTGGTTCATGACCTTCCCCAAATACAGAGGCTCAAGGGAGAGACCAGGATGAGACATGAGTGATGGGCTTGAACCTCAGTGAGTCTTCCTACATAACCCTATGTCAGGGAATCAAATTTCATGCAATTCAAGATGGTTCCTAGAATCAAGGTGTGCGTAGAGGACAACGACCCAAATATGATGCTAGGAATTACGTGTGGTTAGTGGCCCAAAAGTTGTTATGGTACCACTAGGATGGACCAGACATGTGGGTATCAATAGGGGGGACACTGAAGTTGGTAGTGTTTAGGGTTGAACCATAGTGAGGCTTCCTACGTACCTCATCTAGGATATGGGGATCAAACCCACATAGTTCATATTGGGTGCATCAATAAGAGGGACTATAACAGCTTACCGTTGGTTGGGGACTACAACATATTAAAATTGTTTGGAGACAACAACGGATTACCACTAGATGGGGACTACAACATCTTACCACTATACGAGGTCTAAAATGGCTTACCGCTTGATGGGTATGACAACAGATTACACTGGATGGGGTCTACAATGGCTTACCATTGGATGGAGACTACAACGGCTTACCACTGGATGGGGAGGAACCTTATGGAGGCATTCTAGGTACCCATTCTAGGATTCAGGGATCAAAACCCACGTATTTTGAAGGTATATAGTTTAACCTCATACGGGATGAAAAGGGGACATATAGATTATCATCATGTGGGATGACGGTGGACCAACATGAAGTGGTCGAGACCGATGGGTGCTGGACTTGAACCTTAGGGAGGCTTCCTATGTACCTTTCTTGGAGAGGGAAATGATCAAATTCATCGTCGTTCGGCATGTGGGATTTGAAATTACACACTAAGGCATCCCAAGAATGATGCCATGGTTGATGCATATTATAAGCTCACATGAGTCCTGCTCAGTGTAAAAAACAAGAGGCAACAAAGAACTAATGACCACATCATGAAATGTGTGCGCACGAGGAATGAAGTGGGGATTAGACATGGTTAGCACCCCAAAGAGGGAACTGGGGCTTACACGTGGTTAAAGGACAAGGGAGATGGAGATTGGGACCAACTCTAGGATTGAGGCTCGATGGAGATAAATCCAAAAGGGATAGGGAAGTGATGTTAAAGGTATATGTTCCCCTCTCACCTATTACCTTTTTGCATCGAAGAAGAAAAGAGGAGATACGATGCTACCTCCCATAGGAAAGGTTAGTGGATTACACCAAGATGGTTTCCCTTCCCCATAGATAGATGCCATTACAGTAATGAGGATCTCATTACATGTGATGAATATCTCACTCCCATGGAGACCAGTGGGAAGAGAGAATGTCCAAGAAGGGGCACCCCATGTATATTTCATGGGATGAGGATACATTTTAACATCACGTACGGGGGACGATAGTTCTTGGTAGTATAATATCCTGCAGCTCGGATGAGGCAGGTTCACTCCACATTCCTGGGACTTACATAACTGATACCCACCCACACATGGGGAAGGGAAGGCATCAACAATTCCATGTAGAGATGGGGTTGTGGAGTGATCCATTGAGGGCATCCCATTAGAATGGCTATGTGAAGAAGAAATTCAAATTAGCGTGCCAATGAAAAGAAGCATGAGGTTAAGAAAAAAATATAAAGTACCACCCAAGGGACCTTAAAATTTATTTGCACGAGCTTGGAGAGAAATACGAGAAAGGGGTGTTTAAGGCATTATATCTTGGAATGAGGCACTTCATGAAGAGGATGGGTTTCACGAAGTATGGATGCTTTGCGAAGAGGATGGACCTCATTCAAGGAAAGGAATTCCCAATGAGGGGCTTCATAAAGGATGGTTACTTCATGAAGAGGATGGCCCTCATGAAGGCAAAGGAATTCACAAAGACGGTCTTCATTAAGGATGGATGCTTCGTGAAGAGGAGGGTATTTTCTAAGAGAAAAGGCTTCATGAAGAGGAACCTTTCATGGAGAATTACTTTGACATAGAGAATCACACTTTCTTTGGAGGGAGTTTTGGGAAGGATCTATGCATTGTGAAACCTCAGGCACCCAAAGGGGGACCCTTCCTCTGCGAAGAGAATATGTCTTCTTTAAGGGAATCTATACCATAAGTATAGGCTATAAAGAATGTAAAGGGGTATGAATTGTAGATTCCAAGTACCTTTGGCGATATATTTGAGGGTTTTGTGAAGGTCTGTGTGAAATAGGAGCTTGAAAGGTGAAATGGAAGAGTCACAATGGTTTGGAAGAGGGGGGAACCATATATTTATTGGAAAATGCAGTTTGCGGGGTCACAAAACCTACCATAGAGATGGGTGACACCATGGAGAGGATCCACTCCATTAGCCCACGTCAGCCTCACAGAGGGTGATTGATGCCGCACATAGGTTCGTCGACACAACCGTCACAGAGCGAGCCATAGAGGGGAATGATGGTGTGGAGGTGCTTCGGTACGGTATCAGACTCGCACCAGGCCGAGACTCCATGGAGCCTTTTGCGGAGGCGTCCAAGTGGAAACGGACCTGCCGCATGGAGATTTTCACGAATGGGCCATTTTGGGATGTCTTGGGGGAACTTTGATCCTTCCAACATGTTAATTCCCTCGATCACACCATTGAGTTTGTAGAATGAATGGGACGCGTTTTTCTAAACTAATAAATGCCACCCATCAAAATTTGAGCCGACTGAAAAGGATGATCGAATTATAATGGCAAGACGCAGAAGATACCTAGATAATTTAACCCATTGTGGATTGTAGAGGTGGGTGCGAAGCTGATTTCAAAAAGGGAGGAACCTTTCCAATTTCATGATGGATTATTTGCGAAGATGCCTTGTTCCATGGGACGAAGGGTGGAATGATGATCCTTAGACATTCACCGTGAAGCCGATTCCCATAGAGCCTATATATATATGCTCAGAATGTTTCTGTCTACACTTGGATCTTTGTTAACGATAGTGATTTCACCCTATCTTTGTGAAAGGATATTATCTTTGAATTCTTTAGTGAACTGGAGTATTTTGGTCCGGTACTTTGAAAATGATATTTAGTGAACTAGAGCATCATGATCTGGTGCTTCTTTTGCGATATAGGCAAAAGATAAGGCTTCTTTGCGGTGTATATGAATTGAAAAACTATATTAACAAAAGGTCTTCAAGAAGGGTCTCCGCAAATAGTTCTTTTCTTAGCTTTCGTGCACCATAAAAAATTTTCTCCAAGTCCTCATATCCAATGGCCATTCATGTGGCTGTACAAGAGGTTCGTAATGATGCTGCTCAAAGGGAGGCCGTGGAAAATAACCTAAAAATAGACGAGTACATCCGGAGCGATTCTAATCAAAAATCATTTATAGAGTGGCTGAAAGAGGTGCAGAGGTAATATATACTGTGCAACCGCCTTCCACTATAGGGTTTTGGCTTGTGGGGAAAAGCTTCTTTTCCCGACACTAGTGAGGGTGACCTAGACTACAAGTTCAGAAACACCCCTGAGAAACATCAGTGGTATAGGGATGTGGATTGTAACATCTGGAAATATCAATATTTGGTCACAATGCTTTGTCTATACAACCGTGTCAGCAACATCGACAACAGGGCATAGGTGCAGGAGACATCCCCAACCTTATACAAGATGATCATCAAGGTCGGTTTCGAAAATCCAAACAAAGGGTGGACCACAAGCTAGGACTTTTACCAGGTTGGCAACTTCACAGATGACTGGGCCTAGGGATATTGGGAATGTGTGTCCTCTTTGAGAATGTCCTGAGGTAGGTTTTCCTATATGAAGCGGTCTAGGCCTCCCAATTCAGTGTCTCCCAAATGAATGAATTTATACTAGAGTTTCTGAGCCAGTGGTCTCCAGATACCAATACATTCCACCTGCATCATGGGGTGGTTGGCATCATCCTTTGGGGCCTCCATCAGATTTCTAGTAACCCAATCCTGGGGGAAATGTATCACAAGTTCCTCCCAACCAACAATGTTTGGGGGGGGGGAAGAAAATGCCACCTTTGGAAATCTCATTGCTGAGGCTAGTGCCAGGCACATACTAGGATAAACCGAATACCCGAGACATCCACTTTAAGAAGTTGTTTGGATATTTACTGAATTTCTCCCTAGAATAATGAAAACTATAGTTGAGGAACCCTACTTTTTCTTGAGGAGATCAACGAGGTAAATAGGGCTCATACTAGTGAATCCTGGAAGATAGACAGGGGAAAATGTTGGGATACAACATCAAGACTGAGCAGCGGCTAATAGTTAGGCTTTCTTGGTTTATCTCAGTGCTGATCTGTGGGTGGATATTATCGTTAAGAGATGCCCACATGGGGGTTGTGACAAAGTAAATTCATCATGGTGGATCAAATAGATGGTGGGGACCGCATCAACCTGGGTATACCAGTTCTAGAAACATTGTACCATCTTCATCGGAAAATTAGTGAGGGGAAGTGGCCACTACGATTGTGCGGTATATTCCAATTTATGTGTAGATGGATCACAGAACACATGTGGGTAATGAATTTAGTAACCACATTGCTCCACCGGGGATACATTCTCAATAAGAAATTTCAAACATTATGGGGAGCGCCCTGTTGAAGATGGATGCTATGACTGTGCTAGGTAAGATGGGGCGAGTAGAACATTTCATCTTCCCCCCATTACCCATGCCAAATTGGGCCTATACTGATGAAAACACTGATAAAATCGAGAAATGTTCATATTTGATGTCCTTCTGTGGCAGTGTTCTAGTGGCATGAGAATATTTCGATCCCATATATGAACCATATACCCTACACCAATTTTCAAGACAATTTTGTTGCATGCAGAGGCTGAATCCCCAGTTGTATATGATTGTGTGCCACAATAATCACCTATGAGTGAATAAAAAACTATGAATAATGTTTACAATAGAGGATGGGAATATTTGGAATGATTTTCCCCCTTTTGAGGATGCATTCAGACTGGTTCACGAGTATATAAAGAGTTGGGAGGCTGCCTACCCTAGTTAAATTCTGAAGTGAGGGACCATTCGGGACAACAAGGTGGTTCCTACACCTCAACGGTGAACAATTATGACAGGGGGATGTCAAAAAGGTGGTACGAACATTCAACGGGGTGGTGAGGCTATAATAGCAGGGGTGGCAGGCCATGAATCATCAAATCTTACGCCAGTGCTAGCTGGAAATGAAGAGAGAGAGGGGGAAATGCCAGGTAAGGTGGATCTATTTAGGAGGGCCCAAGAGGTAGCTAAATCATCTTGGGGATTCTATAGGATTTTCCCTCAATCTCCTAGGAATTAGCTACTTTCGGTATTAATCCCATCTTGTGCCATCTTTCTAGAGGCATGTAATGATTGGGAAAAGAGAAAAGAGTACCTTGACATTAACAGCTTGTGGATGAATTTGAACATACATAGGATGTCATAGGGGGATCTTGGATTTGATAAGGGAGGATTCAATGATACCCCAACCGAGGGAAAAAGTTTTTAATTGAGTTAGAAGAGGTAATACATTCTCGTGGTGACATGCGGCTGATGTTGCACCAGGCAAGGGTGCTGCTGAATATGTCTACTCCTGCAAAACTGAATGCAGCTCAACTGGCAGAGTATTTCCCATACCGTCCATGAAAATGAATCATATGTGGGAGAAGTTTATTTGGGATATTTACAATGAGTAATGGAGGGTACTAACAAGGGATCCTCTCTAGAAGAAGGCAAGATAATGACCTCGGGAGGAATCTCCTTAGGTGAATTCGTCGCAACTTTTGATGTAAGTCCCCACTCCCTTTAATTGCACTAATTCCATACCTACATTATTTTTTTTATTAATTGACATGTATCTACACAGGAAATCTTCAATTGGCAACTCCCACTGATGAGGAAGAAGGCACAGTAGTCATAGAGGTCCCAACATCGGGGTCTGTAGCTGGAGAGATGGTGGTTCGAGAGTCCAACAATGCTGGGGGTGCAAGGTAGGCCTCCTCAGAATCATGATATCCCACAATAATATAGGGAGGGTTGTGTTTGGGAATCCTAGAAATGGTGGACCTGAGGTGAGACCAAGTGGCAGACCAGGGTATGTCTCAAACTCCAGAGTTGTACTTGATGTCCAGTCGCTCAAACTGGCTAACAAGACCATTGACTGCATAGTTTCCAGGATGGTTCATTTGTTGATGATGAAAATGGATAGAATACTTGAGGCTCCACACCAAATAGAGGTTTCTCTCCCTATAACATTAATTTCCCTAGCTTACTGGGCCATATTTCCCTATGAGAGGCCGGTGGTGGTGGGTGATAGTGCTGGAGGAATAGATTTTGACATTGACTAGGCGGACATCCTCAAAGTGGAATCTAGTGATGAAGACAACCCTATGGAAGACCCAACTACTGATCTCTTGGAGCCATTTCCCGAATATGAACCTGCCGACCCACAGGATCAGGACAAGACTTCTTCCAATGAAGAGGACGAAAAGTTTGTTCATCATCGATCATGGAAGATAATCAGGTGCTTTATCATGGAGACCCTGTATTTAGAATGGATATGCCAGATGGGGAGGCCTCAAACCCTGTTGCACAAACTACACACTGGATGAGTAAATGACCAAAATCCTCACGATTTTATTTAGGACTACCTTGCCAAGAGGGTGCGGGAGGATGCATACAACTTTAGTGATGGTTGGAAATGAAGAAAAGACACTAATATTCAAAAACTCCAGGAGGCTGAACATGGGATCTAGCGGTTGAGGGTGTGGGTGAATGATCAGTCCTCTTTCCTCGATGCGCAATCGGGGATCATATCGAAAATGAAGTCCCAGCAGGAAGAGGTTGAAGAATATATGAGGTGAGCCTCTAAAGATATGACCCTTATCCAAGATGACATGGATCGTTCCCAGATCGAGACTGATAAACAATGACCCATTTCCATCATGGAGGATCAAGAGCTTATCAGGTGACAACAGATCCAAGATGCCATGAGCCAGCGAGTGGTGGAGTTGAAACACTCAGTTAGAGAGGTCAACCAATCTATGGGAGCGGTCTACCCCAAGGTGTTGTAATTTATATGAACCCATTACCATATTTTCAAGATTATCTTGTATATATTGGTTTCATATTGGAGTTCTAGTATCTATTTTAACTGTTTCATTTCCATCACATTTTTAAAATATTTAACAATCAATCCCTAAGGTCATGTGGTTCATGCCCGATGTGAGAAACTAGGGATGGTTGCATCGTTACTTTTTTAGAATGTGGGAGTGCCAACCAATCTATGGGAATTTGGGGTATGAACGTCCAATCCAGGAATCCAAGAAGAAAAAGGGTGGTCTGGTTGGGGAATGATGTTCTCAGGGCAGTCGAATTATTGTTTTCCTAACCTGCTCTAGTGCGCGAGTGGGGTAGCATCAAGGGCGTTAGAATCAATCCGAATAGAGGGGAGTGGAAAGTGTGAATCATAATACCCAAAATTCAGAAAACAATAGGGATGGTGTGACAAGGAAGGATTACTATTAACCATGTTCTAAAGATATTAACCCTATTATGTTATCCTTAAATAGGAATAACAAATAAGGTCCTACCGTTGACCATGTTTGAAACATAGGGCATGACTCAATATGACATCCATTGTCTTCCATAACATTGGCCCAAGAGAGTAGGAGAGGCCTAGACCAAGCATCCATACTGTTAGGGGGTCCCTTTCAGGCATGAAAGAAGATGGATATCTTAATGAAGGACACATAATGCGTGGAGGTTGGGGTGATGGGTTGTTCGAATGGGGACAACACTCTTGAAATTACACCACCACGGCAAAAGAACATTAATTGAGCACATCAGTCTGATCAGGAATCATACTCATTTCCTAAAAGCTTATCTATAGTGAGAACCTAGAGTGTATATCTGTTTTATTTCATACTTATAAGGATGATAGACATGTAGTTTAACATCATAAAATGAGAACAGTGCACATAGTTTTATGGTCATACTGCTTGGACCAAGGATTACAGTTTAAAGTAATGTTTTATGGACCGTAGGCTCCTAGTTTAAGGTTATAGAGACTGGACCATGATTGAGGTCAAATGCCTAGAATGGTTAATGACCCTAATATGACTTTGAGGAAAAATTCTCGGACGTCGCTACGTTTCCCCTAAGGATAAGAATCAAGAAAAACATAGTTCTAGATAATAGCGTGGTCAGAGACCAATGATGGTAGGAGAAATATTCTTTGTAGAGAAAGATAATGCATCCAATAGTTACGATTGGGCATAGTTTAATTGTTTATAGAAGAACCGTAGTTTAAAGACATGTGTAGAGGAAATTTTTACCCATGTAGGAAATTCATGGTGCAGCACATATCCCAACATGACTGAGGGATGTAAAAGTCCACACCACTCAATGTGTTCCAAATGGGATTATTTATATCATAGACTAGAGGTGGACTCACAAAGGGCTGGACCCAGCTTGGGTGCTTCTATGTATCCCATGAGGATGGAAATCAAGCAATACGTAGTTCTCAGATTGTAGTTTAACATTGTGCGGGAAAAAAGAGATGTGTGGTATGACTACGCCAGTACACATCCCACCAAAACTACTAAGCCCACATGAGTGGTGCTCAATGGGGGAAACAAGGAGTAGTGATGATATTTTCTTGGTACAGGGGGAACACATTAGGTGAAATGTAATTCTAGGTGAGTAACGTCCCACCATTACTGACCCAACTACTCAATTCACATAGAAGTCTTTGTGTGTGTGTGGGGGGGGGGGGGGTGAACCAAGTTTGTTGAAATTCCATTTGAACATAAGGGGGTGAAAATATGTGAATCATGGAGACCGAGATATGGATCGTAATGATAGTTTCATGATGATATATGATAGTTTTTGACCATGTTCAAAACAAAGAAAATATTTTGCGTTATCCGGATATGGAGTCAAACAAGTGAGGGTCTACCATTGACCATGTTTGAAACATGGGACCTTTCAAAAAATGTCTTCTGATGTCTTCTTGGGCGTTGGACCAAGAGGTTAGGTAAGATAATGTGGAATGAGACTAGGACGTAAAGGGGGTCCCTCTAGACATAGAAGTGTATTGAGATCCAAATTAATGGATAATGAAGTGTGGAAATGAAATCAGGGAATTTCCTTGTTAAAACTTCACACTTTGGGCTCTTTTCCATGATGCATTCTAGTACGCCAATGGGGCATGTCAGATAGAGGGAGTCAAATCCCTTTCCAAGTAAAATGGTCCTGGGGATGCATACTCATATTTTAATAGGATACTTGTTGTAAAACCCAATGTGACTGAAGAAATAATGAGTATGCACCACACCACATGCTTCCAATAGAGTTCAGTCCAATGGGGCAGAAAAAGGGGAAGGATTTATGATACTTGGTGCTAGACTCGTAGATGAAATGTCTAGGCATTCCTATGTATCCCAGGAGGATGGGAATAAATCCACACATAGTTCTAAAGGATACCATGCAGTTTAATGTCACGTGACTATGACAAGGTTGGATATTAGTTTTAAGGTCTTAGAGTTCAGACCATAATGGAAATGAGCATGGGATACACATGGTGCGACTATTGAAAAACCCAACCTGAACGAGGATAGTAGGAGTCTATATCACACCATTTGCTTCCAGGGGAGATTTTAAGGTCAAGGGACCAAAATTAAAAGTGGGGATGGGCCTAGGGAAAAGTGCTCAGGCATTCCTACATACCCCATTATGATGCGGATCAATCCTTATATAGTTCTAGAAGTGGCATGGTAGAGTACCAATGCTAGGGACAATATTGTCATGTGGGTATGGCCCACACAGAAAAAGAAGCGACGTTTGATAGATCTTGTTTTTTATTTAGAATGGATGTTTATTTTTTGATGTAACGACCCTAGGATGGGAAATCTGAGCATCACTTCCAGAATCAATCCATATATAGGCCTTGATAAATGGAATGGTGAATGACCAATACCAAACATGATGTCCCCTCGAGTGAGGATATCACAGTGCGATGTCGTTTTTCTCATGAGGATAGTAAAATAATGTCATAGTTTAGGGTAATACTATAAGACCATCCTATGTATTTTAACATCACAAAACTAATATGTAATAGTTTAGAGTCATGTGGGACCAGGAAGCATAGTTTAAGGTCATATGACTTGGACACATACAGAAGAACGATGTTTTAGATGAAATGCACAAGGTGTGCTAAATAATACCCAACGTGAAAGATGACAAGGTCCACACCATATCTTGTGAAACTCCATTAGAGAAACCTCAGGCCAAGGGGCCATAACAGATCAAGGGATATGGGGTTGGACCTGAAGATGAAAAATCTAGGTGTTCCTACGTATCCCGTGAGGATGATAATCTATCCATACGTAGTTCTGAGAGTACATTTTAATGTCACGAGGGACAAGATAGGAGGAGAGACTAGCTCTTAAATGGGGAGTACGTGGTGTGTATATTGAAAACCTGACATGAATGATGACATAAGTCCACATACACCACACCTCACAATCCTATTAAAGTTAGGTCCAAAAAGGATGAACAAAACAGATAATTCGAAGAATGTGATCTGGACTTGAAGATGAAATGCCTAAGAATTCCTACATATTCCATAAATATTAGAATCAATACATACGTAGTTCTTGTGGATTTCGTGCAGTTTAGAGTCATAAGATAGGGATGTGGTAGATCATAGTTTATAGTCATAGAGTTTGGACTGTAGAAGTGAGACTCTTCCAAGAGGGTGTAAAACCTGACCAAATCCGTAAGCCATCATGATCAATTCTTGATGTGCGAATTAAGGGTTGATAATATCTTCTCAACACATGGAATATAGAGAAAGGGGAAACAACACAGAGCCTCAAATGACACCACACTGTGGATTCATCGTTGATAGAGTTAATATTTTCATTATTATTTATATGTTTTTCAATGATTTAATCCCTCCCAATTATTCAATGTGAGTGTATTTGCATCATTTATGTGTTTTTAGTGTATTTTGGGCTTAAATGTGAAAATGGGGTAATTCTGTAAAATTTTCAGTTTTATAGAACTTTTGTTTTTCGGGCATAACTTTTATAATATGGGTCCAATTGAAGTGAATATTTTTTTGTAGGATTCCTATCCTTGTGGTCTTAAAATGTTCCTTCTGGACCAAGACCCAATTCGAAACCCAATGGTGCAGAAAATTCAATCAAGTGGAGAAATCAGTTTGGAAGGCAGAATGGAACCCACTTCATTAAATATGCAATATCTCCTTCAGCCGACCTTATAATGAGGTTATTCCAGCTGGTGTCGACAGAGGACTTCAAAATTACGGCTCACAATAAATTTCATAAATTATTGAACTCATTAATTCATCCTTTTGGCGCGTCCAAGTGGAGTGGGTGAAACAATGTTTGACGGCCAGAAACGTAATGGTCATTGATTCGGCCATATCTTTCTTTACACCTGTCCAATGACTCTCAAATTGTGAGGGTCGATAGAAAACTTCATTTCCAACATTCTATAAGAAGGGACCTCAGTGAGTTTCTGCTGGCGGGTGAGCATAACAGAGGAAAACGTCTGGAGTACAGATTCTGGAGCATCAAATTTTCTGTTCTTTGTTTTTTCTCTTTTATTCTTCTTAGTTTTGTAATGAATTATTCTTTCCCCTTAGTCACAATTACCCTTACCATGGTGGGGTAAACTTCTGTGTGATTGGGGAAGGGGAGGTTTTCCATGTTGTATTTCATGAGTTCCTTCTCTTAATGTTTTAAAATCCTCTTCTCTTTTGTGAATCAGTTTCAATTTCCTATAACAGTTTTTCTTAACATGTACGATTGTATCTGATTTTAGATTATGTTGTTCATTTATATTTGGTCAAGGATCAATATCTACCTCCACTAGGTTCTGTTTTATAAACTATGGAATAGACCGGGACTTAGTGGTGAAGTACTCGGTGATCACCGGTACGTGTGTGAGGAGTAGTGAATGTTCTTGATTACTTGGGATAAACAAGACCCGATTGGGAATTGCCTAAGATAATTTGGAGTATTTTCTACAACTATATTACACATTGTAAGGAGAGTAGACCAACCTAAGATTTTAGTAAGGTTTATTCTCACATTTTTAATTGACCAATGGAGTGAGAAGAAATAATTGTGGATTCTCACTCTTAACGGTTTAGCAGAAGAGAATTGGATAAATTGGAACTATGATAGAATTACAAATGGAGAACCAACTCTGACCTAATCACCCTTCTTATATAATAGTTTCAATCACTTTATTTGTTAAGTTGTTCTCAATATTTTTTAAATTTCTTTCCTTTGTTTAGTTTCTTTCTTTCCTTTTCAAAAATCAATCAAATTCAGAAAAACAACCACACTTTTTGATCTTATTTTAAGGTGACAGCTTAATTGTTGTGCACTCCTCTCTAGAGACAACCTAGGTAATCCACTATAATACATTTTAACATAGGTTATATAAGTTTTTGCCACACCCCACGACAGGAACGTGTCAAAACTTGGCGTCATTGCCGGGGAGGTAGTGCCAACATTTCTTTTCTTTTCATTTCTCTCTTTTCATCTTTTCTCTTCAAAATTGCATGACTCGAACCTCAAAAACTGAACCTTTACCCATAGATCCTGAAATTGAATGAACCTTGTTGAATAGACTTAGAAACATTAATTTGGAATCTGAATTTTAGGAAGTTCCCCTTACAGACTCAAGTGAAACTTCAAGTGTTCACTCTGAGCCTGCCATCATGGCTGAAAATCAAATCCAAACACTTAAAGACCTCTGTGCACCACAATTCCTTAATCAAAACAATCAACTTGCCATGCCAGTGTTACAAAATGATTTTGAAATGAAACCTAACATGATTCCTTTGCTTCCAAAGTTTCATGGTTTGGCAGGTGAAGATCCAAACAAACACATTAAAGATTTCACACATGTTTGCTCAACTTTCAGACCCCGTGGAATTACCGAGGAGCAGGTAAAGTGGAAGGCATTTCCGTTTTCATTGGATGGAGCTGCTAAAGAATGGTTGTACGGCTTACAACTAGGAGATGTACATGACTGGAATGACCTGGTAAGATGTTTTATGCAAATATTCTTCCCCACCTCTAGAAGCACAGCCATTCGTAAGGAAATCTACGCCACACGACAATCATCTGGAGAAACTCTTTACGAGTACTGGGAGAGATTTAAGAAGCTATGTGCCAGCTGTCCACATCAAGCCATTGAGGAACACCACTTTCTTGTCTTCTTCTATCAAGGACTACTGGACAATGACAGAAACCTTCTTGATGCATCATCTGGAGTTGCACTGATTGACAAGTCGCCAGAAGAAGCCAAGGGCTTGATTGAGAAGATTTCCCAAAACTCGCAGCAATTTGGAACAAGAGGTATTGGAACAAGAGGTATTCATGAGGTACGCACTTCTCATCCATCACCCTTATTATAAACTAAGATTGAAGAGCTTACTAGTTAGGTGAGGCAGATGGACTTGAAGCAAGTTAGTGACCAACAAGCACCAGCTAAGGTATGTGGTTTATGCTCATCTCCTGATCATTTCACTGACCAGTGTGCTGAAATACAGGGAATGGAAAGTTGTGCAGCAGCCTTTCAACCAAGGCAGTTCCAGCAAAATCAAGGATGGAGAGAGCCTAACCAAGTCCAATATGGATTTGGAAATCAATAGAATCAAGCTAGGCCCCCGTAGCAAAATCGGTTTCAAAACCAACCCCCATTCCAGAATCAATTCCAGAACCCTCCACCATTTCAAAAAAAGCAGTCTTATAATCAGCCTTCATACCAAAAACCAACCAATATCCAAAGACCCTATGAGCAACCATACACTAGTTCCCAACCTCCAATTCCAAACCAACAAAAATCTGAGTTTGAAGGACTGAAAGACACTTTTAATGATTTGTCCAATAAGTTTGAGAGTCTCATGGACTTTCTGACCAAAAATCTAGGTAAACTCACTTCCCAAACAGTCCCAAACCCAAAAGAGAATGTTAGTATTATAACTACAAGAAGTGGAAAATAACTCCAACCACCATCCACCATTGAACCTGAAACAAGAAAATCTAATATGGGTGAGAATGAAGTCAGAAATGATGAAAATTCTATGAAAATGCATCGGGAAGAAGATAAGAAAGAGGAGGATGATAATGATAGGACAAGAAGGAAGAAACAAGAAACACCATTTCAAAGGAAACAAAGGGAGAAGAAAGATATACCACCACCATTTCCATCAAGTATGATTGAATCAAAGAGGTTACAAGAAGAAGCACTGCAAAAAGAAATTCTGGACACCTTTCAGAAAGTGGAAATCAACATACCTCTGCTTGAAGCACTCAAACAAATTCCAAAGTATGCTAAGTTTTTGATGGATCTTTGTACCAAGAAAAGGAGACTTCAAGGGAATGAGAGGATCAATTTGGGAAGAATCGTCTCAGCCCTTATCACACCACAATTGCCAACCAAATGTTAAGACCCAGGGACGTTTTATATTCCATGCACCATTGGTTCATTAAATTTCTCTAATTCTTTGTGCGATTTAGGTGCATCAATTAATGTATTGCCTCACTCAGTATATACTTATTTGCAGATGGGAGACTTGAATCCCACAAGAGTGGTGGTCCAGCTTGCAAATAGATCCACAGTTTTCCCAGCAGGAGTTCTGGAGGATGTCCTGGTAAAAGTCAAAGATCTTTTATTCCCTGCTGACTTTTATGTGTTGAATATGGAAGATGATAGGATCCCATAACACTCACCAATAATTTTGGGTAGACCATTCTTAAAGACGACCAAAACCATCATCAATGTCCATGAAGGGACACTTACTATGGAGTTTGGAGATAGCACTGTCCACTTTAATATTTTTCAATCCATGAGGCACCCATCAGATGATCATTCACTCTTCGCACTCTCCCATGAAGATGACATAGAACCAATTGAAGAATCAGGTATGTTTCATGAATTTTTATCATTAAGAGAAAATTTTTCCATTAAATATATCACTAAACATATGGATTCCCAAACTCTTGGAGGTTCTGATTTCCTGTTGGAAGAAGAGGTAAAATATGATTTCTTTGATAATTTGTTAAATGATGATGAAGATAATATGATTTCTTGCGTGCAGGATGTCAAAACATTGGAAGTGGATAACCTCAATTTAGTTTCATCTCTTGAGCATCCTCCTGATCTAGAATTAAAACCACTCCCCACTAATTTAAAATATGCTTACCTTATGGAGGGGGAGAAATTACCAGTAATAATTGCTAATAATCTATCTAAAACTCAAGAAAAATCATTGATTGAGATTTTGAGAGAGAATGTCCAAGCAATAGGGTGGATCTTAGGTGATATCCCGGGAATAAACCCAAACATTTTCTCACATAGAATTTTTCTTGAGGGAGATTCCAAACCTGTCAGACAACCCCAAAGGAGGCTGAACCCTACCCTGATGGAGGTTGTGAAAAAAGAGATTGAGAAGTTATTAGAAGTCGGGATCATCTATCCCATATCAGATTCACAATGGGTTAGCCCCATCCATGTAGTCCCAAAGAAAACTGGCCTAACCATTGTGAGGAATGAAAAGAATGAATTAGTCCCTGTGAGAATTCAGAATAGCTGGAGAGTATGCATCGATTTTAGGAAGCTAAATCAGGTCACTCGAAAAGATCATTTCCCTATCCCGTTCATTGACCATATGTTAGAGAGATTGGCAGGGAGAACTCATTATTTCTTTTTGGATGGATTTTCAGGTTATTTTTAGGTACCCATTGCCCCCGAGGATCAAGAGAAGAATACCTTTACTTGTCCTTTCGGTACTTTTGCATACAAAAGGATGCCATTTGGATTGTGTAATGCTCCAGGTACATTTCAGAGGTGTATGGTAAGTATATTTTCTGATCACATTGAAGATTGCTTGGAGGTTTTCTTGGATGACTTCACAGTTTTTGGAAATTCGTTTGACCATTGTTTGAAAAATCTGGAAAAAGTTTTGAAAACTTGCATTGAAAAGAACCTTGTTTTGAATTTTGAAAAGTGTCATTTTATGGTTGAGAGAGGAATTGTACTTGGGCATGTCATTTCATAGAAAGGCATTGAGGTTGATAAATAAAAAATTTAAGTGATAAATTCTTTGCCTTACCCAACTTGTGTGAAACATGTTAGATCATTTTTAGGACATGCAAGATTCAACAGGAGGTTTATAAAATATTTTAGTAAGATTTATCTCCCTCTCTCTAGATTACTTTTTAAAGATGCTGATTTTGATTTCAACGGTTCATGTAGGGAAGCATTTGATGAGTTGAAGAAGAAATTGATTACACCACCAGTGATGCAGCCACCAAATTGGGAAGAACCATTTGAGCTACTTTGTGATGCTTCAAACCAAGCAGTTGGAGCTGTCCTTTCTCAGCGAATTGAGGGCAGGCCACAAGTCATTGAATATTCCTCGAAAACCTTAGATGCGGCCCAATTCAACTAAACAACAATAGAAAAAGAGTTTTTAGCAGTTGTTTTTGCTTTAGAAAGATTTAGATCGTATCTGCTTGGAACTAAAGTCATTGTGTTTTCTGATCATGCAGATCTTAGGTACTTGATGAAGAAGGCTGAAGCAAAACCAAGGCTAGTGAGATGGATACTACTACTACAGGAGTTCAACATAGAAATCAAAGATAAGAAGGGATCTGAGAACCAAGTGGCTGATCACTTAAGTAGACTTCCCAACACCGCTGAAGTTGCGATTCCAGACACTGAACCACTAAATGATCGCCTTCCAGGAGAGCAGTTGTACTTGATTGAAGGAGAAGTACCTTGGTATGCTGACATGGTCAATTATCTGGTAACATCTCAGGTCCCATCTCATTTAAATTCTCACCAAATTCACAAATTGAAATCTGAATCTAAATATTACATCTGGGATGATCCATTTCTTTGGAAGATTTGCAATGACCAAATGATCAGAAGATGTTTGCCAAAAAATGAAATTGAATCAGTCTTTAGGTTTTGTCACACATTAGCTTGTGGAGCCCACTTTGGACCTCAAAGGACTGCAAGAAAGGTTTTAGAATCTGGACTTTATTGGCCAACACTTTTCAAATATTCTCATGAATTTTGTAAACGGTGTGAAAAATGTTAGTTTACAGGAAATATTTCAAAGAGACAAGAAATGCCCCAAAATCCACTTATTTTTTGTGAAATATTTGAAGTTTGGGGGATAGATTTTATGGGACCTTTCCCAATGTCATTTGTAAATTCTTATATTCTTCTTGTTGTTGATTATTTTTCCAAATGGGTGGAAGCAAAAGCCACCAGGACTGACGATGCTAAAGTTGTTTGTGATTTTGTCAGGGCTAACATATTTTGTAGGTTTGGAGTTCCTAGAGCCATCATTAGTGATCAAGGGACTCACTTTTGTAATTGGAGAATGGCGGCTTTGTTGAAAAGGTATGGGGTGCATCATAAAACATCAACTCCCTATCATCCACAGACTAATGGGCAAGCTGAAGTGTCCAATAGGGAAATAAAAGGAATTTTGGAAAAGACTGTTAATACAAATAGGAAGGATTGGAGCCAAAGGTTAGAAGACACATTATTGGTTTATAGGACAGCCTACAAAACCCCAATTGGAATGAGTTCATATAGGCTGATTTATGGGAAAAGTTGTCACCTACCTGTGGAATTGGAACACAAGGCATATTGGGCTGTGAGGAAGATGAATTTGGATCTTGAAAGTGATGGGAAAGAGAGAAGCTTGCAGTTACAAGAGCTGGAAGAAATTAGAAGGGAAGCATTTGAAAATTCCAGGATTTACAAAGAGAGAACAAGAGTGGCTCATGACAAACTGATCCAACCAAAGGACTTCCATCCAAGAGACAAAGTGTTGTTATTCAATTCAAGACTCAAGCTGATGCCAGGTAAACTTCGTTCCAGGTCTGAAGGTCCATTTATAGTTACTCATGTATATCCTTTTGGTGCTGTGCAGATTGTGAAGGATGGAGTGAAGGATCCATTCACTATTAATGGGCATAGATTGAAGAAATTCATTGGGACCATGCCATCAGAGCCAATGGAGGAGCTCACACTCCTCCAACCTGTTTATCAATAAAATCCATCAGGTCGTACCTCTCCTTTATATTTTCATGATTTTTGTGATTCAATTTCCAATATTCTTACATGTTAAATACATTTGAATGCATTTTGGACACTGAATCATTTAAGTGTGGGGGAGGGAACCTTTGTAGTGTAGGATTTTTACGTGTTGTTTTTTTTCCTATTTGTTTTAAAAAAAACATGTGTGTGTTTACAATTTTGTGTGCTTATTTTTAAATTTTTATTTGTTTTTTAAACTTTTGAGCTGAAATGATTATCATTGGTATTTTTTAAACCCATCTCCATGAGTGAAATAATTTATTCCTTGAAACTGAGCTTAAATGAATGCTGAAAATGACAATGATTCAAGTTCAATTATTTGGGAATTTCATGAAAAATACTCTGTTTTTTGAATCCCATGCAACATATCACTGTCTTTATATTTGAAATAACATTCCCGTGAGGCTTCTAAACCTATTATTTTCATATTATTTACATTCACCTCACTTCTTGAGAGAACCAAATCATGATGATTTAACCAGAATTTGATTTATTCCTGTCAAAACTTGAGGGTTTGAGGTACTTGTGTTTTAAATGATTGAGGCATTTCTTTGGTTTGAAAGCCCCCTTTTCAAGATAATACCTTTCATAATGGCCTACCTTGAACATTTAATCCTTGTAGCCCATAGAAGCCATGAACAGCCTGTTAGGTTAGCCACATTACAAGCCAATTTTCCCTATCCAACCTGCTCTTGAAGTGAAATTGCATGATCTATTTGAACATAAGTGTGGGGGGAAGATTTCTTGTATTGTACTAACTTATTTGGGGATACTTTGGGTGAAAAAAAATGCTGAAGAGATTTTATTGCTGCAAAAAAAAATCATTCTGCTGAAAGCTGTGCCTTTTCTGGAGCTTTCATGATGAGAGAAGCTGTGCCTTTCTGGAGCTTCTAATGTAAAAAGGAAGTTGTGCCTTTTCTGGAGCTTTCAAGAAATATTATATTTGAGAAGATTGAAATGTTTGCTTCTGAAATGATGAAATATGGGAACATTCCTTGATATTCCATGGAGAATGAGTTTATTTTCTACTAAGGGGAGTGAAGAGAAGACCATACTTTTGTGAAAATTAGAGTAATGCAATTTTGTTTCAAAAAGAGCCAAGCCCTCTTCATTCATCCTCAGAATTTTCACATATAAATCCTACCAACCTAAAGCCACAGAACAACATTAACAAGTCCTCATGATAAACATATGTCTTTAACTCACATCGGGTGGAGATGTAGGAATTTATCAAGCCTATGGTGACCCTTGTATGAGTTTGGATGAGAAAGACATTGCTAAAAAATTGAAATTTGTGTAATGAGAGATAATGAAAGTTAGGTAAGTGTTTTGTGTGCATGGGAGGAGAAATGAAGAGTAAATTTATTGAATGATCCTAAATTAAGAACATGAAATAATAGAGTTTGATGAGGCATGATATATTTTGTTTCTTGTTTTCAAATTTGAGGATCTCATGGATATGTGTTTTGAATTTACTTTGAATTTATTTTGATTCTGACTTGTCCAGGAGTCCAAGTGATAAGTGTGGGGGAATTGATAGAGTTAATATTTTCATTATTATTTATATGTTTCTAAATGATTTAATCCCTCCCAATTATTCAATGTGAGTGTATTTGCATCATTTATGTGTTTTTAGTGTATTTTGGGCTTAAATGTGAAAATGGGGTAATTCTGTAAAATTTTCAGTTTTATAGAGCTTATGTTTTTCGGGCATAACATTTATAATATGGGTCCAATTGAAGTGAATCTTTTTTTTCAGGATTCCTATCCTTGTGGGATTAAACCTTTCCTTATGGACCAAGACCCAATTCGAAACCCAATGGTGCAGAAAATTCAATCAAGTGGAGAAATCAGTTTGGAAGGCAGAATGGACCCCACTTCATTAAATATGCAATATCTCCTTCATCCGACCTTAGAATGCGGTTATTCTAGCTGGTGTCGACAGAGGACTTCAAAAGGACGGCTCACAATAAATTTAATAAATTATTGAGCTCATTAATTCATCCTTTTGGCGCGTCCAAGTGGAGTGGGTGAAACAGTGTTTGGCGGCCAGAAAAGTAATGGTCATTGATTCGGCCATATCTTTCTTTACACCTGTCCAATGACTCTCAAATTTTGAGGGTCGATAGAAAACTTCAATTAAAACATTCTATAAGAAAGTACCTCAGTGTGTTTCGGCCGGCGGGTGGGCATAACAGAGGAAAACTTCTGGAGTATAGATTCTGGAGGATCAAATTTTCTGTTCTTTGTTTTTTATCTTTTATTCTTCTTAGTTTTGTAATGAATTCTTATTTCCCCTTAGTCAAAATTACCCTTACCATTTTGGGGTAAAATTCTGTGTGATTGGGTAAGGGGAGGTTTTCCATGTTGTATTTCATGAGTTCCTTCTCTTAATGTTTTAAAACCCTCTTCTCTTCTGTGAATCAGTTTCAATTTCCTATAACAGTTTTTCTTATCATGTACGATTGTATCTGATTTTAGATTATGTTGTTCATTTATATTTGGTCAATTATCAATATCTCCCTCCACTAGGTTCTGGTTTATAAATGATGGAATAGACCGGGACTTAGTGGTGAAGTACTCGGCGATCACCAGTACGTGTGTGAGGAGTAGTGAATGTTCTTGATTACTTGGGATAAACAAGACCCGATTGGGAATTGCCTAAGATAATTTGGAGTATTTTCTACAACTCTATTACACATTGGAAGGAGAGTAGACCAACCTAAGATTTTAGTAAGGTTTATTCTCACATTTTTAATTGACCAAGGGAGTGAGAAGAAATAATTGTGGATTCTCACTCTTAACGGTTTAGCAGAAGAGAATTGGATAAATTGGAACTATGATAGAATTACAAATGGAGAACCAACTCTGAACTAATCACCCTTCTTATATAATAGTTTCAATCACTTGATTTGTTAAGTTGTTCTCAATACTTTTTAAATTTCCTTCCTTTGTTTAGTTTCTTTCTTTCCTTTTCAAAAATCAATCAAATTCAGAAAAACAACCACACTTTTTGATCTTATTTTAAGGTGACAGCTTAATTGTTGTGAACTCCTCTCTGGAGACAACCTAGGTAATCCACTATAATACATTTTAACATAGGTTATATAAGTTTTTTCCACACCCCACGACAGGCACGTGTCAATCCTCTTAACGTGATCATGCACACTGAGTAATAGATCCAAGAGTGTCAAAATTCCACTTGGAAATGATGGAGTGGAAGAGGTGAATCATGGAACCTATATTTAGGGATTAATGGGTGGTAGCATAATGATTGAGGATAACTATTTAACATGTTCTAAATACAGCATCCATATCATGTTACCTGAAATGGAGACAACAAATGGGAATTGATCACTCACCACAGTAGTAATGTGGGACTTATGTCAAATTTTCATTCAAGAATCTCACAGATGTTATCCCAATATAGTAAGAGAGCCCTAGGGCCTAACAAAAATGTGGTTCGTGGGACCTTTTGAATGTGAAAGATTATGGAAGCCCGAATAAAGGGAAACATGAAGCATGAAAATGGGGGAAAACATGTCTATGTAGAATCCAACACTCTAGGTCCTGAACTAGAGTGCGCATAAGCATGTTGGTGAGATACCAAAGAGAGTAATGGGGATAAATAGATCTCAAGAGGGAGGTATGCAGCATGGCTGTTAAAAACCCGATGTGATGAGGGCATAAGACCAGACCACACCACATACCCCCTCCCGAAGACTCAGGCCCAGGGGCCAGAAAGATGAAAAGGTTTCTAAGTAATAGGGATGGAACCAAAGATAAAATTTCTGGGAATTCCTAAATATATCATGAGGAAGACAATCATGCCACACATAGTTCTGAATGATGTTGTGTAGTTTAACATCATGAAAAAAAGGATGTGGTAGATCTTAGATTATGGTCATAGATCTTGGCCTGTAGATTCCCAGTTTAATGTCATATGCATGGGACAATAAAAGTGGAGATATCCAAGGAGGAGAATACATGGTGAAGTTATGACTAACCTTGCGTAAATGGAGGTGACCAAAACCTACACCACCCCATCTGTTTCGAGAGGCATCCGGGCCAAGGGGCCGAACCCAAGTAGAGATCATGATGTTTGGGGATGGTCCTATAGAAAAAAAATGTTTGGGAGTTCCTATGTATCCTATAAGGAAGATAATCAAGACACAGGTAGTTCTGAAAGGGACATTCAATTTACCTTCATGTGGTGAGGATGTATATAGGAGGTGGTATCTCAATGAAGGAAATGTATGGAGTTGATAATAACCCGACATGAATGAGGACTTAGATTCCATACCGCAACACACATCCTAAGTAAGAACCTAGTCCAGGGGGTTGGAAAGGTTGAGGGACCTGAGGCTGGGCCACAAATGGGAAGTCCCAGCTATCTTGTAGTTATCATTATGTGGGATGAGAGGGAAAGTAGTTTTTTTCCTTTAGTTCTAACAGATCACACATTTTAACGTCGTGTGGTGAGAATGAAACAATTGACGGTAATGGGGGACCATAATTGCATAAACCTTTATGAAGGTATTGCCTTACCAAATCCCCTAATCTCATGTGAGAAATGCTCGGTGTGGGAGACAGATAATGGGATCATGTTCTCCTCAGCATATAAGGGTACAATAATGAGGGAAGAGATCGGGCAAGGTCGATCCAAACCAGACCACCATTAATGATTATGGAAAACTGATATTTGAAGTGATAACAGAACAAAATTAATCAATATAAACAATATTTGGGACTTATACGTATGGTGATAATGATAGAGTATGGTTTTTGACCATCTTCGAAACACAACATCCCTATCGTGTGAGTTTAAATTGGAACAACAAATGAGCATCGAACACTAACCATATTTTCAATGTGGTACTTGTATAAAATTGTCATTCAAAACTCCTTGGTCAAATTGGCCCGAGATGGTAGGAGATCCTTGATTCATAACATCCATACCATTTGGGGGTCCTTTGGAATGTGAATATTGTTGGAGACCCAAATAAAGGGGATGTGTGAAAGCATGAATATGCTCGTGTAATTTAACATCATGCGGCAAGGATGAAAGAAGTTAAGATATCAAAGGAGGGGAATACATGGTGCGGTCACGATGAACCCAATTTAAATGGAGGCATGAAAAGCCATCACCACACCATATGTTTTGAGGAGCATTCTGGACAAGGGACCGAACCCAAGAGGATATCTTGAAGTTTTGTGTAGGTCCTATAGATGAAATTTCTGAGCAATCCTACATATCCTTCAGGGGAAAAAATCAATCCATACGTAGTTATGAAAGGGCCTTGATATTTAACATCATATGGTGAGGATGTGAAAAGGAAATAGGAGAATGAGAGGGGAAAATGGTGCGGTCATTGTAAACTAGGCACAAATGTGGACAAAGAATCCTACACTACACTGTGCACAATCCTCTGAGATAACTATACCAAGGGGCAGTCAAAGAGAAGGATTTGGGGGATATAATCTAAGACGGAGCATTCAAGATTTCCTATGTATCCCATCAGGATGGGAATCAGGCCATATATATTTCTTTAGATGATGTGTAGCTTAAGGTCATAGAAAAAGGATGCCGGGACATCTTAGTTTAAGGTCATAGAGCTCGAACCATTTTGTAGTTTATCATCTTGTAGGACGAGTGTTGGGTTGTTTTATATCCTTCAGCCTGGATGGGTCACACATTTTAATGTCATGAAGTGAATACAGAATAGGTTGTGGTCATTTAAGACTATATACAATATAACATCATGTGGGACAACATACATTTTAATGTCATGCAGGACAATATTACTCATGAAAAGTGCTACTTGAGGAATTTAGCATTAGTGGGAGGAGTTATATTCTCACCATCCATGGTAAAAAGGGATTACGCACCATTGGGGTAAACCTTGTGAATGATGTAAGGTACTTCCCATTTTGGCTCCATTTTGGGTGGTTTCTTTCTAGGTATCATTGGTGTTCTCAGGGACAACACCATGTCACCGTCTAAGAATGAGTGGAGAAGAACATTCTAGTTGAAATCTCTTGCTATCTTGTTCTAATGCCACTCCAGATTGTGCAGGGCACAAAGCATGTTCTTGTAGAGAACATCCAATTTAGCCCAATAGATTTCAGCAACCTTATCCAGTGTCTTCTAATTGTAGAAAGCTCTATGTAATGAGGGATACTAAATCGTGATAGGCAGGACTGCCTCTATTCTATACACCAGGGAATATTTGGTCACCTTAGTGGAATTGTGAGTCATCTTCCAATAATACCAGAGAGATATGGGGAGTTTTTAGGGCCAACTATTATTGTTATGATTAACCATATTCTGTATAATTTTATAGATGATTTTATTGAATGTCCTGATCTTCTATTTTCATGCACGTGATAGCAGGAGGTATGGTTAGAACAGATGTTTTACTTAGCGTAAAAATTAATTAGTTAGGATTCCCATAAGTTGGTGATGTAATCAGTGAGGAAAGAATGAGGGACTTCAAATCACTAGATGATATTAGAGCTCACAAATTCAATGATAGAATGGGCCTTGACCTCATTGAGCAGAACTGCCTCTTCCCACATGGAAAATAAATATGTAGTGGTCAGGATGAATCTGTATTAGTGAGCTGTCACTGGTGGATATGGTCCCACGACATCGATTACCTAGACTACAAAGGGAAAAGAGTAATTGGTAGTGTGGAGAGGATATAGGGATCGATGAAAAAAATTATCATGGATTTGGAATGCATGGAACCTATTGGAAAACTCAATACAGTCACGAATCATGGTGGGGAAAAATTAAAACACCCCAATCTTCAGATCTGGAGAGAGAGTTTTGACCCTGTTTGATGAGCCCTGAAGGAACCAGCATAAACCTCCTACATGACCTAAAAAATATCACATCCTTTTATGAAACAGTGAAGAGCCCCATCAGAACCATGTCTTTAGAGGTTCTTATCAAGACTGGGACCCCTCTGGAGGGTAAACTACAATGCACAATATCAGATTCAATCATGCTCGGCCTGATATGTCAGGAGATTTCCTTGTTGGAGATACTTGATAAAGGTGGTCCTTCAGTTGGGAGTCTCCTCCAGCACTGTAGTAGGGGGACCTGGGGGTCATGATGTGGAGGCACCAGCGGTATGGTGGATTACCTGTGGGCTATCGTTGTCATCGAGAGTAACTGAAGAGATGACTCTTCAATGTTCTATGTGGATAATCGAATCATCTTAATTATGATATTCTAGAGATGAATTTAGACTGTACAAGGTGTCATCTCGACCGTTCTAGGACCGAGGGACATGAGTAACTTCCATCTGAGATGGGAATTAGTCCATTAGATGGAGGGTGCATTCTAACAGTGGCATCAGCTCCGGCTTCCTGATGACGTAGCCATCGTTGATCTATTATATTAATAGTTTGGAGTCCCCTTTCACACGTAAGATGGGAACATCAATCTCGAGGGCCAGCTTGAGACCAGTAAGGAGAGCCTAGTACTCTGCCTCATTGTTGGTATAGCCATCTGACAATGTGAATGAATATGGAAGAACATCCTATGCTGGTGTGATGAAGACGATACTCATGCCTACTCTGTTGAGTCTGGGATCATTGAGTAATCTGCTGGAAGATCTTGGGAAGTGCTATCAAAGTGAATTTTCCAACATGGAATGGCGTGATCTACTAAGAGGATTGACTCACATAGAAAATCAAGGTCCAGGGACTTGTCCATGGGAGCTGGATGGCCGGAAAGGAATTCTTCCCATGTCTATCCCTTGATAGCCTTCAGGGGGAAAAATGATGTCAAAATGATAGAGGATCACTTCCCATGGAGCTAGATGACCTATCAACATAGGGCAGTTTAGAATGTACATCAGTGGATCACCTCAGGACATTAATTATATCTCATGATGCTTTAAGTAGTGCCATAATTTCAGCACTGCGAATACTAGCACAAGGCAGCTTTTCTCGATATAGTAATACCTAGACTTTTTATAAAGGAGCATGCAGTTGAGATAGTACAAACTATTCTTCTTTCCCTAATTATTCTTCTGGGTGAAAAGGGAGCTGAGAGATCATTCCAGAGTTGTCACATAAAGGAACAACAACTTTCCAGAAAGGGGTGGCATCAGGACAAAAGGCTATAATAGGTACTACTGGATTTCCTCTAAATAATTCTCACACTCCTCATAAAATTGACAATCGAAACCTTTCTTCATGAGCTGGGAAATGGATTTCACATTCCTACCATATTTTCAATGAATTAGAATATATATGCTATGTGGCCTTGAAAACCTCAGAGCTCCCAGATATTGCTTAGAGAAGACATCTGGTTGAGGGCCTTGATCTTCTCCTAATTGATCTCGATGCCTCTATATCTGACAACAAAGCCTAGAAACATTCCAAAGGTGACCCTAAAGGCACAATTCAGGGGTTTCATATTTAGATGGATGTATCAGAGTAATCCAAACACTTTCTTAAGATCTTTGAGATGGTCCTGGCGCTGGTGATATTTTACCACTAGATCATCCACGTAGCATTCCACCAATGTCCTGATGATCGCTTAAATATGCGATACATGGCATGCAGATAGGTGGTTCCTTCATTCTTTATACTGAAGGTCTTTACCTGGTAGAAAAAAACTACCTTGTGGTGCCGTGAAGTCTATAGAATCTTCATCCTTGGGGTCCATTCGAATTTAGTTATACCCAGAATACCCATCCTTGAAGGACAGAGCCTGGAACCCAACAGTGGTGTCAATTAATAGTTCCATCAGAGGAAGGGGAAATTCATCCTTCAGATAGTGTTGGTTGAGATGCTAGAATTTTATGAAGACTCTGATCTACCTATTATTCTTTCTATTGGGAATAATTTTATCCAACCATCTAGGCTATTGTACTTCCTTGACGAGGATGGATCTGATGAGCTTATCAGCCTCGTCCTCAACAATGGCACTGTGAGAGGGGTGAAACTTTCTTGGAGGCTATTTGAACCTGATATGATTTGAGGGAAGGATAAGGAGGGGGACGTCAACCTGAGGATCTATTATAGTCATCTCTTAAAAACTCTTGGAAAATAAATCATGATGTTTCTTCAGGAAGTCCATGTATTTTCATTGCTCATCGATAGGCATAACAGCGCTAATTAAAGTGGGTATCAGATCCATCTCATTATCGAGGATCACTTGTACCAATTCACCAACCATGGTGGAAACACCCTCTTCTAAAGTGGGAGGACCATCCTCCAAATCATCTTCTCTATTCACAAAGGAGGAGGGATCCTTGGTTGTAGGTGATTCTTCTGAGTTGACAGATCCCAATGGGAAATTTGTGCCAGCCTGAGTGGTGGTGGACACCACATCAGGGGATCCCATATTTCCAAACCCACAGCAATGAAATCCGTCAACCCAATCCCATATGGCCTTCGACCCAGTGGTCCATGCTTGATGTTATCAAATAAATAGTGGCATGTCAGTTGGAGATGGTTAATCCCAACCCAACAATACAAGAAATAATGACGTATTTTCATTTCCATGGGGTGGACATCCTGATACCTTATGGGAGTAAGAGGCTTTGGGATCACCCGAGTCTGATTTGTATAGGAATACCAGGTGATCTTTTGACATCCCTTAGAATTGGGAATGTGGTTCCCCATTGTTCCATAAACAACTAAGCATTGAACCAAGTCTGGGGTCATGGCCTTTAATCAGTGGATTGGGAAAATGTTAGCATCATAGAGGTCTATCCATGGGTCAATCATAGTTGTGTCTGGTTCAACCTCATTCGATGGAATCTGCTTGAACTTACTCTTTTAACAGTAATAATCTAGGTAGAGGGCTTCAAAAGAGGATAAGGGGGATGCCTAACCTTGGATTATGCCCGCTCAATCATTGAGGGAGTACTTAAGGAATTGGTGATACAAATAAGAGACTACCATGTGCAAGTGTATCCATGGCCTACCCATCAACGTGTTGTAGGCAGTGTCCTGTGAGATAACCATGAACTCAGTTCTGGCCATTCGGCCACCGAACTTGGTCTTTAGGTGAATCTTTCTGATCTAAATCATTTTCATCCTATCATAACCATGATGTTTCAGTTTAGAGGGACTCACATCATCCTTTAATAGCCACATTTCTTGGAGTGTCTAGGTCGGGATAAGGTTTATCCTAGACCCTATGTTGACAAGATAGTAGAGAAATTCCCCACTGCTGAAATGGCCAGTGATGTATAGTGGGTGAATGTTCCCCTATATGGGAGAACTTGTATCTTCTCTAGAGAAAGATATAATGTCCTAACATTCTACGTTCTTGGATGGATTAACATGGAAGGATGTTGTGGCCACTACCTCTATTTCAAACTGGAGGGGGCTTCTTATAGCCTATGTAAGGGAGTCATGCAAATCATTCAATAGGAGAAGTGAATTCAGGGTATAGATCCTCACAAGAATTGTAGAATTATGTTTAAGAATATCATAATTCCATGCCAAGTGTGAACTTCTGCTGACAAGAGGTCATTATATGATAGGAGGTACGACAAGCCCTTCTGGCTGAACCAATAGCCGACTGGTGTCGGAATGTCCCACTTCTCACTAATCAAAACTCGTGGAGTGACTAAACGATGAGGGAAAGATAAATGACGACGATCTGTAATTGAATGTGGTTGATCCAAGCATAGTCAAGGCATATTCGCCTGATCAAGTAGCACAAATGGTGGGGAAGGTGAATCTGGTGAAACAAGATGAGAAGGCTGTGTATGTTGAGCTTCATGTCGGGCCTGTTTTCTGGTTTTAGTGTCTTGTATAGCCTAGATAGAAGTATTAACTGAGGGATTCCAATTAATCAAATAACCACGAGTCAATCGATGATGGCGATGTTGGGAGGATCCGTCTAGCACTCATCGTCGTTGGGAATCATGTAGAGGTTTACCGGCTCTATGGTTTTAATCGAAGCGTACCCTTGATCGTCACTTAAAGAATACTCCACCACTAGATGGATCTCTTGAGTAATATCCATCTCCAGGGGCATGAATTCATCAAGAGTATGGGATGACAATGGAATCATTGAGGGGATTTGTTTTCCCTTGCATTTCTAATTCTTTCCCTTCTAGGAAGAGGAAGGCTGGGATGTCGATACAGAAGTAGTGGTTGTAGGTGACGCGATGACTTATGAAGTCTAAAGTCAATTAAAATGTGCTCAGATAATACCATGGGCATGGGAGACTACCTTAAAATCCATCCAGTCTTCATATTTTTGAGACCCATGGTAAGAAACCTATTTCCACTCACCTTCACTATCACTATCATTGTCAGGCTGTATGAATACACATACCACAAGTGAAGATGTTGGGCCTAACCTAACTATGTTATTATAAACCTAGTCTTGAATCCAGTATTTAAACAGATAGCACATTTTGAGGGTGTTCCCCAGGATCCGGTTATAGGGGAAGTAATTAGGGTGGTCAGTGAGATCCGCCTCTTTGGGCCTCATACATTCTGGAAACTGTAGGATTCCCTATTCCAAGGCACTTCAGAAATAACTGGGGACCTAAGACTCATTAAATGAGTAGTTCTAGTTACTTCTATCCAGAAAGGGGGATCTAGGAGCCTATCCCTGACAAGGTAATTAAGGATCCTATCAAGGAGGTGGAACGTGGTTATCAAGCCTAGGTGGTGGAACAACTTTACGCGGGGGCACCTGGAAATTCTTATGTAGGCACTGATGGGCCAGAGGCTGTACCTAAGGTGGAAGTCCACTATGAGGAAGTGGAGGTGGATCTCCTATTAATTATTATATCATCCTGGTGGCCTCTATTTTGGATACCGTGGGGGGATTGGCCTTAGCGGCTCTTCTCACGGGAACCACGGGAGGCAATGAACGTGCCTGCTTGGCCTGCTGTAGGGCTTCCTCTAGACGCTGGGCTTTATCGAGAAATCCCAAAAATTTATAGACCCAATTCTTGATGTACATAAACATTACATTACATTTGTGGAATACTTAATACATGACAAAAACAGACACCCAAAGACCATATTATTTTAGTGTATTTGGAAACTTGGAACATAATCTTCTAATCATGGTGAAAGATCTTCAAAATCTCCAATAAAGATTTTCCCCTTTTGTTTGCTTACCTAAAATCATTCTTTATATCATGGGTAAAAGAAGACACAAAAAGGGTGAGCTCAAATGCTCAGTAAGGGTAAACATGGAGAACATAAAACAATCCCTAAACATTTTAATGTTAGAACATGAACATAAAACACCAAAATCATGAGTAATGACATAAATCCGGGCAGTGCATAAGGCATAGATCATAATGGGACATTAACCATGATAAAATATCATGGGAATAAAACATATAATTGTGGAAAAACATAAATCAGAAGATATTATTTCCATAGTAGCCAAGGAATTTCTGCCATGACCATCATAGTGGACAATGTCCATTACTGAACCAGGTTTACTAGTCGTTCCAGCCATGTATTATTCAACCAGATTTACTTGTAGTTCCAGCCATGTCTATCTAATGAGATATAAATATTTACCCAATGCATTGTAGGGAGATATAGGTCCCACCCATATCATAATTAAACCATTCTTATGTGTTCCAAAAAATCATCATAGCATAACCCATGTAATAAAAATGTGATTCTTAAACATCATGTCATGCTAACATAATCCATATAAGATAAAAGGACTTCATAAAAATAATTCCATCATAACATAATCAAATAAATATAATAATAGGTATAAAAATGGAACCCTATATTGTCTTAGATGGAAAATAATTTTGATAAAACACTTGAACTCCATTCTTTAGGAAAATATCATTTTTACTTCAAATTTTTTTTTCCATTATCAATATGTTATACAATTTTAAACTAAAAGAAGTTAATTGAAAATAAACTTGAGAAATTTTAAAGTAATATTCATGGAAAAAATATTCTATGAAATCATAAAAAAATTCATGTTTTATAAGTTAAAAAAACATTCTTCTCATACTTTGGCCGGAAAAGTCAAAAAGTATCTCGTACTGAAAACGAAAATATCTTTTACTAAAAATTAACCAATAGGTAAAATTGGATTTAAACAATTTTAGGAGGATATAAATAATATTACATATTTAGGAAACATGGTTGTGGATGATAAATATGCCCCATTAAATTCTGAAGTATAAACAATATCGGATAAAAATAAGATTGCAATATTTTCCCTTACCTTAGGTCCAATTTCTTCCATATGTGTCTGAAACTACTGTATAGTGGGTTTAAACTTATTATTAACTTGTAACATAACTATACCAATATATATTATATCAAATATTATTCACTTAGGTCTTTATATTACCCATTCATTTGTCATTTCATGTTAACACAACGTTTTGGGTAATAATCGTATCGTTTATCATACGTGTTTGGACTTGTTGTTATTGATATTATTATTACTTATATCATGATTTAATTACTTAAAGAATGTAAAAAATTATTTATATATCATATATATTCAGTATATATATGTATAATATATAGATAAATGAAATGAAATACACCGTTCATGGAGATGGTAGGTCGTACGTACGCATGAACGTTGTTTTCGTTTCCTTATTGAATTGAATGGAAGTAAGTAGATGACATACATATATATATACACACACACATAAATACAGTATAATTATAATGTCATATATTTCATTATTATTCATTATATATAATTTATAATCATTCTTGAATGTTTAACATGGAGAATGAATCTCATTGCGTCGCAGAGACGATAATCCGTACGTACGCATGAGCGATGATATCATTCCCCTAATTATTGAATGGAATTGGAGTGGATGATATAATATCTCAGAATTAGTATCATGTTATAATAATCATATATAGTTATTATTTCTACAATTATACCTATCCAAGTAAGGTGGTGTTGGAAAAACAGATTACACCACGACGTGGAGACGGTATGTCGTATGTACTTATGCGCGGTGATTTTGTTTTTCGTAAGATGGATAGAAGGTGAAATAGGGTTGTTTAATATTTATAATAACATATCAGTATATGAATGATACTGATGTTATTACTTTATAATGAAACAAATAAGTAAGATTAAGTATAAGAAGAAATAAATTTGAATGAATTGGTAAACGATATTACCTCTTCCTCGACGCGCCTCTTCTTAACCTCATCTTAGGGAACTAAAGTTGGTCTTTGAAGAAGACCAGAACTTCTAGTAGGTTTCTAGGGATGTGTATAAGATAAAAGTACAGGTTTTTCCGAGCATAAAGGCTCAATATTTTGAGAAGAGGAGAGGGAAGGGGTTCTCTTTTATAAGAGAGGAGAAGAGTACTTTTGGAAACCTCCAAAATATTAATTTATAATAAAATAAAACCCCACTTAAAAAATTCCAATGTGACTGAAAGGAAGATATGAGTTAATATAGGATTTTAATATCATCAACCAATGAAATTTAGACATGTTTTTTCTTTTATTTTAAACCTTATCATTTTCATTTATCCTTATTTAATCTATTTAATTTTATTTGTGGTATAAATATTCTAAATTTTAAATGGTTATAAATACTTATGTGTTGTGACTTGTCCATAATTAGATACCTTATTAAATTTTAGACCATATAATTTTAAATTTGTAATTTTTTAATTATTTTTGTGATTTTTAAACAATTTAGTAATTTGTTATTTTTATAAAATATCAATAGTGTCAATTTTGACAATATTTAATTATTTGAATTTAAATTAAATCCATATATAAGATATATTCGAACCAAAATATTTAATAGATTAATAACTTCTCATATTAATCTAAAAAATTTATGGATAACATTAATTTGTTCATATAACAGTTTTATTATTTTTAAAACCATTTATTTGATATTTATTTTAATAAAATAATTACTACAACATTTTTGTATAATTATTAAATGTACTTATTTGTTGCATAAAAATTAAAAATAAAATAATATGATGCATATAAATCTAATATATTCCATAAAATTACTTTTACTTGAATTTATCATCTTAAAATCACTACATTTAAATTGTTATATTTATTAAATTACGAAGGTGACAACTTTGACATCATTTAAAATAAAATAATATAAGTGTCATAATAGCTTTTATAATGATCCAAATGGTAAAATTTTAGACCAATGAATGATTATGTATTTTATTTATACGACCAATGAGTTTTGTTCAGGTGTTGGTTCCTTTTATGATCACTATTAGTGTAATAAAAACTGTATTATTGATTTTTCACTAAATAAACAAATTCTGCATCACTATTGTGTCACCATTAACGATAATTATTTAATCACTAAAAATTATAAAACAGTTCACATGATGTAGATAATTTTATTAGATTTTTGGTGACTATTTATGTTCGAAGTTTTATAATGTTTATCACTAAATTAAAATTATTACATGTATAAGATATAAGAGAGTGACATGTTGTCACTTTTTTTTCTTTTAATAATAATTACATCCTTTTCATGGTCAAAAGTCCATGAAATGAATCAATTCCGACCCTTAGATGATATGGGTCGACTTTTATTCATCAAATATAATTTTGGCAGGTGTTAGGGTAATTTTATAATCTTTTTTTTACCCTTAATTACCCGATTTACCTTTAACTATAATAAATAAAATTTACCTTAGTTACTATTCATAATGTCTAAAAATAAAAAGTAGCCTATTAACATAATTTGGACCTACTGATTCCAAATATGGAATCTATTTTTCTAATTTCAAAACATAGAAGTGGTAGTATTTGATTTAAAATTAATCCCGTTGTTGAGAAAACAGGTTTTAAAAGTTAAAACATTGTAAAAGATTGAAATGTTTTTACATATGAATTCATTGAAAAATTAATGATAATGATTTGAATTGTATTAAAGGGTAAAAATATATTCTATTTATACTTTAAAATCATTCAATATTATAATTTAACTATATAAATTATCTTTTTTAAAAAATTTGTTTTTAATTAAAATTCATCGTATTTTTACTATTCATCAAAATATGAACGTTATCAGAAAAATATCAAAATTTTATCCAATGTAAATTTTTATATCCTAATTAAAAAGAAGAATATTATTTTGTAAAATAGAACTTATGAACTTTTTAAAAATTATATTTAAATTGGGTGCTCCATCAAAAGGCGACGAAACTGAATTTTTTTTAAAATACTTATTTTACCTGAAAAAATTATTTTTTTCTCATTCCGTGATTTAGAAAATATGTAAGATTAATGATAATTTTCTAAAATTAAAAATGCATTTAATGCTATTCATAACTTCTTGTTCATGATAATATTATAATAATATCTCGTTTAGTGAAACTCGGTATTGCGTACAACACACGCTATCAAGGAAGGTTGCTCTTGCATGTAATGCAAGACAAGTTAGGGTTGCATGTAGGGAAAGCTTCCTTTGGTTTTTCGTATAACATACTCAAAATATAATTCAGTTATAAATTGATCAAAATCTATACTTGGTGTTGTGTAAAATTAATTATATTCAAAACAACATGAAATTGTGTGCATCACAAGCCAAGAATAGTGTTGCGTATACTACAAGATAATACGATGTTGCGTATAGTGCAAGCTAATCTTGGTGAAGCATACAACAAAAGACATAAAATAAATTAAAATTAATAATTATCATAATATCTCGAGGTGTTACATTCTACCCCCCTTAAAATTAATTTATCCCTCAAAATTCGTCGGGGTTATAAATCATTTACTACATGAAAGTTTCCTTCATAGACACCCACATCATAAAAAGGAATAGTAAAACATAATTTTAAAAAGGAAAGTTAGAAACATAATAGATACCCAAAGTAACTCATCACTGGGATTCCATATAGGATAACATCAGTGAAATCAGGGATATGGAAGAGAAATCTTACCATCAAGATCTGATGGAGAGTGGTAGAGAACATGGCTATGAAATTTCCAAAAATCACAAAGCCATAAATTTTTGATGATATAAGGTACCATTTGATTCATCGGATATGAGAGTACTAGGAAACATTTTTGGTTTTCAAGATCATTTCCTTAAATTTGACTAATTTTTGCATATGGAGAGATACTTACTTGATTTCAGTGTAATATCGTTGTTTGTCATTCCATGAAAAATTTCAACTTCATCTCTTATTTAAAGAAATGTAGTTGAATGTTTCATTCTTGATGTGTTAGTAGATCATGTGATAGAATGATAGGTCATTCCATCTGTCTCTATCATAAAAAGGTTAGCACAAGTTATTAAATATACATAAGTCCATCTATTCTGAGATTAATTGTATATGATTTCTAAAATTGACTTATAATTCATCTATCATACTGCTTAATAAAAAAATCAATCTATACTAACCAGGTACTTCTTGTAGGCCAGTGGTAGGTGATAAAGGCCTGTCACACTTCGGTTGTGGGTTCGATTCCCGCAACCTTGTCCGACACGATGGGTTTTCGCCTGTCCTATGGGTTTATCCATTTTCTAAATAATACTATTATAACATTCCAGAGATAATGTCAAAAAGTTCTAGCCTTAAAATATACTATCTTATGTCTAACTTAATCCATTCATTAGGCTTGTCCAAAATACTTCTATCCAATCTCATAGTATAAAGAAAAATATTACTAGAGAGGTCATCTACCAAGCATGTAAATACCATCATTTATCCCCCATATATGATAAGATATATCTTTTTGGTCACATTCCAAACATGTGAATACCTTAATCATGTATTCTCTTGAAAAATTAATACCCATTGAACATTAGTGAAAACATGAATGCTGTCAAAAGTTAACTCTTTCCACATACCAAAATCCCAAATTTTCTATATACTCAAACCATGATATAACATTGTCCTTATATCATTCATGAGCTCATTATTATTGTCAAACATTTCATTTTCTCTTTATCCCTTCATTATGCACATATCATCTGCTTTCCAAAAATATTTCAATCACTTTTAATGGTTACCGGTACCATACAGTTATTGAAAACCAATACATAGATATTCCCAAATTCCACGACACTATAAATGAGATTCCACAACACTATTATGGAATCCCGTTACATAAACACTTAATCATTTCACACATTCGTTGTCATACTCAAAATCGTCAATAGTGATCGCATGTGACTTCCCTTTGTCCTTTGCCTTAATAGGTTGTTGATGTCGAAAATCATTAACCCTTGGATTTGGGAATTGGTTAGAATAATTCCCCATTTCCTTGAACTTGTAGAATTGAAGTGTAGGTTGTGCATTCTCTGTAGTCTTATCTCTATTCACATCAATATATATCTTTTTACCATCACTTCAACACTCATCTGCTCGATGACCTTATTTTCCACACTTAAAAAATTTTATAGTCCCTTTAATACAATCTCCATCATGCTTCTTTCCACACTTTGAGCATAAAGAAACATTCGTCTTCTTTTCACTATTGTTTTGAGATTTTTCCTTGAACTCCATATTTCGTTTATTGTCGAAACCATGAGATGGATATGTCACACCAACTTCCAGTTATACCTTGATATAACAATACACAATTTATTCATAGCTACTGAAGTATCTTATAGCTAATTCCCATTGAAGAATTGGTTTTAAAACACTGAAGAATCGATCAACTTTACTTTTAGGTTGGATGATAAATCCAGATGCATACCTTGCAAGCCTTGTCAATTTCGCCTCGTATATACCAACAGATTCCTCATCCTTTTTCTTAAGCTCAAGGAACTCCTTTTCCATCTTTGTTCGAAGAATATGAGTGAAGTACTTATTAAAAAACAAGTTATTGAACTCATCCCAATCCATGGATTCAATTTCATCTTGGGGCCTCGTGTTCTTAAATAGAGTCCACCAATGGTCTACTTCACCTTCTAAATAGTAAATAGCCAGAATTAATTTTTCATGTTCCGAATAGCGATGTATGTAAAATATCATTTCAATGGTACTGATCCATTGTTCAGAAATAAGTGGATCCAAAGACCCACTGAAAGAAAGTGGACGTTGCCTCATGAAGGACTCAATAGAATATTGTTCCCTTCTCTACTCATTTGGAAGTCCAGAATGATTCCTAGCTTGTGTGAGTATAGCAATAATATTTTTCACTCTATCTCCCATACCATTGGTTTGTTCAAGAGTAAAATCATTTCATTGTCCATTACATTGATCAAAATGGTTCTTTTGGGTTTCATCCATCATCTAAAACCCAAAAATAATAATGTAAGAGGCAAAAATCATGCTAGGAAAACAACATAATAAAGGGGAGTACTTTTAATCTCTAACATCTTAGGTTTAATCCTTGGTTATTCATGATCATTATCATAATTCTAGGATTGTAACATATACTTATACTTAACCTTCAGGACATCCCTAGACATACTTTAGAAATATCTCTAGGGATGTCACTAAAGTTTTGGCATCCTAGTTTCCAAAGGTTAACTAAACCTTTCCTCTAATACCAACAGTAGAGACCCAAATCTTGACGTACATATAAATTACATTACTTTTTCATGATACTTAATACATGACAAAAATAGATGCCCAAATACCGTATTAGTTTAGTGTCTTTGTAAACTCAGAACATAATCTTATAATCATGGTGAAAAATCTTCAATATCTCCCATAATGATCTTCTCCTTGTGTTTACTTACCTAAAACCATTTTTTATATCCTGGGGAAAAGAATACATAAAAAGGGTTAGCTCAAATTCTCAGTAAGGGTAAACATGGAGAACATAAAACAATCCCTAAACATTTGAACATAAGAACATGAAAATAAAACATCAAAATCATGAGTAATGACATAAATCTAGGCAGTGCATAAGGCATAGATCATAAAGGAACATTAACCCTGATAAAATAGCATGGGAATAAAACATGTAATTGTAGCAAACCATTAATCACTTGATATGATTTCTATAGTATCCAAGGCATTTCTGCCAAGACCATTATAGTGGACAATGTCCATTACTGAACCGGGTTTACTTTCCATTCCAACCCTATATTACTAAACCTAATTTACTTTCAGTTCCAACCATGTCTATCTCATGAGATAAAAATCTTTACCCAATAAACTGGAGGGAGATATAGGTCTCACCCATATCATAATTAAACCATTCTTATGTGTGTGACAAAATCATCATAGCATATCCCATGTAATAAAAATGGGATTCTTAAACATCATGCCATCATAACATAATCCATATAACATAAAAGGACTTAATAAAAATAATTCTATCATAACATAATCAAATAAATATAATAATAGGTACAGAAATAGAACCCTATATTATCTTAGATGGAAAATAAATTTGATAAAACAGTTGAACTCCATTCTTGAGAAAAATATCATTTCTACTTCAATTTTTTTTCCTTTCTCAAAATGTCATAAAATTTTAAAATAAATTAAGTTAATTGAAAATAAACTTGAAAATTGTTAAAGGAATCTTCATAGAAATATTTTTTTATGAAATCATAAAAAAACATTCATGTCGTATAAATTAAAAAACATTATTCTCATACTTTTGCCGGAAAAGTCAAAAAGTATCTCATATTGAAAACGAAAAAGGATTCCTTTCATATCTTAAAAATTAACCAATAGGATAAATTGGATTTAAAAAATTGTAGGAGGATAGAAATTATATTACATATTGAGTAAACATGGATGTAGATGATAAACATGCCTCAGTAAATTCTGAAGTATAAACAATCTCGGATAAAAATGAGATTGCGAGATTTTCCCTTACCTTAGGTCGAATTTCTTCGGTAAGTGTCCAAAACTACTATATAGTGGGTTTAAAAATATTATTAACTTATAAAAAACCATAATAATATTTATTATATCCTATATGATTCACTTAGGTCTTTATATTACCCGTTCATTTGTTAATTTCATGTTAACGCAATGTTTTGGGTAATAATCGTATCTTTTATCGTACGTGATTGGACTTGTTGTTATTGATATTATTATTACTTATATCATCATTTACTTACTTAAAGAATGTAAAACATGATTTATATATCATATATATTCAGTATATATATGTATAATAGATAGATAAATGAAATGAAATGCACCGTTCCTGGAGATGGTAGGTCGTACGTACGCATGGACGTTGTTTTCATTTATTTATTGAGTTGAATGGAAGTAAGTAGATGACGTACATATATATATATACACATAAATTTAGTAGCATTATCATGTCATATATTTAATTATTATTCATTATATATACTTTATAATCATTCTTGAATGGCTAAAATGGAGAATGAATCTCATCACGTCGTGGAGATAGTAATCCATACGTATGCATGAGCGATGATATCATTCACATAATTATTGAATAGAATTGGAGTGGATGATATAATATCTCAGAATTATTATCATGTTATAATAATCATATATAGTTATTATTTTCACTATTATACCCATCCAAGTAAGGTGGTGTTGGAAAAACAGATTACACCACGACGTGTAGACGGTAAGCCTTACGTACGCACGCGTGGTGATTTCATTTTTCATAGGATGGATAGAAGGTGAAATATGGTTGTTTTATATTTATAATAACATATCAATATATTAGTTATACTTATGTTATTACTTTATAATTAAACAAATAAATAAGAAGTATAATAAGAAATAAATTTGAAAGAATCGGTAAAGGATATTACCTCTTCCTCGACGCGCCTCTTCTTAACCTTCTCTTAGGGCACTAAATTTGGTCTTTAAAGAAAACCAATACCTCTATTAGGGTTCTAGGGAAGTGTAGAAGATAAATGGATAGGTTTTTGATGATATTGAATACTCAAAATGTTTTTAAGAGGAGAGGGAATGGGTTCCCTTTTATAAGAGAGGAGAGGGGCACTTTTGGAAACCTCTGAAATATTAATTTATAATAAAATCAAACCCCACTTAAAAACATCAAAAGTGACTCAAGTTCGGATATGAGGTAAGATAGGGTTGTAATCACATCATAAAATCAAATTCCGACATGTTTTTATTTTATTTTAAACCTTATCATTTTGATTTATCCTTATTTAATCTATTTAATATTATTTGTGGTAATAATATTCTAAATTTTAAATGGTTATAAATACTTACTTCTGTGTTGTGAATTGTCCATAATTAGATACCTTGTTACATTTTAGACCATATAATTTTCAATTTTTAAATTTTTAAATATTTTTTTTTTATTTTTAAATAATTTAATAATATGTTATTTTTATAAAATATCAATAGTGTCAATTTTGACACTTTTCAATTATTTCAATTTACATTAAATCCATACAGAAGATATATTCAAACCAAAATATTTAATAGATTCATACCTTCTTATATTAATATAAAAAATTCATTAAGAACATTAATTTGTTCATATAACATTTATTTTATTATTTTTAAAACTATTTTTTTGATATTTATTTTAATAAAATAATTACTACAACATTTTGTATAATTATTAAATATACTTATTTGTTGCATAAAAATTTAAAATAAAATACTATGATGTAGATAAATATAATATCTTCCATAATAATACTTTTACTAGAATTTATCATTTTAAAATCTGGACATTTAAATTGTTATATTTATTAATTTTTGAAGGTGACAACTTTGACATCATTTAAAATAAAATAATATAAGTGTCATAATTGCTTTTATAAGGCTCCATATGGTCAAATATTAGACCAATGGATTATTATGGATTACATGTATACGAACAATAAGTTTTTTCTAAGTTTTTGTGCCTTTTATGGTCACTATTAGTTTAAAATAAACTGTATTATTGATTTTTCACTAAATAAATAATTTCTGCATCACCATTGTTTCACCATTAATGATAATTATTAAATCCCTAAAAATTATAAATAAATTCACATGATATATATAATTTTATTATATTTTTGGTGATTATTTATGTTCGAAGTTTTATGATGTTTATCACTAAATTAAAATTATTACACTTATAAGATATAAGAGAGTGACATGTTGTCACTGTCTTTGGTTTTAATAATAATTACATCGTTTTCTTGGTAAAAAGTCCATTAAATGAAACTATTCCTACCCTTAGGTGATATGGGTAGACTTTTATTCATCCAATAGAATTTTGGTAGGTGTTAGGGTAATTTTATAATCTTATGTTTACCCTTAATTACCTGATTTACCTTTAACTGTAATAAATAAAATTTACCGTAGTTACTATTTATAATGTCTAAAAATAAAAAGTAGCATGTTAACATAATTTATACCAACTAATTCCATATATAGAATCAATTTTTCCATATTTAAAACAAAAAAGTTGCAGTATTTAATTTAAAATTAATCATGTTGTTGAGAAAACGGGTTTTAAAAGTTATAACATTGCAAAAGATTGAAATGTTTTTACCTATGAATTCAATGTAAAATTAATGATAATGACTTGAATTATATTAAATGTTAAAAATATATTATATTTATACTTTAAAACCATTCAATATTATAATTTAACCATATAAATTATCTTGATGAAAAAATTTGTTTTTAATTAAAATTTAGCGTATTTTTACTATTCATCAAAATATGAACGTTATCAGAAAAATATTGAAACATTTTCCAAAAAAAATTATATACTGATTCACAAAAAGAATTTTATTTTGTATAATTGAACTTATAAACTTGTTAAAAATTATATTTAAATTCGGTGTGCCATCAAAAGGTGGCGAAATTGCATTTTTTGGAAAATACTTATTTTACCCAAAAAAATTATTTTGTTCTCATACCATGATCTAGAAAATGTGTAAGATGAATGGTAATGTTATAAAATTAAAAATGAGGTTAATATTATTCATAATAGCTAGTTCATGATAATATTATAATAATATCTCGTTTAGTGAAATTCGGTATTGCGTGCAACACACACTATCGAGGAAGGTCGCTCTTGCGTGTAATGCAAGACAAGTCAGGGTTGCGTGTAGGGAAAGATTCCTTTGGTGTTGCGTATAACATACTCAAAATATAGTTCAGTTATACATTGAACAAAATCTATACTTGGTGTTGTGTAAAATGAATTATATTCAAAAGAACTTGAAATTGTGTGCATCACAAGCCAAGAATAGTGTTGCATATACTACAAGCTAATACGGTGTTGCGTATAGTGCAAGATAATCTTGGTGAAGCATACAAAAAAAAAGACATCAAATAAATTAAAAAGAATAATTCTCATAAAATCTCAGGGTGTTACAAAATCCACTGAGGTTATTCTGGGTGATGAGAGAGGGGACCAGTTCAGTTTTAACATTCCCCACACACATTTTCAGTAGTTTTTCTTAAGTTAGTGGAATATCCAGGGAGTAGGTGAGGCCTTTCCACTAGGAGAAATTGTCTACGACATACTCACCAAGACTCTACTTGCACTTGAAGGGGACTGAAATACATGTCTTCTAGGTGGTGGATTTGAACTGGTAAAGAAACTGTTGGTGAAGATCTTCCCAGCTGGAAACTGAACCAATGGGTAGCTGACTGTACCAGACAAACACGGGCCCTTCCATTGTTTGTACGAAACAATAGAGTTTGGAGGCCTCCTGGTGTATTGGAGTTCCCAGCATGGGTTCACACCTTGAGATGAAGTTGGGTAGATGCTACAACGAGTCTTCTGTCCCATTAAAGGGGAAAATGTAGGATTTTCAAAGCCATGGGGTGCTGGTATATCATTCAGTCATACTGGATAAGGCTTTCCATCAGGCGAAATTACCACCTATCAAGTTTCCAAAGCCTCAAGGTGGTAAATGATCACTTCCATTAGATCATCTAGGAAGGTATTACTTTCATGATGAGGATCTATGACCACCAGTGCATTGGGAAGTACCTTATCATGATAAGAAGGCCCAACAGCTCGTGGAGCGTCTTGTGAGATGACCTGTGGAACAACTGGGGGAATTACTAGTGGAGTGACTAGGGGAACCTGTGTTGGGTGCTGAATATTATCATGCCGCTCATGTGGATTTGGTGATACATATTACACCCTATTTACATAATCTTTGGCTTCTACCCTGTCTATGTGGGAAGGATGGTCAGGGTCACCCAGAGGCAACTCGTAGGGGGGGATTGTACTTGTCCTTGCTGCCCCAGTCGAGGATCACCATATTCTAGTCTCATTTCCATTTCACATTTATCAAGGAGTTAATTGACCATCTTCGTATGATATGGGATCTTTTGATGCAATGTGGTCTTTTCAAGATCGTCTTCCACCTTTAGCACTAAGCTAGATGGGTCAGAGGGTTTGATGGGCCCAAGATGCTTTTTACCCTTATTGGGATTTCGACCATGGGATAATGGCTCGGTAGGTATGGGAAGACCTAGTAAATTTATTTTCTGGTGAGTAATACTTCTGAATAGATTCAATAGGTGCGAAACTCCCTCAAGGTGGGGGGGAGTCCTCTTCAAGGATCTCTAGATAATTATCTTCCTTTGAAAGGTCGTCCATGTTAACCGCAACCCTACATAATGGAATACCCTCAATATCACCTAGTATGTTGGGTTGGCGCCAGATATAATTGAAATGAAGGGAAGTATACAACCCCAAACCACAAACATGAACGTGGGGGGAAGCCTACTTGATAATCATGTGGATCACTTTAAAGATCTGGACGCACCGTTGCGGGAGGGCCTGATGGAGATTGAGCAACTCAGGATGCTGGCCCATAGAGAGCACAGCCATGTCTACCATGAGGCATTGCTAGAAAATATCTTCAATGTGTGCTAGACTCTTGGGGTAAGTCACTTATGATACTGGATATGGAAGTGAATTTCCCAGATATTTTGAAAAAAAAATGCAACTTCCTCCTGGGAAAGTGATTTTGGTGCACTAAAACTATCAGTTGCAACTGGCCAAAACATCTCTGGGAAATGGTCTGCTACAAAGATGTCCCAGAAGCTCCTTAGCTCAGACTCAGGATCTGGACCATGGTTACCCCATTCATCGACTGGGGGGTGGATGGTGGATCAATAATGACATAGAAGTGGACAGTTGAGATGATATACTGACTAACAGAGAATACAATGAGGGATCTGACAAACCTCCGCATCTTGGGCTGTCCTCTGAAGAATGCAATGACTAGACCACCACATCTCGGTAGGACAGACTGATGGGAACAGTTTCCCATGCAGGGGATTTGGTTACTAATGGTGGGACAAGCTATTTCTCTTCCTCTATCATTCCACAGAATAACTCTCTCTGATCTCTGGTTGAGGTAGAGATTGATCTTGTTGAGGATAGCAGGTTTCCCGGCCAAGCCCTAGAAAGAGGCCAAATCTTCCTCTACCTAGATGTATCTTTGGAGGGACGAAGGAATCCGGATGACCTCATATTCTGAGAGGATGAGGTTTATATGCCTTTTTCTTGACCATTCACTTGAAAAAGAATATCAGGGTGAGGGTTCCATTACCAAATCACATTCTGCCTTGGAATCTGAGAAGAGGAAGAGTTTAATCGTGGTCTAAAACTTCATTGTATTCTTCTTTTGGTGGTGGTGACCCATCCTCCTACATAGGGATGGTTCTTTAGGAAAGGGTAGTTTTTTTGTGGGAGGAGGACCTTTGGCCGAACTAGTTATGGGGGTGGAGAGGACTTTTACCTGGGTGAGTTGGGGTGTGAGGTGCACCCGGAAAAATGTCAAAGGGAACACGGGATGGACTCTGTGTCCACTGGCTTTCATGTGGGATGAATCTTTGCGGGAGGTGTTGTAGTATGTAGTACCTACGCTAGAGTAGGTGGGGGCATGGGAAGTACCTCAATGATTGTTTCCCTTAGCATTGATGGTGAGATGGGGCCTTCTTACTGGTCAAACTGATCATGGGGAAGACCTCCGTGTTGGGTGCCAATGAAGTGAGTCAAACATCTTCTTCTCTAATTTCCAAGATGATGAGGATCTTCCCATCGACAACCCATGATAGGAGGAACGACTCCATACTTGGGGTCAAAGGTGTGGAAGAGACTTCTGCGCTGGAAGTCAGTGTAGCATGGAGGACCTTCGACCATACTGATGGGGCATGGGGAGGACCTCCACGCCGATCATGGGAGTGGTAAGGACCAGCACTCTCATTTTTGGTAGCACAGGGAGGACCTCTATACTGGATGTCAATGATGCGGTTCGGCCCATGACGAATGCCACCTGTGTCGGTGACCAGGAGAGTCGTCCAACCTACCTGTGGGGTGGTTGTGGCATCGATCTAGGTTGGGAATATAACTGTACCTATTCAGTATAAATGGGGCATTGTTGGCATATGCCGACAGTGACATGGGCTACAATAGCTAATGATGATGACGCCCCCTGGTGGGCATCCTCCTCATCTTTCACCTGATGTTGGAATTGGGTTAACTAGACTGGGTCTGGTGGGCAGGTGTATAACTCACTTGCTCGTCAGCTGGGGGGGCATGGGGTGGTGCCAATGTTGCCTAGAGGGAGCCCTCCTTGGTGGCCCCCGAGATGGGATCACAGCTGGGCTAGCCCATAGTTCTCTCACCTCATTAGCGTAAGGGAGAGAGTCATCAAAGAGTTTCAGGGAGAGGCTCCTGAAACAGTTATAGGTCAGAGTGGGGAGCAGTGGCCCCCTACATTTCCCATGGGGGTGGTGGCGACGATGAGGTATAGAAGCCTCTTGGTCCTGTCTGGCCATATCATGGGTTGGGATAATCCCCTCTTCTACATATCTTCAAATAAGGTCATTAATAACTATCCCTTGAATGAGTTCAGATGGAGAGATGGGTCATGGATGCCTAATATCTATGGATGAAGACACTATTGTAGAAGATATGGAGCCACACAGGATTTCCATGTTTGTTTTACCCCGACCCCTGTGTCGATAGGGTGGGGTTATTGGTTTTCTATAATGACAGCTTGGGTCCTGCAAAGCAGAGAGATTCAACCATTAGTGCTGAAAGAAGAAAAGCGACATCCATTTCCCTAGCACCATTCCATATATCATGGTTGGTAAGAAGGATCCACACTAACAACTTCATAGACCGTGATGTCCAACGTTCAACTGCCCTAATATCTAGTGAGTTTCATGCCAGGCCCACTATTTTCTCGGCGGGACCTTGTACTGGATATATGGATCTGGCGACACGCTTATCCTATGATGTATCAAACACTACTAATCTTCATATTGAGGAGATGAATTTCACGTCAGGTTCAATATTTCTATTTTCAATACTTTCACTGGGGAACCAATCTATCCATCAAGGACGTGCTGATTTTCCCCCATATTCCTACTTTCTAAATGTGGGCAGCATCCATCACTTATTCCAGGACATTTACTCATTGATCAAATAAGGATTATGGGATGTCAGTTCCTCCTTCTATGGATTCCTCCTCAAAATTATTCACCTAGTCTCGTCTCACTTAATGATTAATACATTGTTCATGAAACTCTTCCCAGGGCTACATCATTTTGGGTGCTGGTTAATTACACTTCTTTCGTCAGGACATTACAAAGGGTCAAGTCCAGGAAGCAGCCTTTGATTAGGGAGTAGTCATGTTGGACATCACTAGCATGTCTGGATGTTGAAACACTGATGCATCTAGGTTTCTTCCCCTTGAGATAGGGCTTCTAGAGGGCGTGGAAGCCCGAGGCATCCCACATCGAGTGCAGGGAATTATATAACATAGGCATGTCTTTGAGGTTTCCTTATCATCCCATGTTTAACACAGAGAATTCCATGAGTTTAACATCTAGCAGAGATGGATCAGACTGATCAGAACACTGATGGGAGTGGATTATATGGGTGCATCTCGAAAAGGGAGCTCTTTGGGTTTTTTTTTGGATAAATGGATCAAAACTTCCAATGATGAAGGATCCAAGAATGCTTGGTTCCCTATAATGGGGACACTAGTGTTTACTATTGACTGGGATTGACCTCAGGGAGGATTCTTACGTACCCTATACCAAGATACAAGGATCAAACCCACATAGTTTGAAAGGCGATACATGGAATCTAGGTGTAGACAAAGGAAAGCTGCCCGAACATATTTTGGGGCTTATGCATGGTTAACATCCCATCATAGGAGGTGAAATTCTGGGTGGATGGTTCTGAATTGTGTGGGGATGAAGCATGGTTAGCTACCCGAGTGGATGGAATGATTTCACCCGGATGTGGCAACCCGAGAAATAATCAGGATGGCTAATGGAGTGTTGAAAGGGGTGGATGGGGAACATGATGGAATCATCATGAAGGTGATGGTAATTTTGGGATTGAACCTCATAGAGGCTTCCTATATATCTTTATGGTAGGGAATCGAAGTCCATGTAGTTCATTGGGGTGATGGGAAACCTTAAGAGGTGGCCCATGAGAATGAACTCATGAATGGGACCTAGAGGAAATAGAACCTCTATGTTGAAGCATGACCTTCCCAAAATACATAGGATCAAGGGTGAGACAAGGATGAGACATGAGGGATGGGTTTTAACCTTAAGGAGGCTTCCTACATATCCATGTGGCAGGGAATCAAAGTCCATTTAGTTTATTATGGGGCATAGAATCGTGGTGTGCATAGAGGACAACGACCCGAAGATGATGCTAGGACTTACGCGTGGTTAGCGGTATAAGATTTAGTTCGTCCTCACTGGGACAAACCAAATATGTGGGTCTCAATAGGGTGGACACCAAAGATACCAGTGTTTGGGGTTAAACCTCAAGGAGGCATCCTACGTATCCCATCTTGTAGATCAGGATTAAACCCACATTGTTCCTATTTGGTGCATCACCAATAGGTAATACAATGGAATAAAATTTGTTGGGGACTATAATTTATTACCATTGGTTTGGGACTACAACAGATTACCGCTAGATGGGGATTAAAATGGCTTACCACTGGATGGGTTCTACAACTGCTTACCGCTGGGTGGGGACTATGATGGCTTACCATTGGATTGGCTCTAAAACATCTTACCGCGGGATGTGGTCAACAACAACTTACCACTAGGTGTGGAATATAATGAATTACCACTAGATGGGGTTGAATCTCATAGAGTATTCTTACATACCCTTCCTAGGAGACAAGGATTAAAACCCATGTAGTTCAAAGGTATATATTTTAATGTCATAAGGGACGAAAAGGGGGCATACAGTTTAACGTCATGTGGGACGAGGGTGAACCGACATGAAGTGGTTGGGACCAGTGGGTGTTAGTCATGAACCTCATAGAGGCATCCTACATACATTTATTTTAGAGGTCAAGGATCAAAGTCGACGTAGTTCAGTGTGGGGGATTGGGACTTACACGCTAAGGCAGCCTAGGAAGAATGTCATGGTTGATGCTTACTCTAAGCTCACGTGATTCCTGCTCAGTGTGAGAAACAATAGGTAGAAAAGACCTGATGACAATGTTGTGAAAGGTTCATACATGGGGAATGAAGCGAGGCTTATGCATGGTTAGTGGTCCAAAGAGGAAATAGGTTCTTACATGTGGTTAGTGGCCCGGGGAGATAGAGATTAAGACTTACTCTAGAATGGAGGAATGATGGAGATAAATACCAAAGGGAGAGGGAAGGGATATCGAAGGTCCATATTTCCCTCTCACCACTAACCTTTGTACACCAAATAATAAAGGAGGAGCTGGGATGCTACCTTCCACAAGAAAGGTTAGGGGCTAACACAAAGATGGGTTTCCTTACCCACGGACAAATGTCATTCTAGAAAAGAGGATATCATTCCATGTGAGGAAGATCTCACTCCCTTTGAGACTAGTGGGCATAGATAATGTCCAAGACTAGACACCTCGTCCATATTGCATGGGGCGAGGATGTAGTTTAATGTCTTGTGATGAGGAAAATAGTACTTGGTAGTTTAACATCCTGTATCTCAAACGAGGCGGGTTCACTCCACACTCCTAATACATACATAAATGATACCCGCCCACCCTTGGGGAAGGGAAGGCATCAACAATGATATATATAGATGAGGTTGTGAACTGATCCATTGAGGGGATCATGTTAGCGTGGCTATGTGAAGAATCAATAGTTGTAAGTCTGCCTATGAGAAGAAGCATGAGGCTAAACAATGCAATATAAAGTACCACCCAAGGGACCTTGAAATCAATTCACATGAGCCTGGAGTTCCATATGGGAAATGGGTGTGTAAATAATTCAATCTTGGAAAAGAGGCGTTTTGCGATGAGGATGGGTTACACAAGGGATGGATGCTTCCCGAAGAGGATAGACCTTCCGAAGGGAAATTAATTCATAATGAGGGGCTCCACGAAGTATGGATTCTTCATGAAGAGGATGGCCCTTGTGAAGGGAAAGAACTTCACAAAGAGGGTCTTTGAGAAGAATGTATGCTTTGAAAAGATGAGACTCTTTGTGAAGGAAAAGGCTTCATAAAGAGGAACCTTTGATGGAGCATAGATTTGCTTTAGAGAATCCATCTTTCTTTAGAGAGAGTTTTTGGAAGGATATATTGTTGAGTCAATAAGGTTTTCCTTATGAATTTTCCATTCCTTCTTATTTTGAAAATCACAAACACCTTATACTTAAGTAAATGTTATTTTTCCCCCATTAGGAAAATTTACTTCTTAAAGGAAATTTACCCTAACCTAGATTTTCTTATACATAGCAATATTATTCTTAAAAACAAAAACTAGATTCATACCCAAAATATCGGAGCCATATAATGAAAATATTTGGAGTATTCAATTTTTAGGATCCGAATTCTGGATGAGATCTGTAATTTAGTTCTAATCCGAATTCTGGACTCCAAACTCTTAAGCTGTTCGACTCCGAACTCTGAAGAAGTTCGACTCCAAACTCTTAAATAGTTCGACTCCAAACTCTGAAGAAGTTCGACTCCGAACTCTTAAGAAGTTCGACTCTGAACTCTTAAGTAGTTCAACTCTGAACTCTTAAGAAGTTCGACTCCGAACTCTTAAGTAGTTCGACTCCGAACTCCTAAGTAGTTCAACTCTGAACTCCTAAGAAGTTCGACTCTGAACTCTTAAGTAGTTCGAATCCGAATTCTGCAAGTACAGAATCCGATCTCTGGTGAAAATAGACTCCAAATTCATATAAAACAGAATCCGAATATGTCTTAACATAGAATCCAAACTTCTTTTTGGTTAGACTCCAAACTTTTAACTTGCTTACACTCCGAAATATTGGTTAGCTTTTACTTACATATGCTTCATTTCAAAACAATTTCCTGTATTCAATTATACATAGTTTGTTATAAAACGATTTTGTCTATTCTGTTTCTAATTAACCGTTGGTTGAGTTACATTTGTACAGGTCCCTCTGAATTTCATGGAAAATATGACCGTTGGAGGAGGGAGCCGACCGTTGGAGATTTTCCTATAAATAGGATCTCATTTGAAAGAGCTCACAACAACTGATACAAGGAAGTTGATTGATCTAGAGACCACACGCTGCTAAGGTGTTTTCTAGAGAGAGAAATCTTTTCATGCTTTGTGCGTACTGAACCGCTCGTTCAGTTTTTGCTGCATGCGACTCCGAATGTTGGTGATTACATTTAAGGAATTCCGGGGATAGGAAGACAGAGATGCCGACTACTTTGAAGTTCGAGGGCTTCCTTGCTGAGGAAGATAGAGGTTCTAACTACCTTGAAGTTGAGGGCTTGTGGGGATAGCAAGACAAAGATTCTGATCTTCGTATTGAGGGCTTACCCTAGTGTGGGTAAGACAGACTTGCTTGAAAGTATAAATCAAGGGACCTTTATCCAAGAATGTTGTATACCCTTCTCTTTGGGTTAAAAGATTCATATCTTGTTATTTGTAGTTTTACTACTTGTTTTTCCGCTACATATTTTACTGTAAGGAAAGTATCCTTCTTATATTTCCTTAAACTTGTACTCTGATTAGTTTAAGGTTCTATACGCTTTAAGGTAGAATCTTATATTGTAAACCATGGTTTCAATTCTTCAGTTGGTGATTAGAGGTGTTGTGAATTTTCTTAGTTTAACTTTGTTAAACATATAATTTTTCCCTTGTCTATGGAAAACATAGTTATCCGTAACTAACATTAAAGGTTCCAATGGAATTTTTAAAGTGTACAACTCACCCCCCCCCCTCTTGTATATTGTGCATCTACATCGTTATTTTGATCCTACAATTGGTATCAGAGGAGGTCTCTGAAATACTCATACTCACGTATAAGTTTTTTCTTGATCACTTTTTCGTTACGAACTTTATTATTACGAACTTTATTATTCCGAACGTTATTATTCCGAACATTATTATTCCGAACATTGTCATTCCGAACTTTTTCATTCCGAACTGTGTCATTCCGAACTCTGTGGATACGAACTTTTTCTACTAACTAGTTTGGTTTCCCAAGTTGTTTTGGTATGGAAGGAATCAATGTTGGCTCTATAGACAATCTAAATCCTACAAGACCACCAATATTTGATGGTAATGACTATGAATACTGGAAAGATCGAATGAAGACTTTTGTTATCAACACTGGAGTGGACAATTACGTTATGCTTACTGGTGATTATAAAATTCATGATAAGGAAGTTAGAACTTTCACTAACCATGAAAAGAAAGAGTATCAACTCAATTATAAGGTACGCAATTCTTTACTATGTTCAATGACTAGAAATATATATAGCCAAATTTCTTCTTGTGAAGCAGCTAATTGTATCTAGAAAAAGTTAGATGTTACACACTTTGGCACTTCTAAAGTGATTGAAACTAGGAGAGCTATGCTTAGAGCTGAATACCATGGATTCAATTTTCCGTATGGTGAACCAATCTGAAGAGTTCAACAAAGATTTATGACTATAGTCAATAGATTACATTCTATGGTAGAAAAAGGGTTAGATGATGAAGCCCTTGTAGATAAGATAATTGATATTATGCCCAATGAGTGGGAATCAAAGAGAACAGCTATAGATGAGAACAGGAAGGTCACTCAAATTTCTCTTGATGAGCTATTTGGAACTCTTCTCCAACATAAAACTAGAATGAAGAGAGATGTTGAAAATATCAAAAAGAAGAATGTGAATGGTACTGTTTCTTTTACAACTACATCAAATCATATGAAAGCTAAGACTCCTGAGAGAGTAACCAGATCCAAGTCTTAGAAGGTGGTTGTTCAATCAGATTCTAGTGAAAGTGAAATCTCAGAAAACGAGTTAGGAAATCTTGCTTGAAGGATGAACAAGATAGCCGGCCAGAGGAACTTCCAGTCCAAGTATAAGAAAAAGGAAAGAAAAGAATGGAAGGATGGAGAAGTTACTTGTTAAGAATGAAAGAGAGCTGGACATATTAGACCAGATTGTCCTCTACTCAAAAAAAAAGAAAGGAAAGAAAGTCATTCTGAAAGGAGCAGGAAGAAGTATTACAAAACCAAAGCTAAGAAGGTTCTAAAAGAAAATGACACCTGGAGTGCCAGTGGTGGTGACTGTTCAGATGAATCTTATGATTATGAATCTTCGGGAAAGAAGAATCTTGGTCTTATAGCTAGATTACCTATTGAAAATAATTTCGTTATGGCTAAGGTACGAAATGATGAATCATTGACCAATATATATTTAAATCCTAATGATAGTAAGTATTATAACTCCTCAGATGAAGAATCCTCTTATGATGAAGAAAATACTTCACCTACCTATGAAGAAGTTTCAAGGTTTGCTGAACTTCATGAGATTGAGAACTCTAAACTCAATAGGAAACTTGATAAGGAAAACTCTAGAAATTATATTCTTATAAAAGAGATATCAGATCTTTCTAAAGATCTTGATAAGAAAAATGATGATTTTATAAGTATTTCAAAAAATCTTGAGGAAGTATGTTCTGAGAGGAAAAAACTTTCTAAATAATTAGAAAAAGTAATTTCTAAGAAAAGTGTTTTCGAGCCTAGCTCTAGTTCTAAATATAATGATTTTGAAGATAAAAACTTGGTTATCAAACTCAAGTCTGAAATTTTTTCCTTAAAGAAGTGTTTATCAAACTTTACCCATGGTAAGGAAAATTTTGATAAAATGTATTCTCAAATACGACCTTTAAGAAACAAATCCAGATTGGGTTATGAAAGGACCAGTTTGGGATATACCTAACACTGAGAGGGGGGGTGAATCAGTGTTGGGGACTTTTTAAACCAATTCCAACTTTTATCCCTGTACCTCTAGACCTGTTAGGATCTTGATTCTCTTATTCTCTTTTCCCTGTCGCATGCAATAATAGAAAGCAGTAAAAATGTGCACACGATATTTTTACAAGGTTCACCACTCAATAAGAGTAGCTACGTCCTTGCCATGCATGGGTATGACCACTGCATGGATTCTCCACTATAATGTAAAATGTTGTTACAATGGAGTGGCTAGGAAAACAATCCTCTAGCCAGTGTGAGTCCCTACACTTTGGAGGGGGGTGGGAAACAATCCTCTTCCCTGGACTGGTGAAAGCCAAGTCCAACTTGCAGCCTCTAGCTGGATCTTTATACTGCCTATCGAGACAGTCTTATTCCTTCTTCAAAAGGTTGGTTCTGCTCTTGATCTATTATAGTGCTCTTCACTTGATTACTTGCAAAGCAGTAGGCAAGCAATTCTCTTCTTACTTTCTCTTCATCTCTAGTGCAAAAACAAACTGCACTAGTTCTTCTTCCTTCTTCCTCTTAGTGCAACAACTGACTGCACTAATCACCTTATTTCTTTAGCTAGAATCACATACACCAATGTGATTATTCAAACACTGAAGATCTGCTCAAAAAGCATCATCTGAATTAAACTGCCCTGAATAATTGTCAGCCTTCAGTTGGGCATACTCTATTCTTCTTGTTTTCTTCCTTCTCTTCTCAATACCAACACCTGAGTGTATTGGTATACTGAATTCTTCCTTTGTGCAGATATGAGTTCAATTGCACGTCTAGTTCTTCTTCACTTCGCAAAGCACAACGAGAGTGTTAAACACCAGTCGTGTGAGAGCGGTTAAACTTCTCTTTGTGAAACCGAATGGTTCACAGTTATTTCTTCTTCACAAGGCTGCTTCGAGAGTGCTCTGTACCTGTCAAAGGCCTGCAGTACCCTCAAATTTTTCGCGCAACCTTCTAGGTGACTTGCGCGTAAAATTCAAGCCTTGCGCGTAAAAACACCTTTTGGCGCGAAAAATCCTTTTTGCGCACAACTCTTCTTTTTCGCGCAGAACATCCTATTTCGCGCAACAAATCTTTTTCCGCGCAACACTTCTTCTTTTCGCGCAATGCTCTATACTACAATTTTTCCGCGTGCCAGAGCTCGGGATTTGTCTATGTGTCGAGTCTCTAATAATGAGAGGGGTTCACCCCATATTTATAGGCAGTTTTGACCTTGCGCATAAAAACCTCTTCCTGCGCGTAAAACCTCCTCCATGCGCGTAAAAACTCTTTTATGCAACTTCATATTTCGCGCCATGCTTCAATATTCCGCGCACCTCATGCCTTTGCCATCTTTCATCGTTCTAAGCATGAAGCACCAATTGCGCGCAAAATTCCGCACCGCGTTCCATATTGCGCGCAAACCCAATCTTTCCTGCAACATCAGATTTCACGCACTGCTCCAATATTTCGCGCATTTCATTCCTTTTCCAATTTTCGATCTTCTGATCTCGAACCATCATTTGCGCGAAAACTTCATTCCTCAATTTCGCGCACCATGCCAATATTCCGCGCATCCCGCAGATTTTTCGCGCAACCCGCTACTATTTCGCGCATCCCGCAGATATTGCGCGCACCACTTTATTTTTGCGCGAAACGTGCCTAAATTTCCGCGCACTCCATGCCTTTGTCATTTTTCATAGTTCTGACCTTGAATAACTCTTTTGCACGTATAAACCATCTTCAATCGTATGTGCAACATCCATTGCCAAGCACATTTCTTCATCTCCCGATTTTCAGGCCCTAAAATTTGGCAAACACTGGAAAACGGCGCCACCTTAAACTGTGCTTTTCTGCCATCCCCAGATTGTCTATTGCTTTGTCATGTTGTCTCTTTACTGCTTCCCATAACCATTCTTCTGCTCTTATCACGAATCCCACTATCGTGATACTTATCCTTTGATAGATCAGCTTAAGCATCGTCAGAGTTGCAATGGGAACTGAATCTTTCCTATCTTCCAGCAGCATCATCCCTTCCAATCAAAACATTATCTGACTGGCATCATCATTTCTCCCCCTTTCCTTCATAAGGCTTGCATCACAAGTTCTCCTAACTCATGATTTGTGTGAAATACATACCAGCAAAGCATCGTCTGATTTAGATACAATGTGAAATGCCTGTCTACCTCAGAATGGCAAGCCCTTCCACATTTTCTCTTCTTCATAACCATCATTCTGCAAATCATATGATTCTATTCTTCAAGAAATCTCTTGCATGGTTCGCATGCAATCATAAATCATTGCATTGTCTTCTTCAAATCCTTATTCTTCTTCAACCATCCTTAGATAGATGATAATTCACCATTCTGCTCTAATCATCCTCAAATGGATGATACTTCTCCATTCTTCATTGTTGTAAACAATGTGTCACCATTGACACATGTTCTTTGAACCTAGGATTAGCTCAACAATCGTCTGAATTGATCGTCTAAGAGAATTGCTCAATTATGAAATCCAATGCTATGATTCCATAACAATTCTCCAGGCAACTTCACTTCAACCGATCTCCATTAACTTTGGAGTTCTTCTTCATATCCTTCTTCATTTTGACCAGCATTGACAACTGTTGACAACAAATACAATCTTCATATACAAAGTGGTCCCAACAGGTTATACCCATGAAAAACCAATTTTTAGTAACAACTAATTTGTTCCACAAAGTTCCTCATTTTGTACCAAGTGTCAGTGTGGTGGTCACTTGGCAAAGAATTGTCCTTTAAATAAAACCCAATCTCTAGGTTTTCATAAAGCCTATTTTTCTAATAAAATGTGGGTTCCTAAAATTTTGTTGTCTGGAAATTCCGGATCCAGGAAAGTTTGGATTCTGAAAGTCTAATTATTTTCTTGTTTTCAGGAATATAGAGGAAGTACCAACAATAATACATGGTACATGGAGAGTGGATGTTCCTGGCATATGACTGGTAACAAAATCTATTTTGAAAATATTGTCAAAACTAAAGGAGGAAAGGTAACTTTTGGAGATAATGCACAGGGAAAAATTGTTGGTATTGTTCTTCTAGGTAAAACTTTGATTTCAAATGTTTTATTTGTTAAGGGTCTTAAGCACAACCTCATTAGCATAAGTCAGTTATGTGATGAAGGGTACCTTGTGAATTTTAGGAATGATAAGTTCTTAGTACACAATTCCAAGGAAGAATTTATTTTCTCAGCCAATAGGTAAGAGAATGTTTACACTTTGAACTTATAAGACCTAAGGAGCCAAGATTTACCTTGCCTAAGTGCAATGTAAGATCATTCCTGGCTGTGGCATAGAAGACAAGGACACTGTAACCTTATAAACTTATATAAACTCTATAAGAAGAAACTAGTTAAGGATCTACTGGAGCTTAGATTTGATTCTTCTAAAGTTTTTGGTCCTTGTCAATAAAGAAAGAAACATAAATCTAGTTTTAAATCAATTGGTTAAGTCTCAACGACAAATGCATTACAGTTAGTGCACATGGATCTTTTCGGTCCAACACAAACTGGAAGTATTGGAGGCAAATACTATGTGTTTGTTTTAGTTGATGATTACACTAGATTTACTTGGGTCTATTTTCTAGCAAAGAAGTCTGAAGCTTTTTCTTATTTCAAAAGTTTTAGAGCAAAAGTTAAAAATGAGAAAAATATTCCACTGAAAACTATTTATAGTGATCATGGAGGAGAATTCCAATATTCTGATTTTGAACCTTTTTGTAGTAGGAAAGGTATTACTCATAATTTTTCAGAACCTAGAACTCCTCAACAAAATGGTGTAGTTGACAGAAGATATAAAATTCTTCAAGAGATAACTAGAACCATGTTGAGTGAATATTCTATAGCTAGACATTTCTAGGATGAAGCTGTAAGTACTGCCTTTTATGATATAAATCGGGTTTTGATTAGACCTTTTCTTAATAAAACTCCTTATGAGTTATGGAATGGTAGAAAACCAAGATTATACTACTTCAAGGTTTTTGGTTGCAAGGTATTCATTCTGAATACTAAAGATATCTTACATAAATTTGCACCAAAATAGGATGAAGGAATTTTCTTAGGTTATTCCACAACATCTAAGGCTTATAGAGTTTTTAATAAAAATATTTGTACTGTGGAAGAAACAGTGCACGTAAAATTTGATGAGTCTGATCCTTTTTTTTTAAACTATCCCAACCTACATCCTCGGATGTGTTTTCAAAAACTGATTGTCAACCTTTGATAGAAGATCCTTCTGATAAGGAAAATGTTCAAGAAGATACTTCTGAAATATTTACCTCAGAAGACTTTCTACCCTATGTTGATGAACATGTTTTATAAAACCCAAATCAGGTGCTTCTTAACAATAATCCTAGTGATAGTATCATTGGTGATGTAAATCAACCTATAAGGACTATAAATTCCTTAAGAAATGAAGTAGAACATCTAGCATTTCTTTCCCAATTAGAACAAAAAAGCACTGATGAAGCTTTAGGTGATGATGATTGTATCAAAGCCATGAAAGATGAACTAAATGAATTTGAGAGGAATAAAATCTGGACCTTGGTTGAAAGACCTAAGAAAAATTCTATTATTGGAGTAAAATGGGTTTTCAGAAACAAATGTGATGAAAATGGAGTCATAGTAAGAAATAAAGCTAGACTCGTTGTTAAAGGATATAATCAGCAAGAGGGAATATACTATGAAGAAACCTATGATCCAATATATAGAATTGAATCTATTCGTATTCTACTTGCCTTTGCATCATTCTTCAATTTTAAACTTTTTCAAATGGATGTGAAATGTGCTTTTCTTAACGGTTATGTTGAAGAGGAAGTTTTTGTTGAACAACCTCCTGGATTTGAAGATACAAAATATCCTGATCATGTTTTTAGACTTATTAAAGCTTTGTATGGTCTTAAACAAGCCAACGAGCATGGTATGATAGACTCACAAGATTTTTGCTTCAAAATAACTATGTTAAGGGAAATGCAGATCCAAACCTTTTTATAAATAAAGATAAGAAAAATGTTTTGATTGTTCAAATTTATGTTGATGACAACATATTTGGTTCAACTCAGCAATCTTTAACTGATTATTTTGCGAGTCTAATGAAGTCTGAGTTTGAAATGAGTATGATGGGTGAGTTAACTTTTTTCCTCAGTTTTCAAATTTCTTAAAAACTAGAAGGAACCTATATATCTCATCATAAGTATATTAAAGATCTTCTCAAAAAGTATGGTTATGACAACACTAAGAGTATAAGTACTCCCATTAGTACCTCAAACTCTTTAGATCTTGATGAAGCTGGGAAACCAGTAGATCAAACGTCTTTTAGAGGTATGATAGGAATTCTACTTTACTTAACAGCTAGTCAACCAGACTTAATGTTTTCAGTGTGCCTATTTGCAAGATATCAATCCAATCCTAAGGAATCTCACTTAAAGGCAGTGAAAATAATTTTTCGGTACCTAAAAGGAACCATGGATCTAGGATTATTTTATACTTCTGTAAATGATTTTGTTCTAAAAATAATTTCTGATACTGACATTGGTGGATGTAGAATGGATAGAAAAAGTACATCCGGAACTTGTCATTTCTTAGGAGATTCATTAGTTTCTTGGTCCTGCAAAAAGCAATATTCTGTAGCACTTTCCACTACTAAAGCTGAATATATAGCAGCTGGAAGTTGTTGTGCTCAAGTGTTGTGGATGAACACACACTCAAAGACTATGACTTGAGTTTCACAATGACTCAAATATTGTGTGATAACACAAGGGCCATTTCCCTTAGTAAGAACCATGCACATCGCTCTCATGAAAAGCACATAGATATTTGACATCACTTTCTTAGGGATCACACACTTAAAGGAGATATCATTCTTCAGTTTATCAGAATGCAAGATCAACTTGCTGATATTTTCACAAAATCATTACCCTCCGATATATTTGAATACATTAAAAAAAAGTTAGGAATGATAAATGTAAGGTAATCGTTCTTTATTAACTTCTTGTTGAACAATTCTCCTAACAGTAATAAACTCCTCTTTATAGGGGGAGTACATTTGATGGTTAGTGTATTTTTTTTAAAAACTTTCAGAACTAAACTTCTGGAATGGGATTTTCTGAAACCAAAATTTCCAAAATAGGAATTTCCAGAACTGAAATTTTCAGGAACTGAAATTCTAGGAATGAGAACATCCAGAATGGAGGTCTTCGTACTGAAAACTTCCAGAATGTAATTTTCGTATTGAAAAGTTTCAGAATGGAGATTTTTGTACAGGAATTTTCGTAACGAGATTTTCGTACTGGAGTTTTCGTAACGAGGTTTTTGTACTTGTGTTTTCATAATGAAGTTTTTTTTCCTTTCAAGAAGAATATTACCAATTACGAACAATATTTCTTGCTAATCCATAAGTTATGATTTTCTTACTTATAGTTTTGTAATCAAATTTTTTTTGCTTACTGGTATTTTCCTTGTTTTTTATAAGTTCGGATTCTAGTTTTTTCTCAAATCTGAATTTTTTCTTTAAAAACCTCAAAAGATCGGAGTCAATTTTTTCCTTGCGGGATTGTTTTCAACCGTTAGATCAGATCAAAGTTTTTTCAACCGTTATATGTTTTTTGGAAGACCAACGGTCAAATTCTTTACCAATATAAAGGGGACCCCAAGACTCGTTCTACATCGGTTTTTCGAAGATTTTGCGTCTCGAAGCTCTGCTGATCTTCTTGAGGCCAGTTCCGAACCTTGTGAAGCCGATCCAAATCTTATAGTTTACTTCACTCCGAATGTCTGCTGAAGAAACTTCTCAAGATATGTCAACTATGAAACCTATCTCAAAGTGGTTAGTTTTTAGGGAAAGGTTAGTTCACCCAGATTTTTATAAGCTTTATTCTCTTATTTAAAAGAATATCAGACTGAATGGATGAGAAGATGTCTGCATAGAAAAGTCAGATAAACAGGATCCGGTTTATTCTGATTTGTTGATAGAGTTTTATGAGTCTGTTTCCTTCTTGGTGGAAGATGGCAGAGAGAGGTTTTCTTTCATGTCTTATGGGAAGACTTATAAACATTCTTACACTAAGGCAGTGAGTCTGGTTGGTATATCATATAAAGGTGAAGCTGAATTCTGCTCTCACAAACTTTCGAATGTGCAAAGGAGTTTCAATAAGGAGAAGGCACTGAAGTGTCTTGGGCTGAAGGATGATTCAACAACTAATATTACCCGGCTCACTCCGAACAATAGAATTCACCAACTATGGGTGCAAGGTTTTCTGGTTCTGAGAAGAGGAGAAAAAGACAATATGAAGAAGAGTGATATCTCTGTCTTAGATTTCTTGGTAAATCTAAGAAAGATAAATCTGATGGGGCATGTCTTGGTTAAGATCAAGAATATCAAAGAAGGAAATCTGAGAGCTCAGATTATTATGTTTCCTGCCTTGTTATCTAAGTTGATTGTTCGATGCTTAGAACCTTTCAAGGTAGCCTTCAAATCAAAGATCCGGAATTGCAAGCTAATTCTAGTTAGTGATGATACTCTTAAGAGGATGATGATGGGATTTTCCAGTGAATTCGGAGAATTTTACCCCTTATCTGAGGAGGAGTTTGAAGCAGCTGAAAAAGAAACACAATCTCTGGAACCATCAAAGAAGCAAAGGAAGAAGAGGAAGGCTAAGGAATTGGTTACTGATGAAGAAATTACTTAGGCTAAGGAAACTCAATCTGCTCCCCCCAAGCCGAAGAAGCCGAAAACATATATAGATGAAGTAGCAGCAAAGTAGAGGGAAGATAAAGAAATGAGGAAGGAAGGGGATCCTCAATTCGGACTGGACCCTACCGAGGCTACAGTATTAAAGGAAAAAACTACTGAGGAGCTAGAGAGACAAGCGAAGGAAAAGAAATTGAGAAAGAACATGTCTGAAGCTGAACTAGTGCGATCTTTGCTAAAAGATACAGAGTTGGATTCCGAAAGGCTTCCAGTTCTGGAAACATTCGTTGTTAAACCTTCTTTACCAGAAACTCCTGCTAAAAACTATGTCACTCCAGAAAAAGACAAGGGTAAAAGAATAGTTGTAGAAGCTGAGAAGGAAGTTGCTGAAGCTGTAGAGGAAGAAGTTGAAGAAGAAGAAGAAGAGGAGGAGAGTGAGGATCTGGATACTTTTATCAAGCAAGTACAGAACAACAAAGATAAGGCTGAATCCGAAAAGATAGTTACTTCAGCTAAGGGAGATGAGGAAGCTAGCAAACAACATCAATAAGAAGAATAAGAAAATGTGATGTATGATGAAGAACAGTCCTATGAGAGGAATTTTCTTGAGGAAGGTCAAGAAAAAAAGAAACCAGATGAAGACCAGATTGTTTAAGTTTCTGAATCCGAGGAAGTATCTCATAATGTGGAACCCATTCAGAAATCTGATAAGGGGAAGAAAGCTCTCATGGAGACACCTGTAAAAGATCTCATCAGGAGGAAATAGGTTGGTGGTACGTCTAGAAGAAAGTTGGTGCAAGCTGAAGAAGATCAATCTCCAAGCAAAGTTTCTGATTCGGAATCATCATCTCACGGGTATGATTTTGTGGTTCAATATCTAAGGAAGTTGGGGGACACCATTCCGATTATTCCAACAATAGATTCTAGATTCCAGTTGCTGAAACAATCTATGAATCAGAAATCAGATTCTTTATCCATGATCATGGATAAGTTTGTGAAGTTAGAAGTTGAACAGAAAAGTTTTCTGATCGATTATGATGTGCACAGGAAGTCCTGCAGTAAGGTAACCAAGTGGTCTAAGAGAGATGATGAAGATTTAGTCCGCATTGAGAATTTTCAGGCTGAAGTTCAAAATGCTTTTGATATGAAGGATAAAAGTGTTAATGAGATTTTTGAGAAGTTGACCCAGGATAAAAATTTCAGGAATCAACAGGTCATAGATTTGAATGGGAAGCTTAACTCAGTATCTCAAAATTGGAAAACTGAAAGAGATTTCCGGATAGAGTTTTAGCAAAAGATGGAAATGCAAGATGAGATAATAAAGCTGCAGAAAGAAGCCTTGGAAGCTCAGGAAGAGGCCTTAAAAGCTCAAGAAGAAAAGGTAAAGGTCTTGGAGAGGCAACGAGAGGAAGATCAAAGAGACTTGAAGAAAATCAAAGCCTTGTTAAAGCAGATCATTCTGAAGGAAAAGGAAGACAAATGAACCCACTCTGATCTTTTTTTGTAGTTGTCTTTCCTTGTATTTTTTTCCCAACACTAATGAAATGGTTATCTGGTTGTTTGTATCGTGTTATATACTAATGTTTCAGGTACCATACTTTATTTTCCATTCCCTTCAATTCTTTTTGAAAATCACAAAGGGGGACAAGGAAAAAGAACTACTCCTAATGAGGAGAAAGAAAAAATTTCTAAGTGAAATATTCTTAAAGAAAGGGGGAGTTTCCCATTATGAAGTTTTTCATTCCAACAAAAATGAAAACTCTACTCTGGAAACCCAGAATACAATCCTTAGAGTTTCCATGCCTAAGGTGGAGTTAGTTGTATTCACTTCTATCTATGAACAAAGGGAGATAAGTTTTAATTTTCAAAGTCTAATGAAAATTTTCAAAATCCTTATATGCTTTTTCGAAAGGAAGTTTGTGCTTTCCAAAAAGGGGGAGATTGTTGAGTCAATAAGGTTTTCCTTATGACTTTTCCATTCCTTCTTATTTTGAAAATCACAAACACCTTATACTTAATTAAATGTTATTTTTACCCCCATTAGAAAAATTTACTTCTTAAAGGAAATTTACCCTAACCTATATTTTCTTATACATAGTAATATTATTCTTAAAAACAAAAAACCGGATTCATACCCAAAATCTCAGATCCATATAATGAAAAGAATTGGAGTATTCTGTTTTTAGGATCCGAATTCTGGATGAGATCTGTAATGTATTTCTAATCCGAATTCTGGACTCCGAACTCTTAAGAAGTTCGACTCTGAACTCTGAAGAAGTTCGAATCGGAACTCTTAAGTAGTTTGACTCCGAACTCTGAATAAGTTTGACTCTGAACTCTTAAGAAGTTCGACTCTGAACTCTGAAGAAGTTTGACTCCGAACTCTTAAGTAGTTCGACTCCGAACTCTAAAGAAGTTCGACTCAGAACTCTTAAGTAGTTCGACTATAAACTCTTAAGTAGTTCGACTCCGAACTGTTAAGTAGTTCGACTCCGAACTCCTAATAAGTTCAACTCCGAACTCTTAAGTAGTTCAAATCCGAATTCTGCAAGTACAGAATCCGATCTATGGTGAAACCAGACTCTGAATTCTTATAAAATAGAATCCGAATATTTCTTAACATAGACTCTGAACTTCTTTTTGGATAGACTCCAAACTTTTAACTTGATTACACTTCGAAATATTGGTTAGCTTTTACTTACATATGCTTTGCTTCAAAACGATGTCCTGCATTCAGTTATACATAGTTTTTTATAAAACAATGTTGTCTATTCTGTTTCTAATTAACCGTTGGTTGAGTTACACGTGTACAGGTCCCTCCGAATTTCATGGAAAATATGACCATTGGAGGAGGGAGCCGACCGTTAGAGATTTTCCTATAAATAGGAGCTCATTTGAAAGAGATCACAACAAATGATACAAGGAAGTTGATAGATCTAGAGACCACACGCTACTAAGGTGTTTTCTAGAGAGAGAAAGCTTTTCATGCTTTGTGTGTACTGAACCGCTCGTTCAGTTTTTTTCTTCGTGCGACTCCGAATGTTGGTGATTACATTTGAGGATATCAGGGGATAGGAAGACATAGGTGTAGACTACCTTGAAGTTCGAGGGCTTCCTTGCTGAGGAAGACAGAGGTTCCAACTACCTTGAAGTTGAGGGCTTGCGAAAGATAGCAAGACATAGATTCCGATCTTCGTATCGAGGGCTTACCCTGGTGTGGGTAAGACAGACTTTATTGAAAGTATAAATCAAGGGACTTTTATCCAAGGTTGTCAGATACCCTTCTCTTTGGGTTAAAAGATTCATATCTTGTTACTTGTAGTTTTACTACTTGTTTTTCCGTGGAATATTGTATTGTAAGGAAAGTATCCTTCTTATGTTTCCTTAAAATTGTACTCTGATTAGTTTAAGGTTCTATATGCTTTAAGGTAGAATCTTATATTGTAAACCTTGGTTTCAATTCTTCAGTTGGTGATTAGAGGTGTTGTGAATTTTCTTAGTTTAACATTGTTAAACTTATAATTTTTTCCTTGTCTAAGGAAAACATAGTTATCCGTAACCAACTTTAAAGGTTCCAACGAAATTCTTAAAGTGTACAATTTACCCCCCTCTTGTATATTGAGCATCTACATCGTTATTTCGATCCTACATATATGCTTTGCGAAACCTCAAGCACCCCAAAGGGGTCCATTCCTCTACAAAGGGAATATGCCTTCGTAAAGGGAATATCCACAATAGGTAGAGGCTGGAAAGAATGTAAATGGGTAAAACTCACAGATGCTAAGTACCTTTGGAGATCTATATGAGGGTTTCATGAAGTTCCTTGTGAAACATGATCTTGGTATGTGAAAGGGAAGAGTCACAGTGGTTTGGAGGAGGGGGAGACTTCTATTTATAGGAAACCATGTTCGGCGGGGTCACAAAACCCGTAGTAGAGATGGGAGACGCCGTAGAGAGGAGACACTTTGTCGACCTTACAGAGGGTGCTTGATGCAGCACAGAGGTCCTTGGATATGACCACCGTGGAGCGAGATGCAGAGGGGAATGATGCTGTATAGGGGATTCAAGCTGGAGTCAGACCTGCACCAGTTTACGATGTCATGGAGCCCCTCGCGGAGGCATCCAAGCCAAAACACACCTCCTGCATGGATATTTTCATGAAGGGTCCATTTTGGGATGGATTTGAGGAACTGAGATATTTTCAGCTGGCTGATTCCCTCAATCATATCATTGAGTATGTGAACTGAACTGGACACTTTTTTCTCCACCAACAAATATTTTTGTTCATGTTAATAAACCACCATATTTTATCATATAATAAATACATAATATTATCATGTTGTTTCAGGGAACTGATAAATAACATTAAAATTTTGACTCCCTTGGGGATCCTATCATATATATAAATGTAAGTATGTAATTACTATTATAATAATATATTCTAGTTAACTAACATCTACATAATTGTATTTTTTTCAAGGATACACCTCATGGTGTAATGGAATGTAACAGTTATAGGGGTAATCCATTTTGTGTGAGAGGTCAATATATAGTCCTCAATATAGTGAGTTATTTCATATTATGTCATAAAACTACTATTTGTCTATTTGGTTTTTAACATATAATTTTTACTATAATTAGGATCTAGTAGGGAGCCCTTTTTAATTTATTAAGAGTGTAAAATTTTACAACCAATAACTTCTTAGTGTGATTTACCAAAATTGGAAACCATTTTTTAGAAGAATTTATTGTATTCCATAAATCCACATTCTCAAAACATTGAAAATAATAATTTATATCACATTGGATGGGTAGCTTTTGGTACTAGTTATCTGACAACTAGTTTTTGAAAACAAAAACTATAAAACATATTGGATAGAAAACTATAGGAACTAACATTTCAATGTTATCATTATAGCATTCAGATAATAAACTACTTTAGTTGTGGATATCTTCATAATATCCAAATATTTTGGATTTTTTTTAAATATAAAATTAGGAAATGTCTTTAACATCATAAAATTTTTTATCCATCATTTTTTATTCTTATATTGAACTATGACTGTAAATAGTCAATTTTATCGATATTTCATTGATTTTATAAACTATTTAATCCAAATTATTTCATAATAAACCTAGTCTTTCTCATCATTTTTTTGAAAAAAAATATTATAAGGAAACCACACCCTCTAGTTATAAAGGATCAAAAATAATTTAAACTTAAAGAATGAAAATCATAATAAAAAATAATGACACGTATCACCTTAAAAATATAATTATTTTATAATGTGTGATATATAAATGATAATGAAAATTTCATTTGATCTATATCACTAACTAACCATTTACACCCCCCCCCACACCCACCTATATTGGATAAAACAAATCCAACCATTTGATATTATATATAGAAATTAAATTTTCATTTTCATGAGAAAAAATATTTAACTATCTCCATTGCTTCCTGATAAAACCAAATATTTATTTCTCTTAAAATCCATATTTGATTTCATCATTTTAAGATCATTTAGAAAATAATGGAAAATAGAAAATCATATTTTATGGACTTCATTTTTATGGAAACATTTTATAAATGTAGCTCCTGTCTCCAAGAACTCAATGAAATAAAAAACAATGAAACCTCAATCCAAAGTGGTGTCTCTATATTTCAGTGCATGTTTAATAGTCTAATGCTATTTACATGGGTCAAAATATCTTGGAATAGCACATCCAAAAAAGTTTTACAAATATTATTTCTATAGAAATGAAAATGAATGAGTTCTCTATATTTCAGTTTCCTTAAAAAAATCAAGAATGTATAGCTTCTTACCAGACTAAAAACATATTTGACATAGTGATCACCAAGCCATATTCCCCAGATGGGTTCTATTAAGTTAGAATATCTAAACATATTATATTTTATATCCATAACTAACAATTTCCAATGGATATTTTTGGAGTTTACTCAATAGAATAAAAACTTATATCCCCTTATAAAGTCAACTTATACTTGATTCAATAGTATTTCTTTTATTATCTCATTTTTTGAATGCATTAATCTAAAGTATCCAAAAATGAAAAAAAATCACCCACTAAACATTTGAAAAAATCATGGAGTTATCTTAAATAAATAGGGAAACAAATTTTTGACACATTATATTAAAAATTAAATTTCACTCTTACTATAAATATTTTTTACAAGTAGAAGTAGATTTCTATTTACTTTATTCCATAGATTTTATACAGTTGACATATCTACTCACTTATATTTATGTGTAAATCTTTGACTTGTGTCCAAAAACATAACTTCTTAAATCATAATAGATAATTTTTGGAAAAGTAAACATACAACATTAAATATACAATAATGGATAACAAAATGCCAGCAATTTCAATTATCCTTCTCAATAAATTTTAATTGTTATGTTTAAATGTAAACTAATCGAATAAAGGTATATCACCATCCTTAATGATAAATATATGTCAGATGTTAGAAACTATTATTTTCATCAACTAACCAGCTAAATAAAAATATTTTAAATCAACATTATTCATCTTTAGTAATAATAAAATTGATCCATTAATTTTTTTACAATCTTCAAACGACACTTTATTATCAATAAACTCTTGAAATAAATACTAAAGTAGTGTCCTTTTATGAAACTTAATGTGATTTTCAATAATATTTTTTCTAATATCATCAAATATTTTGCAAAAACATGTCATTGAATACCTGTAATGGCTATTATTTAAAGTATTGGCATATTTCTTCATAAATAATATTATCCATAATAAATTATCTTCTTTATTATGAAGGGAAATATAACATATAAATTCACATAATAATTTCTCATGGGACCCATTAGTAATTCCCATTTTAGATTAATTTAAAATTAAAATTGGAATTTTCTACTAAAACCTAATTGGAAATTCCAACTAAAAAAATTTAGATAGAAATTTGAAATGAATAATGGAATTCACACAAGTAATATCTAACTAAAATCCCCATTTTCTACTTAAAAATATAAAAAATTGGGGAAAATTCCTCAAAAAAAATCTATCTGTGAGTCAATTTAAATTTCCAAGTAGAAATTCCGAGTGACAATTCCCATAAATGGAAACTAAAGAAACTCTTGGTGGAAATTTCAAGTGTAAATTCACATACATAGAAAACTAGGGAACGTCTCAATTCAAATGAACACTATTAATTTTATGAAATTTTAAATAAATTGAAAAGAAAAATTCTTTGTGGAAATTCCTAATAAAAATTACCATACATGGGAAAATAGGTAAATTTCTAGTGAATATTCACACAAAGAATTCCCACTCTGGAAATTACAAGAAATTTTTTTCATACTTGTAATTATTGAAAATAACTAGAGAAAATTGCATAAAACTTTCCTACATTGAATCAATTAGAAATTACCATTGGAAATATCCATGGTTATTCCAACTATAAATTGATAGTTTAAATTTAAACTCCTAAAAATTGGAAATTATCATTGGAAATTCCCACTATACATTTCCACTTGATATTCCCACTAGAAATCAATTGATAATTACATTTTGAAATTCCAACTTTAAATCTCTAGCTAAATTTTTTACTAGAAAATAATTGGGAATTCCTTGTGGAAAATACCAATGTAAGTTTCCAATGAAAATCCATAATATCAATTTAAAAATCCTATAAAAAAACTAGAGAAAGTATCTTATATAATTCATATTTTACTAAATTAGAAATTTAGACAAGAAATTCCTACTATAAATTTTCAGTGGAAATTCCTAGTAGAAAATACAAATATCTGATTGAAATTATTAGAAAGAAATTGAGGAAAATATTAAGAATAATACACATTTTATTCCATTAAAATTTGACATTATAAATTTCCACTATAAATTCACACTTGAAATTTTCAGAGGAAAATTCCCTTGAAAATATGTAGTTAAAAATACCATAAGAATTTACGAATGAAAATTTTCATTGCCTACTTCAAAATTATGGAATAAATCTAAGGAAAATTATATTCACGATTTATATTTGATTTAATTGGAAAATGACACCTAGGATTCCCATTAGATATTCCCCCAAGAAATTACTAGTACAAAACGAAATTAGAAATTTTTGATTGAAAATACCATTGGAAACATTTAATAAAATTCCCAAATTTATAATTTAAAATGATGGAAAATAACTCACATAAATTTCATGTTTAATTCACATTTGATTTAATTGTAAATTTACACGGGAAATTTCCATTTAAAATTCCCAATAGAATTCACCTTGGTGATTTTCAATGGTAATATCCTCTATCTAATTACAAATAATGAAAAAAAATTAGAGAACATTCGATTAATAATTCACATTTGATTCAAATGTATATTTATAGTGGGATTTCCCATAAGAAATTACTAATGGAATCCCTATTCAGTATTTATAATGGGAATTACCATTTTCTTCTTACAAATATTGGAAAAAAACTAGGGAAAAACAAATTCATAATTCACACTCAATTAAATTATTATTTTAAACTAGAAAATTAAACTTGAAATTTCCAGTGGGATTAAAAATGTGAATTTCCAATGGAAATTACCACTATCTACTTTAAAATGATGGAAAACAGCTGGGGAAAATTCCATGAATTTGATTGAATTAAAAATTCTCAAGGGAAATTTATGTATCTAATTCCCATTATAAATTTATATTTGAAATTACCACAATAAAATAATAATAAATTTATACTAATATTGATATTGGTAATTACCCATTTAAATTCCAATTGTCCACTTTAAAATTCTTGAAACAAATTAAGTGATATTTGATTAATAAAATATCACTTTGAATCATTTGAAAATTCTAATAGAATATTTCCACTTGGATTTTACAATAGATATTCTAAGAAAAATTCCATTTAAATTACCCATACAAAAAAATTATAAATTACCATTAAAAATTGAATATTTAAATTCCCAATAAGAAAAATAGTAGTAAATTTCCACTGAAATTCTTATTGGTAATTCATAGAAGAAATTATATGAAATGTTACCTAATTGTAAATATTTAAAATTAATAGAACTCTTTGAAAAAAATTTACATTCCAGTTTTGAAACAATTGTAAATTCATTTTTTATATCTCCAAATGAATTTCCCAATTTCAAACAATTGTAAATTCTTAGTGGGAATTACCATAGAAAATTACCACTAGAAACCACAAAAAATTTCCATAATTGAAAATACATAGATTCCATCTTTGAATAAATTGGAAATGACAAGTATAAATTCCAACTGGAAATCCCCAATTAAATTTCACATAATTAAAAATACTAGAAAACTAAGGAAATTCCCATTGGAAACATCTGGGTGAAATTACAAATGGATAATTAGAAATTCATACTGTAAATTCCCACGTTAAATCAGTTGAAATTATTAGTAGAAATTTAAATTTGAAATTTCTAGTTGAAATTAAAACCATTTAGTTATAAACAAAACTTTTGGAAAATCCCAATATAAATTCCCACTTTGAATCAAGTGTAAATTACATGTCAAAATTCCCCAATGGAAATTTTCAAAGGCAGTCTAAAATAATTTTTCTCATTGAAAATTTCCATTAAAAATCTCCACTCTATATTCCCAAAAATTCTATTCGAATCTATAAAATAATAATTTCACTTTTATCTAACAAAATAATTAAATTTTAATTATTTGATACCTAAATAAATTAAGATGAAATTATTACATTGAAAATATCAAATTATTTTAAAAAGAATTATAAAAAACATATATTTTTCAAGCTTAATTGACATTGAAAAATACATCTCAATATGGTAATTATTCTATGTTAGCAATGAGCTCCCAAAATTTATAGGAAAATTAAAAAAAAACCTATAAACCATGTAAGCCTCATGTCAACTTCTTCCACTTTCAATGGAAAACCTAGTCTATAATACTATTAAAATAATTCCCCATTTTCTTTTATAGAGAGTTTCCCTCCAATTATTAATTCTATCATTGAAGGGTTTTTCATTGAATGCTGATGTAATTATTGAATCATTGATGATAATAGATTTGAGAGAGGGTTAAATGGCGTGCTAATGGGTTCATTTCTCTATATACAACTAGTTATACCGATTGTCAACATTGAATCGCAAGTATTGAGGGATGAAAGAGGGTGTTCATTGGAGCACCAAGGGGATCATCAGATCACTATTGATGTCATTGAAGGGGTTCCAACGAGTGTTAATTTTTTCATTTCTCTAGATACTATTAGTTCTACTAATTGAATTTCAGACCCAACTCTCATTAGATGACCACATATAAGAGTGGACAAGTGGAAACCATATAATGGATAACCTAATTATTAGGTTGATAGGTGAACTAGATATGATATTTTTCAACATGAATGAATGCTAAGAAAAGACAAATCCTAAAAATATTTTATTTAGATATTCATGCCCAACCCTAAGGTTTGGTTGGGTCATTGCTCATGGATTTGGCTGACAAGGTTCGACCCATTACACAAACCATGCTATGCTGGGGTAATATCCCCTGAAAAGACCATCTCAGGTTGGAGGCACAAATCTAAGAATTTAGTTCACAATCAGATCCTTGGTCACTGGAAAAAACAAATGCAAAGAAATATCTTATTTTTTATTTAATGTGATATCAAATTTATTCATTTAAAAGAGTTTGACCGAAATTACCTCTTCCCCTTCTATTAAGATACATAAAAAACATTAACTTATAAAAACTAAATAAAAAACTGAATATGTAATAATAAATAATATATATATATATATAATTATAATAATTTAATTTATAATAAATATAAAAACAATAATACAGATAAATAATAATAGAAAATAAAAAAGTATCTTCATAATAATAATAAATAAAATAAAACTTATAATCATAAATAATATTTTGTATTTATATTTATAAATATATAATAATTACAAATAATTATTAAAAATATAGAATTTTTTTATATTTATCCACTATGATGTAAATATATAATAGTTATTAATTATTATTATAAATATTTATATATCATTATTTATATAATCAATTACATATAAATATTTTATATATAATATATATATTAATATTAAAAATGTGAGTTAGAGTGAGTATCTTAAGAGGGGGTGAATAGAGTACCCAATAAAAATTTATATTGAAATGGATTTAGGTAAAATTACCCATTTTAAATAAAACAACCTAATTAGTTAAAATATCAAATTTGATATAAGTTTCAATATTTTAAAATATTTCTCAAAGATTGATTAGGTATTAGTCAAAATAATTATGAAAACTATTTTAACATTTGAAATCATATTACTTGATCAAAAACTTACACAAACACTAGTCAAAACTAATTATGAAAGTAGTGGGTTTTCTTAAAGGTAAATATAGACTCATTTTTAATGTATAAAAAGTAAGTAAAACAAAACACACAGTGGAATTGACTAAAATAGGTTCTGTATCAAGCTGAGACTTAGTTCTCTCCACTTGGAAATCACCTCCTATCAAGCAGTTTATATAAAATATGCTTTTGATCTACAAACAGGATCAGGTATTACAAGAGTATAACAACTATCTATGCCACACCGGTCCTTTTCTAGAGTTTTCATGGGATAATAAGAAAACAAAAATCAGGTCACAACCAGACCTCTACTTCAATAAGTGGGAAAAAAGTAATGGTGTTGAGAGGATATCTAAGTATTTTCCTTTTTAAAGTTGGAGAAAGTGTGTCTATAAAATAGGGTATTCACACACTTCTCGTAATTTAAATGAAAATAGGCAGACTAAGAAAATAAAAGATATAAAGGGATATTTTTTTTTAATATATTATGCTCCATAATTCATGACTCCTTGAATATGATTTGAATTGAGGATCGAGTCTTCTTTAAGAAATTTGTTGTAGAGCAGAGTGTCGTAGATTCTTTTTTCTTGCCTGTAAGAAGTTATTGGATGTGTTTTGTGCTTTAGCTTCCTTAGTCAAGTGTATTCCAGTATGCTTAATGTAGATTTTAACAAATATGTAACTCAAAATCTTCAAAAAGCTCCATCACTTTCAATAACACACCCACAAAAGGGATTCCTGTTTATATTTTAACAGTAGTAGTAAGTAAGAATATCAATGTCCTTTATTCTCCTAATACTGCATGTCTAACATGAGGTTTAATGAATTATCTACAATAGTTAATATATAATCATTAAAATAATTTCAATCATTAAATTCAAAAAACTATCCATAAGAAATATTTAAATAAAAAGTATAATTAAATGAAATGACAACATTGAGTCTTTTTCAGGGGGACATTGGTAGTGTCTAAATCTGGCAGTGAGACATTGGAAAAGTGTATTGATCTAGCAGTGAATCGAGGTCTAGAAGTGACTGAGTCTAGAAGTGTGTGATAGTCTCATGGTAGGTTATAATGGCGGTGATATATATGAATCCACTCTAATGATGAATCTTTCTGACACTTATCCAATTTTTCATTCTAGCGATAAGACCTATATGACAGTGACTCTTGTCCATACATTTCCAAATCTAGGTTCTGGCGGTGACTCATACTGATGGTGAGACATGTTTAGCGGATATAATTACTATGGAAAATTTCTCCAATATGTCTTATATGATAAAATGATAATAGAACACATGAAACTCATTATTATAATAATAAACATGATTTTGTGGCCATTTAAACAAGGATTTCAACAAAAAAAATATTTAGTTTAAATAATATATATTATTAGGAATATTTTCATGTATTATAGCATGCATGCAAACATACATGTATTTAAGTATGATTATAAAATAAATTAAATACTATACAAACATTAAAACAATATTACAGAATTAGTAGTAATGTTCACTAGAAAATAAAATTGTATATTTTAATTTGTACATATAAATATCTTTATAAGTATTTTTTAAATAGACCCCCCACATATGAGTCATACACTTTCTAACATAGCACCCCCCCACAAAAACTGGTACTTGGCCCCAATTCTCAAAGTGACCCATAAAAAAATGCGGTAAAACTTCACTGCCCACACTACCTAGCACTACTGATTTGTTAAATCGAAAGTTGTTGAAATTTCTTTGGCTAAAACCTACAACTAGTGGGAGTATAACACCTAAACATAAGGAACCAGACCCTCAATCCTTTCTATCATACCACCCCCATTGGGTCTATACATATGCATGTTTTATATATGTCTATATTCATTCAATTAAACATTGGAAACTTTCACATGAAATTTCAAGCATAAATTTTCACCATAAATTTCCAATGAAAATTTACATTATTTTAATATTTATTATATATTTATTTATTTAAAATTTATAATTTAAATTTTCAATATAAATTTTCATCAAAATATTTCAGTGTATATTTATATTAGTTTACATTTGTGGGTAATTTTTAGTGAAATTTTTTATTATTTTCGCTTTATAGTAAATATACATAATAAATTTTCAATGTAAATCTCCACTGAAAATAATTATTGATAATTTTTGTGTCAATTTTCATTTTATGTTTTGATATAAATTTATAATTAATTATTATACTATATTTATATATTTGTGTATAAATTTATAGTAATGTTTGATTTTTTTTGTGAATTTGTGATGAAAATTATTATTTATGTTTTAGAAGTATTGATTAGAGATTAAATTCCATGTATAAATTTATATTTCATACTGAGAGTGTTTACTGTGAGTATTAATTGATAATTTTAATTACTATTTTCAATGTTTTCATTGAAAATTAAATTTTGTGTAAAAAAATTCACTCATAAATGTATGTAATAGTTAAATATGGGTTTTCAGAAACATGCTCAAGTTGTTTGGTAAATTTATGGTGAAAATCTATATCAACACATAAATGTGATGTAATGATAAAATATGTTGATGAATTTAATATATGTATGTGTATATTATTAAGTATATTCACACACATATATAAATTATATATATATAATCATTTTTCATGCGTAATTAAAAAAAATTATAATAATTTTAATATAATAAAATTTACAATACAAATAATAATTTTAGTATATCTATTATGTATATTTATTTTATTAATAAATATCAACTTAAATATAAATAAATAAATAAATATATTTATTTATAAATATATAGATGTAGGACAAGTGAGTGGTAGCATAAAAATTAATAAATCAATTAATAGGAGTAGAGGAAATCTAGTCGATAAATGGGTTTGGACAATTAGTTTAGAATCCCCAACTTGAAACAAAATCACATTTCATTGAATAATATTACACATGGTTGTATTTCCAAGAATCGCATGGAATGATCTTTGACCAACACAATGTTCTTTTATATAAAAAATGAATTTATATAATTTTTTTAACAAATTTCATTTAAAAACCATGATTAGTCTATATCACTCTTATCTTGAGGTGTATCACTATGTTGATATTATTATGGATAGTTGAGATTGTTTCAAAGTATTTTTTGGTTATTTTAAATGTTTTTCATCATTATTAAGAATAATCTAGTTCACATAATTCCATGACTATTGTTTTATTCATTTTTATCTATTTATATATACTAAAATGATGTGTTGAATAAAAAATATATTGGATAGGAATTTTTTCAGGTATGGTATGATGATGAATTTCAATTATCTTGAATTAAAATAAGCTTATAGTAGAGCCCATGAGATTGGATATGACTAAAATTATCTTATGAGATCGATATATAATGAGGATTAGATGAATTGGTGAAATTATTTCTCTATTCTCTACTATAGGTGGTTAGTTTTCATTGAGAGTTGTTATGAATTAGGAAATGTCATCTTCCAACCTCTATCATGAATGAGATGATGAGAAAATATTATGAATTAGGTGTGGGTATTTGGTTTTCCCATTAACCAATTTTTTTACCATAGGTGATTTTATAATGGATTTTACCTCCTAGAGATAATGGAATTGGTGATGGACTATTCTATGATCATCCAAATGACCTTGGGAGATGTGACATTTAGATTGACTTCCTAGATGGGAAATCATGGAAACGAGTTTGTCATCCATTTAATATTTATGAATGGTTTTTATTGAGTAACATAGTATATTTCACATGTTTTTAACATATATAGTGTTTTTTGAAATGCTCGGGCCTTAACTCACTCCTTGGAGTTTCTAATTTAACCTAAAAATAGTTAATCAAAATAGAATGTTAGTTATATGATGTATAGAGAGTGCTTGTGTGATTTTAGTTTCTGTATTCTCAAAAACCAAAAAATATATCATCATCGTTTCTACCTTTACTAATATGTTTCACTAGCATACCCTTATAGAAAGAAGAACATACAATTATTTAGTGAATCATACAAAAAAATATTAACAGAGTTAGGATTGTTTAGTTAATAGTATGGGACATTAATTGATTAAAACTTATTGAAGATAAAGACCGGCTTTTAAAAAAACATTCTCATGGTGTATTATATTATTTTATAACTCTCATGGAATATATCTTATGGAATCTATTTTTTGTGATTTCTTTTGATTATTTTTTGAATAGAAATGTTCTTCAAAACACAATAATTGTAGTTGATGATACATAAATATTATCCTGGAAATGAATGTTTAATGGGTTTATGTGTGACTCCCATGATGATTTATAATTATTTCAATGATAATTTTTTATGGAACGACTTCCTTGAGTTCTTCTTAGAGAGACTCAAACACGGGGACATTGATTAGTGGTTATCCATAGAGACTTGATTTCCATATAGTTTGCATAAGACTCATCCATCATTAAACTCATGTAACTACCCTATAAAAATACCAAAAACACAAGACATGAGTCTTACCTCCACATAGACTCAAGTTAATTTCTTTATCATCAAAGGCTAAAATCTAATTCCAAGGAATACAACAACATCTTTGGGGAATTATTTTCCTTCAAAGAGAATAAACAACTAAATGAACATGTGATTTCCATTTTCATTAAAATAAAAAAACTTAAAAGACCATTATAGATTTTTTTAATAATAATGAAATAGAAAACAAGCCAACATAATAAAGATATAATAATGAAATGAAATGACATACACATATCCTTCCAAGATAACCAATATCCTCTAATGATGCATGAAAAAACATATCAATGTCCTTATAAGAAAATTTCACCCATGATCCATCATCAATGAACACATTAAACTCCTCTTTTACAATATCTTGAAAAGAAATTACAAGTAAATCAATATATTAGGTAGGAGTTATTAATAATTTACTCAAGATAATTTCATTAAATTTCACTCATTTTTTCCCATATATGATATATTTAAAACCATGATGTGGTTTCATGTTGTATTGGAATAGATTATGCCAAAATGGAATGAACCTTGTGTAACTCTCAATTTTAGAGTAAAAAATTAATAATGGGTATAATAGTATCCATGTACCTCCCTCTCAGATAGGGTTTTTTTCTCCCTCACCCTAGTGTCACTACCACCCTATCCTTAACTCTCATCCCACCTCTGTCTATCTTGTCACTCATGTGACGCAGTCTATCTCCCTTGGTCTCTGATCTATTAATGTTTCACAGCTATTGGTGGTGAATTTTGTGGGCTTATTACAATGTGATTGGTTTGGTTTTGTTGGAATTGAATTGTGGTAGGGTCGTCGTAAAAAACATGAGACTGTACTCGGTCACAGATGGATGTCGTAGGAATATTCAGTTCTGGTGGTGTTATTTTCTTTAACAAATCAATTCACAATTCCCTACTAGTCTATCTTGTTCCCTAATGTCTCTCTTTCTCCTAGTTTCCTCCACTATTTATTTGTTCACCTTCACACATGAACCCATCTTGGTTGGGTATGACAGACCCCACAAATATTTGTATCATGTTGGTATCATGGGAAAAGGTGGAGCTTTTGGGGTTCTATTTCGGTGTTTTTAGTTTTCTCTAACTCGTGTCTGCCAAAGTGGATCCCTTTCAGCATGTTGTCTCGTTTTTTGTGTTTGTTTGGGTTGGTATGGCTAGTGTGTGAAATGGTGGGTCCCCTTGGACATGCGGCCTCAATATTTTTTATCTTTCTCAGTTAGAACTTAACCCAAAAGTGTTTTTAATAATAAAAAATTGATTTTTATGTCAGTCTCTAATATATAAGAAAACGGGTAAGGGGATAAAGTTTAGAGAGTGACAGAACCCCCATTCTAGTAGGTATGACGCTGTTCAAAATTTCTTAAATAAGCCATTAATTAATTTTAGACTTACAAGGGGGAAAATAGGGGTTTCAATACCTAATGAAGGATTATATTATAAATTAATCATCTATTCTTGAATCCTACATATTCTTAACACATAAATCAATAATTCATCGGTAATCCATCCAACATTCCATATTTCAATCACCTCATGTAAAGACTTCCACCACTTCCAATGGTGAATATAAATGGGGGTCAAAGATGAGAAAATAATGTAACTCTCTTCTATTTAAAAAAATATTCTTATATTATTCAATATAAATTGTTCATGTGAAACTCCCACCACTAATGAGTTAAATTTATCTCTCTCTACTCCATCATATCTCTTCCCTATCCATTCTATAACTCCATGCTTAGGAAACTAATATTACTTACATTCCCGCTATAATAATTCCATGATTTCAATGTCTTCCAAATTATATAATTGAATTTGAGTTAAAATCATAGTAAACCATATCTGATTAAAATCTCCCGACTAATTCTCCAAGCTAAATTTTACCTATTTAAGATCCCATAGTATTCAAAATATTAAAAAGGAATATCCTTACATTAATTAAAGGAAAAATAACATCTCGGTATTAAATAATAAAATAAATATAAAAATAATTCAATTTTACCATGTAAATATCATTAATTAATTAACTCAAAATTATATCCACATTACGTAATTAAACTCCAAAAATAATGGATGTTATAATGATCCATGCAATGAACTTTTGGACTATGAAATATAACTTGTACATTTTCACTAAAAAATATCCAGCCATTGTTATCGCATGTGATCTTCTCTCTCTTATGTTTCCTCTTGGACCTTCCCATGTTTCCTCAATTCTTGAATGAATATAATGATTTTTCCCCTTTCAACACCTTCTATTTTCTAGTAAGGATTCTAGAAAACCATTCCACAGAGATCATTTCTGGTTCTAAGTCATTATATTCCCACTTAAAACATGATATGGGTCCAGGTGGTAAGTCCTAAATTAATAAACATAAAATACATCATGCAATATAGAATACTTTTAATATAATCCCCAATTAATAATATATCTCTCAAATTCTCTAAATTACTTCAAATAGGCCCAATATCAAGGATCCAACTTTACTTGTTTCCTAGATATAATTTTCTAAATCATATAAAAAATCACAAAATGTTTCAATCATGGCCAAAAACTCTAAACATCACCATCAATAATCAATATAAAGCTTCATCGAATATGATCTATCATTATTCTATTTAATATTATATGAATGAGTTATGATGTCTCTTTCACCAAGAAAGGTCCCAAGGGAGATCTTTCTTCTTCGTCGACCCAATATAGCGTTAATTAGCACAACATTCTATAAAATGATTTGAAAGAATAAATCAATACCAATGATTGATCGTTATTGTTTTAGTAATATCCCACTAAAGAAATATAATCCTCATGTGATCACCCAAAATATAGGATCCATATATTTTTATAAACCTCTTCAAAAAAATTCTGTGAATTGAGGATCCCTATTTGACACAATAGACTAAGAAACTCTTTGAAAACTCAAAATTATTTCATGTAAAACATACTTATGTATTACATTGAAAACATATCCTAAATGGATACTAAGTGAGCCAATATTATATAGAAATATGAAATCACTAAAATAACATCATTCTTCAATGGATACCTTAGTAAATAAACTAAAAAATACCTCATAATATTCTCCCATTTTCATGTTGAAATAAGAAAAGAATTCAAAATTATTGCAGGTTGTTAATTCTCATCCTTTTCTCGTTTAAAAATAAAGAATCGAGATATAAAACCCCCTATCAATTTCTCTATTCCAACCCACTAAAATAATAATTTTATGTCATGGTATATATTTGTTACTGTGGGATAAAATGTACAACTAAATTTATGAAACACTTTTATAAATCTTCATTAAAACATGAGGTAACCACAATTCTATACTTGAAATAGATCATATAATTCAATGTTAGAGACCATCCATTAATGGTGTCCCTATCATTTAAGGAACCCACAATCATATTATACTTGATATAAATTGATTATCTCTCTTTTACTTGATTAAAAAGTTCATAAGTAACATTAATATGATATAATACCATATGGTCTCCCATCTCATAAGCCTCAAGATACATACCCTATATAAAAATAATTATCCAAAATTTACCTTCTAATTTATTTTCCAGTTAATTTTTTCAACTCAAGGAATCCTTAATAGAATTCCCCTTTACCAATGTGTTAATAAATTAAATGTAAATTTTTTTTGAAGATACTCCACCGATGTTATTTACATCAATATTTTGATCTAATGAGAAGGAAATATTCTTTGGAATTTTTTATATGAATACACTACAAATATCTTACTAAATAGTTAATTCCTTTAACTATTAAAATCAGGATAAACTACTACCAACTCCAAGTAATGTTTTGGATAATTTTCATCATGTGGTTGTAATTTTCTTATTCCATGAACTATCACATTATATCTTTATAAAATCACACATCCTAAACTCACTCCCGATTTATCCCAATACATTGACTACCCTTTTCTAGTTTTAGGTAAGATTAATAGAAGATCTGAACTCAATCTTCTCTTCAACTCATAAAAATATTTATGTCACTTCTCTCCCCACTCAAACTTTGAATTCTTCCAATTAAATGTATTTATCAGTGATTCTATATTATAGAATTCATGAATGAAGTATAAATATTACCCTTCCAACCTAATGAAATGCAGAATCTCAAAAACATTATTGGGTTTCTCCAAATAATTCAACATTTTAGCCTGTTTTAGTTAATAAAATCACTAATTTCAAAGGGAAATTTTCCTAAGAACATTAAATATTGAATCAAAATATGAAATTTGTATAAATTTACCTAAAAATTGTATTTATACAATATTTATAAAAAATCATCAAATGGATTCCATACATTAATTTTTTATATGATTAAATCAAGATGTCTTTTATAAATACCACAATGACTGAATCAAGGTACTATTAAATGATTTGATTCACAAAGTACATTAAAAGTATTATAATTAGTAACCCCAAATTAAATTAACAAAAAAAAATATAATGATCATATCTAAACCTAAAATATACTTTTGGAATGTCCCCACACTTTACCCTCTACTTATGATACCCAAAACTGATGTATATATTTGAAAACCATTTAGATCCTTCTAATTGATTTAATAGATCAATAATTTGTTGTAAAGGGTGATTATTCTTCATCTTCACCAAGTTTACCTTCATGTAGTCAACGTATAATTACAAGATATTGTTAGATTTCATAGAAAACAAAACAAGTGCTGCCCATGCTGACATGATTGGTTGGATAAATAATTGTACTTACAAAACATAAAACTGATAATTTATTTATCTCAACTCAATATATTTTATAAAATATAAATGAAAATACATTATTCTTTTTTAGTGAAACATTTCAAAAAATAACATGGCATCCCTATCTGGTGGTTGTATAGAAAAATATTTAATAAATACCTCTAATAAATATTCCATTGTCATTGGTAACCAAGGTTTATGTTTTGATTACACTAATCCAAGAATAAAATTGGCTAGTTATAATGTTAAATATCTATGTTATCTTATAAAATATTCCATTTTACTTTCATGGATATCCCATTATCCATTAAAAAAGTGAACGTTGTAATCATGTAAGGTAAAATAAGCTCTATACAATTAAAAGTCAATGTGATCCTTAAACATTACCACCAAATCTATTACAATTATGATTTTATCTATGATTATCTATATGAAAAAAATTCCAACGGGATTCCAACTTCACTAATAAAAATGGAATAATAAAGTTATCTAAATCTTTTTCTTAATTTTACTCCAAGGGTTTTCTTAATATTCATTTAGTAAGGCATCAATTATATATGAAAATTCTACTAGTATAATACACATATAAATATTAATTAATGAGATACACCATTATTAAAAATAGTAGAGATACTATTAAAATAAATAAAAAAGGTACCATGAATAATCATATATCATGCCTCTTATTTTTCCGGGTTAGGCTATATAATAAATTACTACTATTTTCATATTACATTTTTTCTTTAATGAGGATTATTTTATGTTTTCACCTATTAACCATATCCAACCTGACTCATTATCTCTATTTTAATCATAACCATCTATATCTAATTGGAATTTACACTAATATATTACCAATAAAACTTCATCATGTTTCTAATCACACTAAAATGATACCTGTTTCAGGTTCATTTGGACAATCCTACTTTTGATGTATCTTAATACCATGCTGATAAAACTCAAGCAGTCTCAAACTTTAAGAAAAATATTATAATTTTTATTTCTTATAACTTCCTCCTTAATGGAATTAATTATGTTTATATCATCTATATAAATTATTACCCCCACTATGTTAATGCATAAAATCATTCAAACCTTTTTTATCATATATTCTTCCTCCATAGCTATTTTATTCATTACTACCATATTTTTAGGTAATTCCTATGGGATAGCCTTTTATTTAATCTAAGGGTAAAGAAAAATAATTAATCATATATCCTTAATGTTATAATTTTACTCATATCTGGTGCAAAGAGAACATGTTATGTGAAATGAGTTGTGTACTTCTACACTGTCATATTACCATGCACAAATTATAGAAACTCACAAATTTTTCTATGTTTAAAAGTATTTAGATAAAATTAATGATGAAAAAAATTCATAAATTCATTCCCTTCCAGATATTTATAAAACAATTATTTAATATTTTTATCCCCAAACATATAATTTTCTATATAAAACTTGTAATTAATAAACATTACCTCTTATATATAAGGATTGTGAATAAAATGAATTATTTAGTTGATCATTCCAACCAATACTTTGATTATTTCTCTCTATTATCTCCTCTAAATTCTATAGGATTATTCTTCTAAAACTATGAATCTTGATTTAATTATTTTGTTTGTCCTTGATTATTTCCCCTACAAATGACTGTATTTTAAATTAAAATGAATTCAAGATTTTAGGAATGATTTCCATGGTCCAATCTCCTTGCTCACAAATAGGCTCTATCCACATAAGGATTTCTATATTTCCAAAAAACCGAAGATTAGTTAATGAACTATACAAAAATCCAATCCAAACATTTCCCATGGGTTCTCCAAACTCTAAGAATACATTTACATCCTCATCCAAGTGCCTATATTCACCTTATGAAAATGGCTTCAATCTAAGTCCACACAAATCAATCAAAAATAATTTCAACTAAATTATTTCTTAAAACAAAAAATTTTGGAAACTATTTGTAACTATTTCAAAAATCACTTTTGGGTAATATTATAATTTTCAAAAAACCAATTTACATATATTTTGTCTCTACACATGCCTATCATGATGCATGAACACTCTTCTAGTCCCAAACCATCATGGGTGTAGACACCTACATTGCATAAAATCTTATTAGAGATCCTATATTAACTTTTCATGATCAAAATCCTTTTTAACTCAAGACTCTCTATTAAAAAATCATATACACCATTTTATGGGTACCTCATGAGTTTCGACCATCCAAATTTCCATTCCAACTTTACTTATAATGTCTATTCATAAAACCATTCATTAGTATCATTTTTTAATAACTCAAACTAAATACCAAGTTACCAATACTTGAGTTAGACTAATACATAGACTCAATCACATTTTATTCTTGTAAGAGACTAAAATATATTACCAAGGGATATTAAAATATCTCTCAATAATTATTTTCACTCATATATATTGTACAAATATAGGAAAATGTGAATGATTTTTTCATTAAAATCAAAACATCATTTTAAAACAACCCTTAAAGAAAACCATGTATCGAAAACATAGTATATTCAAGTCAAAATAATCATGATACAACATTGAATGATAAATGGATGACACTTATCATTCTATTATAGGAAATATTCTCTAAAAATTAACAATCTAAAATTATCTTTTCCCTCCAAGAATATAGATAATATGTTCCACCATTGGGGAATAAGGAATCCTTCCCCTTTCTTGGATTATAAAAAACATCTACATGTGCACAAAGATATGGAATTAGGGGATAATAACACTTTACATTGTATGATATCATTGAATTACACTCATGAAACCCCATTTATAATATATTAAAAACCATGTAACCAATTTTTTATAAAATAAATAAATAAATAGTAGTTTAACAATCCATTAAACCATTGAAACGTGTATGAAAATTTCGAGCATACTCTATCAAAGTATATAAATTTAAATACTTTTTGGCACCATGAGCATTATCAAAAAGTAACTAGGCATAAAAATAAGAATAATTTAATGTATTTTGATCATAGTTTATATATAGTGAATAATCTACCACCTAGATGATTTCACAAGGGTCTTTCTAACCCAATAATGGTTTATCCGACCAAGACATCATAATTCCAACTCACTTATGGAATGTCAATGCTCATGAATATAAAAATGTTTCCTAAAAAACCATATTTTCATAAAATGTTTTCCAACATAGATTTAAATAGTTGACTTATCATAAATTCAAATTAAAATCTGAGATCAAATATATATTTTTCCACAAATCAAGTCCTGTGATTTTGAAAACAAATATTCATTCTTTTTTTAATCATAATTTTCTCTAACTTATAATTCTATATATATTTTTAATCCCTATTTTTTACTGTGTTGAGAGGGAAACATCACATAACCCATGTTCCTAAAGACATAAATGATGACAATACATGAACTAAAATCCCAGAGGCACAAAGGCATAATAAATAGCTTGAATCCCCAATACCACAAGACCTCACATTGAGATAGCCCCTCTCCCCTTCGTATACCCATATGATTTAACTTGTTTTACCAAAGTGGCCTCTATGGACTATAACCATTGCCTATATAATTGGATTCTTGATAAGGTTCATACTATCCACTCCATGAATAAACCTCCATGTCTATCCTGATCACCATTAACAACCTTTATTCCTTCGTTTACTCCAATGGTCAGGAACTTCTTCAACAGAAATCATGGTGTCCCACCATTGATGTATAGAAGGTCTAGTTTATAAAGGCCTAGATAAGTAGATTGAAATCCCAATTAGATTGAATACTACCACTACTAGAGTACCCCATTGTAGTGCCTACTATAGTTCCATGAAAATCCACCCGTACTTGGTTTCGAACGTGGAATGATGTGGGATCACTGGGTGACTTTTCCAATCATGTAATCTCTAATATTATAAAATCACAATTTTATCATTTATCAAAAATACAAATAAACCATTATTTTTTTAAATAATATTATATAATTATTTCATAAAATATCACTTTAAATCAAGAAATGAAAAATTATATTTATAAAAATACATAGAATTATGACGGACCAAGGAAGGAATATTATTCACACACCTTAGATACATTTCATTGAATACACCACATGTTTCTGGGTTTATTTCCTTAAATAAACAATCCATTGGGTACTTTTATAGAAATTTCCTATAAAACATATCTATTAAAAAATAAATGGTCTAACAATTTAAATGTACTTAGCAAAACATGAGAACATTTGACATAAACCTATATTGAATTGGTCCATACCAAAATAGTACACCCCTCCCCCTGTGTGACTCTCAGATTTAGAGTATAGGACCTAGAAATAGCAGTATGTCCCCCGTGACACTTGTAATGGGACCAATTTAACCTATGGGCACTAAGGTTAAAAGTAATAATGGATAACCTGTAAAGTCCATAGAGTGGCACAACACCCCATTCTAGTTGAAAAAAATAATTTCAAATGCCACCCCCACTGAACTTCTTTTAGAGAGAGATATGTGAAATTTATATTCTTAGAGCCAAATAATGGATTAAATTTAAAATTAATCATGTTCTTTTTAATCCAATATATTCTTAAAATGTACCTTAATAATCCATCCAACCTCCCATCTTCTGATCACCTTAGGATAATAATTACATCGTATCTAAGGAAGAATGAATATAGAGATCAAAAAAGAGAAAATTATCCCATTCTCCTATGTTTATAAACAAAATTCCTTTATTATTATTCATAAATTGATTATTTTAAACTCCAAACATTAATGAATTAATTTCCTCCATCTCCCATCCAACATAATTTTTCACTCTCTCTACCAAAACTCCATGTTTGAGGATCTATTATTCCTTCAATTCACTTTATAATAATTCCAAATTATCAATGTTTTCCAAGTACTCTAATTTAATGCCATTTAAAATCTAATTCAGACATCTAAAATTAAAATTTCTCAATTAATTCCCCATCTTAATTCTTACTCATTTAAAATAATCTAATATTACTCATGTAAAACATAAATATCAATTAATTTAATAAATAATGGAATCATATCTAATTAATATAAAAAGTGATTATAGTCACATTAATTAGTTAAAAATCAAAATAATAGATGTTATATCTCAAATTTTCAAGGGCATCCATAAAGTAATATATTATGTAAGGGAATTTATTTACATAACATTGGGATTTTTATTACTTTACCATCCAAGATTAAATTATGAAATTTATTTTCTAGATACTTATTTTTTTCATTGATCCCCAAATTTTTTTATTGTTCTTTGATGGTTGTGTGTTGTGGTTGTTTTTGTTTTTCTTAGTGCGAGTATCTCTAAAATCATTATTATTTTGGGAGTGTGTCTTGTGATGTTCTTGTTTATGATTTACTCTAATAATATATACTTATAGTTGGTAATATAAATAATCCTAAGAAGTGTTCATGTATTAGGTAATTGTTTAACTTAGATGACCCTTATGGTGGAATTGAGTCAAAATATCACTACTATAAATTATGATTTCGTATTTTTTCACTATTATACATGAATTAGATTAATATTTTTTTTATTATATCTTGGAATATACTATTGGGTATTTTTATATAACGCATGCACAAACACTTGTGTAGTGAAATATTCATGGTTATCCACTTGAAATTTTTAGGAGACCACAGAGGTCCTGGAGTAATTTGTGTTGGAATATAGAGAATCTCATATGGATATTATTGAGGAATCATTTCTAAGGAGTTCATTACCCATGGATTTATTTGTTCATTTTGTTTTTTCATTTATGATAACTCATATGTTTTTTGGACTCTTATTATGTGGATTACATGTATATGTTTGACATTAAATATATCATTACAATTTAATTTTCATTTTGTATATAAATATTATTTTTATATATATCTTTATATATATTGGTGTTTTGGTTATGTGATGTTGCATGTTTTATGGAAAAATTTCTCCCATGACTTGTCTACTTTCCCTCAAGGATATTCACCATTTACTACCCTATAGTAAGTGATATTTGGGTGGCACAGCTAAATTATTCAATAAAAAAGGTGAGGTACATGTAAGGTTAGATCATTTCATAATGTAATAAATGATAGTATGTCATAGTAAAAGAGTTTAGTACAAGAACATGAGATATTTGGTTTAGGAATTAAGGAAATGATTTTCAAGGTATTTAAGTTTAGTCATTTAGGTTAGAAAGACAAGAAAAAAGGTGTAGTGGTGAAATAATTCCAACACTAGGAAATTGATAAGATATCAAATGTTTTGTTTCCTTTATTCATTTTCGTTAGTGTAATGTTTTTTTGGTATATTAATTGTATAGTTTTTGGGTTAGGGAATATGTCCATAATTTATTTTAATAGGTTATTTATTGGAATATATATAGTTAAGTGAAATTCATGTCATATATTCTAAATATTATCTACTAATTGAATTGATAATCAAGCATGAATTAAAAATTATTCCTGCATTTGATTTCTTATAGTGTTAAACTTTTATCAGAAGTTATGATCCAGGAAAGACAAAGTTCTACGCTCATCATACCACCACCTGTAAGTGGTCATGAGGATGGTAAAGACTTTATCCAAGGACTTTAATATGAGGGGTATACACCTATTTATATATTAATAGAATATTTATATTTGATACTAAATATCTTGTGATGTAGATACATTTTATAAATTTCATCATTTTATGAAACCCATATTATAGGGTGTTTTTTATCCAAGGTGATAGAGATTTGGATATATGATTTTATCAAGATGTTTTAGTTCATAGGGAAATATTTATCTTAGGGGGTATTTTTTTTACATTAATGTTTTCTTGTGATGGGGTAATAATTTGGTGGATATTGACAATCTTGTTAAATAGAGGATAACAAATGAAATTGATATGATTCTAAGGTCTCTTTTGATTAGGGTATTTTCCTTAACCTTTATTATTGGTCCTTTTTGAGGATTTTTATGAGTTTAAAATCATTTCTTAACTATCATGGAATATGAACCTTAATTTAAGGACCTATCTGGTCACTCTCATGATATAATGAGTGTTTTTATTTGGAGGGATCATTGGTTCAAGCATGAATTATGTGCTGATGTTTGGATTTGATTCACATATATTGAAATATTAGCTTACTTTGATACATTGGGATGAGTGTATAAAATAATGAATTTCTCATAAGAGAAGTGATTAGTGTTGGGTTTATATATATGTTTTTCATGATTGAGATATCATAAATTTAGAAGAATAAAATATTTTCCAATACTAATAAAAGAGTTTGAGACTGAGGTGATTTCATTTTCAAAAGGTTTGTGGATGGTGTATCAAAAGTATAATATAATTAGACAATCAAAGTTAACATTTTTTTGTGATCATATATTTAGAGTATATAAGTGTCCAATTAGTAAACCCCTAGTTCCATATAAGGAAGGATAGATGACCGATCATGTTGTTAGAGATAGTTAATGGATCAAGGAATCAAAAGGGAAAATTAATATAATTTAGTAACATTTATTTGTTTTCTAACACATCATAATAAATGATTAAATATTAAAATTTCATTAATTATTTATTGATTTGATAAAATATTTTAATATTTTTTAAGTTTAATAGTCTTTGTATAATGTTATGGGTTTATATTTTATCTATTTGAGTATCTAGTGACTACCTATAAAAATAAGCATAATAATTGGTGATGGAATTGAACCTAATATATCTATAGGTTGATTCTCACTTATTTTATCCTTATCTATTTACATCATGGTTTTTGGAGGCCATGGAGTGAAAGGAATATTACCATGAATTTTTCTTGGTGATTAGCTTAATTAGTGTATACCTTCGGAAGAGATAAGTTATAGTTTATCATTAAGATGTGTTCTACAATCATTCTAGTGTTTGTTTGAAATTAAACAAAGGTACATTTTACATTATTTTATGTTATTATTCTAACCTATCCTAGTATATATTTTGGTATTGATTTTTTAAAGTCTTCCAATATATTTTGGGAAATTAATTATCCCACAAAGGACTTCATAAAGTCATTAAATTTAAGCTAAATCCCAATATACTTATAACATTCTTCTAAGTATTAGGACGTCAGGAGGTTCTTTAAAATTTTATTGGTAAACTAGAGGCCCCAAAAGTGCCTATTTAATATTGGTTACACTTTATATGAATAGAATGTCTTTTTTTGGTAACATAAAGACCTTTTATTTTATTTATTCTCTCCTAAATTTTCATTTGATAGAGGTCTAATAACTTTATTGAGGGGAGAAAAAAAATTCAAATTAATTTTGGACCAAAAATACACTCACCTAGGGATATATTATTGAATCTATGAGGTTTATTTTTCATCTATTATACAGTTGTGGATGACTATATCATGGATGATGTTATTTATGATATGTTTATTACCATTAAATTTTTCATTCCAATTAAAATTATACTCAAATATATTTTATTTTTATCCTATGGTGTATAGGGACATTGATGAAATCCGATTACTATATAATTTCCTAACCTGGTGCTCCACTCATTTAATCATATATAAATCTCTGATACTCATCATAACATGTTGTTTGGGTATCAAATATCATAATCATAATTCTTATACCATAATAACAGTTTTAATTAGAAAAGGGTAAACATAAATAATATAATCATAGAAAGTGAAATATGAAATTAATGAAAAAATATTTACCATGAAACCCCTTAAAATGTAGGGTAAAACCCAGCAATAAAAGAATATTTTTTTATGAAATTTGTGAGTTATTGAAAATCTATCGATATTTTGAGGAAAAATAGACTAAAAAATATCTCAAATATTTATCTTAATTTTTTTTAAGAAAATACATTTAAAAAACTCATACAAGTTATTTTTCACTTGTGTTAGATGTTATAGATAATCTAACATAATAATATATTTCATACTCAAAAATAATCCGTAATAAAACTTTATAACACTCCCTCTATATTAGAATTACATATAACACCCTATCATAATAATATTCATAATCTAATATTCATAAATACTGTATTAGTAAAAGAAATAAAATTATTATCCATATTAAGGAAATTATGTTATATTACTTATTATAGATGAAATTAAAAATATGTTCAAATAAAATAATTACACATTTATTTTTTTAAATAAATTTTATATATAATGGATATTTTCATATAAATTTATCATGTGATCTAGTATAAAATAATATTTCATTTAAGGTTATGATTATGTGTATCATATTTTGACAATTCATTTTAATATTTTTATTTCCATCCCAATACATCTAAAAATTATTCATATTGTACAGCTTGTTTCCATCACTACTTAAGAAATATCTAATTTATATATGACTAAAACATAAATAATTCTTCTCCACATCAATGCAACAAATACTCAAGACATTACAATCATTCAACTCATTCAATCTTAAATATGGATTTATTTTTTGTGGTAATATATATTTATCTTCTATGACATATTCCAAAGGATTATATGTTTTAAGACTAATATTATATAGATTTAGTGAACAATATTTATAAATTTAACTGAGGATTATAATTTAATATTTATTTTCATTAGTGAAATAATATTTTTTAAGAAACCTAATAATGTTCCAATATAGAATTAAAGTCACCCATGAAAAATATAACCATTTTTATCAAGGTAATGATGAGTGATTTTAGGAATAGGAAGGGTGATAATATAATAAATGAAATATATGGAAATAATATGATTAATGAGTTAAATTATAGCTCCTATAGAAAGAATTTTACTTTTCCAATTTCAATTTGGTCACAAAATTTATAATTTATCATTTTAAAGTAACAGGATTTTGGTTTATCATTATAGAGTGTATAGTCAAGATGGTATCTATATTATTAACTGGATTCATATGTGTTTTATGTATAAGAAATTTAATTCTATTAAGGAATATTTTTTATCCACAAAAAGTATAATCGTGGAGAAGTTAACAATAAAGGAAAAAAATTTCTAAATGTGATTGTGAAATAAAATAAAATAATTGTGAGTCTTATCATCCCTGAGAATGAAACTAATAATTTCATTAGTACAATCTAGGTGATTATGATTATTTAAATTAAAAAGACTATAAAATTGATTCATTTTCTCTATGCGTTGAATATTTTTAAGGTAACTCGAGTATGCTCGGTTCAGGAAACTTATTTGTAATTAATGACAAAACTAATAGCCTTTGAGTGAATTATATATGTAATTTGTGAGATATGATTAGTTTTATTGACTCTTATCTAATATTTAAAATACGAATGAGGAAATCATTAATAAGGAGAGATAAGAAGGCAGATTCAAGAGTCATTTTAATAATATTAATAAGATTTATATTGAAACTGTATTTTTCAAGGATAAAAAAAAGTAAATCTTAAGATTCACTGTTGAAGGATTTATGTAGATGAAAAATTATTATAATATTAGATCCTTTTTTTATCTTATGAAAATAAATTAGTTTACTAGTAAGTAAAATGTTATCATGGGTATAGAAGTTCAAAAAGAAAACTAAATTAAACATTGAAAATAATTATGTATAATATATTATAATATTTAGTGGAAAAATATTTAGAAAGACCTTATTAGTCAAGGTACCAAAATTAATTAGTTTAATATTATCAAATTTAAAAGGTTTCTCTTTATTATGAATAAGAGAAAATTACTAATTTTTCAATGTGTAGGGGTACTATAAAAATAATTCACAACACTCACTAAGTCTATAATAAGGATATTTTAAAAGTGTTTAAAAAATTTCGTAGGGAAATCATAAAAACTAAGGGCACTATGATGGCTTATATTCCAATTGAATTTATTTACATAATCAATCATGTCTTGGGAATTTAGAAAATTATTTTTCTTAGGGTAATTAAATATGATATTTTTTGATAATTTTGGTGATAAATTCAACCAATTCTGGTCGATAATTTTTTGTATGATGATGGTAAAATAAATAATCCCAATTTGAATTATGAATTTACATATTTAACTAATACTTAATAGTAATAGTGAATTTCTTGAAAAAATATCATATCTTTGATTATGATAAAAAACTCAACAGAGTGTAATAGTGTAAAAAATAGAAAGAGTGAAAATGGATAAAACTATTATTTAATTGGTTTACTCAATGTAGGATACATCCATATTATAACCATATCACTGTTGCATATACAAATCACGAGAATATGAAATTGATTATAAGTAAAATAATTGAAATAACTCTATGTCAATCCCAAATCACTAAATTTTATCTCACTTCCACTACACCAATATAAATTTCAAGAGTAATAATTATAATGGGAAAGACACCTATATAAAATATATCATCCTTTCATTAGATCTCAATATTCTTCAAAAATCCTCTTTCTCTATTTTTGTAAAAAATCTATAGAGAGTAACTTTTTATCAATATAATTCATTGTATATCTCTGTATATTTACTCTCTTAAATCAATTTTTTAATATATTAAAAGAAACATACTACCACATCACCCCATACATTTTAAGAAATTTTTTTAACCCTTCAGAATTGTTTAAAACATCCCTCTTTTCATGCTACACTAATAACATTAATTATATTTATCTTAAAATTTTCATTTTTCAACTAAAACACAATACCAAGATATCTATTGTATTAATTTCTATATAATATTCCTTTTCCACAAATCAATTTGAAACAAAACCCCACAATCAATCCATGTGAAATAATTTTCCAATTCAAACTCCACCAAACATCATCATTGATCTATATCATTAAATTAATAATAATAATCCAAACGAATAATATAAATAAATAAAATATAGAATATGGTATTATTAAACTCTCTATATAACAATAAGTGATATATAAAATCACCATATTTAATATAACTCTATATATTACTCTGTATCTAACTATATATCACCTCCTATATTAACTATAATAACTATATATCACCTCCTATAATATAAGTTATGATAATTGTCATTTCCTATCATAAAAAATTTTCACCACTTATGAAACGCATGTTTCATTTGATAAGATTGAATCAAATAACATGATTTATTTGTACAAAATTTTAATCCCTATCACTATCTACAAAACATGTCAAGCACATAATACAAACTCATAATAAAAATTATTAATTGTGTGGATAAAGGGGACATTGGGGTGTTATTAAAATATATTAAAGATATATTCAAATGAGTAAAGGAGTTCTTGAGGTAATGATGCTCTATAAATTTATTATCATTCTTTACATCAAGAGATGGGGTTCTCGAAAAAAAATTACTTTATCATGTGTTGTGATGTTTAGATAACTCTATCATTGGGAGCATACTAAAAATTAGTTTTTGATTTGTTAATTCGTGAGTTATGAACTTTTTCACGTTTTATTTATTTTCAACATGCTCATGTATTTTTGGAGCTTTATTAGATCTTAAAATTTAGAAAATGATTGATTATTGTTTTTGGAAAATGGGAAATTATTGCATGGGGACATATACCATGATGTAATCATCATTATAACTCGTATACCAAAACCATGGATCCAATTTCATAATTAAATATGTAAAATCATAAAATGAATCTTATAAAATGTTCATTGATCTGAAAATCATTATTACATGATTTATTGAACCAATAAAAACCCATTTTCAATCTCTAAAACCATGATATGCAATTATGGAATGATGTTTTACTCATGTTGAATAGAGTAAACACAATAAATTTATTATTTCATAGTGAAAAAATATCATCTGTCTTATTGGTCTTAAATTCTTATAGTTTCTCAATTTTTCTTTCTATATCATGCATGAATTATATTGAATTTATAAAAATTAGGAAATATTAACAAAACATTTGGTGTGATTTCTTTGATCTCGAATTCTAGTAGCTGCATAAAATTATTCATCTTAATATGTTAAATTATTATAATATTATTGAATAGAATATAGAATTTCCAGTTATATTATAATGTGAAAACATCATAATATTGGTCAACTGTAACTTCGCCTCACCTTATTCATTCTGTAAAATTTTACCAAGTCAATGGAACTTTCCTTCAATAATCATGATATGCATTATAATTTAGTATATGAATAATATTGAAATCATGATTCACACCTACATTATTATTATTCTATTACTACATAATAACATTTACCCTAAATATTTAGTTAAATACAATAGCATAAATAAATTCTATTACGCTATGATTTTTCATTTCTAGGACATATTTATTCATTTTCAATCTCACCAAATATAATCAAACTCAAACAAATCCAAGAGTATTTTCACAATAAATACAACACGAAAACAATTTTAAAATTCATCAATCAAGAACTCAAGACACTAAGTCATAGTATTATTCCAATGTAAGACTTTTCTAAACCCCACATTACTAGATAGAGTAATGTTTATGAAATTAATTAATATCTAAATGTAAATAATGATACTACATAGACCAACTTTCATTAATTTTGGAACTCCATTTATATTATCAAGGGATCTTTTTTCTCCCCTAATAACTCTTTCATCCATAATTTGTTAGAATACCTTAAAATGGATCTTTAATTTCTATATTTTTATTTCTTATAAAAATTCATTAAGCTCAAAAATAATTCCATAATGTCCTTATATATCTAAAAATCTTTCTTTTTATTTAAATACTTTAAGTCCTAATAAATATTTGCATCTCATATTTTTTATTCTCCACCTTTTAATATAAATTATTTCCTATTTCTATAAAAATTCACAAATATTATACACTTTTTTAATAAATGTATTGTAATATAAGAGGCAAAATATAGAATGTGAACTCATATATATATTTTTAAAGAGAATAAACTACCAAAAATACTTTTTAGTTCTATAATATATCCTTCATCAAATGATTCATCAAAATATTCATGATTTATTCCTTTGTTGTAACATAATCCAAGTTTATCTTACCACATTCTACCTTCTCTTTGATTAAATGGTGTTTTATATCCATATATTCAACCAAAAATGTTTCAATATATTAATTGAAATAAAAATTTTACTTTGGTTATTTCACTCAATAACTAATGGATATGTGACTTCCACTTTTATATTCTAAAAAAACAATTTTATTCATGTCAATATAGTTATATATTTTGATGTCATAATATACTCAAATTTTATTATAATAAATTTTTTTTTCTAGGATATAAATGAAATAAATATCCATTTGATAAAATATTCTCCTCTAGAAGATGAATTTCAATTTCTAAAATCACCAACCCAATCAGTATCCGTAAAAAAATAAAGATGAATACATTTATAGTTATCATACCTAAAGGTATACCCAATAGTTAATTCATCATAATTAAAGATATAAATAACTTTAATTAAATATTTATAATTTTTATTTATTTGGATTCTTGAACATAATGTAATAAGGTAAACAGTGTTTGGTCTTCATGTATTCAAATAAAATAGGCTTTTGATCAGTCTTCTAAACCCTTTTTGATCAATTTTTTTCTCTCATCATTTTAAAAAAATTTATTCCCAATTGAGACGGGAGTAGGTAAATCCTTTGATTCTTATATTTGAAATCATTTTAAAACCTCATTGGAATAGTAATCTTGTCATATAAAAATACACTTTTTTATATATACCACATGAAAATCTATGAAAAGGTCAATCTCACTAATCATTTTCATCTCTAAGTTTTACATCATTTTAAAATAAAATCTTTCATAAGATTTAACCTCATTTGAAAAAAATAATTTCATCAGTATAATCTATCATCATAAAAATGTTATTTTTTGGTATAACATTAATATTTTTTCCTCTATTCCTCTCATAAATCTTTTATTCTTTAAGAAATTTTCTATATTTTAATACCATGATCAATACAGTTGTTTAAGCCCAGATTTTTTCTTCTTCATATTATAGATTACCTTTACCATCAAGAATAAATCTCTTTAGTTTTTCAAGGTATTCCATTTCATAATGTTTATAATCCATGAATAAAAATTTTATATCCATTTGAAAAATATTATAATTTATTTGAGTATAAATTGCAAGAAATATTGTTATCATTTCAAGTATTATGAATGAAGAAACAATATCATTAAAATAAATTCCCTTAATTATAAAATATCAATTTAAAATTAAAATATATTTTTCTCTACTTCCCCAAATTCATGATTATGTTAATTTTGGAAAATCATTTTTTTCCAAATCATATTTATTTTCATGGGTCATGAAACTAACTTCAATGTGTCATTTTTATTAGTTTTATTACACTCTTATTTCATAGAAACTATCCCATCCATTATTTAATAACTCATTAACATGTTTTAGTTTAACTTTATTCAATAAGATAATTTATTTTGAACCAGTAAAAGTATTTTGAGATTTTATTATGTTATTTTTATCTCTAAATATTTTCTCAAGATCCACATGTATTATAATTCTTGAAAAAATTTATTCAATTTTTTTCAAAAATTCCTCACCACTTAGATTCTCAAAATCACTATGTGAATAATGAATACCTCTATAACAAATGATGTTGTACCCTGATAAATATTTTTTTCTTTAAGATAATCTTCAATTTCATTATTAAATAAAATTTATGTTTGTTCAGTTTCATGTTACAACAAGGTTGTAGAATTATAATTTTTTATAATATTATTAATATTATTTTTATAACACATATGGATTCAATTTTATGTTATTTAATTTTGAAAATTCTCCTCATCATCACCTTCACAAAATTTTACCAAACACCTTCCATTCATTTTGATAAACATGGGATTTTCAAACACTTAAAAACTATTCTATTTTGGAATTTTTCATGCCAAATTTTTTTTTAGTTTATTGAATAAATTTTTTCACATTGAGATATGTGGGTAAGTGAACTACCCAATCCTTCCCATGATAGGATAGTGGATAAAAATGAGCACTACATTGTCTACCCAAAACATAATGGGAGGAATTTCCTCTAAAAAATAATCCATCACCAACTACATGTAAAAAAATACATCATAAAATGAATGAATAAACATATATAATAAAACACATGCATATATAATAAAAATACTTATGAACAAGGTAATGAAACCAGTTGAATCACCACATACACATATCACATCCTAAACATATGTAATAAATATTAACTAAGAGTGGATAAAACCAAATTGGTTTCCTTAACAGAGTCTCAAAGATGCTATCTACCATATATTAAATCATTATCTAGCCACCAAGGCCATCCACTGACTAAAAATTAAATACTTCATGAATATAAGAGTGAAAAACACATGAGTATACATGAAAGGTTGAGAAATAATACTAAGTATGGTCATCATAAGAATTAATCCAAACCCCATACCACTAGAGTGTATATTAATCATCAATAAAAAGGGTGTAGAGAGAACCAATCCTTCAACACTACATATTCAATAATAATAACATTTATGTTTCATTTTAATAATGTTTCCTAATGATCACTTTCATCTAAGTAATTAATGAAAAAATTTACACACACACACAAACATATCATTAATATTATCAAATATCACAATATAAAATTCCCTTATGAACTATGTCTATATAGAGGGATATTGGGTACCCATAGTTCTATCCAATACTCACAACATAAAAGGTCTAAACATAATCACCCATGATATCCAAAGAGTCACCATACACCTCTATCAGTAATTGTTAGAGATAATACACCCAAAAAAGGATGGTATTCATGCAATATAACCAACATATCAAAAAATAATAATATCATCTCATATCCCTTTATATTTTTTTATCTTTATTGTCTCCATAAACATCAACCAACCACTATATTTCATCACTTGTACTAAATATAGTGAGAAATAAATAATTAAAAACCTACCAAATGATAATTTTGTTTATCACATGAAATTCCATATTGTTATCCATAATGTTGTCATATTATTTTCAAGTAATGTACACATCCTTAACATGTTAAAATAAAATAGAAATTATGATTTAGATGTTATATTATTCAGTTTATTAATTCACTATATTGTTAATATTAATATACATTACATAATTATATTCATTTTTTATATATGATCCAAATAAAAAATTTCAGACTCTCCATCAATGTAATATTATATCTTCAACTCTCTCTAAATAATCCTTATCTTCAATTAATAAGGTTCTTATTCTTATTATATGTAGACTTTATAATAAAAATTAATGAGCTACTAAATATTCATAAGCATTCCAAATAGTTACACAATCATTAATAGAATATTCCTTTATCATTATTAGGTTCATTGGTATTCATTATTTATGATTACCTAAATTAGTATGTTATATCAGTTTCACATATATAATTATCTAATTTCATATTCATAATTAAAAAAATGACATAATATCTCTTAGATGTGTGAAGATAATGTTATATTTGATTTCAATTAGTAAGAATCAATGTACGTCGGAATAATCTATTGGATATGCAAATGTGTATGTGGATTATGTTGGAAAAGGTAAGTGAAAAGGCTACCCATGCAACATGGGTAAGGAAATTAGATGAGTCGGAAACCATGAGTGCATCCCATAAAACGTGATTATTGGATAATTTATCCTAAATTAAAATACAATTACCAAAGATATGGATTACTGTATACAATAGTTGGTAAGTGATTTGGTAGAATCTAGTTAGTGGGGGAGATTCTATACTAGATGAAATTATGAACATTTATGATAAACAATAAAAAGTGTTTCACATATTAATGCTACTGAATATTGAGTTAAATAACACTTCAATGAATTCTTGAGAAGATTAAATATGGCCAAAATTCATTTTGAGTGGCTCATATTTCATTTGAGAATTTCTAGAATTTTTATGTCTTGGTGATTTGACAATGTATGTATCTTCATAAGAATCATCAACTAATGTGTCTAAGGATTATTTATGTCCTCTACAACCAGCATCCAGTGTATTTGAGTGCACTAATGGAAAAAAAATCATGTTTAAGCATCATCTAATGTTGTTTATAATGTATTTTTTCATGAGTAATAATGATTTTCTATACATAGGATCATATGGTTTTGTAGGTATGAATCTTTATTTGTATAAATATCATTCCTTTAGTTGTATAAACATCATATAAGCATACATAACCATCAATTTATCTCATTATAACAACGATTTTGGTATTTGTAATGATGACGTCTATTTTCATGACTATTAAAAATTAGTGAAATTTTTTATATTTTCTGGCTAAAAGATAGAGTTTCAATATTTATGAATCTTAAGTGAAAATTAATTTTGATGATACTAAAGCTACATTGTTCTAATATCACAAAAAAAATAGAAGGTATTGTGATTGAATTCTGAAAATCATGTGATTTTATCTTCAATACTTAGAGAATAAGTTAAATGAAAGAATAAATATATGAGTCTTTCTTAAAGCCTGAAATTGAGTTCTTATGATTTATTATCGTGATAAAAATGAAATTAGAAGATTCATGTTCTATTATTAAAGGTTTAAAAATCCCATAATATTTGTGATTTATGCATGATAAGGAAAAAGATGATAGGGAAGAGTGATATTAATGAATACCTTATTTAAATTAAATGTTTATCATAAAATAAAGGCTCCACCAAGACGAAACTAGAATATAGTCTACACTAAAACTATTGATATTTCTTTATATTTCATATATTATTTAAAATATGATTTAAATTAGGAATTTTGTGCAACCGTGTTGATGAAGAAGAACCTAATCCTGTCAATGAGGAAAAGGGAAATATATTTTTCCTTGTGATTTTTAGTAATTAAGGGTATTTTTAAAATATCCTCTAAAATGAAAAATCAGATCTTGTAGTAGTGTTAAATGAATATTTTTTTAGCATGATACATGATAATATATTATTTTTAACTTTTATTTAATATTATAAATGAGAAGAGAAATTTTATACATCTAATAATGCATATGAGAAAGTGTAAATTTCAAGGAAGAAGAAAATATAGAATATAATATGATTCTTTTTTGGGTACTTATTTTTAACTAATTTGGACTATAGAACCAAGACACTCAATAAATAAGGAGAATGATGATACACTATATTGTGTATCAAGGCATAATAGATATTCAAGACTGTAATTAAGGGGTTTTACCTAATTTGTTTCAATGTATAAAAAATGAAAAAAAGGGATGAGTAAGACAGCATGAGTTGTGATGGGGAGGTTCCATGTCAAATCATAAAAAAGGAAGTAGTAGTATAAGAAGAAGAATCATTTGATCAAAAATTATCTGCATACAATGAGAAAGGATCGGGCCACAAGGTTTTATATTGTTTCATCTCTAATAAACATTCTGGAATTGAGAATTATTTTTTATAATCTCCATGTAAGATGTTTTGGGGTCATGATCATGAAAATATTGAGTTGAGAGAGCCAAAAATAAATTATTAAATAAATCAGATGCAAAGAAAAAAAATATGCCGAGTTTCATGAGAAGTTTTTTACTATAATAATTCAATTTACGACACTATAGTTTTAAGGAAGTTTATTAGTTTTTAGGGTGAAGATAAATCCTTCGACCACATGTTGATCTACTTCAATAGGATGAAGAAAAACAAGACTATTTAGTGGGATGTAATCTTGGAGAGTTTCAATGGGACACTACATTATTCACATGTGTAATATTTGGAACATCCTCACTTTCATAATATGGTGGGATTGGGTTTATATGAAAAATATAAAACTCTAAATTTAATTAATAATAAAAATTTATTGAGGAATCTATATCTCAATGGGAGTTGAACATAACAAGGAGTTAGTTTCTTACATTAGGCCCAAAACATATAATTACACCTATACAATCTTTATTTACTTACCTAAACTACATATAGGTATTTTATAGTTTAAAAAAATAAAGGATCTTTTTTAATTAACTAACATCAAAAGTTAAAAAACAAAAAAGGGTTAAGGTTAAAATAATATTTTAAATTTATTAAAAATTAGACAACACCTGATTCACCCCCCCAAGGTGTGTTTCCACTTATCTCATTGGACTTATAGTTAGTGTCAGGGCCTAGGTTCCCTGTAAGTTGGATCTATTTGGAAGTACCAGTTATTTTTGGAAGATTACATTAAGTGAAAATTTTAGTTTTTGGTTCCTAATATATAAAATATAGATTCTATCACTTTTGAAATATATTTTTATATTTCAGATCATAATTTGAAAAAAACGAAGGAACTTATGCCAAAAAGAAACCAAAAGTGTCAAAGAAGAATTAGGAATCACCACTAGTTGAATTTTGTTAGACTTGTAACTGATGTCATAAATATATTGAGTATTATTCCTCTAATGAATCCAGTACAAGCTACTATATAGGTTACCTTGAATTAGATAAATACCTTTAGCTTGAGGCTATGGATTATTTGATAATTTCCCTATTAAATTGGTGACTTATATATTCATATTCATCAAGAAAATAAATGTTGAAATGTCATAACTTGAAGAACATGATGTAATGGAAGAAGAATTGTTAAAGAAGATTATTTTCTATAATATTATTAAAAATATTATAGTGAACTAAGAATCTCTTAAGAAAATATTATAGAATTTTAGAGGAATATTAATTACATCTCACAATAATACATGCTCAAGGAATGTAAATATTTTGTTTCTTTGGAAACTAGATACATAAATGAAATATTTTTATGAAATATCCTAAACATATCCCACAGAATTATTCATATATAGTTCCCTTCTAGGATTATGATACTTAATAAAATTATTTATAACATGGGGAAAGTGGAAACCTAGAATGGGTGAGCTCATATTCTTAGTAAGGGTAATCTTGGGAGATATCTGTCAATGATCTTAAGTGATAATAAGACAATCACATGAGTATGAAAACATGATCATGACTTATGAAAGCTATAAAAAATCAGTCAAATTCATACATCACGAGTTATTGAATATGGATTTCATCCAAACATAAGATGTGTGTATAATCATGAATCTAAAATAATGATCCAAGGATAATAACATGATCATATAACTAATAATGTGGCACAATAATAAACATTGAAAATCATATAATTGTGATCATTTATAAACAAAAAATTTCCCATTAATCATATTAAAGTCATTTAATTATCCCCCCACATAAAATTTATGGACATGAAACTAGGCCCAGATAAAAAAATGGGAACATTTCATAGTATGAAAAGTTCCACACTTGTTGTTGTGAACATGAAATTACTTTTATGCATTACATAATCTTCTAATGATATATAAAGGTTTATCCAATGAATTAAAGGGATATATAATTCTAGAACCACCCATCACATAATGAAAACCATACATAAGTGATCCACATAATCATAAAAAAAAATCATCATTTCATCATTGCTTAACCTAAGGAAAATAAATTGGTTTCATAATGATTTCATCAAAAATTAATTAACCTATGGGAAAGTAATGGGTTTCCAAGAATCATACATAACACATCATTATCATAATCTATCTAGATAATGAATGTGTATGGCATCACAATATTATATCCTCATTGAATCATAAAAATCCTTAAAGTATGTTTTCGTTGATGAAAGATATATTTAAAATATTATTTGATCATTTATTTGAAAATAAGGAAAATGTTCTTTTTCTTAGTTTCATTAAAAAATAAAAAAAACATGGACTATTGAGAAAAACATTTCCTTTAAAAATAACTAGCTAAACAATTCAAGTAAGATTCAAAATCAAATAATGGTAATTATAATGCGAAACTTCTTTCATGTTGTATAAATTAAAAGAGGTCATTTATTTCATAATTTTGTACAAAGTCACAAGTGAACCATATGTAAATCTATTGGAAAGATTATTTTTAATAATTTTTTAAGAGAGTAGAATTTCCTAAATTTAATATTTCTCAAAAATTTATATATATGTGTATATAAACCTCCATAAAACATTTTCAAGAATATGTAAATTGAAGAAAATAGATTTACCAAAGAGGAAATAAGGACGTTTTTTAATAAAAACATTTTCTCAGTCATTTTAAGTAACAAAGAGAGGAAAGTGTTACTAATACTTGAAAATTATAAGAACAAATAGAGGTGAATAAAATATATTTAATTTAGATGATAAGTATTATATAATTTATCTCAATGAAAATTTAACATAGACAACACAAAAAAGAAATGATATGGTATCATAAACTGTTACCACAAGTCCTTTCATATTCCAAACACATTAAAAAATAAAATATAATAAATATGAATTTAAAATATATGTATTATATATCCATTATAATATAAATATTTCTATATATCATTCCCCTAGAATTTATAATCACCCTTTTTTTAACAATTCCCCATTAAAATCCACATTCACTAGAAAACTAGAATATTTTCCTGGAATGTTTCAGTTCAATGGATTCGGTTCTTAAAACTCAATTATGGGTTAATAATATATAAAATATTAAAAATTTAATAGGTATATTTTTATTTATTATAAACAATTTTTTAATAATTAATATAAAGTGGTGATAGAAAATTAATTACAACACTTCATTGACACTTTAGTCTATACATATAAACAAGTGATGTTTTCACTTTTTGATGGTTCATAATGAAAGAATGGTATATAATAATTAAAATTTATTGAATCATAATTATATCATAAATATCATATATATATATATATATATTAAATCTATTCTTATTATCATCCATGTAATGTGTAAATGGAAAACGAATCACATCTCTTTATAGAGGTGGTAGTCCAAACATAAGAACGAGTGACATTATCATTGTACAAAAGATATAAAAGGGACATAAAATGAATAGAAAGTGAATATAAAAACATATAATTATATTAAATATACTGATTCAATAATTTTAAGATGATTTCATAACACTTTTCTGAAATTTAATAAGAAATAAACATGTAAAATATAGGAAAGAATATATGTATCTTCTTTAGGTATCATCTTTGTAAAGAACCTTAAGGATCCATTGATTAGAATTTTAGGAAGACAAAAACCACAATATCATTTATAAGGATGTTTTTAGATTATTTGGGTATGTATTATTCAATTTATAGGGATGAATTGGTGTAAATAACATAGTATATGAGGTTCCCTTTTATAAGTGAGGGGAGCGGCACATTAGTAAATATTATGAATATTAAAATATAATAAAGTCACATTCAGGGGAAAGTGGCTCATAATTTCATAAATGTAGAATATGGTATGATGTAAGATATATTTAAATTCATCCAATAGTATTATTAAAAGTATTTATATAATTTTAACCAAGATCTCTTTAATTTAACCCCTTATTAACTGTTTTAACCTTTATCGTAGTAAGAATTTTTTACCTCATTTATTATACATAATAATAATAAACATAATTTTCCAAATTAAAAAATTTTTAAATTATTATTTTAAATATGGAAACAACTTTATTAGATTAAATTTATATATGTTTAAAAAATTTATTTTAAAATAAGTTCACAAAACATAATGAACCTGCTTTAAAAAAGTTCATTTTAAATAAATTAATTCTTATTATTCACCTAGTAAAAACAATTAGATGAATGTTAATATATTATATTGAATATATTTTATATTAATTTAATTAAAATAATTCATAAATAATTATTAATTCATTTTATTAATATAAAATACATTGCAGGCAATAAAAATATTTTTCAAAAGAAAATATCTCTTTTTACCTTTAAATACTTTTATAAACATTTCTAAAAAATTGATAACCAATGTATGAATTATTAATCATTTATTCATATTCAATAAAAAATTATTTAATTAAAATCCTAGTTAATTATTAATCAATACACATAATATATCGAAAAATATAATACTTTAAAAAATTGATCTTTTATCATAAAATAATGTTATTTTTAACTTATAAAATGAATACTTATGTATTGGGAATTAATAAAACCTTTTTCATTATGGAAAACTTTTATAAATATTATTTATAATTTATGTATTCATATTTATACCTTCCAATCCTATGGCCTGACAATAATAGTTACATTTAATAATAATATTTTAATAGTATATCGGGGTTCTTTGAAGCTCATTGTTGCGTGTAAATAAAGGCATCAAATGCATAAAATTAGATTAAAGAGAAATATATCATAAAATATTAGGACGTTACATTATACACCATTATAATATGTTTTCCATTAAATTTCATCACTTTGATACAATTAATAGGGGATCCATTTTCCTTGTCACATTCGTGAGTTTCCATGTAGCTTCCTCATATTTATGATTACTCCAAAGGACACTAAACTGATTAGTAGTCTTGTTCCATAACACTCTATCCCAATATATCTAGAATTACACTAGTAATTACTATTAAGAAATATTCTTCTCTATTGGTAAAACCTTTGAGTTTAGTGCATGTAAATTATTGGGTATGTACTTCCTCAAAAGTGATACATGTGACACATCATGAACATGAGATAGGTTCAGGGGAAATTCTAAGTGATAAGATAATGCCCTGATGTAATCAAGAATCTAATGGCCCCAATATATCCAGGGTTAGGTTTATCTTATTTCCAAATATCATAACCTTATTTAAATTATTTATTAGTAGGAATACCATGTCACCAACTTTAAACTATAGATTTAGTCGATAATTGATAGCATAACTCTTCTTCTGACTCTAAGTTATCCTGATATATTGGTGAATGGATATAAAATTATTTTTCATTTCCTCATATAAATTAGCTCCCAATAACTTTATTTATGTATCTTCATCCCAACACATTGTGGTTCTGCACTTCCTACCATATATGGCTTCATAATGATACATCAGAATACTAGAGTGAAAGATATTTTTGTGAGAAAACTCCACCAGAGGATGGTTTTTATCCAAAAAACCATTAAAATATATAAAATATTCTATCAATATATATTATAGTATTTTAATAATATTATTATACTAACCATATTTATGAAAATGATATACAGTGATAAATCTCAACTACATATTCAAATCTTGTTGAAGATTTCTCTAGAACTTTGAGGTAAACATCATATCTTGTTCAGATCTGATTTAAAATGGTACACCATAAAATATTAATACTTAATTAATGTATAATATATCAAGTTAAAAAAGTGATAAATAATTTTTTATAGTAATCAATTTTTTTGACGTTGTAATGAGATCAACTACAACATAAATTAAATAACGATCTTTAGATGTTTTGGGGAATCTGATGATGAAATCTATGGTGATATTTTTCCATATCCATTATAGTGTGGGAATTGGTTGTAACATACTTTTAAAATTATATCTCACAACCTTAAATTGTTGATATACCAAGAATAAATACACAAACTCATCAATATCCCTTTTCATTTTTCCCACTAGAAATACTATTTTATATATCTATATATATTTTTTAATTCTAGGATGAATATATAATGATGAAATATGAGATTTTATTAAGAACAAATTATTTAGATATTGTATTAATGGGGAATATACTCAATTAATGAAACATATCATTCTATCATAATCATGGTTGAACTAAGGAATATTCCTCAACCTATTCTATAGCTCCACATCTTCCTTTTATGCCTCTTTAATCCTTCCATAGATGGAAGATTAAACATTCATCTGAGAAAGATATAATCTTTCTCCTTTCCTTGTAACTAAAAGATTCATATTTGGAAAATATATAATATTTGGATCTCTTTAATTCAACATAATGGAAAAACTAGCATAGTCTTTTTGACTCAAAGCATCACACACATAGTTTTCCTTCCAAGGGTGGTAATGAATGAAGAATTAATAATGTTTAATCAACTAAAACTAATACCTTTGGTATATATTCAAATTTTTCTATGTGAATATATAATTTATAATTTAATGATAAGTATATATATCAACCATTTCACCATATAGATAAATGATCTAAATCTTTAATGAAAAAAAGTAATGCTACCGACCCTAAATCATGAGTCGGGTTATTTTTATCATAGATTTTCAATTGGCGAGATGCATATGCTACCACCGTGTCATTATGATTGAGAAAAAAATCATTATCTCCTATTTGAGGCATCACTATATATCACAAACCCTTCCCTATAAGTGGGGTAGAGTGAAAATAGGTGCACTGACCAACATTTTATTCCGTTTCATGAAAACTTTCTCAAATTTAACTATATAATGAAAATTTTATCCCTTAGAATTATATTTGGTTATTGGATTTTATATCCCAGAAAATTTTGTCATAATGTATTAATAATATATATAAAATACAAGTAGACTATGGATCTTAGAAAATATGATTATTTTGATCCTTTCCTCAATAACTTTCATCTTTTAAAGATCCACGGATATACACATTTTGATATAATATGACCAATGAATGAAACTTTCTATAGCCAAAATTTACTCTTTCTAAATTTGGAACACAAATTATATTTCATTAGGGTATTCAATACAATCCTAAAATAATATTCATTCTTATCCGTACTATTTGAATATATAATAATATCATTTATAAATACTACGAAAAATGATCATGGTCATTTACTAAGTCTCTATTAATTAGACCCTTGAATATAGTTGGGGAATTGGTGATTCTAAATCTCATATATATAAATTCATAATGTTCATACATCATATAAAAGGTTATATTAGTTATATCTTTCTTCTTGGACCTCAATTAATAAAATATAGAATTAATGTCAATATTGTAAAATTATTGAGCTCTCCATAGATGATCGAACAAGAAGATATTTTTTCTTGATAGTGATCTTGTTAAGTTCTCATAGTCAATAAAAGGACGTAGTGACCCGTATTTTTTCCTAATAAAATGAATAGGTAAACCAAAAGGTGAGGCACTCAGGTGTATGAATCTATTTTTTATATTCTCCTAGAATTGATACAAAAATTTCTATAACTTAATTGAGCACATTCTATATGGAGTCCTTGAAATAGGTGTATCACCATGTATGAATTTTATTAAAAACACAACTTTACAATTCAGGTGAAGACTGGGAAAGTATTTATGAAATACATCTATATATTCTTCAAAAATAATAATATATTTAATTTTTGATTCCCCCTAACCATTAGAGATAAACATCCCTCATGAATATGTAGTATGACCCATATAATGGAAGTAATTTCCATTAGAAGTTCATGTTTATCCTCCCACCTAAAGATAATCACATGTTGATTCACAATATTTAATATAACATCCCTTCCTAGAAAATTGATATGGGTTCTATATAAAGGAACAAATAAATCCTCAATATCACATCAAATTCCACTATATGGAGAATAACAATATTTATTAGAATCACATTCCCAAAAAAATCTAATGGATAGGAGCTACAAACATGATATGTAATCATCATACCATTAGAAATTTTCACTACTATCTCAACATCTAACTATTAAGGTGGTGATGTGACACTCTTAAAATATTCTACAAAAATAAAATATTGGGTAGAACCTACATAAAAAACATTTTCAGTTATAGAGAAGATGATATGGATACTTTTTACCACTTTCATATAATTCCCCAATTCTATAGTTGTGATTTTATAAGACATACCTTTATCCATTAACATCATTGGGTTTTGAGAAAAATTATCCTCATTGGCCCTTGCATTAGGTCATTTATTCACATAATGACAAAAATCCATTAATTAAAATAACTGAAGTGTATATGGTGGATCTATTTTAATCTTATTACCCTACATTTCATTGACTGGCCTCTTATTCTCCTCTTTAAAAACAAAATATTGATTAATGGGCCTCCTATAGTTAAAACGTCTTTTTCTTCTTTCATTAAATTTCTCGAGTGATTATTCATACTTTTTTTTGTATATTTGTGGTTAAAACTTCTTCCCTCTATGGTCAATACCATTGGAGTTACCATAAAACACCATCTTCCTTTTTAATTACCATAACTATTAGAATAAGAGTTTCCAACTTCCATTAATTCATTGATTTACCATTGAACAATCTATTTGTAGCTACCAAAGTATCTTATGTATAATTCATTTAGAATAACTAGTTTCAAACCACTAAAAATAAATCAATATTTCATTATTGATTCGTAATAAACAAAGAAGCCTATCTTGCATCTCTAGAATATTTTGTTTCATTGGTACTGATGCAATCACCATCTTTCTACATCCATACTAGAAAGTCCGTCTCTATTATATATGAAGAGTCTGAGGAAAGAACCTATTAATATATAACCCCTTAAAATACTCTCATTCCATATAATTTATTTCATATTCATACTTCATGTTCTTGATAGTATTCCATCATTGATTAGATTTTCCTTTTAAGTGATAGACTACTAAAACAACATTATAATGGTTTGAGCACTAGAGGATTAAAAATATATTTTCCATCACATTGATCCATTTCTAAAAACTTCTTGGATTGGGAGACCTATAAAAGGAAGGTGGATGTTGTCCCATAAAATAATCAATGACATGTTTCTTCTTCATTGGTATCTTTATATGTTCATCATGATTCACAGAATAATTATTTACTTCAGAGAGTTAGGAAATAACTTTTATAAGGTTTTTCATTCCATATACTATTATATTTTTTTACTCATGAGAAAATTAATTACTAACAAGATTCATACAAGTTTAAACCATTTATAAAATATAAAAGAGATAACATAAGTATATTAGAAACCATAATCAGAGTGAGTAGTAATTAATAAGAAAATCAATCATGATATGCGCTAAATTATAGCACCTTCTTATAAACCGTAACAATAACGGTTTATCCCTATGGTTTCATCAGTTTTTCAAATCCTAATCTCCAAAAATAATGAAACCCTCCTATAATACCAACTACAATGCCCCAATAATTTCATATATAGATGTTTCATATTGTTTAAATATATATTTAACATATATTATAATAATACATACTTAAAGACCATAGAGTTTTAGTGTATTTGGAGACTAGATAAATTAAAAACTTATTTTCACGAAAGATCTTCAACATCTCCAACAAAATTATTCAAAATATTACCGTTATATTCTTATCATACTAAATATCATACCTTATAAGTTAGGTAATGTAAAAACGTAAGAATGGAGAAGTCAGATGCTCGTTAAGGTTAAACATGGGAGGAATCATTCAATGACCATAAGTGAGCATAATATAAGCACAAGGATATGATAACATAATTATAAATTAAAAAACCATATCCAACTAGATATGATCACAAATCCTGATTCATGACATAAGGCTTTTATCCAAAGGCAATACATGTGTATAATTAAGAATCCAAAGTCATGATTCATGGAAATAACATGAGAATATATCTTAGGAATGTGGAATAAATATAAACTTATAAAATCATAGCATTGTGAACATGTACAAACACCAACAAGTACAATCATCATATTAAGGAAATATAATCCAGTACACACATAAAATTTATAAACATGAAAATAGGATCATGTAAACAATTGTGACCATTCCATAATATGAATAAGTCCAGAACTAAATTTTTGAACATGAAATTTATATCATGCATAACATAGTAATCTAATGAAATATAAAGAATTACCCAATTCATTGGAGGGATATATAATTCTATGACCACTCATCACATAATAAAAACCATACATAAGTGTGCCATAATATCATAGAAAGTTTTATCATTTCATCATTTCATAACACATGTAAAAATAATAATTTTTATAAATCTTTCATCATAACTCAATTAACACATGGTAAACTAACTGGTTTCATTGAATAATCCATAAAATATTATTATAATAAACTATATAGAGAAATAAAGGATATTCTATCATAATATCTTATCCATAGTGATGAAAAATCCATAAAGGATGTATACATTGATGAAAAATACCTTAAAAGAGAATTGGAATATTTCTTTGAAAACAAAGAAAATGTCCTTTTTCTTTTGGTTTCCTTAAAAACTAGAAATTCCTACCTTTTGGAGAAAAATATTTTATTTAAAAATAACTATGGGAAATTTTAAATTAATCTTCAAGGAAAATAACATTCATAATAGTGTAAAAATATGGTCATGCCATAAATATTATAAGATAATGGTCTTTTTCACACTTTTCTAAAAAGTATGATGTGAGCCATGCATAATACATTTTAAAAGAATTAATTTTAAATTTGTAAAAAATTATAATGTAGTAAAAATAATATTTCTTGAAAATTTATTTATTGATAATAACTTCCATAAATAAAATTTAAATAACATGGACATGGATGGAAAATCGCCTCGACCAAAGAGGAGATGAGGTCTCTTTTTAATAAAAAATTTATTGATAATTTTAAGTACCAAATAGATGAAAATAGTACTAATAATTTAAATTTATTGTAATAACAAGAATAAAATAAAATTATGGGGTTTAAAGGTATAATGATAATATAATTAAACTCAATAAAATTTTAATTTATACAATCCCGAAAAGAAATTAGGTTATAACATAAACCCTTAACTCAATTCTTTTATTACTTCAAACATGTTCAAACATCCTATATAAAAAACATATATTTATTATAAATTTATCATAGAACCATATTCATATACATATTACTCTATATCATTCCATTATAATTTATATTTACCATTTTATTATAAATTCATCATTAAAATGAACATTCTGGTGAAAATTGGTTTGTTTTACATACATGTTGTAGTTTGACCATTTTGGTCCTTACACCTTACGCAGGGTTTAATAATCTATATATTAATAGTAATTTCATAATTATAATATTTATTTATTATATATACTTTTATTACCATTCATTTAAATTAGTGATGAAAAATGAATTACATCACTTTATGGAGATGGTAGTCTGTATGAACGCATAAGTGATTGTTTCACTTTTTTATGAAAGGAAAGAAATAAAAGTACATAATAATTTACCTTTTAAAAATTATAATTATATAATAATATTATATATATTAATTAAATCCATGCTTATTACCACCCATGTCAATAAAAAATGAAAAATTAATCACATCTCTTAGTGGAGGTGGTTTTCCACACACATGCATAAGTGACAATATCATTTTCCAATTAGTGGGAAAGGGATAGAAAATGGATATAACATTAATATAATATAATATCATTGTAGTAAATATATTTCTTTCATCATTTTAATATGGTTATAGGAAATTTGGATAATTTTTAAGATGAAATAAATATGAAAAAAATCATTAAAAACATATACCTCATCTCCGGATGTCATCCATTAAAAAGAACCTTAAGGATTCTTGTATAGTTTTTTTAAATATTGGTAAGGTGATAAAGGATTTTAATAAAAAAATATTACATTATTTTCAAATAATATTAAATATATATCATAATAATACATAACCCCAAACTATAATGTTTTATTATCCATAAATACTAGATTCATAATAAACTATTTTAATAAAATATCTTCAACATATTTTCAAAAAATTCTCCTCTCATAGAAATATTATTTGAAATACACTACATAAAACTTTTCTTCATAACCTAGGGAAATTGAAACATATTAAAGGGTGATATCAGAGGCTTAGTATGGGTACACATATGAGATATCAATCAATGATCATAAGTGAGAATAATATAAACAAAGGGTATAAGAATATGATCATAATATATGAAAGTAATACCGAATAAGTCAAATATAATTAATCATGAATCATTTTCGATGAATTTTACTTAACCAATGAAATAAGTCATAAAGGTAAAAATCAAAAATATTAAATTATGATCCATGAGAACATATCATAATCACAATACATAAATTTATTGCATAAAAATACACATAGAAAATAATTTCATTAGTAAATTTTCCATTACAATATGATCATAGAAGACAAATTTTCAGATTGAATTTGGTTAACTCCATATTTCATCATTTATTTAGCCAAGGTGCACTCCCAAGACTATCATAGTGGACATAGTCCCTTACTAAACTGGGTTCACTCCCCATTTCAGTTAATATTATCTCATGGTAAATCAATATTTACCCAATTAATTAGAGGGATGTGCAATTTCAGGTCCAACATTCTCATAATTAAATCCATTCATATGTGTCCCACAAGATCATATAAACATTCATGATTTTCATCAAAGAATGAAAAACCTATAGGAAAGATAAAAGTTTCACTGAAAATTCCTCAAAACATCATCATTATAAAACATTTATGAAAATAAACTAGATAGTATCATAAGATCATATCCCTTGTGAATCATAAGAATCGTAAATTTATGTTGACAAATATAATAAATACATTCAAATATCATCTAAATATTTATTTAAAATTTAAGAAAAATATCATTTTCTTTTGATAAAATTTATTTGTATAATATTAAGGAAATTATTTTATTTTAAAATAACCATGGAAACATGTAAAATAATCTTTGAATCAAATATTGATCATGATGGTGGGATAATTTGTTCATGCAGTAAATGTTAAATGATTGATTTTTTTCACAATTTTTCTAAAAATTCATAAATAACATGTTTAGAAAATATTATAAAAAATTATTTTTAATCCATTGAAAATAAAATCAAGTATGGTTGAAGATGAATTTAAATAAAAATTAAAAAATAGAAATAAATATTATTGGAAACAGTTTAAATAACATATGCTTTGATGTAAAAGGTCACTGACTATAAATAAAAAAGGTTAGTTTTTATTAAAAAAAATTCCTCAGTCATTTTAAGTACTACATAGAGGATAATGAAATTAAAACGTGAAAATCATGAAAATAAACATAGGATAAGAAAATAAATCGATTTTAAGTGATAAAGAGAATACAATTTCCTCATTATAGAATCAATCATAAATAATCCCAACTAAAATTGAGATTACAACATATACCCTTACATTATGTTCTTTTGTGATTCGTATGCATTCAAACATCATGTATAATAAATATAGGAATATTATACAAGTATTTTAGAAAAAAATAATTTAAATATTTCTATATATCATTCCCATGAAACATTCAATTTCTCTTTTATTAACAATTCTTCATTAAAATCATTATCCAAATGGGATCTGGTATGTTTTCCATACATGTTTCAGTTTAATGGTTTTGGTCCATACACCTTGGTTAGGGATTAATCATATATATAATATTAATAATCATATAAGTATAATATTTATTCATTATATATAATTTTATGACCATTCATATAAATAAATGTTGAAAAATTAATTGCATCATTTCGTGGAGACAAAAGTCCATGTCTATGCACGAGTGATGTTTTTACTTTTTGATGGATGAAAGGAAAGAATGATATATAATACTTTACATTTAAATAATCATGATTCTATCATATATATAATATATATTCTTTATATCAATCCTTATTACCATCTATATAAATCAGAAATGAAAAATGAATCACACCTCTTCATAGAAGTGTAATGTACGCACAAGTGATGTTATCATTTTTCAATGGATGGGAAGGTGATATAAAATGACTATACCATTAAAATAAAAAAAATAAAAAAATACAGATAATTATTACATCATTTGAATATGGTTATATAAAATTTAGAGTAGTTTTAAGAAGAAATTGACATTAAAAAGATCGATAAGAACATGTAGCTCTACTCCTGGTATCCTCCTTTGAAAAGAACCTTAAGGATTATTGGATAGGTATATTTGGAAGAAAAAAAACTCAAGGACTTATATAATGATATGTGGAGAGTATTTGGGTAGATATTTCTTAAGATAAATAGATCATGTGGTCTTCATAAGATAGGATAGGATGTGCCATTTTATAAGTGAGGGGAGTGTCCCACTTGTAATTATTAAGAATATTAAAATATAATAAAGTTAGTCACATGGAAATGTGGTTCCAAATTGGATAATTTACAATATGGTATGATATAGGATTTAAAAACAATAATAAAATAGGATTTTAAAAAATTATTCTATTTTAACCGTCATCTCTTTAATTTATCCTATTGTTAACCCTTTTAAGCTTTATCATGGTTATATAATTTTTACCATGTTTACAGTTCATTACGAACAAAAATTAAGATGAAATTGTAACCTAATATTAATTATTATAATTTCAAAATATCGAATCCATTTTACTATATTCAATTACATTAAGTGGTATAAATTAATTATAATACATGTGAAAGATATGTGTAAAAAATGTTTTTAGATAAATACATTTTTATTCATAAAACTGAATTTAATATAATTCTTTATGTAGTAAAAAAATTAATAAATATTAAAATAATTTATTGAATAAAATATCTACACCCATTATTAAAATTATCATGAATATATATTAATTTAATTTAATATAAAATCAAATTTCACAAATAAAAAATTAGATAAATCATCTCTTTTGACGTCCAAATGAATTTATTTTTATTTTTATCCAATTGATAGCAAATGAATTAATTTTATAAATGTGTAAAAAATATTTTTTTTATAATGAATTATCTGAATTAATTTCTAAATAAAAAATATATAACAAACAAAATTAACATAAATAAAATATTTAAAATTAGTTCTTTAAGATTAATGGTATTTACTACATGAATTTAAATTTATTTTTGACAATTATATCCCATTTAAATACCATATAATGCGCCTAATTTAAAACTTTATAAGAATTATTCACATATGTTCATGGTTTCATTACACATAAGAAATCAAATATATCAAATATTTTAAGGAAATAAATATTTTCTAAAATCTTTAGATGTTACATTCTACTCCCCTTATAAGAATTTCACCATTAAAATTTAGTTACTGCTATAAAAACAACAAATGATACATCTACCTCACCACATTCTAGAGTTCCCATAATGATTCCTAAAATTTATATTTTTTCCCAAATCTTTTATTAGGTGAGTTGTATTATTCTGAAACACTTTCTTTCTTAGATCCAGAATCTCCACTTTTTGTTTCTCATAAGAAAGAAAATGCTCCAGTGGTAAAACCTATGAGTTCAGTACATGTGAAGGACCATGTATTTACTTCATAAAATGTGATACATAGAACAAAGCTTACACTTTAGAAATATTTTCTAAAATCACCAAGTAATAAGAAAATATCCCAATTTGATTATGAATTTTGAAGGGGACAATATATATAGGACTCAACTTTTCCTTCTTTTAAAATATCAAAAATTTATTTTAAGGAGATATTTATTGAAACACTTTTTCACTAACATCAAACTCTATATCTCATTTATTATTATCAGTATACCTTTTTTCCACTCTTGTATACCCAAATTTATATTTAGTTGCTCTAACCTTCTCTTCCATTTTCTAAGCTACCTCTGGTACCAGTATATTTATTTCTCCAACTTTATCACATAATGTTGGAGTTCTACACTTCCTTACATAGAGGGCTTAATAAAGAGGTATATTAAAGATTGAGTGAAAGATATCATTTTATTATAATTTTACAGTAGTCTGATGTTGATCCCAACCAACATTAAAATCTATAGATCAATCTCTCAACATTTATTTTAGGGTTTGAATGGTCCTCTAATACTGACCATCTATCTAAGGATTATATATGGTGCTAAATTTCAACTATGTATTCAACATGTGGTGAATACTTCTCTATAACTTTTAGGAAAACCTCAAATCCATATCATATACAATAGATTTTGGTACTCTATTCAACCATACACCTTCGTTAATGTATATCCTAGAAATATAGTCAATAGAGAAATCCACTCTAATAGAAAAAAATGAGCTGAAATTATAACGTTATTGAATGAAACACAAATATCATTATATCCTTTAGATGTTTTGGGGAGTCTTGCAGTGAAATCCATGGTGATGTTTTCCCATTTCCATTATTTTATGGGAAATTATTGTAAAGTCCCCTTAGAATATTGTCTCTCAACCTAAACATTCAAGAATACCAAGAAACAAGATATATACTCTACAAATCCATGAACATTGTAGGGGAATTTGTAATTCCAAATGAAATCACTATAAATTTATAATTTACATACTATGTATAACATATTTTATTTGGTATATCCTTTTTCTTGACCCTCAATTTATGATATCTAGAATAAAGTTCAATATTAGAAAAATATTGTTTTCCTTGTAATTGATTAAAAAGATCAACAATATGGTATTGGGGATACTTGTTCTTAATAGCGATCTTTATAAGATCGAAATATTGTATGTATATGCTCAATTACAAGAGGGGGTGAATTTTATGTTTAAAAAATTTCATTTTTATCCTTAATGGAAACTATTTTTAACAAATTTAATTAAAGTAAATTCACAAACTCGAAAATAGTTATTTGAAACAAACTTTATTAGGTTTCAGAAATTTGGTTCTGAAAATGAAACTTAAGAAACTTTTACATAGGAAACGATTATAACCTAATGCATATAGAATCTTAAATTTCAAAGTAAATAAAAGTATATGAAATTATAATAAAGTTATAATTTCTTCTTTTATCAAAATACAGTGGAAATAAAAATATTAAACAAAACAAGTAAGAAGTAGAAAATATTTTAACCCAAATTGCAGGGTATCTAACAACCTTGGATAAAGGTCCCCTTGATTTATACTTTCAATAATGTATGTCTTACTAACACCAGGGTAATCCCTTGATAAGAATATAAGAATCTGTCTTTCTATCCCCGCAAGCCCTCAATATTTAAGGTAGTTGGCACCTCTATCTTCCTATCCCTGGAAGCCCTCGATTGTACTCAGCAACAATCAAAGTAACACAAATTAATACTGAACAATATATTCATATTCACACAAATCATGAGAGTCTTTCTCTATCTATATATCACTTAACAACATGTAATCTCTAGGTTGATCAACAGATTATGAGCTCATTCAAATGAGCTCCTATTTATAGGGACAACTCCAATAGTCGAATCCCTCCTCCAACAATCATAATTTTCCATGAATTTGAGAGGGGCCTATATACATGTCACTAAACCAACAGTTAGTTAGAAACTGATTATATGACATCATTTAATAACAGTGTCTTGGGTAAGGAAAATGGAATTACTTAACCAAATCTATTATTCAGAGTCTAAGGAAAATAGAATTCAGAGTCTAACCAAATAAACATTCAGAATCTATAAGATATGGATATTTGGATTCTGTTATTCAAAGAGATAGGAATATGAATTCTATAGATTCTAGGGTTTTAATTCCAATGAATTTGGAATCTAAATTCTAAGAAATTCAGATTATGAATTACGAGGAATTCAGAGTCTGAATTCTAAAGAATTTGGAGTCTGAATTATAAAGAATTCGGAGACTGAATTATGAGGAATTGGAAGTCCGAATTCTGAATAATTTGGAGTTTTAATTTCAGAGAATTCAGAGACTGGATTTCAGAGAATTCGAAATCTGAATTTTAGAGAATTGGGAGTCAGAATTTCAGAGAATTCAGAGTCTACATTTTAAAGAATTCATAATCTGAATTTTAGAGAATTGGGAGTCTGAGTTTTAGAGAATTTAGATTCTAAATTTTAGAGAATTCAGAGTCTAAAAACAGAACACACTATATCCAGGGAATTATAAGATTCTGAGGTTTTATATAAGAATCTGAATTTTAGACTTAGTAATAAAATGAGTTTGATTTAGGGAGATTATAAAATGAAACAATGGAAACAAAGGTAAGGACAAAAATTTCCTTAGATAAAGTAAATTTTCATTAAGAAAATAATCCTTGGGGAAAAATAATTTTCTTTATGATAAAGTATTTGTGATTTTAAAAACATGGAGGAATTGAAAATTCATAAGGAAACCTTATTGACTCAACAATCTTGTTAGGTTCTTGCAAATTAATAGAAAGATGCATCGACCCATATTTCTTTTTAACAATGGATATAGGTACACCCCCTGGGGTTTCACATGGGTGTTGGAATCTCTTATAAAGATTAATTTTTAGATTCTTCTTTAATTATTTCAACTCAATTTGTTTCATTATATATGGAGTCATTGAAATTAGTGTATAAACAAGTAGGAATTTTTTTTGAAAAGTATACTTCATAATTTTTGTGAAAACTATGAAAGTGTTTAGGAAATAAATCATAATATTCCCAAAAAAAAGGTATATCTATAATGTTTTGTTTCTACCCAATCATTTGAGATAGATATCCCTCATTAATAGGTAGTAATATATATACAATGTATTTTATTTCAATTGTAAGTTCATATTCATACTCACACTAAAATATGGTCATTAGTTGATTTGGAATATCAAATGTGACTTCCTTTCCTATGAAGTCTATATTCTATATATATATATAGGGAGATAGAATATGTCCCCAAAATAACATTAAATTGAACTACAGGTAGAATAATAATATTTTCAACAAATAAATTCCCAGAATCTTCGACTAGATAAGAGCTATATAATTGAGATGTGTTCATTATACCATTAATATATTTTACTAATAACTCTATATCTAATAATTGATGTGGTGAGATGATATATTTATAAAATTATTCAAATATAAAAGAGTGGGTAGATTCATAATGAAACAATACATTTTATGTTATAGAGTGTATGGTAAGTGTACCTTTCACGACATTATCCTTACGACCCAATTTAGCAGTTGTTCTCATAATAAATTTTCCCTTTATCTTTTGGATTAAGATGTTGTTGATGTTGATTTACATCATTAACCCTCACATTCATGCATTTATTGGTTTAATTTTCATAATCCTGAAAATAATATCTTTGGAGTGTGGGTGGCACATTTATTTGATCTTTCTATCCATTCATTTCATTGACTAGACTATTGTAGTTACTCAACATTATTTTGATTAATGGCCTTATTTTCTACACGTGAAAAATTTACTAAACCTCATAATTAAATTTCAATATGCTTCATTATACACATTCATCATGATGGAAGGTTAATTTTCTTTCCTTTATGGGTCTTATTATTAGAATTTCTCTAAATTAAATATTTTTGTTAGTGTCCCCAAATCCAGGAGAATAGTGGGAGTATCCAACATCAATTTATATCTTGATAGCACTTTAAAAAAATCATTTTAGCTATAAAAGTATATTATTGGAAATTCCTTTCTCTAACTTGAACTTAATACACTAAATGATAAGTTAAATTTGTTTCTAGGGTCGATGATAAAACTTGAATCATACCTTTCATGTTTAGTGAAATTTTCCTCATAGGAACTAATACATTCATCATCCCTCTACTTTAGCTCAAAAAATTCATTCTCTCTCTTAATGTGAACAATTTTAGTAAAATACATACTAAATAATAACTTCTTAATCTATTACCATGTCATGGAGTTAATTGCTTCATATTTCCACAAATTCTGGTTAAAATTACACCATTGACCAGATTCACATTCCAAATGTTACACATCCAAATTAACCTTCTCATTATGTACGCATAGGAGACCATAGAATATATTTTATATATCATTGATTCATTGATCAATAATAATTGTATAAGAGGAACCACTGAAGGATAGAAGATATATTCATATAAAATGATAAATGTAGAGTTTTTTCTTCATTTTTATATTTTCAACCTTAGTATGATTCTTGTCATTATTCATTGATTAAGATTGTTTGGTGAGTATGGCCATAAGATTTTTAATCATGGTTTCCATTTCATTTTGTTTATCATAAGTAATTTCATTTCATTGGATGTTAAATTAGTTTATCACATGATTTATCCAAGCTCTAGATATTGAGTAAAAAAAACATATTAATGTGAGTAAAAAATTATCCATAATCAGAGTAATAAATCATATTGCTATGAAAAGTATTATTATGATGTCCTAAATTATGACACCTTCTTTTATCCCATTACACTTTAAGTTAATCTCATATCACAATGGATTATCATATATTTTCATGGATTTTATCCTCTAATTAATCATAATGGTTTGTAATGATAATATAAATTTACCAAAGCATATCCTCTATGACTGTCAAACTAGTTGTGTAGTTATGATGATTTTTCATGAACAAGGTTAAGATTAAATTGATAACGAACAAACATTTTTAGGCTTATTACTCCTAGTTTCATATGTTCTAGATCTTAAATCATTTTATTTGTATCTAGACATGGATTTAATTTTTAGAAAACCATAAAATATCTATTTTACCAAAACTTAAGGATATTATCCTATACTTAAACTTATCCCCATGGTTTAAACCAAAGTTTTCTAATACAAATATATCAAAATCACAAAAACCTTTTCTGATACTAACTTTTGTAAACCATGTATTTCATACATAAATATTACATCATTTTATATGAATATTAAATACATATAATAATAATATTGGCCCTAGAACCATCAAGTTTTAGTGTGTTTTGAGACTAGATATAAAATAAACTTACCTCTTGAAATATCTTAAACATATTCTATACATTTATTCACACATATAACCATTAATAAACATATCCTAATTAAAACATTTCATCAAAACCTATGTAAATATAAACATATTAAAGTTGATCTTGTATTCGCTATAGGGGAAAACATTAGGGATATCAGTCAATGATCAAAAGTGATCATAAGATAAGAATAAAGATATGAGAACATAATCATAACTAAAAAATTCTTACATAATATATGAAAAATAATTAATCAATAATCATAGAGTAAATATTTTTCATAACCAATGATATAATTTATAAGAGTGTGAGATCATTAATAATCAATCATGATCCATGAGAACATATCATATGTAAAAGAAAAAAATTTGTGGCATATACATAAGAAAATATTTCATTTATTTTTCCAAATTTCACTTAAAATACTATCATAGTGCACCAATTCTCGTATTTTATTTGGTCTACTCCATAATATAAAATTTATTTAGTCAAGGTTCACTCTGAATACTATCCTAGTGGATGGATTACCTTACAGAACTGGGTTCACTCCCAATGAAAATCCATATTATGTCCTGAGATATCAATATTTATCTAATTAATTAGTGGGATATATAATTATGGTCTCACCAATCACATAAAAAAATCATTCATATATGTGTCATAAGAACAAAAACCGTTCATCATATTGTAATTAAATCATGGTAAACAAATGGCTTCCATGGAATCATACTTAAAAAACATCACTATAAGATATATAGGGAAATAAATTGTATGGTATCATATGATAATATACCCATTGAATCATATGAAACATAAAAGGATGTTGATATAGATAAAAAATAACATTAAAATATAATTAGAACCTTTCTTTGAAAAAATAAGAAAAATATCCTTTAAATTTGATAACATTTTAAATAAAAATTTCAATAATATTTGAAAAATAGTTATATTTTAAAATAACCATGGAAACATGTAAATTAATATTAAAGATAATTAATGCCCATGATGGTAGGAAAATTGGTTCATGTATTAATCTTTAAAACCAATATTACTTTCACACTTTTTGTAAAAACTCATAAATAACAAGTTCAGAAAATATTATAAAAACTCCATTAAAATACTTTGAAAATAAATTCATGTATGGTTAAAGATTAATTTAAATTATCATTGGATAATATTAATTAATATTATTTAAATCATTTCAAAGAACATGGACATGGATGAAAAAAATCATCGTCAAAAGAGGAAATAAGGTCATTTTTTAATAAAAATATTTTATCATTTTTTAAGTAAAAAAACAGTTGGAAATGAAAGGAAAACATAAAAAATTGAAATAAATAGTTTATAATAAAAGAGATAATTTTTAAGAGATAAATTTTATATAATTACCCTAAAGGATATTCATGGATAATCAATCCTTTTTAAAGATTTTATTACAACAAAAATTCTTACCTGAGGTTCTGTTTTACTTTGTATGTATTCAAAAAAACTATATAATAAATACAGGTTTATTATAAATCTATTATAGAACAATATTAATACATATCTTACTATATATCATTCCTTTATAATTTCAAATTTCCCTTTTATAAACAATTATTCAATAAAAAAATTTTCCTATGATTTTTTTCCTCTTTCCATGCATGTTTTAGTTTTACGATTACAGTCCTTTCTCCCTAGCCATGATTTATAGAGTGCCCAAAAAAACTAGGTAACCAATGATATAGGGTGTGAATCAGTGGTTCCTATATTTATTAATATTCTTTTAATGAAAATAAAACCCATGAGATAGGTTAATGTCATGATTCACTCTCCTAAGTCAATTCCTCACCAGTTTACAAAAACGATAGCTAGTTTTAGTAAATAATGAATTTTACAAGATGTAGACCTAATGTAAGAGTGTACTCCTTATCATGATAATTCTTTAGTTGCAACCCAAATTATTTTATCACAATAATTTGTAGTGATTAAAAATTCCTAAAATCGACATACAAGGTTCGAGCAAGTTTTATACACTTTTCTATGTGGGAAGGTATCATCCAATTCCAACTATAATATGCATGGTGTTATTTAAACTAGAACAACCATTAGATAATTATTTATTCCAAGACCCTATGAATAATTCTAATCTTCAAATAATCACATGGTACTTTAGCACCAATGGATTTATCTTCTTCAATAAATACTTTGTCTGCTATAAGTTATTGAAGCAGCAATAATAGACCGATATTCTACTCAATTTTTTAGAATAATAATCTCAAGCATGATGTAATGAATGTATAAGATATCATTCCTCTTTGTCTTTGGAAAGAAAAAAAATATTTTTCAGTAAATTTTTACTAACATTGATCACTTGAAAAACATGAATGTTCCCTAGATTATTCTTCTTCAACTTATCAAAAATCGATACTACAGAGTATCGATGTCTCTCACAAAATTTTAAACTATAATTATTTCATTACCTGTAACTAAATATAATCAATAAATATCATATATATATATATAATTTATCATTTATTAGGAATCCTTTTTTTTCACCATTACTAATTCTCTTAATTAATTCAATTTTTTCCCCATTAATTTGGGATATTAACTCATATTGAATATCCAAGAATAATTTCTAATTTAAATACAGAAAAGAATATAATATTATTCCTTTTGTTTCTTCATAAGTTTTTCAATAACTATAGCCTCATTCTACCTAGATGTTTAAATACTTTAAAGAATCAGGTTATCATATTCACACATTGTGATAATACTCGTGGTATACATGCATTCATCTACATATTATTTGCATGTAGTCAATACCACATTCATATCAAATACAATACTCAAATGACCCAGGGTTCCCAATTTTTCATTAAGACTCATTTATCATTTTTTCATCATGTATGCATTAAATGATTTATAATTTATATAAACTAATCCTTTCACAAATCATACATTATTACATGAACCGAGTTCCATAAAAAATATCTGTAAATACTCATGAATGCGTGTGTAACTGTGTGAATGTGTGAGATCGTTGAGCTTTCTAATTCACTTCATCATATATTTATCATATCAAACTATTCACTTGTATAAAATAGTGTTGTACATAGCATGATCTTCTATTGAATTATAGAAGGTGTGAATGCATCAATATCATCACGATCTCATCATAGTGACTTGATCTTGGGGGGATGATGAAACGCAATTGATTTCTCAATGCGCTATAAAATATTCACATGGCCAATTATTATTTATATCAAAGACATGTACAGTTTCCTTTATCATAGATGATATTTATTCATGTGAAAGTTCCTCAATACTCTATAAAGATCCATTCTTTCATAACTCATGAAAGATCGTTCTTCAAAGTATATATGTGCATAATACATCCTCACACAAGATACTTTGTTCACAAAATATCCATTCATAGACCTTTTTATCACAGAAGATGCACATGGAAGGTGCATTAATGTTTCATGGAAGATCTTCATCTTGTGGGCAGTGGAAAAAACAAAAAAAATCATTTTAAAAGGTTTTTTAGGGTAGCACACATCAAGAAAATGTAGGAAAAAAAAGGTGATGGGGTCATGGGGGTATGAAGTATTGGATTCTCAGGGACTCTGCATAAACTATATGAAGTCCCTCTGATAGAAAATATCCATGGTTTGAGAAGTAATAGAGTTACGCTCCTTGACTTTCCTTGGAAGACAAGAAGTCAGAAATTGTATTAACTTTATGCCATGTATGGATAATCTCCATGAAATTGTTCACCATCCCTTTACACCCCTGAATACTGAATTTAATGGACCATGGGTTAGGCCTAAGGCCACATAGAGCATTGTCAACCATAAGTGAAACAGTTTGGACCACTGTAAGGAGTATATTTTTTGAGTAAAACGAAGGAGACCAATAAGAATTTCTTGTGCCTCTTCTCTAAGGTAGTCACATATTCCAAGAAACAAATGAAGGAAAAAACCACAAATAACGGTGTTTCCCTAATCACACCACCACCTCACATCAGACTCTTACTGCATGAACCATTAATATTAATTTTTTGGATCACATGATGAGGTTGCCAACTCACCCATCTTTCTGGTCTAGTTTTGTACCCATTGGGAGTGAAGGTGCCAGTGGTAATAGTTTTGATCGAGGGGGTTGTCTCTCATTATTTTAATGAATTAATTAAATCAATAAGTACATTCCTAGTTTTGAAAATGATTCATGTTCTTGTAAATGTGGTAACTTTATGTCTCACTTTTTTCCTATCTTTCCATATGCACCAACAGCCTTCCGCAAAAAGTAGAACTCATTCTATTTTATTAGGACCATAGAACCCTACCCACTAGAACCACCAATTAAAGAATATAGTATTCTACACATCTTGTGAATTCCATCATGTGAGGTTAATGAACTCAAGCCATAAAAGTCTATCCAAATCACTTTCAAAGAGTAAATGCTTGATGTTTACAATCAAAAGCTCCCAACAATAGCAGAACTTTTAGGCAAGGTCCACACCCATCCATTTGATATTTTATTCTGTAGTTAGTGAATTATTGTAGACCCTAAAAACCAAAACGTTTAACTCTGTTGGTATATATTTATTCTAAACCATTTCTACCCATTTATAACTACTATGTTATGCTATTTTTATTATTTGGAAGTCCTTGGCCAAGAAGTCCCCTATGTGGAATCCTGTAACAACACAACTCTCTAGCTCAAAGTTCAAAACTATTTTTTCAAACAAAATATAATTTTACCTAACTAGGATAGCGTAAATGAAGTCCCGATGAGCACTTTCCTACTAAAAGGTAATATGTGGTATCTAGGGAAACCAAGTCAGGTAGTCACGTAGTTATGTTTCCATAGTTTAATATCACCCTACACACAATACATAGACTATACATATGTAGATCTGATACATAATGTTGAATCATAGTCAAATTAGAGTAGGTCCTTCCTACATGATTATCCATTTGAACCCCATATCTTCCATGCTTGATATTCTTATATATCATCCTCCCTTCATTAACTTACCATTCCATCTTAGTGTAGATTCCCAACATTATACTAGATACACTTATAACATTCATACCACCCCCAGAAATTGGTCTAGCTGGCGTTGACTATGATATGAACTCAACTTCATGGAGGCTTCATCAGCTAACCATCAACAAGAGGAAAAATAAAATACATATAGGATAATGGATGGATCAGAAAAAACTATATGATCAACATTCCTTATTTGTGCATCTTTTAATTGTGTTTGATTAGTTTCCCACTATGTCACATATCATAATATTTCATACGCTAGTGATCATTCTTGTATCCATCTAGTTGTGAGTAATCGGTGACACTCTAGGCTTCCTATATCTTTTCCATTATGCTACCCCATATGGTGGAACACCCACTACACAAGTGTGCACCTAGTGTGTGTCCTCTCCAAATCTTATATTCTTACCAACCTATGTAGGCTCTACCATCCTTCCACCTTGGGGTATCTATGTGGGTTGGATCCAAAATGGTGAGCTTTCTACCATATGTGTGCTTGAGCTAACCTCTTGGTGAGTAAGGTTATAAGAAAATTTTTACTCAACTCTATTAAAAATATTTACTAAATTCTTCATGTAAAACCTAATAGATCTCAAAAATAATTACACCTTCTAAAAAATCTTCATAAAAAATATAAATTTTATTTCATGTTGTTATCCTAAAATATCTTCATGAAATGGATAGATCATCATCACAAGAAACTCATTGTTTTAGGCATTGTGCATTATCCAAACACCATTAATAATGTCTATTTAAGTAATATCAGTAGATCATAAATCATTAGATATAAATCCCATCCTTGGTTGATAACAAATAAAACTTCTTCAACAAAGATAATTTCGATATCCCGATTGGATTTATTATCAACCCAAGAAAAGTTTTCTTAACATTGTTTTTTTATTCAAGTGATATAAAATCATAGCCTTTTTCAAAAGACCAATATCTTGACACCACACTAGAGGTTAGAGTAGTATTCTTTATATAACTCCATATCTTAGTGACAATCATCATTTTTGATAAGTGAAAAATATTATATCCCCCTCAATCAAAGCATCTAACTCTCCAAAAAAATCACCCTTTTATAATAATTACTACATATAAATTAGATCAAATAAGGAAAGAAAGAATATGAATTTTTCACATTTTATCCCCCTTTGAAAATAGAATACATGGATTAATGGGGCAACTCCCAAAGATTTTTAATGATGTGGGAGGGGATTAATATCCATGTCTATCACCACTCTCTAAAATATATCCTTAAGGATATCCTTGGTGAATATATATGCTAATTTATCTCGAGTGGGAAGAAATTCCTACTTTATGTTTCTAATTTCTACATTATCCTTGATGAATTGAAATATGATATATAAATATTGTTTTACCTTGAGTGTTTCACTTGTTTTTTTATAAAAGTCAATAGTAATCAGATTATCATAATGAATTTAAAGATATTTTTTAACTTTCACTCTTAAATCATCCAATTTCTCCTTCATCCAAATCATTTGAGTGAAGTCACTTGTTGTAGCAACATATTCGGCTTCTATAGTACTCTATGTGGCTAATTTATATTTCTTACAATTCCAACTCACAAAAATATCTCCTAAGAGAAAAATTATACTTGAGGTGGATGTTCTATCATTAAGGTTATCTTCCCAATCTTTATTTGTAAACACACACAAAAATAATGTTATTTATATTATTTTGAAGAATTATATGGATCAAAGTATCTTTGATTCATCTAAGAACCTGTATGGTATCCATAATATGTGCCTCCATTAGGTCAATTTGATATTTTGAAAAGATATTCAATGTATAAGTAATATCTATTCTACATGATATAAGATTAAAAAAGAAACCAATGAGTCTTATAATCTATCTTTGATCAACACTCATACCATAAAAAAAACATAGATTATTTCAGTATAACATGAATGGGTGTAGATATTGGATTTAAATCCTCCATTTAAAACTTATTCGATGGATATTTAAAATAATTATCATGGGATAAGAAAATTAGTATATATTTCTTACATCACTTATTATCCCAAGAATCATCTTAACTCTCAAAGAATTGGAATATAAATCTATTTTTTCATTTAATTTGAAAATTCATCATAATAATTATCATAATCCCTTTAAAAATGGTATCTTCAACATAAAAAATTTCAATAAGTGTACTTATATCAATTTATATGATATAAATGTTGTTTTACACATGGAATTTATTGAATTTAAACTATTTTAAATCATTTTACATCCACAAATACCATTCCCTTGGAGCCTATTTTAAGAAAAATGGATCTTCCTTCAATTCATACAATTTTATACTATCATTTCCAAGAAAAAACATCAGGATAAAAAATGTACAACTCTTCTTAAATTTAACCAATTAAAATAGTCTATTTTAAATCCATTTGAAAAATTATATACTAACTATAAGATACCACTATAATAAATAACTTGATAGCTTCCTACCCTAAAAACGGTAAAAAGGTTTCTTTTAAATCAACCCCTTCTAATAGAGAGTATCCATTACAAAAAAGTTTGTTTTTGTTCTAGAAATTTTTCTCTAGTAATTTATCTTTTTCCTAAGAATCCACATAGTTCGAATGACATTTTTACCATTTGGTATTAGAACAAAATCCCATATGGAATCATTTTCAATATGACTTAGCTCTATGTTAATATATTTAATCCATTTCTCATGTTAAAAACATTATTTCATATAATGCAGTTCAACATGATATATGAGTGAAGTATGATTCAAGAATTTATATTATTTTAATTTATTGTGTTTTATGCTCATTATTTATTATCTTCCTCCCAGTCTATATAGGTGAAGTATGTTCTCCACTAATATTCTCTATCCACACATGTTTCTTTACCAAATAAAACTTTTTTTATTTACAATTCCCTTTTATTCATCACCAGCTTGATTTAATTCATTATCTTTCTTTCGTAGTTCAGTCATAACATATTTTTCAGTATTATATCCAAGAATCTATATAAAATATTCATCACATTATCAAAAAAAATTATATTTTAAATACTTATTTTTGATTTCATTTTTAATAATCATGAAAATGTAAAAATAATTCATCTTTTTTTGTATTTTTTCCTAATAACTATATCCTTTCATATTAGATAGGTACCCAAGAAATATACCTTCCTCATATTTCTCATCAAATTTCACAAGACTTGGGTCATTTATTTTGATGATTTAAGGATTTTCAAAGACTATAAAGTTAATTTATATTTTATTTTTATCATACCACATTTATTAATATGTTTTATTTTATTTTGGTCTTAGAAAGCATCAATTTTGAACAGGCTAGGTAGTGCACAAATATTATATCCAAAATAATTTTAATCATTCAAACTCTAAAATAATAGTTCTCTAAATCTCTAAAATGGTAACATTAATTCTCTAAATAACCATATTATATTTAGGTGTGTAAGGATTGATGTATTTATATTTAATCCCATACTTATCAATATACTAGTTAAAATAAATACCTATATAGTCCTTCCCATTATTAGTTCTCAAAATATTGATTTGAATTCAATGTTTTCTATCAAAAAACCTTCTATAATTATTGAACATATCCACAACATTTGACTAAATATTTATAAATAAAACCTTTTTCATTATTTTATAGTCATCAGTCAAAGTAATAAGGTATTAGTCACCTTTGGAATATTTTTGTCTCATGGGTCTACAAAAATCACAGAGTATTGATTGTAATGGTCTTTTGGATTGTGTCACCACTCTTTTGTGTCTCCCTTTAACTATTTATCCATTTTTATAGGTTGTGATAACCTAATCTATATCCCAAATAAATTAAAGAAACCCACTCATGAAATTTTATTTAGAGATTTTAATCAGATTATTTTTACTAATGTGGCTAATTCTTCTATACTAAAGATGATTTTCCTCCCTAGAATAGAGAAAATAAAAATTAATGGGATATCTATTTTGAATCAAATTTACAATAGTCCTTTATCTAATTGTGATTATTCTCTCATATTGAACTCTTTTAATGATAAATTTTTTCTTCATAAATATCATCTCATTACCTTGATCACATAATTTACAAACACTCAAAATGTTCTTCTTGATCCTACCAATAAATAAAACCACTTGTGAATTTATTTTGTTTGGTTAAATGAAAATGGAACCAACTCACATGATTTTTAATGAAAATTCAAATCCAAAATTCACTGAACCACCCTCACATACATAAATTCATTTTAAGAGTTTATAATATCTTGTAATGTGTGTTGAAAAAACACTGTCAATAATCAAGGTCTTTCCATTTTTCTATATTTTAATGTATCCTCAACAATAAAAGATGTTTCTATATGATTTTTTTTCAATTCTATCATTCCTTTAAAAATCTATTATGGTAACCATGAATCATATCCATGCATTCTTTAATGTAGTGATATAGTTAGTCAAACATTCTATAATCTTTTTCATGATACTCAAATTTATTTTGAGTAGGCACACCTAATAGTCTTACAATTCTTATTGATTCAAACCAAATATTCTAATCATATTTTTGAATAACTCCCCCTAAACAAAAACTCTTTTTAATTCAAAGGGAGTGAAATATTATACAAGAAAACACAGGCTTTATGTCCACAGGATCCAAAAAAACATGTAAAATCCTCTAAATTTAGATCTTCTATAAAACTATTGAGTCTTTATTATAAGTTATACTAATTTTATATTCAAAATATTAAAAATATTTGTTCATGATTTTTAATAATATTAATTCTCTTAACCAATATTCATCACATTGATTGTAAATGACTTATTTTAGGTATTTATCACAAACCAATTTATTCTATAAATGCATATGGGTCTGAAACTATTAGACTATATAAATTTCTATTTTTTATATTTAACATATGTGGAATTCACTTGAAATGACGATTATAACTTCACAATGTTTTGTTATAACTCATCATGGACTTCAATAACTTTATAAAATTTAAATATCAAAATTCCATGATTAATTTAATCATTAATACACCTTGATACAACATATATAGGTTATTATTCCTAAGTTTCCTACTTCTTCTCTGATTATTTTATAATTCTCTCCTACTCAACAAACTTTTAGAATTTTAATTTTCTCAATGTATTAACTCTTATTATTATGAAACATTTCGTCAAATTTCTTTAGCATATCAATTTTCTTATTGAAATGTTTACCTTCCTTATTGATTCCACAATTTGTTTTGAGATATAATTCAATTTATACCTTCAATATTTGAATCATGTAAGATTAAAATCATTTATATATGCCAAAAATGTAACTATATTGTTTTATTTCATCATCCATCCATCTAACATTAGATTTTTATTATTTAAAAAAGGGATAATAAAAAAAATATCTCCAAACTCATCAACTCAGTTAAGGAGGCCGAAAAAAATGAAGGTCAAGGGAATCCCCTCTAACCAAATACACCCCCTCAGGTTTCAAGGTTTGCACTTTGTGAATTCAAATAGGGTCAGAGCTGAGGACATCAAGAGATGCAAGATAATACGCAACTTGATTCCCCTCCCACCAAGAGTGAAGCACTTTGGTGTTGTTATTTAGGGCACCTCTGTGCTTTCGAATGATGTAGGTAATCAACCAAGGGAGAGTGCATGGGTAATTCATTGCATCATAAAGGATATTTGAGTCTTTTTCAACTTCCTCTAGTGGAATGTTTTGATGTAGGTACAGGGTTAGACCCAGAAGCACAGCCTTCGCCTCATCCTGTATAGAGGATTCATGTCCGAGATGGGAGGAAAATGCCAAAATAACTGAACCATGTGAGTCACGAATAGCCCCACATCCTTGGATCACCCCCATGCTGAACGACGCATCCATGTTAAGCATAAGGACTTTCAGGGGAGGATTCCATCTTACCCAATGGCTGCTGGAGTTGCTGGCATAGGTCTGGAATGGAGAGGAGCTCCCTTGAAGGCACCCAAAGGAGGGGGCTTCCCGCTTGTTGTTGATGAGCCCAGCCATGTCAAGAAGAAGATTTTTGGTCCTGATGATGATTAATCTACTAGAGTTGAGGACCTCATGATGTCTCGCCTTATTTCTAACCTGCCAGATACACCAGCACCCTGTATGTAAAATCATGGTACATGCCAACTTCTTAGGGCCCCTATCGCCCACACCGTGATATCACCTATCCAGAAATGATAGGGTATCCAGGTTGGGGTCAAGGATAGATGTAAAATCACCAAAGGATCTCCATACTATAGCCGCCCAATCACCCAAAAACAATAAATGATTTTCACTCTCATCTCAATGATTTTTACTACAAGAGGAATGCAACACCAACGGAATGCCACATTGTTTAATGTTTTCATCGGTCATTAATGCTCTGTTAATAATTTTACAAGATAAGAAGTTGTATTTTTAAGGAATGACTTTGGACCACATGGTTTTTTTTCAATTATCATCACCCTCTGGTAGGACCCAGGTGCGACAGAAGTCCCTAGAGGTGAAGTCACCCAAGGAAGAAAGAGTGTTAACACATTTATTGGGATCAAGGGACAGTTCAATAAGGTTGAAGGAGGACTATTAGTTTTTGTCGAGCACTGCATTGATGAACTCCGGGTAAAGGATGGAATCCCGAAATGAAATTCCAGGAGAGGGAAAACCTGGAAAACCAATAACCTCTCCATCCCAATTATGATACCAGAAAGATAACTCACCCCTCATGATGATCCAACACACTTGTGGCTGAAGGTCGGAGACCAGAGGAGTGATGTTAGACCATAACATAGATATGTGCCCCTCCGTTCTGATCGAATACCCATGCTGAGACCTATGCATGGTTTTTCCCCAAAGGATACGCTGATCAAGGACTTCCCACACCAACTTGGCGTGCATGAATAGAAGGGTGTCTTTCAGGATGCGTACATTGATACCACCCTCCCTAGAAGGCATGGAAATTCTCCTCCAAGAGACCCATCATTGTTTCCCTTCCAACATCAGGTCCCAGATAAATCTAGATAGAACCCTGTCAATGTTTCTAATAACTCCCTTCGGTGTTTTGATAGAAAATAAATCATGGATGGGAGTAGCCAATAAAACACTGTTAATAAGAGTTAAGAAGCCTCCGAAAGAGAGGTATCGATTTTTCTAGTTCAAGATTATGTCTATAATCTTGCTGATGAGGAAGCCGAAATCACATAAGTGTAGTCTTCCCAGAGAAATGGTGGCCCCAAAGTACTCCATGGAAAACGACCCTCTTTTCATGTTGAGCTTGAACTGAATCACTGATATCCTGCAGGTTATTCGACAATTATAGAGGTAGAAATAGCTCTAATATTTGTTGATGACCTGACCACTCCATTGGTAGTATTCCTCCACTACCATGTTCATAATTCTGATCAATATTCTTCTAGAATTCATTAATATGTGGGTATCATCCATGAACATCATGTGCGATTTGGATTGAGCTTTCATAATCCTTCAAAAAGGCATAATTTCACCATTACTAATGCTCTTGTCCAGTAGGCGGCTGAGGATATCCTGTGAGAGGATAAAAATGCTTGGAGAAATCGGCTCACCTTGTCTTAGACCCCGAATGGACTGGAAAAAAACCATAGGACTTCCCCATAAACAAAACTGCTAATCATGGGGAGCTGAAACATATGAAGATGAGATTAACATTCCAGGTTGAGAGGATCGTACTTTCCAACACCTTATTAATGAAGCCCCACTCAATATGGTCATAAGCTTTGTTCATATTCAACTTAATGGCCATGTTGGACCCACGTGTCTTAAAATTAATATCAGTGATCATCTCTTCTATAAGAAACATTGCACCATGGATTGTTCACCCCTTCACAAACCCATGTGGCTCCATGGAGACCCACCGAGGAATATGAAGGGACAATCTTGTATCGAGGATGCTGGCCGGAATTTTGTATGGAAAGTTACAAAAACTTATTGGTCTATAATACATGATGGTGGAAGGGTTCTTGGTTTTAGGCAGAAGCACCATGGTGGTGGAACAAGCAATCTATGGCAGGCTCCCACCCCAAAATAAATCTTGGATTGCAAAGGTGATGTCCTACTTCACCACTTCCCACAAGGCCTTGTAGAAAGACCTTGGGAATTTATCTGGTCCTGGGGAACTATCCAGATTCAGGCTGATCATATCCGCATGAATCTCCTTTGCATTGGGTATTGAACTAAGCCTCTCATTGTCCTACTCCAAAAAGAGGTTAGGAATCACATCCAAAATCCCTGCGTTTTCTCCCGGATACTCATTGGGCCTCCTAGGGATGGAGCCCATGATAAGGTCCTTGAAGTAGGTGTGTGCCCGGAGGCCCACCATATCCCTATCATCCGTGTAGGTACCATATTCCAAGAGGATATTAGGTTTACTTGGCTGATTTCTCTCTGTGATGCACACATGAAAAAACGAAGTATTCCTATCTCCCTTCCCGAGCCATTTGATCCTTGCTTCCTCTCTTGCCAAGCGTTCCTGTTTCAGAAGTAGTTCTGCCAAATCTTCCTTCCTATTAGATAACTCCTCAAGAGACTGCTCATCCCACTCCTCTTCCAGCCTCTTCTCAAGGCAATCAACCTCTTTCATGTCACCTTCAATGTCGTTATCCATGATTGGCATAGCTTTCCCCCACTTTTTTAGTCCAGACATGAGATGCTAGGGTTTATTGTGGAACGCAACCCAAAAGTTCCCCTGAGGGGTTTTTTTTCATATTTCACTTACCAAGTCATGATACCCTGGTATTTCCAACCACTAGTGGTAATATTGGAATCTTCCATGTAGATCCTATCCAGAAGATAAAGAGATAAGGAGTGGATAATGGTCTGATAAATCTCGAACCAAGTGACACACCTTATCATTGGAGAACATAGTAGTGGCCTGCATGTTGGCTAGACACCTATCTAAGTGACTCCATGAGCGACGGGTCCCCCTTTGATTGTTTCACCATGTGAAATTATCACCTGTAAAGTCAAGGTAAATAAGGCATTTCCCATCCATGAACTGCGCAAAATCAATACTTTATTTCCTCTAAAAGGTACCCCTTATTTTAATTTCATCCAGGGTAGCAATAACATTAAAATCCCCACTGACCACCCATGGTAGGATGTCAGGGTCAAAGCCATTGAGTTCACTCCATAATTTATCCCTTTGTAGGGAGTCACAGCTCCCATAAACAATGGTCATGAAGAATGTTATGTCACCCTTTGTCACCTTGGTGGTGATAAATTGGTTGCCTGCTTGAACCATGATAATAGAGTAGCTCCTTTTACAGAAAACCCATATGTGTCGGTTAGAAGGAACATCATGCATAAAGGCATGCATTTTGATCTTCCAGGAAAAGTCACCAAACTTGGACGTGTTCTTCTTATGCCCAAGGATGCCAACAACACCAGCTTTATGTTTCTTGACTTATAAGGAGATAAAATATGTCTTTACCCAAGCACCGAGCCCTCGGGAATTCCAAATGAGGATTGGTATCATTGATACGATAGGGTTCTGGCACTAGTTCCAGAACTAGTATCCTTCCTAAAATGGGAGGACGATCGCTCCTTTAGGGACCTGGATTTTGAATGGGTACAGACCCCCACTTTGCTGAGCAGCAGAATGGTAGAGGGAGGGGAGGAAACCATGGGCTGGTCTTGGACTTTGGAAGGGGGAGTTGAAGACCACACTGTGGCCTAGCACTGAGGAGAAATCCACCCTCCCTAGCTTCTGAGTGCGACTCTATGGGAGGAAGAGGAACACACATTTCCGGGGGGACTCCTTGGGGTGGAATAAAATATAAAAAGGCATGTCCGGGGACGTTTGCAAGGATGCAGGACATGGTAGAGGCCGGGGGTGGAAAGGCCAGGCATCCAAACTTTCCATGTACAAAGTGAAGCAAACACTTCTCCAAACGTAGACCATGTGACAATATTAAGAAGAGCAAGGGAGGAACTACCAAGCCGGATAGGAAAGTCAGGAGGCCCCTTGGCATGAATGGGACCAGAGCCTAGCTAACCACTAGGTCACCCTTGGAAGAGGAATAAAACACTGAAGCAGGATCCGGGAGGGCTGTCGGCAATAGTTCTAAGCCACCATCAGACGAGGGGTATTCTCTATGAGAAGATTCAGGAGAAGGAGCACTAGCTGACGGAGACCCACTGTCACTAAAAATAGTGCTCTTGGGACAGTGCCAGCTATCTTGCCGCTTCTTCCTGCAAACTCGGATAGAGTGACCATGTAGGAAACAATGAGAACAAAATCTAGGGAAAACTGGGTAAAGTATCTCATGATTCCAGCAGAATCCATCCTACACCCGAAGTAAGAGACTGTCCGGCAAGGAGAGGGAGATATCCATCTCCACGCAGATGCGAGCCACCAAAGCTCCCTCACATCGGCTGGTCCTGACATCAGTAAACAGAAAGCCACAAAGGGTGTCTCCGATCGACTTAACAAAGCCACCTTTCTGAAAGGGGAGTGGGAGTCCCAGGAGATGGATCCAGACCATAGCCACAGAGCTCTCTTTACCCCTGTGAATACCCAGGGACCATCGGGATAAGCTGAAATTCCAGCGGTTAAAGGAGCGAGGAGCTCTACACCACACATGAGTGAAGTATTTTTCTGTGACCAGGATAAGGTAGAAAGATTTAATGTTCACCTTGGAGATCTGAGCCAGAGATTGGAGACCCCAGGAATGAAGAAAATGGTGAAAGACAGAAAGGGGCGCTTCGCTGACCCAAAGCGAGCAACTAGGGTCGACTTCAGACACGCCTCTGCCTCAACAAAGGCAGATGCTGGGAATTCCAGGGAGATACAGTCACCCTCATGTGAAGCCTCCGGAGTCAACATGAAAATCTCCTAGAAATTTTCTCATCTCATAATTCAGGAGGGTGTTATAAAGTTCATCAAGTGATATTTCAAGAATTTCTTCCAAAGTTGAGTTCACTAGTTCAAATCTATCTAGAACATTCCTAATTATTTTTTACCATTTTTGAATCATGTATCTAATCTGTAAGCCCTCTCATATGAATAACTATCCCATTAAACATTATAAAATATTCATTAACATTCTCGTCTTCACCCATTTTGATGTCATTAAATTTTCCCCTCTAATTTTCACCTTAGTTTCTTTCATCTTCGTGTTTCCCCCTTATATATTTTGAATCTTATCCCATATTTCATTGATTTTATATTGCCCTATAACATTTTTCTACACTTTTTTATAAAAGGAGGATAATATTAGGTTTCATTCTTTTCTGTTAATCTCATGATTCATATTATCTACAAATTTCATAGAATCTTCACTTTCCATAACCGGACAACACACGGTGACAATATCAGTCACTTCAACTCCTTGTGATTAAATAAATAGTATAATTTGATTCTTACAACCATAAATTTTTTTCTATCAAATAAGGGAGTGCCTCTGTTGTTTTCAGAATTTAAATCCTCCATGATGCGCATTTTATGAGTAGAATCCTAGGGGAAACCTAGTTTTCTCTGCTACCACATTAAGTGCCCAAGAAAATTAGGAAATCACAGAGTGGGAGGTTGAATTAGTAGTTACTATAATTTTAAAAAAAAATTCTATTAAAATAAAATCCTTATGATATGTTAATGTAACAATTTACTCTCTATAGTCACTTCCTCACCATTATGAACAAATCAGATATAATATCACTAAAAAATGACTTTTATAAGTTTCAACCTCAATATGAGAGACTACTCCTTTCTATGACCAACCTTTTGTTGTCCCAAAAATTCTTGTATAACAATAATATATAGTGATTGAAAATTTATAAAATTGATATGCATGGTTTTAGTAGGTTTTATCCACTTCTCTCTATGGGTAGTTTCATCCACTCCCCTCTATAATCTCTATGGCACTGATTTTATCTAGAACAATTAGTCTAATAGAATTTATTCTCATCCCTTTTGTTTTACCTTGATCATTAAATCATCATAGGATGCTTCAGCACCAAAGAATATATCTTATTCATGAAATACATCGACTGCCAGAACATATTGACATAATAGCAGTATATTGATCTTTAACTCACCTTATCTGTATACTCATCTCATACATGAGGGAATACATGCATGTGATAACCTTTTGCAATATATTTAGAAATAATACAAATATTTTATAGTAAATTTATACTTGACTTGACCATATCAAAAAAAATAATGTAACACAGATCGATCTTCTTCATCTTATCTCATATAAATAAAATAGAATATATAATCTCTAAAAAAATTATTAAGCATATTTATTTCACCATCTTAAACAATATATAAAAAATATCATGTTTATAATTTGTCATTAATTTTCATTATTGGACTTATTTTTTCCTCATTATTAGTTATTTCAATGTATTTGAATTATTTTCTCATTATTTTGGGATATTAACTCTCATTTCATATGAGAAAATAATTTATCATTTATATTCCAAAAAGATTCTTATATGTTTCCTTCAGTTATATCCTACAAGTTGCAATAACCTATACCTCATTCTCCCTTGAACATTAAATATCCCAAATAATCAGGTTATCATCTTCATGTGATATGAGAATAACCATGATGTTCTTGTATTCATCTCTACCACATTCACATGTAGTGAATACCTATTGCATCTCAATTATAATTAATGGATGGATCAAACTTCTCTATTTTTCATGTAGGCTCATTTATCATTTTCCATGAAATGTGTGAAAAACATTGTTTATCATTCACAATAAATTAAAATCATGTGAATAATGCATGCATTAAGTTTCCTAAAAAATTCCATTAAATGTTGTGTCATTAATAATTATCTTTCATTAAAGTGTTTCTACATGTATGCAAGTGATTTTCACACTTTATCATTCACACCATCCTCTTTTTATCCTACCGAACTATCCAAATGAATACATCTACATTATAATTTTCTTGATATTATCTTAAATGATATAAGATGTAAATTCATCGATCTCATAATGATTTAATCATGGTTACCTGATCATAAGAGGATAATCCAACTTGATGGGTTAATCAACTTCTGTGAAGGATTCTAATAGTTGATTCTTATTTACACATAACATCCATGTAGGTTCCCTAATCATGGAATATCTTCATTCTAAAGTAATATATTCAAAACTCATGGATGATTTTTCATTGAAAACTTATGGAAGATCATTCTTCATAGAATATCTATGCACTGTCTATCATCATAGAAGATTCTCTATTAATGTAAGTTTCATGCATACTATTTATTTTCATAGAAGATACACACATAAGGTGTGTTAATGTCCTACAGATGATCTTTTTCATGTTATTGATTTAAAATTAACACATGGGGTCTATCTTTGGCATGAACATGCAATTGATGAATCGGTTGTGTTGAGAAATCAACCTCATAGAAGCTTCGTTAGTTGGTCATCGATGTTAGGAAGAATATGTTACTTATAGAAGATCAGATGACTCCTATTGATTTGATCAAAAGATGAAAGTTATTTTTATATATTTTAATGGATGATTGATTGTGCCCCATTAAATAATCTCCACATCCAAATATTTATCAGGTTGGGGATCATTTAAAAAATAAATTAATTCCCATAGCTATCCAGTTTCCAGTAACCACTATTACAAAATATATTTTATACGATGAGGTTATAAAGTATTTTTTTAAAAAATGTAATAAATGATTTTTCATATCTGTTAATTTTTAACTACAATAAAAAATTATTAACATTTATATTTTACACCGGTTAAATAATAACTATCATAAAAGATATATTTTTTAATCTAGTTAAAATATTAACCAATGTAAAAAAATATGAGTTAAAACATTTCCCTTTGAAAAATGGTATAAAAAACTTTTAAAAAGTTTTCATTTTATGTTTCACGTGTACAATTAACCCTTTTAAACCCCTCATTTACTTCTCTAAAAATCTAGGTCATGATCTTTTCTCTCATTCTTTCTCATCACTCCAACCCTTATTTTCGGCCACTATTATTATGTCATCGTCACCTTCTCATTCTTCATCATACTCTGTTAGCCCTTCTCTTTGATATCTATTTGCAATTTGTATTTATTATTCTAAATTTCCATGAAACTAAGGTATTTTTCATTTTATGAATGTCTATTTTGGGCTTGTTTTTTCTTGAATGATCACTAACATCTATTCTCTTTGATATCTCTTTGTGGTTTTTTGTTTTTTTATTATTCATGCAACTAAGAAATTTTTTATTTGATGATGGAATGTTTTGAGATGTTTATTGCATGACTGTATTGTGATAAAAAATTCTATAACTTCTACTAAATCATGTCAATAAGGTAATATAGATTACATGATTGTACTACTAATAGGAAGATAATTTTATTTTATTACATTATTTGTTAAAACCCATTAGATTGAGTAGGGATTATCTCAGCTTAAATGTTGTATTGATTTTAATATGTTATTTTTTCTATTTAAAATGTGATGAATAGAAATGACTTTTTAAATTGAATTTTTTTAATTAGTTTATTTATTATGTTATATTAAATATTTGTAAATTTTGGAATTATTTTAATAATATCAGAATGAAAATATTGTATTTTAATTTAAATTTTAATTATATCGGATCTATTTTTTGTGATATTAATGATTATATATTTGTAGTCACCCATTCATGTAAATTATGGAATAAGTGTAGGAAAATCATGATATTATTTATCATGTTTTGTAATCTCATTTTTTCTCACCCTCTAATATTCGGACTTTTATATTATGATATTTCATTATTTACTTTGAAAACAATAAATATATAATTATGAAATTACGTAATAAAAATAAAGAAGAATTGTGTTTTATTTGTTTCCAACATTTTAAAATAAATGTTAATGTTTCTATACCATTTTTTGATTTTTTTCTAAAAGGTTGATAATTAAATATATTCAAATTAATAATTTTTTAGGAAATATGTTTTCTTTCTTTTATTTGTGAAATATTTTATATTTATTTTGTTATTATAATTTTAAAATTAAATTTCATAATGTTATAAAAATAGTTTCAGTTCCTGAAATTTTATATAGATAATAATGAGTCCCAGTTGGATTATTGCACTAGAAAAAGTGATGAATAGGATGAATTGATAATTTTTTTGAATTTTTTAATGGAAATGATTCAAAGAGTGGCTTATTTTTATATCCATGATTGAAATGTTTAAATATTTAAACTTTAAAAAACATAAAAATAAAATTTCATTTTTTCATGGTTTTAATCAGAGTTACATTCCTTGGATTTGGCATGGTGAAATTGAAAAGAAATCAATATTTATTGATGATAATTATTTTCAAGATGATATGTTAGATCAAATTAATAAAATGATTCATGATATTTATGTAATGAGAAATGGGAAATCACCTATAATTGATCTTATATATACTGATGCTGAAAAAACATTATATTCAGGATATATAAAATTTATGATTTTATCTATGGTGTAAAGATTGATTAACTTGATAGTAAAATATGGATAGAGTGACAAGAGTTTTATAAATTTTCTATAACTATTAAAAGAAATACTTTCTAAAGAAAATGGTCTTACATATTCACAATATTATGTGAAGAAAATATAATGTCCAGTTGTTTTGGGGTATAAGAAGATATATGCCTACCTGAATGACTGTTATATATAGGATAAAATTCAAAGGTTTGTTAAAGTGTCCTAAATGTGGTACATCACATTATAAGTTAAAAGAAAAATCACGAGATGATTTTACATTTACAAATTCTCATGCAAATAAAATTTTGTATCTTCCTATGATTCCTCAATTAAATTATTATTTAAAAATTCAAATGATAAAAAAAGGATAACATGGAATTAATTTGAGAGAATATCCCAAATAAAATTATATCATCTCGCAGATTTTCTACAGTGGAAGAAAATTGATCAATAGTTTCCTATATTCAAAAATAAAGTTATAAATCCCATACTTTGATTGCAAAAATATGTAATGAATCCATATCGTATTATTAGTAGTAAACATAGTTCATGACCTTTTTTATGGTAATTTTCAACATATCTCCTAAACATTGTATAAATGTGAAATATATCATGTTGAGTATAATTATTTCTGGACCTAAAAATTGTAGAAATGATATTGGTGTTTTATTATCACCATTAATATAAGAATTGAAACTTTTATTGGATGAAGGTATCATGGTGTATAATTCTTATAAAATCTGATATTTTAAAGTACATTAAATGATTGTGTTCACTATAAATAACTTCCCATCATACATAAATTTTTATGGATAGAGTATTAAGGTGAATAAATCCTATCTAATTCAAAAAGAACATAATTCATATTATCAACCATACAATGTGACAAAAAAATATACATTGGTCATCGAACATTTTTGTATATGGATTAATTTTAACAAATATTAAAAACGAATTCAATGACTCATAGGAATTTGATATTTCTCCAAAACCTTTGTTAACATATTAGTATTTTTAGAGGGGGAAAAAGTGATGTCATATTCAGAAACACAATAATATCTACAAATGATAGAAATATTTGGAATAATTGATCAATATTTTTTTATCATTCATTTTATAGAATTATGATTTCCAACATAACATTAACTCCATGCATGTTGAGAAGAATGTATATGATTTTTTTATTAGAACATTTTTAAATATTGTTGGAAATAATAAGGATGAGTTCAATGAAAGATTTATAATTATCTCAATGGGAATATGTTTAGAGTTTTCTCTCAATCCTAATGGAATATAATCATAGCTACCTCTATATTTTTATAAATTATCCAAGTGGAGGTGAATTATTTTTTTAGTGCCACTATGGTATCCAAGTGTCATAGGGTTATTATTCAATTATAAAAAAAATTTGTATCACTAAAATATTTAAAGTTGAAAATATTGAAATGTCATGATTTTCATGTCATAATGAAATATATCCGACGTTTTTAATTATATATAATATATACCATCGGTTTTAATATGATTATCATGAAGGTTTTTTATTTTTTTTCAATTCAATTTTTAATAAAGTTATTGATCTGAATTCATTGAAAAATTTAGAAAAAGATGCAATTTCTATATTTTTAATTGGAAATTTACATTCCTCTATATGTTTTGATATCAATGTTCATTTAATGGTTATTTGGTACAAGAAATAAATTTTCATAGACCAATATATCTATGTTTTATGTACTCTTTTGAAAATTATAAAAAGATATATAAAGGATATTTTAATAATATATATCGACCAGAAACATATATGGATAAGAAGTATACTTATGAGGAGTTTTCAATGTTTTGTATAAACTTCTTGTCTAAAATGGATTGAATAGGTTTTTCTACATATCACCATAAACGAGTCATCTTCAGGGGAAAGCATATCCATGGATCGAAAGTAAAATCATTGATAGGTGAACATATAATTCAGGTAAATTTACACATCTTGAATGACATAGATGAAGCATTGACATATATAATATTGCATATTAATGTGTTAAAAAAATTTATCCAATGAAGAAATATATGTTGATATTAAATAAATATAACAAAAAATTATATTTTTTAAAGAGACTGTTAATGGTGGATCAGATGCATCATAAACATTAAATTGATTAGTGGGAGGCCCAAGTTTAAATTATATAACATGGTTCGGGTATGACAATTATAACTATACCTTTTATACCAAATACCAGTACAAAAGAATTACTGTTATAAATAGTAGTGTATTGGTGTTCATAGAATCAATGAATTTTTTCAGTTCTAAAAAAAAATCTGAAACTCTATATCAAGTTCATATTATGGACCTATTGAAGAAATGTAGGGTATTTACTACATTAAATTTTGATTAGAGTGTTTAACTAAAAAAGGGTTATTTGTAATAACAGTGTTATAAATTCTGAAATCATTATTAATATAGTTAATCTAAATGAATTAGAATACACAACCAATCCTTTTATCATCAAAACACATGAAAAAATTCAATGTTTTAGATCCATCAAATGTGCATTGGTTTATTTTTTTACGAGGAGAAAATGAATTTTGGTGGTGAAAAACTTAACGATGTTTGATATTTATAAGATATCCATATTTCCATGGAAATATTATCGGGTAAAATTAATTCCCTATGTTTTTTACCATAAAAAACAACAATGATCAAAGAATATGGGAAAAATCCTTTAGTAATTTCCTAATATCACATTAAAAAAATATTTATTTCCTTTTAAAATATTAAAATTTAATAAAATGATAGATATATTAGTTTTAATTTTTTTTACATAAAACACGTAATTTAAAAAAAATTATAAATTAATTTTTAGATTAGTTTAGTTTTTGGTTTCATTTTTTAATTATTAAACTTTATATGTAACTATTAGTTTTGTATAAATTTTAACATAATAATTTTTTTCTTTTATCAATATCATTTTAAATTTCATAAATATTATCATTATTATTTTAAAATTGTTAATTGATAATGGATAAGATAAATATTATTTTTATAATTGTTTTTAAAATTGTTTTAACTACTCTAACGAATATGATAATGAGTGGTTTGTTTTTTATTTTTTACTATTTTTTGTATCATTTTAAAATTGTTATTCAAATTTCTGTCATATTAAATGTTTATAATATTTTAGTTAATTTTTATTTTATTTTTCGTATATAATTTCATCTCTCATTAATTTTTTTATCATTTTAGTTAACTACTTTTACAAATATGAATGAAAATGTGTTCAGTTTAGTTTACTTTTATACTAAATCATTTTTCATTTTTTGTTTAATTTTATATAAAATAGTGGGATTTGTATACTTTTTTGATAATTTTTTGTTAATTTTATTTGTATGATAATTTCATATCGAATAGTTGAGTCACCTCAAGCTTTTAGGGAGGACTATACACATACTTCTATTAATGAACCTCCACACACTTCTACATAAGAGACTTCAACTTCTGTAGGGGTAGAGAAGGATTTTGGAGTTGGTAAATGTGATAGCACACAATTACCAAAATTTTAAGTTTCTAATATCTAGTACCATAGGATATATGTTATTTTTAGTGACAATTATAATCCTATGGGATGAAATAAAAATTAATTTGTGACTTACTTTCAATAAAAATCATTTGAAAGTTAGTATTTTGATTTGTGATTGGAAAATTGTAGAAAAAGTGAATATATATCAATTTTGGGAGAACAGTTTTTGTGAGATAGTTTAGTATTATTTTAATTATCATGTTTTTTACTAATATAGGTCCTTAACTTATTATCATAAGATATTTGATATACCTTGCTGTAGAGAATTAACGAAGACATGTTTGTCTTTAGAATATAGGTGATGGAGGGATTTTAAATCAACCCTCACATCAAATTTCTTTTTTTGGGGAAAGATAAAATAAAAAACCATTTGACATATATCCTTTTTTATATATAAATAAATGTAATAGTTTTTTTGAAAATAGTTTTTAAGAGTAATATTTTATAAGTGAAATGATTGATTTTAGAAATTTTTTTTGTATAAAATGATGATATTAATAAATTTATTGTCCTTAATTTATAACAACTGTGGAAATATCATTTTGAGATATAATCAAAAAACTTATACCATCATAATTTGTCTCCCTAAGGTTTTATGTTATTTGAAGAAAAAATTATGGAAATTTTTTTCAAAAAATGACAGTTGATTGTTCATGCTCTGTAGAGGTTGACCCCCTCCCCAGTTAAGTATAAAAATAAAAGAGGGAAAAAATGGAAAAAATGCAGATATATTATAAAAGAGTTGTAGACTATATATGAGAGGATTTTATTTATTTATTTATTATATTTATGTTATTTAAGTTATTCGAAATATTTATATATCTTGAATTACTTATGAATTTTTCAAATATTATATATAGGAATCCCTTGAGGAGAAGAGTGTAAAATCTCTGTCCAGAACCATTAGGTCTACGCTAGAGTTACGCATTACCCCAGGAATGCCTCCCCATATTCCTGAGGTTTATAACAAGCAGTGAGGGTCCCAAGTGAAACCATGGGGAGACTATACCTTCCATCAGAGATAACAGAAGAAATAAATAACCAAACGCAAAACAATATACAATGAATGTTAGAAAAAATAAAAACATAAAACCATATCATTTAGTAAATATATGTAATTCTAGATATATATAAAACAAAATAAATAAGGATCCACAATATAGGTAAATAAAGTAAATAAAAGTAGGAGTAGACATCCCTCTTGAACTCCATCCAACAATATTTGTATCCTCCTACCCCACCTACTCAACCATCCACCGCATGGCCCTTTCTCCTCAATGGATATATAATAATTAAATCTACAGGCACACTGTAATACCCAATCATTATGTGAGTAAAACACTTAGTAGGAAACCACCAATAGACCATAAAATAATTTTATAAATTGTAAATGTTCATTAAATGATCATAAACATGGTATATATATATATATAATAATTATATCAGATAAATACCAAACATATGTCGGATCCTGGGGTATTGTCCCTACTTGTTTTGGTACCATGCCAGATCTTACATGGCTCTACATTATTTTTAACCATGCCATAAGAATCATTAGTTTTCTACCAGACACACCCCCCTTAGTGGATATCCCAATATCATGTAACACATCTCAATGGCTAAGATAGACTAGTATATAATGAAAAATTTCTGAAACATCCCACTTGAAAAATATCCCATAATTATATGACATGTCTCAACAACTGGTATAGCCCTAGTAATTTCGATCAATGTTTACCAAATCCCTCTCGAATGGTAGTCCAACAGGCTCAACCTTCACACGTAGTTTTAAAATAAAGAAGAACATCACATAAGATAAAAGATACTTATGACATATCAATATCACATCAAGTCAAACAATATCAGTCATCAAAATCTATATAAAATAATAAAAATTACATGTTAAGGACACACACACACACACACATCTCATGTGATCGAGAATTAGACATATTTTTCTCATGGTTACACATGCACACCAAAAAACATGACAATAATCTATATAAGTCATGTGTGAAAGTTAAGGACTTACTATATATAGGATTCTCAACTTGCAACACACACATTTCAATAATAATTCCAATTATCCATATAAATATTGAACTAAAATCAAAGAATTCCTACCTAAATCTCATTGATAAAGAACTCCATCATTCATCAAGGTAACATCACTCAAATAACAGTCATGTGTTTTTTGTCTCAAATCGATTTCCAAATATTCCTTGAACCAAATCTAACTAATTCTTAAAAGAAATAAAATATAACATGAAATAATCAATCCTTCATCCTAGATAATCATGAATAAACATTATAATTCCAAATTATTTTTAAGATAATAAATAAAATTCCATATGTGAGGATAGTTTCTATCTCTAGGATAATTCAAGATAGAACAAGAATAATTATTATTATTTATTTTCATATTTATATGTTATTACCATTTTAATAATTATTTATCCATTTTCTATAAATATTTAAAAATATCAAATCATAAAATTTTTTATGAGAAGTATAGAGACTTAAGATTCGTATACATGGATAATACAATTTTTAGATGAATATTCAAAAAATTACACAAACACCTTCATGAGAATTGTAATATTTTTAGTGTCTTTGGAAACATGAAACATAATCTTATAATCTGGTGAATTTTTTTCTCTTTTTACCACAAAGATCTCAATATTTAGTACCCATCATAGGCATACCCTACTTAAAACTATTTTTTATAACTTGGGGAAAGTAAACATAGGAAAGGGAGAACTTATATGATTAGTAAGTGTAAATAAAGAAGATACGTAAGCATAACAAGGATATAAGTGTATAAGAACATGAGAACAACATTTTAATACCATACACTGCATATCAAAGATCATAATCTTGAGTCATGGAATAAATATCATTAGTTCTTAATACATGATTCATATGATAACAAATGAACATGATCCATGAGAGCATAAAATTGTCAAAAGATAGAATTTTTGTCATATATATCTTCTTATAACATTGTGAACATGTATATATAGAAATACGTTCACTCATTAATTTAAGGAAATGAAATTGGGTTGACACATAACATTATGGACATGAAACTAATGGACATGCAACTAATTCCATGCATAACATTATGGAAATTCAACAAAGTCCATGCATAAGATTATAGAGATGAAAGAAAAGTCCATACATAACATTGTGAACATGTAATCAGAGTCATATATAAAATTTTGAACATGTAATCATGTTCATTCATAACATTGTGAACATGTAACCAGGTTCACGCATAACATTGTGAACATGTAATAAAGTTCACCCATAACACTATGAACACATATTATGGTTCTTGTATAACATTTTCAACATTAAATAAGGTTCACACAAAACAATGTGAACGTGTAATCAGGTTCATGCGTAATATATATACTCATGATTTATCCATTTTTACAAAATTCATTGGAGGGAGATATATGACCCACGCTTCCCAAAATAAAATCATAAATATTTGTTCCACAAGATCATAAAAAATTCATCATATCATAACCCATGAAATGAAATGGGTATCTTCAACATTTAATTATAATATAACCTATGAAAAATAGATATATTTCATAATCATTTACTCATTTCATATCCTATAAAAAGAAGTGGGATTCATAATTATTTTATATATTATAGTTCGTGGAAGATAATCTGGTTTCATAAACATCATTCCATCAAAATATAAACCAATTAGTGAAATAATATGAATGGTATCCTTGGATAATATCCCAAATAATTTTTATCTAACAAAAATGGATTTCATACTAGTTGTAATGTGATTTTTAATGATCATTTAAAACATTTCTTGATGAAAATATCATTTCCACTTTTAAATATAATTTTTTTATATAACATACAATTTTAAAACCTTTTTCTATGAATATAACCATGAAAAAAATATAAGGTGATTTTTTTAAATAATTTAAATCACTTTTTTGAGATAAAAAATTTTTGAAAATAATTTTCCTTGAAAGTGAGCTTAAAATATCATTTAAAAAAATTAATTTTTTTTGAAAAGATGGTTTTGGAAGAAAAAAATTCTGAACGAATGGAGAAATAAAGTCAGATTTTCATAAAAAAATTTCCTAATTTTATTAAGTAAAAATGACTGTAAAATAGTACCATTACATTATGATATCATTAATAACCAAAGGATAATAAAATTAATGACATTTATTGAGATATAGATCATGATATTTCAACAGTGGAGACTTAATCATAAAAAATCCCAATAAATGATGAGAATATAACATAAAATCATTACAACTTTGGTGAAATTCATTCATAATACCCATGAAGTAATAAAATATACAGAAACAAAAAATATAAAGAAACATAAAATTTAAAGAAACATAAAATTTAATAGGGATGAATAAATTAATTATATTAATCTTAAAAGGGTTTTATATACACCTCATGAATGAATATACATGCATAACATAACATATGTCTCAATGAATGAAAATTGAGACAAAATTATCTTACTATTTTGGTCAATATATTAACCTTAAATCCCATGAAAGAGAAACCCTAAAATAGATATTTAGATCAAAAAAATTATTATTATAATATCATAAAATAAAATCAATGGTAGTAAACACACTACATAGAATAAAGTGGTGGTGAATATAGCATGTGTCTCACAAAAGTAAAAAAGTGAGACGGAAATACCTTACCATAAGTCTTGAATTCTGTTTTACTAATTAGAACATCCCTTATAATAAATATATTTTTATAGATATATAGTATAACTATACTCATATATATCATAACATATATTATTATTTTATGATATTGTATTGCATATTTATTAATAATTCCATCTTAAAGTTAAATTTTGGGTATAAACAGCTTTGTTTTTCATAAATGTTTTGATTTTTAATATTTTTTATTATCTTACTTTAATCATGATTTAATAATATACATAATTATAACCATGATATGCATATGATATATATTCATTATATAATTATTCATAGTAATCCATAAATGGAGACAATAGTTCGTACATACGCATAAACACTTTTTCCATTTTCATATCGTATTGAGAGAAATAATATTAAATGATATATATATAATCATTAAATTATCATTTTAATTTCTTATATATCACACACATATATATATATAAATAATCTTTAATACATTCTATATAATTTATGAACGAACCACATTGCTTCACGAGGTGGTAGTTCGTCGTACACACAAACAATGTTATTGTATTCCCACAAGATGGAATGCAAGATGTTATGTGTCATATAATAATTAAAGAAGTATTAAAAAATCATAAAAATCATATATATCATATTTAAGCATTATTTCTAGAATTATTCCTAACCTTTAAATGTGGTGATGGAAAGGTGAACGACAATGGTTCATGAGGCGGTAGTCCGCCGTACACACGAATGATGATTTTGTTACACATTTGATTAAAGTTTGTTTGATTTTAGGTCATATATTTAACATAAAAACATCTAATTATATGTAATTAATTATTTTATTAAATAATAATGATATAAAAATAATTCAAGGGGGTTTGGGAGGAAATAAAACAAAACTATTCATTGATGAATGTTACCTCTTCTTCGGGTATCTTCTTTTGGTTTTCACTGAAGGAATTAAATAGTTGGATTTATTCCCAAATTAAGGATAATGGGATTAGAGGATGGAATTTGGGAATTTATTTTGTAATATATTTTTTGAGACAAAATTATTTAGAGGTGTAAATAATGGGGGAGAGCGAGTGGCCTTTTATCGTTGAGGAGGAGTGAAATTCTAGTAAATAATCAAAAATATTTATTATTGGGATCTCACCCTTACCTAATGAGGATCCAAAATTAGATAATAATTAAATTTAAGGTTAATTTTGTTTGAAAAAACTACCATGACAAAAAATAATTCATTTCTATAAATTTCTTCCTTAACTTCTAGGTTTCCCTATTTTTACCATTTTAGTTTTAATTATGGTGACTTATTTTCAGACCAAATTAATTTATCCATTATAAATAAATTAAAGCATGAATAATTATAAAATTCAGACCCAATTATACTAAAATATAATATCTTATTTATAAAATAAAAAATCTCATATGTGTTGGAAATTAATTTTAACAGAAGAGCACACAATACGCAAAAACACTACTTTAACCCTAACCACGCTAACGAATTTTTTACGATTTATAAGTCAATATGTTTATTATAAAAGATAAATTGGTAAATTAATGGAACATATATTATATTTATTAACATTTAAAAATAAATTTTTATACTTTATTATTTTTAGTAATTTTAAATCATTTAATAAAATATTATTTATTATAAAAAAACATTCATGAAAATTTTGATATTATTTATTTAATTTGAATTTTGAAAAATATCAAAACAATAATGTAATTGAAATATATTATTTTAGAACCTGTATAACATGATATATTCCTCAAAAAATTAATGGGAGATAATAATTCATTCAATTTTCTTCATTGTTAATATTTTGAGTATCATTTATTTTAATTATTTATTAACTAAATAATTCTTGCATTGGTGTGTCTTAATAATTTAATGTAATTATTTAATATTTAAAAAATAAAAATAAATTATAATGATAAAAAATAATTTAACTTTAAAAATAATATTAATAACAAGACATATGAAGTTTTTTCTCTATCCCATATCTTTAAAATATTAAAGGCAAGGAAGGTTCCTTTTTTGTCTTTTTCGTTACTTAACTTATTATACATGTCACTTTCATTAAATAGTATCCCACAAACTCATTAAAATAAATTAGAACATGTTAAGGGTATACATATTTTCATAAAATGGGTTTTTAACATATTGTTAGGTCATTATAATATTTATATTCTATGTTTAACCATTGAGTAACCTCATTTTTACCATAATCACTTTAATTAATTTTAACTATTTCCACTAATCACTTTGGTTAAAAATTAATTTGGCCTTATTATACATTATAAATAATGATTATAAAAAATATGGAATCTATTTTTAAAAATTCTATTCACATAGTTGGAAGAATTTAATATAAAATTAATCCCACAAACATGACAAGAAACTGGGTTTTTAAAGTTAAAATGTTAAAAAATTATAATGTTTTTATACGAAACATAATTATAAAAATTAGTACAATGACATAAATTGGATTAATATATCTATAATTTATCTATTTTTACTTTAAAACTAATTCTTAATATATTTTAACATTATAAATTATTTAAATGAAAAGGAAATTTTCAATTAAAGTTCAGTATTTTAAACTATTCATAAAAAATGAAACTTATCAAAAAATATCAAAAAACACCGTAATATATTTTTTATATCATGATTTTTATAATGAAGTTTATTTTTTCAATAAATTTTCTAAAATTGGTAAAATTCAATTTTAAATTACGTGCGCCAAGCATGATTAAACTATATTTTAGAAAAATATTGTTTTTTAGAAACCATTTATTTTTCTTTTGATTGACTATTATTTTACTTATAATCTATATATAATTAATAAACTTTTTAAAAAATTTCATAAGTTATTTAATCCTACTCATTCCCTCCATTCAAATGGATAGGTGGTAAATATCATATTAGATAAAAATATTAATAGTATATTGCAGTTCAATAAAACTCATTCTTACGTGTAATGTAAACTATCAAAGGTACTAAATATTTTATATAATGCAAGAAAAATCTAGAGTTACCTGTACCAAAAGATAAACTAAGTTTTTTATGTAGTGAAATTTTAAATTTGTGTTTCATATAAAGTAATATTAACTTGTTGTAGTGTGCAATGCAAGCCATAAATGAATTTTAATTTATTTAGAAATAATAATTCATAAAAATTAGAGGTGTTACATTCAACCCCTCTTAAAATTAATTACACCCTCAAAATTCATCCAGGTCATCAATGTTTTAATAATTAAATGTTACTTTCATAGAAACCCACATAATAAAAATTAATATTAAAACTTCCTTTAAAAACGGAATGTTTGAAACATAATATTTATCCAAAGTAACTCATAACTAGGTTTCCATAGAGGATTACATTGGTGGGAAGTTAAAATTTGGACATTGAAGAAAAGAATAAATAATTATAGAGGGTGATAGAGATCACTCTGTTCAAGAAATTGAGTGATCTAGAGATTTTTAACAGCCAGAAATCCATAAATATGTGATGATTTAAGGGACCATTTGATTCATCAAAAATGAAGGTTCTATGATAACATATTTTTCAAGATCATTTTCTTAAAGTTAAATAATTTTCATGATTTTATATAATTACTTGATTTCATTCAATTCCATAAGATCAATCTCATCCATCAGTTGTTCCTTTTTAAATTTCCACTTCATATCTTACTCCAATATATAATGGTGATTTCTTTGTATGAAGCACTAATAGATTACAAGATCAATCATTAGAATCATAAATATTTTTTTCTATCTTTAGTTATCATCACAATTAAATGGTTATCACAAGTTACCCAATATGTATAAATCTTCCTATTATGAAACATTAGTCTATAAAACCTCATTCAAAGTTCATTATAAACCATTTAATAAATGATTAATCTTTTTACCCATACAAAAGATTAAAATCTAATACATTATAAATAAGGTCACTATAATTCTCAAAAAAATCAACATAACATTTATCCCCCATATATCATAAATTAGATCTTGATTGTCACATAAAAAACATGTAAATACCTACAAAATTCATTCTCTTGAAACATGCTAATAATATTAATTACCATAAATCCTTATTGAAACCATGTATTCTTCAATATTCATTAAATAAAAATATATTATATTAACTCTAAAAATGACATAAACTCCATTCATGATAGCATAAACCAATTTTTCAACAAATCATTAATCTATTTCCAATGTAATTAGTAATATCCAATCTATTTTATTCTTATCATACATATCTTTATCCAAACTAAGCATAATTTTATCAACATGAGAAACATATTAAGGGTTACCTTCCTTTAATAAATTTTTTCCATAAAATATAACATTTCCATCAGATTACTTTTTAGGTCATCAGTACCATTTAACATAATCTTTAAAATCCTTAATGAAAAACTTATACTAAATAATACTTATATATTTTATAACTCAATGTGGAATTTAAATACATAAATACACCTGTCCTTCTACTTCAACGACTTGAATTGAGTAGGTCCTTCCTTGTTCTAGAAAAAAAGTCTTTGGTCGGGGAATTAAGCTGGGTAATTTCCATGTTCTCTATAGATAATACATTTAACTCCTTGATAATGTTTCACCCTATGACCCTTTTTCCACAAAGATAAGATCCTACCCTCCATTTGAGATATTCCTTTATGTTTTTATTCCCAAATTACTGACATGTAGGAAGTTGGGCCTTCTTTCCTCTATATTCATTAACACATGAATTTTATAAAATTCCATATTCATCTTGTTTTATGTGTCATAAATCTCAATGATGTTTAGTTTTTTAATCATATATTGCGATATATGATTAGGAATAATAAAAATATATTTCTCTCTAATCATCATCTAATTTGGTTTCTCATAATCACTGAATAATCTATCAGATTCAAAATTAACATGATTCCTTCTCATTCTATCCATTGACTAAAACTAAAATCTTGGTGCGAGAAAAACTAATCATAGTAAGGAACCTCATAATCATGAAAAAACTTATAGGATGTGTAAATCATTACACATACATAGTTAATATATGAAACCTTACTATTATCCTAGTTTATTCATAGTAATATTCTATTTAAATCCTTTATGATGGTTCTCAAAGAGTTTATGAATTTCCAAATCATATCCCCCAAGAGTGGAAAATCATGTGTGTAGCAAGGCATGTTTTCATACACCAGTTCCTAGTTATATCTATCTTGATACGGTATTTTTGGGGTTATTACCCCTTGGTACAACTATATGAGAGCGACATCCACTTTTATTATCCAGACATGGATTTTTCTCTATGAAACCACTTGCTCTATCCTTTACCAAAATTCCAAGATATTTTTCTATAATTTAAATCATCCTTAGTCTTATTCTTAGAGATATACCTATACAAATCCTTAGAAATATCCCTATGGATCTCACTATATTTTACACATCATAGTTTCCAAATGTTGACTAAACCTTACCTTTGATACCAACTATAGTGACCTCGGATTCTCATACATGGATATTACATATTTTAGATGAATATTCGATCCATTATAAAAACACATGCCTGGGGACCATAATAGTTTATTGCCTTTTGAAACTTGTAAATTAATCTTCTAATTTGGTGAATGATCTTAAATTTTTCCCATAAATATCTTACCATTTAGTACTCCTCATAGATATACACTACATAAAAACTGTATTCATAACTTTGGAAAGGAAACATAAGAAAGGGTGAGATCATATGCTTAGTAAGGGTGATAAAATGAGATATTTAAGAATAACATAGACATAAGTTTAGGAGAACATGAGCCTAACATTGGAAAACCATACCTTACATATCAAATATCATAATCCTGAGTCCTAGAATAATGATTGGATGTTCATAAGACATGAATTATATGACAATAAAAGATCATATTCCATGAGTGAACAACATTTCCATAAGACATAGATTTTTTTCATACACATTGTTTTATAACATTGTGAATGTGTATAAATCGAAACATGTTCCCTCATTAAGTTATGGGCATGAAATCAGACCCTCACATAAATTTATGGACATGCAATGTGATCCACACATTCATTATAGTCATGAAATAAAATTACATGAATAAAATTTTCAACATGTAATCAAGTTCACGCATAACATTGTGGACATGAAATCACGTTCACACATAACATTGTGAACATGTAATTAGGTTCCTTTATAACATTTGGAACACATAATAAGGTTCACGCATAACATTGTGACCATGTAATAAGGTTCCTTTATAACATTTTGAACACATAATAAGGTTCACGCATAAAATTGTGACCATGTAATAAGGTTCATAAATAAAATCATGAACATATAATTAGGTTCATGTATAAAATAAATACTCATGATTTATCCATCATTACCCAATGCATTGTAGGTATATATGGGTCCCACCCACCACATAATGAAATCATACATATGTGTGTCATAAGATCATAAACATTAATCATATCATAACCCATGAAATGAAATGGGTTTGATAAACCCTTCATTATATAATAACCTAGGAAAAAGAGATAAGATTCATAATCATTTCATGATATAATAACCAATGAAAATAAGAAATTTTAATAGGCATTTTAACCTAGTATAGTCTCTTGAAGAGAAACGTGCTTCATTAACATCAATTTATCAATGCATAAACCATTCGAAGGAAGATTATATATAATATCCTTGGATCATATCCTCAGTAAGTCATAGGTAACTCCAAAGAATGTCATAATATTTTGAAAGTAATTTTAAATTATCATTTAAAACATTTCTTGAGGAAAATATATTTTATGCTTTAAAAATATCTTTTTAAAAAAACATTTTTGAAAACATTTTTATTTAAAAATAACCTTGAAAACCTATAAGGGAAGCATTGAAAATAATTTAAACACTTTTTAAACATACATAATTTTTAAGAATACTTCTACTTGATAATGATATTAAAAGAAAATTTAAAAATATTTTCAAAAACATTTTTAGAAAACATGGTTTTGGAAGAAAAAATATTTTTGATCGAAGAGAGAAATAATGTCAGATTTTCATAAAAAATAATTTTAATTATCTTAAGTACCAAAGACTAGAAAAAAGGTACCACTACATTAATATATCATGAATAACCATAGGATAATAAAATTCATGAGAATTAATGAGAGGTAAATCATGATATTAAAACATTAGAGACTTAATCACAAACAATCCTGATAAACGATGAGATTGTAACATAAAATACTTACCACATTATTAAAATTGATTTAAAATATTATGTATTCCATGTACTAATTCTTGATATTATATGGATTTATATTGATACTAGGAATAGAGACGGAGTATGATTTCGAGGCCTGGTGTTCCCGAAACAATTGTTTGAAAAATATTAAACATTTTATTACCACTCACACGTGGTTTTCCTAAAAAAGTGGAATAACTATTAAAAAGAAGCCCATATTAGAAATTTGAGGTCACTATTGATCTTATAATGGTAGATTTACCCTAGGAAAGATCTAACTTTGGTCAGTTTTGGTTATATATAGAAAAATTCACCAAGGACGTAATTATAATAAAAATTATTAAATAAAATTATTTTATTTATAAATCAGAATAACTAATGAATGGTGAATAATATTTGATATATGATAACACCCTAGAATTCATAATGTGGTGTTTTCCCTTGGTGAGACTTAACTTTAGTTGGCATGGGTATTTTGTTAAAAGGCTATCGTGGGACGTAATGAGAATAAAATAATTTAATAAAAATTATTTTTTTGATGTAACGATTGAAAAACATTAAAATTATTGTTAAAGATAATTTATAGGGTTAGAATAATAACACTAGAAACCTTGTATAACCATTTGATAGATATTTTAGGATTCTCACTTAGGCTATAGTGATGGATCTGGGATCGACGACCGACACACCTCAGATTTGAAGGATCTAGCCTATGGTAATGACGTGATGACCATTCATCATCAGTGAGTGATCCGAATTGAGGTTGGTCATATGTTTCAATTATTTATTTCCCTATTATTAATTTCTTTAATGAATATGAATCAATAAAAAAATGGATTGATTCATGGATTGTGTGTATTGCGGGAAGGGAATTATCATTGCGGAGTTCGAACGAGAGATTAATCTTTGTGATTATTTTTTAATTTGATTTTCATTCTAATGGAGATGAATTAGGAATGTCACAAACATCGATCAAAGTTGATTAATCTATTTTTTGTCTTGTTCTTTTATCCCTTGATTCATCAATCACCAGGGGCGTTCATCGTTTGGCTCATGACTCGACACATCTAGATCAATTTATCATTATGCACCCGATTCTTTGTGAAACGATCCAATATCATAGATCTGGGATCGAAACAACACAACGGAGGTTTGACAATGTGGATTGAGTGATTTTGAAAATAGATGATTCACAAATTCTCGTTCTTTGTAATTCTTCATAATATAACTAAGAACGACGATTTGATCCATTTTGCGAGAAAATCAGAAGAAAAAATGTGTTGATATAGTTATGACATCACTCAATGAGCTTGGATCTATGATTGTTTAGTTTTTAAGACGTTATAGGAGGAATGGTGTTCCATGGAAGGGACCACCAATGAAACACTGATGACTAGCATCGACAGCGGTGGTGAGGTCATGTGTGGTGGGCCATAGGATGTGGTGGGAGACCACATGCAGGGGTCGCGGGATGTGGCAAATAGATGCATGGGGTGGCGGAGGCACAGTAGGTGACCACATGGGAATAGAAGGTCCATCCTAGGTGGAGCAGACCAAGCCCAGGAGAAGAGGGTCGAGCCAAGTGGGCTAGGCTGAGGGGGTCAGGCCTAGTAGGCTTGGTCAGACCAAGAGGGTGGGTCAGACCTAGGGCGATTAGGATGGAGTTGATCCATGGTCAATTGTGACGGTCAACCATGACCCACGGTAGCTTTAGCTATCGTGTATCCACAATAGCTAGGGGAAGTTGATCTTGACAACCACTGTAGGTGGATGGACCATGTGGTCATTCCACAGGCAGTCGGTATGGGTGGTCAATCATGACGATCAGTGGACGGACTATGTTGTTGGTCCACATGCCTAGTAACCTGATTTAAAACATCAAATGGCCATAACATCCAAAATGAGCATTCAATTGACAAGACATCTATGAATTTGTGACCCTCACATTGATATAGTCCTTTTGAGACAAGTGGTGAGTTTTTAGTTTGGACCAGTATAGGTTGATATCATTCCCTTGATCCTTTCCTCGAGGGTTCAGTATGATATTACATCGACATCACTGAATTTTAGTCCCCTCTAGCAGTCGACTCCAAGATAGAGTATGGTATCCATATGTGGGAATTTGGTTAAATCCTCTCTCACCCCTAGTGTAGTTTTGTGGAATCAAAGTAACCACCAAGAGTAGGGTGTTGGTCCCCCATCTTGCGGTCTGCATCAGTAGGATCAGTGGTATCCCCCAGTGTGTCTGGGTAGGATCCTCTATATTGCAGTTTGATCCATATTAGGTATGTGGTATTCCACAGTGTGTCTAGTAAGGATCTCCTCTCTACATATCATTATATTACTTGACCAATTCATTCTCTCTAGGTAGATCCCAAATGATCTAGACCACTTCGTGAGTATCTCAAATGATATCTTGGCTCAAGTAGTGAGTTCTCCCAGAATGAGCATGCTTCAAGAAAAATCTTGTAGTTGGTAATTGGTTGTGGATTACCTCTAGACTTTTTGTCTTGGGTGGAGTATATATGGATATCCTTGTTATATGTTCTTTATACATATACCGATGTAGATCTGACTGTACATTCCTTCATGGTATTCCTATGTGGTAATCCTTTGTGGAAATCTTGTGTGGTCTTCCTTTGTGGTAATCCCTTATGGTGATCATGTGTGGTATTCCTTCATTGTAATATTTCATGGTATTCCTTTTTGGTATTCCTTCATGGTATTCCTTGGTTTTATTCCTTCGAGGTAATCCTATGTGGAAATCATGTGTGGTATTCCTTTATGGTAATCATGTGTGGTATTCCTTTGTGGTATTTCCTGTTGATATTATTTTGTGGTATTCCTTTTTGGTATTAATTTGTGGTTTAGGGGTGTTCTAAATAGTATTTTTATACTCACCCATGTATGGGCTTTTCCCACACATGTTGTGTCTTGTTCAGAAGATTGACCATTGGACGCAGTTCCAAGAAGTCTTGGACCAAGAGGTTCTTTGTGAGACTGGATAGGCTAAGTTTTGTTCTTATGTTTTTTCAAAAAATATTCTTTGTACCTATTTTCATATAGGTTAGACTATTGGTTAAAGTATATTTTTTGTGGGCTTTTTTTTAGCCATGAGTACTTTACTATACTTTACTTCCTTCTGTACTCTAGTTGTGCGATATAGTGGTTTACAAGCATTTTTTTCTTGGTATGTTTACATTTAATCATTTCTTTCATGGAGGTTTGTGCACGCATATAGGTACTTTAGGTTAATTCCTCTCATTTGTGGGATATGTCTACTCAGTACTAGTCACCATCCATTGGCCTATTAGAGGTGGTCTTGGAGTTGTCATGACATCAACCCCTCTAGGATGGGTCTTAAAAGAGTGGTATCAAAGGGAGGTCTGTTATACTTTAGGACCAAGACTTTGTGAAATTAGTTTATGGAAAAAAGTGTTAATTTTTTGGAGTTTAGATTTTAGGTCAGGGACTCTAGTGTTGGTGTAGAGACCGATATATCCATACACCAAGACTATGGTTACTTTCTTTTTAACTCGGTACATCAAAAAATTGGTTGAAAGGAAAACAATGGTACATGAATCATATAGGATTGGTTTTGTTTTCCATGTCTCTCTTGATTCATCTCTCCATATATACTCAGTTTATCATGGTATATCTTGTTTTATTTCAGGATGTATCCACATAGACAGCTAGTTAGGATTCTACTGCGTGATCATAAAGATGATCTGTTGGGTGAAGAGGCATCGGTACAAGGATTTTTACTAGAGACAGCACATCTAGGTGGTTCACTATCCATACCACAACCTTTAGAGCATCACATGGTACAAACCATACTAGAAGATGAGGTGTTTATGATGAGTGTACTTCACAAGTTTCACCAGCAAAGACCCCTCATGTTTTGAGGCAAGCCTGACACACAGGCTGTTGGGGACTAGGTTGAGGCGGGTAACATAAGTTTTCCATCTAGTCACAACACCAGCAGATTGGATGGTGGTCCTGGCAGCGAGCCTTATACATGGTTCAGTAGGGCGATGGTGATGTTTGGTTCCATGATATTATGATGAGACAACACTTCTATGGAAAGTGTTTTTAAACATTTTCATAGAGGTGTTATAACCCTATAAGCTAAGGGCTACGTGTATCCATGAGCTTCTACAGCTCTAGAAGAACGACATGTTGGTATTTGAGTATTCATCAAGGCATACCAACCTCTCCAAGTACATGATAGATATGATACACAATATGTACTTCTGGGCTCATACCTTCAAGCGAGGTCGTGGTAGGGACATCGAGCTTGTGTTATCCCTCTGAGAATTCCTACTTATGTTTGGGTTCTTGAGAAAGATTTATGTTTCTTGGCTAATCGAATACCTCTAGTGATTGTTAGAAGTGGTAAATTAGGTGTAGAAACCTTAGTAGTGGGGATCTGATGTCAGTTTCATCGACTTGGACATGTGATGCATTTCAATTGGAGTTTCCAGGACATAGTATCTATATTTTATGGCTCTAAGGATGGGTCCAACTTTCTTATAGAGATATTGTGAAATTCATGTGATGGTAGGGGACATCTTCCCAAATATTTTCCAACCCCTTGTACTGCTAACAGGTAGACTGTGGATGGACCACCGAGGCATAGATAGTGATAAGAGAATACAGATCCTTAGGGTAAAAGACATGGCATAGAAGTTAGGAGAGCATCAGAAGGTAGTAGACATTTCAACATGTTACCACCACCACCCCCAGGTGGCCCACACCAGGCTCAAGTAGCTAGAGAAAAGGGGAAGGGATAGATTCATGCAGAGGAGGCATATGACCCATGGGCTCTAGGAATGATTCGAGATATGATATGTGTTTTTTGTACTTTACCATCTATATTAATAGACAGAGGTTCTAGTCATTCCTTTCTTGTCAGGAATCTTGTTCAAGACTCAGAGATTCTGGTTGAACTGTTTACTTGACCCTCACACTTGTATCCTCCTACTAGAGGAGTCCTAATGATCATGTACTAGTGCTCATAGTATTACTTGACTCTTGGAGGAAAGAGTTTCGGTTCGGATCTTGTGGTAGTGGCATCAAGGCCTTACGAATTCATTCTTGGAATGGACTGGTAATCTATATTTCATGTTCAAATTGATTGTTTTAGGTGAATATTGTGATGTTTCTATAGTAGTTGAATGATTATTTCCTTATCGGTGAAAAGGTAACCTAGGCGGCACAGGATGGAATCACACATAGGAGGGTGCAGCCAATTACTTTTCAATTGACTAGCCTAACCCTCAGTGTAGTGGATGTTATGAGTCCTCAGTTTCTTGTAGTGGTGAAAGAGTTTCAATGGAACCAGGAAAGGTTTATATAGAGTAATTGGTTATATTTCATCCCAGAAAATTGATTCGAGATTGTCTATAATCTTGGTAAGGTCAAGGTGGTGGCAGATACACTCAGCAGGATATCTAGTATTCAATTACTGAATGAGGGGTCAGAACAGTTAGCCTCATTTTAGTTATCCTTTGGGGACGGATATAGAGCGTCTTACTACCAATTAATGGATGTCACCCCTACACTTTTACAGTGAGTTAGGGAGGCACATATTGAGGATACCGACTGTGGGACCGTCTATGCTCAAATTTCTACAAGGTACACTTCTGATCGATTTTCAAAAGGTGGGGAGCATGTCATTTTTTTCACTGGAAATATAGTAGTACTAGTGGAATTGTATGAGGGGGTTATGTGGGAATTTCATACACCCCCTTTGGAAGTATATCCAGGTGTCCAAGATGTAACAGGAGCTCCGACATCATTTTTGGTGGAAATGAATAAATAATGGTGTTGTGTGGTTTTTCTCTTGATGTCTTACGTGTCGTAAAGTGAAGGATGAGTACCAGGTTCCAGTGAGTTTGGCTCAACCCCTCGAGGTTCTGGAATAGAACTGGGATGAGATATCGATAGACTCCCAGATAGGTTTACCACGTACATCAAGGGGACACGATGTCATATGGGTGATCACTGACAGACTCACCATATTGTCCCACTTCCTAGATATCTCTGAGATTAATCATCCCTTTCCAGATTTTAACAATAGTTGGTTAGGTGGTGTACCTCTTGGCTCTACCACCTCAGCTAGATCATGAAAACAGTGTCTTTTACATGTCATAGTTGATAAGATACATGAATTACCCATTATATTTCATCGAATGGGGCAAGTAGGACATAGAGGATGGTGAGACTCTTAATGATTACCTGATGGATATCAAGGATCGGTAAGAGAGGATCTGTCGAGGTCAACTGATTCCCTTGGTACATGATTGGTGGTAGCATGAGATTCTTTAGAAAAGAACATGGGAGTGGGAGGCTTAGATTCATGCCCAGTACCATCATCTATTTTAGTAGCCCTTATGTTTGCTTTTAGGGACGTAAATCCCCAAGGTGGGAAAAATATAACATCTTAGATTTTCCATGTACTATTTTTAGATATTATATGTATTAATTTCAAGAACAGACATTGATACAGCATCCAATTCTGAGGTGCAGTGTTCCTAGAACATTTTTGTGAAAAATATAAAACTTTTTAATAACACACACGTGTGGTTTTCCGGAAAAATAAAAATAACTCTTAAACAGATTACCATATCAAAAATATAAGGGAACCATTAAGCTAAGAATGGTGGATTTATCATTTGAATGACCTAACCTTGGTCAGTACGATTCATCTGTAAGAAGTCACCAAGGACATAACTGTAAATAAAATAATTATATAAAATAATTATATTTTTAAATCATAATAATTCATGAATGATGAATTGGATTGGAAATATGAGACCACTATTGAGTTATTAATGTGGTGTTTTCCCTAGGTGGGACTTAGCTTTAGTCGTTGCGGGTCGTTTGTGACAAAGTTGTCACATGACATAACGGGAATAAAATAATTTAATAAAAATTATTTTGTTATTGAAGTGACTAAAAATATTTAAAAATATTATTATGGATAATTTCAAGGATTATTTAGATAACCTTGGAAACCATGGAGAACTATTTGATAAATCTTTTAGGATTCTCTCTTAAGCGACGACGATAGATCATGGATCTACTACTAACACACCTCTAATTCGAAGGATCTTTTCTATGGAAATGATGTTGTGACTGTTCTTTATTGGAGAGAAATATGAATTAGGATTGGTTTTTTGTTTCAATTTTTATATCCCCATTCCAAATTTCTATAATTAACATGAATCAATCCAAAAATATATTGATTCATTTATCATGTGTATTATGGGAAAGGAATTATGTGTATGTGTTTTTAATGGGAGGTAAATATTTGTGATTATTTGTTTATTTGATTGTTGTTCTAATGTAAATGGATTTATATCAACATTAATATCTATTGAAGATCATTTCTCTCTTTGGTTCTTTTTATTTTCTCCTCTGATTCATCATACATCACAGGCGTTCTTTTTTTGGCCAGCAACTCGACGCATCATGATCAATCGATCGTTGTGCACCTGATTCTTAGTGCAACAATCTGATATCGTAGATCTCATATCGGAACGAAATGAAAGAGGTGATAATATGTATACAAAGGTGATACAATGGAGATAGATCAATTCAGATGATGGATGATTCCCAAATTCACATTCTTCAGTGTTTTTTAAAACATAATGAAAATGATGATTTTATCAATTTTGTGAGAAGATCGAAAGAAAAAATGTGTTGATATGGTGACGACAAGGATTGATGAGGTTGGATATGTGACCATTTATTTTTTTATGCATCAGAAGAGGCATGGTGGTCCATGGAAGGGACCACCGATGCCGCACCTGCAACCGGTGGTGGTGGCGACGATGGGGTCGTGTGCGGTGGCCGCAGGATGTAGCGGACGACCACGTGGGGTGGCTACTTCGCAGTGGGATATGGCATAGGCTGAGAAGGCTAGGTTTAGGTGGAGAAGGTTGGGCCCAGGTGAAGAGGTTTGGGCTAGGTGGGCTAGGCTGAGCAGGTTGGTCCCAGTAGGCTGGGTCGGGGCAAGTCGGTGGGTTGGACCTGGGGTGACCGACCCAGAGTCAGGCCACGGTCGACCGCAGTGGTTGACCATGACCCAAGATAGCTCTAGAAATCATGTTTCCATGACAGTTGTAGTAGGTGGACCAACTATGTGTTCATTCCATGGGTGGTTGGTACAGGCGATCAAATGCGGTGGTCGGTGGACAGATCATGTGATCGGTCCATGGGCCTAGTGACCCCATTTAAAACATTAAACATCCATAACTTCCAAACAGAGCATCCAATCGATGATTCACCTTCGGTGTTGAGACCCTAATGTTGAGATGGTCATTTTGAGAAAAGTGGATAGTTTTTAGTTTATACCTATATAGGTTGATATTGTTCCCTTGTTCCTTTCCTCGAGGATTCAGTATGACATTGCATCCACATCACTGGACTATAATACCCTCTGGAGGTCGAGTCCCAAATATAGTATGGTATCCCTCTATGGGACTGGGGTGTGATCCTCTATCACTCCTAGTGTACTTTTTTTTGGAATCAATATAACCACCAAGAGTATGACATTATTCCTCCATCTAGAGGGCCACATTAGTAAGGTTAGTGGTATTCCATAATGTGTCTGGGTAGGATCTTCTACGTTGTGGGTTGATCTAGATTGGGTATGTTGTATTCCATAGTGCATCTAGGTAGGATCTCTTATCTATGTATCATATTCTTTCTTGACAATTTTTTCTCTTTGGGTTGGTCCTAAATGACCTAGACCACTTTGTGAGTGTGTTTGATTATATCATGGCTTGAGGAGTGAATTCTCTCATAAAGTGCATGTTTCGAGTAGAATCATGTGGATGGTAATTGTTTGTGGATTACCTATAGACTTTGTGTCTTGGATTGAGTATATGTTGATATATTTTTTATATTTTATTTAGACATATATCTATGTAGATATGATTGTACATTGCTTCATGGTATTCATCTATGGTAATAATTTATCATAATCCTGTTTGGTATTCCTTTTTAGTAATCCCTTCATGGTAATATAACATGGTATTCCTTTGTGGTAATCATTTGTGGTATTCCTTTTTGGTATTTCTTTATGGTATTCGTTTGTGTTATTACTTTGTGGTATTCCTTCATGGAAATCCTATGTGGTATTCCTATGTGGTATTCCTTCCTTGTAATATTTTTTGGTAATCCAGTGTGGTATTCCTTTTTTGTAATCTGGTGTTGTATTTCATTGTGGTAATCTTGTGTGGTATTCTTTTGTGGTATTATTTTGTGGTATTCCTTTGTGGTATTAAATTACTATATTACTTTGTGGTGTTCCTTTGTGTTGTTCATTTTTGGTTTTGAGGTGTCCTACTAAGTATTGTTATACTCACCCCTACATGGGCTTTTCTCACACATGTCGTGTCTGGTACAGACGATCAACCTTTTGATGGAGTTCCAAGAATTCCAGGACCAGGTGATGCTTTTTGAGACCAAAATGAATGAGGTGTGTTCTTCCAGCTTTCAGACGATAGTCTGAGTGCCTCTCTTTTTACAGGTTGGACTTGTGGTTATAAACTCTTTTTGGTGGGTTTGTTTTTACCCTATTTACTTTTTTGTACTTTACTTAATGTCATACTCTAATTGTGGGATATAGTGTTTTTCATGCATTATTTACTTAGTGATTTTACCTTTCAGATTTTTTGGATTGGAGATGTGTGCGTGCATATAGGTACTTTAGTCTAATGCCTCCCATTTGGGGATCTAACTTCTCGGTGATAGTCACCAGCCCCTGGCCTATTGAAGCTGGGATTGAGGTAGTCATAACACAGGGCCCTCTGGGATGGGTCGGGATAATTGATTCAGAATCCCCATGAAATGATAACATGTAAAGAAACATAAAATTTACTAAGTAAGAATAAATTAATGATATTATATTTCAAGGGGTTGTTTTGACACATCGTAATGTCATATTTCTGCATAATATAAGGTGCATCTCAAATGGGATGCCCCGAACCTATTTCATGTGTAATAATAATATTTCATGTTTTTACTTCGTTTAATTTTTTTTGTTATCCAAACAATGTTTTCAAAATAAAAACAAGGAATGTTTTACTTAATTAAACACTGAAACGATTACAATGCATCAAGGCCAAAGGACCATATCTATCCTAGGAAACTAATGGAAAATCTGAGGAGCTCCATTGGGAGACCTCCTAGCACCAGAATGAGACCAAGTAGGTAGCCATCATCCTTTGGATTGACCGTCGTGAAGAATGTAATCGCTAGGATAAGGGAACATGTGCTAATCAGTAGAGGGATGCAAAGATCTGTCTTCATAAGCCAAACCAACTTAAAGGTATGAAATACCCTAAACATGTATTTATAAGGGTATTCTTAACCATTTTAAATACATGTGACCATTATTATAGTCGTTGAAGTATAAAATTAAGACAACCATTGCATTTTTAATTTTACTATTGGAGTTAAAAATGAGGTGACTGTTAGTGTTTTATTAAATGGATATATTTATAACTCAATCATTTTTATGACAGATTTCTTGAAAATAGTAATTAAAAATAAATTATTTTTTATTATATGTACAATTTTTAAAGTAAATATTATCTCACTTTTTTCAAAGAATAATTTAAAATAATTATTTTTAACAAATAGAATTTATTCTTATCGAATTATTATTTTATTGAATAATTTAAGTAATAATTATACTAATATATGAATATAGCTAATTTTCTATTTGGTTTACAAAATATGATATGTTTATGTATATATATATACATATGTATACTATATTTTAATTATATGAAATTATTATATAAAACTAATACAATTATAAAATTATAATTTTATATTGAGGATATAAATGATATTGAAATTATTATTTTAATTTATTTTAATGACATTATTTTGTAAATGTGCACTATTTTAATTTATGCGGACAATTATTTAATCTATTATATGAATAATTATATGGGTTTTATATATTTTAGAAGATAGGATATATACATACATATATATATATTAATAATATGATATTAAAAATATTGATTACATTAATGTCTTAAAACATTATTAACATTTTGAATTTGGTTTAATAAAATTATAAATATATAATATAACTATTTTAAAAGAATGATTAAAATTGTACAAATTATGACAATTATTATTTTGATTCTCTAGATAATATATTTTTAAATTACTAATTTAATTAATAAATTTTTAAGTATATAATATGAAATATAAGTATAGATGTGTTTTATAAATGAATTTAATAAAAAGACATTTACTTTTTAAAAAGTATTGATAAAACAATTTTGATAGACTTAGTTTTTTTAAACTTTTTACTTTTTTAAAATTATTATTAATATAAAAAATGATAATTTAAGATATGATAATAATAGATGTTAATATAGATATAAAAATATAATAAAAAATAATAATACAGTTGAAAATCGGGTGATTGGGAGAATCCCATTTTTGGTTTTGGGGTCCGCGTTTTAGGGTGTCGTGCTGCAAAGAGGGTGAGTAGTGTTGTGTGCAGTGGCTTAGTCTTTGAGGGTCATTCGTGTCCAGAGTGATCTGCTATATAGGGTTTCATTGGGGGGGGGGGGGGGGTCCGTGCTTCGGGAGGTAGGTGCCGGACACATCTGGCTAAGTTTGTGCGAGGTTGGGGGATTTTGTCATGGATAGGGGAACCCGACCGAGGTTCATGCGATGATGTCATGGTCCAGTCGAGTTGAGGAATAGGTGACATGGTTTTCAGGGTTCGGTCATGGTTTTAGGTTTGTCCGGAATGAAGACCAGCAGACAATGAGGTTGGTCTAAGTGGATCAAGTCTGACCGGGTTAGGGTTTCATTTTTTGGTCAATGTTTCAGTCGTTATTTGATCTAGTGCGAGGTAAGGATTTATTTTGTACAGATCTATTATTTATGTTATTTTATTTTAATCTTTCAATCATTGTTGCATTCTATTCATAATAGACCTTCTTTCTATCATTATCTAAAACTGTTGTTGCTTTTGGATAGTAAACATAAACTATTTTTACTTTGGTCCACTGGTGTCAATATCATCCTGTTAATCTTCATTTTAAAAAATTTATGTCAAATTTATATGCTGATTTGTTATCTGGATGATCCTATTTCAAAAATATAAATTATAGTTTCTCTCATTGATGTCCACCTCATTATTCACAACTTTCTCACCAAGCACTGCGAATTGTGAATTTTCGATATATTTAAAGGGATGTCTCATTACGCTTCTCCACCACATACATATTTGAGTTCTTCCCCGCCATCTACACACCTCTGAACCCATGTTTTAGGACTTTGATAATTCATGTTTTTTGTTCTAACACATTCAAGTTTGAGGTTTTGTTATTGGTTTGAATTTGAGGTTAGGTAATTAATATTTATTTTCATAGTTGAATTTATTTATTATGGTATTAAAATACCTTGTTTTTCTTATAAAAAACCTATTTTTAAACTTCTTATATTTTGTTATATTTGTATATATAAAAATATATATATATAATCACACAGTTTTAAATAAACATATATGATACACAATTTTAAGACTCCTAAATATGGATTTGAAAAGTTTTAAGTAGTGTTTGAATAAACCATATATAAACACAAATAAATGTACATACTACATATATAAATATATTTACAAATATATTTACAAACTAAATACCTTCAGTCTCATGATTGCTTTTGATTAATGAGAGTCGCTATGATATTCCCTATTAACACCACTCACATGAGAGTTTATAACTGTTTCCATTTTTATTATAAAACCAATATTTACACTTTGTTTATGTATGGGTATATGTATATACATATGTTTAGTATGAAATAAACTAGCTCATTCATGTGTTTCTATACTTTGTATATATACAAGTAATCATGAGATTATTCTATTTTGTTTCATTAGACTATATAAACATATTTATATGGTTATATGTATATACCTATGGGTTTTAACCATAAACCAAATTAAGTTTTCATAAAATTAATTTTTGGTGATTCAATTATTCCTTCGAGTGGAATAACATCTATAAAGTCTTATTAAACCTTATTTTGGTAGTGGAACCCCCAAGTGTACACCTTGTGTTTACATGGTTTATAAATTTTTTAAAACCTAGATGTATATGTACAAGAACCATAATCACATGAGTGTATGCACTCCTATTTTTGGTAGAATGAAGTAGTATTTATATTATGCATGAATACATATACATGGTTAATCACTTATGGAGAAATATGTTTAATTATATTTTATTCTTGATTTATTCACATAAAATAATTGTTTTCCATATAACATAGTGCACTTGAATATGCCACAACTAATTTTTTTATTTATTGAGGATTATTTTTGTTAAATATACTCATTTATCATCATATGATTTAAATACAAATGACATCTATCTTAAATTAAAAATTGCACATTTTGAAAAATAAAATGAATAATTTCATAATATAGATTTTAGAATTTAAGATTTATCATTTTATGTGACAAAACCTGAATAATCATTTATTTTATATGCATTGGTTATCATCACATGTGATATAATATGTTTGGATATCCATACATGTCACGACCCATCCCCCGAGGCCCTTGTCGTGACTACCCCAAGCCCGCCTTCCATAGGCCAGGGGTGGGCGACTAGCACCAAAAGGCGTATTCCCTAAAACTGGGAAGTTATTACCTTTATATCCTCTAAAAATAGTCTACTAGGAACACAATAAGAAAAGAACACGGGAAAACTGTATAGTAAATAAAAGGGGCCAAAATACATGCACAACTGGAAAGTACAAGTAAATTGAACAGCTCCTCTGAACACTCACCAAGGATCCTAACTGAAAGGTAGGTAGACCCCTCAAATGCTCATCTCTGTGGTACACCTCGTCTAATGTCCACCTCCAAGCTACCTCCAGTCCTGGTACCCTCATCCCCAGTCAGCATTGTCCGTTGTCTGCACCAAAAACAATAAGGTGCGGGCATAGCCCGTGTTTGGGTGAGTATAACGATACTCAGTAGGGACCCCGAGACCCTCAAAGGCCTCACAAAATCCATAAAGGATAAACCACAAATCATGAAAACAACATACAACCCAACATAGGTATACGCCCATACATATACCTAAGTTATCAAGGATACCCATCTCATTCATGAGGAAACTCAAGGCCCAAATCCTTAGTGAAAGTACAACTATTCCATGAAGGAAAAAAAATACCATGACGGTAACACCACAAAGGTAAGTACCAAAACGGTAACACCACATAGATGAATACCACAAAGGTATTACCACGAAGGTAAGTACCATGAAGGTAACCCCACAAAGGTAAGTGCCACATAGTTAACGCCGCAAAGAATAATACCACAAAGGTATCAACATGAAGGTAAGTACCACAAATGTATGCCAAACAAAAGATTAAAACAAATGTAATGACTCATCTCACACCAGGTATAACATAGTTAAGTTAGTAAAGATTATTAGATGTAACTGCTAAATCATCTTACTCTATTAAGAGGCAGACCCACGTAGGATCCTAAATCATTAGACCCACATAGGATCCTATATCATCATACCCACATAGGATCCTAGTACAGATAACCCACGTAGGATCCTAGAGTAGTCCCACGTGGACTACTAGAGTGGATCCAATAGGGATACTGGAATACAGACCCACATAGGATCCCAAAACACAGACCCACACAGGATCCCTTTTTCATGTTACAGCCAGCTACAGGGTTCTCACACTATGCTCTCTTGATTTCATAAGGATCCACTCCTCAATACACAGTTTGATACTCCAACTACCACGAAGTCCCAAGGAGAAGTATCCCAAAAGACATCCAAGTAATAGGGGTCTCAATGCCACAGACGGTGCGTCAATCAGACGTTCGGTCTGTAAGTTATTGGCCTCTTAGTCCCGAGGGCCCGGTTGGATTAGTGTTCGATCCAACCCAGCCATACACCAACTCTATCTAAAACTCAAGTGGATTATACCAAAAGGGCCATATCGATCAAAGGTTTCTAGTGCCATAGATGGTTTGTCAAACGTACACTCGTAGCTCAATATATGGCTGAAAGAGTGAAAAGGGTCAAAACTTGTCCGGGATCGGTCTGACCCGGCCCAATCCAGGTCTGGCCCGGCCCACCGACATGGCCCATGGTGAGGCCCGTGATGGGATTCCTGTGATGGCGGCCTGCTAGGAAGTCTGTTCCTCTTGCGGTTGTCCGGATAGCCATCCCTCCTCCGCGCGACGCGGTCGCACGCCATGACATCACCGTAAGCCGGCAGCGAGTTGGACGCCCCTCCATCACCATCGCAGCTTCACACCATGGCCCCTGCACGTTGGGCGGTGCAGACGTGCGCCACCACCACTGTCACGTGGTCAGTCGTGCGCCAACTGCTGCCCTCACTCCACCATGGTCGACGGGCCGTGACCCTTCTCCGGTGGCGCGGTTGCACCTCTGCCATCTTTGCAGCTGGCCAGAGTGCCGGCCACTGCTCTCGAGCCCCACCAGTGCCATTCCCTGACACAGGTCGCTGACGATGTTCCTCAGGTCACCGAGCGTGCCCCAGTGGCCTGTTCTTTATTCCGTAGACTTCCACACTCATCTTAGGACATTGAAATTGATTTAAAATAACCACAATTCACAAAGGTTGTGGAGAGGTCGGTCCGTGTTTGTTTGGCCCAAACCCTCCGCGTTGAAATGGTAACAAGTGGATTATTTGTTCATGAATCATGAAGAAAATCAAGAGCAGGTAAGGGGTATTCAAAATAACAAACCCTACATTGTCGTTCTTTAGAGTATTTGAGAGGTAGAAGATGAAGTCGTTGAAGAATTTTGGCATGTGTTGCTTCCGCAAAGTGCTTTCGACCTGGGCTCGGGGTCAGTTCCTCAATCTTCTTTGGAGAGGAAAAGTTTTTTGTTGGAGAGAAAGTTTCTCCAAAATTCTCCCAAACTCTTTTTCCAACAAAATCCCCTAACCCAACAAAAATGAAGATCCAACTTATTAAAAATAAGTCTAACAAGTAATTAAAGTTGACACATTTAAATAATTGTAGTTGGCTCAAATTATTAATTAGAGAGTTGAGAGGTTTTCCACCATTAAGAGGTGTTTGGGTGGTCCCCACCACCAAGAATTTAAATTGGGGGTTTTCTACCTCGGGGGGTCCCCACCTCCACAATTTAAAAATAGAGGTTATAAAAAATAAAATAAAATATATTCTTTTTTTTATTTTTATTTCCACAAAAACACACAAAAAGTAACTTTCACCCTTGACCTACTACAGTCGAGATGAAGGTCTCTTTAAGTGAATATAATCACTGCAAGTTCAACGGTGTTATTAGATTTCAATTTTGAGCACCAGTTCAATAGTTACAAAAACCAGCTCACACGCTTACTGAATGTACGTAAAAAAGTTCAGAAATTCATTTTGGGCAAACCGGGCCATGGAATCACACGCCGTCAATTTTAATGGACTCATAAAATTCCATTATAATTAAAAAAATACATGGAATTTCCAGGTCTTTACATTCTCCCCATATCAGGGATTTTCATCCCTGAAAGCCACATCACAAAAACTAGAAAAACAAGTGGGGATATTGAGCATGAATCTGATCCTCCCACTCCCATGTGCTCTTCTGAAGGTTCCTGTACTTCCATCGTACACCCAGCAAAGGTATCTATCACCCATGATAGAATCTCTCCTGTCAATCCTCAATCTCCATTGGAACCTCTGTAAATGTCGCTCCATCATCTATGTCCAGCTCACCCCATTCAATGATGTGTAAAGGTTCGTGCATGTATCTCCTCAGCTGGGATATGTGGAAGACGTCGTCCACCTAGTACAGCTGAGGTGAAAGTGATAAGTGGTAAACCACCTCACCAAATCTGCTAAGGACCTGAAAGTGTCTGATGAACCTCATAGATAACTAGCTGCCCCAGCCAAATATCCACAAACCTCGTTGAGGTGAGACCCGTAGAAAGACGTGGTCTCCATCCTAGAACTCCAGAGATGTCCTTCTCTTGTCCGCATCAGACTTCTACCTACTTTGTGTAGTCTTAATCTTCTCCTGGATGATCTACACCTTCTCTGTGGTAGCTCATACCATCTCTGGTCCCATGAGTGCTGACTCCCCTGGGTCATTCCAGCACAAAGGCGATCTGCAAGGTCAGTCATACAATGCCTCAAATTGTTCCATCCCAATGGTGGAGTTATAGCTTTTTTTGTAGGAAAACTCCACCAAGGGCATGTGATCCTACCAACTATGACCGAAGTCGAGGACGGAAGCATGCAGCATGCCCTCGAGGGTCTGAATGGTCTGCTCAATCTAGCCATCTGTCTGAGGATGGAAGGTGGTGCGCAAATGAAGATGCATCATGAAAGCCTCCTGAAACCCCTTACATTTCCTGGAAGTGAAACTTTAATCACGATTGGATACAATATTCGAGGGTACTACATGTATCCACTCAATATTTTACACATAGAGGCATTCCAAGCTCTCTACTGAACCCTACTCTTTGATCGGTAGGAAGTGCGCCGACTTGCTGAGTCGGTTGATGATCACCCAGATTGAATCATGACCCCTGGAAGTATGTGTAAGTCCTGTCACAAAGTCTATGGATATTCCATCCCACTTACAATATGGGACCTCTAAAGGTTGAACTAAGCCTGTTGGTACCTGATGCTCTACCTTCACTTGCTGACAAGTGAGGCACCGAGAGACAAAATCTACTGCTGCTTTCTTTATTCTCGGCCACTAGTGCTGTCGTTGGAGGTCTTGGTACATCTTCGCCACTCTTGGATGTACCAATGTAGGGGATGTTTGGAAATCCATCAACACTTAATCTCGAAGCTACCCTGGTACCATGGTATGTTCTCTTAAAAGGATGATGTGCTCCCCACCTTCAAAAAATCAATCAGGTGCTTGTCCTGTGGATATATGAGCACGTAGACCCTCGCAGTTAGTGTTCCCATGCTGCGCCTCCATGACTCGCAGAAGAAGTGGGGGACTGATAGTATGAGACTTAAGAAAAGCTTATCCATCTCATTCCACAAAGGAAATCTCTAAAGTGGCCAGCTTCTCCATCACCTCACCTAGCAGTTGTATACCAGATCATCTGCTGAGTGCATCTGCTACAACGTTCCCCTTCCCATGAGTATAGACTATCTCGAAGTCATAGTCCTATAGGAACTGAAGCCAATGTCGTTGTCTCAGGTTTAGGTCCTTCTGTGCGAAGATATAATTGAGACTATTGTGATCCAAGTAGAATGTAAAACATTCACCCATCAAGTAATGTCGCCACATATTCTAGGCGAAGACCACTACTACTAACTCCAGGTCATGGGTCGTGTAGTTCTGCTCATGCTATCTCAGCTGTTGAGAACCATACACAATAACTTATCGCTCCTACATTAGGAAACATCTGAGCCCAGTCCCTGATGCGTCGCAGTAGACTATGTACCCAACTCCCTCCTCTGGAAGCCTCAAGATGGGGGAACTAGTCAGTATCTACCTCAGCACCTGAAAAATCCAATGGAATCTCTCCGACCACATAAACGGTTGGCCCTTATTCATCAATGCTGATAAAGGTGTTTCCACTCTAGATAAATCTAGCACAAACCTCTGGTAGTATCCGACCAAACCCAGGAAACTCCATACCTTTGTCACACTCCTGGGTAGCTCCCAAGAATGTACCACCTCAATCTTTGCTGGATCCACCTCAACTCCAGCCTCTGAGATGACATGTTCGAGAAAGTGAACCTCTCAGATCCATAACTATCACTTCGAGAGATTACCATAAATTTGGTGCCCTCGTAGTGTGTCCAGAACTATCTGCAAATGATAGGCATGCTCCTCCTCAATAGCTGAGTAGATCAGAATGTCGTCGATGAAGACTACTACAAAGTGATAAAGGTATGGCTAGAAGATCCTATTAATGATTCCCATGAACACTGATGGATCATTGGTCATGATAAATGGCATGACTAAAAACTCATAGTGGCCATACCGACATCTAAAATCCATCTTATGCACATCCTTGTCTCGTACTCTAAGCTGGTGATAGCCTGATCTGAGGTTTATCTTTGAGAACAACCGTTCTCCCTTCAGCTGATCAAAGTGGTCATCAATCATCGGGAGAGGGTACTTGTTCTTCACTGTCACCTGGTTTAGGCGCCGATAGTTAACACAAAGTCTCAAGCTCCCATCTGCCTTCTTGGAAAACAAAATCAGGGATTCCCAAGGAGAAACACTGGACCGGATGAACCTCTTCCCCTGTAAGTCCTATATCTGTACCCGTAGCTCACGAAGCTCCATGAGATCCATCTGATACATTGGGGTAGATATTGATGTCATCCCGGGGTAAAATTCAATGTAAAAGTCTACCTCTCTACGAGGTGGTAGACCCAGAACATCATCAAGGAAGACGTCCGCGTACTAGTCCACCACTATAGGATATATAAGACTCTACACATCAACCGCTCCGAGGTTAAGGCCAGACAAATGATGAGTGATCTTATGCACCCTCCTCCAGGTAAGTCCGTTTTATAATTCAAAGTCTACCTTCTCCCCGTTGAAGGAAAACCTAGTCCCATAAGTGCAGACACACAACACTTTGCGCCTAATACAGTCAATCTGATCATGGACTGTAGATAACCGGTCCATACCCAAGATGATGTCGTAAGGCCTCGGGATAACAACTAGGAGATCCCAACTAAAGCTATCGCCTCCTAGAGTAATCTCAATGTGCTGGCACTAGTGCGGAATCATAGAATCCCCTCCCGTAAGAGTCTCTAGCCATAAGTATTGACTCAACGGCTCTGTAGGAATCTCCGAGATCTGAATGAGGGCCATGGAAATAAAAGAATGACTAACACCTATGTCTATAAGTACTGCAGCTAATGTGTAGTAGACACATAATATACCACGTCTCATCTACGAAGCATCATGGTCAATGGTCTAAGCTGCCTAGAACTGAGCTCTCTCCTGTCCAACTACTCCTTATGGTCAAGGTAAACCACCTAGTGATGGTGGTGGTAACATCTCGAATCATCTCCCACCACCAGCTGCATAGCCAGCTCCTCTACCATGTCTTCCTGCTCCCTGAGGACCTCCTCGGTCAAACCTCTAACTTTACATGGGTGGTCCTTCTACCATCTTCTAATCATTTGAATGGTGGTTCGGGTAGTCACGAGCCATGTAACCCTGCCCACTGCATGCGTAACACTGCCTGCTCCTCGCATGACTGGCTCTATCTCTGGTTCCCCACATGACCGACCCTGAATCCTACAGTCGTCCACTTGTAGGTCTGTTCATCTTGGACCTCTGTGACATTTGTCTACTAACATCTATAGAATAATCCGCTATATGACACCCGGTGGTGGGTCACGCTGATGGAGACTGCTCAGTTAGAAAACTCTCTACTAAGAGGGATCGCTCTAACACCCTCGCCTGCGTAGGGATGCTGAGGGAAATCATCAAAGCCCTAATCTCCTGCATGAGTCCCTAATCTAAGGTTAGAGCCCTAAATAATGGGTCCCGCACCATATCAGTGGATTGGCGTGAGAGTTCAGTGAACCTCACTGAGTACTGAGCCACAGTCATGATGCGTTGCAGCAAATGAAGAAGCTCTTGAACGCGCACTACATGAAGCGTCACTAGTACAAACTTTGCCCGAAACAGGATCTCAATGTCTGCCCAGAGAAGTGTCACCTCTTCATGAACCTGGAGCATGAAGATCCCCAATCTACATGTTGCTTCCTGTAGAAGACTGGCGGCAAGGATCACCATGAGATCAGCCGGTGTCCCTACCAGTCAGAAGACTCTCACCATAGCCTCCAACCAATCCTCAACCACTTTTGGGTCCGTCTCACCCCTAAACCTGGGTGACCTTTGGCACTGGAACTCATGAAATGCACTCAAGTGGGGTGCAACCTATGTTTCTGGGGATTGTGGCATCGGTGGCCCAACAGGTAATGATACCGCAAGTGCCTCTACTAATAAAGAGCCCTACACTGAGGCTTCTTCGCTTAGTGGGCTATCCTCACATACTATACCCAGAACCCTAGCTGACTGTCTATGTGGATGCATCCTGAAAAGAAACAGGTGTGCCATGGTCAATAAGTTATACCTGTTGAGCTGACTCAAGGAGTTCACAAAGAAAACTTTTCAAAACACACACACGTAATCAGTGTTTTCATGCACTAAGTCAGAAATTAGAAGTCAGGGTCCTGGTGTATGGATACGTCGGCCACCGCACCAACACTGGATTCCCTAAACTGATAACCACACTCACTACACTTAACACTATTGATGTTAAAAATATTAGAGTCCAATTTTCTATGGTAGAACTGACTTCTCTGATACCTATTTGTCATAACCCATCCCTCGGGGCCCATGTCGTGACAACCCCGAGCCCACCTTCCATAGTCCAGGGGTTGGCGACTAGCACTGAAAGGCATATTCCCTAAAACTGGGAACACATTACCTTTATATTCTATAAACACACTGAACCAAGAATATAGAAAGATACAAAAACAAGTAAACTGTATTGTAAATAAAAGGGGTCAGGATACAAGCCCAAGTGGAAAGTACAATTAAATTGGAAAGTATAAGTAAACTGAACAACTCCTGTGAACACCTGCCATGGATCCTACCAGAAGGGTAGGTACAACTCTCAAATAGTCGTCTCTATCGTATGACTCATCAAAGGTCCACCTTTGAGCTACCTCCAGTCCTGGTACCCTAGTCCTCAGTTAGCGATGTCCATCGTCTACACCAAACACAATAAGGTGCGGGCGTAACCCGTGCAGGGGTGAGTATCAGTAGGGACCCCGTGACCCTCAAAGGTCTCACAAAATCCATAAAGGATAAACCAAAAAGAATGAAAACAACTGACAACCCTACTTAGGTATATGACCATACATATACATAAGTTATCAAGTATACCCATCTCATTCATGAGGGAACTCAAGGACAAAATCCTTAGCCAAAGTACAACTATTCCATGAAGGAAAGAATACCACAAAGGTAACACCACAATGGTAATTACAACAAAGGTAACTCCACATAGAAGAATACCACAAAGGTATCACCATGAAGGTGAGTACCATGAAGGTAACACCCCAAAGGTAAGTACCAAATAGGTAACTACACACAGAAGAATACCACAAAGGTATCACCACGAAGGTAAGTACCACAAAGGTACGCCACACAGAAGAATAATGCAAAGGTAAATACTCAGCTCACACCAGGTAAAACATAAGTAAAATAGTAAAGATGATTATTTGTAAATACTGAATCATCTTACTCTATTAAGACGTAGACCCAGGTAGGATCCTAAATCATCATACCCACGTAGGATCCTAGATCATCAGACCCACATAGAATTCTAGTACATCAGACCCACATAGGATGCTAGTGCAGTCCCACGTGGATTCCTAGAGTATATCCAAGAGGGATACTAGAACACAGACCCACGTTAGATCCCATAACCTAGACCCACATAGCATACATTTCTCATGTTATAACCAGCTACATGGTTCCCGCACTATGATCTCTTGATTACAAGAGTATCCACTCCTCAAGACACAATTCGAAACTACAACTACCACTAAGTCCCAAGAAGAAGTATCTCAAAGGACTTCCATGTAATAGGGGTCTCAACGCAATAGACGGTGCATCAATCAGACTCTCGGTTTGTAAGTTATTGGCCTTTTAGTCTCGAGGGCCCGGTTGGATTCATGTTTGATCCAACCTTATCGTACACCAACTCTATCCAAAACTCAAGTGGGGTATACCAAAAAGACCATCTCAGTCCAAGGTTTCTGTTGTCTTATATGGTTCATCAAACGGACACTCATAGCTCAAGATATGGATGAAAGATAGAAAAGGGTCGAAACTTCTCTAGGTCCGGTCCGACTTGGTCGGACAGAGCCGGCCCGCTCGGTCAGGCGTGGCCCGGTCCGGCCCATTGGGCGGCCTAGAGTGTGGCCCGTTTTCCAATCCGCTCAGCTCAGGGCTGGCCGGATGGCCAGCCCTACTCTGCACGGCGCGGTCATGCGCCGCGCCCTCACTGGCGGCCGACAGCAAGCTGATCGTCCCTCCATTGCTGTCACGGCCTCGCGTCGCAGCCCCTGCATTCCGGACGACACAGACGCAGACCGCCACCACTATCACATAGCCATCCTTGTGCCGGTTTCCTCCCTCACCTCACCACGGCCAATGGGCCGCAACCCTTTTCTGGCGGCACGGTTGTGCGGCCGCAGTCTTCGCAGCTGGCCAGAGTGCCGACCGCCGCTCCCGAGCCCCACCGGTACCGGTCGCTGGGGACATTCCTCCGATCACCGGGCACGCCCTGGTGGCCCTTTCCTCATTCTATATACTTCCGCACTCGTCTCGGGACATCACCATTTATTTAAAACCACCAAAATCCACAAAGGTTGCAGAGTGGTCAAGCCTTGTTCATTTGGCCCGAACCCTCTGTGTTAGAACGATAAAAAGTGGCTTATGTATTCTTGAATCATGAAGAACATCAAGAATAGGTAAGGGGTATTCAAAATAAAAAATCCTACCTTGTCATTCATTGGAGGATTCTAGAGGTAGAAGATGAAGTCATTGAAGAACATCGTCATTTCTCACTTCTGTAAAGCGCTTTCGATCCGAGCTCTGGGTGGGTTCCTCATTCTTCATTGGAGAGGAAAAGTTCTGTATTGGAGATATCGTTTCTCCAAAATTCTCATAAGATCCTTTTTCAACTAAATCCTTTAACCCAACAAAAACAAAAAGCCAACTTATTAAAAATAAGTCTAACAATTATTTAAAGTTGACACATTTAATTAATTTTATTTGGCTCAATTTATTAATTGGAGAGTTGAGAGGTTTTCCCTCATTAAGTGGGGTTTGAATGGTCCCCACCACCAATAATTTAAATTGGGGGTTTTCTAGTGCGGGTGGTCCCCACCTCCATAATTTAAAAAGATGGGTTACCAAAAAAAAGTTGTTCTTTATTTTATTTTTATTTACACAAAAAACCAGAAAACTAACTTTCACCCTCGACCTACTATGGTTGAGGTGAAGGTCTTTTTAAGTGAATATCGGAACTACGAGTTCAACAGTGTCCTCAGATTTCAATTCCGAGCACCGGTTCAAAAGTTACAAAAACCTACTCACACGCTTACTAAACGTACATAAAAAAAGTTCAGAAATTCATTTTGGGCACACCAGACCTCGGAATCACGCGCTGTCAATTTTTTCGGACTCATAAAATTCCCATATAATTAAAAAAAATTACATGGAATTTTTGGGTCTTTAAAATACATTTAATTGGTTAATTTTTTATTTCCATGAAGTTGTTAGTGTTGATAATTAATGATTCACTATATTTATGTAAATGCTAAAGAATGGAATTTAACTCTTATAACCTTTTATGTATTAAGAATTAAATTATTCAAAATTTTATGGCACACTTTGAATAATAATAAATGTGAAATTTAATAAATCAAAGTGGTATAGAACACTTTTATTTAAAGACATTTTGACAAATGAGGAATTCATTGGACTTAGTATGTGACGGGTGGGGCCTGCAATAGCCCTTCAATGCATCGGTAGGCCTCATGAGATAAATAGAAGTGGAATTGGTCGAGGAATTTCCATATTTGATATATGATTTTGGCTGAGGCCTTAATAATTTTTAGAATTCTTGGCTGAGGCCTTGAAGAAATGTTTTAGAATGTACAGAATATGCACTTCCCTCATTATTTTTATAATATTTAATTAACCATGTGAATATTCATCTAATATAATATACCTGGTTAAGAGCATGTAATTATGTGTATCATAATAAGTAAATGCACATGGAATAATGTTTATTAAGCACTCACCTTCTTAACTTTAATGCAAATGCCAGAAATTTATTTTCCAATTTATGATTTAGAGTTAGTAAGGAAAGAAATTAATGTTATTATTTTAGGCACAACTCTGATTATGTATTTCTTTCATTTGAAAATTTTTTACTTTCTATTTCTCATTTCACACTTAGTATAGTTAGAATAACTCTTGAATTATATGTTTCGCACCATATATTTTTTATAATCAAGCTTATGAACATGTTTTGTTGTTGCCATGTTACAATTCATTAAAATGTTCACTGGTAATTCTTGGAAAATTGTTATATTATACTTCATGTATTAAATTTTTCTTTAAGAAAATTTTTTATGAATATTTTTAAAGGGATATTTTTAAAAGGTTTATTTGGAAAATTATTTAAAAAACCCCCCATTAACTGGAATTTATATTTTCACCCTATGTTATAATTTAAATTTTACAGGTTTTTTTGTTTGGAGTTACACTGTTTAGTGGAAACTTTGTGGAGTCTTTTTGTTCTTTAATTGAAGGATTGTAAAATTTGTATATGGTTTTCCAAAACCTAAACTATAAATACCCCCTATATTGGAACATTATGTGTAATTATTTAGTATTTCTTTTTATAAAAAACAATTACACATCATGTTTATTAACGGATCGACTCCGGGGATTTTGTGGTCGGGGTGTTAATATTGGTATTAGAGGATCGGTTTAGACAACCCAGGAAAAGTACAACAACATTAACAATTAATTATGTCTTAATAAGTAGAATTATTTCTTAATATTTTCAGATGGAATATGAAACAAATCTTTTGTATCTCCCCACTGAATTATTAGAACACATAATTGTCGAGACATGTTTAGAGACATACTGGCCATTTGTGAACCTGCATCTAACCTGTAAACAACCTTATAAAGTGTGTAACTATCCATATATCCTTCAACTTTATCAAGTACCGAGTCACTTATACTACATCATGTCGCAAGCACAAATTTCTTTTTATCCACACAAAGTAATGTACTACAAAGGCCTTTTTTTGTGTTTCACCATATCTGAGGGTTATCTGCCCCAAGAGAAGTTCTGAGAAGCTGTAGAGGCAGGAAATCCCCGCGTAGCCTATATATTCCATGTCTTGAGTTACAGTAGGTATGGGAGGCTTTATAACAGGTGGTTTTTATAAAATCAATTCATCTGATTGGTCTACCGGAACCACGTTCATTCTGATATCTCCGAACACTACACCTCCCATACCACCCTTTTGAGGACCTACTACTGTCACGTGAGTTTGAATCGAGCTGTTAGAGGTGTATCTAGGCTAATGAAATTGAGGAGTTTAAGAACGTTTTGGGGATCAATCTAACCAGAAGAACCTACCAGGAAAGTCTCTAACAATGATGGACTTGGTAAAGGGGGACCTCATGAGTGAAGTCTGTTTAGTTTTTTTGGTAGAAGTGTGTGAGTATGATAGAATTTCAAGGGAACAATTCTTTGAGGTGGGAAATAATGTGATTACCTAAACCTATTTAATGTCTAATAATAATATTTCATGGTTTTATTTCATTAAATTTTCATGTTATTGATACAATGTTTTCAAAATAAACACAAGGAAAGTTTTACATAATTAAACACACAAACGATTACATTGCATTAAGGCCAAAAGACTATAGCTATCTTGGGAAAATAATGTAAAATCCATGGAGCGCCACTGGGAGACGGCCTAGCACCACAATGAGACCAAGTAGGTAGCACTCATCCTCTGGACCGACCGTAGTGAAGAATGTAATCTCTAGGATAAGGGAACATGTTATAACCATAAAATGGATGTAGAGAACCATATTTATAATCCAAACTGACTTAAAGGTATGAAAAACCATAAAAATGTATTTATAAGGGTCTTCTTGACTGTTAGAAATATTGTGACTGTTATTATAGATGTTGATGTTTAAAATTATGACGACTGTTGATTTTTGAATTTGACTGTTGGAGTTCAAAACTCAGGTGACCGTTAGTGTTTTATTAAATAGATATATTTAAAACTCAAACATTTTTAAGATAGGTTTCTTTAAAATAATAATTGAAAATTAATATTGTTTTATTATAGGTATAGTTTTCAAAGTAAATATTATCTCACTTTTTTCAAAGAATGTTTTAAAATAACTATTTTTATCAAATTGATTTTATCCTTATCAATTTATCATTTAATATATTTTTTAAATAATAATTATACTAATATATGAAAATAGTTAATTTGTTGTTTGGTTTCCAAAATATGATATGTATACATATATAAATATGTATACTATATTTGAATTGTATGAAATTATGATATAAAAATATACTATTACAAAATCATAATTATTTATTGAGGTTATAAAATATATTAAAATTATAATTTTAATGTACTTTAATGACATTATTTTGTAAAAGTACACTATTTTAATTTATGTGGACAATTATTTAATCTATTATATGAATAATTGTATGGGTTTTATATATTATTAACGATTTGATATATACATATATATATATATATATAAAGTAATAATATGTGATTAAAAATTTTGATTAGATTAATGTTTTAAAACATTATTTACATTTGGAATTTTTTTAATAAAATTATAAATATATAATATAAGTATTTTAATAGAATGATTAAAATTGTATAAATTATGATAATTATTATTTTAATTTTCTAGATAATACATTTTCAAATTAATAATTTAATTTATAACATTTTAAGTATATAATATGAAATATGTGTGTGTGTGTGTGTGTGTTTTATAAATGAATTTAATAATAAAAAATAATATTTTTTAAAAAGTATTGATAAAATAATTTTGATAGACTTAGTTTTTTAAAACATTTGAATTTTTTTATAATTATTAATTATATAAGATATTATAATATAATATTTGATAACAATAGGTGTTAATAGAGATATAAAAATATAATTAAAAATTATAATATAGTTTAAAATCCGGTGATTCTGAGAATCCCATTGTTGGTTTTAGGGTCTGCGTTTTAGGGTGTCGCGCCGAAAAGAGGGTGAGTAGTGTTATGTGCAGTGTCATGGTTTTGAGGGTCTTCCACGTCAAGAGTGAGCTACTGTTTAGGGATTTAGTGGGGGTGTCCGAACATCGATAGGTTGGTTCAGGTCACGTCTGGCTGAGGTTGTGTATAGTCGGGGGAGTTCGTTGTGGTTAAGAGAATTTGAGTGAAGTTCATGAAATGTTTTCATGTTTTGGTCGAGTTAAGGAATGAACGATGTGGAGGTTATGGTTCGGTTGCGGTTGCAGGTTCATATGGAATGAATACTGACATACAATGAGGTTGGTCTGAGTAGATCGAGTCTGACCGGGTTAGGGTTTCATTTTTTGGTTGATGTTTCAGTCTTTTTTTTATCTAGCGTACGGTACGGATTTGTTTTGTTCGGATCAATTTGTTGTGTTATTTTATTTTAATCTTTCAATTTTTGTTTCATTCTATTCATTTTTGACTTTATTTCTATCCTTGTTCGAAACTATTGTTGCTTTTGTATTATAAACATAAACTCCTTTTAGTTTGGTCTGATGGTGTCAATATCATCCTGTTAATATTCAGTTTAAATAATTTATGTCAAATTTCCATGATTATTTGTTATCTGGATGATTCTATGTCAAAAATATAAAATTTATTTTTTTATCAGTGTTCTTCGCCTCATTATTCACAGCTTTCTTCGCAAGCTCTGTGAATTGTCAATTTTTGGAGATATTTAAAGGGTATTCTCCTTCCGCTTCTCCACCACTTTCATGTTTGAGTTCTACCCTACCATCTAAACACCTATGCAACCACGTTTTAGCACTGCGATAATTTCTATTTTTTGTTCTTATACTTTCAAGATGGAGGTTTCATTGTTGGTTCGAATTTGAGGTAAGGGAAAAAATATTTATTTTCATGGTTGAATTTATTTAGTAAGGTTTTAAAATACCATGTTTTTCTTGTGAAAAACATATTTTTATGCCTTTTTTGTTATATATGTATATATATATATGTATGTATGTATGTATGTATAAATACATAAACATATATATATATATGTATGTATGTATATATGAATATATATATATATATATATAAACACAAAGTTTTAAATAAACATCTATGATACACGATTTTAAGACTTCTAAATATGGATTTGAAAAGTTTTAAGTAGTGTTTAAATAAACCATATATAAACACATATAGATGTATATACTATATATATAAATATATTTACAAATACATTTACATACCAAATACCTTTATTCTTGTGATTCCTTTTGATTAATGAGAATCCCTATGATATATCCTACTTACACCACACACATGAGAGTTTAAAATGGTTTCTATTTTTATTATAAAACCCACATTTACACTTTGTGTATATATGTGTATATGTATATTCATATGTTTAGAATGAAACAAACCATCTCATTCATGTGTTTTGTACATTTTATATATACAAGTAATCCTGAGAATATTCTATTTTGTTTCATTGAACTATATAAACATATTTATACAGTTATATATATATACCTATGGGTTTTAACCATAAATTGAATTATGTTTTCATAAAATGAATTTTTGGCGATTCAATTATGTTTTTGAGTGGCGTAACATCCATAAAGTCTTATTAATCCTTATTTTTACAGTGGAAACCCCAAGTGTACACCTTGTGTTTACATGGTTTATATAATTTGCAAAACCCACATGTATATGTACAAGAACCATAATCACATGAGTGTATGCAATCCTATTTTTGGAAGGATGGAGTAGTCAATATATTATGCATGAATACATATACATGGTTTAGAACTTATGGAGAAATACGTTTTGTTATATTTAATGCTTGAATGATTCAAATGAAACAATGGGTTTTCATATAACCTAGTGAACTTGAATCTACCACAATAAATGTTTTAGTTATTGAGTATTATTTTTGTTAAATATACCCATTTATCAGCATATGATTTAAATAAAAATGAAAAATATCTTAAATTCAGAATTATGTATTTTGGAATATAAAATGTTTACTTTCATAATAAGGATTTTGGAATTTAAGGGTTATATTTTTATGTGACAAAAGATAAAAAATCATTTAATTTATATGCATTAGGTATCATCACATGTACTATAGTATGTCTGCCTATCCATACATGTCATTGGTTAATTTTTTATATCCATTTATTTTTTTAGTGTTGATAATTAACGACTCAATATATTTATGTAAATGTTAAAAGATGGAATTTTACTATTATAACATTATTTGGATTAGGAATTAAATTATTCAAAGTGGTATGGGATACTTTGAATAATAAGAAATGAGAAATTTAATAACTCAAAGTGGTTTGGGACACTTTGATTTAAATACATTTAGAAAAATGAGGAATGAATTGGACTTAGTATGTGATGGGTGGGGCCTGATATAATGCTTCGATGCATCGGTAGGTCTCATGAGACAAATAGATGCGGAATTTTCTAAGTCCTTTCCCAATTTGATATATGGTTTTGTATGAGGCCTTAATAATTTTTAAAATTCTTGTCTAATGCCTTGAAAAAATGTTTTAGAATGTCTGGCATATGCACATCCCTCATTATTTTTATAATATTTAATTAACCAAGTGAATATTTGCCTAGTAGAATATATTTAGTTATAATCCTATACTTATGAGTATCATAAGAATAAAATGCACATGGGATAATGTTTATTCAGAACTCACCTTCTGAACTTTAATACAAATTTTTGAAATTTATTTTCCAATTTATGATTTACAGTTAGTATGGAATGAAATTAATGTAATTATTTTAGGCTCAACTTTTATTATGTATTCCTTTCATTTGAAAATTATGTACTTGCACTTTCTCATGTCACAGTTAGTATAGTTATAATAACTATTGAATTATATGTTGCGCACCATATATTTTTTATAATAAAGCTCATGATTGTAACATGTTTTATTGTAGCTATGGTAATGTTCCCTAAAATGTTCACTGGTAATTCTTGGAAAACTGTTATGTTATGCTTCATGTATTAGAGGTTTCTTTAAGAAAATGTATTATGAATATTTTTAAAGGAATTTTTTAAAAGGTTTATTTGAAATATTATTTTAAAAACAACTCTTAATGGTAATTCATATGATCTCCCTATGTTTTAATTTAAATTTTATGGGTTTGGTAGTTTGGAGTTACACTGTTTGGTGGCATCTTTGTGGAGATTTTTTGTTCTGTAATTGAAGGATTATAAAATTTGGATCTGGTTTTCCAGAATGTAAACTGTAAAGTTCCACTATATTGGAACATGATGTATAATTTTTCATAATTTCTTTTTATAAAAACAATTACACACTATGTTTATTAAGGCACCGACTCTAGGGATTCTGGGGACAGGGAATGACATCAAAGAAGAAAAATTGAGAAACAAATATTTTACTATTTTGGTAACATTTTAACTATAAACCCCATGAAACATATATCTATAAAATGATATTTAAATCAAAATAATTCATAGTATAAGAATCATGAAATACATTTGTGGTTATTATACACAACATATAGAAGAAATAAGTGGTCAATATAGCATGTTCCTCACAAAAGAAAAAAGTGAGACGAAAATCCCTTACCTTAAGTATTGGCTTCTGTTGTACTCATTTAGACTTATTGTATAATAAATGTATGTTTATTATACATATATAATAGAAAAAATATTATATATATCATATTATATATTATTTTCTAATGACATTTTATTACTCATTTATTAACAATTCCATGTTAAAATTATGTTTTTGGTAATAACCACTTTTTTCGTAAATGTTTTGATTCAATATATTTTTTATTCACTTACATTAATCATGAATTAATAATATAAAAAATGATAACCATGATATAAATATATTATATATATTCATTATATAATTATTTAAACTAATCCATATAATTTATTGATTGGAAATGAAATTCACCGTTTATGGAGATGGTAGGTCGTATGTATGCATGAACGTTGTTTCCATTTTCTTGTCATATTAAAATAAATAAAATTAAATGATATATATATATATTATAATTATAGTATATTTTTTATGTAATATATATCACTTATTTATATTTAACCCATTATTAACACATTCCATGTAAAGCATGAACAAATCAGTTCATTTCCCGAGCGGTAGTCTGTCGTACACATGAATGACGTTATCATATTCCCACAAAATGGAATGAATGGTGTTATGTATTATATAATAATTAAATAAGAATAAATTAATCATATATATCATATATATCATATATATATAGTTTACATGATGATTCCCAACCTTGGAAGGTGGTAATGGAAAAAAGGAACAACATCGGTTCGCGAGGCAGTAGTCTGACGTACACACAAACGATGATTCTATAACCCATTTGATAGAAGTGATTATGGTAGTAGGAAATACCATTCACATAAAAAAACCTAACTATATTAGATATATTGATGTTATTATATAATAATTATATAAAAATTTTAATAGTTTTGGGGAAGAATTAAAACAAAAAATGTTTGTTGATGAACATTACCTCTTCTTTGGGTATCTCCTTTTGGTTTTCACAAAAGGAATTACATGGTTGGATTTTTGCCCAAATTAAGATATATTATGAGATTAGGAAATTCTGGAAGTAATTTTTGTAGATATTGGTGTATTTAAATGGCTTTATAGGTGTTAATAATTGGGGGAGTGATTTTTCTTTTATATTTGAGGAGGAGTATCATTCTTGTAAATACTCAAAAGTATTTAATATTAGAATGTCTCCCTTACCTCATGTGTCTCCCAAATTGGATAATAATTGAGTTTATTGTTTATGTGGTTCATAAAATCCTCTAAAAAATAAAAAAAATGTATTTTTATAATGTTGTTCCTTGAATTCTATGTTTCCCTATTTTTCGCATTTTTTTTTATTAAGGTAACAGATTTTCTATCATATGTAATTTATCCATTAGTACTAAATTAAAGTGGTAAATATTAGAAAATTTATAACCGTTGATTCTAAAATATGATATCTAATTAATAAAACAAAAAATACTGTATGTGTTGGTAATTAATTTTAACAAAAACAAACATAATGTGCAAAAGCATTTTTTAACCCTAACTATGCTAACAATGTTTTCACTATTCAGGGGTAGATATGTTCATTATAAAAGATAACTTTTTCCATGAATGAACCATTTATTATATCTATTTACATTTATAAATAAATTAGATGAATATGAGGGTTTTAGTAATTTAAAATTATTTAATAAAATATCATTTATTATAAAATAACATTAATTTCAATTTTGACATTATTTATTTAATTTTAATTTAAAACAATATCAAGCCAATAATGGAATTTTAATCTATTATGTTCAAACATATTAAACAAAATAAATTCATCTAAAAATTAATGTCACACAATAATTTTCACACCCGTCATCTTAAATTAATTTTTATTTTATTTAATTCTTGGCTTCGGGTTCTCGCGCTAGGGTCCGAGCTAGATCCTGGATTAAAATTTTTGTCTTTTAATATTTTTAGTGGGTTTTGGAACCGTGCGCGATCATCGGATCGTGGGCGGTAGCCGCGTCGTTAGCTGGTTGCCCGCACAAATGTCTAACGACTAAAATAAATAAATTTTTATGTATAATTTGTAATAATAATAATGTTATTATGTAATTAATAAAATTATTATTTTTATTTTATTATTATTAATTTTTATTATTATTATCTTTATTGTGGTTATTTTATTACTTTTATTTCTGTTTTATAATTATTGATATTATTATTATTATATCAATTATTGTTCTTCTTATTATTATTATTATTAAAAAGTCAAAACCCTAATTCTACCCGGCGGCTCCCCCCCCCCACTTTACTTTTCCCCTTTCCGCGGAACTCCCTGCCTCCCTCCTCGCATCGCGCCCTGCAAGCCCCGACAGGTCCTCGCCTTCGGACCCTCTACCCCGACCATGCCTCAGATTCTGCCTCCCCATCTCGACCCGCTGCGCCCAGCCCCCTCCTATCCTTCTTCGTGGCTCCCCGCCGGTGCTCCCTGATGCACCTTGTCCGAACCCGCTCCCCCTACTACACCCGACCGACCTCAACCTCGTCCCCCCCTACCCAGCTCCTCCACTATACACCGGCTTTCGCACCCCTACCCTCGGCCTCACCCAACCGACCTCCGGTTCCGGCAGCCTTCCCCGCTTCCATCTCCGGTCGACCACCGCCTCAATCCCCCTTTACCGGCCGCACCACCTCACCTCCCCCAGTGATCCGCACCCGAGCCCCTCCATTATTCCTCCTCACTGATCTCCTGCAATAGCTGGCCATCCTTGCCGAAAACTTTTTTTTCTCATTCGGTATGTTTAATCATTTTTTCATTTTTTTTATTTTTTTATTCATTTATTTATTTGTTATTATTATTATTATTATTATTATTATTATTCATCTACGGTGTTTTCTATTTATCCTGGATGAATCCTAACACCACGATAGGTGTTTTACAAGTTCTTCTCGTTGTCTAGGGCGTGCAATTGGTTCATTGAGTGTTGTTCACCTTTCTCGGAATGCGTCGTTGTATATGTGATCGACTTTGAGGTAGGCGAATCTGCTTATTCATTTATGAATAAATTCATATAATAATCGCATGTTTTTAATTAATTTTATTTCTTGATTCATGGCTTTTAAAATTAATTTCATCAGTATGCTTTAATGTTTTCAAGTGAGTTAGATTTGTTATAAATAGTTGTTATTGTGTTTTCGGGTTAGTGTAATTTGTTTGGTCTATTTCTAAACTTTTCTTGTAAACTAGTTACCTTGGGATAGAACTATTTATAAACTGGTTGGTTTGTTTATATAGTTATTGATAAATTTGTTGGCTTGTTTTACACAGGCATCGTCACTTTAAATCTTTGGTGGATTTTTATGGAAATGATTTAGTTTTTGTTCGAAATGGTTAAGGGCCTTTTTTTAAAAAAATTGAAATGCTTGGGGTGTGTGTGTTCCAAACTCAATGGCCCGTTTGACACTTTCATATGCATTGTATGTTTCATATTGACTTAAAAAGGTGCTTGGACACTCTTGGTTTTAATGGGGCGGTGTGAGTTCTTTTCATATAAAGTGAGTGGTTGGTTTTAGTTTTAAAGTGATAGTTCGGTGGGAATAGTGTTTGTCGTTTTCTTGGAATGCAGGTGTGCTATGGGACGTTGGCACATCTATGGGTGTACTCGGTGCACCCATGGACGTGCCTTCAAGTGACAATGACACCTTTAAACTAGTGTTTCATTAAAACCTTGGTTTTCTAAATTGTTTTTGTCTCCTAAGTAATATTTGGTCCTTTGTGTGACGTTTGTGAAAGGGTTGAAGGGTGATCTCCATGGTGTGCCTGTTTGGCTTTGAAAATATAAAAGTTGTATCTGTGTAATGTTTTGGGTAATGTTTTTGGGCATGACAACTTAAAGACCTGTTTGGCTCCTCCAATTCATAGGTGGAGTTGTGTTAACTTTTAGAATGGGTTGTGTTTGGAAATTGTGCGTGCCTGGTTAGAACTTTAAATTCTTTTAGAATAATGAATTCGACGTGAGTGTGTCGTGATGGACCATTTGGCACTTTCAGCTTTAATACAATGTTTGCGTTGACTCTTCCAAATGATGATGATTTGATTACTGTATGCCCATATGACAACTTTAGTATTTTGAAAAAATATATCAAATTGTTTTAATGATTTCATGGCATGAATGCTCGGTTGGTACCTTTGATGATATGTTATATATATATGTATATATACACTGGGGAACCTCTATAGGGGGGATATCCCTTATGGGTTATTGTATGTAGTGTCCATGTTTGGGGTAGGCAAGTGCGGTGAGATGAGTCATGCGTGCGAGGGCCTCCTACTTACACAGTATTATTTTAACCACCATGGGTTCCTGGGCATCTTTTAGAGATCGAGTGACGGTTGCTGACCAACCCCGATTAGATGGGTTGGTACCCCTGGATTTGTTGTTAGGCCAGGCAGGCTTTGCCACTAGATTGGTCAGTTAGGACGGCCAGTTGGTTATAGACTTAGGAGCTTCACTATACGTCGGCAAGTGGTTCTGAAACCGAGTACGTCCAGGGGTCTTCTAGGGATGTTTAGGATCACCCATGGTTACCAAATTATTTTCATTTCTTGTTTACTTTCCATGTACTAATTTATTTTCAGTTTTCACTCTTACTTGTTTTACTCTAGCAAAACACTGGTATTTTTTGTTTTGGATTTTTTTTATAAAATGACAAATGATCTTGGAAAATGGCATGTAGCGTGTATTGGGTTTTTAAATGGGGAAAACATGTTTCTTATTTTTCAAATGTGAAAACCCAACTTTTATAGTTGTATTTTCAAACTTGAATTAATGGATTGTTTCGGGAAAGGAAGGACTTGGGTTCAGTGGTTTACTCTTGGCATCCCTACTGAGCGTTTTAAATGCTCCCTCCTACTTTATCATTTTAGTTGTAGGTTTTCGTTGATCAGGTTTCTCTCGGTTGAGTTTCTCATTGTTGGAGCAAGGTCAACTTTTGGTTGGGAGGTGACCTGGATGGTCACACAGAGGTATGTTGTGGTGTTCTGTTTATTTTCCTGTTCTGCTGCTCGAGTTCCGTTTTATTATTCTGTTTATTCTTGTTTATCTATTTATCTTTTATGGGTCAAATCATTCCTAGCGGTTTAATTTTGATTCTCGGCACTGGTTTCCAGCCCGTGGGGATCGTGAATGCCCCTCGGGCCATGTCACGGGCCGACTCGGGTGACCAGTTCAAGGTTGACCCGGGTTGGTTTGTGACAAAATGGTATCAGAGGCAGGACCAGGTTCTTGTTATTTGGGGATGTCTGGTAGAAGGAGATTAGGATTGTTAGGACTCGAGAGGTAGGTGCGGGAAGAGCGTCGCAAACTCTTGCCCGTACTGATCCTCGAGTTAAAAGGGGTAGTCCGGGAATTATTTCTTTTGACATCTTTTTGGGTTGAGGAATGAAAAAGGATGTGATCCAGTGTCACATCGTGATTTCACATGGAGTAGTGACCCATGTGGAGTCTGATTACACGGTTTAAGTTCTCCATAGTTGTTGATGCTTACATGGGGCATGGCTCACTACCATGTCGTCTGGTTAAGCGCAACTACTAGTTCCTCATTCTTGTGATTCTTGGTAAGTTTTACTGTGTTTGGTTATGGTGGGTGTAACCGTGTTTTTGAAAAATAACTTTGGATTTTGATATGGAAGTTTTTTCAATAAAATGGGTTTAAATTGGTAAAGGGATTTTTGAATATAAAATTGTTCTGTCTTCAAAACCTGGAGTTTGCTTGGAATTGGTAGGGAAATGGTTTTGGTGAAACCTTAGGTTCCCTTCATGAACGTTTTCACATGTGGGGGTATGTGCAAGGAAATTTTTTGTTGATGTGCATAGAGGAAAGTAGATGAAGTCATGTGCAATGGTTCATGGGATTACCTGGGTGTGTTGTTGAAATAAAAGTGTTGACCTTGTTTTCTGGATTGTTTTTTTTTGGAATTGGTTTTGGAAAGTGATTTTGGTTTGAAAGTGGATTGATATTTAGAAAGTGGTCTTCAAATAATGTGGTTTTAAAATCAAAAATAAAAACGGGGTTTTGAAAAGGGAAATTCGGGTAGTGTTTGAAATTTTTTGTTTTTGATCAGGTTATTTTGGCTTAGGATGTTACTTTTATTCATTCATTGATTTGATATTGGTCTTGACTGTGTGTTTTATATGTCGCTCAGGAAATGATGCCCAGAAAGGTCCCCAAGGATTTTGATAATTCATGCCCAGTTTTTGGTTCTTCTTGGATTTTACCTATTCTTCATGGTGATCAGGGTCCGGTAGAGGCAGTGGAATGGCTTGAGTAAGTGGAACATATCTTCAGAATGTAGGGAACTCCTGAGGCTATTAGGGTTTGTGCTGTTATGGGATTGTTTGAGGGTCCAGCTTTGGACCAGTGGAAGATGGTTTCCCCATCGTCAATGCAATTTGGGATGACGTGGGATGTATTTAAAACCATTTTCGTCCAATGGTTTATACCTGAAGATGTAAAGACGAAGAAAAATGGAAGAGCTCATACGTATTCAACAAGGACAGTAGACGGTGAAAACTTATGTTAACCATTTCAAGGAGCTTGTGTCTTTTTCTTCGGAGGCAGCGTCGCAGGATTTGATGAAGACTTCTCTTTTCATCGGGGGTCTTTGTCCAGAGATCAAGGAGCAGGTCCTCCCTTTTAAGTACCATCGTTTCGAGAAGCTAGTGGATGAGGTGCTCCTGGCTGAGTTGGTCTTTGGAGCATAGATGGTCGGAAATCCAGCACATACAGTTGCTCGTAAAGGTTCCCAGTCTGGCGAGCAGGGTGTGCCAGAGGGACCTGTTGTTAAAGAGCCCCCCTACAGTGGTTCTGGGTTCCAATCCGTCAGACCATTCAGTGGTGTGCCACCAGTGTGGCCGTTTTGGGTATGTGAAACCGTCATGTTGCACCCATCCGAAGACGTGTCATCGTTACGACCGTCTAGGTCATCTAGAGAAGTTTTGCAGAAATTGTCGCCTGAAGAAGACGCTGTGACCGAGGAATTCTAGTGCCAGACTGTGAGGCAGGAGATGCTTCATCCATCAGAGCCCCAGCCACAAGTCTTGGGGTGAAGCTCACGCACAGTCAGGATTTTCCAGGGGTGTGATCCCTGAGTTTGGATTTTGGGTTCTGTGTTGGCGGTGAAACATTTAAAGTCTTTTCATTCTTGTTTTTCTATTGGTTAATGTTTTGGCATTGTTGTGAGTTCATTGTTTCATTGTGACGTTATGATGGACTTGACCGATTATAATCCAAGCAGTTTCGTTGTATGGATGTGGTTCTCTGAATCGCGCGCTTCTCTTAAAAGTGTGTTTGCACCTTGTGTGGCTTAATCTCAGTTTAGCGGTGTTTGTTTGGAGATGTAAGTTCATGTTGCAGAGTTGATGTTGTAGTTATTCTCAGTTTCACTGCTTGGGTTATGTTCTGCTCGGAGGTATTGTTCGCTCGTGCAATAGAAGTTAGTTTGGGTCGGTTGGGAGTTCCCGGGTCACCCCCCCTTTCCAGGGTGCTATGTTTGGATGTTAAATTTCTGCTCTAGTAGAGTTCTTGTGGTGGGGAGAACCCTCTCATGTTCTCCCATTCTCTTGTGGTGTGGTTCCCTTCAGTTTCAGTCGGGCATGGATTCTTTCCTTGTCCATCGTTCAGCTGGGTGACTTTCTAGGGGCAGAAATTGTCTGTGGTGAGGAGAATTGTCACACCTGCCATCTTAAATTAATTTTTATTTTATTTAATTCTTGGCTCCGGGTTCTCACCCCAGGGTCCGAGCTAGATCCTGGATTGAAATTTTTTTCTTCTAATATTTTTAGTGGGTTTGGGAACCATGCGCGATCGCCGCATCTTGGGCGGTAGCCGTGTCATTATCCAGTTTCCCATGCAAATGTCTAACGACTGAAATAAAGAAATTTTTATGTCTAATTTGTAATAATAATAATGTTATTATGTAATTAATAAAATTATTATTTTTATTTTATTGTTATTAATTTTTATTATTATTATCTTTATTATGGTTATTTTATTACTTTTATTTCTTCTTTTATAATTATTGATATTATTATTATTATATTAATTATTGTTATTATTATTATTATTATTATTATTAAAAATAAAAATAAATAAATCAAAACCCTAATTCTACCCGGCGGCTCCCCCCCCCACTTTCCCTTTACCCTTTCTGCGGAACTCCCTACCTCCCTCCACACGTCGCGCCCTGCAATCCCCCACAGGTCCTCGCCGCCGACCCCTCTACCCCAACCATGCCCCGGATTCCGCCTCCCCATCTCACCTCGCTGCACCCAGCCCCCTCTTATCCTTCACCACGGCTCCCCGTCGGCGCTCCCTACTGCACCCTGTCCGAACCCGTGCCCCCTGCTACGCCCGACCGACCTCCGCCTTAGCCCCCCCTACCCGACCCCTCCCCTATACGCCAGATTCCACACCCCTGCCCTCGGCCTCACCCAAACGACCTCCGGTTCCAGAAGCCTTCCCCTCTTCCATATCCAGTCGACCACAGCCTCAATCCCCTTTACCGGCCACACCACCTTGCCTCATACACGATAGTTGTAGCCCCTTCGGTTTGCGCCCCCCCCCCCCCCCCCCCCCGGTGATCCGCACCCGAGACCCTCTGTTTTTCCTCCTCATCGATCTCCTGAAACAGCCGGCCAGCCTTACCTGCAACTTTTTTTTCTCATTCGGTATGTTTAATCATTTTTTCATTTTTTTTATTTATTTATTCATTTATTTATTTATTTATTTGTTGTTATTATTATTATTATTATTATTATTATTATTCATCTACGGTGTTTTATATTTATCCTGGCTGAATCCTAACACCACGATAGGTGTTTTACAAGTTCTGCTCATTGTCTAGGGCGTGCAATTGGTTCTTTTAGTGTTGCTCGCCTTTCCCGGAATGCATCGTTGTATATGTGCTCAACTTTGAGGTAGGCGAATCCGCTTATTCCTTTTCGAATAAATTCATATAATTCTCGCATGTTTTTAATTAATTATTTTTCATGATTCATGGCTTTGCAAATTAATTTGGCCAGTATGATTTTATGTTTTCAAGTGAGTTAGATTTGCTAAAAATAGTTGTTATTGTGTTTTCGGGTTAGTGTAATTTGTTTGGTCTATTTGTAAACTTTTCTTGTAAACTAGTTACCTTGGGATAGAACTATTTATAAACTGGTTGGTTTGTTTATATAGTTGTTGATAAACTTTTTGGCTTGTTTTACATAGGCATCGTCACTTTAAATCTTTGGTGGATTTTTATGGAAATGATTTAGTTTGTGTTTGAAATGGTTAAGGTCCTTTTTTAAAAAAAAATTGAAATGCTTGGGGTGTGTGTGTTCCAAACTCAATGGCCCATTTGACACTTTCATATGCATTGTGTGTTTCATCTTGACTTAAAAATGTGCTTGGACACTCTTGGTTTTAATGGGGCGGTGTGAGTTCTTTTCATATAAAGTGATTGGTTGGTTTTAGTTTCAAAGTAATAGTTTGGTGGGAATAGTGTTTGTCGTTTTCTTGGAACACAGGTGTGCCATTGGACGTTGGCACATCTATGGGTGTACTCGGTGCACCCATGGACTTGCCTTCAAGTGACAATGACACCTTTAAACCAGTGTTTCCTTAAAACCTTGGTTTTCTAATTTTTTTTGTCTCCTAAGTAATATTTGGTCGTTTTTGTGATGTTTGTGAAAGGTTTGAAGGGTGATCTCTAGGGTGTGCCTCTTTGGCTTTGAAAATATAAAAGTTGTATCTGTGTAATGTTTTGGGTAATGTTTTTGGACATGACAACTTAAAGACCTGTTTGGCTCCTCTAATTCATAGGTGGAGTTGTGTTAACTTTTAGAATGGGTTGTGTTTGGAAATTGTGTGTGCCTGGTTAGAACTTTAAATTCTTTTAGAATAATGACTTTGACATGAGTGTGTCATGATGTCCCGTTTGGCACTTTCAGCTTTAATGTAATGTTTGAGTTGACTCTTTGAAATGATGATTTTTTTATTACTGTATGCCCATTTGACAACTTTAGTATTTTGAAAAAAATATCAAATGGTTTTAATGATTTCATTGAATGAAGGCCCGGTTGGTACCTTTGATGATATGTTATATATATATATATATATGTACATACACTGGGGAACCTCTATAGGGAGGATATCCCTTATGGGTTATCATATGGAGTGTCCGTGTTTGGGGTAGGCAAGTGCGGTGAGATGATTCATGCGTGCGAGGGCCTCCTACTAACACAGTATTATTGTAACCACCATGGGTTCCTGGGCATCTTTTAGAGATCGAGTGATGGTTGCTGACCAACCTCGATTAGACGTGTTGGCACCTCCTGGATTTGTTGTTAGGCCAGGCGGGCTTTGCCACTGGATTGGTCAGTTAGGTTGGCTAGTTGGTTATAGACTTAGGAGCTTCACTATACGCCGGCAGGTGGTTCTAAAAATGAGTATGTCCAAGGGACTTCTAGGGATGTTTAGGATCACCCATAGTTACCGAATTATTTTCATTTCTTGTTTACTTTCCGTGTACTAATTTATATTTAGTTTTCACTCTTACTTGGTTTACTCTAGCACAACACTGGTATTTTCGGTTTTGGATTTTGTTTATAAAATGAAAAATGATATTGGAAAATGGTATGTAGCGTGTATTGGGTTTTTAAATTGCAAAAACGTGTTTCTTATTTTTCAAATGTGAAAACACTACTTTTATAGTTGTATTTTCAAACTTGCATTAATGGATTGTTTCGGGAAAGGAAGGACTTTGGTTCAGTGGTTTACTCTTGGCATCCCTACTGAGCTTTTAAAGGCTCACACCTACTTTATCATTTCAGTTGCAGGTTTCCGTTGATGAGGTTCCTCTCGGTTGAGTTTCTCATTGTTGGAGCAAGGTCAACTTTTGGTTTGGAGGTGACCTGGATGGTCACATGGAGGTATGTTGTGGAGTTCTGTTTATTTTCTTGTTGCACTGCTCGAGTTCCGTTTTATTATTCTGTTTATTATTGTTTATCTGTTTATCTTTTATGGGTCAAATCATTCCCAACGGTTTAATTTTGATGCCCGACACTAGTTGATAGCCCGTGGGGATCAGGAACGCCCCTCGGGCCATGTCGCGGGCCGAATCGGGTGACCGGTTCAGGGTCAACTCGGGTTGGTTCGTGACAATAATTCATTCAATTTACTTTCATTTTCATATTTTTAATATCATTTATTATAGGTAATTATTAACTCTATAATTCTAGCATTGTCATTTCTTAATCATTTAAAGTAATTATTTAATCTCTAATAAGTAAGAATATTTTATCATTACAAAAACACATTAAACTTTTAAAATAATATTCAAAGATAAACATATGATGTTTTTTTATGTCCTGAAACTTTCTAAATATTAAAGAAAGTGAAGGTTCATTTTTTATCTCTTTCATTACAAAAATCTTTCCATAGGTCACATTAATGTAATAGTATCCAAATAACTCATAAAAATATTACATAAGGTGGTAATGGTCAAAATAGTTTCGTAAAATGTGTGTTGGAAGAGTTGATTGCTCATTTTCCTCATTATATTCTAATTTTAACCACTAAGTAAACTCATTTTTACATTAATCACTATAATTAATTTTAAGTGTTTCCACAAATAAATTAGGCTGAAAATTAATTTTTCCATATTAGACATTATAAATTATTATTATTCTAAATATTAAATCAATTTTTCCAAATATAATTCACATAAGTGGCTGAGTTTAATTTGAAATTAATCCTCCAAACAAGACGGGAAAGCGGGTTTTTAGAGTGAGAATGTTTACTAGTTTACAATAATTTTACATCCTAATTCAATATGAAATTTTTTCTAATGATATAAATTTTATTAATATATGTATAATCAAACTATTATGACTTTAAAACCAATTCAAAGTATAGTTCAACATTATAAATTAATTAAATGGAAAGGAAATTATCAATTAAAATTCCATATTTTTTACTATTCATTAAAAAAATGAAACTTTTCTGAAAACAAAATCAGCCTAATATATTTTTTAAATTAATATTTTAAAAATGAGGTTTATTTTTTCAAGTAAATTTTATAAAATTTGTAAAATTTAATTTTAAATTATGTGCACCGAGCACAATTAAACCATATTTTAAAAAAGATATTACTCTTTGGAAAACATTTGTTTTTATTTTAAATTATTCTTATTTTATTTATAATATATAGATAACTAATAAACATGTGAAAACTATATATTTTCATAATTTAGTTAATCCTATTCAATCTCTCCATTTCAACGGCTAGGTGATAATAATCATATTATATAATAGTATTAATAGTATATTATAGTCTGGTAAAAATCGGTCTTTTGTGCAATGCTATCTATCTAAGGAACTAAATATTGTGTATAACAGTAGACAAAATTTTTTTGTGAGTACAGAAATCTAAACTCAGTGTTGCTTGTAGATCAATATTAACTTGATTTTGTGTATAAATAAATCTTAACATGGTATAGAATCCAACAAAAGATATCAATGAATTTTTATCTATTAAAAAAATTCAAAAAAATTAAGGTGTAACTAGAAGATTATAAGGAATTATTACCTTGGCTTATCTATTAGGAAATGAAGCACTCAGAATAGATAAGAGAAGACGAGGGTATTATTGCACCTATAACCCAGCTGAAAAACTTAGATCATTTGTATAATATTTCTCAGATCCTATACAAATAAGTTATAGGATACCTGTACTCAAGAGTATATTAAAAATGAAGTTTTAAGGGTTTATATATTTTTCAAGAAGGAAACCATGTATAGGTCCCATCCTTTATCCCCAAAAATTAAATAAAAATTTAATTTATCTTTTACCATTAATATTAAACTATGATGATTTAAAACCTTTTATGAAATATTTTTAACCTTTAAACAAGTCAATGGAATTAATTACTATGATTTTAGGATTTTAAAATCACTAAAAGAGGCAACAAATGTGTTTTGGGAAGAAAATTTAAAAAAATGGGTAAAAAATTATCCAAGAATAATAGATACAGACTACGTAGTGGTAAAATTGTATTACCCATATGAAGTCTTTATTATAAATGAATGAACCTTGCATGAGCTACTGAAGCTTAGATTACTCTTATACAAGACTCATAAATAATGGATTACCCTTACATGGGATTTGGACTACCCTTACACAAGCTTCAGATCTCACAAGTTTCCCTTGAGCAAGTAACATATTTCCCTTATATAAGAATATATACCTTTAAAAATGTCTTGTACCCTTATGTGGTGGATTATGTACCATTACGCAATGGTTGGTACCCTTACACAACTCTAGAGTTACCCTTACACATCGTTATCTACCCTTAAAAAACTTAATAAAGTCAAAGATACCTTTACACATCAACTCCTTAACTTTTCACAATGCCCATGGTACCTTTAAGAAATACTTATAAACAGGACTTTATAGTTATGTTTCCCATAAACACTCAGGATTACACGTACTTAACTCAAGGAATTGGAGGGTTGACTTTATGTGGGTTATGAATTACCCTTAAATAGAGCACACATAGGACATTCATACCTGAGTGAATGAAGGATATATTATCTAATATATTAGGAAAAACCAAACACCCAGGTCAAGTACAAAGATATGAGGTAGGTGTATCAGTTAAAAAAGTTTATGGTCATTCTGAATATTCTTCAAATTATAATGTATATAAAGAAAAGATAGAGTATTTGGAAGATACATTTTTGGAGATTTTTGAGATGATGGAGGATAGAATTTGAGATTAGGTATTGTTGATTATTAAAAAAAATGTTTTAGGATGAATATCCCACTCCCCCACCTCATCCTAGAAATCTAACTCCTACACCTCCTACTCCACAGCTTCTTATCTCATGATAGTTATTTTTTGAGGTTCCCCAATGTCATATTGTTGTATAAGGAATTATATATTAGTTAGGGGATAATTTTAATTTTTATTAGATTGATATTTATTAGCTTAGGTGTCATAGTGTAGAATATTATAGATAGATCAGTAAGAGTAAAATTTCTTATAGATGAGGTCATTTCAGTTTGAAAGTTATCATTAATTTTTTAGTCTTTTTGTCCATACTTGTCTAATAAATTTCCACAGATTTATGTTTAGATTGTATCCTTTATTTCATATTAGTGACAAATTTGTTTTAACATTTTTATATTTATATATTTAGCAATATTTTTTATAATAATATGTTAAAATAAAATACATATTTGTTTGATGGAAACAATTGCAGGATACTATGTATTTTGATACTATTATTTCATAACTTTATAAATTATCAATATATTCATATTTGTTCTTGGGAGTTTATAAGATTCCAATGGATTATAACATTTTTTATCTATAAATGATTGATAATTTTAAGGAGAGATATAATATATCTTGTAAATGAATTTTTTTTGGGAATCAATTTGATGCAAGTCTTTTCTATGTAAGTATATTATCAAATTTATTTAAACTATTTTAATTTAATTAAACTTAATAGTTATGTTCTTTTTTTATTATTTATCGTTATAAATTTTTTATTTTTTTTGATATAACATAAATATATGTATTTCTCAACCATAATTTAATCAACTAATAATTAAAAAAATGAAATATAAACATAGAACAATATATATTTCCAAAATATTTCAAAATAATGAAATTTAGTGTTGGATTCATCCTTATCTTGAAGGGTATGGAACATTAATTTATTAAAGTGATATTTATCTTAACTAAATAACCAATCACATTATATTTTTTATATACTATTATCAATTGGATTTTGTGTGTTTTTTCTTAAAAAAGAATAAATATTACTTGTTATACTCTATATGTAGTGGTGTGCGGGATTTTTTTTCAATTTATTAGACACATATGGTAGATTATTATAATACTTGTATGTTATAAATAATTTTGATTTTATTTCATACATATTATTTTCATATAGAGAATGATATTAAATTAGGGACACAATAGAAAATTAGAAAATAATGATCAGATATGTGTGTAAAAAGGTGAATTTTAATTTTAATTACTACATCTTGGCTGGAAGTTTCTAAAATTTGATTTTGAATTGAAAAATAATTTTAAAACAAAACTATCATCATCAATAAAAAGTAATGGAATGTGTATATTAAGTTATAAGATTATGTTTGATATAATTTCAACTGGTATTGTTACAAAACTCTATATAATTTGGATAGTAAATACCATGAAATTAAAGTATTATGCTAAAAATATATGCATTTATAGTAAATAAAAAATACCAAATAATCATGGTTCATAAAATGTATTATGCATCAAATAATTATAATTGAGTTCGATAAAAACCATTATGGATAGAGTAACACTTTAATTAAAACATATTGAAAGTGTGGGCTTATAATTTAACTTAACATAACGTGATTAAAAGTTAACTCCTGATATTTTATCTCAAATATGAGATATATACACCACATAATTGAAATTAGATGTATAATTCCAATCATTTGTCAAAGAGATAAATTTCCGACGAACACCCATACCAAAGTCTTGATTAAATTTTTACTTTCACAAAATGTCCAAAATAATTAAATTATATTCATTAATATATACTAAAAAAACTTATTCATAACTATAGCAAAATAATCGTGACCATAAGATTTTTAAAATAGTAAAGTGTTATAGTAGGTTCAAAATTTATGGTTTTAAGAGACAAATGTGAAAGATAGGGTGATTCTTGAAGTGGTGAAATGTTACCCTTTTAGGTTAGTTTTAGGAGCACCCTTAAAAGTTTCAACAATGTGAAGTTACTATTCAAAGGTAAATGGATAAAATGGATAAAATAGTATGTAAAAGTGAGTGTGGGTAAAAAAATACATGTACAATCATTTTATAGAAAACTTTTAGTGTTTTATGGATTTTATTTTAACTTTTTCCCATTTACCCAAACTTACTTTTACCTTGGTAATTAATTTATAACCTTGGTAATTAATTTTAATGATAAATAATTAAGATGTACCCTTTTACCTATTTAATACTTATGATTTAAAATTGTAAAATAATTTTTTCTAATAAAATTTCTTAAAGTGTGAAAAATTAATTTTAAAATAAAGGCAATTAATCACATAAAAAAATTTAAAAATAATGTTTCTTAGATTTAAATTTACATATAAGATAACATAATCTTGGATACGGATTTTAATAAAATAAATTGATTTATTATAAAAAAATAATGTGTATGAGGCATTAATGTCAAAAAATATTATCTCCCTAGAAAATAGTTGATTCAAAGAAAATATCGAAAACAATTTATTTTTTAATTTAACATGTTAATTAGTTCAAAAAATTTTGTTCATGGGATTTTTAAGTACAAATAATAATTTAAAATTCATATTTATATTCCTTAAATTCATATTTTATTACATAATAGGTTTTTTAAATATCTAGTTCATTCTTATATAATGATAATTTTATAAATTACAAGTTGCGTGGAAGGAATATGTTTCAACTACACAAAACTTTTCAGAAAAATATAAAAATGTCATTTTTTTGTAAATTTTTTTATTTGGAATTAAAAAATGAGAGTAATTTTTATAAATATAAAACTATGAATTTTATAAAAAAAATTGAAAAAAATCATAAAATGTAATAAAACAATTTTATTGGAAAATGTCATTTTCAAATATTGACTATTATTATTCTTATTTCATATCATTTACCAACTAAATTGGTGTTAAAAAATTATTAATATCAAACATAACTTTTCATTCAACATATTTTTATTTAAATTTTAATGTGTATCGCATAAAATATTTTAAAAAAAATTACTTATCAAAACAATAGATGACTATTTTTATCATTTTTTATTAACTAATTGAATTTCATTCATATTAAAAGTAGCGTTATTTTTCTATATACATATAATTTATAAAGTGGTTACTCATATCAATTCCCAATAATTCAATGTCTAGGTTTTAGTGGTCATACTTAAATATTTATATTTTATTTAAATACATCATTATTTTATTTATGTTTGGTGTTTCGTATGTAGTAAGATATTGAATATGTTTACTTATTTAAAGTAAATCATATATTAATATCTTGGGGTTATAAATTACCTCCCCCTTAAATAAATTATGTCTTCACAATTTTAATTATCACATAAAAATAAAATTATTCATGGTTATCTAAAAGATAACTATAAGTGAAGATATATTTTCGAAGGAGTTATCTATATTAATATCTTGGGAATGACTAAGAAACACATTTTCATCATCCATCATGTTAAATAAACTATTAATTTATCAATTTCCTCAATTTCCCTTTATAAAACATCTTCCAATTCATTGAATGCATTTCTTTAGGTGTGTATTCCCACATTTTTGACATTAAGGATATTGATTCTTCCTTCCTTCATCATCTTGGTAACCCAAATTTCTATAAGATTTCACCCTTCTAATATTTTGTGAGTTTGGGGTTTCCAATATGTTTACATTATTAATCATAATTGTTGACATCTTATTTGGAATAATCACAATATTTCTCACTCCTACCCTAATCCCATTAGGTTGTTCATTGGGATAGTTTCCGTATTATCCATAGCATCTATTGTTAACTTGGTTCCATAGAGAATAATCCATTAATAAAACCAAAACAAATAACATGATTAATGATTTTTATAATATAATTATCATAAGTAACCATAGGAAAATTTCACCACAAGATGTCTCACTTCAAAATACTATCTTGTTAGCATATAATTATTAAAACTCAACTTGTATGTTACTCATTTAAACCTATATCAATATCTACTTAACATGTATCATTATTGGCTCAAAATACGTTACTTTGAGTTGCGTTAACTCATTCTTATTCACCTACTCATTAAACAAGAGATACCAAATTACCAATAAATTTATTAAAATATTCTAAACCTAATAATCAATGAAATATATTCCCTCGATATCCAAATTATCCTTCATCAAAAAACATTAAGAATTACTAAAATCATCTAACCAAGTATTTATATATACACTAATAATATACTCTAAATAGCATACCTTTCCCAAAACCATTTGAATATTAAGTCATTAAACCATATCATGATTGTATATTCCTATAAAAATTAACTCAATTTTTAAACCACAAATGGTATTAACCAATAGTTCATATGGTCACGCAATAGTTAATGTATATCATAATAAAAAAATTATCAAAAATAACATTAATAATCATAAATACCAAATATATTGATACTACATAATATATATCTATGAAATCACCCAATGTTTTATTATCTCGACATTAGATATATACAAAACCTAAAATTTATCCATACCTCAATAATGTGTTCTTAAATAGTTTTACCAAAAAATATAAAAATCTCATGAAATCACATTCCAAGGTTATTAAAAGAATTTAATATATGTTTTAAACATTTAAAGTATAAATACTGAAGAATAATCCTTATATTATTCACATAATGCATACAAACTTTAGAATATACCAAAAATGTCATCAATAAATATCACTTCACTAATTAAAATTGCAAATAGTTTCAAGAATTTATTTATATTAATATATCAACATCAATACCAAATGTAATATATGAAAACTAACCTTTTTTACATCATAATAGGCATATACTAAAATTCTTTACCATTTATGAATGCTCCCTTAATGGGTTATAAGACATAGTTGTCTTTAGGTACATGCTGGTCTTAGATTCATTTACGTGATCTTGTTTCAACAAAAAAATAAAACCAAAATTGGTTATCAATAAAACTGTAGTAAATGATCATATGAATATAAAAATTCAATCCTAAAATTTATTCTCTAGTGACATCTTTATTTTATCCATTGATTCTTCTTGTTTAATCTAATTTTCATTAAGTTAGGTTCTCTTTTACTTCTTAACCTAATCCCTTAAAGTAATTTAGAAATAAATCATATATAATAGTTTATAAAGGGAATGTGATTAAAAAAATAATATACCTTGAGAGTATCAAACCAGGTGTGTGGTTTGGAATATTTTTAATGCACAAACTGAAAATTAAGTTAATACTTAATTCACCCCTTCGAGATTTATTACCCCTAATAACATATATTCCAGGGATAACATCCACATATAGTATCTATATAGGGATTTAATTTATAGAAAAACAAAATGATCAAGACTTTACCAAAACTTAAGGATGAAATCCTATACTTTGACTTATTCCTTGGATTTTCACTAAAGTTCTCTTATTTAAACCCCAAATAAAATGTGCCTCATTACCTTAAAATTAAACAATATATTTATCCCAACGGTCTATCCAATTTTTTTAACTTATGATAAACCATAACTTATAAACCCTTAAATTATTCTCAATAATCATCCAAATCTCAATAGTTATCAAAACCTTTCATTTGATACTAATTATGACGCCCTGAACCCACACTCCCAGATCTAGTGCTAAAAAACCCATACTTTACATACTTGATTTGATACCAGTTGTAAAATATTAGATATAATTATCCTTAATAAAAAATAAAAACAATTATTGAATCTCTAATATCAGAAATAACATTTTAGTTTTATATCATTAGATAATTCAGAAACTTCATAAACAAATAAATCACACATTATTTGTTTCAAGTATAAAATGTTTCATTATATAATAAATAACTTAATCCATAAGGATTTTTCAAATTCTCCCATAAATTAATCCATTCGTTTTATCCTTATAAACAAGCCACATGTACTAATTTTATTCATCACTTAGGGAATGGAAATATAAGAATGGGTGAGATAAAATACCCAGTAATGGAAAACATACAACTAAATCAATTTTGGCATAAACATAGAATAAATATTGTGGATGGAATAAGTAAACAACATGAATCCAAATTTAACTTGAAATTAAGAAAGTTTTATATCTATGAGAATAAATGAAAACATATATATATAAAATATTGATATCATGCTAATGGAAATCATAATGGTAGACATCAAAAACAAATTATCATGTCCTTATTCCAAGACATTACTTTTCATTGAGACTACAATCAACAAATTTTTCTGAATTGGGAAGGTATACAACAAATACCCATACTTGTTTTGTCTCATGAGACCTATCGATACATTAATGGGATATAAAATTTTGGGAACCACCCTTCACCTGATTAATTCAAATGAATTCATCATAAGAGTCATCAATACCTTTTATACCAATCCCTATGGAACCTCTTTCTGAATAAACCATTGTTATCTGTATAATGAGAAATATGGTAATCAATAAAAAATAAACATATGTTATGAGTCAGTAATCATCAATAATATCAACAAATTTTCTCATGTCATTAAAAGGGAGAACATGATCATAACCTATCTTGAGAAATATGAGGTATGGTCAAATAATACATAGTGATATTTTCAATAATTGTTCATATTAGAATAATAATATATGGTATGTCAGTAGTTTTCATAATCTTAATAAAAGGGTCAAATTGATCATATATAATCCTGATAAATAATGATGATGTTTAAAAAATAAATAAATAACATTATAATAATCAACTTTATTGGAATAAAAATATAAAAAATGGCAGTACTTTCTCCCATGTCAATAGAATAACATTCTTTCTAGGTGAACATCGTACAATCTGAAAAATGTAAAATGTTTTGTTTACACTGTATAGATTAATGGGTAAATAACTAAGTCCATACTTGAGTAAAATGATTATAATACATTTATAAAAATAAGTTGAAGTTTTTAAAATAACATATCCCTAGTATAATAATGGAAACCTATAAGGACGTTGACATAGATTAAAAGCATTGTTTTAAAATAATGTTTGAACAATACCACCCAAGAAGGGATCATGAATTGGATTTTCTACTATCCTGTGTTCATTATCTCAATATATATATATATATGATTATAAATAGTGAAAAATAAACACAATTATATTAAATTATTTTTAAAATGAAAATATAAATGGAAGTGAAAACTTAAAAGAGCTTTTAGAAAACATTTTTAACATTGATGTAAAAGAGGAATTTACGGGTAAATTACAAAAGTATTTTTGAAAAGGTTAAGTGAATTCTCATTGAAAAAAATAAATTTTAAAATAATCTCCATCAATTAATCCTTGAAAATGAAATAAATATTTATTTAATAAATGTGGATCCAAGACATTTGATTACGAAAGGGACAGTTTTAATACTTGAAATTTCCTTTTTGAAAATTAAAAATGTAAAAAGAGTAATAAAACATTCATTGTATTAAAACATAATTTTACTAAATATAATTATAAAAAACCTATAATAAAATTTTATTTTGGGAGATCCTATGAATGGGAGAACAATGTTAAACATTATAACTCAAAGAATGATATTTGAGTTACCAATATCCCTTAAATGCATTATATCTCGAGAAGTGAGAAATATGTGTCAAATGATTTATGTGTTAAGAAATTATATCCCTATAAAACAATTATATAATAAAACATTACATAATAAAATGTTAGAATGTATCAAACTTATAAGTTCAAAATAATGATCAAAACTCAATGAATGAAATTTGAGTTACCAAAAATCCTTACTATTTGGGAAACAACTAAATAAATTGACACTTGAATAAGGAAACATGATTTGGATAGTAAATACTAGGAAAAAATAATTATTATAAAAATATAAACATGGGTATTAAATACACCATACCAAGGAATCTTGATGCATATAATGTATTATGCCTAATAGAATTAGAATAAAGACCAAGAAACCCCATTGTGGCTTGAGTAACACATCAATCAAACCCAAAAAAAATAGTGGGATTGTAATTGAACATAAAATAAAATTATTAAAATATAATTCATAATATTATATCAAAAACAAGAAGTATATACACCATATAAATGAAATTAGGTTCATAATCCCAATCCTATCTCAAAGAGATGAATTTGAGATAAAAACCCCTGGCTCAGTTCTAATTCTTTCTCCACCAGTACCTAACATCCTGAATAATTAAATTATGTTACTTAAATACATAATTATGAACCTTATTCATAATTATAACCATTTATACTCCACATTTATAATCATTATATTCATATATATACTAGTTACTTTTTACCAATATTCAATATCAGGTGTAATCAATCTTTATTACTTTGAACTATTTTCCAAAAGTGGCTTTGGTATTCATTATTGTTAAAAATTTAATCATTAAAATATAATTAAAGGTACTAGAATATATTTTCCAATAATTTTTATAAATCTAAAATTACATTTAAGTGTAGTTTTGGATATGATTTATGAGGTTGAAATCGGTGATGAGTATGTCTCGGTGTTTCTTAATGTACAAAGAGTGATTTCATAATTAATGAGTTAAATATTCATATAATATTACCAGAACCAAAAAATATTATTTACATATTTATAAAATATCATATCAATAAAAATTTACTCCTAGTTTTTCATGATATAAATTCATAGTATTGTTTAATTAGGTGGTTAAACCGACCCAAACATGAACATACCCTGATTTAATGAATGATTATGAGGTGGTTTTGTTTTAACATAATTATACAAGAAACATAATGATATTATTTAATATTTATTAGTGTGATATATTATAATTTTAAGCAATTATAAATTAATTAATTTATAAGAAAACATTACACAATTTGAATGAAGGATTATCCTCTTAGTACACTTATTTTAAATGATTAAATTAATTATGATCATTTGTTTATCATATGATTAATAGTTTCTTAAATTTGTAATAAAATAACCTTAGTTATATCTTAAAATAATATGTATAATTTAATCTCATTCATATATCCAACCTTATATGGAAATTAATTAAAATGAAACACGTTGTTTCGTGGAGGTGGTAGTCTGCACAATGCATGCACAATATATTATTTTTCTCAATGGATGGGGTATATGAATAAACAAATTATAATAATATTTAGATACTAAATTAAAATATATAAGTGATACTAAAATCATTATATTTTCATGGATATAATAAATTTCAAAGGATATAATTAAGGAGAAAAGCTAACTAGTTGATAACACACATGTCGAGGACCTGAATTTTCCTTGGAAGTCTCAATGGAAATAAAGGTTTTATGATAACTAACGGTTAAAAGAAACTTTGTAAAATGGGGGGTGGTTATTGGAGGTAAAAATTGGTATTTTTTTAAGAATAACTTATAAGTAGTGGTGAGTCTTGAATTGGTGGAGATATTACACTTTTATATGGGAAGGGAAGGCTATTTTTGGGAGCACAGTTGACATTTTAAATAACATGATTTACTATTCCAAGGTAAATGGATCCAAAATGGAAAAAAGATAAGGGAAAAGTGAGTTTAGGTTGAAAATCGTTTCAAAAAATAATCTGGGAGAAAAATTTTAGTGTTCTAAGGCTTTTCTTTTTACTTTTTCCATTTACGCAAACTTAATTTTACCTTAGTCATTAATTTATATCCTTTTTAATTAATTTTAATGAGAAATAATTAATATTAACCCTTATAACAAATTTATTATTATGATTTAAAATTTTAATATCATTTTATTAGATAAAATTTCTAATAGCGTCAATGGTTAATTTTAATATAAACACACATAATTGCATAAAAACGGTTTTTAGAAATATAACGTTTTTAATATTTAAATTTAAATATAAGAAAAATTATCTCAGATACTAATTCTAATCACATATACCTATTTATTATAAAGAAAATAAAGGGTATGAATTATTAAAGGCAATAAAAATCTTAATTTCCATTGAAAATACATTATTTAAAGAAAATACCAAACACAATTTTTTTTATTAAAGTAGCATTTTAATTAGTTCTATAAATGTTGGACATAGGATCTATAAGATTAAAGAATATTTTTAAATTCATCTTTATATTAATTAATTTAAAATTTTATTTCCTAACAAGTTTTCTAAACTTATCAGTCATTATTATATAATTATAATGTTATAAATTATGAGTTTCAGGAAAAAAATATTTTTCGACTAAAACCCATACTTTTTAGAAAAAGCTGAAAATTTCATATTAAGTCTAATTTTATATGTGCTAATAAAAAAAATATTTTATTTTTATTAATTTAAAATTATAAAATTTAGAAAAAATTTTTTGAATAAAATCTTAAAATTTATTGAAAACCCTCTTATAATGGAAAATGATTTTTTCAAATATTAACTATAATTATTATTATTTCATGTCATTTACAAACTAAATCAGTGTTAAACAATTTTTAATATCAATATGAATTTATCATTAATAATATGTTTCTTGAAATATAATTTTTTTACTGTATAAAAGTAAATTCTTGGAAAAATAATTTTCTAAACTATAAATGATCTTATTAGTAATTTTAGGTAAACTAAATAAATTCGATTCATATTAAAAGTAGACTTTATATTCAATATACATATAATTCATAGATACATTAATCATATTCATCCCCTATAATTAAATGAATTGTTTAAAATTATCATGCTTAAATATTTATATTTTATCTAAATATATCTTGGTTTTTTTTGATGTTTGGTGTTTCTTGTGAAATAAACTTTCAAACACATTGAATTATTTGAAGGTGATCATGTATTAAGATCTTGGGGTGTTACAATTGTATTTCGCCTAAAACATATTAATCCAATAGATGTATCATCATAACAATAAACTCTATTTTTAGTAAATGTTTATTCTTAAAACATTATTAATCACATGTATTTAATCAATATAACTAGATCTACAATCATCATATATACATCACAACCATGATTGGAAAAAAAGATAACTTCCTCAACCAGTGGAACTTTAGACTCATCATATCAAAAATACAAAACATCTAATAACTAAAATATTTATTCATTATATACACTTTTATAACCATTCATATCAATTGGTGCTAAAAATTTAATTACTTCACTTCATAGAGACAGTAGTCTGTATGTACACAAAGGTGATGTTTTCACTTTTTGATAGATAGAATGGAACAAAGGTATATAATAATTTAGTTTTTAATAAACATAATTATACCATAAATACCATATATATTTAATAAATACATCCTTATTTCCATCCTAGTAAATGAAAAATGAAAAATGTATCGCATTACTTCATAGTGGTGGTAGTTTACACATACACATGAGCTATAATGTAATTTTAAATAGCATGGGAAGGAGTTATAAAATGGCTATAAAATTAACATAAAATATCTTATTATATTAAATATACTAATTTAATCATGTTAAGATTCTATAATACATTTGTAGAAGGTTTAGGAAGAAATAAACATGAAATATATCGGTAAGAACATACACCTATTTTTTCAGGCATTTTCCTTTAAAATGAACCTTAAGGATTCTTGGATGGGTATTATGGGAATAATAGTGTCATGAACCAATGTAGATATTGTAATACCTTGATATCCAAGTGGCACTAACTTGTGCTGAAGGGCGTTCTCGATCCCCACTGGTTAGTAACTATCGCTGGCATCAAACAAGATAAAACAGGGAACTATTTTCCATATAAATAGTGGAAGAGATAGTTACAAGATAGTATGATAAAAAACTACATAGGGGTACCAAATGAAAAACATACATAAGAAACCAAAAGGTCCATAATTAATGTACTAGAAAATTATATAAAATATCCAATTCCCAACAAACACAACATCTCAAATCCTAAATATCAACATCAACTACCACCTTCAAGTGGATCATTCCCCTTGATCAAACCTGGCTTGAGGAAATCCACAAATGCTTGAAAGAATGTGTATGGTGTGAGTTAAAATTCTAGTAGGGACCCACCAAGTATTCCATAATAATATTCCACTTTAATTAACTAAATAAGGATTTCAATTTTCATTAAATAGTCATGGTAGCACAAAAGTAATATAAAATCAAATCATTATTTACATTTAAATTGATGGAAATATTTCAAAAAATATATTAATTAACATTTTATATTAACAGTTTATATAAAATCACATGGCATGTGTAAAGAAATTTTACAAATAATAGAATATATATCAAAATAATAACAAATGAGAAACATTGTAATTTTTCAATAGGTATTATAGTTTCAGGTTATGGGATCCTCACATACTCGAATAGGTGATCACAACAATATGTGTACCCACAACCAACAAAAACTATTCAAAGAGGACACATCACCTTCCCAATGGGGATGTGACATACTTCATATGTTTTATTAGAGTTTTAAAGATACAAAATATTTTTTTCCCAAATAACTCACTAACTACCTAGGATTTCATGTGTTCTAATGACAATCAAAAATTGGAAATTTATCTCAATACTGTTTAAAATAAAATTAACCCATTTTCCATTTCAAAATTCCAATTTCTATTAAAAAACAAAAAACTTTTTTTTAATCAATTTATTCATTTTCTAGGATAAAATCAATGGGTTATTATTAAAAAAATTAATCCGTCTTTCTCAAATATAAATTTGAAATCAATTTCACAAATCAATTTCACAATTTAAATTCACGATTTTCCATAAAAGTCAAAAAATAAAAACCAATTAATTGTAATTGGAGGTTTTCACCAAATTTAATTCCAAATAAAATTAAAATACTAATTTACATTAAATCATGTTTTCAAAATTTAACTGAAATCAATTTAATTTAAATTAATAAATTTTGGCTTAAATTTATTGTCATAACTTAAATGAAACCACCTACCTTGGGATCAAAGGATTACGAATCACAATTTATGTGAAGAGAAACTCTAATGAAGAACATAGACAACAAATATATGAGAATAAACCTAAGATTTACGATCTAAAACATTGGGGATTATATCCTCAAACAACATAGAGATCTAACAAACCCTAGGGATAGAGAATGAGATATTTTTAGAGAAGTAATGGGGAATAAATTCTTATTAGGAAAGGATCTAACAGTGATCACCTAGCTTTGATTCGCATGATAAGTGGTTTGGAAGATCCAAAATTGGTCCTTGAGAGATTCAATGACCGGGGAGGATATCCAATCCTGGGTTAGGGTCGAGCGGGGGAAGAAATAGGATTCTAGAAATTCTATGTCAATTTTCAAAATAAAAAAAAGTTATGCACATGGTTAGCTAGGTAGGGCAGCACAATTTGTCAAACTGTGTTCCCTAGCCATGCACCCATGCTGGTTTGGTTTTATAGTTTTTCATTTGTGGGATTATAGTATGTCAAACCATGCTCCAACCATAAAACCCCTCATTTCCTAAATTTTCATGGTTTGGGAAAACTAGGTGCTAACTGTGCATATACCAAGAGTGCTTCAAAATTTCAAAAAAAATACCTGATGCACCCCTAAATGAGACCCAACTATAGAATGATCAAAATAGTGGTTGAGGAGTACTTGAGAACTATAACACGATGTTATAACATCCCCTCTATAGAAAATTTTTATCCCTAAAAACCCTGCTAAGATTCTTCCACGTGAAAAAGATGAATCCACTAATCTCTTATCATTGTATCCCTATACTAAGGTTCATGAGTATCAGATCTATGTTTAAATAACACTCAAACAAAAGTTATAATCCTCCCACAAAGTATTTTTGTTTAAAAATAAACTGTCCTAACTAGATTCTTAATCACTGATCAATCAGGCTTCACATCAAGATCACTCTAGATCAGAACATGAGATAGATCAGAAAGATACTTTCGGAGTTTTGATACATGGAATAGGTTATGTATCAACGTCAATTTTTTCTGAAGTTATAAATAGTCAGCAACATTACCCACCTGATCAAAAACCTCAAAATATTCCCTGAAATGAGTAGTAATCTTCCCTTGCTTCCCAAGATATCGATAACCCAACCGATGTGAACCTTTCAAGAACACCAGATCACCAACTGAAAATTTTAATTATCTATGGTGATGATCAGCATATGATTTATAGTGGTTCTATGTTTTCAACATTATCAGATTAATGAACTGAATTTTTTATGTTTCTTCTAGAACCAAGATCAGTTCAACTAAAGAACTTTCACCGATATCTGACCAACACAACATATATTTACAAGGACACCCTTAAAATGCCTCAAAATGATCTATCATGATCATTTACTGGTAACTATTATTATAATCAAACACAACCAATCCCAAATGGTCATCCTAAGATCCACCAAATTCAAGGACACATGTGTGAATCATTTCCTTACTAATCTATATAGATATTTCTATTTGTAGATCTAACTATGGATGGTATTTCTTACTCAAACAAACCTAAGATCCCAATGCCACTTAAAGGCCTCTCTAAAATAAATAAGTAAACCAAGGGTCCTTATCAGAGACTATAACATATTTAAATCGGGGAAATTGAATAATATATTTAACATATAGATTTCACAACTCCTCAAATTTGGTTGAATAATGAATGGGTATAATGTTAGCTGATTTGTTCCACCTTTTGATCCCAACCCATACCGCATTCTTCTTTCTATAGGTATGTGGAAACCTATCCACAATGTTTATAGATATATCATCCCACTTCTATGTTTTCACTAGAAGTGGCTGAAGAAAACCCAAAGGTCTCTAGTGGTTGTCCATGAACTGTTGGAATGTATAACAATGAGAGAAAAAATATCTAATGACATGTATCATACCAAGCCACCAGAATCTACATAGCATGTCATAGAACATCTTGGCGGTTCCCAGATGCACTGCACACCAGTGGTAATGACAACCCCCATCACAGCATTCCTAACTAATAATAGTACCAAAAATGATTCTAATAATACATAATTCCCTCTATGGAGAACAACCACTCAAAAATGGTATCCCCACCATAAAGATAGCCTCAAATTATATGGAAATCCTCATAAAGTTGTTGTTATTGAAGACTCAACTTGATTAGAGAATATATAAAATGAACACTAGACATGGAAACCTTGATCCAAGATTCCTGGACTCCAATATGAAACTATTCAAAAATATCAATCATGTTCCACTCTTTGAATGATTCTTCTATAAACTGATTCAGATGTTTCCTGCTCAAAAATCTGTGATGACATTCCATTTCCCTAGGGTATAGGAAATTTCAATGTAAAATTATTGTAGGTAATCTTCCCAATGACTCTAGCATAGATTCAAATATTTTTTAGAGAATATATAACTCGAGATATTGTCCTTAGAATACATGGTAAAAATTTATCTAAAAATATAATGTCGGTAACTCTTAATTGCATGCATCGTAGCTACATGATCAAATTCATGGGTCATATAATTTTTCTCACATGGCCTAAGTTGTCAAGATCTGTAGGCAATGAAGTGATCAACCTATATGAGAACATATCCCAAACTAGAACCTAATGCATCACAGAGGTCCACATAGCTCTACCTAGACCCTTGAAGATTCAACACTGGTGTAGTAGTCAAAATATGTTTCAACTCAACAAAATAACTTTGAAATTTCTCATTCCAATAAAACTTTACCCCTTCCATGTTAGTGTAGTCATTTGAGAATCCAAATTTGATAATTAGTTTACAAACCTATGATAATATCCTACTAAACACATGAATCTTCAAATCTCAAAATCATTTCATGGTTGTTCCCATTTCAAAACATCTTTCACCTTCTTAGAATCAATTCATATACCATGTTCTCACATCATGTGTCCCAAGAACATAACTCCTTAAATCCAGAAGTTACATTTTGATAGTTTGGCATAAAGTTTGTGACTTCTCAAAAATTCTAGAACTAATCTCAGATGGTGTACATGATACTCTTCAAACATAGAGAAAACAATGATTTCATCCACAAATACTACCATGAATGTATCGAGATACTCATGTATTATCATGTTCCTTAAGTCCATAAATATTTCATGATCATTGGTTAGACCAAATAGCATTAAAAGGTACTCATAATATATGTGCCTTCTCTAGAAGGTGGTTTTTTGAATGTTAGATTATTTTATTCTCAAATAATGGAAACTAAACTAATGATTAATCTTTAAGAACCACTTCTCCCCCTTTAACTAGTCAAACAGATAATCAATCCATGGAAATGGATAATTTTTATTTACTGCAACTCGATTATGTTTCTAGTAATCAACACATTAGAAAAGTGACCCATCATATTTATTATGAAATAGGATAGGAAACACCCAAGGTGACACACCTAGGAATATAAATCCTTTATCTAAATGATCATCTAGCTAAGAATCCAAATCTTTCATTTCATCTGGTTCCATACAATAAGAATGAATAGATACTGACTGGGTACCCGGTAATAAGTTTATAGAAAACTCTACCTCCCTTAACAGGGGCAGACCGGAGAAGTCAAATGGAAAACATGGGGAAAATCAGTGAAAACTAGTGGAATATCACTTCTCAAAGATTATTTCTCCAGGTTAAAAGGAAACATTGATATTACATTCCCCAGCTCTATATGAGAAGGTTCATAATTACTTGAACATAGGTCCCATTCCCCCTGAAAGATATGGAACACCCCATCAGGTGTAATAAAGTAGACCCATTAAAGATAAAAATCATTTCAGGACTTATTTGTAATGAGATAATCCATATTTAATAAGATTTCAAGAGGTTTCTTGTCATTAACTAGAAAATCATATGAAATCTCAATATCCATTAATGATAAAACACAATAAGGTCTATGAAGACCCTACTCTTTATTTTTTCCAAGTGGTGTAGTAACATCCATCAAAAAAGATAAAAGATATGTGTGAAGATTAAGAAGATTCACAATATGAGTCGAAATGAACAAATGAGATGCACCAACATCAAATAAGGCAATCACTGATGATGAAGCTATAGTGATGGTACCTCTCATAGTCACTAGACTTGTATCTTATACCTCTAGAGACTCTTCCACCGCGTAAAGAAACTTTATTCCAAATTATTTTTGATTGAACCCCATTTTTCATGAAGCATCTAATTGAACCACAATTTTATTTTGTGTTGATGATACCATAAAACTTTGTGAATTAGAAAGAACATGGAATAACATCTATATGTGACCTAAGAATCTGTGTGAAGCACCTTTTTTGGGTGCCTCAGTGCAAACCCATTTCATGTTCCAAATATTTCAACACTGGTAAAAATCAAAGGGTCTCTTCCAAGAACTATAAGAGTATAAAAACCTTGATGTCTAGAACCACCATGATAATCATCATGTTCCTCTTATAATTAAATGAATTCATGGAACTGATACTGGGAAAACAATGAATTCCCATCAACCCTAACTTACCAGACAGGTCCGTTTAATCCATCAATGCCATATCCATCACATCAATATAAGAAGGAAACTTCAGTAATAAATTATGAGAATGAATTTCAGATCGAAGTATTATCCGAAACTTTCGAGTTCCCATATTCACATTTTTTGAAATATCAGGTGGAAAGTGAAAAATCTCAACAAATTTATATTCATATTATGTCACGGTCTTATCAGCCAGCTCATGTTTGAAAAACTCTATAGCCTTAGTCAACACCCTCTAATCTGGAAAGAAATTTTCAGTGAAAAAGTATTTAATGTACTTAATTGTTATCACTATCAATTTTTTTCATCTCTTTCTAGGCCCCTCAAGATTTAATATATAAAAATTCACCTTGATTTTATCTTTCATCTATAAGAACTCAAACATAAGCTTGATAATTCTCAACCAATCCTAATCTAGTTGAGGATCAATTGAGCCTTTTAATGTTGGTGCCTTTGGAAAAGTAACTCCTAAGAATGAATCCTGAAGTCATCCCTCTAAGACTCCACGTCTGGATCCTAAACGGGAATGGGTGTAGGTGTCTATCCCAGAGCTTGGACAATAAACACTATAACTTCAACTTGATTTTGTTCCATGAGAGGCTTTTCCCACTATGGTTCATTAGTAGATTCCTCTAGAATCCTACTAACACGTCTTATCTAAGGAATCATTCTACATAAAATAAATAGACCAATTTGATGTCTTCAGGTTAACACTAAAATATAGAAACATGGAAAATTAATCCTAATATATAGGTAAACAAAATTTAGATTTCAATATATCCAAATAAAAATCAGGAAAAATGCTAGAACTAATTCATAATACATCATTCCCAAACCACCACTGGTGACTTAAGGATCATTTCTATGAGAGCTGTTCAGGAACTCAACCATAACTACCTCCTATTTCCTAACAATTTTACACAACTACATACTGACATTGAGGAAAAATACTTAACTTTAACCTCTAATACTACTTTTTTATGAACCGTCATGGATACCCAGATAGCCTAGAACCTGAGATGGCACTAACATGGCTCGAAGGGTGTTCATAATCCCCATGGGTTGGTGACTATCACGTTGCATCATACAAGATAAAACTATGAATATTGTTTCTATATAAACTGTGGAATAAATAGTTACAAGTCAGTATTATCAAAATAAAACTCAACAGGGGTAACAAGTACCAAAATTCATATAGGTATAAACAACCCAAAGTTACATCAAAATAGTACTAGAAAATAGGATTAAAAACCCAAGTCCCAATGTACATAGCAGATCAAATCCCAAAGATCAACAACAACAACCACCACCAAGTGGTGCTTTCCCCTTTCTCAAACAAAGGAGGAAATCTAAAAATGCATGAAGGAATAGGTAGGGTGTGAACTAAAAGCGCTGTAGGGTCTCTCCAAGGATTACATAATAAGATGTCAGCTTAATTTACAAAATAAAAATTTAAATTTTCAATAATCAGACATGTTATTACAAAATCATACTTAAAAATTCATGATTTTCCTTTAAATTTATGGAAATATTTCAAATAATATATTAATAATCCTTTTATTTAAAATAGTTTATATAAATTCATAAGGAATGTGTAAATTAATTTAACAAATAATGGAATATATATCAAAATAATCACAAATGACCAACATAGTAATTTTATAAGAGTGAAGATAGTTTTATGTTATGGGATCCTCATATACTCGAATAGGTGATCACAACAATATGTGTACACACTTCCCTCAAAGACTGTTTAAAGAGAAATCAAAACCATCCCATCGGGTATGTGACCTATTTCATATAGTTTTTAGAGTTGTAAAGGGTCAATATAGTGGTGTCCCAAATAACTCACTAACTTCCTTGGCCTGTATGTTCTCTAACAACAATAAATAATGGGAAATTTGTCTCAAAAAGTTTCAAAATAAAATTAACCCATTTTCCATTTCAAAATGACAATTTCCATTTAAAAACAAAAACCTGATTTTTAATAAATTCATGCATTTAATAGGATAAAATCAATGGGTTCATATCAAAAAAAATTAATCCATTTATCTCAAATATAATTTTGAAATCACTTTCACAAATGTGTTTCACAATTTACATTTCGCAATTTAATTTTTCAATTTTCCTTCAAATTCCACAAACACACCTCAATTCATTGGAATTGGGGGTTTTCCCAAAATTTCATTCTAAAGAAAATTCAAATCCCAATTTACATAAAATTAGGGGTTCAAAATTTAGTTGAAATAAATTAAATTTAAATCAATCAATTTTTTGTTAAATCAATTTTCCAATCTTAAACAGAACCACCTACCTTGGGATCATGAGATTATGAATCACAACACCCGCAACTAGAAACTACAATGAAGAACATAGGCAACGAAGATATGAGAATCAAACCTAGATTCATGATCTAAAACAATGGGGTATTATATCCTTCAAAAACCCCAAGATCTAAAAAATCCTAGGGAGAATAGAAGGAGTGGGAAGGAGATAAGGAACAAGTAAATAATTCTTACCGGGAAAGGATTGAATGGTGATCTCTTATCTTTTGATTCACTTCGGAAGGGGTTTGGAGGAGCCAAAATGGGTCCATCACTACCACAAAAACAGTTTTTCTTAACGCCCCCCCCCCCCCTTTATCAGTGCTAACGAAAAAGCGCTGATAAAGGGGGCACCTTTATCAGCGCTCAAAAAAGTGCTGATAAAGGGTGCATTTATCAGTGTTCAAAAAGAACTGATAAAAGGACCCCTTTATCAGCGCTTTAAAAAAAGCATTGATAAATCCCCCCCCCCCTTTATCAGTGCTTTTTTAGCACTAATAAAGGGACCCCCTTTATCAGCGCTTGTTTAGTAGCATTGATAAAGGGGGGGCCTTTATCAGCGCTTTTTTTAAAAGCGCTGATAAGGGGTCGAATTCAAATATATATATATATATATATATTAACATATTAATATATATATATATAGTTATATTGATATAGATATAATATATAATTTTTAAATATATTTTAGATATGTATAAATGTACATTAACACATAATATACTTAATATAGAGGATATTTAGTGAAAATGGCTTCTTAAAAAATTTAAAAAATATTTTTAATTAATAATTTACTAATTATTATGGAGTAGTAGTCATCTAATAACAATTTGAAAACTAAAAAAAATTTAAAAAATTAAAAAAATATCCAAAATAATTTGAAAACGCAACTCAAACTTCAAACGGCCATAACTTTTGATCCTGGTGTCTGTTTGAGCTCTACCACATATCAAATCGAAGCGTGCGACGAGATCTACGTCACTCTGACCGGGGGGACCTCGGTTAAGGGTTTTTTGATGCCAAAACAGGCCCATATGGACTCCAAAACTATGTTTTTAGTCAGGGTACCCAAATTTTTTAACATTTTGTGGGTTTTCAGCCTCGTTTGAGGGGGTATTATTGGCTTTTTTGGTGGGGACTGAATTTATTTCAAGGTATTACATTCATATTGATATTATGTCTTTGAAATTTTATCGTTTTTTATAATGCACTGCTATTTATAATCAAATATATAACTATGTGTACATATTTTTTATATATTCACACCTAAAAATTAAAATTTTAAAATAAATAATTAAAAATAATTACATATAAAATATATTAGCTCTATCTAAATAATAACTAATATCCATTTTATTTAAAATACCAATATATGAATATTTATATAAGTACTATACATTAATATAACTATATATATATATATTAATCTAGCTATATATATATATATTAATATAACTACATATATATTAATATTACTATATATATATATATTAATATCACTATAAATATATATATTAATATCACTATAAATATATATATTCATATAACTATATATATATGTATATTAATATAAATATATATTACTATACGAATAAATATAGCTAAATATATATATATATATAAATAGAGATATATATTAATATAACTATATATAGAAATATTAATATAAATATGTATTACTATATGAATAAATATAACGATATATATATATAAATAGAGATATATATTAATATAACTATATATATATTAATATCTCTATATCTATATTAATATAACTATATATATATTAATATAACTATATATATTAATATAACTATATATATATATTAATATAACTATATATATTAATATAAATATATATTACTATACGAATAAATATAACTATATATATATATCATGAAATAGAAAACAAATCAAAATAGAGTAGTGGTAAGGGCTTAGGCGTGCAGGGGGGAGGTCTCGAGTTCAAAACCTGCTGGAGGCAGAGGCGCGCGCATGGGGGTGGATGTTGGGGGCTAGCGTTGATAAAGGGTGGAGGGGTTGCGTGCGAGTGCTGTAGGGGCTAAAAAGCTTTGTTAAAAGGGGGGATCAAGCGCTATAAAAGCCCCCCCCCACTATTGGCGTGATTTTTTTAATTTTTTGTAATTATTTTTGTAATTTTTGTAATTTTTTAAATTTTTTTTAACTTTTATCAGGGCTTTTTTAAAAGCTCTGATAAACAGGTCCTTTACAGTGCTAAAATGAAAGCGCTGATAAAGGAAGCGCTGATATAGGACCCCTTTATCAGCGCTAAAAAAGTGCTGATAAAGGGGACCCCCCCTTATCATCGCTGGCTTTAACAGCTCTTTTCCTAGCGTTGTTAAAGGCCCTTTTTAGCGCTGATAAAGGGCATATTTGTAGTAGTGCTTATAAGCTCCAATGACCTTGAAGAATGTCCAATACTAAGTTAGGGTTACTAAGTGCAATAAATAGGGGTTCTAGAAATTTTAAGGTAATTATTAGAATTAAAAAAATTGCATGCATAGTTAGCTGGGTAAAACTGCATGGTTTGTCAACCCGTTCTCTACAGTTGTGTGCCCCTACTGGTGGGATTTCATGGTTTCTCCTTGGTGGGAACATGGTTTTCAAACCATGCACCAATAATTGACACTCTAACTACATAGGTTTTCATGATTTTTACTAGTAGGGGGCATGGTTTGGAAAAATCATGCGCCAAACATGCATAAACCAACAGTACTTCGAAATTTCCAAAATTTTACCCAAACCACCGCAAAATGAGACCCAACAAAAGCATGATCAAAAGAGGTTTACCTGAAAACAGTAATATGATGTTACAAACAAAACCTCAAGGAAATTTATAAGGATTTTGGGAGAGTATTTATCCTGATCTTGGTCAAGATAAAGGTCTCAAGTGGTGTGGATAATATAGAATATAAGCTACCATTTTATAAGTAAGAGGAATGGTCCAATTGTAATTATTAAAAATATTAAAATGTAATAATGTCACTATTAATGGAAAGTGGCTCCAAATTGGATCAATTTAAAATATGAGATGTGATAGGATTGAAATTAATACATTCATTGTTATTAAGAAAATTCCTTAATTCATTTCAACTATTATCTATTTAGTTTAACCCCTCATTAAACCTGTTAACCTTTATTATGGTAACAATATTTCTACCATTGTTACTCTTCATTATAACCAAAAATTAAGTTGAAATTATAACTAAATATTAATTGTGATGATAAAAATTAGGGTATCTATTTTACAATACTCAATCCTTATAAGTGGAAGAAATTAATTCTAATATTCATGCAAAAATTGTGTAAAACTATGTTAGATAAATTATTTTTTAATCCTAAAATATAATTTAATCAAAAAATTTCTAGTAAAAACCATTAAATAAATGTTAAATATTTTTACAGAATATATTATTTACATATTTCATTAAAATCATTCATTAACATTTATTTATTTAAATTATTAAGGTAAAAGCATATTAGATGCATAAAATAATTTTTTAGAAAAATGTCTTGTTTAAATTAAAATTATTTTATTTTAATTTTTAATGAATTGATACCCATTTAATTAATTTTATAAAATTTTAAACAATGTTTTTTTTCAAAATTTTAATAATTTTAATTAATTATTTAATAAATCATATGTGACAATAAAATTCAGAAACACAATATTTCAAAACAATTCCTTAGGATCAATAGTATTTCCTAAGTGAATTAGAAATTATTTTCTACAACCATATCTCATTTAAATACCATATAATGTTATTAGTTTTACAATATATAATCATTATTCACATATGTTCATGGTTGTGTGTTTCACAATCATTCAAATGCATAAAATTTATTAAATAAAAAAATATATTCTAAAATCTTGGGTGTTTCAACTAGCACCTCAAGGTAGTGTCTAAGGATGTTGGGAGAGTATTTGGGTACATATTGGTAAATAAAAAGGGATCAATTTTTGTGGAATATAGTGTATATTAGATTCCCTTTATAAGATAGTGGAGTTGAACACTTGAAAATATTTAGAATATTAAAATATAATAAATTCACTCTCATGGAAAAGTGGATCCAAATTTGATCAAGTTTGAAGATGGGATGATATAAGATAAAAAAAATCATGAAATCTGATTTAGACAAGTTTTAAGGTTGTTTTAACCCTTATATTTTTATTTTAACCCATCCTTATCCCTTTTAACCTTTACTATAGTAATGAATTTTTTACCTCATCTATTATTTATAATAACCCAAAATTAAATTTACCACATTAATAAATTTGGAGATGATAATTCTAAATATGGAAACCATTCTATGAGATTAAATTTTAATAATTATTATAATTTCATTTTGAAACAAGTGAAAAAATGCAATGAAAACATGTAAGATTCTATCTTTTTTTAGGTATGTCCCTCTTTGGGTTTTCCATTGGACCTTGGTGGCTGAGTCTTGTTCAGAGAAGATGAGAAATTATTAGGTAAAATGGATTAATGTTCAAGGATGTATGTTTTTTAAATTAATGGTGTTTGGGTATAAATGTATTAAATGGGTTATAAAGGTTTCCCATGGTTTGGAAAGTTTCTAAGGTGTTTGGATATTTTATGTAAAAATTAGTCTCAGGAACTACACATTGGACGTTTACACATCATCAATGTGTAACACAATATGTAAACACATAGGAAAATATCATGAACCAATTCATGGTGTGGAGAAGTTACTTGATGTGTAAAAAATTCACACCGTGTAAAAGTTAAGATGGCTTAAATACTAACCCATGGTGATGGGTTTTTTTGTGTTACTCAAAAATGTGGTAGTACATGATGTGAAAGTATTACACACCATGTATTCCTCAAGACTAGTGGGTTTTAGTAGGGAATAATGTATGATTTTCATTATTCATTCAGTGCATCCTTCCTCCTCACGAATCATAAGGTTCTCTATGTAATTTTGAATCCCTTCCCTCTATTCCAAATTTTTTTTTTCTACATTAGATCTGAGGTAAGTTTTTTTACTTAGGTTTCCCCCTATCTTTTATTGTTCTCTATAGTTACAGTGGAAATATTTTGAGCATGGGTTTATTTGGGGGTTTTGATCTTGACCTAGGTTTACCTAGGTTCTATTATGATCTTCTTCACCTCTATTCTTATTGGCACTTGTGGTAGAAAGCATTTCATAATCCCTGGTTAAATGTATGGGGTCGAAACCTAACCCTATGGCCTATTTAATTGTAAAGTATATAAAATATTATGATTATGAAAACACAACATGTTTTCTAATCAATTTATTAATTCATAAATGGTGAATCATATAATTGAATATAGGCTTGATCCCTTTGGATTAAATTGTGTATGTTACATGGATTTTGTCTACCTTTTTGTGAAAAAACCTTTGAATAATAAGAACTTGACTGAGGGTTTAAAGTGTGTTTAGAATTACATGAGGCCTTAGGTGGTTGATTAATATGTAATCCCAAGTTAATGGATTATTTATTATTAATATATTGTTTATCAATTAGTATATAAATGGATGTTTTATTGAAATAAAAATTGTAATTTTTAGAATTAACCACTGATATATATGATGTGATATAGTGATATCCATACTATTATGACTTGTTTTATTATGCTGTAATTCTTATATTGAGAAGTTTATTCCCAGTATCATGCTTTAATTCTTATATCAAGAATTCTAGGACCTTTCCCATGATGTAATTCTTATATTGAGTGGGTTATTCCAAATCCCATGTTGTAATGCCTATATTAAGCTGGTTGGGCCTAGTCTCATGCTTTAATGATTATATTGAGTGGTTTATACCCCTTCCCATTTTGTAATGCTTATATTGAGTGGGATATACTAAGACTGATACTCTAATGATTATATTGAGTGGGTTTTTTTTATTCCCATGCTGAAATGCTTATATAGCAGGCTCAACATATATTTGTGTTATTTTACTTGGATATATGGTAATTGGTTGGAATTATTATGCTACATACTCAAATATATTTTGTAATGGTTAATAATTATGTTTATTGATGAATTATTTTAATTTATTAAATAATACACATGTTTATCACTTTATTGCATACACTTACTATTAGACTGGTTTTGTTTAGACATGGTGGTGTTGACCTACTATGTTTTACTGAAACCCTCTTCAAACCACCATTTGATACTATAATATCCTGATATTTAGTAAGGAAATACAATGTTCCATATTGTACAATATATGCAACACTGATCTTAAAGGAAGAAGGAAATATTATAATGTTTCCATTATAACCAAACCTCTAAATTAGAGGTAATAAATATCACTAATGGATTTATAAAATATATAATGGTCATACTCATTGAAAATGTATTAAATAATTATTTTTAAATAAGTAATAGATTATTATTAAAGTCATTTTATTCATCAAATAATATATTTTCTATAAAAATATTTTTTATTAGTTTTTAGAGAATAATAATAATAATATAATTAATTTATATACATTTTAGAAAATTTATCTAATAAAATTAAAATCATTTTTTAAATCAAAAAATAAAAAATTTCCTATGGTGAAATTTTTATAATTTTCTAAAATGTTTGATTTTTCAATGAATAGTAAAAAATATCGTGTTTTGTTATATTTTTCTATTAAATACAAGGACAAATTATATTTTAATTTTTTTTAAAATTTTAATAAATCAAAATAGATTTATAATATTCCTATTGTGGTTTTTGAAATGGATTTTAAACTTGAAATTAATGGAAAAATACTTTATATTTTAAAAAGTTGTTTTCCTAAAAAATAGTTCTTGGTTACGTTTTTCTGATTTAATTTTAAATTAAACTCTAAAAATTCTATGTTTATAATTTTGAAAAAATAATACCATATTTGTATTTATAAGGTCCAATTTTATTAAATAGGTGCATGTGATGTTTTTCTATATGAATACTAATATTGGAAATTGTTTTTGCCAAAGTAAAGGGTAAATTCATTAGTAGAAATAGTGGTTTCAACATCAAAGCTATAACATTAGTTTTTTATAAACTGATAAAAAATGTATTAGTAGACACTTTTCTGGAAATATTTTTATCATAAAATGATGCAGAAAAAACTATAATGAATTTATGGCATCAATATTTTACAAAAACCACTGCCATAAATTTTTTTATAAAATTATTTATCATTGTCAGTTTTCAACAAAAATGCCAAAAATTAGTTTTTGGCATCAGTTTCTATAAAAACTGACACCAAAAACATTTTTAAAAAATAAAATCATCATGAAACCCTCATTATTTGGATATGTGAAACATTTTTCTCAACTCGCAATGACCTCCACAGAGACTCATTGATCATTAATGGCAATTATTGTTGATTTTCTTTAATTTTTTCACCATTTCATGATCAGTAGTCTCAATTATTATTCTTTTATCATTGTTTCATCCCCAAAAACATATTTCTCTATATAAACCGTTTTTTGGAGGAACATCAACTGTGGTTTGATTTTATTTCTTATTTCTTGTTTATTGTTCATTTCTACAAAAAAAATTGTTAGATCTTGTAATATTTATTCTTCCAAAAAATTTGAGGATGGAAGTTCAGATTAAAGATCCATTTTTCTTATTGATATCCAAATATTTTATGTTTTTTTAAGTTAAAATATTTTTTATTTAGTTATATTTTTGAGTTGTTATGTCAATTATTTTTATTTAGTTCATTGTTATTTATAAATATTTTTGTTAAAGATTGTTTATTTAAATAAATTTTTTATTTGATGAAATTATCAAATGGTCTTAATGATATTATTCGATGAAAAGTAATATATAGTGTAATATTTAATTAATATAATTTACATCACATGTAATGAATCCATATTTTTTCACCCGTTAAATTAATACAATCTTCAATGCCTTTTTACACACATGACACTGATCTAAGGTAACAACTACGTAAAATGAACTAACTCATGTTAGACGATTGAAAATAATTAAATTATAATATTAATAAACCACATTTATATAATATGAAAATAAAAATTTTACAATTTATAAATTTATAAGATATATAATTTATATTACAGTAGGACTTTTTTCAAAAAAAAATATGTTATCATTTAGTGTAATTGAACTTAATAAATTAAATTTACCACTTTTAAATTATTGAAAAATATAATATATTTCCATATATGAACTAATATATTAGCATTAATTAATTTCCATATTCTTTTAAACTAATATTACAGAAAAATAGATATTAAAATGGTCACATTTCAATAAAAACAATTTTCATTATATATTATAATTTATTTCAAGAATATAATTGCATAAATTTAATTTGGTAAAATGAACATCAATTGTTGATTTAGAATTTGCATATTATCATTGATTAACTATTTTGGATTTTTTCAAAAATAATGTATTTTCATGTAAATAATGATTAATACTAGTTTTACCAAAATGAGGTTTTCGATAGCAGTAGGGGTCTAAGTAGTTTCCATGGGGAAATTGTATCCCATATATTAGAATGTTAATTAGTAAACTAACTAACCATTTATCATACACAACCAAAAACACTAAGTATGAAATTAAATAAATATCCTAATATTATAATATGAGGTGTACAAAATATACATATGTTGACAAAATCATGATTTTCTACTATGAATATCACATATATAAATAAATAAGTAAAATGAAAAAAATTAAATCCAAATAATAGATTATTTTACAAAATCATGATTTTCTAGTGGGAATTTCTATTAGTGTCATTACATTTGATGTTTATTAGATCAAAATGTCACACATCATGCAAAAAACACCTTTATTATATTATTTTTTATTTTATTCCTAATAATTTTTGATGTTTCCTATCTGATTAATAATCATTTTTGTGGAATTTGTTTCTATTTAAAATTTATCTATTTATATATATTTATTTATTTAATTTTTTATATGTTTCAATATATTCACCGATTATATTGCGATGTATTGAATTGAATGGATTGTAATTGGATAAATTAATAAAGAACCGATAGTGAATATGAAAAAGGAGTTGATGATTTATTGGAATTTACTAAATGAAATATTCAAAACATACATTTGATTTTCATTCCATGTGTGTTGTGTTTAAATATGAGAAATTTAAACTCCAGATAAATCAATGATCATATCATTTAATATGGTCTTAACCTTAATTATACATTTTGGATCTAGCAAGGTGAAAGAACATAAAATTCATCATCTAACATTGTTGAAAATATTCATAGCGAAGTATAGGATCGTATTGAATAATTAATTCATAATTTAGGTGTTAAAACCATTGAAAAAAAACTATTGAATAATTGTATGGAGATTATGAGAAACCATTATTCCCAAGTTTCTATAAATATATAGTGTTATCAACAATTTTGAGGTTATTTAACTTGAAATAAATAAATGGGTGAAGAGATAAATGTTTCTGTAACATACTTGATCTATAAAAAGAGCTACATCCAAAAGGAAATGGGATTCCAGATTCCAATTACAAGGCGATGAAAATATTATGCCTAATGAGATTGGGGTATAAAAAATGCATGCCTACCCCAATTATTTTTTGTTTTATATGAAATAATATTAATATTTATCAAACATTCCTACATGTGGGACATCACGTTATAAGATGGATGAAAAAGTAAACTGAAATTCATTCTCCTGTACGGGCATCTAACCTCATGAAAAATCAAATTTGTATACTTTTTAATAATTTCATCCAATAATTCCTTCATATAATTTCAATAATTCAACTATGATTCATTCTCAGGTACCATAATCAAATATATTGCTAATTTAATTTGGTACCTTCCAATAATTCCTCATTTGAAGCATCTATTTAAAAATTCAATTAATGAAAAAAGGTTAAGATGAAATTTATATGAGAAAATATTTGATGGTAAATTATGTCCCCCTACTGATTCACCATAGTGGAAGATATTTGATAAACAATTTCATGATTTTGGAAGTGAAGTTAGAAATCTCATAATGGGATTTTGTACTGATAGAATGAATCCATATCGGTGCATAAGAATCAAACATTGTTCATTTCCTATTTTTTCAGTAGTTTATAACTTTTGCCCACATATATGTATGAATAAAAAATATGTTATGATGACATTGATTATTTATAAAACAAAATAGTTGGTAAATGATATTGATGTATATCTTTCATCATTTATTGGTGATTTAAAGCTTCAATGGGAGAAAGGTGTTAATGTTTTCAATGCATACAAGAAATAGTATTTTCTTATTCATGCTATAATAATGTTCACTATAAATGACTTTCCTTCCTATGGAAAATTATATGGATATAGTGTTTAGGGACACAAATCATGTCCAATTTGTGAAAAAGAGGCTTCATATTATCAATTTAAGAAAGGAAGAAATACATTATACAAGGGATACTGAATATTTTTTTGAATTGATCATCCTTATCATAGATTGAAAAAATAATTTAATGGTTCCAATGAATACAATATTCACCCATTACAACTTCCAATTGAAGAAAATTGTGATAGGGTGAAAAATATTGATTTGAAATTTTCAAATAATAGAAGTCATGGTCTCTAAAAAAATCTATAAGAAATAGTCTATCTTTTATAAACTACCTTATTCTATATTTGTAGAGATAAAATATCACATTGATGTTATGCATTTTGAGAAAAACATATTTTATAGTCTAATTGGAATTTTTTGGCATAAAAATAAAGTCAAAATATTGATTTAGTACTAGATTGTACTCTATAACAATAGGAATATATTTATACTTAGATTCCACTATAAAAATAAATAGAACATATTTACCTCTAGATTGTCACACATTAAAAAATATTGGGAAGATGAATTTTTTTTAGTGTGTTTATGGTATTAAAGTACCCAGTTTTCATTCTTTAAATGTGAATAATTTGGTTTCAATGAAGGATTATAAATTAATAGGTATAAAATCTCTTGATTTTCATGTATCGATGAAACAACTTTTACTAGTAATTTTGAGTGGTATATTTCTAAAAGATTTTATAAATACGATCATTATGTTATGTAATTTTTTCAAACTGTTTTTTGCAAAGTTTTTTATCCTTTTTTGATGTGTTAAAGATTACAGATTCTATTATTATTTGTAAACAAGAAATTTATTTCCCACATATATTTTTTGATATAATAGTTCATTAGGATATTCATTTGGTTCATAAGATAAGAATATGAAGGCCTTTTTATTTATGACAGTTGTATTCTTTTGAAAGATATATGAAAATATTGAAGGGTGTTTCAAAACTACTTATTTACCAAAGGCCTCTATTGTTCAAAAATATATATCGGAATAAGTGGTTGACTTATGTACTGATTATTTATATGAACTGGAGTGTATTGGTCTCCCTATATATTGACATATAACACTTGACAGTGAAGGTAGAGGGATTCTAGTCTCAAAGGTAATGTTTATTCCATGTGATGAAGTGATGGAGGAACATTTATACATTTTGAACAACATATACATGATTCAATCATATATATCATCACATATTTCAGAATTAAAGATACGATAACCAAAAATAAATGAAAAACGTAAAATGATTAAACATAAAAAGACATTTGTTTCATGGTTTAAAGAGAATGTCATCACAGATATATCGACATTAGAAAAAGATGGATGACAAGAGTACCATTAGAAATATTAGTGTAATGATTATCCCTGGAGAACTACTTTTTTGAAGTGAAAAAACTAAAAACCCAATTTCTACATCAACTCCATATTTTGGAGTTCTTGAAGACATATGTAAAATCTATTATAATAAATTTTGAGTCATCGTGTTTATGTGTAATTGGGTTTCAAGTAATAGTGGTGTGAAACTACATGAATATGGGTTTAAACTGGTTGATTTGGAAGGATTTAGTTTCAGGGAGGAACCATTTATCATTTCCACTCATGAAAAGAAAATCTTTTATTTCCTTGATCACTCGAATGATCAGTGGTCCATTATTTTTCAAGGGAAAATAATCCATTTTTCTAATGAGGATGATGATAATGTTATTGATTTATATTAGGATTCTTCATCTATTACACAATTTCCAGATAATAATGATTATAACATAGACATAGTGCACATAGTATGAAATTATCATGGAGGAGGGATATGAGAAAACACAAAATTACTATCCTAATTATTCTAAAAATTATTTTCATTATATTTTTTTGATATTTACATGTGTAAAAATGTATTAATAATTAACTATTCTATATTTTAGTATATATGTTAAATTATTTATATGATTTTTTCTGTTGAATTTTGATATTATATGGTTATGGTTAAACATTTTTTCATTGAAATATGTAACATAAATTATTATATTTTTATTATAGTTACACATATGAGAACACTTTTCAAAAATTCGTATTTAAATTTATAAATGTTTCTATCATTTTAGAATTAATTTTATATTTAATAGTTTACATTGAATATTTTTTTGGTTAATAATAATAACATCATTATTGTGTTTTAACTTAAACATGTGTGCCACTTTTTTTACTTACATATTTCTATTTTCATATTTTCTAATTATTTTCTTGTCTAATAATATTCAGCTACACAATAATTTCATTACAGTTTCCTATTTTAATGATAGATATAGATACAGTGATAGAGGAACATGTACTGAGGTATTTTTCTTAGCATATTATTAAATATCCCGTAATATAATTATTTATTGAAAACAAACTTTTAATTTACAAAAAGTAATTTTTGGACTAATAATTTGACTTTAGGAATGGAATATTATTCTTTTACTTTTATGAAATCAAGTTCTTGATTTGGTAAACATGGCATTACACATTTACCAAAATTTCTACTTTCTCGTGAAGACAAGAAATTGTATATTAGTTTTGATGATGATAATAATGCAACGTGAAAAAACGCAAGGAAATTTATCAGTTATATCTCTATGTAGAGTCGTTAAAGGATTAGTATTTCATATCTTGATTATAATTACATTGAAAAGATGGTGATAAATCATCATTGGGAGGTTGTAAAGGTAAAATATTTCGATCGATTTGTTTTATCTCATTTTTAGAATTTTATTTTTAAATGACTAATATTTAATTTGTCCAATTACAGATGATATTCAATTTTGAAGAAACCAAATTAATTAATAAAAGATTTTTTCTTTAGCGGCGTCTCAATGGAGATATTTAAAAACAATGTTTAAAAAAAATTATTATTTTTTGATGGAGACAAAATGAAAACCCATGTCCCAAGTATTAGTTTTTAGATTAAGAGACATGGAAGAAATTTGTTTCCAACCGACATGATAAATCCTTTCTGGTATGATAATTATATTATATTGTAAAATTTATAATATATATACCTAATTACTTATTAGTTTAATTTTTCTATAATAGGACTCCAAGAAATCCTATTAGTACATTGAGTTGTAGAAAGTATACCCTCATAATTTATCATGTGTAGGGTATCATTTATTGGATAAAATATTATTGAGTAAAAGATAGAAGAATTAAGAGATAAGTCTACCAGTGGTTCTAATGAGGTCTAGTTAGGTCCTTCATATCCCCCCACCTTCTATGACAATTGGAAAATAGAAAGAATAAGAAAAAATTAAAAGTATCTTACAATGAAATTTAAATAAGTAGCTGAAGGATTTTTAAGTAAATATTTTTAATTTTTCTAGAATTTTTCTATTTTATAAATTAAAAAAACTAATTTACCATTTTCATTTTTCATTTCAAGTTGAACTTTAGGAACAATCATCATATGAAATTTTTATCCCTGAGTGTAGGATATACATCCTATCCACTACTTTTGAAAATCTAGAACACCTCAGCCGCATAAAATGTTATATGAAGGGTGTTAGGATTTGGAAAGTTGTTATTCATCAAAGTAAGAAACCAAGAGATCCAGAAATAAAATCCTTAAAATGTGAGCTAAAATAATGAAATAATTTATGGGTGATCAAATTTAATCAACTATGAAGTCTATGTTATAACAATTAATGAGACAATCATAGTCTGTGCAACTTTCCTAGCTTGTCTAGCATTTTCAACTTGATACACAACCTATACAACCCTCCCAGCCAGACCTACCTGCTCAAACTACCTACTTAGATCCTTCACCTCCTCACTTAGACCCAACCTTATATTATAAGTTATATACTAGAGATCCACATGTACATATTGTAGCATTATGAGTCATGAAATTTTTGGGGGATTCAATATATCACCAACTTATGTGGATGGGTCATATTAAAGTATCAATACATGATATTGTCGATCCAACGGTTATACTACCATTTCCTACCGAGGATGTTACTGATGTTGGTAATTGTTTGGGTAATTTTTTTCCTTTTTCCATCTGTAATTTTTTGTTATCTTTTCTACGATGTATTCATTTTTTAATACTAATTACATTTAATTGAGAATTAATTATAATTGTTTCTGATATTTAACTTATATAAGATTACATAATATCAAAATAAATGGAACAAAAGAAACTAAAGGTTTAGGAACAAACAAATGTATATACTTATAATATTTCTGATGGGATACAAATATTATCTCAAGCTTATTCTTCCTTGGATAATATCTTTGAGTTTCAAATGATGGCTAATATATGTGAAAGAAACTATCCATTTAGAATATTTAAAAAATATATCACATATCTAATTTATTTTAAAGACTTCAACATGCATTTTCTGTAGTTGTTATCTATGTAAGTAAATTGACATGTCTATTATAATTTCTTAAATTAAATATGGTTTCAATTGACTAGCTATATTAATTTTTTAATTACATATCTACACACACTTCTTATTCAGAATGAGGCCACATGATTTTATGGTTTTATAGATCCATAATTCATTTCAATAGTTATACAATATGTGAAGACTGCTGACACAGTTACATATATATGTGAGAGATTATCAGATACGGAGATTGGGTGTTTGTTTTGGCCATTTCATGATGGGTAAAAATAGAAAAAATATTATGAACCAATTTTCATTAGACTGTTATTAATTATGACCTTTTTTATTTTAGGGGAAATTGGATGTTAGGAATATTCATATAAAGTGAATACACATTATATTGGTTTTTCTCTTTATTAGGTGATATTCGAAAAAATTTACCAACTTGTTAGATACAGTTTTATTCTTTTTTATAAGTTCATTATATTTAATTATTATTGTATATACATATATTATTGGATGATATATATTAAAATTCAAGTCATGGAAAAAAATTAACAAAGATCCCTTACCGATAAAAACCCAAATGAAATCCAATATGTGAAAGTAACGATAATTATTTTTTATATTTGATATTATTCTGTTTTTTGATATATATATATATATATATATATATATATATATATATTGGTTTTTGTTATCAAGTTAATATTTTATATTTGTAGGTTCATAATCCAGAAAGATATGTTGAATGTGGTTATTATGTTCTACAATTCATATATAAGATAATCACAACTGGGGTAACTACTGAAATTGATAAGGTTTGTTATATTAATTATTTTATATTTTATGTAATAGTATTCTTTTTTTTAATCTTATATCATTAAATGTTATTATAGAAATTCAATGATGTCGAGTCTTATATGAAAGATGAACTTACCCATCTTTGATCTTTGTCTGTGATCTATTTGTTTAGTTTTATTTTGATTTAAGTTATGTATATTCTAATGTTTATGATTAATATTACATTTTCCTAATAACTACTATTCAAAAACTACTTCTATTGTTATAATAGGTATTTGAACATAATTATCTCAAAATAATTCTTCAACATCAACAGATAATAGCTATTTTTTAAATTTCATGTATTCTTTTTCAATTCTTATTTATATTAAAAATTTAGAGATAATTTTTTATTAACTTATTAAAAATATGTTTGTTTTATAGATTTTTATTCAATGATACAGGTTGTTTGACGGTTTTATATATTTTTTTCTATTATAATGATTCTTATTAATTTATGGGTGTACTATTCAAAATAATCTAAAAATTTTTAACTTTCGACGCCAGTTTTCACGAAAACCAAAGCTGAAACATAAAAAAATAATTTGGATTTCAGTGTTGGTTTTTATGAAAACGGGTTCTGAAATAGGTGGTGATTCTCATTTTTGGTGTTGATTTTTAGAAATAATTACCTTAAATGCTCACACAACGCTGATGCTATAATTATTTTATCAATGGGAATATCAAACAAATGATATTAAAATACTAAAATAAATATAATTTGAGATAATTAATATCATCCACATATTTTATAGAAGAAATTTACATAATGGATATATAATAAAATATTTGGTCCTAATTATAAGTGTAATCTTGATATTATTAAATTCAATGTAATGAATATTCCTTAGAATTGAGATTATAAATATTTACTAGTAAATAATGTTTTATTAGATGATATAAAATCCCTAAAAATATTAAATTTTTCAAAATGATTTGTATAAGGTTTAACATGTCATTAATGACCCATTTATGGGTCTTTTCTAATTTTATTGTAACTATACAGAACATCAAAGAGTAATAAACCATTTTGTCACGGAAAGAGTTAAAGGGATTAAATAAAGGTCAAAACAAAAGATAAGGGTATAACCGTGACCAAAACTTAACCAAAATAATTATTAAATGAATAATATTTTACCCTTAGCACCTTAGTCTCTATATTTAGTGTTTTAATATACATTTATTTCTAAAAATAACTTATATATTATTTAAATAATAGATAGTTACAACATTTCACTATCTTTATATTTAATATCTTTTATGTGTCCAGATAGGGAAAAAATGATGAGATAAATGAAAGAAAATGTCTATTTTGATTTCAATGTAACTAGTTTCACTATATAAATTTATTTTTAATTCTTAAAAATTATATAATTACCTATTATTTTTGTGAAATGCTAATAAACTATTTATTTAATTAAGGGGAAAAGGATAAATTACCATGAAAGTATTAATTTTGGTATAATTTAATTGATTTAATGTGTGAAATGAATTTTATATATCTATATGACCTATTATAGATTTTTGAAACCATTATATTCTAGTTTACTCTTTTTCTATAGTAATTTGAAGTCAATGTAAATTAATAGTATCATAATTGACATTAATGATAATTTATCAAATATTATATTAAATTATTTAAAATTCATAAAAAAAATTTAAAAAATAAATATTGATTATGATAAGGTCTATAATTTCATAAATTTATCATTTATGGAAAATTGACACCATATATTTAAAAATTAAAATCTTTTAATTTTATAAAAATTGTTATCGTAGTGAAAATTAAAATTGATGAACTACAGGATAATCAAAATGAAAAAGATTAAAATACCACCAAAAAGTGTCTAAAATATATTAATTTATGATATAACTACCATATTTTATCTTATATTTTAATTGATGGCCTTTTTAGCTATTTGGATTGATATTTAATTTATTATAAATTAATTTTTTGAAAAATTCCAAAATTTCCCCTCACCTCAATTATAAAAGGGAACCTCCTCCCTCACTGATTCATTTCACATTGATCCTTAAATATCAACCGTATAAAAAAATTTCTCTTATAAACTTACCGAAATACCTTTTTTAGGTTCTTGACTTCTCAAAAGACCAACCCTAGATCCATTTAGAGGAGCTCCAAAGGAGATGTTTTGAAGAAGAGGTAATTGCTCTAATCAATCACCCTCTTTTTCTACTCTTACTTACCACCTATAAATCTAATATGTTTTTAATAAATGAATAAATTTAGTATAATCAAGATTATTATATGTTATTATGATTATTAAAACATCATTATACACCCCCTTTCCCATCAAACAAGAAGTGAAAGCATCGCTAGTGCGTACATATGGTTTACCGTCTCCACATAGAGATATAATATATTTTTCATAACCATATTTTATATAATGGAATTATGATATGATTAACGATTATATATTATATTTATGTAATAATTATACATATTTAATTACAATACTATTTCTACCTTATCAGAACATAATCTTTTGAGAAATGATAATTTTGCTCGCACATACATATGGACTACAATCTCCATGATGTGATGTGATTCATTTTTCACTTATATTTCATATGGATGCTAATAAGAATTATTTTTCTGAAAATATATGTTATATAAACTATAATAGTGATTATTTAAAGGTGTATTATTATTTAACCTTCTTTCATTCCATTATGTGAAAAAAGAAACATTGTTCATGCGTACATACGGCCTACCGTCTCCATGAATGGTGAAATTCATTTTTCTTTATATAATTGTTATAAATGATTATAAATATGTATATAATTAATATATATGATATTTTAACCATGATTATAATTCTGGATATTATGGGACCATGATCAAAGTATAAGCACTAGGACTACCAAACCAAATCATTCTTGGAAAAAACGAAGCAGTGATCTCACAGAATAGTTATTTTAATAACAAGTTATTAATAAAAGGGTGATAATATGTTATAAATAAATAAATAAATAAATGTATGATAAATATTTTTTTATGTAATAAATGTATAATAAATTCATATTTGTTATACATGATTTTTCAACATGAACAAATAAAGTCTATACTTGACATAAGGAAATTCTTAACACAATCTACATTCATTGGGTTAAACTATTGTTTCATTGATTATTTCATTCTATGATTATTAGTAAAACAACTTTTAAATATATTATATTATATTTAAAATTGTTTTATATGTATTTATATCTAATACACACAATCAATTTGTTTGATTAATGGTCATTTTAATGATATGATAATTGTAAGAGGATTTCTAATTTCAATTTTATTTCTATGAGACATATGTCATTTAAACACTCATTTATTTAGTTTGGTGTATATACTTACCATGAATGTAATATATTATCATTAAAATTAAATTTATTTGTATTTATATATCTATTTTATGATCTCTTTTTCATTGGTTTTATGGTTCAAAACATACCAAATCGGTAAGGGAATTGTTTATCAATCTTTCTTCTTTTATATGCATGCAATGTTATAGACCTATATTATTTTATGAGGTGTATATACTTCCATTTTACATGTTTTATAATTAATATACCTAATTTAATGATATTATAAGTTTCATGTCATTTTATTCTATTTTCAGTCATAAATATGTGTTTCTTTAAAAAAAATGTTTTCTAAAAGTGTTTTAAAAGTATTTTTAATGATATTTTATTCATTTTAAAGGAAAATGATTTCAAATATGTTTAAATATTTTTTGGGTTTCCTTCAATATTTTTTCAAGGTTATTTTTAATGAAAAATTCTTTCTAAATGTTTTATGATTTAAAAAACATTTTTCAAAGAGGAATGGATATTTTCCTCAAAAATGTTTTAAAAGGATCTTTCATAATTATTTTCCATCTAAGATGACTTCTATTAATATTAATCATGGATTAGTAGGTATATGATCCATAGATACCATTATTATACATTATCTAAATGGTTTATATTTATTATGGAATTATGCTTATGAATTATGTTTTCTCTTTGTGGGTTATAATATGATGAATGATTTATATTCAAATGGCACACATATGTATAGTTTTCATTATGTGAAGATTTAGACCAGTATCTCCTACCAATTCATTGGGTAAATATTTATATCCCATTATATAGACATTACTAGAATGGGAAGTAAACCCATTTCATTAATATATGGCTATAACAACAAGTAAACCCAGTTCAGTAATACAGGGCTAGAATGGGGGAATAAACACAGTTTAGTAATAGATTTTTCCACTATGACAGTCTTTTCAATGAGCCTTGACTAATATGGAATTTCTTTTCCATGATTATGTGTTTTCCATAATTACATGTCTTATGTTATGCTCTTATTTCTCATGTTCTTTGATTATTTTATGACTCATGTCTCATGAGAATCTATGTTTTATTCCATGAATCAAGATTTTGATCTTTGATATACAGGGTATAATTTTCAAATGTCAGGTTCATGATCACATACCCTTATACTCATCATATGATTTCATATTACCACAATTTGATATCACTTATCTTTACCCTTAGTGAGCATTTGAGCACATTATTTTCTTATGTTAATTTTTTCCCAGATTATAAGGAAAGTTGTTAAATGACTTTTATCTAAAAGGACTGCACAAGGATGATGTTGATGATCTATTTTGAAATAAGAAAATCTGGGAATATAGGGAAATTTTTTGATCATTATGAAACAGTTGTTTATAAACCCAAGTTGTTAAGAGATTTTCCTAATTCTCTAAAACTTTAAACCTAAAAGTTCATTGGGTATATAAATGATCCAATATTTCCTTTTTGACATTCTATGTATTTATATGGAAAACAAATTGGGTCACATTTGTAAAGATTGTGTCATTAGTATTGGATCTAGAAATGTGTATCCCATGTTCTTATATTTTGTATTAGAGTAGGGTTTAGACAACTTTATAGATTAGGTTGTTTTCAAGAGAAGTTATCTTAAAAGTTAGAGACACCATAATGGGTATATAAGACCATAAATTCAGAGACTTGGAAACCAATTTTTGAGGTTTTATGATATGAAATTGTAAGGTGACTAATGATATTATTGGATACATTTTTTTTATTGAGGTAATTATGGTTTATTAAATTTTGAGATGAAAGATGAAAGGTCTGAGATAAACTTTGATGTTAAACCATTTTTTAATGTTGAATATGTTAAGGTTATTTTTGAGGATTTTTATCATGTTTCTATAATTTGATAAGGATTTTATTAACATAGTTTTAGAAAAAGGAAATCCCACAAGATTGAGGATAGTTTATCACACCTGTCACGACCCGTTCTCAGGGCCTGTGTCGTGACTACCCCAATCCCACCTTCTATAGGCCAGGGGCTGGAGACTAGAACCAAAGGCGCAATCCTAAAAAAAAGGAAGGCACTTCCTTTTAACCTATAACACACACACAGTCTGAACACAACCAGTAGAGGCAACAATTGAAAATAATCACTTAGTAAAACAGATACAAAAGTAAGTGCTGAAAGTAAAGGGGCAGGAAATATAAGCCCAACAGTAATGTACAACTGCAAAAAAGTAAACAGCAACTACTGAGTCATCCTTCAGGAATCCCACCTGAATGGTGGGTACAAATGGCCTCCTCAACACCTCAGGTCTGTCCGTCTGCTCTGCAACACTATGCCTCGATATGTGTTGTCCATCGTCTGCAACCAACACAACGAAGTGCAGGCATTTCCCGTGAAGGGGTGAGTATAATGATACTCAGAAGGGACCCAGATACCCCCGAAGGTCTCCTAGAATCCACTAAGGATAAAACACAAAGGGAAAGATACAATCACAAAGTATCAACCAACCCTACTTAGGTATATGCCCATACATATACCTAAGTAATCCATATCAGTTCGGCTCCAACTCTCAAGCCCAAGCACAACCCAATCCACACAGGAAGTAAAGTCAATCACATCGATGATAAAGATTGAAAGTCAAGACTCAGCTCATACATGTATACATCTCTTGTATAGTGATAGAGATGATTAGATGTAGTCACTGATTCATCTAAGTTGTTGGACCCACACAGGATACTAGACCAGCTAAGTTGTCGGACCCACACAAGATACAAGACCAGCAACACTGTCGGACCCACATAGGATACAAGAACAAAAGTCAAAACTATCATACCCACACAAGATACAAGAACATAGTCATCACTGTCCAACCCGCGGATGATCCCAGTACAGTAGTCATCATTGTCGAACCCACGGAGGATCCCAGTACAGTAGTCGTCACAGTCGCAGTCACAGTCGCAGCCAGCTCTAGGGTTCTCGCACACATCACGCTCGATTTCGGGAGGGTCCACTCCTCGAGCAAAGGGGTTGATACATCAAATATCACGAATTCTAGATTTTATGTATCCTGAAGTTCTGTCTCATCAAAAGGAACCCAACGCGACAGACGGAGCGTCAATCGGACGACCGGTCTAAGAGTTATTGGCTTTTCCCTTCCAGGGGCCCGGTTGGATTTATGCTCGTTCCAAACCCGGCCGTTTTCCAAAATTGTCCAAAAATAACTTAGAGTATCGTAAAAGTACCGTCTCATTGTGACGATTCCAATGTCGTAGACGGCGCATCAATCGAACACGCGGTCTAGAAGTTATTCGCGTTTAACCGAAATGGGCCTGGCCCATCAAGTCCAGTGGGCTAGTGGGTCAGCCCGACTCGGTTTGGAGGGTCCGACCCGGCTGGGGGTCGGTCCGACTCGGCGGGTCTGACCCGAATAGGGGGTCGGCCCGGCCCAGTGGGCCGCGGCCCACCCGCGGACCCGGCCCGGGTCACGGGCCGGTTCGGCTCGCCTGGTGGTGCCGAGCGGCGCCACCCCTCCTTGCTACCCAGCAGGCCAAAGACGGCCAATTTTGTCCAGCACGAGCGGCCCGCATAGCGGGCCGCGGTTCCTTCGCAGCACGGCGCCAAAGGGCACCGCGGTCTTCCCAGCCCAGCCGGCAGGCGGGTGGTCGGTTCGCCCTTCAAAGCTGCAGCATAGCGCCAAGGAGGCTCCGCAGTCCTCCAGCCCAGCCAGCTATGGCCGGCCGGTTCACTTCATCCGAGCGTCCCACACTACGGGCCGCAGTTTCCTCCACGCAGCCGGTGTGACGATGTCGGTCCTCCACCACCATGGCCCAGCCTGGTCGCGGCCTTCGGTTGCTGCCTCCTTCATTCTCCGCCACCTCATGGTCGTGGCCTCTTCCTCCATCACGGTGCGACGGCACCGCACCCTTCCGGCTCCGCCTCCATCGCCAAATAAACCAACAAGCAACGGAGGAATGCCAGGCCGTTTTGGTTCAGCCCATGCCCTCCATATTAGATGATAACATTTGGACATTGACGAACCAATGTATTCAACAAAGAATGAGGTACAATTTTATTTAATTAAAATTAATCATATCCCCCTACCTCATAATCGGCATTGAACGTTGACGAGTCGTGGGGCACGGGCATCGTGGAAGATGCGCGTTGTTGCATCAACGTCGAAGGAAGTAGAGCTCGAAACTTCGTGTTGAAACGAAGTCTTCGGTGTACTTCATGGGTGAGGTTTCCTCCTTTCCTGCTCTGGTTGAAGAAGGTGTTGTTTCACGTTCTTTGAGATGTGGAGCATTCTTCGTCGAAGAACGGCGTTCTTCGTCGAGAGAATATTGTTCCTCGAGTTCTTTGTTGGAGAGGGTGAATTCTCCCAAATCCTTCCCACAGAATATTTTCCAAAGCAAATGAAACAAAAGGCTCCCCAATATTATAATATTGCCATTCATTTCAAAATATTTCAAATTAATTTTTGACACCACAAATTAATTAAATAAGACTTTAATTAATTGTGTTGGCATAATTAATGGGAGGGAGGTGGAGAGGCTCCAACCATTATGTGGATGTTCAAAAGTTAAATAAGGGGGTTCATGGGAGTTAAAGGAGGAGTTGAGGGTTTAGGTGCTCATGTGGGCCCCACCACACATTATCCTCTCATGGGAGGTTATGTGGGGTGTGGGCCTCACCTCCAAATTCCCTTTGGAGGAAATAACCACCACTTAAAAATAAAATTGTGCAACACAACAATTTTATTTAATTTATTTTTAATCCCCAAATTATAACATCTACTCTCGACCAAACGCAATTGTGGTAAAGGTATCCTTAAGCGAATACTGACGCTACGAGTTCACCGGTTTCCTCGGATTTAAATTCCGAGCATCGGTTCGAAAGATAGAAAAACCCGGATGTACGTTTACTGAACGTACCCAAACAAAACTTCAGAAATTGATTTCGGGCACACTGTGCCTCGGAATCAGGAGCCGTCAGAAACTATGGACTTGTAAAATTCCAAATAATTTAAAAAAAATCCTTGAAATGTCTAGGTCTTTACATTACCCCCACCTCAGGGCTTTACGTCCCTGTAAAGCTACAACATACACTAGGGAAACAGATGACGGTACTGAGCACACATCTGAGCCTCCTGCTCCCATGTGCTCTCCTGGAGGTTCCCGTGCTTCCAGCGAATGCGCACCAGAGGAATCAACCATCCATTCAAGACCTACTCCGGTCGATCCTCTAACTCTACTGGGACCTCTGTGAAAGTTTCCCTATCATCGATGTCCAACTCCCCATGGTCGATGATGTGGGACGGGTCATGCACGTATCTCCTCAGCTGAGATACGTGGAAGACGTCGTGCACTCGATGCAACTGAGGTGGAAGGGCCAGGTGGTAAGCCACCTTGCCTACCCTGCTGAGGACCTGGCACAGTCTAATGAATCACAGAGATAACTTGCCACCTCGGCCAAATCTCCATAGACCCCATCGAGGTGGGACCCGTATGAAGACATGGTCTCCATCCTCAAACTCTAGTGGTCTCCATATCCTATCAGCATAGGACTTCTGTCTGCTCTGTGTTGTATTCATCCGCTCCTCAATGATTTGCACCTTCTTCGTCGTGGCCTGAACAATCTCTGGTCCTACAAGTGCTGACTCCCATGGGTCATTCCTGCATAGAGGTGATCTGCAAGGTCAGTCGTATAGTGCCTCGTAAGGTGTCAACCCTATGGTGGAGTGGTACCTGTTGTTGTACACAAACTCCACCAAGGGTAAGTGATCCTCCCAGCTATGACCAAAGTCAACGACACATGCACGAAGCATGTCCTAGAGATCCTGTATAGTCCTCTTTGTCTGACCATCCGTTTGAGGATGGAAGGTGGTGCTCAGATTTAGTTGCGTCCCAAAATCCTACTGCAACCCATTCCATAGTCAAGAAGTGAAACAAGCATCCTGATCATAGACGATCTTCGATGGAACACCATGAATCCGTATGATTTCCTGAACGTAGAGGCGTCCCAAGATCTATACTGAGCCCTGCTCTCTGATCGGTTGGAAATGGGCCGACTTGGTGAGTCGGTCGAGAATCACCCAGATAGAGTTGTGTCCTCTAGATGTACGTGGAATCCCTGTCACAAAATCTATGGATATTCTATCCCACTTCCACTCTGGTACCTTTAAGGGCTGTACCAAGCTAGCCGGTACCTGGTGCTCCGCCTTCTCTTGCTGACAAGTGAGGCATCGAGAGACAAAAGCTGCTACTTCTTTCTTCATACCTAGCCACCAATGCCATCTTCTGAGGTCCTGATACATCATTTCCACTCGTGGATGTACCACTAGAGGGGAAGTGTGAAACTCCCTCAACACCTCCTCCTGTAGTGTAACTGGTACTATGGTACGTCCTCTAAAGAGGATGACATGCTCCCCACCTTCAGAAAACCCATTAGGTGCTTGCCCTGAGAATATCTAAGCACGTCGGGTCTCACAGTCAACGTCCCCTCGTTGTGCCTCCCTGACTCACTGAAGAAGTGGAGGAGTGACTGTGAGAGACTGAAGAAAGGTTTCTCCATCTCTATCCACAAAGGATATCTGCAATGCGGCTAGCTGATTCATCGCCTCTCCTAGCAGATAAATGCCTGATCTTCTACTGAGAGCATCTGCTACAACGTTCCCCTTACTAGAAGTATAGACTATCTTGAAGTCATATTCCTGGAGGAACTCGATCCGTCGCCGCTATCTTAGGTTTAGGTCCTTCTGCGAGAAGATGTACCTGAGACTCTGGTGGTCAGAGTAGACTATAAAACGCTCACCCATAAGATAGTGCCTCCACATCTTCAAGGCGAAGACCACTGCTTCTAACTCTAGGTCATGGGTAGAGTAGTTCTGCTCATGTTGTCTCAACTTTTGTGAACCATAGGCGATCACTGCTTGCTCCTGCATCAGGACACACCCGATTATGGTCCCTGATGCGTCGCAGTAAACTACGTACCCAACGCCCTCCTTTGGTAGCTTCAAGATGGGCACACTGGTAAATCTATACCTCAGCTCCTGAAAGCTCTGCTGGCATCTCTCTGGCCACATGAAGGGTTTCCCCTTCTTCATCAATGCTGAAAGAGGTGCTGCAACTCTGGAGAATTCTGGAAAAAATCTTTGACCCATCCAGACCTAGAAAACTCCGAACCTCTGTTACCCTCCTGAGTAGATCCCAAGCAAGTACTGCCTCGATCTTCGCTAGATTCACTGCTACCCCAACCTCCGAGATGATGTGTCCCATGAATTGAACCTGTCAAATCCAGAACTGGCACTTCGAGAGCTTACCATAAATCTGGTGCTCTCAGAGTGTGTCTAGTACTACCCGCAAATGGTAGGCGTGCTCCTCCTCAGAAGTCGAGTAAATCAGTATGTCGTCAATGAAGACTATGAAAAATCGATCGAGGTAAGGCTGGAAGATCTTGTTCATGAGACTCATGAACACTACTGGAGCATTGGTTACGCCGAAGGGAATAACCAAGAACTCGTAGTGGCCATACCAACACCTGAAGGCCATCTTCTGCACATCCTCGTCTCGAACTATGAGCTGGTAATAGCCTGACCTGAGGTATATCTTCGATAACCATCATGCTCCCTTGAGATGATCAAAGAGGTCATCAATCCTCAGAAGTGGATACTTGTTCTTCACGGTCAACTGATTTAGGCGACGGTAGTCGACACATAGTCATAAGCTCCCATCCGCCTTCTTGGCGAACAAAATCGGGGATGCCCATGGTGAAACACTGGGTCAGATAAATCCATTTCCCTGCAAGTCCTCCAGCTGTACCCGTAGCTCACGAATCGTAGTGGGAGCCATCCGATATACTGAAGTAGATATCGGTGATGTCCCGGGGTACAGGTCAATGTAGAATTCTACATCTCTGCGAGGAGGTATTCCTAGAACATCGTCAGGGAAAAAATACGCATACTGATCCACCACAACAGGAAAAATCGGACTCCACACATCATCCGCTCTGAGGATGAGACTGGCCAACTGATGTGTGATCGGATTCCCCTCCACTACGTAAGTCTATGATGCATTGCCAAGGCTCCCTTCTCGCCGGTGAAGGTGAACCTAGTCCCATCCGTGTGGATACACCGCACATTTCTCCTAATACAGCCAATCTGAGCATGAACTGTGGATAACCAGTCCATACCCAAGATGATTTCATAAGGCCTCAACATTGATACAAGAAGATCCCAGTCAAATCTCTCACCTACTAGAGTAAGCTCACACTGCCGGCACCAGTGCGTAATCATCGAGTCTACTCCCATAGGAGTCTCTAGCAATAAGGATCGGGCCAACGGCTCCGTCAGAATCTTCGAGCTCCGAACGATGGTAGTGGAAATAAAAGAATGACTTGCACCTGTGTCTATAAGTACAATGCAATGGTGTAGTAGACATAGATAGTACCTCGAATCATCTCAGGTGCGCCATGGTCATGGGCCTCGACTGTCACGAACCAACCCGGGTCGACCCTGAACCGGTCACCCGAGTCGGTCCGCGACATGGCCCGAGAGGCGTTCCCGATCCTCCCGGGTTGGCGACAAGCGCCAGGGCATCAACAGAGGCTATGGGAACGATTTCGCCCAATATAAATAAATAAGACAGTGAAAATAATACAGAGCAGCGCAGAAAAGATAAACCATATAAAGTGACTAAACAGAGACAAACAGAAATCAAACTAACCAAACACGGCGTCCGAACAAACTTCGTGGGACCTCGCGGGTCGCTCTCCGACTCAACGATCAAGCGTCTCCCTAGGCGAGGGCACTCAAGCTATAGCCTGCACAAACACTAAAAACAGAAATGAAATATAGGCGTGAGTATTAAAACTCAGTAGGCTAGCCCGATATCTATTCCCAATGCACTACCTTTAAAATAAAAGAAACATCATTTCAAGTTTGAAGTACAATCTATAAAAGTATGTTTTTAATAATATTCTACTTAGAAACAAAGTATGAACCATTTCCCTTAGCCATTTCGAAATTCGGGTTCATTTCATTAGTGCCAATGACATTTCATAAAAAGGGAAAGTGATGTTTGAATTTTCAAATTTGTACAAAGGGGGTTAAACGCTTTCATTTGAAAACAATTTTTAGAAACCTAATCAAAAGTAATTTACCATTTTACAAGGAAAACAATACACCAGAATGCACAAAGTAAAACACACAGCAAGGGAAATGTAGGTATACATGTGAGCATCATAATCATTACTGCAAGCTACAAAAGCTAAATAGACATGGGTGAACCTAGGAGATCGAGAATAAACCAGAAGACACCAATACATGAGAAATCATCCTTATCGACATGTCATGATGAAATCAAAACGCACAATACGCTCGACCATCCACTCACGGGCAGGTCGAGGGAAAATCCCATAGCAATAAACCCAATATATCCACCTACTATGGGCCACTGGTCAGTACCATAACCTACCAGTGCAGCAATCATTCTTAGAATATTCTCTCAATATGTCATATTCCCATGTCTCAAGTGTTTAAAAAAAAGGGGTGAGCCAACCGATGCCAACCGAGCATCTAATCAGATATATCTATATATATAAAGAACAACAGGCATTCCCCGAGCCACTCCATGGGACAACCTCATTCCTTTAAACTACTCACGTACCTGGGAGCTACTAAGCGCGGCCTCCCAAACAATCAATTACAACCAAGGCATGAGAGTCGTCCTAAGAGGGTTTTTATCAAAACATTTTCATCGCTTTCCATAAAGTGCCAAACGGGAATTTAATACATTTCACAAACACTACTCAAAGAAAGGTACAACTTCTTTATGAGACAAAACCTAGTTTAAAACTGTTTAAAGAACCCAAAAAAACACTACGTCACAGGCTAACAATATTTTTATAAACCAAACCAAACCAATTTTTTCCAAATAATCTTTAAGAGCCAACCGGGCAATTTCTCAAACGAACCAAAGTATTTCTTCACGCATCAAAAGAAATCATTTCTCATTAAACCAGAACTCTATTTTATATTCCGTGAATTATGTTTAAAAGACAAACGGGCATTCTTTCATTATTGGGTGTCCTCTCGTCAAAAGGATGTTTCATGGGTTGTGTATAAAATAAATGGCTCCTTTTGACATTAAATAACCATTTAAAAATTAACCATCTTATATTAAAAATTTATTAACGTATATTATCTCATATTTATTAAAATTAATAAAATGTTGATTTTAAATGATTAGGGTGCGCAAACAGCATGAAATAATATAACTTAAATTTTAAAAGTAGTGCAAAGGGAACCTACCTCAAGATCAAGCACAGCGACAAAACAACCTCGGAACCAAGGCGCGATGACACAACGTGTGTCCAAAACCACGTGATAAAGTCTAACACTCTGTATAAACAATATCGAGGACTCAAACACATAAAAACTCACTAGAGCATTCGAAACCAAGCGGCGGGAATAAACACTCACCTTGAAACTAAAGCGCGGCGACGACGGAACCTCGGAAACAAGGCGCGGCGGTGGTGCTCACTTGGAAACGCCCTGCGCGGGTCCTCAAACAATAATCCTACCAAAAGAAACATAAATTGATAACCCTCTACAGAGCAAAGGCCAAAGCAGGAATAATAATGATAATAATAATAATAATAATAATAATAATTGTAATAATAATATCAATAATAATAATAATATTAATAATAATAAGAATAGTAGGAATAATAGTAATAATAAAATAATAATAATAATAATAATAATAAAATAATAATAACAATAATAATAATAATATTAATAATATTAATAATAATAATAATAATACTAATAATAATAAGATTAATAATAATAATAATAATAACAATAATAATAATAATAATAATGGTATTTATAATAATAATAATAACAAAATAATAATATTATTATTAACACTAATAATAATAATAATAATAATAATAATATGAAAACCAATAATAATTATAATAATAATAACATTAACATTAATAATCATAATACTAATAAGATAAAACAAAATAAATAAATAAATAAAAGGAAAAGAAAAGGAAACCTGGCCGGCAGGGGTGGGGTGCGCCGGCTGGACGGTCCGACGCGGGACAGCGGGAGCCGGGAGGTGAGAGGCCGGCGGGATGGCTGGGGGCTGCTGCGAACAGAGGTCGGGGTAGAGGGGGGTTACGGCTGGCTGGGAGAAGAGGAGGCCGGTGGTTTGCTGCGCGGGGCGACAGGACCTGCTCCAAGGAGGTTGAAAAGGAGGAGGGCACCGAAACTAGTGAATCGGACTGAGGGGGTCCGCAATGGGGCAGCCGAATGGGAGCTGCGACGGGGCGGCCGGCGGGTGCTGCGATGCGGCGGCCGGCAGTGCTACGATGGGGCGGTCGGCGGGTGGTGCGACGGAGGAGACCGGCGGGTGCTGCAACGAGGAGAAGCCGGGGCGGCTGGGTCGCACGCTGCAAGATGGTGGAGAAGAGGAAGGAGGCGGAGGGTGCTGGGGAAAAAAAGGGCAGCACGGGCGGACGCGGGGAGAGGGAGGAGGACGCGGGGAGAGGGAGAAGAAGGGAACCCGCGGGAGGGAGAGAAGAAGAAGAATGAGAGAAAAGGAAAAGAAAAGAGAGAAGGGAGAGAAGAGAGAAGAGAGGAGGGGGTGCCGGCGGCTAGGTTAGAGATTAAGAGGGAGAGGAAAAAAAGGAAAGGGGATAAAATAAATAAATAAATAAAAGAAAAGAAGATAAAATAAAAATAGGATAGAAAATAAAGAAAAGTAAAATCAAATAAAATTAAATATAAAGGGACAAAAATAAAATAAAATAAATGAAAAGAAAGAAAGAAAAAAAAAACAAAATAACATAATGATAAAAATAATAATGGTAATAATAATCATAATGATAAAAATACAAATGATAAAAATATTCATTTCATCTTAAATAGTAAGAATAATTATTAATAGCTATAAAAAAATTAAGACAATCTAAATTGACATTTTCTAATTTATTTTTAATTCCTCTAAGCCGAAAAGGCCACACAGTTGCATGGGCGAAGCTGCGCGGTGTCGCGCTCTGCCCGCGCGTCCGACGACGTCGAACCCAAGACGCGCACTTGTTATTCTAAGCTCAAAGAAAAGAACAAAATCATTCACGACTCAAACCGAACCAAAAAGAATTTAAGTCCAAGAGAATAATAAAATAAAATAAAATAAACACCCTTGTCGGGGTGCGACAATTCTCCCCACCATAACGCTTTCCGCCCCCGGAAATCCACCACACCAACCAGTCGATCGATCAACACCTAAGGATTTCACAGAACACGATCCCACCATAAGGACTCCACTAGAATTTGATAAATATTTAAGAGAAAACCCAACGAGACTCATGGTGGGTCTCCCCACCATAAAAGGACTGACCTCTTAGAGACCAACCAGAAGACCAATTTAGACCTGTATCAGGCCTTACCAAGGCTAGAAAGAGCACAATAAGTGCATTTTAGACACTTACTCTCGTCCGAAAGGGGTAGAAGCTTAAATCGATACATAGCACAACTAAAAACCCGAACCCCCTGGGCGGGGAGGGTGGGCCCAAGGATCAAATCTTTGAAACTACGACGTACGCCTACTCACGACCCATCACCTCGGGATGGACACAAACCAGGGCCGCAACTGATTCACATGGGTTGTCCACACATAACCACCAATTGACACCTCGCATCCAAACAAAAGGACACAATTATCGACATTGTGTTAGGGTTAGGTCCATTTCACGCTTTGTGACAAGAGAAAAAACTACAAAGATAGTGAAACCAGAGCAGCAACACCAGAATTATCTCACCACACGGTAGAGGCACAACTTTAACCAGACTCCTTAAAATTTTCTGGGGGTTCCTGACTACACGCCGGCTTCACTCCGAGACCTTTTGGCTGGAGCTCTGATGGGTGAAGCATCTTCTGCCTCGCAGTCAGGTTCTGAAAATCCCTATGAGATACATATATCTTTTGATCTGAAAGATTGAAGGACAAGATTTTCAAATTAAAAACACACCAGCATTGAAAGCCGAGGTTCGTCAAAAGACCCATGAAGTTCCCATACATTTCAAACCCAAAACAACACCAATACATAGGCCACGATAATCGATCACTTACACTGAAAGGAAACTTACACTGGAAACTTTGAACAAAGACCCTACAACACATTACTTCTGAGAACTTCCTCTGCGACGCTTCCTTGCAACGCCCCGACAAAATCATCGCAAGTGACCCAGGCATCCACACGCCTGGAAGGGCTTCAGAGCGCTTGGGCACGACGACTTCTTGTGACCCCGCTTGCCACACTGATAACACACCATAATCTCTCGCTCCGAAGAGGTTGATGAAAGATCTCGAGGCCTCTTGATTCCACGACTTGATCCATCCACTTCTATTTTCTTACTCATTTCCTTTCCAGAATCTTCACCACTGCTCATAGGGATCGAAGGAGGGAGAACTACTTCGAGCACTCCTGCCATCGCGACTTCGACACGAAAAGCTTGTCTTGCCACATCAACAAAAGAAGTTAGGTTGGACTCTGACACCTTTGACTGTAGATCAGGGCGAAGACCCGCCTCGAAGCGTCGAGCCTTCATGGGGTCATTCGTGGCATACTCTGAATCATAAGGTACTAGCTCCACAAGGCGCTGGAAATATTCTAACACGGATCCGTCGCCCTGCTGCAGACAACACATTTCCATCCCCTTTCTCACCCTTTCTTCCTCAGAGAGATACTGACGAATGAACAAAGACTTGAAGAACTCCCAAGTAATCTCTTCACGAGGCTTGTTCCGAGACACTGACTTCCACCACATCCACGGTGAGCCTTCAAGCATGAAGGTCACAAACTTGACCTTCAACGACTCGGGCAACTCAATGAGGATAAAGTCCCTTTCAATCTTTCATATACAATCCTCTACCACGGAAGGGTCTGCTTGACCATAGAAGAGAGGTGGATCGAGCTTCCGAAACTCAAGCATAAAATGCATAGGTTGATCGACCACACGATGATCACCCATCGAAGTTTCAAAAGGATAACCGCTGAACAAGGAAAAGTCAAAAACCCAATCAAGGCCAACTCAATGAGTGAATAAAAACCTCCAAATCAACCACTGCATCAGTGATAAGTTCAAAACACAAGAACGCGAGTTATCATAACATCAAAACTTTTCTCTTTGAGAACATCTCTAATTTAGAACGAGCTTAGTGGGTTAAACCCCTGCCATTGGTATTCTTTAGAGCCTCACTCACATGCATGTATTCGTGCCACCCAGGGAATCCATCCACCGTACCAGAAATCCATCCACATTTCCAACATACCACAATGCATGTGAGAACTCATCAGAACACCAAGGTCAAAACAAAGCAACTTCATTTTCAAAAATAATTCATTTATACCACTTCTTTTAAAACAATCTACAAATTAAACATGTCATTTCAAACAACACTTTTTTTTCAAGACCAAATTTTCTAATTCAAACCACTTTCAAAAATCAAGGGGAACCCAAAACAACTCAAACAGGGGACTAGTGTCAGTGGGTGGCTTGACCATATGGTTGGCAGCCATATGCCAAACACGTCACTGACACAGAGAGCCTTCTTGGACCATGCCCCTAGCTCTGCATGGCTTGCCAGGCCATGCGGGTTAGGAGGACTAATGGACCAACTCCATTTGTCGCACCCCAATCGCGAAACATTTCCATAAAAAAAACCCAAACAAACCAATTAAACTGGACTTCCCATGGAAACCTGAGGATCAGTACGGGAAAGAGTTCGCGACGCTCTTCTCGTACCTACCCCTCAAGTCCCGACAATCCTACTCCATCTACCTTGACATCCCAAATAACAAAGGGCTCTCTGTAAAGTGAGGTCGCTAAGAGCTGACCTCCTCTGATAAAATTTTTTCATGAACCAACCCGGGTCGACCCTGAACCGGTCACCCGAGTTGGTCCGCGACATGGCCCGAGAGGCGTTCCCGATCCTCCCGGGTTGGCGACAAGCGCCAGGGCATCAACAGAGGATATGGGAATGATTTCGCCCAATATAAATAAATAAGACTGTGAAAATAATACAGAGCAGCGCAGAAACGATAAACCAGATAAAGTGACTAAACAGAGACAAACAGGAATCAAACTAACCAAACACGGCGTCCGAACAAACTCTGTGCGACCTCGCGGGTCGCTCCCCGACTCAACGATCAAGCGTCGCCCTAGGCGAGCGCACTCAAGCTATAGCCTGCACAAACACTAAAAACAGAAAAGAACTATAGGCGTGAGTATTAAAACTCAGTAGGCTAGCCCGATATCTATTCCCAATGCACTACCTTTAAAATAAAAGAAACATCATTTCAAGTTTGAACTACAATCTATAAAACTATGTTTTTAATAATATTCTACTTAAAAATAAATTACGAACCATTTCCCTTATCCATTTTGAAATTCTGGTTCATTTCATTAGTGTCAATGACATTTCAGAAAAAGGGAAAGTGATGTTTAAATTTTCAAATTTGTACAAAGGGGGTTAAATGATTTCATTTGAAAACAATTTTTAGAAACCTAATCAAAATCAATTTACCATTTTCCAAGGAAAACAATACACCAGAATGCACAAAGTAAAACACACAGCAAGGGCACTGTAGGTATACATATGAGCATCATAATCATTACTGCAAGCTACAAAAGCTAAATAGACAAGGGTGAACCTAGGAGATCGAGAATAAACCAGAAGACACCAATACGTGAGAAATCATCCTTATCGACATGTCATGATGAAATAAAAACGCACAATACGCTCGACCATCCACTCACGGGTAGGTCGAGGGCAAATCCCATAGCAATAAACCCAATATATCCACCTACTATGGGCCACTGGTCAGTACCATGACCTACTAGTGCAGCAATCGTTCTTAGAATATTCTCTCAATATGTCATATTCCCATGTCTCGAGTGTTTAAAAAAAAGGGGTGAGCCAACTGATGCCAACCGAGCATCCAATCAGATATATCTATATATATAAAGAACAACAGGCATTCCCCGAGCCACTCCATGGGACAACCTCATGCCTTTAAACTAATCACGTACCTGGGATCTACTAAGCGCGGCCTCCCAAACAATCAATTACAACCAAGGCATGAGAGTCGTCCTAAGAGGGTTTTTATCAAAACATTTTCATCGCTTTCCATAAAGTGCCAAACGGGCATTTAATACATTTCACAAACACTACTCAAAGAAAGGTACAACTTCTTTATGAGACAAAACCCAGTTTAAAACCGTTTAAAGAACCCAAAAAAAACACTACATCACAGGCTAACAATATTTTTATAAACCAAACCAAACCATTTTTTTCAAATAATCTTTAAGAGCCAACCGGGAAATTTCTCAAACGAACCAAATTATTTGTTCACGCATCAAAAGAAATCATTTCTCATTAAACCATAACTCTATTTTATATTCCGTGAATTATGTTTAAAAGCCAAATGGTCATTCTTTCATTATTGGGTGTCCACTCATCAAAAGGATGTTTCATGGGTCATGTATAAAATAAACGGCTCCTTTTGACATTAAATAACCATTTAAAAATTAACCATCTTATATTAAAAATTTATTAACTTATATTATCTCATATTTATTAAAATTAATAAAATGTTGATTTTAAACGATTAGGGTGCACAAACAGCATGAAATAATATAACTTAAATTTTAAAAGCAGTGCAAAGGGAACCTACCTCAAGATCAAGCACAGCGACAAAACAACCTCGGAACCAAGGCGCGATGACACAACGTGTGTCCGAAACCACGTGATAAAGTTTAACACTCTGCATAAACAATATCGAGGACTCAGACACATAAAAACTCACTAGAGCATTCGAAACCAAGCGGCGGGAATAAACGCTCACCTTGAAACTAAAGCGCGGAGACGACGGAACCTCAGAAACATGGCGCGGCGGTGGCGCTCACTTGGAAACGCCCTGCGCGGGTCCTCAAACAATAATCCTACCAAAAGAAACATAAATTGATAACCCTCTACAGAGCAAAGGCCAAAGCAGGAATAATAATGATAATAATAATAATAATAATAATAATAATAATAATTGTAATAATAATATCAATAATAATAATAATATTAATAATAATAAGAATAGTAGGAATAATAGTAATAATAAAATAATAATAATAATAATAATAAAATAATAATAACAATAATAATAATAATAATAATAATATTAATAATAATAATAATAATAATAATAATAATAATAAGATTAATAATAATAATAATAATAACAATAATAATAATAATAATAATAATGGTATTTATAATAATAATAATAACAAAATAATATTATTATTATTAACACTAATAATAATAATAATAATAATATTATGAAAAACAATAATAATTATAATAATAATAACATTAAAATTAATAATCATAATACTAATAAGATAAAACAAAATAAAAAAATAAATAAAAGGAAAAGAAAAGGAAACCTGGCCGGCAGGGGTGGGGTGCGCCGGCTGGACGGTCCGACGCGGGACAACGGGAGCCAGGAGGCGAGAGGCCGGCGGGATGGCTGGGGGCTGCTGCGGACAGAGGTCGGGGTAGAGGGGGGTTACGGCTGGCTGGGAGAAGAGGAGGCCGGTGGTTTGCTGCGCGGGGCGACAGGACCTGCTCCAAGGAGGTCGAAAAGGAGGAGGGCACCGAAACTAGTGAATTGGACGGAGGGGGTCCGCAATGGGGCAGCCGAACGGGAGCTGCGATGCGGCGGCCGGCGGGTGCTGCGATGCGGCGGCCGACAGTGCTACGACGGGGCGGTCGGTGGGTGGTGCGACGGAGGAGACCGGCGGGTGCTGCAACGAGGAGAAGCTGGGGCGGCTGGGTCGCACACTGCAAGAGGGTGGAGAAGAGGAAGGAGGCAGAGGGTGCTGGGGAAAAAAAGGGCAGAACGGGCGGACGCGGGGAGAGGGAGGAGGACGCGGGGAGAGGGAGAAGAAGGGAACCCGTGGGAGGGAGAGAAGAAGAAGAAGGAGAGAAAAGGAAAAGAAAAGAGAGAAGGGAGAGAAGAGAGAAGAGAGGAGGAGGTGGCGGCGGCTAGGTTAGAGAGTAGGAGGGAGAGGAAAAAAAGGAAAGAGGATAAAATAAATAAATAAATAAAAGAAAAGAAGATAAAATAAAAATAGGATAGAAAATAAATAAATTTAAAATCAAATAAAATTAAATATAAAGGGACAAAAATAAAATAAAATAAATGAAAAGAAATAAAGAAAAAAAAACAAAATAACATAATGATAAAAATAATAATGGTAATAATAATCATAATGATAAAAATACAAATGATAAAAATATTCATTTCGTCTTAAATAGTAAGAATAATTATTAATAGCCATAAAAAAATTAAGACAATCTAAATTTACATTTTCTAATTTATTTTTAATTCCTCTAAGCCGAAAAGGCCACACAGTTGCATGGGCGAAGCCGCGCGGTGTCGCGCTCCACCCGCGCGTCCGACGACGTCGAACCCAAGACGCGCACTTGTTATTCTAAGCTCAAAAAAATGAACAAAATCATTCGCGACTCAAACCGAACCAAAAATAATTTAAGGCCAAGTGAATAATAAAATAAAATAAAATAAACACCCTTGTCGGGGTGTGACATCGACTGCCTAGAGTTGAGCCCGCCTCTTTCCGCCAACTCCCTGTGGTCGAGGTGGACCTCCTGGTGGTGGTGGTGGTAGAGCCTCGAAACGTTATCCACCACCCGCGGATTGGCTAGCTCCTCTGCAACATCTGCCTGCTCCTGGCAGACCACCATGGTCAAACCTATGCCTCTGACTGGGAGGTCCCTCTACTATCTGATGCTCGTCCGCATGGCGGGTCGGTCAGTCTCGAGCCATGTGACCCTGCCCACTGCATGCATAGAACTGTCTGCTCCTCATAAGGTTGGATCTTCTTCGTGTTCCCCGCATAACCAAACTTGTATCCTGAGGTCACCCTCCTGATGACCTGGTCCTCTTGGACCTCTGCGTCAACTTTCTACTACCGGCTGCAGAAGACTCCGCTACGGGTCGCCTAGCGGTGGGTCTCACCATTGGTGACGGCTCAGCGAGAAAACTCTCCAATAGAAGGGCTCGCTCCAGCACCCCTACCTGTGTCGGGATGATGAGGGGAATCTTCGAAGCCCTGATATCATTCCTGAGACCCTACTCAAAGGTCTGATCCCTGAAGAATGGGTCATGTACCATATCCTTGGAGTAGCGCGAGAGGTTGGTGAACCTCGATGAGTACTGAGCTACTGTCATGCTACCATGCTGCAGATGAAGTAACTCCTGAATATGCACCACTCAAAGGGTGGCTGGAATAAACTCCGAGCGGAAGAGACTCTCGATGTCCATCTAGAGCAATGATGCCTCGTCATACACCCAGAGCATCAATATCTACCCTCTACCTGCTGTTTCATGTAGAAGACTCGTGAGGAGGATCACCATAAGGTCGGATGGTATCCCTACCAATCTAAAAACTCTCACGACAGCCTCCAGCCAATCCTCAGCTGCCTGTGGGTCTATCTCTCCCCAAAACATGGGTGGCCTCTGGTGCTAGAACTCGTGAAACACACTCAGGCGGCGTGCACTCTCTTCTGCGGGGGTTATTGGTATTGGTGGCCCAGCGGGTAGTGGTACCGCTGGTGCCTCCGCTGTGATGGGGCCCTACACCGAGGCCTCGTCGCTCGGTGGGCTACCATCTCGTACGTAACTCGGAACCCTAGCTAGCTGCCTTCGTAGGGCCATCCTGAAAAGTAACAGGTGCTCCACGGTTAAATCAGTATACCTGGTGATCTGACACAAAGTAATCATGAAGAAAACTTTTTCAAAGGAAACGCACACACAATAAGTGTTTTCATGCACTGATTCGGAAATCAGATGTTAGGGTCCTGGTGTATGGATATGTCAGCCGCTGCACCAACACCGGTTTCCCTAAACCGATAACCACACCCAAAACACTAAACCCTATTTCCGTTTAAAGAATCAGAGTCTAAGTTCTTCGGTAGAACCTCCCTTTGATACCAATTTGTCACGACCCGTCCTCGGATCCCGTGTCGTGACTACCCCAAGCCCGACTTCCATAGGCCAGGGGCTGGCGACTAGCACCAAAGGCGTAATCCCCAAAAAAGGAAGGGATTTCCTTTTAACCTGTAATACACACACAGTCTGAACACACGCAGTAGAGGTAACAACTGAAAATAATTACTAAGAAAAATCGATACAAAAGTTAGTGCTAATAGGAAAGGGGCCGTAAATACAAGCCCAACAATAAAGTACAACTATAGAAAAGTAAACAGCAACTACTGAGTCGTCCTCCGGGAATCCCACCTGAAGGGTGGGTACAGATGGCCTCCTTAGCACCTCAGGTCCGTCCGTCCGCTTCGAAACACTATGCCTCGATCAGAGTTATTCATCGTCTGCAACCAACACAACAAAGTGTGGGTATTGCCCATGCAGGGGTGATTATAATGATACTCAGTAGGGACCCTGAGACCCCTGAAGGTATCCCAGAATTCACTAAGGATAAAACAAAAAAGGAAAGATACAATCACGAAGTATCAACCAACCCTACTTAGGTATATTTCCATACATATACATAAGTTATCAATCTTAGTTCGGCTCCAACTGTCGAGCTCACGCACAACCCAGTCCACACAGGAAGTAAAGTCAATCACATCGATGATAATGATTGAAAGTCAAGACTCAGCTGACACAGGTATACATCTCTTGTATAGAGATAATGATGATCAGATGTAGTAACTGATTCATATAAGTTGTTAGACCCACACAGGATACTAGACTAGCTAAGTTGTTGGACCCACACAGGAAACAAGACCATCTACTCTGTCGGACCCACATAGGATACAAGAACAGCAGTCAAAACTGTCAGACCCACACAGTGTAACATCCCAGGTAAATAAGAAATAAGACACTTTTCATATTTATTAATATTTTTGAATTAAATATTAATTTTACATTAAAGGGGATGCTATGTTCGATATCGTACCCAATACACAACAACATGTTTCTTTTAAATCTTACGTTGCACACTAATAATATATTATTATTATTTTAAATGGTCGTTAACTCCTAGCCATTGTATTGGAGGGAATGAACAAAACAAAATACAATATCATTATACTTGTTTTTTAAATGTAATTAGATTTATGCAATAAATGTTAGAGGCTTAAAATGTGAATGAATCTAATTTTAAGCATAATTTATATTAAATGGTCGATTTACTGCCTTTTAATGGAAAATACTCTTTAAATATAGTTTTGTTTACTTTAATACATTATATATGAATAAATAAAATCCTTATTTATAATTGGGACATCAAAATTTACTTTGTGTAAATTTTTGGAATTTTTCTGAAAAAGTTCATTTTTTATGAATAGTGTAAATATTGTATTTTAATTTAAAACTATGTTTTAGTATAATTTATTTATATTGTTATATTATCTTTTAAATTGGTTTTAAAGTGTAATTATAATATATTTTTACCATTTAATCCAATGTTGTTCATTCAAATTAATTTCACTTTTAAATTGGACATAAACAAGTGTCAATCTTTTGATAGTTATTGTTTCTTAAAAACACGTTATTTGTTTTAACAACAGAAATTAATTTTAAAATTAATTAATGAAACTTTTATTTTTTGGTTTTTTTAAAATATAAATCATTTTTTAATTTGGGATATCAAATATAGCTTACGCTGAATTTTTGTTATTTTCTGAAAACCGCAATTTTTGATGAATAGTGAAACCACTTGGTGGTAGTTAAAAAAACTGACTTTTTCATTTAAATGAAATTTTACCACTTCTGAGAATTGAATTTAAGAAATCCAACAAATATGGTTGTTATCAATAAGTAAAATTTGGTTCATTAAGATGAAAATAATTTTTGGTGTATAGTAACTTTTGACTTTTATTTACCGCGGTTAAAGTTAAGGGTAATTCAAGGTAAAAAGAATATTATAATAATTCAAAATTACCATAACACTTGTCCTAACCTTATTGGTTGAGTCATGTACGACCATGTTCATCTTTGGGTCGATTTTGGGACCCCATAAATCCACTTAATATAGATGAGGACACTTTAGATTAATTAATTTAATGTAAAGGCAAAAATGACATAAACAAAAATCTTTTAGTAATTTAATTTCTATATGGTGTTATATAAGGAATAGGTTTGTCTATAAATATTCATTGGAAATATAAAAATATTTCCTATATGATAGTATTTTTTTTATAATTTCTAGACATCAAATAAATTAAATTATTCCTGACATAATAATGATGCAGTGTTTACCTCATCAATAAATCATTTAAATAAATAAGATTGTAAATATTAAAATAGCATCAAAAACTTGTCCAATTTTTATTGGATGATTTTATTTCTACCATTATTCATTTTATCTTATACTCAAATGATTTTTTGACCTTTTGAAACCTAATATAAGTTTATAATAAAATAATATTTTTACACTTTCCTAAAGACCACCTCCTCTCTCTTATAAAATGAGACAACTTCTAACCAATTACTCACACCTCTAAAACCATTTGTCTGGCACAAACACTACCCAATTAATCTACCTACATCCCTCTCCTCCACCTAGAATCCTTACCTTAGGCATAAGGCACTTAAATAATTCCTTTTGTTCAAACCAAAGAGCGTTACCCAAATTAAAGGTAACGATTTCTCTTAATTTGTTTTCTTTTATTTTACTTCTCCAACCTCAAAACTATTTTTATTCGTTTCTTTTGTAAAAAAACCAGTATCCTTAATATACTATGATTTTTTTATAAGAATTATTGGAACTACACTTACACACACCTCCATCTAATGGGTGAATAACAGAATGTTTCTATGGATGGAAAACTAACGCCTCACAAAACGATGATTGTTCAGTTACCTCTTACCGCCTCTCATGGTGGCCATTATGATGAAAATTTATTTATATATGATATATATTATGTTTATTATTTCCTTATTATTATTTACTTCCCATTATTATCACTCCTTTATGGTTTCTATAGTGGGTAAATATGATAATATCATTAGAGGAAGTGCGGACTACTGCCCCCTCAAAGTGATATGACTCGTTAATGCCTTATGTGGGATGTATAAAGGATGGAGTTAATAATATTGTATATGATTTTATACTGGAATTATAATATAACTATGTATCATTATATTTTTAATTACATTAAAATAATAAATAGAAATGGAAGTAGTGGTCATGCATACGTTCGGCTTACCGTCTCCATGAACGGTGCATTTCATTTCTTACCTCCAAATGTTATGTACTATTATAAATACATGTATATACTAGAAATATATGATATATAAATAATAAATTTCATTCTGTATATAATTAAATATTGACCACATGGACAACTTTTAAATATAAGGTGTTCATTTTTTACTTAAGTACCAAATATTGACAAAATGGATGTTATTAACTTAAATGATAACATGATATTTATAACATGGTAATAAGTGATATAAAAGTAATAATAAACTTGAAAAAGGTTATTAATAAAGTAGATATTAACTTTAGTTTATTATTCAGGATATTAAATAACGATCGAGTCAAGTCGGACACAAGGTAAGGGATTTTCTTATCTCACTTTTCATTCTGTGAGATCTTTTAATTCTGTGAGATTTTCATTGTTCACAAATTATTCATTTCATGTGGTGTATTTTGTACTGAAATTAGATATATATTATCATGATTCTCAATATATTCATGGTATTCTGTGATTCGTTTTTTGGTTATTAACTTTGGGTCATACGACTCAGCTGATTACAACGTGGTAAAGGGTTTCGTTTCACTTTTTATTCTCGTGAGATTCATGCTATATTTGCCACTATTTCCTTTTGTGTGGTGTATTTACTGGCCATGATTGTACTCTTTATGTAATATAATTTTATTTATGAGTATTTAAATCTTCATTGTATGATCCTTCTTTCATTTGGTGTATGTTTTGTAAGTTACCAAATCAGTAAGAGAACTATTCACCCTCCTCTTTATAAAAGACTTATTTTTGTTATGTCTTTTAATTTACATCTTATTATGTTGGGATATGTTATTATAAATTAGTATTGATGTAAAATTTATATCCAAGTGATTAGATTCCATTTTTCATCTCATCAAAAAAAATTCTGAATTTTAAAGTGACGTCGTTATGCTGTCGAGTTTTTACAAGGGAACCTCTTAACCCAATTTCAATTCTTTTGGGTTCAACTTGTACTTCTTGAACATGTCATCCTATGAATATGTTTGAATGAAATATTATTGTTTTACACTTAATATACACTTATATTAGGTTTATTTATATTTCTCACAAATAATTATGTGATTGATTTATCCTTAATTTAAGGATACCATATTTATAAGAGATTTCATCCCAATTTACATTTCCACTGAGACTTTATTGTTGTTATGCACCAATTCACCCTTATATGGGGTATATACTGTCCTTTGAAAGATTATATCCTGAATCCTTTTATTCTCATGATATAATAATGTTCTGATTAAAAGTTATTCTTCAAATATTTTTATTCAAGTGTCTCTCTTTTTGTTAAAAACTCATTAACTAAAATATTGTTTTAAATGTTTTAAAGATTTATTCTTCTAAATATTTCTCATTAATGTCCATGTTTTCAAAATGGGTTTTAGTATTTGTTTATATGGACATTGATGTTTTCAAATGATAATTCATTTAAAATATTCAAAGTGTTATGGGATATTTTGATTCAAAAATCTATTTTTAAATGGTTTTGAAAATGATTTGGTAAAACATTATCTTGATTTGATCTATTAGAATGAGTAAATGTTATATTTCCTTTATAAATGTGTTATATTTTATGATTATGTTATGGTTATTGGGCATTTCTTATGTATACGGGTGGTTCTGTGATAAACCTAGGGTGGGTGAGCCCGAGATAGCTCTCCAATGCATTGGGTAACGTGATGGAGGTGAACGTGATGTTTCTTCTAAGAGATTTAGGGAATATACTATGATGGGTATTCCAAGTGTAACTACCTATGTATCTGTGATAGCTAAAATGTAAGTTTGATATGGATTCCATAAGTAACCATTATGATTTATGATTTGTGTGGGTTATTCATAAATCTTATGATTTCGTAAGGTATGTTATGATTGAAAAGTATGGTTTTATTGATTTGTATTTATTGATGGGCTAATGTTTTCCTTTCTTATTTTATAACCCTTACTGAGCTTTTTATGCACATCCCAAGTTTTTGAAATGTTTTCCACATGACTTAATGATTAATAGGGTCAGATATGGGATCATGGAAAACTCATGCTATCTAAAATATGGAACTAGACATGTTTCTTTTTAGGAGTTTTTATATTATGAAAAAAATGGATACTGGGTATTAGTATCTACTTGTAATATTCAAGTTGTTATGTAATAGTTATGGCCTGATTCTCTAAAACTCTAAACCTGAAAAGATCCTCAATGTTAATTATTCATTTAATTCAATATTATGTAATGTTATAAGGTTGGGTCCTTATAGTTGGTATCAGAGGTCGGTTTAGACAACTTTAGGGATTATAAATTTTTGTTAGACATATGGTTAGTACCTATCTAATATTTCAGTTAAATCATTGTTTTATAACTTTTTCAGATCAAGAAAATTCAGTTACAAATGGAAGGAGGAGGATCTCAAACAACATTCCTATCTTTTCCTGATGACATGCTTGCAATAATTATTGCAAAGTCATGTTCAGATGATTGTGAAAAATTTTCTAGCATACAACTCACTTGCAAGCAGTTGTTTGAGATATCAAACACCTACACTATACCTCATTATCATCGTGGATCATGGGTTATATTTAGAAAAATCCTATTTTCACAATATTCTCATATTTTAAATAAAGTTAAATATTATCAAGGCATTTTCAAATATTTTACCTTATCACAATATTTTGAAGCATATTATGATTTTAAAAAAGGTGCTGAATAAGGAGACCCTTGAGCAACCTATTTATATTTGATTTTAAAATATATTCTCTCAGCACATACTTAAGTTATTTTAAAAGGACCATTAATTGAAAGTTTCAACTCAAATTCAGTTCGAATGTTTTATAGAAATCATGTTTTATCAGATGTTTTGAAATTATATGTCATACTTGATTATTTTCCAAAACGATTTTTCTGTGAACACCCATATAACCCATATTGTACAAGGTGTATTTGGATGGAGGAAGTAAATAATTTTTAAGGATCTCTAAATAATTGTTGCAATGCACAGAACTTCTACCTACGTGAACAAAATGACGATGAAACCAAATGGACAACATGATTAAGGTATGATGTTCTTTATTTTAAGGATTGTTTTATTTTATCATATGGTGGTGGAATAAGACTTCAAGAATTAAGATGTTGAGATCATAATGAATTTGGATGAAAAAGATAGGTATAAGGAAACCTTTGAGGTTAAAACATGATAGGGTTATTTTTGAGTTTTATAAAAATGACAACCCGTAGGATCGGTGACAACCCATCGCATCCGGCAAGGCTTCAGGAATCGAACCCACAACCAAAGGGTGACAAGGGAACATCGCCTACCAGTAGCCTACTTGAAGTCCCTAGTTAGTATTACTTATTATTTTAGTAAAATGTTTTTATGGAAAGAGAATAATTTGATTTTTAGAACTTATGTTTTATCAAATGGATATACTTAGTATTGAAAAATGATTTAGTGATTAAGTGATAAAAGGTTGTTGTGGAAGAAGTTATCTCTTTTGAGGAAACACTATATGCCTAAGGAAGATAGAATACTATGGGATTTCAATTGTGGAATAATGGTTTAGATATCAGTTTGGAAGAATCTATGTTTTTATTATGGACACATGATGATTTTATTTATTTATGAAAATTATTAACCTATCATGGAGAATATGTGATTAGGTTAATTACTTTTCAATATGAGACTTTATGAGTAACTGGTGTTACTTGGAGATAAATATTAAGATGTATCTTGGAAGTATATGTAACTAAATACTTATGAGATTTGGGTTACAATCAATGTTTGGATTAATTTTGAAGAATTTTAGGGACAATTTTTTATTGAATGGTCTTTGTTGAACTTTGGGTTTTGTTAAGACAAATTTTGGAGATTAAGAGTAGTTTCTCTTTATGTAAAAGTTTATCCTTTTTGCGGATTATCTGATCTTGTACTAAACATTTTGGTTTTAGTTAATATCTAAAGACAAGTGAAATATATATTTCATCCTTTTTGGATTATTTGATTCTCTCAAAGTTGATTATAGCACTTTTAATGTAAACAATTCATCCTGAATACTCATCATATGGAGGAAATATGAGTTTGTGTTAGAAATATAGTGAAGGATAAAAGTATAAATGAAAAGTAATTGTGTTTCCTTATGTTTTTAGTTAAACTCGTAAATAAATTCTTCAATGAAAAGTAACTTAAAACAAAAACCTTTTCAGTTAACTTTTCCTACTGGGAAATCAAAGACTGTTTAACCCATCACAAGTTTGTAATTTTCTGGTGGTTAACTTTCTCCTAAACATGTTTTCTATCACTCTCCATCAGAACTTGATGTTTTGTTTTCTCCTCCATATCCATTTTTTCATGGAATCCTAGTATATGTTATCTCGGGTAACCTTTTTACTTCTCTTCCTTTATTTTAAAGTGATTGTTTTGTTGACTCTTTTTCCAATGTGGGGCTTTTAATGAAGTTTCCAAGACCAGTTTTAAAATTGCGAGGACGCAATTCCCAAAAGGGGGGGGGGAGGATGTAATATCCCAGATAAATAAGGAATAAGTCACTTTTCATATTTATTAATATTTTTGAATTAAATATTAATTTTACATTAAAGGGGGTGCTATGTTCGATAGCGTACCCGATACACAACAACATGTTTCATTAAAATCTTACATTGCACACTAATAATATAATATTATTATTTTAAATGGTTGTTAACTCCTAGCCGTTGAATTTGAGGGAATGAAAAAAACTAAATAAAATATGATTATACATGTTGATTAAATGTAATTACATTTATCCAATAATTGTTAGAGGCTTAAAATGTGAATGAATCTAATTTTATGCATATTAGACATTAAAAGGTCGATTTACCACATTTTAATGGAGAACCATATTTAAATATAGTTTTGGTCACATTAATACATTATATATGACTAAATAAAATCCTTCTTTAGTATGGGGATATCAAAATTTAATTTGTGTAAATTTTGGGAATTTTTCCGAAAAAGTTCATTTTTTATGAATACTGTAAATATTATATTTTATTTCAAAACTATGTTTTAATATAATTTATTTATATGGTTATATTATCTTTTAAATTGGTTTTAAAGTTTAATTATAATATATTTTTACCATTTAATCCAATTTTTGTCATTGGAATTAATTTTACTTTGAAATTGGACATAAACAAGTGTTAATCTTTTGATAGTTATTGTTTCTTAAAAACACACTATTTGTTTTAACAACGGGAATTAATTTTAAAATTAATTAATGAAACTTTTATGTTTTGAATTTGTTAAAATAGGCATCATTTTTGAGTTTGGAATATCAAATATATCTTAGGCTGAATTTTTGGTATTTTTCTGAAAAACTTCAATTTTTGATGAATAGTGAAACCACATAGTAGTAGTTAAAAAAACTGAATTTTTCTTTTAAATGAAATTTTACCACTTCTGGGAATTGAATTTAAAAAATAATACATACATGGTTTTTATCAAGAAGTAAAATGCGGTTCATTAAGAGGAAAATAATTTTTGGTGAATAGTAACTTTTGACTTTTATTTACCACGGTTAAAGGTAAATAGGGTAATTCAAGGTAAAAAGAATATTATAATAATTCAAAATCACTTTAAAATGTGTCTTAAACATATTGGTTGAGTCATGTCCGACCATGGGCATCTTTGGGTCTATTTTGGGACCTCGTGAAGCCACTTAAGAGTGATAATGACACTTTAGATTAATTAATTTAATGTAAAGGCAAAAATGACTTAAACAAAAATATTTTTTGTAATTTAATTTTTATATTGTGTTATATAAAAAATAGTTTTGTCTATAAATATCCATTGGAAATCTAAATGTATTTCCAACATGATAGTATTTTTTTTATAATTTTTAGACATCGAATAAATTAAATTATTCATGACACAATAATGATGCAGTGTTTACCTCATTAATAAATCATTTAAATAAATAAGATTATAAATTTTAAAATAGAATCCAAAAAATGTCCAATTTTTATTGGATGATTTTATTTCTACCATGAGACATCTTATATTTGACTCTAATGATTTCTGGACCTTTTGAAACCGAATATAAGTTTACAATAAAATAATATTTTCACACTTTCCTAAAGAGTCCCTCCTCTCCCTTATAAAAGGAGACCACTTATAACAAATTCCTCACACCTCTCAAGCCATTTGGCTCGTCCAAACACTGCCCAATTAAGCTCCCTACATCCCTCTCCTACACCTAGAAGCCTTACCTTAGGCATAAGGCACTTCAAGAAGTCCTTTGGTTCAAACCAAATGGAGTTACCCAAATTAAAGGTATCAGTTTCTCTAAATTTGTTTTCATTTATTTTACTTATCCAACCCCTAAAATATTTTCATACCTTTATTTTGTAACAACAACAGTATCCTTAATATACTAGGATGTTTTTATAAGAATTTTTCTAACTACACTTACACACACCTTCATCTAATGGGTGAAGAACATAATGTTTCTGTGGATGGAAAACTAACGCCTCACGAAACGATGATTGTTCAATTACAACTTACCGCCTCTCATGGTGGCCATTATGATGGAACATTATTTATATATGATATATATTATTTTTATGATTTCATTATTCTTCTTTAATCCACATTTTTATTACTATTTTATGGTTTCCATAGTGGGTAAATATGATAATCTCATTAGAGGAAGTGCGGACTACCGCCCCCTCAAAGTGATATGACTCGTTAATGCCTTATGTGGGATGTATAAAGGATGGAGTTAATAATATTTTATATGATATTATAATGGAATTATAATATAAATATGTATCATTATGTTTTTAATTCCATTAAAATAATAAATATAAATGGAAGTAGCGTTCATGCATACGTATGACTTACCGTCTCCATGAACGGTGCATTTCATTTCTTACCTCCTAATGTTATTTACTATTATAAATACATGTATATACTGGATATATATGATATATATTATATCTAACTAATGAATGTCATTCTGGATATAATTAACTATTTACCACATAGATAACTCGTAAATATAAGGTGTTCATTTTTGACTCAAGTACCAAATATCGACAAAATGGACGTTATTAACTTAAATGATAACATAATAATTATAACATGGTAATAAGTGATATAAAAGGAATAATAAACATTAAAAATGTTCTTAATAAATTATAAATTAACTTTGGTTTATTGTTCAAGAGATTAAATAATGATCGAGTCAAGTCGGACACAAGGTTTGTGATTTTCTTATCTCACTTTTAATTCTGTGAGATTTCCATTTTTCACCACTTATTCATTGCATGTGATGTATTGTGTACTTCCATTTGATATATATTATCATGATTTTCATTATATTCATGTTATTCTGTGATTCATTTGGTGGTTATTAAATTTTGATCATACAACTCAGTTGATTACAATGTGGTAAAGGGTTTCATCTCACTTTTTATTCTCGTGAGATTCATGCTATATTTTACACTATTTATTTTTGTGTGGTGTATTTACTGCCCTTGATTGTACTCTTTATGTAATATAATTTCATTTATGAGTATAAATATCTTCATTTTATGATCATTATTTCATGTGGTGTATGTTTTGTAAGTTACCAAATCGGTAAGAGAACTATTCACCCTCCTCTTTATAAAATACTTTTTTTGTTATGTCTTTTTGTTTACATATTATTATGTTGGGATATGTTATTTTATATCCTTATTTATGTAAACATTATATCCAAGTTATGAGATTGAATTTTTTATCTCATCAACTCATTTTCTGAATTTTAAAGTGACGCCGTTAGGCTATCAAATTTTTACAAGGGAACCTCCTAACCCGATTTCAATTCTTTGGGTTCAACTTGTACTTCTTGAACATATCATCCTATGAATATGTGTGAATGACATCTGATTGTTTTAAACATAATATAAACTTATAGTGGGTGTATTTATATTTCTCACACATAATTATGTTATTGATTTATCCTTAATTTAAGGATACCATCTTTATAAGAGATTTCATCCCAATTTATATTTCGACTGAGACTTAATTGTTGTTATGCACCAATTCACTCTTATAAGGTGTATATACTATCCTTTGAAATATTATATCATGAATAATTTTATTCTAATGATATTATAATGTTCCGATTAAAAGTTATTCTTCAATTATTTTTATTCAAGCATCTCTCTTTTTGTTAAAAAATCGTTAACTAATATATTGTTTTAAATGTTTTAAAGATTTATTCTTCTAAATATTTCTCATTAATGTCCATGTTTTAAAATGGTATTTAGGATTTATTTATATGGACATTGATGTTTTCACATGATAATTCATTTTAATGGTTCAAAGTGGTATGGGACACTTTGATTAAAAAATCTCTTTTTAAATGGTTTTGAAAATGATTTGATAAAACATTGTCTTGATTTGATCTATTGGAGTGAGGAAATGTTATCTTTACTTAATAAATGTGTTATATTTTATGATTATGTTATAGTTATTGGGAATTGTTTACGTATACGGGTGCTTCCATGATAAACCTAGGGCGGGTGAGCCCGAGATCTCTCTTCAATGCATTGGGTAACGTGACGGAGGTGAACGTGATGTTTCTCCTGAGAGATTTAGGGAATATACTATGATGGGTATTCCAAGTGTAACTCCCTATGTAGTTGTGATAGCTACAATATAAGTTCGATATGGATTCCATTAGTGACCATTATGATTTATGATTTGTGTGTGTTATTCATAAATCTTAAGATTTTGTAAGGTATGTTATGATTGAAAAGTATGGTTTCATTGATTTGTATTTATTGATGGGATAATGTTTTCCTTTCTTATTTTATAACCCTTACTGAGGTTTTTATACTCATCCCACGTTTTTGAAATTTTTTCCACAGGACTTAAAGATGAATAGGGTCAAGGATGGGATAATGGAAAAGTCATGTTGTCTAAAATATAGAACTAGACATGTTTCTTTTTAGGAGTTTTTATTTTATGAAAACAAAATGGATACTGAGTAGTATTGTCTACTTGTAATATTGAAGTTATTAAGTAAAAGTTATGGCCTAATTCTCTAAAACTCTAAACCTGAAAAGATCCTCAATGTGAATTATTCATTTAATTAAATATTATGTAATGTTATAAGGTCGGGTCCTTATAGTTGGTATCAGAGGTCGGTTTAGAAAACATTAGGGATTAAGAATTTTTGTTAGACATATGGTTAGTACCTATATAATATTTCAGTTAAATCATTGTTTTATAACTTTTTCAGATCAAGGAAAGTCAGTTACAAATGGAAGGAGGAGGATCTCAAACGACATTCCTATCTCTTCCTGATGACATGCTTGCAATAATTATTGCAAAGTCATGTTCGGATGATTTTGAAATTTTTTCTAGCATACAACTCACTTTCAAGCAGTTTTTTGAGATATAAAACACCTCCACTATACCTCGTTATCATCACGGATCATGGTTTGTATTTAGAAAAATCCTATTTTCACAATATTCTCATATTTTCAAGAAAGGTAAATATTATCAAGGCATTTTCAAATATTTTACCTTATCACAAGATTTTGAAGCATATTATGATTTTAAAATAGGTGCTGAAGAAGGAGACCCTTGAGAAACCAATTTATATTTTATTTTAAAATATAGTCTCTCATCACATACTTATGGTATTTTAAAAGGACAGTTAATTGAAAGTTTCAACTCAAATTCGGTTTGACTATTTTATAGAAATCATGTTTTATCAGATGTTTTGAAATTATATGTCATATATGATTATTTTCCAAAACGTTTTTTCTGTGAACACCCATATGACCCATGTTGTACAAGGTGTATTTGGATAGAGGAAGTAAATGATTTTGAAGGATCACTAAATCATTGTTGCAATGCTTGGAACTTCTACCTACGTGAACAATATGACGATGAAACCAAATGGACAACATGATCAAGGTATAATGTTCTTCATTTTGGGGATTGTTTTATTTTATCATATAGTGGTGAAATAAGACTTCAAGAATTAAGATGTTGAGATCATAATGAATTTGGATGAAAAAGAGAGATATAAGGAAACCTTTGAGGTTAAAAAATTTTAGGGTTATTTTTGAGTTTTATAAAAAGGACAACCCGTAGGATGGGTGACAACCCGTCACATCTGTCAAGGCTGTAGGAATTGAACCCATAACCGAAGGGCGACAAGGGTACATCGCCTACCACTAGCCTACATGAAGTACCTGGTTATTATGAGTTATTATTTCAGTAAAATGTTTTTATGGAACAAGAATAAGTTGATTTTTGGAGATTATGTTTTATCCAATGGATATACTTAGTATGGAAAAATGATTTAGTGATTAAGTGATAAAAGGTTGTTGTGGAAGACATTCTCACTTTTGAGGAAGCACTATATGCCTAAGGAAGATAGAATACTATGGGATTTCAATTTTGGAATAATGGTTGAAATCTTAGTTTGGAAGAATATATTTTTTTATTATGGACACATGATGATTTGATTTATTTATGAAAATGATTAACCTATCATGGAGAATATGTGATTAGGTTAATTAATTTTTAATATGAGACTTTATGAGTAACTGGTGTTACTTGGAGATAAATATTATGATGTATCTTGGAAGTCTATGTAATTAAATCCTTATGAGATTTGGGTTACAATAAAAGTTTGGAATACTTTTGAAGAATTTTAGGGACAATTGTTTATTGAATGGTCTTTGTTTAACTTTGGGTTTTGTTAAGACAAATTTTGGAGATTAAGATTAGTTTATCTTTATGTAAAAGTTTATCCTTTTTGGGGATTATCTGATCTTGTACATAACATTGTGTTTTTAGTTAATATCTAAAGACACAGGAAATATATAGTTCATATTTTTTGGATTATTTGATTCTCTCAAAGTTGATTATAGAACTTTTAATGTAAAAATTTCATCCCGAATACCTATCGTATAGAGGAAATATAAGTTTGTGTTAGAAATATAGTGAAGGATTAAAGTATAAATGAAAAGTAATTGTGTTTCCTTATGTTTTTTGTTAAGATCATAAATAAATTCTTCAATGAAAAGTAACTTAAAACAAAAACCTTGTCTGTTAACTTTTTCTACTGGGAAATCAAAGACTGTTTAACCCATCACAAGTTTGTGATTTTCTAGTGGTTAACATTCTCCTAAACATGTTTTCTCCTCTATATCCATGTTTTCATGGAATCCTAGTATCTGTGGTCTCGGGTAACCTTTTTACTTCTCTTCCTTTATTTTTAAGTGATGGTTTTATTGACTCTTTTTCTGATGTGGGGCTTTTAATGAAGTATCCAAGCCCAATTTTAAAATTGTGAGGATGCAATTCGTAAAAGGGGGGAAGGATGTAACATCCCAGATAAATAAGGAATAATAAACTTTTCATATTTATTAATATTTGTGAATTAAATATTAATTTTACATTAAAGGGGACGCTCTGTTCGACAGCGTACCTGATACACAACAACATGTTTCTTTGAAATCTCACACTGCACACTAATAATATAATATTATTATTTTAAACGGTCGTTAAATCCTAGTCGTTGTATTGGATAGAATGAAAAAAACTAAATACAATAAGATTATACATGTTTTTTAAATGTAATTACATTTATCCAAAAAAAATTATAGGCTTAAAATGTGAATGTATCTAATTTTAAGCATAATTTACATTAAAAGGTCAATTTACCGCCTTTTAATGGAGAACCCTCTTTAAATGTGGTCTTGGTCACATTCATACATTCTATATGACTAAATATGAACCTTATTTATAATGGGGACATCAATATTTACTTTTTGTAATTTTTTGGAATTTTTCTGAAAAAGTTTATTTTTTTATGAATAGTGTAAATATTGTATTTTAATTCAAAAATTTGTTTTAATCTAATTTATTAATATGATTATATTATCTTTTAAATTGGTTTTAAATTGTAATTATAATATATTTTTACCATTTAATCCAATTTTGGTCATTGTAATTAACATCACATTGAAATTGGATATAAACAAGTGTCAGTCTTTTGATAGTTATTGTTTCTTAAAAACATGTTATTTGTTTTAACAATGAGAATTAATTTTAAAATTAATTAATGAAACTTTTATGTTTTCAATTTGGTAATATAGACATCATTTTTGAATTTGGAATATCAAATATAGATTAGGATTAATTTTTGGTATTTTTCTGAAAAACATCAATTTTTGATGAATAGTGAAACCACTTGGTGGTAGTAAAAAAAAACTAAATTTTTCATTTAAATGAAAATTTACCACTTCTAGGAATTGAATTTCAAAAATCCGACATATATGGTTGTTATCAAGAACTAAAATGTGGTTCATTAAGATGAAAATAATTTTTGGTGAATAGTAACTTTTGACTTTTATTTACCGCAGTTAATGGTAAATAGGGTAATTCAAGGAAAAAAGAATATTATAATAATTTAAAATTACCTTAACACTTGTTCTAACCTTATTGAATGAGTCATGGACGACCTTGGGAATCTTTGGGTCGATTTTTTGACTCCATTAAGCCACTTAAGAGTGATAATGGCACTTTAGATTAATTAATTTAATGTAAAGGAAAAAATGACATAAACAAAAATCTTTCAGTAATTTAATTTTTATATGGTGTTATGTAAGTAATAGTTTTGTCTATAAATATTAATTGGTAATCTAAAATTATTTCCTACATTATAGTATTTTTTTATAATTTTTAGACATCGAATAAATTAAATTATTCATGACACAATAGTGATGTTGTGTTTACCTCATTAATAAATCATTTAAATAAATAAGATTATAAATATTAAAATAGAATCCATAACTAGTCCAATTTTTATTTTATGATTTTATTTAGACCATTATTCATTTTATCTTAGACTCTAATGATTTTTGGACCTTTTGAAACTGAATATAAGTTTATAATAAAATAATATTTTCACACTTTCCTAAAGAGCCCCTCCTCTCCCTTATAAAATGAGACCAATTATAACAAATTCCTCACACCTCTCAAGCCCTTTGGCTCGTCCAAACACTGCCCAATTAAGATCTATACATCTCTATCCTCCAGGTAGAATCCTTACCATAGGCAGAAGGCACTTCAAGAAGTCATTTGGTTCAAACCAAAGGGAGTTACCCAAATTAAAGGTAACAGTTTCTCTTAATTTGTTTTCATTTATTTTAATTTCTAACCCCTAAACTATTTTTATTCCTTTATTTTGTAAAAATTCTAGTATACTCAATATACTAGGATTTTTTTATAAGAATCATCCGAACTACACTTACACACACCTCCATCTAATGGGTGAAGAACATAATGTTTCTGTGGATGGAAAACTAACGCCTCATGAAATGATGATTGTTCAATTACCTCTTACCGCCTCTCAAGGTGGACATTATGATGGAACATTATTTATATATGATATATATTATGTTTATTATTTGTTTATTCTTCTTTACATCCTATTTATATCACTCTTTTATGGTTTCCATAGTGGGTAAATACGATAATCTCATTAGAGGAAGTGCGGACTACCGCCCCCTCAAAGTGATATGACTCGTTAATGCATTATGTGGGACGTATAAAGGATGGAGTTAATAATATTTTATATGATATTATAATGGAATTATAATATAACTATTTATCATTATGTTTTTAATTCCATTAAAATAATAAATAGAAATGGAAGTATAGTTCATGCGTACGTACGGCTTACCGTCTCCATGAACGGTGGATTTCATTTCTTACCTCCAAATGTTATATACTATTATAAATACATGTATATACTAGATATATGTGATATATATGATATCTAAATAATTAATTTAATTCTGGATATAATGAACTATTGACCACAAGGACAACTTCTAAATATAAGGTGTTCATTTTTTACTCAAGTACCAAATATCGACAAAATGGACGTTATTAACTTAAATGATAACATAATATTTATAACATGTTAACAAGTGATATAAAAGGAATAATAAAATTGAAAAAGTTTCTCAAGAAATTAGAAATTATCTTTATTTTATTATTCAGGATATTAAAGAAAAATTGAGTCAAGTCAGACACAAGGTGAGGGATTTTCTTATCTCACTTTTAATTCCATGAGATTTCCAGTGTTCGCCACTTATTCATTGCATGTGATGTATTGTGTACTGAAATTTGATATATATTATCATGATTCTAATTATATTCATGGTATTCTGTTATTCATTAGGTGGTTATTAACTTTTGGTCATATGACTCAGTTGATTACAACATGGTAAAGGGTTTCATCTCACTTTTTATTCCTGTGAGATTCATGCTATATTTGCCAAAATTTCCGTTTGTGTGGTGTATTAACTTCCCATGATTGTACTCTTTATGTAATATAATTTCATTTATGAGTATTTACATCTTCATTGTATGATCCTTCTTTCATGTGGCGTTTGTTTTGTAAGTTACCAAATTGGTAAGGGAACTATTCACCCTCCCCTTTATAAAAGACTTATTTTTGTTATGTCTTTTAATTTACATCTTATTATGTCGGGAAAATGTTCTTCTGTATCCTTATTTATGTAAACTTTATATCCAAGTGATTATATTCCCTTTTTTATCTCATCAACTCATTTTCTGAATTTTAAAGTGACGTCGTTAGGCTGTCGAATTTTTAAAAGGGAACCTCTTAACCCAATTTCAATTCTTTGGGTTCAACTTGTACTTTTTGAACATGTCATCCTATGAATATGTGTGAATGACATGTAATTGTTTTACACTTAATATACACTTATATTGGGTGTATTTATATTTATCACACATAATTATGTGATTTATTTATCCTTAATTTAAGGATACCATCTTTATAAGAGATTTCATCCCAATTTACATTTCCACTAAGACTTCATTGTTGTTATGCACCAATTCACTCTTATATGGTGTACATATTGTCCTTTGAAATATTATTTCATAAATCTATATCTTCTCATGATATTATAATTTTCTTATTAAAAGTTATTCTTCAATTATTTGTATTCAAGCGTCTCTCTTTTTGTTAAAAACTCATTAACTAAAATATTGTTTTAAATGTTTTAAAGATTTATTCTTCTAAATATTTCTCCTTAATGTCCATGTTTTCAAAATATGTTTTAGGATTTGTTTATATGGAAATTAATTTTTTCAAATGATAATTCATCTAAAATCTTCAAATTGTTATGGGACACTATTATTCAAAAATCTCTTTTTAAATGGTTTTGAAAATGATTTGATAAAACATTTTCTTGATTTGATCTATTGGAATGAGGAAATGTTATCTTTCCTTTGTACATGTGTTATATTTTATGATTATGTTATTGTTATTGGGCATTGTTTACATATACGGGTGGTTCCTTGATAAACCTACGCTGGGTGAGCCCGAGAAAGATCTCCAATGCATTGGGTAACGTGACGGTGGTGAACGTGATGTTTCTCCTAAGAGATTTAGGAAATATACCGTGATGGGTATTCCAAGTGTAACTCTGTATGTAGCTGTGATAACTACACTGTAAGTTTGATATATATGCCATAAGTAACTTTTATGATTTATGATTTGTGTGTGTTATTCATAAATATTATGATTTCGTAAGGTATCTTATGATTGAAAAGTATGGTTTCATTGATTTGTATTTATTGATTGGATAATGTTTTCCTTTCTTATTTTATAACCCTTACTGAGCTTTTTATGCTCATCCCAAGTTTTTGAAATGTTTTCCACAGGACTTAAATATGAATAGGGTCAAGGATGGGATCATGGAAAATTCATTCTGTCTAAAATATGGAACTAGAAATGTTTATTTTTAAGAATTTTTATTTTAAGAAAAAAATGGATACTGAGTAGAAGTGTCAACTTGTAATATTCAAGTTGTTATGTAATAGTTATGGCCTAATTCTCTAAAACTCTAAACCTGAAAATATCCTCACTGTGAATTATTCATTTAATTTAATATTATGTAATGTTATAAGGTCGGGTCCTTATACACTGGATACAAGAACAATACTCATCACTGTCGAACCCATAGAGGATCCCAGTACAGTAGTCGTCGCAGTCGCAGCCAGCTCTAGGGTTCCCGCACACAGCACGCTCGATTCTGGGAGGGTCCACTCCTCAAGAAAAGGGGTCGATACATCAACTATCACAAATTCCAGATTTGATGTATCCCGAAGTTCTGTCTCATGAAATGGAACCCAACGCGATAGACGACGCATCAATCAGACGCCTAGTATGAGAGTTATTTTCTTTTCCGTTCAAAGGGCCCAGTTGGAATTATGCTCGTTCCAAACCTGTCAATTTTCCAAAGTTTTCCAAAACTCACTTAGAGTATAGAAAAATTATTGTCTCATTGCGAGGATCCTAGTGCCATAGACGACGCGTCAATCGGATGTGCGTTCTAGGATTTATTCATGTTTAAGCAAAACAGGACCGGCCCGTTAGGCCCAGTGGGCTGGCGGGTCAGCCTGACTCGATTTGGTGGGTCTGACCAGCTAAGGTTCGGCCCGGCTAGGTATAGTTCGGCCCACCTAGGGACCCGGCCCGGCGGGTCTGACCCGGATAGGGGGTCGGCCCGAACCGGTGGGGTGTGGCCCACCCGCGGACCCGGCCCGGGTCGTGGGCCGGTTCGGCTCGCTTGGAGGCACCGAGCATCGTCACCTCTCCTTGTTTCATAGCCAGCTGAAGCCGGCCGGTTTTGTCCGACGTGAGAGGCCTGTACAGTGGGCCACGGTTCCTTCGAAGTGTGGCGCCAAGAGGCACCGCGGTCTTCCCATCCCGGGCGACAGGCGGCCGGCCGGTTCGCCCAGCAAAGCAGCCCACACAGCGGGCCGCGGTCTTCCCACAACGCGGTGCCAAGGAGGCACTGCAGTCCTCCAGCCCGGCCGGCTACAGCCGGCTGATTTCCTTCGTCGAATCGGCCCGCACCGCAGGCCGCAGTTTCCTCCACGCGGCTGGCGCGACGGCGCCGGTCCCCCACCACCGCAGCCCGGCCTGGCTGCGACCTTCAGTTTCCACCTCCTTCGTTCACCGCCGCCTCATGATCGTGGCCTCTTCCTAAGGCATGGTGCAATGGCACTGCATGCTACCGGCTCTGCCTCCATCACCAAATAAACCAACAGGCAATGGAGGAACGTCGGGTCGTCTTGGTTCGGCATGTGCCATCCGTATTAGAAGATAACATTTTTCCCTTGACGAACCAAGTTATTCAACAAATAATGAGGTACAATTTTATTCAATTAAAATTAATCCTATCCCCCTACCTCGTAATTGGCGTTGAACGTTGACGAGTCGTGGGGGACGGGCGTCATGGAAGACAGGCATCGTTCTGTCAACGTCGAAGGAAGTAGAGCTCTAAACGTCGTGTCGAGACAACATCTTCAGTGTAATTTGTGGGCAAGGGTGCCTCTTTTCCTCCTCTGAGTAAAGAAGGTGTTGCTTTACGTTCTTTGAGACGTGGAGTATTATTCGTTCAAGAACGGCGTTCTTCGTCGAGATAATATTGTTCCTCGAGTTCTTCATTGGAGAGGGTGAATTCTCCCAAAGCCTTCCCACATAATATTTGCCAACGTAAATGAAAAAAAAAGCTCCCCAATATTATAATATTTCCATGCATTTCAAAATATTTCAAATGAATTGTTGACACCATAAATTAATTAAAGAATACTTTAATTAATTATGTTGGGACAACTAATGGGAGGGAGGTGGAGAGGCTTCACCATTATGTAGAAGTTCAAAAGTTAAATAAGGGGGTTCATGGGAGTTAAAGGGGGAGCTGAGAGGGTAGGTGCTCATGTGGGACCCACCACACATTATCCTCTCATGGGAGGATATGTGGGGTGTGGGCCCCACCTCCAACTACCCTTTGGAGAAAATAACCACCACTTAAAAATAAAATTGTGTAACATAACACTTTTATTTAATTTATTATGAATACCCAAATTATTACTTCTACTCTTGACCAAATGCAACTGCGGTAAAGGTCTCCTTAAGTGAATACCGGCGCTGCGAGTTCATCGGTGTCCTTAGATACCAATTCCGAGCACCGGTTCGAAAGATAGAAAAACCCTCATGTACGTTTACTAAACGTATCTGAACAAAACTTTAGAAATTGATTCTGGGTGCACCAGGCCTCGGAATCAGGCGCCGTCAGAAACTGCAGACTCGTAAAATTCGAAAGAATTTAAAAAAAAAATCCTTGAAATTTATGCGTCTTTAAAACACCCAAAAAATCCATAGGGATTAAACCCATAACCAAAGGGTGAAAAAGGTGCATCCCATACCAATGGTCTACATGAAGTACTGTTTATTATTTTATTTTATATTTTGTAAAATTATCTTAGGTATAATTTTTTTTTTTGAACATAATTTTTATTAAATAGATAACCATGGGATTAAAAATTTATTTGGTGTTAAGTGATTAATTTTATTTCATAAGACATTCACTATTTTGGAAACCCTATATGAATAAGTTAAATATAAAACTATTAGATTTTATTCGATGAAGAAAGGATGAATTTTATTTTGGAGGAATATATGATTTTACTTTGGATTTTTAGTGATTCAGGGATTTATGGAAATGGTTATCATACCTTAAGGATTATTAAGGAAATTAATTTTTGGTATGATACATTAAGAGTGACTAATGTTATTTCACGATAAATGTTAAAATTTATCCTGAAAGAATATGTGATCAAATCTATCTAATTTTTGTCTTTTGATACTTTTTTAAAATATTTTTCTGGAATTTTTAGTTTATTTATTTTCTAATTGTTCTAAGTTGAACTTTGGGTATTAATATTGAATTATGTAGATTAAAATATTTTTTATTCATTTAAAGGTTTATTAATTTTAGAGAGTTATCTTATATTTTACTAACCATTTTGGTTTTGGTTAATGATTCATGAAAGGATAAATAGATAGACAATATTTTTTGGATTATGTGATTCATTAAAAGTTAATTCAAGTGCTTCAGGTGTGAAACATTTCATCTCGAATACTAATTGTTTGAAAAAAAGGATGAGTTTTTGGTGGAAATAGATCAAAGGATGAAACTATATTTTTCATGTAAGTATGTTTCCTTGTTTTCTTAATATTTATGGAAAATAAATTCCTCAACTCTAGGAAAATAATATTTAAATAAAAATTTTAAATACAAACATTATTCACTTAATTTTCTTATTAAGAAATTAGTGGCCTTTTAACCCATCACAGATTTACGGTTTTCTGATGGTTACATTTATAATGATCATGTTATCTATTACTCTCCATTAGAACTTAATAGTTATTTTTCTCTTCCATTTCCATGTTTTCCTACATGGAACCCTAGTATGTGTTATCTAAGGTGACCTTTAGACTTTCTTTTCTCTCTTTTCAAATGGTAGTTTTATTTACATTTCATCCAATGTGGGATTTAAAAAAATGGTATTTTGAACATTCACACCCTTGGTTATTGAGAACAAGATAAAATTATTAGGGTGAAATTTATGAAATGGGGGAGAATTTAATATCCTAATATTTAGGAAGGAAATAATATGTTCTAAAATATATGATATACACAACATTGAGCTTAAACGAACAATGAAATATTATTATGACACCATTATAACCAAACCAATAAATAGGATGTAATGAATAGTGATAATGGATTTATTAAATATATAATGGTCATACTCCTTGATAATTTATTAATTAATTATTTTTAAATAAGTACTATATTTTTAGTAAATACATTTTTCATCGAAAACTGTATTTTCTATAAAAATGATTTTCAATGCTTTTTATGTAAAAATAATAATAATATAATTAATTTATGGAGATTTTAGAAAATTTATTTTATAAAATGAAATTAATTTTTAAAATACTCATACCAAAATTTCCCTATATTGAAATTTTGAAAATGTTCGGAAAAGTTTAATTTTTCCATGAATACTAAAAAATACCATTTTTATTATGCTTTTCAACTATTTAAAAGGTAAATTTATATTTAGAATTATTTTTATATTTTAATTAGTTAAAATTTAGATATAATATTCTAACTATGGTTTTTATATGGATTTATACTTGATTTTAATATAAAAACATTATATATTTTAAAAACATATTTGTCCAAAAATTGTTTTTGGTTGAGTTTGTCCAGTTTAATTTTAAATTAAATTCCAAAAATTATTTATTTGTAATTTTGGAAAATTAATTCCATATTTTTATTCATAAGGTAAAAATTTATTAAATAGATTCCTTTTATTTTTTGTCAATATGAATAGTAACTTTGGTAATTTTTGTTACCTCGATAAACGGTAAATTGGGTAATTAAGGGTAAACAATAAAATGATAAAGATTATAAAGTGACCCTAACACTTGTACAAATTCTATTTTATGAGTTAGTTTCTAAAATAATAATAAAATGGTCTAAATTATTACCATTGGGAGACACTTTATGTTATTATGACATTTATAATATTTTATTTAAAGAAAATTCAATGTTCTTGTACTCATATTTTTAATAATTAGAACATTTTTTATATTTGGTTTTTTAGAATATATATTCTAATATAAATAGTAATTTTAAAGATAAAATATTTATTTTTATCATGGTAATTTAATTTCAATTTTTTTCGAAAACAATATTACCTTAAATACACACACAATGTTAGTGTAATAATTATTTTATTAATGGAAATATAAAATAAATTATATTAAAAATATTAAAATAAATATAATTGGAGCTAATTGATTTCATTAAAAAAAATTTATATATTACCTTTACTTGATATAGATATAATAAAATAGGTGGTTTGAATCATAAGGGTTATCTTGGTACTGTTAAATTTATAGTAACGAATCATCCTTAAAATTTACATTATGAATATTTAATAGTAAATAATATTTTATTAAATGAAATAAAATTCCTAAAAATATTTAGTTAAGAACATTTATTTTTATATGGTTTAAAATTTCATAAATGGTCCATTTATGGATCTTTTGTAATTTTATAGTAATTTTTTGAACCCTCAAATAGTAGAAACACATGTTGTACCGATAATAGTTAAAGAGATTGAATAAAGGTGAAAATCAAAAGATAAGGGTATAACCATGAAATAAAATTGTAAAAAAAATATTAATTGAATATGATTATACCCTTACCACCTTAGTATCTAACATTAGTGGTTTAATGTACATGTTTCAATGAAAATGACTTATATATTGTTTAAATCAAACATAGTTACAAAATGTCACTCTCTTTGTATTTAATATCTTTTATGTGTCCACATAGTGAAAAATAAAGATATTAAAGAATTTTTTTTAAATTTTTTATTAATTTTATTATTTTAATGTATAAATTCATTTTTTATTTTTAGAAATTATTTAAATCCCTTAAATTCTTGTGAAAAACTAATACATTATTTATCTAATTAAAAGTAAAATAAGATAAATTACTCTAAAAGTATTATTTTTGGTATAATATGATTGATTTAATGTATGAAATTAATTTTTTAGATCTATATTACATATTAGAGAGTTTTTAAACTATTATAGTCTAATTTTACCTTTTTATCGATGTATTTTAAGTCAATGTAAATAAATAGTATCATAATTGACATTAATGATAATTTATCAAATAATTTATTAAATTATTTAAAAAATACACAAAATACAAAAAAAATTATTATGAGAAGGTCTAAAATTTATTAAATTTACCATTTATGTAAAATTTAAACCTTATAAGGAAAAATTACAATCATTTAATTTTAAAAAATGTTATCATAGCTAAAATTAAATTTGGTTAACTAAAGATTAATCAAAATGATAAAGTTTAAAATAACACAAAAAAATGTCTATAATCTATTGTTTGATGATATTAAACCCATTTATTTTATTATAATCAAATTCATGACCTTTTTATGTTATTTGGATTGAGATTTAATTTATTATAAATTAATCTTTTAAGAAATTCAAAAAGTTCCCCTCACCTCAATTATAAAAGTGTACCTCCTCTATCACTTATTCACATAACTTTGATAATTATATATCAACCATATCCTAAATATTATCTTATAAACATCCATATAAACCTTATATAGGAGCTGATATTTTCAAAATACCAACTTTATAACCATTTAGGGGAGAACCAGATGAGACATTGCGAATAAGAGGTAACCGCTATAATCGATAACTTTCTTTTTGTACTCTTCCTTACCTCCTCTAAATATAAAATGTTTATCATAAAATAATATCTTCTGTATAAAAAAAGGTTCTTAAATTTTATTATTATAATGAAAACAACATCATACACCCCCTTCCCATCTAACAATAAGTGAAAGTATCGCTCGTGCGTACGTACGGCTTAACGTCTCCACATTGTGATACAATTCATTTTTTATCACCTTATTTTGTGGATAAGAATTATGATGTGTTTAATAATTATATATGATATATGTGAAATATTTATAATTATGTAATGATGATATTATGTCTACCTTATCATCATTTTATCTTTTGAGAAATGATAACATCACTTCTCTGTACGTATGGACTACTATATCCACGATGCGATGTGATTCATTTTTCTTTTATATTTCACATAAAAAGTAATAATAATGATTTTTATGAAAATGTATTATATATATAACATAATAATAATTATTTAATGGATTATTATTATTTACCCTTATTTCAATCCATTAGAAGAAAAATTTAAACAATGTTCATGAGTACGTACAACAATGTTCATGAGTACGTACGACCTACCATCTCCATGAACGGTGTAATTCATTTTTCTTTATATAATTTTTATGAATGACTATAAATATGTATATAATGAATATATATGTTGTTTAAACCATGATTAAAATTTTAGAAATTATGGGACCACAATCAAATTATAAGGACCGGGACTACCAAACTGAAACATTCTTGGAAAAAATGAAGCAGTAATCACCAGGAATAGTGATTTTAATAAAACATTATTAATAAACAGGTGATAAGATAATATAAATAAGTCACACAAGGTATGATAAACATATTAATATGTAATAAATGTATAATTAATCCATATTTATTATACAAGATGATTCAACATGTATAAATAATGTCGAGACTTTTGGTAAGAGAATGCTTAACTCAATTTCCATTCATTCGTTTAAACTATTATTTCATTGATTATGTCATTATAAAATTATGAGTGCAATGAATTTTGATTATATTTTATTGTATTCAAAAAAAGTTATTTTTATTTATAATTAATACACATAATCTATTTATTTTATTAATTCTCACTTCAATGATATGATAAATATACGAGGATTTCTTTTTCTTTTTTTACTATATAATCTCCAATCTATTTTTTTGTATTCCCGATTTAATTTTTTCCTGAATTATGCCATATTCAATACTAATTTATTTTTTGTGTTGTATATACTGAACATGAATGTAATATATGATATGTATCCTTAAATTTAAATGTTTTTTCATATCCATTTTATGATCTCTCATCCATGGGGTTTATGGTTCAAAAGTTACCAAATCAGTAAGGGGATTTTGTCTCAACATTCCTTCTTTGAGAAACATGTTATGTTATGCAACTATATTCTTTTAGGAGGTGTATATATGTCCCATTAAAATTTTTTATCATGAATATCCTTCTTTTTATGATATTATATGTTTCATGTAATGTTATTCTCTCTTCGATCAAAAATCTTTGTTCCTTTAAAATAATGTTTTCTAAAAATGTTTTAAAAGTGTTTTAAGGATTTTGATTCATTTTCAAGGAAAATATTTTCAAAAATGTTTAAAATGGTTCTCAAGGTTTACTTTAAATGTTTTTAAATATTATTTTTAATGAAAAAGGTTATCAAAATGTTTAATGATTTAGAAATGATTTTTCAAAGTCGAAAGGATACTTTCCTCAAGAAATGTTTTTAAAGGATCATTCATAATTAATTTCCATCTAAAATGACTTCCCTTAGTATTAGTCATGACTTAATAGAGATATGACCCAAGGATTCAATTATTATTCTTTCTCTAAATAGTTTATGTTTATGATAGCATGATTTTTATGAATTCAGTTTTCTTTTCATGGTTTATGATATGATGAATGATTTATATTCTTATGGCAGACATATGTATGGTTTTCATTATGTGATGCGTGGGAGCTATATCTACCTCTAATAAATTTTGTAAGATTTTTTTATCAAATTAGACAGACATGACTGGAATGGAAAGTAAAACCCATTCATTGATACATGTCTAGAATGGAAAGTAAACTTGGTTCATTAATACAGGGATGAAATGGGGAATGAACCCATTTCAGTAAAGGACATTGTCCACTATTATGGTCTTATAAGTGAGCCTTGAATAATATGAAAATGATTTTTTTGCTTATGTGTTTTACATAAATATATGTCTTCTGAAATGATATCATTTCTCATATTATTTGACTATCTTATGAATCATGTCTTATGAACATCCATGTTTTATTCCATTACTCAAGATTTTTATATTTGATACACTGTGTATAATTTTCAAATTATATGGTCATGATCACATACCCTTATACTCATCGTATTCTTTCATATTATAATTATTTGATATCTCATATGTTTAACCTTACTGAGCATCTAATCTAACCATTTTCTTATGTTTATTTTTCCCATGTTATGAGGAAATATGTTAAATAATTTTTTTCATAAGTATTTCACATGATGTTGATAACCGATTATGAAATAAGAAAAGCTGGTTATATTGGGTCATAATGTTGATCTTTTTGAAAAAAAATTATAAACCCAAGTTTTTAAGATTTTATCCTAATTATCTAAAACACTAAACCTAAAAGGTATTTGGGTATGTAAATGATCCAATATTTTCTTTTTACATTGTAATTTTTTATGGAAAATTCATCGGGTCACATTTGTAAATTTTATGTCTTTATCAGCATATCTGGAAGTGCAGATTCTGAATTTTTATAGGTACCTAGTCAGATTACATGGATAAAAGTTTGGAAAAAGGAAAAGGACCTTGTGGCTAATTTATTTCTTATTTTATGGGCTGTAGATTGTAGATAGGACAGACATGGGGTTTAGGACCAGGATCATTTGAGTCTTTATTTTGTCAAATGATTCTTTAATTTTTATTTTTTTAGTTTTACATTGAGACATGTTTTATCCTATCATTATATAATTCATTATTATTGGTTTATTAGTTCCCCATTATATTTACCAGTTGTATTATAAAGTTTTCTCTATGTATATTACTATGATTATATTTATTTATATTGGGTGATGTTACAAAACCACTTTTATATAAATTTATTTTTAAGAATAAGACTAACATTATTCTTATTCCTTACCTAGTAAAAACCATTAGATTAATTTTAATATATTTTATTGAATATATTATCTACTCATTTTATTAAAATAAATCACAAATTCTAATTCATTCAACTCATTACAATGAAATACAGTATTCACAATAAAAACATCCTTCTAAATAAAAAATTTCATGTTTTATCATTAAATGCTTTTATTTTCATTTATAAAAAATCTATATTCAATTTATGAAATATTGATAATTTTTTCACATAAATTATCAATATATTTCATCAAAATACTTGTTCATTAGTGATCAAGATGCATAATTTGTAAAAAAATATAACAATTTGAAAAAATTTCTCTTTTAACCAAAAATGATATTTTTTTAACATTAAAAATTGAGTACTTATTTCCTAGGAATTAATAAACACATTTTAATTAAGGAAAAATTTTATACATTCTTTTAATAATTTAGTTCTACATATTTATAACTGTGACTCCAATAACTATGAAATAATAGTCATAATTAATAATAATATATCAATAGAATATCATGATTCATTTAATATTGGAGTTTCAGGTAAAGAAATCTATCAACCACATTAAATTTATTTAAAAATAAATTTATCTTAAATCTTATTATGTTAAAAATCTAGTGAAAGTCAAGGAAGAATCAATCCTCATTTTTTAGGTAAAAATTTCTTATTTGATGAATAATTTCACAGATTTTTTTTTTGAGAAATAAATTTTTGAAAAGGTTGTTAAAAAGTTGTTCCATGCATTAGGGAAATACCATAAAGTCACTATGGGTATCAGGACTATCCATTTGGAAGCTAAATAGAAAATGGATCAAATAAATTGACATATAATTATAAGAGACAAGTATAATACATGAGGATTGGGCTGTGAAAATAAATGATTGAAAAGAAGTATTGAGCTTAGTTATTGATGAAAATAATTCTCTCATGTTGAATTGTTTGGAGTGGGAAGTAAAACTAATAATTCTATATTTAATAAAATACGAGTCTCTCTAAATAGTTAATAAGATATCATATACCACACAGACATCAGATATGAGACTTGCATCAAATAAGGCTCAAAATATGGAGGAAATGAGATTGAGATCATTTATAGAAGTATCCATATACAACTCATACAAAAGGTATCACACAATCCAAGTTATTTGTTTAATATTGAATCTATTTTTATGAAATAATAGAAAAAAAATAAATTATATAAAAAAATAGAAGAGTAAAAAAGATAAAATACCCACCTCATCATCAAGGGTGGAGGTGATAATGTTATAGAATTCCCCCAAAAAAAGATCCCATAAAGTTTATGTTATACTCTAAAAATAGTAAAGAAAATAATCTGAATAGAGTACACCTAAAGTTAACAAAAATATATTAATTAAAATATATTAGTGTTGTTAGAGATTTTGGAATATTTTTATAGATTTTTGGTATAACATGTTAATATGTTTAAATGAAATAAGTCCAAAATAAATGGAAAAAGGTTGATATTAGTAGAAAACATGTTGTACCCATGTAGACTTTATAGATAATGAAGAATCTTTAAATAATAAATTTTAAATCTTAGAAGGTTTTTATGATTTCATTCAATTCAAATTTCCATTTTATATGGATTATTGTTATGTATAAAACCAACAAAAATCTCATAGTTATGTAAAAAATGGACATAATAGAGAATAAATTAGGAAAAGAAATAATGAAATTCTATCTTGAGAGATAAAGCAATGAAAAAGGTTGTTGAATTAAATTATCCTAAGAAGATAAATAGGAAAGCTGAGTAGTGTGTTTAACTTATAGGGAAGATACGTTTCCATTATGTTTATAGAGATCATATAATATACCATTTCAAGATGTATATACACATTAATATAAAATGAATTGGTCTAGAATTAATAAAATAATCCATCTAAGAGAGATATTCTAGGATTATATTAGCATATGAAAATCCATGTGAAGAAAATGAGAAGATTCCTAAAAATAGAAAGCTAAAAGTTGATGAATGTGTATGTAAAAGGTGAAAATTGGTCAGTCATCATGATAATAAATTCATGATTTTTTTCAATCAATGTAAAAATAAGGGTAAATAACCTATGACTCTTTGTAAATAAGGAATCCTCATACCAAATGAAGATAGAGAATGTGCCTGAAGACTGAATTTTCATGTGAAAAAATCAGTTGGAATGGGATATTAAATTATATAAAGATAAAAAGAAATAAAGTAACCTATTTTCTAAAATTTATAAGCTCATTCTAGGTGGGAATAAAATTCTAAAGAAGAATCATATGCTTCCATGTGAGGTTCATATCTACAAACCTAAATAAAAATCAAGTATAAATAAGATCAGGCATTTTAAAACATCAAGGAGGTGAGTTTTTAGGTTAGTAAATTATTCTCAACCATGTTTAACACATTGAAGTTCTAGTGAAATATCCACCCTATTACCATATTTTTTTCTATTCATCTTAGAATATGGAATTGAAGGTGAATCAATGAAAGAAAATAAATAGTTAAGGTTATACTTTCTAAACAACATGTAATGATTTACCACCATGGTGTATCTCATCAGGAATTCATCTCCTAGTTGGTATTAGAAAAATTAACTAGTATCATACCTCCTTTGAAATAACCATGGTGAAGGAAGGAAATAATCACCTGAGGAATATCTCTTAAATGAAAACATGTTTCTAAATGTTTATAATTTATTTTAAATCATTAAATCCAGGGAATCCCTTTAAAATTTAAGGATGAGATGTTATTTTCCTTCTCTAATCACATTTTAACACATTTTCATTATTTTCTCCAAGGGGTAATTGATTATCTTTCCAAATGGGAAGAAATAACATTAACTTGAAATGTTTTTTTTGTGTGGGTTCAACTAGGTGCATGTTTTCAAAAGTCTATTAAACAACCCATGAGAAAGTGTTTTCAATGTTTTCATATTGTAATTAGAAAATTATGGATAACCTTTCTATATAAACTTATCACTTATGTTTTCTAAAAAATTTAGCTCAAGTAGAATAATAGTTATCTATTTGATAGAACATTACTAAGGAAATGTTATGAAACCCTTATATCATATAATTAATAAAGAAGTTTGAACGTGGATAAATAATAATGGGGATAAAATGTTGTGTTGAGAAAAGGGTTGAGAAAACATTCTCCTGTAGTTGTGGTATCAATTAAGGGGAGAATTTTTTTTAAGGTTACCCTATAATGTTAATAAAGAGTATAACAATTTCTTGCTCTTTTTTATTTCTTTTAAATTTGGGGGAGAAAAGAAATATTGAATTTGGAAGAAAAATTGGAAATAAAAAAATATAAGGGGGATAATGAAGTTTCCTTAGATGTGTGAATTTAAAATTTATATTTTTCATTCTATTAGTCAGATTTAATGTTTGTTGTAATCTTCCATTAAACATGAAATGGTGTAATTAGCCTATGTAAGGAAAGTCAAGTGAAACTTTTTCCCATGATATATGGTTAGTGAAGTTAGAAGAGTTGGTTTACATTTTTCTATCCTAGAACAAGTAAAAATTGGAAAAAAAATACTAATGTAAAATACAACTACAAAGGTTATGGGGTACTTTCTATGATAGATTGTAAGTGATTTGGTAAAATACAGCTAATTGGGAAATTATATAATAGATAAAGTTCTGAAAATTTATAATAAACCATCCAAACTGTTTATCATATGAAGGTTACTAAATATTGTGTCAAATAACACTTTAAGTCTTGAGAAGAGTGATGATTTTCTAAAATCATTTAGTAGATCTTAGATTTAATTTGAGAAATTTTAGAATTTACATTTCATTGAGATTTAAAAAAGTCTATATCTATGTAATAATAATATCCTGATGTGTATAAGGATTATATTTATCCGTTATAACCATCATCCAATTTAGCTGAGAGGAAAAATAGAGAATTATTATTTTGAGTAACCATCATATATTGTTGTGTTTTCATGAATTCTTCCATGCATATCCATCATTTCATCTATATTATCATTATTTAGAAATGTATTCATAAAATAGGGTTTGTTTAAAAAAACATTCCTTAATCTGTGTAAATATCATATAGGCCTTCATACCCATAAAAATATCTATGTGTAAACATAATTCAGGTATATGTAAGGATAATTTTAGTTTTTTTAACCACCAAGGCTTAGGGAAATTTTGGATTTCTATATACTAAAATATGGAGTTCCCAAATTAAATAATTTAAAGATAAATTAATTGTGATGAAACAAAAGCTGATATTCATGCTTCAAATATCAAAAACGCATATAATGGTATGTGATTTAAGTATAAAAATTACGATATATGATCTTAAATCCACAGAGATGAAGATCAATGCAAAAATAAATATTTGATAGATTTTATAAATGTTTGAAATTTATTTTCTAGAATTTGATTAATCTGATTAAAATGAAATAAAAGGATAAATGTGTGGTTATTTAATGTTTTAAGAATCAAAAAATATTTTTAATTTCAGAATGATATGGAATAATTTGAGTTGGAATAGCTTTTAGTAGTGAATATTTTATTTAAAATAAAATGTTTTTGGAAAATACAGGAGTTTCCAAACCAAATTGAGAAGATTATCTACACTATAATTATTGATATTGTTATATGTTTCATAAAAAGTTTTAAATATTATTTAAATGTGTAATTTTATGGAAGTATTTCAATGAATAATAACCCACAAATTCTAGTGAATAAAAGAAAAATTTATACAACCGTATGAGTTTTAATAATTAAGGGTATTTTTAGAATATTCTTTGAGTTAAAAAAGTATATCATAGAGTAGTGTTAAATGAATATTATTTTCGAATTATCTGAGATAATAGTAAATAATTTCCATTTTTGATATTGTAAATGAGAGTATAAATTTAATATAACTACTCATGCATGTGAGAAGGAGAGAATATCATGGAAGAAGAAAATAAAGAAAGTAAGATGAGCCCCTATTACATAGGTAGTTATAACTGAGTTGGCCTAAAGAACTCAAAATCTAAATGAAGAAGGTGGAGGATGATCCATTAAATATTTTAGTGAGGAATAATAAAACTATTGATACTCTAGTAAAGAGATACTACTTACTATACTTTCAATTAAAATAAAAATAGAATAAGGTAAATATATATATATATATATATATATATGAGAAATTAAACCTGATTTCTATTAGTCTGGTTTAGTGCTTAATTTCATAGAAATAAGGAGGATAAGAATAATAATAAAAAGAAGAAGAATAATAAATAGATCAACATCTATATGTAGGCAGTGGGAAGAGAGTAAACTTTAAAGTTGTAATGTGTTTAATTTCCAGAAAATAATTTGTAGTTGTGCATTATTTTTTATATAGGTCATATAAGATCTTTTAGTCTTGTGATATTGAGAAGAATTATTTTTAGAGATCTAGTAATATATTTTAAAATAACTAGGAAGTTTTTCATAGAATGTATCCTGAATTGTTTGATAATTTTTTGAAGAATATGAGGTATAAAAATAACTCTAGTTTTTATAAAGTGGATTAGTTTGGAGGGTGTGTAAAAATACCTAGAAATAATGTTGATATGATTCAATAGGAGGAAGAATAGAAAGACCACATAGTGGGATGTCATCTTGAACAAATGCAGTGGGATGTAGCATTATTCAAATATGTAATATTGTCAAAACTCTAAACTATGTAATATACTAAGAGTGAGTAGTAGAAAAACAACCCAAACTTTACATTAAATTGATAACATGGTTTCAGTGGAGAAAACTTATCTTAATAGGATTTGAACACGATATGAAGTAGGTTTCCCTGGTTGAGAATGATCCTTTTAAAAAAATTATTATATCTTTACTACTTTATCTATAATTCATATAGTTATATGATAGGTTAAAAAAGTATCTATTTGTCTTATTTGACATCAGAGGTTCAAAGGCCAAAGGGTTTCAGGTTAAAATAAATATTTCCAATTTAATCAAAATTAGACCACACGGGTTTTACCCCCCCCCCCCCCCCTCCCCCTCCCCCACAGGTGTATCTACACCATTCCATTATGAATTCTAATAAAATTTATATATATTTGTGTGTAATTAATTTAACACCTATGGTTTTCATCCTCATTAACATAGTTACATTCAGTATTCCTTCCTAAATATTTAATATTACATAAGTAAATAACATATGTCCTCCATACAACAGTTAGTATTATCATAAATCTTATGATAAATCTTTTTATTATAATTAAATAATAGATATATCCAATTTAATAACAAATACACTATTTATATATTTTCTTTGTACTGAATTCCATCACATAAAAATTATTTTCTCATAATAATTTAATAATTACTTTCCAGGACACTAAAATTTCAAACAGAAAATCATTATTGATTTCCCCTCTTCATTTTCTTTAATATTTAATTACCATCATAGAATTTATAATTATAAACATAATTAACTCACCTAATATTTTATTAGTACTCTTTCTCATAATAAGATCTTACCATTCATCAATAATTCACAATGAATCAGTGTAATTTTTTAATTTCAATTATTTAGATATTTCATTAAGTATAATTAAAAGTAATTTAATATTAATAATTCATTTATTATTCATTTATAATTAAACATGTTATCACACAATAATTACAATTTATAACATTAATAATTCAAATTAATTCCAATATAAAGTCAATACATGCTCATAATTCATATTTAAAGAAACTTAGTTAAATTGGTCTGCCAAAATTATTTAAAATCACACAAAAAACAATTCTATTTGGTTTAAAATATTAGTATGAGTCTCAAGAAACATTCCACATCAAATAAAACCATCCGCATTCCCCCAAGGACACAAAACCATAACCAATTAGAGGGTTCTATGTGGCATCCTATGAACTCAGTCACAAGCCATATGCTGCCTTAATCTCATGTATTATGTGGCCCAATCCTAATTATATAATTTTAAATTGTATATTCACTTCTACATAACCTAAAGTGACCCCCCATGTGGCGTCATGGCCACATGGGTCCCCAGCTGATCATGCAGATCAAATGGTTGTGAAAGACCCACATCATACTATATAGAACCATTATTCAACACCCAAATAGTGATAAATGGAGATGCATGCTATTTTTCAATAATTTATCAGATGGTAGAAAATACATTATCATGCTCCATCAAAGACATTTTCGATCATCACCACACATCATTTACTCTTGTTATTTTTGAAAGAAATAAAGCTGAAATTTTCCACCAAATTTCTACAGAATATTTGTGTCACAATGATGATCAAATAAATATATCTTAAAATTCATGGGTCCAAGAATAAATCCATCAAAAAATAGCGAGAATGTAAAAATGATAGAAAATTATCTATTTAATAATGTCAAATATGTATGTTGGACCATCATGTTCTTAGTCTCATTACGTTACTTTTAACATTATCTATAAAATGTTATATCATTTTCTACAATATTCTTTGTATATTTTAGTTATTCTCAAATTTATTAAAAATGAGATTAAAAAATATCCTTAAAATATCTTTTAAACTATAAATAAAAATTTAATAAAATTTATATCAATAGATTTTTTCTAAAACATTAAATTAGATAATATAAATTTTTTTCATGAATTTATGTTTTGAAGTTAAAATCTTAGTGATGCATTTTAGATAATTGAATAAATCTCTAATAATAACCTTAATCCATGAATTGAACTAAATTTAATTATGATCATAATTTTTTAGTCTTCATTATCCTTGGATTATATAATAAAATTAAAATTTTAATGTAGGTGAAAACTATACACAAATTCTTGAATAAAACATATAAACACTAAAAACAATACACTATACCTCGATTCATTTCAAATACACTATCAAGAATGAATTCATTAAAAATTTTGGTTTCCTCCCTTGAGAAAATGATTTGAGGTTTTATGTTTCAAGGTAAAATATTTAGTTTGTGCCTCTTCACTACCACTTAAAATTTAAACAAATGACAGTAAATTATTAAAATATCATCATATTATAATCACTCCATTAAAGAATCAAAGAAGAAGTCAATTCCTCAATTTGATTATCTATTAAGGAGAAAATTATAGTTTTTCCATTTTAATAAAAAACGAATATTTCCTTTATAAAAATAAAAATTTCATGTATCAACTACAAAAAAAGATCCATTTAATAAATAAAGATATTGTTAAACCCAATAAATCCTAATCTAAAGTCAAATTTCAAATACCTGATAATATATTCTAAAAGAAACTAAAATTATTATATTCTTTCCACATTTAAAATGTTTATTCATCTAAAATAAATTAATATTCTTCTAGATCTATCATTACATCTACGCCTTATCTATTTAAATTTTAAAAAGAAAAAACAATCATGTGTCTTTTAACCAATAAATAGAAATTTGCTACCAAGAAAAATATATTATTGAAATATAATACAAAAATATACAAAAAAATATAACTACTTACATGTATTCTCACAAAATAATTTATCCTTAATAAAGAGAGATATGGTATAAAAATATTACATAGTCTCAAATTTCTAAACATCATATACCATCAAGAATATCACTATAATTAACATCATCTCCATCCCACTTAAATCATTACCTTAAATATTAATAATTGGTCTTCCATACAACCAAAAATACTCATTTTCTAAATTGACTTCATAATTATACAAATGGTAATAGAAAAGGTAACACTATAACATTATTCATTTATCTTCAAGAATTAAAATGTTGTCTTTCCAACCATGGAGAAACTCGTTACTAATCTTTCCACATACAAGATAAGGGAAAAAATTACTAACGCATCTACTCATAAAATTTTCATAATTTCCAAAAAATATCGTTAACTCCAAATTACATATCCACAATAATATTAATGCCTCTTTCTAAAATTTCAACACTTTCTTAACACTTTTTAATAGATTCTAAAAAAATAACTATCCATATATAGTAAATAGAATTAATCTTCCCATCCTTAAGAAATATCATATTTTTTCACTGAAGACTGCCTATCCATAATGAATCCCCTCATAAAATATTCTTGATAGATCATCATAGATAAATTATCAAAAAAACTCATTACATATACACTATCAGAGCTACAAAAAAACATTCAAGGACAAACCTATAAACATCACATAAACATTTTTCCTATTATTTGAGTAAACTATACATTATATGAAATTACATGATATTGTAAAAATTGGTTAGTATCATATCCAGTTACTTTTAAATAATCACTTAAAACACCCGTTCCCTCTTTTGGTTCCTACATTAAAGATTGGTTCTTTGAATACATAATACATTTCATGTAACTTTACAATAAAACCAATGAACTATGATTGAAATGATAACTAGAAGTATTCCTTTTTCTAAAAACATTAAAGAAATATAGGGTTAAAAAAACTATTTCAGTTCTAGATGGAAATTATTAATAAAATAATCATAGATGCACTTAAAATATTCCATTACCATTTAATTTCATCATTGTAAAGGAATTCCCATTTCATGGTTTTAATCAAACCAAGGATTTTAATAGATGGAAATAGATCAAAATTTGTGTTTGTTTTCAATCCACACTAGGTTGACTGGGGATTTTCAAGGAAAATGTTCTTATAGTTCAATCAAACTACAGTATTGAAGGTGGTGTCATCTCCCAGTGTTTTCCAATTTTCTGGGCTCAAAATATAGAGTAAGAGACTAGCATCACGTAATGTTGTTCTCCATAATCATATCTTCATAAGTATGGTAAAGGAATCAGTTTCATGAATAATAGGTTTCACAAATTTTGGTCTTCGTGAAGGTATGGAGATTTGTGAGTGTGTGATGAGTTGAATGTGTTCTATGTGACTCTGAAAAGTGGAGCATCGCAAATGCACTATGAGTTAACAATAATCTATGTGACTCTGATAAATCTCACATGAACTTAATGAGTGAAGGAGATTCACGAATAGGGTTTTTAAGTTTCATGAACATTCCACTAGAAGAATGGGAATATCACGAAGATCCTAACCAATAAATAAGAGTCTAACCACACTTCATTAAATTGGGGGAAATAATTGGGGAAAAGTCAGAATCTCTCTGATTTCTCAATAGTAGGGAGCTTCACAAAACTTTTTTTCTATGCAATATTGAGAAAAAAAAAACTTTTTAATAATTGACTGATGAAAATGATTCTGAGTAATGGTAGCATCGTTATGATGGTTTTTTTATGATGAATTAGTGAGCTTCCTAAAAGAAGATTATTCTGTGAAGGAAGTTTTCTTCATGAAGGTAGTGAGCTTAGAGAAGGAGCTCTGTGATCAGTAGTTCTAAACATAAGTTTTAAGTGAGTAGTGATTTCAAAGTTCATCAACTTAGGTCTAAGGTGCAATAAAAGTCTCATGCTACTCAGGGATAAAGACATTGATGCTAATCTATTGAAGCGACCTTCATCTCGAAAAACTGAGTAAGCCTTCACCCAAGTAAGTGAGCAAGGGGACTTGATGGAAGTGTTCTAAGGGGCGTAGTGTATTATCCCTAACATACAATATAGGTAGTGTGATTGGAACATAGTGAGTGTGACTGAACTTTTGTATTCCACAACTAGTTAAGATTATTATTTTTATGTATGAACAAAATAATTTTTGTGTATGTTCCTTGGACTAAACCTGAGTGGTGAACCAAGTAAAATTGGTATGTTCACTCTCTGCATGTGAATGTTTGAATTAATACACATGATTATCAGATAGGTTTAATAGGTTCATACCAATTTGCGAATAGGATCCATCACTTTAGAAGAAAAATTCAATACCATGATTCACCCATCCCCCCTCAGTGTGTTCTGGGGTCCTACAAGTGGTATCAGAGACTACAAGTTATTAGAGTTAAATCTGTTCTTTTTTTGACATAGAGAATTTAGTAAATATCAAGAAGAGTACCCCTATTTGATGGAAGAAACTTATAGATTTGGGATAACTAGATGATATCTTATATAAGATCGCTTGGAATGGAAGTTATTTTTTCCACTGCATATGGGATACAGGTCGCTGATGCAACAGAGTTGTCCATGACTAATACAGATAGGAAAATACTTTATATAGTTTCTAAAGAACATAATTACCTTATTGTAGATCTAACTGAAAAAATATATCTAAAGGTGATGAGTTTTAATTCAAGCAAGTATATGTTGTAAAACTAAAGAATATATATGAATGGGATAAAAAAATTAAAGGAGTCAAAACTCTATGTTTTTAATAATAGGTTTCATAATTTTAAGATACATCCTGATATAAATGAAGATAAATTTTTTAATTGAATTATTAATGTTATTGGATCAATTTGAGTACTTGGTGAAGAAATAAAATATATTGAAATCATGAATAAAATATTAATAAGGTTTTTACCTATCTACAATCCAAAAGTTTTTTGCCCTTAAAGAAATGGATCTGTCTAAAATTTTATTTGATGATATATTAAATAGTACAGTGGATTATGAAATAAGAGTAATACTAGAAGACGAAAAATCTTGAGCAAGAAACTAAATGGCATTAAAATCCATGAAAAAATGGGTTTTTTAGATATAATATTGATAAAGATAATGAGGAATATGAACTACTTTCTCTTCTGGACAGGAAATTCAAGAGAGGAAAATGGAAATTTGAAGTAAAAATTCCTATAGATATTTTAATATGGAAGAGTTGGTAACATTGCCTCTTAATTTTAAAGGATGTTCGATGATAATGAATGTGAATCTAAAAACATAAATATGACCTCGAAAAGGTTTACCCAAAAGAGAGACTACAAATCAATAAATAAATTATAAAGGAATAGTTTCATCCTTAATAAAGAACAATATAATAATAAATTTTTTGAGGATGAAGAACCATATTTTAAACTTAGAACCCATGAATCAATGATAGATATAGTTAAAAATTCATAACCTACAAAAAATAAATCTAGAGATAATAAATAGATTAGTGATACTGATCTCAAGTTGGAACTTTATGATTCTCTCTTTAATCTTGAATATAAAATAAATATAAACAAAAAGTGTAAAACCATTTTTGAAGATTCATTAGAATATGTTGATTATATTGAATCCAAAATTGATCAACTGGAAGAAGTTGTAAATGAACAGTCAACAACTATTGAATTCTCAGAAGATGTTGTATAATTTAATCTCAGGATTTAACAATAGGAAAAGGTCATCAATGACCATACATCCTGACTGCAGGAGAGCTCCAATACTACTGAGGGGATTAAAGAAGAAGTTTTCACTATAATGAGTAAACTATAAACTAAATCAAATTCAATGGAAACAAAGAATAAATTACAATTTTGAAGATTCTCGTATGTGGAATTGTTATAAAGAGCTAAGAGTGGTTCTGATGTAGTAGAGAATGCTTAGAATGATAGAAACAAGATAAGACTAAATAATGGGAAACATAAAGTTAGAAAAATCACAAAGTCACCTAAAGTCCAAATAAAGAAATACTCAAGTCAAATAGAAATGATAACTAAAAAAATCTACAAGTATATATAAATGATCATCAATCATATTCTTTTACTAAAACACCTCAAGTTTCCAAAATAACCATCTGTGAAATTTCTATAATATTATCACCAAAAACATCCAATTCAATCTAAAATTATCAAAAACATTGGTTTCCAAACAATTATCTGAAACACAGATAACTTTAAAAACCAAAAACTTCTAACCATAAATGGATCACTAATATTTCACTACTCAAAAGAACCTTTATCTTATGGTTCTCCCCGCTATAATACTTACCTAGGGCCTTCTATTACTTATATTCCACCTATCATCTATGTATCAAACATTTTATCTGTAAAAATAATTTTTCAAGTTCTATTTTGAAATTTCATTTCATAATCTATTTTACAAAATACCCATGTAATCGAAACATTACTTATTATAAATTCATCAATGAAAAAACATATCAATATTAATATAAATACAAAATTAATTCTTTATTTTAACCAATTTATTAGGAATACAATTCCTATCATTAATATGGTAATATTTAACATGATAAACTATAAGTACAAATCAATAAAATAATAACTCTAAATTATAACATGCATGAATAAACAATAGAACTCGATAGGGAAATAGTAATGAATTATTTAACAGAATCATGATCAAATAAACAATAACTAATTTCATGTTATATATATATATATATATATATATATATATATGTTTTTAATGATAAGTAGGAAAGATTTAATCAATAATATCCCCATGTGTTAACTAATACATTAGGAAATTGTATGACCATATTCCAACAAGTTCTAACTACTATTATGGTTGTAGTATATCGACAAATCAATGTATCCATACTCTTATATAAATTTCACTAACATGTTAGATGAATAATACAAGATATTATTCAATAATGTTAACATAGAAAGAAATAATATAAGCATCCCTAAGGGTGAAATATTTTACAAAATACTAGTTATTAAGAAAAAATCAGTTCTTAATCAAAATATCTAATTGGTTATTCATATTTACAAAATAATCACCAAAATAAATATAAAATACTATATATTTATGTATATCTTGATGTTTTAGTTAACATAAACCCTTAATTTATTCCAGTACAATATGAAGAAACATGAGAAAACACACAGTATATCATGCTACCCTACTATTCAAACCTAATGAAATCTACTTATAATGAAAAAACCACTAAAGATTTTTTTATTCTAGATGATCCTTACAATAATTTAGAAAATTTCACTAACATGTGGCTAAGGAATTAAAACTAATATGTCTCATATATTGGTGATTCTTCCTAACCACCCAAAAATCCCAAAAATATTAATCCTCTTCCATAAATAGATTTGTGATTATTTTATGGGTTACTTATAAATTCTAGGCTATCTTATTCATATTATAATATCAATATAAACTTCAATAATAGCCTTACGGGATAAGTAAAATTATTATCATGCTCTAATACCACATTATAGTGATTGTGACCTAATTTACCTTAACAAAACTGAACCAAGAGGCCACATGACACTAAGGGAATTCCTCAATCATCAGGGGAAGGAGACTAGAACCATAGGTTCTAATTCATCATTTGGGAATTATTTTCCCTCTAGGTTAATTGAATAATAATAAAATAATAATAGTAATAATAAACATCTACTACTTATATGAATAAATCATTGTTTCACAAAATAGTAAAATTATACACAAAAATTAAAATATAAATACCAACTATTATATTGAAATCAATGTTTAAATACCAAAAAAAATCCCCATACACTAGATTTATCATTGAGTAGATCCCAACACACACTTAAAATAACCATACATGACAAGAACAAGTCCAAACATTTACTGGTTCCTTTAGGCACCTACAAAAACGAACATGAAATATGCATGTCGACTAAGGTTCACATTGAATGTGTAAGCATATAATACTCAATTGGAAACTATCACGATTCAAATGCACATTTAATAAACTCAAGTGTGTGTGATAAACCAATCCACTCATTTACATAGAAATAAAACCAATAATTTTGACATATAAATTCAGGGAATACCCACCAAAAAGAAACATGACATAAAGAAGTATAAATGTATAACTCCATATATTATAAGGATCCACATATTATATAACTACATCGATCCTAACACTTATAATATGATAAGATAAAATCAAACCATTCTCAATAGGAGGAAATTTTAGAACCTATATTATACTAAAAATGTATATATATATATATATATATATATATATATATGAAACTACACATATAAGTAAATGTGTATAATAATTTTGGTTCCCAGTGACCTTTACCAAAGAAAAAAGATCATTCCAATACAGTCAATAAAATCTTGGAACCCATCCTAAGGAATAAAAAAATTGGTATAATGATTTAGGACATTACAATCCCATCACACCCTAGGGTAAGAAAATATTATGGCACAACCCTTAAAAATTTATGAGAATAGTTTTCATACATTTTTTGTTTATATAAAAACAATATATACCTATCATCATAATCAAAATTTAATAAAACAATAGTTATTCTAAAGTATAACTAAAACTAGAATAATTAGAATAATTAATGTAAAAAATTAAATACATAGTTTTCTATCCAATATTAATTACCATATCAATAAATCTTAACTCAAAGCCATACATGAACATAATTCAAGAATGATAAATCCATGACTATAGTATTATGGAGACCAAATAAGTACGAAAAAATAAATTCCAAATAAACATATGTCATGAAATAAAATTTATACTAACATTATCCTAATGGAATTTTATACTAATTTCATGATATGGAGTGGTTATTGGTTCAATATTTATCAACAATCTAGACAAACCATGATCAAACTATGCATGGGTAGTAATTATTTTGCACTAGTATAATATTCAGTAAAAGACCAAGAGTTGTATTAGGAATATCCAATACCTACTTGTAATAATATGCTCTTGAAATAAGGACATTCATGCATAGAGTTTATAGGCAAAACACTCATTTTTAAAAGAAAATTATTTCAAAATATGTTTCGAATTTAGAATTCATTTTATAAAAACAATTCTTTTACTAAGAGAGTTAATTTAAAAATATTTTTTTTAATACCAATACTTTGTAAAAACATAGTAAAATTGTCATATAGAAGAAATACTTCCATAAAAATAAGTTAAAAAAAAGTTTTTTAATATGAATAAGATCAATACAAACCTATTAACCACATTAAGTGTCTATTGTTGACTTGTGACTCATAGAGACCCAAGTGTAAAGCAACGACCCCTTCAATAACTTGTTAAAATAATCAATAAATAGTAACTAAAATTAAGTATATTCACATAACCCATGATTCATGTTTTATTCTAATCCATGTATATATCTATCATATCTATTGTATGTTCAAATGTCTTCTGGAGAACCATTTAAATGTAATACAATGGAATCTACCCACATTCAAAATTTGAGTTGATACTTTTTATGAATAACTTTTGAACAATCATTGAAACCAAATTAAAACATTAGAAACCAAATTAATGGTATAAAAAGGTAATGATATCTTATAACATTCTTTGAAAATTGTGTATTAGAATATTTATTTACTTGTTTTATTTAATAATAAGTAATATATTTTTGTTTGTGAATAATTAGTTAAATTAAAGGCGTTATATTAATACCACTTTAATGAGTATTTAGAGGAAAGATAAATGGTGTACAAATTTCAAGAATAAATAATGTGTAATGTGGTAAAATATATTAGAGATATCATTAACTTCAAAATGTTTCAAAAAATAATTAATGAAAACCATATATTTATAATTATAAAAGTATTCCATATTTGATATCTAAGTAGTAATTTAATAGTTAGAAAAAATCATATAATATTACCTTATTATAAAATTCAATGGAGTATCTTAATAATGTATTCATTAAAAATACCAATTCATATATTTAGAAATTAAGCTGAATTGAATTTATTAACTTTAGAGAAAATATGGTGGGAATATTCAAAGAAAATTCTAAGAGTTTTCATATGGATTGGAACCAAAAACTATTATATTAGGCTTGATGACTCCTTAAACATACTTCAATGGTTCTACAAAAACCTCTAAAAATTACCAAATCACAATCCATAATAATTTAAAGTCGAATTTTAATTAAAAAAACAATTATAAGGAAAAAACAACATAAAAACAATATAAAACCATGGTAAATATCATCATAAATATTCTAACCATCAATTAAAGGAAATAATTATCTAATTTATAAATAATATGGCTTAGATAAAGGCTCAAAATCAATAAAACCATAAATTAATCACTACAAAAAGTAAACCTATCAAAGTATTGATCAAAAATTCAATATTCACCCACTTATGTCCTCTCTAATCGAAATAAAAATAACCAATAATTATAATGTATTTCATTATAACTTTAGTGAAATCTAAAATTACACTATATTTATAATAATGGAGAAGAAGAAATGTTAAGAGAAGAATATTGAATAGGGTTAGAGATGGATTATCTAACCTTGTACTTGAAGTAATCCACAAGAATCCATGATTTATCTTGATAGAGGATGAATAGAGCTTGAATTGAGTAAGTGGAGGGCCCAACAAGGTGTGTTCTACCATGAGAAATGAAAAAAATAGGTAAGGGGTCATGGGTTTAAAGATGGAAGAGGTGAAATTAATTTTTTTTCATTAATTAAAATTTTATCAAAAATTACTCAACAAGATACTAGAGTTTTGGTGTCCACTGACCAAATTTATTTGGTTTTCTAGTGGATATATAGCTCTGGGTTTACTAATGTACATTTTTTTTACTCTTAACAAAATTTTTACAGTTTAAAAACCACTAATCCTCTTTCATTTTCATCTGTCAACCATATCTAATATTTCCCAAAACTCTTCTCACACTCAATTGATATTAAATATTACACATTAAATAATTAAAAACCAATAAACACAACCCCGTACTCAAGCTAAAGAAAAATTTAAAATTCTTCCATTTTTCTATAACTAGTTTTAATCAAAAACATAATGAGCATGGTTGGGGTCTTTACATGAATACTCTTAAATTTTATACCCATAAGACCTTAATGTGTTCTCTGATGCCATTTTGTAATATCTATTACCAAAATACTCAAATTATACTTGAATCATATCATCTCATCACCTCAAGCACACCTCCAAATTACTGAATTCAGTAATAAACAAGTTGGGGATAGTTTCCCCACATTAAATGATATATCAAACTACCCATGGTACATAAAAATGTTGCATTCCATATGTTCTTGGGGGATTTGGAATTAAAAATATCACTCTATTTAATTATTCCCTTAAAGATCAGTTCATCTGGAGGCTTTTTATCAGCATGTATGAGTCCTTTGAATTTCTAAAATCCTAGTTCCTTGCCAGACTAATATCAAGAAACACTAGATAAAATGAATCCTCATTATTTCTTGGTATTAAAAAATGTTTTTCAAAAAATAAGTATACTTTAACACTGGCTTGTCAGTTTCAACCCCTCACTCATGTTCTGGATTTTTGAATGGCATGGAGATCCTCTTATTAACATTAATTATCCTACTTAACATTTCATTGATTATGAGATCTCTATAAATGAATAATTGTCTAATATTTCTACTTTACCCGATGTCATCCGCCAAGTTATATCAAGATATGATTTTCTTTATCATTTCGACATGTTAATTTGGGAACCTTGATCTAAGGGGATACTTGACACCAAATATTTCTATAATCAAATATTTCAGGTATCCCAAAAATTGACTATTGAGTTTAACAAAAAAATGTATCTCACCTTCAAGGTTCTCTTTGATTTTGATGCTTTCATTTAACAAAGTTATTTTTGTTTGTAATATACAATGTGTGGGAATATCTCTCTACTCTAGGTGTGTCCTCTTCCATAAAATCTATGAGTAAATTGATCACATATTCCTATGATTTCAAACCACTTCCTATCTTTTGAATTATTTCTTTTACATATTTGATACTCACCCACCATAAGAAATCACTATTATGGACTTTTTTCCTTCTTTTCTAAATATTAAAATTCCCAACCAAATTAGAAACCCATTTAATGTTTCATGTCTGGAACTACATTCTGTCATTTAGAGTGGTCGAAACAAGGTCATCCATGAGTATACCTCTTTCATTTTACAATCGACTTTAGATGATATCATTGATGTTGTCTGAAATTCCATCTCACTCTTTACAGATCGTTACAGAAACTCAATTTAGGAATTCACCATATTGAGGCACCTCAAAATCACTGGAAACTTCCCCCCTCCACTTGTCACCATGTAAGTATTCTGTATACCTCCCTTCACTGGCTGGCTTATGTGCAACATGGATGGGGCATCGAGGGGGAACCCTAGCCAATCTGGTATTGCAGTGGCCTTTGGAAATCATAATGTTGATGTTGTTGAATGTCATTATGGACCCTATACCTTTACCACTATACTGGATGATGAGATGATGGAACTGATCACTTCTACTGACATGGATAAACAAAATAATTGTAATAATGTTTGGTTTGAATTTGATTCCACTACAATTGTTCAGACCGTTAGATCTGGACAGGTTCATCTTTCTTGGGAGCGGACTATGAAATGGAACAAATTCCTTGACAATTTATCCTCAATGAACAAAATTATCATGCATGTCTTTCAAGAATCCAAATTTCTCACTAATTCTCTTTAAAACAAGGGAGTGTATGAGGAGGTTTTTTTACATCTTACTATCTCCCTTATGATCTTTTTTCCTTGCTTCCAAGGGAAAATGTAATTTTCCTTTTTTCAGACTATTTTAGCCTTTGAGCTCACTTTTTTCAATAAAAAGAAACCCCTAGTATAAGTAATTTATATACCTAACATACATACTACAGGCTAATACTAGGATCTAAGATGACCTATTTACCAAATCAAGGTACAAGACCATCACTCGAGTCATGGTGAATCACCCATATAAGGGGGAAATGGATTGTGTATAATGAGTCAAAAAACATGTTTCCCATCCTTGGGGAAATGGAAAGGGTTATTATTACCCTCATATGGTTATATGTTGTATTTTTAAGAGTCTCTTATGGTTAACGGTGATAGATGTTTTATGAAGGTTGTGTGTTTTTTGGATGTCTTGAAAAATATTTCTATTAATTGAAAGTTAATTGGATATTTCCCTAGAAATAGAGATTTAGAAGATAAAATATTCAGATAATCAGAAATGAAATATTCATCCATGCCAAAAAAATTAATATAAAAATGGAAAATTCATTGTCTAAGAGTAACTCTATTGGGTATGTAATATCATCTTTTAAAGAAGAGTAAAAAGTATAAAATTAAATACATAATGTAAAGTAGGCATGATACATAAAGTTATCTTGTGTTGAAAAGATTTCAGAAAAATGGAAAAACCCATATGTGAATGTAACTAGTCCAATATGTAAATTTAATTTGGCTGATACATGAAGTTAATGTCTTTCAATATGGAAAAATTCAATAAAGGGATGATATGTAAAAGTTACCAATCCAATACATCAAGGTAACCAGACTAATGTGTAAAGGTTACCTATAATAATTTTGAAAATGTGATACATAAAATTAATAATAGAAATATGTAAACTTTAACAGATGATTTTATATTTTAAAATAAAACACTCCATATATATTTATAATTAATTCAAGTTGATATATAATGGTTTTCCATATGATAAAAATATAAAATTATTGAACTACCATGTGATACGTAAGGTAAAAAAAGAGAATACATAAGGGTTGATCTAGACTATGAATATGGAAAAGGAAAAACCATTATTATGATATATAATTATAATATTGAGTATTTTTAAAATTAATTGGGCCAAAAATCTGATATGTAAGGCTCCTTATAAATTTTAATTTATTATTTATAATGAAACCATATAAGGATTAAAATATACATTATCAATCAAAAAATATGATTAATAATATGGCTAGTCATGAATATTACCACCCCATGATTAAATAAATCATAATAAATAATGAATATCATGAGGAAGAAAATGTTAAGAATTATATCATGCCATGATGAAATTGGAGGTTGAAAAAATAGTCATTTTTTTCTATGATGAAATTTTTCACATCGTGATTGATGAAATCTAGGGAGTTTGAATAGATTTTATAAACTTGAATTCTTTGGAAGGTTTTGTGGTTTTTTGAACATCCACTAACTACCTATTTGAATATTTATGGTGGATATTTTTTTTTGAATATGAACCTATAGATTAATTTGAATTATAAGAAATTTAAGATATTAAACTACTTGAATTTGAATTATAAATTAAAAAATTCTAACTGGAAACTAAAATATATGGTTGGAATAAAATAAAGAGAAACTTTTTTGATAGAAAAATTATAGAAGGATAGAATATAAGGAGGATAGGAATTGAGTTTTCAATGAGTGAAGAAGAATGAAAAAGATCAAAAGTGTATACTTTGTTTAATATCGTAATTAAGAGGATTTTGTTTTTGTTGAGTATGATATATTGAAGATCGTATTTGCGGAACATCATGGATACATTATGATTTGAAAAACGTTGATCCAAGTATACCAGAGTCGGTGGTTAGTTTATTAAATTTTTACTAGATATAATTAATCACATCTCAAATGATAGAATAGTTTAGTTGTCTTCATAAACTAGATACATACATGATTTTCATATTACATTGGAAATATAAAAAAACATATCATTAGAAATATTCTTTCATCCTTGATATCATTCACAATATCCATCTTCATATCATAGGGAATGAAGAAAATAAAGGGTGAGATCAGGTTCTTAGTAAGGGTTGTGTATAATGATATCTAGAATGAGTAAATAAGGAATAATCAATATGAAAACTTAAATAATTAAAATAAAATTTTATTTCAATAATAATTTGAGTACGAAGAAAAATATGGCAAGAATAAATGATAATCAAATAATTCCATATAAATAATCATATGAGATTAAAACTTATCCAGGGATATCATAACTATTAAAATAATCACATGGACATTAATAACTGATTTCATAAATATGGAATTTATAATTTCAAAAACTCTTTAAGTTACCATTGGGGAATTGTTCCAAGACATCATAAACAACCCATTAAGTCATCATGCCTTTAAATCTTATATAAATGGGTAAGGCCTCGACCAAATACCTAACATGTTTTGTCCCATTATACTTATTGATGTATCGAGGGGATATATAATTATATTCCCCACCCATAACATAATAATTCTAATTCATTCATTATATGATAAAAAATACAAATTAATCTACATTCCTTAATAATCAAAATCTATGTGTTTAGGAATAACTAGTATACAAAATTTCAATAATTTCTAGTCAAACTGGTCGTAAACCATCCAGAGAAGAAATGAAGATTGTATCATTAGAACATATCACTAGTATATCATAATTAAAATAATTGGTTTTTTTCATTGATAAATATGCATACCATAAAAATATCATTAAAAATATTCATGAGGAAAATACCCTTTTCATTTTGAAATTCATTTTTTTAACTAAAAAATTTAATAAGATTAGAAAAAAAAATCATTGAAAAGAATCATGAATACTTGTAAAGTAAGTTTAAAATAATTTTTTGTTCATGATAGTGATAAATTAATTTCATGTCTAGTATGTTAAAATAAAGATCCCTTTCACATTTTCTATAAATGTAAAAAGTACCTCATTCAGATAAAGATAAGAATATTCATTTTCAAAAAAAAAATAGGCATTCAAACATGAGTAAAAATTTATTTAATAAATCATTTTTTAACATTAATAACATTATTTAAATCATTATTAATAAAACATTTACATGGAAGAAAAATATTATTGACCACGTAAAAAATGTTTGTTTTATTTAAAAACCCTATTTCGGAATCTTGATTACATTAAGGTAGGAAAATGAAATTAGAATTTTTAATTTGAAAAATTAATCATAGTATAAAAAAATATTTATTTTATTATATAATGATCAAATAAGTCCCCTACTATGTACATAAATATAAAAAATCTCGAATAATGATGATATTGTGAAATAATCCCTACCCTTATGCCCGACTTTCTATGAATGTCTTTAAATATCATGTATAATAAATATATATTTATTATAAATATATTACATAACCATAATAATATATTTCATACTATATATGATTTAATTATAACATTTTATCACCCATTTATTAACAATTATTTATTAAAATCACTGTTCTGGGAGATAACTGCTTAGTTTTTCATGTCTGTTTTGGTTTGGTAGTTTTGGTCATTATACTTTGATCATGGATAAATAATATATAGAATGTTAATAATGATATAAATATCATATATATTCATTATATACATATTTATAATCATCCATAAAATGTTTATATAGAAAATTGAATTAAACAGTTCTTGGAGATGGTAGGTCGTACATACACATGAACGATGTTTTTACTTTTCAGAGGATGGAACAAAAGAAAGGTAAATAATAATTAAACATTATATAAACATTATTATATCATATATATTCATTAAATAAATCCTTATTACCATCCATGTAAAGTGAAAATAAAACAATTGATCACATCGCTTCGTGGAGGTGGTGGTCCACACAAATGCACAAACAATGTTATTATTTTCCAATGGATTGGAAACTAAGAAGTTAGATATGGTATTATAGATAAATAATAATAATTTGGTCATTAATATAATAAAAAAAATTTACTTCTATATTTATAACCGACCAAATAAATCGGTGATGGAAGGTGAATTACACTTCTATATAGACATAGTAAGTTGTGCGTATGCACAATCGATGTTTTTTCTTTTTATAGGATGAAAAAGGTGAAAAAATGGTTTTTCCATAATAATTATAACATATTCTTATTTATTCTATTGTATATATTATTAAATTATGGTTACAATAAATTTATACAATTTTGAAGATGAAATGATTTTGAAAGATTTGGTAAAGACGATTACTTCTTCTTTGGTAGACTTCCTTTAGATTCCTTCTTAAGGACCATTGGAATGGTCTCTTAAGAAAACCATTACCTCTTATTTGTTTCTAGATAATATTTTAATAGAAATTATTTGGTTTTTCTTTATCTATATTCTTCTAATTTGTGTGAACAATTGAGAGAAAGGGTTGTCCTTTTTATAAGGTAGGTAAATGACACACTTGGAATTTTAAAAAAATATTAAAATGTAATTAATTAATTCTCAATAAAAATTATAGAAAATTTATAAATTTTTGAATAAAAATAGTCTAAGTTTTAAAAATCCTCATCCAATGAAATTAATGTAGGTTTTTCTATCATTTAAACCTTATCTTTTGGTTTAACCCCTTAATTAACCAGTTTTAATCCTAACCATGGTAACAACTTTTTCAATCTTAAAGGGTTATAATTTTACTTATAAGGTAAAAATTTGTTAATAAATGAACAAGGCATGATATTTTTTCCTGTTTATAATCCTAATTATCCACTTTAAATATTTTTATAATTTTTAAATAATTTAATAAAATATTTTTATAATAAAATACTATTAATATCATTTTTAGAATTATTCACATAATTTGACTTTTAAAACAACATAACAGAAAAAGGATTATAATATAAACCATTCACACATATCTAATATGTTATTTTTATTTCAAAATTCATGGAACATAATAAATCACCCAAATTTTATTACTTTTAATAGTTAAATTATCTTTTTTTTATTTTTCTATTAATTGAATAAATATAGGCGTTGTGTAACCATTTTAAGTAATTATTTAGTCACTAAAAAATAGAAATAAACTGGCATGATAAATATAATTACCTGACCTTAAACATTGAATAATCATTAATTAAATTAATTATTCATATTGAGGGTCTTTTCAGGTTTAGATTTTGAGAGAATTATGTCATAACTATTACATTACATCTCAAAAATTACAAGGTAGACGCTTCTACTTAGTTTCAATTTTTTCATAAAATAAATACTCTAGAAAAAAAATCTTCATGTCTAGTCCCATGTTTTATATAGCATGGCTTTTCCTTGATCCCATCATTACCCTATTCATCTTTAGGTCTTAGGAAAAACATTTCAAAACATGGGATGAGCATAAAAACCTCAATAAGGGTTATAAAACAAAGAAAGAAGTCATTAGTTCATTATTCCATACATAACATAAGATCTTTAACATAGCTCATGAAATCATAAGATTTATGAATAACACATAGAAAACATAAATCATAAAGTTAACTTGTAGAATTCATATCATATTTACATTGTAGCTATCACAGCTACATAAAGAGTTACATTTAGAATACCCATCACAGTATATTCCCCAAATATATTAGGAGAAACATTCAAGTTTACCTCTATCACGTTACCCAATTCATTGGAGATCTATCTTGGGCACACCCGCCCAAGGTTTATCATAGAACCACCCATATGCGTAACAATGCCCAAGAAGCATAACATATTTGTAACCCATAAAAAACATAAAGGAAAGATAACATTTCCACATTTCAATAAAAATATATCATTTAAATATATTTACATAAAAAATACATTCTCAAAACCATTTAAATACCAAAATACACAAAAGATTATATGGTATTTTTTTCCCTTTTGAAAACATTACGGCTTGTTAAGGAGTCCAAAGATCAAATAATACTTCCAGCGGCGGAAAGGTCGTTGTCACCGCGTATGCTAAAAATAAACATTCTTTTTTTGTCATTCAGTAAAATTCTTCATAGGGAAAAGATTCCTTTTGAATAAAAGTAAAATTAAATGGTTTTTATACATCGTATAAAAGAAAATCGTGTATTAAAACAAAATATGCCTCAATGAAAGGATATTGAGACGAAGTCCCTTACCTCGTGTCTGACTTGACTAGTTCGTTCTTTAATCTCCTGAATAATAAACTAAAGTTAATTTATACTTTATTAAGAACTTTTTTCAGTTTTATTATTCCTTTTCTATCACTTATTACCATGTTATAAACATTATGTAATCATTTAAGTTAATAACGTTCATTTTGTTGATATTTAGTACTTGAGTCCAAAATGGACTTCTTATAATTACAAGTTGTTCACATGGTCAAAAGTCCATTATATCTAGAATGACATTCATGATTTAGATATCATATATATCATATATATCCAGTATATACGTGTATTTATAATAGTACATAACATTTGGAGGTATGAAATGAAATGCACCATTCATGGAGACGGTAAGTTATATGTACGCTTGAATGCTGATTTCATTTTTATTTAGTATTTTAATGGAATTAAAACATAATTATAAATAAATATATTATAATTCCAGTATAATATCATATATAATATCATTAACTTTACCCATTATGCGTCCCACATATGGCATTAACGAGTATAATCACTTTGAGGGAGCGGTAGTCCGCACTTCCTTAAATGAAATTATCGCGTTTACCCATAATGGAAACCATAAAGGTATTCCATAAAAGAAAAATACAGAAGCATAAAGAAAACATAAACATAATATATATCATATATAAATATAGTGTCATCTTAATGTCCACCATGAGAGGTGGTAGGAGATAATCGAACAATCATCGTTTCGTGATGTGTTAGTTTTCCATTCACGTAAATTGTATGTTCTTCACCCATTAGATGGAGGTGTGTGTGAGTTTAGTTCAAATACTTATCATAAAAACATCCTAGTATATTGAGGATACTTTTTTTTGTTATAAAATAAGGTAATAAAAAGAGTTTAGGGGTTTTAGAAGTAAAAAAAAAGAAGTTAAGAGAAATCGTTACCTTTAATTTGGGTAACTCCCTTTGGTTTGAACCAAAAAGGACTTCTTAAAGTGCCTTCTGCCTAAGGTAAGGCTTCTAAGAGGAGGATATGGATCTTGAAAGATTATTTGGGAAGGGGTTGGATTAGTCAAGGGGCTTCTGAGGTGTGAGGAATGGGTTATAAGTGAGAGACTTTTATAAGGGGAGAAGGGGATCTTTAGAAAAGTTTGCAAATATTATTTTAATATAAACTTATCTTTCGTTTCTAAAGATCAAAAACACATTAAAGATGAAGATCAGATGACTAATGGTATAAATAACATCATTCAATAATAATTGGAAAAGTTTTGGATATTGTTTTAATATTTATAATCTTATTTATTTAAATAATTTATTAATGAGGTAAATACTGCATCATTATTATGTCACAAATAATTTAATTTATTTGATGTATAAAAATTATAAAAAAATACCATAATGTATCAAATAGTTTTATCTTCACATAGAATATTTATAATAAAAAATATAACTTATATAACTCCATTTAAAAATTTATTTACTAAAAGATATTTGTTTATGTCATTTCTTCCTTTAAGTTAATTAAAATAAAGTGTCATTATCACTCCCAAGTGGCTCCATTGGGCCTCAAAATCGACCCAAAGATGACCATGGTCGTAAATGACTCAACCAATAAGGTTAGTACAAGTTTTAAGCTAATTTGTTATTATTATAATATTATTTTTACCTAGAATTAGCCTATTTACATTTAACCGCAGTAAATAAAAGTCAAAAGTTACTATTCACCAAAAATTATTTTCATCTTATTGAAACACATTTTACTTATTAATTACAACCATATATGTTAGATTTTTAAATTTCAATCCACAGAAGTGGTAAAATTTCATTTAAATGAAAATGTTGGTTTTTAACTACTACTTAGTCATTTCACTATTCATCAAAAATTGAAGTTTTTCAGAAAACTACGAAAAATTCAGCTTAATCTATAATTGATATTCCAAATTCAAAAATGACGTCTATTTTACCAAATTCAGAAAATATAAGTTGCATTAATTAATTTAAAATTAATTCTCGTTATCAAAACAAATAGTGTGTTTCTAAGAAACAATAACTCTCAAAAGATTGATACTTGTTTATGTCTAATTTCAAAGTGAAATTAATTCCAATGACCAAAATTGGATTAAATGGTAAAAACATAATATAGTTAAACTTTTAAAATAATTAAAAAGATAATCTAACCATATAAATAAATTATATTGAAATTCACTTTTGAATTAAAAGTATAGTATTTTTCACTATTCATAAAAAATGAATTTTATGAGAAAAATACCAAAAATTTATCCAAAGTAAATTTTGATGTCCCGAATCTAAAAAAGAATTTCATTTAGTCAAATGGAACATATAAAAGTGTATATAACTAGATTTAAATAGGTTTTTCAATCAAAAGGTGGTAAATCAACCATTTAAGGTAAATTATGCTTAAATTTAGATTCATTAACATTTTAAGCCTCTAAATTTTATTGGATAAATGTAAAAACATTTAAAAAACATGTATAATCATATTTTAGTTAGTTCCATTCATTCCTTCCAATACAATAACAAGGTGTTAACTACCATTTAAAATAATAATATTATATTATTTGTGTGCAATGTAAGATTTCAAAGAAACTCATTGTTGCGTATGAGGTACGCCATCGAATTAAGAAGCCCCTTTAAAGTAAAGTTAATATTTTATTCACAAATATGAATAATTATGGAAAATGTATTATTCTTTATTTACCTGGAATGTTACATCCATCCCCCCTTTTGGGAATTGCGTCCTCGCAATTTTATTAACTTTTCAAATAAGTGGGGGTATTTATCCCTCATAGCATTTTCAGATTCCCATGTTTCCTCTTCAACCATATGGTTTTTCCACAAAACCTTTACCTGGTGAATTACCTTATTCCGCAACACTTTCTCTCTATGGTCAAGAATCTGGAATGGTTGTTCCTCATAAGAGATATTCTCTTCCAACTGAACAACCTTTGGACTTAAAACATGAGATGGATCTGATATATACTTTTTTAACATCGAAACATGAAAAATATTGTGTACCTGAGATAAATTTAGAGGTAAATCCACTCTGTAAGAAACTGATCCAACATTCTCCAGGATTTCATAGGGTCCAATGAACCTCAGACTCATGTTTCCCTTCTTACCAACACGCATCACACTTTTCCATGGATAAACTTTGAGAAAGACATGATCCCCTACCTCAAAAGAAAGATACTTCCTATTATTATCCACATAAATTTTCTGCATAATCTGAGTTGTTCTCATGTGATTCCGAATCAACTAAACCTTTTCTGCCATCTCTTCTACCAATTATGGTCCCATCTACTTCCTTTCACCTACTTCATCCCAAAAAAGTTGGAGTTTGACACCACTTTCCATATTATGCCTCAAATGGAGCCATCTGTATACTGGAATGAAAACTATTATTATAAGAAAATTCAACCAATGAAATATGTTGGTCCCAAATTCCCTGGTAATATAGTGAACAAGCACATAGTATAACCTCCAAGGTCTGAATTTTTTGTTCTGACTGCCCATCTAATTGCTGATGAAAAGTTACACTAAAATTTAATTCAGTACCCAATGACTACTGAAGTCCTTTCCAAAAGTTAGAAGTAAACCCGGGATCATGATCAGATACAATGGAGAGGGGAACACCATGTAACCTGACTATGTCTTTAAAATACAACCAAGAAAGTTGATCTAGAGACAAAATATCTCGAATAGGAAGAAAATGAGGAGATTTAGTCAACCGATCAAAAATAACCCAAATTGAATTATTAACTCGAGATGTCTTCGGTAATCACACAACGAAGTCCATGGATATATTTTCCCATTTCCACTATGGAACCGGAAAAGACTGAAGCATCCCTTTCGGTAACTTCCGCTCTTCTTTAACCTGCTGACATTTCAAACACTTCATATTAAAATCAGCAATATATCTTTTCATCCCATCCCACCAATAATACTCACGAAGATCACTATACATCTTAGTACTACAAGGATGAACTGAAAACATGGAACTATGAGCTTCACATAACAACCCATTATTCAACTGTGAATCACAAGGCACACATAATCTCTTCCAAAACCTCAAAACACAATCATTATCAACGTTAAATTCAGGAAACTTACCATTCTGAACCAACTCTACCTTTTTCTGTAACTCATTGTCTTTCTTCTACACTTGATTAATTCTTTCTAATTGATATTATTTCACTGTCACCTGAAACAAAACATAAGAATTTCCTGCACCATCAACTTCTATGCCAATGTTTATCAAATCAAAAACAGAAGGATCTTGTTACAAATGTATCATGGATAATGAAGCATTACTTTTTTGACTCAAAGCATCAACCACTTTATTTGATTTTCCTAGATGGTAAAGGACCGTGTAATCATAATCCTTGATTAATTCCAACCATCTCCTTTGTCTCATGTTCAATTATTTTTGAGTGAATATATACTTCAAAATTATGTGGTCAGTATATATTTCACATTTTACTCCATACAAATGGTGCTTCCAAATTTTTAAATCAAAAACAACAGAAGCTAATTCCAAATCATGTGTAGGTAAATTTAACTCATGATGATTCAACTGACATAAAGCATAAGCAATTACCTAATCATTCATTATAATGACACATCCATGTCCTTTCAATGAAGCCTCACTATAAATAAAAAACTCACCATTTCTAGAAGGTTGTGCCAAAACAGGATCATTCAAGAATCTTTTTTTCAATTCCTGAAAAAAATTATCACATTCTCTTGTCCAAATGAACTTAACACATTTTTGAGTTAACTTAGTCATTGGACTAGATAACCATCTAGAATTCTCAACAAACCTCTGGTAATAACCTGACAAACCAATAAAACTATGAATCTCGGTTATATTTTTGGGTCTTGGCCATTCTTCAATAACTTTTGTTTAGTAGGATCAACAGTTATGCCATTTTCTGAAATAATGTGGCCAAGGAAAGAAATTTGTTGTAACCAGAACTCACACTTGTTGAATTTCCCATACAGTTTCTTTTCTTTTAAGGTTTTCAAGACAATCATTAAATAACTTTCATGGTCCTCTTTACTTTTAGAAAAAACCAAAATATTTTCAATGAACACAACCAAAAACTTATCCAAGAACTCAGAGAAAATTCTATTCATAAGATCCATGAATATAACAGGTGAATTCATTATCCCAAAAGGAATAACTACAAATTCATAATGATCATATATAGTACGAAATTCAGTCTCCAGAATGTCTACTTCCTTTACTTTCAACTGATGGCACCCTAACCTCAAATCAATCTTTGAAAAATATTGAGCTCCCTGGGGCTGATCAAACAAATAATTGATATGAGGAAAAGGATATTTGTTCTTAACAGTGATGTTATTCAATGCTCTATAATCAATTCAAAGTCTCATTGAACCATTTTTATTTTTAACAAACAAGATAGGAGCACCCCAAGGTGATGTGCTAGGTTGAATGAAACCTTTATCTAATTACTCCTGTAATTGGTTCTGTAACTCTAAAAGTTCAATTTGATCCATTCGATAAGGGGGTTTTTAAATTAGATAAGCATCAGGAGCTAAGTCAACAGTAAATTCAACTTCCCTATCATGTATAATACAAGACAATTCATCAAAAAAAACATCAAGGTACTCATTTACCACTGGCACATCATTAATCTGAATAGTTCCTTTGTTTTCAACAATATGTGAAATGTAACATTCATTTTCATCTTTTACTAGTTTCTCTGCTACCTGATAGGTTATCAAAACTAAGGGTTCATTCTTGTACACAAACTGAAAATATTTTTGAAAAAAACCTCTTTAGCTCTACAGTCAATCTTGGCATGATAAACCGAAAGCCAATCCATACCCAAAATAACATCAAACTCTACTAAAGGAAAAATAATAAGGTTTTCAGTTAGATTACTGCTACAAAAAAGGACAGGAAGGTTCTTATAATTTATTTTTGTCACAACATGTCCTCTTAGTGTTTTTACCATATGTTCCAGATTCATATCTTGATATGGAATTCTTAATTTAGTAGAAAAATTCTTAGAAATGAATGAGTGTGTAGACCCTGAATCAAACAACACATTGGGATAATCTGAACAAACAAACAGTGTACCTGATACTAATTCATTTGATGGCCAAACATCTCCTGAAGTAGTTGAAAAGTACTTCACCACTCCTTTATTCTTGTAGTCTAGCTGCTTTACCTCAGTTGAGTTCTTCGTTGGACACTCATTTTCATAATGACCCATTTCATTGCACTTAAAACATTTTACTGACTGTAAATTAGATTTTGTCTTACTATTAACCTGATCTTTTTCAGTTCAATTATGAGCCTTATTTCATATTTTACCACATCAGTAGCACTTACTAGAATTAAAAAGACATTCCCCAACATACTTTTTAGCACAATTTTCACAAACTGAAAACTTAAGTTTCTTACCATCAGACTTTTTTGAAGAGTTCTTCCCTTTCTTCTGCCACCTTGATCACTTATTCTGTTGTTTTTCAAAGAACACATGATCATAATAAAACTCCATTTCCACCTTCTCTGCACAATGAAAAAGTTTTTCATAACTTTTGAACTCACAAGAAGCTAATGCCCTTCGATACTTTGAATTTAATCCTGAGTAAAAATAGTTGATTTTACTATCTTGATCTCATATGAAATTTGGAGCATACCTTGCCAGTTGAGTGAATTTTTATTCATAAGCAGCCACTGATTCATCCTCCTACCTCAATTCTAGGAATTTTTTCTCCATCCTAAGACAATCCACCTTACGAAAATATTTCTCAAAAACATACCTTTGAAATCATCCCAATCAAGAGCATCAACTTCCTCACAATCCATGATATTTTTCACCATTGACCACCACTGATTAGCTTCACCTTCAAAATGGTAAACAACAAGACTAACCTTTTCATGTTCTGAACAACCCATGACATCAAAAAGTTTCTCTAGTGCTTTAATCCACCCTTCTGCTAGCACAGGGTCAGATGATCCTCTGAATGATGGGTGATGTTGCCTCATGAAATGCTCCACTACTGACATGTTCCTCTATGGATACCACCACCATTTATAGCCTGAGTAAATTGGTCCATCACTATAACAAACTGTTCAGTTCCAATTCCGACCATCTTAGGTTGCTGATTTGGAAGGTTTTCCTCTTCCTAATGTCATCCCAACATAGTTTCCATGTTTCCTCAGCAGAAAACCATTCTGAACACAGAAATATTTTTGGTGTAGTAACATGGTAATCTGTAAATGCTATATCATTTCAATATTGACATAAATTTACTTATGGATATTAATTTAACAATACCCTAACTCCTAAAGTTATTTAAACCGACCTCTGATACCAACTATAAGGGCACAACCTTAAATAGTACATAATCTTGAATTAAATTAATAATTCACATTGAGGATCTTTTCAAGTTTAGAGATTTAGAGAATTAGGCCATAACTATTACATTACATCTCAAAAATTACAAGGTAGACACTTCTACTCAGTTTCCATTTTTTATAACATAAAAGATCTTGAAAAAAGAGTCATGTATAGTCCCATGTTTTAGACAGCATGACTTTTCCTTGATCTCATCCTTGACCCTATTCATCTTTAGGTCTTGTGAAAAAAAATTGAAACTTGGGATGAGCATAAAAATCTTAGAAAGGGTTATAAAACAAAGAAAGAAAACATTAGTTCACCATTGAATACATAACATAATCTCTTCAAAATACCTAATGAAATCATAAGATTTATGAATAACACATAGAAAACATAAATCATAAAGGTAACTTATGGCATTCATATCATACTTACATTGTAGCTATCACAGCTACGTAGAGAGTTACATTTGGAATACGAATCATAGTATATTCCCTAAATATCTTTGGAGAAACATTCACGTTTACCTCTGTCACATTACCCAATGCATTAGAGATCTATCTCAGGCTCACCCGCCCTAGTTTTATCATGGAACCACCCATATACGTAACAATTCAAAGGAACCATAACAAATTCATAACACATAAAACAAACATAAAGGAAAAATAACATTTCTACATTTCAATCGAAATATATCATTTAAATATATTAACATAAAAATACATTATAAAAACAATTTTCAATAAAAATATACCTAAAAGAGTATATGGTATTTTATTTTCCTTTTAAAAACAATACGTCTTGTTAAGGAATCCAAAGATCAAATAATACCCGCGTTGGCGGAAAGGTCGTTGTCACTGTGTACGCTAAAAAGAAACATTCTTTTTTTTTTGTCCTTTAGTAAAAAAAATTGTAGGGGAAAGATTCCTTTTGAATAAAAGTAAAATTAAATGGTTTTTAAATAGCTTATAAAAGAAAATTTTGTATTAAAATAAAATATGCCTCAATGAAAGGAGATTGAGACGAAGTCCCTTACCCCATGTCCGACTTGACTCGTTCGTTCTTTAATCTCCTGAATAATAAACTAAAGTTAATTTATACTTGATTAAGAACATTTTTAAATTTTATTTTTCCTTTTATATCACTTATTACCATGTTATAAACATTATGTAGTCATTTAAGTTAATAACATTCCTTTTGTCGATATTTGGTACCTGAGTCAAAAATGGACTTCTTATAATTACAAGTTGTTCACATGGTAAAAATTTTATTATATCCAGAATGATATTCATGATTTATATATCCTATATATCATAAATATCCAGTATAATCATGTATTTATAATAGTACATAACATATGGAGGTAAGAAATGAAATACACCATTCATGGAGACGGAAAGCCGTACGTACGCGTGAATGCTACTTTCATTTCTATTTCACATTTTACTGTAATTAAAACATAATGATACAGAAATATATTATAATTACAATATAATATAATATATAATATTATCAACTATATCCTTTATATGTCCCACATATGGAATTAATGAGTCGTATCACTTTGAGGGGGCGGTAGTCCGCACTTCCTCAAATGAAATTATCACGTTTACCCATAATGGAAACCATAAAGGTATGATATAAAAGGAAAATACAGAAGCATAATGAAAAATTAAACATAATATATATCATATATAAATAAAGTGTCATATTAATGGCCACCATGAGAGGCAGTAGGAGATAATAGAATAATCATCGTCTCGTGAGGCGTTAGTTTTCTATTCACAGAAACAGTATGTTCTTCACCCATTAGATGGAGGTGTGTTTAAATGTAGTCTGAATCCTTCTCATAACAACATAATAGTATATTTAGGATAAAGTTTTTGTTATAAAATAAGGGAATAAAAAGATTTTAGGGGTTCTAGAAGTAAAATAAAGAAAAGAAGTTAAGAGAAATCGTTACGTTTAATTTGGGTAACTCCCATTGGATTGAACCAAAAGGACTTCTTGAAGTGCCTTCTGACTAAGTTAAGGATTCTCGGATGAGTAGATAGATATTGATAGATTATTTGGGAAGTTTTTGGATGATCCAAGGGGATTTATAGGTGTGAGGAATGGGTTAGAAGTGAGGGATTTTTATAAGTAGGAGGAGGGGCACTTTAGGAAAGTTTGAAAATATTATTTTATTATAAACCTATCTTCAGTTTCTAAAGATCCAAAACTCATTAAAGATGAATATAAAATGACTAATGGTTGAATTAAAATAATAAAATAATAATTGTACAAGTTTTGGATATTTTTTCAATATTTATATTCTTATTTATTTAAATCATTTATTAATGACGTAAATACTGCATCATTATTGTGTCATAAATAATTTAATTTATTTGATGTCTAAAAATTATAAAAAAACCATAATGTTGGAAATATTTTTATCTTTCCAAATAATATTTATAGTAGAAATGATAACTTATATAACCCCATGTAAAAATTTATTTACTAAAAGATATCTATTTATGTCATTTTTGACTTTACTTTAAGTTAATTAAAATAAAGTGTCATTATCACTTCCATGTGGCTCCATGGGGTCTCAAAATCGACCCAAAGATGCCCATGGTCGTAAATGACTCAACCAATAATGTTAGGACAATTTTTAAGGTAATTTTTTTTATTATAATATTCTTTTTACCCTGAATTACCCTATTTACCTTTAACCACGATAAAGAAAAGTCAAAAATTACTATTCACCAAAAAATATTTTCATCTTATTGAACCACATTTTACTTACTAATTACAACCATGTATGTAGAATTTTTGAAATTATATCCACATAAACGGTAAAATTTCATTTAAATGAAAATGTCAGTTTTTAACTACTACTTAGTGGTTTCACTATTCATCAAAAATTTAAGTTTTTCATAAAACTACCAAAAATCCGATTAAACTAAATTTGATATTCCAAATTAAAAAATGATGTATATTTTACCAAATTTAAATCATTTAAGTTGAATTAATTAATTTAAAATTAATTCTTGTTATCAAAACAAATAGCATGTTTTTAAGAAACAATAACTATCAAAACATTGATACTTGTTTATGTCTAATTTCAAAGTGAAATTAATTCCAATGACCAACATTGGATTAAATGGTAAAAACATAATATAGTTACACTTTAAAAATAATTAAAAAGGTAATATAACCCTAAAAATAAATTATATTAAAATGCACTTTTGAATTAAAAATACAGTATTTTTCACTATTCATAAAAAAATGAATTTTATCAGAAAAATACAAAAAATTTACCCAAAGTAAATTTTGATGTCCGGAATCTAGAAAAGAATTTTATTTTGTCAAATAGAACTTATAAAAGTGACTATAACAATATTTAAAGAGGTTTCTCTATCAAAAGGTGGTAAATCAACCTTTTAAGGTAAATTATGCTTAAAATTAGATTCATTAACATTTTAAGCCTCTAAATTTTATTGGATAACTGAAAAAACATTTAAAAAAACATGTATAATCATATTGTATTTTGTTATATTCATTCCCTCTAATACAACGACTAGGCGTTAACTACCATTTAAAATAATAATATTATATTATTAGTGTGCGACGTAAGATTTTAAAGAAACTCATTGTTGCGTATCGGGTATTCCATCGAATATAAAAAACCCTTTAAAGTAAAGCTAATATTTTATTCACAAATATGAATAATTATGGAAAAATTATTATTCTTTATTTACCCGGGATGTTACAATAAATGATAAATTTATTTTTCAATTAAAATTTTATAACCAAAATTATGCACTTATTACCCTGATTTAAAAAAATTTGAGATATTAAATTCAACAGGGTGACATTTTTTATTTATTTATTTTTTAAATTAATATAAAGCTCATAATCAAAGAAATACGCAACCATGTGGTAATATATTTTAGAATTAGATGGAAATTTCTAAACTAAACACATAAAATAGGATAAAGTAATGTTTTTGTTTGATTTTGAGACCTTTCCTCATGCTTTTGACCCTATTTTACTCATTTTACCTTTACCAAGTTGACTGATATTTACCATGGTTACTATTCATGATAACCAAAAATAAAAGGGGCCTAATTTCTAAATTTTAACCTCCTGATTCCAAAAAATTAACCTATTTCTCAATATTCAATCACTAGAATTTTCATAAATAATCTTTAATATAAATGTGTAATATTTAAGGAAAAACTATTTTTAGAAAAAATGCATTTTTAAGCATAAAATTAACTTATATCAAAATCTTGAAAATCACTGATTCAAATTTAATTAATTAAATTATTATAAATCAAATTTATTACATGTAACATTAATATAAAATCAAAAAAATAATATAAACTTTAAATTACATAAAGAAATAATAGTATTTTGAAAATTTTGTATTTCTCACTATTCACTAAAAATATCTTCCATTTTAGAAAAATCTCAAATTTTCACTCAAAGTTAATTTTGATATTAGAATTTAAAAAATGATTTTTATTTTTTAAAATAAATTTTCTAAAATTTTTAAAAATTAATTATTTTATTTTCTAAAAAAATAAATAAATATCCTTTTTGAAGAAAGTGTATTTTGAAGAATAAAATTAATTTAATAAAAATTGAGTGCTTATTTCCTAATAATTAATCAATGAATTTGTATTTATTAGTTCATATATATATATATCATAATTCAGTAAATTTTATTCATATTCATTGATTCAATATATAGGTTATAATGGTTTTATTTAAATAATAATTTTGTGTGATCCGTTTAAGATCAATGTTGCATGTTGTATATGCTATCGAACAATGTTTTCATTAAAATTTTAGGGCATCAAATTCTCCCTCCCCCCTAAAAAATTTCTCCCCCTCAATTTTAACATGTTCTCAATAATAAAGTTTTTGAAATTTTATAATACCTTTTTTGAAAACCCACATCGCAAAAAGGGTTAATAAAACTTCTTCTTAAAATAGAGAAAGGGAAATATTAAGGTAGCCTGAAATAACACATATCTAGGTTTCCAAATAAGAGAACATTAGTTAGAAGTGAATATATGGACATGGAGGAAAAATAAATTTCTTAATAATGATGGAGAGTGATTGAGAATATTGATCTTAAGAAAGTAAATGATCATGATAAAGTTAATAACCAAAAACAATTAATCAATAAGGTGTGAAAAAATATCATCAATTCATCAGAAATGAATGGAACATGACAAAATTTTTATATCAAGTACATTTTCCAAGATTTGAAAAAAATACTTTACCATATAGAATAAAAACATAAGGAAATATACTTACTTGATATGTAGAATTTCATCATGTAATCAATTTATACCAAAATCTTAACTTTCTCTATAAATGATGAGTATTCAAGATGAATTTTCTCATCCCTAAAGAACTAAAACCAACATATAATGGATCACATAATCCACGAAAGGATAAAAAGTTATTCCTCGTGTCTTAAAATATTATCCAAAACTGAAATGGTTACCATAAGGTAAAATAATACCGAAAATGTATAAACCTACATATGTATACATAATACATTTTACATTAAAATTTATACAATAACACCAAAGGTTTAAAATAGATTATTCCACAAATAAATAACCCTACATCCCAATTAACCTCATAACCTCCACATTAAATAATATTTTACCCTCATAGGTGATATCATACCTTTTAACTCACATCTCTAAAAAATTAATTGCATTCTTCCCAAATAATCATTCATATTAAACAAAATTTTAAACATAAATATTACATATACCTAAAACCAATGAAGCATACTAAAAAAATATCACTAATCATAATGATAAATCATTGTATGAGCTTATAATGTAGTGAAATTCACATAAATATATCATAAATCAAATTTAGATACTAACCTAAAAGGTAATCCTTATCTCAACAATAAGTATATCGAAAAAGATCACATTTTCAATGAATCACTCTTTAACCATCAAGATTATTTATATCCAACTATCCAATAGAAAATAATTCACTTAACATCAAATCGTAAAATTATTTTAAAATATTTTATAATGGTTTGTAAATAAAATGTTAATTAACCCAATAATATCCCCTATGAGTGTCAAAAAAGAAGTGTAGTAATGGTAAACTCCCCATGAACTATAATGATATCCAATATATACTCCATCAGCTATTTTCATAGATATTACTCCAAGATTCATATGTTCCATAACCATGTCCACTTGTAGTATCCAGACAGAGATGTATTTCTTGGATAACCCCATAATATTTACCTTAATAAAAAATTTATTATTTTTTTCTATATTTAGAAATATCCTTAAAGTTTTTAATGTATTTAGATTCACTAATAAATGTTTTATTAAATCTAGTTCCCAAGTTTACTACTGAACTTCCTCTGAAACCAACTATAACACCTCGACCCTAGTAGCCCAGAGTTAGTGGTTACTTCCTTACATTAGTACTAGATACAAGTTATCACATCCTAAATGAATGAATATTTGCATAGTATTGGTAAAATACATACATACATAATTCTCAAATCACATTATAAATATAAAAACATATCACAAGAAACATTATTTCACCCTTAATATCTTTCAAAATATCCTTCTTTATATACTGGGGAAAGTACAATAAATAGAGGGTCGGCTTAGATGCTCAGAAAGGGTCACATACAATGGAATATATCATGAGTAAATAAGAAATAATAAATATATAAATTTAAATAACTAAAAACACATTTCATTTAATAAATAACTTTATTAGAAAGAATAATATGATAGGAATAAATGATGATCAAATAATGTCATATAAATAATCACATAATCTTGAAACTTATCCTTGAATATCATAACTATTTAAATAATCACATGGACATAAATAAATATTTGTATAATGATAGAATTAATAAATATATATATATTTAAGATACCATTGAGGCCATGTTTTAAGTCATAAAAAACATACCATCAAGGCCTCGTGCCTAGATATCTTACATAAATGGGTAAATACTTATCCAAATGACGAACCTATTTTTTTTCTCATTAGACCTAATAATGCATCGATGGTCTATATAACTCTATGTTCTACGTGACACATAATAATTCCAATTAATTCATCATATCAATAAACAATACTAAAGAATCAACATACCTTAATAATAAAACATTGTCCATATATGAAGAAGTAGTATGAATAATGGAAATATTTTCTTATTAAAAATGATCATAAACCATCCATAGAAAGAAAAAGGATATAAAAATTTAAATATATCCCTATTAGATCATTATTAAAATAAAATTTTGTTATCATTGATGAATATAAATACTAAAAAAATCATTAAAAACATTATTAAGAAAAATGACCTTTTCACATTTAAATTCATTTTTAAAAACTAAAAAAATCTATAATAATTGAAAATTATTTTTCATTCAAAATAATCATGGAAACTTTTAAATTAATCTGCAAAGAATTGGGTGTTCAATATCATGGGAAATTCCATTCTTTCAGAGTACGTTAAAACAAATATTTTTTTCATATTTTCAGTAAAAGTCAAAAGTAACTCATTTAGGAAACAAAAAAAAGATTCCTTTTAAAACTGTTTAAAAAAATTAAAGTATGGGTAAAAATAAATTTAATAAGTCATTGTATAATATTAAAAATAGTCTTCAAACCATTTTATGTAAAATATGTACATGGAATAAAAATACTCATAACCGAGTAGATAAATGACATCGATTTTCCTTAAAAACATTAATTAATAATATTGGGTACATAAAGGGAGAAATGAATATATGAATTTTAATTTTTAGAAATAACTATAGGATAAAAAAATATGTTTTTTATAAGATATAATGATCAAATTATTCCCCCAGTGGAGACTTAAATATAAATAATCCCAAATAATGATGAGATTATAAAATAAACCCTTACCTCAGGCCTGAATTCCTTTAAAAACTCATATATTATAAATATAGATTTATTATAAATATATTACATAATAATAGTCACATATATCATACCATATATTATTTACTTATAACCTTTTATTACCCATTTATTAATAATTATTTATTAAAATCATTGTTCTAGGTGATAACTTCTTCATTTTTAAAGTATGGTTGGGTTCACTAGTTTTTATCATTGTACATTGATCATGGTTACATAATATCCGTAATGTTAATAATTATATGAATATAATATATATTCATTATATATAGAGTAATAATCACTTATAAAATTTATATATAGAAAAATTAATTACATCATTTAGAGAGATGATAGATTGTACGTACGTAGGGACCTTGTTTTTACATTTCGATGGATGGGATGAAATAATGGTAAATAATAAATCACCTTTAAATAATAATTATTATATCATATATATAATATATATTAATTAAATTTATCCTTATAACCATCCATATAGAGTGAAAATGAAAAAACTAATCACATCGCTTCGTGGAGGAGTTAGTCCACATGTGCGCATGACCAACATTTTCACTTTCCAATGGATTAGAAAGTAAGAATATAGATATGATATTATAATTAAAAAAATATTATGTAAAAAATATCATATATATTCATTAGTTCCATATTTATAATCATCAAGTAAAGTGGTGATGGAAGATAAATTACACCGCTAAATGGAGACAGTAAGTCGTACGTGTGCACAACCAATGTTTTCACTTTTCATAGGATGGAAAAGAGATATAAAATGGTTATCCCATAATAATAATAAAATATAAGTATTTTTATTATACTGGAGTTTTTTATTTTATGATGATTACAAAAAAATTATTAGAATTATAAGAAGAAATAAATTTGAAAGAGTCGGTAAAGGCGATTTCCTCTTCTTTAGTAGACTTCCTTTAGATTCTTTTTTAAGAACTCTTAGAATGGTATTTTATGAAGAAACATAGATATAATTATTGTCTAGGTAATTTTATTAGGGAAATGGGTAGATTTTGGTTGATATAAATAGCTTAAATTTGTGTGAACAATTGAGATAAACGGGTGTCCTTTTTATAAGGGAGGGAAAGGACATACATGGAATCTCAAAAAAGATGAAAATATAATTAATCCATTCTCAATAAAAATGATTCCAAATGGAAATATATTTTATGAAAAATATTATAAGGTCTAAATAACATCAAAAAATGAAATTTATATCTTTTAGTGCCATTTTAAACCTTATCTTTTGGTTTAACCCCTTGGTTAACCAATTTTATCTTAACCAGGGTAACACCTTTTTCACTCATAAAGGATTTTAATTTTACTTATAAGGATTAAATTGGTTAATAAATTACAAATGGAAGAGATTTTAAACCATTTATTATCCTAATTATCATATTTAAATATTTTAGTGATTTTTAAATAATTTAAAAAATATATTTTTCATAAAATAATATTAACATCATTTTAAGAAATATTTATGTAATTTGATTTTTGAAAATAATTTGAATGAAATGGAATTATATTACAGACCTTTCACGCATCTATAATATGTTATTTTTATCTGCAAAATTCATGTAACACCATAATTCCCCCAATTTGTATTACTTTTAATTTTTTTTAAAATTATTTATTTTATTTTTATATTAATTTAATAAATATCAGTGTTGCATAATCATTTAAGGTAATTATTTGAACACTAAAATTAGAAATAAATTTCCTTGAAAAAATTAAAAAAAATTATCTATAAAATTAAAATTTATAGCCAAAATTATCCTTTTTATACTTATATATAAAATATAGGGATATTAAATTCAAGAGAGTGAAATTTTGTATTTATTCTTTCCTTAAATTAATATAAAGGTCATAATCAAAGTAATATGGCACCAAGTTCCCATTTATTCTAGAATTGGATTCAAATTTCAGAAATGAACAAATAAAATAGGATACCAGAAAGCTTTGGATTTATTTTTAGACCTTATCTCATGGTTTTAACCCCAGTTTACACATTTTATCCTTACCAAGGTGATAAATATTTACCATGATTACTATTCATAATAACCAAAAATAAAAGGGACCTATTTACAAAATTTAAATTTATTAATTAAAAATATGTTATCAATTTCTAGAGATGAAATATCTATAATTTCAAGAAATAAATTTTAATTTAAATGTGTATAACGCAACGAAAAATAGTTTTTAGAAAAATTTGTTTTAAGCATAAAAAATAACTTATATAAAAATAATGGATATTTATGATTCAAATGGAATTAATTAGATTATTATAAATCAAATGGATCATATTAAAATTCAATATAAAATTGAAAAAAATAGTGTAACTTTTAAATTACTTGAAGCAATGATAGTTTTTGAAAAATATATATTTTCACTATTTACTAAAAAATCAATCATATCAAAAAAATACCAAAATTTCACCATAAGTTCATTTTGATATGTTTATTTAAAAAAATTATTTTATAAAATATATTTTTCAAAAGTTTAAAATATTAATTATATTATTTTTTTACAAAAATCAATAAAACTCCTTTTCGAAGAAAACACATTTCTAAGAATAAAATATTTTTACTTAAAATTGGGTGTTTATTTTCGTAGAATTAATCAATATATTTATATTGAGTATGTACGATATATATATATATATATAATAATTTGGTTAATCATATTCATACCTACCAATTAAACTGCTAGGTTATAATGGCCATATTTATATAATAAAATTTCATGGCTCATTTAAACTCGGTGCTGCATGTTGTATATGTTATCGAACATAGTATTATTTAAAAATCTCAGGATGTCATAATATTACTATATCAAAGAAGATAAAATACATTGAAGATGATTCCTATGTTATAATTATTCAATTAAGATGTTATTGTTTGTTGTTATGTGATTGTTTTTAATACCAAATATTTAACTCTTCACACAAGGTATCGGTTATATATAGAAATGGCATTGGGATAAGGACATAGTATACATTGGATCATCACATATTGAATAATTATTTAGTTAAAAATATATATACATAGTTATTATAGAAAGAAAACTAAAATCCTATTAATTGATATCTTCTAAAGGAATACGCAAATGAAGAGGAAAGGATTAGCCCTTGGAAGGTAGTGAGTTATTCCCTAAACCATTATATAAGTATTAATCCTTATTGAATAGGTAATTAAACTATAATTTTATAAGAAATAATCCTTGTTAAATTTTAACTTCACATAAACTTTTTATCCACCAAAAAAATGAGTTATAGTGTATTTTTAGTACATTAGCACAATGTTGAGTGTATTCTCTTAGATGTAGCCCAATATGAGTGAACCAAATAAAATATATGTGTCACTATATATTTTACTTTCTAAAAAAAATCAATAAATTTGATGTGGGAATATTTTATAAAGAGATAGGTTTAATAGTGTTCCTTATTGAAAGTTAAATAGATTTGTATAGAATGTATGAGGTGAAATGGTTTAAATCTAATTACACCCAAATTCACGCCCCCTGTGTCTTGGGTTAAAAAAATAGTATGATATCCAATGTTTCCTCATTTGGGATCAACACAACATATTAAACATATAAATATTTGAATACTATGCAAGATAAAAAAATTATCATGAAAAATCCTTTATTTTATGGAAGTCGTTTTTATACCTAAAATTATTTAATGTAATATTTATAGGTAAATTTTAAAATATCTCATGGTAAATTTTTAATTAGATTTTTTTGTGAAGTCATTATGGAATAGTATTTTAGGGGATTAAATAAATTTTGATATTTATGTGTATGACAAGAATTCCTAAAAAAGAGACCTTGGATAAAATTTTTAAAAATAATATGGCTCACTATAAGACTTCAAAGGATATTTAGATGAGATTAGACGATTTTAATGGTAAATAATCTATGTCAAAATTAGAAAACTATATTTATTATACTTGTATAGAATATATAACTTTTAAATATATTGGTATGAATTTTTTTGAAGAATAATTTCATATATCTAGAAGCAATAAAAAGAATAATAATATGTAAACCATGGAATTGGGTAATTCCATTAAGGTGAAAAAATTGATTCCTTGTGTATATTTGAATCTAACTCTCCAATAAATGTTTCCTATGAATATGAAAATAAAGATTATATAGTATATTAATTGTTGGAGGATGATGGTAGAAAATATGAAACCACATCAAGTGGTAAATCTAGAAATTTTGATAAAAAACTAGAGAAGCTTCAAGCCTTAAGGAGTGAAGTGTAATTCTTTAAGTGTTAAGGTAAAAAGAACTATGTTTACATAATATATTTAGAGGAATAAAACAATAAGTTAGTGAATTAATATATTATTTCAAAGTATACAACTATAATAATAAAAAATAAAATTAAGTAAAAAATTAATATACTTGAAGAACATGTTCATGAGTTGAAGTTAAGAATTTAAAAAAGAAAAACTCCATGAAGCATAATTGTCTACCCTAATAGAGTCGCGTAAAGAGAATGTAAATATTGTAAATAATTAAATAATTCTCAACTTGATAATTTATAAGTATAATTACTTAAGAATTATGAATCTTGAGGGAGAATTTCATGTTGTGGGGAAAAAATAAAACATTGAATATTCTCACATGGAGATTTCAATTGGCAGTAAGAGAAACAAAAATATTGATTTAGAAGAAAGAAATAATTTGAAAGAAAATGTTTGAAAGAAAACTATAAAAGGAGAGTGTTAATGAATTTTTATTTTTATGTAATAATTGTACACATGATGTCTATTTTAAAGGATTAATTGGATATATGAAATTAGATACATGATAATATATTTCATTCATTGAATTATATTGAAATGTATGAATATTTAATCAAGAGATGTTATATTTTTGCTGACCTTTGTTATATAGAATAGTACTGGTGAAAAAAATAATGGAATTTCCAATATGAGATCCCTTCATCATATTATAAGAAGGTAACCTGAATGAAATAATTATAAATATTTTCCAATCAAAAATATATTCATGGTGTTATATGATTGAAACATGGGAAGGAAAAGAAGATTCCTCAAGTATTATTAATGTATTTTTCACACCAGCCATCATGGAGGGAAGAGAATAGTTTTATTTAATGTAGATGTATTGTAATATATATATATATGTGTGTATAAATTCCATGAAGACAAACTTTAAAATAATAATATAGAATATAAAATAATTTATCTCACTAGATAATATATTCATGGAATTAAAATATGGTAATATAAGAAGTTGATAGGGAGGGAATAAATATCCAAAGGTTGTTTAATCACACAAACCATACTTGAAAGATAAGAAACAATAATGGAGGTAAAATAATAAATAAGAGGTTACTATCTGGGTGATCAATTAGTATATGAATTAAAAACCATCACTATCAAAGTTGAAGGGGGTTTTTCCCATCAAACAAAAAACTGGATGAATGTTCAAAGAAAAGTTCATTACGAATAAAAAAATATAAATTGGGTTTGATGGAAATCATGGAGGAGAAAATGAGTACTGTATAATTAGTTTCACAAGTACCACTATAATATATGTAAAAAAGAATGGTGGAGTATATTTATCATTAAAAAAGGGTCATGGAGATATAGGTAGCATTAGTAGTATACAAAATTAAGAACAATGCATATGTCGTATTAGTCACACTTTGGTAAAGGTGAAATACCTGAACAAATTAGATTATTTGAAGATAAATTATTATAAGTATGTTTTTAAAAGTGGTGAAAATAAATTTAAAATAACCACAAATCCTTGTAAGAATAATGAAAGAAATAGTTTTAGTTTCCATGGAAAAATACATTCCTCTACTTGAGGATGTATGAAGGTACCCATCTATCCATGCACTTAAATTAAATTAGATATGATGATTGTAGTGACTCAATATTAAGGGTGTAATTTTATTTATATAGTGTATTAATTGAAATTATGTGATTTAATTGAGTAGATAAAATATAATAAGTGGTGTCAGAACTAGGCACTATGGATTTCAAAGAAAATATAATATAATAAGTTGTGTGAGAGATATTGAATGAATAACCTTTCTAATTTTATAGTTTCATTTAGTGATGGATAAATTCAAGTTATGACAATGAAATCATGATAAATAATACATATTAAACCACCAATATGAAAAATAAAATATAGATCATGCTATACATGTTGAGATGATGAATTACAAGTTGTATGTAGCCTAACATAGTGTGAAATAGGTTTCTAAACTATATATTATTTTTCTAAATAGTATCAATCTAATTTTTAAATAAAAAATATGGTATAAAGACTTTATCAAGTGGTGGAATACATAAGAGAATAAGGAGGATGGGTTTATGGAATAGCAGCTACATCCATGGAGAAATACTTATTTTGTTTGTTTATGAACTAACAGTGTTATATCATCTAGTTATTTTCTATTATGCTTAAAAAATTGAGAAGAAGTTATTATGACCAAAAAAAATTTCCCTATAGTAAATATTATCTCAATTTTTTTATATTACTAAATAAATTAAGGGGATTTAGTGATGAAAAATCAAAGTCCAATTACATTATCCAGAAAATGAGAGGCCCGGGTATCACATGTTTATCATAAACAACTGGTATCAATTGGTTCAATAAGTGGTTTGACTCAAAATAAAATTCATTTATTTCTTATATATTTACATTTTTGTGTAAGTTTTATTGATATCACATGTATTGTGATGTTTAAGAAACTTAATTTCTCAAGTTTCATAAGTTTATGGAAGTAAGTGAATGACATGGATAGGATTGAAGTTATTGGCTTAAAAACTTGTTTCTTACATAAATTTTTAACTCATTTGGATTAAAAAATTTACATATAAATAAGCTTTAAGTAGTTAATTCATAAATTTTAATTCTGTGAGATGAATATATTTGAAAGGGAAAGTGTGTTGAAGTTGAAGTTACAATAAATGATGTTTAAAAGTGTTGTGGGGTGAGAATATCCAAGAAAAAACTAATCTCCATTCTCCAGATAAAACTATTTGACCGTTCTCATTAGTATACTAGAATATTGCATGAAAGATACTCTACATAGTAGAAAACCGATCCCCAAAAGTTTTCTCACCCATGACTGAGTATTCTAGAAATAGGTAATCATTTCACCCTACTAACCTCAAAAAGTCATCCTCACACACACACACCTTAATACAAACAAACAAATGACTAAAAATGCATTTAATGGTAAATAATGAAATGGATATAAATAAATAAGAGATATAAAATAATGTTTAATTTTCTTTTAATTTTTTCCTACATGCATCATGGAAATACATTGCTTCTTACTTTTATTATAACCAAAATATTAACGTTGAAAATAAATAGATTACAATGATAAGTAATCCTTGCCAACTTATCATATTTTTAATAAATAATTTGTTGAAATTAACATTATATTAAAGGTCACATATACTTAAATACTAATAAAAATCTATTGAACAAGGGAAAATTATGACCATACAAACCCAAATCAAGATACATGAATGCATGAGTTAGGTTACCGACTAGGTGACCCATCAGATTTTCTAAACATTTAGACCTCTTAGCACTCCACCATAGAACCATTTATAGATGTTAACCTCACACTAAACTACTATAATTGGATAATATCAAAAATTATTTATTTTGATTCATATTCAACCCATCATCTATCATGTGAAATTTCAATGAATATAATTCTGATGGATGAAATTCTAGCGAATTGAAACAAAATTAACCTCTAAAAAATGTCCCATTAGAATTATATTTCATAGAACCTTTGAAAACCTCAAATACATGGAATTTAATACCATTACATTTTTCCTTCCTTATTTCATTCACCACACTCTAACTAAGGCTTGATGTTTCCTTAGGATTTATTGAACTAATACCTTTGTAAATATGAATTTAAAATTTTGGATTACTACTATCTTTTGTAGCTTCAGATCCTTTTCCTCTAGTGAATTTTTTGATGAAATGATACTTAAGGACATTATTATTTTTTTGAGTATAGAACATTGGATATATATCCAATTTAATAGAAATTTTTCTATCAAAGTAAAGTGTCACTTATGATTGAATCATTCCTTTCTTCTTTAGTAACTACTTAAGCCATACCATTCCTTCCCAACTTCTGTTTCAGAAATATTATCAGCTTCTGTTGAACATAGAGTAAAAATATTTTCCAACTTCGATGACCATATGATAGTATTTAAACTAAAATTAAACATGAAAATAGTAATTAATTTCATGGTATCCATGTCACCCCTAAAGTCTAAGTCCATGAATCCAAGAAGCGGTTCATCTATTCAATAGAATAATTCATAAGATTCGGATCCTTTAAAATATCATAGAATTCACTTTACATCCTCCCAATATACATTTAAAAGATTATAAATATACTAAATCACAACTACCACTACATTGGTAATGTCAAACTGAGTGAAAAACAATTAGTACATCAAAATTATGACTGCTGATATATATTGTACTTTCTCTATGTACTTGGTCGCAACTTCCATTGTTATCACCTATGAATTAGACAACATGAAGTGAGAAGAATGTGGGGTTGATATTGTCTTACTACCAGCTATTCTTTATATCTCTTCATGAAATTAACTCCTTCTTCAATCTAGTGAACCATATTATTTTCATGTGCCTTCTTACCCTTTGAAAGTTAATCTATATACCAAGTTCTATTGAACTTTAATGAATCCATCTTCTCATTCATGGATGGATCCCACTACTTAGAGTCTCTAATAAAAGCTTCCTCCTATAGATTTTTTGGTTATAAAACATCTAATAGAAGTAGAAAATTCATATTATCATTTTACCTAAAAACTAGTATCCTGATTCTGGTTTATCTCCTCAATTGAATCGGTTGAAGAGAACAACTTGGTGCTACTATTTCCACTGGTACTTGAACTTCTAGTACTCATATTTCTAGGGAACATAAATCTGATACTCCCACTTGATCATTAACTTATCTTGAACTTTCTGGTATTTTCAATGGTCTTACATCTGTTCATTTATTTCATTTAGAACCTACATTTATTTTATCTAGTTTTTGTGAATTTCCAGTAATCTAATAAAAAAACTTCAATAGTAGATTCTCCTTTAACTTCCCACTACCCTAAGTTTCAGTCCTTTTATAGAACCTTATCATCAAAGGCACAATCCATGATTCTTTTGATCAATTTTATTTCACCATCTCATAATCGATATCCAAAAAATTCATCTCCATAACCAAGGAAAAACTCATTTTGGATTTAGAATCAAGCTTATCCATATCCTTATCATTTACATGTACATATGAAAAACTATTGAAGACTCTGAGATGATGAAATTATGGTCATTATCTAAATCACAAATCCTCCAAAATTTTCTTCCCATCAGTCAATATTGGACTTCTTTTGTTAAGATAAGTCATTATACTGAGTGCCCCCACCCAAATTTCCTTATGCATTCTTGAGTGAATCCTCACACTCTTGGATTTCTTTGTTAGAGTCATGTTCAAACTTTCAACTTCTCCATTATACTATGGTGTTCTTGGAACATTATTCACATCCCTTATTCCTTTCAACTTTTATAAATTCAATAATTTTTGACTTGTATACTCAACACTATTTTCTATTCGGATGGACTTCAACTTTCAATCACACTCCCTTTCTTCTAATTCTTTACATTTAATAAACACCCAATGTTTATCAGAATTATACATTAAGAAGTAAATCCAAAATTTCCTTATAATATCATCAATTAAGTTAATAAATTATATCCAATAACCACAGTAATAAATAAGGGTATGTCCCAAAACTTATGATTTTACAAGCGCAAACTTTTGGTCTCTAGGATTTCGACCATCTAAGTTGAAAGAAACTCTTTTATACTTTCTCATCACACAACTTTCAAACTTTTATATTTCTCTGTGAACAAGATTCAATATTCCTTTAACCTTTATAACTAACATGTTATTCTCACTAAGGTCACTAAATCTACAATTCCATAGATTTGTATCATCGAATTTTAAACTTAAGACCATTCCAATTCTATCTAAATTTATGATCAATTAAAGGGTACCATCCTTTAATCATGTTTCAATCACCATGATTCAATGAGTTCATTTCTATAATCCATTTTGGAAGGTATTTACAAAACCTTCACCATATAATTATCGGATAGAGATATGATTCTTCCATAAAATAGAAAATTGGAGAAATTTTGATAGCTTCAAGAATCCTCTATTTTTCATTCGGATGTTGAACTCTCCTTTTCGAAAAACTTATTGGGCTTCACCATATTCCAGATAGACAATCCCAAAATTTTATAGTTCATAATTAAATTTTCATCATTGATCACCACTTTAATTATTGGAGAACCCAAATTCAATAACCCAAGATTATACTAGAGTAGTAGTTCTGGGTAAGTAATTTTTTATATCTTCCAATGTATTAATGGAATCTAAACTACCGATAATTGGTGTTTTTTAGTATTATCATTGAAAAAATTTCATTATTTCTTGATATTTAATTTCATCACACATTTCTAGTAGTTTGGAATTGTACAATATAACCTTACTCATCTCTTCTCCCATTTCCTTTCTTAATACTTTTCTAAAATGGCTTATTCTGGTAGATTTTCATCCACTACGGCAAATGTCATCTTACGTCAATACTAATGGAATTAGAGGTTTTCACCTAAACATACCTTCACTAAATATCCTCATTGAGTATTAGTTTCTTAATATAAACAAAAACAATGTCTATTTTTCTATTATAGTTATTAAATGTAGTACCCATTGCATCCCAGATCTCTATAAGTTAAGATAACCATAGTAATGCATATACATCCTCAGCAAAATTTGCCTTTACATATTAGAGATACCCATGAATCTGTTGAAGTCATTAACATGATTTTTCATTGGTATTCCTTCCATTAACATTAATTAAAATAAATTTTACAATATTAAGACTTTCTAAAGGGTTTTTGGTTTCAAACATATCTACCAAATCCTTTATAACATTTGTTGTTGTCTTATTTTCTCAAATATTGAAAGTAACATCTCTTACAAGAGACATTATTAAAAGTTAAAAAACTTTATATCTAAGTTCTACCATTTATATTTTTTAATCTATACTAACATAACGCATGATATGGGAACCTTTAAGTTTTTCTTAATTAAATAGTATTCAATCTGCATTCTCCCAAATCCAAAATATGATTCATCGAATTTATCAATCTCGGTATTTACATAATCGTATTCCATGCCAAAACTACTAATGGTGTGTTAAGCCTATGAATATTGAACCTTTATATAAAAACACTTGATGGGGGATGATAACCACTTTTGAAAAACAAATTTTCATGCTTCGGATAAAACCACTGGATCTCCGCACATCAGTCCACTAGAAGAATGAACGCAGGACACTTGATATAATAGAAAATAAATATCCAAAGTTTTTATCACCTATGAATGAGTGTACCATAAATAGCTAGTCAATGAACCATACTCACCACACAAAGTATTTATCACACACACACACACCTCATTACAAACATAAAAACTACTATGAATACATTAAATGGTAAAACATTCAACATAAATATAGAAATCATATAAATAACATAAAGTTTAATGTGTTGTATACTATGTCCTACATGTATGAGGAAATTTCAAAAATAATTAATTTTATTATAATCAAATTATTACATGTAAAAAATAGACTATAAAGAAAATTTATCCTCACCAACTTCTCATATTTTTAATAAATGCTCAGTTGAACCACACTTTGAACTAAAAATCTGACATAGTTAAATATTAAGCACAATTGGCCAAACAAGTTAAACCTACTCCCATGAAAACCCAAATAAAGAGACATAACCACTTGAGATTTGTTACCAAACTAGTGACCCATCATATTTACTAAACTTTAGAACATCCCATTGCTCCATCGTAGAAGCATTTGTAGATGATAACTTTTGATGGACCTACTACTGTTGTAGAATATCTATTTCCACTATGTGTACCTCATGTTCAACCAATCATCCATCACATGAAATTATAGTGAACCTAATTTTGATGGATGAAATTTTGGTGAACTAGAACAAAATTCATCTCCCAATATAAAGAATCATAAATATTTGTTTATATTCAATTACTGTTTGAAAAATTATAATGTTTTGAAGGTGAAAGAAAGTAGATGAATGGTGTCAAGATATGAGTAACCAAAGGGAGAGTTATAATTCTATAAATATGGATTTTATATTAAATTGGTAAAAGTAAATAAATTTTCATTGATGTGAAATATTAAAAAATTTTGAAGTGAATATATAGGGAAGAATACTTTCTCTAAATCTAGAGGTTTTTTGCAATGAAAATACGATGATATTTGTTGAAAATAAAGTGGAAAATGATTATTTAAAATTGAGGAGTGGAGATTGTGTAGACACCCCAATACCTTTTATGGATAAAAAGGGGAAGAAGAAATATTGTTTTGGTAAAGATAAACCCTTTACATTTTATTGTAAAAGGGGGAGGAAAGAAGTCCACAAGATCTATATGTTTGGAGAATCATGGATTGGAAGAGAAAGTGGGATAGGTTATCTCTATCTATTGAAGGTTCATGGATTTTATAAAAGTATTATAAAAAAAATACTAAGGGGAAAATTTTTCAAACAAAAGGTTATATGATGGATATGTTTGGAATCATTGAAGGTTAATGGTGATGGTTGATTAAAGGTTAAGTGTTACCAAAAAGTTGTGATAAGAATGTTTTGTTCCCTGAAAGTAAACTAGAAATTTTCCTAGGATTAGAGCTTTAAAAGATTAATTATTTATCCAATATAAAGATGATTTATCCAAATAATCCCTATATCACATAGAAAAATATAAAAGGAAATACATTAGAGTCACTCTACTGGATACATAAGATTATCTTAAAAATAATGGTGGAAAATGGAAAAGGAAATACATAAATATGACTAGTACTGATGAAATTTCAAATAAATGGAAAGTATATACATGAATGTAGATATAAAATACATAAAATTAGTTAAGTTGATACATTAAGGCAATATGTAACATCCTGGTCTGGGAGCCACAAAATTGGTGCCCCGAGCCAGTTTTTTGCATGACATTAGGCATGCCTCCTCATACCCCATTGGCATCTGAATATAAGTGGGGGTATATGGTGGTACTGTGAGGAGACTATACCCCTATATCAGAGATAAAAAAAATACAAATAAGAAATAATAAAAAAAATCAAAGTATATAAAAATAATAAATAAACTGAAATAGATCATGATATAATATAAACTGAAATGTTTTAAGTCCGAAATTTACATGTCGTACATATAACACTAATCACCCACTTGGACGAACCCAATTATAAAATAAATTAATTGAAATAAATACACTTGTACCTACATAAACATTAATCCTAACCTCATCATAGATCTTGATGTCATCCAATGTATCCTACTCGATCATGAAAAACTCAACACATGCCTTAGCCTAGACATGTGCCTATAATAAACATGTGAGAGCTTCTCGGGTTCCCATTTACAGTGACAGCTTTAGAAGGGTGTGAGTAAAATTTAGTAGGCCACCACTAATTATGTTTAAATAAAATATTAGTTTGAGAAATAGTGTATATAGATAACTAGTGGGATCAATAAACAGCTTAAGAAATGAGATACATCAACAAAAACCATTATCTGATTAGTAACCCATTGGCCCTCAGGTCCTAAGAAAAACCCTGATAAAACCAAACCTACATCGACCTAGACCAATCATCTAAAACATAAAATAGGAGTATACATACTATGAATATTAAATAAAGGCTTTTTAATTTTCACTCAACTTGGGGAGGCATAAAAGATACATCCATTGTACCTATATCACATTTCCATTTATTCAGTACCCATAATGTTAGTCTAGAATCTAAATCAAACATCAACATCAATTTCAATCATGTATGTAACCTATTTCCATCACCTAACCATTTAAAAACTATCATTATTGATATTGGTTGTAACGTCTAACCAACCCATCATAAATTCTAATATTAGTTCTCAAAGCATCAGTCATGCATTCATCTACACATAAACATCACTGGTTCCTATAGCATCAGTCTATCTTAGACCTATATATGAGAATAATCATTCCAACATCTTATACCACATGGTATACCACCGTTTTCTATAAAATATGTTTGGAACATAAACTATAAAGTATGGTATTAGTTTCCATAACCTCATTATGACACCTTATCCATATAGTATACTACACAATCCAAGAGGATCAGTTCAAAATATCAACCATTCCATTAAACATATATCTTATTCATTAAGTTCAAACACCTTAACCTTAAAAAACATTGAAAAATTACAATAACACTTTTTAACCCATTAACACATACTAAAGTCTATTTATACCTTCAATACCAAAGGCCAAAAATTTCTTTCCATCCTATTATTAAAAATCCATCAAGGAATCACCCAAAATTAAAACCACATACTCATTTAAAATAAACATCTTAAATACATTATTAAACCTATTTTTATAAACCACTTGGAGTTCAACACCTCATTTAAAAATCTGACACCAAAAACCAAGTCAAAAACACAATTCCCATTGTTTAAACAACTTCAAGATCCCAATATGAATTTCACAAAAATCAAACCATAAAACAACATATTTTATCCTCTTAAAAGTCAAAAAAATTTATTACCAAGTTCCTCCTATTAGATCTCTAAACATTTAATTAATCCAACCAATGATCTTAATCGGGTTAAGCTCATAGCACACCTAATTTTCCCCCTTCAAACCCCAACTTACCATTTTCAAGGAATGGAACACCCCATGGGTGGTAATAGATTCAGTATTATAAACACAAATAGAGCTGAAAAGATATATGGAAGGTCAATAATGCTAATTTAAAACTCAAAAAAATAAAATTAAACCATGGATGAAAACAACAGACAAGGGATTTAAGACACATACCTCATACACATGCTAATAAATTAACAAGACTATAGGTAAAATTCTTAGACCACTTACCTCATCAATGAAGATTTACAAAACATATCCAAATAACAACGACCCTACCAAGGCCTGTCAAGGAATTATCCAAACCCCTCATCACCTAACCAATATATTCTCAAACACCCAATCCCTAACCACATTCCAAGAAACAAAAATTAATTAATTATAACAGTTATAATTAATTAATAAATCAAAATTGAACTTGGGATAATGTCGAAAAACTCTCCAGGTCGATCAAATCTTATTTAAACTCCAATATACCACCACATAAGGTCCATAATGGACTCCCGACACTAATACCAAGAAATTTACAAAGATTTGATACCATTTCAACACATAAATAAATTAATTAATTAGGAAAAATAGAAGAAATTCATCACAGACACAAACCTTAATGAGATGCCATGTAATTATGTGCAAAATCCATCTTGTGATCTTCTATCATGACCCGCCTTTACCAAAAGGATGGAAGGGACAGCAGATTGCCAAGACCTTCCTTCTTTAAGTTGAAGGAGAGATAATGACCCCTGAGTCCCCCCTCCAGTAGGCCCCAGAGTGGAGACTAGAACCAAGGGTATAACATTTTCACAATATGGGAGGCATTACCCTTTTTACTTAACCAAGATTGGGAGAAAGAATGAGTCAACACAAAACACCATAGTATAGAAAACTCAAGGTAAAAACGAAAATACATGAATGTTTTAATAATAAAACTGAACAAAGTACAAGGACTCCAAAGTAAAATACCTAATAGGAAAGGAAAAAAGGTTAAGCATTATCCAACATCGACCAGTAGAAACTCCAACGTCCAGACTAGTAAGGTCCTGCACGGCCTCTGAAGCCCTCCTGGAAACCTGAAAGTAGACGTAGGGTGAGCATACAATGTATACTCAGTAGGAAAACCTAAAGCTCTAGTGCACAAGTGGGGAGATGTCCTAAAGTCCCGAGAGAAGCAGAAGAAACATCATCTATCAAGGAATCTATCCATCCCACCTCACCGGCCACGCTAACCAAATAACACAAGCAGTAAGATAATAGTAAGGAATAAAACATTTGGGTACCCCGCACCACCATTTCCCCCACTAGCTAGCTGCTCATCCCTAACGGAAAACGTCCTGATGCTACCACACACTTCCTACCCGCACACACCTGGGCCTCACCACCATCCACATCTCTGCCAGCACACACCTGGGCCTCACAACCACACATCCCAGCCCACACACACCTGGGCCTCACAACCATCCATCCCTGCCCGCACACACCTAGGCCTCATCCTGAAGACACCTGGGAAAACAAACCTGCCCGAAGAGTCCTGGGCTAACAACACACCAATCGAAACCTACCCGAAGAATCTTGGGTGTAAGGTCACCTCCATCCATTACAGTCGAGGGAAGAGGGAGTCGGAATGAGAGTAACTAGGGGGAAACACCCTTCCCCATGATATGGGGTGTCCAACACTAAGTTCCCAACATGGGTGGGGTACGACTAAAACCAAAACATATAGTTACACATACATATACTGACACACATCCCAACATATGGCTCCTCAATAGATACAAGTAGGTGACCAAGCACTTCGGCCTCATAAATAGGCACACAAAAAACAATTCCCAATTTCCCCATTCAAGTATCATTTCATAATAGTTTAGTATGAGTTAATCCCTTCACTACTGGGAAACTAACGGACACATTCACAGATGAAACAAAAAAAGCAGGAAGGAAAACCATCAAGTAATTTAAGCATTCACACTCGGTTCTCTTATAAAGTCACAACAACTAGGGATAAAGTGATATCCCTTGAAGTAATGGAAACAAAAAAAACCCGAGACATAGCCCCATGTCCCCAAAATCCAGGAGCCAACGGTTTCTCAACAACAGAGGATCCCACCCGAATTCATGTCACAGCAGAGAAATAACACAACCTCATATTCACAACCAGCGAATGTATAATAATAGGGGATCCCATCCCCACCCATATCACCCCAAAAAACTAATCCCCCATCCAAGAAAACCATAAATTCACTCGAAATTGGCCCGTGAATGAAAACAACCAAACCACTACCACTAACACAAGGAATACCCTTGCTGGTATTTTCATATTTAAAAGATTTAACACACTCCATGTTTTCAATTACACTGGGATTTAACCAGAGTTTTCATAGAAAAGGGTTGATCCGGGTGCTTTCAATTTATTTAACCAAGTATACATAATTAACCAATTTCATGTTACATTTATTTAAACATTCAGGAGCACCGAGGTTCATTAGTGAATAGAGAAAGAACACCAATGGCCATGATTTTCAGTGAGCTTAGGCCTGTATAATTCACAACAAATATCAACATAAAAGAGTACAGCAGAACATCAATCACACCCCCCCCCCCTTTCCTTATTTACAGGTCCGTTCATTATATTCATTAAGTTTGGTTTCATCAATTTCCATAGAGAGTAAAGCATACCCACCCCGCATGATGCACAGAAAGGAGATATGAAGGAAAAAATCCCTACTTGATTGATCAAGGATCGACATTAAGTCCTCATGTGGAAACAGGAAATCATGAGTAGCAGGAACTCCATGGAATGCGATCAAGGAAAACTTCACAGGGGTACAACTCATCAGGAAGAAGGGTATTCCGAGCATAGGGTGATAGAGGAAAAGAAACCTAGGGAGAAGATAACCTTTAGGTTATAAAGGCTGAGATACATCTTCCCCGAGACGGTTATGATATGGAGAAAAACTCAAAATTGGGGAAGAAGCGGGATCGTGGGTTCACCACGTGGATGGGCCACCCCACACATACAACTTGAAAGTTCCCCGCCCTTTGGGGTAGTTAAAACTGACACACAACTCATTAAACAAGGAAGGAATCCTCACAGGATGCGGTAGAGGCGTTTCTCAAAATGCGGTTAAAGGGCATGACCAAAACGCAAGGTTTTCCATTTAAGGAGGGTACCTCACCAATCATTTAATTAAACACCATTAATGGGCATTAAAACAGGCTTAAAAGGGTCAAAACATGGTTTACAAACCAACTCTCGCAAAAAGGAGGCGCTACTAGAAAACCCGTGGAGAGGTCACTGGTAGGCTAGGTCTACCGGTAGACCAAGATACTGGTAGGCTGAGGCCACCGGTAGGCCGAGGCCACTAGTAGGCCAAGCTACCGGTAGGCCAAGCTACCAGTAGGCCTATTCCAATTGTAGGCCAAGCTACCGGTAGGCCGAGCTACCGGTAGGCCGAGGCCACCGGTAGGGCGAGCTACCGGTAGGCCGAGCTTCCTGTAGGCCGAGCGACCGGTAGGCCGAGCTACCGGTAGGCCGAGGCCACCGGTAGACTGAGCCACCGGTAGGCAAAGGATACCAGTAGTCTAAGGACACCAGTAGGCTGAGGCTACCCTTAAGAGTCTTAAGCTTCACTGAGAAGCTGGGATGGCCTTCCAGACCACCCAGAACACCCCAAACATCATATTTTCACCAAGTAATGGACTCCAAAACCCCGGTTCATTACATCAGATACTTCTCAAACTATTCTCATCCCCGAGAATATAAGAACAAATTAGAAAGGAGAAAAGTGGCGTCCAAATAACCACCCTCTAAAGATAATTCTCAGGGGAAAACCCCTGAGTTGTTCGAAAGTTGGAACAGAACCCCCCCCCCCCCCCTACATCCAGGAATACTCTCCCAAGAGTTATCACCCACAAACATTCACATCAAGCACAAGGATCACACTGTCCAACACCTGAGTCAGGGAGTCCCTTCCTACATGTCAGGATATTATCCACTTTGGGCAGTACTGACTCGCCCGCACGGGTTTAATCGCATCCACATTAATGCGCCTTGATTACCAGTTAGGTTTTCCCATCATCACACATTCGGTGTCAAAACAAGCAAAGAAATAATTTCATTTATTAAAGTACAAGGTGAAACATCTCAAGAAAACTCATAAAAACAACAATAAGGAAGTCAAAACAGCTCTGGGTAATGAATGCATAATTGGGCCTCCCACTCCCAAGTGCTCTCCTCTAGGCCACCGTGCCTCCACAACACACGAACCAAGGATATGCTTCATCCATGAAGCACTTTCTCTTTACGATCCTCTATCTTGATTGGTATTTCTATGAAGGTTGCATCGTTTTTGACATCTAACTCTTCCCAATCGATGATGTGGGAGTTGTCGTGTAGATATCCACAAATCTGGGAGACATGAAAGACATTGTGAACTTTCTCCAACTGAGGTGGAAACGCCAGCTGATATGCCACCTCACCAACTCATCCCAACACCTCAAAAGGTCTGATGAACCTAGGGGAGAGCTTACTCCCCTTCCCAAACATCCACTGCCCACGTCGAGGGGAAACCTTCAAGAACACATGATTTCCAACCTCAAAATCCAAGGGCCTTATCCTACGATTGGCATAAGACTTCTGTCGGTCCTGGGCTACCTTCATCCTCTCACACACGAGCTGAACCTTCTAATTGGTGCCCTGCACCACTTCTGGCCTAAGAACAACTGCTTCCCCAATCTATGTCCAACAAATGGGTGAACGACATGGCCTTTTATACAAGGCCTCAAATGGTGTCATGAAAATAGTGGAGTGGAAGCTATTGTTATAAGAAAACTCCACCAGAGGAAAGTGTCATACCCAAGATCCCCCAAAATCCAGAACACATGCCCGCAACATGTCTTCCAACATCTGGATCATTCGTTCTGTTTTCCCATCTTTCTAAGGGTGGAAAGTAGTGCTAAGGCATAGCTAGGTGCCAAAGGCATTCTTTAATCCCCTAAAGACTCGTGAGGTAAACCGTGTGTCTTGATCAGAGACAATAGATCTCGGAATCCCGTGCAACCGCACCACCTCATCGGCGTACCTATGGGCTAAGGTGCTCACCAGGCTCGACTCCTTAATCTCCAAGAAGTGTGCTGATTTTTTCAACCGATCCACCACTACCTAGATAGAATCATAGGCTCCCAGAGCCCTGGGTAGACCTGTGACGAAGTCCATCGATATGTCATCCCACTTCCACTCAGGAACATCTAAAGGCTGTAACAACCCTCCAGGAAAACAGTGTTCAGCCTTCACTTGCTGACACACTAGGCACTAAGCCACAAACTCTACCACCACCCTCTTTACTCGGGGCCACCAAAACTATCCCCTCAGGACTTGGTACATCTTTGAGACACCAGGATGTACCACTAAAGTCGAGCCATGGAACTCATGGGGAACACCTTTACGCATCATCTCTGGAACAAAAATCCTTCCACGAAAAAGCATCTGATGCTGACCATCCTCCAACCATCCCTTAGGAGCATTTCCCTGATAAACACGATCTCGCATCACTTCCACCTCTGAGTCCCCCCACTGAGACTCTTCCACCTGCACCACTAAAGAGGAAACTACAGTCATCTGAAACAGACAGCCTCTTCCACCTTCCACCCTTGAATCCAAATGCAAGGATGCTAACTCTTCCATCACTCTCCAAGCATCTGCAGATTCCCAAACTACTTCCTTCTACGATTTCCTACCCAGGGAATCAGCCACAACATTACCCTTGCCCTCAGTATAAGAGATCTCTAAGTTGTAGTCTTGGAGGAACTCAACCCATCTCAACTGCCACAAGTTCAGATCCTGCTGGGAAAAGACATAACACAAGCTCTTGTGATCTAAGAAGACCACAAAGCGCTCTCTGATGAGATAATGTCAACACAAATTCAATGCGAACACCGCGACTGCAAGCTCCAGATCGTAGGTGGCATAGTTACATTCATGAGGACGTAACTTCCTAGACCCATAAGAGATCACTCCTTGCTACTTCATCAGCACACATCCCAACCCAAGGCTAGAAGCATCATAGAACACTTCAAACAACACCCCTTCCTCTGGTAATCTGAGTATTGGAGAACTAACCAGCTTCTCCTTTAGGTATCCAAAAGCTGTCTGGCACTGGTCGCTCCACACGAAGGCCTGGTCCTTCCTAGTCAAAGCTGTCAACGGAGCTTCAACTCGAGAGAAGTCAGGCACAAACCTACAGTAATAGCCTTCCAAACCTAGGAAACTATGATCTTACTCTATGTTCTTGGGTGCTGTCCATGAAATGACTACCTCGACCTTTGACGGTTTTACTGCTATTCCCTTATGAGACACTACGAGTCTAAGGAAATGTACTTCTCGCGTTAATAACTTGCACTTAGAAAATTTCCCATAAAGATGGTGGTGTCAAAGGACTCCCAAAATTGACCAAATATGTTCAACTTGCTCTTCCTATGATATTGAGTAGATAAGGATTTCGATGATGAACAACACAACGAACTAGTCCATAAAATCTTGGAAGATAGAGTTCATGACGTTAATGACCATAGCTAGTGCGTTCGTAATGCCAAATGGCATGACCACGAACTCAAAGTGGCCATATCTGCACCTGAAATCCATCTTCGAGATATCACCTTCCTTCAATCTCAACTGGTGGTATCCAGACCGCAGATTGATCTTAGAGAACCAACCTGCTCCCCTCAGTTGGTCGAAAAGATCATCTATCCTTAGGAGGGGGTAACGATTCTTGACAGTCACCTAATTCAACCTCTGGTAGTCTATGCACAATCATAGACTACCATATTCCTTATTTACGAACAAAATTGGAGCACCCCACAGGGACACGATGGGTCAAACAATGCCCTTCTCCATCAGATTGTCAATCTGAATCTGCAACTCCCACAACTCAGAAGGTTCCATCCAATAAGGATCCATCGAGATCGGGCGGGCACAAGGCTATAAGTCTATCCCAAACTCAACATCACGTTGAGGGGGTAGAGTCACACCCTCATCGGGAAATACATCAGGGAATTCTCTTACGACCTCTAGGACATCCATCATTCCTGCATCCACTGACTCCACTGACACCCCTTCCAGCATATAAAGGAGTGGATCCACATGTCGACTCCCCACCTGATAACTCTACTCCCCAACAAAAGCCACATGACGTCCATCCTTATTGGAGAATTTGATCCTTCTCCAATAGCAGTCGATTATGGCATGCATAGAGAATAATCAGTCGATGCCTAGGATGACATTGTATTGTTGCATATACAATGAAAGAAGGTCTCCACTAGACTGATGCGGTCCCAACATCAGTCTACATCCCCAGAATAAGTAAGATACGCGGGTCTGACCCCCAACTGGTGTTCTCAACACTAGGGGCACAAAAAGTCTCTCGGCATCCAGACCCAGAGCATGGGCTAATTTGGTTATAACAAAGGAGTATGAAGCTCCCAAATCAAACAAGGTAGAAACAAGAGTGCTAAATAAACTAATCGTACCTCGAACGTCCTCTGGTCCCGCCGGAGCTACTAACTATGTGGTGTGCAACTATCTACACCCAGCTCCTCTGCCTCACTTTTATCAACCACCTCCCCAACCACGCCCTAGTCGAGGTCCAATAGGAGCACCCTGGTGTCGGTCTCCTCCCACATGGTCATCCCTCGGAGGGCCAGTGGCCTGCTACTGCTACTGGAAAGTCCTCGCCGACAACGGATGCTACTGAGGTGGGTGCTAAAACTTCCCACCTCTACCATGTGGAGCTCGAGTCGAACACCCAATCTGGACATGCCCGAAAACTCCGCAAGAGAAACACTTTGGTCCTGGCCCTGTGGATAAGGGGCAAGGGCTAGAAGCTTGGAACTAGAACTAATGAGGCTTAATCCCTTCTTGTCGAAACCTGGAAGGCCCTATCACTGGAGACCTGCTGTTGACCGCTTTCCCCTTTGATGAACTCAGATGGTTCCCTTCTTGTGGTGTGCCTCCCTTCAAGTGAATCCTATCTACTATCTCGGCCTTCTTCTGTACTTCTAGGTACGTCGGAAGAGTGAAGGGAGTGACAGCGTATTGAAGAGAAGGATGGAGTGCCTCCTCTAACCGTCTTTCCCGAGACTCCTCATCCAGAAAGAGATCCGGGGCAAAGTGCAAGAGATCTTTGAAGTTGATCCCCAACTCCCTCACTAACATGCTTCCCTACTGAAGGGAGAGAAACTCTTGTCTCTTCTCAGCCTTCTCCGTAGAGGAGAGGAACTCCACATGAAATTCCTTCTTGAAACTGGCCCATGAAACCTCTTCCTCTGTCTTCTCTCCCAGGAAAAGCATCCACCACTGAAGTGATGCTCCTCTCAGATGACTGAAGACCAACGAAACCCAGTACGTCCTCGAGGCATGGATCAAAGAGAAGGTGATGGCTAGCTCCTCGATCCATCCCTCCATTATTGAGTTAGAAACGTTGCCCTCGTACTTCTTGAGGGTTTGTCACTGGAAGGAGCACAGAGTCCACTGCCACAAGTCATCCTCCTCATCTCGATCAACCCTCTGCTGGTCAACTGCCTTGATCTGTTATGCCTCAACCGCCCGAGTCGCTCGTGGATAACGTACATGTGCCATAGTTATAAGGTAAAAAAAGAATTCCTAAGCCCGAGTAGCAAGGGAATTATTATTATTATTAAATTTTTCTCCCCAAGGTGCCCCAAATCAATTAAAAACACAATCATTATGATGCATGTAACTTCCCTAGGGTCTCTAACCTGTAATAAATGTAGTCTCACTTGGTCGTTTGATAGGCTCAGAGTCCTTTCATCGGATCACGAGGGGCCCTAAAATCTCGTGTCCTAACCGGTCCTCCCTGGTCAATTTCACGAACCAAGAACACCTAAAAATGTTTCCCTACCATCCCATGAAATCCTCACTGTGCCTAACTCCAGACTCCATCCTATCCCTCAACCTTTTCCTCTGATACCATTCTGTCATGACCCACCTTCACCAAAAGGAGGGAAGGGACAACAGATTTCCAAGGCTTTCCTTCTTTAAGTTGAAGGAGAGATAATGACCCCCGAGTCCCGCCTCCAGTAGGCCCCGGAGTGGCGACTAGCACCAAGGGTATAACATTTTTACTATATGGGAGGCATTACCCTTTTTAGTTAACCAAGATTGGGAGAAAGAATGAGTCAAAACCAAACACCATAGTATATAAAACTCAAGGAAAAAACCAAACTACATGCATGTTTTAATAATAAAACTAAACAAAGTAAAAGGACTCCAAAGTACAATACCCAACAGGAAAGGAAAAAAAGGCTAATCAGAATCCAACAGCGGCCAATAGCAACTCCAACGTCCAGACTAGTATGGTCCTACAAGGCCTCCAAAGTCCTCCTAGAAACCTGAAAGTAAACATAGGGTGAGCATAAAAAGTATACTCAGTAGGAAAACCTAAAGCTCTCATGCACAAGTGGGTAGATGTCCAAAAGTCCAGTGAGAAGCACAAGAAACATCATCTATCAAGGAATCTATCCATCCCACCTCACCATCCACACTCACCAAATAACACAAGCAGTAAGATAATAGTAAAGAACAAAACATTTGGGTACCCCGCACCACCATTTCCCCCACTAGCTAGCTGCTCATCCCTAAAGGAAAACATTCGGACGCTACCACGCTCTTCTTTCCCGCACACACCTGGGCCTCACCACCATCCACATCCCTTCCATCACACACCTGGGCCTCACAACCACACATCCCTGCCCGCACACACCTGGGACTCACAACCATCCATCCCTGCCGCACACACCTGGGCCTCATCCCGAAGACACCTGGGAAAACAAACCTTCCCAAAGAGTCCTAGGCTAACAACACACCAATCAAAACCTACCCGAAGAATCTTGGGTGTAAGGTAACCTCCATCCATCACAGTCGAGGGAAGAGGGAGCAGAAAGGAGAGAAACTAGGGGGAAACACCCTTCCCCATGATATGGGGTGTACGACACTAAGTGTCCAACGTGGGTGGGGTGTGACTAAACACAAAACATACAGTTACACATACATATACTAACACACATCCCAACCTATGGCTCGTCAATAGATACAAGTAGGTGCCCAAGTACTGTGGCCTCAGAAACAGGCACACAACAAATAGTTCCTAGTTTCCCCATTCAAGTATCATTTCATAACAGTTCAGTATGAGTTAATCCCTTCACTACTGGGCAACTAATAGGCACATTCACAGATTAAAAAAAAGTAAGAAGGAAAACCATCAAGTAATTTAAGCATTCACACCTGGTTCTCTTGTAAAGTCACAACAACTAGGGATCAAGTGAGATCCCTTGAAGTACTGGAAACAAAACAAACCCTAAGACATGGCTCCATGTCCCCAAAATTCAGGAGCCAATGGTTTCTCAACAACAGAGGATCCCACTCGAATTCGTGTCACAGTAGAGAAACCACACAGCCTCATATTCATAACCAGCGAAATTATAACAACAGGGGATCCCATCCCCACCCATATCACCCCAGCAAACTAAGCCCCCATCCAAGAAAACCATAAAGTCACCCGAAATCAACCCGTGAAAGAAAACAACCAAACCACTACCACCAAAACAAGGCAGAACCTTGCAGGTATTTTCAGATTTAAAAGATTTAACACACTCCATGGTTTCAATTCCAATGGGATTTAACCGGAGTTATCATAGAAAAGGGTTGATCCTGGTGCTTTCAATTTATTTAACCGAGTATACTTAATTAACCAATTCCATGTTACGTTTATTTAAACATTCAGGAGCACCAAGGTTCATTAGTGTACAGAGAAAGACCACCAATGACCATGATTTTCAGTGAGCTTAGGCCTGTATAATTTACAACACATATCAACATAAAAGAATACAGTAGAACATCAATCACACCACCCCTTCCTTCTTTAGAGGTCCATTCATTATCTTAATTAAGTTTGGTTTCATCAATTTCCACAGAGACTAAAGCATACCCACCCCGCATGATGCACAGAAATGAGAGACGAAGGAGAAATTCCCTACTTGATTGATCAAGGATCAACATTAAGTCCTTGTGTGGAAACTGGAAATCAGGAGTAGCAGGAACTCCATGGAACGCGATCAAGGAAAACTACACAGGGGTACAACTCGTCGGGAGGAAGTGTATTCCGAGTGCAGGGTGATAGAGAAAAATAAACCTAGGGGGAAGAGAACCTTTAGGTTATAAAGGCTGAGATACAGCATCCCCGTGATGGTTAAGATATGGAGAAAAACTCGAAACCATGGAAGAAGCGGGATCGTGGGTTGACCTCGCGGCTGGGCCACCCCATACGTCCAACTTAAAAGTTCCCCACCCTTCGGGGTGGTTAAAACTGATGCACACCTCCTTAACCAAGGAAGGACTCCTCACAGGATGCGGTAGAGGCATTTCTGAAAACGCGGTTAAAGGGCATGACCAAAACGCATGGTTTTCCATTTAAGGAGGGTACCTCACCAATAATTTAATTAAACACCAATAATGGGCTTTAAAACAGGCTTAAAGGGGTCAAAACATGGTTTAAAAACCAATTCGCGCAAAAAGGAGGCGCTACTGGAAAACCCCTGGAGAGATCACCAGTAGGATAGGTCTACCGGTAGACCAAGCTACCGGTAGGCCGAGGCCACCGGTAGGCGGAGCTACCGGTTGGCCGAGGCCACCGGTAGGCCGAGCTACAGGCAGGATGAGGCCACCGGTAGGCCGATCTACTGGTAGGATGAGCTACCGGTAGGCCTAGGCCACCGGTAGGCCGAGCTACCGGTAGGCCGAGGCCGCCGGTAGGCTGGGGCTACCGTTAGGAGTCTTAAGATTCACTGAGAAGCTGGGATGGCCTTATAGACCACCCAGAACACCCCAAACATCAGATTTTCACCAAGTAATGGACCCCAAACCCCCGGGTCATTACATATTCTCTACCCATTTAATCCAAAAGTCCCATCATCCTTGGAAGATTACACCATGAGCTGGTAGAATTGAAATCCAATCCGTAAATCTGGACTTTTGAAATTAGGAAGAACCATGGAAATGGATAAAGGTAAGGAGGAGGAAGATAAATCTCACCTTAAACAATAAATAAACCCAGGAACACACCCTAAATCAATGGGTGGAAGGAGGATGAAGGGGTTTGGGAACCCTTAGTTTTTTTTCACCGAATGGGGAAGAATGGGGATGGAGGAACCTAAAAACCTGAGGGGTATTTTGATAAAATCTCTCATTTATTGAAATATGCACAGTCACATGTTTTGGCGACATGGTTTTTGTAAGCATGTGGGAACTATTCATTTGGAATGATCTAAGCCAACACCCCCACATAGTTTGGCCACATCGTTTTCCAAACTGTGCACCAACCATGCACACCCCACCCCACTAGAAAAATTCTTCATTTAGGTACATGGTTTATCTGAAACCATAAACAGGACATGCACATTTTCTCAATACCTCCTCATCCTTTCAATGTTTTCCTTTAAAACACACATTATTTTTTTAAATATAAGGTAACCATGAAAAAAAATTGTTCTTAGTTCAAAATGAACTAAAAATTCCCTGAGCATCAAGGTGTCACTTGTTTTTTCCAAAATTGTGCACACCAAATCATTCACCATTTCCAAAAAAACTCCAAAACTCCGGAAATCTAACTTGAATTTTCTAATACTCATATGCACACCCGATATACCTCCCGATAATCACTCATCATCTAAAAAAATAACTTAGTATCATTCCAACTCTTGGAATTTCATTCCAATTCTTGATCCAAAATTTGATGTGTCCAGTAAATGAGATTTAAAAATCCTTTTGAAATTTTCAACTTTCACAGAAACAATATTTAAAAACTCCCCAATATAATACTTATCATATAATATAAGTATTTCTAGTCATTAATATGTACCTCCTGACCAACATCATTCACCAGATATAGCCAATATCCTAATTCATCTTCTGAAAACCAAAAACACTACCATGGAATAACCTCTAACTTAAGGCACTCATCTGGAAAAAAACCCAAGTCAGTGCTCATTATCAAAACTGAAACACCAATATAGTGCTTACCCAAGTCTATATAACCAAAAAACATACTTTTATTACTACTCTATCACTTATCAAAACTATGGTTCTCCCCACCATAAGCCTCAACCTACCACTAACAACTTCCTCATGCTTAACACCTACCCTATTTGAAAATCCCAAATGAAACTAAAACTCACACTCCAACAACACACCCATCATGGTTCCCCACATACCATTCCATAATATTCTTAACAATACCAATCACTATCGTCACTCATCCTCATCATTGAAAAGCAACTGAAGTGGATTCATAACCATTGTCCATGCATGAACTAATAATATTATGACTTTTCCTCAGAAACCCAAATCAAACCTCAAATACACCCTTTGAACTCAAAATGACATGATGGACATATATTTCAACCCTCCACACCCACACTGTGTGCTAACCCAAGTCAAGTTATCCTCGTTCAACTAATCCCCAAAGTGCCCAACTCCAACTGCCAACCCATTTTTATCCCACTTGATCACAATGTCGTTACTCCCAATGTAATTCTACAACCACTGAAATACATCAACTAGAGTCCATACTCAAACCACAGTGAGATTCAATATTCAAATCCTCTACTAACTCAAAACCACATTCTCATCCTACCACAGACATCATCACCTCCAATATAATCACATCAAATTACATTTCAATACTGCTTTGATATTGAAGTCAACAGTCATCTTGACCATCTACTACAACTGATTTCCAATTATAATGCCCTAAAATTTTAAGCACCCCCATCTATGGTTCATCACTGTAATCACAATACCAACACAAACGATCCATATACAGTTCCACACATATGTGACCCTTCGATTGCGAGGGTCATATAATTGTGATTGACACTTCACTCCCCACTATAGGAGTTTAATTTTTACCACCTCACTCTAGATACTCCAAACACTATATCCTATGAACCATTCACTTACAACCCAATAATTGGATGTAGCCATCTCGCCCTCACCTAAGTGACCTAATAAAACATCAACTATCACTAATTCCATGCATCTAAGAATGACACCTAAGGTATTCCCTGACATCCAATCCATCACAAGGGCATCACTCATTGATAGCCATTGGTTCACTTCCCACCATAAGAATCCACTTACATAGATCCATGAGCACCACCTCCTTAGAGGACCTTCAAAGTACCAAAAAGGAATTTAAGTAGCTAGATGTAAATTTGTTTCTCTCTCAACATTCTAGGACGATGTAAATATATTGGACATGATCATCACTAAATAAGAGTTCTCTAAGATCTCAGTGATGAATGTCACCACAACCTCTTCCATTCTTTATTTCACCTATCACTATAGGGACATTTCAAACACATCCAAATATCTTAGGAATCACTACCCATAAGTTTCTCATCACACCCACATCGTTTCACAGCATACTCATAGTTGCCTTCCAAACTAAAACACCTTGGCAGTATGCTCCCATAATTTTAGATCTGAAATCCAAATGACATAGCATGGATTGATGTTCTCATTTCACTAAGATCCAATTAACTATTATCCATTACATGATCTTTTACAACCCAACCATAAAACTCTTCTCTAACTATAGCAAGACTTGTTTCATGAAACCTTATCTCCAAATCCTTATATAATGGTCATTTCTCCTTCTCATGCCCATATTAACCAATTTAGGACACCCTTGGTACATCCTAAAACCAAATGCAACTCACTGATCCCAAACCACTTGCACGACCAATCAAGTTCCAAAAATCATTTGAGGGTTTCACTAATTTCATGTATGCTCTCACAGTATTCCTAGAGATGCATCCAAAGCTAACTAGACCATGAACCTAAAAAGTTATACTCTTAACTAACACATAAACTACCAAATAATAAACAATCCAAGTTATTTCATTCTCAAGGAAACCAAACACCTCTTTATGTATTACACTGCAAACATATTAAATCTACCTCAGTATTATGGTCATCACCCAAGTAAACTTGATCATTGAAAATCACATTCCCTAATTCACCTCTTCTACTCATAATCAAAATCGTAACCCTAAATCATAACCCACATGAAAATTCATTACCTTTTCTAGTCACATGAACAAATATTCCCCTCTAAAAACCAATGAAAAGGCTAAAACACAAGCAATCAAGTTTTTTTTATCAAAACCAAAGGCATCCTTTGTGCCAATACACAATACTTGGATGCACCCTCCTAGCACCATTGTCAAAAGTAAAAAACATCCATATTTACCTCATGCACCAAATAGTATACATAACATTTCTAACCCCTCTCACAGGTTACCCTTGAAAGACACAAAAAACCAACTCCTAAAACTAGAGTCATGTCAAAAGGTTTACTGGGTCCAACCACCCAGGGTCTACACCAACTCACAGAAGGCCACAACTTACCGGGAATAAAACATGATGTCATCTCATTATCACACAAAAAATGAGTCAAAACACATTGATCTATTGTTTCACACCATAAAGTAATCATATACAAACAAACTACCAAAAACTAGGGTGCATATCCTCTCCAAGCATCTGCACATCAGACCACTCCCTATAGGATCTGAACATGAATCCAATGACAAAAAAACCACCCAAGAGGGGTCTAATGGTCTTATACTTATACCATACTAACCCGCTAGGGTCACTGCACCATCCATGCATAAGAAACACACCATATTACTCATCATTTAGTGTCTCACCATAGATCCATAGAATCTTCCATAAAAATAGAATCCATAAAACCACACACTAGCGGGAATATAATATGTGGATCCTACATGCCTATGAAAATTCATGAGACACATCTTACCTCTATAATCCAAGAGTTATAACTAAACCACATGCTCCTTTCCAATGGGACAAGACCCAAAGATCTATTAAAAGTTATCAAATCCAAATAGCATGTGCATTTTTCAAAATTAAAATAATATACAACCTTGAAATCACAAACCAGAACAGTAATCCCAACAACAAGTAACATGGACATCCAATCGAAATAGGTTTTTGCGATAAACCAACCCAGTATCGATAACAAGCCCTTACACATCCCTATATATCTAGTCTACCGAACCCCAAATAGTAAAGAAACAATAATGTAACTGCTCTGATACCACTTTGTAACATCCTAACCAGGGAGCCACTAAATTGGCCCCCTGATTTGGTTTACCACATGACCTCAAACATGCCTCCTCATACACCATAGTCTGCCAACTATCATCGGGGGTCTAGGGTAGTACTATTAGGAGACTATACCCCCATATTATAGAGAACAATAACAATAAAAATAACTAACCCTAAAATACATAAAATTACACATAAAGAATAAATAAAATGAAATAGATCATACTATAATATAAAATTAAATGTTGTAATTCCAAAATAGCCATGTCATACATAAAACATAGGTCTCTCACTGGGTTGACCCCAAGTATAAAATAAATTACTAGAAATAAATACACCAGGACCAATAGAAATTCCAATATGAACCTCATCAAAGCTCCCAATGTCATTCGATCAATCCTTCCTGATCATGAAAAACTCATCACAGGACTTAGCCCAAATGTGTATATGTAATAAACTTGTGAGATATTCTTGGGTACCCATGTGTAGTGACATCTAGAGAAGGGTGTGAGTAAATAATATTTTCCCAACACCAATTATGTCTAAAGAAAATACTATTCAAAGAAACAATTTATGTATATAACTAGTGGAATTAATAAAAAAGTACAGGAAAGTAGATAAATTAATAGAAACCATTATCTAATTAATTACCAATCAATCCTCAGATCCTAAGGTGACCTCATATCAATGCAAACCTACATCTACATGAACTGGTCATCCAAAACATAACAAGATAGGATTCATACTATGAATATCAAAGAAATGGTGCTTACTTTTAACTATAATCGGGGAGGTATAAAACATACATCCATTATACCTATCACACGTACACATGCCATCAATGCCCAAAATGTTAGTATAGCATCTAAATCAAATATCAAAATAAATTTCAATAATTACTAGAACCTATGTCTAGAACATAACCTTGTAAAAAACTATCAGTATCGATACTGGTAATCATTTATAACCAATCCATCATAAATTATAATAGTATTTCTTGAAGCCTCATTCCAGCATCGATTTATACATAAACATCAGTAGTGCCTAGAGAATTAGTCTGGCCCATCCCCAAAGATGAGGAACATTATTCCAGTATCCTATTCCATATGTTATACCATCATTTCCTATAGAATAATTCTAGAATATAAACCATGAAGTATACTATCAGTGTCTAGAACCTCATTCTGACACCTTATCCATATAGTATACTACGCAAAATTGGGGAATCAGTCTAGAATCTCAACAACTCCATTAAAATGATTTCTCAGTTACTAAGTTTCAACACCTTAACCTTACAAAACATTCAAAAGTCACAATAACACTTTTTAAACCAATAATACTAAAAAAAATCCCTTTGGTCCTTCAATTCCAAAGGAAAGTCGAAGCCTTTCATTCCATCAAATCATTAAAATATCCACAAATGGAAACAACACACTCATTTAAAATAAATATCTTAAATCCATTTTTAAACCCCTTTTTATAAACCACTTGTTGGTCAAAACCTTATTTCAAAACAAGGGATATTTTAAAACATATCTTTCCCAGTTTGACACCCAAAACCAAGTCAAAACTCAATGTACAAAATTAAAATAATTTCAAGAGTCCCATGGGAATTTTAAAAAACTAAACCCATAAACACCACATTATTCTCTTACATGTCATAATAATTTATTACTGAGTTCCAACCATTGGTTCTCTAACCATTTAATTAAGAAAAATAATGATCTCAACTAGGTTAAGCTTGTAACCCACTTACGTTACCCCTTCAAAACCCATCACACCATTTTCCAGGAATAGAACACCCCATGGGTAGTCATAGATTCATTCTTATAAGAAAAAATGGATGTGACAGGATCCTTTAAAGGTCTAAGGTACCAATTTAAAGCTCAAAACCAGTAAATTAAACCAAGGATTCAAACACCACACATGGTCTTTAAGCCACATATTTCATACACATGATAAAAATTTTAAAAGACTATTGGTAAAGCTCCTAAACCACCTACCTCATCAATAAATATTTTCAAAACATATCCAATGCAAAGAGGTATTACTAAGGCTTGTACAAGAATCATCCAAACCCCTCGAAACTCTACCAAGATCTTCTCAAACACCCAATACCTAACCTTATGTCAAGAAATAAAATTAATTATAACAATTATAATTAATTAATCAAAATAAAAAACAGCATAATGCTGGAAAACCCACTGGGTCGATCATCTCTTATTAAAAATTTATGAAACCACTATAGAATGTCCAAAAAACTCTCAAAACTAATCTTGGAAAAGTCCCTAAGAGGTACTTTCATTTCAAAAATTAAATAAATTAATTCATTAATAAAAACCTAATAAATTTCACCACGAACACATATCTTAACGAAATACCATGAAATGGCATATAGAATCCATCTCTGGATGTCCTCTATCCAAGATGAAAAACCCATCATCCTTGGTTTATTTCACAAATATTCGGTGGAATTAGAATCAAATCTGTAAACTCGTGAATCTTAAATTTGGAAGAAACCTATAAAGGGGGTAAGGGAATGAGTAAGAAGTGAAATATAACCTTAAACTCCAATAAAACACCATGAACACGCCCTACATTAAAGGATGGAAAGAGGATGAATGGGTTAATAATCCCCTGATTCATGCACACCTAAGGGGGAAGAAAGAGGTAGAGAAACCTAAAAACCAAAGGGGGTTTGATAAAATCCCCCATTTAATGAAATCTTGGTAGCCATATGGTTTGGACACGTGGTTTTCTAGATCATGTAACAACCATGAAGTTGGTACAATCCAAGAAAAAAACCTCATACATTTTTCCAAACTGTTTGGAAACCATGCACACCACACTGGACAACTTCTTCATTTAGGAACACTGTTTTTCTAAAACTATTCACAGGTTATGCACCTTATCTCATAACATCCTCTTCCTCACATGGTTTCCCTTTGAACCCTGTATGTTTTATCCCCAACCATGCTGTAATCATGAAACAGAGCTATGCTCAATTCAAAATGAAAAAATACATCTTGAGAATCAAGGTGTCACACTCTTTCTCCTAAACCATGCACACCAAATCATGCCCCCATTCTAAAAAACTTCAAAACTCCCAAAAATTAACTCAAAGTCTCTTATACTCATTCAGACACCCAAGATAACTTTATTTTCATCACTTCTCATCTAAAAACGTTACTTTGAGGATTATATCTCTCAGAATATCAATTCTTATCTTGATCCCAAATTTGAACCAACCTATATATGAAAATTTGAAATCCTTCTTTAATTTTTAACTCACACGGACAAGGGATCTGACATAATATCATCCAACATATTGAAATGTGGTAAATGGATCATACATAAAATTTACTAATCTAATACATAAATGTAACTAAAATAATTTATAAATGATACCTACAATAGATTGTAAAATGTGATATATAAAAGTAGTAGGGAAATAATTAAAGGTAACTAGATACTAAAATGTGATAATGGTAAACACTCCTTGAATAAATAAAATTAATTCAGGCTAATAAAAAATTGTTTTCCAAAAAATAAAAATGAAAAATTGTAAACCTACCTTGTTAAATGAACAATTATATAAAAGCGTACATAACGTTTGTTCCAGACTGTGAATGTGGAAAAGGAAAAAATCATTCATGCTATATGTAATAGTAATTTGAAGCATACATAAAAGTAACTGGGATGAAAAGATGATATGTAAGTTTCATTTTCAATAACTGAAATGCCTTGACCCCAATTAACCAGAGTCGGTGAATTATTACATAACATTGTCAAGATCACAATGGATCAAATCCCGAAATACCGATCAGTTTAGTTTCCTTGGAAGTACTAGATACATACATAAGTTTTACATTACATCATGAAATAAAAACAAAAAAAAACATTTTTTATCTATTGACTACATTCATATCTCTTAGCCTATCCTTGTAGGTCAACCATAAAATACTTCTTCACATCCTAGGAAAAATAAAACACAGAAAGGGGTGATCTCAGATGCTCAGTAAGGATAACAGTATAGTGGGAACTTTCATAAATAAACATAAACATTTAAGGCAATGTAGAAAACTAAAAAAAAATCCTTTTAAAATAAAACTTCAGCATAATATATAAAAGATAAATCAAATAATTCTATTTACTATTTCACATGGATATTCTACTAGTCAAATAATCACATGTAATATCAACAGCTAATTTTATAATGATGGAATACATAATGTCGGACATCAAAACCATTTAGTCAAGGCCTCGTGCTAAGACTACAAATAATATTTTTTCTAGGCCTTATAGAAAGACACTATTTTGTCTCCTGAGAACTACCAATGCATCGAGGATCTATAGTGGTCTCCACCTATCACTTACTAAGTCCAATGCATTCCTCATATGAAAAGTATTAAACATAACATAAACATTCATATTAAAACTAGCATACAAAATGTTAATACATTAACCATAAACCATGATTGGTATAAAAATAATAAATCCACTATAAAACATACCACAAAACCTTCAATACAATATAGAAGATTTACATCATAATAAATCAACTTCAAACAAGTATAAAATCCATTAAAGGACTTTGACATAGATGAAACAAAAAATATTTAAGAGAAATACATCTTTCTATTTTGAAATCATTTAAAAGTCATATAATTATAGAAGAAAACATTTATTTTGAAAATTTTCTTATAATCTTGTAATGGAATCTTCAAAGGTGTAATAATGGTGGAGAATAACTCCACCCACTGTATAATTTAAAAAAACATTCTTACCTTAATTTTTTGAAAAGGTCATAAAGTACCTTATTTGGAAAATGACAGAAATATTCCTTTCAAACCATTTTATAAAAAGTCAAAAAATGGTATAAATGACTTTAACCCATATTCTAGTAAATATTAAAAATGTTTTAAATTACATTTTTAAGAAACACAGATGTGGATGATAAAGAGGTCTCGTAGACACTTAAGTAAAAACAACCTTGGATAATAAAGAGATTGTGAAATTAACCCTTACCTTGTACTTTTCCTTGGCCAAGGGTACGTTAACCTACTATATAATAATTATATCTTTGTTATTAAATTATAAAATAACTAAATACATAAATATGATATCATATATTATCTTCTAATATTGCTTTGTTAATAATATTTTAGTAATATCATTGTTTCGGGTGTTAACTGATTCAATTTCCTTTATATGTTTTGTTACGTAAGTCATATTTGTTATGGATATGATGTATTTTATTCATATACATAATGATATAATGTTCTTAAATTATATTTTTAATAATCAAATGAAAATTATTCTTGAATGGTTATGATGGGGAATGAATCTCCTCGCATTCGTGGAGACAGTAATCTGTATGTACGCATGAATGATACTTCCATTTCATTTTTTTATTTTAAAAGGAAAAAAGACAAAATAATACATAGTTATATTATTATTACAGTATAATATAATATTTTATATATGTTATTTAAGTTCATTAAAACCATCATTTATACGTTCCATGTATAGTATGAACGAGTCATATCACTTTGAGGGGGCGGTAGTCCGCACTTCCTCAATTGAAATTATCCTATATATACAACATGAAAAGAATAGAGGTATGATATAATAGAGAATTAAAGAAGATTATATATAAAATAAATATAATAAATATCATATATATTTACATTTCCATCATAATTTCCACTATAATAGGTGGTAGTAGAAGATTGAACAATCATTGTTTCGTGAGTCAGTAGTTCATCGTCCAAAGAAACATTATGTTATATTCCCATTAGATGGAGGTGTGTGTAAGTTTATTTCAAATACATATCATAAAAACAACCTAGTATATTTAGTATACTAGTGTTTTTATAAAATAAAATAATAAAGAGAGTTTAGGGGGTTGGAGAAGTAAAATAAGAGAAAATAACTTAAGAGGAGATGTTACCTTTAAATCGGGTAACTCCATTTGGTTTGAACCAAGAGGCTTCTTAAAGTGCCTTCTCCCTAAGGTAATGCTTCTAAGAGGAATAGAGGGATTTATGGAGATTAATGGAGTAGAGGTTTTATGATCCAAGGGGCTTGAGAGATGTGAGAAATGGGTTAGAGGTGAGGGATTTTTATAATGGGGGAGGGGATCTTTAAGAATGTTCGTAAATATTATTTTATTATATAATGATTTTTGGTTTCGAAAGATTAAAAACTCATTAAAGATGAAGATAATATGACTCATGTTTGAAATAAATTCATCCAATAATAATTGGATAGGTATTGTATATTGTTTTAATTTTTATAATCTCATTTATTTAAATCATTCTTTAATGAGGTAAATGTTGCATCATTATTGTGTCATAAATAATTTTATTTATTTGATATCTAAAAATTATAAAAAACACCATGATATATGAAATCATTTTAGCTTTCAAATGAATATTTATAGTAGAAAATACGACTTATATAACCCCTTTTAAAATTTTTTTACTAAAAGATATATTTTTATGTCATTTTTGTCTTTACTTTAAATTAATTAATATAAAGTGTCATTATCACTCTCAAGTGGCTCCATGGGGTCCCCAAATAGACCCAAGTATGACCATGTTTGGAAATTTATAAACCAATAGGAATAGGGCACATGTTAGGGTAATTAAATATTATTATTATAATATTTATTTACCCTTATTTACCAGATTTACCCTTTAACCATGGTAGATAAAATATTTTTTGAAATAAATATTCATAATGTCTAAAAATAAAAGTTGTCTATTTAAAAAATTTTGACCACATGATTCCAAATATTGAATCCATTTTTCCAAATTCTAAAAATAGAAGTGGCATAAATTAATTTAAAATTAATTCTCATTGTCAAAACAAAAAAGCGTATTTTTAAGAAATAATGACTATCAAAAGATTGACACTTGTTTATGTCCAATTTAAATGTGAAATTACATCCAATGACCTAAATTATATTAAATTATAAAAATATAATCTTATGATACTTTAAATCCACTCAAATGTATAATTAAAACTATAAATTATTTCAATTAAAAAGTTGTTTTAAATTAAAATTTAGTATTATTCACAATTCATCAGAAATTGAAATTTCTTAGAAAAGTTCAAAAAATTCACCCTAAGATTATTTTGATATTCTGAATCCAAAAATAATGTCCATTTTGAAAAATAAAATTTATAAAATTATAAAACATGGGTAATACTATTCATAATGGCTAGTTTGATTGGTCGTGGTGTGTTAGAATTTCAAAGTTGCGTACAATGAAAGCTATTTCATTATTCAAAGGAAAATGTACCATGGATGCTTGGGGTGTTACAACAATAAAATAATATTTACAAAGAATCCCAGCTTAGATTACAATATGCATTTTAAATCATAAAATCTAATCAATAATATAACCAATCATGAATGTTGTCATGCAATGTTTAAATAAAACATGATAAAAAAGAATATCATGAAGAAGAAAAGGTTGATAATTATATCACACCACAATGAAACTATAAGTTGATGAAGGGGACTTTTTATCATGATGTGATGAAAGTTTATATTCTTTGATTGCTAAAATATAGAAAGTTTAAATAGTTTTTGATATCTGTTTATTTTTAATAAGTCTTACTGAATTATGGTGCTTCTATTAACTTCCCATTTGGATATCTATGGTGGATATTTACTTAAATATGATTTGAGATATGGATTTTAATTAGAAGAATTTAAAGGTGGTTAGATTCTTGAATTTGAATTTGGAATAAAAATAATTGAACTATAAATAAAATGGTATGGATGGAATAAAAGGAAGAGAAAATTTCCTTACATAACAAAGATAGAATAATAAAAGATTGGGAGGAATGGAACTAAATATTCTATGAATAAAAGAGATCATCAACATGTTCTTTGATGAATATATGAATTAGTAGGATTGTGTTGTTGTTGGTCTAGGATATATTAAAGATCAAATTTATGGAACATCATGTATATATTAGACTTTCTTGATTAAGGAAGAAAACATATATTGAAAATGATTCCTATGTTGGAATTATTCAATTTAGAGAATATTATTTCCTATTGAATGATGTTTTTTTAAGATCAAAGATTCAAGTCTTCACACAATGAGTTCATTATATATGGATATGGTATTAGGAGAATCACATAGTATAGATTAGATCATCACATATATAACTATTATGTTTTCTAAAACTTATATACATGTCGATCATGGTAAGATATATACAAATCTACAAACTGGTAACTTTTGGAGAATCATGAAAAGGAAGAGAAGGGAAAGACCCATAGGAGGTAGTAAGTCATTCCATAAATGATTCTATAGGTTGTGACCCTTGGTCGGGAGTTACTTTACATATAATTATACAGGATGTGACCCTTGGTGAGGAGTGACTTTACCTAAAATTTTTATCCCCCAAAACTGTGAGTTATAGTGGATTTTTTGTACAATAGCACAATTCTGTGTGTGTTATCCTTATATGTATCCTAGTGTGGGTGAAATAATTAAAATCAGTGTGTACTTCATATTTTACTTTCCATACATGTGTATTATATTTGATGTGTATTCATTTGATAAAGAGATATTTTGAATTGTGTTTCTTTTAACAAGGGAATATGATTTTAAGGGATAAAGATGAATTGATAAGGTTTAAATGTAGTTACACCCTAATCCTATCCCCCCACCCCACCTATCAGGGTGTTTTGGGTTACAATAAGTATAATGATTCAAGGTAAAATGAGCTTATCCCAACCAAAAACATATTCATAAAATTGAAGGGTTCCTAAACAAGCTTCATATAACATTGGCCTACCCATTTCTATCATTCCTTAAAATAATATACATTTAGGTAAAATCACATGAGATTATATTTATAAAATAATGTTATAAAAACACTTCCCACATAATAAAATCAATACTTTAACCTATAAATGATAGCATTAAATCAGAACTAGAAGTTATACTTTCCAAACACTCAACATTTATAGAATTTATATAATTATTCATGTTGAATAATCATTTAAATAAATAAATTAAATTCACTTAATTATAAAGGATTTATAAAATTTAGAGTTTAGATCAATTAAATCAATAAAATCATTCATTTTTAAAAGGAGATTCATTAAACACTTTATTATGTGAAAATATACATTTTATAATTAAGTTTACTCTCCCTATATCTTTTTCGATTTAACTCTCAGAAATATGAGAGGAATAATGGGTTCACCTACCATATAATAAATGGAATTGATCCCTTTGAATCCAAAATAAAGTGATATTCCACCAAAAGGAGTGGTTAAACATACACATAATATATTAGGTAATAGGTCTCTTCTATTAAAAAGAGACAAATCTCTGAAGAAAATTAATAGAGTTATTTTAGATTTCCTAAAGGAGAACTCTCATGATATTAATATGGATGAAATATAAGGGGTTTTTGGGTTTAAAAATACCTATATTTTTGAAAGAGGATATTTTAGAAATTTTTATTTAGAAATAATAAGAACAAATATTTTAAGGGTTATCATGGTTTTTCCCCACTAAAGAAAATCCTTTGCACCCAACTAGATCCACTAGAGACAATGATCAATGATAGATCAATATGGATGGGATAAAGAAGAAGTTTAGTTCCCAAAATACCCAATAGATGAGAAATTGGAGTTAAATATTAACTTGTTTGTTTAAGGGGGTTTTAACTTGGGTTTTAAAATACCAAACTACCCTTTTTGAAGTTATTCTACCCAGGTGTCCATTGGTTACCTGATGCAATACCAATGGGTACCCAATGGTTTAAATATAAATTTCTATAACACCCTCACCCCATAATGTACTCAATACCAGAAAAAATAGGATACTTTATACCTTATATGCCTCACCCCCCCCCCATTCTCTTTAATGCCCCAATATTATCTTATAAACGTCTATTACCACCTTTAAATAAAATTAAATAATTAATGAAATAAATAGTCTAGAAAATAAAGAAAAATAAAACTCAGGAAGATCAAATTCATTCCATGTAACTCATGTGTCCTTCAAAATATCATTAATAACATATATTGAATTTTATTTTAGTTGGTATAAAATCCCACCATAACTCATTGTAATAAGAAGAAATAGAGTTCCGCTAAACTTTGGTGACATCACCAACACAATTAATTCAAACAAGAAATTCCTTTTCCATAGGAAAAAATTTGTAGAAATTTACCCTTTAAAGATAAATCCACCGAATAACATAAGAAATAAACATCCAATATTCCTATATGATGCATTATTATAGATAATAAAACCCAGATATAAAACTAGTAGAACTAAAAAATTAGAGAAACAACAAAACATGATATAAGAACTAACAAAACCCAATACAACATGACCCAAAGTCATTTAACATAAAATCCCAAGTACCACCCAAACAAGCTCCAAGCTCCAACACTGCCTTTCATGCCCAAGGTATCGAGATGCATCGCTGGAGAAATGTGATACATTTACTTTACCCATATCTCAATAGAATATATCTATAAATACACCAAAGTTCCCAAGAATGGGGTGAGTATAAACTTAGTAAGTATTCCCCAAAGACATCCCAATACACACCACTAGGAAAAGAACTGGTTGGCCTGATTTATATAAAAATAGAAAATTAGTAAATAGTTTATGCAAATCCATAATTGAAATTCATGTAAGAGAACCATAAAAAATATTTTCACATTTTGTTTATATTTTTCATAACCATTACCATGTTCACACACACACATACCAATCTATACAAACAATATTGGTGTTACCATTGATGGTGGTTCTCCATAACCTTAACCTTTCCTACCATGATGGTGGAACTACTGACCATTGTATGTCTACTTTAAAAACATGAAAACCTAAAAATTTCAAATTCCATGCCAATACATTTCACATAAAACTATTATTCCTTTGAAATAATTTCATCAAATACTTTCCCTACATCAAAACCATTCAATAATTTTAAAATCTTCATTTTAAAATTATATGAAAAAGGATTTTTCAAAATCTATCCAATTTCCATAATTACCAAAACACCCCCAAAATAGTTTTCCTTGAGAAATAATAAAATGGAAGCATAGAAAATGCAATAATTTTTTTTAATAAAACTAATCCTTTACGTTCTATAATAGTGGATATGATATAAAAGCCACCTACCTCTCAATGGATGGTGAAAATGTAGAACAACACTAAAAATATCTATATTCAGGATCACTACACATTTCCTTTAATAGATCCAACAAAATTCCATCAATATTCACATAATAGAAAATTTATCTATACATATTATATTAGATATATGTTTTTAATATAGATAGGATGAGAGTAAATCTATGAATAAAATGGAAGAACAAGCACTAAACAATGATCTTGGATCTCCAACACACTTTGATTTTTCCAAAATTCACTTATAGATCTAAGGTAGTTGTGTTTGGATTCTAGGGAGGAAGAGGAGTTAGATACCTTGGAATAATTGGGTAAAATGAAGGTCTCGAGGCCTTAATACAAATTTTAAATATATTTTTATAAATTTAACTGCACATAACATGGTTTTTCAAACTACGTACTAACTATGAAAATGATGCTAGAAATCTCCCATGTAGTCACATGGTTGTGTCGCATGGTTTTTAAAACAATGCACCAATCATGTTGTCCTATTGTCTCAAATAAAACACCTCACATGATTTCATCTCGTGATTTTACAAACTATGCACCATACATGTTTTTCCATATTTCTTCAAACACACAGTTTCCCTTATAATGATCATGTTTTTAGAAAACTATGCTCTAATTGTGCACCTACTTAGTGAATCCTAAACCATGTTACATGATTTCCTGGATAAAGTATGTGGTTTCTACTAACCATTATCAAAAAACAAACCTCAATAAACAATTCCAAAATACTCCAAAACCATCCATAAACTCCTAAAAAACAAGAATTATATAACATGAAAATACACAAAGCAAGGGTAAATTTCACAAAACTATGTGTGTTTCATTCTCCCTACTATTGGTCTTTCTATCCTCAAGTGTAAAACCAGTGTTTCTTTAGAAGAGTTTGGGCCATTGAACCAACATTTCATTTTCAAATTCCCATAAATCTTCATCAATCTAACCATTCTACCATAAAACCCATACCAAAGTGATTATTTTTCCAAAAAAAGATATTTTATTTCCTATCTATAATCTGTATCAGCACATGAATCAACATAACATATAATTCTAGATCCACATGATCACATTGAATCACATGGTTTGGATTAGTCTGGTACTTCTTTGGTTAAGATAAATGAAATATATTATGCATAGAACTAAACCTTGGGAGTAAAGATAACTGATAAGCTACATCACCTACTTGTTCAAGTATCTCAAACGTTTTAATGTATTATGAGGAAAATTTTCCTTACTTTCTAAAATTATGATTCCCTAACCTGTAAGAGATTATCAAGAAAACATGATCAACCATATCAAACAATAACGGTCATTTATGATTATATGTATACAATTTCTAATGATTCTGACATGTATCCATTCTATTTCTGGTCAAATGAATCTTCTCTATTTTATTAGGCATAAATCTAAGTCTAATTAGTGAAGTATATCCTATTTCCATCCAACAAAGTAGTGACCAATAAGGACAAACATAAAACACTTCAAAAGGATTCATGTGTATCAATTCACGATCACTATTTTCATATGATAACTCTAATAGAGGTAGTTTTTCCTATGTGACCATAACTTTCATGGTTCATAAGAAACAACACGATCTACCTATATGATAACACAACCCATCACAAAACCATTTTTCTCATAATAGACCACATAACCCTATCCTGACTCTAGAAATATAAGTATTGGTGATACTGTATGTTGAACCATGTGTTCTTAAAAGGATTTATTTAACTCATAATTCCATTATAAATGAACACTTTTCCTTATCAAATATATCATCAATGAGGAAAGATATGAAATATCATGAGTAAATCAACGATAATATCTTACTAATCCGAGGAAACTATGAATCTCAAAGACATTATTTGGGGATTTTCAAGAGATAGCAACCTGTATATTTTTAAGATTAATAGAAACTCCTATTTTAGAAATGATGTGACCAAGGATACATACCTCTTGTATCCAAAATTCAAACATTTATGTCTTATCATAATGTTTATGTTCCCACAAGGTACCCAAAATTATATCCAAGTGTTGTTCATAATCGGTCTTAGTCTTAGAATATAATAGAATATCATCAACAAAACCCACTACAAGGAAATCAAGATACCCCTGAAATATCTGATTCAACAATTCCATAAACAGTTTTGGTTCATTTATAATACCCAATGGCATAACCATGGATTTTTTAGAGACTATAAAAACTCATAATGGCTATATTCAGAATGTCCTCCATCTGAAATCATAGTTGGTGAAAGCATGATCATAAGTCAATTTTTGAGAACCATTATGCTCTCCTAAATTGATCAAATAGATCATCAATTTTTGGAATATGATACAAATTATTTATCCCCACTTATTTTATATTATGATAATATATCCAATTACTAAGAGTTCCATCTTCCTTCTTTACATAAATAGTAGGTGATGCCCACAGGGACGTGCTCGTTCAAATGAACCCTTTACTTTCCAACTCTTCTAGATGGACTTATAGTTCCCTTAATTCTATTGGTTCTATCCTATGAGATGTAATTTAAATATAAATATTCCATGTTAGGATATCAATCATAAATCCCAATTATCTTTTGGGTGGTAACCCAGATAAATTATGGGGAAAGACAATAGAAAATTGGTTAAAATGGTTGCATAATCTCTATGTCCAATTTATTTTACTGATGGAAAAGTAACCACTACCAATTGATAATAGTTGGTCTCAGCCACTGGTACCAATAGTTCATTTTTACTTTTCTTTATGTTTGAATCTCCTTTAAAGAGATATTGTACACCATCAGGATATGTGAAAATCACCTTCTTTTCCCCACAGTCGATGTGGGCATTAAAGGATGTCAACCAATTCATTCCCAAAATCATGTCATAGATATCCATCTCAAGAATAGATAAATCCCAAAACAATTCATCCCAACCTATTTTTATATAACACACTTCATACTTAAAGGATTAACACTCCGGTTGTCCTAAAGTTGTTTGAAGTTTCAAAATAGAATGCATCATTTGAAGATGTAAACACATATGATCAACCACACACGAATCGATAAAAGCGTGGGATGAAATTTTATAAAACAAGGCTTGCATAAGAGTAGAATTTAAAACAATCATATCTCACACCATTAAAGTATCATATTATTCATCAATGATTATCTTCTTAGAGTCATACTATTTCTTAACATCTCCTCTATGATTCTTACTTGCTTTCTAAGATTATATAACCTGAAGAGTTGTGGTGTTCCTGGAATCACCTTTGTTCAATCAATTATAAGCATAGGATTTATTCTAATCTGATCACTCTATCACAGTATAGTATTTTTGAGAAACATTAGATGCATCTACCACATTGGACTTAAGAGTTATACTACAAGGTGACATAAATTCTCACTTATTATAAGGATTTTAATAAAATTAGATATATCCATGATTTATATTGAGTCATGGATAGAAATTAACTGTTCTTTTTGTCCAATTATGGTATGCTACACCACATTGGAATTACGTGTCCATATTTTTCTTATTCCCAATGTTTAGTTACCATATATTCCCCTAGTGACTAACATACTACCTCTAACCAAACATCTAGGAATATATATTTCTATTACCACTGCTCAATTTACCATATATATATAAAATGTAATATAAAAAACATCAATCTTATAAAGGATATTATATCGTAGCCTAGAATCAAAGATGTGTGCCTTCAAGGAAGCACTAGCTGTAACATTTGTGGAAAAGTGGACTAGGTTCATAAAAGTAGAATCATAAACTATTACAGAAATATTTTATTATTTCACACTAAAGAAATTAGTTATTCTTGTGATCTTGAACATGTGAGGATAGAATTATTTATTGAAAAATTATTCAAATTTTTCCTATGTAATCCCTTGGTCAAATTTATCTTGGATGGATAAATCCCACCATTGGCATGAAAGAATTCCCTATATATAATTCTCCTACTTGAGTTTCATCTTGACTAGTGATCCCAAGATTTTGAAGATTGGATTCATCATATTTAGCTACACCTATACTTTTTTAAGCTCTAAATCTCCTTGAAAAATATATGTATTTTTATTTCAAAACTAGATAGAGTGTTCCACTTATCAAGGATCATAATTCTCATTTCCCTTGTTAATGGCTTGAAAATCCTGAATGGTGTGGAGGAAAATTTTCTAGTTCACTTTTGGATCAGGTGAAATAACATTTTCAGCTGCTTCCATTTGTTTATTCTTATGAAGTCTACCTAGTTCCATTCTTTAAAACCAAAACAAAAATTCATTTATTCATCACTGACTAGAAACTGAAGGATTAGAAAAAATCCAAATCACCATTATAAAAAATCTATAACCATTATTTTGAAATTCCAATCCTTTTATTTTCATAAACCTTCAAACTCAAAATGAAAAATTTATTCCTAGAAGTAAGTCTTAATAATAATGTATTTTATGAAACTATCATTGGCTAAACCCATGATGATGATATAATGACACACCTAGAAGTGTATTAGAACACTTTTTTATCCAGACCACCCTGTTAACTTTATGTTTAGTATAAAAAATTAGATATATATTTTTAAACTATACATTTCAAGTAATAACATTTATATCTCCTTCCTAACATCCTAATAAAAATTAATGAACAAGACTGATACCATCTATAACATCCCACCCCAACTCATTGGATTGAGGTTGGATAGAGTTCCACTAACCTTGGGTGACATACCCAAGACACCAATTGTAGAAAATAAGTTCAAATAGATTAAGAAAACATTATTGGATGATTTCACCTAAAAACAAAAAACAACTTGGTAACATAAGAAATAAACATCCAATCCTCCTATATGATTCATGATTATAAATAATACAACCCAAATATAAAACAAACAAAACTTAAAAATTAGAGTAATAATAGAACACGGTATAACAACTAAATAAACACAATACAACATGATCCAAATACATATAATACACAATCCAAAGTACCACCCAAACAATCTCCAACATCACAAACAATTCCCATGATTTCAAGATTCACCTCTAGAGAAATTAGATACATTTCCTTTACCCATATCAGGATAGATGAGATCAGAAAATTCACCAAATTTTCCAAGTATGGGTGAGTCTAAATTTATTAGGTATTATCCCAAAACATCCCAACACATGACACTATGACAATAATTGGTTATCAAAATTTATATAAAACAATTTGAAAACAGTTAAATAGATTATAAAAATCCATAAGTGAAATTCATAAAAGAGAATGATAAAAAAATATTATCACTATTTGTTCATATTTTTCATTACAATTACCATGTTAACACACACATAAACACAAACACAAACATATCCATTCATACACACAATCTTGGTATTACCATTTAAAGTGGTTCTCTATGATGATAAATCATCCTACCTTGATGGTGCCACCACCAACCATAGTCCATCCACTCTGAACACACACTAAACCAAACATTCCAAATTCCATGCCAATAAATTTTACATAAAACATTTATTCCTTTGAAATCATTCCATCAAAAAAAATTCATCAAAATAATTCAATAATTTTAAAATCATCATTTTCAAATTATATGAAAAAGGTTTTTCCAAAATCCATCCAATTTTCAAAATTTTGAAAACACTCCAAAAATATATTTATTCCTGAAATCATAAAAAATCCAATAAAATACTTTAATAAAACTAATATTTCAAATTCTAGAATATTGAAGAAGATATAGAAGCCACCTACCTTTCAATGGATGGCGAAAATGAACAACTTCACTAAACACTTCTAGATCTGGGATCACTAAACCTTTCCTTAAATAGATCCAAAAAAATCCCATCAAGATTCACATAATAAGACATAGATATATCCATGTATGACTAGATATATGGCTCTAAGAGAGAGGATAAGAGTATATCTAAGAAGAACGGGGAATAGTAATCACTTATCAATGATTCTGAATCTCCAACACACTTTGACTTAGAGAAAAAGCCACATCTGAATTCAAGGTAACTGTCTTAAGACTCTAGGAAGAAAGAGGAGTTTGATACCCTAGAAGAATGGGGGGAAATGAGGTTCTTAGGTCCCTAATCTAAATTAAACCAATATTTTCATATCATTAATTACATATTACATGGTTAGATTTAATGACTTTTCAAATTGTACTCCAACTGTGCACATGTTACTGGGCATCACCTAAGTAGTCACATGGTTGTTCCACACCATTTGGAAAATCATGTGTGAACTGTGAGGTGATGTTGTATGAAATCCAACACCTCACATGGTTGGATCACATGTTTTGATGAACCATGTGCCAACTATGATTTTTTCCTCTATCACTGAAACATGGTTTCCCCTGGAATGTGTATGGTTTGTAAAAATCATTCTCCAACCGTGTGCTTACCCAGTGACTCCCATACCATTCTGTATGCTTTTCTAAAGATACTTCATGTTTTATACTAACCATGATCAAATCATCCACCTCCAAAAATAGTTAAAAAACACTCCAACCCCTTATAGAAACTCAAGAAACTTAACTCAAGAATTATATTTCTTTAAAATACTCAAAACAATGGTAAAGTACTAGAAACTAGGGTTGTTATAGTTGAGGTTGAAAAATAGTCATGGTCAGTTGAACCCACTCTTTATCATAGTTCATGGGAAGTTTAGTCTTTATTCATCATCAATTTAACTGATTGTGGTCATGTTTAATAACTCATACTACCATGGAAGGTTTAGATTACTATATGTAGATTTCATGGATGGTACACTCTTCACTCCTGGCCATTTTAACTAAGATTGAATGTTATTAATGGTAGGTTCGTTAAATTATAACAATTATTTGATTTGGACATAAATAAAATTTAATAACCTAATAAAATTAAAATGTATTTGGTCTTATCTAATCTCAATTTATCTTTCACACATTAAAAAAGTGAATTAAAGTATGGGCATGAAAATTAATCACCAAATTAATGTTAATTTGTTCAAATTCACATTTTGGGTTGATAATAAAAATTAATTCCAAAAATAATAATATTTCAAAAAAGTATTTTATCATATTTTATAAAAGTAATAGATATTTATTTTTTATTTAAAGAAGAAAATTATATCAAATTTTGGCATAATCACTTCCCTACGCTTAACCTATTTCACTTATGGGGAATACTTTCAATAAAATTTATAACTAAAATGGTTACATTGCTTAGCTTAAATACACAATCAAAATAAGTAGAAGTTAAACTAACTCATAAGTCACTAAAATATATCATGATGATTTTATAAATCAAATTACTTTTCCCCTTCCCTTTACTTTTATTTATAAAATTTATATTATTATTCATGTTCACTAATGAACTTACTTCTTGGAAAACATTCCCTCATCACTCCATGATCATTTTTTAAAGTTATGATCAATCCTTCAGTACTTATATTATAAAAATATTTAATTTTTTCTAAATTCTATACTAGTATATTCAAGTTACATAAATCATGATTAATTTTGAAATGGGTTATTGTAGGGTTAAAGGTAGCTAAGAAACTAAATATAAATTCAAAGTAAAGTGAGGAGGTTTATCTCTTAAGCACAATAAATGGAATATAATTAAAATAAATGAAGAATTTATACTTATTCCATACATATTTCTCACCCACTAACCATTTGTTATTTTAATGGGTGAAAATACATCATAGTGAACAATAGTGACTGATTCATCCACCTATCCCCATAGTTTTCATTATTCTTTAATTTTTTTATACATATTTTTTAATCAGATACATATTTTTTATTTAGGTATTAAGAGGGGGAGAAATTTCACTGAAATATTATCTTTCTTCCATATTTACACATAAAAATGATAGACTCCCTCACACTTTTCCTTTTTGTAGTAAACTTCCTCCGAATAGATATCATATGACATACCTTCCCCAACCCCATCCCCCATAATTAACTGAAAATATATCATTAAGTGCACTAATATATGGGTAGGAAAGAGTTATTTGAATTAAAATATAGATTACCTGATAGTATGGAGATGGTTTATAATCCATTAAAATTGTGAAGGATGTACAAGTTGTCTATAATGGATTTTACATGGGATTAAGCATAATAATTAAATTTAAGAACCATGTGTGAACCATGATCTTTTCCTATATCACTAATAAAATGGTTTCCCATGGAATGTGCATGGTTTGTAAAAAAATATTCTCCAACTGTGCGCTTACCTAGTGACTCCCATTCCATTCTGTATGCTTTCCTAAATAGAGTGCATAGTTTATACTAAAATTTTTACTTTTATTAGCTTAAATACACAATCTAAATAAGTGGAAGTTAAAATAACTCCTAAGTCACTACATTATACCATGATTATTTTATAAATCAAATTAGTTTTCCCCTTCCCTTAATTTTTATTTATAAAATTTATATTATTATTCATGTTCCCTAATGAACTTCTTTATTGGAAAACATTCCCTCATCACGCAAGGATCATTTTTTAGAGTTATGACCAATCCTTGAGTACCTATATTATAGAAAGATTTATTTTTTTATAAATTCTATAATAGTATATTCAAATTACATAAATCATGAGAACTTTTGAAATGGGTTTTTGTAGGGTTAAAGGTAGCTAAACAGCTAAATATAAATTCAAAGGAAAGTGAGGATGTTTATCTCTTAAGCACAATATATGGTATATAATCCAAATAAATGAAGAATTTATACTTAATACACACATATTTATCACCCACTAACCATTTGTTATTTTAATGGGTGAAAATACATCATAGTGAATAATAATGACTGATTCATCCACTTATCCCCATAATTTTTTCATGCTTTTTCAATTATATATATATATATATTTTAATAATATACGTATTTTTTTATTTAGGTATTAAGAGGGAGATAAATTTCATTTAAATGTTGTCTGGAAGCCATATTTACACATAAAAATGATAGACGCCCTCACACTTTTCTTATTTGTAGTAAACATCCTCCGAATAGATATCATATGACATACCTTCCCCCACCCCATCCCCCATACTTAACTGAAAATATATCATTAAGTGTACTAATAGATGGGTAGGAAAGAGTTATTCAAATTAAAATATAGATTAAATAATAGTTTTTAGATGTTTTATAATCCATTAAAATTGAGAAGGATGTAAAATTTCTATATAATGGATTTTATATGGGATTAAGAATAATAATTCACTTGAAGAACCACGTGCCAACCATGATTTTTTCCTCTATCACTGATAACATGGTTTCCCCTGGAATGTGAATGGTTTGTAAAAAACATTCTCCAACTGTGTGCTTACCCAGTGACTCTCATACCATTTTGCATGATTTCCTAAAGAGAGTGCATGGTTTTTACTAAATTTTTTACTTTTCTTAGCTTAAATACACAATATAACTAAATGGAAGTTAAAGAAACTCATAAATCACTAAAAATTACCACGATGATTTTATAAATCAGATTATTTTTCCCCTTCCCATCACTTTTACTTATAAAATTTCTATTATTATTCATGTTCACTAATGAAATTCCTTCGTGGAAAACTTTCCCTCATCACTCAAGGATAATTTTTTCGAGTTATGATCAATCCTTGAGTACCTATATTATAGAAAGATTTAATTTTTTCTAAATTCTAGACTAGTATATTAAAGTTACATAAATCATGAGTACTTTTGAAATGGGTTATTGTAGAGTTAAAGGTAGCTAAGAATATAAATATAAATTCAAAGGAAAGTGAGGAGCTTTATCTCTTAAGCACAATATATGGTATATAATCCAAATAAATGAATAAATTCTACTTATTCCATACATTTTTATCACCCACTGACCATTTGTTATTTTAATGGGTGAAAATACATCATAGTGAACAATAATGACTGATTCATCCACTTATCCCCATAGTTTTTTCATGATTTTTCAATTTTTTATGTACATATTTTTTAATCATATACATATTTTTTTATTTAGGTATTAAGAGGGGAGAAATTTCATTGAAATGTTGTCTTGCAGCCATACTTACACATAAAAATGATAGACTCCCTCACACTTTTTCTATTTTTATTGAACTTCCTCTGAATAGATATTATATGTCAAACCTTCCCCCACCCCATACCCCATACTTAAGTGAAAATATATCATTAATTTCATTAATGTATTGGTAGACAAGAGTTATTTGAATTAAAATATAGATTACCTAATACTATATAGATGGTTTCTAATCCATAAAAATTGTGAAGTATGTAAAAGTTGTCTACAATGGATTTTACATGGGATTAAGCATAATAACGACCTCAATCATATTTAATTCACTTGATTTATATTATTTTAAACAAGAATAATGTAAATTTCTAGTTTCATACGAGTCCTATGACACTCAAAGAATAAGGTACATTAAATAATATAACCTATTATTATAAAACGTCTCTTAGAAATGAGACTAAAATATTGGATAATCATTTAATAGAATAGAAAACTATATCTTGTTAATCAAAAAAATTATAGAATATGAAAAAATAATTGAATTGTATCAGAAATCATATAAAATCAAGATTTTAGAATTAGGTTAATCCTTTTAAATGGTAAGTGACCCTAACTTAGAAGGGAGCATTTAATCTCAAATATTTTTTATATTTTTTATTTTATGAAAATTCATTATAAATAAAAAGAAAAAACACTAAAACTTTAAAAATTAAATAAAGGTTTTTCCCTTCCCCCACACTTATATGATATTACCCACTATATATTTCTAGTATGATCAAGATTATTTAAAAAATTCAAATAATATGATAGAAAATAAATAAATATAAAGGATATATAATCATAGACCCTTTATTACAAGTGGATAGATTCAAAAAATTCGTCATCACTAGCTTCCTACAAGAAAACAAACTTAATTATCTTACTGAACTAAAAGGTATAGAAATAAAAATTCATAAAGTAAAAGAAAATTAATTTGTCTCCTAAGAGTTACATTTTTATGTCATTTAGGTAGGATTAACCCTATAATTTTTATCAATAATGTTTGGTACGGTGTGGCTTCTTAAGAAGTAACCACCATGTATAAGTTTCTCTTATGATTCTGAAATGAAACCTTTTACTTGATTAATTGGGGTCTATAAAATTTCTATCTAAATATCAAATGTTGTAATAATCCCTTGAATTATCTCATGTCTAGTGTAATATAAATATCTATTCACCTCATCCTTAATATTTATGAATTGGTTTCGTTTTTTTAGAGGTGAAAATATAGTATGATATTCCACCTCATGTTTATTAAGAATTTCATAGGTAATAAATACTTTTCTTATGGATTCTTTCTTCCTATCTTATAAAAACTTTTCTAGGATTCATTCTTTTTCAATTAAAAGATTGAGTACTATAGGTTTTTTCTCCCCTTATAATTACTCTTACCATTTTTTATCCATTATTCAAAACTTGTATTGTAACTTCAAGACGCTCTCATAAGTTATTTAAATCATCTTGTTTAATTTTTCATCTAATATTATGGTATCATCTTACATAAATTAGTAAAAAAAATTGAGTAGGGTTTCCCCCCTTGGTTTCTCCTATATAATCTAATCATTTCAATTTATAATACTTTAATATTAATTTTACAATGATACATTAACCTCATCCTTAGATTGTGATGGATTCCCATGATGATAAAAATTACCACACCAAAATAAGTGTCTTATGCAACCACAAGTTACACAATTTAAATCACCAAAAAAAATAATCTCTCCAAATAAAATCCCACTTAGTTAAATTATTCCATAAGAATACAAATACATTTAATTTTTGGTGAGGATTAAGATAATTTTATCTATGAAATGTATTTTATACAAGATCCACCCTCTAGATACAACATAGCCTCATAAACAAACCTCGTGACATATCCTCTTAGTTTATCTATAATCTATCTCAGACCTATTTGATATTAAAAGCCCTTTATTTTCCTCATTGTTTAATCTCTATGGGTATCCCTTTCTTCATTAAGTCTTTCTTTTATAAATAGGATTCATCTCCAATGTTTCATTTGGGTATCATGGATTAATTCCACGTGGAAATGGAAATTCTTGTTACCTTTTCAAATGCATAAGAGAAGATTTAAGTTTTATTAACTTATAAAAACAATTAATCTAGTGTCAATACATAATCTCCTCCTTTTTTCACTCTTTATTTTCAAGTTACACATATCTTTATTATTATAATTTTTCTTGATTTTGTTAAGAATCTTTCTGTGAAGATTCTTTTTTACCTTGGGTTAATACACATAAGAAAATTTACTTAGATTTTTTGTAAATATACTAGATTGAATTTGGATTTTTATGGGGTTAAAAATATTTATGTATACTTGAACCCCATTAAACCAATTTCAAAATCAATTTAATCATCATTCATGGATGGTTTAATTGACCATGGTTATATTCATTTTATTATACTATCACAGAAGTTTCAATTGACCATCGAAGGATTTCATAGTTGGTACACTCCTTAATCATGGTTATTTGAACTAAATATAAATGGGATTCATAGAAGTTTCATTATATGGTCACAATAAATTAAAATAATCATGAATAAATTTCAATATATTAATAAATTTTCAATGTCTACTAGATTAGATCAACTTTTATGGTTATTTCCATAATTAGAATACATAAATTAAAATTCAACCATGAAAATTAAGAACAATATTAATAATAATAGAATTAAATTCATGTTTTAAGTTTAATATTTACAATTAATTACAAAAATAAAAAAATTTAAAAGAGTAGAGTATTTTACCTTATTTTATGAAATTATTTCGGATTTTTATAATGATTTATAAATGAAAAATATGTTAATTCAGAGCATAGTAATTGGTATACAAAATAGGAATACTACAAACTCAAACCACTGTAAAAAATGGTTTATAGTTTATCAAGTATTAATACCACCTCATTTTAAGAAAATGGTCTTGAATACATATAGTTAACCATGACCGAACTGGCCAAAACCCCAAAGAAACAACTTACAACTCAGAGAAACATTATAAAAACATATTCTAACCTCTTTTAATTAAATATAACTATATCCCAATGATATAATCTTGTTTAGATTTATCACTATAATAATTAAAAATAAAATTAGTATATGAAATAATTAATTATATTTCTTCCATCAAACTGATATCCATAAAAATAATTCATCAAATGCCTAATCACTCATCATTTAATGAATATCATGTTAATCATCACAGTTCTCCTAATGTTGTGTCCATATTCCTAGAAATTGAGTATTAATGAATTATTTAATTCTTCTTTATAATATTTTACGTATTTATTAACTATAACAAAATTTTCTTTAAAAAACTACCATAAATGTATATTTCATTTTTATAAAACCATCAAGATAAACCCTTTGTATATGAATTTAACCACATGTCATTAGACGATATCCATTTAATATCACACTAATGTTAGTTATCCTAGATTTGGTAAATAAATGGTCTTTTAGAATGATCATAGGTGTGGTTAATTCATACTATTATCCCAAAATACTCATTATGTAATAATCAACCACAATTGGTACTCTAATAAGTGTAAACTTAGTGTTATTAACTCATGGCCTCATAAAAAAAAATCCAAAAATATAAAATATCACATAGGTATGAATTGAATATTCAAATTCACTCTATATCCTAAAGAATGGATAAATTTGGGAGATAGAGAATTTTTTTATGTTTTATTATAAGGAGTAAGTGAAACAATAAAGAGTAATATCTGTGTTTTCTCAGGTATTCTAGAAATCTCTCTTTATGAAATCATAATGGAGCTATATCACAACTTTATCAACTATATTTGTATCAGATCACTATACCAACCACTATTGTAAAATAAAATACCCAATATCATATAAGACTTATAAATATATATATATATATATATATATGACAATATCCAAATCTCAATATCATATTATATAATACATTTATTGATATATACTATGTCAATCGGGCCAATAAAAATTATATGCAAATTTAATCAAATCACGTAAACATAAAATCATAGATTTCATGACCTAAATATATAAGTGGTATGATTCTATTATTTATACCCAAGGTAATTAAAATATGGTGTCTCAATCATGGGTATTTAATAATAATATTTATTAGGAATACATTAGTCCCTTGTAACCTTTTTGAATTCATCTACTGTAACTCAATGAACTAGATTTCCTTAGTAAATTTATTCTATTTTATCTTGATAAAACCTCACAAGTTCCCTAATTTATGATCTAACCTAACACTATTGTATCAATATATCATATCTAGATATATCAATAAATGAAATCACTAATACCACCCCCACTAGGGTAGGGACTAGTAACTAGCATTGAGGTATCCATACAAAATTATGGGAGGAATTACTTTTAAAAATAACACATCACTAACTACTATTTTTGACATTTCCTATGCCCATGATTCTTTGAATCCATCTGGACTTGATTTCCAAGGTTAGGTAGTCACTAATTCATACCAGAAGTGCTTTGGGTTATAATTTAGTCAATAGGATGGGATATTGTCTCAATCATTTAGGGTTTTGATTCATATAATGAGACTCTATTAAATATTTAATACATATTCATGAATCCTTCAAAATAATAATATTACCACTGATTACCTTTGTACAAGTGATCTATCAAAACCATATATTTTATTAGTTATTATACTATGGTTTAAAGCTACATAACTAAGAACACTGGAGTTTATAGCCATCCAGGGAGGAAGTAAGTATTTTATAGTTAGGATCATTCCCATGATAGGGGATTCCTATGTATCCATATAAAGGTAATTAGAACCTACGTCGTTTTATGCCACTTAACGGGAAACATCATACTTTTTTAGGTTATATGACAAGGAACATGGTGGTTCTTTTCAAGGTTTTACAACTATGAACAAGTGAAGAAACATTTAATTTTCTGCATATAAGAACTTTGGGGTGTTGTTATTGAACCTTTGGGAAATTTTCTATGTATCTTAGTTAACAAGAATCAAATCCCTAAAATTTTGAGCTTCATTGTTTAAGATCGTATGTTGGGATTGGTCTATAAAATTTAAAATTGTTAAGTAATTATGGTTGTGTCATGAAAAGTGTGATAATAAGATATTAAATGGGGATTATGCATGGGAAATACTTTGTGGATTATCCTATTTGTTGGTAATCAAATAAGATAGGTTATTTTTAGGGATTACACCTAAATGGGGCCTATATATGAACACCCTCTCCCTATCAGTTGGTAACTAGGAGAGGAAGGTGGATTAAACACATGAGGAATTTAGAAAATAAAGAATATTTTGGGCTTGCATATAGGTACCCATATGTGTATTCCATATTGATGGGATATATGATTATGATATCATCAATGAGGATATGTTTGGGGATTACACCTATAGAGGAGGCCTATATATGTGTCCATATAATTTATATTGATAACTATATAGAGAGGTATGATTGAAATCATGGTGATTATAGATTTATGAGGAAGATATTGGGATTATGTATGCGTGTCCCTCACTTTTTAAACCTAGAAAATGATTCATGTGAAGTTAGTTTTTGGGGTTACACCATGTTGGAGTCCCATATATGGATATCTAGATCATTGAGTTGATGAAAGAGGCCCATTGGATATTGGGGTTGAAAAGAAACTCGATATGGAACAATAATGATGAGCATCTTGATCCAAGAGGTGTCTCACCATAAGACTCATGAAAGGAACCCTTTCTATCAAGGTAAAACATGATTGTAAATATAGTGACCAACACCTTTAATGACCTATGACTATGATTTTAATATCTAGGATTCAATTTCATTACATTCCCATAATATTTTAGGTTTCTATTTTTATATAACTAATAAAAACTCTTAAATATAAAACCTTTATAAATAAAAGTGGACACTTCCACTCATTTTATATTTTTTACAAAAAAATAGGATTCTTAAATTTAAGCTCTTGTTTCATTCTTGAAACTTTTTCTCTAATCAAGATGAGTCACTAATATCCTTAATAGAATTTCTATACATCCTTATTCCCTATGAAAAAAAATTTTAGAACATTAAATGAGAAATAAAAAGCTTGGTAAGGGAAATAAAAATAAATTAAACCCCATTTTTTCTTTTCAAAATTCATAAAAACCCAAAAAAATTACCTTTTACAAAATAAAATTTCTACTCAAAATAATCATTAATTACATATAAAATAAAATTTTAAGACCAATTTTTTCATAAATTTTTTTTTAAATTCAAAAAATCATAATCATAATAATGATAGTTTCTTAGGAAAACATGAGAACTCATTAAAATATACCTCACAAATTTATAAGGTCACAAAATTTCGATAAATCATGAGTTCATTTTCTTACCTTTTTAAATAAAAATATTTATTTTAAAGCTAATATAAATAATTGAAAACCCATGTATGTATCTTGTGAAATTATCCATACACTCACCCCTATAATAATCCTTATAATTGAGTCACCTAACTAAATAATTCTCATATCTCTTAGGAGTAACCTATCACTGGTAAACTCTGTCACTTTACCCAATGCGTTGGAGAGATGTATTAGGATCACCCATCATCTGATCAATATAGGTATCACCCATCATTTATATAATATTTACAATAACCATATCATGAAAAAGAAACATATATCTTTCATTTTAACCATAAAAATAATTTTTAATCGGCATCCAAAATCATACTAAATTACACTTTCATTTATCTCATAGAAATATGAAGACTTTTTTGTTTCCTTAGAAATTATTATTAAAACTAATAATTCCTTGAAGGGTAGGAATATAATATTTTTAGAAAAAAACAAGTTAAATTATATAGTAACCTTTATAATTAATAATAGAAATTATTGTGGGAAATTTATTCCAAGTTTTATACATTAAAAAACATCATCTTTTCACTTTTGTAAAATGTCAAAAATAACCCATATAAAAAATAACGAAAATATTCCCTTTTTAAAACTATGTAGAGAAAGTAAAATATAGTCTAAAATTTATTTTATCAACTTTTTAATCATAAATAATAATATTCATTAAACCTTTAAAATAACCATGATATGGAATAATAAGTGTTGAAAGGAAAACTTTAAAACAAACTTTTTAAAATAAATTCCCTTACCTCATGTCCAAGCTTATTTTGTTCGTATGTGTACCATCATAAGTTATAAAACTATATTAGTTTTATAATTTCTTAATCTTTTTCTTAATTTTCATTCTATTATAATTATTACATTTATTTAATTCATTACCATGTTTTATTTAGTTACTAAAATGGTTAAGTTCACATCAAACATTTTGAGGATGTTTGGTTATAAGTTCAAAATGACTCTTTTAGGGTGAATTAGGTAAAAGGTATCATGGATAAATCATATTAAAAATATTAATAATTAAAAAAATTAAACAATAAATACATTTTTATAACTATCCATGGAAGGTGGGCATGGAAAATTAATCATGTCACTTCAAGGAGGTGGTAGTCCACACTTACACACGAGCGACATTATTGTTTTTTAACCAATGGAAGGGTAAGAAGGTAAGTAATATATTATCTTCATAAAATAATAATAATGTCATAAATAATATATATATATTAATTTGATCTATAATTTTAACCTTATATATGACTGGATGATGAAAAATGAAACACATTTCTTTGTGGAGGTGGTGGTTTATGCGTACAAACGAGCGATGTTATCATTTCTTGTAGGATGGAAAAGGAGATTAAAAGGGTACATGTACTAAACATAATAAAATTTAAGTGTATTTATTATACTTATTTTATTATATCATCATGGTAATATAATATTTATATGAGGTTGAAGAAGAAATAAACATCAAAACACTCAGTTAATAGTTATAACTCTTCTTTGTGAAGCCTACTTTGGATTATACCTTAAGCATTCTACGTTGAAATTTTGGTGAGAATTGAAGATATATTAAAAGAGAAGGAATTTTTTAAGGTATTTTGGAATATATTTTATGAGATAAATTTTTTAGTATGAGTGAGGAATAGAGGATAGAAGTTGTGATTTTATAAGTGAGTTGGGAGGCAATCCTGTAAATACATAAAATATTGATATATAATATGTGTCTAACTATTGTTAAATTGAAAAAATTTCCATATATTAAAATATAATAATTAAAATGTTTAAAAAAATCAAAATATAAAATTTATACCATTTTAGTTTTCATTTTAAACCTTATCTTTTGGTTTAACCCCTTTTTTAAAAGTGTATAACCTTAATCATTGTAACATATTTTTCAATATTTAAGGGTTATGAAAGTAATTTTAAAAATACCATGTGGAACATAAATGAATTATTAAGGATAGTATCATTAATCTACAATCTATTTTAGTTAATATAGTATTTTTATTATTTTATAATGATTTTAACATAATTTTTAATCAAAAAATACCATTTAAAGTCATTTTCAAGACTACTCACAAAATTGGACTTTAAAGACATAAATAAAATAGTGGAAATAGAATATAAACTATTTAAAAATAAATTATACATTATGATTTTCCAATAAATTTGTGTAACATCAAAATTCATCCAAAACATATTACTTTTAATGTTTGTAAAATAATTTACTTTTTCCTACTACTTGTGCGAGCACTATGACGGCATTGCCTAAGCGTTCAAGGCAATTAAACCATAACTAAAAATTAAAAAAAATCATAACAAAAAGATATTTTTTATTCATAAAATTTATCATATATATTCATTTATATATCATTTTTATCTATATCAATATCATGGCAATATAATAAGTGAGAGAGAGTGAAATTTTATAAATACTCTTAACTAAAAATAATATAATAGTTGTAATCAATGGAAATTAGCACTAAAATGAAATATTTTTAAATATAGGATATTTTGGTTGAATTGAAATCATAAAAATAAATAAAGAAAAATTTTGGATTTATTTTTAGACCTCATCCTATAGTTTTAAACCTATTTTACCCATTTTACCATTTATAATGTTGATAAACTTTTACCATGGTTACTATTCATCGTCACTAAAAATAAAATAGACCTTATTAAATAATTTGAATATGATGATTCCAAATATGGAATCTATTTTCTATGATTTAATTTCTATAATTGGTAAAAATTAATTTTATTTTAAGTGTGTGAAACACAATGAAAAACCTTTTTTAGAAAATTTCGTGCTTTAAGCATAAAAATTATTTTATATCGAAAAAATGTATAATTTTGGTTTCCAGAGAATTAATTAGATTTTATTAATAAAATTAATATAGTTTAAATTAAAAAAATAAAAAACCACATATAACTTTAAATTACTTTGATAAAATATAAAAAATGACATTTGTGCAAAATCAATATTTTTCACTATTCACCTAAAAATTAATCTTTTCACAAAATACTAAAGATTCATCTTAATATTATACTAAAATGTCAATTTCAAAAATTATTTCTATTTTATCACATAAAATTTCTATAATTTTTATAAATATTCCATAATATCAATGCACAAAATTCAATAAAAATCATTTTTAAAGAAACATTATTTTTGAAGTATAAAACGAGTTTGTACACATTCCTTATCTAGTAACAACCATTAGATTAATTTTAATTTATTTTATGAAATATATGATCTATACATTTCCTTAAAATCATTCATTTATAGTGAATCACTTAATTTACTTTGCTAAAAATAATTTACAGACATAAAACAACTTTTTGAAAAATATCTCCTTTAATGTTTTATAATATTTTTTAAAAATCGAGTTCTTATTTCTTGAGAATTAATTTGAACATTTTTACTAAGAAAAAATTCCCTATATATATATATATTATAATTCAATTACTCTTATTTCTACATGTTAAACAATCATCTAGGTTATAATGGTCATATATCAATAATAATATTTTAATAGTATATAATAGTTTGTTTTATTCTTGGTATTGGGTGTGGTTCACATAATTAAAAAATGGTATTATTTTTTAACTAAAACCTTGGGGTGTTACATTCTACCCCTTAAAGAAATTTCATCCTCACAGTTTTATTTTTATTCTCTCAAAATTAATTGATCATATCATGTAATAAAATCATGTATATATTTTATCATGAACTTTAATTTCTAGGATATGACTATGAAATTTTTTATTTCATAAAATAATGTACTTATATAAGACACAAACTATCTAGTGAGTTTATAAAATCATACCTTGATAGTTGAGTGTTACTTTTCGCATAAGACTTGGTAGATTTAAGTAATTATTTTACTATAGAGATAAATATTTTAAGAAAATATATGTACTTTATTTTTTTCACTTCATAAGTGTAATTTCATACTTTGTTTGTGGTTCGATCAACTTCCACTTCTCTTGCATCTCTTAATTCAAGTGATGAATATTTGAGATGAATTGTTCATGCCTAAATCACTAAAATTAACTTTCAACGGATCACAATATCCATAAAAGGATGATAAGTTATTCCTCATATTTATATCCATTAACCAAAACAAAAAATTGTTAGCATAAGTTAAGATAATATCCAATATGAATAAATACTACTTTAATCTCGAAGGCCTCAAAAATAAAATTCAAGGTTAAACATAAATCATTCCATAAATAACTAACCATAAATATATTCAAAATATTCCAAACCAAAAATTGAATATCGAATATTAAAATGATTTGACCACATGTTCTTCCAAGATATAATTAACATTTTTCTCCAAATAACAGTAATCATTTCTAATGTCACATAAAAAACATATATATTCCCAAATCATATAATCTGTAAAATATGATAATCTTTTCCATAAATAACATGAATCACCATAAATCAAAAATAAAATGTTATATAATTCCAAAAAATAATTCAATATTTAATTATAAAATAAAATTTCATCTTCTCAAATATATTTCTTTTTTATTTAATAAAAAAATGGTCCAAATATATTAAACTTCTTAAAAATTAAATTTAATCACTTAGTCACCAAATCAAATTTAAATATCATGGTTTTCTGTATGATAAATCATATGTTTCCAAAAATTAAAAACTTTTTTATCATAATTAACCATAGTTTCCTCAATTTCAAAGATCCTATTAACCTTAATGTTTATCAATACCTTTCAACTTATTTCCACAAAATATAAATGAATTTTTCAACAAATAACTTTTTAACTATGACACATGTTAAACTAAACGGTTTCATACACCAAAACAACTCAATAAATGTCTCTCATTTCAAAAAATTTAAATATAGAATCAATTTATTTTGTAACTCTCTACCCGAGATCACTCTAAATAGTAACTAAACCAATTCACCATCTAACCTCAACCACGCCTCCTTGTACGCTAGAGGCTGCTGACTGGAAAAGAAGGTTTGAGGAGGTACTGTGGGAATAATATTCCCCCTATATAAGAGTAGAAAATAATAAATAAATAATAAAGAATCATACATCTATAACCCTAAAAATTTAGTCTAAAATAATACTATTATTGATAGCTTTATTAACATGAAACATTGATATTTAAGTAAACTGTGATATACTATAAAATATTATTATCTAAATATGGCCACTACAACCAATATATTAAATTAGAAGTATCAAATGAAATAAACAAATCATGAATAATATGTATAGAAGTTTTATATAATTAATATGTATATATTAATTCATAATAAATATATACTTAATTTTAAATAGTCATTTTATGATTCAAAAAATATTTTATTCAAAAGTGGTTTTTATTTCATTTTTTTGCATGGATAATATAATTAATTTCTACCATGTTTATAAATATAATTTGAAAAAATGGATATATTTTTTGAAATCATAAATTCATAATATTCTTAGGATGTATTTTTGACATATTTATAAAAGGTTTATTTTTAAGTAAATAGTGAAATATTATTGATTTCTAAAAAATAATCATTTCGTTTCATTAAATATAGTAATTTAAAAGTATAATTATATTTTAAATTTTATAATAAAGTAACATAAGTATAATTTAAATATAAATAATATAACTAATTACATATTAATCATCATTATACTTTATATTGGAATAATTTAATTTTTGGGCTTAAAAATGCATTTTTCTAAAAACTTTTTTCTTATTTTATTTTACGTATTTAAATTAAAATTAATTTATTACACATAATAAAATTAATATTTAAAACTGATTCCATATTTTAAATCATGAGGTTCAAATTTGGTATATACTTTCCTTTTATTTTTTTATTATGAATAGTAACCATGGTAGAGATTTATCACCATGGTAAGGGTAAAACAAGTTAATTAAGGTTAAAACTACGGGATAAGGTCTAAATTTCAACCCAAAAATTTTCTTTATTTCATTTTATGAGATTAATTCTACCATATTCATCCTAGATTTTAATATATTGAATTTTTCTTTGATTTTACTTTGATAATCACATCTATATATTTTTAAGATAGTATTAATAAAAAATCCCACACTCTTGAATTTAATTTCTCTTATATGTTTTCATAAGAATAAAAATAATTTATGAATGAATATAAAAATTTATTTTTAAACTAAATAAATTATATTTATGATATTAATTTATTTATTATTTTTTTGGTGATGGTATAATTACCTTAAATTTTAAAGCAATGTAGACACATTGCATGAGAAAGTAGTAGAAAAATCATGGTAAATTATTTTAAAAACAATATTATTAATATGTTTTGGATATATTATGGTATTCTAAGAATTTAATATATAATTATGAACTAAAATAAATTTTAAATGTTCTGATATTCTAATTACATTTTTTTTATGTATTTGAATTAAAATTAAATGAATAGTCCCAAAAAATGACTAACGAAATTTTTTGATAAAAAATATTTTATTAAATTATTTAAAAAAAAAAAAATTGAAAGAGGAAATTTGGTATGGTAAATTGTATAAAATTTCATTTAGGTCCCATTTTTATCAACTTTTTACCTTATAAGTAAATTTATGATCCTTAAGGCTAAAAAAAGTATTTCCCTAGTTAAGGGGTTAATGAGGTGGTAAAACCAAAAGATAAGATTTAAATTATAAATTAAACATGTACAAGTTTTATTCTTTTAGGTTATTTAGACCTTATAATGTTCTATATTTTAAATTATGTACATTTTTTCAATTTACATGATTATGATATATATTACATTTAAATACATAAAGTAATTTCAAGGGTTCCTCTCTCCTCACTTATATAAGGACACCACCACGCCTCTCTTACTCGCATTTCCTAAGTCATATAACTAGAAAATTACATTTACAATCCCATTTAAAACCTTTCTCCCCATTACCTTGAGGCTTCATTCTCATCAAATTACAAACCTCATATTCTTAAGTTGTAAGCCAAATGTGGTTTTCCAAAGAAGATGTATAAGTCTTAACTGGGTGTTTTCATTTTATATCCTCTTATAACAACATAAAATATTATAAAACCATGATCATATAATAACTAAATTATCTTAAATACATTTAAATTTTATTATTCTGGTGGAAAAACATGTATTCATATCCTTTACATCCTATAGAAAATGAATCATTTCTTGTGCATACGTATAACCTACTGTCTCCGCATAGCGGTGAAATTCTTTCTTCATCACAATTTTACATGGATGGTTATAAAGATATAAAAAATTAATATATATTATATTTATATAATAATTATGATTCTATAAGTATAATATATGTTTTATCTTTTGATCCTTCTACCTATTAAAATATGACAACATCGCTCGTGCGTACGTATAGATTGTCACCTCCACGAAGCAATGTGATTTATTTTCATATCTACCTTTCAAGGATGATTATAAATATTAATTTAATTAATATATACTATATTTTTATCCTTATTAATACTATTTATGTTATGGAACTATTAGAAATATTCATTTACTAAAACTTCTGAACCGAAACTTATATGAAAACCCAAACATGTAACACTCAGAAATAAATATTTTAATGAATAATTATTAATACATGGGTGTTGAAATATTATAAGTGGATCATGTATGATATTATAATTATTCATATAGTTCTTTATATAAGTATAATAAATTTAAATTTTTTATACAGGAGGATAAAAAAACTTACAAATAAAGTTGGACATGAGGTAAGGGGTTTCTAAACTCATTTTTTTCATTGGGATATATTACTTATTTATTGTTTATGTTATACTATGATTATGTGTGTAATGACCTCTATTTATTTTATAATGTATTTACACTTTTTTTATTCAGATTAATTTTTTTTTTACACATAATCACTTCATTAGTTAATTCTTACTTCAATGTTAGGATCTTTATAAGGGTTCTTTATCTAAATATTATTTCATTGAGTCGTGTTTGATGTTACACACCTATTTATGTTTATGGGGTGTATATACTTCCCATTTTATATTTTTGTTTCATTCTAAAGGTGATAAAAATGGATTAAATTGGGTAAATCATCTTTCTTTTGTAACTGTAAGGTTCATTTCGGGTTTTCTGTTTTTGTTTCGTGTGGAAAATAAAGTGGAGTTTGAATGGTGTTTTGTGGTGGTGATGGTGTCATGACCATTCATGCTAGAAACACCTTTTTTATTTCCATGTCACTTCCAGGAGGTTTACAATGGGGTTTATTTTTGGAACTGGAAACAACCAATGGTTCCCTTATTCACAATTTTTCATGTACCTTCTTTCCAAAGGCAATTGGTCATTGGGAAACGGTTCCAACAATACTTAGGGACTCACATTGGTCGATATGATGGCAGTACTGGCTCATCTTACCTTTTTTGGGGAATTATTTCCTACTCTATGACTCTATTATATATTTAAGACATATTTAGGAATCCATTTTTAAATCCCCAATTTATATTGGGCCACCCTTATATTAACAATACAATTTTTTCATGTATTAGCTTTAGAATCATCTATATGTGTCTGAGGTTCTTCATCGATATAGACATATTTATGTATATGATGTTTTCCATCAATGGTACAATTTATATATAGATTTGATATTATTATTTCATTTATTATCATGATGTTTTTTTAAAAAAATGCAGTGGGACACTCTGGAATTTAGCATTATCCTGGATGATGGGAATTGTTTTGATGTTGGGATCGAGCCAATGAGAAGTAATTCCTACATATCCTTAAGAAATGAATATGAACCTGTTTATATTAGTGACACTTAATGTAACACATATTACCTTTTAAGGTAACATGATGAGGACCAGACCATATAGTTTAATTTTAACACCCCGACCCCAGTTACCTAGAGTTGGTGCATTGTTACATAACATTTTCATAATACAAGGAATCATGTCTTGAAAGACCGATCAGTTTAATAGACTATGAAGTAACAGATACATACATAAGTTTTACATTACATCATGAAATAAAAAAAAACATTGTGTCCCCCTTGAACACACTCATATCATTGGACTATGCCTTCAAGTTAATCATAATTTACTTCTTCACATCCTAGTAAAAATAAAACATAGAAAGGGGTGAGCTCAGATTCTTAAAAAGGATAACAATATACCAGAAACATTTATAAATAAGCATAAAAATTTAAGGAAATGTATAAGACTAAAACAAAATCCATTTAAAATTAAAATTCAGAATAATATGGAAAAGATAAATCAAATAATTCAATTTACTTATTCTTTTGGATATTATACTAGTCGAATAATCACATGTAATATCAATAGCTAATTTCATAATGATGGAATGCATAATGTCAGACATCATAACCACAGAGTTAAAGCCTTATTCCAAGACTAAAAATAAGATTTTTTAAGGCCTTGTGCCAAGACAGTAGTTTGTCCCATGATACCTACTGATTCATCGAGGAGCTATAGCGGGCTCCACCTGTCACTTACTAAGTCCAATGCATTCCTCATATGAAAATTTGAAAATATAACATAAACATTTATATTAAAACTATCATATGAAATGTTAATACTTTAACTATAAACCATTAATGGTATAAAAATAACACATCCATAGTCAAACAAATCACAAAACCTTCAATACAAAATGTAAGATTGTAAATCGACTTCAAATAAGTTTAAAATCCATCAAACGATGTTGACATAGATGAAATCAAAAATATTTGAGATAAATATATCTTTCTATTTTTAAATCATTTAAAAGTCACATAATTATAAAAGAAAACATTTATTTTGAAAATATCCATATAAGATTGTAAAGGAAGCTTCGAAGGTGTTATAATAGTGTAAAATAGTCGTACCCGCCGTATAAGTTAAAAAACATTCTTACCTTAATTCGTCGAAAAGATCATAAAGTACCTAGTTTGGAAAACGATGGAAAGATTCATTTTAAAATAATTTTATAAAAAGTAAAACAAGGGTATAAATGAATTTAACCCATATTATAGGAAATAGTAAAAAAAAATTGAAATACATTTTTAAGAAACACATATGTGGATGACAAAGAAGTCCCAGAAGATACTCACGTATAAACAACCTCAGATAATAAAGAGATTGTGAAATTTAAACCTTACCTTGTACTTTTTCTTGGTTTAGGGTAAGTTAAACTCTTATATAATAGTTAAATAATTATAATTAAATTATACAAGAACCACATACATAAATATGATATCATATATGATCTTCTAATATTTATTTGTTAATAATATATCATTAGTATCATTGTTTCGGGTGTTAACTGACTTGTTTTCTTTTATATGATTGGTTAAATAATCCATGTTTTTTATGGATATGATGTATTTAATTCATATCCAAAATTATATTAAAACATTATTTTTAATCATGAAATGAAAATTATTCTTTAATGGTTACGATGGAGAATGAATTTCATCACGATCGTGGAGATGGTAATCTGTACGTACACACGAGTGACAATATCATTATATTAATGGTGAAATCGTATTTAATTGGATGTTATATCATATATACAGAATAATTATCTTGTTATATTTACTATATACATCAGTTATACTCATTATTATACCCATCCAAATAATTAAGTGTTTGAATAACAAACTACACCACGACGTGGAAACGGTAATCCGTACGTACGCACGTATGGTGACATCTCATTCATAGGATGGATATAATAATGAATATGGTTGTACCATATTTATAATAAAATCACAGTATTTATAAGGTACTAGAGTTATTATTTTGGTATGGAAACAACAAAGAAATAGGAAGTGGAATAAGAAAAGAACTTTGAAAAAGGGTGGTGAAATTATTACCTCTTCTTTGGGTGATTCCTTTTGAGTTGGTCAAAATGGATCTTTATGTTGGATTTAAGATCAAAGTAAGGCTTCTAGGTATAAGGGAGGGTAGTTGGGAGGATATTTGGGAAGTTTTTGGCCGATCCAAATGGCTTTGGAGGTGTTATTGTGAGAGAAAGGGAAGAACCTTTTTATAAGAGATGTGAGGGTCACTTTAGGAAAATCATGAAATATTAGTTTATTATACAATCATATACGGTTTATAATGAATCCAGAATTATGTATTTAAAGTATAAGGTGGGTATGGGTTGAAAACATCTCAACCAATAGGTTTTAGATAGGTTATGTCACCATATTAAAATTATCTTTTAGATTTAACTCTTAGTTAAGTAGTTTAACTTTTACCATGTATTCTTGTATTATTATATTATATGGTCAATAATCTTACTATAAAATGCCAAGAAACCCCCAAGTGGTTAATTAATGATATATATATTATTAAATAAATCCTTTGTCCAAACCTTATATTTTTAGGAATATTATATCATTTAATAATATAGTATTTGTTTTAAAACCTCATTTATGTCAATTTTGACACAATTTAGTAATTGATTTTTGTGGAAGTCATAACAGCGTGATTACTTCAAAAAAAATCATTGAATCAACCCTAACATGTCATATTAATATATAAAATTATTTTAATGCCTCAAAAGTTTGAATTTACATTTATTTTTATGTTTATAACATGACTTATTTTAACATTTCATTAAAAGGAATTTACTACATCATCAAAGTGTCATAAATTAATTTAATTATTTAAAGTATAAAAATTATAAATAAAATACCATTATGTAGGAAATATTTTTTAATTATAATTAATTTTTATAATCTAATTTATCTTATGTATAACCCTATATTAAAAATGTTTTATTTTTGAAAATTTGAATTTAACACTTTTAACTCTTCTTTAAATATAATAATAATAAATGTCCTAATCTAGTACAAGTGGACCAAAAGGATCATATTTTATTCCTAAGGTTGATTTTTTCTGAAATAAACTTATACAATATAATTAGGACATGTGTTAGGTAAATTATAATATCATTTTTACCTTCATTTACCCTATTTACTTTTAACTGCGGTAAATAAAAGTCAAAAGTTACTATTCACCAAAAATTATTTTCATCTTGTTGAACCACATTTTACTTACTGATGTCAACTGTGTCTCTTGGATTTTTGAAATTCAATTCACAGAAGCTGTAAAATTGCATTTTATAAAAATTTGCAAATGCGCCTAGAAGGTGGGTAAAAGACGGTAAAAAGTTCAATAAAGTTTTATATATCTAATACTATTATAAAATGACTCCAATGAATTACATTGAAAATATATAGAAATTATGTATTTATTTTTAACTAAAATAATTTTAAATAAAATAATTAATTTTTTAAATAAAAAGTCAGTTTTAAATAATAACGCAGTGTTTTTCACTATTTGTCAAAAATTGAAAGTTTTCAGAAAAATACCAAAAAATCATCCTAAGCTAATTTTGATATTCCGAATCCAAAAATGAACTCCATTTTGAAAAATAAAATTTATAATATTTCAAAAAGTGGGTATTACTATTCATAACGTCTAGTTTGGTTGGGCATGGTGTGTTAGAACTTGAATTTGCGTACAACTTAAGATATTGTATTATTCAAAGGGAAACATATCGTGGAAGCTTGGGGTGTTAAATTATCCCCTCCTTCAAATAATTTCATCCTCGAAATTTCAAGAATGCTATTGTACAAAAAGAGTCGGCTGTTTATTCATCATAATTTCCTCGGGTTCCCACGTTGCCTCTTCCATTTTATTGTATATCTATAGAACTTTCACCAGACGAGTCGTCCAATTTCTCATCACTAGTTCTCTGGTATCAATAATTCTGATAGGCTCTTCAAAATATGATAGGTCGGGTTCTAGTTCTATTTCTTCATAGGTGATTACATGTGTTGGGTCAGGCATGTATTTTCTCAACAGTGATACGTGGAACACATCATGAACATTGGAGAGACTTGGCAGCACTACCAAACGATAAAATACAACTACAATTAATTCTAGAATTTTTAAAGTTTTGATGTACCTGGGACTCAATTTACCCTTCTTACCGAAATTTATAACAAACTTCCATGGATATACCTTCAATAAAACATGATCTCCTACATGAAATTCCAAATCCTTCCTTCGGTTATCGGCATAGCTCTTTTGCGACATCTCTTTCCATATAACTCTTCATATGGTTCTATCTGAATACTTGAATAGAAGCTATTGTTATAGGAAAATACTACCATAGGTAAATAATGATCCCACATACCATGAAAATCAAGTGATCTAGATCTCAACCTATCTTCTAAGGTTTGAATAGTATGTTCTGATTGTCTATCAGTTTGAGGGTGGTAGGCAGTGCTCAAATGAAGTTCAGTATCCAAGGCCTTCTAAAGACTTTTCTAGAATCTTGATATAAAATGGGGGTCATGATCAGAAACAATCGATAGGGGTTCTCCATGATGTCTTACAACTTCATTAATATATAGTCGTGCTAGACTTTCAAATGTTAAATCTTCTCTTATAGCAAGAAAATGTGCCGACTTGGTAAGAAAATCAACAATGATCCATATTACATCATTCCTTCTAGGATTCCATGATAATCCCATAACAAATTCCATTGTAATATCATCCCATTTTCACTCATGTATCGGAAAAGGTTGCATGACTCCTCTAGGATGTTATCTTCCAGCCTTCACCTGTTGAAAAACCATACATCATGACACATAATCAGAAATATCCATCTTCATGTTGTCCCACCAAAAAAATTCCTTCAAATCATTATACATCTTAGTCCTACCAGGGTGTATAGTGAAATTGGAGCTATGATCGTCATCTGAAAATTACCTTTTTAGATCAGGTATGTTAGGAACACAAAGTATCTTCCCAAATTTTAAAACCACATCTTCATATATGAATTCTATCAATCTCCCATTGTTCACATATTTAATTTTATTTTGAAACTTTTCATCATCGGTCTAAGAAATTTTTATCCTTTCCAGTAAATATGGTTTGGAAACCATTTGAAAAAGTATTGATGTTTCACCTTCCATGATTATTCCCATATCCATATTTACTAGATCAATGAACATAGGATCCATTTCAAATCGCATCTTGTTCAAAAATCCATGATCCATTATGCTCAAAGCATCTTCCACCTTATTTTCCTTCTCTGGGTGATAGTGTATAGTGAAATCATACTCTTTGAGTAGTTCAAGCCATCGTCTTTTCCTCATGTTGAGTTCTTTTTGTGAGAAAATATACTTCAAACTCTTGTGATCAGTATATATCTCACATTTTTTACCATAGAGATAGTGCCTCTATATCTTCAAAGAAAATATTATAGCTTCCAGCTCAAGATCATGAGTGGGATAGTTTTGTTCATGAATTTTTAGATGTCGTGATGCATAGGCAATAACTCTATCATTCTGCATAAAGATGAAACCAAGTCCTTTCTTTGAATAATCGCTATAAATAACAAACTCATCATTCCCTTATAGTAGAGTTAAGATGGGATCATTGACTAATCTTCTCTTCATTTCTTCAAAAACTTCTTCACACTCTTTTGTCCAAACAAATTTAACCCCTTTATGTGTGATCTTGGTTAATGGGTTTTCCAATCGTGCAAAATTATAGATGAAGTGCTCATAATAACCTGTTAAACCAATAAAACCATGTAACATAGTTATACTCGTCATTTCTGGACATTCTTGTATTTCTCTTGTCTTAGAAGGATCAGCAAAGATTCCATCCTTAGAGAAAATATGGCCAAGAAAAGAAATTACCTGAAACTAGAATTCACACTTGCTAAAATTCCCATATAATTCATTTCTTATGATGGTTTACAGAATAGTGCAAAAGTTATTTTCAAGATCTTAATAGATTTTTTAGTATACCAAGATATCATCAATAAATACTACTAAAAATTCATCAAGATATTCCTTGAAAACTATATTCATTAGATCCATGAAAACAGAGGGTGAATTACTCAATCCAAAAGGCATTACTGTAAAATTGTAATGCTCGTACCTAGTTCAAAATGTTGTCTTTGGAATGTCTTCTTTATTAATACACAACTGATGATATCCATATCAAAGGTCAATATTTTTTAAAATATTAAGCTCTGTGAGGTTGATCTAATAAATCATCAATGCGAGGTAGGAGATACTTGGTATTTATTGTTATAGCATTGATCTCCATGTAATCAATGCAAAACCTAATAAGTTCCATATTTCTTCCTAGAAAAAATAATAGGGGCTCCCCATGGAGAAACACTAGGGTGATTAAATCCGTTATTACTCAACTCCTCTAGTTGTTTCTTTAGCTCCACTAATTCCACAGTGTCCATTCTATAAGGGGTCTTCGATATGGGCCCTGAACCAGGAATTAAATCAATGGAGAACTAAATTTCTCATTCTGGAGGATGTCTAGGTAAATCCTATGGAAATACATCAACATATTATTGTACAATAGGTACATCCTCTATTTGAACATTACATTACTCACCCATATTTATTTCACTCTCTTCCTCCCCAATAATTGAATTTAGGAGATTTGTAGGGGGTGGATCTAGATAAGAATCATATGGTGATGTTTATGCTCTAAAGATAAGGTATTACTTATCATCATTAAAAATTGTAACCTCCTACTTATTACAATAAATTTTCACATCATGTTCTAAAATCCGATTCATAATGAGGATTCTATCAAATTAAATCATGGGTATGATGATGAGATCAATAGATAAAGAACATTTATATGACCAAATGGGGAATGATTCACAAAACTTTGTTGCAATAATACTTCCCTTAGGAGTTTTGACTGATAAATCCCTTATTAAATTAGTGTGGAAATATCAAATTTCCTTAGAAAACTGGGAAGATATGAAACAATGCGATGATCCAGAATCAAATAAATCATTGGCTAAACTTGAGGAAACCATTAAATTACCTGCCACCACATCTTTTGGAGATTTTACATCAGCAGTAGTGATTCCATGAGCTTGGACTTTCTCCCTTGGCCTTTTATGAGGTAAGTTTCCTTAGGTCTAAGGACATTCATTTGAATAATGCCTAATTTCTTTACTATTGTAGCATTCAACATTGACAGCCTATTTCTTTCCCTTGAAATCATGAGCTTGGTGGCTTTTTTCACCACAGTTGTAATAGACTCCCATTCCCTTCAAGAAAGTACCAGGTTATTTCTTCCCATATTTACCATAGGATGGATATTCAACTTTTCCCTTCATCCCCTTATTTCTATTTCCAAAGTGTTTAGTAGATCTCTTCTTCTTGTGCTTTTCTTTAAAGTTGTAAGAATTAGAGAATTTATTTTCTATCTTGATAGCACATGAGACAATATATTTGTATGTTGAGAAGTACTGTGAGACTAATACTCAATGGAGAAATGGTTTTAACCCATAAAATAATCTATCAATCTTACTCCTTGGGTTATGTACATAATTTGTTTCATGCCTTTCTAACCTTGTAAAGTTAGTCTCATACTTTGTGATATTCTCATTCTCCTTTTGCATCAGACTCAGAAATTGTCGTTCCATATCCACTTGATGGTCATGAGGAAAGTATTTTTCTAAGAAAATATCTTTAAACTCCATTCATTCCACATTTGATAATTCTTTATCTTCCTTTGTGTTTTGAATTAATGACCACTATTGATCTGCATATTCAGTGAGGATATAAACTGCCATGACAACTTTTTCCCTTTCACTGCTTCTCAAAGCATGAAATATTTTCTCTAAGGAATTTATTTATTACTCAGATACAAAAGGATTTGTAGTCCCATTTAATGTTGGTGGTTTTATGCCTCATGAATCGGTTTAACATTGATCCTCCGCATTGTGGATCAGGGTACTCCATATGGGTAAGGTTATTATTCATAACCTGAGTGATTTGTCCCAATATGGTGATAATCTAATCAGCACCCGTTGCATCACCAGCTCCAATATAAATATCTTGATTAGGAGGTAAATCCCTACATGGATTATTTTCATCGATAACGTTTTCATTCCTTCCACTAGGCTCTATTTATAAAAAAATTGATACACTAGATTAGTTTATGAATCATAATACATAATTCAAAACTTGTAAAACACTTAACATAAATTTAACAATTTATGGATATAATCCATAATTAGAAAAAAAAAATTTGAGGAGGTATATACTCATAAATCCTTCATAATGGTTTGTAAATAAAATGTGAATTATTCTAAGTATATCCCCTGGGAGTGTCGTAACCAAGAGTGCAGTAAGGCCCATTTTCGTGTACTAGGATACCCTAGGTCAAGGCCGAAACTCCTTATTGGAGTTTTAACTCCTTGGTACATATGTTCCAGAGCTGCCTCAACTTGGTTGTATCTAGATAGGGGTGTATTTCTTGGAAAACTCACAAAATCTCTACATTACCAAAATTTTAGGAAGTTCTTATATACAAATCCTCAAAGTATATCTTAGGGTAATGTTCTCTGATCGTAGTTTTTCTAAATCTAGCTTCCAAGGTTTGTACTAAAATTCATCTGATACCAATTATAACACCTTGACCCCAGTTACCCAGATTCGGTGCATTATTAAATAACATTATAATGATATGAGTAATAATGTCTCAAAATACTGATCAGTTTAGTATCCTTGGAAGTACTAGATACATACATAAGTTTTACATTATATCATGAAATAAAGAAAAACAACATTGTGTCCCCCTTGAACACATTCATATCCTTGGACTATCCCTGTAGTTTAATCATAATTTACTTCTTCACATCCTGGGAAAAATAAAACATAGAAAGGGGTGAGCTCAGATTCTCAGTAAGGATAAAAATATAGTGGAAACTTTTATAAATAAGCATAAACATTTAAGGAAATGTATAAGACTAAAACAAAATCATTTTAAAATTAAACTTTTGTATAATATGGAAAAGATAAATCAAATAATTTCATTTACTTATTCACATGGATATTATACTAGTCTAATAATCACATGTAATATCAGTAGCTAATTTCATAATGATGGAATGCATAATGCCAGATAACATAACCACATATTCAAGGCCTCGTTCCAATACTACAAATAAGATTTTGTCAAGGCCTTGGGCCAAGAAACTAGTTATTCTCATGAGACTTACTGATGCATTGAGGATCTATAGTGGGCTCCACCCGACACTTACTAAGTCAAATTCATTCCTCATATGAAAAGGTTAAAACATAACATAAACATTCCTATTAAAACTAGAATACGAAATTTTAATAATTTAACTATAACTAATGAATGGTATAAAAATAACACATCCATAGTCAAACATATCAAAAAACCTTCAATACAATATGGAAGATTGTATCATAATAAATCAACTTCAAATAAGTGTGAAATAAAGAAAAGGATGTTGACATAGATAAAATCAAAAATATTTGAGAGAAATATCTCTTTATATTTTGAAATAATTTAAAAGTCACATAATTATAAAAGAAAACATTTATTTTAAAAATATCCTTATAATATTTTATGGGAATCTTCAAAGATCCCAAAATATACTCACGTATAAACAACCTCGAATAATAAATAGATTGTGAAATTTGACCCTTACCTTGAAATTTTCATTGGTCGAGGGTAATTTAACCTCCTGTATAATAGTTAAATCCTTTTTATTAAATTATACAGGAACCAAATACATAAATATGATATTAAATATGATCTTCTAATATTTCTTGGTTAATAATATTTCAGTGGTATCATTGTTTCGGGTGTTAAATGATTCATTTTCCTTTATATGCTTGGTTACGTAAGCCATGTTTTTTATGGATAGGATGAATTTGATTAATATCCAGAATGATATTAAAACCTTATTTTTAATCATGAAATGAACATAATTCTTGAATGGTTATGATAGAGAATGAATTTCATCGTGTTCGTGGAGACGGTAATCCGTACATACGCATGAGGGACAATATCAGTATATTGATGGTGAAATAGTATGTAATTGGATGGTATATCATATATAAAGAATAATTAATATTTTATATTTATTATTTACATCAGTTATACTCATTATTATACCCATCCAAATAATGAAGTGTTTGAATAACAAACTACACCACGACGTGGAGACAGTAAGTTGTATGTATGCATGTATAGTGACATCTAATTCATAGGATGGATAGAATAATGAATATGGTTGTACCATATTTATAATAAAATCATAGTATGTATAATTTACTAGAGTTATTATTTTGTAATGGAAACAACAAATAAATAGGAAGTGGAAGAAGAAAGAACTTTGAAAAAGGGTGGTGAAATTATTACCTCTTCTTTGGGTGTTTCCTTTTGAGTTGATCAAAAAAGATCCATAGGTATAATTTATGATCAAATTAAGGCCTCTAGGTATAATGGAGGTTAGTTTGGAGGATATTTGGGAATGTTTTGGCCGAGAAAAATGGATTTGGAGGTGAAATTTTGAGAGAAGGGGAAGTACTTTTTTATAAGAGAGGTGAGGGTCACTTTAGGAAAAGCATGAAATATTATTTTATTATAGAATCATATTCGGTTTATAAGGGCTCTAAAATAATTTATTTCGAGGATAATGTGGTTATGTATCTAAAAACTCTCAACCAATAGGTATTAGATAGGTTTTGGTCACCATATTAGGATTATCTTTTAGATTTAACTCTTAGTTAAATAATTTAACTTTTACCATGTATTATTGTATTATTATATTATATTGTTAATAATCTTACTATAAAATTCCTAGATAACCCCAAGTGGTTCATTAATGATATATTATTATTATATAATTCCTTTTTCTGAACCTTATATTTTTATTACTACTATATCATTTAATAATATAGTATTTTTTTTTTAAACTCATTTATGTCAATTTTGACACAATTTAGTAATTGATTTTTGTGGAAGTCAAAACAACATTATTAATTCGAAAAAAATTAATTTAATAAACCCTAAAATTTCATATTAATATCTAAAATTATTTTAATACATCAAAAGTCTCAATTTACAATTATTTAGATTTTTATAACATCAATTATTTTAACCTTTCATTAAAAAGGTATTTACTGCATCATCATTTTGTCATAAATAAATTTAATTATCTAATGTCAAAAAATTATAAATAAAATTAAATTATGTAGTAAATATTTTTAGGTTTCTAATGAATATTTATATTTGAATTTATCTTATGTACAACCCTATATTAAAAATGTTTTAGTTATGAAAAGTTGAATTTAACACTTTTAACTCTTCTTTAAATAAAATAATAATAAATGTCTTAATCTAATCCAAGTGAACCAAAAGGATCATATTTTATTCATAAGGATATTTTTTGATGAAATAAACTTATCCAATAGAATTAGGACATGTTTTAGGGTAATTATAATATCATTATTATCTTTAATTGTCATATTTACTTTTAACTGTGTTAAATAAAAGTCAAAAGTAACTATTTACCAAAAATTATTTTCATCTTATTGAACCACATTTTACTTACTGATGTCAACCATGTCTCTCAGATTTTTGAAATTCAATTCCCAGAAGTGGTGAAAATATGTTTTATGCAAATTTGTAAATGTGCCTAGAAGGTGGGTAAAAGACAGCAAAAAGTTGAATAAAATTTTATATATCTAATATTATTATAAAATGACTCAAAATAATTAAATTGAACATATATAGGTATTATGTATCTATTTTTACCGAAAATTAATTTAAATAAAATAATTAATTATTTAAATAAAAATTCGGTTTTAAATAATAATGGAGTGTTTTTCACTATTCATCAAAAATTGAAAGTTTTCAGAAAAATACCAAAAATTCACCCTAAGCTAATTTTGATATTCCAAATCCAAAAATGAAATACATTTTGAAAAAAGAAAAATTTTAAAATTTAAAAAAATGGGTATTACTATTCATAACAGCTAGTATGGTTGGTCGTGGTGTGTTAGAACTCAAAGTTGCGTACAACGAAAGCTATTGCATTATTCAAAGGGAAACGTACCATGGAAGCTTGGGTTGTTACATTAATATCATGTGTCAAGGATGTCTAGGTGAAAGGTTCCTAGCCAAGGATGGTGTGGGACTTACACTGAAACGGTCTCGAACTAGAAGGGATATTTACTCCTATTTTGGATGTGAAACTAGTAGAAATTGGCCCAATAAGGATGGTAGTGTAGTTTAGGGTGTTCAGTTTGAACCTCGAGGAGGTTTTCTAGGTATCACATTGGGACAGGAATCAAATCTCATGTAGTTTTTAATTGTCTAGTCTTGCACCTATGAAAGTTTCTCAATCATCAAAAATACAACCCTTTTAAGATTTTTTCACATAGAATATGAACCTTTGATAGGATGGTAACTTGTTTTTGGGGATTAGACATATTAGGAGACTCATTTAAGTGAGTAGGGTTGTGTTTTATACAGAAAAGGAGGCCCATGTTTGTGGTATTTGATTATTTTGAAGACATAATTATCACTAAACTCCAAGCCCACACAAGTCATTCTCAATGTGAGAAATAAGAGGTAGTGAAATATGTGTCAATACTCGCAATATTCTTCATCCACTGGTGGATGATAATTAAGATGTGGAAGGTGGGTGATTCCCCCAATAAATATTAGGGGCTTACTCTATGAGGGATACCCTTGGGTGACACTTTCTATGGGTGAATACCCATTTAATAGATGTAGAGGAATACTAGGCATTAACCCTTATATAATGGAAAAGAAAGTTCTTCACCCCACTACCAGAATTAGGTAGTTCTCTAGAACTTCCCCTCATGATATGGGTCCTCATTACTAAGAGAATTCACAATTGTGGGAATTCCAAGGACCCAACATGTTTGGTAGGCTAATTGTAGGAAATATTTTACCAAGGGAATTTAAAATAGAATGGGAGACATGCTGGTGTGTCTTCCACCATGATCATGAAAATATAGATGCCTCGGTGGAGGTTTCTATTTGGTCTCCCATAGATGGGATTATCAGGGAGAGGGGTTCCATATCATTAGTGCTTAAGTATAGGGGTAAAAAGATGGCATGTGTATGGTGGACCAGGGAAATCAGAAGGTGTCTCATTCAGGGAGGACTTGTGTGTGTTATAGGTGATCACCTAGGTAAGACCTGGGTGAACTGAAGATGTTTTTCTTAGTTAAGGACTAGGTGAGCTAATTATACTTTGACAAGGTAATTCTTGGGTGAGCTAAAGGTTCTTCACCCAGGTAAGGCCTCGGAATGTGAGACGCACTTGACACAGGGTGGACCTTGGAAAGCAGGAGATGACTCATGTAGGGTGATCTAAGGAAAGCTAGATATTCCTCTTGGAAGATGAACAACTAGGGAAACATCGCTTGTGAAAGGACTTTTTCTAAGTTCTGAGGGTTTACTCAGGTGTCATTGGATGACTGGTGCTCATGTTTGAAGCCATGGAGAGGCCCTTCAACCAAGTGGTTTTGACTAGGGTAATGGTTTCCATCAAATTTCATGGTATTATATACCTTTAGACACCTCAATCCATTGATTGTTGTTAATTCCCACTTCTTTTATAGGATTATGGAACTACCTAAGGTTTTGGAGGGCTTGAGAGAGCGACTTGGTCGAGCAGAGCTTCAGGTGGGTATCTTCATATTTCATACATGTCAAATGAGGATCCCAAGTGTCCTATTTATAAGAAACAATGGGACCCTAGGTGAAGGAGGTCATCCAAAATGGTCCATTGTGTAAGTGTCTCATGTAGTACCCTCATGCAGTTACTAACTAATCATGTCGAGCCACGCAGGTAGATAATGTGAAAGACTCTTGGATGTTTATGAATCTTTCACTCACAAATTTCTATGTTCTTGTATACCTTATAGTTCTCTTAAAATATATCTACATTATTATTTTTAAAATTAGATATGGAAGGAGTAAAAATTTCCACCTACAGGTTAGTAATGCAGGTCATTCGCACTATCCAGCTATACTAGTCAACCACACAAGTGATTGGGCATATATAAATAGAGTCATATGTCTAAATTATTCCTCTCTTAATTAATACCTCTAATTTTTTATCATCATTATAGTCTTCCATGTATCCCTTCCACATTACTATTTTGATCTAGTCATCTCACATACATTCTGTATATATGAAAAAATGACCTTGGTGGGATGCATTCACTGAACCACTTGAGTGAACGACTAGTGTGAGGTCACTTGAGTGAGTGACCTGCATGAGGTCACTTGATAAAGTCATATACATGAGTTCACTTGAGAAAATGACCTGCACAAGGTCACTTGAGTGAGTGACATGCATAAGGTCACTTGAGTGGGTGATATATGTGAGGTCACTTGAACAAGTGGCCTATGTGAGGTCAGTCATTTATTAAATTTTCTCCTTTTTAAATAAATCTTTAAATTAAATCCTTGATGATAATGAACATCATGGTTTTTCCTTGGTAGATTTCCAATAGAAGCTCAAAGGATCTCTAATGAACATGATTACACACATGTTAAATAAATTCTTGATTCCTTTGGGCTATATTACTATGAAAGGTGTGTCTCCACTATTTCAGCCTTGGAAAAACACTTAAAGAAGAACTAATGTGAGTACCCATTAAGTGATCATCTGTCACTTTATAACCATGGAATTCTAAAAGATTCATGTATCCCAAATCCACACAGCTATTTAGTAGATTCCTAGTTCTAATAATACACCAACTGTCCTACTACCAATATCTCTTCCAGAGGTTTGTTCACCAATGAGGTAATAGTACCCTCTTCATGCATCATGCATCAAAGTCTATGTGCCCCAAATATGAATCCTCACACCCAAGATTCAACAGATAACTTCTATCTATTGATTTCATAATTCTAAGATAGAATAGTTAAAATGCTGTAACGAGGATTGGGACTTCTGTTTTGGAAGGGAACTCAAACTTTAATGGATTTGTGCCTAATAAGTGATCCAAAATTGTATATAATTTTGAACCAAGCTGAAATAAGTTGGAATTTATGATGTTTTATGGGTATCTCGGACATATGTGTGCAAGAATCTAGATATCATCCCTGATCTCTTGATCCAATAGATCCCTCATAAAAACACTTGTCATCTAACACACGATGATATTGGTATTAGTTTATAGGAGGTCTACATGATCTCAAGAGAGATTATTCTAAGAGATATGTATAAATATTTTATCCCATTGAAAGCAGCATGAGGTGACATTTAATGAATGTTGTCCTCATCATATGATATATTAATTTTGTCTTGGAAGGTACTGAAAAATGAACATTTCCTAGGGGTGATGTTCATTCTGAGATAGGGATGAAGGCCTTCATGTATAATCAAGTAGAGAGTCCAAGTTTCATGCACCTAATAGGATTTCCTTCATTGGGGAAGTGATGTATTCCTGCTAAATATTGGAATGTGTTAGAGAAATCCTATTATAATCAGTGGGTTTATAAATTAAAGTCTTATGTCTCTAGGAGAACCCATCTTGTTGGATTTTTATAAATTTGGTTGACCACCTACCTTCTACCGTTCCATGAATCTAATAGAAGTGTGAGGTTGGGTATGTTTATCAGAGAAACCAAATTAGAAGAATGAAATCACATGGGGTTGGTTGTGCCTATTTTGGGAAATATTTACTGATTATTATTGTGTTTATACAGGGGAAGGCCCCATATAAAATTTCAATGCCATTTCAAGTGTTATTTGGGTGGATTATAGAACACTTCAGTGTTTATGTCATGATGAGTGGAGACAAAGTCCTTAGAGGATGGTTTCATCCATTTATTCAGGATTTTTTTGGAATTTATCCCTTGTATTTGTATTATAGTGGATCTCTAAAGAATCTAAATGTACTAGGAGAGTTTAAATTCTTCCCACATGGTGATCTTCATGTCATAACATTCATTTCAAATGGACAGGGTTATGATGACCTGAGTTCATACATGATTGCCTTCAAATATAACATGTTGGAAACCTAAATTTATAGTGTGGTCATATGTGAAGTAAATTATCCATGCATATTTTCTCATCAGTTCACATGATTACAATAGTTGAATGTATCCCATCACCCTACACATTTTTAGTTTGAGAAACACCCATTAGTGGACTAGATAATTTAGATCCTCATGTATTTTCAGGTATCTGAAACATCAATTAAGCTACCTAAATCAATTATATATGTGGGGTTAATCTCTGGGTATTCTAATGTCGAGATTTCATCCTACCATCAATTGGAGTTAAAAGAAAGTGTCCCTTGAGTTGAGTCCACAATGACTGTTGGATGGGAAAAGCAAGGTAAGAAGGCTAAGCTCAGGGTAATGACACCGAAGATCCAAAATATTCTAAACAATCTCATACATAGGTCATGGATTAGGCTAGAGTTGAAAAGACCACAAATTTTGAGCCAAGGTGGTCTAGTCATCACCATTAGGATGAGACCCGATCTTTAGCTACCCATCCTCCCTCTAAAGTAGAGAGGCTCAAAAGAAAATTAAATTCAAAAAATTTTAGGACTTCCTTAAATCCATCCACGTCAACATCTAATTATGTGTGGCCTAAGGTGGTTTGATTCTGGAAATGTGTAACCTATGACATTAGAGATTTATGTTAATTTATTCAAGTTAACATATATATTCCGTAGCTCAGGGGTATTTGACTACCCTGTGATCTTTAACCTGACACCAATTTTGATTAGGTGGGGCAGTATGTTTAGGAGTTTTAGATGTTATTATATGAAACTAACAACTGGATCCCAGGAAAAAAGTCGGTAACTGGTATACAGGATCGAGTTTTTTCTAAGGTAGTGGATAACCAACCCAACATAGAATGGGAAGAATTCATCAATTATTATGATGTAATATTATTTTACTTTCTTTTGAACCCATAAACATTTTTTTGAGTAGAGGAACTAGTATTAATGGAATTATTTGATTGTAGAAGGAGGAATAATCAGAAGTGGCCTCCTTAAGTTATACTTCAATAGGTACCCTGATCGAGTCTAAGGTGTCAAACCTTGATCATGGGGAGTTATCTCAAGGATAGAGATTAATGGAAAAGGTTATAGTGGGGGAACCCTTTCCACCTCTAGTATCTTGGTTTTAGATGACCAACATGGGCCCTTCACTATATGAGGTGAAGAAATAGAATAAGAAAAATATGTTGGCCTTGTGTATGCACTGAAGTAAGTCTTAACAATTCCATTTAGTAATACAACTTTCATAACGTACCCATATGACCATGATTTCCCTTTTAAGGATCTACTTTACTTTACTTCATCAAGGGTTCTAGTGTTGATACCTCTGGAGTTAAATAATACACTCTATATAGGACATGAAATCTTACTAAAAAGTCTTCACCCTTGATGAATAATGTTTTTAGAGTTTAGACTTCATCTGTTCCTATCACTACAGAAAGAGAAGAATACCCAGGTAAAGTTGATTATACATAATAGGATGTCATATAACAGTGAATAATTCTCCATTTTCAAAATATATTCAGGCCTACATCATGTACCAAAGTACCTTGGGGAGACCACTGTTGTCCCCATCGATTTCTTGGGAGAATCTAATAGGGGTCTCAGGTCATCGTAGGAGGGTTTTCCTACAAAAAAAACCATGGGTGAATTAGGAAGAATATAGGTAGGTCCAAAGACTAATGTCATGTGTGTCTCTATGGGTAAGGCTTCCATGGGGATTGTGGCATTAATTCATGAAATGAGAACTCTTAATATGATAATTGAATATATGCTTTCACATATTAATATATTCATCTCTTTAGAGTTGTTTGAGGAATTAAATAAGAATTTATACAAAAGTAATTATTTATTTTCACATGAACAAACTTTACATCCTATGTTTTAATCATGAATATTTTACTCGTGTAGATTTTTCCATGTAAAATATTGTTGAGGGTATTGAACTATAGGGTAATTAGGTTCCTCATCCATCTCAAAAAGATGAGGTACCATTTCTAGACCCTGATGTAGGGAAATTCCAAGAGCCTTCTTCCCTGAGATCTGAGTAACTTTAAAGGCTTACCCCTCATCTAGAGGTCCTTTCTCAGGCTATATAAGTTATAGATGTATGTTATCCTTCTAATCGAGTCGTTGACCCACTAATGGGTGAATATTATTAACTTCTCTAATTTTATCCCAATACTTTATATATTTTATTCCCAAATGTTAATGAATATTTTCACCTATTATCTAGTGTTGTCGACATTAGTGGCCTAGATTGAGGGAGAGGACTCCATGCCTATTTAATCAATAGCATATGTGAAAGATGATACTACTTCGGAAATAGGGGAACATGGTGGCTCCTTGAGTTCATTAATCTGAAAATATATATCTCTCTTTAAAATCAGCTTAAAGTTAGACTTGGACCATAGAATGACTTTAATATAAGTACCCAGCCATAATATTTTCAGAATCATGAATTTCATGTCAAGAATTCATTATATTACTTTTGAGGATATTTTCAGGTTTAGATTTTTAGAGAACTTGGTCATAACTCATAAATGAAAAACCCATATAATACAAAGTGGATACTTCCGATCGATATCCATTTTTCCCATAATATATAAATTTGAAAACAAAACATTATGTCTTTTCATGAAAATTCTTCATGAATTTCAACATGACATCACTATATCCCTCAACCATCCTTATATACTATAAAAAAATTAAAATGCGGGATGATCACAATAAGCTCAATAAGGGATATAAAATGAATAAAACCATTAATCCTGTGAAAAACATGAAAACCCATGACAAAACTTTTCTTAAAAAAATAATTTTTTACCCATAAAGGTAATTATAATTCTTTTAAAAACATCATTTGTATTACATTTTAAAAAAATATATTTTCATGAAAACTCATTAGCAGGCATATAAAATCCATGTAGGAACCATATTAAATCATCTCACATAACCCTTATATAACCCTTACAAATTTTATTAACCATACGGACAACATCCAATATAATTCTCTAGATAACATAATCATTACATAATAGATTGGTGGACTATCTGGGTGCACCCATATTATTATCTATAATGGGCTTACCTGGTGCTATTTAGGTACACCCATTGTATATAATTTCAAAGAAACAAAATATAAATAAAAAATTATTCTTTCACTTTTTTATCATAAAATGTTTTAAAAACTCTTTTAAACTCGTATGCAAATCAATTTAGGATATAAAAATACCATTTTCATTTAAAACCCCATTTTCAATACCAAAACACCCAAAAAATTGGAATAGGGTTTTTCATTGAAGGAAACATGAAATATTTCAAATGATTACATAAATAAAATAATGGCCACAATGGTGTAAAAATTCGATGTATTCATGTACGTTAAGAATATAGCATTCCTTTTTCCATTTTTCAAAAGGTTTTGTATAAAATACATAAAAAATAATTTTGAAACCATTTGAAAATAATTTAAAAAGATACATAAAATTTAATTGATAAATATTTTATTTCCATAAAAAATTCATAAAGTTATTTTAAAAAAAATACATGGAAAAGAAAGAGTTTTAAGGAAAATACTAAAAGATAATTTTTTAAATAAAAGTCCCTTATCACTTTTGAAATATTTGAAACATACACCCCATGAAATAATAACATTAAAAAACTATAAATACCATGATAACATATAAATTCATGATATAACATGTCAAGGGGGCTTTTATACACCTTGTAAAATAGTATAGGTCTATAAAATCAAAATATGCCTCAATTAAAGGAAAATTGAGGAGAAGTCCCTTACCTTGAGTATGACTTGTCGTGTATGTCTTTATCTTCATGAATAATAGAATTATGTTAATTATTTAATTTATTGATAAAAAATTCAAGTTTATTATTACTTTTTATTTCACTTATTACCATGTTATAAACAATTAATTAATCGAGAAAGTTTGCATCAGATATTTTGACCATATTCGGCTTATGTGTCAAAAATGACTTTGATAGGTTGATTATGGTCAAAGAGGTCATTATTTAAACAACTAATCAATAATAGTCATTAAATATTTATCATATATAAACATAAATTATAATTTTAATACCAATCATGGAAGATGGATTTGATCAATCAACTATTTTACAATCATAGAGACGGTAGGTCGTACATATGCATGAGTAACATTTCCATTTTTTCAATGATCATTACAGAAATGAGGTAAGTAATATTTTATCTTCAAATATTGATAAAAATATCATATATATCATACTATTTATTTAAATATACTTATATATATATATCATCCATGTGTATTTTTATCAAAAGTGAGTAGCATCGCTTTGGGAAGGCAATAGTCCACAGGTTCATGAATGATGTTATCATTTACCGATGAGTAAAAGGGTAAGAAAGAAAATGATATATTATTTTTTAAAATAATAAATATTTCATTAATATCATAATTATTCCATTTATATCACATATAATTGCTATTTTTATCCTTATTACCTTACATTTAAAGTGTTAGTGAAAACTAATCATATCTCTCTATGAGGAGATATTACTCCGTACACACGAACAATGTTATCATATCCCCTATAAAATATAAAGTAAAACATTATATGTGATATAATTAATACATATATATGATTATTTTATAAATATCATATATATACTTTATATCCATCATCATACTCCACCTTGATAGGTGGTAATAGAAAAATAAATGATATCGGTTTGAAAAGCGGTAGTTTGTCATAAGTATGAATAATGATTTTGTAACCCATTTGTTGAAAGAGTAGAAGGATTTAGGTAATTAAATTAACATAATAACATATAAATATAATTAATATACTAAGGTTATTATATAATTATGTTTTAATAATAATTTAAGTGGTGGTGGAAGAAGTAAAATAAAAACGTTATTTAAAGAACATTACCTCTTCTTCAAGTAACTTCTCCTGGTTTGCACCAAAGTTCATAATTTTATGGATTTATACCCAAAATAAATATTATAGGATTATAAGATGTATTTTATGGGCCAATTTTTTTATGGTTTGAATCTAATAGTAGATTTGGTGGCCTTTTATAAGTGAGGTGAGTGGCACACTTGTAAATTTTGAAAAGAATGAAGTTCACCCAAATTTTATTTATGTAAAAAGGATCCAATAACAAAAAATTATTAATAATAGAAGGTATAATGTAGAAATATTTATAGAAAAACTATTTTTATACAATTTTTTAGGTCATTTTAAAAATTGAATTTATAGTTTAACCCCTCCCCCCCCCCCCCCCCGATAAATCTATTTTTACCTTAACAATGATAATTAATTTTTATTGTTTTCAATATTCATTTTGGTAAAAAAATTAATTTGAACTTATTATAAAATAAATATTATTCTGATTAAAAATATGGGTTATATTTTACCAAATTCAATTCATAGTAGTGGAAAAAAATTAATTTAAAATAAAAACCCGCAAACATGTTTGAAACACATGTTTTTAAGAATAGTATTTTTTTAGTAAAAGAGGATTTTATATTAAATCTATTACTAATAATAATCATTCTATGAATAGTAATTAATACTTTGTTATATATAATATATAAATTTCACTTAAAACATTCCCCATTAGGTATTATTTTAATTAATTAAAATAGAGAAACATTTCTCATTTTAAAATGGTTTTTAGAAAAACCCATTTTTAAACCAGAAAAAAAACTAATAATAAAAACCAATATAAAGATAATTAAAAATTAATTAAGTGGATTTAATATTAATAAATAATACTTATGTTTCTTTATATCATATTTAAAACATATTTGTACTTTTAAAATAGTTAAATTATTGAAAATAAAAGACTTCTTTACAAAAATCAGCATTTTCACTATTTACAATATTTTTTTTGAAAAATCCCAAAATTAACCATAGGTAAATTTTGATATTATGATTTAAAAAATGATATTAATATTAAAAAATTAAAATTATTCATAAATTAAAATTTTAAATAAAATCTTATAAACAAAGAGTTTTGGTAAAACTATTTCTATTTTGATTTAAAAATTTATTCATATTTTTATAACTAAAATAATTGTCTAATTAATATTAATAAATATGAAAATAATTTATTATATCATAAACTAGGTTTTTATATTCCTCCCCTTTTTATAAATTCCATCCTTTCAATTCTATTCACTTCTTAAATAAGTAAAGATATCTTTCCCTCATAGCATTTTTATATTCTCATGTTGACTCTTCTACCATATGGTTTTCTCATAAAACCTTAACCTAGTGAATAACTTTATTCTATGACACAATCTCTTGAAATTCAAGAATATGAACTATTTTTTCCTTATAATAAATATTATCTTTTAACTAAACTACTTTAGGGCTCCAAATATGATATAAATTTGGCACATATTATCTTAACATTGAAACATTAATTATGTTGTATACCTGAGATAAACTCGGAGGAAAGTCACTTGATAGAATACTAATAAAAATTTCTCTAGGATTTCATAGAGTCTAAGGAAACAAAGAATTATCTTCCATTTCAAACAAAAATTAATTAAACTTTTCCATAGAAAACTTTGAGAAATACATGATCACCTACCTTGAAAGAAATATCTTTCCTTTGATTATCAATATAACTTTTCCAACTGCTCTGAGTTGTACTCTTATGTTGTTAAATAAACTACACCTCCTCGTCCATTTCCTATACTGAATTTGGTCCCATAAACCTCCTTTCACCTACATCATCCCAAAAATCTAGTGTTGGAAACTAATTTCCATATAATTCTTGAAATGGTGACATCTATATAATAGAATGAAAAATGTTATTATGAGAAAACTCAATTGATGAAAGATATCAATCCCAACTTCCCTAGTAATCCATTTAAAAAGAAAAAATCATATCTTATATGTTCTTAATTTTAGACTCAGTAAATCCATCAGATTAAGGAAGAAAAGTTACACTGAAATTTAATTTAGTACCCAATGACTTCTGAAGTCTTTTCCAAAAATTATATGTGAACCTAGGATCATGGTCTGATACAATGTAGAGAGGCACTCCATGTAACCTTAATATGTCCTTTTTATACACTTGAAAAAGATAATCTAAATAAATTTTATCTTCAATGAGTTTTAAGTGTGTATATTTAGTTAATCGATCAATAATAACTCAAATTGAATTATTACTTAGAGAAGTCTTTTGAAATCTTACCATTAATTCCATTGATATATTTTCTTATTTCCACTAAAAAATTGGAAAAGTTTGAATTATTCCCTTCAATAAATGTTTTTCTAATATAAACTACTAAAAAATCAAACAATTTATGGTGAAGTCAATAATATCTTATTTTATTCCATCCCACCAGTAATACTCAATAAAGTCTTTTTACATTTTAGATCTTCCTGGATGAATGGAAAATGAAGAACTATGAGCTTCACTTAATAACTCTTCCTTAAAATAGGAATGAAAAGTCACACATAATCATTTTACAAATCATAAAATACCTTCTTAACTGTTATTAGAATATGGAAAATTGCCCTTATTAAATGATTCTACTTTTTCCAAAAAAAATATTGATCATCCTTTTGAGCATACTTAATTATTTCTTAAAAATTTGACTACACTGAAACCTAAAACAAAATAGAGGATTCCCCTTCATCCATAACTTCTATTCCAAAATTTATAAAATTATTAACTAAAGTGTCATGTTCCAAATGTAACATGGTTAACAAATAATTATTTTTTTAGACGCAAAGCATCGACCAGTTTGTTTGATTTTCTATAATGGTAATGAATCATGAAATCATAATCCTTGATCAATTACATCCATCCTATTTGTCTCATGTTTAATTATTTCTGAGTGAACATATAAATCATACTTTTTTCATCAGAGTTTATTTCACATTTTACTCCATAAAAATGATTCCTCAAAATTTTTAAATCAAAAACCATCGCAGATAATTCCAGATCATGTGTAAGGTAATTTAACTCATGAGTTTTCAAATGATGTGTAGCGTAAGCAATTAACTAATCATTATACATTATGATATAAATAATTCCTTTCAAATAAGCATCACTATAGATAAAAAATTATCAATTTAGGGAATAAAGTTCCAAATATATAGCATTCACCAATCTAATTTTTATCTCTTAAAAATAATCATTTCATTATTTTTTCCATATGAATTTTAACTCTTTTTGAATTTAATTTAATGAGTAGTCTAGACAAATGAGAAAAGTTTTTCACAAACCATCAGTAGTAACCCATTAATCCAAGAAAACTATGAATATATGTAATATTTTTTGGGTCTTGGACATTATTAAATAGATTTTTTTAGTAGGTTCAACAGTTATTCAATCTTTAAAAACAATATTTACAAGGAAAGAAACTTTTTGTGAACAACATTCATACATTATAAATTTTCCATATAGTTTATTTTCTGATAAGTTTTGAAAAAAATAATTATGTGTATTTTATGTTCCTTATAAATTTTAGAATATACCAAAATGTAATAAATAAACACAATATCAAACTAGTCCAAGAACTCATGAAAAACTGTATTCATAAGTTCGATAAATACAGAAGGTGTATTTGAAAACCTAAAAGTCATAACAAAAAATGCATAGTGCCTATATCTAGTTTGAAATGAAGTCTTAATAATTTCATCCTCCTTCACATTTGGTTTATGGTACCTGAACCTCATATCAAACTTTGAAAAAATTTATTCTTCCAGTAGATTATCAAACAAATCATCGATATGAGGCAAAGGATAATTTTTCTTAACACTGATGTTATTCAAAGCTATTTAATCAATTCAGTGTCTCATTGAACCAACTTTTTTCTCAACAAAAAAAAATAGGATCACCCCATGGTGAAGTAATAGGTCATATAAAACCTTTATCTAATAACTCATGCTATTTATTTTTCAATTAAAAAAGTTTAACTTGATTCATTCGACAAGGTGGTTTGGAAATAGGCTTAGTATCAGGTACTAAGTAAATAGTAAACTCAACCCTTGAATAGAACTAACACCAGGAAAATAATCCACAAAAACATTCATGTATTCAATCATTACTAACACATCAATAATTTTAATAGTTTCATTCTTTTAAAGAATGTGCTAAGTAAATTTTATTTTCATTTCAATTCAATTTCTCATATGCTTGGTATGTTATCAAAGGCATGAAATAATTGAATGAAACTTTTTTGGCACTGTAATATATCTTAAATAAATAAACTAAATGCCAATACATACAAAAAATTATATCAAAATCTATTATCTCTCATTCAATAAGATTTTCAGGAAAGGCCATCCCACTAATAAAAACTGGAAGATTCCTATAAATCTTGGTTTCTTTAATACTTCCACATGGATTTTTTACTAAAAGTTATATATAATTTTTATGAGGTAATATTCCAAATTTTCTTGAAAATTTATTAGAAATGAAATAATGTGATGATCCATAGTCAAATAGGGTATTGGCATAATTTGAATACATAAGTCGCATATATGTCACTGCTTCGTTTGAAAGCCCAACATCAACTATAGTAGTAGAAATATATTTTTTTTACACCATTTTATTTATAATATTGATTATATCCAGCCTCTGTTACTTACTTTGGGAACACATTAGCATAATAAACCAACTCATTATAACTAAACCACCTCACCATTTTATGGGTATTAGTTACATCATTATTTAATTCTTTAGGATCCTTTTCCTTGCAATCATGGTCTATATGGACAAACATTCCACATCGGTAAAACTTTCCTGATTTCATTATACATTCTTCATTTTTCTTTATACCATACTTACTAGAAGATGGGAAATTCAATTTCTTACCTCCAAATTTATTTTCTGTATGTTTTACATTTCATTATACACTAAATGCTTCTTAATTTCATCATCATGAGGAACATAAGTTTTAGAAAACTCTATTTCAACTTTTTTGGCATAATGAACAACTTATTATAGCTTTTAAATTCTCATACGTCCAAAAATATTTCTTGACTTGCTTTCAATACTGAGTAAAATCTATTAATTTTACTATCAATGCCCCCAAAAAATATGGTATGTACCTAGATAGTCTTGTTAAATTGGATTCATATGTGGACACTAAATCATTATCTTTTTTCCTCAATTCTAGGAATTTTTTTCCATCTAGAGCTAAAAAAACGTAAGGAAATATTTCTCAACGAAAAGATCTTTAAATATTCCCCATTCCATTGAATCAAGATCAATTTTCTCTCTATAATTATTAACAAAATTCCATCATCAATCATTATTACCTTCAAAACAATAAATGATAAGATTTACCTTTAGAAATTCTAAACATACCATGACTTAAAATATCTTCTTTGGAGAATTTATCCATCCTTTAGAAACCACTAGGTCATATGATTCACTAAATAATGAGGGATTTTTCATCAATAAATTCACTACAATAGATATATTCCTTCATTGTAGATCGATTTCATCTCTAGAATGGATACTACCACTATTTATAGCTTGTTTCAACAGATCCATCATTATAACAAATTGCTCTAATCCAATTCCAACCATCTCAAAATAATGATTTGAAAGGATATTTTCCTCTTAATTCCTTCCCACTATAGATTACCTATTTCCTCTATCTAGAACTATTCTGAATAGACACAGTTTAGATGAATCAACATGGTAATATTAAAATTATATATCATTTCAAATTATCCCTAAGGTAAAATATTTCAAGGGAATATTATTAACTTTATCATAACCAATAAAGTTATCTAAATTGACCTCTGATACCAACTATAAGGACCCAGCCACAAACCTTGCAAAATCATGAGTTTTATGTTAAGAATCTGTTCTCTTACATTTGAGTATCTTTTTAGTTTTAGAGTTTAAGAGAATTATTGTATAAATAAAACATGAAAAAATCATATAATAAAAAGTGGAAACATCCGATTAGTATCCATTTTTCCATCATATAAAAAAATTAAAACAAAACATGATTTCTTTTCATGAAAACTCTTCTTTACTTTCAACTTGAACTCTACTTTTCCCTTACCCATCCTTAAATCCTTGGAAAAAATTTTAAAAATTTGTTATGATCACAAAAATCTTAGTAAGGGATATAAAATGACAAAAACACCTTTAGTCCAGTGAAAAACATGAAAACCCATGAAGAACCTTTTCTTAAAAAACATAACATTTTACCTAAAAAGGGAATTATCATTATTTTAAAAACAACATTTATAAAACCTGTTGAAAAACAAATTATTTCCATGAAAACTTTCTATCATGCATAAAAACATCATGTTGGTGCATTAAGACATCATCCCATATAACCCTTACAAATTGGAATAGTCATACGATCAACTTTCAATATAATTATTTGGAAAACATAATCACTACCTAATGCATTTGACCACTATCTGGGTGAACCCATCATATTAGATATAATGGGATTACCCAATGCTATCTGGGAGCACCCATCTTATATAATATTCAAGAACCACAACATGAATGAAACATTTTTTGTTATCACATTTTCGTGATAAAATTTTTGAAAAACTCTTTTAAACTTGTTTGAAAATCACTTCTAGATATATAAATACCATTTTAATTTAAAATATCATTTTCAATAAAAAAATAAATAATAAAAGGGAAATATTATTTTTCATTGAAAGAAACAAAAAACATCTTAATGTAATCCATAAATTAAATAATGGAAACAGCGGTGGAAAAATTTGTTGTTTATTTGTGTGTTAAGAATATACCATTTATTTTGTCACTTTTCTAAAATGTTCCGTTTAAAACACATAAGTAGATTAATTTTGAAAACATTTGAAAATAATGAAAAAATATAAATAATTTTCAATTTATAAATAATTTTTTTCCAAATAATTTTTTTTATAAAATCATTTTCAAAACATGGACATGGAAAATAAAGAGTTATAAGGAAAACATTAAAAGATAATATATTAAAGAAAATTCCCTTGTCACTTTTGGAATATTTGAATCATAATCCCCATAAAAGAATAAAATTAATCAAAACTATAAATACCATTACAGTAGATAAATTCATGATTTAAAATTTTAAAGTGTCTTTTTATACACCTCATAAAATATTATAGGTGTATAACATCAAAATATGCCTCAATGAAAAGAAAATTGAGATGAAATCCCTTCAATTGTGTCTGAATTGTCACATGTATCTTTATCTTCTTGAATAATAAACTTATTTTAATTATTTACTTACTTTAGAACCTTTTTAAATTTTATTATTACTTTTATATAACTTATTCCCATGCTATATAAAATTACATAGTTAATTAGGTATACATTGTATGTTTTGACCATATTCTTCTTATGTGTCAAAAATGACTTTGGTAGGTTGACTATGGTCAAAGAGGTAATTATTTAAACATATACATAATAATTATTATTATAAATTGTTTATATTTATACATAATTATTATTTTAATACTAATAATGAAATATGTTTTTGATAAATGACGTATGTTACAATCATGGAGATAGTAGGTCATATGTACGCATGATTAATGATTCCATTTTTCAATGATCATTATAGAAAGGAAGTAAGTAATATTTTATCTTGAAATAATTATAATAATATCATATATAACATAATATTTATTCAAATATACTTATATATATCATCTATTTGGTTTGGTGATGAAAAGAGAGTGGCATCGCTTCATGAAGATGGTTATCCACACGTTCACGAACGTCGTCAACATTTTTCAGTGAGTGAAAAGGTAAGAAATAAAATAATATATTATATTTTTATAATTATAAATACTTAATTATTATTTTAATAATTCAATTAATATCATGTATATTAATTATTTTTACCCTTATTACCTTCAATGTAAAGCATCAGTGGAAACAATTAACATCACTTCACAAGGCTGTAGTCCATCGTACACACGAACGACGTTATCATATCCCCTAAGGAATGGAAAGTTAAAAAAGTTATATATTATATAATGACTATATAGGTATAATAATGTTTTCAATATCATATATATACTTTATATACATCATCATACACAACCCTTATATGTGGTAGTAAAAAAAATTAAAAACATTAGTTCGTGAGGTTGTAGTCCTCCACACACATGAGTGATGATTTCATAACCCATTTGATGGAAGAGTAGAATGATTTAGGTGATAAAATTAACATAATAAGGTTTAATTATATGTAATATAATTATTTTATTATATATTAATGTTTTGTGAATAATTTAATGGGTGTTGTAATAAATAAAATAGAAACACTCATTGAAGAATGTTACATCTTCCTCAGGTAACTTCTCTTTGTTTGCACAAAAGGCCTTCCTTGATTGGATTTATTCCAAAAATAAGGATTATAGGATGATATGATGGAATTATAGAAGTTATTTGATCAGGTATTTTCCAAAATTATGGGTCTTTAAGGTGTGAAGATATGAGAAAAGGGGTGGCCTTTTATAAGTGAGGTCAGTGGAACACTTATAATTTTTTAAAATAATGAACTACAAAAATGTTTTTTTCACGTAAAAAAGGATAAAATAATGGTAAATTATTGATAATATATGTTATAAGATATAAATATTCCTATAAAATATATTTTATACAAGTTTTTAGGTCATTCTAACCCTTATCTTTTTAGTTTAATCCTATAGTGAATCCATCTTTACCTTAACCATGGTAATTACTGTTTACTATTTTCACGATTAATTTTGGTCAAAATTTAAGTTTAACATATTATAAAATATAAATTATTCTGATTAAAAATATTTAATCCATTTTTTCATTTTCAATTCATATAAATTCCAAAAATATAATTTAAAATAAAACCCTCAAACATGACAAAAATGTGGGTTTTTAAGTAAAGTATTTTTTGAGAAACATATGATTTTATATTAACTTTAAGACTAATAATAATAATTATATAAATATAAATTAATATTTAGAAATATATAATCTATAAATATCATTTCAAACATCCCCCATTGGGTATTATTTTAATTAATTAAAATGGAGAAACATTATGTATTTTAAAACAGTTTTTAGAAAAAAACCTATTTTTAAACCAAAAAAAACTTATACTGAAAACCAATATAAAGTTTATTAAAATTTAATTAAGTGGATTAAATATAAATAATTTATTATTATGTTAGATTAAATCTTATTAAAATCATATTGTTACTTTTAAAATACTTAAATAGAAAACAAAATACTTTTTTACAAAAATCAGTATTTTTCATTATTCACTGAAAGTCAATGTTTTCTAAAAAATACCCAGAATTCAACATAGGTAAATTTTGATGTTATTATTTAAAAATTTATATTACTATTTTAAAATTATAATTCTAAAATTTTTAAATTAAACTTTTATATAAAATATTATAAGAAAATAGTTTAGTTAAAACTGTTTCCTTCTTAATATTTTATAACTAATATAACTATCAATTTAATATTAATAAATATGAAAATTATTTATTCTATAATTACATGGGTTGTTATATTTTATTTCATATTTTATTTCTATGAGAAAGACATTTATAGGTTAATCTCAGATACTCCTCTTGAAGATATACAATCACAACATTACTAACTCCCAACCATGTTTTCCATTTTAAGGTATGGATGATTTGATTGCAACATGATCCATCATGTTGTGAAGTTTATAATCTAGAAACAAGAATAGAATAAAATATCATGATTGTATGTGTTGTAGATAGTGGGATAGTTTGAAGATCTTAGAGTTTTTGTATCCCAAAAAGAACTTATCCATTCTAAGGAAGTGGATCAGAATCAGTATTGCATTGATGGGAAATATCTCTAGATAGAACATATTCAAGAAGAATTAGATGTTGTGAAGGTATATATTTTTCAAATCCACCAATACTCAAAAAGGTTCCCAGAACATGGATGAGATTCCTTTACTATGGAGAAGGAGAAACTTCATCGTGCTAAGGAATTCATCACCACACAACTAACTAGGCTTTGAAAAACTGCAGATAAGGATTGAGCCACACTCTAATAGATAAAACCCTATGTAAGGGAATGCCCGTAACACTTGGAATAGAAACTAAAACTTTTGGAATATCCTCCAAACATTGATATATGAATGTAAAATATTTTTTTTCCATGGTCATATATTTCCTTATTCCAATCTATTGAATAACTTTATATTGTAATATACCCATTTAAATGAATTTCCTTATATCCATATGTATGAATAATAATAAAAGGAATAGAAGAATGATTCAATTTTTTCTTAGATAACATGACCTAGTGAGTATAACTTGATTGTTGTTGGGGCTTTAAAAATTGTGTTCATAGAATTTATTCCATTTCCACTAGCAGTTTATGTTCTTATAGGACAAACCAATGCAACTGATGTTTTAGGTCAAATAGATTTCACGAATACTTGTGGGAGTAACAATCTCAAATGAGTCTTTTGGGCCATGAATACCCCAGCATCCCCCCATTTTGAAGACAACATATAGGTTATGATTCCAAGATTTTTAGGTTGTGAAGCATCTACATAGGGAATGACATTGGACCTTGTTTGAAAAAGAAGTTTCCATTATAATAAAGCTAAGGCACATAGAGATAAAAGGGTTTACTCTTATGGATGACAATTCCGTTTTTTAAAAGGCCATATTTTTTGGGAATTCATTATTGAAAAACAACTTCATGCATATTATTCTTAGTAAAATAAATTTTCATGTCGGAATTCAATGCCCTGACTGTTAGTAAATAATGGAAACCAAAATGGATTTGTATTCCATCAAGGCAAAGTATTATGGATCATTAGAAGAGGGGTATTTAGAGACATCATGGAGAAAATTTAGGCTTCGTCATATCATTAATTGTGTGGAAAAAATCTCATTGTTATGTTCAGTAGCTCCCATAAATATTTAGCTACCATGTTCAAGCTCATGGGAGGGTGTAGGGGAGCTTTTATATTTTGGCTAAGCCAGAATAAATAATTCAGGCATCACTACAAAGAGTGTTCATTTTAATTCCATTACTTCAAGAAAAAAAATTAAATTAATTTGATTATGATTTTTTTTTCATGTAAAAATAGGACGATCAACTTAGATATATAATATCAGATGAGTCATGCTCGATGTCAAAAAAAGTGGAGTTTGGGAGATTTCCTAGATTGTGTGACCGCATTGGTCAAGGATTATATTTGATGAACAATGCATGATTGATTGTATGGGTTATGTATCATAGTTTATTACAATGTGAAAAATTCTAATAGTTTCTATATATTAAGGTCACCAAGATTTGACATAATGGTTTGTGGATAATGAACAAAATGGGGCATACCAAGCCCAAAAGTATGTCCCAGTATATCTGGACATGGAAGGGGAGGTTTTAGACCATGATATTAGGGGATTTCAAATCAATATGATTGAGGTGGGTTATGTTCACAAAGAAGGACCATGGAACATGTTCTAAAAGAGACTTAAATTATGATGTTTTCAAAGCGTATGAGGATAAAAGGATTTCCTCCTAAGGATGAAGTTTCCCCTAGTTGATGGGACATTTTGGGGCACTCATTATACAGAGATAATTTGAGGTGTATCATGCATATTCAAAACAAATGTTTCCATCAAAGTTAATCTCTCTCATCACCGATAGAAAAATGGAATATTGTGAAGATATGAGTTCCTCAGGATAAGGATTTTGATCGGTGAAAGGGATGTGTAAAATAATAAAGGAGGTATTTAGACTTACATTGTCCGTGGATATGAAACTCCCTATATATATCTAGCTCATATTTAAGGGATAACGATCATATTTCTCTATGGATGGTCCTCAAATGAAAAATCCATGCATCACTACATATCTTATGTCAATAGAAATCAATCATCGTGTATTCCTATAATATGGTGTGGTTGATGATCGATACTATAATAGAGGAATCCTCTCTTATGAGGGCCTAAGTTATCATGAAATTTTACGTTATGTGATGGGGATATAAACCATGTAGTTTTACATCATGTGTCAAGGTCATTATAATATAGTTTAATGTCATATCACTAGGATTGGTCGGTCATGCATTTTAGTGTCTTATGATATAGAACATGGGGTTTATATTTCTTAAGGTCATAAATCTTAGACCGATATGAAGTGAAAAGATGTCATGGCTGGCCAAAAAGTGACAAACCTGATGTGAAGAGAGGCCTCGGGGGACAAAGCTTATAGAAAATGATCTTGTAAAATGGTGTATTTGAGTCTGTGCCTAAGATAGAGGCCCTAGGAATATCTTTATATCTTGTTAAAGTGAGAATCAAGCCATATGTATTTCTGGATGCAACTCCCTATATAGATCTGACTCGTGTGTATAGAGAGGTAATTTTACTTAAGACGGGCCTGTCAATGAAAGGACCCATGTTTCAGTCCCCTAGGTGGATATTATATATATATATATATATATTATGTATAAGATGGGTAATTTTCCTTACTTTATCACTAAAAAATATTTTAATTTTTCCAACATGGACACATCTGTTGGAAAAGGTGTGTATTATGTTGGTAAAACGTTTTACCAACATATATATATCCATTTAACTATATTATCGATAAAAACTCTATTACTAAATGTTATTGTAAAAGATAAAATAGTTTTGTTACAATTATTGTAATACCAATAGATAATATATATATATATATATGTTTGTCAAAGTATTTAGAAACAGTACCATATGACATTTTCTATTGGTAATAATATTACAAACATATAATTTGTGTTTTTGAGTTACATTTAAATAAAATTTATAAATTTTTATCTCAGGTAATTTATCATATATTATACACCTGTTTTAATTATCAAACCGCCACACTTTTCACACATGTCCATACTTTGAAAAACATTAATTAAATTAATAATGTAATTTAATAAAAAAATCAATACATAGTTAATTGTTTAATACCTAAACAATATCATAAAAACACAAAAACCAAAGATCCATCTCTATTTATTCCCCACCACACATTGAAAAAAGGTATGACTTGCACATGATACACCATGGTATAAGAAACAAATACTAAGCTACTAATTCTCTAGCACCCACCATCGAAGAAGAAACAAAGTCTCCTATAAAGTTATAATCCTCTAAAACACACCATGGCAGAAGAAACAAAGTCATCTACAACACTACAATCCTCCTTCACCCACCTTTGAAGAAGAAACAAATCAAGTCACCTGCAATCCTACACCACCCACCATGGTAGAGGAAACAAACCAAGTTACCTCCACTTCAATTGAGTAACCTCAAGTTGTTTCTTTGTCACACCCTTCAGCTCCAAGATCTACACCACATACAAAGATAGTACTTGAAAATAGGTAAAAAAATATACATGAAATTAAACAAATTAGAAAAAAAGGTAAAAGGGAAATTAAAAATATATTAAAATGAAAACTAAATGATTAAAAAAGTTAAAATGGGAATTAAAAATTGTATGGTCAAAAGGAAAGAGTCAAAAAACCAAGATAAACAAAATAAAGAACGTTTAAAAGGAAAATATAATTAGTTAAAAGATAATAGTAAAATAACTTAGCCCTACGGAAATAAGGACTAATACAATGGAAAAGTTTAATTAATTTATATTGTTAAATTTAGGTATTGAAATGATGTTACAGCTATAGCATTAGATCCATCTTGTATTATATCATGAATTAAAACTTCAAGCACAAAATTACCATGGAATCCAAATAGAGGTTGGAAATTCCCTAAGGTTAAAGAATGATATCTTTGTCAATGTTCTCTAAGAATCATAAATTTTTCATTCAAGATATAAAGTAGTTCATCATGAATTTCAATATACCTAAAGGTGTTGACAATGATGATGGTCCCTGCCAACCTTGATTATCAAGATTCAACTAATGATTCCATGCCATACATGTAACCTAATTATTTCATTCCACACCAACACCCTACTCGACACCACTAGTATGGAGTGAAATGACCATTATCTTTAAATGAATACACATTCTTTTATAGACCTAATGATATATCATATTGAACAACATATCATGTTTTTCTTTTAAATTGATGTTTCACCATTCTGATGATTTTATACTATGCTAGAATAGAGACCTATACGATCACCGACATACATGGGTCCTTAATAGTTGGTCTGTAACAGTATCATTGATAATAGTATTTTACTTCATGGTTAGGTAACAGATATCACATATTTAGTTTCAAATTTATTCAGTAATTTTTCTCTATACACTTATAGTTAAATCACATATTTTTTCTTATATTTAAGAAAACCATCACAAATAAAGTTTTTTGGTATCCCACATTAGCATCTCTTTCATATTTCCATTTCCTTATTCCCTGACTGAACATATTCACCTCTATATATGGTCAGTGAGAAATATTACTTCTATTATAATTCATAAGGGAGAATTATATTCTAATTGAAATGGTAACAACATAATCCATACAATATTAAACCAATGTCATTGTAATATGAGTACTAGGTGGTGGAAAAAAAGTTCCTTTTGTGTGGTAACACATCAGTTGGTTTTTTAATAGGTTTTAAAATAAGTAATTTTTTAAAACCATTAAAGAAGAATGATAATAGGATTATAAATTGGGATCATACAACCAAAAGGGGAGTGTGGAGTCTACTACAAATTAGGAACACTTTATCCCTATAAAAATGATTCTTTTTAGTAAAAATAATAAGGGTTTTCATAGTTTGGTAACCCACCTCGTACATGTTAAATAACACTACTACCTAACAATGCTTTAATATCACTATTTTATATTTTATAGTTGTTAAAAGTCTTGGTAATGTTTTATTAATGATCATATTGAATTTTAAACTATTTTAAACAAATAATTGTTTGTAATAATTTATGTAATTTCTTAAATCTACTCATAAGGTGTAGGTATTTTTTATTGAAAGTAACATGATTCCCATTGTGAAAAACACAAAAACAGCTATGTTTTTAAACATTGAAATGTGTTTAAATACTATTTTAGAATTGTTAGAATAATTGGTAATTATTTTTTGATGATCATATTCAATTTTAAACTATTTAAAAAAAATAATTGGTCATAATAAGTGAAATAATTTCCTAAAAATACTCAGAAGCGGTTGTTTCGTTAAAAAAATTAGTGTTTGGTTTGTTAAATGTTAAGCTGAAATTTTCCTGAGTTTAAGGTGGATTGATGGGAATGTTTTTTTCTTTTTTACTCTTTAATTAATAATAATGGAATAGAAAATTATATTGCTTAAAAAATTAATGAAAATTGTTATAAAACATTATATTTCTCCAACAAACATAATATTTAAACATTTTAAATGAATTTAAAGAAATAAAATATAACTAAATTGTATTATACAACATCATAATGTGATTCCTCATATTCCCATGTCTCTGGTGACCATCCTATTAGAGTTATCTCAATAATTTCTATGTATAAACTTTATATGGAATAAAAAAACAAGTCATCCACATGCATCTCGAAACAGTTTTTGAGTAGCATGATTATACAAATGGAAACATATTGTACAGGAATACGAGGTGAAATTTATATATTTTTGTTTATGGTTTCAAGAAGAGTCCCATCAAGAAAACAATTATGTTTAATATTTTGTATTCAACTAATTTGGGGTTTTTTATTTAGTCCCATTTAGGATCTCCATTCATCCAAGGTAGTTGATGCAGAATTTTTTAGAGGGTGCAGCTTTAGTAGTGGGTTCACCCATGGAGGAACTCTATTTTGAATGTGTATCAACAGGTTAGTGCTGATATGACTTACCAAAATAACTCAAAAACACTTGTTTTTTACCAAAAACCTATTTTATATAAATCTAATCCTTGACTTGACAGAATATATAGTTGTTTCAAAATGAATGAAAACATGCTAGTAAGGTCATGGAATCACATTACCAGTGATAATTATAAGTAAATTTGAATGTAATAAACCTACATCCCATAGAAAATCATAATTTAAAAATTCATAGGGGACTCTCAAGAATAAACACCTAAATGTACAGAGATCAAAAATCATACCATAACGAAATTTGATCTTCCAAAGCAAGGAACGATGATAGTTTGTGCACTATTGATGTGTGAATTTAATGATACAAGAATAATTATAGTTAATATTTTGAGAGAAAATACATAAACAAAAAAAATTAAAAAATTAAGAAAATGTTCATGGTTAGTATACAAGTATAACAATGATATAGAAAAACATGAAGATACAAAAAATAGATGTGGTGGAGGGATTTGGGGAAGGATGCAGTTTTAAGTGATTTAATGAAATTTAGGAAATTAAGGTACATACAATAAGAGGATGTGGGTTCAATTGATTATATAAAAAATATGAAGCCTTAAATCAAAAATCCATGCATGTAAACCCCTAATGTGTGTGTATACCGTTCAACCTAAAATAGTGAAAATGAATTTTCCAAGCCCAGAAAGGTAAAATGTGGGGGGCCTTAACCTAGATATCGGTCATTGAATTTGATGGTGAGAACATTGTGACCTTATTAGAATCTCTTCTGGTATCCTGTTGGTTGCGGATCGATAAGGCATACATCTCTAATTATATAGAAACCCTGGAAAACAACTTATTTTGATCTACATCGGCAAATAGTAAACCATCAGATGAAAACATATTAGGTGTTTTGAGGGGTTTGAGGGAGTTGGAACTGAATGAAGGAGTAAAGTGTGAGAGGGAAATCTTTTCAAGTTAAAGGGATGGATTTTCAATCAAACCTACCATATCAGAAGTTAATTAGGGGAATCTGTCCGATTAGGGTTTCAAACCATTCAATTCAGTGGGTTGAATACACTAGGAGAAGTCCAAGATGAAGATTTTTCATGGAATAGGTGAGGAAAATATGGAAGATCAAGGTTTTGGATATCTTATGGGAGAGGGGGTTCTGAACTCGTGGGAATTAGAATAATATTTTGGTTCCTCCTATGGGGAGAAGAAGGGGAATCAATAGGGTTTCAGGTGTATGTATTGGAGGAGGAGAAATTGAGTTAGTGCCACTCACTAGGGAATGGATGGGACTAGAAGAAGAAGATTTTGGTGCCACTCATGGATGGATTGAAGTAGAAGAAACCCTTGTGATAAAGATTTAAGAACACAAGAGATAGAGTGTGCGTGGGGGTGAATTGAATAGGATCATAGAAGCACCCATGGATTGAAAAATAATAATAATTTTGTAAAATTAAATATGTATATATATATAATAAAATTAAATATGTGAAAAAATATGACCAAAAGATAAAATTACAATACATTAATAATTACTTCATTTATTTTTTTATTATAAATATTAAATTAAAAAAAACAATATTTCTTTTTTTGAATATAAAATAAAGTGTCAATTATGTTTTATATAAATTATTTATTACTTAAATTTCAAATTTGTTTATTATTTTTTTATGTATTATCATGTTTATATTTATTATGTTTATAAAATTAAAATATCATAATGATTTTAATTTTTTATATATAGTATTTAAATGTGAATTAAATGAAAAAAATTATAAAATATAAGCACTATTGATATTTAAAGATAATTGAAAATTAAAATTAATTAATGTTATATTTTTAATAAAATCATAAATATTGAATTTGGATATAGAAATAATAATCTATGTAAAATTTTTTGTTTATTTTAATTGGTTATTATCATTGAACAGTTTGTTGTAAAATATTTTATTGATGATAAAATATTTTTTATCAATAGTTATTATTAATAATAGATTTGAGTTTTGGTAAAAATGTTGGTAATAATATGATAAAGAAATAGATTTAAATGTTGATAAAATATTTTTTGGTGTTAAATGATCAATACCAGTAAATAAATCTGATGGTAAAAATAATTATTGGTTCTTATAATCTTTACCAATAAAACATAATATCTGTTGGAATTTCTCATTTTTACCAACTGATATACTATCTTCCAATACTTTTATATCGGTATAAATCATCTTTTTTAGTGTGTGGATGAACCTTTGATAGAAGTCCATACACCACTACACATCTCATTGAAATGATAATCAATCCACACATAGTTCTAAGGATTTATATGTTGGTAGTATGGTAAGATATTGACACTAATATTGGGGACCTATTAGGTGAGGACCAAAGTGTTAGATAGTTTTATATCATTCAACAGGAATGTGAACCATGCAGTTTTATATCATTCAGTGAGGAAATTTTTGTATAGTTTAATGTCATATTTCAAGGATTTTTATCAATCCTTTTAAGGTCATATGACTGGGACCATGGTGTATTTCAATTTAGGGTAAAATTACTAGGACCTATAGTTTCTATATTTTAAGGTCACAAAGATTTTCCAAGAGTTACATAAACAACGAATGGCATTGGGATTACTAGTTCAAGGATGTTCTAACATACTTTTTAAATGAGAAAAGAAATTTTAAACCATGATTTTGGGTGTTCTCAAATCAGGATAAATGATATGGTACAAGTATACAAGTACTGACCAAAAGTAATATTATTTTATGATATTTTCAAGGCATATGGAAATAAGATGACACTTTTTTATTAGGAAAAATTTTCCTTAAGTTATTAGGCCCTTTGGGTGAACACATTATGAAAATCCAATTTGAGGTATATTAGTCAAAAAAAATGTGTCTTGTGGACATGGGTTCTCATAATACCAGTATCCAAGGGTAGTTTGTGATGATCTAATTTTCCTAGTAAAATTAGTATAATATGTGGAAGGTATGTGTATGATCAAAAAGGAATCATTTGGACCAGGATTTTCCATGGAGTGTGAAGTTCCCTGCATAGATCTAGATCACATGTAGAAAAGGGGAAACTTTTATTTCTGTGATGAGATCCTGAATGGGGGAACCTGAATTATGATCTTCTACATGGACTAGGGTGGTATGTAGAAGGAAAGGGACACATTATCCTATTTTTTTATATGGTTGGAAATAGGTTAAGGGACTCGTGTGTCACTACATATCTCATCGAAGCGATAATCAATCCATATATAGTTTTTATTAGAAATTTATCTATGTAGGTCTTAACAATATGTTGGGAGGGGAAATTTTTCATTAATATATTGGTTGTACTTAGTATTTGAGATCTAGGAATCACTACATATCCAGTTTGGTTGGGAATTAAGACACACATAGTTCTAAATTATATATATGTTTATGGTGTAGTAAGAGACCAACACTATGATTGGGGACCTATCAGGTGATAAACAAAGTGGTATGCAGTTTTATATCATGAAATAGGGATGTGAACCATGCATTATTACATCATGTGGAAAGGATATTGTCATACAATTTATCATCTTATGACTAGGATATAAAGTTTATTCTATTTAAGGTCATACAACAAGGAATAAGTTGCCTTTTAAGTTTAAGGTTGTACAATTCGGACCAAGCTGATCACATGAAGTATTTCTTGAGAAACCTTGAATTGGTAAGGGGGGTAATTCATTCCCCGTAAATTTTTATTAATAAGTAACTCAACTAAGATATACCTTATGTATGATGTAATTTCCCTTCCATTTTGGTTAAATCATTGGGGTTTTATTTCTGAGTATCAAATGATTTTTATGATTTAAAACCAATTCTCCTTGACGGAATGAATAGAGACATACTCTCTTGTTGAAGGATCATTTTATTTGGTTTTTGTGAACCTCCAAGTGGTGCAAGGTATATAAACATTTCTCATTGAGTCACTCTAACTCATACAACCACTTTAGTGATAACTCATCATATGAATATTTTTCATATATAGATATTCGGTGTGAGTGAACTTGGACCTAAATGGGCGTCACTTCCTATATTTTGTAAATAATTAAATATAGAGTCACTTAAGTAGTAGTGAGGGTTGTATTTAGGTAGTCCCATAAGTCATGATGAAGATTTTCAGGCCAATTCTTCTTTTCTGTACCCACCATTTTCTATAGAATATTTAATGTATTTTTATTAAAATCCTATACCTATCAATTTTTTTCATGGTAGTGGGAAGAATAGTTGGATTTGATGTTGTACACATCGTACAAATTCTTTAATTCATAAGAGTAGAAGATTTTGTTGTTTTTAGTCAGTATTTTATGAGGGGCATAAAATCTAGGGATGATTTTTTTTCTTTATTAAATTGATGATACTCATAGTTCTGACTTCCATAAGAGGTATTACCTCATCCCATTTGGAGAAGAATTAATTAGCATTAAGGATTCATTTGAACTTATTGGTGGTATATGGAGGGTACGAACCTAGAGTATTCATTCCCCATGAGGTGAATGGCCAATAGTATTTAGTTGTGTGTAGTAACTCTAGTTTTTAATGGATGAAGTTGGAATACACTTTGTAGGTTTAACACTTTTTGATGAATTGTGTGAAATCATACATCCTCAAAGGCCAAAAATACCCATGCCTTCTAATTTGATGAGAAATACTAGTTCCTGTAAGATGGAAACAATAAGAACCATCAACAAATTCCTTCATGGTGGTATTCATCACCTCTCTTTCAATGCATATGATGAGAAATTCATCAAATATTCACTTTTCAAAAACCCTTTAATGACTCAAGCTATCAAAGAAAGTGAAATTTTTTTTGTATGGATTGATGATGTAGAGGAGGTTAGATGCTAGAAACCGGTGGTATTTGATCATTGGGTGGATTTTTTTTCTTCCTATCATAGACTGGGTCACGTGGCCCTTTCCTGTAGGTGGGGTGATCAGGGGATGGATTCAGTGCAGGTGAGATCCCCTTCGACTTATGGCCATGATTGCACGATCTGAGATAGGGTATCCATGGTGCAGGTTAATACCGGGATGGATGACAGTGATGTATTGGGCGAGATAAAGGAGGCATGCAAGGATGCTCCAATAGAGATGGTTCCAGTCAGACTCAAGGATTCTTCAGGTGTGGACACCAGTAATCAGAAGAAGTGGCCCCCTTTGTTTTCTTCAGTGGCCTTGAATACTGTGAAGCTGAAGGGGGCAGAACCGCGGGTTTTGGACATCTTTTCCTGGTTGAAACATGATTTGGGGCTCAATAGAGTTGTAGAAGAAGTTCCCTTAGTAGTTTCTACAGTGAATTTACCAGCTACATCCAATTTTATTGAGGAAGGTGAGGCAAGCTTGGTAGGGAGTGACTTCCATGGTCTCGGTGAACAAGTCCGAGGTTGGGAGGATACTAACATGTAGCCGCAGTTCATGGGTCGTGGTTATGTATAGCCCACAGGCTCAACCTCGGTGCAGGGAAATTCTTTCTTGATAGCTACAACAAAACCACAACATGGACAAGGGAGGTTGGACGACGAGAGTATCTTGGGGCCCTTAGACCCAAATACCATTGATGCTTCCCCTACTGCACTTCTAAAGTTTGGGGATGGGGGGAAGAATTTTGGCTTAGCGGATAAGGCAGGTAAGGAGGGGCCTCCTTGTAAGCAGAGGCCTCTCAAAGAAGGCACGACGTTGAAGCTGGGGAATCATTTTGAGGGGTTGGAAGTTCATAAACATTCACTGTCTCGGGAGGAATATTCTTTAAGTGATGACAGATATAGCCATTCTTCAGTGGATAACATGGATCAAATTCAAGGAAACGTTCCTCACAGCCCTCGAAGGAAGAAAGTGAAAAATGACATTAAAGATTCAGGGGAGTGGATCATGGTTCAGGGGAAAAGTCTAAGGGACACAAGGATTACTCCCACTTGCCAAAACTAATGGAGACTAGGTTGGACAAGAATGGTAGAAACAAGGAAATAACATCCATACAAAAACTGGAAAGCAAAGGATCAAGTAGGCATTCAAGAGACAAAGAAGAAGAGGTTGGGGAGTGCTTGAAACTTATCCTGCACTCCAAGGAAGAAATTCTTGAGCAAGCTAAATGACCTAATGTCTCAGAGGAGGAGCTAAATAGAATATATTAATGAAGTTTAAAAGTTGATGCCACATAGGAGCAAAAAGTGTGGTTAGATAAACAAGATATAATACTGGCTCGAGGCTTCAATTAGAGTAGAATCAACTCATAGGAATTTATTCAGACAATGGAAAGGATGATTTCTCACCTTGAAGAGCTTATCAGAGAGGATACAGATACCCAGGTTAGTACGCTGCACTGGGAACTCTATAGAGTAGTTGGGTCCAGTAATATTAGTCTTGTGTTTAACCATTTTGTGAGTTCTTTCAGCACGTAGTGGTACCTTTTGTGAACTTTGGTTTCCCATTTTTCCTAAAAATGGATTCATAATATAAAATTTAAATTCAGCTATCTGATAGAAGGGTCCCATTAAAGAGGTATTTCAGGATGGGAATCATTAAACTATTTACATAATTATCTATTTTAGTGGAGGAATTAACCCAGTTGATCTCTTCCATACTACTTTAAAAAAACAAAGATATTATTCTATGATGGGCGATGTGGATGACTATTTGATCTTGATCTGGATATTCAAAGGATATAGTAGAATTTTATAATTCATCTACCCAATAATTTTTTTAACACAAGATGTGAGTTAGTGTTGTCTCATAGGGGAATTATTCCATAAACCCTCTAATATAATTAAGCAAGGGAATCATTTCTTCATTTTTGATGGAATAATCACTATTGATCTTCTTAATCACCAAATCAGGGTTATTTATGATTCTTAGGTGAGACATTAGTATTTAAAAATCCAATTCCATGCCTAAAATGAGGTAATGGTATTTAGAATCATTGTTAGTGTATCATTCTAATCAAAGGAAAGAGTATGGTAAAAATCCATTTACTGAAGAAATTAGAATGTCTCCCAACCCAACTTTGTTGATCTTGGGATATTAAATCCTCTTTCCAATCGGGATTCTAGATACACCATCAAATTAATTTTCCCACATTTGGGTAGAGACTTAAATAGAGATGATCTTCTAATCTGATAGTTTGGTATTTACTAGAACTTCTTATATAGAGGGATGTTCTACTAAGAAATCTTTTAAGGCATACCCTTTTATTTCCATCTGTGGTATGAATCGGGTGTTGAGTTGTTGTATAACGGTCTCCCATCATTTCAAACATCCATTAAACATGGGAAAATTGAAGATATGTTTGATCAGGTAATTTAAAGAGATCAAATGGACCTCATAGTGATACATATGGTTTCTTATATTCTAAACTAAAAAAATCAAGTCCAAATAGTTCTCTATATCTATATACCAAGTCTCAGTGTCGATCATTCTATAATTGAGATAATAATGGTTTTTTTCACTTCTAGTGTAATTTTTATATGTAGGGAAGACCCTCAGTGACCATTATAGAGTTGTCTCATATAATATGAGTGGATTTTCTTCAACTATAAGTATCATCCCTGGTGAGATCGGAAGATTTTTCTTGATACTTTCAAATGATTATTGTAAGTCATTAGTCCAATGAAATTTGATCCCTTTCTTCATCAAACCAGTTATGGGAAATAACTTTCATGCTAGGTATTATATTAATCATAAAATGTAGTAAATGTGTCCCAATAGTCCTATAAACTCTTTTAGGTTTTAAGTGGGTGACATAACCATAATTTTCTTAGTATTTATAATAGTAGACATTGATTCTATGATAGTATACTAACAAGTTGAAAAAATTTCCAGTGGTAATTAGAAAAGAAAAATTTAGTGGGTTCATTTTCAATCTATGTTGTTACAGTTTTTTGAAAAAATTCCCAAATTGTAAAGGTGATCGGAACATTACTGTTATTTTACCACCAAATTAGTAACATAACACTCAACTTATTTTCCAATTAAGAGTTTTAATATGTGATTCATGGCACATTAATATGTACCATCATCATTATTTAAACCAAATGGCATCACCTTGTGTTATAATACTCCCTAGGGGCCTAAAGGTAGTTTATTATTCATATTATGGGGCCATTATGATTTTTTAGTACCTAAAATTTCCATCCATGAAAGAGAGGGATTGATAGTCATCCATTGCATTGATCATAAGTTCTATAATTGGAATTGGGAAGTCATATTTTATAAAATTCTAGTTGGGGACACTAAAATTAATGCACATCGTGATATTCCAATTATTTTTCTTGAGAGGGATAATTTTTGTGATCCATTTTAGGTACTTGGACTCCAGAATGAAGTTTTATTTAATGATATTGTCAATTTTTTCTTTGAACTTTGAACCATGGGTCAGATTTTTCCTTCTGGATGCCTGATGGTAACCATAATGATCTCTTGGAAAATCCTAAGTGATGTATAGACACATTAGGATAAAGGATTGTAATATTTTTATAATTCTAGGAAAACATGTCTTAGTGACTCTTTATAAAATATGTGGAAATTTCCAACTCATAAAGGGGTATAGATGCACTGATAAATATTGGTTGTGGATCCTCCTATATACCTAGATTTATTTATCAGAGTTCATCCATAGTGGTGGGGACTCCTTCTTCGAATGCTGGAGAAGAATCTATGAGGTTTTCATCTTCCTCTTATTCCCCATCATCGTCTTCTTCCTCTTTTTATTCCTCCTCCTCTTACTTTGTGTCCATGTCAATGTGGATGAGATACAAAGGGGAATTATTAAGGATAGTGGGGGTCTATGTTTTGAGGGATAACTTCCAACGGTGATATAATGTATTCCTCATATTTTACTGATGAATTTGTTCCCTACTAATGTTTTGAGGTTAAAGTTGGGGAATTTTTATTTGAGGTATCACTACCAATGAGGAAATAAAATACTTATTCAATTCCCTCAGATAAAACTGACTTGGACAATATCATGAAGATCAGTGAGAACACTTATGAATCTAATCTTATGTCTTCAACTGGACTAATGGATTGCACATATTCATCACCAAAGTCATTTAATGGGTTATTCAAGGTCATTTCCAAACCATTTTGGGTAGTAACCTGAGAAACACTAATAGTGATGGGTTATTTTCCCTCTATTTGATAAAATCATGAATTAATATATTGATATTCACAAGATTCAAATTGAAATTTATCCCCATGTAACATCCCAATATGCCAATTTATATATTATTTGAGACATTGATGATATGATAAATGGATCACCTCATATTGGTGTAGCAGGGCCCTCCTAGAAAGAAATTGAAACCTTTATCTTGTCAGATGACCTGAAAATTAGAGTTAGACACCACATCTCCAAACTGAACTGTGATATTAATGTGTCCAAGGTGCTTCTATTCACTTTTATCATAACCTTGAAGCATTAGAGAAAAAGGGGATATATCATCTTTAGTGTATCCCAATCTATGGAGTGTTCTGATGGGAATAACATTGAATCCTAGTCCATTCTCAATGAAATCTCGATGGATTTCAGTGTCATCTAATCTAGAAAATATGTACATGGGCCTAATGTTCCCCTGTATAACAACATCTATATCCTATTCTATGAAAGATATTTCATGAAATTCTTTCGGGTCAATCTCAACACAATATACATTGGTGGTAGTTACTTTAGCTTCAAACTCTTAAGGGATAAATAGAGCCCCGACAGGTGCTTCTTGTATATCCTTTGACAAATTGAGAGCATCCAAAATTGAACTTTTTACCAGAACCATAGAAACCTAATTCTGGATGTCATATTTTTTTAGTTAAAGTTATACATCTTCCTATGGGGAGACTCCCCCTAGTAGGCACTATAGGGACTGATGTGCTTAGAGTAGATGATTCGGGTGGTTGCAAAGATGTTAAAGTCACCTTTGTTGTTATATTGGACCATTTTGGCATGCAACATATATGGGATAATGATACTATTCTACCCATTCTACATGATATTCTATAATTATTGTTCCTAGAATACACTTTGTGATGGTGGGGTCATTTACCTACACTTATTATTCTCATTTAAGGGTTTTTACATGATTATCGATAGTATAAACGGTCTTGGTGAGGATATGGCTAGGATATTAGTTTCAACCATGATTATGTCATCCCCTACCTCCCTAGATCATGTGACCTCTACCTATGGTTTACTATATTTTCATAGGTAATTTAAGCTCAAAATATTACTCTTTATTCGAGAATAGGTTCATTAAATGAATGGAATTAATGGAAATGAAAATTAATTCTTCATATAATGATGATTTTTCTGACCAGATGATTCCCATGGTACCACTTGTCGGAATGGTACTCATTCTCATTTTATATAATGCATGAATTTTGATAGAGTCAAGGATAACTTTGGCCATGTTGTGATTTTATCCTCCTACATTTTATTTATGTTCTTTAGAATATGTCTCTATTAGAAAGATTGACTCTTATATGTTTGTGGAATTGACAGAGTTATTTGTACCATAGCATACGCAATTGGGGGTCAAATTAGTTATTTCAACTGTGCTCAAAGGATAGAATAAGTTTTTTTGATCATTTTTCTAGACATCCAATAACTAAACTTCTATGGATTCTTACTGGAAACTTCATACCATTCACCTTCTTTATCAAGAGTGGAAGTGGAAACGCATGACACTTGTGTTGATGGTTTGGCCAGCTTTACCTACCCAAAATCAACTGTATATTATAGTATGTATTTAAATACAAAAAAAATATTGGATGGTGTGTCCTATAATTTTATGATAGGATCGGTAATCTGGGTTATCGTCAAGGTCAACTTTATTGGGTCTCTTGATATCTGGTGATTTTAGCAAGTTATTTTCCATAGCCACTAAAAAGAAATAGGAAACTTTATGATCTTATAAAGAATAAACATTATTATTATAGCTCTAAAATTGGGAATTTCTAGGTTCTATTCTCTCATTTAGATAGGAATACTGCTTCTGACTCTTCCATTCATGAGGAGGTTTCACTCAAGGAGGTGTGGTATTTGGAGATGAAGATGGTGTAGATGTCGGTTTTAAAGTAACTTTTACAATTTCCACTCTACCCATCCTATTCCCTTAAGATGTTGGTACAATATGGGAGTTGTCCTTATTTCAAAAAATAGAATCTTACACCCTTTATGCTACTACAGAAATATCCTTAAATCCATTTGGACACTTTACTAGGATAAGCAGTGTTTATAGTTTTTCATGAGGATTCTCAATGAAATGACCCAAAAAATATTCTTTATCAAGGTGAAGGTTCAGGGAAAAGTCAAAATCTTCCACCTAAAAATGAAATCTATAGCCCTCTAATTTCTAATTATATTAATTTTAAGAGATCAAGTAGTATTGTATTCTATAATTGAAATATGAATTTATAGAGGAATTTTTTATGAATATATTCCCACTCCTTGATTGATTCGGTTGGTCAACATGTATACCATTTGAAGTATAGTCCCTATAAATTTTGTATGAAACATCTAATCATAGATGCCATATACTACTCAAGGTTCCCCATCATGGGAAAACACCAATACATGAAGTACATCAGATGTTGTTCTTGATCTTTTGAACCATTTAATATTGGTAATGTAGGATTCCAAAAGTTTGCTGGGGGAAGAGTTACATCCATCCATTCAAGGTAAGTCTTCTTATCTAGTTTTATCTGTTCAGTTATTTCTTCAATAAGTTTTAATTTATCCACAAGTGAATAAATGGTGTTTATGATATAGGGATGAATGGACAACTAGGTAGGAGCCCGAGTAAGGGGAGCGGCGGGTTGGCCTAACTATGGAGGATCTTCTTATACTCGTGGTAGGTAACCTACAAGAGTTGTCTTGTGAAGATTCGTCTAAACTAGCTCGGGTTGTGTTCCCAATAGAGTTAAATCCTAATATACTACTAACTTGGGGCCCAAATATACTGGTTTTTGGTATCCCACATTGATTGGGTGTTCTAACTCTATTATAGTTGCTGCGACGAACCCTCTCTATTGAGGTACACTAATTGGGAGCATGATATGAGGCCCTTATTATAGAACATATCTTGCATGGATTTTTCCTCGGAGTATTTCCACATTGAGTTGTCTAAAATCCTTCATCTCTTACACATACTGAGAATATTGTTCCATGAATGTGAGAGCTTTAAACCTCTTCAGGCTGTGGGTGAGATATGACCGCACCTTAACCCTTGTCCTTGGAAGATGATCACTAGACATCTAGTGGTTAAATAGTTCAGGGAATCCCAAAATTCATATAAATATTCTAGTTTAAGGTATTCATTTATTCTTCAGTCATTTTGGTGTAGACCATATTATAAACTGAAACCTCGTCCCCATGTTCCTCTGTATCGGCCTCATGTTTTGTAGCATCAGGGGTGGTGATAATAATGTTCATCGATGCGTAATGAATTTTAGGTGTCACATTAATACCATAATTATAAGAGGGTTGTTTTCCTTGGATATCTATCAACATAATAGTGATCTCTAAGATCGTTCATAAAATTGAGAGATTGCTTTTTTTTGTGCCCACCATGGGATCTCATCCTCTCCTTCATTAGTCCTCTTGGAATTTTTTGACTAAGGGTAATCTAAAGAGAATCTCAAAAAAAAATATATGAATTTCTATTGATTAAGTTAGGTCATGATATAGGATGAATTTGGGAGGATTCACTTTACAATGATCCTCCTAAATGGGAAAATAATTACTTTCATTAAGGAGGAAGTTAAGGTAAGAAATCCCCTAGACTAGCAGACTGGAGATATCTCTATTCCATTTTCACAACATTTTAGGCTTGGTTTTTCAACCTATAAGGTTGTGTAAAAAATTTACCTAGACCTATGGGTTGGGGGCTTCTCCTGTATTACCACGTTTATAGCTGTTGTGGAGGCTCTCTTTATCTTACAGATCATTGTTCAAACATGGTTTGGGTGTATTGTATAATTTGAAACAAATCTATATGCTTAAAAATATATTGTTTCTACATGGTGATTGGATTATATTAAGTGGGAGTCTTTCTCAGTATTTTTATAATTTTTATGAAATATCCTTTCAATGGATCTCTCTTCTTTGGTCTGACCTTTTTGAGATCCATTCAGGGGTTGTTTTTGTTGAGAAAACCATATGAAGTGAGCATAGCCTAATTCTTAAAGCTAACCCAAGGTAATTAAGTTACATGATTTCATCTTGGAATGGATTTTCTCATATATTAGATAGGTGAAATTTAATTACATTTGTTTACCCTATCCTCTGATATAAACACTGAATGATGTGTTGGTGATCAGCTAGCAGACTCTCTCAACACATCAAGACATTCATGCTGAATAGATCCTTGTTGTTTTTTTAATCTCAAGTTTTTCAATGCTATAAGGTCCTCCAAATTTATTTTATGAAATATTTATTCTATTACCTTAATGTGACTTGAATAATCATTGTAATTGAAGACTTTTTTCTAGGTGATGAAGAATAGTCCATAATTTTAAACGGATGTCGTGTACACAATCCTCCAACAATGCCTTTGTAATTTTATATTGGAGAGTGACTAAAGGCCATAACATGACTAGTATATTATATTTATCCTACTATATCCTCATGAGAAATTTTTCTTTTCCATCCTTTATAAGTTGCTTATCAACCTGATCTGACCAAAGTTGACTTTTCCCTATTGCTTTATTGTAAACAGTAGAGTCGGTAGGGATTTCCTCTATCATATTAGATACCTGGTGATCTAAGGGTGGTTCATAGAATGATTATTACATTGGTATTCCTTCAAGTTAAGAAATAATATCACTTGTTAATTAAGAGGCATCATGCATGACTAGAGTCATTTTATCAAGAACCTTGTGATAATAGGGATTTCTCATAGTTGATTCAGAAAAGGGAGGAACTTCGTTATGAAATTAAGTGTCACTATGTGGAGGACCTTCATAGTAAATTTCATCATGTGGAGGACTAACATCATGTCTTTAATTTAATATACAAGGATAATTTATTCATTGTATACCCTAGGGAGGACCTTCGTGGAGGATGATGGAAAGGGGAGTCCCTTCTTATTATTACATCTTTTGGATATGGGGAGGGTTATCGTATAACTCATTTGGACATGGACTCCCATGATTGATCATATTGTAGAAACAATGTAATCTTACATGGTATGATTTCCATGGAGGACCTCTGGGAATACTAGAAGAAAAGTTTTCAAGAGGACCATCATAATTGTAGCTATTATATCCATAATTTGGTAACAAATGAGAAGGGTCCTAATTTTCCATAGATAAATGTATAAGGTCATCATGAAGAACATCATTAAGAAAAGTGGGATCATAGACTGGATCTTCATTTTCCAATCACCTTTTGGGAGGCTTCTTTTAGGACACTCTCATGTGGATGACTGGGGCTACTTATTGTGGATAACGACTTTCATATATGGGTTCATATTTGAGTATCTCTGGTGTTATTACCATAATTTTTCAATAGATTTATAGAATTTTGTAAGGTATATATGACTACCTTTGAGTGACCACATGGATGGACTGATGAATTCTAATTAGAATGGGGATATGGGCCAAATCTGGTTGTCTATTTACTATTGTATTTTTTCAACATCCCTCCTAGATGGGATTAGGTATATGCATATGTTTTGGAGTCACCCTCTCATTATGTTGATGAGTCATCCCAATTTTTGGGGTCAGGTTGTGTGCCTTCCCTTTTACCATTTTCATTATCATCATTATATCTTGGAAGGTTTATAAGATATGAGTCAGTATTTGCGTATTCCCTTCCGTCATTGTCAATATATTATGGGTGACTTTAGTGGTTGTAATAGGGATATAAGTCCATTCCATGGTTGGAGAAGGGATTTAGGTCTCTTTCTATACTCCATTTCCTATCTCTATTTATTGAAATCCATTTTTATTGGGGAAAAATACTTGGTTATACCCTCTATTTATTGTCATGATCTACCAAATTATTTTTTCAAATATTTCCAAACTATGTTTGTAGACTTGGTGGATGTGAGTAGGTATGTGAGTATGCTCATAGTTTTCCACTGTATTTCATTGGAGGTATTTTATAGAGGGAACAAAGTCTTGTTCTTATTCTTTGTTTCTTGATAGATACCCTCGATGGGTTTTCTTAGGTGTCTGGGTCTGAGTGAACATGGATGGACACTTAAGTGAAGCACCCTCATCATGTTATGGGTTCAATTATGCATGGCATTGGCGCCAGTGGATGCTGGTAGGATCCCTTTGGTGAGACCCCTATTATATTGGAATGAGGTCATTTGTGACCTCTAGATCTTCCTCTATAACATAAGAGATGAACTTTTTATTTTGTTATGAGGATAGACTCTCAAAATGGGTTGAGACATTGTTGGGTCTCATCTAGTTATCTTCCACCCAATGATGTTGGGTTGATGGTAGGTAGGGATACATTCATTTTAGGGCTTCATGTGTGGCCTCCATGGTCATTACAGTATCATTGTGGTGGTAATATTGAACTAGTGAATTTGAGACTCAATGTTGAAGATGTTAGGTTGGTCACAATATCCTTGGATTTGATGAGGATCCTTCTTGTGTGATAGATAATTCATAATTCTGGGATGGTTGGTGGGATTACATTTGGATTGAATAGAGTTTTGATGAGAGGTCTTGAGTATAAATGACAAACACAAACAAGTAAACCCTCTCAAAACAGCATCTCGATAAATGAACACATGAATAGTCATTTATTTTAGATCTATGTTTGGCCCGCTTTCCTTTTTTAATATCATGAAATGGGCCTAATATGTAGGTGACATAGTAATTTTAGTTAAGGATTCATGTTGGGTTCATCATTTTTGTTTCATTCATAAAGGTGAGAATAAAATGGTTTGATGTTTGTAAATATGCATTCTTTTATAAATACAAGGTTTACTTCAGGTTCACTTTTGTTTCACATGTAAAATAAATTGGGGTTTGAATAGAATTTTTTTGGTGGTGGTGGAATGACCCTTCTTGTTAGGCATGCCTTTTTTATTTCCATATCCCTTCTAGGTGGTTTCCAATGGATTTTATTTTTAGAACTGGAAACACCCAACGATTCCCTTATTATATATGCTCCACATACCTAAATTCCAAAGGTAGGTGGTCATTGGGAAATGGTACCGACAAAACTTAGGGACTCATATTGGTCGATATGATGCCAGGACAGGCCCATTGTACCTTTTTAGGGGGAATTATTTCCTACACCAGGACTATCTTATATATTTAATACATATTCATGAATCCTTTATGAAATCCCAAATATATAATGGGTCACCCTTATATTACCAATCAATTTTTAGCATGTATTTGATTTAGAATCATTTGTATGTGTCTGAGGTTATTTATGAATTGAGAAATCTATATGTATTCAAGGTTCTCCATTGATGGTACCAGTTTTATATAGATTAGATATTCTAATGTTGTTTATTATCATTATTCTAGTTTAAATCCACACTATGGGGAACTCTGAAATATATCATCATCTAGGAAGATGAGAGTTGTTTTGATGTTGGGATCAATACCATGAGAATGGATTCCTACATATCCTTATTAAAGGAATCAAAACACACGTAGTTTGGTTCCACTTAATAGGGCACATCATGACTTTTAAAGTCATGTGACAAGGACTAGACTAATCATTTTAACATCATGTGGCAAGGATGTCTAAATAGAAGGTTTCTAAATAATGATGGTGTGGTACTTACACTGAAATGTCCTAGGGGGCTAAAAGGGATATAGCCTCCTAGATTGGATATAACTTTATTACTAATATGGACCAATAAGTATGGTTTTTGAGTTTAGGGTGATGGGTTTTAACATTAGGGATGCTTCCTATGTATCCCATTTGGATAAGAGTCAAATCCCATATAATTTGGAATGCTTTGGGAATACACCTTTGGAGGAGACCCGTGGTTCATTAATTGAGAATATGTCCCTTTGAAGGTTTTTATCATAGTTAATATGGCCCTTTGAGAGGATGGTAACATGGTTTTGGGGATTAAACCTTGTAGGAGGCCCATTTTCGTGAGTAAGGTTGGGGATTATACTGAATTGGAGGCCCATGTTTGTGGTATTTGATTGTGATGATTAAATGATCATAACTAAACTCTAAGCCCATTTGAAGCACGCTTGGTGTTAGAAACCAAAAGAAAGTGGAAGATCTAGAAATCCACATGATCTAATTTGTCCTCTAGTGGATGAGGGTGAGGATATTGAAGGAAAGAGAATTCATCATAATAAATACTAGGGTATTATTCTTTGAGGGATTCCCTTGGGTAACCCTTTTGATAGGTGACTGGCCTTTTAATAAGTGGAGAGAAAGAATAGATATTAACACTTATGGATTGGAAAAGAAATTGGTTCCCCCCACTACTCGAAATAGGGAGGTCCCTAACACTGCCTCTGTGATAGGGGTCCTCATTACTGAGATAATGAAAAATTTTGATCATTTCGAGAACCCTATATGTTTAGTAGGCTGAGTGTATGAAATATTTTACTGAGGGAATGAATAATCAAATGGGAGAAACACTAGTGTGTCTTTCTCAATGATCATGAAAATCTAGAGGCCTTGGTATAGGTTTTGATTTGGCCTTCCTCAGACAATATTCCCAAGGAGAGGGGTTCTCTATCTTTAGTGGTAAAGAAGAGGGCTCAGAGGGTGGACCATGCAAGGTAGACCTGGGAATGTTAAAGTTTTCATGTATAAGGAGGACCTAGGTGAGCTAGAGGTGATTTAACTAGGTAAGGACTAGGAGAACTAAAGATTATTTACCCAGGTAGGGTCATGGAAAACTAAAGATAATTCACTCAGGTAAGACCTAGCTGAGCTAAATTGTTTTCTCTCAAGTAAGTCTTGGATGATCTAGGGGCTCTTCACAAAATATAAACCTAGGCGAGATGGACATTCCTTATGCAGGGTGGACCTAGTCGAGCTGGATATACCTCTTGGGGGATGAATAACCTTGGAAACTGTGCTTTGATGAGGAATTTACATAATATCCAAGGGTCAACTCAGGTGTCTTTGGATTATTGGCTCTTAAGTTTCAATCCACTGAAGGACCCTTCACCCTAGTTGTTTTAACTAGGGGGAGTGGTTCCTCTCTAGGTTCTTGTTATTTTATACCTTTTGGGACCTCAATACATTGAACATTTCTAATTATCTATTCTTTTATAGTCTTAGGGAACTACCTAAGTTTTTGGAGGACTTGGGTGTGGTGCTTAGGTGAGTAGAGATTCAAGCGGTCTCTTTGTCTTTCGATCGTGTCAAATTAGGATCCCAAAGGTCCTATTTATAGGAAAATGAATGACCTTAAGAGAAGGAGGTAATCTATATAGGTCCATCATACCAGTGCCTCATGCAGTACCCTCACGCAGGTATTGACTGATCATGTAGAGTCACACAAGTTTGGCCTACTCAAGCCTCTTGGTGTGAAGGTCGGGTCTGTGCAAGACCTAATTGGGTGAGTTTTTTTACTCCCTTTTATCCTTTACTAATTGAGGTGTTTTTTCCTAAATATTTTCACCATGTCTAAAAAAATGAGTATAAATAATGTTATATCTTGTATTCTTATTAATTCATGTTATTTAAATTTACAATTCAAATTACCTAATCCAAGGGGTTTTTATTCAAATGTTACCCAAGTGGTAAGGCTTTATTTCACAATCTAAACTTTATTCGGGGTTATTTATGTTTAATTTTATATTGGTGTAATTAAGTGATATTTTTCCCTAATTCCCATATTTTTTCATCTCCTCTATTTATTTTTAAAAATTATAAATTTCCCTTTCATTTTACTCTCTCTAATTACTCAAAATCCCGAAATAATTCTTTTTAAGGAAAATCAACTTTTTTTATATACAGTAGGGAATTATTTTCTTCCATGTCCATATATCCTTTAAAATGTTTTCAAGGATATTTTTAATATAATTATATGATTTTTTAAATCCGTTTTTACCCATATTTTACTTTATATAAAAAATAAAATTAATCTTCTTATCATTTTTTGAACAAGGCACTTTTTACCGATGGTGTGAACTGTATCTTTGTTTTAACGCTTACCGAAAAAACGGATTTTCCCAACATCATGATTTTTTTTTTGAATCTTAATTTTCAATTTTTCAACGTGATTTTCAAAGAAATTGTTTTTTCTAATATTTTGAAAAAATGTATATTTTAAAAACGTTTTTTTCAAAATAAAAAGGGTATTTTTCTCAAGAAATGTTTTGGTGATATTTTAAAAGTATTCTCATATATATTAATATACATTAATGAATCTTATTATTTTATGTGGATATAATCTAATGGTATCATCCACTATATTTATTTGGATGTATTTTGATCATTTTTACTATGGAAAGTATTGACATTTCATATGTTAGTTTATCCAATATAGATATTTATTTATTATAAAGGCATATTGATTAAGTTGTATTTTTTATTAATATGATGAATGTATTAGACTTATTAAGTGATAGGTGGGACCCACAATTACATAATCTCCCAAGGAATTGGTAGGTATCATGAGAAAAAAAGGTTGGGTATTTTGAATATTCCTTACCTGTTTATATATGATGTCTTGGTATGATGCCTCAGTGGAATGTTTTCGATGTTTGGAATTACTAATTCCATCATTATAAGATCATTTATTAATATCCATGTGATTATTTGAATAGTTATAATATCTATGGATAAGTTTTAAGCTCAAGTTATTATTTATATAGAGTTATTTGATCATCATTTATTCCATATATATTATTCATTCCTTATTTATTTTATCATAGCTTATGTTGTACGCATTACCATACTGAGCATCTAATCTCATCCTTTTATTTAGTTTCCTTTCTTCAAGATTTTAGGAAGTGTACTATGATTTATATACAAGGATATTCAAGAGGGAATGATAATTTTCTCAAATAAAATACTATGTTGTATTTTAAGTTTATAAATATAATGTGACATTCAAACATGTATCTAGTTTTTGAAGACTACTAAACTATTTGATCCTTCAGAATGAGATCCCTTATATCTTGTTCGAATGAAGAAAAATAACCACTACCTTCATTTTAATAGAGTATGGGTGTTATAGTTGGTATCAAAGTAAATTTATTAAGACCATTGGGAACTATATTTAGGAAAACATTGATTAAATAACATAACCCTATGATATAATTTGGTATTAACTTGATCATCACTAGCGCACAATGAGTGGGCCTAATATTGTACACCTAGATAGAAACAACTAGGGGATATGTTTGGGATAATTCACATTTTCTTTATGAACCATTATGATGAGTGAGGGTATTAAAACTATAAAAACCAATGATATGACATAGTGATATGGGAGAAACCTAAAGTTTTATGGGTTGATAAGTCTAATCTTGATCGTATTTTTAAAGGCATAGACACACTTTTGAGGTTTTATGTGATGAGATTTTAAGACTATTAAGGATATTTTTAGAAACATTTATATAATACAACCCTTTGGTTTAGTATGTTTTTAGTGAAAAGGTTATGTGATTAATAGTTATTTTATATTTTTTTGACATCAGCTAAAAGATATTGACAACCTTTATGTTTAATACGATCTTTAATGTTAATGTAGTTAATTGGGGTAAAACGGTTATTTAATTTTTTTAAAATATGTTTTATTACATAGATAACCATGTAATTGAGAAGTGATTTAGTGGCTAAGTTATTAAAGTTATTTTGGAATTAGTTATCTATATTTTTTGGAAAAATTATATAAATAAGGTAAACCAAATATTATTTTATAGGATGGGATTTAATTTTAGGAATAAATATTCAGTTAACATGTGGAATCTTATATGTTTTTATAGTGATTTAGGTTATTTATGGAAAATATTTCCATATTTTGGACAACATTTTATTAGGGTATATATATTCTGGTATGTGACTAATGTTTCTTGGAGATAATTATCAGGTAGATATTGAAAGGATATGTGATAAAATATTTTTGATTATTGGGTTTAGAAATGGATCAAGCATATTTTTAGAGATTTTTATGGTTAATTATTTATGGAATAATCCTCTAATGTCCTGAAGGCCTTCATTTTTTATTGATTTTGATAATCCACCTTTCAAGTGGTGAGGTGGAACCCTTACAAGGCCGATAGGCATTAGTAATACATGGCCCGTAGGCCTTAGAAGAATTTATTACCTATAGGATTCAAACATTACATATAACCCAGACTAATAACTTGGAACTTCTCCTCCCCAGCATCTTCATCGTAAAATCAGCTCTCCACCTTTACATGGTTGTTCGGCTAGGCTTTCCCGTACATGCACATGCTTGTCCTGAGGTCAGGTTCCATACCATCTCATTCTTGCAATCTGTTTAGCTTCTACACTGTTGAAATCTATTTTCTCATCCTCCTTCTAAAGCATTTTCCTTGTAGGTTTTCTAGTTTGTATTTGCACTTAAGGTGGCCTGAATGCCTTGAGGTGGCCCGAAGGCCTTCCTGACCTGAAGTCCTGGGTGGCCCGAAGGCCTTAAAGGACTTGGGTACCAAATTGGTAGCCCTAAGGCCCAAACGGGGGAATACTCCCAGCTGCTACAGTGTCAAATAGTGTCTGCTACAATTCCCGCTATAGTGTCTGCTACAGTACTGCACAGTTCCTGCTACAGTAGCTGCTACAGTACTGTTAAAGTACTCATAAATTAGCCTCCGCCTGGTTTTGATCCCAGGTCTCTTGGATGCACTTAAGGAGTCCTCACCAACTGGTCTAAGGCTCATGTGCTTTATGGAATAATTTAAGTTAAACTTTGGGTGTTATTTTATAAGCTTTGGAAACTAATGTGTTATTTATTCATATAAAGTTTTATTCATATTAGATATTATCTCAACTTGTGATAACCATTTTAGATTTTTCTAAAGAGAGAAGGGATAAATTTTTATCCTTTAATGGATATTATAATTCACAATAAGATAATTTTAGTGCTTTGTATAAGAAAAAATCATATTTAATTATCTTTTTTGTGAGTAAGAAATGAGATAGAAGATTAAATTGATTGAAGTACAAATAAATGATGAAATTTTACTTATAAAATGTAAAGAAATAAAGTAAATTATATTTTATTTTTCTCTCTATATGTATGGTAAAATAATCCATCAAATATATTAAAATGATATTTAAATAAAAAAATTATTATATTACCTTCATTTCTGATGAATTGATGGTTTTCTTTATCCTTTACTAATTTATGGTTTTGTGGTTATTAGTTTTACCATGACCATGTTCAATATCACTTTCTATTATTCATTGGACAATATCTTTCTCATCAATATCTATATTTTCACTTCTTGATAATTTTATCCTTATCCAAAAACCAAATTATGTGTTATTTCATGTAACCTTTATGCTTCTCACTTTCCCTTTTCAAAGGGATTTTTATTATCTCGTTGTTTGATGTGGGCTCTCAATAAAGTTATTTTAAAATATTAAACCCTTGATTGTTGAGATAAAAATTTTGAGGACGAAATTTATTTAATCGTTGTAGAATGTAACACCTCAAAAATTTAGTTTAAAATAATATTATACTTGATAGCTTGTTTAACATGCAACACTAAGCTTTAAGTGAAGTGCAATATTCTACGAAAACATTACTATTTGAATGTGACCATTACAATATAGTTGTTAAATTGGAGGTATGAATAGAAATAACTACATTATGAAAAATATGTATAAATTTTTTATATAATGAAAATTTATTTATTAATTCATAATAAATATATAATCAATTTTCAGTAAAGTCATTTTATGTTTCAAAAATGAATTTACTTCAAAAATGGTTTTTATTTCATTTTTTGTGTGGATATTATAGTTAATTTATACCAATTTTATAAATAGTATTTTCAAAAAATGCTATAATTTTTTAAATCAGTGTTTCATAATAGTCTTAGGATGAATTTTTTATATTTTTCTAAAACAGATGATATTTTAGTGAATAATGACAAAATATTGATCTTTGTAAAACTGTATTTTCTTTTCATTAAATAAATTCATTTAAAATCTCTATTATATTTTTAATTTAATATTAAAGTAAAAAAATTATACTTTAATTGGAAATAATTTAATTAATTACATATGAATTATCATTATATTTTATTTTGTTCTAAGTTCATTTTTGGTCTTAAACCCCATTTTTCTAAAAAATGTTTTCCATTATTTTTACATATTTATATTAAAATTGATTGTTGACAAATATAAAGTTATATTTAAAAATGAATTGCTTATTTTTAATTAGGAGGTTCAAATTATTTAAATAGGTCCCTTTTATTTTTTATCATTATGAATAGTAACCATGGTAAAGAATTGTCACCATAATAAGGGTAAAATGGGTTAATTAATGTTAAAAATATGGGATAATGTCTCAAAATCAACCCAAATTAAATTTTATTATTCTGGTGGAACAACCCATATTCATATTTTTTCATCCTATGAAAAATGGAAACATCTCTCGTGCGTACATACAGCCTATCATCTCCATGTAGTGGTGTAATTCGTCTTGCATCGTCATTTTACTTAGATGGTTATAAAGATGGAAATAATGAAAATATATAATATTTTTGACATAATTATGATTCCTTAAATATAATATATCTTTTACCTTATTAACCCTTCACTCATTAAAAAATTATAACATCGATCATGTGTACTTGCAGACTGCAACCTCCGCGAAGTGATATGATTCATTTTTCATGTCTGCATTTCATGGATGATTATAAATATGTATGTAATAAATATATATGATTTTTATATCAAGATTAAAATTTTAGAGATTTTAGGACCATGATAATGATATAAGATTTGAAGCTACCGAACTAAAACCTGCATGAAAAACAAAAAGGTAACACTCAAAAACAACAATTTTAATAAATATTTATTAATAAATGGGTGTTGAAATGTTATAATTCGATTATATATGATATTATAAGTATGTATATTATTCTATTATATAGGTTTAACAAATTTTAATTTATTATACTGGAGGTTAAAATCGATTAATAATAAATTCAGTCTTATGGTCAATGTTTTATAACTCGATTTCTTTTCATTAGTTTAGGTTACTTTTTCATTGTATATGTTATGATAAGATTATGTGCAGAATTGACTATAATTATTTCATGTTTTATTTCTAATTTTTTTATGTTTATTTACATTTTTTACACATATTCACTTCATTGACTAATTTTCACTTCAATTTTACAATCATTGTAAGGGTTCTTCATCTCAATATTGTTTCATTGAGACATGTTTAATTATATGAACCTATTTATGTTTATGAGGTGTATATACTACATATTTGACATTTTATATCATAGATCCATCTTAATTCATAATATTTAAAGTTACAATTCAAATTATTTCATCCAAGGGGTTTTTATTCGAATGTTACCAAAGTGGTATTACATTGGTGGAATTATATAATATTTCTATCTAAAACCTAATATATTTTCTTATCCTATGGTTATTTCTAAATATTATAAGTGTTTATTTATTTTTACTCTCTCTAAGTAATAAAAATATTGAAATAATGTTTTTAAGAAAAACTGACTTTGTTTTTATATTTGATAGGTAATCATTTTCTTCCATGACTATACTTCCTTTCAAATGTTTTAAAGAATATTTTTACTATAATATAATGATTTATTAAAGTCATTTTTCCAATGTTTTACTTTCTATAAAAAAATTAAAAGGAATATTCTTTTCATTTTCAGAATGAGGAACTTTTTATTGATGGTTTTAATGGAATATTTGTTTTAATGTTTATCACATGAATGACTTTTCACACTATTGAATATTCCTTTACATGTTTCCATGGTTCTTTTGAAAGAAATTTGTTCCCTAATATTCTGGAAATTTTTAGATTTTAAATACATGGTTTCAAAATAAAAAGGGTATTTTCTTTAAGAAACATTCAAGAGATATTTTAAAGGTATTTTCATCTATGAAAACATCCTTTTATGAATCTTATTAGTTACTAGGGATATACTCTAATGATACCATCCACCATATACAACATGATGTATTATGACCATTTTTACTAGGGAAAGTATTGAAATTATTTATTCCAAATCTTTCAATATGGATAGTTATTAATTAATAAGGCATGTGGATTAATTTCTATTGTTTATTCGTATGATAAATTCATTGGACTTATTAAGTGATAGGTCGGAACTAAAATTACATATCCCCTTGAAGCATTAGTAGGTATCATGAGACAAAATTGGTGGGGTATTTGGAATATTCCTTACCCATTTATGTATGTTTTCTTGAAATGAGGCCCCAATGGTAAGTATAAGATTTCCCAAATTATGCATTCTAATAATATGAAATCAATTATTGATGTCCATGTGATTATTTTAATAATTATAATCTACATGGATAAGTTTTAATCCCATGTCATTATTTATATAACATTATTTGATCATCATTTATTCCTTCCATATTATTCATTCCTTATTTATTATATTATAGCTTCTATTGTATGAATTCACTTACTGAGCATTTTATCTCACCCATTTATTTTGTTTCCTTTTCTTAGTATTTCATAGAGTATACTATGATTGATATGTAAGGATATTCTAAAGGGAATAATAATGTTCTAAACTAAAATAAAATGTTTTATTTTATGTTTTCATGTACAATGTGAGATTCAATAATTTATCTAGTTTTAAAAGAATACTACAATATTAAATCCTTTATGATATGATCCCTTATATCTTATGACAATGTAAAAAAATAACCACCAGCTTCATGTTGTTAGATTTGGGGTGTTACAACACATATCATAGAATATAAAGAGAATAAATAAATTGTTCATGCTATAATAAAATTAAATGTTGACATAAAAGTGTGAAAGACTATTTTTCCATAGGTCTAATCACATATACCAATATACAAATAAATAAATAAAAATATGAGGCTCTACTTCGGCTTGGATCTATACCACATCCTGATCTCTATCTCCCACTCAAGCTACTCTAACTGAAACAAAATATATTAGAACTCAATCTAACTAGTGTCTACCTCCAATTGAGTGTCTACTTGAGTACACTAGTGCAATTTTGGCCCAATAAGAGGGTGATTAAACAACTCAGTAGCATACCACCAATGTGGTCCATTACAATATCAGTAATCCGGTTATATGTGCATGTGACATGCTTAACTGTAAACCATATATAATCTATAAAATATAATAAATAAATAAACCTCTAATTATACCTTCTTTATCCCAATGATATAATTTCTATGATAAAATCATGATGTTCATGCCAACTTGTATCCCATATTCCCCAATGGTGTATACATATAAACTAGTCCAAGCCCAAAACCCATCATTGATCTTCATTTATGTGACCCTCATCGAACATACCTACCATATCTAGTTCCAAAGTGTCTTTGAGCATGAGAATCACCTTAGGGGAACCTATTTTTACTCATTGGGATCCCATGTTCATGCTTACATCATGATGATTAGTGGGTCTTAGGACATCATCGAGAATCCCTCATCCTGAATCCCTCATGTTGAACCCCATAGTAGTACTAGGGATTTCTTAGTATCAAACTAACGTTTGATTCCTAGGAGGGGGAGTCTCTAGGAAATCCTTCATGTCCAAGCGTGATTTATTCTTGGGATACCTAGTAAATTGAAAATAATTCCCTCTATGGATTCTATAGTCAAACTTATGGGATTCCAATATCTTCTGACTCTTTAGTCGAATTCTCCTTGGTGTGTCCACCTGATCATAGGGGGTATCCTAGGAATTGATTAAATGGATTGAAGTGACACCTTCATGATGTCTAACATCCTTTCTTGGGGATATATTCTCACCCAAAACCTCATACCTCCATTAAAATTATAGGATTCCTAGGAATTTTCAATTTTCTAATGGCATCACCATTGTAATCCTAAATCTCTAGAAATTCACAATGGTCTCACTATAACATAGGAATCTATAGAATCTTGGGCACTCTTAAATGTGCATTATCATATTCTATGATGTTGGATCCAAGAAACCATATCTGTTCATCCATAATTGGATCAACCATACTAGATTCTATTAAAACTATGAATATTCTTCCCAAAATATAGTGAGACTGGATCCTATAAATATTAGTCATCTTAGGGTCTCAACCATCTCAAATAGGTGATTCTCAAGAAACCCAGACAATCACAATATTATCAATCCCACCAGAAGATTCCTAAGAGGCCTGTGAAATCACATTCCATAACTCAATAATAAAATAAAACATCTCAATTCCTGGTTGAACACCCACTCCCATCATCATAATCTCCTCCCCATAGGGATTACACATTCGGTATGGGTTCTAAGGTGACATCTGCTACCATCACTACCCAAGACCCAACACACCTACTCTGGTTCAGTCAGTCACAGGGGAACCCACTGGGGTCCCTAAGGTCAAAACAATGTCATGAACCCCACTTTGGGTCCTTCTTACTCATTAAACCATCATGGACAACATCCATTACCAAGGGGTATCACTCCCCTCACCAAATTCATAATCAAGGAATGGTCTCATGGGTGTCAAGGGGTAATCCCTACAATAAAGAACCTAAAAATATGGAACATATCCCACCTCAAGGTATATGTTCATCTAGGTCGGTATGCTCACTCCACTCATCCATTCCAGCTATAGTATATCCACCTAGGCTAAAGGCATCACAAGGGTACTCACCCATTTTAATAGGGTCATCCATATCAAGTCCCAACACCACTACCCCCATCTTAGAGGAATTAATTTGTTTGGATAACCCCTTAGTTCAGGTCTACACCATCAGTAGTTGAGGTGTCAAGCCAGTACACTAGGTCCATGGTGGGTTAGGCACCTTTTCCTTTTAATTCTGATTGGTCATAAAAATTTAACAGTTTAATTTAAATTAAAATATCTAAATTAACTTAAACAAATCAATAATAAAGGGTAGATAACCCTAATAGATAGGTTTCACACCCACATAAATACAAAAAATAATGTTTCAAGTCATAGGGATAGTATTGTGGACCACCTACCAATATTTGACACTTTCTGATTATTCTTCCAAAGGCTTGCAGACTCTTCAAATGACCATCTAGCCTAATCCAAGATCATCCATCCATCTTGATCCTCTAATTAATTCCCAAAATACTTAATAAATTGATTATAAAAAATTTATAATTAATTTTAACAATTTATAATTTAATTCCAATTTAATTTAATTTTTCGTAACTGTTTAAACCTCATTGGAAATCCTAATCATGATACAATTCTGACCAATAACTTGTTGGAGGTCCAAAGTGAACCCTCGGCATTATCTCAGGCCAATTAACTAATAATAATCTCCATTTAAATCATTAAATAAATTTAATTTGAATTAAAGAAAGGAAAATTAAGGTCATGATGTAACTTCATTGAATCGATGACCAGCGATGGAAAGATGTTATCTCGAGACATCCACTATAAGGTTTGAGTGGAATCCCTTTCATACTCGGTTGATTCTACCATACTCCTATGGAATCAAAACAAAAACCCTAACCAAGGAATAAGAAAATTATAATTAAGGAAGGAGGAGATAGAAAGGGGTTTCATAATCAAATACATACCTAAAATCGCTTGAAAATACAATCAAAAGATCAATTTTGAATAGCCTAAAGCCTAGTTCAAAACCTGGCCCCTATACTAATTGGAAAATTAAAATTATTATTGAATTTAATGACATGTATGTACTCAAAGTCATTAAACAAATTCTAATATAACCCTTCTCGTACTTAAGAAGTCTTAGTTTACACCAAATTAAATATATCTCGACTTACCTCAGTCATAAATTCCCACTCAAATAGATGTATTCTACCTATGAACACTCAATCTGCTTCTAAATCATAGTTTTAACCATAATGTGATAAACCATCTAAACATGATCCATTTCATGAACTCATTACTGAAACACTAAGACAATGCTCCTTGACACTCATCTATCCTGACCACCCCTATGTTTTCATTTAATTGACCAACTAACCTAGGTTTCTCTCCATAATAGGATGTAGATCACAAGACAAATCTGATTATATGACACTTATACTGACCAAATTTCTTATCATAACATAGTTCCTTCATTCTAATGACACAACTATCAAGGTTTCCAACTTACCACACCCAAACTACACGATAACATTATTTAAACACTAGTACCCATTATGATTTCCAAATTCCAAGTCATAACAAATGTGATTATATTTTCCATTCATAATAAGAGTAAATTGTATTTTCCTTAGATATCCATGTCCAATTCCCAAAACATATTATGAAAACCCTATGTCTTTTTTACATGTTAATTTATGATTTATTACGTAAGAATACACATAATACAACCTAAAAGACCGAGAAGTCTAGTTTTACAAAGAAATTAGGTACAAAAAATAAAATCTAGAACATGGGATACAACAACATTGTTGATAACTTCCTTAACATGCTCTTAGAAATCATCATTCATATAAAACCACATGGTATTACCTGGAGATGTACATAATAAAGGGGTGTGCTATAAATCCTAGTAAGGAAATTAACAAATAATAACATAAAGAATGTATTGAATATTATAAAATAGTCATTTCAATGGGACATAAAAGGGGTGAGAATAATAAACATGAACAATAAGGCATGTTATAGCATGGTAACATAAATGCAACATGGGAAATGTGACAAAAACTTTAAACATGACATCATAAACATAGATCAAGGATAACCGACAAGAAATAGTAACATGGTGGGAAAATTCCCATGATGGATTAGGTTTACTCACTAATACCTTACATGATGTCTCATGAGACTAAAATATTACCCAATTCATTGGAGCACAATATAATTTCATATGCACCCACCACTTTCATATCATGTACAAGTATAACGATTCCACATAGATCATTCAATATAGAATCGTATTTAATTAAATTTAATCCCATGATTAAGGAATTTGGGTTACATACATGGATTTCCCCAATCAATGACGTATGGTTACAACTAGGTAAATACCCTTGAGTGGAAATGGGTATGGGTATACACCATATAAATGTTTATCATGGAAAATAGTACTAAGATTTCGATAGCGTAACAGTGGTACATGAAGATTCATAAAATGATTCAATGATAGGGAAAGGGGTATATCATCAATTGGAAGTAAAAATGGGAAGTATAATGGATATTTAATAATATATTCTAACATTAAAATTTTTTAACTAGTTATCATAATACAAGGAGGGTGATTGAATAAAACCCTGGCATGAAAAAGGAAAGGATAATTTCGGTGACATAACGGGGGTATATAATGAATCATGGGAGGTATTAATGAGAGTTAAAGGGGTATCTAATAAACTTTTAATAATAAGGGTAGTTATATGGATGTTTAAAATCATATCCCATCAACTGTAATTGTATTAAAAAATTAATTACATTAATAAAGTGCTTGAATAAAAAAGAGAATGAGATCATCCCTTACTAAAATTCGGTATAGTAATGGCTTAGGTAAATGCTTTAATGAGAGGGAATAAATTATCTATAATTATTGGGAAATATATTTTAGGGTAGTGGTATATTTATAAATTCATTAATATAATAATAAAATGATATGAAAAATGATATATACAACTAATTTTCTTGAATTTAAAAGAAGAGAGAGAGAGGTCCATTACTAAATTTCAACAAACAGCTTAGGTAAATGATATAAGGAGAGGGGATAAATGATCTATAATTTTTAGGAAATAAATTATAAATTATAATGATATTTGAAAATTCAAGACAACATATCCAATTTATATTTAAAATAATAAATATGATGAAGGTTCTTGAATTGAAAAGAATAAGGAGAGATCCCTCACTTTTAGTAAGGAAAATCACAAAACAATTTTGGAAGCATAACAAGTGTACATGAAGGATCATGGGAGGGATTAATGAGAGTGAAAGGGATGTATCAATACATTTCAATCAAAATTTAAGTAATGTGGATGTATAAAAACATACCTAAACAAGAAAAAATTTAAATTAAGTGGCATAACATGAAATAGGTGCTTGAATAAAAAGAATATGGGGGGTTCCCTTAACATGATAGGGTGATTCCAAAATCTATAGAGGAGCTTCTTGAGAGATTTGGAGAACCTTGAGAGAAATTTATAGAGTAAAATTTAGATTATTGATGTGATAAAAGGATTTTTAGTAAAGATAAATTGGTTCTTGTTTGGGTTTATATAGGAAAAGAGAGGGGAGTATTTTATTATTTTCCAAACATTGATTTTGGACTATATAATAAAATAATCAAAACCAAAAACCTTAAAATGGTTTTTTCCAATGTTTTATGCCAAATAGTAATTTTTTAATTATTTAATAAGTAAATTGGAATAATTAATTAAAATATTACCCTTGGTGATGTGGAAGTGAGTCGTGTTTATAAATAATTGATTTTAAAAAATTAAAATATAATATAGGTTTTTGAGGATTCATAAAGGCTTTGTATAATTAATAAAATAACCTAAAAATAAAATTATTTTAAAGGTAAAAAATATATTTTATTTTTTATGACATTAATATCATTTATTACGTCACTTTATTTTGATTATGATGTCATAATACACATAATATATTTATACTATATTTAATTTTTACCCGAAAATTCAACTCTCTCAGAAATTTATGAAAAAATAACCATTGGATAATTTAGACATTATGATTCCAAAAATAATATATAATTTATAAAAATAATTCTTTAATGATGTGAATTTTTACTTTTAAAAAAATCAACATTTATTGAGAAATGCTAGTTTTTTGACAATAACAATTTTCAAACCCTTATAACAATTACATATGACATCATAAAAATTATTTTATAATTTATAATTAATAAAAATTAATTAATAGTTTCATATTAAAATATAATATATTTTTAAAATTAATAAATTCATCAAAAGGAATTTCTTAATTGAAATTGGATATTAAACAAAAATACAATATAAGCTTTTTCTTATTAAAAACTAATTTTTATCAAACCCATTACTTAATCAATTATAAAGTAAAAACAATAAGGAATAATTATAATAATTATTTCATTTAAAATTAAATATACATATACCTATCTTTAGGGTTACCCTTTTCTCTTAGTCAAATTATTATTATCATCTTTTTACCCATAATTAACCTATTTTACTTTTACTAGAGTAATAAATTTTTACTACGGTTACAATTAATATTATCCAAAAATTAATTTGACCTTATTACCTAATATTTATTAGGATTTTTATAAATATTTAATCCATTTTATCAAAATAAATTCACATATTTGTAATAATTTAATTTAAAATAAAACCTACAAGCCTAATGAAAAGCAGTTTTTTTGAAAAATGCATTTTTTATAGAAAATATGATTTTAATTTAGCTCTATAACTAGTAATATTCATTTTATAAATTTAAATTAATAATTATATATATAATTTATAAATTAAATTTAAATAATTCCCCATTATGGGTTATTTTTAATTAATTAAAATGGATAAACATTATGCATTTTAAAACTATTTTCAGAAAAAATGTGTTCTCAAGCCTAAAAATAAAGTTATTCTAAAATAATGTATTTAAATGTAATTAATTGGATTAAATATAACTAAATAATTATTATTTTACCTCAAAATAAAATAATAATTGGACTTTAAAATTACATAATTTATCTAAAGAAATTGCAGTTTTAACCAAATGGGTATTTTCACTATTCACTAAAAAATCACCATTTTCTGAAAAACAAAATCCCAAAATTTTTCCTTAAATTAGTTTTGATATGATAATATAAAAAATTAATTTAGTTTTAAAAAATATATTTTATTAATGTTTTATAAAATAATTATTATATTTTTTCACACAAATAAAAAAAATTAAGAAAACTTATTTTGAAGACAATATCAAAATTTGAGTGATTATTTACTAAGAATTTATCAATAAATTTATATTGAGTAGGAAATAAATATATTTCATAAAATAGATAATCATATTCATACCTAAAAATTTAATGGCTAGGTTATAACGGTCATATTTAAATAATCATTTTTTTTGTTCGGGTTCAGTGTAGTGTATCACATACGCTATCGAATATAATTTTCACTTTTAAAAACTCAAGGCATTACATTATTCCCCCCTTTAATAAATCTAATCATCAAAATTTTATCTTCATCATGGTAAGTAATTTTTTGATACGTGAAAATATCTTTATTGAAAACCCACATTGTAAAAGGGGATAATAAAACATCCACTTAAAAAGAGAGAAATTGAAGTACGAATGTCATCACATAACTAGGTTTCCAAGTAGGAGAACATTATTGATAAGTTAAAACATGGAAATAGAATAAAAAACTAACTCCCAGGAACTAATATAGAGTGATGGAGAATATGGTTAGGAAAATTCAATGACCACAAAACCATAAGTCTGTGATGGGTGATAAGACAATCAATTCATCAGAAATTATCATATTATGACAACATTTTTGTTTCAAGATTCTTTTCCTATAGTTATGTAATTACTTTATCATATATACTAGAAATATATGGAAATATAATTTCTTGACAAGTATAATTTAATCCTCTAATAAATTCCCACTACAATCACATCTTTTTCTCTAAACAATGATAACTCAAGATGGATTTTTTTATCTCTGGATCACTAGAATAAGATTCTAATAGATCTCATAATCCACCAAAGAATAAAAACTATTCCTACTATCTATACTAAGTCTAAAATGGTTAGCAAAATGTAATATAGTATTGAAAATGAATAAACCTTAATACATTAATCACAAAAATTAAACAAAATATCCCAAAGTGTAAACATATATCATTTGTCACGACCCCCTCCCACCAAAGATGCCCCTACTGAGATTGCAATGGTGGAATAGAGATAATGAACCCCGAGTCCCACCTCCAGTAGGCCCTGGAGTGGTGACTAGCACCAAGGGTATGAGTTTTTCACATATATTGGAGGCATTACCCTTTTTATTAATTTAAGATCGGGAAATAGGATGAGTCAAACACCAAGAATAAGAAAAGTAACAAGTATAGAAATATCCCAAAACCAATCCCTTATGAATGATTTATACAATAGTGAAACAAAAGTACAAGTACAGAAAAGCTCCAAAGTACTGTACCAAAAAGTAAAGGAAAACAACAACAGCAAACAACAGCAACTCCCCCTGCCTGACTAGTAACGTCCTGCACAGTCCCCGTAGTCCTCCTGAAAACATGAAAGCAAGCGTAGGGTGAGCATACAACTATACTCAGTAGGGAAACCTAAATCTCTTGTGCACAAGTGGGGAGACATCCTAATGTCCCGTGAGAAAACAGAAGAACCAAAACCTAGCAAGGAATCTATCCACCCAGCCTCACTAGTCACACTCACCATGTAACACAAGTCAATAGAGTATAGTAGTAATGTTATCAAAGTATGGGTACCCTGCACCACCTTCCCACTGGATACTGCTCAAGCCCTCACGCTTAATGGTCTAATTCTTCCCCCTCTTCCTGAGCTAGTGCCACAACTTGTCCATACGAAGCTCGATCTAGTGCCGCAACCTGGCCATACGAATCTTATAGTAACCCACCGGCACACAATCCTCGGCCATCTGAAATCACATCCCGCCAGCACACAATCCTCGAACATAACCACATCTCATCCCAAAGACACCTGGGAACATATCACACCTCATCCCGGAGATTCTTGGGAAAGATCTGTCGTAACCTGCCCGAAGGAACTTGAGCTATAGAACCTGGAAGAGGGATCACAGGGAATAATAGTAATCATCCATCCTTTGGATGTTTGAGAATCACACCCCCCATCCCACAGGTGTTCGGCACGTAGTGCTCGACATGGGTGGGGTGCGTAAAGAAACAAAAAACGTACAGATTTATACAAGTATAATAACCAATCATCCCATCCTAAGGCTTCTACACAAAGATCTGAGCACATTCCTTGGAACTGCTACTTCAAGATTATTCACACAATAATCAATCCCAAAACCCCATTTAATGTTTTCAAGTTTCAACAGCTTTAGTTATCAGTTTCTTAACTACCGGGAAACTATTAACAACCAAATTGGATCAAGCATTCATAAAACATATCCCTACCATCCACAAATCAAGTTAAGAAAACACAAGCAACACAAACAAGTCCCTTCTTATTAACCAACCAACCCCATTGATTATTATTCCCATTCCATTACCATGCCCCACCATTCATTAACTCTTTTACTTTTATTTATTATTCACAACCTATAGTTCGTTCACATTAAAACCCATCCCTACAGCCCCACTGCCAACCACCATAACCACAATCATACTGAAACCTATACATCATCATCCCTTTGATACCACTTATCATAGCCCCACTGCCCATCACCAACATAACATTCACACCAACCCTCAACCAAGCCAACCGAAGCCCCGCTGCTCACCCGATCCACAACAACCCACAAAACACCCCCTTCACATAAATAAACCCTAACCATCACCCACATGTTTATTATTTCATTTTGTTCAACTAGGGTGATAACAAAAGGGTTACAGGTATTTAATCATCCAAATTTACGTGATTAACCAATTTTCACATTCAATAAAATTTCCATCCATAAGAAAATCTAGAAGGAGAGGTCAACATTTAATTGTGTAAGCAAAGGCCCCCAACAACCATGATTTTCAGTAGGCAGAAGCTTATTCAATTCACAACATAATATCATGGGATATAAATAATTTAACTGCATTCAAAAACTTCCCATACCTGTTATATAATCTAGTTATTATCTTTATTAAACCGGTTCAAATGTGTTTCACGTAAACAAGAGGACACCCACCCCACATGATGCACAAATTTAGAGAGACGAAGGTAAGATCCCTACCTCAACAGGTTCCGATGTACTTCTACGAACATGACCACCACAATCACAAGGCTTCTCCTAGAACAATTTCACCCACCAAGGACATCGCGGCACCACCGAATCAACAACACAAGAAACTCCCTCAACACGTAGATCACATTCCATAACATGGAAAGAAAACGGGAGAAGTAGGATCAGAAAGAGAATACAAGAACAGAGGTTTAACATACCTTTTTAGAGTTGTTCATCAAAGACCGTCGTTCCCATCAATTATCAGCAGTATATCTGGTTGAAAACTGAGGAGGGGAATTCGAATAAGAGGGAACAGAATAGGTTGTATGATGTTCTCCTCATTGACACGATCCCGCAGTCACTGACGGATCAACGATCGGAGTACGGATGAAGAAGTTAGAAGGATGACTTCTCAGCCATCCCGGAGTGTCGTCATGTGGAGAAGAAGGGTCCACAAATAATATGTTACCCTATCTTACATAGACAAAGGAAATAAAAACCGTATTCATCATGAATTAATAAATACTCTCTATAACCGTACAACAGTTACACTACTTGACTGGTCAACACACGACACTTCACGTGATTTCCACGCGTTTTAATAATAATGATAATAATAAATTAATATTGGTCGTTTCTTTGACCCAAGGAAAAAAATTCATAAAAAAATATATTCATCATTGGTCTTAAAATGACTGTCTTAATTTCAGGGTCACAGTATCGCGGACGGTTCTTCATTCCGACACCATATTATGAAGATATGTTGGATACAAGATCCCGTAATAATAATATTATTATTTTTATCATTGGGTGTTTTGTGGACCTGAGCCACGAACTATAATTTAATATCCAACATTAGACTTTAATCGATCATATTAATGACAGGATCGCATCTCCACTGACGAGAAGTCAATCGGACGTTGCACGCACGAGTTATGGCGGGTCGAATATTTAATAATAATATTAAATCTATTAATTCACAAGCATTTTGGGTACCCGATCTGAAAACCCACAAAAGACATCTAATATTGGACTCATAATTTCCATCTCGAAGACAGGGTTGCACTGCCGCTGACGGTTCGTAAAACCGAGGTCGCACGAAGAAGTTACGGACAAAACACGGTTTTCCCAACAAAAATAATAATAACATTATTATATTATTATTATTTTTAATTTAATTTAATTACCTAAAACTTCATATCCAAAATCTATGCACCACCAAAAATAAATGGCACCTCTTTGAATCCTTGTCAACCACACCCCACCCCTTGATTGATTTCCCTTTTTTTAACTTATTTATTTTATTGCATTAATTTTTAAAGATTTATTTCTTTTAACACTTTCTCTCTCCAATCTCCTTTATTCTTCCACAATTCCCTCATGCTCTAAAGGTGGGGCCTTTCCTTGACTTTTCTCCATGTGGCATGCCCCAAACGTCCATTCCTTTATAGTTTTTATTATTATTTTATTTATTATTCCATCACTTTGTAATCTCTCTCCAATCTCACTTCAATGTTATTATTAATAAAATTAATAATAATAACACCCAACATTAATGTTCTGATTAAATCCCATTAAATTAGATTACCATAACTATTCTCATATTAAACTAAAACCATTCCATGCGACTCAAAACCTTTTCATTTAATTTAATTAAATGTCAAAAAAAATTAATATAACTTACATATTCAACCCCTTTTTAATACATTTAATTTCATTAACCTCTCGCACATAGTTTTACGCCATCATTGTTATTTATTGTGTTTCAGTAATAATAAAAACTCATCAACTTATTTTATTAACTCATCACCGTAATTATTTTTTATAATGATAATATTTATGCTCATCGCATTGACCACGTTAAACCACCCCATTGGATATCTGAATCTGACCATGCCATGTCAACATCGCATAACATCCGTCAATTTAATTATTTAATTATATTTATTTTTATTTCACACTAATTAAATTGAAACCACTTTTATTAAATTAAAACCAATCAATTTAATAAACCCAACATATTTTTACGCCACCATTATTATTATTATTTAACATAATAATAATAACGAACTCACCTTTAATTTTATTAACGCACCACCATACTTCCACTGTGCATCTTCATTTATTTGTTTTCAATGAATACCATGACTCATTTCATTAATTTATCATTATTATTAATATTATTAATAATATTAATAACACAACACCCATTATTATTATTCAAATTTAATTTCAACAATTACTCAATTAATAATAAACTGCATGTTTCATTTATCAACGTCTAATGGGTCACACACCTTCCCACTTCACATCATTAATAATAATAACACCCATTAAATCATTTTATCATGATTATTCTATTTTTAGTTTTATTAATCACACAATTTATTTCATCATCGTTATTATTTAACATATTTTTACGTTATCATCAGTATTAAAAATTTTCATTATAACGCGTGTCGTGTCGACCACATCGATTTCAACAAAGGAATGGACCAGAGGGGTCCGGGCCATTACACCATTCCTTAAATGAAAACCCATATATCTTAAATACCACCAATAACCTTAACATCAAAGAATGTTCTAACCTCAATGTTTATCTCATACCCTTCATCTTACGCCTCTAAAAACATAATATCATTCTTCTTAAATAATCCTTTATATTAGACCTAATCATTATATATACCTCAACCTAATAAAACATCTACCAAAATATCATTAATCACCTAAAAATAAAAAATATTTGATCCTGTGATATGTTTCCCAAAATATCCTTATTCATTATTAACTTCCATCACATAAATATTCAAAAGTTTTATCAATGATTTTAAACATAATTTTATCCTTGGACATATCATCCCAAGACTATTTAAGTTTATCCAAACATTAAACACATATTAAGGGTTATTAATCCCTCAATCATGCTTTTTCCAAAATATCACCTTATCAATAAATAAATTTTATAGGTTATTAGTACCATTCAACATATATTTTTAATTCTTAAAGAAAACTATTACGGAATAATCCATATATGTTTCTTGATTCTTATATCAATAATTTCATTGATATACTACTTCTACAACATAATTTTCAAATACTAAAACACATCAATCCTTACACTTCAATGATTTCCATAGCATGGGTCCTTTCTTAGTCTAGTATTTTACCCTTGTAATAGGTAATTGACTTAGATAATTCCCATATTCTCCAAACATAAGACATTGAAAAACAAATGGTGTTGTAGGATGTAATTTATTCCTTCCATCACACTCTTATTTTTTTTGAAACTAGATACTTTATTCCCTATTTTTTCAAATATAAAAATCATTAAGTTTCTTTGTGAAATTTCTCTTGGTGTCGATTTCCATATTTTTGACATGCGGGGAATTGAATATTATTTCCTTTATCACCTTTATTAGATTAACTTACTTGATACACTATCCTCTTCTTCTCTTACATATTTTAATATTCAACTATATGCCAGTTGTTAATTGTGATTTTTGATAGTTGGTTTGTAATAATCAAAATATGTCTTACTTGAGCTCCCATCATGTTATTAATCTCATTTGGGAAGTCATCGCATTGCCCAACACATTGGTTGTTTACTCGATTCTTCCTATTTCTATTCATTTATTATAATAAATGGAAATTTAGGTGTGGGTAATTTTAAACTATTAAACATATAAATGGGAAGAAAATAACATTAAAGTGATAACTTATAAATGACATGTATTTCCTTAACTTATGAATTTCAAGGATTCAATTTATGTTATCCATGATCTATTTCCTAAAATAGACTATTATTAGAATTTTTATTCCCTTGATAATGGTTCATAATGAGCTTGGGAATTTACCAAAGCATAGCCCGTGAGAATGTCAAAACAGGTGTGAAGATAAGATCATTGTTTTGAACCAGTTCTTGATTGAGTTTGTTTTAATATAGTGTTTTTGGGTGTTACCCATAGGCACATATATGTCAGAGCCACATCCACTTGTAGGATCCATAAATGGATGTATTTTCATTAAAACCACTTACTCAATACTTCACCAAAATTTAGGGATATTTTATTATGTTTAATATCATCCCTAGGAATGTTTCTAAATTTTCTGAATCCTAATCCCAAAAATAACTAAACTTTCCATTGATACCAACCATTACAACCTTGTGTCTTTATTACACATTAATTCATGATTTATTACATAATAATACACAGAATACATCCCATAAGATCGATAAGTCAGGTTTCATTGGGAAATTAGGTACATATAATAACATACTTAACATGGGATACAACAACTTTATTAAAAAATTCATTAACATGATCTTAGAAATCATCAATTCTCTAAAAAGAATGGGATAACCTGGGCATGTACATAAGAAAGGGGTGAGCTATAAATCCCAATAATGTAATAAACAAATAATAACATGAATAAAATATTACATGGTATAAAATAGGAATTTCAATGGGACATAAAAGGGTTGAGAATCATAAACATTAACAATAAGTCATAGATAACATGGTAATATAAAGGCAACATAAGAAATGTGACAACAACTTTAAACATGAAAACATTAACATTGGTCATGGATAACCTCTAGTATATAACAATATGGTGGAAAAAGTCATGTGATGGATTACGATTAATCCCTATTACCTTCCATGAAATCTCATTAGACTAAAAAATTATCCAATGCATTGGAGTTTTACCTAATTTTGTGTGCACCCATCACATTCATATCATGTACATGCAGGAGTGTTCTACATAGATCATTCAAAATAGAATCATTTTTCATTAAATTTAATCCCAAGATTGAGGATCGTGGGTTACATACATTTAAGTACTAAATCAATGAATTATAGGTAAAACTAGTAGAATGCTATTGAGTGGAAATGAGTATAGTTATAAACCTCAAAAATGTTTGGTATGGAAAATCGTACTAACATTTCGACAATGTAATGGTAGTACATGAATATTCATAAAATCGTTCAATGAGAGATAAATGGGTATACCATAACTTTGAATTCAAAATTAAAGTATGATTGATATGTAAGAACATAATACAACAGTGAATTTTTTTGAAATAATAGGTATAATATAAGGAGGATGCTTTAATAAAAACTTGGCATGGGAAAATGGTAGGATAATTTCAGCAACATAATCAGGGTATATAATGAATCAAGGGTGGTATTAATGAGAGTGAGAGGGGACTATAATCACTTGTAAATAATAACGTTAGTAATAGTGATATGTAAAATCATATCCCATCAATAGAAATTGTAATAAAAAATTAATTACATAAATAAAGTTCTTGAATAAAAAGGATAAGGGAATTATCTCTTACTAAATATCGGCATAGTAATGGCTTAAGTAAATACTATAATGAGATTGGATAAATGATATATCATTATTAGGAAATAAATTTTAAATTGGATGTATATTTATGAATTTATGACAATATAACCAATTGATATTCAAAATTTTAGATACAAATAAGGTGCTTTAATTTAAAAGAAGAGAGATAGGTCCCTTACTAAATTTAGGCATATTAACGTCTTAGGTAAATGCTATAATGAGAGGGGATAAATTATCTATCATTGTTAGGAAATAAATTTTAAAAAATAAGGGTATTTATAAATTAATTAAAACATATAAAATTGACATTAAAAAAGAATAAATATAATGATGGTTCTTGAATTTAAATGAAGAGGGATAGGTCCTACACTTTTGGTACAAAAAAATCAAAGGAAAATTTCGACAGTATAACGGGTGTACAAAAAGATTCATGTGAGGGATTAATGAGAGTTAAAGGGGTATATAATCACATTGAAATCAATATTTAATTAATATGGATGTATAAAAACTTTCCAAAACAAGAAAAATTGTAAATTAAGTGTCATAACATAAAATAGGTTCTTGAATAAAAAGAAGAGAGGGAGATCCCTTACCTTGAGAGGGTGATTCCAAAATCTAGGGAGAAGCAACTTGAGAGCTTGGGTGAAACTTGGGTGCACATTAGAGAGTGTTGGTAAGAGTGTGTTCATGCTAAAAGGTTTTTTATTGAATATAAATGGGATCTTGGGTGGGTTTATATAGTAAATGAGTGGGGTGTTCTGTATTATTTCATAAACTTAGGTTTTGGACTCTATATAATAAAATAATCAAAACAACAAATATTACCATTTTTTTACCATTTTTTTCTTCCAAATAGAATTTTTTCATTATTTTATAATTCCAAGTGCCTGACTCATTAAAATATTACCCTTTGTGATGTGGAAGTGAGTCATGTTTATAAAGAATTGAATTTAAAACATTAAAATATAATTTAGGTTTTTGAGGATTCAAAAAGGATTTATAAAATTAATAAAATGACATAAAAATAACATTATTTTAAAGAGGAAAAATATATTTTTTCTTTTATACTCTATGTAAAGACCCGCAAATTTCAAGGAAATTTTTTTCTTAATTTTCTTTGGAATTTTACAAGAGCGCAGCTTCAGACGGCACCTGATTCCGAGGCCCGGTGTGCCCGGAATCAATTTCCGAAGTTTGGCTCGGGTACGTTCAGTGAACGGACAAGCGGGTTTTTCTATCTTTTGAACCGGTGCCCGGAATCGAATTCTGAGGGCACCGATGAAATCTCAGCGCCGGTATTTTCTTAGAAACGCCTCTTCCGGAGTTGCGTTTGCTCAGACGTGGTTTTTAAATTTTGCGGCCTTAAGTCGGAAATAAAATAAAGTTTGTGCGACAACTTTATTTTATTTCACTTAAGCTGCTTGGAAGCCACTTGAAGCCACTTAAAGGCGGCTTGATCTGAGTTGAACTGGATAGGATGCTATCCAGAAATATCCTACCCCCTTGGTAGGATATTTGTGAGGTGGGGCCCGCACGAGCCCCGCCGTTTCTTCGCTAAGTAACGCACCCGCGAAAACCCGTCAAAGTAACTGAAAAGTCAACCGACGCGTTTTCTTTAATTCTTAACAGACCATTTAATTGGGCGGTTTATTTCGTGAATTAAATGGGCTGTTTCTTTCGTGAATTAAATGGGCTGTTTCGCTCGTTGAATTAATTCAACGAACTGATGGGTCGTTACTTACGCTTTTGCGTTGTTGGCATGTTTATAAAATAAGACCAACCTAAAAATCCTTTGAAAGGATTTGAGAGGATCTTGTTTCTTCATCTCCCCGCGAAGAACGCGAAGAACGCGAAGAACGCGAAGAACGCGAAGAACGCCGGCGACTGGAATTCGACGACGCACACCGAGATCTGCGACGTCAACGAGCTTTACCCGCGACGTTCTTCGGCGACGCCTCTTCTTCCGCGGCCGATCCTCGTTCGGCAACAAAGGTGAGAATCGAATCTTCTAATTCTCTCCTTTTTATAATTCGATATCAAAAGATTTAAATTAATTAAATCCGTTTGATCTTGATCCGGAGATTGGCGACGCGACGCCGGATACCGCGACGACGCGATGATCCCCCTTCTTCCGCGACGAGCAATCCCGCGACGATCCCTCATTTGGCAACGACAGCTACGAGGTAAGGGTTGATTTGAAATATATTTTTTTCCTTTCCCGTGATTTTATTTCTTTTAAAATAAAGAACCGATCACAGAACAATTTTAAAATTTATTTAAAATTGTTGATTGGTCGTTTCTTGTTTCTCCCGTTGTTTATGACTAACGCGGAGGGTGCGGGTCTAACGAACAAGACCCGGCAACCCTCCGCCGATCTTCCTTTTTGTGCGGATTTGGCGGGCGACGGAAAAAGCACGACGCAAGGGCCATTTGTTGATTCCGCAGTGAAGGACGCGTCCCGGGAGGAACAATGGCGCAGACGGGAGGCAAAACGGGCCACCGGAGCAACTCCGGCGGCCCGCCGGAGGAGTCCGCCGCGGCCGAGCCCCGGCGGCGGCGAACCGCCGGACCGCGTCCGCGGTCCGGCCACCCAGCACGCGGCCCGCGCGGGCCGCGTTTCTCCAAAGCTGCGGGTCAATCCCGCGGCGGCTCACTCGGCCGCTCGGCCGAGGCCGAGCCGGCCGGTCCGGTCGGCCGGGCCGCGCCCAGGCCGGACCGGACCCGGCCTAGCCGGGTCGGGCCGGGTCGGGCCGACCCGGTTCGGCCGACCCAGGGGGGGGGGGTTCGGGCCGGGTCGCCCCGGGCCCAGAACCCCCGTTACGGGCCCTCTTCGGTCTTTCGCCCATATCTTGGGCCTGGGACCTCTGATTGACGAACCGTCAGCGGCTACGCGATCCTTGGATCGAGACGGTCGTTTCGGTATATTATACTCAAGGTTTCGGAAGACTTTGGATTCGTCCGGGTTGGTTCGTACACGAAACCAACCGGGCCCTCGGAGCGGAAACGCTCATAACTTGAGCTACGGACGTCCGATCGACGTACCGTCAGCTGTGGTAGTTTCCTCTAAGTGAGACGGAACTTTTGGCATACTCCGCCCAAGGATCGGATACAGGCGGAGTACGGTCGGGTTGGTTTTTCCCTAAAAACCAACCGGGCCACTGGGACGAAAATGCCAATAACTCTCAGACCGGGCGTCCGATTGACGCGCCGTCTGTTGCGTTGAGATCCTGTTGTCGATACGGAACTTTTGGATACATCAACTTCGGACTACGTGTCAGTTGATGTATCAGCCTCTCGGCTCGTGGAGCGGACCCTCCTAAACGAGCTCGCTTTGTGCGGGAACCCTAGCGCTGGCTGTGACTTCGACGACAGAGCAGAGATCCTCCGTGGACTGCGACGACGGCAGAGCAGAGATCCTCCGTGGACTGCGACGACGGCAGAGCAGAGATCCTCCGTGGACTGCGGCGACGACTGTGCAGAGATCCTCAGTGGACTGCGTCGACTTCTGCACTCAGCGATCCTACGTGGATCAGTGCCCGATCCTGTGTGGGTCCTACTACCGGTTCTGTGTGAGCCACTGCCTACCGGTTCTGTGTGAGCCATTGCCTACAGGTTCTGTGTGAGCCCGATCCTGTGTGGGTATTTTGCGGGGGTTAGTACCTATCGATCCTTCGTGGGTCCGACGACTTAGATGGATCAGTGATCGTCTTTGACGTCATCTGAAAAATTATACCTGGTTGAGCTGAATCTTATGTTTCTCTCCTTTGTGGATTGTGTTGAACTATCCTATGTGGATTTACTGTTTACTCTCCTTGTGGATTTGAGTCTTGCTTTCCTTTGTGGATTGAGTTGTTCTTGAGCTCGTGAGCAGAGCTAGAATTGGGGACTTAGGTATATGTATGGGCATATACCTAAGTCGAGTCAGATGTTACTTCGTGATTGCATCTCTCTTTGTTCTATATCCTTTGTGGATTTCGGGAGACCTTCGGGGGTCTCGGGGTCCTTACTGAGTAGCTTATACTCACCCCTGCACGGGCTATGCCCGCACCTTGTTGTGTTGGTTGCAGACGACGGACAGCGCTGATCACGGTTGGGGCGTGGAGCAGGACGGTACCTGGAGGTGGACCACTGGGCGGGACGTGCTCGGAGCGGACGTGGGACCCGAGGAGCCTGGAGGCTATCTGTACCCACCCTTCAGGTGGGATTTCCAGTGGACAACACGAGGCCGCCGTCTTTTCTTCAGTTGCTGTACTTTACTTTTCAGTTGTACTTTACAGTTGGGCTTGTATTCCGGCCCCCTTTACTTTTCTGCACTTTACTTTCCGCTTGCTGACTCTGTGTGGTTGTTACTTATAAAGGCAATGCCTTCCCTGTTTACTGGGATTTTACGCCTTGGTGCTAGTCGCCAGCCCCTGGCCTATGGAAGGCGGGCTTGGGGTAGTCACGACACGGGCCCCGAGGTCGGGTCGTGACAAATTGGTATCAGAGGTGGTCGGTTCTACCGCAGACTCTGATCGTCTTTTCTTTCTATATGAAGCAATAGTGTTTAGTTTATTGAGTGTGGTTATCAGTTCAGGGAGCCCAGTGTTGGTGCGGCGGCCGACGTATCCGTACACGAGGACCCTGACTCCTAATTTCCGACTTAATGCATGAAAACATTGATTGCGTGTGTGTTTCAAGTTTTCTTTGTGATTACTTGTGTCAGCTCACCGGGTATACTGATCTGCTTCATGAAAGTCTCAAGTTTTCCTTGTGATTACTTGTGCCAGCTCACCAGGTATACTGTTCTGACTGTGGTGCTCTTGTTCTCCTTTTCAGGATGGCCCCGCGACGACAGCCAGCTAGGGTTCCGAGTGTAGGGCACGACGGCAGCCCACCGAGCGACGAGGCCTCGGTGCAGGGCCCTTTGCCAGCAGTGGCACCGGCGGTAGCTTTACCCGCCGAGCCACCGATGCTACCAGTACCAGACGCTGACGATGCATGTCGCCTCAGGGCACTGCATGAGTTTCAGAGCCAGCGACCACCCAGGTTTCGCGGTGAGGCGGACCCCCAGGCCGCCGAGGACTGGCTAGAGGCGGTGGTACGGATCTTTAGGCTAGTGAGGACACCAGCGGATCTCATGGTGATTCTCGCGGCGAGCCTCCTGCAGGCGGCGGCAGGACGATGGTGGAGCCTGATGCTCCAGGTTCACGATGAGGCATCCTTGCTCTGGGCGGACTTCGAGAGCCTCTTCCGCTCTGAGTTCGTCCCGGCCACCCTCCGAGCGGTGCGCATCCAGGAGCTTCTCCAGCTGCGCCAGGGCAGCATGACGGTCGCTCAGTATGCGGCGAGGTTCACTGACCTATCTCGCTACTCGACCGACATGGTACGGGACCCCTTCTTCCGGGCCCGGACCTTCGAGCAGGGCTTGCGACAGGAGATTCGGGCGTCGCTGATCTCCCTCAGCATTCCGACCCAGGCAGGAGTGCTGGAGCGAGCCCTCCTGATCGAGAGCTTCCTGGCAGAGCCTTCTTCAGTGGCGAGACCTAGCGCAGGGCGGCAGGTAGCTGAGTCTTCGGCAGCAGGTAGCCGACGGATGACTCTCGGGTCCAGGCAGACCAGACCCCCACGCAGACGGCCTCAGGACACCGGCTCAGCAGTACGGGGCACACAGCGGAGTGCCAGCCTTCCGAGAGGCAGGCTGTGCTACTCCTGCGGCGGGCAGGGTCACATGGCTCGTGACTGCCCGACTCGCCGATCAGAGGAGCAGCAGACGGTGGAGGGGCCACCCAGGCAGAGGCAGAGGGTCGACCGTGGCGGTCCGCAGGGAGGAGGCGGACGAGGCAGAGGAGCCGGCCGAGCAGCGGGTGGTGGGCGACGCTTCCAGGCTCTACCCCCACCACCACCAGGAGGGCCACCTCGACCACAGGGAGCTGGTGGGCAGGGGCAGGCCCAGCTCCAGGCAGTGGAGGCCTACGACCCCGACATGCCAGAGATGATTCGAGGTACGATCTGTGTCTATTCCACCCTTGCTGCGGTACTTATAGACACAGGAGCGAGTCACTCTTTCATAGCCTCTGCCCTTGTTCGGAGCTCGGAGATTCCGACTGAGCCGTTGGCTCGATCCTTACGGCTAGAGACTCCTACGGGAGCAGACTCGACGATTACGCACTGGTGCCGGCAGTGTGAGCTTACTCTAGGAGGCGAGAGCTTCGGCTGGGATCTCCTTGTAGCGGCGTCGAGGCCTTACGACGTCATCTTGGGCATGGATTGGCTATCCACGGTTCATGCCCAGATCGACTGTTTTAGGCGCAAGGTGCGAGGTGTTCGCACCGACGGGAGCAGGTTTACCTTCACCGGCGAGAAGGGAACCTTTGCAGCATAGGATGGACTTCCGCGGAGGAGAGTGCAGCCCATCTCTCATCAGTTGGCTAGCCTCATCCTAGGAGCAGTGGACGTGCGGAGTCCAGCTTTTCCTGCAGTGGTGGACCAGTACGTGGACGTCTTTCCCGACGACGTTCCAGGGCTACCTCCTCGTAGAGAGGTAGACTTTTACATCGACTTGTATCCCGGGACAGCCCCGATATCTACTCCAGCATATCGGATGGCCCCCGCCGAGCTTCGAGAGCTGCGGGTATAGTTGGAGGACTTGCAGAGCAAGGGGTTTATCCGACCCAGTGTTTCACCCTGGGCTTCCCCGATTTTGTTCGCCAAGAAGGCGGACGGGAGCTTGCGACTGTGTGTCGACTATCGTCGCCTGAACCAGGTGACAGTGAGGAACAAGTATCCGCTGCCACGGATTGATGACCTCTTCGATCAGCTCAAGGGAGCGCGGTGGTTCTCGAAAATAGACCTCCGGTCAGGCTATCATCAGCTCAGAGTTCGAGACGAGGACGTGCAGAAGACGGCCTTCAGGTTTCGGTATGGCCATTATGAGTTCTTGGTTATGCCATTCGGCGTAACCAATGCTCCAGCAGTGTTCATGAGCCTCATGAACAGGATCTTCCAGCCATACCTCGACCGATTTGTCGTGGTCTTCATTGACGACATTTTGGTATACTCGACGACTGAGGAGGAGCATGCCTACCACCTGCGAGTTGTGCTAGACACACTCCGAGAGCACCAGCTTTATGGAAAGCTCTCAAAATGCCAGTTCTGGTTACGTGAGGTCCATTTCTTGGGGCACGTCATTTCTGAGGCGGTAGTTGCAGTGGATCCCGCGAAGATCGAGGCAGTGCTAGCTTGGGAGCCACCCAAGAGCGTGACAGAGGTGCGGAGTTTCTTGGGCTTAGCCGGATACTATCGGAGATTCGTGCCAGACTTCTCCAGAGTTGCGGCACCACTCTCAGCGTTGACGAAGAAGGGGAAACCCTTCGTGTGGTCAGACAGATGTCAGCAGAGCTTCCAGGAGCTGAGGCAGAGGTTGACCAGCGCACCTATCTTGAGGTTGCCTAAGGAGGGAGTTGGGTACGTAGTTTACTGCGACGCATCAGGGACTGGACTCGGGTGCGTCCTGATGCAGGAGCGGGCCGTGATCGCCTACGGATCACGTCAGTTGAGGCCGCATGAGCAGAACTACGCCACTCATGACCTGGAGTTAGCAGCAGTGGTCTTCGCTCTGAAGACTTGGCGGCACTATCTGATGGGCGAGCGCTTCACAGTCTTTTCTGACCACCAGAGTCTCAGGTATATCTTCTCTCAGAAGGACCTGAACCTGAGACAGTGGAGATGGCTTGAGTTCCTCCAGGACTATGACTTTGAGATAGTCTATACTCCTGGGAAGGGGAACGTGGTAGCCGATGCCCTCAGCAGGAGGACGGGCATTCAGCTACTTGAGGAGGCGACGGAGCAGCTAGCCTCCTTACAGATATCCTTTGTGGATAGAGACGGAGCAGCCTTTCTTCAGTCTCTCACAGTCTCTCCTCCACTTCTACAGCGGGTCAGAGAGGCTCAGCGTGAGGACGCTGACTGTGAGACCCGGCGTGCACTGATATCCTCAGGTCAGGCGCCTGATGGTTTCTCCCTTGGAGCAGAGCACGACATCCTTTTCAGAGGACGTACCTTCGTACCAGTCACTTTACGAGAGGAGGTGCTGAGAGAGTTTTACACTTCTCTCTTGGCGGTGCATCCCGGAGTGGCGAAGATGTACCAGGATCTCAGACGACAGCACTGGTGGCCGGGCATGAAGAAAGCTGTGGCAGAGTTCGTTTCACGGTGCCTCACCTGCCAGCAGGTGAAGGCAGAGCATCAGGTACCAGCAGGCTTGGTACAGCCCTTGGAGGTCCCGGAGTGGAAGTGGGACGGCATATCTATGGACTTCATGACTGGACTTCCACGCACTTCCAGAGGTCACGACTCCATTTGGGTGATTGTCGACCGACTCACCAAGTCGGCACACTTCTTACCCATCAGAGAGCAGGGCTCAGTGGAGAGCTTGGGACGTCTTTACGTCCAGGAGATCGTGCGGCTTCACGGTGTGCCATCGTCTATTGTCTCCGATCGAGATGCTCGTTTCACTTCCCGGCTTTGGAAGGGGTTGCAGGAGGCGTTCGGGACGCGGCTCCATCTGAGCACAGCCTTCCACCCTCAGACGGATGGTCAGACGGAGAGGACCATACAGACACTCGAGGACATGCTCCGTGCATGTGTTCTCGACTTTGGTCGCAGCTAGGAGGACCACCTACCATTGGTGGAGTTCGCGTACAACAACAGCTACCACTCCACCATCGGGATGGCACCATACGAGGCGTTGTACGGCAGACCCTGCAGATCACCGTTGTGCTGGACAGACCCTGGGGAGTCAGCACTCGTGGGACCAGAGATGGTCCGAGCCACGATAGAGAAGGTCCAGATCATCCAGGGGAGGATGAGGACAGCTCAGAGCCGGCAGAAGTCATATGCTGACAGGAGGCGGAGGCCACTCGAGTTCGAGGATGGCGACCACATCTTTTTGCGTGTCTCACCTCGACGTGGTTTACGGAGATTTGGCCGAGGCGGCAAGTTGTCTCGACGCTTCATCGGGCCTTTCCAGGTCCTCAGCAGGATAGGAGAGGTGGCTTATCGCCTGGCTCTACCACCTCAGTTGCACCGGGTGCACGACGTCTTTCACGTGTCTCAGCTGAGGAGATACGTGCACGACCCGACGCACATCATCGACTTTGGGGAGCTGGACGTGGACGATGGGGTGACTTTTGCGGAGGTCCCAGTGGAGATCGAGGATCGACAGGAGCGGGTCCTACGTGGGCGGTCGATTCCTCTTGTGCGCGTCAGATGGCAGCACGGGAACCTCCAGGAGAGCACTTGGGAGCGGGAGGCTCAGATGCGTGCTCAGTACCCCCATTTGTTCCCCTAGTTTTTGATGTATCTTTACGGGGACGTAAAGCCCTGAGGTGGGAGTAATGTAAAGACCCTCAAATTTCAAGGAAATTTTTTTCTTAATTTTCTTTGGAATTTTACAAGAGCGCAGCTTCAGACGGCACCTGATTCCGAGGCCCGGTGTGCCCGGAATCAATTTTCGAAGTTTGGCTCGGGTACGTTCAGTGAACGGACGAGCGGGTTTTTCTATCTTTTGAACCGGTGCCCGGAATCGAATTCTGAGGGCACCGATGAAATCACAGCGCCGGTATTTGCTTAGAAACGCCTCTTCCGGAGTTGCGTTTGCTCAGACGTGGTTTTTAAATTTTGCGGCTTTAAGTCGGAAATAAAATAAAGTTTGTGCGACAACTTTATTTTATTTCACTTAAGCTGCTTGGAAGCCACTTGAAGCCACTTAAAGGCGGCTTGATCTGAGTTGAACTGGATAGGATGCTATCCAGAAATATCCTACCCCCTTGGTAGGATATTTGTGAGGTGGGGCCCGCACGAGCCCCGCCGTTTCTTCGCTAAGTAACGCACCCGCGAAAACCCGTCAAAGTAACTGAAAAGTCAACCGACGCGTTTTCTTTAATTCTTAACAGACCATTTAATTGGGCGGTTTATTTCGTGAATTAAATGGGTTGTTTCTTTCGTGAATTAAATGGGCTGTTTCGCTTGTTGAATTAATTCAACGAACTGATGGGTCGTTACTTACGCTTTTGCGTTGTTGGCATGTTTATAAAATAAGACCAACCTAAAAATCCTTTGAAAGGATTTGAGAGGATCTTGTTTCTTCATCTCACCGCGAAGAACGCGAAGAACGCGAAGAACGCGAAGAACACCGGCGACCGGAATTCGACGACGCACACCGAGATCTGCGACGTCAACGAGCTTTACCCGCGACGTTCTTCAGCGACGCCTCTTCTTCCGCGGCCGATCCTCGTTCGGCAACAAAGGTGAGAATCGAATCTTCTAATTCTCTCCTTTTTATAATTCGATATCAACGGATTTAAATTAATTAAATCCGTTTGATCTTGATCCGGAGATTGGCGACGCGACGCCGGATACCGCGACGACGCGACGATCCCCCTTCTTCCGCGACGAGCAATCCCGCGACGATCCCTCGTTCGGCAACGACAGCTGCGAGGTAAGGGTTGACTTGAAATATTTTTTTTTCCTTTCCCGTGATTTTATTTCTTTTAAAATAAAGAACCGATCACGGAACAATTTTAAAATTTATTTAAAATTGTTGATTTGTCGTTTCTTGTTTCTCCCGTTGTTTATGACTAACGCGGAGGGTGCGGGTCTAACGAACAAGACCCGGCAACCCTCCGCCGATCTTCCTTTTTGTGCGGATTTGGTGGGCGACGGCAAAAGCACGACGCAAGGGCCATTTGTTGATTCCGCAGTGAAGGACGCGTCCCGGGAGGAACAATGGCGCAGACGGGAGGCAAAACGGGCCACCGGAGCAACTCCGGCAGCCCGCGGAAGGCGGCGGCGGCGCGGGTCGCCGGCGCGGCGGCGCCGGCGACCGGAGGCGGCGGCGCCCGGCGCGCCGCCGGAGGAGTCCGTCGCGGCCGAGCCGCGGCGGCGGCGAACCGCCGGACCGCGTCCGCGGTCCGGCCACCCAGCACGCGGCCCGCGCGGGCCGCGTTTCTCCAAAGCCGCGGGTCAATCCCGCGGCGGCTCACTCGGCCGCTCGGCCGAGGCCGAGCCGGCCGGTCCGGTCGGCCGGGCCGCGCCCAGGCCGGACCGGACCCGGCCTATCCGGGTCGGGCCGGTTCGGGCCGACCCGGTTCGGCCGACCCAGGGGGGGGTTCGGGCCGGGTCGCCCAGGGCCCAGAACCCCCGTTACGGGCCCTCTTCGGTCTTTCGCCCATATCTTGGGCCTGGGACCTCCGATTGACGAACCGTCAGCGGCTACGCGATCCTTGGATCGAGACGGTCGTTTCGGTATATTATACTCAAGGATTCGGAAGACTTTCGGTTCGGCCGGGTTGGTTCGTACACGAAACCAACCGGGCCCTCGGAGCGGAAACGCTCATAACTTGAGCTACGGACGTCCGATCGACGTACCGTCAGCTGTGGTAGTTTCCTCTAAGTGAGACGGAACTTTTGGCATACTCCGCCCGAGGATCGGATACATGCGGAGTACGGTCGGGTTGGTTTTGCCCTAAAAACCAACCGGGCCCCTGGGACGAAAATGCCAATAACTCTCAGACCGGGCGTCCGATTGACGCGCCGTCTGTTGCGTTGAGATCCTGTTGTCGATACGGAACTTTTGGATACATCAACTTCGGACTACGTGTCAGTTGATGTATCAGCCTCTCGGCTCGTGGATCGGACCCTCCTAAACGAGCTCGCTTTGTGCGGGAACCCTAGCGCTGGCTGTGACTTCGACGACAGAGCAGAGATCCTCCGTGGACTGCGACGACGGCAGAGCAGAGATCCTCTGTGGACTGTGACGACGGCAGAGCAGAGATCCTCAGTGGACTGCGGCGACGACTGTGCAGAGATCCTCAGTGGACTGCGTCGACTTCTGCACTCAGCGATCCTACGTGGATCAGTGCCCGATCCTGTGTGGGTCCTACTACCGGTTCTGTGTGAGCCACTGCATACCGGTTCTGTGTGAGCCATTGCCTACAGGTTCTGTGTGAGCCCGATCCTGTGTGGGTCTTTTGCGGGGGTTAGTACCTATCGATCCTTCGTGGGTCCGACGACTTAGATGGATCAGTGATCGTCTTTGACGTCATCTGAAAAAGTATACCTGGTTGAGCTGAATCTTATGTTTCTCTCCTTTGTGGATTGTGTTGAACTATCCTATGTGGATTTACTGTTTACTCTCCTTGTGGATTTGAGTCTTGCTTTCCTTTGTGGATTGAGTTGTTCTTGAGCTCGTGAGCAGAGCTAGAATTGGGGACTTAGGTATATGTATGGGCATATACCTAAGTCGAGTCAGATGTTACTTCGTGATTGCATCTCTCTTTGTGCTATATCCTTTGTGGATTTCGGGAGACCTTCGGGGGTCTCGGGGTCCTTACTGAGTAGCTTATACTCACCCCTGCACGGGCTATGCCCGCACCTTGTTGTGTTGGTTGCAGACGACGGACAGCGCTGATCACGGTTGGGGCGTGGAGCAGGACGGTACCTGGAGGTGGACCACTAGGCGGGACGTGCTCGGAGCGGACGTGGGACCCGAGGAGCCTGGAGGCTATCTGTACCCACCCTTCAGGTGGGATTGCCAGTGGACGACACGAGGCCGCCGTCTTTTCTTCAGTTGCTGTACTTTACTTTTCAGTTGTACTTTACAGTTGGGCTTGTATTCCGGCCCCCTTTACTTTTCTGCACTTTACTTTCCGCTTGCTGACTCTGTGTGGTTGTTACTTATAAAGGCAATGCCTTCCCTGTTTACTGGGATTTTACGCCTTGGTGCTAGTCGCCAGCCCCTGGCCTATGGAAGGCGGGCTTGGGGTAGTCACGGCACGGGCCCCGAGGTCGGGTCGTGACACTCTATATCATTTATTACTTCACTTTTGGGTCATTATGATGTCATAATACACAAATATATTTATACCATATTTAATTTGTACCAGAAATTTGACTCCCTCCAAAAATTATGAAAAATTTACAATTGGATAATTTTGACATGATGATTCAAAAAATAATATTTATTTTATAAAAATAATTATATAATTATTTGAATTTTCACTTTAAAAAATTTGATATTTATTGAGAAATACAGGTTTTTTTACAATAAAAGTTTTTGAACCCATATAATAAATACATTTGACTTCATAAAAATTATATTATCTTTTATAACTAATATAGATTACTTAATAGAGTTATTTTATTAAAATATAATTTATTTTTACAATTCATGAATCCATAAAAATTAATTTATTAATTAAAATTGCATATTAGACAAAAATATCATTTGAGTTTTATTGTATTAAATAGAAATTTTTACCAAAACCATTATTTAATCATCTAAAAGTAAAAACAATAAGGAATAAATATAATAATTTTTTTCATTTAGAAGAAAATATAGATATTCATAATTTTAGTTTTACCATTTATTCTCCTTTTTAAATTATTATTATTATCATTTTACCTATAATTAACATATTTTACTTTTATTGTGGTAATAAATATTTACTACGATTACTATTTGTATTTTATAAAAATTAAGTTGAACATATTAAATAATATTTATCATAATGATATAAATATTTAATAAATTTTATCTAAATCAATTAATAGATTTTGAATAATTTAATTTAAAATAAAACTATCAAGCAAGATGGAAAGTGATTTTTTTCTTTTTGAAAAATGCATTTTTCAAAGAAAATATGATTTTACTTTAGATCTATAACTAGTATTACTTTTATATGAATTGAAATTAATAATTATAGATATATAATTTATAAATTTAATTTAAATCATTCCCTATTATGGGTTATTTTTAATTAATTAAAATAGAGAAACATTATTCATTTTAAAACAGTTTTCAGAAAAATGTGTTTTCAAGAAAAAAATAAATTTATTCTAAAATACAGTATTTTAATGTAATTAATTGTATTAATTATAAATTAATAATAATTGTGTTACTTTAAAATAAAATAATGATAAGACTTTTAAATTAATTTATTTATTAAAAGAAATGACAGTTTTAACCAAATGGTTATTTTTTATTATTCACTGAAAATCAACATTTTTTGAAAAATCCAAAATTCCACCCCAAGTTAATTTTTATATTATAATATCAGAAATAAAGATAATTTTATAAAATAATTTTTATAAATGTTTTATAAAATAATTATAATATTTTTTTCACAAAAATAAAAAAATCATTTTTAAGGAAAATGTCTATTGAAGACATTTCCAAAATTTAGTAATTATTTACTAATAAATTATCAATACATTTATATTGAGTAGGATATATATATTTCATAAAGTATTTTATCATATTAATTCCTTAAACTTTAATGTTTAGGTTATAATGGTTGTTTTTAAATAATCGTTGTTTGTTCGGGTTTAGTGTTATATATCGCATATGCTGTCAAACATTATTTTCACTTTTAAAAACTCATGGTGTTACACATATCCATAATATATGATGTGATATATGTGATTTGGTTTTAATATCACCGCATTCAATTATTCACGAAACCACTGGTCGGACCCCCTTTGGCAGACCTATCTCAAAAACACTTGATTACACCCATTATCATGTTCCAACATTACCTGATCACATTTCATTTATCCTCTAAGGAATATCCTAATAATCCAATCAACCAAAAAAATGTTTTCACCAATCACTTGAGTTTATTTCTTGATTGGGATATCATTCAACCAAAACTTCCATCATTCCCTACCATGAGAATGATTCATTTCTAACCTGACCACATTCGGTCTATCTCAAATCACCCCAATTCTAAAGATATCATTTAGACTCTATCTGGTATCACACAAGAATTTACACCTGGAATTAACTAAGTAATCTAGATGAATTTGAATCCATATTATCAATAATATCTCAATGAAAAAACTATCATATAACCACTGGTATCATTTTTCCATGTCCCTTCAACATGAGGGTCATACTACCTATGATTGACATCATTCTCCCCACCGTATGATCATCCATATCTTCACACTACTAATCCAAATTCCTGATCATCATAGCCCATGATCCTTTTTATCACTAAATAAAATTTCTAGATGTTATTGAAACTACTCATACATGATCACCATTACAAAACCTCAAATTACAACATGTTCCTAATTCATGGAAACATTATTCAAAAAAACTGAAAAAAAAACAAATTCTTGGTGATGATCACACCCTAAAATGGCCAATATTCCACTCTCCATCATATGGTTTACCTTACAATTATCCTTTAGAATCACCTCAATTGGTTCAAATACCACGTGAGTATTTATCTACCTCCTCCCAAACCATGATCCCTTCCATGTCAATACCTAACCAGGATTAAGCCAGATCAGTCATTCCAACACACCTAATCCATTCTCGATGTCTCCTCTACCACATTGGGTCAATTGTAATTTCATCACCATCCTTGATAATCCTTTCCCATATCATCTCATCAACTCCCATCATCCCTTGGATCACACCAATCAATTTTCAATTTTGACTTAAATAAGTCCCATATGTAAACTTCATAAATTATTTTGATCTCATTTAAAAGATGATAGAAATACACTCCATTGCCACCCAAACACAAAAACATAACTCACTCTCCTTTGAGTCTCACAACATCATAGTTATGAATGCATTTATAAACACTATCCATGTTACTTTTCAAGACCATTTCACCTAACCAGAGTGCCCTTGGCACTCCTCTTCAAAATCATTCACTCTATCAATTCCATTCTTAACCACATGCTTATACACCAATCGTCACCATACTAAAACCAAAAAAAATTACCCACTCTTGAAACATGCTTCTAATAATATATAAAGTCAATAAATCCAAGAACACAAATAGTTCTACCATTCCAAACTATCCTTGATAAAAAATCACTCAAGGTGCATACACATGAATAGAAGGAATCATCATGACTATGACATAAAACCCTGAGAACCACCCATGAATCCATATCTAGAAAAGAACTTAATTGTGATTTTCATTCCTTAAGAAACTTTCCAACCAATGACAACCACCTCGACGGTCACCCTCTCACACAACACTAGGAACTGACTTGATAAGATATTGAGTCACGTCTTAGGGGTCACTAGGTCCTCCCACCTAGCCTAATTATCCAATATCATAACAAAAGTTAAATCTCATAGAACGTCGTCCATTATCTCTTCTTAAATAACCATGGAATCCAATGTTCCAAAACACTCACTCTAAGGTCTCATTAACAAATAACCAACATCTCATGTCAAAAATTCCAGCCCACTAGGTCATGATCCTCACCGAGCATCCACATATGGGACTGGTCCCTCAAGGATCATAAACACATTGGTCACCATTGTCACAACCATTATCATTGTTCTAGATAATCTATACCAAGGAAAACCACAACCAATAGATCGGTTAATTTAAATTCCATTCCAAGATTTATGAGAAACATCGTAAAGGTTGTTACTAGAACTTTATAAAACCTAGCATAGGGAACCCACCCTCTCTAAACATTTACACATTAGGTTGATCCTTATAGAATCCAGTCACCCCACAAAAACACACACATTCTACTAGAATCTCACTATGATGATGTATATTTAGTGAACCACCATCACATGGTTTAGTTAATTATATTTTCATTCCAATATATATTATAAATTTCCATATAGGTTGTTATTGGAACTTTAAATAACTGAACCTAGGTAATAGTAACCCACTAGGGGTTTCCCACTATGGCACCACATGTCTCACTTACCTAATAGGGTTAACTCATGTCACATACACTAAGGGAATACCTCATCTTCATCTAAAAGTGGCTCACTATAGATCCAAATGACCTATAATCAGAATAAAATACATATATATGTGGGTTCATCTAATTATAATTCCACCAAGTACTTTTATAAGAAAACTTCAAATGTGTATTTATTGAAACTTTAAATAGTTTAACCTTTTTTTAATGACATAAATCACACTAGAAGTCCCATACTTGTCATGTGAATCCTACATTATAACTTATGATACATGACATGCCTCTTTCATCTACGATCCAAGAGCTAAAAACTAATCCAAATCATAAAACCATCAATCATCCATGTGAATCAATTAAAGTGAAATCAATCAACTGTAACATAAAAAATCCAAAACATCAATCTCATCCATAGAAACCTCAAATTCATAATGGAAAATGTGTTCATGAAGTGCCAGCCTGGTATCCATCACAGGATCTAGTATATTCTTATATATTTTATCAACCATGTTCCAAATATTAAGACAAAAGAAAAATGTGTTTTATGCCACTTGGTAACACCTCACCCCAATTCACTTTAAACAGTAATCAGATCGGTTCTCCATATGACCTCAAGCACACCTCCCCATACACCATAGGATTCAAATAATAGCATGGTCTGAGGAGGTACTGAGAAGAGACTATTCCCCGTATACCAGAGTGTGAAATCATAAAAAAATAACCAATAATCATATAGATCAAAGTATGAAAATTGAATAAATAAATGGTTCATGCTGCAAAAAAAATTGAAATTTTGACATACAAGCTAACAAGAACAATCTCCCATTGGGATAATCACATATAAAAATAAATAAATAAATAAATAAAATACACAGTAGGTCTTCTTTTACTCTGAGTTATACCTCATCTTGATCTCTATTTCTCACTTGAGCTACTCCAGCTCAAACTCAATATACAAATCCCCAACCCAACCTATGTCTTTATCCAAGTGATAGTATTCTTAGATACCATAGTGAAATAGAGACTCAAGAAGGGTGTTAGTACATAACTCCAAAAAGCAACCAACATATTTTATTACTATACTAGTAATGTAGTGTTATATGCATGTGACATGCTTAGATATAAACCATAAATAACCTTTACAATATAATAAATAAATCAACCTCTAATAATACATTCTTTAGACCAATTCTAGAATTTCTCTGAGCATGTTACAATTACGGTTCTAATCAGTATCCCATCCATCCCAAGGGTGTATACATATAAGCTGGGTTAATCCCAAAAACCATCGTTGATCCTCAAGTCCATGACCCCGATCAACCATAAATTTTATGGCTAGTGTTGGAGTGTCTATAAGCATGAAAAACACATTAGAGGAATCTATATCCAATCACTAGGCCTCCCACACTCACACATCCATCAAAATGAGTGTCAAACCTTGGGGATCACTAGGAATCCCGCATCCTCCATACCTCAGGTTGAACCCCATGGAAGTACCTAATCATTCTCAATGTCAAGTTGATGTTTGATTCCTAAGAGGGGGAGGCCCTAGTAAATCCAACATGTCCATGTGTGAATAATTCTTAGTAGACTCAGAAAATAAAATGGAATACCCTATTTGGATCCCATAGTCAAACTTATGGTAATATTATGTCTCATGGATCCTTAGATTAACCATCACTAGTGTATCCACCTGATCCTAGGAGGTATCCTAGGCATTAATCGAGGGGATAAAACTATCACATTTGGGATATCAAATATCTATGATCAAGGATATGTTCCCAACTAAAACATCATACCCCCATTCAAATCATGGGAGTCCCAATCATTCATAATAGTCTAATGGAATCACCATTCGAATCCTATATTACTGGGCATTCACAATGGTATCACTATTAAAAAGGAATCCCTAAAATATTAGGCATTTCTGTATAAGTTATATCATCTCCTAGGACGTTGAATCTGAGGAATCACCACTATTAACCCACCATTTTATCAACCATAATAGATACTAGTCAAACTAGGTATATACCCACAAAATATGGTGAGACTGCATCCCAAACATCCAAGGAATCCCAGGGTCTCAACAAAATTAAGAAGGTTATTTATAGATATCATTGGAAATCCTAATAACGTTAGGAGAAACTAATAATTCCTAGGAATATTGGTTAATATCATATCATAACCCAATAATAAAATAAAAGATATCAAGGGATGGTTAAATTCCCATGCCCATCCCATGATCTTATCCCCATTGGGCGTACGCGTTTGGTATGGGTTATAAGGTGAAACCCACTTCCTTCAATACCAAGGCCCCAAAACACCCACTTAGGTTTATTAAGTCATTGGGGTAACCATTGGGGTCCCCAAGGTCAATATAATGTTGGTCACCCAACTTGGGGTCCTTCTCACTCATTAAACCACCAAGGTCAACATCTATTTCTAAAGTGTATCACTCCTCTCACCAAATTCATAATCAAGGAATGACCTCATGGGAATAGAGGGGTAAATACTACATAAAAAACATAAATATATTGATCATGGTCCACATCAAATTTTATGGTCACTTGGGATGTTCTTCTCACACAAACCATCTATTCAACCTTTGGTATATCCACTAAGTCTAAACGCATCACAAGGATCCTCGGCCATACTACTAGGGTCATCCATATCAATTATCAACACCCCACCCACTCTTGGAGGTTTATAATTTTTTGGGTAACCCCTTAGTCTAGGACTCATCCATCAGTGGTTGAGGCTTCATCTCAGTGCACTAGGTCTATGGTGGCCAATTCACCTTGTACCTTTAATATCAGATGATAATACAAATTTAACAATTTAAATTAAATTAAATTACAAAAATTAAATTAACTAATTCAATAATAATAGGGTATATCTCTCTACTATCATGGTTGCACACTAATATCCATACACACATAATGCATAAATCTATATGGATGGTATTAAGAACCACTTATCCTTATTCGATGCTTTCTGATTATTCTTCCAAAGGCCAACAATAGCTACGAAGGCCCATCTATCCTAATTAAAGCCCTTCCAACCATCCTAATCCTCTAAATAATTCCAAAAATACTTAATTAATTTATTATAACCAATTTATAATTAATTCCAACAATTTTCAATTGAATTCAAACAAAAAAAATTTGGAATAAATTCTGAAATCTCATCGAAAATCATTGTCATGTTGAAACCATGACCAACGACCCATGGAAGGTCCACATCGGACCCCCAGAATCATCTCAATAAAATTTCCTAAAAAAATTTTACATTTAAATCAATCAATAAATTTAATTTTAAGGTAAAAATTAATGGATAATTTATGTTGTGATGTACCTTCCTTAAGTTGATGAGCAGTGACTGGAAAATGTCATCTCGGTACATCTTCTATAAGGGCTAAGTAGAATCCCAATCATACTCAGATTATTCCACCATACTCCAATGGAATCAGAAACAAAAAACCTAATTGGGGAAGAATAAAATCCAAATGAAGGAATGAGGATATCAATAGGGGTTTCTCAAATCAAATACATACATCAAATCGCCCAAAAATGCCATCAAAACTCCCTTTTTAAGGGATTGAAGCAAGATAAGAAAGGGTAGGGAACATACTAGATGCATGAGAGAAATAAATGTGAAGACATGGTTTATCCTCCTTAAAAATTAATTTGGTAAAATAGTATATTTTCACCCTTTCAACCCCATCGACTAGCCAAAACTGACCCATTTGCTAGTCAGTTTTACCCAGACCACTATCAGCCCCATCGGCTCACTAGTGGGATGATATGGGCCAGCCAATGGCTACAAACTATAGCCAGACTAGCCTAGATTCCTTTCAATGGTCTCCCATTAGTCTCAGATACCATAAAACCTCTATTTTAAGTCCAATTAACCTTTTTTAGGGTTACAACCGTTATAATTCCAACTTGCATCCCAATTAAAAATTTGACCCCTACAATAATTAGAGAATTAAAATTCCTATTTAATTTTATAAACCATCCATAATAATGGTAATTATGCATTTAAACTTATTATCATACTTGATTTACCATAATTATTTGTAAAATGCTAATTTTTAAGGTTATGGAATAATTTAATCTTATGATCAACCTTGTAATTATTAACTCGTGATGGTATCTAAAATTATTAAATTATCCTCATTTGATAGCTTCCTAACCTATAAATTTATATAAACTCTATCTCTGATTAGAACTATAATGGTGAGCACCTTTAACAACCCATAATTAAATACATCACTCCATGGGGGTGGTAGTTTACACGTATGCACGAGTGATGTTTTCAGTTCCCATAAGATGGAAAATGGGATCAAAAGGGTTATGTCATAAGTATAATAAAATTTTATTACAAAAAAAGATACTAATGTTATTATATGATCATGGTTATATAATATTTAGAGTATTTTGAAGAATAAATAAACTTGAAAACTCCTAGTTAAGAGTTATACCTCTTCTTTGAGAAACCCCCTTTAGCTTACACCTTAATCCTTATAGGTTGGTATTTTGGTGAGAATATAACATATAGGAGATATAGAAAAAAATTAAGGTATTTTGGTAGATATTGGTTGATCTAAATGGATTAATTGGATTTAGAATTTAGGATAGAATATTTCCTTTTATAAGTGAGGTGGGTGGGAATCTTATAAATACATGAAATATTAATATATAATATGTGTATAACTCATGTAAAATGGGTCCAAAGTTAAATATATTATAATATAATTAATATAAGTTTGATTTTACATAAATTTATTGGATAATTATAAATAATAATTTATTGTTAAATAGTTATATTCAAATTCCATTTTTGTGTTTATGTCTTTAATGTTAAATTTTTTGAATAGTCTCAAGAATGACTTTAAAAGGTAATTAATGTTTGAAAATTATTTTTAAAGAATTATAAATTCATTAAAATACTATATTAACTCAAATTAATGATAGGATATAAAATTTACCATTAATTTTAGTTAATATAGTATTTTAATGAATTTATAATGATTTAAAAATAATTTTCAAACATTAACTACCTTTTAAAGTCATTCTTGAGACTATTCAAAATATTTAACATTAAAGACATAAACACAAAAATGGAATTAAAATATAACTCTTTCACAATAAATTATTATTTATAATTATCCAATAAATTTATCTAAAATCAAAATTTATAAAAACATGTTACTTTTAAAGTTTTTAAAATAATTTACCTTCTTTTTCTCAGCTTGCACATGGGTTATGTTGGCATTGCATAAGCATTCAAGATAATTATACCCTAACTAAGAATTAAAAATTAATAAATTTCATAAATGTATTTTATTATTCATCAATTTTATCATCTATATTCATTAATATATTATTTTTATCTATATCCATATCATGATGACATAAGAAGTGAGAGTGAGTGGCATTTTGTAATTACACTAAACCTAAAATAAAATAAAGGTCATAATAAAAGGAAGGTTGCACAAATATTACATATTTTTTAATATAAGATGTTTATGTTCAACATAAACTCATAAAAATAAATTAATTCATGTTTTAGATTGATTTTTATACCTTTTACTTCAGTTTTAATCCTGTGTAACTCATTTTACCCTTTACCGTGATGATAAACCTTTACAATGGAGACAATTCATTATGACTAAAAACGAAATGGACATTATTATATAATTTTAATATGATTATTTAAAATATTTTATCCATTTTATAATTTTTAATTTCCATAAGTGGTGAAGTTAAATTTTAATATAAGTTCATGAAGTGCAAAGAAAAAGAGTTTTTAGAAAAAATAACTCTTTTAATCATAAAAAAGATTTAATACCAAAACAATATATAATTTTGATTAATATAGAATTAATTGGAATTTTTTATTAAAATTAAACTTACGTGACTTTTAAACAAATCCAAAATGAAATGGAAAATTTATATTAATTTTATTAAAAGTAAATAAAAGGCTGTTTTTGAAAAATCGATATTTTTCAATATTCATCCAAAAATAAAAAATTCCAAAAAAAATACCAAAAAATTATCTTATGATTATCTTGAGAATATTATTTCAAAAATTATTTCCATTTTATCAAATAAAATTTCTATACTTTTCAAAAACAAATCATTATATCCACACACAAAATGAAATAAAAACTATTTTTAAGGAAAATTTGTTTTTGAACTATAAAATGAATTTAAACTCATTAATTATCTAGTAATCATCATTAGATTAATGTTAATTTATTATATTAAATATATGATCTATAAATTAAATTAAAATCATTCATCTATAGTGATTAACTTAATTTACTTTGATAAGAATGTTTTATGGACAAAAAAATAATTTTATGAAAAATATCTCCTTTAATCTTATATGATATTTTTTAATTGAGTTATTATTTTATAATATTTAGTATTATATTTTTATTAAGTAAAACTTTTTTATATATATATATCATAATTTAGTTACTCATTTTCATACTTTACAAACCAATAGCTAGGTTTTAACAGTCATATTTAAATAATAATATTTTAATAGTATGTCGCAGTTTGTTTTGGTCTCAGTATTGCATGTGGTGCATGTAATTGAACATAATATTATTTTTAAACTAAAATCTCAGGGTTTTGTAATAAACACTTTGAAGGAACTATAGCTTAGAAATGAAAACCTAAAAATTTCCATTACTAAAAGAATAAATGATTGATGGTGTGAAAATTGATGTGCATAGACTAGTCATTTATAACAGGAGGTTATGGAGAGGGCTTGGGTAAGGTAGGTGTTCATGGTATGGGGCCTAGGAAAAGTGGTTTCCTAATATATAACTTATATAAATTAGTTCCTAGGTATGGGGTGTAGGTTAAGTTTCACCCTGATATGAAACCTAGGTGAATTGGTTCCGAAGATGGATGTATGGATGAATTGTCACCCTGATATAGAACCAGGGTGAATTGGCACCTAGGTTGGATGGTTAGGTGAATTGTCACTTAGATATAGAAATTTGAAAAATAGTAACACATGTTGGATAGTTGTAAAAAATTTCTCCCTTAAATGGAAAATGATAAAAGTTTCACCTAGGTTGGATGGTTGAGTGAAGTGTCACCCATGCATTTATTATGGGGAAAAGTGTCACCTTTATATGAAACTAGGTGAAGTTTCTCCCTAGAGATAGACCTATAGGATTACTAGGGATAATCTCGCCATAGAGGAGGACCCTAGGGTGTATTGTTCATTTATAACTCTAGTTTTTTACTCCCTAGTTAGTTTGGGTGTGTCAAACCTTAGCATTTTCTTTCTAGGGTCCTTTTATGAAGTTTTAAAGAAACATAAAAGAAGTTTTATTTCATGAATTTTTAATAGTTAAATATTTATATGGTGTAATTACCCTATATCCCCCCTATTATCCCTTGGTTTTGACTTAAAAAGTTTCCTCAAGGTGAGTATAGAGTCTTAGTAATGCATAAGAGTCATGCACAATGTTTGGGAATTTAGGATAGGTGCTTGAAGAAAACTAGTCATGGAAGAAAAGTGTGTGAAGTTATATGGGAATGGTAGTGACCTGGGTGTGAATGAAGGGGTGTAGGTTTCACTCAATCTCCTTTTTACATTAAAATATCCTTACCCAATGTATCCATACTTAAAAAAATGGTTCTCCAAAAAATTCCCCTCTTCAAAATTAGATCTAATTTGAACAAGAAGGATCAAATTCTAAGTAAAACTTGACTATCGCATAAATATTATTTCAAATAAGGATGTTATTTCTAATGTAAGGGACTAAATAATGGTAAGTAACAACACTAATCATATGATTTGCATTATAAGTTGGGTTTGAGGTGAATGGCCATAGCATAGGAAGCACACTAATGGCTAGGAACATGACTCCACTTCTATAATTAGGGTGGACCATCTCATTTTCATACACAACATTACCAAAGTGAAACCTAAATATTTTATCTCTCTTTTCACTCAAGTCACGTTACTTCATCTAAGTTAGTGAAACCACTCCCCTCTTCTTAAACATAGTGTTATCAGGAAGGGTGTACCCAAGCATAGAATGGTACCCTCACTTGGGAGAATATACCAAGTAAGGAGGAAAAGTGAAGGCACATGGTAAAAGGTTCTAAGAAAAGGAACTTTGTTGAAGGGCATGAGAAAAGGCATCTAGGTTATATTTTTACATTTTTAAAATATTAACATAATGGTTTTGTACTATTATCTTCCTTTCCTTAAAATTATTTTCATATTAGTTCTTCATCTAATTAATATCATTGAAACATCCCTTATAAGGAGAGGTGGACTGGCTTTCAAACACCATGTTGACACTAAAGACACTTCTCACATCGATTAATTGACTCAATAAATTAAACCAAGATAAGATATATGGTGTATGTCGTATATATTAGATCTTTCACAAGATATGTGGGTGCATCACCAGAGGTTTATAATTCCATATTTCCTCCCATTATATTGACCTGAACTTATGATAGACATATATTTTTTGATGTTGGGTGAAAATATACCAAGCTATGGGTTCATAGGGTAATCTTGTATGAGGAGTGAAAATATATCATTGATGGGTTCATACATCAATGAGTGGGATATTACCCCTACATACATATTACATCACTCCAAGGACACCCCAAATAGTTGTTCATATATATTGGATTCCCAGGTGTACTACTAATTCTCTATCTTTCATTAATTAGTTATGTTCTATCTCCAAGGTTGGGTAATGGATTGGAACCTATATTCTAGAAGTGATTTTAAGCATGAGTGGATGTGGGTATATTGGGTCATCCTTATATGATTTAAGTCTGAGGATTGACTGGAGGTGTATTTGATCTATGAAACTACATGAATCTCATATAAATAAATCTTCAAGAGTGTTGGCCTCATTCCAGAACTACTCAATCATTGGATTCCACAAACAAATATAGTACACCTAATACATAGGGAAGTGGAGATTAATCTATGAGACATATATAATATCTTTAGGTAACTAATCCTCATATCCATATATGATGAATTTTCTACCCCAAATTCCACTTAGGGAGATACCAGATAGATGCCTATAGTGGCACAAGAACTTATAAAGGGAGACACAAATTTTATAGGGAAGGATCCCCACTCGTGAACTGACATAGTCATCCAAAAATGGATGAAAATATTTTTGGTCTCATAAAAAGATGTCCTAGCCTTAGAATTCCCAACGGGGTTCCCATCCATACAAAAAAGAGGAATCTTGGGCATGTATTGTCCTAAGTTGAAGATGGTATATTATGGAGAGTGGTATTATGATGTTGACCCATAAATCCCTCTTTATAATCAACACTTTATAATCATCAATGGGTGTCTAAGTGAATACATGGTCCTATTTAATGAATTTTATATCAAATTATATCTTACTACTTTCATCATGGTATACAATTTGGAATAAGGGAGGCCCATCAGCCTTGTAGTACCAATGTTTTCCAAAATCCACCCGTGTTTATTGGGAATATTTTTTCTATATCTTGGATCCATTTAAAATGTTGTGGGGATGGATGGAAGTAAAGTTCAATATATATGATCTCTATAGAAAGTTTTAAATATTGATTTTTTGGTTTAGAACATTGATCCAATATATTTCTCATACCATGTCATTATCACTAAAGAACAACAAGGCCAATAGGCATCTGATTATACACCCAAAATTCAACTTCTTTTCATATGGTAACCCCCCACCACCACTAAGATGAGCAGGGATAATGTTCGTGGAAATTATGAAGCATGATCATATAATATGGTCTTGAAGAACTACATAATGGAGGTCTATATTAATTTTGACATTGTATATGATGATTATATTAGGAGTTGAAGACTATTTTAGTTCATCAGAATTTCATACATAAGAATGAAATTCACCAAAATTTCATGAACCAGATGATGTGCTAGATTTGAGGTGTAGATAGTGGCAACAAGACTTCTCTAGTTGTAGCAAGACCATCGATAGTTCACATATATAGAAATTTTTACACTGAAGTTCCAAAGATCTAGAATTTTAGTGATTTTGGATGGTCATTAGCTTGTTATTAAAACTGAATTAATCATGCCTCATTACCCATGATTTTAGGGGATCGGGCTTGGATGGTTTGAATAGTTAATCTAGGTATTTAATCAAGTGGATACTTTAGTGAAAAAGATAGAAAATTTTATTACAAATTTTATCGAGGAAGGAGGGTAAATATATTGAGTAATTACTTATACATAGTAATTTATAACTCTTGTTCTCTCATATTTTTCTAGTGAATATAAAATTTTTCTATGGTGTTTCTCTTGGGCATGTAGGAATCATTTTCCAAATCACATTAAACCCATGTGTTCTTTCCTGATTTATGTTTTATTATTTCATATAATAGTTTTGAATTTATTTCTCATTTACTTTAATGTTTCAAATATTTATTTCGTGTGTGATCAAGGATTAATTTGTATAGTGACTATGGTTCTAGGTTTACCTACATCTGGTACATTTAGTCGAAGATAACTTTTACTGGTTTGATTTTCTGATGCACTGTTATGTGAGAGATACTAGTGGACTAACATGTGTAATTATAGTAGATTTATCAAAGTCATGTATCATAGTTTCAAGGTTCGGTACGCAAAAATTTCTATTAGATCAGTGATTCAAGTAACTAAGGTTATCCCTCTTACTCGATGATCATTGGATTTGGTAGGAGTTACTAAATTTGTGTAATTCCAACAAAATATAGTAAGGTCCGGATTGATAGATTTGATGGAATGGATTTAGAATTCTATAGGATATAGATTAAAGATCATATGATCTAAAAGGACTTGGAAGTTAAATTATCTAAAGTGAATCTAGTTCTAATGGAGAAATAATAATGTGAGTTCTTGGATATAAATTTACTAGTTCTAGTAAGTATTTCTAAGTCACATAAATTCTCCTATAATATCTTTGAAAAGAAACCACAATGTAATTATTGAAGGTTCTATCATACATGTATGAAAAACCTATAACTTTGAACAAAGTTTTAATAGTGTGGAGTTGATTAAATCTAATTTTATTAGAAGGAAGACTATGGGAAGATCGTGTGAATTATTTCAACAAGATACAATTTTATCTCTAATTAGTAAATATTAAGCTCATAGATGATGTGAAACAACTCTTAATAATATCATTGTTACTAAAGCATTGATATGTGATGGTTATTATGATGAGTAACTCTTATGGAAAAATAGACTTGGTGTTCGGTGATATCAGAAATTTGATACTCAAAAAAGAACTTTGGTGGAGGGAAGTATAAGAACTATCTAGTAATGCTCTTAATGTCAATGGTTGAGGATGGTCACCTCAATGGAATAAAATCTATTAGAAGAATCCATTAGAAAATAAGAAATTGAGGAATAGAAGAGACAATTTAGTTTGTCCTGGTCTAATCTACTAGAAGTTTGGGAACAAAGGACACATAAAGAAGGATTTTGGGATTCACAATAAAAAATATGGAAGACCATCAACTTTTTAAATCTCAAAAACCATTAGTATAAATAAAATAGGTAGTGAATTATTTTTTTGTGTCAATATTTAGGTATATTAATGGATAGTTTACTTGGTTGCATCATTCCATTCAATGGGAGAGCATATATGAATTGAAAATTATGTATCTAAAATTTTTTAAAAATTACTTTTAGTGGATGATGAAGCTCTCTAGATCATTAAAAAAGATATGTGAATATCTAGATGAACAATGGTAAAGTATTGAAGATCGAGAATGTTAGATATACCTCAGGGCTATAGAATAACCTAATTTAATTTGGACAACTAAATGAATAATGTTATAGAACCACCTTTTCCAATAGATTATGAAAATTTTCTCAAATATCTATGTCGATTCAAAAAGTTGTAAAGGATGGGATATTGTATTTGACTAGAAGTAAAAATTCAATTGCATTGGAGAAAATTTCTTAAAATATTAGTGTTTTACATTGCAGGCGTAGTCATCTTGTTGAGAATAACATGAATGTTATAGTAGTAAAAGGAATATTAAAACCTAATCATATGTACATCAACATATATAAAAGCTATGTGTTGGGGAACCAAATGAGGGTGTCATTCAAACATGTTTGTAAGGAAGACACCTAAGTATTCCCAATAATATACATCATCATACCCTTTTGGGATTCTTTCAAAGAGAATCCCTAGTGTTGTGACATCTTCAACCCTAGAGTGATGGAAAAGGACCACTAGAGAGTCCCATAAAAGTGGGATAACATATGAGGCATCAAGGCCTCTTGATTAACCTCACCTTTGAGCCTCTCAAAATCTTAGAAGTGAAGATCTAATATATCACAAGGAATATTTGATATGGTTTAGTTAGGGATAGATAATTGAATCTTCAATTGAAGGTGAGAAGCCGAGAAAATATATGAAATCAACAGGGCCTAAATCTTGTTCAAGTCCCCAAGGGTAGACTGTTGTAATCTCTTCAGATTATCTTTACCCCAAATTTGTTCATTTCTAGTGGATGTGGCCCCTATCTGATAACATTTTAGGTTTATGAGCTACCTTTAAAGTAAAAATCCACATTCTCCAACATAGAAACCTGAAGGATCCTCATGATTTTTAATTGTAAAACCAACCTTTATGAGATTCGAAAGTACCTAAGAGAGATTGAGACATTGGTACATGAAACCAAAAATAGGACCCTATTACATTATGGGTGTAATATTTGGTTGATTGAGGCACTAAATAATGGGTAATTAATCAATCCATTGATGTGGAGTGTGATGAAATTCTCAACCCTGAAGATGTTTGTAAAGTATAATTCTTTAATAATATTGTCTTCAATTTCAAAAAAAAATCTTGATGTGCAGCCCAATTCTTTTTCCAGATCATATAGAAGTCATAGGCACCCTATAAAGTATCCTAACTATACTATGGGTGGAACCCCAATGGTTATTGAAAGTGAACTTAAAATACATGTATGTTATGTATTTGTAATAAATGTAATATATATATATATATATACATTAAATATGCATGAGATGAAAATTCAAACTATTGCATGAGATGCAGCATGTACACTTCTATTTCTCCCACACGGTTTCATAATTTTAGAACCAAAGGGGTGATTCATTAAAAAATTCATTTATTCATTAAAGTGATCAATTAATTATATACCCAATTGGAATTAATTCATGATATGTGTTAGAAAGTCAAGTTTCACCTATATAATGAGAATGGCCTCTCTTCGTTGTGTGGGTGTGTGTAGATTGTGTTTGAATAGTGATATGGTCATTAGTTTCATATAAAGTTTTCTATAGAAAACTATATTCTTTCTGAGATCTATTTTTCTCTTTCTAGAATTCATTTTCACTTCTTCAGAGGTTTGGGTATCCTCACAATATGATCAGTGATCTTTCAGCTGGTGTAATCTATTGGAGGCAAGAAGCATATATTTTTTACTTTAGTGATCTTACTCATATATTCTCCTTTGAAGGAAGTAGGTGGAACCTATAGTAATGGTTAGATACTAGGTATTTATGGTTCTCTGTTTTTATGATAATTTATTTGTTCGATTTCTTGAAGAAATACCAGCCCATTTTTTGGTTGTTTTTCACTACCAATAATCATAAAATGAATAAATAAAACCCATAAATCATATTAGTGTTAGTTTATTCAATGTTTAAATGTGTTTTAATCACTTATTTTAATTATTATTGGAACTATAAAATTTTTAATAGTGTATCATAAAACAGTAGACATAATTAGTTACCTTTTTGTGGCTTGTGTAAAGGGTGTCTTAAAATTAACCATACATGACTCCCTAAAATACTTCTGTGTAAAGGTTGGTATATAATACCTTTACATAGATAAAACATTTTTCTTAGCTCATGTAAGGGTAATATTATGTTTACCTTTATACAATAGGCTCACATAAAGGTAGTATGAGTCTTAACTTTACATGAGGGTTATCACATAAGGGTGATTTGATATTTACCTTTTTGTAAAGGGTTCACATAAAGGTAAATTCTTTAGTTCCCTTACACAGTATGTGTTGTGTAAGGGTCATGAAAATCAACCCTTATACAGATAGTCTGCGTAATGGAAGTGGGAGGTTACCCTCACACAAATTATGGATTCTACATAAGGGTAAGCATAATTTTTTTTTCAAAAAAAATAATGTTTATAAATCATTTTAAAAGGTATTTGGGGAATTTTAACTTATAAGAAATTTATATATTTATTAATTAATTGTAAAAAAATTATAATTAATTAAATAAATTTTTATGAAACATTATTCCTAAATATTAATTGTTAAAATTTCTTTTACCAAAATTATATGGAATTCCTTATAATCTAGAAATAAAATGGATTATTTAGAAATCTTAAGGGTTAATTTGTAAAGTGTTTATAAATTAATAAAATTGTGATATTTAGATTATATAAAATATTTATATAATATAAATTGAATTGTAAAATGTTTATAATTCATGATATGTTATATAAATCCCATATAACACAAATTATGAAAGAGTTCATGTTTAAATTAATATAAAAATTTTTATATTATTTTAAATTTATAAAATTATTATAATTATTATTTATTTATGAAAGGTTCATCAAAGTTTGTATCATGTTTAAATATTTTAATTGGTCATTTATTTAAATCTTATTCCTGACATTATACATGTTTAGTAATTTTTATGAAATTTGAATATTGATAATACTTTGGTTTCACTAGTAAACTAATTCTAGGAGATATAATCCTTCATTGCATGTTAGGTACAACTCCATAAAATTTAGTTTTCATCTACCTTGAACTCAGTTTATAATTATAGTTATGAGCTTGAAAATAGTTTTGGGGGATAGTTTGAGCATATTAAGTGTTGGTTTTTTCATGAATTGAATTATATCTTATGTAAACTCTTCCTAGGTATAGAGACTTGTGATTGGACTACCTGTTATTCTGGAGGCTTATTCCTTATTCTAGAAAGGTTAATGGGTTGGCTATTTGTTTCTCTTGGCTTACTCATGTGGAAATTATAAATCTCATATAACTCTAAACCTTTATATGAATATTTCATGTACCTTATTCATATAATTAATTTGGGTATGTATAAATATGTTTATCTTCTATTTTTGGATGCGTAACACAAACTTGTGGGTTGTTTAAAGAGTTACACATTAATGTGGTGTAAAAACATTAATTTTTTGGTTAGAATAGGGATTCAAAAAATAAACTGTTATAATCATACATATATAAAAGGAATAAAATGGGAGGAGAAAAATATTACATACAAGGTAATAGTTATGAATTTAATATTCATATGATGTATATTAAATTAGAGAGATCTTGAAAGAAACCCCATTAAATAATATGTGTGAGATTCCTTCCAAAGGGACACTTTTCAATACCTCGGTCATTCAACTGGGTAGGTTATACCAAAGTAGAGAACCCATAGGTTATCTTGTGTAAGAAAATAAAGTAATTAGTGACTCGGGATTATCCAATTGGGTAGTTTAACACTAAAGTGGGGTTCCACTAGTTGGTCTTGTGTAAGAATTTAATTACTTTTTTTAGGTTACACTTAGTTTGGAAACCCCAAAGGTTGGGATTCTAGAAGAATAAAGTTGAGTATTATTCAAATGATAGATATGGACAAAGAGTTATACACTAAAATATCCAATATTAGAAACTATTATGATTGAGATAAATCCCTACCTAAATAACTAAAGTGGTGATTTTCTCCCAAAGTGGGGTTATTACTTAGTGAAATATGGATATTAGCACACAAAATTGGTATAATGTGAGGGATAATCATTTTAGTAGTTGAAATTTTATTTAAATTCATTAATGAAAAGATATAATACATGATACTCACCCACTAATATATCTTTGTTGTAGATAATAACATAATTAACCATAATCATTTTGAGATTACATATATTTATGACTTATAAGATAGTTAAGAATCAGTATTTAGGATTGAGAAGTGTTCTCAATGGGAATCGTTTAAAGAACCTGAATGTTAATGTTATTGAGATCAATTATTTCCAAATCTAACTGATGGGTATTAGATATTGGGTGTGCATCGCACATTTGTACTGGAAAACATAGACTCAGAGATATGAGATAATTGATTAAGGGTGAAGTAGATATTCATTTCAATAATGGAGAAAAACTTACTAAATTATAAGTCATCACTTATGATCTAATTATACCTAGTGTATTATTCCTATAATTGAAAAACAGTTATTATGTTCCAACCATAAATAGGACTATTTCTTGTTTGGACAAGATGGGATTCTCATTCATTATTAAGAACAAGAATTTTTATATATATAAGAATGAAATGTTTTAAGGTTTTGGGAATATAATGAATGGTTTATATATTTTAGATATGTATAATATTGTTTATAAAATTTAGAATAATAAGGTCAGGGTTAATTCTAATGCCAACTACCTTTGGCATTATCTCTGTGAATATATAAATGAGAAAAACATTCAAAGATACCATAGATATATATTGTTGGCCTCATTTTATTTTTGATCATTTGAGAATTGAGAATCATTTTGATTAAGAAAAAATGAAAAATTCACCTTTTAGGAGAAAAGGTGAGAGGGATATTGGACAATTAGATCTCATACATAGTGATATATGTAGACTAATGAGTACACAATAAAATAATAGTTTTAGATACTTTGTCACCTTTAATGATAAATTTATTTGGCATGGTTACATGTTTCTAAAAAAATAAAATTATGATACTTTTGAAAAGTTTAAGGAGTTTTGTAATGAAGTATAGAATCAACTGGGCAAGAGTATTAAGATTATTTGATCAAATCAAGGAGGTGAATACTTAATCCAGGAATTCATAACTCATATGACAGATTAAAGAATTATTTTAAAGCACATAATTCCATGAACATAATAATTTAATGGTGTGTCTAAAAGGATTAATCATACCTAGTTAGATATGGTTATACCGATGATGAGTTTATGTGACCTTCCTATTTCATTTTAGGGTTATTCTCTAAAAACCATTTCATTTATACTAAAATCCATTCCATATAAAGTAGTTATGAATACACCATATGATATATGGACTGGGAAACATCCCATTATGTATTTTGTGAGGATTTTTGGTTTTGAAGAACTCATATGAAGATTTTTCACCTGAAAAACTAAGACCCAAGTCATAAAAGTTTTTATTTCTTGGTTATCCTGAGGAAAATAAGGGAAATTACTTCTATATCCCTACTTAACATAAAGTGTTTGTGGATCAAGATAGTGTTTTCCTAGAGGTAAAACACATATATCAAGTAGTCAATGGGAGAAAATTTAAAATTGGAGAAGTTTATAACAAACAAATAGAAAGTGTTCCTAAGATGGAAGATGATATGGTTTCACAAAAAATTATGGAAGAAGAACCAACTCAAGCTACAAAATAACCTTAAAGGTATGGTAGGATTCATAATGACCTAATGAGATATGGATTTCACATATAAAATTATGATTGGGACTGGAATGAATGTTCTGAAGGCCTTTTTTATTGTTTTGTATAATCAACCTTTCAAGGGGTGAGTTGGAACCCTTATAAGGCTCGAAGGCTTAGAGACAATTACATGACTCGTAGGTCTTAGTGGAAATCACCCTGATGAGACAACTTGGAACTACTCCTCCCCATCACATTTCATTATATCAGCACTCCCCCTTCACAAGTCTGGTCGACTAGCTATCTTGTGCAGATATTCACAGGCCCAGTACCGATGGAAATTCCATACCCACTCGTTCTTATAATTTTGGTTAGCTCTTTTTTGGTGAATTCACCTTCTCTGATCCTCATATAGAGCCTTGTCCCTTATAGTTTGATTGGTAAATCCGCTTATTCATGTGTCTCGAAGGCCTTGGGGTGGCCCAAAGGCCTTGAGGTGGCCTAAAGGCCTTGAGAGACAATTTTCCTAAAGGCCTTGGGTGGCCTGAAATCCTTACAGGACCTGAGGACCAAATCGGTGGCCCAAAGGCCCAGATGGATGAATAGTTCCATCTACTACAATACCGAACAGTACCTTCTACAGTAACCTGGAAATATGTCTCCACCCATATTTGATCTCGGGTCTCTTGAATATACTTGTTGAGTCCTCACCAACTTGGATGAGTCTCATGTGGAGTACATTATGATTAGGTATTGTTCATAGTTGGTATACCTACCACATACCAAGAATCTATTGAGAGTTCTTATTCTAAGAAATGGTTAAAAGACATGGAATCTAAGATGGACTACATATACACTAAACAATTTTGGAAGTTGGTAGATATACCTATATAGGTAACACCCATATGGTTTTAGTGGGATTTTTCAAGAAAAATGGAATGGGTGGTTGATTTTATACCTATAAATCATGTATTTTGGAAAAGGGTTGTAAACAAATTAATGGTATTGACTATGAAGAGACTTTTTCACCTGTTTTAATGATAAATTCCACTCATATTTTTCTGTACATGAATGTTCATTATGATTGTGAGATATATCAAATGGATTTTAAAACCACTTTCCTTAATGTTAATTTATTTTAGGATGTGTATATGATACAACCTAGGGTATTTGAAGTTTCAAATGAGTCTGTTAAGGTTTCCAAGTTGAAATGGTCCATTTATGGACTAAAGAAAGATTATCAAAGTTGGAATATTTAGTTTGATAATGCAACCAAAGAGTTTATTTTCAATAAAAACATGTATTATTCTTATGTATATAAGAAAGTTAGTGTAAGTATAATAAATTTTCTAATATTTTCTACAGATAATATATTACTTATCTAAAATGATGGATTGGAACTACACTCAATGAATATGTGGATGGGTAAATGTTTCTCAATGAAATAAATAGGTGAATATGCCTACATACTGGGTATTAATATCTATAGATATAGATCTAATAGGTTTATTTTACTAATTCAGAACACATGTATTGGTAAAGTGATAAAAAAATTAGCATGGAGAAGGGGTCTTTACTGATGTATCATGGCATAAATCTTACAAATATTTGTGATCCTTCTAAATAGTTATAAAGGATTTATAGGATTCCTTATGCATATTCCATGGGATATATCATTTATTCCATGTTTTGTACTCAACCCGATGTCTCTTGTTCTTTTATCATAACTAGTAGATACCAATACAATCCTAGTGAGAGTCACTGTATTTATTTAAATAAAAATTTAAGGATATATTCTTGGTATTTGTATGAGAGGATGAAATTTTTATAAAGGGTTACATAGATACTAGTTTCCAATATGAAAATTATAATATGAAATATCAACATGGATTTGGGTTTTACCTAAATGGTAGATATATCAGTGGGAAGAGTTCCAAACAATCCAGCATAAAAATATCAACAATAAAGGTCAAGTACATTAGTATATCTGATTTTGTAAATGAATTTGTTTAGATAAGTAAGTTAATTATTGAACTTGGAGTGGTTCCTAATATAGAGGGATCTATTAAGATATATTGTGAAAATAATGGGGTTGTTTCTCAAGATAATAAACCCTAGTTTGAAAAAAGGACAAAAATATCCTTCAAAATGTTGTCTCATATGAAAGATCACTGATATGGGTGATGTAAATATTAGTTGGTTGGATAAACAAAATTATGTATCATATCTTTTGATGAAACCATTACTGCAACAACATGAGGTTCATTTATAATCTTTGGATGTTAACCACATTAGATATTGGTTAAAATGGTTTTAAATGTATCATTTTATTATAATAAAGGTAATCTCCAATTAAAATTTATTTAGATGATCTATAATTTATTTTACATTAATGTTTTAATGATAACATCCCCAAAAAGTATGACTTTCATTTATCCCTAACTGATGATCATCACGAATTATTATAGGTTATGATGATATTTTGTGGTTAACATGAATAAACTCTTATACTCATTTAAAATACTTTTATAAGATATATGAAAAATTGATTCATGAGGTAATAAGTATAGACTTATTATTTTTATTGATCCACAAAATTATATCTCTTGGAATTTTATACAATCATCGATATACTTAGGGGTGTATGATTATTATCAATCTTTATTACATGAGTTTGGTAATATACCTAGCATGAGAAAATTTATGATTTGATACACTAATTATATAATTCAATATATGAACTTAGCTAATCAGGGGATGGGTGGGTATGTTGTTGATCATATCATCAGTTGGAGCACAACCAAGATATTATTTTTTTCACTTGTATGACAATTAAATACATTTGTACAATGATTGAATTAGATTTATGAAATACATGTACATGCTTAGTTGTGTCACATATCATTTTATCAACTAATTAGATGAGTGAAATGTGATGTTCTTATCATATAGATGAGTAACATGTAGTGTATTCATCGACTTGGTTATTCTTTTCTAGGGAATCAGGAAAATATGAGTTGGGCTATACTAGATTGACATGTTCCATGTCTAGTGTTCACTTGATTTCATGGGAAAATGGTTAACATAATTATGAATATGATTTATATGATACATATTTTTGTGTACATGATCATATAGAAACATGATTATGTTTGATGGAGATCACACTAGAACCCCTAGTAGCTTGAGTAGCACTAATTAATTTCTTGTGGATACTCTTCTCTTACATCTATGAAAAAAGGATTTCATATTTTTTTTCAATGATAATAAGGCCCATAGGTTCCCATGTATAGTAACTTAGATAAGGATAAAATTTTGGATAAAGTTTTTTTTCAAAATGAAGATAGTTTGATGAAACCGTGTCCAAAAGAGTCTGTATGTATTCACAAAGAGTTGCAAACTTTTTCATAAAGTCCTTGTGGGGTTTTAAGTGAAAGTGGGAGATTATTTAAATTGAACCTAAAAAATACATGTGATGCATGTATATTAAAGGTAAAATATATATTATTATATTAAATATGCATTATATGCATATTTAAACTATTGAATGTTATGCGACATGTGTACTGCTACTTTAACCACACCTTTTAATAAGTTTATAACCAAAGGGGTTATTCATCCAATATTTTTATTTATTCATTAAAGTGTTAAATTAATTTTGAACCCAATGGTAATTAATACATGAGATGTGTTGTAGCATTTATATTCTTCTATTTAAATATAATGGGTTCTCTCTATTGAGTGGGTGTATGCTGGTTATGTTTGTATGATGATGTAATAATCAATTTCATGCAAAGTTTTATATAAAAAATTATCTTTTTATTGAGATCCATTTATCTCTCCTAAAATATTGATATCACCCCTTAATATTTTTGGGTATCCTCACAATATGATCATGGATCCTTCAGATGGTGTACTCCCTCAGTGGTATGAAGCATACATTTGTTTCTTTAGTGATCTTCCTCAAAAATTATCCTTTGAAAGAATAAGCTAGAATCTAATATAATGTCCAAACACTAAGTATTTATAATAATTTATATGTTTTATTTCTTGAATAAATATCAACCTATGTTTGGGTTGTTTCCCATTGACAATTACCATTGGATCATTAAACCAAACCCATTAGTGGATAGTGTTTTGGGTTCAACCACTCTAAAGGAAGAGGAACACTCTATTGGATATAGGATGATGCTAAAGATATAGGGGTTGGGTCCACTCTATACACTTATAACTTCGGGACCTTTTCTTCCATAGGTGAGCATAGATATCATTACACACATGATTAGGTGTTATGATAATGCAAAAATAGTTTCCAAATAGATCCATACCAAAGAGAGTGTTGGTATTAAAAAACCTCATTTTCTCCATTGAATATTGATGTCATATACTATTGGTTATAGAATACTAATTTTTTGCGAGGTATACTTATAATCTAAGTCCCAAAGATAGCTAAGGGGAGTCTCATGATACACCTATTACTATTTCAGAATAAGTTAATATAATGTATTATTTTATATTGATAGCATTCATCTCGACTATCTCTACTAGTGGTGGAATAGAAAGCTCAAGTATAACCATTAAAAGAAATTATTCCATTTCATGTCACTTTAAGGACTTTCTATTTCTTGAAAGGGATTACCATTCTTTTTTCAGTTGTGACAACCATTAAATATCTTTTAAAAATGATTTAATTCCACACATACCTAGCTTAATTTATAGAAATTACTAAAGAGTTACTTGTGCATAAGTCTTTATTATTGATTCTTTCCTAATTATTTCATTACAAGGAATGTGGATTTCGGACTCCTAGCACATATAGCACTATTTTTAGAAAATATAACCATGTTTGTAGAGACCCAAAGCTTCACGTACATGGACATTACATTACTTTTGCGGAATACTTAATACATAACAAAAACAGACACACAAGGACTGTAATAGTTTAGTGTCTTTGGAAACTTGGAATGTAATCTTCTAACTGTGGTGAAAGATCTTCAACATCTCCCATAAAGATCTTCCTTTTTTTTACCTAAAACCTTTCTTTATATCCTGGAGAAAAGAAAACATAAAAGGGTGAGCTCAAATGCTCAGTAAGGGTAAACAAAAGAAATATCAATCACATCATATTCATAAGAACATAACATTTTAGAAATCTTAACCTGCAAAAGAGAGCATAATTTTATAACATGGGATAAATCATAGTAGTGAAATGAAATCCCAATAATCATAACTTAAAACATGAAACTTTGTGGCATACACACATAATCATAGAGAATAATTTCTTATTAGTCAAGACACATTGCCAAGACTATCTTAGTGGACAAAGTCCATTTCTGAACCGAGTTTACTCCTCGTTTCAGTCCTGTTTCACTGAACCGGTTTGACCTGCCGTTACAGGCATGTCTATCTCATGAGATATAAAATATTTACCCAATGCATTGGAGGGAGATATAGGTCCCACCCATCTCATAATGATACCATTCATATGTGTGCCAAAAAATCATAAATCATACATCATAGCATAACCCATGTAATAAAAATGGGATTCTTAAACAGCATGACATCATAAAATAATTAATATAAGATAAAGGAATTTATAAAAATAATTCCATCACAACATAATCAAATCAATGTAATAATAGAGATAGAAACAGAACCCTATATTATCTTAGATGGAAAATAATTTTGATAAAACACTTGAACTCCATTCTTGAGGAAAATATCCTTTCTACTCCAAAAACACTTTTCCTTTCTTAACATGTCATACAATTCTAAACTAAAAGAAGTTGATTAAAAAATAACCTTGAAAACTTGTAAGGGAAGATTCTTGGAAATAATGTTTTAAAAATCCATTAATGCCATATAAGTTAAAAGAAAACATTCTTTTTGTACTTTTGTCGGAAAAGTCAAAAATTACCTCGTACGAAAAATGACAAAACATTCCTTTCATATCTTTTACTAAAAACTCACCGAAGGGTAAAATTGGATATAAACTATTGTAGAATGATGTAAATATTACATATTGAGGAAACATGAATGTGGATGATAAAATTCACCCTAGTAAATTCCAAAATATAAACAATCTCATATAAAAATGAGATTGTGATATATCCCTTACCTTAGGTCTGATTTGCTTCGTACGTGTCTGAACCTCCTCTTCTTTGAAGCGCCTCTTTGATACCTCCTCTTAGGGCACTAAAATTGATATTTGAAGAAGACCAGGACCTCTAGGATGTCTCTAGGGAAGTGGAGAGAAGAAATTGGCAGGTTTTGGCCGAGCTTGAAGGCTCAACGTGATGTGTGGAAGAGAGGGAGGAAGTGCCCTTTTATAAGGGAGGAGAGGGGCACCTTTGGAATAACTAAAAATATTATTTTATTATAAAGTCAAATTCGGTTTTTAATATCTCCAAATTGAGTTATTTTGAATCTAAGGTGGGGATGGGTCGAAATCATATCATCCAATAGAATTTGGACAAGTTTAGTTTAATATGTTAACCTTATCATTTAGTTTTAACTTTAAGTTAGATAATTTTACTTTTACCGTGTCTTTTTGTGTTCTTACACTATAAGGTTAATAAACTTACTATAACAAGCCAAACGAACCCCAAGTTGTTTATTATTAATATATATAAGCTTATCTAAGTTATTTTTTCAAACCTTAGATTTTTAGGAATATAATATCAATTAATAATATAATATTTGTTTTAAAATCTATTTTATGTCAATTTTGACACTATTTGGTAATTGATTTTTGTAAAAATCATAAAAGAATGATTAGTTAGAAAAAAGTTAATTAAATCAACAATAACATGTCATATTAACATATAAAATATTTTAATTCATAAAAAGTCTGAAATTACATTTATTTGGGTATTTATAACATCAATTATGTCAATATTTCATTAATAAGATATTTACTGCATCATCATTGTGTCATAAATAAATTAAATTATTTAAAGTATAAAAATTACAAATAAAATATCATTATGTAGGAAATCGTTTTATCTTTCTAATGAATATTTATAGTCGAATTTATCTTATGTATAACCCTATATTAAAAATTATTTACTTATTAAACTTTGATTTTAACTATTTTAACCCTTCTTTAAATAAATTAATAATAAATGTCCTAATCTAATCCAAGTGGGATTAAATGGTCATATTTTATTCCTAAGGCTGTTTTTGGTCGAATTACACTTATCCAATAGAATTAGGACATGTGTTAGGGTAATAATAATATCATTTTACCCTTAATTACCCTATTTACTTTTAACCGTGGTAAAAAAAAGTAAAAAGTTACTATTCACCAAAAATTATTTTCATCTCATTGAACCACATTTTAGTCCTTGATATTAACGGTGTCTCTCGGATTTTCGAAATTCCACTCACAGAAGCGGTAAAATTAAGTTTTATGAAAAATTCAGTTTTTTAACTACCACTTAGTGGTTTCACTATTCATCAAAAAATGAAAGTTTCCAGAAAAATACCAAAAATTAGGCCTAAGCTATATTTGATATTATGAATTCAAAAATTATGTCTATTTTATCAAATTCAAAACATATCAGTAACATTAACTAATTTAAAAATTAATTCCCATCGTCAAAACAAATAGCGTGTTTTTAAGAGATAAAAACTATCAAAAGATTGACACTTGTTTATATCTGGTTTAAATGTGAAATTACATCCAATGACCAACATTATATTAAATTGTAAAAATATATTCTAAATATACTTTAAACCCACTCAAATTAATAATTTATCACTATTAATTATTTTGATTAAAAAATTTGTTTTTAATTAAAATTTAGTAATTTTCACTATTCATCAGAATATGAAAGTTATCTGAAACGTACCAAAAATTCACCCTAAGCTAATTTCGATATTCCGAATCCAAAAATGAATTCCATTTTGAAAAATAAAATTTACAAAATTTCAAAAAGTGGTTATTACTATTCATAACGGCTAGTTTTAATAATATTTTAATAGCATATCATGTTTAGTGAAACTCGGTATTGCGTACGACGCAAGCTATCGAGGAAGGCCGTGATTGCGTGTAATTCAAGGTAAGTCAAGGATGCGTGTTGTGAATGCTCCTTTTGGTGTAGCGTACAACATAAGTCATTAATTAAATTAAAAATAATATTTTTCATAAAATCTCGGGGTGTTACATTCTACCCCCCTTAAAATGAATTTCGCCCTCGAAATTCGTCGGGGTTATAAATGGTTTACTAATCAAAAGTTTCTTTAATAAAAACCCACATCGTAAAAAGGAATACCAAAACCAATCTTTAAAAACAAAATTATGGAACGTAACAGTGACCCAAATAAACTAATCACTGGGTTTCCACATAGGTGAAAATATGGATATGGAAGAGAAATCTAACCACCATGTTCTGATGGAGAGTGGTAGATAACATTGATATGGAAAAGCCAGCAATCACAAAGCCATAAATTTGTGACGATCTAAGGTACCATCTGATTCATCAGATATAAGAGTACTAGGACAACATTTTTGGTTTTCAAGATCATTTCCCTAAATTTGATGAATTTGGAATTAGAAGAAATACTTTCGTGATTTTGGTACAGTGTCACCGTTGGTCATTCTTTGGACAATTTCCACTTCATATCTTAAAGAAATGAATTTGGATTTGTCATTAGTGAAGTGGTAGCAGATCATGTGATAGAATGATGGGTCATTCCATCTGTCTCAAACAAAAGGTTACAAAAGTTATCAAAAATACATAAGACCATCTATGGTGAGGTTAATCGTATACGATTCCAAAAATGAACTTATACTTCATATATCATACCGTGTAATAAAATAAAACTAGTTTCTACTAACCAGGGACTTCCTGTAGGCCAGTGGTAGGCGATAAAGGCCAGTCGCACTTCGGTTGTGGGTTCGATTCCCACAGCCTTGTCCGACGCGATGGGATGTCGCCCGTCCTGCAGGTTGTCCTTTTTCTAAAACTACATTACTATAACATCCCATCAATAATATTGAAAAAAAAGTTCTATCCTTAAACAATACTAACTTATGTCCAACATAATCATTTCCAATCTTTAGGCTTTTCCAAAATACTTCTGTCCAATCTCATATTATAGTGAAAACGATTACCAAAGAGTTCATATAACAAGCATGTTAATACCATCGTTGATCCCCGTATATCATGAGATATGTCTTGTTTGTCACATTCCAAACATTTGAAGGCCTTAATCATGTATTCTCTTGAAAAATGAATACCCATTGAATCTTAGTGAAAACATGAGTGCTGTCAAAAGTTAACTCTTTTCATATACCAAAACCTCAAACCATGATATAACTATTTCCTTATATCAGTCATGAGCTCATGAATACTGTCAAACATTTCATTTTCTCATTATCCCTTCATTATGCGCATATCATCTTTTTTCCAAAAATATCTCAATCACTTTCCATGGTTACTGGTACCATAAAATTATTGAAAACCACAATAGACCAATACATAAATATTCTAATATTCCACGATACTATATACAACATTATTTTGGAATCCCATTACATAAACAATTAATCATTCCACCACATCGTTTTCATATTCAACATTGCCAATAGTGATTGCATGTGACTTCCCTTTGTCCTTTTCCTTAAGTGGTTGCTCATTTCGATCATCACTAACCCTTGTATTAGGGCATTTATTAGCATAATGCCTCATTTCCTTGCACTTGAAGCATTTAAGTGTTGGTGGTGTGTTCTCTACAGTCTTTTCTTTATTCACATCATTAGAAACCCTTTTTCCATTACTTCGACACTCAGCTGCTCGATGACCTTCTTTTCCACACTTAAAAAATTTTCTAGTCCCTTTAAGACAATATCCACCATGCTTCTTTCCACACTTTGGGCATAAGGAAACATTCATATTCTTTTCACCATTATTCTGAGATTTCTCCTTGAACTCCATATTTCATTTCTTGTCAAAACTACTAGATGGATAAGTAACACCAACTTCCATTTCTACCTTGATAGCACAACGCACAATTTCTTTATAGCTACTGAAGTCTCTTATAGTTAATGCCCTTCGAAGATTTGGTTTTAAGCCACTGAAGAATCGATCAACTTTACTTTCAGGTTGGATGATAAATCCAGATGCATACCTTGCAAGCCTTATAAAATTCGCTTCGTATACACCAACAGATTCATCATCCTTTTGCTTTAGTTCAAGAAACTCCTTCTCCATCTTTGTTCGAATAATACGAGGTAAGTACTTATTGAAAAATAAGTTCTTGAACTCGTCCCATTCCATGGAATCAATTTCATCTCTTGGCCTCGTATTCTTGATAAGATTCCACCATTGATCAGCTTCACCTTCCAAACGATACACTGCTAAGATGACTTTATCATGTTCAGAACATTGAAGAACTGAAAATATCTTTTCAGTAGTACTAGTCCATTTTTCAGCAACAAGTGGATCAGAAGACCCACTGAAAGAAGGTGGACGTTGCCTCATGAAGGACTCAATAGAATATTGTTCCCTTCTCTGCTCATTTGGAAGTCCAGAATGATTCATAGCTTGTGTAAGTATAGCAATAAGATTTTTCACTCCATATCCCATAACATTTGTTTGTTCAGGAGCACAATCATTGCATTGTCCATTACATTGATCAACACGGTTCCTTCGGGTTCCAGCCATCGTCTAAAACCCAAAAAGAATAGTGTGAGAGGAAACAATCATGATAGGGAAAACAACATAATAAAAGGGGAGTACCTTAAATATCTAACATCTTGGGTTTAATTCAATGATCGTTAGCGTAATTATAGGACTATAACCTATACGTATACTTAACCTTAGGGACATCCCTAGACATACCTTAGAAATATCTCTAGGGATCTCACTAAAGTTCTCGCATCCTAGTTTTCAAAGGTTGACTAAACCTTTCCTATGATACCAACTGTAGAGACCCGAAGCTTGACGTACATGGACATTACATTACTTTTGTGGAATACTTAATACATAACAAAAATAGACACACAAGGACCGTAATATTTTAGTGTCTTTGGAAACTTGGAACGTAATCTTCTAATCGTGGTGAAAGATCTTCAACATATCCCATAAAGATCTTCCTTTTTTTACCTAAAACCTTTCTTTATATCCTGGGAAAAAGAAAACATAAAAGGTTGAGCTCAAATGCTCAGTAAGGGTAAACAAAAGAAATATCAATCACATCATATTCATAAGAACATAACATTTTGGAAATCTTAACCTGCAAAAGAGAGCATAATTTCATAACATGGGATAAATCATAGTAGTGAAATGAAATCCCAATAATCATAACTTAAAACATGAAACTTTGTGTCATACACACATAATCATATAGAATCATTTCTTATTAGTCAAGACACATTTCCAAGACTATCTTAGTGGACAAAGTCCATTTCTGAACCGAGTTTACTCCTCGTTTCAGTCCTGTTTCACTGAACCGGTTTAACCTGCCGTTCCAGCCATTTCTATCTCATGAGATATAAAATCTTTACCCAATGCATTGGAGGGAGATATAGGTCTCACCCATATCATAATTATATCATTCATATGTGTGACACAAAATCATAAATCATACATCATAGCATAACCCATGTAATAAAAATGGGATTCTTAAACAGCATGACATCATAAAAAAATTAATATAAGATAAAGTAATTCATAAAAATAATTCCATCACAACATAATCAAATCAATGTAATAATAGGGATAGAAACAGAACCCTATATTATCTTAGATGGAAAATAATTTTGATAAAACACTTGAACTCCATTCTTGAGGAAAATATCATTTCTACTCCAAAAACACTTTTCCTTTCTTAACATGTCATACAATTCTAAACTAAAATAAGTTGATTAAAAATAAACTTGAAAACTTGTAAGGGAAGCTTCTTGGAAATAATGTTTTAAAAATCCATTCATGTTGTATAAGTTAAAAGAAAACATTCTTTTCATACTTTTTTCGGAAAAGTCAAAAATTACCTCGTACGAAAAACGACAAAACATTCCTTTCATATCTTTTACTAAAAACTCACCGAAGGGTAAAATTGGATATAAACTATTGTAGAATGATATAAATATTACATATTGAGGAAACATGGATGTGGATGATAAAATTCACCCCAGTAAATTCCAAAATATAAACAATCTTGGATAAAAATGAGATTGTGATATTTCCCTTACCTTAGGTTCGATTTTCTTCGTATGTGTCCAAACCTCCTCTTCTTTGAAGCGCCTCTTTGATACTTCCTCTTAGGGCACTAAAATTGGTCTTTGGAGAATACCAGGACCTCTAGGATGTCTCTAGGGAAGTGGAGAGAAGAAATTGGTAGGGTTTGGCCGAGCTCGAAGGCTCAATGTGGTGTGTGGAAGAGAGGGAGGAAGTGCCCTTTTATAAGGGAGGAGAGGGGCACCTTTGGAATAACTAAAAATATTATTTTATTATAAAGTCAAATTCAGTTTTTAATAGCTCCAAATTGAGTTATTTCAAATCTAAGGTGGTTATGGGTCGAAATACTATCATCCAATAGAATTTGGACATGTTTAGTTTACTATTTTAACCTTATCATTTAGTTTTAACTTTAAGTTAGATAATTTTACTTTTACCGTGTCTTTTTGTGTTCTTACACTATAAGGTTAATAAACTTACTATAACAAGCCAAACAGACCCCAAGTTGGTTATTATTAATATATATAACCTTATCTAAGTTATTTTTCCGAACCATAGATTTTTAGGAATATAATAACAATTAATAATATAATATTTGTTTTAAAAACTATTTTATGTCAATTTTGACACTATTTGGTAATTGATTTTTTTAAAAATCATAACAGAATGATTAGTTCGAAAAAAGTTAATTAAATCAACTCTAACATGTTATATTAACATATAAAATTTTTTTAATTCATAAAAAGTCTCAAATTACATTTATTTGGGTATTTATAACATCAATTATGTCAATATTTCATTAATAATATATTTACTGCATCATCATTGTGTCATAAATAAATTAAATTATTTAAAGTCTAAAAATTACAAATAAAATATCATTATGTATTAAATCGTTTTATCTTTCTAATGAATATTTATAGTCTAATTTATCTTATGTATAACCCTATATTAAAAATTATTTACTTATTAAACTTTGATTTTAACTATTTTAACCCTTCTTTAAACAAATTAATAATAAATGTCCTAATCTAATCCAAGTGGGCTTAAATGGTCATATTTTATTCCTAAGGTTGATTTTTGTCGAATTACACTTATCCAATAGAATTAGTACATGTGTTAGGGTAATAATAATATCATTTTTACCCTTAATTACCCTATTTACTTTTAACCGTGGTAAAAAAAAGTAAAAAGTTACTATTCACAAAAAATTATTTTCATCTCATTGAACCAGATTTTAGTCCTTGATATTAACTGTGTCTCTTTTATTTTCTAAATTCCTCTCACAGAAGTGGTAAAATTAAGTTTTATGAAAAATTCAGTTTTTTAACTACCACTTAGTGGTTTCACTATTCATCAAAAAATGAAAGTTTCTAGAAAAATACCAAAAATTAGGCCTAAGTTATATTTGATATTATGAATTCAAAAATGATGTCTATTTTATCAAATTCAAAACATGTCAGTTGCATTAACTAATTTAAAAATTAATTCCCGTCGTCATAAGAAATAGCGTGTTTTTAAGAGATAATAGCTATCAAAAGATTGACACTTCTTTATATCTGGTTTAAATGTGAAATTACATCCAATGACCAAAATTGTATTAAACTGTAAAAATATATTATAAATATACTTTAAAACCGCTCAAATTAATAATTTATCACTATTAATTATTTTGATTAAAAAAGTTGTTTTTAATTAAAATTTAGTAATTTTCACTATTCACCAGAATATGAAAGTTATCCGAAACGTACCAAAATTTCACCCTAAGATAATTTCGATATTCCGAATCCAAAAATGAAGTCCATTTTGAAAAATAAAATTTACAAAATTTCAAAAAGTGGTTATTAGTATTCATAACGTCTAGTTTTAATAATATTTTAATAGCATATCATTGTTCAGTGAAACTCGGTATTGCGTACGATGCAAGCTATCGAGGAAGGCCGTGATTGCGTGTAATTCAAGGAAAGTCAAGGATGCGTGTTGTGCAAGCTCCTTTTGGTGTAGCGTAAAACACAAGACATTAATGAAATTAAAAAGAATATTTTTCATAAAATCTCAGGGTGTTACAATGTTTATCCATAAATAGAAGACTAAAACAATATCGCCCCTCTAGGAAGAGTAATCTATGAATCAAGAGTTGACCAGGGTATACCCATTTTATTGTCTTAAATCAGACCATTAACTATTCGTCTATGGTTAGCATCATCATGATATCCCTGCCACAAAAATCGATGAGATGACCATCGTAGGAGGGTGTTAGGATCCTATACTCGATCAAGCCATGGAAGGCAGAAATTACACTTTTGTGGCATTGAATTATGAGACTATATTGATAAATAAAGTTTATATCATATAAATTTAGGAAGCACCCACTGGGAGAAATTCCCATGTTGCACTATCATAGTGAATGGATCCAATTGAAAAATCCAATGCCCCAACAAAAGTGGGTTAGTTTATATAATAACCTCAATATACTTTGAAACACATGATGCTTGTACCCTTCTATTTTTTCTATGGTACTATCACTGTAATTAGAGGAACTAGTTGAGAAATCCACCACCCTATAACTTCAGAAACAAGGGAGTATGGATTTTGGGATTATTATGGTGCTAACAAGACCATAGGGTGATGAATATATAATCCCCTTGAGTGACCTCACCCCAAAATATATTTCTGTCTTCTGGAGAGACTCTAAGCTATACCATTTGTTTCTTAACTTACAATGTTCTTCATTAATGTATGTGTGGAATGATATCTAGAATTTTATCTATAAAAATACAATATAGGTTCTACATAATAAATTTCATAAATTTTTTATAGGTTCATGGCCTTAGGATATGTTGGGTTCAACTATCTAAATATCCATGTTTCTATAAAGGAAATCATTAGTGATTAGGAGAAAGAGAAGACGTCCCAACTATGCCTTTCTTGGGAAAATCAGTTACACATTCCATGAAACTTAGAGTTGCTTCATTGCATAAATCTTCTCAACATGCAGTGGTAGTGGCTAAGAAACAACAATAAATCATATAAGGGTAGAGCCTAGTTGATTGACTTCACTAATAGATATCCATCATTTGGAGAAAAATCAAGGACTAACAAAATCTCTTCTTGAGAGATTAGAGGGAGATGATGGATGTTGTTTCTAGAGAAAATATATTATGCCCAACCAAGGAAGATAAATTTTGTGTACCTAGATGAAATTCATTTCAACATCGATTAATCAAAGTGGTCAATAAATGAAATATGATCCTCAATAGATCATAGACTTTAGTGTGACACAAATTGTAGCTTCACCACTCATTTTGAAATCTAAAGGTGGACTCTAATTTGTGTATTTTCTCTTTCTTCATGATTCATGAATGAAAAAAATTATTTGTCTATTAATTGTGTTCAATTTATTGACTTTTGTATCATATCAGCTATCAATACATGAAAATATGTGTAACTCACAAAGGGTAATATCATAATAATTGAAACATCTTAAAATTTATTTGTGAATATGACAATTAAATCATAACATAAAAACACTTTAGTCAATTATGTTTATGAATTAATCCAATGTTTTTTAAATATAAACCCTCATATGTATATAGGCAGGTTGAATATGGAGTCATATATACAATCATCATAAGCCTAGTAAGTTCATGAGAAAAAATACTATGATATTTGGTTCCCTCGTGATCTATATAAACTTAGATAAAGATAGGATGGATAAATATAGAGGTTTATTTTTCATTATCATATTCCATGGTTATTCTATTTTGGGTGACTTAATCTTTAAAATTTTCTTTTAGATGGATATACATGGGATGAATATAGTATCACATTTACCATAAACATAAGCTAAGGATAGTCAATTCAGATATGAGAGAGGTGAATGACTCAAAATAGTGAAAAATATATAGTGTGATAGGATTACCATGTTTAAAAGGACTTAAGTACCCTAAAATTACAACTTCATGCATTTTACACGAATCATTAGAACCACTATGTGAGGAATATATGGGTGCTAAAACTTTTTCTTAGGTTAATGGACCCATCAAGCATAGATTTAATTTTTCTAGGGATGAATGTTTAAACCCATGATATTTATACATTTTAATTTTAACCTTACCTTCTTCCTAATCCATTTATGGAGAGTCTTAGTAGGAAGGAACTCAGATTTTTCTCAGGCAATACTATTTTGGTTTTCAACCTGATAAATTTTGTGCCTCTTATTTTTTTTCAAACACTCAAATTTTCCCATTTCTATGTGAAATGCATGCCTAGAGAATGAATACTGGTATTTTACTAGGATATCCTTTGTGGGTTTTCAAATTGGAGAGTGTTGTATAAATTACCTTTATAAAATTAAGGACTTGCAAATAGTTTCATTGTGTCGTTCTGTTTAGGTTCACATGATGAAGAACAAATATCCAATAGAAATTTTCCAAGAGGAGTATCTCAACCCAAGGTAATTTTGGATACCAAAAGTAGTATCTCAAATCAACAAATATTTCATAGAAAATTCATACTCATATATGAAAGGTTGTAAGAATAGGATTTCAAGATCTCTCTTTGAAATTGGTCATATTGAACAAATGTGTAACATTGATTATAATTAAATTCTCTTAAATAGTTTAGTTATGGAATGTATATATCATTACCTGAGACACATTAATTGGAGAAGGGTGGGATGTAATAATAATTTCAAGTATTAATATTGACCAAATTAAAGTGATGAGTTCTATTGTAGTGTTTTCATGGGAACATAGTGTTAGAAGACCATATCCTCATAAAAACCCATATTTGGAAGGCCAGATATAGCAGCATGTATATCATTAACAAGTATAGTTGTCCTTTGGAGTCAAGTTCTCTCATTACCAGTGTCCAAGAAATATCTATGGTTATTAAAACACTTAAGTTATGAAGTTTGTTATATGAAAAGAGATATTCCAAAGTGATTTAACACTCCAATCTCAAACTAGACATGGTTGGGAAGTTAGGGAATGATGACTGGGGATGGGTTGGATGATGATTTTTTGTTGGTTCTAAGATATATAGATCAGTTTTTACTTTTTATATATAAATAATAAGAATCAATCCATAAATAGTTCTCATCAAAGATATGTTATCCCAATATAGTGTTTTATATAGAAAGACATGACATTAATGAGGAGACCATACATTGTGAGTGGTTTTATATTGGTGTAATTTTTAAGATAAGTGATTCTAACATCACTATGTATCCATAAGTGACTGTAATCAAGCCACATATAGTTTTAATATGGTCCATATCTCTATCTTGATGCAGGATCAATACTATAATAGAATTTATGGTTGTACCTAGGATAGGAAATCTAGATTTATTTGTATAATTTCATATTATAATGTTAGGGTTAGAAACCTGATATAAATATGGGGAGCCCAAACAATATGAAATAATCCTTATAAATAGGGGGATTTTTTCCAATAATGGGTTTGTGAAGATAAACCATATTTTGGAAACCCTTACATAGATATGGAACTTATGTAGGGAGAATCAAATCATATAGTAAAGACTATAGTAAGTAGTTAAAGGTATTGTAGGATGGACTATATATCATGTAGTTTAATGTTATGAAACTAGAACCAAGATGTTATTTAATTTAAGGCCATATAATGAGGACCCATATAAAGGGGATTTTGTACCGATTTGGATCGTGCATAAAAATGAAATGGATTTATCTCAGTGTTGAACCCATGGATGGGAAACCCAACATGAATGAGTAGGAGCCTAATAAATAGGATTAAAGGAAATGATATTTGTAGTTAGGCTTGGAAATAAGATACAAGTGTTACTATATATCATGAGATAACACGAATCAATCCACACTTAGTTCTTCAAATTATCCTCTGCAAAAACCAAGTTCATGTGCAATGGACCACAGTAGTGAAATGAATGGTTATCCTAGTGTAAGAAGGGTGGAAACCCATTGTGAATGGATCCTCAACACTAAGACATACCCAAATAGTCCCATCCTAATGCATAACCATGTGAAGACTTGAAATGTTCTTGTGAAGGTCTCATATTCAAGGTGAGGTTTGTTTTAGATATAGACCATGTGTATAGGGTTGATATAGGAGATCAAGGAATCACTACATATCCTGGGGTAGTAGGAATAATTCCACACACAATTTTGGTAAGGGGTATTTTTTTATATGTTAGGTGAACCATGAAATTAAGGTTATCCAGTGTATCCAAAACCATCAAATATCTCAGTATATAATGACTTTTATGTAGATCAATCTCTTACACAAGGTGTATTTGTGATTTGAGTCCATATGGAATAAAATAATCTAATAAGTTTAAGATAATATGGGATGGACCGATCTTAATAGTTTAAATTCATATGAGATATACTCTATTTCTTTTAGTTTAGCTTCATTTGAAAAAAACTATGTCTTATATAGTTTATAGTCATGCAGTGAGGAATTCATGAGCTGATCATAAAATTATGCAAATTATTTCTTTAAAAAACCTTATATTAGTGGAAGGTGTGATGTGATATCCATATATTGTGATTAAGGAATAAGCTCTATTGGAGTGGACATTATGTATGGATTAATGTCCATCCCATTTAATCTCTAACTTTAGATGTTACTTTATATGTATCATGGTATTTATCATGGATGGTATTAATTCTCCTTAAATGAATGAATAGGTGTGAACCTTTTTATTGAATTATCATATGGTAGGATTCTAATGAAACATCAAGTTATAAAATTTTCATAACATTTTCTCATCAAGTCACTCAAAATCATCCATCCAAATCCAATATTTCTCATCTTCATATAGTTGATTGTAGATACCAATGTAAAGTGAGGTAAGTGGAACCTTGATAGGTGGGACGATCTCCATCCCATATACAAGTGAATATAGGGTTTCATGTGTGGAAGTATATGTTTTTGAATGATAATCCCATAAATTATATAGGATCTTGTCCATCCAAAATATATTTCCCTTGTCTACCATCTTTTTATGGATGTTATATAGGGTTTTATTGAATGACTTTATCAATCTGTTCATTATTGTATGATAGCGGGATGATTGGTTGGACTGAATATTGTATTAATGATGCACCCTTTTCAATTTTGAACCATATAAATTGGTTTCATTGTTTATCATTATTTTGTGTGGATCACCAAACTTTGTGATCATATTAGACATTATGAAATTGATTATATCCTTTATTTTTACTCCATTGAGGGATATAGTTCCAGCAAAATTGGAGAAGAATTTGATGGTAATAAGGATATACTTGAACTTTCTAGTAATAGATGGGGTATATGTCCCCATGAAATCTATTCCCCACAATAAAAATGACCAAGACTATTTGCTGATGTGCAACAAATTCATGGGTTGATGGATAAAGTTGGTATGTATCTAAAAAGCATAGAACTTCTCTGTGATTTTCATGTATTATTTCATCATTGATGGCCAGAATTGTCCAAGTCTCTTGATTTTATGGAAGATTTTGGATCCAAACTGGTGGAAACTATAGTCATTCACATATAATTCTTAAATAACAACAAGGGTATATCCTCCTTCGATTAATATGAGGAGGACTCCCTTAAAGCATCATTTATAAAATAATTTATAATAATTCAATCCCTTGTGGAGGATGGAATTTTATAAAATATGATGAATATGTTCCTACCTAGCTTGATCCAATAGGATAATATCATTTTGAATGTACTCTATTATTGGATATATTAATCAAATGGTGATATCAATAAGTGAGGGTGGAGGTTCACCTTGATCTAGGTTGGTTTTAACCACATTGATCTCTTCCATATCATTGTCGATATATGTTGAGACCATGCTATGATGTGTGATGTGAATGATTGTCTCATACCAGTATGGATCTACCATGGTTGTAGCTACATTATGAATATTATTAGTCATTTTGTGAAGTATATATGTGATTAGGAGATGGTTCTAAGGTAAATTCAACCACCAACCCTTATATATAATCAAGCAATGAAATCAGTTTTTCTTTCTTGATGAAATAGTGGCCATTTATTTTCTTGATTACCAATTTTGAATCTCCCTTGATAGTAAGTCAAGCCACTGGAATCTGTAAGGTCAATTCCAAACCTATAAAGAGGGCTTGATATTTAGCCTCATTATTGGTACATCCATCTAAACATGGAAGGAGTAATTCAGAACTACTTTCTGGGGGAGACAAGTATAATCCCCAATCTGACCTAGTTGAGCTTCAAGTTTTTTCATCCTTCTCCATGTTGGGATTTTAGAGGCATCATAAAAGTATATCTCCTATGATTGGGATGTTTTCTGGATGGATAAAACCTCTTCATTGGGTATTTCTATGTCCAAGTGGTTTTTCCTAGATAGTAGGTGTGTTGTGAGGAAATATGTTAATGTTTTCCCTTTGATTTCCTTCTGAGATGCAAACTAGATGTTTAATTGTTTCAAAATGATCACCCACCATGATAGATTCTTTGTTAAAATTTGATGAAAGAGGATATTTTTTATTGAATCATCGTGATATATTATATGGAACTTGTGGTTCTATAAATAATGTCTCAGTTTCTGTACTATGAAGATCAATTCATGGAAATTCCTCTCGATATATGAATATTGTGTCTCAATACCCAATATTATTTTATTTAGGTAATAGAGATAATTCTTCTTGTTCATATAATTCTTCTAAGAAATGAGAGAACCAAGTGATCACCCCAAGTTTACCACATATTAGATGGTTGGTTTCCCTTATATCAGTGGCATCAAGACCGATGAATGTGGTAGGTACTGTCAGAGATCATCAAAGTATCTCAAAAAAAAATTCATCACATTGATAGGTGGATCCCTTTTTCATAAACTTTTGTGAAGGGTAGTAATTTTCTAGAAATGTAGGATATAAAACACCTGATGTGGGTGTGTCATCCTTAAATTCCTCTCAACTCTTTAAGTTTATAATGTTGTGGAATATCAAGTATCACCTTCTTTTCAATGTTGAATTTGATTTCATGATAGCATATTATAAAGATAAATAATTTTCTCAATTTTATCCAAAATACATTGTATAAGGGATTTATCTTTAAGCTATGTTGTCACAATTTGTTGAAAACTATCTTGAGATCGAAAATATGATCATAGTATTGTTGGGACTTGACCATAAAATAATCCACAAACCACTCTAATATTTTCCCAAAAAAGGACTTGAATGTTTTTTCTATGACTTATTGATATTTAGTGCCAATATCCTTCAAGATAAAAGTAATTACCTAATAATAGTATGCACCTTAGGGTGTTCTGAAGAAGGTGGAATCCTCATAATCACGAGCCATTTAGATCTTGTTATAGTTGGAATACATTTCCATAAAGGATAGGCATTGGAAGCATGTAATTTCATCAATGAATAGTTTTGTGATTAGAACTAGGAAATCATGCTTGGGATAGTGCTAGTTTAGATCTATTAAATCAACAAAGAGCCTAACATTCCCATACTTTTACTTAATGGGGATGATTTTTGTTATCCACTTCGTGTATTGAACTTCCCAAATGAATTTGGATTGTATTATCTTAGAAAATTGGATTCAACTTTGGCAACAAGGGTTGGAATAATTCTCCTCACTACCTTTTTATAACCATAGTGGTAATCTCAAAAACCCAAATTATGGGTATCCACCTTGGGATCTTATATAGGTTTATACATATATTTCCATGAGAATAGATATCGATGTTGTTTTATAAATTATATGTACTTTTCTTATTCCTCAAGGGACATGGAGGCATTAATTGGTGTAATTAATAGATCATCCTCCATTCCCAGTTTCACTATTCTGAGTTCATAAACAATGGTTGAAACACCATTCTAAAATACTAGAGGATCATTTTTTATATATTATTACTCTCATTAATTATCAACAGGGGAAAATACAGACTTATATATTGAGATTTAGATGATGATATAGGGGTATTTTTATTCCTATCAGAATGGTATCCTTCTTTTGAATGGTTGTGTTAATCTGATGCAACTGATACCATGAGAATTAGAGTGAATGTTCTCAAACTTCGTGCTCTTATTCTTTCAAGATTCATATCTAGTTGGTCAAAGAGTCTTAGAAATATTTTTTGGCTGTTTTTAGAACTACCCTCAGGTAAAGATTCTTGAGGGAAAGGTTGATACATATGGACTATTTGTAAGCCTTTTAATTTATTGGAATTGACTATTCAATGGAAACAACCTCAAAAAAATCATGTAATAGGAAACTAATTGGGTGTTTTAATCTATTTTCCAATGTGACTCATGTGACCTCATATGTAATGAACCAACCTGGGCTGACCAAACCTGGCACACTATTAGGCCCAATGGGTGTTCCCAATCCCCATGGGCTATAAACAAGTACCTAGGAATCAAGAAAATGCTCTTAGGAAAAATTACACCCTCAAATAAGAGTTAGTGATGTAGTTAATATTTTACTGAAATATTGTTGTGTACTATCAATACATTGTACATCCACATAAATCAAATAAGTTGAACTAGATAAATAAACAACCAAACTATTCATAATCAATAAAATTGATTCAAATATTTCATATTATCATACATACATCATCCAAAATAAATAAAGAATAAGGTATAATAAGATAAAACATAAATTAAAAGAGAGGTTGTCTAGGGTGATACATCACATCCTAAAATAAAGACAAAACCTAACCAGTGTGGAAACACCTCCATGATGTCCTGACCGAGCTTACCACTAAACTGATAGCTGGACCGGAGGGTCTCATGGCCTCAAGCGCATCATCCCATATGTCAGAGGCTTCCGACTAGCAGTGTGGGTCAGAGGAGGTGATAATGGGGAGACAATGCCCTCTTATCATAGTAGTACAATGTTACAATAAATATAAAATAGTATACAATGATGGAAGAAGTAATAATATAAGACAAAAATAGAAAAAAAAAAAATAATTTAATAAAAGTGTCCAAAACCATTTTATACAAGAATGCATGATAGGTGATGATAGATAAGATAAAATAGTAAACATACAACATGCTTTAAAAAGTAGAACATTACAAGACTCAAGAAAAGAAAAGAACTAAAAATCCCAAAGGTGACCTCCATGAGAATTCTGAGCTATAGCTCAGTCCTTTTCTCCTAACTCCCAGTTACGAGAACACAACCACAAGCAAGGTCCATGGCCCTATGAATAAGAAGGTCTTCTTGGGTACCCCATTGCAATGGTGGCTTGAGTATGGTGTGAGATATAAATCTCAGTAGGTCGGAACCCAAAGTGTCTAACCCAATCCAGACGGTGCAATATGAATTAAACTATGTGCAGGTATAGAGTAGTAATTAATATAATGGAAATTATAAAACATATTTTCTAGGTTCTTAAAGGACACTTGAAGTCTATAAAAGATTTGGCACATAGCAGGAATATGTCTAAACATGTCACAATATGTATATATATATAATATATTTATATATTCATATATATATATATATTCTAGATTGAATCGGGATTTAACACAAAAGCATCCAATAACCAATCTATGAGCTGATAAGCTCTACTCATGGGGTAGTAAGCCTGATATATATATATATTTCTAGAGTGGACCAAGAACTAACACACATGCATCCAAAAACCATTCTACAAGCTTAAGTGGACCCGATATATATATTTCTTACTAGAGTGGACTGATACTTAATATGCGGGCATCCAATAATCATTTTATGAGTTGATAAGCTCTACTCATGGGATAGTAAGTCCGAAATCTCGATAGAGTTGGGTTTGTCACCCCAGTCACTCGGGGTGGTGACTGTGCATACCATGGTAACACTCTAAATGGAACGTGGTTCTCAAAATCTCATCACCTGTATCGAAGTAGTGGTGAGGTTCGTCATGCTCAACACCGATGTAAAGGATAGTGAGTTTCCATGCTCATTGATCTCTCTTACCATCCTTCTTAGACTCTATAAATTCATATAACATGTATAACTGGAATGGGGAATTACCTCCCATCCATAATCAATTATATAGTTCATTATATAGAATAAACACATTTATGATGCAATCCATGAGGCATTACCTCTCATTCTTCATATTTAAATCCATCCCATTATAATTATTTTCACATATATAATGTAATTCATAAGGAAATACCTATTATGAATTTAAAAATCCATGTCTATATTCATAATTTAATACATAAGGAATAACCTCTTATTATTTTCCATTAAACATTTTCAAGGGAAATTAAATATCTATATATGAGATTAAACACATGATGCAAGGACCTCTCATGCATTTTATTAATCAAGCCAAGCCCTTTAAGGAATCGCATTTAATTAAAACATGGAAACCTAGTCATAAGGCTCCATATTCCCACTGGAAAGTGTCATGGTTAGTTATTTAAGAAGGATTCTATTATCAAGCTTAAGCCAACTTATACAAACCATTTACCATAACTAATTTATTCAATTTTCCTAAACATGAAAAATTAATTTATAAGACTCAAAGGGTTAAAGGGAAGGTTTTATCGTAATAAGGCATATGCCTACTCAGGAAAATTCATTTAAACTAATTAATCATGACAATTAAATTCATATTATTACAAGGGGAAAATTTAACTTTCCATAAAACAATAATAAGGAATTATAAATGCAATAATCCAATAAAGCATAAAAGTATAATCGTTACTTTTTAGCTTAAAGTCAATTCACCTATGTTGGATGGGTTTTATTATTAAAACATTTCATTGTTCATAAAACAATTAATTTATCATATTTAACATTTCATTCATGAACATACTCAATTCACATCTAAGAAACATTAAATATAAAAATCATACTGCATTAATTAAAAACTAATGATGATTCTATAAGTAAATTAATTAATGAATTCATAAAATTAAATAGAAAAGTAAAGGTAACCTACCTCAAAAGTAGACTAATCCCATCTAATTTGGCACTCAAGGTGTAAGAACCCGGGTTTTCGTACGAGGTATGGATCCTTTTTCTTTTTGGTTTAACTGTTCTGTTGAGGCCTATTGAGGATTCCTAACTTGAAAAGGGAGTTATGGAGGTGTTCGGGGCTTTTTCAGGAGCCTGGAACCAAGGTTTATGCTGAAAATGTCCTGGCACACGGTTTGTGCAGGGCATGTGCATGGCCTGGGTAAACCGTGCACCTTGGTGCAGGCCTGCCAGAGGCAGGAGCATGGCCTACGCACGGTTTGAGGAAACCATGCGGGTTGGTCGTGCGGTTGCCCCTTACCTTCCAGTAAGGTTCGCACAGTCTCCACACGGTTTGTCAGGCCGTGCGGGTAAACCATGCGACCTGATGTGTTTTGAAAATTTAATTAATTTTTAATTAAATTGATTAAATTTTATAAAACCTAAACCTAAACCTATTCTATTTAACCGCACAGTAGTGTGAGGCGCCTGGGATATCTCAAGGAAGCCTTAGGATGGATTTTGATCCTACTCCTCCATCCGAACTCTGATTCGAGTATCGTTTGTCTTGTTAGATCTGCAACAGTAAGTCCATGATTCCTTTTTAATCCTTCTCGATTGTTCTGGTCATAATGAATGCAGATTGGATTAAGGATCATATTCCCTAATTTCTCATTCTTCGTCTGTTCTTCAGATTTCTCCCAAACAGGGACGAATCAGAGCCTGATACTAGACGAGCTATCTAGTACGAGCCTAAGGTAGGTGGTCTCATGCTTTTTTCTAATTGTCAAGCTATTTATATATGCTAGAGTGCCACGTGCCCACTTTTGGGGTGTCACTTGAACCTGAAATTTAACCCTGTTATTACCTATCATGTTGTGGGTAATCTAATTAGGGTGGTATTTTCATGAGTTAGGTTGTATACCTTGGATAGGAACCACCCCTTGGGTGCGTTTCCTTGAATGGATCTTTTATGGTTTTTGACCCAGGATGCCTATAAGGCATGTTTTTCCTTTCCCTTGGGGTTGTTAAAAATGGAAATTGAATATGAATGGAATTGCAATCAGATGAAATTGTAATTGAAATGGTTTTGGGTATGGAATGGAGTTTTTCCCCTTGAACCTTGTATAAAAATTCTTGAATTGCTAGCCCACGTGAGTTAAATGCTTTTGAACTGTTTTAAATGTGAAATGAAGTCATGGGTGAACCATGGAACCAATGTGAGTTGCCATGGATGGACTCATACGAGACTTGTTACTGAAGTGCCGAGTGAATCATGGATCCCACGTGAGATGCCATGGACAGACTCAATAGGGTACGATATGTCATGGGTGATACCCGGATCTTATTTATAAGATCTCGGAGATGGGCTCAGATGACGGACTATACCGCACCTAGAGCGAGGCTGGGTACCTAGGAGGTTAGTCGGAATGGGCTTGTAGGGTGTTGGTGGATTTTCTCCATGAACGATGCCTGGTTTCTGAATTGAGTATTCCAAGAATGGGTTAAAGGAATGGTTGAACACATTAATGAAGTGATTAATGAATGGAATGGATACTTGAAGCGACACTAATCCAAAGAACAATCTTGGGTCGGTCTTTCTAGTTTTCCTTGTTTACTACTTTCCATATTACACTGTCTGTTTTATATATTCACTGACAGATTAGCACAGATCTTTGGTGGTTGCCTACTGGGATTCAATATCACACCATGTTTGGGTTATGTTTTGGACCCAATAAGATTATATGATTGCAGGTAATGAGAAGGTAAAAGGCCCTTGTACAGGTACTTGACTTGCTGCTCAGAGTGGGAGCGCACGGGACCAAGCTGAGGCTTGTGATGTGACAGGGGATACATTTTGGTTTCTTTTTTGGGGATTTTGTATACTTGTACTATATTGAATTGACTTGTACCATTCTCTATATATCATATCCTTCTATTGTTATCTATTTCTTTTGTCTATGTGTTGTCTACTGGTTACCTTATTCTGCTATTGTATGTTTTTAATTCCACTGTGATACTTTGGTAATGAGGGCATAGTCTTCCCACAGACTCACCTAGGCCCTCGCTGCTAGTCAACAGCCTCTGGAATTTGGGGATATGCTCTTGAGGCCATGTGGCGACCAGTCCAGCTACCGGGTTGAATGGTAAGTTGGGTTGGGGCATTACAAAGTGGTATCAGAGGGTTTTCCTTTTTTGATTTGACTTACTGTTTGGCGACTATAGACAGGAGTAGTAAGGGAAGGGACTTTGGTAATAAACTGTGCCCGGGAGTTGCAACCCCGCGTATAGGGAAAATCCAAGTTTCCTTGTATGGAATTGTGTTTCTGGTTTTAATTATTACGATTGTTCCGATTTCACCATTGGGTGACGCACATGGTTTTTGCTGATACTATTGATATTATTGTGGGGTCTATTTTTTGCAACCTGATGAGATGATAGTTTTCCATCTCATGCATCATATAGGAACCTTGATAGGAATCATATGTCATGCTATCTAGGATTCATTATATGTTTCATGATTTTGTGACAGGTGTAGTGATAGCTATTGCATGTTTTTTTCATAGTTGATTGATAGGTGTGCCTATTTTTGTGTTAGATTGGGTGAAATGAGTGAATATTGTCGTCCTCTTTCAATTCATAACGAGTATGGGCCCTTATGGATTGGTAAATGACGCACCAATGGGATGTAAATGCCAAATGAAATTGAATTGCATGGTTATCTGGGCATCAAATTTTGATTCATGAGGTTTTATGGGCCCTCAGGGATCAGAACTTTGTGGACCATTGGTTAAATATTTTGAACAAAGGTATGTTAAAAGAATGAATGTTAAAAAAAATAGATCCCGACCTAGACCCGACTTCTGAGTGGGCAAGAGTTAGTGACTCTAGTGGGTTTTGGTGGTTGTTCCTTATACAGTCCTGGCTCTAGAAGCATGCTGTGGGGTGACATGGTTTTTAGGAAGGTCTTGACATGTCTTGTCCTGGTTCTTGTGCTTGTGAGTTTTGAACCTCATTAAAAATCTTGAACTGAGGCATGTGTTTGGAATTTCAGAGTCATTCCACCACGATGACCTTCAGTCGTACATCGGGAGAGCGGTGACGACCATGTTTTGGATATGGTAGGTCATGGGCTACTAAAGGAAACTCCAGTTGTGCCAGCTACGACACCATCAGTTCTACCGGACATAGGTGCTGAGGCATAGTTTCGTGAGAACTTGTTGTGTTTTATGCAGACCGTTCAGGGAGCACCGCGACCTGCCCCGACTATGGCAGAGTTGACACGTGAGTTCCAACAGCAGCATCCACATATGTTTTCAGGGGATGGCGGACCACAGGCTGCAGAGTCCTAGTTAGAGGTGATACTAGCTATCTTTGAGCATTTGGAGACGCCTCCAGATATGAGGGTCAAGCTTGCTACGTACATGCTATGTGATTCTGCCAAGAGATGGTGGGACGTGATCACCCAGTCGGATCTTCATCGGTAGATGGCTTGGATAGAGTTTAATACAGCCTTCTATGATTTATTTTATCCCGAGACTTTTAGGGCTGATCGAGCCTGGGATTTTTTGTGTCTGGAATAGGGCGTGTTATCAGTGATGGAATACTTAGCCCGTTTTACTGAGCTTCAGCACTTCACACCTATCCTGATGGGCGATGAGCTATCGAGGGCCAGGTGTTTTGAGGATGGTCTGAGATATGACATCTGATCTCAGGTAAATATCTTCAGGTTGACTACCATTTCTGGAATTATGAACCAGGCGCTAATCACAGAACGTAACCTGAGAGAGGCTGGAGGTGTGATCCATAGTGGTTCGGCATCGAGATCAGGTACTGCAGCTACTGTTAGTAGGAAGCGTCATATGGATCTTCCACACGGTGATTCTAGCAGCCAGAACCTATCTTCGGTTAACAATCTGAGGTGCTACCAGTGCGGTAGGTTGGGACACACGAAGCCACAGTGTCTGAGAGACCCAGTAGAGTGCCGAATATGTGTCAATATGGGTCATCTTCAACATTTCTGTAGAACGTTTCCACCAGCAGCTAGCGATAGAGGGTCTGCACCGACTCCATATGCAGAAGCAGGGTCGGAAGCTTCTCATCAGATAGGGAGTTAGGGTGCGACTGGCTGATCTGGCCGAGGTAGTGGTCGTGGAAGAGGTAGCTAGGCACAGGGTACACCGAGACATCAGAGTGGGCCAGCTCTGGGTAGTGAGGTTGAATCACAGGGTCGTGGTTCAGGCCATATGTATGCAGTGCAGCCTACTTCCGATGATTAGAGAGTGGGACCGTCTATGGTGAGAGGTAAGATCTTAGTAGAATCTATTATTTCATATTCCCTCTTTGATACAGGTGCATCACATAGTTTTATATCAGCACCTATAGTGAAAATCCTTGGGCTAGTTGCGTTGTCTTATGATGGCGTCTTGATGCTAGACACACCACTAGGAGTTAAGAAAGAGGTTGTACGTAAGTGCAAAGGGTTCCCCCTTGAGGTAGGAGGGTTTCACTTTGTCTGGGATCTTTATGTTCTCGAAATGATAGGTTTTGATGTCATACTCAGTATGGACTGGCTAGTACCTTACCGAGCCTACGTTGATTGTTACCACTGGAGGGTGATTTTCACATCACCAGAGGGTGCAGTGTTTACTCTTAAGGGTGAGTGGGATCTCCAGGAAAGTAGAGATGGACCAGAACATCGTGGGATGAACGGAATGATATCCCATACCACTAGTTTGTTTTTGGATGATCAGGGAGTGAGTCAGACAAACCTTCCTCTGGTAGTTGAGCGCTTCAGGGATATTTTTCATGATGAATTTTCAGGTTTACCTCCTCATAGAGAGGTGGAATTCTCTATTTATCTAGTACTAGGAGATGCACCAGTATCCATTCCTCCTTACAGGATGGCTACGACGTAGTTACAAGAGCTTAAGAAACAGCTCGAGGATTTGGAGGCAAAGGGGTTTATTTGACCCAGTATTTCTTCGTGGGGTTCGCCAGTCCTTTTTGCGAAAAAGTCGGACAGAACTCTTAGGATATGTGTGGACTATCGGAAGATTAACCAACTGACGGTTAAAAACCGATATCCCTTGCCACGGATAGATGACATGTTTGACCAGTTTCAAGGATCTAGGGTGTTCTCTAAAATTGATTTGAGGTTAGGGTGTCACCAGGTGTGTGTTCGACCTGCAAACATACCTCGTATAGCTTTTTGTATCTGGTATGGTTTATATGAGTGTCTAGTTATGTCGTTCGGTCTCATGAACGCGCTAGTGGTTTTCATGGATTTGATGAATCACGTGTTCCATCCTTACTTGGACTCATTCGTTGTGGTTTTCGTGGATGATATTTTGGTGTATTCTCTAAATTGAAACAACCATGCCAACCATCTTGAGATCATCCTGAATACACTAAGAGAGCATCAGCTATATGCGAAGCTTACTAAGTTACACTTTTGGATGGATCAGATTCACTTCTTGGGCCATGTTATCTCTGAGACAGAAGTTTCTATAGACCCAGAAAAGGTTAGATCTATGGTTTCTTGGGAACAACCCAAGAATGTCTTTGACATATGGAGTTTTCTGGGGCTTGATGGTTATTATCGCCGTTTCATATAGGATTTCTCATGCTTAGAAGCGCTGTTGACAGGCCTGACTAAGAAGGGTGTGAAATTTGTATGGACAGATGCTTGTCAAGCAGCCTTTCAGGAGCTGAAAGGAAGGTTAACATCAGCACCAGTCCTGATACTGCCAGAACAGGGCAAGAGTTACATGGTCTATTATGACGCATCAGGTATTGGGTTGTGTGCAGTGTTGATGCATGGAGACAGAGTCGTGGCGTACAGATCTCGGTAGCTGAGGCCACACGAGAGGAATTATCTGATGCACGATCTTGAGCTAGCAGCAGTTGTTCATGCGATGCGCTGTTGGAGACACTATTTATTGGGAGAGTGTTTTATGGTGTACAAAGACCACAAGATCCTAAAATATATCTTTACTCAGTGTGATCTGAATCTTAGGCAACGAAGGTGGGTGGAGTACCTACATTTCTTTTATTTCGAGCTTGCTTATACGCCTGGTAAGGGAAATGTAGTGGTCGATGCATTGAGCAGGAGGACTCAAATACAGGCTATGCAACAGGCTAGAAATGAATGGAAGCTTATGTCCTTGTTCTCTGAAATGCATCTTGATGTGCAGAATAGCCAAGGGCAGTCTTTTCTATCATCCTTAGCTGTGACTTCTACCCTCTTGGATAGAGTAAGGATGAGACAGCTATCATATTTGGAAGGTATAGTTCTACAGGAAGGTGTGTTAGGTGAAGACCCTCCTCCTGGTTGGACGATAGGAGAGGATGAAGTTCTTTGTATCCATGGACGTGTATGGGTTCCTGTGGATATTATAGAGGAACTGATGTGGGAGTTTCATGCTTCGGTTTGTGTAGTTCATCCCGGAGTCACTAAGATGTATCGTGACTTGCACCGACAGTACTGGTGGCCGGTTATGAAGAGGGAAGTATCTAGTTTCATCATGAGATGTTTCACACTGTCTGTAGGTGAAGTCAGAACACCAGCGGCCAACTAGGCTTTTACAGCAGTTACCTACCCAAAGTGGAAATGGGATGATGTTATGATGGACTTAGTGACTGGGTTTCCAAAGTTACCTAGAGGTAACTATGATATGTGGGTTGTGGTGGATAGGCTCACGAAGGTTTCTCATTTCCTACCGATCAAGGAGACCTTCAGTGTGGATGATCTGGGAAGGTTGTATATCCGTGAGGTAGTACGACTCCACGGGGCCCCGCGCACCATTGTTTCAGACAGGGATGCTCGTTTTACATCACGTTTCTGGTAGAGTCTTCAGAGGGAATTGGGTACACAGGTGCTCCTGAGCATAGCATACCACCCTCAAATTGATGGCCAGTTAGATCGTACGATACAAGTGCTAGAGGACATGCTGCGAGAATGCATCCTGGATTTTGGGGGCTCATGGGAGAGGCATATTCCCCTAGTTGAGATTTTTTATAACAACAGTTATCAGGCGACTATACAGATGGAACCGTATTAGGCTTTATATGGTAGGTGATTCCGATCACCCCTGTGCTGGTTAGAGGTAGGTGAGGCAGCTTTACTGGGATCGCATCTTGTTCAGGAGACTTCTGAGCAGGTCCAGTTGATACAAAAGTGGATGGCTACCGCACAGTCTTGTCAGAAGTCATATGTTGATCTCCATAGATGACCCCTAGAGTTTGAGGTCGGGGATTAGGTTTTCTTGCGTGTTTCACTGAGGCTGGGACACAGGCGGATCAGAAGATAGGGTAAGATATCTCCGAGATATGTTGGGCCTTTTGAGATTCTGGAGAGGGTGGGGCTGGTTGACTATCGGTTGTAGTTACCTCAGAGGTACCAAGCCATTCATGACGTGTTCAATGTTTCTTAGTTACGACAATACTATTCAGACCTGTCACATACCTTACAGCCTTGGTAGGTCGAGCTTCAAATAGATGCATCCTTTTAGGAGTATCTGATTCGTATCGTTGATAGGAGTACGAAGTTTCTCTGAGGCCGGTCAGTTCCTCTAGTATGGGTGTTATGGTAGCACGACCATTTATAGGACGAGACTTGGGAGCGGGAGGCCAACGTACGTGCTTAGTGGCCAGATCTGTTCGCAGATGAATCTTGACCACCCTTTAGAGAGAAATTTGGGGACGAATTGCTATAAGGGGGAATATTGTAAGAACCTGGGTTTTCGTATGAGGTACAGATCATTTTTCTTTTCGGTTTAATTGTTCTATTGAGGCCTATTGAGGATTCCTAACTTAACGAGGGAGTTACGGAGGTGTCTGGGGCTTGTTCAAGAGCCCAGAACCAAGGTTTAGGATAAAATGGCCTATCACACAGTTTGTGCATGGCCTACAAACGGCCTGGGTAAACTGTGTGCCTTGGTTAAGGCCTGCCAGAGGCAGGAGCACAGCCTGTGCACGGTTTGAGGAAACCGTGAAGGTTGGCCATGCGGTTTCCCCTTGCCTTCCAGTAAGGTCTGCACGGTCTCCGCACAGTTTTCCAGGCTGTGCGAGTAAACCGTGTGACCTGCTGTGTTTTGAAAATTTAATTAATTTTTAATTAAATTGATTAAATTTTATAAAACCTAAACCTATTTTATTGAACCACATAGCATGGGGATGCACCTGGGAGCTCTCAAGGAAGCCTTCGGATGGATTCTGATCCTGCTCCTCCGTCCGAACTCCGATTTGAGTGTCGTTCATCTTGTTAGATCTGCAACGGTAAGTCCTCGATTCCTTTTTAGTCCATCTCGATTATTCTAGTTATAAAGAATGCAAATTGGATTAAGGCTCATATGCCCTAATTTCTCATTCTTCATCTATTCTTCAGATTTCTCCCAAAACGGGATGAATCAGGGCCTGATACTGGATGAGCTATCTAGTATGAGCCTAAGGTAGGTGGCCTCATACTTTTCTATGATTTTCAAGTTGTCTATATATGCCGGAGTGCCACACGCCCACTTTTGGGGTGTCTCTTGAACCTGAAATTTTACCCTGTTATTACCTAGCATGTTGTGGGTAATCTAATTAGGGTGGTATGTGCATGAGTTAGGTTGTATACCTTGGATAAAAACCACCCCTTGGGTGCGTTGCCTTGAATGTCTCTTTTATGGTTTTTGACCCAGGATGCCTATGAGGCATGTTTTTCCTTTCCCTTGGGGTTGTTAAAAATGAAAATTGAATATGAATGGAATTGCAATCAGATGAAATTTTAATTGAAATGGTTTCAGGTATGGGATGGAGTTTTTTCCCTTGACCCTTGTATGAAAATTCTTGAATTGCTAGCCCACATGAGTTAAATGATTTTGAACTTTTTTAAATGTGAAACCAAGTCATGGGTGAACCATGGAACCAATGTGAGTTTCCATAGACAGACTCATACGAGACTTGTTACTGAAGTGTCGAGTGAATCACGGATCCCACATGAGATTCCATGGACGGACCCAATAGGGTATGATATGTCATGGGCGATACCCGAATCTTATTTATAGGATCTTGGGGATGGGCTCAGATGACAGACAATACCGCACCTAGAGCGAGGCTGGGTACCTAGGAGGTTCGCTGGAATGGGCTTGTAGGGTGTTGGTGGATTTTTTCCCTTAACGATGTCTAGTTTCTGAATTGAGTATTCCCGGAACGGGTTTAAGGAATGGTTGAACACATGAATGAAGTGATTAATGAATTTAATGGATAATTGAAGCGACGCCAAGCCAAAGAACAATCTTGGGTCGGTCTTGCTAGTTTTCCTTATTTACTGCTTTCTATATTACACTACCTGTTATATATATTCACTGACAGATTAGCATGGATCTTTGGTGGTTGCCTACTGGGATTCAATCTCACACCCTGTTTGGGTCATGTTTTGGACCCAAGAAGATTATATGATTGCAGGTAATGAGAAGGTAAAAGGCCCTTGTACAGGTACTTGACTTGCTGCTCGGAGTGGGAGTGCACGGGACCAAGCTGAGGCTTGTGATGCGACAGGGGATACATTTTGGTTTCTTTTTTTGGATTTTGTATACTTGTACTGTATTTAATTGACTTGAACCATTCCCTATATATCATATCTTTCTATTTTTATCTATTTCTACTATCTATGTGTTGTCTACTGGTTACCTTCTTCCGTTATTGTGTGTTTGTAATTCCATTGTGATACTTTAGTAATGAGGGCATAGTCTTCCCATGGACTCACCTAGGCCCTCACTGCTAGTCGAAAGCCTTTGGTGTTTGGGGAGATGCTCTTGAGGCCATGTGGCGACCGGTCCGGCTACCGGGTTGAATGGTAAGTCGGATCGGGACGTTACACAAGGACAATTTTAACTCGAAGTTTCTCTACACTTGCGCGTATATACATTAATATATATATACCCCTTAATACAATGTACCTATTCCACTATCTGTGAGGCAATATATACAAGTAATATATATATATATATATATATATGAGTGAAATCCTTCTCAGATTCATCAAATGATCTACAAAAACTACCAGGGACTCAAAAACAATGTGGCAAGGTTCAAGGCGCTCAAAGGAAACTACCAAGAACACATAAAATATAAAATCCCCCAATATTAATTGAGATACAATTAAATACAAAGTAAAAAACTTACCCCAAACCATTGGTGGTGAAAAAAATGATAATAACCTCTTTGCCTTTAGTAGAGGCTGTCGGAATACGACCAAAGGAGACCCAATGGATGCTTTGTGTGCCCTGAAATAAAAAAAACCAAAAAATAAATTAACCCTTGATATAGGGTTTTAGATGAATGTATCTAAGTGATTGGAGAAGAGAAAAACTCCAACCATGGGTGGATAAGAGAACATTAAGGCTTATATCAATCCATCGAACAAGAATCTTGAAGAAATTTGGGCGTATTGATGAATGAAGAGGAGGCCATGGAGAAGGGGTGTTGTGCAGATCAATGGGGATCCTAGGGAGGAGAATGTGCGTTGTGACAAATAGGGAGGATACCTATTTGGGGAGGGTTCTTAAACCTAACATATTATTATTATTATTATTATTATTATTACTATTATTATTATTAAAACTTTTCTTTATTTTTTTCATTTATCTTCATTTAATTTTTTTTATTTTTATTTAATTAATTTTATTAAGATTATTTTTAAAATATGGACACAGTGCTTTTGAAACTCAACGAGACTTCCAAGTAACCCCTTAGCCTTCATGAAAATTTAAAAACAAAACATTTAAGGGTTAAAACTCTCAAAATTAAGTTCTGAATCTCGGTTTATAAAAGAGACCGTCCCAAAAATGAAAAATTCAAATTCCTTTGGATTTTCATTTGGTTCGAAAACATTGGTCATTAAAACCTCCCCACCTTAGAACTTTTCATCCCCGAGAAGCCTCTGGGAACAACCAAAAACATCACCCAACATACAAGGGTCCTAAAGTCTTGTTCAAATGTTCATATTGCATTTCCAAATGCCCAATGTACCTCCAAGCATTCATCTAATCACCCGACACTTAAGCCATAAAAGCTTGATCCAAAACTCTTTTTCCAACTAAAAAACCAAGATTTAACTTACCTAATCCCATTTAATAATATACATGATTATATCATCATCTCTTTAATAATCGGGCCTAATGTGCTCCCTATCTTAAGTCATTAACTTAGAAAGGGGCCAATTCCAAACCACGGTGTAGAGACCCAAAACTTGATGTACATGGACATTAAATTACTTTTGTGGAATACTTAATACATAAAAAAAACAAACACCGAAGGACCATAATAGTTTAGTGTCTTTGGAAACTATGAACATAATCTTCTAATCGTGGTGAAAGATCTTCAACATCTCCCATAAAGATCTTCCTTTTTTTTCTTACCTAAAACATTTCTTTATATTCTGGGGAAAATAAAACATATAAAGGGTGAGCTCAAATGCTCAGTAAGGGTAAGTATGGAGAAAATAAAATAAACCATATACATTTGAACATAAAAACATGGACATAATGTTTAAACATCAAAATCTTGAGCAATGACATAAAACATGGCAGTGCATAAGGCATAGATCATAATGGAACATCAATCATGATAAAATATCTTGGAAATAAAACTTGTAGTTGTGGAAAAACATTAATCACATGATATTATTTCCATAGTATCCAAGGAATTGCTGCCAAGACCATATTAGTAGACAAAGTCCCTTTCTAAATCAAGTTCACTCCTTGTTCCAGTCCTCTATCACTGAACCGGATTAACTTACCATTCCATCCATGTCTATCTCATGAGATATAAATCTTTACCCAATGCATTGGAGGGAGATATAGGTCCCACCCATCTCATAATGAAATCATTCTTACTTGTTCCACAACATGAACATAAATCATTCATCATAACCCAAAGAATAAAATGGGTTTCATAAATATCATCCCATCATAACGTAATCAATATAAAACAAATGGATACCATTTCATCATAAAAAGAATCAAACCATGTAAATAATAGATACATTATACTTGAAACATACACATATGAAATAATGTCATCTTATATGGAAAATGGTTTTGATAAAAACACTTGAAATGAATTCTTGAGGAAAATATCCTTTCTTCTTCAAAATCATTTTCTTTTCACAAAATTCCATGCAATTTTAAAAGAAAAGTATTTTGTTGAAAATAGTCATGAAATATTGTAGAGTAATATTCATTAAAATAAGGTGTTATAAAACCATAAAAATCTGTTCATGCCGTATAATTTAAAAAAATATTCATCTCGTACTTTTTCCGGAAAAGTCAAAAAGTACCTTATATGGTAAACAAAAGAAAGATTCCTTCCATACGATGTGGTAAAAGTTAAAAAAAGGGTAAAAATGACTTTAAACATACATTATAGAAAACTAAACATTTTATGAAAACATTTTGAGAACATATGGACATGGATAATAAACATAACCCCAGTAAATACTTACGAATAAACAATCTCGGATAAGAATGAGATTGGAAAAATTATCCCTTACCTTAGATCTGATATGCTTCGTACGTATCTGAACCTTCTATATAATGATTTAAATAATGTCATTTACTTATTATAGAATCATATTCATTGTTATTATATCATAAATGGTTCACTTATGACTTTATATTAGTCGTTCTTTTGTAAATTCCATGTTAAAGCAGTGTTTTGGGTAAAATCATTTTATTTATCGTACGTGTTTGGACTTGTTGTTATTGATATTATTATTAATTATATAATTATTTAATTACTTCCAGAATTTAAATCATGATTTATATATCATATATATTCAGTATATATATATATAATAGATAGATAAATGTAATTAAATACACCGTTCATGGAGACGGTAGGCCGTACGTACGCATGAACGCTGTTTTATTTTGCTTATTGACTTGAATGGAATTAAGTAGATGAAATACATATATATATATACATGAATATAGTAGAATTATTATGTCATATATTTCATTATTACTTATTATATATACTTTATAATCATTCTTGAATTGTTAACATGGAAAATGAATCTCATTGCGTCGTGGAGACGGTAATCCGTACATACGCACGAGAGATGATATCGTTCCCATATTTATTGAATGGAATTGGAGTGGATGATATAATATCTTAGAAACAGTATGATTTTATAATAACCATATATATTAATTCTTTACACCATTATACCCATCCAAGGTAGGTGGTGGTGGAAAAACAGATTACACCACTGGGTGGAGATGGTATTCCATACGTACGCACGCACGGTGATTTCTTTTTCTGTAGGATGGATAGAAGGTGAAATGGGGTTGTTTCATATTTATAATAACATATCAGTATATAAGTAATAATTATTTTATTACTTTATAATGAAACAACTAAATAAGAAGAATTTGAAGAAAAGGAAACTTGAAAGAATCGGTAGAAGAGATTACCTCTTCTTCGACGCACCTCCTTTAAACTTCTTCTTAGGGCACTAGAGTTGATATTTTGAGAAGACTAGAACCTATATGATATAACTATAGAGGTTGATAAGAGGAATTGGCAGGGTTTGACTGAGCTTCAAGTCTCAAAAGGGTGTGAAGAGAAGAGGGAAGGGGTGCCCTTTTTATAAGGGAGGAAAGGGGCACCTTTGGAAAAACTTCCAATATTATTTTATAATAAAGTCATATTCAATTTTTAATAGCTCCAAATTGGTTTATTTATAAGATAAGGTGTGTATGGGTCTAAATAATCTCAACCAATAGGTTTTATAAAAGTTTAGGTTACTATTTTATCCTTATCATTTAGATTTAACTCTAAGTTAAATAATTTAACTTTTACCGTGTCTTTTTGTTTTATTACACTATATGGTTAATAAACTTACTATAACAAGGCAAAAGAACCCAAAGTGGTTCATTATTAATATATATATATACTTATATAAGTCATTTGGACGAACCTTAGATTTTTAGGAATAAAAAAACAATTAATAATATAATATTTTTTTTAAAAACTATTTTATGTCAATTTTGACACTATTTGGTACTTGGTTTTTGTGAAAATTATAACAGCATGATTAATTCAAAAAAAAGTTAATTAAATAAATACTAACATGTCATATTAACCTAGAAAATTAGTTTAATTCATAAAAAGTCTCAAATTACATTTATTTGGGTATTTATAATATCAATTAATTTAATATTTCATTATTCAGGTAATTACTGCATCACCATTCTGTCATAAATAAATTAAAATATTTAATGTCTAAAAATTATAAATAAAATAAAATTAGGTATGAAATATTTTTATCTTTCTAATTAATATTTATAGTTTAATTTATCTTATGTATAACCCTATATTAAAAATGTTTTAATTATTAAACTTTGATTTTAACTATTTTAACTCTTTTTTAAATAAAATAATAATAAATGTCCTAATCTATTCCAAGTGGACCTAAAAGGTAATGTTTTATTCCTAAGGTTGTTTTTTTTTTAATTAAACTTATCCAATAGAATTATGAAATGTGTTAGGGTAATAATAATATCATTTTTACCCTTAATTGCCCTATTTAATTTTAACCATGGTAAATAAAAGTAAAAAGTTACTATTCACCAAAAATTATTGTTATCTTATTGAACCACATTTTATTCCTTCATATTAACTGTGTCTCTCAGATTTTCAAAATTCCACTCATAGAAGCGGTAAAATTATGTTTTATGTAAATTTTCAAATTCTCCTAGGAGGTGGGTAAAAGACGGTGAAAAGTTCAATAAAATTTTTATATATCTAAAATTATTATAAAATGACTCCAATGAATTAAATTGAACTTATATAGGTATTATGTATCAATTTTGACCTAAAATAAATTTAAATAAAATAAATAATTAATTAAATAAAAAGTCGGTTTTTAAATAGTAACCCAGTGTTTTAACTATTCATCAAAAATTGAAAGTTTTCATAAAAATACCAAAAATTCACCCTAGGCTAATTTTGATATTCCAAATCCAAAAATGAAGTCCATTTTGAAAAATAAAATTTCAAAAAGTAGGTTTTACTATTAATAACGGCTAGTTCATAATAATATTATAGTAATATCTCGTTTAGTGAAACTCGGTATTGCGTACAACACATGCTATCATTGAAGGTCGTGATTGCATGTAATGCAAGTCAAGTCAGGGATGTGTGTAGTTCAAGATCCTTTTGGTGTAGCGTACAAAAGAAGACATCAATGAAATTAAAAAGAATATTTTTCATAAAATCTTGGGGTGTTACATTCTACCCCCCTTAAAATGAATTTCACCCTCAAAATTCATCGGGGTTATAAATGGTTTACTACTCGAAAGTTTTAATATAAACCCACATCGTAAAAAAGAATACCAAAAATTATCTTTAAAAACTAAAGTATGAAACGTAACTATTACCCAAATTAACTAATCACTAGGTTTCCACATAGGCGAACATAGGTGAAAATATGGATATGGAAGAGAAATCTAACCATCAAGTTCTGATGGAGAGTGGTAGAGAACATGGATATGAAAAATCCAACAATCACAAATCCATAAATTTGTGACTATCTAAGGTATCATCTGATTCATCGAATATAATGGCACTAGGACAACATTTTTGGTTTTCAAGATCACTTCCCTAAATTTGTTGAAATTGGAATTAGAAGAAATACTTTCTTGATTTTGGTACAATTTCACCGTTGGTCATTCCTTGGACAATTTCCACTTCATCTCTTAAAGAAATGAAGTTTAATTTATCATTCGTGAAGTGTTAGTAGATCATGTGATAGAATGATGGGTCATTCCATCTGTCTCAAACAAAAGGTTAGAAAAAGTTATCAAAAATACATATGTCCATCTATAGTGAGATTAATCATATATGGTTCCTAAAATGGACTTATACTTCATATATCATACTGATTAATATAATAAAACTAGTTTCTACTAACCAGGGACTTACTGTAAACCAGTGGTAGGCGATAAAGGCCTGTCACACTTCGGTTGTGGGTTCGATTCCCACAGCCTTGTCCGACGTGACGGGTTATCGCCCGTCCTACAGGTTGTCCTTTTTCTAAAACTACATTATTATAACATTCCATAAATAATATCAAAAAAAGTTCTAGCCTTAAACAATACTGACTTATTTCTAACATAATCCATTCCAATCTTTAGGCTTATCCAAAATACTTCTGTCCAAGCTCATAGTATAAAGAAAACAATTACTAGAAATTTTATCTTCCGAGCATGTGAATACCATCATTTATCCCCCATATATCATACAATATATCTTGTTGGTCAAATTACAAACATGTGAATACCTTAATCATGTATTCTCTTGAAAAATGAATTCCCATTGAACCTTAGTGAAAACATGAATGTTGTCAAAAGTTAACTCTTTCCACATACCAAAATCCCAAAAATTCTATATACTCAAACCATAATATCACTTAGTACTAATATCAGTCATGAGCTCATGAATACTATCAAATATCTCATTATCTTCTTATCCCTTCATTATGCGCATATAATCTACTTTCCAAAAATATCTTAATAACCTTTCATGGTTATCAATACCATTCAACATATACTTTCAAATAATTTAGGAAAAACAATATTGTAACAATACTTAGATGTGTCTTTATTCCATAATACCATTACCTATACAACATAACTCTTGATAAGCATAAATAATTCCACTAACTTCTTAAACCATTGACTGAGCTTCAACAATTATTTCATCTCACATATCATTTGTAATCTCTTTATCATCAACAACATAAATACTACCCATACGACCATGCTGATTCTCTTCATGAGACTTTACCTTAGGGCATTGATTTTCATAATGCCCATACATTCCACATTGAAAACATTTAATCATTGTTGATATCATAGCAATACCATTATCCTTGTCCATGGTGTTAACTGAACGTTTTCCTTTGCACTTACTGGCTTTGTGTCCTTCTTTTCCACACACAAAGCATCTTCCAATTCCTTTGAAACATTCTCCCGGATGCATCTTCCCACATGATTTACATGAGGGAAATTGAACTTTCTTTCCTCTATGATCATCATGAAACTTCATCTTTATCTTATTAGATGATTCGAGATACTTACCAAAGTTTAGATTATTGATCATATTATGAGATTGCTGATTAGGCATAATAACGATGTTTGGACTTCCAAATCCCATTTCATTTGGTTGCTCATGAATAATATCATTCCATTGTCCATCATATCCTCCATTATCATGAATCTTCCTGTTTCCAGCCATTTTATAAAACCCAAAAATAATAGTGTGAGATGAAAAAATCATAATAAATGGGGATTACCTTCAATATATAACATCTTAGGTTTAATTATAATATCTTTTCCATAATTCTAGGACTATAACCTATACTTATACTTAACCTTAGGGACATCCCTAGACATACCTTAGAAATATCTCTAGGGATCTCACTAAAGTTCTCGCATCCTAGTTTCCAAAGGTTAACTAAACCGAACCTATGATACCAACTGTAGAGACCCAAAACTTGACATACATGGACATTACATTACTTTTTTGGAATACTTAATACATAACAAAAGCAAACTCCTAAGGACCATAATAGTTTAGTGTCTTTGGAAACTCGGAACATAATCTTCTAATCATGGCGAAAGATCTTCAACATCTCCTATAAAGATATTCCTTTTTTTATTACCTAAAACATTTCTTTATATCCTGGGGAAAAGAAAACATATAAACGGTGAGCTCAAATGCTCAGTAAGGGTAATCATGGATAAAATAAAACAAACCATATACATTTGAACATAAAAACATGAACTTAATGTTTAAACATCGAAATCTTGAGCAATGACATAAAACATGGAAGTGTGTAAGGCATAGATCATAATGGAACATCAATCATGATAAAATAGCTTGGAAATAAAACTTTTAATTGTGGAAAAACATTAATCACATGATATGATTTCCATAGTAGCCAAGTCATTTCTACCAAGACCATCTTAGTGGACAAAGTCCCTTTCTGAATTGAGTTTACTCCTCGTTCCAGTCCTATATCACTGAATTGGATTAACTTACCATTCCATCCATGTCTATCTCATGAGATATAAATATTTACCCAATGAATTGGAGGGAGGTATAGGTCCCACCCATTTCATAATGAAATCATTCTTACTTGTTCCATAACATGAACATAAATCATTCATCATAACCCAAAGAATAAAATGGGTTTCATAAACATCATCCCATCATAACGTAATCCATATAAAACAAATGGATACCATTTCATCATAAAAAGAATAAAACCATGTAAATAATAGAGACATTATAATTGAAATATACACATATGAAATAATTTCATCTTATATGGAAAATGGTTTTGATAAAAACACTTGAAATGAATTCTTGAGGAAAATATCATTTCTTCTTCAAAATCATTTTCTTTTCACAAAATGCCATACAATTTTAAAAGAAAAGGATTTTGTTGAAAATAGTCATGAAATCTTGTATAGTAAGCTTCATGAAAATAAGGCGTTATAAAACCATAAAAATATGTTCATTCTGTATAAGTTAAAAAAAACATTCTTCTCGTACTTTTTCCGGAAAAGTCAAAACGTACCTCGTATGGTAAACAAAAGAAATATTCCTTTCATACGATGTGGTAAAAGTAAAAAAAAGGGTAAAAATGACTTTAAACATACATGGAAGAAAATTAAAAATTTTATGAAAACATTTTGAGAACATATGGACATGGATAATAAACATAACCCCAGTAAATACTTACGAATAAACAATCTCGGATAAAAATGAGATTGGAATAATTATCCCTTACCTTAGGTCCGATATACTTCATACGTATCTGAAACTACTGTATAATGATTTAAATAATGTCATTGACTTAGTACAGAATCATATTCATTGTTATGATATCATATATGGTTCACTTATGACTTTATATTAGTCGTTCTTTTGTAAATTCCATGTTAAAGCAGTGTTTTGGGTAAAATCATTTTATTTATCGTACGTGTTTGGACTTGTTGTTCTTGATATTATTATTACTTATATCATGATATAATTACTCCCAAAATTTAAATCATGATTTATATATCATATATATTTATTATATATATATATATATAATTGATAGATAAATGAAATTAAATACACCGTTCATGGAGACGGTAGGTCATACGTACGCATGAATGTTGTTTTCTTTTCCTTATTGACTTGAATGGAATTAAGTAGATGACATAAATATATATATACATAAATATAGTAGCATTATTATGTCATATATTTCATGATTACTTATTATATATACTTTATAATCATTCTTGAATTGTTAATATGGAAAATGAATCTCATCGCGTCGTGGAGACGGTAATCCGTACGTACGCACGAGCGATGATATCATTCCCATATTTATTGAATGGAATTGGAGTGGATGATATAATATCTTAGAATCAGTATGATGTTATTATAACCATATATAGTTATTATTTACACCATTATACCCATCCAAGTAAGGTGTTGGTGGAAGAACAGATTGCACCCTGGCGTGGAGACGGTATTACGTACGTACGCACGTGCGGTGATTTCGTTTTCTGTAGGATGGATAGAAGGTGAAATGGGGTTGTTTTATATTTATAATAAAATATCAGTATATAATTAATACTGAGGTTATTACTTTATAATGAAACAACTAAATAAGAATAAGTTGAAGAAGAAAGAAACTTGAAAGAATCTGTAGAAGAGATTACCTCTTCTTCGACGAACCTCCTTTAAACTTCTTCTTAGGGCACTAGAGTGGGTCTTTTGAGAATACAAGAACCTATATGATATAACTAGAGAGGATGAGAAGAGGAATTGGCAGGGTTTGACCGATCTTAAAGGCTCAAAAGGGTGTGAATAGAAGAGGGAAGGGGTGCCCTTTTTATAAGGGAGGAAAGGGGCGCCTTTGGAAAAACTAAAAATATTATTTTATAATAAAGTCATATTCGGTTTTTAATAGCTCCAAATTGATTTATTTAGAAGCTAAGGTGGGTATGGTTCTAAATACTCTCAACCAATATGTTTTAGACAAGTTTAGGTTACTATTTTATCCTTATCATTTAGATTTAACTCTAAGTTAAATAATTTAACTTTTACCGTGTCTTTTTGTTTTCTTATACTATATGGTTAATAAACTTACTATAACAAGAAAAAATAACCCCAAGTGGTTCATTATTAATATATATATACTTATCTAAATCATTTTGCCGAACCTTAGATTTTTAGGAATAAAATAACAATTAATAATATAATATTTGTTTTAAAAACTATTTTATGTCAATTTTGACACTATTTGGTACTTGTTTTTTTTTGAAAATCATAACAGCATAATTAGTTCTAAAAACGTTAATTAAATTAATACTAACATGTCATATTAACCTATAAAATTAGTGGAATTCATAAAAAGTCTCAAATTACATTTATTAGGGTATTTATAATATCAATTAATTTAATATTTTATTATTTAGTTAATTACTGCATCACCCTTGTGTCATAAATAAATTAAATTATTTAATGTCTAAAAATTATAAATAAAATACCATTAGGTAGTAAATATTTTTATGTTTCTAATTAATATTTATATTCTAATTTATCTTATGTATAACCCTATATTAAAAAAAATTAATTATTAAACTTTGATTTTAACTATTTTAACTCTTTTTAAAATAAAATAATAATAAATGTCCTAATCTAATCCAAGTGGACCTAAAAGGTAATATTTTATTCCTAAGGTTGTTTTTGGCCGAATTACACTTATCCAATAGAATTAGGACATGTTTTAGGGTAATAATAATATCATTTTTACCCTTAATTACCCTATTTACTTTTAACCGTGGTAAATAAAAGTAAAAAGTTACTATTCAACAAAAATTATTTTTATCTTTTTGAACCACATTTTACTACTTTATATTAACCATGTCTCTCGGATTTTCGAAATTCTACTCAGATAAGCGGTATAATTATGTTTTATGTAAATTTTCAAATTCTCCTAGGAGGTGGGTAAAAGACGGTGAAAAGTTCAATAAAATTTTCATATATCTAAAATTATTATAAAATGACTCCAATGAATTACATTGAACTTATATAGGTATTATGTATCAATTTTTACCTAAAATAAATTTAAATAAAATAAATAATTATTTAAATAAAAAGTCGGTTTTTAAATAGTAACCCAGTGTTTTCACTATTCATCAAAAATTGAAAGTTTTCAGAAAAATACCAAAAATTCACCCTAGGCTAATTTCGATATTTCAAATCCAAAAATGAAGTCCATTTTGAAAAATAAAATTTCAAAAAGTGGGTTTTACTATTCATAACAGCTAGTTCATAATAATATTATAGTAATATCTCGTTTAGTGAAACTCGGTATTGCGTACAACACACGCTATCGTGGAAAGTCGCAATTGTGTGTAATGCAAGACAAGTCAGGGATGCATGTAGTGCAAGCTCCTTTTGGTGTAGCGTACAAAAGAAGACATCAATGAAATTAAAAAGAATATTTTCCATAATATCTCAGGGTGTTACACATGGCATCCCCACCATTGGAATTTCCTTTCAAATCATTCCCTTAAGCATTTTGGTGATGCTCCTGGTGGGATTTTGAAATGATCAAATGATTGATTCCCATCAACCTCATTCAGCCCAAGTCAAGTCATATTTTCATGAAAAATCCTTTTCCAACACAAACTGCACTCATCTTCACTTGACGACGTGCCATAGATGGTTCTTCACCAATTATACACTTTGGAATGAGGGGTAATGAGTCAAGAAACTTTAGATGAAAATTAAGTTTTCATGCCACAATATGAATAAGGGTGAAATCCAGATTCATCCCACTAGATTCGTTACCCTTTGATGAATTACCTCTGAGCCCAATGACTAGTATGGAGTAACCTCATATTCATAGAACTAGAGTCGAAGGATCTTACCTAAGGTGTCCATACTTCATATTCACAAGCGAGATGTTGATATAAGGACAAGATGTTCACGACAGATCAATGACTACGCTCAGACCGGTATCTGCATAGTGGTCATGTTAGAATAAACAGCTGGTGTCCAAGAGCCCACCCAAGGCATTCCTACTTGGGAAACCATGTTCCACTTAGAACCTTCATTCTTCAATAATAACCACGCTTCAGTGTGAAACACTGAAAAGGATCACCCAAACAAGCTCAAAAACTTTTGAGAACTTTAGTGTGGAATAAGACCAACACTATCTTAGTGTATCTAGGATGATGTTAAAATAGAGTACATGATCCTCTCCAAGAAAACTAAACTAATAGGATTAAAATAGTTTCCAGTAAATCATACTCAATTACTAGAAAGAAAAAAAGTCAAACAACAATTGGTCAACTTCAAGGAAGAAGCAAAGATTCGTATGCTGATGTATGATTATAATTGATCACACTATCTTTTCCACTTGAGACATCCCATGATCATTCAAGAATAACCACTAAAGTCCATCTGAGACCAATGGTGTTTCTCATAGGTTTCACACATAGTCAACCTCATCAGAGTCATACTGCCAAGCAAGAACCAATGCATTTTAAAACTCACCACCCTAAAAGGCATTCAAGAAATACCAACCATTTACCATGGTCCTATATAGTTGTGATCCTTCTAATGGTAAGGACAAGTATTTAATAGAATAGACACAATGCTCCCCACCTTAATAGTTTCCTAGTCAATGAAAGAAAAGATTTAGACCAGCAACTCACAAGTGTACTAGGTCATATGCACCTCAAACAAATGTGTGACGCACCTTCAAGTCACACTCACAAACATCAAGGAATTAGAAAAGAAAACCAAAACTGAACCAACTAGGGTGTCAAAACTCCAAAGTCTCGAGAAATTCCACCTGAGCATCAGGACAAACTTGTTTATTTTACACTCGGGTCACTCTACTCTAGATATGACCTGATACTGTACACAAAAACACATATGAAATCCCATTAATGTTTCAAGTATTAATAAACCCACTTGTGTTAAATTATTAATATATTAAGGGGGAAAATTATTTATCAGTGAAATTTTTATAAAAATGTTAAAGACCATAAATGTTAGTTAACATCATGGAATGTTCAATCAAATATTTTTTTTGAAATATACACTGAGTTATTGTGAAATTATGAGGCCTACAAAGTTTCGGTGAAGATTGAATAAAAATATTAAATATAATCTATTAATCACACACTTTTTATTCAGAATAATTGAATAATTCCAAAACGGTGCATTTTATGAGAAATATGAGATCTTTATTATGTCTGAAATATGGTTTTTACACTAAGAGGGCTATAACATTCGAAGATGCCAAATATTTTGATGTTTCGCTCGTGAGATAAAGTTATTAAATAATATTTAATATATTATTTATTAAAAATAATTAAATATCTCCTGAGAGGAGCATTGTATAGGAAATCTGAGACCCCCGATGGGTCCGAAATGAGGGGTTTACCCTAGATGGGGTATAACATTTGTAAGCATCGGGTGTTTGGATGACTCTCTCGCTAAAATAAAACTTTTTATTTTAATTAATTATTTATTCCATTTTTAAATAATAAATCATTATTATCTCTCAAATAGTACATTGTATGAAAAATATGAGACCACTGTTGGGTCCGGAATGGGGTGTTTACCCAAGACAGGGTACAACTTTCATGAGAAATAGACATTTGGTCAAGTTGCTTTTAATTTTAAGTTATTTAATAACTATATTAAATAATTAACTTTATTGTTTTGATTTAATTTTTAATTTAATTAATAAAATTGGAATACACTATTTATAATCACTTTCAATGCCTAAAACCCCAATTCTAAACCATCATAGGCTTTCAAACATCTAATTTACAACCGTTTAAACCAGAATTAATTTAGAAACGCGCTAATAAATGAAAATCAATGACTCTGTCACAGTTTTTGGGTTGAATCAGTGATTAAATGGAGTGTTTGAATGTTCACACTCGACCTATACCCATTGAGGTTTCCATACCTGATCGTTTCAGTTTTTGGATCGATCCTATCAAAACCATGTGACCCCAAGATTACTTACAGTGGGGCGATCTCTTTTGCCTTGGGTTTAGAAGATTTGTGTGTGGCTATTCTTCTGGCGGGGAGACGGTTCTTCCTCTTTCCATATGCACAGTGCAAATTGGATTTGTTTTCTTATTTTCATTTATTTATCTATTTTACACTTTTTCCATTATTTATTAAATTTTGGAAAATGGTGATTTTAAAGTAAAAGAATGAAACCTAATTTATCAAAGGATAATTATTAAATGAATTATAAAATGATAACTATGAAAATTATTAGAAGTTCGATAAATAGTTATCAAGATTTGGTTTCATAATCTTATCAAAATATAATTGTGAGATATTATCAAAGATATAATTTTAAGGTTTTATAAAACATTATTTGCATGAATTTTTTCATGGATAGTTGTTTAGAATTATCAAACAATAATTACTTAAGACTGTCAAGAAATAATTATTAAATAAATTATAAATGGGTAATTGGGTGAAATTATAAGAGGATAAATTTTTCAAAAATTATGAAAATATAATTTTTATGTGTTTATTGATGGATGAGATATAAAAAAATTATTAAAAGATAAGTACAAATAATTATCAAGGAATAATAATTAATAATTATCAAGTGACAATTACTTCAAATTATCAATGAATAATTTCATCAGATTTTTGAAGATAATATTATTAAAATTATTAAAGGATAATTATAAGGTAATTATCATGTGACATAGATTATCAAAATTATCATAGTATAATCACATGTTTTGTCAAAGGAAAATTATTATAATTATAAAATCATAATTTGGAAATTATCCATGAGAGATAAAATATTATCACATGTAGTATTTTAATCGATAATTTGAAATTATCAATGAGAGATAAAATATTATCACCAGTAATATTTTAATCGATAATTTGAAATTATCTAAGAGAGATAAAATATTATCTCATGTAATATTTTAATTGATAATTTGAAATTATCCAAGCAATATAAAATTTCATCACATGTAATACTTTAATTGATAATTAGAAATTATCCAAGAGAGATAAAATATTATCGTATGTAATATTTTAATTAATAATTTGAAATTATCCAAGATAGATAAAATATTATCACATGTAATATTTTTATAAATAATTTGAAATTATTCGTGAGAGATAAAATATTATCTTATGTAATATTTTAATCGATAATTTGAAATTATCCAAAAGAGATAAAATATTATCGCATGTAATATTTTTATCAATAATTTGAAATTATACATGAGAGATAAAATATTATCTCATGTAATATTTTAATCAATAAATTGAAATTATCTAAGAGAGATAAAATATTATCTCATGTAATATTTTAATCAATAATTTGAAATTATCCATGAGAGATAAAATATTATCGCATGTAATATTTTAATAGATAATTTCAAATTTATCTAGGAGATAGAATGTATAATCACATGTGTTATTTTATTTTTTCAAGAAAAAATAAATTAATTGGTATTGGTTCTAGGAACCCTTAATGAACTTCATCCATTGGTGTGTCGAAGCTTAGGATAATAAGGCCATGAGGGGGTGTATTGAACCACACTGAGTAGTTTATCATTGTCGCTAAAATTGACGACCTTGAGATAGGTGGTTCCATCCTGATTATCCAAATTTATTAACCTTGAATTTCTTGATTTATTTCAATAGTTTATTTAAATTCTGTTTCTTAAACTTTCTTTCAATTGAAGTAATAAAATTTGATTCTAATGAATTGATAAATTTGAAATGGTTTTGGCATGAGATTTGGAAAACCCCTGATTTCATTGAATTAGGGTGTGTTTATGGAAATTGGTTAATTTAAAATGTTTAATTTAAATTATGGATTTGATGGAAATGATTTCAATTAAATTATTGAATTTAATTGTGGAAATTAATTTTGAAATGATGGAATTGGTTTTTAATGGATTTAAAATTGGTGGAAATGGATTTAAAAAGTTTTGATAGAAATCTAGTGGTTTTATCTTATTAAAAAGGCATGTTTTTTATTAAAACCTATTTTGGTTTTAAATGGAAAATTGGAATTTAAATGGAAGTATAGGATTTAAATTGTATTTTAAGCAGTCTTAAAATAAATTTCCCATCATTGATTGTGTAAGAGAACATTCCAGCCTTAGGTAGATTGTGAGTTATTTGGACACACTCTACGATTACTAAAATGTTATAAAATATAAATGTAGAAGGTCACATCCCTTAGGTGATGGTGACAAGTCCTCTCTGACCAGTGTCCATAGGACATCTATTTACACATTTTGCTAATATCACTTAGAGAGTGTGGAGTCCTATAGCTGGAAATACGATTGTATCTATTTGGAAGATGACCATGTTTCTCACTTGTTATTTATATTTTAGATATAAATATATGTCAACACTTTTTAACTTCTTTACATGACTTATGAATTTACATAGACTATTTTATGTAACTATTTTATTTAATCTATTGTTTTGGAAATATTCCACCATTTTTAAAGCCTTTACTTAAAGTATTTTTCCATCATTTGAATTGTATAGCATGATTTATTTAATTATGCTTTAAAATGGAAAACCAAATTATATTTCAAAATTAAAATCATTAATTTGGTTAATAAATTTTTGGAATCTATTATGGAACCCATGGTGATACCCTACTGGGCTTTTTATCTCACACCCTAGGTGTTTGTAGATTATCTTCTTTCAGGCTCAAGCATTGGGAAATGATCACTTGGAGGTGGATCCAGTTGCTGAACTTTGGACATGGGGAGTTTTGTCCTTAGAGAATTGGGTTATTTTTACTCCATTTTGGTACTTGGGTTTAAGTTATTTGGGCTAGTTTATGCATTGTTGTCTTATGGTACATTACTCCAAGTAGAGTTTCTTTTGTTATACATACAGCCTTATTTCTTTTCTTCCGCATTATTAGTGGAAAAATCATTCCAACTTGCTTGTTGTGTGATGTCAGGTGCTAGTTGTTGACTCGTGGGGATCAGGAATGTCCTTTGGGATATGTTAATGACATCTTAGTTATCAGGTTACCAGGGTACCTGGGCTGGTTCGTGACAACAAAAGGCTCAAATATTTCACTGAACACAACCAGTTCATTACAACATTTGTCATTCAATGGGAACCACATATGTAAATGCATACTACCCTGAGGATACAAAAGAAAAAGTCACATCCTAAATATGACCCATAGGCTCATCATCCCTATTCATTCAAGTATTTGATGGATTTTATAAGATATTTAACCCAATATTTTATTTCTTTATATGACCTATAACCTGGATGATGACATACCCAGTCATCCATCATTGAGGAAAATAAAGGTTCAAGTGATTGATGAAGCGGATAACCATTCTTGAGGCATGTGTAACCTTTTTAAAATGATCATTACCCAATGATCAAACCCATAAAAATGTCAAAAAGTACATGACCAGCCATCTGAACAAGGTTGTTAGTGGAAACTAAAAGTCCTACTATGGACAACGACACCCGAAAGGCACCAAGTGTAAGAAAAATCACAACACTAACAAGGATTTAAATCTATAAGGGTGATACCTACCATGGTATATCCCCTTACGAAATCGTAAGAGTCAACTCTACTACCAGGTCACATAGAGCATAAAGTCACTAGGCTCAATAGCCTACAATTTAAGTCATTTCTAGAAAGGAAATAGCCTATGAGAAATGAAATTGTTTCCATTCTAAGGCTAGTCAAAGAGAAACTTAAACTACCCTTACATGAGGGTTTTAAATAGAGTAAACCACCAAGGATTCCATTTACATGACCTTTACATTTATTCACATTTGAATATTTAAACATATAAAATATTTAATTCAAAACATCAAGTACCCATTTTAAAAAAAATCATGAGGCACTTTATTTTAAACCAACAACTCAAAGAAAAATAGGAAAGTCACATAAAACATTTATTTTAAACATTAAAAACTTGTATACATCCCATAAAAAATAGGAAATTTAGCATACAAATTTATTTTTAACAGACAAGGTGACCTATAAAGGTCCCACTGAGCCAACCTGGGTTCTCTATAAAGCAACCCAAAAGCAATTTCTCAAATATGAAATTTATAAACACTCAAACAAGTCATCTCATAAGTAACATTACCCAATTAACCTACTTGGGTCCAGTTGTTCCTTTGGAAGTTATCCATTTGATTTCAGCTCGAGATTAAACATCCATTTACATTTATAGCCTTTTCACAATGCATTAAGCCCTTATATTTAATATGGGATGCCATTTCCCAATTCATGAAGCACCCGTGCACTTCATGGATTGAAAATTACATCCCATTAATAGAAACCAATTTCATTTCATAATTTAACATGATCATGTACAATGGTCCAATCATATGGGCAGCCATCAACCAACCTATAAAGTGCCCATACACTTTATATTTTGGTATTTGTCTCTTATTTACTTCAAAATCATACCATTTCAAAATTTAACCTTTAGTAGACTTTACATTTTAATAATATTCTTAAAAAGTATATATATATATATATATATATAATTATCAAGATGGTTTGAATATAAAGGTTATCCTTTCCCATTTATAAGGTTCCCATGTGCCTTACAACTGAAAATTGCCTCCCATTTTAATCGCAACCAATTACATTTAGTCCATGCCATCGATTAGATATTTAAAAAAAAGAGAAGCATGTCACTACAAGCATCTAACATAGAGAAACATTCTATAATCACATAAGCATGGAATAATAATCATAGAATCATGCTATAATAAACATTAATCATATAATTCATGCTAATTAATTTCCTGAAAATGTATAAATCTAAGCATGGCATAGAACTCAAGGCACAAAATCAAAATAAGAAAACATCCTATAAATGAAACTACATGGCATGGAATATGCATGAAATATTAATTTCTATATGCTTAATATGATGCAAGTGATGCTTCTTCCTTTCCATATTAGGTCAAGGGTAAGATTTCATAAAATTATATAAATCATAAATAGTGAAAGTACACCAATAACTTGAGGTGAAATCACATCCAACTATAATATTAAAAAAAAGAACAACCATCCCAGCCTTGGTCACTTGGTCATTTCTAGTATGTGGGGTGATCAGTCTCAAGCATGGCTATTAACTAAGTACCAACACATTCCATGTATCTTTTCTACCAACCCAAAATAATAATACAAGGGAAAAATAAGGCAATGATACCACTTTGTAATGCCCTGATCCATCTTACCGCCAAACTGGTAGATGGACTAGTGGTTCACATGGAGTCAAGTGCATCTCCCCATATGTCAAAGGCTTCCGACTAGCAACGAGTGTCTTAGGAGGTGATAGTGGGGAGACTATACCTTCTTATCAGGGTAGCGCAATAGTACAATCAATATGAAACAAAATACAATGGCAGAAGAAGTAGTAATATAAGAAATTAGTGGAAGAAAAATTATAACAATTTAATAAAACTATAAAAATCCATTTTATACAATAATTCATGAAAGATGATGGTACATAATCTAAAATAGTAAAAATATAACATGATTTACAAAATAGAACATTATAGGACTCAATAATAGAAAAGAACTAAAAATCCCAAAGATAATCTCCATGAGCATATTGAGATCCAATGCAGTACTTTGTTCCTAACTCCCAGGTACAAGAACACAACAACAAGCGAGGTCCAGGGCCCTATGAATAAGAAGGTATACTCGAGTACCCTAGTGCAATGATAACCCGAGCAGGGTATGATATATAAATATTAGTAGGCAGGCACCCATGGTGTCAAACCCAATACATACATTGAAATATGAATTAAACAGTGTGTAGGTATAGGGTAGTAATTAATATAATGGAAATAATTAAATAACCCATCCAGGCTCCTAAGGGACACCTAACAGTTATACCATCTTCGGCTCACAACCTAAATATGTCTGAACATGTCACAATATGTATATGTATGTATGTATATATATAAATACATATATATATATACATAAATATATTTGTTGGAGTGGATCGGGATTTAACACGTAGACATCCAACAACCAGTCTACTAGCTGATAAGCTCTACTCACAGGGTAGTAATCCCAATATATATATTGTTGGAGTGGACCAGAATGTAACACACAGGAATCCAACAACCATTCTATGAGCTAATGTAGACCTAATATATATATATATATATATTATGGGAGTTGACCGATACATAACATGTAGGCATCCAACAACTAGTCTACGAGCCGATAAGCTCTACTCACATGATAGTAAGCCCGATATCCTGATAGAGTGGGGGTCTTCACCCTTATCACTCAGGATGGAAAGTTTTCACACCATTTCAACACTCTGTATAGAACATGGCACTAAAAATTTCATCACCCATATCAAATCAATGATGAGGTTCACCATGCACAAAACTGATGTAAAGGATTGTGAGTCTCCATACTCATTAGACCTTCCTAACCATCATTCTCAGCCTCTATAAAGGATATATAACATGTATAACTAGAATGGGTAATTACATACCATCCATAACCAATTATATAGTCCATTATATATCATAATCACATTTATGAGGCAGTCCATGAGGCAGTACCACTCATGATTCACATTTAAATCCATCCCATTATAACCATCTTCACATTTATAATGTCATTCATAAGGCAATACTTCTTATTCATTTCAAAAATCATGTCCATATTCATAATTCAATACATAAGGCATAACATGTTGTCCTTTTCAATTAAACATTTTCAAGGTCATGGTCATGTCTATAAATAATATTCAATAAATGAGGGAAGGAACTCTCATGCATGTCATTAATCAAGCCAGATCCTTTAGGTCATCACATTTCATTAAAGCATAGAAACCTAGTCATAAGGCTTCATATGTCCATTGGAAAGTGTCATGGTCAATTATTTATGAAATATGTTATTAACTATATTAATCCACCCTATACAAACCATTTACCATAACCAATTCATTAACTTTTCATAAACATGGAAAATTCATTTATAAGACTCAAAGTGTTAAAAGGAATGTGTTATGGTAACAAGGCATATGCCTACTCAGGAAAAGTCATTTAAACTAATTGAGAATGACAATTCAATTCATATTATTATAAGTAAAAAAATCTAGCTTGCCACAAACCTAACATAAGGAATTATCAATATAATAATCCAAGAAAGTATAAAAGTATAATTATTACTTTTTATCTTAAAGAAAACACACCTTCATTGGAGGGGTTTTATTATTAAAACATGTCATTTTTTATAAAAAAATCATTTATCATATTTAACATTTTGTTCATGAACATACTCAATTCACATCTAAGAAACATAAAATATGAAAGTCATAATACATTAATAAAAACTAGGGATGGTTTCATAAGAAAATTAATTAATGCATTCAAAAAATTAATGGGAAAAAGAATGGGATCCTACCTAAAAAGTATACCAAGACAAACTAATTTGGCACTCGACGATAATTTTAACTTGAATCTTCTCCACACTTCCACACACATAAATTATTATATATATACCCATTAATCCAATGTACATATTCTGATAACCATGAGGTAATATGTTAAAGGAAGATATATATATATATACACACATATACATACCTATGTATATGACTGAAATATCTCTTGGAGTCGTCAAATGTGCTAAAAAAACTCAAAAACACCATGGAAAGGTTCAATTCACTCAAAGGAAACTACCATAAAGTCATAAACTATGAAATACCCAAATATTAATTGAGTGAAAAAGAAGAAAAAATGAAAAAACTTACCCCAAACCATTAGCGTAAAACCAAAATGATCTGAATCACTTTGTCTTCGGTGGTAGTTTTTGGAATACGACCAAAGGAGTCCCGATGGATGCTTCGCATACCCTAACACTGGAAGAAAAACTAAAAATCACATTAAACCTTGACCTGGGGTTTCAACTGAACAACTTTGGGTGATGTAAGAATATAAAAACACCAAAAAGGGTGGATAAGAGAATAGGAAGGCTTACCTCGATGCATCGAACAAGGATCGTGAAGAAATCTAGGTGGATCGATGAACGGAGAGGAGGTCGTGGGGGGAGGGTGTTATGCGGATCAAAGGGGAATTTGAGGAGGGGTGTCATCACACTAAGGAGGGGGGATACCTCCTTTGGGGGGGGTCTTAAACCTAATATAATAATAATAATAACAACAACAACAAAAATAATAATATTATTTTTATTAAAACTTTTCTTTATTTTTTTTCTTTCCCATTTATTTTCATTTAATTTATTGTTATTTTTATTTAATTAATTTAATTAATATTATTTTTAAAATAAGGACACGGTGCTTCCAAAACTCAGCGAGACTTCTGAGGGACCCCTCTTCCTTCATCAAAATTTAAAAACAAAACATTGAAGGGTTCCAACTCTCAGAATTAAGTTTCAAAACTTTGTTTGTAAAATGGCATGTCTAGTAAATGAAAAATTCAAATTCCTTTGAATTTTCATCTATTTAAAAAACACGGGTCATTAAACCATTCAACCAATGGTTTCTCTCCACATTCCAAATATTACATTAACAGTCCAAAATAATGATTTCCAAACTAAAAGTAGAAACTAAAAGTTGTATAAAGCATAGGAACTTTATGCAATCACAAAAAAGTGTATATTGGGTGTCAGCTAACATGCACAGTAAGATCTCACCATTAAGTCTATTAAATTATTTTAAATAAATAGGTCATGAATAATAATTTGAAATATGATATAAATTTGGTTTTTTATCTCAATAATGAAACTTTCAAATCAAATCACATACCTATCTTCATAAATAATAAATATTTAATTTTGAAACCAAATCAGGGGAAGCCACATTAAAACCCAAAACATTAACCTTTAATTTTTGTGAAAATCATACCAAGACTCCTTTTAAAACCTTTCAAAACCCATAATTCAATTTTATTCATGAATCAAACATCTCACTTTTATTTAAAAAAACTTCACAAAACCCACTTTACTAGAATCACTTTTCAAACCATTTTATAAATAAACTCAATAATAAATAAACAAGACATAATAAAAGGAGGCACCATCAACTCAAAGAATTTCACAAAACAAACACAATATATGATTCTATTAGTAACAATCATAATGTTATATAATAAGTAAGGAATGGAAATATTATATAGTATCCACTAATTAAGGCACAAATGTCATGACCGACACTCTATTTTCTATAGTGAGATGATCATAATATCGCTATAACAATAAAAACCAATATAAAACATATTTTATATCAAATAATAACACAATATAATCAATTATCCCATGCTTTACTTATCAGAATTGTATTTACCTTCTAGACCTGTCTTATAGCCCAACTAGGGGGACCTTAGTAGTGTGTGTACTAAATAGAGTATCATGAATGAAGAATTCCCACCTAGATACCCAGGTTCTCTTGGCCAATATAATATGGAGGTAATAAATTAGTTGAGATAATTACATAAATAAAACACAATAAATTCCTCAAATATCTCCTATGAAACTCTCACACAAAATAGACCATTTTTCATCATAAATCCATCACAAAAAATAGTGGATAGCTCACAACAAGTGAAATAGTCATAGGGGAAATCAATGAGGGTATCACAGGAAATAAAACCTTTAGTTTATAAGTTGAATAATATTCCTTCACATGATAACCAAATTGGGATATTGATCTATTTCCATATCTTTAAATTTCATTATTTCAACAGTTTTAAAAACACCAGAACATACACCCCTTTTGATCCAAAATATTCTTTGAAAACATAACAACTTTCTTTAAAAATAAAAAAAGAACCAATGCCATATTTATCACTAAAAATAATTTAAATAATCCCCTTAGGAAACTTGATAAACACTAGTTAGGTTATAACATTCAATTTTATAACGATACATTAAATACATAAGAAAGAATTTTATGTCAAACCATAATCTCATGAAAACCATAATTTAATCCAAGAGATTGTAAATAGATATACTTACTTAAAAAATGAATTTATAAAGTTTAATAATTCCATGAATCAAAAAAATAATGTAATATCATGGAAACACCTTCTCAAAGGGAAAAAATCAAGTTGCAACATGTTGCCTTCAATGGATGACACCCGATCAAGTAAGGAAAGACCCACTACGGGTCCTAGACAATCAAAATCCTAGGTTATAACCATATAAAATCAAAAAACTATCTTGAATAATGATTTAGGGTTTAAATAGAAGGTAGAACCTAGGATGAATATAAGAAATAAGATATGATAGGATAATAGAGGATGAAAACTGAATAATACCATGAGAAAAAATTGAAACTCATGGAGGAGGATCCAAATATCAAAGGAGAATGGAGGGAGGGAGCTCCCTTATCACACCCAAAATCGACCTAATGGGGGGAGGATATAGTATGATAGAAAACATAGAAATTGAGAGTGGAATATATGTAATTTCATATTTAAATGAAAATTAGGTAATTCGTATGGTTTGGATACATGGTTTGGTAAACCATATTCTAATAATGTGGATTCCACTATAAAATAATTGTTCACCTTTTCAATTTATCCACACAATTTACCAAACTATACACCAACCATGAAAAAACACACAGTCAAAATTATAGGACCCCTCACATGATTATCACATGATTTCTTCTAATTGTGTTCAAGTCATGTGACACCCATAAACTTCCAAAATTTTAAAATAAGAACCCAAAAAATTCATAAAATAAACATAAACCAAGATAACATAAAATAATATAAAATTTCCATCAATAGTAACATAGGGGTGTTACAATTCTCCCCACCATTCCACTTTCCACCCCTAAAAAATTCTTAGTCAACCTTAGAAGGTGATGGAATGCCAAGACCTTCACACTCCAAGTAGAAGGTGGGTGGGTTGGGAAGAGGATTATAAGGGTATAATGGTATAGAAATAGCTAAACAAAATCTAATATAAGGCCTCAAAAATGGAAACCAACTCCTCAAAAAACATTATCATCATCATGTATAGCTCAACCAAAAATATCAAACCTAGAGCTCTAAAGGAACATAGACTTGTTATAGGTTTCCCTACCTTTTAAAATTCATCTAAAATGGTGTAATGAATGGGAAATAACACCAAAAAGAAAACTACCGTAAAATATATACCTCTTCCTTAATAAAACTTCCAATAAAGGGAAAATATACACCAACCAAAAATGACTATTCTTGAAGACTGACTCACCACTCTCAAAGAGATACATAGCCAAAACAAAATATAATGTCCACTAACCAAACAAAACCACAAAAAACATACAATAAAAAAGGAAACTAGGAAAAAACATCAAGTAATCATCAACAAAAATAACATTGTCTCTAGTGCTGGGTTGTATCACTCCACATGAGTGAACTAGGATCCCAATCATGGGACATCATCTCATAAAGATCCCATGAAACAAAACCAGCAAACTCATGTGACCAGTTTGAGTTACCCAAGTACAAACCTAAAGGTATACCATGTGAAATCCATCTATTATCAATATTAACATGGATAGAGCCACACATAAGATCCTAAAGAAGTTTAATTTCACCAAACATATAATGGAATTACCCCAAATTAATTATCATCCATAATAAACGATCAAAGAGATACCCATGAAGAAATCCAACAAGAGATAACTCAAGAAAATTATCCCAACAACTTTAATAAAATATAAATATAAAATAGTATAACCATAAAATGGAAGGACAAAAAACAACAATTCCCTAAGACAACTATATTGAAGACTTCTTCTAGTACCCTGAATTAAAAAAACTTCTAATAAGTGATCAAAAAATACTTTACCACTCCAAACAAAACATAATATCCATAGAAAAATGGTAGATTCTAATTCTAGAATTATAAGATAGTATCAGAGATAAAATAAGGTTTTTAATCCACCACTATATTCAAAATCTAGGTAAATCCTAAAAAGGTATGGATTTTCTCCAAATGATGGGTGGATTTACCTTTAGGATCATCCTTAGAGGCAATCCTTCTACTCTCTTTATTGTCCTTTTTTTAAGGAATACTCTAGATTACATGATACATTAATCCATAAAATTCATGCCTCATAATTCTAAACTAATATAGTCATGATTTTAAATAAGGTAAAATTCAAAAACATAAACCCCTTCATATAAACACATTAGTCACATGTCATAAAAACTTCTTTTCTTTCAAATTTTCCAACATCACAAAATCCCTTTTTCCTTTAAAAACACTCTCTTTAATAAAAATTTATAATCCCCCCCCCTCATCCCAAAAAAATCTTTTAATCATAAATCTTATATAAAACATAACCTCATAAATAAATTAATCATTTTATAAAAAAACTCTGGTAAAAATGGGAATTATTTTCAAAACAACACAAAAAACAAGAAATAAACATCGTAATAGGATATAATACCATATTTTAAAAAAACACCCCAATCACATAAAACATCATAAAACACCTCTTTAATCCATCCAAAATAAGTGGAAACCTCTCTAAGGGAAATTCAAAATCAAAATATATTAAAATAAAAACCTCGGGAGGGATGCAGAGTTGTATATAGTTTTTCAATCTATGCACCAAAAATGTGAGAGCCTCTGAGAATATTTAAAGAACAACATACATGAGATCTTCATGGTTTGATAGACTATGTGGGCTAATCATGCAGTCTTATTTCTTCTTCCACTTTTACCCCACAATATAAAGTAACCTCTAAAATCACCTTCTAAACTCATCAAGGACCTAAATATCATATTACCACATAAAAATAAAATACAAATACTCAAGAATGGAATCAAAATTAAATTCTCAATCCCATTGACCCATGGTAACTTGAGGTTCTTCATGAGGAATGGTTGGATAGGAATTCCCCCATACATTCCACCTAATTCTAAACACACTTATCTCTATATTATCAAGGTACATACTAAATAATTATAGGGTTATATCAAGAACTTAAGCCTCTAAAAAACCTAGGTTTTGATACCATTTGTAATGAACTAGCATGGGATAACATGACTTAGATCTCTACTAGTCCTGAAGGGAATTCCTGGTCTCTACAAGTTGACAACTAGTGCTTGGGAATCAAGGTATCACTCATAGGAATAATTTCTCACTCAAATAAAAGTTAGAAACTCAGAAAATATTTTTCCAAAATACTAGCACATACTATATATACATTGGACAACCACGCATATAAAATAAGAAAAAACAAATAAATAAACAACTAAAAAAGTCATAATCAATACAACTAATCCAAAACATTCATATCAACATGAGAACATCATCCAAAAAAATACATAAAAAGGTACAAGAATATGAAACTAAAAGAAAATAAAAGAGAGATCTTCTTGGTTGATACATCACATCCCTAAATAAAGAAAAAACCTAAAATACCACAAAAACACCTCTATGAAACTTATGGTTTCTCTCTATATCCCAACTCATCCATAATTATCACAAAAAATGATGGGAAATCATAAAATAGAACCTAGAACCTGTATAAAGCATAAGACTTTCATAAATTTACATGAGTTTATTTTCAAGGTATAAGATAATAAGCCTAGTAGGATCTTACCATGTATTCTATGAAATTATTTAAATATATATATCATGAATTATAGTTGTAAATATAATATAAAATATGGTTTTCCATCTCAATAAGGAAAATTTGAAACCAAATCATATACTCATCTTCATAAATAATAAATATTTTATTTTAAAACCAACCTAGGGGAAACCAAATTCTAACCTAAAATGTAAACCTTTGGGTTTTTTGAAAACCTAACCTAACCTCCTTTTAAAACCTTTCAAAACCCATTATGAAATTATTTTTATGAAGCAAGAATCTCACTTTTATTTAAAATAACTTCCCAAAAACTGCTTTCCCAAAATTTCTTTTCAAACCATTTTAAAAATAATCTCAATGATTAATAAATAAGTGACAATAAAAGTAGGCACCATCATAGTAATGAATTTCATATAAAAAACTCAGAATTGAGTTCCAATAGCAACAAGAATAAGGTTACATTATAATAAATGAATGAAAACCCCTTGTAGGAACCACCGATCAGGGCACAAGTGACATGGAATGTATCCCTGGTCCTATAGTGAGATGATCCTAATAGAAAAATAGCAACATGGTCCAACAAATAGCTTAGGTTATGTTCAACAATAACACAAGCCACCCAATTATCCCACACAACCCTCATCAGAATGGAACATTCCCTCTAGCCTTGGCCTACAACACAATTAAGAGGAACCTAATATATAATGAACTATCTTGGGTTTTCCATATAACAGATTCCCAAACAATGCCACCACTAGCCTGAAGGTAATTCCCGATCTCCATTGGTTAGAAACTAGTGATTGGTCATTATAGCAACACACTTGGGAATGGTTTCACCAAATAATCAAAGTAAATTTGATAGTAAGAATATAAAAAAAGTATAGAATGACTCATCTGAATATTAGGCGTCCATACTAAAACATAAAGGTGTGAAAGAATAAACAAACAATAGGATATAAAATCAGTAAACAAAATGTGAAAAAAATATCCCTCACACTCTGGTCTCCATCTCTTACAACGAAAATATTACCACTGTATGCCTTTTCTTTGGATACCAGAAACTATAGTTACCCACCATCTATAGAAAGAAATAAAATCTTAATTGGACTAAGTAAAATAAGTAAAGGGTGTATCCAGATGGAAATTATTGGAAAATTAATTAGGCCTCACTAAAATCAGGTAATAGGAATAACTAGATGAATTAAACAAAATAAAACTAACCTCAGATAAATCAATACTCTCAGGAGTGGCCAAGAAACTAAATTAGGAATGTAAAGACCCGTAAAATTCAAGGGAAATTTTTTCTTAATTTTCTTTGGAATTTTACAAGAGCGCGGTTTCTGACGGCACCTGATTCCGAGGCCCGGAGTGCCCGGAATCAATTTCCGAAGTTTGGCTCGGGTACGTTCAGTGAACGAACGAGCAGGATTTCCTAACTTTTGATCCGGTGCTCGGAATTGAAATCCGAGGGCACCGATGAACTTGCAGCGCCGATATTCTCTTAAGGAGACCTTTTAGGAAGTTGCGTTTGTTTCGGGACGAAAGTTAGTTTTTGGGAGAATTATAAAAAGTTGAATAAAAAAATGTGGAATTCTTTTTATTTTACTTTTGTAGGTTAACTCCTCTCAAAGGGAGTTAGGGGTGGGACCCACACCCACTTAACCTCCCTTGAGAGGATTAAGTGTGGTGGGACCCACACGAACCTAAACCTCTCATCTTCCCCCTTAAACTCCCTCTCTCCCTCTTAAAAGTTTGTTAACTTAACATCTAATTAATTACACATGACATGTATAATTAATTAAGTGTTATGTTTTTGAATTTGATGTTTTGAATTCCTTGGCTTGGTAAATAAAATAAGGAGGAACCTTATTTTATTTGGTTAGTTTTGTTTAGCCAACTTGTGAGGATTTTTGAGAGCTCCTCCTCCTTCTTCTTCAACTTTGACGAAGAACGCTCAAGCCTTGACGAAGAACGCTCAAGCTCCGACAAAGAACGCCGCTCCTCTCTTCTTCGTCTTCCGTGTCAACAAGAGGGAACGCCGCTTCCTCCTCGGACCTTCTTCGTCGGCATACGAAGATTCGCCAACGACGTATCTCTTCGGGCGTATCTCTTCGTCAACGGATTTGACGAACGACTACCGCGACGCCCGACCTCCGCGACGTTGTCTTCCGCGGGACGTTGACAAATCTTCGAACCTATACCCAAGGTAGGGGTTGTTGATTTTTGTTTAATTATTTTATTCTTGCTCGTGGTTCTAGCATGACTAACACGAGGATATTGAATATTTAAGTTGTGTTTTAACGTGAGGGGGTCGGACCGCATGAACACGGCCGAACCCCCTCCTTTGTTCTTGGTGTTTTATTTTGCGGATGAATCAAGGTGGCGTGGTGCCGTCGCACCACGCGGATATTCGCCCAAATCTTTTTACACGACGCCGTCGCGCCGCGCCATGGCAGAATCATCAAGAACGCGACGCCGTCGCGCCGCGTTGAAGGAAATCAAAGGTGCGGCAGAGGGGCAGGGTGTCGTCGCACCGCGCCGGATGACGAACACCGCGGCCGGTTCTGGGCCGCGGCGAGACGAGAAGACCGGCGGCCGGGCCGCCGGCGTCGGAAGCCGAAAAGGGGACCGGATTTTCCGGTCCCGTTGGAGAAAACCGGCCGGCAGTTGGCCGGCCGGAAGGTCAAAGGCCGGGGGAAATAAATTCCCCCGGCCAGCATTAAAAACCTCCTCATTTAAGAGGAGGGCGGTTCCCTTGAGGGGGGGCAGGAGGCCCCCCGGTTTTTCTTCAAGCCGGCCCGCACGTGGGGGCCGTTTTTTTTTTTCAAAGGGCGCGGCATATAGCCGCGCCGCCTCTTCAATCAAGCGGGGGATTGATTCCCCCCGCGTGCCGCCTCCGTGCGGCGCCAGGCCGCCGCGCCGCCGCGCCGCCGCGCCGCCGGCCGGCCGGGCCGACCCAGGGGGGGTCGGGCCGGGTCGCCCCGGACCCGGACCCCCCGTTTTGAATCAGTTTCGGTATTTTGGCCATAACTTTAGACACGGACCTCCGATCGACGAACCGTCTGCGGAAACGCGATCTTTGGATCGAGACGGTCGTTTCGGTATATCGCACTCAAGGTTTCGGATTACTTTGAGTTTGGCCGGGTTGGTTCGTTCACGAAACCAACCGGGCCTTCGGAGCGGAAACGCTCATATCTTGAGCTACGGACGTCCGATTGACGTGCCGTCAGCTGTGTTGTGTTCCTCTTAGTGAGACGGATCTTTTGGCATACTCCGCCCGAGGTTTGGACGCAGGTGGAGTACGGTCGGGTTGATTTTGCCTTAAAAACCAACTGGGCCTCGGGGACGAAAATGCCAATAACTCTCAGACCGGGCGTCCGATCGACGCGCCGTCTGTTGCGTTGAGTTCCTGTTGACGATACGGAACTTTTGGATACATCAACTCTGGAATTTGTGATAGTTGATGTATCAGTCTCTCGGCTCGTGGAGCGGACCCTCCGAACGAACTTGCTGTGTGCGGGAACCCTAGTGCTGGCTGCTACTGTTACTGTGACTACTACTGCTACTACTTCTACTGTGACTGCGACGACGACAGTACAGAGATCCTGTGTGAATTCGACGACGACGACTACAGCACTCAGCGATCATGCGTGGATCAGTGCTACAGGTCCTGCGTGGGCCCGATCCTGTGTGGGTCCGATCCTGTGTAGGTCACTGCGGGGGTTAGTACCTATCGATCCTTCGTGGGTCCGACGACTTAGATGGTTCAGTGATCATCTTTATCGTCATCCGAAGAAGTATACCTGTGTGAGCTGAATCTTCTGTTTTACTCGATAGAGGTGGTGCGCTTGGTTGTAGCGGCAGACCCGCGATACTGGAGATGAGCGTACGGAGTACGGAGACCGTGTAGCCGGCTGAGACCTGAAGACTGCTCGACCGACTCGACTTGGAGTGAGTCGACTAGCCCAGTGGACGGAGCGCCCGGTATTTGGCGGCAGACCCACGGAGGACGGAGCGCCTGGTAGTTGGCAGCAGACCCGCGGTACTCTACTGGAGGAGTACCTCTGTAGGCTATTTGGGTGAGCGCCCGGTATTTGGCAGCAGACCCTCAGCGGACGGAGCGCCCGGTAGTTGGCGGCAGACCCGCGGTACTCGATAGAAGGAGTACCTCAGCAGTCTTAGGTTAGTGAGCAGTATCTCAGAGTCGTGACAGGACATTGTACACTACAGAGATAGGGCTCATCAGTAGTTACGTTTTTGATAATGAAAATCCAGTGTGAGCTGAATCCTATTGCTTTCCTGTGTGGATTGTGTTGTGCAATCCTGTGTGGATTACGTTTTGCTTTCCTGTGTGGAATACGTTTACTTTCCTGTGTGGACTGAGTTGTACTTGGGCTCGGAGGTTGGTACGTATTTGAAATTTATGACTTAGGTATATGTATGGGCATATACCTAAGCAATGTCGGTTGATACTTCGTAATTGTACCTTTCTTCGTGGTTTATCCTTTGTGGATTTGAGAGACCTTCAGGGGTCTCGGGGTCCCTACTGAGTAGCTTATACTCACCCCTGCACGGGCTTTGCCCGCACTACGTTGTGTTGGTTGTAGACGACGGACAGCGTTGATCTTAGCTAAGGCTTGCAGAGCGGGACGGTACCCGGAGGTGGACCACTGGGCGGGACGTGCTCGGAGCAGACGGCGGGACCCGTGGAGCAGAGGAGCTATCTGTACCCACCCTTCAGGTGGGATTTCCAGTGGACAGCACGGTGTAGCGGCTTTTACTTTTCAGTTGTTGTTTTCCCTTTCGAGTTGTACTTTACTTTCAGTTTGAGTTTGTATACTGGCCCATTTACTTTTCCGCACTTTCAGTTGTACTCTGCTTTTGTTTAGTGTTTACTTTCCGCTTGCTTACTCTGTGGTGTTTGTTTACTTTACAAAGGCAATGCCTTCCCTTTTTACCGGGTTTTACGCCTTGGTGCTAGTCGCCAGCCCCTGGCCTATGGAAGGCGGGCTTGGGGTAGTCACGGCACGGACCACGAGGGTGGGTCGTGACAAATTGGTATCAGAGGAGTTCGGTTCTACCGCGAATTCTGATCTTTTCTATGTGAATAAATAAGGTTTAGCATATTGAGTGTGGTTATCAGTCCAGGTAGTCCAGTGTTGATGCGGCGGCCGACGTATCCGTACACCAGGACCCTGACTTCTGATTTCCGACTTAATGCACGAAAACATTGATTGCGTGTGTGTTTCAAAGTTTTCTTTGTGATTACTTAAATCAGCTCACCAGGTATCCTGTTCTGACCGTGGCGCACCTGTTTCCTTTTCAGGATGGCCCCACAACGGCAGCCAGCTAGGGTTCCGAGAGTCGAGCGTGACGACAGCCCACCGAGCGACGAGGCCTCGGTGCAGGGCCCTTTGTCAGCAGTGGCACCGGCGGTAGCTCTTCCCGCCGAGCCCCCGATACTTCCAGCACCAGCCGCTGACGATGCACGTCGCCTCAGCGCACTGCATGAGTTTCAGCGCCAGCAACCGCCCAGGTTTCGCGGGGAGACGGATCCCCAGGCAGCAGAGGACTGGCTGGAGGCAGTGGTACGAGTGTTTAGGCTAGTGAGGACACCAGCAGACCTCATGGTGATCCTCGCTGCGAGCCTACTACACGCAGCAGCAGGACGATGGTGGAGCTTGATGCTCTAGGTGCACGATGAGGCATCTCTACTTTGGACGGACTTTGAGAGCATCTTCCGCTCGGAGTTCGTCCCAGCCACCCTTCGTGCGGTGCGTATCCAGGAGCTTCTTCAGCTGCGGCAGGGCAGCATGACGGTCGCTCAGTACTCGGCGAGATTTACCGATCTCTCGCGCTACTCGACCGACATGGTACAGGACCCATTCTTCCGGGCCCGGACCTTCGAGCAGGGTTTGAGACACGAGATCAGGGCATCACTGATCTCCCTCAGCATACCGACTCAGACAGGAGTACTGGAGAGAGCCCTCCTGATCGAGAGTTTCCTGGCTGAGTCCACAGCGAGATCTACCGCAGGACGGAAGATAGCGGAGTCTTCGGCAACAGGTAGCCGATGGATGACTCAGGGTTCCAGGCAGACCAGACCTACCGGTGGCCGACTGCACAACTCTGGCTCAGTTGTACGGGGAAGCCGGGGTGGAGTCAGAGCCAGGCGTGCCGAGAGTGGGCAGTGTTACTCCTGTGGCGGAATTGGTCACATGGCTCGTGACTGTCCGACCCGCCATGCTGATGATCAGCAGTTAAGTGAAGAACCTCCCAGGTAGAGGCAGAGGTTCGACCGTGGCGGTCCGCAGGGAGGAGGAGGACGAGGCAGAGGAGCTGGACGAGCAGCCGGTGGTGGGCGACGCTTTGAGGCTCTTCCACCACCACCACCAGGAGGTCCACCCCGACCACAGGGAGTAGGTGAACATGCGAGAGATCAACTTCAGGTAGCCAAGGCCTTCAATCATGGAGCTCTGAGAGCCGATGGACAGGAGCAGAACTAGTGGATACATCCTTTGTACTTCTGGTTCCTTGTTGCATTTGTGTAGCGTCTTGTATTATGAACTGCAATAATAAAAGACGCATACCTTTGTGATATTTTCGTTCCTGTCCTCTTTCGTGATGTTACTAAGAGGTTCCAGTTTTGGCTGTTAACTTAACCCTCACTTGTGAGACATCTACTGGAGGAGACCCAGTTACCACACACTGATGCCGACAGTGTGACTCAACCCTTGGAGGCGAGAGTAACGGTTGAATCTCTTAGTAGTAGCGTCGAGGCCTTACGACGTCATCCTTGGTATGGATTAGTATCATCCATGTTAGGATTGACTGTTTTAGGCAAAGAATGTGGTTCATCCAGGGGATGGGACCAGATTTCTCTTATCGGCAAAGAAGAAATCTTGCAGCTCTGGTGGGACCGGAGATGGTCCAGGCCACGACAGAGAAGGTGCAAGTCATCCAGGAGCGGATGAGGACAGCACAGAGCCGGCAGAAGTCATACGCTGACAGGAGGCGGAGGCCACTAGAGTTCGAGGATGGCGACCACGTCTTCTTGCGGGTCTCACCTCGACGTGGTATTCGGAGATTTGGCCAAGGCGGAAAGTTGTCTCCACGCTTCATCGGGACTTTCCAAGTCCTCAGCAGGGTTGGTGAGGTGGCTTATCGCCTGGCTCTGCCACCTCAGTTGCACCGGGTGCACGACGTCTTCCACGTATCTCAGTTGAGGAGATACGTGCATGACCCAACGCACATCATTGACCATGGGGAGCTTGACGTTGACGATGGGTCGACTTTTACGGAGGTCACGGTGGAGATAGAGGATCGACAGGAGCGGGTCCTGCGTGGGCGATCGATTCCTCTTGTGCGCATCAGATGGCAGCACGAGAATCTCCAGGAGAGCACTTGGGAGCGGGAGGCTCAGATGCGTGCTCAGTACCCTCATTTGTTTCCCTAGTTTTTGATGTATCTTTACGGGGACGTAAAGCCCTGAGGTGGGAGTAATGTAAAGACCCATAAAATTCAAGGGAAATTTTTTCTTAATTTTCTTTGGAATTTTACAAGAGCGCGGTTTCTGACGGCACCTTATTCCGAGGCCCGGAGTGCCCGGAATCAATTTCTGAAGTTTGGCTTGGGTACGTTCAGTGAACGAACGAGTGGGATTTCCTAACTTTTGATCCGGTGCTCGGAATTGAAATCCGAGGGCACCGATGAACTCACAGCGCCGATATTCTCTTAAGGAGACCTTTTCGGAAGTTGCGTTTGTTGCGGGACGAAAGTTATTTTTTGGGAGAATTATAAAAAGTTGAATAAAAAAATGTGGAATTCTTTTTATTTTACTTTTGTAGGTTAACTCCTCTCAAAGGGAGTTAGGGGTGGGACCCACACCCACTTAACCTCCCTTGAGAGGATTAAGTGTGGTGGGACCCACACGAACCTAAACCTCTCATCTTCCCCCTTAAACTCCCTCTCTCCCTCTTAAAAGTTTGTTAACTTAACATCTAATTAACTACACATGACATGTATAATTAATTAAGTGTTATGTTTTTGAATTTGAAGTTTTGAATTCCTTGGCTTGGTAAATAAAATAAGGAGGAACCTTATTTCATTTGGTTAGTTTCGTTTAGCCAACTTGTGAGGATTTTTGATTGCTCCTCCTCCTTGTTCTTCAACTTTGACGAAGAACGCTCAAGCCTTGACGAAGAACGCTCAAGCTCCGACAAAGAACGCTGCTCCTCTCTTCTTCGTCTTCCGTGTCAACAAGAGGGAACGTCGCTTCCTCCTCGGACCTTCTTCGTCGGCATACGAAGATTCGCCAACGACGTATCTATTCGGGCGTATCTCTTCGTCAACGGATTTGACGAACGACTACCGCGACGCCCGACCTCCGCGACGTTGTCTTCCGCGGGACGTTGACAAATCTTCGAACCTATACCCAAGGTAGGGGTTGTTGATTTTTGTTTAATTATTTTATTCTTGCTCGTGGTTCTAGCATGACTAACGCGAGGATATTGAATATTTAAGTTGTGTTTTAACGTGAGGGGGTCGGACCGCATGAACACGGCCGAACCCCCTCCTTCGTTCTTGGTGTTATATTTTGCGGATGAATCAAGGTGGCGTGGTGCCGTCGCACCACGCGGATATTCGCCCAAATCCTTTTACGCGACGCCGTCGCACCGCGCCATGGAAGAATCATCAAGAACGTGACGTCGTCGCGCCGCGTTGAAGGAAATCAAAGGTGCGGAAGAGGGGCGCGGTGCCGTCGCACCGCGCCGAACGATGAACACCGCGGCCGGTTCCGGGCCGCGGCGAGACGAGAAGACCGGCGGCCGGGCCGCCGGCGTCGGAAGCCGAAAAGGGGACCGGATTTTCCGGTCCCGTTGGAGAAAACCGGCCGGCAGTTGGCCGGCCAGAAGGTCAAAGGCCGGGGAAAATAAATTCCCCCGGCCAGCATTAAAACCCTCCTCATTTAAGAGGAGGGCGGTTCCCTTGAGGGGGGGCAGGAGGCCCCCCGGTTTTTCTTCAAGCCGGCCCCCACGTGGGGGCCGTTTTTTTTTTCAAAGGGCACGGCATATAGTCGCGCTGCCTCTTCAATCAAGCGGGGGATTGATTCCCCCCGCGTGCCGCCTCCGTGCGGCGCCAGGCCGCCGCGCCACCGCCCCGCCGCGCCGCCGGCCGGCCGGGCCGGGTCGCACCCGGGTCGGGTCGACCTGGTTCGGGTCGACCCGGTTCGGGCCGACCCAGGGGGGGTCGGGCCGGGTCGCCCCGGACCCGGACCCCCCGTTTCGAATCAGTTTCGGTATTTCGGCCATAACTTGAGCCACGGACATCCGATCGACGAACGGTCTGCGGCAACGCGATCCTTGGATCGATACGGTCGTTTCGGTATATCGCACTCAAGGTTTCGGATTACTTTGAGTTTGGCCGGGTTGGTTCGTTCACGAAACCAACCGGGCCTTCGGAGCGGAAACGCTCATATCTTGAGCTACGGACGTCCGATTGACATGCCGTCAGCTGTGTTGTGTTCCTCTTAGTGAGACAGATCTTTTGGCATACTCCGCCCGAGGTTTGGACGCAGGTGGAGTACGGTCGGGTTGGTTTTGCCTTAAAAACCAACCGGGCCCCGGGGACGAAAATGTCAATAACTCTCAGACCAGGCGTCTGATCGACGCGCCGTCTGTTGCGTTGAGTTCCTGTTGACGATACAGAACTTTTGGATACATCAACTCTGGACTTTGTGATAGTTGATGTATCAGCCTCTCGGCTCATGGAGCGGACCCTCCGAACGAACTTGCTGTGTGCGGGAACCCTAGTGCTGGCTGCTACTGTTACTGTGACTACTACTGCTACTACTGCTACTGTGACTGCGACGACGACAGTACAGAGATCCTGTGTGGATTCGACGACAACGACTACAGTACTCAGCGATCATGCGTGGATCAGTGCTACAGGTCCTGCGTGGGCCCGATCCTGTGTGGGTCCGATCCTGTGTAGGTCACTGCGGGGGTTAGTACCTATCGATCCTTCGTGGGTCCGATGACTTAGATGGTTCAGTGATCATCTTTATCGTCATCCGAAGAAGTATACCTGTGTGAGCTGAATCTTTTATTTTACTCGATAGAGGTGGTGCGCTTGGTTGTAGCGGCAGACCCGCGATACTGGAGACGAGCGTACGGAGTACGGAGACCGTGTAGCCGGCTGAGACCTGAAGACTGCTCGACCGACTCGACTTGGAGTGAGTCGACTAGCCCAGTGGACGGAGCGCCCGGTATTTGGCGGCAGACCCACGGCGGACGGAGCGCCTGGTAGTTGGCAGCAGACCCGCGGTACTCGACTGGAGGAGTACCTCTGTAGGCTGTTTGGGTGAGCGCCCGGTATTTGGCAACAGACCCTCAGCGGACGGAGCGCCCGGTAGTTGGCGGCAGACCCGCGGTACTCGACAGAAGGAGTACCTCAGCAGTCTTAGGTTAGTGAGCAGTATCTCAGAGTCGTGACAGGACACTGTACACTTCAGAGATAGGGCTCATCAGTAGTTACGTTTTTGATAATGAAAATCATGTGTGAGCTGAATCCTATTGCTTTCCTGTGTGGATTGTGTTGTGCAATCCTGTGTGGATTACGTTTTGCTTTCCTGTGTGGAATACGTTTACTTTCCTGTGTGGACTGAGTTGTACTTGGGCTCGGAGGTTGGTACATATTTGAAATTTATGACTTAGGTATATGTATGGGCATATACCTAAGCAGTGTCGGTTGATACTTCGTAATTGTACCTTTCTTCGTGGTTTATCCTTTGTGGATTTGAGAGACCTTCAGGGGTCTCGGGGTCCCTACTGAGTAGCTTATACTCACCCCTGCACGGGCTTTGCCCGCACTACGTTGTGTTGGTTGCAGACGACGGACAGCGTTGATCTTAGCTGATGCTTGCAGAGCGGGACGGTACCCAGAGGTGGACCACTGGGCGGGACGTGCTCGGAGCGGACGGCGGGACCCGTGGAGCAGAGGAGCTATCTGTACCCACCCTTCAGGTGGGATTTCTAGTGGACAGCACGGTGTAGCGGCTTTTACTTTTCAGTTGTTGTTTTCCCTTTCGAGTTGTACTTTACTTTCAGTTTGGGTTTGTATACTGGCCCATTTACTTTTCCGCACTTTCAGTTGTACTCTGCTTTTGTTTAGTGTTTACTTTCTGCTTGCTTACTCTGTGGTGTTTGTTTACTTTACAAAGGCAATGCCTTCCCTTTTTACCGGGTTTTACGCCTTGGTGCTAGTCGCCAGCCCCTGGCCTATGGAAGGCGGGCTTGGGGTAGTCACGGCACGGACCCCGAGGGCGGGTCGTGACAAGGAACCTAAAACTGAGATAAAATAGGCATGAGAAAATAATCAATCAATGGGCCACCACAACCCACTGAATATATAAAAATTATTTATTAATATAGTTTATAAAATTATAGTTTGAACATTAAAAAAAATATATTTTTTACATGCTTTGTAAAAGAAAATAGCATGCACACGTTTAAACAACTACCCATTTTTATGAAATAAAAATAGGTATAGTTAAACCATTTTAAATTAAATCATTAAATAAAGGAAAATAAAATAAAGACTTTTTCCCTTTTCCAACATCTCATGAAAATATATTTTTCATAAAAAATTTCAATGAAAAAACCATTTCATTAAACTATTAACGAAATTCAAATCATTTTACTTTTTTGGATCTTACTTTCAAACCATTTTTAAAAGAACCCATTTGAAAGTAATCCAAAACACATCAAGGTGTTGCATAAATCACATGAAGGCACCCAACATCAAGGAATCACAACCATGTAATAGTTCCACGCATATCAAGAAAATAGGTTAATATAAAGAAATAAGAGGATCCCCCTATATCAATCTACCAACAAAAGGAATAGATATTATGGGATATACCCTAGGTCCTAAAGTGAGATAGTCTTAGAATTCACTCAACACGGACCAACCTGCCGGCCTATGTTGCATCCTACCAAAACCACCTAACTAGACTTCACCTGGCCTCAATAGAATAGAACACACTATCTAGATCTATCACTAACTAGATGGTGAGATTAGTAGTGTTTAGATACCTAGTGAATCACAAGTATATACTCCCACTTAGCTACCCAGGTTCCCATGACCAAAGTAAAGTAACTAGGTGATAAATTAGAAATCATATAAATAAAATGTAAAACATTTAAAAATAACACAGACCTCACCTTCTTCACCCTCACAAGAAATGAGAATCACATTCAATAATAAAAGTAGTGTATACACATGAATCAAAAGAAACATCCCCACATGGGATCATAGGTCACAATGGTATAAAATAAACACACGAGGCTCAAGAAGATCTCACCCATTTAAAAAAACATTTAAAGTTCCAAATGGTCCTTTAAAACACACCGCTTGAGATTTTTATCCACATTACCAATTATTAAAGTCATTTGAAAAATCATTTCAAGTACCACTTTAAAACCAATCTTTTATAACATGGTGAAATTATACTTGAAATATGTTTCCAAAAATCTCATTTATAAATCCATTAAAATTCAAATCATCACTCTGTACTTATAAATCCAATTCGTAAATCCAACACTTTCCAATAAATTATCTTTTTAAATCAATATTTTTCTTTCAAAGAAAATAAATAGTTTCAATAATATTTTTTTCCAAAAATTATCATTTCCATTTTTAAATGTTATTTCAAAACACATTGGGACCCACGATCTCAAATAATTTCAAAAGAGGGTCAAATCCATTATTTTTATAAAATGATAATTTAAAAATAAATTATACACTTTTAAAAAATAAAACTGGCTTCAAATATATTTTTAAAAATATTCAAATCCCTTTAGAAAATCCAAAAGGGAATTTAATCCAACACTTTACATGAAACCAAGGTCCATTCTAATCCTTTAAAAAAATTTAAAGATGATCAAAACCAATAGGATATTTGAAACTCATTAAAATAAATGGGAAATCATTTTAAAATAATTGAAATACTTTAGAGCCATATGGGAATTTTTTATAAGAACTTGGAATGTGTCCTAAGACCATGCCAAGATTGAAAGTTAATAAAACTCTATTAATATTACTATGGAATAAAAAAATACTTATAATTTTACAATAAATAATTTAAAATACACCAATAAATTTATAATATGTAATATAAGGGGCTTATATTGAGATACCTACCACAAATCAGTAGCGAGTGAGCTAAAAAAGTCTCATTTAATGGAAAATATCCAAGCATAGAAGAACACAACCATAAAGAACCATCGTAGACCCTAAAATTAAATAACCACATAAATTTGGACAACCCCCTTTACTAGGGTTATACTGAATGAGAGGGATGATAGGGAGAGGTAAATCACTATAAAAATGAGGAAGAATGGAAGAAGAGGCCACACCTTGAGTAATCTTCCATAAACCTAAAATAAATAGGGTGTAAACATGTGAGTAAAGGAACCCTCAAAGGGGGAGGTGCAAGCATGGGGGTTCAAATAGAGAGGGTCGCATGAGAGATGGGGATAAATTAGGGATTTAATTCCATAAAAATACTTAATGTAAATTGGAAAAGTTAAATAAAAATAAAAATAAAAAAACATGGTGTTGTGCATGATTTAGGTGCACGGTTTACTAAATTGTGTGATAACTATGCAACCCTTAATGGACAATCGTGAGGAGAATGCCTGTTTACCCCTAAGAAGGTAGCATGGTTGGGCTAAATATGATAAAATTTTGTGAAATGGAACAATAAATTCCATACCCCTCTTACAAAATTGGTGCATGGTTACTCCTAACCATCTGAAAATAGTGCACAACAACAAAATTAAAATTTCTACTTGAAACACTTGGGAACTCACAATGGATTAAAATTAATTAATTACAAAATGACATGGTGGGTGTCACATAGTAGTATGTTTACCAACTATGGTTGAATTAATCAAGGCCATACACTTAGAAACTTTGGTTCCCTTGACCAAACTAATAAGGAGGTGAACAAGAAGCAAAGATAACTACATAATCAAAGAATAATAAATTCCTCACATCTCACCTCTAACACCCTCACATAAAAAACCTTTTACATAATATATTCATCATTAAAAAATATTGTATATCTTAAAATAAGTGAAATAAACATGGAGGAAATCAATGAGGGTCTCACGATTAAAGAACCCTTTAGTTTAAAAGGTACCAAAAGGGCCTTTACATGAAAACCAACAAAGGATGTAGATCCATTTACATATATTTAAGTTTAATCAATCTAAAAAAATTAAAAACACAAGAACACACACACCTTTATTATCCAAAACATCCATTGAAATGTAAAAGATTTATTTGAAAATCCAAAATAATATACGATGCCATATTTTTCATCAAAAACCATTTTATTAACATCCTCAGGAAACTTTATAAACACCAGGCTTATATGAACCTTAAATTTAAAAACAATATCTGAAATCCATATGGAAACATTTTATTTTGAACCCTAATTTTAGAAAAACCATTAATAATTTCATCTAATAGACATAAATTACTATACTTTAATAAAAAATTAATTTATAAATAATAATAATTCCACGAATTTAAAAAATAAAGTGAATAGAAACACTTGTCTAAAAAAGGATGGAATTAAGTTGCAACATGTTTCCTTCCATGGTGAATATTTGATTGAGCAAGTAAACACCCTCTATGATTCCTAGACAATAAAAACCATAGGTTAGAACCATCTTGAAACAAAAACCTAGATTTCATAGTGATTTAGGGTTTTGAGAGATGGAAGAACCTAAGAGAAATAGGAGAAATAAGAGTGGGGAGGATAATAAAGGAATAAATGGTAATATTACCTTGAGAAATCACTTGAAACTCATTGAGAAGGATCCAAACATCTTAGGAGAAAGGTGGGAGATATCTCCCTTTACACGCACATTTTCAGTCAAATGAGGGGAGAGAGAATGAGAGAAATTAAAAATCAAGAAGGGAATAAAGGTAATTTCACCTTGGGAAGCTCACATGGTTTGACCACACAATTTAGTTAATCATATGCCAAAAAGTGTGTATTACACTATAAAATCATTTAGAACCTACATAGTTTGTATATATATTGTAACACCCCGAGATTTTATGAAAAATATTCTTTTTAATTTCATTAATGTCTTGTGTTGTACGCTACACCAAAAAAAGCTTGCACAACATGCATCCTTGACTTGCCTTGCATTACACGCAAGGGCGACCTTCTGTGATAGCGTGTGTTGTACGCAATACAGAGTTTCGCTAAACAATGATATGCTATTAAAATATTATTAAAACTAACCATTATGAATAGTAATAACCACTTTTTGAAATTTTGTAAATTTTATTTTTCAAAATGGACTTCATTTTTGGATTCGGAATATCTAAATTAGCTTAGGGTGAAATTTTGGTACTTTTCGAATAACTTTCATTTTCTGATGAATAGTGAAAATTACTAAATTTTAATTAAAAACAAACTTTTTAATAGAAATAATTAATAGTGATAAATTATTAATTTGAGTGGTTTTAAAGTATATTTAGAATATATTTTTACAATTTAATACAATTTTGGTCATTGGATGTAATTTCACATTTAAACCAGACATAAACAACTGTCAATCTTTTGATAATTATTATCTCTTAAGAACACGCTATTTGTTTTGACGACGGGAATTAATTTTTAAATTAATTAATGCAAATGATATGTTTTGATTTTGGTAAAATATAAATCATTTTTTAGTTCATAATATCAAATATAGCTTAGGCCTAATTTTTTGTATTTTTCTGGAAACTTTCATTTTTTGATGAATAGTGAAACCACTAAGTGGTAGTTAAGAAAAATGAATTTTTCATAAAACTTAATTTTACCACTTTTGTGAGTGGAATTTCAAAAATCTGAGAGACACGGTTGATGTCAGTAAGTAAAATGTGATTCAATGAGATGAAAATAATTTTTGGGGAATAGTAACTTTTTACTTTTTTTTACCACGGTTAAAAGTAAATAGGGTAATTACAGGTAAAAATGATATTATTATTACCCTAACACATGTCATAATTCTATTGGATAAGTTTAATTCGGACAAAAACAACCTTAGGAATAAAATATGACCATTTAGTTTCACTTGGATTAGATTAGGACATTTCTTATTAATTTATTTAAAGAAGGGTTAAAATAGTTAAAATCAAATTTTAAAAAGTAAATCATATTTAATATAGGGTTATAAATAAGATAAATTCGATTTTAAATATTCATTAGAAATATAATAAAATTTCCTACATAATGACATTTTATTTATAATTTTTAGACATTAAATAAGTTAATTTATTTATGACACAATGATGATGCAGTAATTACCATAGTAGTGAAAAATTAGAATTATTGATATTATAAATACCCAAATAAATATACTTTGAGTCTTTTTATGAATTACACTAATTTTATAGGTTAATATGACATGTTAGTATTGATGTAATTAGATTTTTTAGAACTAATAATTCTGTTATGATTTTAACAAAAATCAATTACTAAATAGTGTCAAAATTGACATAAAATAGTTTTTAAAACAAATATTATATTATTAATTGTTATTTTATTCCTAAAAATCTAAGGTTCTGCAAAATGACTTAGATAAGGTTATATATATTAATAATAAACAACTTGGGGTTCTTTTGGCTTGATATAGTATGTGTATTAACCTTATAGTGTAAGAAAACAAGAAGACACGGTAAAAGTTAAATTATCTAACTTAAAGTTAAATCTAAATGATAAGGTTAAAATTGATACCTAAACTTGTCTAAATTCTATTGGATGAGAGGATTTAGACCTATACCCACCTTATCTTAAAAATATATCAATTTGGAGCTATTAAAAACCTAATTGGACTTTATAATAAAATAATATTTTTATTTATTCCAAAGGTCCCCTCTCCTCCCTTATAAAAGGGCACCTCCTCCCTCTCTTCCTCACACCACATTGAGCCTTCAAGCTCGGCCAACACCTGCCCAATTCTCTTATCTAATTCCCTAGAAACATCCTAGAGGTTCTGGTATTCCTCAAAGACCAATTTTAGTGCCCTAAAAGGAGATCTCAAAGAGGCGTTTCAAAGAAGAGGTAATGTCCGTTACCGATTCTTTCAAATTTATTTATTCTTACACTTCTTCTTATTAGGTTGTTTCATTATGAAGTAATAACATCAGTATCACTCATATACTGATATGTTATTATAAGTATGAAACAGCCCTATTTCACCATCTATCCATCCTACGGAAAACGCAATCACCGTGCGTGCGTACGTACGGAATACCGTCTCCACGCCGTGGTGTAATCTATTTTCCACCACCACCTTGCTTGGATGGGTATAATGGTGTACATAATAACTATATATGATTATTGTAAAGTGATATTGATTCTGAAATAGTATACATACACTCCAATACAATTCCACGATCATGAGAACGATATCATCGCTCGTGCGTACGCACGGACTACCGTCTCCACGACGCGATGAGATTCATTCTCCACGTTAACCATTCATGAATAATTATGCAGTATATATAATAATTAATCATGAAACAAATGACATAATAATGATACTGGATTTATGTGTATATATATGTATGTCATCTACTTAATTCCATTCAACTCAATAAGGAAACGAAAACAGCGTTCATGCGTACGTACGGCCTACCCTCTCCATGAACGGTGTATTTCTTTCCATTTACTGATCTATTATATATATGTATATTCTGAATATATATTATATATAAATCATGTTTTATATTCTGGAATTAATTAATCATGATCTAAGTAATCATATGAATAATTACAAGTCAAAACACGAACGACAAATGAAACGATTTTACCCAAAACGCTCTTTAACGTGGAATTTACAAAAGAATGAGTAAAATAAAGTCATAAGTGAACCATATATGATATCATAACAATTATTATGATTCTGGAATAAGTCAATGACATGATTTAAATCATTATACAGGAGGTTCGGACACTTACGAAGCAAATCGGACCTAAGGTAAGGGAAATATCACAATCTCATTTTTATCTGAGATTGTTTATACTTCGGTATTTACTGGGGTGTATTTTATCATCCACATCCATGTTTCCTCAATATGTAATATTATTTCCATACACCTACAATTTTTTAAATCCAATTTTACCCTTCGGTGAGTTTTTAGTAAAAGATATGAAAGGAATATTTTGTCTTTTTTCGTACGAGGTACTTTTTGACTTTTCCGACAAAAGTACGAGAAGAATGTTTTTTTAACTTATACGGCATGAATGGATTTTTAAAACATTATTTACAAGAAGCTTCCTTTACAAGTTTTCAAGTTTATTTTTAATCAACTTCTTTTAGTTTAGAATTGTACGACATGTTAAGAAAGGAAAAGTGTTTTTGAAGCAGAAAGGATATTTTCCTCAAGAATGGAGTTCAAGTGTTTTATCAAAATTATTTTCCATCTAAGATAATAAAGGGTTTTGTTTCTATCCCTATTATTACATTGATTTGATTATGTTGTGATGGAATTATATTTTTATGAATTCCTTTATCTTATATGAATTGTTTTATGATGTCACGATGTTTAATATTCCCATTTTTATTACATGGGTTAGGCTATGATGTATGGTTTCTGATTTTGTGGAACACATAATAATGGTATCATTATGAGATGGGTGGGACCTATATCTCCCTCCAATGCATTGGGTAAAGATTTTATATCTCATGAGATAGACATGGCTGGAACGGCAGGTTAAACCGGTTCAGTAAAACAAGACTGAAACGAGGAGTGAACTCGGTTCAGAAATGGACTTTGTCCACTAAGATAGTCTTGGCAATGAGTCTTGACTAATAAGAAATGATTCTCTATGATTATGTGTGCATGTCACAAAGTTTCATGTTTTATGTTATGATTATTGGGATTACATTTCACTACCATGATTTATCCCATGTTATGAAATTATGATCTCTTTTGGAGGGTAAGATTTCCAAATTGTTATGTTCTTATGAATATGATGTGATTGATATTTCTTTTGTTTACACTTACTGAGTATTTTAGCTCACCCTTTTATGTTTTTTTCCCCCAGGATATAAAGAAAGTTTTTAGGTAAAAAAAAGGAAGATCTTTATGGGAGATTTTGAAGATCTTTCACCACGATTAGAAGATTATATTCCGAGTTTCCAAAGACACTAAACTATTACGGTCCTTGTGTGTATGTTTTTGTTATGTATTAAGTATTCCGCTAAAGTAATTTATTGTCCATGTACGACAGGCTTCGGGTCTCTACAGTTGGTATCAGAGGAAAAGTTTAGTCAACCTTTTGAAACTAGGATTCAAAAACATTAGTGAGATCCCTAGAGATATTTCTAAGGTATGTCTAGGGATGTCCCTAAGGATAAGTATACGTATAGGATATAGTCCTAGAACTATGGTAACAATATTAGATTAAACCAAAGATGTTAGATATTGAAGTTACTCTCCCTTTATTATGATTTTTGCCTCTCACACTATTCTTTTTGGTTTTAGAAAATGGCTGGAAACAAGATGATTCACGATAATGGAGGATATGATGGAGAATGGAATGATATTATTCATGAGAAACCAAATGAAATGGGATTTGGAGGTCCAAAAATCATTATTATTCCGAATCATAAATCTCATAATATGATCAATAAAGTAAAATTTGGTAAGTTTCTTGACTCGGCTAATAAGAGAAAGATGGAGTTTCATGATGATCATAGAGGAACGAAAGTTCAATTTCCCCTATGTAAATCATGTGGGAAGAGGAATCAAGGAGAATGTTTCAAAGGAACTGGAAGATGCTTTGGGTGTGGAAAAGGATACAAAGCTATTAAGTGCAAAGGAAAAGGTTCAGTTAACACCAGGGATGAGGATAATGGTATTTCTACGACATCAACAATGGTTAAATGTTTTAAATGTGGAATGTACGGGCATTATGCAAACCAATGCCCTAAGGGAAAGTCTCATGAAGAGAATCAGTATGGTCGTATGGGTAGTATTTATATTGATGATGATAAAGAGACTACAAATTATATGTGAGATGAAAGAATTGTTGAAGCTCGGTCAATGGTTTAAGAATGTAGTGGAATGATTACATGTTTATCAACTGTAATGTTGTATAAGTAATCTCATGGTACTATGGAATAAAGAGACATCTAAGGATTGTTACACTGTTGTCTTTCCTTATGTTTTGAAAGTATGTGATGAATGGTACCAATATTTTTGGAAAGTAGATGATATGCGCATAATGAAGGGATAAGGAGAAAATTAAATGTTTGATAGTATTCATGAGCTCATGACTGATATAAGGAGAAGGTTATATCATGGTTTGAGTATATAGAATTTTTGGATTTTGGTATGTGGAAAAAGTTAACTTTTGACAGCATTCATGTTTTCACTAAGGTTTAATGGGTATTCATTTTTCAAGAGAATACATGATTACGGTATTCACGTGATTGAAATGTGACCAACAAGATAATGCGGGATAAATGATGGTTGGTTGATGGCATTTCAAGTAATCATTTTCTTTATACTATGAGCTTGGACCGAAGTATTTTAGATAATCCTAAAGATTGGAATGGATTATGTTGGACATAAGTTAGGATAGAACTTTTTTCGATATTATTGATGGGATGTTATAGTAATATAGCTTTAGAAAAAGGATAACCTGCAGGACGGGCGACAGCCCATCGCGTCGGACAACGTTGTGGGAATCAAACCCACAACCGAAGTGCGACTGGCCTTTATCGCCTACCACTGGCCTACAGGAAGTCCCTGGTTAGTAGAAACTAGTTTTATTTTATTACGCGGTATGATATATGAAGTATAGGTTCATTCTTGGAATTGTATATGATTAACCTCACCATAGATGGACTTATGTATATTTGATAACTTTTCCTAACCTTTTGTTTGAAACAGATGGAATGACCCATCATTCTATCACATGATCTATTAACACTTCATGAATAACAAATTCAACTTCATTTCTGTAAGAGATGAAGTGGAAATTGTTCAAATCATGAACAACAGTGAGATTGTACCAAAATAAAGTAAGTATTTATTCTAATTCAAATTCTTCAACTTTAGGGAAATGATTTTGAAAACCAAGAATGTTGTCCTAGTGCTCTTATATTCGATGAATCAAATGGTACCTTAGATCATCACAAATTTATGGCTTTGTGATTTTTGGCTATTTAATATCCATGTTCTCTACCACTCTCCATCAGAACTTGATGGTTAGATTTTTCTTCCATATCCATATTTTCACCTATGTTCTCCTACGTGGAAACCCAGTGATGAGTTAATTTGGGTAACCGTTACATTTAATACTTTAGTTTTTAAAGAAAAGTTTGGGTATTCCTTTTTACGATGTGGGTTTCTATTAAACAAACTTTCGAGTAGTAAACCATTTATAACCCCGACAAATTTTGAGGGCGAAATTCATTTTAAGGGGGGTAGAATGTAACACCCCGAGATTTTATGAAAAATATTCTTTTTAATTTCATTAATGTCTTGTGTTGTACGCTACACCAAAAGAAGCTTGCACAACACGCATCCTTGAATAGACATCATTTCTTACTTCATAATATCAAATATAGCTTAGGCCTAATTTTTTGTATTTTTCTGGAAACTTTCATTTTTTGATGAATAGTGAAACCACTAAGTGGTATTTAAGAAAAATGAATTTTTCATAAAACTTAATTTTACCGCTTTTGTGAGTGGAATTTCAAAAATCCGAGACACACTGTTGATGTCAGTAAGTAAAATGTGATTCAATGAGATGAAAATAATTTTTGGTGAATAGTAACTTTTTACTTTTTTTTACCACGGTTAAAAGTAATAGGGTAATTACGGGTAAAAATGATATTATTATTACCCTAAAACATGTCCTAATTATATTGGATAAGTTTAATTCGACCAAAAAAACCTTAGGAATAAAATATGACCATTTAGGCCCACTTGGATTAGATTAGGACATTTATTATTAATTTATTTAAAGAAGGGTTAAAATAGTTAAAATCAAAGTTTAATAAGTAAATCATTTTTAGTATAGGGTTATAAATAAGATAAATTCGATTGTAAATATTAATTAGAAATATAATAAAATTTCCTACATAATGAAATTTTATTTATAATTTTTAGACATTAAATAATTTAATTTATTTATGACACAATGATGATGCAGTAATTACCATAATAGTGAAAAATTAGAATTATTGATATTATAAATACCCAAATAAATATAATTTGAGACTTTTTATGAATTAAACTAATTTTATAGGTTAATATGATATGTTAGTATTGATTTAATTATATTTTTTTGAACTAATCATTCTGTTATGATTTTCACAAAAATCAATTACTAAATAGTGTCAAAATTGACATAAAATAGTTTTTAAAACAAATATTATATTATTAATTGTTATTTTATTCCTAAAAATCTAGGGTTCGGCCAAATAACTTAGATAAGGTTATATATATATTAATAATAAACAACTTGGGGTTCGTTTGGCTTGATATAGTATGTTTATTAACCTTATAGTGTAAAAAAACAAGAAGACACGATAAAAGTTAAATTATCTAACTTAAAGTTAAATCTAAATGATAAGGTTAAAATTGATACCTAAACTTGTCTAACTTATATTTTATGAGAGTATTTAGACCTATACCAACCTTATCTTCGAAATATATCGATTTGGAGCTATTAAAAACCGAATTGGACTTTATAATAAAATAATATTTTTAGTTATTCCAAAGGTGCCCCTCTCCTCCCTTATAAAAGGGCACCTCCTACCTCTCTTCCTCACACCACTTTGAGCCTTCACGCTCGGCCAACCCCTGCCAAATTCTCTTCTCCAATTCCCTAGCAACATCCTAGAGGTTCTGGTCTTCCTCAAAGACCAATTTTAGTGCCCTAAAAGGAGATCTCAAAGAGGCGTTTCAAAGAAGAGGTAATGTCCGTTACCGATTCTTTCAAATTTATTTCTTCTTCCACTTCTTCTTATTAAGTTGTTTCATTATGAATTAATAAAATCAGTATCACTCATATACTGATATGTTATTATAAGTATGAAACAACCCTATTTCACCATCTATCCATCCTACGGAAAACGGAATCACCGCGCGTGTGTACGTACGAAATACCGTCTCCACGCCGTGGTGTAATCTATTTTCCACCACCACCTTGCTTGGATGGGTATAATGGTGTACATAATAACTATATATGATTATTGTAAATTGATATTGATTCTGAAATAGTATACATACACTCCAATACAATTCCACGATCATGATAATGATATCATCGCTCGTGCGTACGTACGGACTACCGTCTCCACGACGCGATGAGATTCATTCTCCACGTTAACCATTCATGAATAATTATACAGTATATATGTAGACGCCGGAAAAGTCCGTTGTTCCCAAACAAAGCTCCGGATGCGGAAAGCGAGGTCATATTTGGAGTCGGAAGCACGTTTCGGAGGGCCCGGAGGCCTTGCGCGGAATTTTGGAGGCCCGCGCGCAAAGTTGATGAGCCGCGCGCAAACCTCCCGGGATGCGCGCAAAGCGCTGGGACGGCGCGCAATTTTGCGCGACAGTGGCCCGCGCGACTCCCCTTGCGCGCCGGGCCCGATTCCGCGCCCGCGAAGAGAATTCCGCACCCGCGAACCGGATTCCGCGCCCGGGGTTGCCTATAAATATAAGGCGACCCCCGACGTTTTGGAGGTTGCCAGAATTCGAAAGGGCTCTCGTGCGCGCAATCCAACCCCTTCTGTGCGCAATGCCGATCTTCAGGTAACCTCTTTTCTTTCGCGCAAGAAAGCCTCGGGGTTCGCCTTCGCGCGCAATCCCTTTGGCTCCTTTCCTTTGAATAACGCTTCACTCAAAGGCATTTGCGCGCAAAAGAGGCCTCTTGCGCGCAAGTGCCCCCGGGTGCGCGCAATCCAGCCCGATTGCGCGCACCCCCCATTTTCAAAGTGGCCATTCATTAGAGAATGAGCCGTTGCCCCCGTGCGCTATCCGAAGCCCGGTGTGTTCAATCTCTATCATTCGTGCGCAAAGTGCTGGCCCAATTGCGCGCCAGCCCTCCCATTTGCGCGCTGACCCGCGGTATTGCGCGCAAAGCTCCTCTTTTGCGCGCAAACCGCCAGGGTCGCCCCCTTTGACCCCCTTTGGGTACCCGCCTGCGTGGCGCCCGACGACCCTCATCCCGGGTGCCCGCACCGTGCGTTGTCTTCCCGTGCGACCCTCCAGGCTCGCGCGAAGTGACACGGACCTATCGGCGGCTTCAACGTCCCGCACGACGTTAAACTGCATTCGTCCCACATGACGTTAAACTGCACACGTCCAAGCTGCACGACGTTAAACTGCCTAGCATATCGTCCGAGCTACAAGACGTTAAACTGTTCAGCATTCGTCCTGCAGGACGTTAAACTGTACTTCGTCCGCGCGACAAGACGTTAAACTGCCAAGCACCTTCGTCCTCAACACACGACGTTAAACTGTACTTCGTCCGGAAAGACGTTAAACCGTCCGCTTTGTCCTCAACACACGACGTTAAACTGTACTTCGTCCGGCAAGACGTTAAACCGTCCGCATCACCTGATCCCGTGTCTCGCACGCAGGATCCCCCCGGTCTGGATGTGGCCCCCACCCGCGCGTCTCTGCAGGGATGTCGGGATTGGAGTGGCCTTCACCCACGGGGGTAGAGTGTTACAGACAGAATGAACTACGTGGACTTTGATCCCTGTCTTCTAAACAGGGTACGTAGGAAGCCTCTCCGAGGTTCAATCCCGCCACCTGGTCGTCCCGGTCGTATTTACGTCGGTTCGTCCATCAGTGAACCCCCTCCCGGGTTCACACTTGCGTTGATTCACCTATGAATCCGCCTCTGTGGGGGACTGCACGTGTGTATCTCCATTGTGCTTCCCCACCGCCTCGATCTCTTCGTGAGTCGGCTTGCCAACGTCCAGCATGACGTGAAACTGTGATCCACCCGGCCGTTCCATCCCCCTCTGTGTGAGGTGGTTCGGTTCAATCCTCCGCACGGCGGCCTCGATCTCTTCGTGAGTCGGCTTGCCGACGTCCAGCATGACGTTAAACTGTACATCCGAACTATGCTGACTTTGATCCGCGCTAACGCGCGGTACGTAGGAAGCCCCTACGGGGTCCAAGCTCTTCACTCCATCATCCATCCTGATCCTCACCCGGGCCGCCACATCCCGGTGGGGTCATGCCATTTCACTCCACTTCACTCGGGAAGTCGCCCATGTGCTGGCCCCAGCGTCGGAGGTTCCCCGCAAGGGGTTCTGTCATCTGATCCACTCCTCGTGTTGATCAGTCCGATGCCGTCCCCGCTGGACGTTAAACTCGTGGCATACCCCGTGTTAAAATGGGAAGCTGAGGAAAACCTCAGGTAACACAGTTCCCCGCACCCAGTGCGGGATGCCTCAGGCCATCACGCCTTCGAGAAGCCCTATTAGGGACAGAAAGCAGACATGCAGAGGTGCAGTGTCAAGACACGCCCCCAGCACCCAGAGCTACCCGGTCTCCTCACCGCAGGTTGCTGCCCCGACCAGACTCCTTGGAGCGTCCGGGCGGAAGCAGCGTAATTAACCGGTGTCCATGAAGATATGGCGCCGGGAACGAGATTCACGAACATTCTTAAATCTATGAGGGAGACCCGGATTAGGCGACGAGTTCCGAGGAGACGTCCACGGAAGGAGGAGCCGACATCCCATCATCCCGGTTTCGATCAAGGAGCAGACGCCCCTGAATAAGGGACGAATGCCGCCCGCCCTTGGAAAGCGGGACTGCGGGGCCACAAGCCGCGCGCCCATTCCCTCGGGTTGACGGGTGCACGCGCGAACGCGTCCTGGCGGAACAGCGTAACCCGACGCACATCCGTACCGAAACAGAAAAATGGTGAACCCGACGTGAATCTCTTCTCCTCAATACGAAGACCGATGGCTTTCAGAGGTGTTGGAAGACCAGCATGCTGCTTGACCGAGCATTCAGTTTTACCCGCCAGGGGCTGGGGAAGGGAAATCGGGCACTCCGTCTCGCGACGTCGAGGGCCTGGGTTCCCCCCCATGGAAGGCGTCGTGGCACTAATGGTTGGTTGTCGATTCCATTTCCTGTCAGCGTTAATGGGTTTTTCTCCCTGCTTTCAGAAATCAAGTCGCCCGATCCAGTGCCTGATCTCCACCCGCCCACTGGCGCAGGGGTAGGGGAAACACCGACGCGGCTACTCCGCGCGGTCCCGCCCATTCCACAGCCGTCCCAGCAGCCGCAGCTGCGGGGCAACCACGCCCTCTCTCCCCCTCGGAGGTCATCCAAAGAAGGGTGATCAACAACTTGGTGTGGAGATATGAGGAAGATGGAGTCATCCCCACCAGGGACATGGCTCGCCTAGACCTCGAGGAATCTGCACCTCGCCACCAACGCCGCCCCCGAGGGCCGCGCAGGGAGGCACCGTTGCCTACCTCGACGTCCAACCGTTTCGGGAGTTTATCCCTGGAACGCTCCGACAGTTCCTTCCCCTATGCGGATGAGGTGGAAGATGCCCGGGACTACCCTATCCGAGATTCGCTCCAGGGATCCGCGGTAAGGGCTCCTGTCAGGCCACGGCAACATCGCCGCCAGGCCTCTCAAGTCGAAGAACGGGCTCTCCACCTGCCTGCGCCGCTCGTCCCGACTCGTCTGTCCCGACGCCAACGTCGGGCACGAGCGGAAGAGGATGCCCACCTTGGGGCCCTAGCAATAGCGGCCGCGTTGGCTCAAGCCAATGCTGGCTCCAGTCACCAGGCCCCTGCGCATCCTGAGCAGGGGCACTTCTATGCCCGACCCGGATCGAGGCCCCGACCGCCCCAAAGGCAGGTTGGGTTGACTCTCCCGGTTGCTGGTACAGACAATAGCCACCGCGGACCACCTCGCGGTAGCGCTATTCACCAACAGGGTCTACTCCGTGTGGCCGATCCAAGAGGCATGGGTCACCCCGCCTTCCGATCCCGGCCCGGAGGCCTGCCCGGAATCATCTCTCCCCGCGTCCCCTTTGATATCTGTCCCGGTGCTCCTCGCACCTTGGTTTCCAGTCCTCTTGGCCCCAGCACCAGTACGGCCGGAGGACGCCAAGATAGAGATCAGCCATGCCCCGAAGAACCACCCAGGGGCAGGAAGGCGAGGCGTCGACGCCGAGGGAAGAATGTTACGGAATTCCGGACAGAGATCCGACCGGTTCGTTTCTCTGATACAGAGGCGGAGTATGATTCGGCGACAGAGCCCTCCCCCCAATCCCGCCAGTCAGGGGTAGGGGTAGGAATGCGGCACGTCAGCCTCGTACTTCCCGAGAGCGAGATCGATACGATCCCCGCTTCTCTCCTAAGGTATATCCGGAGTAGTGAGGGCCTGGTAGACCCCCAAGGATCAAGCTTGCGGTTGGTACCCGGCCCCTCCGGAAGCGCCTTCCGCCTCGATCGGAGAATCCGGAGACTTTTTCTGGGGACCGACGGTCGGACCACGATCCAGTGCACCCTCGGCGAGCACCGACGCTACGGCAGGATGTTCGTTCGCCGGCCCATCCTATCGTGATGTGGTAGCTGGGGCACCGCCACCCTCAGAGGGCGGCCCGGGATATGGAGGCCAATCGGCCTGCTCGCCGTATTCACCGCCGGCCAGCCCGTCGGCCCGGCGGCCCGCCTCGGCACCACTGCCGGTTCCCCGTCCATTCCCACTCATTGAAGAGGACCAAGGAGACCTGGGTCCCGAGTTTGAGTCGTGGAGTTTCTGGACCGTCCTTGCAGAGGGACACTTCCCTGAGAAGTTTTGGCCAGTCGCAGGACCGGACTTTGATGCACCCGAATCGCTCACCCCGGATGAGTTCGAATGCTTCCGCCGAACTCTCCGGGAGACTCACTCCCGTCTTCACTGCCTACAAATGCCATATCCTGGGAGTCAAGCACACCTGGAGGATATTGGTGAGCAGTGCCGTCAAATTGACCTGGCCACGCTCCCCGCGGTTCGGCACCCTGGGTCATTTGGGCATCACGAGGCCCTCCAACAACGATGCGTTGAGTGTTTTCAAGTACTCTGCAAGGTTATCGAGGAAGCCACTCCCCACGTGTATATCCGTGGATGGGGGCAGTACACTGCCCTACGCTTCAGTGCGATTCGCCGACAGCCCGATTCACTGGGTGGCCCTGAGGGTACATCCCCAGGAACGGAAACAGTCAATATGGCTGACCTGTCGGGGGAGGGGAACGGTTTGGAACTTCTCGACGGGGGCTCTCCCCCCAAAGACAAGCCGTTGTTGGATCCATCGGCGAGAGTTACTCGTCACCAGAGGAGCCTCCTGGGTCTCCCCGCACCCACTGAAGCACTGACGTTGAGCCGAAACGTCAGTAAAGGTAAAGAGCACGGCGAGGCTATAAAGCCCGCCGACCCATCTGCCTCCACGCAGAGGGCGGATGAGGATCCCGAGAAGGCTATGCTACGCCAACAGCTCGCCGAGCAGAAGAAGCTAGTTGACCAGCTCCTCGCCGAGCGCGCTGCAGAGCAGCGGCCTGACTACGGTGATCCTAGGCCAGGACAGCAGGGACAGGAACAGCCACTCCTCGATGAGACTCTCCCGGGTAACCGTGATTATGCCGGGTTCGCCGACAGGAGAGAGGCCATCGCCTATGGCAAGAGGGCGCGGTATGTTTCACCACACCCTCCCGAGCGGCGTGACTACCTGAGAGACCCCGCTCGGATTCCTCCCGCTGCCCCAAGGGCCGCTCCGCCCGCCATCCCACGAGCTGCCGAGTTCGACGACCCGGTCGACGACCCGATTGAAGGGCCGTGCAATGCGCTCGTGGTTAGAGATCCTCTCCAGGACTGGAACCCATGTCCGGACGATCCGATGGCGGCACTCATCGCCCGCTTGGAAGCCTTGGAGACTCGGCAAGTGACAATCCCACCGGACGGCAAGCCATACCCAGCATGGGTGGATGACATGCCAGCGCCTCCGGGATTCGGGAATCCCACTTTTTCCCCCTTCAACGGGACTGGAGATCCGCCACAGCATTTGGCCCATTTCAACTCGAGGTGCGGGCCTATGTTGGGGACTCCGGCGCAGCAAGAGGCCGCTAAGCTTCGCTGCTTTGTCCAGACACTGGAAGGGCCAACATTTGTCTGGTACAGCCAGCTCCCCGTCGGGTCGATAACTAGCTGGGAGGACCTTCGTAGACAATTCCTCTACCAGTTCAGTTCCACGACCCGGAAGACGAGTATCGCAGACCTCTTCAAGTGCAAGCAGAGGCCTGATGAGCGAGTCGCGGACTTCGTCGCCCGATGGAAGGGTCTCACGTATTCCCTTGACATGCCATTGACTCAGGAGCAGTTGCTAACAATGTGCGTCGGGAACGTCAAGACCGAGCTGGTCCCTTCCCTGATCACTCAGAATTACCCCGGAGGGTTCAGGGACTTCTCAGACAAAGCTCAACGTCTTGAGGAAGCCCTGCAACAGGCCAGTCAGGCACACCCGCTGCCTCCTATGATTCCTGCAAGGAGAGCCAGCAGGGCTGAGCCCGCTGCTGTTGCCCAGATAGAGGCTCCCAGGCCGTTGGAGCTGCTGCCGGTGAGGCCAGCTCCACAGCCTCACAGGAATCCGCCTCCACGGGCTCAGTTCCCGGCCCAGCAGCGGCAGCCTCAGAACCGGCCGGCCCCTCCGCGTAATGTACCGCCGCAACCCAGGCGAGATAATCAGGGTCCACCTCCTCGGCAGGCCCCTCCAGCCCCTCGTCAAGACCATGCTCCCAGGGGCCCGCGATACCTGACTTACTCATTTCACGAGGATCAGGTTCCCGGTTATTTCCGGAGCGCCCTGGAGCAGAGGATTGTGTGACTGCCTGAGTGCTGGAGGCCAGAGGAGGCACATCTCACGGATAACCCCCGCTACTGCCCCTACCATCGGGCCCTGGGACACACCATCCAGCGGTGCTATGTGTTTAAGGATTGGCTCCAAGACCAGATTAACAACAATGTAATCAGGTTGGGCCCAGCTCCAGCACAAGTGGCGGGCGTGTTCGTGGGATCAGATGACGATAGCGGCAATAAGGACGAATGGCAGCTGGTCTCCGACCGCGGATCCCAGAAGTATAAAAACTGGATGGCCCGCAAGACGATCATTCGCGCCCATGGAATCATCCGTGCGCGCTTGAATCAGCCTGAGCCCCCAGAATCTGCGGGTGTTGCTTCGGCATCGTCGTTCCAGCCTGCCTCTTCCAAGAAGAGCAAACAGCGGCGGCGCAAGAAGGAAGAGTGCGCCCCGCCAGTTCCGCCACTATCCCGCACTCTCGGCGATTTCATGCCCCCGGAGATGGGGATCCCTCCTCGGATCCGCCCAGTGGTGAATGATTCGTCCGATGACAGTATTGGGTACGCTTCGGTTAATACCGTCGAGCTGGTAAATCCCTTTTCGGTTCCCGACGTTGAAGAACACCAGGTGGACCTCCCTAGTGTCCCCGGTCGTCGCCACCGTCAGAGGAGCCGCAACAACAGGAGTCGCCGGGGCACAGTAGTTGGTACCTCCAGCCAGGCCGTGCACGCCACTGAGACCAGGCAGCAGGCTCAAAACCGAGCTCAGCATGCGCAGCCCCCCCATCCGGGGATGACGGATTCGCCTCCGCCACTGTTTGTGGTATGGGACCAGGCAGAACCGCCTCAGCCGCGTCGCGATCAGCTCCGCCCTGCCACGAGTCCATCCCGGCCTCCTGACCACAGTACGGTGACCATTTCCCGGGCTTCAACCCATGAACAGCGAGATGCGCCAAGTACCAGCCGGCCGCCAGTTCAACCGGCAAGGCCCGTCATGCCTCCAACCGCAGAGTAACCTCCTGCAACCAGGGGCTCACGCTTGGCCAAAAAGTATGATGTCCTGAAGCACTTGGCCGACATCCCGGCGAGACTCTCCATCCTTGAGGCTCTGCGCATGTCATCTGAGATGCGCGAGGCACTCGCTGAAGCCCTGAAGAGCCCCCTCCAGTTTGAGACAGAGGTTGCGGCTGCAGAGGCCTTTCACGCCGAAACGATTGAGGACGCCGAATGTCAGGCAGTTATCTCGTTTTCTGGTAAGGATGAAGACCCTCCTATACAGGGGCACATTCGTCCGCTGTATGTTACCGGCCAGTTCAATGGCCTTGAAGTCTGACGCTGTCTTGTCGACACGGGGTCCGGGATTAACCTGATTCCAACTCGGATGCTCCGGAGATTGGGGTTGTCTGAGGATGACTTGATCCCCTCCGACCTCAGGATCCAGGGGTACGACCGCACCGAGCAAACTCCGGTCGGCAAGATACGTTTGAAGACCCAGTTCGGTGACTTGGTTGCCAACACCGAATTCATGGTAGTCTCTCAAGACACTGCGTACAACGCATTGATGGGCAGGCCATGGCTCCACCTTCATGCGGCGGTTCCCTCGTCATACCACCAATGCCTCAAATACTCCCTTAACGGTCGAGTAGGTGTGCTTCAAGGAGATTCCTCTCCTTTTGCCTCATGTGAAGCCCGCTATCTGGACGCGGACTATTACAAGAGCAAGGATAAGCAGATCCTGGCAGGTGAGGTCGAGCCTGTCGCTGTTGCAAGTGATCCCTGGGCAAGCTTGGATGACGCTTACGTCCTCTCGATTCAACGGTTGGACGTAGCAATGGTCTCGACAGCCTGTGAGTCTCCTGATGAGATGACCGCGACCGCCCATGCCAGCACCAGCGGCCCAGCAGGATCTGGTAGCCCCAATGCAGTTGCCAACGCAGTCTCTCCCGTGGACGATCCCTCCCCGAGTGGAGAGGACGTGGAAGATGCACCCCCAGCCTTTGAGGAGGGTGTCTCCGCCACGGTCGATGAGTTAGTACAAGTGAACCTTGGAACCGAAGCAGATCCAAGACCCACATTGGTCAGTGCCGCCATGCCCTCTGAGGAGCGGCAGCAGTACGTGGATTTTCTCAAGCAGCACCGTGATGTGTTCGCTTGGGGCTATGATGAGATGCCAGGGCTAGATCCTCAGGTAGCCGTCCACCGCCTTGGTCTCCCGGCGAACCATCGCGGGTTCAAGCAGCCTCCCAGGAAGATGCACCCATTCCACGGTGCCATGGTTGAGGCCGAAGTTGACAAGCTTATCAAAGCCAACTTCGTGAGGGAAGTCCAGTACCCCAAATGGCTGGCCAACATTGTGCCGGTCAGGAAGAAGAACGGGCAGATTAGAGTCTGCATCGACTTCCGCGATCTCAACCGCCACTGTCCGAAGGATGATTTTCCCCTTCCAGTGACATAGCTGTTGATTGACGCCACGGCAGGGTTCCAAGCCCTCTCCTTTATGGATGGATACTCCGGATACAACCAAATTCGGATGGCCCCTGAGGATGAGGAGTTCACTGCCTTCAGGGCCCCCCAAGGTACCTTTTGTTATCGGGTCATGCCTTTCGGCCTGAAGAATGCAGGTGCCACCTATCAACGGGCGATGCACCGCATATTCAAGCCAATCCTCGGCACACTGGTGGAATGCTACGTCGATGACTTGGTGGTCAAATCGCGCCGGCGTCAGGACCATCTCAAAGATCTTGAGAAAGTGTTCGGCTTCCTCCGGTCTCGCTGCCTGAAGATGAACCCGTTGAAGTGTGCCTTCGGGGTCACCTCCGGAAAGTTCCTTGGATTTGTGGTAAGATACCGGGGTATTGAGATCGACCCAGAGAAGATCAGGGTGATTAGCCAGATGCCTCCCCCAGGTAACATCCGGGAACTGCAAGGGTTCCAAGGCCACTTAGCCTATATACGCTGATTCATCGCAAATCTGGCCGGCAAGTGTAAGCCCTTTTCTCGGCTCATGAAGAAAGGTGCCACCTATGTATGGGATAAAGAGTGTCAGACCGCTTTCAAGGAAATCAAGCAGTACCTGCTGCAACCTCCGGTTCTGATGCCGCCTGTATCCGGGAAGCCGCTGGTCCTTTATGTGACCGCCCTGGAACGGTCCCTGGGTGCCCTTCTCACCCAGAAGAACAACGAGGGAACAGAGAATAGCCTCTATTACCTCAGTCGCATGCTCCTCGATGCTGAAGTTAGGTATTCCCCCATCGAGAAGAGCTGCCTGGCGCTCGTATTTGCCGTACAGAAATTACGGCACTACTTGCAGCACCATGAGGTACAGTTGGTTTCTCGGGTAGACCCGTTGAAATATATCCTGAGCCGGCCTATGTTGACTGGCCGTCTAGCGCGGTGGGCTGTGATTCTCCAGCAGTTCGACATCAGGTATGTGTCTCAGAAGGCCATCAAAGGGCAAGCATTGGCAGACTTTCTGGTTGCTCACCCAACCTCCGCGGATCAGCCGCTGGATCTAGGTTTTCCTGATGAGGCCATCCTCTCGGTCGATCGAGTCGGTCCATGCTGGCAGATGCACTTTGACGGTGCCTCCCGGAGCCCCACTGGTAGAAGACTCGATAATCCTAAGCTCAACAGAGTGGGCTTGGGTATCGTCTTCATTACCCCGGAGCAGGCCGTACTGCCATACTCTTTCCTGTTGTCAGAGGGTTGTACCAACAATGAGGCGGAATACCATGCCCTCATCACCGGCCTCGAGTTAGCTCTCGAGATCGACGTGCCCCATCTGTGCGTGAAAGGGGACTCCGAGCTAGTTGTTAAGCAGATCAATGGCGACTATGTTGTCAGGAAGCCGGAACTTGTGCCATTACTGGAGTGCACCCTCCTTCTGATGGCCCGGTTCCCTTCTCGGCCAGATATTGTCCATATTCCCCGGTCGCAGAACGGTCGAGCAGATGCTTTGGCCAGCCTTGCCGCGTCACTTGCAGAGCCTGAACAGGATAACCTGACTGTCCGCGTGACACACCGCAGGCTCATCGCTCCCGTTATCCCGGAGGGAGATCATGGCCCGTCGGTAAGTAATCTCACCACGGTTGCCCCTACGCCCGGAGCCCCGAGTACCCCAGATATGGTAGTCGAACCAGCCCCTGATTGGAGGGCGCCTTTGGTTGAGTACCTCCAACATGGCATTCTCCCGCCGGATCGGGCCGAGCGCGAGCGAGTTCGACGCCGCGCATCGCAGTTTGTCCTCCAGAGCAGTCCCGGCCTGGAGCAGATCCTCTATAGATGCGGATTTGATGGTGTTCTCCTCCGTTGCCTTCAGGGAGTTGAGATCCCACGAGTCATGCAAGAGGTTCATGCTGGTTCATGCGGTGCCCATCAGACTGGGCCGAAGCTGTCCCACCAGATTCGGAGGTTGGGATACTTCTGGCCCTCCATGATCCATGACTGCATCGAGTATGCCAGGAGGTGCCATGCGTGCCAGGTTCATGCGAACTTTGTGCATCGGCCGCCGGAGCCTCTCCATACCACCAGGTATTCTTGACCCTTTGCAGTCTGGGGGATGGACGTTGTGGGACCTTACCCGCCGGCGACGGCTCGCCAGTGTCGGTTCATTCTGACCACCACGGACTTCTTCTCCAAATGGGCAGAGGCGATTCCGCTCAGAGAGGTCAAATCCTGTTCGATCGCTGACTTCGTGACCTCCAACATCATTTATCGATTTGGAGTGCCTCACGCTATCCTCACGGATAACGGAACCAATTTCCGAGCAGCCGATTTGAAGAAGTTGTACGCCAAGTACAACATTTGCTCGAACCATACATCTCGCTATCATGCGCAGGCGAATGGACAGATCGAGGCGTTTAACAAGACCCTCTCTAACATTCTGCAAAAAATGGTTGGTCAGAACAAGAAGAGTTGGCCGGACAAGCTCCCCAATGCCCTCTGGGCTTATCGGACGACGACTCGCAATTCCACCCAGATGACCCCTTATTCCCTGGTGTATGGAGCTGAGGCCGTCCTTCCCATTGAGATCCAGTTACCGTCCTTGCGCACTGTGGTCTACAACCAGCAAGCGCCGGACAGAGCTGTTGAAGCCCGTCTAGTCGAGTTGGAAGCACTGGATGAGAATAGACTTCGCGCCTTGCACAACTTGGAGAGGCATCAAAGCAGAATGGCTCGAGCTTTCAATAAGAAGGTTCGCCTCCGCTCCTTCCTGCAGGGTGACCTAGTGCTAGCCCTAAGAGCGCCAATGATCCCCGGCAGGAAGCCACCCAAGTTGGAGCCCAAGTGGGAGGGACCTCTTGTCGTCCACAAAGTTTATCCCAATGGCGCGTACTCCCTAGCGACTATGGATGGTGAGCGTGTCACTCCTCCCACCAACGCTAGGTTCCTCAAGCAGTACTTTGTCTGAGTGTACCACGTCCTGCATGACGTTAAACTGCATACGTCCAAGCTGCACGACGTTAAACTGCCTAGCATATCGTCCGCGCTGCAAGACGTTAAACTGCCAAGTGTTTCGTCCAACATGACGTTAAACTGTACCTCGTCCAAGCTACAAGACGTTAAACTGTTTAGCATTCGTCCAACACGACGTTAAACTGTACTACATCCAAGCTACAAGATGTTAAACTGTTCAGCATTCGTCCTGCATGACGTTAAACTGCCTCTCAAGAACTACGTGCGGCTTGATTCCCATCCTTATGGGATACGTAGGACCGCCTGAACATTCATGTTTCAGGCCCAGCCCCATCCTTCGGGAATTTCCATCCCATCTCGGGCCCTTGGCCCAGTTGCCTCTGGGTATGTGGCGTATGGTGTGAACGTGGGGTTATGCCCTCATTCACGTCGGTTTGCTCGCCACGTTGTACGCCCCCCACGTTTGGGGATGCCTTCTGCTCCCCCCCCCCCCCCTTTCTCTCTTTTCGTCCTGCATGACGTTAAACTGCACCTCAAGAACTACGTGCGGCTTGATTCCCATCTTTATGGGATACGTAGGACCGCCTGGACGCTTGTGTCTCAGGTCCATCCCCGTCTCTTGGTTGATCACGGGGATCTACCGTATTTTGGTTACTCTCAGGGTGAGTCCTCCGACCCTTTCCGGTGATCTGTTAACATGTTTTGGGTACTTTGGTCTATGACCCGTAGTGTCGGATGCAATCCCGGCAAGTCCCGTGTTGCTTGTCGGGCCGCGCGCTTCCTCTTGTTCGAGCCTTCACTCAAAGGGATCCTCGTTAGCGGTTGGGGTACGATGCCTCAGTGCTCTCCTACCGCTCCGGGTCGATTTACCGGCGGGTCCTGGGCCGCAAATCGATATGAATCCTGCGATTAAGCGGTTGATGCTCGTTTTCTTGCCCAGTTCTAGGCTGACGCGATCGGATGTTGTGTTGCGAATATGGTCAGCGACATCCTTGATCGCCATGTCGGCTCTTTTAGGCTCCGAACATTGGTTGCACGGTCCTCATCACACTCCGCCTTTGTGCGTTGTAGTGGAATCTCGACACTCTCTTCATACTGACCTTCAGTACACCTTTACACATTAAGCAGGCCAACCAGGGTAATGGTGTCTGTCGAGGATCCCACGATCTGAGCACCAAGGATATATGCTGATGTCCTCCCTAAGGGCCATGTGTAGCTGGACCCTCGTCCCCATAAGGAGGAAGGAGTCGCCTGAACAATCGCGTTTTGGGCCCAGTATATCTGGAGGCTAGCATCTCTGCCCCTCGGGTGATGGACATACGCAGGCCCCTATCCCAGGGTCCTTCTCCTGGAATCGTGCGTGACCACAGGGCTGGGTATGTTCCCACCTCCGCTGAGTCCGCCGTATCGCGATAAGCGGATTCCTCCATGGTCCGAACCACACGACCTTAAACTGTGTTGTCTGGTCCTACCACACAACCGTAAACTGTGATCGTCTTGGCCGCCCGACGAGAAACAGCACTGCATCGTGATGTTCTCCTCAGGGGACACTCACGTTGGGCGCTGGTTAATAACCACGACATTCATCAATTCCTTTCATGGCTTGATTATTGTGGCGACGCCAGGGATTCCTTAATCACAGGCATGTCGCTGCACAAAGAAAAACCATCCATCTTTAAGGACAAACAAGAAATATCAAATACCGCTTCTTCTGTGTGCGAGGGTCAGACCCGCACCCTTCCCCGCGCTGGTGCCCGATTTTGTTGCGCCGCGCTTCAAGAACTACGTGTGGCTTGATTCCCATCCTCATGGGATACGTAGGAACGCCCGGATGTTTGAAACTTCGGGTCCAGCCCCCCACCTCTTAAAGATTCCCCCCTTCTCTGGGGAATCCGCCGCCTTCAGTTCACCCTCAAGGCGTGTCCCTCGACCCCTTGCAGTGGTCCACTGGTGTCAAGAGTACTCTGGTTTATTGCCAGGAGGGTCAGGTTTAGCTTGGTCAGGTTCCTTCCATTTTCAGGCTTCGTGCTCCCTTTCATTCGGACCCATAGCCTACGCCCTGGGTGGAGCCCCCGTGAACGGTTTGGACACAATGCCTCAGTGCTCTCCCACCGACTCGGGCTGGTGCCCCCAATGGCCTCGGGTAGCAAATAGATATGAATCCTGCGATTGAGCGGTCGATGCTCGTTTGCTGCCTCATTCCATCAACAGTTAGTGCGATATTGATGCTGCTTTTCCGCCACGGTCGGCAGTACTCCCATATCGTTACGCCGGTGCCCCCAGTCCTTGAGTGAATGGCCGCATGATTCACATCACTTTTTCCACCCCCCATTCTGACCAGGCAAAATCTCGACACTCTTGACACTATTCCCCAGTGCATCTTCGCATATCCAGGGGATAGGACCACGATGCGGCGTACTTTGAGGTTCTTATGGTCCGAGCTCTAAGACATTAAACTAAGATCTACCCCTATGGTCCGAGCTCTACGACCCTAAACTAAGATCTCCCCAAATGGGGTTCTGCGTCCTGCATGACGTTAAACTGCACTCGCAGAACTATGTATGGCTTGATCTCCAGCTTGATGGAGTACGTAGGAACGCCCGGGCATTTCAACTCGGGTCCAGCCTCAGGGATCGCTAAGTCCCGCCCCTCCTCGTCGCCGACCGTCTGGCCTGACTTCGGGTAGAGTGGTGCAGTTGTGATATTCTCCCCGATCCAGCTCGGGATGCCCCATTGCAATGATGGGAAGTGGCAGTTTCCTCGTTAAAAAGGTTCTATCTGAGAATTGGGGTGATTCACGGCCAGGTTAGTGCATCCGCCTAATACGCTTTCCCCACGGTGGCGCAATTTTGAGAGCGTTGGATTCTATCCGAACAAATCGTCACTTCACCCCACGCTTCGCATGCCCTGTTGATCTGGATTTCCACCCTTGTGCCTGAAGGAACCCCCAAAGCGGCATTGATGATGACATGTGATCCGCCTCCTGTAATATGGATGATGACCTTCGGTCCGTCTATCGCAGTAGTATGGTCGATTGATCCATTGTCCGCTTGCCATCTTGGGCATTTCCTGGAAGGCCAACCGTTGTGGATTTATGAAGTCGGGACACGCGATTCACCCTTTCTCATTTCCCTATGTTTGGATAAAATCTCAACGCCCCTAGAATTGTCCCGCTCGTGTGTCGGAACAAGTTGGGGGGATGATACATTGATTAGGCTTGAGGTCTCCTTTCCTAGGAATGACCTCCCTCTTTTCTCTAGAAATCCAGGCCCAATTGTGGATGCCTGAAGCTTGGTTAACGCTCCCGCAAGACAATGAATTGTGGTCGAGCATGTTAAGCCAAAAGATGCAGATAAATATGGTGATTCATACAAATGGATCGAAATATTGAGTAGCGGAAGCAAATGTTTTGGGAATGGCAAAACAAAGCCCCTAGGGATTAGCGTGCTGGATAAGTCTTTCTAACGCCGCTACCCTTTGGCTGGCGGCCTCCAGAGCTGCTTCTCGCTCTCTGCGTGCCCTCTCCTCGTCGGCGGTCGCAGCACGCAGTTCGTCGATTCTGGCTTGTGCACGCTCCCGCTCGACTTGGATTGTGACCATCTGTTGGCCCGCCTCCGTCAGCTGTACCTGGGCGTCAACCAGCTGGGCTGCTAGTTGCTCCACAAGCTCGGTGCACGTTGCGACGAAGGCCTCCTTCTCTGCCGCCTGCTCTTCGAGACGCCGGACTTCCTGCTCCGCCACGAGGAGCGCCCGCGTGCTCTCCGACATGTCCCGACATTGTGCGACGTCGGCACGCCGGCGGCTCTCGCGCATCTTTTCGGCCATGAAATCACGGACCGTCAGATGGAGGCGTTGAGCATCAGCTCCCCCGGCACACAGGAAGCGCAGCCAGGTTTGGAGTGATCCCATGCGCCCCAGCCACTCCGATGGGTCTCGCTTGAGGAAGCGCTGGATGCACTTCCACCCCCTTCGGCGTGCTATCCGGCTCTCCTCGACCGCCTCCGCGTCTGAGTCGTCCATCTCCTCGGGGTCGGCAGGCCGGTAGGCAGGGAAGGCAGCCAGCAGGTCTGTTGTAGGGTCCGCCCCTGGGATGTCCTCATGGGGAATAGGTTCCCCAACATCTGGGCGACCTTCTTCTCTCTCCCCAGCGGCGTTGACACCCTCGTCAGCCCCCGACCTCTCTCCGATGTCAGCACCGCCGATGTCCGTAGCCCCTTGATCAGCAGTTGGTGGGGCCGGCTCGGTGTGGGAAGTCTGTTCCGGAGCAGGCGGCATGTCTGCCACCGGTCCACTCGTGGATGGCCCGGGTTCGGCAACCCGACGAGCCTCCAGTGTTGAGATCACTGCGCAGGGCATGCCGTGGTTAGTCACGGATCGTCAATGGCAAGCACCAGCAGTAAAGTAAGGAGACTTACGGGAGTTCAGAGCGTCATCTTCCGCTGCCCCGGCCGCCGCAGGAATAGTTGCAGCAGGGGACCCTTCCGCGCTTGTCAATTCGATAATGGGTGCCTGGCCCCCGCCTTGTCCTGCTGGCGCCTCTCCTACTCCCGCTGAGGACGCCTGACCAACATCCGTGTGCTCCTGAGAAAGATGGAGAAATGGGTTAGAAGCTGCATAAGAGAATGGATGAAGCAGGGTGAGTAGGGATAGAAGCGGACCTCGAGGAGCTCAGTGACATCAACATTGTTAGAGCCGGCCACCTCGCCGCTCTCCCGCGGGCTCCCCTGATGGGATCTTCCCTCGGAGCCTTCATCCTCCCCCATCTCCTCCTCTTCCTCGGAGTCGTTGCTACTGTCATCTTCCGTCGGCGGCATCTGTTCTGGAGCGGGTTCTAGACCGAGCATCACCTTCACCAGAAGGGATGGCTCCGCACGCTGACCACGTTGGCGCGCGTACTCGTCCATGGCCGTCAGATACGCATACTGCCGGTTGAAGTCTACCCTGTCGGCGATATGGAGGCGCCCGACCTCTGGCAGATGGATTCATTCTATAAGTATCTTTCGCCAGATGGCGTCGGTCCCCAGTGACTGCCGCAGGGTCATCCAGGCCGACCACAGCGCCGGGAAGACTGCATCATGGGAGGGTTCGAGCAGGCGCCTTACCTGCTTCCCGGGCCGCTCCCCGACCGCCGCATGTGCCCCCTCTATGGGCGCTGAAGTCGTGGCGGCAGCTTGCGATGTGCCCGCCGCCGAAGTCCCTGCCCGCGCCGGCTCCGCTGCTTGGCGCGCCTCCGTTCTCCCCCGTGTGGCGGCTCCTCGCCTCCTTCCTTGACGCCCGGTCTCCGCACGGGTGACCTCGAGCCGCCGAACTGGCTTCCGTAGAAGCCCCTCGGGGTACGCAATGGCCCAGTGTTCGGCGTACTCGGTTGCCAAGCCTGCGTCGACCCCGGTAGGAGGGAGAGTGACGACGTCGCCAGAGCCAAAAGCGACGAACATCAGCCACATCTGGCGAAGGACGCCAGGGTTCGTCTCCTCCCGGATAGCAGTGAATACCCTCTTCGGCATCCGTTGAAGGCACCCGAACTGCCTGGCAAACCGGGTTGGCACGTAGGGCTCGCAGATCACCTTCCCGTCGATCCGAGCCACGAGCACCCTGCCCCGCATGTTCAGGAAGTACTCATGCTGCTCCAGCGGACCCTGCCCGTTGTCGATCATCTGGCCAACGGGAGCGGGGAACGGGCTGAAGTTGAAATTGGCATGATTGCCAATCTGAATCCTCACGCCCTCCTCACTTAGGGTCATCAGAGCGACCCCTGCAATGTTCAGCAGGGAGGGTCGCAGGCCGTTGCCCGGAGGAATGATGGTGTTCGGAAACGTGTACCCACCAAGGTGAGCAGCCACCCAGCCGTGGAAGAATTGGAAGGGCCCACAGATCCTTCGTGGCGACCCCCCTCGTGAGATGCGTCCCAGGATGGCGTACAGCTTAGCCAACACTGGGACCCCGAGGTTGTATCTTTTGTTGGCGGCCATAGCGCCCGCCATCGCCAGTGTCGCCGGGCGAACGCCCATCCTCGCGTCCCGCACTGGCAGGAGCCACCCACTCGGAAAGGCGGCCAGGAACGCCGCGTACCGGACATTTGGGTCCCGGGCCTCGATGACGCGGTACCCCCATGAGCGGTAGTCGCCCGTCTCCAGGACCCGCCAGTACGACCCGTTCCGGCTCCTCTGAGCCGCGGTCGGGCACCGCTTCCCCCTTCCTGGCATCTTGACCGCCGGGTCATGCTCCAAGAACTGGCCGAACCACTCCTTGTAGGCTATGTCCTTCTGGAAGTCCTTGATCCCGAGCCGCTGCGTAGCCAGGTCAAGCAGATGCCAGGTCAGAATGGGAGTCCGTGACCTGTCTTCCCAGGTGTTCTTCGGAGGCAGGAACTCATCGTACTGGTAACCCTCCAGCGGGATACCTCCGATGCAGTGGATATCCCAGAGACCGATGCCGACCTCCCCATGGTGAAGATGGAAGGTGTTGTTATCCGGGGACCAGCGGGTGAACAACTCCGGCCCGAGCTCGGACTGCTGGTAGAAGTGGAACTGCGACGTCCACACCGCCTCAAACAGGCCGATGTACCGCAGCTCCTCCGCGAAGTGATCACAGGTGTGACGTACCCAGAACGCCCAGGCCCACTCACTGGTGAAGTTGCCCCCAGACCGCAAGTCCCAGTCCTTCAGCCAGCCCTTGGTGTCGTCGGTAACACTCTGGCGATATATGCTCGAGTAGAGGGCTGGAGAGTTCTCCGCAGTAGGCTCACTTCCGACGATGGTTCGCGTCCTCGGGTTCAGGACATAGACATCTAAGTGTCTGGTCTCCCTGGCAGGATGCCCATTGTTGGTGATGTTATAGCGGGGAAGCTCGTCCTCCCGAGTCACCCAGGTCCGTGGCGCATCAACCTCGAACCCTGGCACCGGAACCTCATCTAGGATGCCGAAGTTCCAGAGCGGCAGGTTGTCCGACAGTGGATATGTCTTCTGGGCCGGCGTCAGCAAGTCGAACAAGGATTGATTGTTGGAAACAATCTCCTTGGCTCCGTAGACCTCCTCGTTCGTCGCCATCTCAGCTCTGCGAGTGGCGGCATTCCCCTCATTTCCTTGATTCGCGGCCATCTCAGAAGCTCCGGGAGTCGTGCGGGTAAAGGGATGAAGCGTGCGGGATCGGACGAGGCTGGTAGAGATGTTTGAGAGTTGGCGCGCAATTCTAGTGGACGGCGCGCAATCGGGAAGTCCGTCGCGTAAAACCCCGGGTGTTCGCGCAAAAGCAGGCCGAATTCCGGACAGGTTTGCGCGACGAGCGGGTGAATTCCGCGCCGGAAAGGGCAATTTCGCGCACGAGAGCTCGAATGCTTATCGCGCGGAAGGCCAGTGTACGGTGCGGGGGACCCAGGGCCCCTATTTATAGGCAAAGCCGGGAGTCCGCGCTGCGCGGAAAGCGCTTTGCGCGACTGCAGCGGTGAATTTCGCGCCCGACGCCCTTTTTTGCGCGCAACAGTCCCGCGCCACCCAGGACTTCGGCAATCCGGCGTCTCCCTTGTAACCCGATCGTTGCGACCTCTCGCCGATCAGATTCCGAGGGGGGGCTTTTGTAGACGCCGGAAAAGTCCGTTGTTCCCAAACAAAGCTCCGGATGCGGAAAGCGAGGTCATATTTGGAGTCGGAAGCACGTTTCGGAGGGCCCGGAGGCCTTGCGCGGAATTTTGGAGGCCCGCGCGCAAAGTTGATGAGCCACGCGCAAACCTCCCGGGATGCGCGCAAAGCGCTGGGACGGCACACAATTTTGCGCGACAGTGGCCCGCGCGACTCCCCTTGCGCGCCGGGCCCGATTCCGCGCCCGCGAAGAGAATTCCGCGCCCGCGAACCGGATTCCGCGCCCGGGGTTGCCTATAAATATAAGGCGACCCCCGACGTTTTGGAGGTTGCCAGAATTCGAAAGGGCTCTCGTGCGCGCAATCCAACCCCTTCCGCACGCAATGCCGATCTTCAGGTAACCTCTTTTCTTTCGCGCAAGAAAGCCTCGAGGTTCGCCTTCGCGCGCAATCCCTTTGGCTCCTTTCCTTTGAATAACGCTTCACTCAAAGGCATTTGCGCGCAAAAGAGGCCTCTTGTGCGCAAGTGCTCCCGGGTGCGCGCAATCCAGCCCGATTGCGCGCACCCCCCATTTTCAAAGTGGCCATTCATTAGAGAATGAGCTGTTTCCCCCGTGCGCTATCCGAAGCCCGGTGTGCGCAATCTCTATCATTCGCGCGCAAAGTGCTGGCCCAATTGCGCGCCATCCCTCCCATTTGCGCGCCGACCCGCGGTATTGCACGCAAAGCTCCTCTTTTGCGCGCAAACCGCCAGGGTCGCCCCCTTTGACCCCCTTTGGGTACCCGCCTGCGTGGCGCCCGACGACCCTCATCCCGGGTGCCCGCACCGTGCGTTGTCTTCCCGTGCGACCCTCCAGGCTCGCGCGAAGTGACACGGACCTATAGGCGGCTTCAGCGTCCCGCACGACGTTAAACTGCATTCGTCCCACATGACGTTAAACTGCACACGTCCAAGCTGCACGACGTTAAACTGCCTAGCATATCGTCCGAGCTACAAGACGTTAAACTGTTCAGCATTCGTCCTGCAGGACGTTAAACTGTACTTCGTCCGCGCGACAAGATGTTAAACTGCCAAGCACCTTCGTCCTCAACACACGACGTTAAACTGTACTTCGTCCGGCAAGACGTTAAACCGTCCGCTTCGTCCTCAACACACGATGTTAAACTGTACTTCGTCCGACAAGACGTTAAACCATCCGCATCACCTGATCCCGTGTCTCGCACGCAGGATCCCCCCGGTCTGGATGTGGCCCCCACCCGCGCGTCTCTGCAGGGATGTCGGGATTGGAGTGGCCTTCACCCACGGGGGTAGAGTGTTACAGACAGAATGAACTACGTGGAATTTGATCCCTGTCTTCTAAACAGGGTACGTAGGAAGCCTCTCCGAGGTTCAAGCCCACCACCTGGTCGTCCCGGTCGTATTTACGTCGGTTCGTCCATCAGTGAACCCCCTCCCAGGTTCACACTTGCGTTGATTCACCTATGAATCCGCCTCTGTGGGGGACTGCACGTGTGTATCTCCATTGTGCTTCCCCACCGCCTCGATCTCTTCGTGAGTCGGCTTGCCAACGTCCAGCATGACGTGAAACTGTGATCCACCCGGCCGTTCCATCCCCCTCTGTGCGAGGTGGTTCGGTTCAATCCTCCGCCCGGCGGCCTCGATCTCTTCGTGAGTCGGCTTGCCGACGTCCAGCATGACGTTAAACTGTACATCCGAACTACGCTGACTTTGATCCGCGCTAACGCGCGGTACGTAGGAAGCCCCTACGGGGTCCAAGCTCTTCACTCCATCATCCATCCTGATCCTCACTCGGGCCGCCACATCCCGGTGGGGTCATGCCATTTCACTCCACTTCACTCGGGAAGCCTCCCATGTGCTGGCCCCAGCGTCGGAGGTTCCCCGCAAAGGGTTCTGTCATCTGATCCACTCCTCGTGTTGATCAGTCTGATGTCGTCCCCGCTGGACGTTAAACTCGCGGCATACCCCGTGTTAAACATGGGAAGCTGAGGAAAACCTCAGGTAACACAGTTCCCCGCACCCAGTGCGGGATGCCTCAGGCCATCACGCCTTCGAGAAGCCCTATTAGGGACAGAAAGCAGACATGCAGAGGCGCAGTGTCAAGACACGCCCCCAGCACCCAGAGCTACCCGGTCTCCTCACCGCAGGTTGCTGCCCCGACCAGTCTCCTTGGAGCGTCCGGGCGGAAGCAGCGTAATTAACCGGTGTCCATGAAGATATGGCGCTGGGAACGAGATTCACGAACATTCTTAAATCTATGAGGGAGACCCGGATTAGGCGACGAGTTCCGAGGAGACGTCCACGGAAGGAGGAGCCGACATCCCATCATCCCGGTTTCGATCAAGGAGCAGACGCCCCTGAATAAGGGACGAATGCCGCCCGCCCTTGGAAAGCGGGACTGCGGGGCCACAAGCCGCGCGCCCATCCCCTCGGGTTGACGGGTGCACGCGCGAACGCGTCCTGGCGGAACAGCGTAACCCGACGCACATCTGCACCGAAACAATATATAATAAGTAATCATGAAACAAATTACATAATAATGATATTGGATTTATTTGTATATATATGTATGTCATCTACTTAATTCCATTCAACTCAATAAGGAAACGAAAACAGCGTTCATGCGTACGTACGACCTACTGTCTCCATGAACGGTGTATTTCTTTCCATTTACTGATCTATTATATATATGTATATTCTGAATATATATTATATATAAATCATGTTTTATATTCTGGAATTAAGTAATCATGATCTAAGTAATCATATGAATAATTACTAGTCAAAACATGGACGACAAATGAAACGATTTTACCCAAAACGCTCTTTAACATGGAATTTACAAAAGAATGAGTAAAATAAAGTCATAATTGAACCATATATGATATCATAACAATGATTTTGATTCTGGAATAAGTCAATGACATGATTTAAATCATTATACAGGAGGTTCGGACACTTACGAAGCAAATCGGACCTAAGATAAGGGAAATATCACAATCTCATTTTTATCCGAGATTGTTTATACTTATGTATTTACTGGGGTGTATTTTATCATCCACATCCATGTTTCCTCAGTATGTAATATTATTTCCATCCACCTACAATTTTTTAAATCCAATTTTACCCTTCGGTGAGTTTTTATTAAAAGATATGAAAGGAATCTTTTTTCTTTTTTCGTATGAGGTAATTTTTGACTTTTCTGACAAAAGTACGAAAAGAATGTTTTTTTAACTTATACGGCATGAATGGATTTTTAAAACATTATTTCCAAGAATCTTACTTTACTAGTTTTCAAGTTTATTTTTAATCAACTTCTTTTAGTTTATAATTGTACGACATGTTAAGAAAGGAAAAGTGTTTTTGAAGCAGAAAGAATATTTTCCTCAAGAATGGAGTTCAAGTGTTTTATCAAAATTATTTTCCATCTAAGATAATAAAGGGTTCTGTTTCTATCCCTATTATTACATTTATTGGATTATGTTGTGATGGAATTATATTTTTATGAATTTATTTATCTTATATGAATTGTTTTATGATGTCACGATGTTTAAGATTCCCATTTTTATTACATGGGTTATGCTATGATGTATGGTTTCTGATTTTGTGGCACACATAAGAATGTTATCATTATGAGATGGGTGGGACCTATATCTCCCTCCCATGCATTGGTTAAATATTTTATATCTCATGATATAGACATGGCTGGAACGGCAGGTTAAACCGGTTCAGTAAAATAGGACTGAAACGAGGAGTGAACTCGGTTCAGAAATGGACTTTGTCCACTAAGATAGTATTGGAAATGAGTCTTGACTAATAAGAAATGATTCTCTATGATTATGTGTGCATGACACAAAGGTTCATGTTTTATGTTATGATTATTGGGATTACATTTCACTACCATGATTTATCCCATGTTATGAAATTATGATCTCTTTTGCAGGGTTTGATTTCCAAATTGTTATGTTCTTATGAATATGATGTGATTGATATTTCTTTTGTTTACCCTTATTGAGCATTTGAGCTCACCCTTTTATGTTTTCTTTTCCCTAGGATATAAAGAAAAGTTTTAGGTAAAAAAAAGGAAGATCTTTATGGGAGATTTTGAAGATTTTTCACCATGATTAGAATATTATATTCCGAGTTTCCAAAGACACTAAACTATTACGGTCCTTGTGTGTCTGTTTTTGTTATGTATTAAGTATTCTTCTAAAGTAATGTAATGTCCATGTACGACAGGCTTCGGGTCTCTACATATATATTACCAAACCATGAACCAACCATAAAAAACCACATTATCAAAATATTATCACCCAACACTTGGTTATCATTTGGTTTCTCCTAACCGTGTTCTAGTCGTGTGATACACATAAACTTCAAAAATTTCAAAAAAAGAACCCAAAAACTCCCATAAAATCAAGATAACAGAATATAATGTAACATAATATAAAATTAATATCAACATGTATATTGGGGTGTTACATGATGACTTCCCAAGTTGAGAGCTTTTTCCTCAATTCAATTAATGGGTAACATTTAATCTTCATTGAGTTCACTCCACAAACTAATATGAGAAGTTTCTATGCCAACATCAATAATAATAAGAATGTTTTTATTTTCCATAAATTTCTTACCCTCTATTTTTTAGAACCTTTTTACTATATACCAAGATTTTCCTGATTCAAATGGGGATCTATCACTATACAACACCTTAAATTTACTTCTAATAGAATATTTCAGGCACTGATGCTATGATGATGGGGTTATCATGTGAATATAAAGTGATGGTCTTCCCATAAATACATTAAATGGCGTGTCTTAATAGACCACCACAAACTCAAATTCATAAATGAAATTCTAAATTGGGTTCTCAGCTTGATCTTCTTCAAGGTCCTTATTTTATTTCATCTTACCCTTAAATTGTCAAGTTGGAAAGAGAAAAGTAAACCTCACTATATCTTAAGTTCTTGATGGTTCAGATAGGCACGAGTTTTATCCTAGAACAATTTTTTAGTAGGGTGTGATAGATGTTGATATTTTCAATCTTTCTAGATATATTCATGTGACTAATGTGTCACTATGTGGTAGTATCCTATCCTTATTCTATGAAAGAAATTATTGTATGAAAAATGAAAGAGCTTGTCTCTACATGATATGAATCAGATGTAGCAATTTCATCCTTGAAATCTTGATATATTAAAAAGGATTCAACAAGGGATTCTCTAAGTTATATTGATAGGTTAAGGGAATCAAGGAATGATAGTCAAATTCTCTAGGATTTCATACTTATGGATCAGGGGTTGATGTTTCATGTTGTAAGTTCACTCCCTAGCTTGAGGCTTTATGATAAAAGTTGATTGTGTTGGAGGAGCATACCCTTGACTAAAATTGGGGTATATTTTCATAGTCTTCAGGTTACGATAAATAATAATTTTTATACTATAATTTTGAATGGATAAATATATGTCGCTTAGTTAGTCTTCCAATGTGATTGTGTCCTAATGAGACCAATATGATTCAAGATCATACTGATGTTCCCATTGAGAATATTGGAGTGATTATCTTTGTTTTTCAACTACATATATTTATTTAGAAGAAATAATTCTTAAACATCAAGGTCCACCATGACTTCATCTTCCTCGAACTCCTCCCTAATTATTAAGAGGAAACTTAATTTTTTATGAGTCTTCATCATCAGTGAAGTGGCCATTCATGTTAATCAAATTTAAAAATCCATATTATTACTCCTCATATTATGAGAATCCCATTTAGTGGGGTAGTTCCCATCCTCCCAAGGATGGGTGTAAGAAATTTTGATGATTTTGGATCATCTTAGGTGCCAAAAAAGGATTTTATTCTTGTGTATTTTTCTATTAACACCAGTTTCATTTAATATTGAAAGGTTGTGGTGATAAATATGTTGACTCTAATCCCTGAGTATGTAATACACCCAACTAATCTATTTTTTGGTCTCCAGTCATCAAATTTCCATGCCCCTTTTCCTAGGACTTATTTCAGCTCTCCATCACCTTCTGGTGAGGTAGCAAAGATATAGGTCATATGTGATGAGGGGTTTTCCAACTTTACTTGTCTATAGTCAACCATATTTTTTATTATATCCTTGAAGATGAAACATTCTAGGATTTTTTACCACAGAATCTGATGGTATGGTAAATAGTATAGACAGTCATTCAAATTGGCCTCATTTGGTCTCCAACTCTCTAGCAATTTGATTGAGTACTTATCTAAGGTTGATATAAATAACATTTGGAAATTTTATTTTCATAAATAATTAACTTTATTTCTATAATCATTTAAATTTATATAGTTCTTATCCTTATTCTAGTTCTGATGAGGGTGTTTCATTTGTCATTTTTGTTCATGAATAGGCATTTCATGATATTGAATGATCTTGGGAACTGGGTCTATCATTGTTGCTAGGTTGAGTATGATTGTCATGTCCTCTACTCTACCATATTTCTTCCCTCATTATAATGATTTTGGATAGTTTTGTTCATAGAGTTACAAAATAACATCCTTCAGGTTTTTTTCTATGGTTATAAACTCCTAAAATCTACCAAGATAATTCAAAGAAATGAGGGGAGTCCACCACTCATCATGGATATTTTCTATTAATATCTCCAAAATCTTCTCTTGCGGAAATTTCATATTCATGGATTATTTCAGGCCTTTCCACTAGGAAATTAAATATAAAATCCTAGCATTTTTACACTATTTATAATTCAATAGGTTATGAATAGTTTTCTTCCTTGGTATGGAGTTGAATTAATAAGGTAATTTTCATCACATATCATCCAAAATAGTGATAAAACTAGATGATAAATTACATTACCGAATGAACACAGGTCCCCCTATGATCTAAAAAAAACAAATAATATTTTATTTCTCTTATTTCTCAGGTACCCCCATTATGGGGCCACACCAAGATGTGATGTTTGTGGGATTCTTCTCTAAATCTCTCATTCTATTGAATATCTAGAAATTAAGATTCTTGAAGTTGGGTAGAGGAGGATTCAATTCCACCCACTCATGAGAGAACTTCCTATCTTGTTGAACTAGTTCATGTCACCCTTCCATGGATTACATTAGAGCAGTAAGAGATGCAATGGAGTCAAGGATTTATAATATCACTATCACCTAGGTTGATGATCAAGTGGATACATTAGGTGAAGCCTGGTATAGTCAGATGATTTGTTTCTGGTGTTGATATCTAGATTGAGTTGGCCTCAGTATTTTTAATTGAAATGGTGGTGGTTTATACCCTAATAAATGGAATTCTTAATAGTCTTTGGCTACTGGTCATAGGTAAACTAATTTTATGGGACTTAGATTAGGCATATGGATGCATTCTTCTCTCATGAATCAAGAAGTTCCCTCTTATTGAGGTGGATTTTCCAAAGGTGATATATTAACTCAATATTAGAAGTTTCCATTAGTAATAATATCACCTTTGAGTATCTTAGCATTGAGTTTCTTCAGTTCCTCCAACTCAATTTCATATTGAGTAGTATTCTTATCATCATAGAAGGGATCAGAGTCTTTGAGTAATGGGTGGATATTATCACACCATTACCTTTATCTTCAGTCTAGTCTTTCCAAGAAAGAAGTAGATGAATATATAGATGATATCCCAAATATTTAGTCTACCTTTATTGTTGAGTACACATGCCTCCTTTTCATATTTCAGTGCACACTATATTTTGGATGGATGTCTCCTCATTATTCTCTTCTATGTTAGTATCATGATCTGTTCCATATGTGATTCTAGAATTAACAACATTCATCAATGTGAAGTTCACATTAAGGATTTTATATTTTTCTATACCATAATAGAAAGGGGACTCATCACCCTTGGTATATCCTTTGAGGTAAAAATCATGATCCTCTTTTATATCTTCTTTCTCAGTGGGTCATTTTAGCTTACAAACACTATGATGATTCACCTTTCCTCTCTGATTTTCCTTTGTAAGTGATTTATGAATGGTGATCCTAGGGTATTATTCTATATATTCCATCAAATTCACTCCCAATAATGGGAATGAATTAAAAAGTTTAAGAAATCATAAGTGTTTTTTCAATAAATTTTTTCTTAGTCTAGAGAAGATTGACTTCCTTAGAGGATAAAGTGTGAATAATGCCACCAGTCTTATGATATGGGGTTAATATTTCTTTTTTACTATCATGTCCTGGATAATCTATGTATTTAATGATCTTAGGGGTTATGATGGTGGTAAATATTCCCCTATCCTTGTGGGTTGGGGTTGTTCTTGTAATGTCGTTGAGGTAGGTACAAACATGTCCTTATTGGATTTTTAGGAATCTATTAGGGCGTGACCTTATGAATTTTCTATTCAAAAATAGATATTCTAGTCATATAGGGTTTCTCCATGACTCCAAGATTTTTTCCTTAGATGGGAGTCCTATTTAACCTTTCTAGAATCTTGATATAGGATCATATCAATGGATGTCCCCCACTAAGTTTGACTTTTATGCACTTTGGTGATGGAAGGATTTCACTAGACATACCAATTGATATATGCAAACCCAAGACCTAAGATCTATTCTAAAGTAATGAAATTTTAGGCTGCTTTCCCTGATGGACCATGTTGTCTGATGATCAGGGTGAAATATAGAGCTCCAAATTTACCTCACTATCTAATAAATACATTAGATGGGGTATCAATGACTATTTATTAGAGTGCCTCCATGGTGTTAAGATAGACATGTTGGAGACCACCACATTATTTCCCTTCTAAAGGGTTTTGGTCCATTGAAAAGGTGTCCATATTAACTTAGCAGAATAGCTTATTTATCACCTTGATGTGGTTGGGATACTCTAAATAAGGCATATATCTGGTTTTGAGGTGATAGAGATTCACCCACAAATTATGTCACATATAATTTATGCACTCTTCTTTTAGTATCTCTATAGTGTCATAGTGGGGAGTTTTGATGGTCCATAACATAATCATCATTCTATTTTTATTCAAGACTTTCCACAAAACCATGGTATTCCTCCTATTCTCTTTGAGGAGTTCATAGAACTGATATGACCATAAAGGTTGTTTCTCTACTTATTTATCAATAATAGTAGGTTCATTCTAAATCTACATGGATATATCAAATGATACATGGTCTAGGGGAGGCATGGATGATGAATATAATATTTTTATGTTTTTTGGCCAAGATGAGATGTTTTTCGTCAATAATTAGGCACTTTGTGTAGCCAAACTCGGTTTCTTAAGTGGTTCTTGGAATGAGGGAAAAATAAAAGTATCTTTAACATAGTGAGGACCATTATTTAAAGAGGTTAATTTATTTAAAGGAGGGACCTCACAATGAGAACCATAGGGAGGGCCTCCATGGTTAATGCCTAATTCTCTATTATGGTGAGTACCACTACTTAATTTGTTCGTATTTCCACAAGAAGGACCTCAATAATGAATACCCAAAGGAAAACCTCTATGGATATTGTCTTGGTTTTCACAAGGAGGTATTATATAGTTATTTATTTTCAATGAGTTGGTAAGGTGGGCACCTCCTTGTTAGTTTAACTTTATGTATAAAGTATGACCTTTATAGCCTTCACCATGAGGAGGACCTCCATAGTCGATATGCATATTTTCATAAGGATTAAATCTATATTTTCTAATCATGGTACCATGGGGAGTAACTCCATTTCTATATTTTCCCTATCATGTTAATGAAAAATGGATAGATTCTTGGCCTTAAATTGAAATATGTAGAAGATATTCAAGAATATCAACATTAACAAGAGTAGGGATATAAGTCCACTTCTCGATTATAGATTTACTTTGATGAGACTTCCTTCTATATGTCCTCCATAAAAATATCAAGGTTGGAACCTAAATTTTAATTGGGGTAATGTAATGTGGATAGTGACCTTCCCGAGTGGGAGCCCTCATAGGAGACTCCCCAGTTGTTATTGAAATATTTCATTGATTGTTCTAGATGGGAACTGGGATATGATATTTCACCTATAATGGTGTTGAAATATACCACCAATATTCTTGAGATCAGACAATAATATGATCCTGCTTCATATTTACATTAAAATATGATGATTGGATTCAAGGTTGTGAGCAATAATATGAACCTAATACTTGGTTATTATCAAGATGTGTTGATGAACTGTCTATATGTGAGTAGGGACATGATACTTCTCTTATTCTTCCATAGGATTATACTAAAGATCTTCTTGAATCTAGATAAAATCTAGGATATGAGACCACTCCTGAGCCTTTGTTGGGATATGCTGATAGACCTCATATATTTTAATTATATTATTAATATAATCCCACCCTAGAGCTTTAGTTTCTATTGGGATATACTGAAAGACTTCATAGGTGGGATTAAGGATATAACCATGCTCCTTAGTTGTCATCGGGATATGCTAGTAGACTTTGTAAAAAGGAACAATAATATGTTCTTGTTCTTGTGATTCGATTTTCATCTACCCCCAATGGGGAATCCTCTTGGATGTCTTAGTTTAGATATTTGGGACTTGGATCTCGAGGGTAGTCTCCTAAGTTTATTCCTGAGGGGATAAATCCAAGTGATTCTGAAAATGATGATGGATGGTGGTATCCCTCCTAGGAAGCTCCTGATTAGTAGTGGAGATGATGTTAACATCCACTTATAGCTCCCTAATATAAGGGAGGTAGGTATTTTCATGCTCTAGGGATAATATCCCCAAAGTGGTTAGAGGAGGTGATAGTTGCCACCTACTTCTCCATATCTCATCATTGATTAGATGGTCAGAAGGGATTAATCTCTTAAAGGCTTTCACATACTGCCTCTAGAGTTGGTGTGGATCTGTTGACTCAATACTCATAGACTAGAGTAGTCACAAATTGGAATTGATGTAATTTATTTAGTGATAATTTATATTTGGAATTCAGGTCTAAAATCATCATGGTGGTTAGGGCATATTTCTAGCGCATTAGTTAGTTGTGCACTACGGCTTATAATTCCTTGTGGATACTACCGGTTTTTTTAAAGAACTTAATATTCAATATAGAATAAGGTGATTCCATTTTGATAAAAGGGGTCCTAAAATGGAAAATAACCACAAACAAGAAAAACATTAATGCATAACCACAATCATAATAATGGTCAATCAATCTATTATATAGGTAAAGGATTCATGTTGGGTTCAACATTCTATTTCTTATTCGCCTCCAAACCTATGATGTTTTCATTTGTTTTTGACCTACTTTCCAAAAGAATGTGGTCTTAAGGATATACCAATAATGCTTTAGGTGGCACATTAGTTTATAATTTGGGATATTGAATTAGACATTTAGGGTTTTTATTCCTAATTTGGGAATCTATTAAAGACTTAATACATATTTGTGAATCCATGCCAGTAATAATATTAAAACTAGTTTCCTCTATTAAATTGATCAATCAAAACCATGTATTTTACTAGTTATTATATTATTTTTTAAAGAAACACAATAGGGTACTTTTGTATTTATCTCAATCTAAGGAGGTGTTAGATATTGTGGAATTGGTATTAGGCTTATGGTAGGGAATTCATATATATCTCTATAAATGTAATCAAAAATCATGTATTTTAGTTCCTCTTAATGGGACACATTATACCTTTTAATTCAAATGTAAAGGACCATAATGGTTACTTTTAAGGTTGTACAACCATGACCAATTGAAATGCCTTTTATGGTTGTGCATACAAGACCTTTGTGGTGTTGGGATTAAACCTCAGGGAGGCTTCCAATATATCTTGGTTAATAAGAATAAAACCCACATAGTTCGACTTGTTTAATTTAAGGTCATGTGGAAGGACTAATCTATACAATTTAACATCATACTGTGAGAATTTTTATGTCATGAAAGGGGTGGAAAAAGGATATTTAATAGGTCTTATGCATGGGTGGTCCTTTATAGATTGTTCTATTTATTTGTAATAAAATAAGAAAGGGTATGGTTGGGGCTTACACCTGATGAGAGTACCATATATGGACATACTATTTATATATATTGGTAACTAGGTAAGTAAAGAGGACCAAACCCATGAGGCATATGGCTCATTAAGGAAGTATTAGGACTTATGAATTGGCATCCCATATGTATATGGATAATTTATGGGGGTATGATGATGAGATCATCAATAAGGATATGTTTGGGGTGTAAAACTAAATTGGAGGCCCATATATGTTTCCACACATTTCATATTGATAAATAAACATAAAAGTATGATTGGAACCACAGGGAGTATGTTTCACTAAGTAAGAGTTAGGGTTATGCACGAAAAACACTTACTAATTAAACCTGGAAGACAATTCAAGTGAAGGTGTTTATTAGGTATTAAATAGGATCAAAGACCCATATATATATATGTATCATTTAATGGATTAAATAGGTCCCCTGGAAACTGGGGCAAATAATATTCTCAATATATGATGGCCAATATGAGCATATTGAAAAACAATGGGTTTCACTAGCATCTGAATGAAAAGAACCCTCGTTATCAAGGGAATAAATGATTACAAACACCATGAGGGTCATACGAGTTATAAACGAAAACCAATAAATATCTATTATAAAATTATACATTATCTATATGGTTCATATTGATTAATATAGGTCGTTCATGTATTTTAGGAGGCTGTAGAGGGGTCTCGGGTAGGTAAGTTCCCCTGGTATGGGACCTGGGTGAAGTGGAACCCAGGTATGTAGACTTGGATAAAGTTGAAACCTAATGTAAAACCATGTAAAATTGGTTCCTAGGTATGGTTTTTGGGGGATGTGTTACTCTGATATAGAACCTGGGAGAAGTTTCACCCAAGTTGTATGGTTATGTGAAGTGTCATCCTGGTATGGAACCAGGGCGAATTGGAACCTAGGTTAGATGGTTAGGTGAAGTTTCACCCTAATATGTAACCTTGGTTAATTGGTGCCCTGGTTGGAAGATAAGGTAAAGTGTCTCCCCAATATAGATACTGGGTGAATTAACACCCATGCTAGATGGCTAGGTGAAGTGTCTCCCAAGTTGGATGGTTGGGAAAAGTTTCACTCATGTATAGATGGTTGGGAGAAGTGTCACTTAGATATGGATGGATGGTTGATGTGTCACCCTAATATAGAACTCAGCTTAATTTCACCCTAGTGGTAGAATTATAGGTTGACTAGTTCTTGTGGAACCTTAGAGGAAGACCCTCATGGTGGCTTTAGTGCATGGCACTCTAATGGTGTACTCTTGGGTTAGGTTGGGAACATGGAGCCTTAGTATTGTCTTTCTGGGGTCCTTCTCCCAATTTTTTAATAAATATAAGGGGAGTAGTATTTCATAAAGTTTGAATGGTTAAGATATTATATGATGTAATTACCCTATATTTTCCCTATTATCCCTATTTTTTGACTTAGAAATTCACATTAAAGAGAGGATGGAGGCTTAGGTACAAATAAGTCTTCTGGATCCCTCCTAATTTTCATACTTACTATATAATCTCTACCCCCACCCCTCAAATGATAATTATGTGGTATATTTGTAGACTCAAAGAGAGTAGGGTGTAGAAGAGAAGTGTGTGGATATCCAAGGCATGAACAAAGGGAGGTGCATTAATAGACTAGGCATTCATGAAAGTGATGCTTTAGAATCTTGGGAATCCAAGAAAGGTGTGTGAATGACCTTGGTGCATGAAAAAGTAATTTTATCAAATCTTGGGAAAGAAAACAAGTTGTGTGAAGTTATTTGGGTGTGGAAGAGAGGCTCAAACAAATACCTAGGTTCTGAAATGGCCTCAGAATGCATGAGGTGGATTGGGTTCCATTCAACCTTCTTTTTACAAGAACAACACCTTACCCAAAATCTCCATCCTTAGTAAAATGGGGTTCTAACAACCACTTATACCATCCATCATGAAATAAATGAATTTCCACATATAATATAATATATTAAAATAAAATTAACCTCTCAATGACTGAGATAATGAAACAAAGTAAGTAACCATATACATATATCACATCCCAAGAAAATATAAGAAATATCAATTAAGAATGAATGAAACCATGTTGGTTATCCCAATAGTGTCTCTAAGATATTATCTACCATATATCTCATCAATATACAGCCTATAAGGTCATCCAACAACCATATCTACTGACCTACATGAACACAAGAGCATACATTCATGAGTGTGCATGTAGGGGTGAGGAATAATACTCTATATAGTCATCCCATGCAATGATCTGACCCTTATAAACCATTATTATTTGTATCCATCATCAATAAATAAATTACATACAAAAACAAAACTACAACATAACATTATCAACTATAATAACATTTATAATCAATTATTATCAAGTTATACAAAACATATTTTCATCACACTCACCAAATAAAAACATTTAAAAATGTTTGTGTGTGTGTGTCATTTATATTCTTGAATATCAGAAAAAGAAGGGGGTCCATGAACTATGTCCTACTTGATGGACACTAAGGACTTGTAGCTCTATTTGGAACCCACAAATCGGATATGGGATTTGTCTTTAACCACTCTAGCCACATCAATAATAATTATACACAAATCATAATGGATGTTGGAACTCATACACCCCATGTGTAGATGGTATTAATGAAATAGAAATAAAATATTAGAAAATAATAATATCAACTTACATCCCTTCATAAGTTTCATGATCAATGAATCATTCAAGGTGAACTATCATGCGATGTTATAATGATGCCTATGTAGGTAATCTCATACTAAAACTAAATCTATACATCTATTTTGTATCAAAACCAAATATGTAAGTGAGGCCTTGGTCCTATGTATATGGGAGAGAAAGGGTGTAAATATTTGGGTGATTCATCATTTTCTTAGACCCAAATTAATATGTGGGGTTATGATAAAATAATCAAATATATAATCAATAACCTCAAACTTAAATCCATAGTCAAGAATAAAAATAGATACATGTATATATCATTTTTAACCTCTATCCAAAATCAGTGGGTGAGAAGTGAAAAGTTATTATAGTACATTGTTTCCATTAACATCTACCAACCACTGAACTACATCACACATATAAAAAGAAGTGAGTGAAAAAAACATTCATAACTTTACTAGTGATAAATATATCTATCACTTTAAAATTTATACATAACTATCCATAACATCGTCGGATTATTCCTTAGGAATTTAAATGTCCCAATCTCATTAAAATCCAATAAATATTTTTCATTAGTTATTGTATTTTTCAATTTTTTGATTTACTATATTATCAATATCATATCCATAAAAAATTATATTCATAAATTCACAATTAATACAAATAAATTTCACCAAAATCACCCTCGATTTCATATTCTATCTCTAGATTTGTCTTAGAAATACATATACTCAATTAATAAGTTCCATATACTTATTCCATTAAATCTTTATAGAAATCACAAATAAACTACCAAATATTCATAATTATGCCATGGATTTACTTCATCATTCCTAGAATATTCCCTTATCATTATTAGGTTTAATATTATTATTAATTTATGATTCCCAAAATTATTATTTAGTAATAGATTCTGATAATTCATTCTCAAAATTCACATGAATTTATTTTGAAAAATGAAATTTATATGTTGGTGTGGGTGTTTCATAAAGCTAAATCCATTGGTTTTGAACATTGTTTACCTTATCAAAGTCATGATTTATTTAGAAACATGTACTAGTACTTATGTAATTACCTAACTTCCATCATAATCTATTTAATAATATTATAAATCTTATAATAATTATTTTATTTCAATTAATATATATATATATATTTAATAACAAAACTTCTATTTACATCCTTCCCAAGCACTAAATGAAATCATATAAAACAAATTTTATCATAATAATTTAATAATTACTTTCTAAGATATCAAAATATAAAATGGAAAATCATTAATGATTTAATGATTTATCCTCTTCATTTTCATTAATATTTAATTACCATCATGAAATTAATAATTATCAACATAATTGATTTACCACATTTTTTTAGTAATCCATGTTATCATAATAAGATCATTCCCTTCATAAATAATTAACTATCTTTGTGTAATTACCTTATTTTAATTATTTATATATTTCAATAAGTATCATTATTATAAATTTAATAATAATAATAATTTGTTTAATTATCAACGATAATTAATCTTGTGATCAAAAAATATTTTTCATTATTTTATTAATGATTCAAAGTTATTCCCACTATATTTCTACACCATCAATGGATATATTTTTCAACATTCAGTATAAGAGAAAGTAAAAATGATCTCAAAATTCATATTTAATTAAAATTAACTAAATTATTCTACTAAATTAGTCCAAAATCCCCCAAAAATGGTTCTATTAGGTTAAGAAAGTTAATTTGAGACCAATTTAATTTTTAGCATTTAAAAATAGCCATATATACACCCTGATATGATACAGAACCCCATGCCCAGTAAAGGGTGCCATGTGGCACTCCCCACACAGACATATATAATCATATACCTTTATGATGCATCTTTCATGGATCAATATCAGTTTTTTAATAATTAATTAGATGGTATTTTTTATAACTCAAACAAATTCATTGTCGTTACCACATAGCGACATGGCCACGTAGGCCACCATCTAATCATGATCATCATATGGTTATATAAGGCTCACACCATGCCTTGCAGAACTATAATTCCACCCTCAGCAAGGGATATGTGGAAAACCCTACTACCATTTAATCATAGATAGGATGACAAAAAATCCATCTACTCACTTTGGCGAAGCCTTCATCAATTTTCATCACTTTTGGTGGTTTTATAATGAGAGAAAGTCGAATTTTTTTCCAAATTTATAGAGAATCTTGAGATCATAATGAGGATCATATAAATGTAAATTCCAATCCATGAATCAAATAATGAACTCACAAAAATTTAAAGAAAATATAGAAATAATATAAACATATCTCTTCAATAATATTCATTCCATACATTGAATCATTGCATTCTTAGGATTGTTGGATTTATTTAAACATTATATATACAGTGGTATATAATTTATAAAAATATTATTCATGGATTTATTATATTTTTAATTTCATTATAAATTATCTCAAAAAAATATCTATGAAATATATCCAATACCATAAATATAAATTTCTTAAATTTTATATCAATAGATTCATATTAAGAAATAGAATAAGATTATATAATAATTTTATCATGAATTTTAGGATTCTACCTTCAAATATTATAGATAATTTTTGGATAATGATCAGGAATATTATCCTATCTTAGATACTGTGAAGGGGATCAATATTCTAACCTACAACAACACCTTTATTGACTTCTATTAATCATTTATTAAGTTTTTATTTATGTTTTCTTCACTCAAACATCTTCTAATAAGAAGATAATGAGATTTGATGTTGATCCTGATAAATAGTATATTCATTAGAGGTTATCTATTTCCTTTATCCCATATAATATAGTGGATAATGAAATAGTATTTGAAGAATGTGAATGGGGTGAAGGTTAGGATCTTTGGTATAGCATGTTGGTTGGGTTTGTGTTTGGATTCAAGCCAAAACTCTTGATTAAGAAATGTTTCATTCATACCCATTTGGATATCAAGGATATTTTTCAAGTTTTACTTCTTGAATAATGTTTCTTTCTCTTTAAATTCACTTATAATCATAACATGCTCAAGATAATGATATCAATCCCCTGATCCTTCAATAATCACCCACTAATTCTTAATTTTTGGTCATCTGAGACAGAATATGAGAGTGGTGACCCAAAATCTATTATTATCTGAATTAAATTACCTAATATCTAGCTCTATATTTATAAGTATGGGGATCATTGAAATATTTTTAGTTTTATGAGTATATCTATTAGTATGTATGTCTTCACTACTATAATATATCATCTTATAATGTTAGTGTGTGTATTAAAATCACCCCTGAGTGGTCCCTTCATAAAAAGTTGATCCTTTAGATCCCATTAGGTAGTGTTTTTATTAAGATATTATGTATTAATGGATTCTAAATATGTATCTCAACTATAAATTATTTGGACACTCTCTTACCTTGTGTGCCTCTTACAAAAAACCCCCATAGAAGTGGATTTTGAAACCTTCAATAGAGGAGATATATTTTGAGAAGAATAAAAAATATAATGGGATGGGTCCTTTTATTATTAGTGGTGATTTTGGGTATTATCTCTAAGTTGGGTGATGCCCCTAGGACTATAATTCATATTAATTAGGTTGTTGTAATCACCCCTCAGTATTATAGGGGTAAAGGTATTTTGGTGAGGGTATCTTGTCCCACATGCATATAGGATACTACATGGGGTGTTTTATTTTTACCTCATTCTCCCCCTTTTAATTTATCTTCAAAGAGAAATAACCCTACCATGACTCCTTATATGGCAGAGGTTACAATACCATCCCATGATCCTAAAGATAATGATTTGTTTACTTTATCACTCATTAAATCCTAAAAGAAGAATAGGTGGGAAATGAAATTTTCTAAGTATTAGTAGGATGTAAGGATATTTCTTCATTTGGGTGGAATGGGTTCACATCAGTCTTAATGATTTTTTGAAGTTATAACATTAGGGTTTTGAATAAGCCCTCTAAAATTATTAATCTTTAAACATTTATTCTTATATATAAATTGGATATCATGGTTATTTTAGAAACTAAAATTTCTCTCAATAGATATGAGAGTCTAAAATCATTTTATAAAATTATATAGTGGTTCTCTAGTAATAACTTATTGAATAATGATAAAGGGAGGATTCTATTCTCTAGATTCTGGTTTATATTATCCTTGAAGAAGTGTTTATATATGCCAAACTTTTCCACTACAAAGTTAAGTATGGTGGAATTTCTTATCTCATCACATTTCTTTATTCTTTCAATATTGGAAATTTACATTAAATTTTTATTAGGGTTTCATAATCATTATTTTCAAAATCAGGAACCCTGGATTATATTAGTTTATTTTAATTTAATTTTTTTACTAAAGATATATTATATGGTAGATCGGTCCCCTTAAGAGAGCTTGAAGAGTTAAATAATTTTAAATAAAGTTTTAATATTGATGATCATACCTCTGTTGGATGTTTCTTTACTTAGTATAAAAATTAGTAGGGGAGAATTTTATTTTATGTAAATTAGATATATTTATGGTTAATAATTTTTTATTTTCATATTTCTTGGATTTTATGGTTAGGTTCATCCCTTTAAATATATTTTTTCATAGTTTTTATATGGTGTCTTGTATCCCAAAGATTAAAAATATTTTTCCAATCAAGTTCTTTTTTTTGAAAATAGGATGGGTTTTATAAACTATTCCAATAGGCCTAGGATTATAATTACTTTTAGCATTTTATATATTATATTATAAATTTTTTAAGGACCTTGAAAATTGAATTTATGGTCTACTTTAAGAAATTTTTTCCTAAGAGATATTTCTATTTTCCAAGATGATATTTTTAGAGTCTCTAGGGATTTAAATTAATGTAATTAGGAGTTGAAGTTAGTGAGAAAATTTAATAATATCTTTTCATTTGAAAACTTACATTTCAATAAACATGATAAGATTAATTGGATTAATAAAGGGGAAAATAAATCTAAGTCACTCTATACTTGTATTAAATCTAATAAATCATGTAATTTTATTGGGATGATTAGGAATGTACTTTAAAAAATGGGTTAAATCCCATTATGATATTAAGAGTGTTCCCCTTAACCACTAAACTAACTTATTGGGAACCCTTGGTCCCAATAATAATATTAATCTTGTTTTGTTTAATGATTATAGATTTATTAATGAGTAGTATTATTTTAAACTCTTTGGTTATTTCTTTGAAAATTAAATAAATAATTTTATATTCTCTATAGGAAATATAAATCTCTTTATCCTTATAGTTTTTCTTCTTTTTTTCTTTAAGGAGTCTTAGGATATTACTTGTTATAGTGCTATTGTGGGTGTTAGAAACTTATTTAGAAATGATTATATTCCCCATGGTTTTAATTCTACTATTATTTCTCTTATTCTTAAAATGGTGAATCCAAAAATTCACCCTTATTATAAGACAACTTATTAATGTAATGTTTTTTATAAATTTATTTCTAATTTATTAGCTACTTGTATAAAAAAATCATCCAAGATTTTTTTTAAGAAAAATGGAACTTTTTCTATGAATGGGATGTCTATAATAATATTTTTATTTTCCAATATCTTGTTAAGAACAATACTTGAAGTAAAATAATCCCAATATGTGCTATCAATATTTATCTATATAAGGATTATGATTTGGTTTCATGGTCTTCTTTAGATGACGTTCTTAGTGATTTTAAATTTATTTCTAAATTTATTAAGTGAATTATGAGTTGTATTAATTATGTTTTCTATTTATTGATGACTATTGGTGATATTTATGATTACTTCTACAATACAAATGTTTTAGATAGAGTATCCCCTTATCACTTTTCCATTTTTATCTTGGTTATGGAATGTTTGTCTAAAGTTATTATGAAACCCACCAATAATAAGGGATTCAAGTTCCATTATAAGTAACATAGACTTAAAATTTATAATTTTAAGTTTTTTATTAACTTTTTTCTATATTATATCCTTATTCAACTAACATATTGGTTGTAAAAACTGAGCTTCAATTGTAGTAAGCTTTTCTTTCTAGAGAAACAATATCACAATACGCATAACTTTATTCAAAATTTTGACTAAAACATAAATTAATAATTTTAATATATCCAATTTGATAAAAAAAATATTTAATTTTTTGATTTATCAAGTCAAAATTAACTTAGGCTGAATTTTTGATATTTTTCAGAAATAGTTGATTTTTTGGGTGAATAGTAAAAAAATACTGATTTTAAAAAAATTATCAAATTTATGAAATTATAATGACATAATAATAACATGAAATTTTAAAAACACTTTATAATAGAAAAAAAATATTTAATAATGAATATAATTTATATAAAAAAATAATTTTGAACTTATAAATGTTTGCTTTATATTTTAGAAATCTAAGTAATTTTTTTGTTCAAATAAAAACTCTTTTTTCTTCTTCTATCTTAATCAAGTACATGAAAGGTTACTTTATATTTTGGTTTGGTTTGAAATAAAAATAAAAATACTTTTATTTAAAATAATCCAATTATTTCTATTTGAATCAATTTTATACTTTATTCTTCTATAAAATCATTTTTATGCTTAAAATAAACATTTTTCTAAAAATAGTTTTCATTGTGTTTTGCACAATTATATTAAAATTAATTTATTATACTTATAAAAATTGAATATTTTTAAATATATTAAATATTTTTAATCATGATAAAAAATATTGGTTAGTAAGTTAAACTTAACTTTTTATCAAAATTAAAAGTAAAATCTATAAAAAATTGTTACCATGTTTAGGGTTAAAACAGGTTTACTAGAGGGGTTAAAATAAGAGATGAGGGTAAAATTTACACTTAAACTTTTATAAATATAATTTTTTTAAGATATTTAGACCTTATATTCTCTTAAATTTTAATTTATATCCATTTTTCAACTTTCACAAGAAAATTAATTTATATTATTTAAATATTTTAAGTAATTTCATGTGTGTCCCTCCCCTCACTTATTAAAGGGAACCTCTTATCAAACCATATTCACAATATTTGATCACTATAGTTCAAAAAAATATATACTAGAAAACCTTATTGTATTACTTTGATTCATTATTGATCATATTTTCTTCTCCTAAGACCATTTTAAGAAGGCTTGAGGTGTAAGCCAAAGGAGGTCTCTCAAAGAAGAGGTAATCGTCTTTACCAACCCTTTCAAAGTTTATTAATTATTATAATTATTATAAATATATTATACCCATAATTAAATAATTAAATAATTATCATAAATATAATAATATGTTATTATTATTATGGTTCAATCATTTTCTACTTAATTTTCATCAAATGGAAAATAAAAGTATCCCTCATGTGTATGTGTGGACTACCGCCTCCACGTAGCGGTATGATTTATTTTACATCACTATATTTCATGGTTGGTTATTATGATGAAGATAAAGATAAAATATGATATTTATGAAAAAAAATTATTCTTTTTAATTATAATATATTATCTACCATCTCACCTTCCCATACTTTGGAAAAAACATGGCACTCATGTGTATGTGTAGACTACCACCACCACGAAGCCATGTGATTCATTTTTCATTTACACTTTATATGGATGGTAATAAGGATAAATTTAATGAATATATATTATATTTATTGTACAAAAATTATTATATAAAATTTAATCATTATTCACCTTTGTTTCATTCCATCCATTGAAAAGTGGAAACATCACTTGTCTGTACGTACGGGCAACTATCACCAAGAAGTGATGTAGTTTATTTTTCATAAATTATTTATATGGATGTTTATAAAAGTGTATATAATTATTAAATATAATAATTATTACATGATTAATGTTTTTTATATAATGGAACCATGATAAATATTTAATTATTGAAACTACTAAACCAAGACATACATGGAAAATTAAATAGTTAATATAGGGTAAAGATAATTTAAATAAATAATTATTAATAAATATATATTGAAATGTTATAAGTGCCTCATATATGATATTATAATTATTTCTATAATTCTTATATTTAATAATAAAAAATTGAATTTATTATATAAGAGGTTAAAATCACTTACATGGCAAGTCAAACTTGATGTAAGGGTGTATTTCACCATCCCATCCCTACTCGATATTGTTTATATTTAAATTTATATTGGAATAATTATATGATATTATTATCCTAAAACCCTTATATTTTATTATAATATTTTTATTTCTTTAAATTACAATTTTTATTATCATTTTCCTCTCTAAGTACTCAAAATTATGCAATAATGTTTTTAAGTAAAGTTAGCTTTGTTTTTCTATTCGAACATGAATCTTTTTCTTCCATGAACATATTTTCTTTAAAAATGTTTTCAATAATATGTTTAATATTATACAATGATATATTAAATTAACTTTTAATCGTGTTTTAATTTCAATAAAAAAAATTAAAAGGAATCTTTTTTCCTTTTTTCGAACGAGGTGCTTTTTACCAAAGGTGTGCACAAAATCTTTGTTTTTACATTGACCACACTAACAAATTTTCCTACCTTCAAGACTATTATTTTCCTTTAATATTCTTATATCTATTTCCATGGTTCTTCTCAAATAAAATTTTTTCCTAATATTCTCTAAAAAAATATTTTAAATACGTTATTTCAAAATGAAAAGGGTATTTTCCTCAAGAGATGTTTTAGTGATATTTTAAAAGTATTTTCATCTATGTAAATATGATTTTATAAATATTATTATTTACTGGGGATATAATATAATAATACCATCCACCTTATTTCTCTATATGGATTTTTATCATGTAGTTTTATTTATTTATTGGGGAAAATATTAACATTTCATATGTTATTTTTCAATACAATTGTTTACATGTATTATGTATTGAATTATTATTCATTTATTTTATATGATGAATGAATTAGACTTATTATTTGATAAGAAGGACGTGTTTTATCCCCCTAATTCATTGGTCGGTCTCATGATACAAATTAGCTTGGGTATTTGGTGTACGCTTTAGGCATTTATATATGATGTCATGGAAAAATGAATTGATGGTAAGATTATGATGTATAACATTATGCATTCTATATTTATAAAATTAGTTAATGTCATCCATGTGATTATTTATATTTTTATCTCATCCATGGATATATTCCTCTTTTTATTATATTATTTATATATTATATATTATTATTTTTATCATCATAGTAGTATTCATGCTTTATTTATACTATGATAACTTTTATTGTAATATTTTACTTACCGATTATCTAAGCTCACCCTTTATTATTTTTTCTTTTCCATGTGCTATTAAGAGGGAATTTATGAATTATTTCAAAAATATACTATAAGAAATGATAAATTCCTTACTAGAATATTAATTTGTATTTTATTTTTTAAAATGTAATGTGAGAAACATGTATTTATCTAGTCTCTCGAGACTACTAAAATAATTGATCCTTTAGGATGTGATCTCTTGCATCTTATTCCAATGTTGTAAAATATCCATTGTCTTTGAGTTACTAGAGTTGAGGTTTCACAGTTGGTATTAGATAATTTTTAATATAAACCTCGGGAATAAGATTTATAAAAACATATATTACATAACATAACCCTATGATAGATTCTAAAGATAAGTTTAAGTATAAGATAATATCATAGAGTTTTGGTAAAGTAGAAATTATGTAGTTTTACTAGAAAATAAATCTATATCTGGATGATGGATAGTAGATGTGATTGTGGCATGGATGCACTTAAGGGTAAAAACTCTGAAAGTGGCATATTGGTTAATAACTCAATCATACCTGATGCATGATGAGTGGTCCAAAGAATAAACACATATCTAGACACTCCTAGGGGATATGATTTGGTTGATTCATATGTTATTTATGAACCATTATGAAATATTTGAAATATTTTTATGATTAGAGGATATTCCCAAAGATACTAAGTTTATGATTCTAAGATTATCTATGAATAAATTTTCAATTTATGTTAATTATTAAACCATATCTATAATTATATATTATGACTAAAAAAATCATAATGTTATGATCTAATTAAATATATTACATTTTGTGGAAATGGATTCTAGTGGAATGAATGGAAACTATATCAATTCATGTAATCTATATAGGTATTTCCCTCCTAGGTAAGATAATGAAGCTTAAGGTTAGAGCTAGATCTGAAATTTTTTTAACTATATTTGGGTAGCTAACTTAGGTTATAACCAATAACCTTACTTGTATGGAGAATCCTGTTGAACCCCAACATAGGGAAATAATGTCGGGCCACTTTATATGATAGAAACCTCCATCATTAAATGGGACTACCAATCCTTTAGTAATTGAGAAATAGATCAAGTCTTTAGAGAATATATTTCTCTCTTTGGAAAGTAGTTAAAGAGATAAAGTTATCATATAAGTTTATAATCTTAAAGGGGACATTGATTAATGGTGTTCATTGATCCAGAACACTAAGTAGCCAGAGGAAATAAATAGTATAGAGCGTAATAATTTCAAGGATATATTCCTTGAAAAAAACATTACTCGTGGGGAACAAGATGATATGGAGATTAAATTCCTCAATATAAGGAAAAAGGAAGGATAAAATATTATCGAATATGAAGATAACATTAAAAGGTTAGAAACTCATGATATGGATTATTTATGTAATACAAGGAGTAATATTGATTATTTATTTTATGGGATAACTCTTATCCTTATAAGGGCATTAGTATCTCATAAATTTTCAGTATATGAGTATATAGTATCAAATTCTATCAATATAGAAATATAATTCTCTAAGTCTTATGTTTTCTAGGGAAAAAATAAAAGTAGCAGGAAATGGGACACTCTATAAAAAGAAATATGACAAAAAATAATATGGTAAGGGTGGAATTTCCAACTTATAATAATTTTGGAAAGAAACACTGTGAAACATGCTTTATGGGAATGGGAGTTTGATTTATATGTGGAGATAAAGTACTTCAGGGTTGTGATTTTAATGGAAAGAAAGAATCTTCCAATGTCTAATGATTCAATTGTAAAGTGATGGGTGATATTTTATTGAATTACTCAATATTCAAGGGAATTTTTCTTATAAAAGTACAAAGGAGAATGGAAAATATTATGTGATCACTATAAACAAGGTTGAAGTTCTTAAAGATGTAGTGAAAGGTATGTTGGTTGTAGTATCAAATTTAAATACTAATTTATTTGAATTTGGATCTTCATGATCTTTTATATTTTATATGTTTTCTAAGAAAGTTAAATATTTCCCTAAAACCTAAGGTAATTTTTAATAAAGACTCCTTTTGGAAATATTACAATAACAAGGATATATTAATCAGTTTCCATTATGAAACATAAACAAACCCTATTTGAAAACTTAATTAGTATACCTATTGTTGAGTTTTATATGACCCTTGTTATAGATGGAATTTCAAATTAAATCTGAAATTTTATTGTATAAATAAAAAGATAATGATTTTTGATAGAAATATGGAATCCATAATCATTATAGGGGATACTATTTAATCCAAATAATTTCTGGATCCACCTCAAGTATTTCTCCTTAAGGAAATTTTTGGAGAGGAAGAGAGGACACATCCTGTGAATGGGAAATGTATCCTTATAATATAGGATATACCTATTGTGATGGAATTAATTAATGTGTTTCCCAAAGAATTTCCTGAACACCCACCTGAGTGTGAATTTGAGTTTCCCATTTCTCATATCCCTGATAAAAACCCTATATATAAGACTCCCTAAATGATAGATACAGTGTAATTAGTGTAACTAAAGTAAAAAATATAGGATTTGTGTGGTAAGTGATTTATACACCCCAGTATTTCAACATGGGGATCCCCTATTCTTTTGTTAAGATGAAATATGGGTTTATGAATTTGTACATAAATTAAAGGGAAATTATTTACATTACTATAAATATCAAGTATCTTATTTCCCTCATTTATGACTTGTTTTATCAACTTCAAGGATCTCAATATTTTTTAAATATTGATCTTCATCCTGGGTACCGTCAACTTTGAGTAAAGAATAAAGATATTCCAAAGACAAGTTTTTTTATGAGGAAGGGACATTTTTAATTTATACTAATGCCATTTTTATTGACTAATTCACCCTATATTTTTTTGGATCATATAAATATGGAATTCAAGTATTATCTCAAAAATTTCATTGTGTTATTTATTAATGATATCTTGATACTCTAAAAGCTATGATAACCATTAGAGTCATGTGCGAATCGTTCCTAATACTCTTAGAGAAATGCAGTTATATAGAAAATTTAGAAAATGTGAATTGTGGATTCAATAAGTTTATTTTCTTATCCATATTTTCTCTAAGGATGGAATATCAATTAGTCCTTCAAAGACAAAGTTAGGGATTAAATGGAAAATTCCAATGAATATGACTGATATAAGGTACCAGCCTTAAACATTGCATAATCTTGATTTGAGTCAAGAATTTAAATTGAGGATATTTTCAGGTTTATAGTTTTAGATAATTATTTCATCATTTATAAATATCATCCAATAATCGTACATGAGGATACTACCAAAATAGTATCCATTTTTTCCACCAAAAAAACCCCTTTTAAAAATAAAACATAATCTATTTTCTTGATAAAAATATTATTGAGTTATTCCTTTCTCTTACTTATCCATATACCCTATGAAAATATTTCAAAAACTTGGTATGAGCATAAAAATATCATTAATGGATATAAAATAAATAATTAAAAATGTTATTACATGAATACTATAAACCCATTAAATCATAATTTTCACCCCTTAAACATAAGGTCTTTAACATACCTTATGAAATCATAATATTCGTGAAAAAACTCATAGAAATAATAACTCATAGAGGTAACTTATTTCTTCTATATCATACTTAAATTTTAGCTTTCATATCTATATACATAGTAACCTTCATGGTTATGTTTGGAATACCCATCACAGTATATTCCCTAAATCTCTTAGGAGAAACCTTATCGTTTAACTCTATTTCATTACCTAATGAATTAGAGAGATATCACAGGCCTACCCACCCTCATTTTATCATGGAACCACTTGTATACATAAGCAATTATTAATAACCAAAACATAATCACAACACATAAATCATGCATAAATGACAAATAGTAATTCCACATTGCAATCACAAGATATCATTTCAAGATACTGACATAATCAATCCCTTCTCAAAACCTTATTAAATAAAAAATAAATGAAAATAGAATATTGTATTTATTTTCCTTTTAAAAACATTAAGTATTATATAGGAATCCATATATCAAATAATGGTTATGGTGGAAAAGAATTCATTTCCATTGTATACATTAAAAAAACATTACTTTTGTCATTTTGTATGGAAAGTCAAACACACCATATAAAAAGATTTGTTTTAAAAATACATTTAATTAAATTAAATGTATAAATAAAAGTTAATACAAGATATTCAAAAATTCATTTCACATGTAATAATTGAACGATAAAATCAAGAAGTATAAATTTAACCCAAAGAATGGAAATTGGTTTAAGAAATTCTCTTACCGTGAGTCTAACTCATCACATACAATATTTATATTCCTGAATAATAAAATTTTATAAATTTATAATTTCTTTATAACCTTTTTAAATTTTATTATTTCTTTTATATCACTTATTACTATGTTATAAAAATTATATAATTATTTATGTTTGTATTGGATGTTTTCTTGATATTCGGTACTTGAGTCGAAAATGGACTTGGTATGATGTCAATAGTCCATGTGGTCATAATTCCATTATATCCTAAATATAAAACATGATATAAATATCTAATTTATTCATTATATAAATATTTATAATAATATTTGAAGACAGGCTAAAAATACTATTCATGGAGACGGTAGGTCGTACGGACGCATGAACGCTATTTCCATTTTTCCTACCATATTAAAAGACTTAAATTAAATGAAATGTATATAAATATGTATATATATATAATATAATTACAGTATAATTAATATGTAATTTATATCTTATATTTTTACTAAAATATTCCTTAATACATTCCATGTGATGTGTGAACAAATCACATCATTTTGAGGAGGCGATAGTCCACACGTCCCCAAACAAAGTTATCATATAACAACAATATGAAAAGCATGAATTTATGTTTAATATAACATATCCAGAATATTAAATTGGTTTTAATATACATATTAAAATATTATTTTACCTGAATAATAGTTTTAAGACCAGCAATGAAGGCGTTATTGAAAATGAATAAAAACATTATTCATGGAGGCAATTAACCAGCATAACATGGACAACAATTTTGTTTCTTTGAATAAGAGGAGGTGAGAAAAGAAATGGATATGATATATTCCATTATTGTAACACCCCAATCTTCCATGGTACGTTTCCCTTCGAATAATGCGATAGCGTGTGTTGTACGCAACCTCGAGTTCTAACACACACCACAACTAATTAAACTAGCCGTTGTGAATAGTAATACCTACTTTTTGAAATAATATATATTTTATATTTCAAAATGGACTTCATTTTTGGATTTGGAATATCGAAATTAGCCTAGGGTGAAATTTTGGTACATTTCGGATAACTTTCATATTTTGATGAATAGTGAAAATTACTAAATTTTAATTAAAAACAACTTTATTAACCAAATAATTAATAGTGATAAATTATGAATTTTAGTAGTTTTAAAGTATATTTAGAATATATTTTTACCATTTAATATAATGTTGGTCATTGTACATAATTTTACAATTAAACCGAACATAAACAAGTGTCAATCTTTTGATAGTTATTATCTCTTAAAAACACGCTTTTTGTTTTGACAGCGGGAATTAATTTTAAATTAATTTCTGCCACTTCTGTGTTTTGAATTTAGAAAAATGGATTCCATATTTGGAATCATTATGTCCAAATTGTGTAAATAGGTAACTTTTATTTTTATACATTTTGAATAATTACTGCGATAAATATTTTATTTACCATGGTTAAGGATAAATCCGGTAAATAAGGGTTAAAAAATAATATTATAATAATACTAAATTACCCTAAAACGTGTCTTAAACCTATTTATTGATACATGGTCGACCATGGACATCTTTGGGTCGATTTTGGGACCCCATGGATCCACTTGTAAGTGATAATGACACTTTATTTTAATTAAGTTAAAATGAATACAAAAATGACACAAGCATATATCTTTTAGCAAAACAATTGTTACATAGGGTTATATATGTTGGATTTTAGATTATAAATATTCATTAGAAATCTAAAAATATTTCCTACATAATGATATTTTATTTATAATTTTTAGACATTAAATAATTTATTTTATTTATGACACAATGATGATGCAGTAATTACTATAATAGTGAAAAATTAAAATAATTGATATTATAAATACCCAAATAAATATAATATGAAACTTTTAATGAATTAAACTAATTTTATAGGATAATATGATATATTAGGATTGATTTAATTGACTTTTTTCGAAGTAATCAATCTGTTATGAGTTTCACAAAAATCGACTATTGAATAGTGTCAAAATTGACATAAAAGAGTTCTTAAAACAAATATTATATTATTAATTGATATTAAATTCCTAAAAATATATGGTTCGGCCAAGAGACTTATATCATTATAGTTTCATCATTAATGGACCACTTGGGGGTCGTTTGGATGTATGTAGTAAGTTTATTAACCATATTATATAAAAATACAAAGAGACATTGTAAAAGTGAAACTAATTAACTTAAAGTTAATACTTAAAGATAAGGTTAATATAAGTACCCAAACCTGTCTAAATTCTATTGGTTGAGTTTTTTTCGACCCATCCCCACCTTAACCTTTTAATAGTCAACTTTGGAGCCATTTTAAACCGAATATGAATTTATTATAAACTAATATCTCTAGCTTTTCCAAAGGTGCCCCTCACCCCTCTTATAAAAGGGAACTCCTCCTTCACATTTCTTCACACCTTCAAAGCCTTTTGGTTCGAAAAAACTCTGTCCAAATACTCTCCCAACATCCCTCGCTACAACCTAGAGGCCTTAGTTTGATCATAAAGCCAACCTAAGGAGCCCTTTTGATCAAATCAAAAGGAAGAACCCGAAGAAGAGGTAATGATTTCACCACCCTTTTCTAAGTTCATTTCTTCTTCCACTTCTTATTCCTTTGTTGTTACCATTCTAAAATAATAAATCCAGTATCATATATATACTGTGATGTTATTATAAATATGGTACAACCATATTCAGTATTCTATCCACCCTTTGAATAACATGTCACCATACGTGCGTACGTACGGCTTACCGTCTCCACGTCGTGGTGTAATTGTTATTCAATATAATATTATTTGGATGGGTATAATAATGATGTGTAACTCATGTAAATAATAAATATAACATGTTAAGGATTCTGTATATATGATATACCATCCATTATATATTATTTTAATATCAAAAGAATGATATTGTCGCTCGTGCGTACGTACGGACTACCGTCTCCACGAACGCGATGAGATTCATTCTCCATCGTATCCATTCAAGTATAATTATCATTTGCTGATTTAAAAATGATGTTTAAGGACTTGATATCATTCTGGATATGAATAATATACAACCTATCCATTAAAAACATGGCTTACCTAATAAAACATATAAAAGAAAACGAGTAAGTTAACACCCGAAACAACGATAATACTAAGACATTATTAACAAAGCAAAGTTAAAAGATCATATATGATATCATATTAATATATATGATTATTTTATAATTTAATAAAAATTATTTCACCATTATACAGGAGGTTAACCTACCCCAACCAAGGAAAATTACAAGGTAAGGGTTATTTCATAATCTCTTCATTATCCGAGGTTGTTTATACGTAATAATCTACTGGGATTTATTTATCATCCACATCCATGTTTCTTCGAAATGTTTTTCAAAACATATTTATTATTTACAAGAATATGGGTTAAAGTCATTTATACCCTTGTTTGACTTTTTATAAGAGGTTTATAAAGGAATCTTTCCATCGTTTTCAAAACAATGTCCTTTTTAACCTTTTCGACAGAATTAAGGAAAGAATGTTTTTTTAACTTATACGGCGGGTGCGGATATTTTCCGCCGTTATAAAATCTTCAAATCTTCACTTACAATCTTATATGAATATTTTCAAAGAAAATGTTTTATTTTATATGGATCTTAAATGATTTCAAAATAAAAGGAGATATTTCTTTAAAAAGAATTTTGATTTCATCTATGTCAACATCCTTTGATGGATTTTAAGATTATTTGAAGTTGATTTATTATGATACAAAACTTCTATATTATATTGAAGGTTTTGTGATATGTTTGACTGTGGATGTGCTATTTTTTATACCATTCATAGTTTATGGTGAAAGTATTGACATTTCGTATGCTAGTTTTAATACGAATGTTTATGTTATGTTTAAACCTTTTCATATGGGAATGCATTGGACTTAATATGTGAAGGGTGGAGCCCGCTATAGCTCCTCGATGCATCGGTAGGTCTCATGAGACAAACTAGTGTCTTGGCACAAGGCCTTGACAAAATCTTATTTGTAGTCTTGGCACGAGGCCTTGGCTATGTGGTTATGATAGTCTGGCATTATGCATTCCATCATTATGAAAGTGGTTATTGATTTTGCATGTGATTATTCGTTTAGTAGAATAACCATGTGAATAAGTAAATGGAATTATTTCATTTTATTTATGCCATACTATGTTAAATGTTCGTGTTTAAAAGGCTTTTGTTTTAGTTATACATTGCCTTAAATGTTTATTCCTATTTATGAAAGTTCCCGCTATATTGTTATCCTTACTGGGCATTTGAGCTCACCCCTTTTCTATGTTTTATTTTTCCCAGGTAGATAAGAAGTAAATTATGAATGACGTACAGGGATATTATGTGGGGATATGAGTGTGGATTTTGGAGACAATATGTTGTTGCAGTAGTTTTTCATTTTATGATGTAATGTAAGACTTATGAATATATCTAGTGTTTCCAAGGATACTAAACCAATCGGTCTTTCGAGATTTGATCTTTCTTGTGATCATGCCAATGTTATGTAATAATGCACCGACTCTGGGTAACTAGGGTCGGGGCGTTATAGTTGGTATCAGAGGAAGTTTAGTACAAACCTTGGAAGCTAGATTTAGATAAACTCTGATTAGAGCACGTAGACCTAAGATGAACTTTGAGGATTAGTATAGAAGAACTTCCTAGAATTTTGGTATTGTAGAGATTTTGTGAGTTTTCCGAGCAATACATCCCTTTCTGGATACGAGCAGGTAGAGGCGGCTCTGGCACAGATGTACCTAGGGGTAAAACCCGAAAACACCGCTTTGAGCTAGACTCGAACGGGAACTGGTGCACGACAACGGGCCTTGTTGCACTCTTGGTTACGACACTCCCGGGGGATATGCTTAGGATAACTCTCATTTTCTTTACAAATCATTATGAAGGGTTTATGAGTATATACTTCCTCAATGAAATTTTTTTTATGATTATGGATTATATCCATAAATAGTTCAATTTATGTTGAGTGTTTTATAAGTATGGGATTATGTATTTTGATTCATAAACTGATCTAGTTTATGCCATTGTTTAGAAATGGCGCCTAGTGGAAGAAATGGAAACCGTATCAATGCATGCACTCCATGTAGGGATTTCCCTCCTGCTCAAGATAATTATAGTGGGGCTGGTGATGCAACTGGTGCCGATCAGCTAATCACCATACTGGGACAACTTACTCAGGTTATGAATAATAACCTTACCCGTATAGAGCACCCTGATCCACAGCGTGGAGGATCAATGTTAGATCGATTCATGAGGCAACAACCACCAACGTTCAATGGGAATACAAATCCCTTAGTAGCTGAGCAATGGATATTTTCCCTAGAGAAAATATTTCAGGCTTTGGGGAGCAGTGAAAGGGAAAAAGTTATCATGGCAGTTTACCGCCTCACTGGAGATGCTGATCAATGGTGGTCATTGATTCAAAACATGAAGGAAGATGATGAAGTATCAAATATGGAGTGGAGGGAGTTCAAAGATCTGTTTTTAGAAAAATACTTTCCTCGCGACCATCGAGCAGATATGGAAAGCCAATTTCTGAGTCTGAGACAAAAGGAGGATGAGAATGTCACAAAGTATGAGGCTAACTTTACAAGGTTAGAAAGGTACGCTGGTGATTATATACGTAACAAAAGAAGTAAGATTGATCGTTTCTTTGATGGGTTAAAACCATTTCTCCGTCGAGCATTAGTCTCACAATCCTTTTCATCGTACGAAGACATTGTCTCATGTGCTATCAAGACCGAAAAGGAATTCTCTAAGTCTTATGACTTTAAAGCAAAGCAAGAGAAGAAGAGACCTGCTGATCAATCTGGGAATGGAAATAAGGGGAAGAAGAGAAAGGTTGAATATCCATCTTGTGGTAAATGCGGGAAGAAACATCCTGGTACTTTCTTAAAGGGAATGGGAGTCTGTTACAAGTGTGGTGAAAAAGGCCACCAAGCTCATGATTGCAAGGGGAAGAAGGAAGCTACCAACGTTCAGTGCTACAATTACAGGGAGATGGGGCATTATGCAAATGCATGTCCTAAGCGTCAGGAGAACTTACCTCAGAAAAGGCCAATGGATCAAGGCCAGGCTTATGCTATCACTACTATAGAGGTAGAAGCTCCAAAAGACGTGGTGGCAGGTAATTTAATGGTTTCCTCAAATTTAGCAAATGCATTATTTGATTATGGATCATCGCATTGTTTCATATCTTCCCAGTTTTCTAAGAAAATTAGATATTTCCAATTTGATTTAACAAGGGAGTTGTCAGTTAAAACTCCTAAGGGAAGTATCATTGCAACAAAGTTTTGTGAATCAGTCCCCATTAGAGCACATAAATACTCGTTATCTGCTGATCTCATCGTCATACCTATGATTGAGTTTGACATAATCCTCGGTATGGACTGGCTTTCGGACTATGATGTGAAGATTTATTGTAAGAAGAAAGAGGTTACGATTCTTGATGATAATGATAAGGAACACCTTATCTTTAGAGCAGAATCGTCACCACCTAATTCTTATTTAGATCCACCCTCAATAGCTCATCTAAATTCAATTATTGGGGAGGAAGAGAATGAAATAACTGCGGGTGAGGAAAGGAATGTTCAAATAGAGGATGTACCTGTTGTGAAAGAATTTGTAGATGTATTTCCGGAAGATTTACCTGGACATCCTCCAGAACGAGAAGTTGAGTTTTCCATTGATTTGATTCCTGGATCAAGGCCTATATCGAAGACCCCTTATAGAATGACCACTGTAGAGTTAGTCGAACTAAAGAAACAACTAGAGGAATTGAGTAATAAGGGATTTATTCTCCCTAGTGTTTCTCCATGGGGAGCCCCTATTCTTTTTGTTAAAAAGAAAGATGGATCTATGAGGTTATTTATCGACTACAGGGAGATCAATGCTATAACGATAAAGAACAAGTATCCCCTACCTCTTATTGATGATTTATTTGACCAACTGCATGGAGCTCAATACTTTTCAAAGATTGACCTTCGATCTGGATACCATCAGTTGTGTGTGAAGAAGGAAGACATTCCGAAGACAGCATTTCGAACCAGGTACGGGCATTACGAGTTTACTGTAATGCCTTTTGGATTGACTAATGCACCCTCTGTATTCATGGATCTGATGAATAGAGTTTTCAAGGAGTATCTCGATGAATTTGTGGTGGTATTTATTGATGATATCATGGTATACTCCAAAACCTACGAAGATCATGAAAATCACTTGCGCATTATCTTGAAGACTCTGAGGAGGCATGAATTATATGGGAAGTTTAGCAAGTGTGAATTCTGGCTTCATGAGATTTATTTTCTTGGCCATATTGTCTCTAAAGATGGAATCTCTGTTGATCCTTCTAAGACCAAGGAAATCCAAGAATGGCCAGCACCTACGAGTATAACTGAGGTACGCAGTTTTATTGGTTTGGCAGGTTATTATCGACGTTTTGTCCAGAATTTTTCCCGATTGGCTAACCCATTAACGAAGCTCACACGTAAAGGGGTTAAATTTGTTTGGACAAAAGAGTGTGAAGAATGTTTCGAAGAACTGAAGAAAAGATTAGTCAATGCTCCTATATTGACTCTACTATTGGGGAATGATGGGTTCGTTATTTATAGTGATGCATCGAAGAAAGGACTTGGTTGTGTCCTTATGCAGAATGATAGAGTTATTGCCTATGCATCACGACAGTTGAAAATTCATGAACAAAACTATCCTACTCATGATCTCGAGTTAGCAGCTATGATCTTTGCTTTTAAGATATGGAGACACTACCTCTATGGTGAAAAATGTGAGATTTATACTGATCACAAGAGTTTGAAGTATATTTTCTCACAAAAAGAACTCAACATTAGGAAAAGGAGATGGCTTGAATTACTCAAGGATTATGATTGCACGATACACTACCACCCGGGGAAGGCAAACAAGGTGGAAGATGCTTTGAGTAGAAAAGACCATGGAGTTTTGAACAATATGAGAATTGAAAGGGATCCAATTTTCATGGATCTAGTGAAGATGGACATGGGAATAACCAGGGAAGGTGAAACATCAATGCTTTTTCAAATGGTTGCCAAACCATCTTTACTAGAAAGGATTAAGAGTTCTCAGACCGATGATGAAGAATTCCAAAAGAAGATTAAAGCTATGAATGATGGGAGATTGAGAGACTTTGTGTATGAGGATGGAATTTTGAAATTCGGGAAGAGACTTTGTGTTCCCGATTTACCTGATCTAAAAAGGGAATTGCTGGATGATGCTCATAGTTCCAATTTCTCTATACACCTTGGGAGCACCAAAATGTATAGAGATTTGAAGGAACATTTTTGGTGGGACAACATGAAGAGGGAGATTGCTGATTTTGTGTCAAGATGTATGGTTTGTCAACAAGCGAAAGCTGTAAGGCAACAGAATGGAGGAGTCATGCAACCTCTTCCCATACCGGAGTGGAAATGGGACAATATTATGATGGACTTTGTCATGGGGCTACCAAAGAATCCTAGAAGGAATGATGCAATATGGGTGATTGTTGATCGTCTTACCAAGTCAGTACATTTTCTTGCTATAAGAGAAGATCTACCCCTGGAACGTCTAGCAAGACTATATATTAATGAAGTTGTGAGACTTCATGGAGTACCCTTATCGATTGTTTCTGATCGTGATCCCCGTTTTACTTCAAGATTTTGGAAAAGTCTTCAGAAGTCCCTGGATACTGAACTTCATTTGAGCACTGCTTACCACCCTCAGACAGATGGATAATCAGAACGGACTATTCAAACCTTAGAAGACATGTTGAGATCTTCCTCACTTGACTTTCAGGGTATGTGGGATCAATATTTACCACTGGTAGAATTTTCCTATAACAATAGCTTCCATTCGAGTATTCAGATGGCACCATATGAAGCGTTATACGGAAAGAGATGTCGTACACCAACCTGTTGGGATGACGTTGGTGAAAGAAAACTTGTAGGCCCAGAACTGGTAGAGGAAACGGTGGAAAAGGTGAAAGTAATCCAAAATCACATCAAAGCAGCTCAAAGTAGGCAGAAGAGCTATGCCGATAATCGAAGGAAGGATTTGGAATTTCAAGTCGGTGATCATGTTTTCCTGAAGGTATCTTCGTGGAAGGGAGTCATACGTTTTGGTAAGAAAGGTAAATTGAGTCCCAGGTACATCGGACCTTTCTAAATTCTAGAACGAATTGGGGTTGTAGCTTACCGATTGGCAATGCCGCCAAGTCTCTCCAAAGTTCACGATGTGTTCCACGTATCTCTGTTGAGGAAATACATGCCTGATCCAACGCATGTACTCACCTATGAGGAATTAGAACTGGAACCTGATCTGTCTTATTGCGAAGAGCCCGTCAGGATTCTTGATACGAGAGAACAAGTGCTGAGAAACCGGACGACGCGTCTGGTAAAAGTTCTGTGGAGAAACCATAAGATGGAAGAGGCAACGTGGGAACCCGAGGAACTTATGATGAAGAACCACCCGAGTCTTTTTATGCAGTAATACCCTAGAAATTGCGAGGACGCAATTATTTGAAGGAGGGGAGAATGTAACACCCCAAGCTTCCACGGTACGTTTCCCTTCGAATAATGCGATAGCGTGTGTTGTACGCAACCTCGAGTTCTAACACACACCACAACTAATTAAACTAGCCGTTGTGAATAGTAATACCTACTTTTTGAAATCATATATATTTTATATTTCAAAATGTACTTCATTTTTGGATTTGGAATATCGAAATTAGCCTAGGGTGAAATTTTGGTACATTTCAGATAACTTTCATATTTTGATGAATAGTGAAAATTACTAAATTTTAATTAAAAACAACTTTATTAACCAAATAATTAATAGTGATAAATTATGAATTTTAGTAGTTTTAAAGTATATTTAGAATATATTTTTACCATTTAATATAATTTTGGTCATTGGACATAATTTTACAATTAAACCGAACATAAACAAGTGTCAATCTTTTGATAGTTATTATCTCTTAAAAACACGCTTTTTGTTTTGACAGCGGGAATTAATTTTAAATTAATTTCTGCCACTTCTGTGTTTTGAATTTAGAAAAATGGATTCCATATTTGGAATCAGGATTTCCAAATTGTGTAAATAGGTAACTTTTATTTTTAGACATTTTGAATAATTACTGCGGTAAATATTTTATTTACCATGGTTAAGGGTAAATCCGGTAAATAAGGGTTAAAAAATAATATTATAATAATACTAAATTACCCTAAAACGTGTTTTAACCCTATTTATTGATACATGGTCGACCATGGACATCTTTGGGTCGATTTTGGGACCCCATGGATCCACTTGTAAGTGATAATGACACTTTATTTTAATTAAGTTAAAATGAATACAAAAATGACACAAGCATATATCGTTTAGCAAAAAAATTGTTACATAGGGTTATCTATGTTGGATTTTAGATTATAAATATTCATTAGAAAGATAAAAAGAGTTACTATATAATGATATTTTATTTATAATTTTTAGACATTAAATAATTTATTTTATTTATGACACAATGATGATGCAGTAATTACTATAATAGTGAAAAATTAAAATAATTGATATTATAAATACCCAAATAAATATAATATGAAACTTTTAATGAATTAAACTAATTTTATAGGATAATATGATATATTAGGATTGATTTAATTGACGTTTTTCGAAGTAATCAATCTGTTATGAGTTTCACAAAAATCAACTATTGAATAGTGTCAAAATTGACATAAAAGAGTTCTTAAAACAATTATTATATTATTAATTGATATTAAATTCCTAAAAATCTATGGTTCGGCCAAGATACTTATATCATGATAGTTTCATCATTAATGGACCACTTGGGTGTCGTTTGGATGTATGTAGTAAGTTTATTAACCATATTATATAAAAATACAAAGAGACATTGTAAAAGTGAAACTAATTAACTTAAAGTTAATACTTAAAGATAAGGTTAATATAAGTACCCAAACCTGTCTAAATTCTATTGGTTGAGTTGTTTTCAACCCATCCCCACCTTAACCTTTGAATAGTCAACTTTGGATCCATTGTAAACCGAATATGAATTTATTATAAACTAATATCTCTAGCTTTTCCAAAGGTGCCCCTCACCCCTCTTATAAAAGGGAACTCCTCCTTCACATTTCTTCACACCTTAAAAGCCTTTTGGTTCGGCCAAACTCTGTCCAAATACTCTCCCAACATCCCTCACTACAACCTAGAGGCCTTAGTTTGATCAAAAAGCCAACCTAAGGAGCCCTTTTGATCAAATCAAAAGGAAGAACCCGAAGAAGAGGTAATGATTTCACCACCCTTTTCTAAGTTCATTTCTTCTTCCACTTCTTCTTCCTTTGTTGTTACCATTCTAAAATAATAAATCCAGTATCATATATATACTGTGATGTTATTATAAATATGGTACAACCATATTCAGTATTCTATCCACCCTTTGAATAACATGTCATCATACGTGCGTACGTACGGCTTACCGTCTCCACATCGTGGTGTAATTGTTATTCAATATAATATTATTTGGATGGGTATAATAATGATGTGTAACTCATGTAAATAATAAATATAACATGTTAAGGATTCTTTATATATGATATACCATCCATTATATATTATTTTAATATCAAAAGAATGATATTGTCGCTCGTGCGTACGTACGGACTACCGTCTCCACGAACGCGATGAGATTCATTCTCCATCGTATCCATTCAAGTATAATTATCATTTTCTGATTTAAAAATGATGTTTAAGGACTTGATATCATTCTGGATATGAATAATATACAACCTATCCATTACAAACATGGCTTACGTAATAAAACATATAAAATAAAACGAGTAAGTTAACACCCGAAACAACGATAATACTAAGACATTATTAACAAAGAAAAGTTAAAAGATCATATATGATATCATATTAATATATATGATTACTGTATAATTTAATAACAATTATTTCACCATTATACAGGAGGTTAACCTACCCCAACCAAGGAAAATTACAAGGTAAGGGTTATTTCACAATCTCTTCATTATCCGAGGTTGTTTATACGTAATAATCTACTGGGATTTCTTTATCATCCACATCCATGTTTCTTCGAAATGTTTTTCAAAAAATATTTATTATTTACAAGAATATGGGTTAAAGTAATTTATACCCTTGTTTGACTTTTTATAAGAGGTTTATAAAGGAATCTTTCCGTCGTTTTCAAAACAAGGTCCTTTTTAACCTTTTCGACAGAATTAAGGTAAGAATGTTTTTTTAACTTATACGGCGGGTGCGGCTATTTTCCGCCGTTATAAAATCTTCAAAGCTTCCCTTACAAGCTTATATGAATATTTTCAAAGAAAATGTTTTATTTTATATGGATCTTAAATGATTTCAAAATAAAAGGAGATATTTCTTTAAAAAGAATTTTGATTTCATCTATGTCAACATCCTTTGATGGATTTTAAGATTATTTGATGTTGATTTATTATGATACAAAACTTCTATATTGTATTGAAGGTTTTGTGATATGTTTGACTGTGGATGTGCTATTTTTTATACCATTCATAGTTTATGGTGAAAGTATTGACATTTCGTATGCTAGTTTTAATACGAATGTTTATGTTATGTTTAAACCTTTTCATATGGGAATGCATTGGACTTAATATGTGACGGGTGGAGCCCGCTATAGCTCCTCGATGCATCGGTAGGTCTCATGAGACAAACTAGTGTCTTGGCACAAGGCCTTGACAAAATCTTATTTGTAGTCTTGGCACGAGGCCTTGGCTATGTGGTTATGATAGTCTGGCATTATGCATTCCATCATTATGAAAGTGGTTATTGATTTTGCATGTGATTATTCATTTAGTAGAATAACCATGTGAATAAGTAAATGGAATTATTTCATTTTATTTATGTCATACTATGTTAAATGTTCATGTTTAAAAGGATTTTGTTTTAGTTATACATTGCCTTAAATGTTTATTCCTATTTATGAAAGTTTCCGCTATATTGTTATCCTTACTGGGCATTTGAGCTCACCCCTTTTCTATGTTTTATTTTTCCCAGGTAGTGAAGAAGTAAATTATGAATGACCTGCAGGGATATTATGTGGGGATATGAGTGTGGATTTTGGAGACAATATGTTGTTGTAGTAGTTTTTCATTTTATGATGTAATGTAAGACTTATGAATATATCTAGTGTTTCCAAGGCTACTAAACCAATCGGTCTTTCGAGATTTGATCTTTCTTGTGATCATGCCAATGTTATGTAATAATGCACCGACTCTAGGTAACTAGGGTCGGGGCGTTACAATTATAAATATAAAAAACCAGTATTTACATGATTATATAGTAATCAGGAATTTATGGATGAATTATTTGTAGAAAAAGTAGAAAAATAAATAAATTAAGAGAGGTGCTTTGAGAAAATTACCTCTTGAATATCCCCTCTTTTAAAGACCCTTGAGGACCTTGGATTTGGTTTTTTGGTGAGACCAGAAGAACTAGGATGTATGGAGAGTTAGGAGGAGATTTTTGGGTAGATACTTGAGGAGATAAAATGATTTTTGGGTCAAAATAGGGTGGTGGAGAGGTGGTATTTATACTTGAGGAAAGGTGGGTTCAAGCGATTAATTTATTGAATATTTTGTATTAAAATCCAACCATGTAGAGGAGGCATTAAATTCCCTGAATTTGGCTTGTAATTAATGTTTTATAGGATAGCTAGGTTCTATAAAAACCTCAAACAACCATTAAATTCTTTATTTTTTAGGTATGTTATGCTTTTAACTTTTAACTTAACCCTTGTCAAAATTTCACTTTTACTACGGTAAATAATTTTTTTACCATAGTAACTTTTTTATACCTAAAAATAAAATTAACCATAAAACCTAATTTGAACATTATTATTCCAAATATGGAATACATTTTATCTAATTGAATTCATATAATTGGGAAATTTTAATTTAAAATTAATTCTGAAAACAAAACTAAAAAAATGATTTTCTAAAGTCAAACGTTCAAATGTTTGAAATGTTTTTATATCTATTTTCAACTTGAAATTTATTACAATGACCTAAATTGGATTAAATGATAAAAACTTAGTTCAAATAAACTCTAAAAACAAATAAAAAAATCTAAATATATAAATAAATTAGAAGAAAAAGAAGTTTTGAATTAAAATGCAGTGTTTTTTACTATTCATTAAAATATGAAAGTTATCAGAAAAATACCAAAAAAATTATCCAAACTAAATTTTGATATCCCTATTAAAAATAAGAAATTTATTTTTTCAAATAGAACATATTAAGGTGTCAAAAAATATATTTAAAATAGTTTCTCCATCAAAAGGTGGTAAAACTACCTTTTAAAAATATTAGAGCTTTTATGCCTAAAAATTGGATTTATTCTCATTTTAAGCCTATGAAATTTATTGGATGAATGTAAAAACATTTAAAAAATATTTGTAAACATAATATAGTTAGTTATATTTTTTCCTGTCAATACTATGTCTGGGCAATAACTACTATTTAAAATAATAATATTAATAATGTATTGTTTTTTTGTTTAACTTGGTCTTATGTGCACCATAAGATTTAGGAGAAACCCATTGATGTGTTTTGGGTATATTATATGACATATAATCCCTTTAAAGTAAAATTAATATCTAATTCATAAATATTAATAGATTTTAAAATGTATTATTCTATAATTACCTCGGATGTTACATTTTCCCCCTCTTTTAGAAATTGTGTCCTTGCAATTTTTATTCACTTGTCAAATAAGTGGGGGGTATTTCTCCTTTAGATAATTTTCAAATTATCATGTTTCCTCTTCAACCATATAGTTTTTTCACAAAACCATAACCTGATGAATCACCTTATTTCGCAACACTTTCTCTCTATGGTTAATAATCTGGATTGGTTGTTCCTCATAATAAATACTCCCTTCCAACTAAACTACCTCTAGACTCAAATCACGAGATGAATCCAACATATACTTTTTTAACATTCAAAGATGAAAAAAATTGTGTACCAGGGATAAACACAGAGTTAATTCCACACGGTAGGAAACTGATCCAACTTTCTCTAGGATTTCATAGGGTCCAATGCACTATGGACTCAGTTTCTACTTCTTACTAAAACTCATCACACTTTTCCAAGGATAAACTTCGAGAAAGACATGATCACCTACCTCAAACAAAATATCCTTCATCTAGTTATTTTTGTAAAATAAATTTCTACTCTGAGCTATCATCATATTCTTCTAAATCAAATGAACTTTTTCTTCCATCTCTTCTACCAATTCTAGTCCCATTAACTTCCTTTCACCTACTTCATCCCAAAAATTTGGAGTCTATCACTAATTTCCATATAATGAATCAAATGGTTCCATATGTATACTGGAATGAAAACTTTTATTTTAAGAAAACTCAACCAAAGAAATATGTTGATCCCAACTACCCTAGTAATCCATTGAACAAGATCGTACCATATCTTCCAACATCTTAATTTTTCATTCTGACTTCCCATCTGATAAAAGATAAAAAGTTATACTAAAATTTAATTCAGTACCCAATGACTTTTGAAGGCCTTTCCAAAATTTAAAAATGAACCTGGGATCATGATCAGATAAAATGGAGAGAGTAACTCTATGTAACATGAATATCTCTTTAAGATACAATCGAGAAAGTTGATCTAGAGATAAAGTACCTCAAATAGGAATAAAATGAACATATTTAGTTAATCTATAAATAATAACCCAAATCGCATTGTTACCTTGAGAATTAGTTGGTAATCCCACTACAAAATCCATTGATATCTTTTCCCATTTCCACTCTGGCACTGGAAAAGGCCAAATCATCCCTTTTGGAAACTTTTATTCTGATTTAACCTACTAACAAGTCAAACACATTATAGTAAAGTTAGGAATATCTATTTTCATTCCATCCCACTAGTAATACTCTCAAAGGTCTCTATACATCTTAGTACTTCTAGGATGAACTAAAAACAGAGAACTATGAGCTTCACATAACAAATATTTCTTCAAATTTGAATCACAAGGCACACATAACCTCTTCCAAAATCTCAAATCACAATCTTTATCAATGTTAAATTCAGGAAACTTGACCTTATGAACCAATTATACCTTTTTATACAACTCACTGTCTTCCTTCTGTACTTGATTAATTCTATTTGATGGAGATGATTTCACTAAAACCTGAAACAAAACAGAAGAATTTCATGTATCAAAAAATTCCAATCCAAATTTCATCAAATCATTAATCAAAGGGTCACATTCCAAACGTAACATGGTTAATGTAGCATTACTTTTCTGAATCAAAGCACTAGTCACTTTATTTTCTTTCCCATGATGGTAATGAATCATGAAATCATAATCTTTTATTAGTTACAACCATATTTTATGTCTCATGTTCAATTATTTCTAAGTGAATATATACTTCAAACTTTTTTGGTCAGTATATATTTCACATTTTACTCTATACATATGATACCTCTAAATTTTTAAATCGAAAACAAAATTAGCAAATTCCAAATCATGAGTAGGGTAATTTAACTCATGAGTTTTCAAATGACTTGAAGTATAATAAATTACTTGATCATTCTATATTAGGAAAAAACCAAGTCCTTTCAATGAATCATAACTATAGATAACAAATTCACCATTTTTGGAAGGCAGTGGAAAAACCAGAGGATTCACTAATCTTCATTTCAATTCCTATAAACAATCACCACATTATTTTGTCCAAGTGAACTTAACACCCTTTAAAGTTAACTTAGTCGGTGGGCTAGATAACTATAAAAAAATTTAACAAACCTCTGGTAATAGCCTGTTAAACCAAGAAAACTACAAAACTCAGATATATTTGTGTGTCTTGGCCATTCTCCAACAACTTTAATTTTAACAGGATCAACAGTTATGCCATCTTTAGAAACAATGTGACCAAGGAAAGAAATTTTTTATAACCAAAACTCCCACTTTCTAAATTTCATATATTGTTTATTTTCTTTTATGTTTTTCAAAATAACCCTTAGATGAATTTCATGCATCTATTTACCTTTAGAATATATCAAAACTTCATCAATAAACACAACCATAAACTTATCCAAGAACACATAGAATATTATATTCATAAAATCAATGAATACAACAGGTGAATTAGTTAACCCAACTGACATAACTAAAAAATCATAATAGACATATCTAGTATGAAATTTTTTCTACAAGATGTATTCTTCCATTAATTTGAACTAATGGTACCCCGAACTTAATTCAACCTTTGAATAATATTGTGCTCCCTAGTGCTAATCAAAAAAATCATCGATGTGAGGAAATGGATTCTTTTTATTAATAGTGATGTTATTCAAGGATCTATAATCAATGAAAATTCTCATTGAACCATATTTCATTTTAACAAAGAAGATAAGAGCACCCCATTGTGATGTGCTAGGTCAAATGAAACCTTTATCTAATAACAACTTCAATTTATTCTTTAACTTTAAAAGTTCAATTTGAGACACTTGATAAGGGGGTTTTAAAATTGGATTATCATCAGGAACTAATTCAATAGTAAATTAAACTTCCTGATCAAGTATAATGCCAGCAAACTCATCAAGAAAAACATCAAGATGCTCATTTACCACTGGCACATCATTAATATGAATAGTTCCTTTATTTTAAAAAATATGTGTAAGGTATAATTCATGTATATATTTTAATAGTTTCTCAACTTCCTGATATGTTATCAATGGTAAGGGTTCATTCTTGTACACAAACTGAAAGTCTTTCTGAAAAGAAACCTCTTTATATCTACAGTCAATCTTCGCATGGTACATAAAAAGTCAATCCATACCCAATATAACATCAAAATCTACTAGAGGAAAAAATAAAAGGTTTTCAGGTAAATTCTTTACATAGACAAGGATAGGAAGATTCTTATAATTTCTTTTTACCTCAACATTTCTCCCATGTTTTTTACCACAAGTTCTAGATTCATTTCTTGAGGTGGGATTTATAATTTACCAAAAAATTCCTCAGAAATGAAAGAATGTGTAGACCCTGAATCAAACAACACATTGGCATAATCTATGTAAACAAAAAATGTACCTGATACCACTTCATTTGATGACCCAATATCTAATAAATTAGTTTCAAAGGATTTCACCACACCATTATACTTATAGTCCAGCTTCTTTATAAGGCCCCAGCCTTATACCTTACTTAATCATGAGTTATTACAAGATTACACATTGAGGATTTTTTCAGGTTTATAGTTTTAGAGAATTAGATCATAACTATTACATCTCAAAAGATTAAAAAGTAGAAACTTCTACTAAGTTTCCATAAAATAAAAAAAAACTCTTAAAAAGAAACATGTCTAGTTCCATGTTTTAGATAACATGACATTCCCTTGATCCCATCCTTGGCCCAATTCCACATTTAGTCCTGTGAAAAAAACATTTCAAAAAAACTTCGGGTGAGCATAAAAACCTCAGTAAGGGATACACAAAGAATGAAAACTGTTAGTTCTTAAAACAACAAGTAAACCATGTATACTTTATCAAAGTAATAACTTTACCTTTATGAATTAGTAAAAACTCTTCACTGAATAAAATATCATTACTTACCCTTTTGTAATCAAAATATTATCATAAAACCCATATAAATAACACATAACATATAAAGGTAACTTGGTACATAAACATACTTAAGTGGAATAACCATAAGGTCGAATTCCACACATATCACTTAATGGAATAGCTATTCGGACAACTTCCATACATACTTAATGGAATAGCCATACAGCCGACTTCCATACCCAATGCATTGGAGGTTATAACATAACCACCCATCCTGATATTCACGGCACCACCCGTCATATGGTTTATCATGTAACCACCCGTAATATGTCCAAGTACCATTATAAAATTATAACACATAAAACCAATATAAAGGAATGATAACATTTCCACATTTCAATCACAATATATCATTTAAATATATTGACATAATAGAATCATTTATCAAAACCATTTTCAATACCAAAATACATAAAAGATTATATGGTATTTATTTTATTTTAAAAACATTACGTCTTGTTGAGGAAGCCAAAGATCAAATAATACTCGCGGCGGCGGAAAGGGTCGTTGTCACCGCGTACGTTAAAAGAAACATTCATTTTTGTCGTTTAGTAAAACGCTTTGTAGAAAAAGATTCCTTTTGTATAAAAGAAAAAGTCAAAGGGGTTTATACACCATATAAAAGAAATTTTTGTATAAAACAAAATATTCCTCAATGAAAGGAGATTGAGACGAAGTCCCTTACAAAGACGGTATCCTTGGTTTAAGGATAAATCAATTACATAATTATGTGTGACAAATGAATACACCAAATATAAGTGGATATTAAGTGTAAAATAATCAGAGGTTATTCAAACATATTCATAGAACGACATATTCAAGGAGTATAAGTTTATCCCAAAGAATCAAATTTGGGTTAAGAAGTTCCCTTGCAAAAATTTGACAGCCTAATGGCGTCACTACAAAATTCAGAAAATGAGTTGATGAGAGATAAAAAGGGTATCTCATCACATGGAAATAAAATTTAAATCAATAAGGATATAGAAGAACATATCCCAACATAATAGTATGTGAATTAAAAGAAATAACAAAAGAAGTCTTTTAAAAAGAGGAGGGTGAAAGGTTCCCTTACCGACTTGGGTACCTTTCGAAACATACACCCCGTAAAAGAAAGACAATAAAACATTGATGTAAATACTCATAAATGAAAGTATATTACACAATTAGTAAAATAATGGGCAGTACATACACCACTCAAAGTAAATTGTGGCAAATGTAGCATAAATCCCACGGGAATAAAAGTGAGATGAAAAATCCCTTACGAAAACTCGGCAGCCTAACGGCGCCACATAAAACTTACAAAAATGGATTGATGAGATCAAATAGGGTATCTAATCATATTAACATAAAGTTTATAGAAAGAGGAATATAAAATATCATCCCCCAACATAACAAATAGTAGCTTAAAAGAAGTGACATAAAGGAGAGTACTTAAAAAGAAAGAGAGAGGTTAGATCTCTTACGAAAATTCGGCAGCCTAACGGCACCACTCAAAACTTCCAAAATGGATTGATGAGATAGAATAGGGTCTCTCATCATATGAACATAAAAATTACCGTAAGAGTAATATAAAATAACATCCCAATAACAAGAAAGATGATCTTTAAAAGGAATGACATAAAAGAGCGTACTTAAAAAGAAAGAGAGGAGTAGGATCCCTTACCTCGGGTCCGACTTGACTCGGTCATTCTTTAACGTCCTGAATAATAAACTTGAGTTAATTTCTACTTGATTAAGAACCTTTTTCAAGTTCATTATTCCTTTTATATCAATTATTGACATGTTATAAACATTATGTAATCATTTAAGTTAATAATGTTTGTTTTGTCGATATTTGGTTCTTAAGTCAAAAGTGGACTTCTTACAATTACATGTTGTTCGTGTGGTCAAAGGTTCTTTATATCCATAATTACATTCCTGATTTGGATATCATATATATATCATATATATCCAGCATATACATGTATTTATAATATTACATAATCATTTAGAGGTAAGAAATGAAATGCACCATTCATGGAGACGGTAAGCCGTACGTACGCATGAACGCTACTTTCATTTCTATGTCATATTAATGGAATTAAAACTAAATGAGGGATGTGTATATTTTTAGTTACAGAATTATATTCATCCTTTATATGTATCTTAAATCATATATATCCATTATATGTACTTATAATAGTACATTACATTTGAGGATAAGAAATGAAATGCACCGTTCATGGAGACGGTAAGTCGTACGTACGCATGAACGCTACTTTCATTTCTATCTCATACTTTAATGGAAAGAAAACAATAATGATATAAAGGTATATTATAATTCCAGTATAAAATCATATATAATAACTTTAAATACATCCTTTATACATCCCACATATGGCATTAACGAATCAAATCACTTTGAGGGGGTGGTAGTCTGCACTTCCTAAAATAAAGATATCGCGTATACCCATAATGGAAGCCACAAAGGTATGCCACAAATGAAAAATACAGAAGATTAAGTAAAACATAAAAATATTATATATCATATATAAACATAGTGACATCTTAATGTCCACCTTTGAAGGTGTTATATGAGTGTTGAACAATCATCGTTTCGTGAGGCAGAAATTCGCCATGCATAGAAACAGTGTGTTCTTTAACCATTAGATGAAGGTGTGTGTAAGTATAGCTCGAATACTTATTATAAAAACATCCTAGTATATTGAAGATACTAGATTTGTTACAAAATAAATGAATAAAAAGAGTTTAGGGGGTTGGAGAAGCAAAATAAAACAAAAGAGCACAAGTGAAGACGTTACCTTAAAATTGGGTAACTCCCTTTGGTTTGAACCAAAAGGGTTTCTTGAAGAGCTTCCTGCCTAAGTTAAGGATTCTAGGATGAGTATAGGGATGTGGAGAGACAAACTGATCATATCTTGGACGAACCAAAGGCTTGAGAGGTGTGGGTAAGGTGGTAGAGGTGGGGGCCTTTTATAAGAGGAGAGGAGGGGCACTCTTGGTAAAGTATAAAATGTTACTTTCTTTTCAAATGGTTTTCGGATTTTAATGGTCCCACATTGATGTGTTTCGAGGATAAGGTCATAAGGGTTCTAAATCCACCCATAAAATAGGTTTTTGACATGTGTAGGTCCTAGATTTTGCATTATCTTTCCATTTTATTTAAATCATTAAATAATGAGGTCATCGCTGCATCATCATGATGTCATAAAGAATTTAATTTATTTAATGTCTAAAAATTATAAAAAAAATACTATGATGTAGGAAATATTTTTAGCTTTCCAATAAATATTTATAGTCAAAATTATGACTTGTATAACCCCATGTAAAAAAAAATTTAGTAAAACATCTCATGTTTGTGTCATTTTTATTTTAACTTTAAATAAAAGGCATAAATGTCATTATCATACCCAAGTGGCTCCATGGGGTACCAAAAATAGACCCATGGGTTATCTTGGTCGGCCATAACTCATCCAATAGGGTTAGGACAAGTGTCAATATATTTTAATTTTATTATAATATCATTTTTACCTTAAATCACACTAATTACCTTTAATCGCGATTAATAAAACTTAAAAGTTACTTTTCATCAAAAATTATTTTCATCCCATTTAACCACATTTTACTTAACAGTTAAAATCATTTAAATTGGATTTTTTAAATTCAAATCACAGAAGTGGTAAAGTCTCATTTAAACGAAAAATCAAATTTTGTAACCACCACTTTGTGGTTTCACTATTCATCAAAAATTGGAGATTTTCAGAAAAATACCAAAAATTAACCTTAAGCTATATTTTATATTCCAAATTCAAAAATGATGTATATTTTACAAAATTCATAAAATAGAAGTTTAATTAATTAATTTTATAATTAATTCCCGTAGTCAGAGCAAATAGTGTGTTTTTATGAAATAATAAGTATCAAAAGATTGACACTAGTTTAAGTCCAATTTCAAAGTGAAATTAATTACAATGACCACTATTTGATTAAATGATAAAAATATATTCTAATTTTACTAAAAAAACAATCCAAAATATAATCTAACCATATAAATAAACTAGATTGAAAAGAGGTTTTGAATTAAAATACAACATTTTTCATTATTCATTAAAAAAATGAACTTTATCATAAAGATACCAAAAATTTAAACAAACTAAATTTTGATGTCCTGATTCTAAATAAGAATTTTATTTTGTCAAATATAACACATAAAATTGTCAAAAAGTGGATTTAAAAGAGGTTCGCCTTCAAAATGTGGTTAATCGACCTTTTAAAGAATATTAGAATGTCTACGCTTAAAATTGGATTCATTCGAATTTTTTATCCTCTAACATTTAATATAAAGAGTAAAAATATTTGACAAACATATATAATCATTTTGTAGGTATTTCTGTTCATTCCCGCCATTACAACGGCTAGGCGTTAACTATTATTTAAAATAATATTATTTTATTATTAGAGTGCAACGTAAGAATCCCAAGAAACTCGTTGTTGCGTATTGGGTACGCCATCAAGCATAGCATCCCCTTTAAAGTAATATTAATATTTTATTCACAAATATGGATAAATATAAAAATGTCATATTCTTTATTTACCTGGGGTGTTACATTCTTCCCTTAATTTGAGTTATTCATTGGACACTCATTTGAATAATGACCCATCTCATTTCACTTAAAACATTTTACTGACTGTAAATCAGATTCTTTTTTAACACTATAATTATATTTTTTAGTGCAATTACAAGTCTTATTCCCCATTTTACCACATCAGAAGCACTTACCAGAATTCAGAAGGCATTCTCCAATGAGTTTTTACCACAATTTTCACAAACTGTAAACTTAATTTTCTTACCATCATACTTTTTTGAAGAATTATTTCCATGCACCTCCCACTTAAACCTCTTATTATGATGTTTTTTAAAGAACACATGATCATCTGCAAACTCCATATCCACCTTCTCCACACATTGAACAAGTTTTTCATAACTTTTGAACTCATGAAAATCCAACACCCTTTGATACTTTAGATTTAATCCTGAGTAAAAATCATTGATTTTACTATCAAGATCCCAGATGAAATTTAGAGCGTACCTTTCCATTCAAGTTAATTTTTCTTTATAAGTAGTCATTGAATCATCCTACTACCTCAATTATAAGAATTTTTTTCCATCCTAATTCAAAACACATTAGGAAAATATTTCTCCAAAAAAATATTTTTGAATTTTTCCCACTCAAAATAATCAATATTCTCATTGTCCTAGATATTTTTAACCATAGACCACCACTGATCGGTTTCACCTTCAAAACAGTAAATAGTAGGACTAAACTTTTGATTGTCTAAACATCCCATGACAAAGAAAAAAATTTCTAGTGCTTTAATCCACCCTTCAGCTAGCACAGGGTTAGATAATACTCTGAATTATGGGGATTTTGCCTCATGAAATGATACACTATCAACATTTTCCTTTGTGGTTGATCTGGATGATGTAATGACCCATCCCACGGGGCCTGGACGTGACTACCAAAAGCCCTCCTTCCATAGGCCAGGGTTCGGTGACTAACACCTGAAAGATTTTCCCAAACAATGAAGTCATTGCCTTAGAGATCTGAATACAGTCAAAAGGGGCCAATGAAGTAAACAACCAACAAAATTAAGGCATAACCACCAGAGTAAAGTACAACCACAAGTATAACTATAAAATAAAAATAGTGGGTCAGAATACAAGTCCTAGAAACTAAAAGGAAAGTAACAGTTGTTGCATATGCCCTGGATCTCTACCTGGAGGGTGGTAGCTATAAGTTTGAAGTCAAAGAAGAGGATCTCAACTGATCCCATCGCACCAAGCACCCCCAAGTCCCAAACCTCCAATGTCTGCCTCAGAGCATTAATAGTCTGCACCAAACACACACGTGCGGGCGGATCCCATGCAGGGGTGAGTATAAAAATACCCAGTAGGGGACCCCGAGACCCCCAAAGGTCTCTCAATAATCCAAAAAGGAAAAAATCCTAAGAAATACCACAAATAAAATATCACGAGCATCATCTAAATCATAAAGAACAAAGAAAAAGAGACATCTCACTCTTATGGTATAACTTCAAAGTTGCTGGGATAGGGATGAATAGTCATAAATCCATATCCTCCTATCCATAGTAACTCCACTTTTGACTTGTATAGGTCATTGTATGATGACCTATATTGGTCGCTAGATGTTGACCCGTATTGGTCATTGGTGCTGACCCATATTGGTCGTTGGTGCTGACTCCTATTGGTCGTTGGTACTGACCTGTATTGGTCGCTGGTGTTGACCCGTATTGGTAACTCATACAGAGGTAGGGATGATTAGTCATACAGCTAGATCATCCCACTCTGGAGTTTCTGATGCTGACCTATATTGGTTACTCTTCTTCTTCATGTCACAGCCAGCCACTAGATTCCTACACGAAGTATGCCTGATCTCCGGAAGACTCTTCTCCTCAATCCACCAGTCATATTTTAACTAGTACGAAGTCCTGAAAAAAATATACCCAAGGGACTACCCCAACATAGGGGTCCCAATGTGACAGATGGCGCGCTGATCGAACGACCGATCTGTGAGATATGGGCACTTTTGTAAAAAGGGCCAGGTTGGATTCAAGTATGATCCAACCTAGGTCATATGTCAAACTCCTTAAAACTAACTTAGAGTATCTTCAAATGACCACATAGTCACAAGGGTCCTTATGCCACAGATGGCGCGTCAATCGGATGCTCGGTCTGTTAGTTACACCCCTTCTGGTAAAACAGGTGTGATCGCACCTCAGTTCGGCCCAACTCGGTCGGGCCCACCGGAATATTCCAAAGGGACCGCTTCCCAAAATGGGGGCCCAATTCCACTGACGTCGTGTCAAACAGACACTCGATTCGTCAGTTAAGGGCGTTTCTTTATTCAAGGACTGGTTGGGTCTGGGCCTGGTCCGACTCGGTCAGGCCAGCCCGACGCAACGGGTCCCGGGGTCTACCTAACCCTGCCTAGGTCTAGCCTATTAAATTTCATCACAGTTCACTGGGTCTAGCCCATCGGGGTCGGCCTGGCTAGATCGTGGGCCCGGTATGTGGTTGGCTCGGCCCACCGGGTGGGGATCGGCCCACCCGCGCTGGGTTGCGAGTCCGGCTCGTTCGATTGGCCTGTATCTGGTCGGGTCCAACTGAAGGCGGACTATTTTCCCCAGATGTCCCTATAAACACAGGGCCATTTCTCTAAGCCAGTGGGGCACTGCCGCACCATTTCTCCAGCTGGCACGACGCGGCGCGGGGCCGCGTCTCCCCCTCCTGTCGCAGCCCGCTGGTCGCGGCTGCGCCTGTGGGAAATGCCATTCTCTCGCACAGCAAACTTGGGTTGGCTGCCTCTGGCCACCACGGAATGCAACGGCGCGCCGTCTTCCTACCACCCACAGCCAGTTTCTACGGGCCACCTCCTACCACTACCAGCATAGCGCACTGGAGGTTCTTTTCGCGGGCCACCAGACGTGCTCTAGTAGTCCGTTCTTGGTGTTGTCTACGCCTATGGGCCTTCTGGACTGCCTCTGTCACAGTGTGACCTTCTATCTCGCATTGACGTCAAATTGTAAAAATCATCCCCAAAGAATGAAACGATAAGCGAAGCGGCATAGGGTTTGGGCCTTATTTGTTTGGGTCACGCCCTTCGTGACTGCATTATAAGAAGCGGTAATAATTTTTCATCAGATTTCAATAATGTTAAACCACATCCAAACATAAACCCCCTACCTGGATGATATGTCTAATGACGATGATCGATGGAACCTCCTTCATCGTTGTCTTCGGTTCGTGATTCGGTGGCGGTCTTCACTGCTCGCTGAATTTGGTCTCATACTCCAGGTGGTTCTTCATTGGAATCCATCATTCTTCGTTGAGGAAGAAACATTTCGACATTTCATCAGTTCCTGATTGCTACCGCCTGAGATTCTATCTCCATCGGTGGATGTTTCCACAGAACTCCTCCATAGTTTCCTTTATTGAATAAGTCCTGGAAAAACCCCACCCCGAGCTCCATTTAAATAGAAGGGGGAAATTTGAGTAACATGTTGAAGAATTGATGAGGTTAATCAAATAAATTAATGAACCTCTTTTAATTCACAATGGTGGAGTTACGCAGTTGATGAGTCAAGCTATTAAATGGCTTGACAAGTCACTGGTCCCACCATCGCCGCTCATCTGTTGGAGAAAAAGGAAATAAAATAACAATTACATGTTATTTTATTATTCTTTAAAAAGTCCAAAAACTATCTTTTTCTCCCGACCAACTATGGTCAAAGTGAAGCTTCCCTTAAGTGAATCTCAACGCTGCGGATTCAACGGTGATCTCAGATTTTTAATCTGAGCATCGGTTCAAAATATAGAAAACATCACCCGCGCATTTAGTGAACGTACCAAAAAAAAGTTCAGAAATTTATTCTGGGGACATCGGGTCTCAGAATCACATGTTGTCAATTTTTGCAGACTCATAATAATCCCAAATAATTTTAAAAATAAATTACATGTAATTTTCCAGGTCTTTATAGCTAGTCTCATGCATGGATTCTACCACCATTTATATCCTGAGTCAACTGCGCCATCACTACAACAAACTATTCAGTTCTAATTCTGACCATCTTAGCTTGCTGATTTGGAAGGTTGTTTTCCTTCAGATGTCTTCCCAGCAAAGCTACCTTGTTTCCTCTACAGGAAACCATTCTAAATAGACATTTCTTAGATAAAAAAACATGGAAATATTTAAATTCTATATCATTTCAATTTTATAATAAATTAAAAATCATTTATGGATATTCTATTAACAATATCATAACCCCTAATGTTATCTAAACTGACCTCTGATATCAACTATAAGGCCCCAGCCTTAAACATTACATAATCTTGATTTAAGTCAAGAATTACAATTGAGGATCTTTTTAGGTTTAGAGTTTTAGATAATTAGTCCATCATTAATACATATCACCCCATAATCATACAGGTGGATACTGGAAAAATAGTATCAATTTTTTTCACCAAAGTAAACCCTTTAAAAATAAAACATGATTTCTTTTTTTGATAAAAATATTCATGACTTCTTACTTTATATCACTCATCCTTATACCATGTGAAAACATTTTAAAAACTTGGGATGAGCACAAAATATCTGCAAGGGATATAAAATAAAGAAATAAAAATGTTAGTTTATGAATACTATAAACCCACAAAATCATAATTTTTACCCATAAAACATAATCGCTTTAACATACCTCATGAAATCATAAGATTCCTAAAAACTCATAGAAATCATAAATAATAAAGGTAACTTGTGGAATTCATATAATAATTACATTATAGATTTCACAGCTACATAGGTAGTAACCTTCATGGTTTTGTTTGGAATACCCATCACAGTATATTCCCTAAATATCTTAGGAGAAACCTTATCATTTAACTATGTCTCGTTATCCAATGCATTGGAGATCTATCACAAGATCACTCATCCTTGGTTTATCACAGAACCACCTGTATACATAAATAATTCCCAAGAACCAAAACATAAGCATAACATCTAAATCATGCATAAAGGAAAAAATAATATTTCCACATTGTAATCACAAGATATCATTTCAATATATTGACATAATCAATCCCTTGTCAAAACCATTTTGAATACCAAAATACATGAAAAAGGGAATATGGTATTTATTTCCCTTTTAAAAACATTAAGGCTTATAGAGAATGTAACACCCCAAGGTTTTATAAATAAATTTAATATTGAATGCATGAAACACTAAGTCTTTCAAAAACACCACTTATTTCTAACCTAGCCAGTAATCATAATTTTTTCACCTCTGTGATTTGAATTTTGAAAAGTAGACATACACATTTTTATTGAGTAAGATATTTAGAGTCTAATTGGATTAAATTACATTTTTGGTCAATAGTAATGTACCCTTATAAATATAAATATGATCCTTAGGAATAGTAACCTCTCACATGAAATTATAAATAAAATTAGACACCTTATAAATGAAATAGATTATTTTAGAAATTATTTTTGTGGGTAATAAATATTTAATTACAATTTTAAATTAATAAATTTATTTAAAATGAAATATATTTTCATAAAATTTATTCTTAAATAAATATTTTTTTGACCTATGATTTTAGGATGATTTTATAAGGCCTCAGTTAATTTTTGAAATTATTATAAAATCAGTTTTAAATTTAAAATATATACTTCTCAAGTAAATAAAGGTTTTATTTAAAAATTAAAATTTTCTTATTTAGAAAATTAATTTCATAAAATGGAGTTCATGTTTAAATTCTATACATCTAAAAATGTTTAGGGTGATTATTTGGGATTTTTCTAAAATACTTGAATTTTTAGTGAACAGTAAGATATGGTAATTTAGGGTATAAATACATTATAAGATAAATACACAATTCCTTGCATCATGGATGATGTAATAACTCTTAGTTCTAACTCTCATACACTTATTACTATTTTTGGTCATAATAATCAACATTATTTGTTTTCTTTGGCAAAATAATAAAATAATGATTAAAATAATGGTAAAACCATCCTCTTCTCCACTATAAAAACCTCCCCACTCCCTCTACTCTTCACTCCTATCAAGCCTTTTTTATTGTCTAAATTCTACTAAAATATCCGCCCAAGATCCTCCCTACTTCCATAAGCACTTTTTCTCTTCAAAAGACCAAATCCTCTCCCCTAAAGAGGCTCTCAAGGAAGATAGATTCAAAAGGTAAATTCCTCTTTTCATTTCTTTTATTTTCTTTCATGTTCCTTTATTTCTTTTTCTTTCCTCATATCCTTTACTCCAAATGTTATGATAACTTTATTAACTTACATGTATTGTAATTTTTTTATGATAATGTAATAATTCTTCATCATCACTCCTTTCCCCTCCTTTTATACTAGAAATGAAAACACAATCTGATATGTGTTAATTTATCACATTCAAGGATGATGGGTTTTCAACTTATATTACCGTCTTCAATTATGGTCATGAAACGATTTTTATGGTTTAACTAGATCATAATATATATAATATATCCTATTTAATGTTATGTAATCAGTTTTTTACACATGGTATTAATTTATAAGACAAAATGAGTTCATGGTGATTGAAAAACCACCAAATTAATAGAAGCATTTATCATTAAAATTTTATCTAATGATTCATCCTCATCCAAATAAAACAAATGAATTATATAATAATTTAACCTTATGTATGAACATTAATAACTTATAACATCAATTATTTAATTAAATTATCATTTTATATTAATTTCCATACAAACGAACCGATCATGAAAACTAATGAAACAAGAACTTGCAAACGATGATATTGAATCTATTAACCCATAAAAATGACAATAAATGAACTTAATAAATTTATAATAAATAAAATACATGTCTAATAGGTTCTGAATTAAGTTATTAATAAGTATAATTCTATATTCCATGACCTTAATTCCAAGATCGGAACATATTCAGATATAAGGTAAGGGTTTTCTACCCGAACCTCCATTTTCATTCGGGTTACTCTTAATCTCTACTTACCTCAATGAAATTCTTATTTATTTTTATATAATACTCATAAATTCTATATTAATTTTATATATATGTATACCAATAATAATACTTCTATATCTTATGGGGATTTACATATTTTAAAAGGATCTTTCAAAAATTATTCCCAAAATACAAGCACGATTCAAGAGAATTTATCAAACTCTTACCTATTTTTAAGGAAACTCTATAATATATTTTTAGAAAAATTTATTTTTATAAAATAAGTGATTTTATTATGAAAAAATACCTTAATTCACTTCTGGTTTTATAAAAAAAAATTCAAAAAAACTCTTATTTTCAAAGTGAAAGAGTATTTATCTCAAGAATTACTCAATGATTTTATAAGAATAATTTCATCAATTTCGACACTCATGTTGATTCTTATGTTTAATTGGGATTAATATTTTATGATATCATCTACCATATTTTATTTAATGGTTTATTATTCATTTGAGTGTGGATGTATTGTCTTGATACCATTCACCATATTACTCTGAATGGTTAGTGTTCATATTTAATGATTGGGGAAATTTATTTACATTTCATATGTTAGTTTCCATATAAATATATATGTTGTTATTTTTATACTTGTGCATATGAGGAATGAATTGGACTTATTATTTGATGGGTGTGGCCCTCTATATCCCCTCAATGCATTGGTAGGTCTCATGAGATAAACTAGTTTCTTGGCATGAGGCCTTGACGGAATGGTTATTATGGTCTTGGCATGATGCCATGACAGTGTGATTATGATGTCTAACATTATGAATTCCCTCATTATGAAACTAGATATTGATATTCCATGTGATTTTTAGACTAGTAGAATATCTATGGTTATGTTTTATGGCATTATTTAATCAGATTTTATTCCTACCATATTATGCTCAAGTATATTTATAAAGGCATGTATTTTTAGTTATTCATAATTCCTAGTGTTTATGTTTATAATTTCTTTCACTATATTATTTACCCTTACTGAACATATGAGCTCACCCATTTCACATGTTTTATTTTCTCCATGTTGTGAAGAAGTATATTATGAATTAATTGCAAGGATAATCTAGGATATTATGTGTGATTCAAAATAAGTTGATATGTTGTATTTCCTTTCAAGTTGTAATGTTAAACTTATGTATGTATATGGTTTTCCAAAACTACTAAACTATTAATTCCTTCAAGATAATAATTTCTTGTAATCATGCCAATGTAATAAAATTAGGCATCGGATCTAGGAAACTAGGTTCGGGTCCTTATATTTGGTATCAGAGGAAGTTTAGTAGAAAACTTGAAAACTAGATTTAGAAAACATAGATTAGGGAACAAAACCCTAATATAGTATTTGAAGACAAAAATACAAGAAAATCCTATAATTTTATGTGGATATTTCTAGAAAATACATCCATGTCTCAATACTAAAAGTGGACATAGTTATGGAATATATGTACCTAGAAGTAACCACTCCGACAAGGAGTTTCGGGCTTGACACTAGGTATCGTGGTACATGACAATGGGACTTACTACACACCAAGTTTGACACTCCTATGAAATATTCTTAGGAAAATTCACATTTTCTTTACAAACCATTATGAAGAAATTAAATGTAAATTTTTCCTAAAAGAAACCACGATTATGAGATTAGTTATGGATAGAAATTCAATTTATGATAACTATTTTTCTATGTTGAGATTATACCTTATTATTCATAACCTAATCTAGTGTATTCATTATTTAGAAATGGAACCTAGTATAAGGAATGTAAATTGTATGAATGCACGTATCCCATATAAATATTTCCCTCCTATGAAAGATAATGATGTTAGCTCTATAGTTGCGGCTGGTGTTGAGAAACTTATTACTATACTAGGATAGTTGACTCAAGTTATGAATAATAACCTTACCCATATGGTGCATCTAGATCTACAACATAGAGGAGATATGTTATACCACTTTATGTGATAACATCCTCCATCATTCAATGGTACTAAAATCCCATTCGTAGTGGAGCAGTGGATAAGTTATTTAAAGAAGATATTTCTCACTTTGGGATGTAATGAAAGTGATAAGGTTTTCATGGAAGTTTATCATCTATCGGGAGGTATGGATCAGTGGTGGTATTTAATTAAAAACAAAAAGGAGGTGGATGAAATAGAAGAAATTTAATTAAGGTATTTTAAGGAAATATTCTTAAAAAAATACTTCCATCTTGAAAAATGAGCAGATATGGAAAGTCAGTTTATGAATTTGAGTCAAAAAGAGGATGAGAATGTTCTAATGTATGAAGATAACTTTAAAAGATTATAAATACATGTCACTGACTACATATGTAATCCAAGGAGAAATATTGATCAATTCTTTGATGGTTTAAAACCATTCCCTTGAAGGGCACTAGTCTCCTAAAATTTTTCATCATACGAAGATATAGTCTCATGTGCTATCAATAGGGAAAAGTAATTATCTAAGTCTTATAACTTTAAAGGAAAGAAAGAGAATAAGAGGGCTTCTGAAAACTCTAGAAAAGGAAATAAGGAAATGGGAAGAAGGGAAAATTTGACTTTCCACCCTATGATAATTGTGGGAAGAAACACCATGGTACTTTCCTAAAGGGTATGGGTGTTTTTTACAAGTATGGAGAAAAATTTCACCACTCCCATGATTGAAAAGGGAAGAAAGAATCTTCCAATGTTCGATGCTACAATTACAAGGATATGAGACATTATGAAAATGATTTTCCTAAGACTCAAGGAAACATTCCCCAAATATGGAAAAGGGAGAAAGGACAAGCTTATACTATCACAGCTGTTGAGGTTGAAGTTCCTAATGATTTGGTGGTAGGAACTTTAATCATTTCCTAAAACTTAGACAATGATTTATTTGATTCAGGATCATCACATTCTTTTATATCTTCCCATTTTTCCAAGAGAATTAGACATTTTAAATTTTATTTAATAACTAATTTTTTAGAAAAAACACCTAAGGAAAGTATCATTACAACAAAGATGTATTAGTCAATCCCATTTATGACACATAAACATGCTTTAGTTTTTAACCTTATCATCATACCCATGATCGAATTTGATATAATCCTCAGTATGGATTGGATTTAAAATTATGATGCAAAAATATATTTCAAGAAGAATGAAGTTACAATTTTTGAGAACGGTGTAGAATCCCTTATCTTTAGAGTATAAACCTCACCATCTAATTCTTATCTAGATCCACCCCTAATAGCTCTACTAAATTCAATTATTGGGGAGGAAGAGAATTAAATATCTATGGGTGAGGAAAGGAATGTTCAAATAAAGGATGTACATATTGTGTAAGGATATGTTGATGTGTTTCTAGAGCATTTACCTAGACATCCTCCATAACGGGAAGTTGAGTTCTCACTTGATTTAATCCCTGGTTCGAGACCTATATCAAAGACTCCTTATATAATGGCCACTGTGGAATTAGTATAACTGAATAAAAAACTATAGGAATTGAGTGATAAAAGATTTATTCTCTATAGTGTTTCTCCATGGGGATCCCCTGTTCTTTTCGTTAAGAAGAAATATGGATCTATGTGGTTGTGCATTGACTATATAGAGATCAATGATATTAAGATAAAGAACATGTATCCTCTTCCTCACATTGATGATTTATTTTACCAACTTCACAAAGACCAATATTTTTCAATGATTGACCTTTGATCTGGATATCATCAGTTGTGTATCAGGAAGGAAGATATTCCAAAGACAGCATTTCAAACTAGTTATGGGCATTACAAGCTTACAGTAATTCCTTTTGGACTGACTAATGCACCCTCTATTTTCATGGATCTAATGGATAGGGTTTTCAAGGAATATCTTGATGAATTTTTTTTGATATTTATCGATGATATCTTGGTATACTATAAAAGCTATGAAGATCATGAAAATCACTTGCGCATTATTCTGAAGACTCGTAGAAGAAATAAATTATATGGGAAGTTTAGAAAGTGTAAATTTTGGATTTAATCAATTTATTTTCTAGGAAATATTATATCTAAGGATGTAATATTCATTGATCCTGTGAAGAAAAAGGTTATTCAGGAATGGCCTACACCAAGGAACATAACTGAGGTATGTAGTTTTATTGGTTTAGTAGTTTATAATCAGCATTTAATTCAGAACTTCACCCTATTAGCCAACCCGTTAACCAAGATTACTTGTAAAGTGGTTAAGTTCATATGGAAAAAATAATTGTGAGGAATGTTTTGAATGTTTTGAATAATTAAAGAGGATATTAGTGAATTATCTAATCCTAAATCTACCATTAATGAATGATGGGTTTGTGATCTATAGCGATGCGTCAAAGAAAGTACTTGGATGTGTCTTTATGCAGAATGATAGATTTTTTATATGAATCAAGGTAGTTAAAAATTCATGAAAAGAACTATAAAACTCGTGATCTTGAGTTAGAATCTATAATATTTTATTTGAAGATATGGATACATTATATCTAAGGTTAAATATGTGAGATATATACTGATCACAAGAGCCTGAAATACATCTTCTCACAAAAAAAACTCAACATGAGGGAAATGTGATGTCTTGAGATGCTCAAGGATTATGATTATTCCATACACTACCACCCAGGAAAGGAAAATAAGGTAGTTAATGCATTCAGTAGGAAGGATCATGGAGTTTTAAACAAAATGAGGATTGAATGGGATCCTGTATTCATGGAACTAGTAAGGATGGACATGGGAATTATCAAAGAAGGTTAAACATCATTACTTTTTCAATCAATTTCCAAACAATATTTATTGGAAATAATTAAAAGTTCTCAACCTAATGATGAGAATCTTCAAAAGAAAATTAATGTTGTGAATTATGGGAAGTTGAAAGACTTCATACATGAAACTGGAATTCTGAAGTTTGGGAAGAGGCTTTGTGTTCAAGCTATAACAGAGCTAAAAATGGAGTTATCGGATTATTATCATAGTTTGAATTTCTCTATAAATCCTGGAAGTACTAAGATATATAGATATTTTAAGGAACATTTATGGTGGGATAACACAAATTGGGAAATTGCAGATTATGTATAAAGATGTTTAGTCTGTTAAAAAGTGAAGGGAAAAAAACAACATCCTAGAGGATTCAAGTAACCCCTACCTATTCCTACATGGAAGTGGGATGACATCAGCATGGATTCTGTCACTGGATTACCCAAAACTCTAAGAAATAATGATGCAATATGGGTAATTTTTGATCGACTTAAAAATCTGCACATTTCCTCACTATAAGGGAGGATTTTAAATTGGAGTGCCTTTCACGAATTTATATCAATGAAGTTGTAAGACTTCATGGAGCACCTATTTCAATAGTTTTTTATCATTATTCTTGATTTATATCAAAATTCTAGAAAATAATTTAGAAATCTTTGGATACTGAACTTCGTTTGAGTACTTCTTATCACCCACAAACTGACAGAAAATAAAAAAGGATGATCCAAACTTTAGAAGACATGTTGAGATCATGATCACTTGATTTTCAAGGTATATGGATCAGTATTTACCTTTGGTGGAGTTTTCCTGCAGTAATATTTTTTATTATATAATTCAAGTGGCACCATATGAATCATTTTACAGAAAGAGATTTCATACACATTGGGATGAAGTTGGTGAAAGGAAGATTATAGGCCTAGATCTTTTGGAGGAAACAATAGTGAAGGTAAAGACTATTCAAACCCATATAAAAGCATCTCAGAGCAGGAAATATATCTATGAAAACAATAAAAAGAATGATTTTGACTTTCATGTGGGAGATCACATTTTCTTGAAAGTATATTTATAGAGGTGTGTTATAAGATTTGGGAATAAAGGGAAACTAATCCCAAAATATATTGGACCTTTTGAAATTCTGGAGAGAATTGGAGCTATGAATTATCATTTGGAAATTCCACCTATCCTGTCTAAAGTAAACAATGTTTTTTATGTCTCATTTTTGAGAAACTACATGTCAGACCCAACGTATGTCCTCACTTATAAAGGTATAGAATTAGAGCATGACTTATCTTACTATGAAGATCTTATCTGAATTCTAGACACTAAGGAACATATGTTGGGGAATCAGACAACTCAGTTGGTAAAGGTAATTTGGAAAAATCATAAAATTGAAGAAGAAACATGGGAGCCTAAGGATCTTATGATGAAGAACTACCCAAAAAAATTTATGAGGTTACATTCTAGAATTTTGAGGATAAAATTTCTGTAAGGGGGAGAATGTGACACACCTAAGGTCTTATAAATAAATTTAACATTGAATGTATGAAACATTGAGTCTCTACAAAACACCACTTTTTTCTAACCTAGCCAGTAAACATAATTTTTTCACCTTTGTGTTTTGAATTTCAAAAAATGGCATACACAGTTGTGTTCAGGATGATATTTAGAGTCTGATAGGATCAAATTACATTTTTGTGAATAGTAATGTACCCTTTATGAATAGAAATGTACCTTTATGAATATTAATGTTATCTTTAGGAATAGTAACCTTTCCCATGAAAGTATAAATTAAATTTAGACATCTTATAAATAAAATAGAGTATTTTATAAATTAATAATTAAGTGTTGGTATTTTTGTGAGTAATAAATATTTAATTACAATTTTTAATTAATAAATTTATTTAAAATAAATTAAATTTTTATAAAATGTATTCTTCAAAAAAAATTTGTTGAACTATGTTTTTAAGATAATTTTATGAGACCTCAATTAATTTTTGAAAGTATTATAAAATCAGTTTTAAATTTAAAATATATATTTTTCAAGTAAATAATGATTTTATTTAAAAAATAAATTTCTACTATTTAGAAAATTATTTTGATAAAATAATGTTCATTTTTTAATTCTAAATTTTGAAAAATGGTTGGGGTGATTTTTTGGGATTTTTCTAAAATACTTGAATCTTTGTTAATAATAAAATACCATAATTTACGGTATAAATACATTATAAGATAAATAAACCATTCCTTGCATCATGGATGATGTAATCACACATGGTTTAAACTCACATACACTTATTACTATTTTTTGTTAGAAGAATCAACACTATTGGTTTTCTTTGGAAAAATAATAAAATAATGATTAAAATAATGGGAAAACTCTCATCTCCGCCACTATAAAAACCACCACTCACACCCTCTTCTCTTCAATCCTATCAAGACTTGTGTCTTGTCTAAATTATGCTAAAATATCCTCCCAAGATACTCCCCATGTCCACCAACCCTTTGTCTCTTTAAAAGACCAAATACTCTCCCCTAAAGAGGCTCTCAAGGAAGATAGATTCAAGAGGTAAATTCATCTTTTCATTTATTTTATTTTCATTCAAGTTTCTTTATTTTTCTCCTCCTTTAATCAATATGTTATGACATTGGTCCATAGAAGGTGGCTCGCTCTTTGATTCTTCACGCCAGGTACTGGTGCATTTGGATAGCCAGGAACAAGATGAGACATGATGGAATCTAATCATCTGGGAATTCCATCATTATCATGATGCAAAATATTCTCATTGATTTAGCCCATCTCTTTAGAAACTGGTAAGAATCTCCCTCTCTCGTATGGATGCATGTGCGGTCTCATGTCACCCAGCCTAACATTGGTAGTACCAGAGGCCATTGGGCCCACTGGAACCCCCCCTCCAGGGGCCTTAAACTTAACACTGATGGGCCTTGCTGTAGGGGGTCCTTTGAGGTGGTGGGATTGTCCGAAACTCTCAAGGCTTATCCCTATTGGCCTTCTCCTCATGCCTGGACCATGACTCCTCACTCCAAGCTGAAGCCAAGGCCCTTCTTCTAGGTTTAAGCCTCTTCCTATAGAAGGGTATTTCCATTTCAGAGGTTGAAACAGATTCAAAAATCCTTCTTGATGCCTTGCTTGGTCTTTTTCCATCTCTATGGTCCATCAACAAAAAATTCATAGGCATTATCACTAACAATACTTAAGTAATTCACTCTTGGTGCGAGGGAAACCAAGTTTCGGATCACCTCGCTTCTCTTGAGGTCCTCAGTCCCAACCCGGTCTGTCTACACAGCATGATCACTCTCATGCCTGAAGGAGTCAACTTGATCAGGGGGATGCCCTCGGTCTCCACCACTTTAGACCACCCAAGTCTCTCCTCTATCTCTTGTTTTTTGGATTGTTTTCCCCTTTCCCCCTTTATAAAAATTAAAATGATTATGTTATCACATTCAAGGATAATAGGTTTTCAACTTCTATTACCATATTTAATTCTGGTCATAAAACCATTTTTATGATTTAACCATATTATAATATATGTAATATATCCTATTTAATGTTTTGGAATCAGTTTTTTACACATGGTATTAATTTATAAAACAAAATGAGTTCATGGTGATCGAAAAACCATCAAATTAATCCAAGCATTTATCATTAAAATTTTATCTAATGATTCAACCTTACCCAAAGTACCCAAATGAATTATATGATCATTTAAACTTCTTTATGAACATTAATAACATATAAAAACAATTTTTTAATTCAATTATCATTTTACATTAACTTCCATACAAACAAACCGATCATTAAAACTAATGAAACAAGCACTCACAAATGATGATATTGAATCTCCTAACCCTTAAAAATGACCATAAAGGAACTTAATAAAATTATAATAAATAAAATATAGGTATGAAAGGTTCTGAATTAAGTTATTAATAAGACTAATTTCATATTCTAGGACCTTAAGTTCAATAGAGGAACATATTCATACATAAGGTAAGGGTTTTCTACCCGAACCTCCATTTTCATTCGGGTTACTCTTATTCTCTACTTACCTTAATGAAATTCATATTTATTTGTATGTACTCCTAATAAATTATGTGTTAATGTTCTATATATGTGTACCAATAATAATCCTTCTTTATTTTATGGATAATTACATATTTTAAAAGGATCTTTCAAAAATTCTTCCATAAATACAAGCTCAATTCAAGGGAATTTCTCATACTCTTACCTATTTTCAAGGGCACTCTGTAATATGTTTTTAGAAACATTTATTTTTATAAAATCAGGGCTTTTATTATGAAAAACTACCTTAATTAAATTCTGGTTTTATACAAATATTTTTCTAAAATAACTCTTATTTTCAATGTAAAAGATTATTTATCTCAATAATTACTCGATGATTTTATATGAATATTTTCATCTATTTAAAAACTCTTGTTGATTCTTATGTTCAATTGGGATTAATATTTTATGATATAATATACCATATTTTATTAAATTTTTTATGATTATTTTGACTATGGATGTACTATCATGATACTATTCACCATATTACTCTGTAAGTTAGTGTTCATATTTAATGATTGGGGAAAGTTATTTGCATTTCATATGTTAGTTTCAATATGAATGTATATGTTGTTATTTTTATACTAGTTCATATGAGGAATAAATTGGACTTATTACATGATAGGTGGGGCATGCTATATCCCCTCGATGCATCGGTATGTCTCATGAGACAAACTAGTGTCATGGAAAGCGGCTTTGACGGAATGGTTATTATGGTCTTGGCATGAGGCCTTGACAGTGTGATTATGATGTCCGGAATTATGAATTACATCATTATAAAACTAGAGATTGATAGTCCATGTGATTATTCGACTATTAGAATATCCATAGTTATGTTTTATGGAATAATTTAATCGGTTTTTATTCCTTCCATATTACACTCAAGTATATTTATAAAGTCATGCATTTTTAGTTATTCATCATGCCTAGTGTTTATGTTTATAATTTCTTCTACTGTATTATTTACCCTTACTGAGCATCTGATATCACCCCTTTTACATGTTTTATTTACCCCATGTTGTGAATAAGTATATTATGAATGAATTTTAATTATAATCTAGGATATTATGCGTGATTCAAAAGAATTTGATATGTTGTATTTCCTTTCAAGTTGTAATGTTGAACTTATGTTTGTATATGGTTTTCCAAAATTACTAAACTGTTAATTTATTTTGGATACTAATTTCTTGTAATCATGCCAATTTAATCAAATAAGGAACCAGCTCTAGGAAACTAGGTTGGATACTTACATAGGAATCCAAATACCAAATAATTGTGATGGCGACAAAGAAGTTATTGTCGTCATATACGTTAAAAAACATTCCTTTTGTTGTTTTGTATAGAAAGTAAAACACTCCATATAAAAAGATTCATTTAAAAAAATTGAATTAAATTAAAGATATAAATAAAATATAAGAAAATATATTCAAAAATTTATTTCACACGTAAAATTTGAATGACATAATCAATAAGTAGAAATTTAACCCAAACAATGGAAATTGGGTTAAGAAATTCCCTTACCGTGAGTCTTACTCATCACATACAATATTTATATTCCAAAATAATAAACTTAGATTAATTTATACTTTTTTAGAACATTTTTCAAGTTTATTATTTATTTTATATCACTTATTATCATGTTATAAAAATTACATAATTATTTAAGTTCATATGAGATGTTTTGTTGATCTTTGATACTTAAGACGAAAATGGACGTTGTATGATGTCAATAGTCCATGTGGTCATAAGTCCATAATATCTAGAATATAAAACATGATATAAATATATTATATATTCATTATATAACTATTTATAATAATCTTTGAAGACAAACTAAAAACACCATTCATGGAGATGGTAGGTCGTACGTACGCATGAACGCTATTTTCGTTTTTCCATCGTATTAAAAGAGTGAAATTAAATAAAATGTATATAAATATGTATAAATATATAATATAATTATAATATAATTAATATTTCATCTGTATCTTATATTTTTACTAAAAAAATCCTTAATACATTCCATGTGATGTGTGAACGAATCACATCATTTTGAGGAGGCGATGGTCCACACATCCCCAAACGAAGTTATCGTATAACAACAATATGAAAAGCATAAAGGTATGTTTAATATAACATATCCATAATATTAAATAGGTTATAATATATATATTAAAATATTATTTTACCAGAAAAATATTTTTAAGACCAGAATTGAAGGCGTAAATGGAAAATAAACAAAAACATTATTCACGTAGTTGATTAACCGACATAACTTGAACAACAATTTTGTTTCTTTGAATAATAGGAGATGAGAAAATAAATGGATATGACATATTACATTAAAAACATAACACTTAAGTTTGTACATGATTCTAGAGTAATCATGAATTTATGGATGAATTAGGTGAGGATAATGTAGAAAAAGAAATAAATTAAGAGAGGTACTTTGAGAAAATTACCTCTTGAATATCCCCTCCCTAAAATACCCTTGAAGACCTTGAATTTGGTATTTTGGTGATATTGAAAAAACTTGGACATGGGGAGAATGAATAGGATAGGTTTGGAAAGATATTTGAGGATCTAAAAGGATTTTTGGGTTGAAATAGTGTGGTGGAGAGGTGGTATTTATACTTGAGGAGAGGTGGATTTGAGTGATTAATTTATTAATTATTTTATATTAAAATCCAACCATATAGGGGTGGAATTAAATTCCATGACTTTGGATTATAATTAATTTTGTATAGGATGGTTAAAATTTATCCACACCTCAAAAAACCATTAAATTTTGTAGTTTTTAGGTATGTTAAGCTTTTAACTTTTAACATTAACCCTTGTCAAAATTTCACTTTTACTACAGTAAATATTTTTTTTACCATGGTAAATTTTTTATACCTAAAAATTAAATTGAAATTAAAAACAAATTTAGAAATTATTATTAGAAATATTGAATCCATTTTATCTAATTAAATTCACATAATTTGGAAAATCTTACTTAAAATTAATTCCACAAGAAAAACTAAAAATGGGTTTTTAAAGTGAAACGTTCAAAAGTTTGAAATGTTTTTATATCTATTTTCAACTTGAAATTGGTTCCAATTACTTGAATTGGATTAAATGATAAAAACTTAGTTTAATTAAACTCTAAAAACAATTAAAAGGATAATATAACTATATAAATAAATTATACAAAAAATCATTTTTGAATTAAAATGAAGTATTTTTCATTATTCATTAAAATATGAAAGTTATCAGAAAAATACCAAAAATTTATCTAAACTAAATTTTTAGGTTATATTTACAAAGAATAAATTTATTCTGTCAAATATAACATATAAAGGTGTCAAAAAATATATTTAAAATGGGTTCTCCATCAAAAGGCAATAAAACTGCCTTTAAAAAATATTAGAGCTTTTATACCTAAAAATTGGATTTATTCTCATTTTAAGCCTATGAAATTCATTGGATGAATGTAAAAACATTTAATAAACATGTTTAAATATAATATATTTAGTTCTATTTATTCCCTCTAATAATAATTCTAGGAGATAACTACCATTTAAAATAATAATATTAATAATGTATTATTTTTATATAACTCAGTCTTTTGTGAAACATGAAATTTATGAGAAAACTATTGTTGTGTGTCGGGTATGCTATAGTACATAGCTTCCCATTTAAAGTAAAATTGATATATAATTTATAGATATTAATATATTTAAAAATATATTATTCTATAATTACCTGGGATGTTACAACTGAGGTATATAGTTTCCTTTAATTAGCAGGTTAGTATTAATGATTTGTTCAAAAAAATATCAATTGGATAACTCATTAACCAAGTTGACATGTAAAGGGGTTAAGTTAATATGGTCAGGATAATGTAAGGATTTGAATAATTAAAGAGGATATTTTTCAATGCATAGATATTGAATTTACCATTAGGAAGCAATGAATTTGTGAAATACATTAATGTATAAAATAAATAAATTGTATGTTTCCTTATATGGAATGATAGAGTTTATAACTATTCATAAAGACAGTTAAAGATTCATGAATTGAATAATACATCCCATGATCTTTAGTTGGAAGCCATATTCATTCCATTTATGTAGATTAATTACCTTTATGTTTAAATATGTAAAATACATACAAATAATAAATGTTTTAAATAAATATTATCATGAAAATTACTCAACATGAGGTAAATATGGTGGTTATAACTACTCAAGGATTATTATTTATCCATACACTACCACCCTGAGAAGGTAAATAATGTGGTTGATGCATTTAGTGTTAAAGATCGTTTAGTTTTGACTAAAATTATGATTTTCAAAGTTTCTATATTCATGGATTTAGTTAATTTGGATATGGGAATAATTAAGGAAGGGAAAACATCAGGTCTATTCCAAATTATTTCCAAACCATCCTTATTAGATAAAATAAAAATTTCTCAGGTTGATAACAAGAATATTCAAAATCAAATCAAATCCATGAATGATGGAAAGTTGTTAAACATTATCTTTGAATATAGTATATTGAAATTTTTAAATAGGTTTTATGTTCCATCCATGAATAATTTGAAAAGATAATTATTAGATGAATCTCATAACTCAACTTTCTCTATACACCCTATTAAGACCAAAATGTATCAGGATCTGAAGGAACATTTTTTGTGGGATGATTTAAATGGGAAATTTAATAATACATATCAAGATTCTTAGTTTGTTAGTAGGTAAAGTCTGGGAGAAAATAACTTAAAGTATTCATACAACTTATTAATATTCTTGTATGGAAATGTGATGATATTAATGTGTACTTTATCACTGAATTTACAAATACTCCTAGAAAGAATGATCTCATATGGGTTTTTGTTGACCTTCTTAAAAATTCCACATATTTCCTCACTATAATAGAAGATATTCCTCTTGAGATCCTCACACATATCTATATTAATGAATTTTTTATACTTCATATTGCACCTATTTTGATTGTATCCATCATTATCCACAATTTACATCGAAATTATGGAGGAGTCTTCTGAAGGTTCTCGAAACTGATCTATTCTTAAGAACCTCCAATCATCCTAAAACATATGGTTAGTCTAAAAGGACTATTCAAACATTATAATATATGTTGAGTTCATTCTTAATTAACATTCAAGGTATGTGGGATTATAATTAACCATTGGTGAAATTTGTATATAAAAATATCTTCTATTAAAGCATTTAAGTGGCACCATATGAGGCATTGTATGGAAATAGGTTCCATACTCTAAATTTTTGGAATAAATTTGGTGAAAGGGATCATGTATCCCCATATATTATTGAGGATACAATGGGTAAAGTGAATACTATTCATAATCATATTAAGGAAGCTCAAAGTAGAGAAACAATTATGAAAATAACCGAAGGATGGATTTATAATTTCATATGGGAGATCATTTTTTAATTGATTTATATTCATAGAAAGGTGTTATAAGATTCAAAAAGAAAGGGAAACTAATTTCTAGCACATCGGGCCTTTTTAAAATCTAGAATGAATAGGAATTGTGGCTTACTATTTCACAACGCCACCTAGCCTCTCTAAATTTCATGATGAATTCCATATCTCTTTATTGAGGAAACACATTCTATAACCAAATCATGTGATCACATATGAGGAAATATAATTATAACTTGATTTACCCTACTGTGAAGTGACTATATGATTCTTGACACTAAATAATAAGTATTGAAGAATTGGAAAACTCGGTTAGTAAAGGTGCTTTGAATAAATCCTAAGATAGAATAGGAAAATTAGGAACTTGAAGAAGTTATGATGAATAAATACTCACATATGTTCATAATTTTACATTCTATAAATTTTAAGGATGTAATTTTTGAATGAGTGAATAATGTAACACCTGAGATTCAATTATAGTAAGCTTTTCTTTCTAGAGAAACAATATTACAATGCACATGGATTTATTCAAGAATGTGACTTAAACCTAAATTATGGATTTTTATAAATTTAATTTTATAAAATTAATTTCATTTATAAATTCAAAATTTCAAGATTATTTTTTGTTTATTTTTTTAGATTTTAATTAAATAGTTGATTTGTTTTTAATAGTGAAAATACCGATTTTACAAAAAAAAACTGTCACTTTTATGACATTAAAATTATATAAGAATAACTTAAAATTTTAAGAAAAAAATATTGAAAAAAATATGTATTTAATAATAATATAATTCATATAAAAATATAATTTTGAAATTTGATATATATTCTTAACATTTTGGAAATTTAAGTAATGTTTTTGTTCAAATAAAAAATATTTTTAGTTCTTCTCTATTAATCAATTGCATTCAATGTTCCTTTGAATTTTGGTTTTTTTAAATAAAAATAATTATCCTTTTATTTAACATAATTATGTTACTTCCATTTGAATCAGTTTTATACTTTATTTTTCTATAAAATAATTTTTATTCTTAAAAAAAACATTTTTCTAAAAATGATTTTCATTTCATTTTATGCAATTATATTAAAATTAATTTTCTAAAACTTATAAAAATTGAATATTGTAAATTGGATTAAATATTTTAAATCATAATAATTAATATTATTCAATAATTTTAGCTTAATATTTTGTCATAATGAATAGTATAAACAGTAAAAATTTGTTACCAGGGTTAAGGTTAAAAAATAGTTTATTGGGGGTTAAACTAAGATATAAGGTTAAAATTACACATTAAATTGTCTAAATATTATTATTTTTAAATATATTTAGACCTTTTAATATATTAAATTCAAATTTCTAGCCATTTGGTGCACTTTCAAAATAAAATAACTTTATATTATTTAAATATTTTAAGTAATTCCATGTGTGTCCCTCCTCGCACTTATAAAAAGTCACCTATTCTCAACCCTTATTAACAAACTTTAAGAACTATATATTAGAAAATACCTACCCAAAAACCTTCCTAGATTCACTCCCTTCATTATTTATCTTATTTCATTCTTTTAAGACCATCCTAATAAGGATTAAGGTGTAAGACAAAAGTGGTTTCTCAAAGAAGAGGTAATCATTTTTATCGACCCTTCAAAAGTTCATTACTTATTATACTTCCTCTAAAAAATTTACCAATAATAACATAATTAATAAAGTATAATAAATATAATAAGATGTTATTATGATTATGGTACAACCATTTTTCACTTCATTTCCATCAAGTATAAAATGAAAGTATCACTCGTGCATAGGTGTGGACTATCACCTCAATGTAGCGATATGATTAATTTTCCATCACCATATTTCATGATGGGTTATTTTGATGAATTTATTGTTTATATATTATATTTAGGATATAATTATTCTTTTTTAATTATAATATCTTATCAACCTTCTTACCTTCCCATATGTTGGGAAATGATAACATCACTCGTGCGTACGTGTGGACTACCACCACCGTGAAGCGATGTGATTCGTTTTTCATTTCATGTTTACATATATGGTAATAAGGATATATTTACTAAATATATATAATATTTATGATATAATAATGATTCTTTAAAATTTAATTATTATTTAAATTTCTTTCGATTAATCCATTGAAAAGTGGAAACATCACTCGTGGATACGTACAAACTACTATCTTTACAAAGAGATGTAATTCATTTTTCATTACCGCTTTATATAGATAGTTTAAAAAGTGTATATAATGATTAAATATTATAGTTATGGCATGGTTACAGTTCTAGAGATGAGGGAACCATGATTAAGATTCAAGGATTGAAATTACTGATCTAAAACTTACATAAAAAATAGAACAGTTAACACTCAAAAAATGATATTAATAAAGAATTATTAAACAATGATTTTAATAAATAATTTTTATATTTTAAGTATTTATATGTTTTAGGTATATAATTATAATAAAAAATTTATAAATGATGTTATAATCACTTACAAGGAATGTTAAACTTGAGCCAGGGGTTAATTTTCTAATGTGATCCTTATTTGAGATTATTTATATTTAACTTTACATTGGAGAAACTATATGATATTTTTATATTAAACCCTATCTATTTTATACAACTATGTTTATTTTTATAAATTACATTTTTTTATTTCATTTTTCTCTCTCTAAGTACTCAAAATTATGAAAGAATGTTTTTAAGGAAAACTAACTTTGTTTTTTTTTCAGTCAGGAATATTTTTATTCCATGTATATATTTTATTTAAAATGTTTTCAATAATTTTTTTAAAATTATATAATGATTTTTTAAATTAATTTTTACCCATGTTTTACTTCCTATTAAAATGTTTAAAACGAATCTTCTAATCATTTTCTAAATGAGGTAATTTTTAACAAAGGTGTAAACATAGTATTTATTTTAACATTTACTGAACGAATGGATTTTACCATTTTCATGCATATTATTTTTCTTAAAACTTCATTTACAAGTTTCCATGTTTTTTTTCAAAGAATTTTTTTTCCTAATATTCAATAAATTTTTAGATTTTAAATAAGCGGTTTCAAAATAAAAAAGGGTATTTTCCTCAAGATATGTCCAAGTGATCCTTTAAAATTATTTTCATATATACAAATATACTTTAATGAATCTTATGATTTACTAGTGATATAATCCAATGATATTATCCACCTTATTTCTATTGATTCCTTATGATCATGTTGTTATATTTATTGATAGAGTAAAAATATTAATATTTTTTATGCCAATTCATCAATATGAATATTTATGTTTATTATGCATTGAATTTTTATTAATTTATTTAACATGATGAATAAATTAAACTTAGTAAGTGTAAGGTGGAGCCCTTTATATAACCATTATTCATGAGACAAACTAGTTTAGGTATTTGGAATACACATTACCGATTTATGTATGATTTCTTGGAATAAGGCCTTAATGGTAAGATTATTATGTCTATCATTATGAATTCTATTATTAAAAATTAATTATTTTTATCCATATGATTATTTATGTTTTTATTTCATCCATGGATATATTACCATTTTATGATATTATTCATAAGGCATGTTTGATTATTTTTTATTTATTCCATATTATTCATGATTTATTTATTCTATGATAGATTATGTCACACGCTTTACCTTACTAAGAATATGAGCTCACCCTTTATTATATTTTACTTTCCCTAGGTAGCCAAGAAGGTATTTATGAATGATTTTATGGACATATTTTATGAAATTATAAAATTATCCCTAGAATATTAATTTTTATTTCATATTTTCTAATGTAATGTGAGAATCATGTATGTATCTAGTCTCATAAGACTACTAAACAAATTAATCCATTAGGATGCTCTCTCTTATATCTTTTAACAATGTAGTAAAATAACCACCATCTTCGAGTTACAAGATTTAGGTTGTTACATTGAGTATGGATTTGGGAGACTTAAGTAGTGTTTTTTTATTTCCATCAATAATAGTAAAAGTAATATATTTTTTGGTATTTTCTCTTAGATGATTAGGAGGATCATTATAAAGAATTTGAATTTATTAAATGTGATATTACTATTAGGTATTTAATTAATCATTTCTAATAAAAAACCTTTTCTATCTTAGATAGTCTTCCTTTAATGAAGAAAATCATTTCCCATATTTTTCATGATCTTCTAGACTTTTGTGTTATGTGGGTAGGGTGATTTTGGTGAAATGTGTGATAATTTTGTTGTTTTTATGTTGGGGTAATATTATTATCCTCCCTAAGACTATACTTAAGATTATTAATTTTCTTTTTAGTAATTTTCTTTGGTTTGGGAAATAAAATTCAATAAAAATAATATTTATTAGAAGAAAATAACTCTCCTTATGATCTTTGGTTTCTTGGTTATTGAAGGTTCTTATAAGTCCATCATTATACTTATTATTTATAATATTTAGAACTTGGTATTTTTAAAATAATATCCATGGGTTTGATAAATTTTTCATTATTATATTCAAGATTCTTTTTTTAGAATGTTTAGGCTAAATCATCCTTTTTATATGTGTTTAGGGGATTAATAAAAATGAGAATTAAAACCCTGTGTTATTGGTTATATTTTGTTGGTATTTTATCTTGTATCATGTAATTTTTGTGTTCATATTTCCTCATCATTAAATCTCTAGGTTTTTTTCTCAATAAGTTATATATGGTTGTAGATCTCATCCCTTTAGTGGCATATCTATGTCTTGGATACCTAAGAGTCCATCCTCAGTGGTTTCCTTTATCTTATTTGGTATATCTTCCACCCCTAATTGGATTTGTGTGGTATTGGGTGATTTTATATTTTATGGTTCATCAGTATTGGTCTTGCATACTTTGGTGTCAGTGGATGATGTTTTGACATATTTTGGAAGTAGTTCAAAATTGAATAATGGCGTTAGTGAGCTTGAAATTTAGTGGTGGTTCCCTTTTTGTTAATTTATATTTCTTTAGTTGGTATATGGTCTTTATTTCTTATAAATTATCTCTTATGGTTATTTTCCATGTTGGTGTTTTTTTCCTTTGGACTTATGTCTCATCATCTCTCTATTGTCTTTTTTGTTTTGTGTTAGTAGTTTCTTACTCATGTGGTTTAATTTATAGTGGATTGTTTATCGTGGACAAATCAACTAGTCTTAGTCTATAAATGGTACTTTCAGGGGTGGATTTCATCCCTTGAATGGAAAATCCCGCACCATATACCAGGAAATAGTTGTTTTTTGGTTCCCCCATTGACTCCTTTATGATAGTGATTCCAGTCCTATAGTAGTGAAGACTGACTCGTTTCAAACTCATAGAAGCATCTATTTATGTCTTCAATAGATATTTTCTGGGTGATGGAACTAGTATAGGTGGGAATTGTGAAGGTTTATTGTCTTTTTATCATAACTTGTGATCGGTGATGGTTTCATTATCCGATGAAGGAGATACGAATATGGATTCTAGTTGAGTACATTTCAAATCTATTGTTTTGTGGTGGTGTTCTCTATAGATAGTGATTTGGTTAATGGTGTTGGTTATGGGGACTATTTAAAGTGGAGTATCTAATATTTGGGGTTAGTTAGGGTTCTATCCCTATCTTTTTTAAGTTAGGAATCATAAATTTTTATTTATCTTGACTTGGGTGTGATTATTTTATTTAAGGTGTAGAGTTTTATTGCATCTTGTTATTAGACTTTCCTTTGACCAAACCCTTATTTTTTTGTAATATTGTGTCATTTCTAAAATTGTGTCTCTAATATTAAATTTAAAAAAAGTGGTTTGGAAAAAAACATTAGGTTGAAAGGAAAAGGGATCTCGTTTAATATGACTTCTACTAAGTATGTATTATTCCCCTTACAGTATGGTAAAAAAAATAAATGTAACCTCATTTGTTAGAGTTTATTTTTTACTCATAAACATGGTTTCGTGAGATGGATGATGGATCAAAATTGGATATCCATGCAGAAGTGATGATCCAATTTTAATTTCCTTGATCTAGTTTATTCATGTTTTGTAATGTAATTCAGAAAACCATGGATTGTTTGTTTTTTTTGTGTAATGTATCTTCTCATATTATAAAAATGTTGAATTTTACATTAATTTTTTTTCTTATTATAAACTGGAGTGATTTACTTGATTATATTATTAACCTCTTGGTTAAATTATACACTTTCCAAAAATTTTATAAAAGTATAATTTGTATGGTTGTGTACTAGGTTTGGAAAGCTATAAATGATGTTGTTTTTTCTAAAAAGGGTACCCATGATGTTAACAGATTATCTTTTGATCTTTTTTTATCATAAAATGAATCTCATAAAGATAATTAAACTCAAGGATAACCAATTAAATATAATATGGACTAGTGATCATAATTTTTATCCTATATTCTTATGATTTTTATGATTTGTTGATCATTGGAGTAAGTTTGGTCTTGTGTTTTATGTAGATATGTAAACATTTATTTTGAGGATATTACTATAGTTTTTGGGTATATTTTTCACATGTATTATTTTGTCTATACTATAAGGGTTTTTCCTAAGGATATTATTTTTGTATATATTTGGAGAAGTGGGGTTTGTATTTTGGTTCACCATAACAAAACTTATGGCTAGATATGGGTCTCATTACACTTGGTTCGTGAGTGTTGTTGCTTTTTTAGCTTTATAGGATTCTTATTGATGCAGTGGAGCATGTATTATACCTCCGGTCTTCTGGTGAATCCACTATGATGAACTCTAGTTTCTTTATAATAGATATGTTATACTAATACATTATTGGAATTTTTCTATTGGTGTTTTATTTTTCAAAATTGGTAGTGAAATTGGATTATGATTGTTTCATACATTATTTGTGTTAGATATATTGTTTGTTGATGTATTTCTTGTCAGGTCTTTACTCTATTTATTTCTGTTTTTCTCTATTATTTTAATAGCATGCTACTACAGGTGGTTGATTTTCTATTTTATTTGGATGATTTTCAGGGGCCTATGAAATTATAATGTTCATGAGACTTTTTTATTTTGATCTATCATGGGTATTTTAATTATTTGGATATATAGAATAAATTTTAATTTGTTCAGATGTTTTGAATAATTAAACTTCTCTCTATGAATAGCCTCAATCAATGACTCAAATTGATGTCATTCCAATTTAATCATATTCATAATTTTTTAATATTTATTATCTATGTATTCCATAATAAAATTCTAATTATAAATAAATTAAAAGAATAATTTTATTTTAAGGATTAAATAACATGAGGAAATTTCATAATCAAAGAACCATACCTTGATTCTTATCAAGTCCATGATCACTGATGAATTCTCTAACTTTGGTTACTTCCTCCCCCTAAATAATTTTCTAGGTTTTAGATTTCCATTTAAAACTCTATAAAATATAATTATATAGGGAGATTAAGGTTAAAATAATATATTTAATATATTATAATATTTAGTTAAAGTCTCACTTTAGCTACCAAAAATTTAAAATGATGATAGTAGATTCTCAAAATATTATCCTAAAGGAAACTCTGCATTCCATACTCAATGATGAAATATATTTCTCAATATGATGCTAAATTAAGTATGTAATTATATTTTTTCCCTTTTAATTAAAAAACAACATTTCATTTTAAACCACTTAAAAGTGTTTGCCTCAACTTCAACAAAGAAACATTTAATAAATAACGACTTCGTTGAACCCAATAAATTCAAAATTAAAGTCAAATTATGAATATGGGCTAATTAATTTTTAAATAAAACCTATTTTATAGTAATTTTTTTCTAAATAAAACATTATTTTTGAATAAAGATAGTCATTATTGTGTTTTTACTCCAAAATTACTTTTAATTTATATGATCTCATAACATAGTTCTTCCCATGTCAACCAAACTCTTATTTTTTTATTTTGATACTCAATTTTATTGAGGCATGTATGGAGATCAATATTCAAGACTTATTATATTTTTCTCAATATATTCTTAAAAATCTCAATTTTTTATTTAGATCTCTTACCATATCAAAATATTTTTTTGACATATCATGTTTTCTTCTCAACAACCCTTTGATTGTTTTTAAAAATCTCAATAGCCTATTATTTACTCAATATAAATGAAATATAAGTCATATGAGTTAAATAATAAATAAAGGTTATGAAATACTTATATACTTTTATTGATTTCAAACTAATTATACTACATGAATTTGAATATATAAGTTCAAATGGCCTCTTATTTTTTTATCTCTATCAATTTTTGACACCTTCTCACCATATTCACTTTGTGAAAAACATTATAATATTTTCTTCCTTCCAAATTGAGGTTTTTAATATTTCTCACAATATCTTAATATAAAATTATTCTCATTATTTTTTCACTTAAATGACCAAGTCTCTGATTCCATAATTTGTTATTCTCTTTTATACTTATACTAAAAAATACCATTTAAATTTGAAAAACATTTTCATTTGTTCATTACCTCTCATGATAATTATGTCATCCTTAAAAAATTTAATGACACACCATTATTTCTAAAATATCACCTCATTTCCATTATCTTTAAATTCATATGCACTTAATAAATTATATATCAACCCATAAATGAATATAACAACCTTTGAAGTGATTTTATACTCACTGATTTGAGTGCTTCCAATACCTTTAACATTTAGGGAGATATTATTCCTAAAAGTTATAGTATTTCCATAATATTTTTGAATACCTTTAAAAATATTTCTATTTTTCATGTATAATAAGAAACCACTATCCAAAATTGATAGCCTTTCACTCTTATATTCTTTGAAAGTAACCTTAACTACCATTCCTTATTCTCGATCACTCTTCTTATTATAATTTTTTGTAAATGATTTGTTTTAGCTGCTCTAATAAAATATTGATATAATCATTCATGGTATTCCTTTTTCATTCACACTAACCAAAGTATATTTAAATCCACCAAATCTACTTTTTTCTTTCAATTCATGTTTATGATGTTGTGTTGGTTTCTTTCTTATATTTTCAAATTATCTCCCTTTAAATCACTGCCCCATGATTATTTAGATAAATACATATTCTACCAAAAAACATATAAAATATGGTCATACTCTCCATAACATGAATATACACCTTCAAATATGAATATTACCATACGAAAGAAATTTTTTGATCAAAATATTGTTATTAATTTCTACTAGTTGTGCAATCCACTATTTTTTTCTGTACTTTCTCGTATATATTAGTGATTCTATTATTACTATATTTTCTCTTGGGTTGAGCCTTTGGATCCTTATTCTTGTATACACCATTTTTATTATGATTTTTAATAAATGTACATGATTTATCAATAAGTATTTCATCTTTTTTAGGATAAACCATTATTTTCTTCCCTTTCTTTTCATTATTACCTTTTATTTATCCACTTCTTTAAGTGTCAAAAATTCATATTCCCTAAAAAAATTTGAATTAATTGAGTTTCTTAGTATATTTAAAAACATTAATTGGTGATTTTAATAATTATTATGTTTATTTGATAGAATTTTCAATATAAAACTGAATTTATTAATAGAACTTTTAGCTTTATATAGTTTTTCTTAAAGTGAGTGATAATTATATTACCTCATGACCAAAAGATTTTTCATGTCATTAATAATATTATTTATTTTTATAATAATGATGATATGATTGTCAATATTTCTCAAGAGTTCTCCTTTATTATTAGCATCCATTTTTATATTTTATATGACAATGGTTACCATTAAGGATTTATTATCCATATCAAGTTTTAAAGAAAAATTATGGAAATAATGAGATCTATTATCAGAAAATAATCCATTTATATCTCTTATTTGTCATCATCATCCTTTCCATTTTCTTCATTACTAGAGGATTTGTTAGATTGCTTGGACTATACCATGAAATCATGATCACCTTTATCCTTAGAATATTACACTTTTTCTTAAATTTATTTATAATAAGATGTAACTTACTATTTAGATATAAAATTATCCTTATTGATGTTGTACAACTTTCCTTTTTAAATTTTGATAAATTTATTTTACATTAATCACTAGATACCTTACTTCTCATTACTAATAATCTTTTGGGTTGATCATATTCATCCTCATAATTATTCCTCATAGGAAAATTAACAAAAAAATGTCTAATATTTACAAAATTAAAAAATTTACAAGGAATTTTAACCTTATAACTAATATTTCTTTTCCAAGTTACTTTTAATATAAGTGACAGAGATTGATTAAAATTAATATCATCTGCATTATTCAACATCAAATTTCTTTTTTTCATTAATATTAAATACATTTGAGGATTTAAAATCAATATCCTTTTTCATTATTAATTTCTTAATGAATTTGGGACCTATTATATTCGCATATGAAATCAATATGTTGTTGAGTTTACTAGTTGTGAACTCATCTAAATCTAAACCACAAGTTCTAAAATTTTCACATAAAATTTATTTGATTTAGTTATAATCAATTTCTTCTTGATGATTGGATATTAAAGTGTTTATCCATATCTAGGAATAAACCCTAATTAGTTTGTGGTTGAATAAATCACATTTAAATATAATCGGAATCTGTGTAGAGTTTTAGGGATTCAATTAGGGATTTTATGGAGTTAATTAAGATATTTGATCTATTATTTTTTATCTAAGTTTTACTCAAGATTATGCCATGGTATATTCCATTATTCTATGAATTTTGGATATCTATAAATATTTTAAGATTGACTTGGATAGGGTAATAGATAATAGACAAACTTTTACATGGATATTTCTTAATAGAAATGGGAATTTTTTTGTGATAAAAATATATCCATTATTTTATAGAGAATAAAACACACTTGTGTAGGAATTAATAAGATCGCAATTTTTTATATTACCATTGATTATTTTTACATGATTTTGATTTATTTTACTATGATGTGTGGGAGACACACTAGTATTTTTGGGAGACATCTTATAAAGAGTTTGGGGATATAGGACAAAAGCATGTACATTTCAATCACACTCTTATTTGATAATAATATAAATATTATTCAGTAATAATAAAAATATCATATGAAATGGTATAACACTCTCTGATCACTAAAAACTAGCTACCCATAAAGTTTCAATGAACCTTGTAAAAACCTAGTGTTTATGTGTAGTTATTTATTACTTTATTATTCATCAGGATTTAATAAATTGAATAAAGGATCCTATTAAATAACTAACAATAAAATAAATTTTTTATTTAGGAAAAAAATTGGGAAATAATTCACACACATCTCAATGTTCCTCATTTTCACCATGGAATGTAAACCATAAATTTCCATGAATTTTTATTTATTAGTTATGAGACACTGGAACCACCTTCTATCACTGCAATATATATAAATATTCAACTAAGAATTGTCCTAATATATATATTATTGAAACCAATGATGTGATAGAAGAATTATTTATTAAAAACAAGTTTTTATAACATTTATCATGATATTATTCAATCATTGTATGTGATAATTCATTACTCCATATTGAATGCAGTAAAATAGATCAATATTTATCTATAAAATACATGGATAGTAGTTATGTCTTCATAATCTACATTTCAAAAGATATGATATACCCACATCAACTTCTGTGATAAAACTATGAATAATGATACCCTTGTATCACCTCATGTAATAGAAATTCCTTATCATAAGTGGTGATATGCCTAAATCAATCCCTATAGTCATTATATAATTGAATTTTTGGAATTGTAACTATTGAAATTAAGATTATTATAAATTCATGGGCACATATATCTTATATCATATCTTATGATGCATCTAAAATTAATTTCAAATACTTTACTCACTATCTAAAATTTATTCATTCAACTCTTCAATCAATCATCATCACCCCAGTTACCAAAAAATCCTACCAAAAATATTCCATAATTAAAGGGGATCCAACATTCACCTTATTTTTATTTGTTAGAAACATCTTAATGGAATTAATCATTAATCCAGAATATCAAACTCACCTAATAAAATTATCCCCCATGAAAACAATTAAATATATATTTTTCTAATAATCTTAAAAAATAATACCTAATACTATGTGAGGTATTCTTTTTATAAGAAACAAGGTTATCTGATTAAGAGTTAAAATATGTTCATAAGATTCTAGCAACTCATACCCCCTGTAAAAACTTCCTTAGTAGAGGACACTATAAAACCCAATCGGATAAAAAGAATCATGAAACCTCATAAGGGAGAGAAAGTGTACCTCATATATCTTAGGCATTATAAGTGATTTTAAATCCAATATTTAACATATATTTTTTATAAATTTTATTAGGAAAATATTTTGTTATAATATTATTTACTCATTAAATTTTTAAATATAATAAAGTGTTTCTATATTTTCTCCAAATTTTCTTTTTATGATATGATGGTTGATATTTTAAGTCTTAGTGGGTAGAGGCACACCTAAGATGGGGTTGAATCAGTTGTAGTCAACTTTTTCTAATTTTTAATTTCTTATTTTAACCTTTTAACACCTTTGGAATTTCAAAATATATTTTAAGTTAATACAAATGGATATTTTCTTATTTAAACTAGTATATACTGATATGAAATAAAAATATAGTAAAGTATGTCATGGGTGTTTTTACAAGGTTCTACCCTAATAAGGGAAACCATATCCCTGTTGTGATTGGGTTTTACTGAGTCATGAATTCCCTACTAATAATTTTTTCATCAATTGCAAGTGGGTGGTTAGGTACCGTAGTAAAAACATTCATTCCATATTACACTAGTTTTAATTTACCATATTACATGGGTAAATGTAAATTTCTTCTAGAAGGTTCTTTATACTTACTCTAATGAGTTCATAGAACTTCATCCAACCTTTAAATTACATCACAAGTATTTCCAAGGATGTTGCTACATCCAAAAATATGACCTTATTCATCACACATATTATTTAATTATCTTTTAATATTTAATAATTACTGCATGAAACTCAGTCTCTATAAAATACACAAGTTCTAATTCTTCTTTAGGAACTATTTTGGGAATCTCATATTCAGACTCAAAGTAACTGAACTACCTATAGATATTTTTTATAATTTTCTACACATCATCCTTTCTGACTTATATTCAAAAATAGAAACCCCATAACAATACCTAGTGAGTAAACAATGAAATACTTTGATCTTTTCATGCTTATTAGACTTCTTATTTATGAATTTCTCAAACTTCTACAACATTATGTGTTGCAAGAACTGGAATACGAAACATTATTATCCTTATTCATCTTCTTCTCACTTATTATTTTATACCTAGATGTTATTTTGGTTTATAAAAGGATTGGTTCATCTTATTAAAATTTGAGAGGTTATATTCTTCCTCTCAGCTAACTCACACAAAATAAGTGCACCACAAAAGTGTACAACACTCTCTCTTCTATTTTATTTTTCTCTCTTTAATGCACAACTATGTCGGTGAATTCACTTTTCTCTAAGTTATTTTATCATTTTCATAAATGGAATAATGTTACTGATAATGTGAAAGATAGAAAATCAAATCACTACCTTTTATCCTCCCATGATATTTCTTAGATTTTTCTCAACCATTTTCTCCGATAAAATTACTAGAGTTATATTCTCTTTTTCTTTATTATCAATTTTTTATCCTATTTGAATGGATCTTAATTTGAAAATTAATTAGGCTAAAGTTTTTTGTTATTATTTTTCAAAATAATACAATAAAAATACACATAAATTTATTAAAAAATTATATATAAAAATATACAACGCATAAACTGTAGTTTGGATAAACTCACTTAGGATATGAGAGTTTCTAAGAAACCAGTATATATTCCATATTGGATCTATAAATAATAACTATAATCCCAAACTTATCTTTATATTTCTCAAATTTAATCACAAATATTTTTTGATATTTAAAATAAGTAAATTCAGTTCATGTATCATCTTATTTTATTCTCCATTTTTATCACCAATGTTGAATTTCAAATATTATCATTTGAAATTCACAATATAAAGGTACAATGATCCCATAATATTCATCTCATTCATTATTTTTCAAATAATTCTTGTATAACGGTTTAAGACCACATAATGATGTTTTGAATATGAAATAATAACTATTTCATCATCCAAAATTAATTTCCTTGGAATATCAAATATTTTGGAATTCCTCATCATTTAAATTTTTCTAAAAATATGACTAAGTATTGAACCTTACGATGCACCATCTAGCCTACTGAGATGTATCTTATAATGAGAATATGTTTCATTCATTTTTTAACATTTCAATCTCAACACAGATGTACCTTAAAAACCATATAAACCTTATGAGGGACTAGTGATAACTTTATGGTGATATAATCTCAAATATAAAATGATATTTCTTTACCTCGTGACAAAATATCTCAACCATAAAATCTTGTTGTCCCAACCTTATGAGGTATGCCTCAACCTTATGAGGATAGAAACAACTTTATGAGGACATGTCCCAAACCTATTAGAAGATGTCTTAGCCTTACATGTGGGTTTTCTGGACCATATAAGATGTATTTCTAAACCTTATGGTCACAACCATATACACTACAAACCTACTTTACATGAATTTTAGTACTTATCCAAATTTTAGGCTAAAGAGTATAAATCCAAAATTATTTAAATATGTTCATGATTGATTTAGTTCTTCACATGTTCTCTTTTAAACATGTTAAAAACTCTTCAAATTAATTTTGGGAATATATTAAAACTTCTCAAGGATATTTATATATATTCCCAAGGTCTTGTAAAGAAATATAATCAATGTAGAGTATAAATATAAATTACATTGACTCTTTACTCAAAACTTCATCTAAGAGTATATTTTACTAATTTTCATAACCAAAATGCTTAATGTTCCTTGACTTTATTCTCACAACTTCAATCTATATTCCTTCCTACAATTCTATTTTTATTTTATTTTTGGATAATCCCCCTTTTTAACTAGGTTTATAGGGAACCCTTTACATGAACTAAAGGCCCAAAGGAGTAAAGTCCTTATAATTACACGGTCCAAAAGACCATTGGAATAAGTCCAAAACTAAAATATCTCTTCTTATAAGTATATAATATATCCCTATTTTTCATCATGTATAAAACCCTACCATTTTATATTAATCACATTCATATTCCCATCAATTTAACTTCCTTCAACACTTTAAACTTGTTTAAATCATTTTAACTACTACTATTCAAGTTTTCCAGTACACATAGTCCAATAGCCATCTCTTACATTATCTAAATCCACTCTTGGAATGTTTTATATAGTCATCCTTAGAATGTAATTATCACTTTTCATATCTCTATAAAAACATCTCAACAATCACTAGGTTTTATGGCTTCCCACATAAATATGTTTATCTAGTTATTCAAGGGAAATTTCTTCATCCTTTTACATTTATGATGACAACACATTCAACCTTATTTATTGGCTAGATACTAAATCAATCACCCATCTTCACCACCCATTTATGTTCTTCCAATAACTCCATCGACAAAAAAATACAACCATAATACATAGGGTGCTTTAATATCCCCCTTTTAATATGTTGTAAATTCCAAAATCACTTCTAAACACTCCTAGAGTCAACATAATTCTTCTCCCCCTAATTTACAAGAAATAAAAAAGGTATATGTAGGGTATTATCCCTCTAATTGAGATTCCATTAATATATGGGAAGGTATTTTAAGAAAAAAAATCTTCTCCCTCTATACTTTTGTAATTTTAAGTAAAAAATATTCTCACCTTTTCATGTTATACCCATTTCTTTATAGTTTCAAGAAATTTATTATAGAGAAGGTTGGAGCCACAATATGCATATAAATGTACCATAAACTAGTCGATTTTAAGTCTAATTAGGCTAAATCAATATAGAAAACAAGAGTGACTAGTTTAGACTACAAAGTTAACCATAAATATAAATAATGTGATACTAAAACTGAAATTATTTCTTTAGGGGATGATGAAATTGATTTTCAAGTGGTGTTATTAACCTTCACTCAACTTTACAAAAAATGTAAAAAAAATCAATTTCAAGTTGATTGTGTTCTCCCATTTTTTTAGGAACTCACTCCCCTTAATAACCATAATTGATATAAACAAAAATTTAGTTAGGAGATTGAAAATAATACCCCATTCTTTATATTTTTTAAGGCTATCCAAAATTCCAAATTTAAAAGGAATTGTATAACGCTGACATATTTACACTTCTAAGATACCCCTAAATGGATGATCATCATCAATCTTCACTGTGGATTATCATTCTTTATAAATGATAATTACACCACTTGTTATTCACCATGATGGATAGTTCTTTTCATGTTGTATAGTCATCATAACATTTACCAACTCCTTTTCATACCTCACCTTTAATTTATTATTCTAAAATGCATAGCCACAAATATATTGGAATAATGTGTAAATTTTATTATCTCTTTAATGAGAGTGTAAACCCCTATGAATTTATGAGTTAAGAAGTTCTTACGGAATTTCAATTTTTTGAGTTAGTGAAGGGTTTTTAAAAAAATGGGGATCATATCGATATTTCAAGAATTTATAAATCCTTAAAAGATGTTTTTAGATGTGTTTTGAGTCTAAGTGTCTGCCTTAGGTGTTCGATCATACATCGTAGAAGTGTTCAGGTGGTCAGGATACTAAAATTTTTCATTTGAAGTTTATTCATGGGAAGATAGAGGTCATTCACACCATGAATGAGTTTCATAGTGTACCTTTTAGGCCATTAATAGGGTGGGTGAGGGAGGATTCCATACCTTGAGCTATTTATATAGTGAACCCAGGGTCAATTCCCTAAAATTATCAAGGTGGAGGGACAACTCTTCTTTATAAAGGAACTCATGATGTGAACCACCTGGTCCACACCATGAATGGTGTTGGGTGTGTTTTTATATGAGGTAAAAACCAACTTTTTTGTTTCAAGTTTGGGGAGTTTGGGGGATCTTTGAGATATGGTAGGAGGATATTTCATCATATACTCCTATCCCTCTTACCTCTATTTGTTTCCCTCCATTTGTGGTGATTCTGGGTGTGTTTCTACAGTGATCGGAGGTAAGCTCTTTTTATTTTCTCTTTGTTCTTGTTTCCCCTTCATCCCCACTAATTTTTTTATGGTTTTGGTTTAGGGTTTATAATTTATTACATAAAAAAATGGTGGAATATTCCAATAATGATGGGGATTTTATATGACTTATCTAGAGTATTTTTTGATAATTTATGAATTTTTTTTCTCGGCATTTTGATTGAGGTACGTCATCATTTTCATTTTTGTAGGGTTTTTTAGTAAATTAAATTAATTTATCCATTGGGATGGGTGTATAAATTGTGTATTTTTCATGGATTAGGTCTAGGTGCATTCATGGAGTGGTCCACACACTGTTTTTAATAATTTTTATGAATATACTATGCCCGGTGAGTTTTTATTCATCATTACTAATTAAATTAAAGTGTAAATTAATTATAAAATTAATTGAAAATTTTTAATTAATTTTAATTTGATTATAATTAAATAATTTATATTTTTTTCATGATTTAGGGCTTCATGGTGGTGGGAGGTAGGTTGTGGAGGTTGTACTTGGAAAATCTTGGGCAACATTTGTTGGCCAGTGATCAAAGTGAAACATTCCATTATTATGGTAGGTGGTACCTTAATCACACTCCTATGGTAATTGAATTTATTTATATAATTTTTTCATGTGGCATGAAACCTCACCACTAAGGACAATTGAACCCTTTTATTTAAATCAAATTGTTTAATTAAAATAAAATTCCCATGTATAGAATGAACAAAGTGAAAAGGGCCACGATAAACCCTTATACACATATTTGATTTCCTCGATCATCGATGGATTAGTACTTGATGATACATGTGTTATTTGTGATATATGGACCTTGAGGGGTGTAACTTAAATGAACATAATGATTTTATTGACCCAATTATAGGTTCATTTAGTGATTTATAGGTATAGGTGAGTGATGACTTGAGATAGATAGACAAGGGATTGGGCATGATGGAACTTTGTGATGCTTTATATCCTTGGGTTGGTTGAGTTAACTATGGGGTGAGCATTCTTCCCCCACTAAGATGTGATTCCCTGGGTGGGTAGAACCTATGGAAATTTATGGATAGGTTGAGTGTGAGGACCAAACTAGGGTGACTTGGGAAGGTAATGGTCTTGAGGACATATCCCTTGAGTGAATAGTCATAGGAGGACAATGAGGCCTTGATGATATTTTGATGATATCATGGAACATGATTCCCTCTAAGTGATTAGTGTTAACCCAAGTGATGGAAATGAGATAAAGGAAACTGAGAAGGTTGTCTTGGTAGATAAGTGAACTATGGGACCTTAATGGGTGCCCCATTGAAATTTCGACCCTTGAGAGGTTGTGTATGGGAAATGAGTAGTGATGATTGTGGGTGTCACATTAGAACTTGAATCAATGATGAGCCTGATATGGTCGTATTGATAGTTATCAGTCATAAACTTGAGATACTAACCTTATATTTATGGGAAGGGTTTGGTAAGAAGTCCAAACCCATTGAGATGTATCATGTGAGAGGATTTGGGTGGGACGCACTACCTGTCGATATGTATTGAGATATATGGGATTCCTTGGGCATGCTACTTGGATTTGTCAGTCATGCATGATACAGTTTTGAATTACTTGGACACACTCCTTGTATTTAGATGAGACATGGTTTGTAATGACTTTTACACACTCCTTATATTCATATGAGACATGATTGGAATTCCTTTTATACAATACTTGGATTCGTATGTGATATGGTTTGGATTTCCTTGGAATTATTCCTTGGAATTAAGGATAAGGGATTCAATCCTCCTAGGTATCCTCTGATCTTGGTTTGGATTTCCTAGGGAATGATCATAGAAATTTTTTATTTAGAATGATGTTACTGGATTACCTAATAATCGTTTATAGGAATCAGTTATGGGCCTAATATTAATTTTTATGGTTAAATGAAATGCTCAGAGACACCCTGACACTGGGCGAAGCAGACTTGGTTTGATCCCAAGTTTTATGTTAGAACTTGAGGATCTGTTGTGGTTATTTATTTATGATTCCACACTATATTTACTTATTCATATGATCATATCACATTTATACATTATTCATTTACTGGTTATGTATGGGACTGCATTGGTGGTGCTCTAATGTGTATTACTCACACCCCATATGGCTAACCATGGCCCTTGGGTACCTGAGAATAACTCACTAGTTATAGGTTTAGGTTGTGGGGAGTCCAATAGTTTCATGATCAAGTAGGATAACATATATAGAGTCTGAAAACTAGGATAAAATGAGTCTCAATGATACCACTAGAACCTATTTTATATTGTCGTTATAATTTTTATTATTTATTTTTTGATCAGCCCAGTGGTTGATCAATCATTGTATTCTAGCATGATGGGTTGTCTGCATGACTATATACTTCTTCATGATAATTTTATTATTACTAATTCTAGTTTATTTATCTTTCCTGATATAATTATATTATTATGGATAATTTTTGGTTATTTTTCCTTATTATTGTACACTCTGATATAGGGTTATAGTCTCCCCATAGAAACACCACTAACCCCCACTATAAGTTGGTAGCATCTGGTGTATGGGGAGGCATTCCTGAGGTCCCAGTAATTCTCTCGTCTAGAAAATAATGAGTGGTATTAGGTTGGGATCATTATAAAAGTGGTATCAATTCTTTTATGTGTCTGATATCATAGAGTGTATCAAAGTTTTATTTTATCTTACTGTATGAGTAGATGGTAAATTAGTGACATAGGAATGTGTTGGACCTTATGATGGATATCGAAATAGTTCATCGCAAACACTTTTTTGATAGGATGTTATGGTTACTAAGAATATGGGATTGTTCTCTTCAGTTTTTTATTTTATGGTTGTATAATTTCAACTAGTGTGACACACTTATGTTTTTGTGGATTTATGTTTTATGGTTTTTTTTATCTTTTACCATTGGGAAGAGGCCTATATAAAAGTATCATTTTTTCATGTAGTATTCACATGACATGTGTGTTCTATGTGTGATTAATATCATGGATGATAGGGTCCAATTTTTTAAAGTGTTAGTAAAAACTTATACAGTGTTTTTACATATAAATTTTTGGTGTAATTATACTCAACTAAACCATGGTATATTTTATAATATGACAGGTCATGTGTATCTATAGAGATAAACTCTTGGATGATAACTATGAAATCCTTCCTATAATGGATTTGTAGTAACCCTAGTAGGTTGGTACCGAAATGTGATGCCTTTAAAATGGAACCATTGTGGGTGATTATGATACTGGTTTTAAAAATAAATTGGTCCAGTTATTTAAATTTCAATACCAGCCTATATGGTGTTTTCTCATATAGATTCTTGGTGTCATTCTACTTAACCAAATTGTGTGACTATGGGATACTTGATAAGGGTCATGTTAGGTCAATGTTGTTATATATGTATATACTAACATATGAGAATGTGATCCTCAAGGGTGTGGCACCCATATGTGGAGGCCCGATGAGGGTTAGTATGAGATTGCATATTCTCTAGGGGGAAGTCTCATATGAAGGTTCTATATGATTATTAGTTCCCTAGTAGTATGTTTATTTGGAATATAATGCCTAAAATATATGGATATTAGACCTTGTTTTTGCTGGTTTGGAAAATGACTTATCAGGTTATGTTTGAGATAAGAATAGAGAGGTGTTTCATGTGATATATTACCTATGTAAAATGTGACCTGTGGATTAGGTGGGAGAGCCTAGGTTTTTTATATGTGTCTCAAGAGATTAGTGGGTTAGGTATTTTGGTTTAAATGAGTTGTGATATATGAGGGTAAATAGAGTGAGGGTTTAGTCTAGGCTTTTGAGTGCCTTGAAAATGAAAATCATGTGTAGATTATTTAGGTTACAAGATTGGTACACACAAGGTGAAATTGGTTATATAGTATAAGCATGTTAATGACTTGGGTTTTTATTAGAAAAATAAATTGTGGTTCCTAGGTATCAAGGTTTGATTTTGAAGGGTAGGATTAGTAGAATTCCTATACCTATTGATTCTGGGTGTAGTTCATAATGATGTATTGGTTTTTGATCCTAGATGGTCAGATCTGGTATGTATGAAGCATGAGTAGACACATTTTATTTTGGAATAATTCATGGGTTAGAAAGTGATCATGCAATAGAAAATGGAATGGGTGAAATGCCTTGATTTTAAATAAGAGTGATGAGGGTGCTTCAAGATGGATATTATTTTCATGTATTGGTCATGGATTTTGATTTCGAGACATGATCCTAGGTTTGATGAGATATGACTCATAGAAGTGAGAGTCGTTTTTTGTGAATGGGATGTACTAGAGTGTACACTCTTTGGGTATGGATGAGATTGGGTAGCACGCACTGGTTATAAATGGTTCCATTTGAATTTTGGATTAATGAGTGGTTGTATGAAAGATGATGGTTAATGTGATTGATGAAATTATTGTATTATTAGTTTCCTAAGGGTTTGGATGAAAATGAAAAATTCCCTTATGGGGAGGGATTACTTTGGGAATGGATCAAGTGTAGTGGAATGATTGATCTAGGGGTTGATCCTAGAAGGGTGTTACCTAGGATGAGATAAGTGTGGATTAGGAGGAGTGACACACGTGTGATAATGGAATCTATCAGGTGTTGTTATTGAGGAGTGATATAAGAGGATTCATACGGTGGGGAGTCCACCATAGTCGTTAGAGGGTGTGATCCTTATTGCAGATGAAAAATCAATGGAGGCCGAGGATGAAATTCCTGGTGAGTTAGGAATATCTAGCATTTGATGTTTCATTTTAGTGCTTGGATATTAGTAGGACGATCATGTACAACCATTATATGTGGTAATGCACTGAGTGTGGTTCATTGATATGTGACATCAACTTTTAGAATCACAATTGGGTTGGCACTTTTTTTTCAGGCTACCCCATTCCAGACATTTCTTTCAAGGAGGCTAGTTCCCATCCAAGATTCATCCAAGATATCTTAAACAAAGATAAATGGTATATATTTGACCTCATTTATTTGTCTCAAGAACATGATAAATTTAGTTTTACTGAATCTTCTTCTGGTTTGTTCATCGTTAAGGACTTCTACAGCTTGTTCCATTTTTTGACCGAGTTGGATAGATGGGGAGCCACTCTTTGGAGAAATGAAATCCTTGAAAAGCTATGATTTCTCATCTAGAGGGTGAGTAATCATGCAATTATAATAGATGATAACATTCATTTCATGGGTATTCCTCTTTTCTCTAAATTCTTTGGATATAGTGAGCCTAACGTTGAATCCTCACATCACTTGTTTTTTAAAATTCACTGGGAATCAAACGTATGGCATTCCTTAGGCTTCTTCACTGTATTTTTTGGTCAAGAGATATATCATCATAGATTTTTAGACCATTGGTTTTTCAGTTCAAGCAACAACATTAAATAACAAAGGGCTTGATTTCTCATTTTCTTTGTAGGGATTTGGTGTATTTGGCATGAAATGAATAAGGCTCATTTTGAGGGGATGAAAATCTCATCCATGTCCATTATTACTATAATTAAAAATATCTTGCTCGACTAGGTGTGGAAGTTTAAAGATTGGAAATATTCTCCCTCACTTGGTTTTCCCAATCACATGATCATACCTTCATCTATTTTTACTTCCTCTTCTCTCAGCCGCTAGGTTCACTAGCACCCCCCATTTCAGGATTCAATCTCAATATAGATGGATTGAGAAACATGCATGACATAAAGGGAGGTGGTATTGTCCTGGACTCCCATGTCTCTATTATCATCACCTTCTCAACTATGTTTGGTGTTGGTGATTCTTTGTAGGATGAATCCAATTCCGTGTTGTGCGGTCTAGATCTATGTCGGCTCAACAATATCAGACTCTCCTATATTGAAACGGATTCCCAGGAAATCTACAACTCTATCTGTGGATGTATCCCCACCCCCCAAGTCATCACCAATCTGGTTCATAAGTGTAGGAGATTAATTTCCAACTGCATTTACATTTCTCACACCTAGTGTGAGGGAAATAAGGTAGTTGATTACTTTTCTTTGAGGGCTCCTCAAGATGCTTCTTTTTATTTTTTTATAGTTCTAGGTGCATCCTAGTAGAAGGTTTGAATATCATTAGATTTTATACTCTTAGGTTTCACTTTTTTATACCCTCTAATCTCTAAACCTTACTTTTATGTATTTGAAGAGGGGTTCCCTCTTCTCTAATAATAAAAATTACTATTTTCAGTATTGTAATTTGATTGTGTGTTGGATTGATGGTGTGTTGGTTCTAGAGGAAAGAGAATGGTGGCTAGTTTTTTTTTATCTAACCATGTAATTACACTGAGTTTTAGGTTTAGACTATGGTTTAAGTGTTTAGAACTAGCATTTGATGCCTCCAAGAGTTATGGAATTGTGATCGGGTGATGATATAATGCATCGGAGGGTGCGGTTAAGTGTTTTTGGTAATGTTCAGACATAAGAGGAATGAGTGGTATTTTAATGAATAATTAGGCGTAGTGAGATGAAAACCACATAAATTGGGTCATTGGACCATTGAAAATATATTATGAAGGGTGATTCTGATGAAGGGGGGCATTGTGGCTTAGAATCTACCTAGATGAGTATATAATTATAGTGGGGAGAACCATGTTGCTAGAAATTAATTGATTAATGAAATTGTAGTGTATTGGGTTATATGGGTGAGATTAAGTGACAACTTAGTGTTTTGATGATGGTGATGAGTGGTGTCTTGACTTTTGATGAATATTTCACCTCAAATTTTTATTTTCATAGAAAAATATCATTTGGTGTTATGGGGTAGAACAAATATAATTAAGAATGAATTAATTCCTAGGATAGGTCAGGATTTATGATTGAAGGGTCGAATATACTTCTCATAAATGAGAAGTGGTATGGTGTGGAGTATAGAAAACTGGCCCAAGATGATCGTACATGTCATCAGAGTTGATCCACCACATGGACTGAGGCACATTCTTGGTTGCCTTAGGCTAGATACAATTAATAGGTTATCACAATTGAAATCATGGGAATGACTTCACCCTCAAAGAAACCAAGTCCAACAGTGGTTCCAACTAGGAACCTGGCATGGCGTCTCCTTAAAATTGATGACTATTCCAAAATAAATAAGTGAAAACAAAAAGAGAACACAAAAAAGGTATAAATCTTAAAATAAAATATATCTATTATAATAATTTTTCATAAATGGAACCATTTTTTTCAAAAACACTTTACATTTCTAAAATAAGAAAATAAAAACTAATATGAAAAGAAAAAGGTCTCCTAAGAGGTTCATACATATCATAAACCAAATTTCCAAATTGAAATGGTAAAACAAAACCAAACATATTTATGTGACTCTAAAGTCACCACCATAACCCAAAAAACACTCAATTTCTAATGGATAGTGGTAATGATCCAACCTACAAGTCATAACTTGAGAACCTTTAATGAAACATTAAAAATCCATAGCCAACAACATGAGTATACAAGGTGTGATCCAAATTCCAATAATATACCACCATGAGTCCATTAAAATTCTATTTATAAACAAACCAATAATTCTATTTTTAATTTAAGATATAGAAAAATAAGTTTTCTTTTCCATTATAAAAAATAGAAATAAAAAAAGGTATACTATATATACTTTCTCAAAACGCATCATTTGAAAAATGTTCCTTAAATATGACTTACCAAGGTAATGCCATTTAAAAAACTATCCCCTTACCTTTTAAAACAAATATACTTACACCTAAAAAATAACAATATAAAATTTTTCTTTTGAAAATACCCTCCTTTGAAATCAAACCCACACATGTTTTAAAATACATTTTCAAAGAAAACGCATTTCAACACTAGCATTTAAAATAAATGTCCCTATTTCTTTTTTTAAAAAAACTTTAACATGCTTAAACCCCACAAATGTTTATAAAAAAGCAATCACATATTAAAATAAAAATCCATAACAATTCATAAAAAATTACAATAATCATACAAGGCATGTCTCTCCCTCATGATTCTTACTCATAAATCACTAAAGTAAGAAAATAAAAAAAAGGTGTAAACTCATATAACAATAAAAATAAATAAGCACAATATAAATTATAAACCATGAGGGGAAATTTTAGAAACTAATGGAGAAAGTTTTTATTGATTTATAAAGGTTTAGCCTACTATTAATAGGTTAACGATAACACAACTTGTATCTTGAATATCTCTCACATATCCTCATTAGAGACACATCCCCTAGCCATGTGTTACATAAAACTAGTGGTTACTAGCTAGAGTATCACAATTAACTAGTAAGGAAACATCCCTAAACTTCCCACCTAGTAACCAAAGTTCCTCATTTCATGACTAAAAATAGGTATTTATTATCAAGATAACGTCATTATGTGACTCGCACACCACCCTAAGGTAAGAATACATAGAAATCAAATAAAAATACTACCTCCAACACACCCACTTCAATATTAATCCCCAACCCAAACATATAGACATGAATCAAAATTAATATAATCAAACACATGAACATAATCATAAACAACTGGTGATAACGGGCTTATCTAGGGTGTAAATGATTTTCAAGAAAAGGGAATCATATGAAGTTCCAACTGGGCCTTATCTTTATACATAAATCTCACATGATTTGGAAATCCATTTTTTATAAATCACTTAACATCCAAATGAAACCCAAGGGAAATCACACAACACCAAATCACAACAAATAAACAACATTATAAATCAATTAAAGGCTTCATCCAAGGAAAACAACCAAAACGTAATCACTTAACCTACTTAAAACATGGAAATCCTCATTCAAAACAACACATCCACTATTAAAATCAAGGTAACCCATTAAAAGAAAGGAATTTTCTTTTTAAAACCTATTAAAATAAGTAAACTTCTTTTTACTTAAATAAAATTTCAATTTATAAAACCAAATTCGCTCAAAACACCATGAACTAATTGTTTTTCTCATGAAATATCATCAATTTAATTTTATCAAACATCTAAAATACATAAAACACTATTTAAAATTAAATTTACATTGAACCAATCATTTTACCAAATATTTACAAAATAAAAAAATAAAATATAGAATCTATTGATAGAAAAAAACTAAGTAATATATACAACAATAAATTAGGTTCAAAAACACTTTTAAAATATCCAGGAATAAAGGTACTCTTCAATAAATGTCAAAAGAACAGAAACACCTATCATAAGTGATATAGGCATGTCTCCGTTAACAAAAACCACCAAAATATGCTTAAAGGGATGGATCACAACCTATAAAACCCAAAATCCCCAATTTAGAACAACCATAACCTTTAAAGTGATCCCACTATGTGCAATAGGGTTAGAGAAAATTGGAGAGAGGAAGAAAACCAGGGAAAGAGTAAAGAGAATCCCTTACCTTTCAATCTAGAAGAAGAACCACCAAGAAATCACTCCAAATACACTTATAGGAGCTTATAATAAGGAGAGGGATCCTTGGGAGGCACCTAGGTTAGGGGAAACTAAATGGGGAGGCCAAGTAAGAAAGACTCATTTAAAAACAACCCAAAATGAAAAAATACACTAACTTGAGCTGGTCGCATGATTGTCTCTCAGGGTTTATCAAACTGTGCGTAGATTGTGTAGTTTACACTACCTCAAAACCTTATATACTTCATGGTTTTATCACATGGTTTACTAAACTATGTGTCAACTATGTTATCGCCTCTTTTAAAAGTTTCATATGGCGAACAATTTCTACTGTATGGTTTCCCAAATTGTGAAACTAATCATGCATTCTAGTAAAAAATCTAAAAACTCAAAATTTCCACCTCAAGTGTCATGACCCATCCACTGGGGCTCGTGCCATGACTAAACTAAACCTGCCATCCATAGGCCAAGTGCTAGAGAATAAAACCGAAAGGCGTGTTCCCTAAAACCATGAAGGCATTACCTTTATATATTGTAAACACATTCAACCAAGCACACAGAAATATATGAACACAAGTAAACTGCATATTAAATAAAAGGGGCCAGAATACAAGCCCAGCTGGAAAGTACAAGAAAACTGGAAAGTACAAGTAAACTGAACAGCTCTTGTGAGCACCTGCCAAGGATCCTACCTGAAGGGTAGTTATATCTCTCAAACGGTCATCTCTTTAGTACACCTCATCTAAGGTCCACCTCTGAGCTACCTCCAGTCATGGTACCATCATCCTCAGTCAGCGTTGTCTGTCGTCTACACCAAACACAACAAGGTTCAGGCATATCCCGTGAAGGTTTGAGTATAATAATATTCAATAGGGACCCTGAGACCCTCAAAGGTCTCACAAAATCCACAAAGGATAAACCAAAAAGCACGAAAACAACAGACAACCCTACTTAGGTATATTCCCATACACAAACATAAGTTATCAAGTATACCAATCTCATTCATGAGGAAACTCAAGGCCCAAATCCTTAGCCAAAGTACAATTGTTTCATGAAGGAAAGAATACCACAAAGGTAACACCACAAAGGTAAGTACCAAAAAGTTAACGCCACATAGAAGAATTCCACAAAGGTATCACCAGGAAGGTAACACCACAAAGGTAAGTACCACATAGGTAACACCACACAGAAGAATACCACAAAGGTATCACCACAAAGGTAAGTAACACAAAGGTACGATACACAAAATATTACCACAAAGGTAAAGACTCATCTCACACCAGGTATAACATAGGTATGGTAGTAAAGATGATTTTATGTAACTACTAAATCATCTTACTCTGTTAAGAGGCAGACCCACATAGGATCCTAAATCATCATACCCATGTAGGATCCTAGCACCGCAGACCCACGTAGGATCCTAGAGTAGTCCCACATGGATTCCTAGAGTGGATCCAAGAGGGATACTGGAACACAGACCCATGTAGGATCTCAAAACACATACCCACATAGGATCTCTTTCTCATGTTACAACCGGTTATAGGGTTCCCTCACTAAGCTCGCTTGATTCTGGGAGAATCCGCTCCTCAAGTCATAGGTCGATACTCCAAATTTCACTAAGTCCCAAGAAGAAGTATCCTAAAGGATTGCCACATAATATAGGTCTCAACGCAATAGACAGTGCATCAATCAGATGTCTGGTCTGTAAGTTATTGGCCTTTTAGTCCCGAGGGCCTGGTTGGATTTGTGTTCGATCCAACCCAATCAAACCCCAAATATATCCAAAACTCAACTAGTGTATACCAAAATGACCATCTCGATCCAAGGTTTTCGGCGCCACAAATGGTTCATCAAATGGACACTCGTAGCTCAAGATATGACTGAAAGAGCGAAATGGGTCGAAATTGGTCCGGGTCCAATCCGACCCGGTCGGACATACCCCGGCCCGACTCGGGTCTGGCCCTGGGTCCGACCCATCCCACTAGGTCTGACCCGGCCCACGATGGGTGGCCCGAGATGGGCGGCCCGCAATGGGTGGCCTGTGATGGCAGTCTTTTCGGCTTGCGGCTAGCCGAACAGCCAGCCCTCCTCTACGTAGCGCGGTCGTGTGTCGCGCCATCACTGAGGGCCGGTAGCGATCCGGCCGCCCCTCCATCACCGTTTAGGCCACATGCTGCGACCCCTTCACACTGGGCAGTGTGTATGTGCACCTCCACCACCATCACATGGTCGGTCGTGCGCTGGCCACCACCCTCACTCTTTTGCAGTCGACGGGCTGCGGCCCTTCTCAAGCGGCGCGGTTGCGCCGCCACCATCTTTACAGCTGGCCGGAGTGCCAGCTGCCGCTCTCGATCCCTACTGGTGTTGGTCGTCAGTGATGTTCCTCGGGTCACCGGGTGTGCCCCAGTGGCCCGTTCTTCATTCCGTATACTTCCACACTCATCTCGGGACGTCGCCATTGATTTAAAACCACCACAATCCACAATGGTTGCGAAGAGGTCGGGTCGTGTTTGTTTGGTCAAAACCCTCCACATTAGAACGGTAACAAGCATCTTATTTGTTCTTTAATCATGAATAACGTCAAGAATGGGTAAGGGGTATTCAAAATAACAAACCCTACCTTTTCGTTCATTGGAAGAGTCAAGAAGTACAAGATTAAGTCGTTGAAGAACGTCAACTTTTGTTGCTTTCACAAAGCGCTTCCTATTTGGGCTCAGGGTCAGTTCCTCATTCTTCGTTGGAGAGGAAAAGTTCTTCATTGGAGAGATAATTTCTCCACAATTCTCCGAAGCTCCTTTTCCAATCAATTCCTCCAACCCAAAAAAAATGAAGATCCAACTTATAAAAAATAATTCTAACAATTAATTAAAGTTGACACATTTAATTAATTATAGTTGGCTGAATTTATTAATTGGAGAGTTGAGAAGTTTTCCCCCATTAAGAGGGGTTTGGGTGGTCCCCACCACCAATAATTTAAATTGGGGGTTTTCTAACTCGGGTGGTCCCCACCTCCATAATTTAAAAATAGAGGTTATAAAAAATAAAATAAAAGATGTTCTTTATTTTATTTTTATTTCCACAAAAAATAGGAAAACTAACTTTCACCCTCAACCTACTTCGGTCAAGGTAAAGGTATATTTAATTGAATATTTTTGTTGTGAGTTCAACGGTGTCCTCGGATTTCAATTCCGAGCACCAGTTCAAAAGTTACAAAAACCCACTCACACGCTTACTGAACGTACTTAAAAAAATGTTCAGAAATTCATTCTGGGCACACCGGGCCTCGGGAACACGCGCCGTTAATTTTTTCGGACTCATAAAATTCCCATATAATTAAAAAAATTACATGGAAAAATTTGGGTCTTTACATTCTCCCCACCTCAGGGCTTTGCGTCCCTGAAAGCCACATCACAAAAACTAGAAAAAAAAAGGTGGGGGTACAGAGCACAAATCTGAGCCTCCCGCTCCCATGTGCTCTCCTAGAGGTTCCCATGATACCAATGTACATGCACCAAAGGTATCGATCTCCCATGAAGGACTCTCTCCTATCAATCATCAATCTCCACTGGAACCTCTGTAAATGTCACCCCATCATAGATGTTCATCTCTCCCCATTCAATGATGTGTACAAGGTCGTGCACATATCTCCTCAGCTGGGATACGTGGAATATGTCATGCATCCGGTGTAGCTGAGGTGGAAGAGCTAAGCGGTAATCCACCTCACCAACTCTACTAAGGACCTAAAATGGTCTGATGAACCTTAGAGATAACTTTCCTCCTCATCCAAATCTCTGTAACCTCATTGGGGTGAGACCTGTAGAAAGAAGTGGCCACCATCCTAAAACATCAGAGGTCTCCATCTCCTATCGGCATAAGACTTCTGCCTGCTCTATGCAATCTTCATCTACTCCTCGATGATCTGCACCTTCTCTGTGGTAGCGCGTACCATATCTGGTCCCATGAGTGCGGAATCCCCTAGGTCAGTCTAGCACAAAGGTGATCTTCATGGTCAGTTGTGCAACACCTCAAAAGGTGTCATCCCAATTGTGGAGTGATATTTGTTGTTGTAAGAAAACTCCACCAAGGTAAATTGATCCTCCTAACTGTGACCGAAGTCGAGGATGAAAGCACGCAGCATATCCTCGAGGGTCTGAATGGTCCGCTCAGTCTGGTCATCCGTCTAAGGATGGATGGTGGTGCTCAAACAAAGCTGCATCCCGAAAGCCTCTTGCAACCCCTTCTATATCCAGAAAGTGAAACGTGCATCACGATCAGAGAAAATCATTGAGGGTACTCCATGTAGCCGCACAATCTCCTAAAAATAGAGGCATCCCAATCTCTCTACTGAACCCTGCTCTCTGATCAGTAGGAAGTGGGCCAACTTGGTGAGTCATTCGACGATCACCCAGATAGAATCATGACCCATAGATGTACATGGAAGTCCTGTCGCGAAGTCTATGGGTATCCCGTCCCACTTCTACTTTAGGACCTCTAAAGTTTTAACTAAGCATGTTGGTACCTGATACTCCATCTTCACTTGCTGACAAGTGAGGCACTGAGAGACAAACTCTACTACTTCTTTCTTCATTCCTGGCCACCAGTGCTATTTTCAGAGGTCCTGGTACATCTTCACCACTTCTGTATGTACCGCTAGAGGGGATGTATGGAACTCCCTCAACACTTCCTCCCAAAGAGACACTGGTACCATGGTATGTCCTCTTAAGAGGATGACATGCTCCCCACCTTCCGAAAATCCATCAGGTTCCTGTCCTGAGGATATCTGAACACGTCGAGCCTCATAGTCAGTGTCCCCATGCTTTGCCTCCCGGAATCGCTGATGAAGTGGGGGAGTGACTGTAAGAGACTGAAGAAAAGATGCTCCATCTTGTTCCACAAAGGATATCTGTAAAGAGGCCAGCTGCTCTGTCGCCTCACCTAGCAGCTATATACCAGATATCCTACTGAGTGCTTCTGCTAAAACGTTACCCTTACCAGGAGTATAGACTATCTCAAAATCATAGTCCTAGAGGAACTCAATCCAATGTCGTTGTCTCAGGTTCAGGTCCTTCTTCGAGAATATATAACTGATACTCTTGTGATCCAAGTAGACTGTAAAATGTTTTCCCATCAAGTAATTTTGCCACATCTTCAAGGATAAGACCACTACTGCTAACTCCAGGTCATAGGTAGCATAGTTATACTCATGTTTTTTAGCTGTCGAGAACCATACACGATAACTGCTTGCTCCTACATCAGGACACATCTGACCCCAGTCCCTAATGTGTTGCAGTAGACTACGTACCCAACGCCCTCCTCTGGAAGCCTTAAGATGGGGGCACTAGTCAGTCTCTGCCTCAGCTTCTGAAAACTCTGTTGGCATATCTCTGACCACATGAAGGGTTTCCCCTTCTTACTCAATGCTGATAAATGTGCTGCAACTCTGGAGAAATCTTTCACAAACCTCTGGTATTATCCGGCCAAACCCAAGAAAATTTGTACCTCTATAACACTCCTTGGTGGCTCCCAAGCAAGTACCACCTAAATCTTCACTGGATCCACTGCAACTCTAGCCTTTGAGATGTCTTGTCCCAGAAAGTGAACCTCTCGGATCCATAACTCGTACTTAGAGAGCTTACCATAAAGCTGGTTCTCTTGGAGTGTGTCCAGAACTACCTACAAATTATAGGCATGCTCCTCCTCGGTAGCCAAGAAGATCATAATGTTGTCGATGAAGATTACTACAAATCGATCAAGGTATGGTTGGAAGATCTTGTTCATGAGTCCTATGAAGACTCCTAGAGTGTTTTTCATGCCAAACGGCATGACCAAAAACTCATAATGGTCATACCGACATTTGAAAGTTGTCTTCTACACATCCTCATCTCGTACCCTAAATTGGTGATAGTCTAATCTGAGGTCTATCTTCGAGAACCACCATGCTCCCTTCAGCTGGTCAAAAAGGTCGTCAATCCTCGAGAGTGGGTACTTATTCTTCACATTCACCTATTTCAGGTGCCGATAGTCAACACAAAGTCTCAAGCTCCCATCCTCCTTCTTGGCGAACAAAATCGGGGCTTCCCAAGGAGAAACATTGGGCCAGATAAACCTATTCCCCTATAAGTCCTCCAGTTGTACCCGCAGCTCATGAAGCTCCACGGAAGCCATCCGATACGCTGGTGTAGATATCAGTGTCATCCCGAGGTACAAATCAATGTAAAAATCTGCCTCTCTACAAGGAGTTAGACCCGGAACATCATCAGGGAAGACATTCGTGTACTGGTCCACCACTACAGGATAGATCAGACTCTCCACATCAACCGCTTCGAGGGTAAGGCTAGCCAACTGATGAGTGATCAGTTGCACCCTCCTCTGGGTAAGTCTGTCCTGTGCTACAAAGGATCCCTTCTCACCGGTGAAGGAAAACCTAGTCCCATCAGTGCAGACACACCGCACTTTGTGCCTAATACAATCAATCTGATCATGGGATGTAGATAACCATTCCATACCCAAGATGATGTTGTAAGGCCTCGACACTACTACTAGAAGATCCCAGCCAAAGCTCTCGCCTCCTAGAGTAAGCTCACACTGCCAGCACCAGTGTGTAATCATCGAATCCTCTCCCGTAGGAGTCTCTAGCTGTAAGGATCGAGCCAACAGCTCCACTGAAATCTATGATCTCTGAATGAGGGAAATGGAAATAAAATAATGAATAGAACCTATGTCTATAAGTACTGTAGCTAAGGTGGAGTAGACACATATAGTACCTCATATCATCTCCGAAGTTCTATGGTTGTAGGCCTCAGCTGCCTGGAGATGAGCTCCCCCCTGTCCACCTACTCCATGTGGTCGGGGTGGACCACCTGGTGGTGGTGGTGGTAACATCTCGAATCATCACCCACTATCAGTTGCATGGCCAGCTCCTCTGCCACGTTCGGATGCTCCCTATGGACATCCTCGGTCGAACCTCTATCTCTACCTGGGCGGTCCTTCAACCATATTTTGATAATCCGTACAGCATGTCAGGAAATCACGAGCCATGTGACCCTATCCGCCGCATGTGTAACACTTCCTGCTCCTTGCATGACTGACTTTGTCTCTAGTGCCCCACAAAACTGACCCTGAGTCCTGTGGTCATCCACCTATAGTTCTGGTCCTCTTGGACCTCTGTGACATCTGTCTGCTGCTAGCTACAAAAGACTCTGCTATATGATTCCTGGTGGTGGGTCTCGCTACTGGTGACTGCTCAGCAAGAAAACTCTCCACTAAGAGGGCTCGCTCTAACACCCCCTCCTATGTCGGGATGCTGAGGGAAATCATCAAAGCCCTAATATCCCACCTGAGTCCCTGCTCAAAGTTCTGAGCCCTAAAGAATGGGTCTCACACCATATCAGTGGAGTAGTATGAGAGGTCAGTGAACCTCGTTGAGTACTGAGCCATAGTCATTTTGCCCTGCTGCAGATGAAGAAGCTACTGAATGCGCATTGCGTGAAGGGTCGATGGGACAAACTCTACTCGAAACAGGCTCTCAAAGTATTCTCAAATAAGTTTCACCTTGTCATGAACCTGAAGCATGAAGCTCCACCATCTTCCCACTGCTTCTTGTAGAAGACTAGCGGCAAGGATCTCCATGAGAGAAGCTTGTGTTCCTACCAATTGGAAGACTCTCACCATGGCATTCAACCAATCCTCAGCCGCTTGTGGGTATGTCTCACCCCTGAACCTAGGTGGACTATAGTACTGGAACTTGTTCAATGCGCTCAAGTGGTGTGCACCCTCTGTTGCTGGGGCTAGTGGCGTCAGTGGCCCAATGGGTAATGGTACCGCTGGTGCCTCCGCTGGTGCCTCTACTGATAAAGGGTCATGCACCGAGGCCTCGTTGCTCGGTGGGATATCCTCACATACTATACTTGGAACCCTAGCTGGCTATCTGCGTAGAGGCATCCTAAAAAGAAACAGGTGGTCCATGATCAATAAGTTATACCTAGTGAGATGACTCAAAGAGTTCACAAAGAAAACTTTTCAAAACACACACACAATCAGTGTTTTCATGCACTGAGTCAGAAATCAGAAGTCAAGGTCCTGGTGTATGGATACGTCGGTCACCGCACCAACACTGGATTCCCTAAACCGATAACCACACTCACTATACTTGACACTATTTCTATTAAAAATATCAGATTCCAATGTTCTATGGTAGAACTGACTCCTCTGATACCAATTTGTCATGACCCGTCCCCCAGGACCTGTTTTGTGACTACCCCAAGCCCGCCTTCCATTTTCCAGGGGCTGGCGACTAGCACCGAAAGGTGTATTCCCTAAAACTAAGAAGGAATTGTCTTTATATCCTGTAAACACACTCAACCAAGCACATATAAAGATACGAACACAAGTAAATTGTATAGTAAATAAAAATGGCCAGAATACAAGCCCAACTAGAAAGTATAAGAAAACTGGAAAGTACAAGTAAATTGAACAGCTCCTGTGAACACCCACAAAGAATCCAACCTGAAGGGTAGGTACAACTCTCTAATAGTCGTCTCTATAGTACGCCTCATCTACGGTCCACCTCTGAGCTACCTCCAGTCCCGGTACCCTCGTCCTCAGTCAGGACTGTCTATCGTCTTCACCAAACACAACAAGGTTCAGGCATAGCCCGTGCAGGGGTGAGTATAATGATACTTAGTAGGGACCCCAAGACCCTCAAAGGTCTCACAAAATCTACAAAGGATAAACCACAAAGCATGAAAACAACTAACAACCCTACTTAGGTATATTCTCATACATATACCTAAGTTATCAAGTATAACCATCTCATTCATGAGGAAACTCAAGGCCCAAATCTTTAGCCAAAGTACAACTATTCCACGAAGGAAAGAATACCACAATGGTAACACCACAAAGGTAAGTACCACAAAGGTAACGCCACATAGAAGAATACCACAAAGGTGTCACCACTAAGGTAAGTACCATGAAGGTAACACCACAAAGGTAAGTACCACATAGGTAACACCACACAGAATAATACCACAAAGGTATCACCATGAAGGTAAGTACCACAAAGGTACGCCACATAGAATATTACCACAAAGGTAAATACTCAACTCACACCAGTTATAACATAGGTACGGTAGTAAAGATGATTAGATATAACTACTGAATCATCTTACTCAGTTAAGAGGCAGACCCACGTAGGATCCTAAATCATCAGACCCGCGTAGGATCCTATTATATTAGACCCACATCGGATCCTAGAGTAGTCCCACATGGATTACTAGAGAGGATCCAAGAGGTATACTAGAACATAGACCCACATAGGATCCCAAAACACAGACCCACATAGGATCCCTTTCTCATGTTACAGCCAGCTACGGTGTTCCCGCACTAAGCTCACTTGATTCCGGGAAGATCCTCTCCTCAAGCCACAGTTAGATTCTCCAAATGCCAAAAAATACCAAAAATAAGTATCCCAAAGGACTTCCATGTAATAGGAGTCTCAACGCAACAGACGGTGTGTCAATCGGACACTCAGTCTGTAAGTTATTGGACTTTTAGTCCCAAAGGCCCGGTTTGATTCGTGTTTGATCCAACCTAGCCATACACCAACTCTATACAAAAATAAATTGGGGTATACCAAAAGGACCATCTCAATCCAAGGTTTCTAGCGCCGTAGACGGTTTGTAAAATGGACACTCGTAGCTCAAGATATGACCAAAAGAGAGAAAAGGGTCGAAATTGGTCCGGGTCTGGTCTGACACAGTTTGGGTCATCCTGGACAGACCTGGGTCTGGACCTAGGTTTGACCTGGCCCACTAGGTCTGGACTGGCCTTCCAGCATGGCCCGGCCCGCCGGCATGGCCCGGCCTACTAAGTGGCCTGCTGGGGGGGTCGCGATGTGGCACGCGATGGGCGGCCCGCGATGGCAGCCCACTGGGTGGTTCGTTGGCTCATGGCTGGCTGGACAGTGATCCCTCCTCCATGTGGCATGATCGAGTTCCGCACCATCACCGGCGGCCGGTGGCAAGCCAGATGCTCCTCCATCACCGTTTCGTCCTCGCTTCGTGTCCCCTACATGGAAGGCGGTGCAGACACGTGCCGCCACCACTGTCACGTGCTCGGTCGTGCGCCAGCCACCGCCCTCGCTCTACCATGGTCGACGGGCCATGACCCTTTTCCAGTGGCATGGTTGTGCCACCGCTGTCTTCGCGGCTGGCCAGAGTTCCGATCACTGCTCTTGAGTCCCACCGGTGTCAGTCGCTGGCACGGGTCACTGACGATATTCCTTGGGTCACTAGGCGCGCCCTGGTGGCATGTTCTTCATTCCGTAGACTTCCGCACTCGTCTTGGGACTTTACCATTGATTTAAAACCACCACAATCCACAAAGGTTGCAGAGAGGTTGGGCCGTGTTTGTTTGGCCTGAACCCTCCTCATTAGAATGGTAACAAGAGGATTATTTGTTCTTGAATCATGAAGAAGGTCAATAACGGGTAAGGGGTATTCAAAATAACAAACCCTACCTTGTCGTTCGTTGGAGGAGTCGGGAGGTAGAAGATGAATTCGTTGAAGAACGTTGGCTTTTTTTGCTTTTTCAAAACACTTCCGATCTAGGCTCGGGGTCGGTTCCTCATTCTCCATTGGAGAGGAAAAGTTATTCGTTAGAGAGAACATTTCTCCACAATTCTCCCAAGCTCCTTTGCCAAAGAATTCCTCCAACCCAACAAAAATTAAGATCCAACTTATTAAAAATAAGACTAACAATTAATTAAAGTTGATGCATTTAATTAATTTTAGTTGGATCAATTTATTAATTGGAGAGTTGAGAGGTTTTCCCCCATTAAGAGGGGTTTGGGTGGTCCCCACCAACCAAGAATTTAAATTGGGGGTTTTCTAGCTCGGGTGTTCCCCACCTCCATAATTTAAAAAGAGAGGTTATAAAAAATAAAATAAAAGTTGTTCTTTATTTTATTTTTATTTCCACAAAAAACACAAAAACTAACTTTCACCCTCGACCTAATGTGGTTGTGATGAAGGTCTCTTTAAGAGAATATCATCAATGTGAGTTCAACAGTGTCCTCGGGTTTCAATTCCAAGCACCGGTTCAAAAGTTACAAAAACCCGCTCACACGCTTACTGAACATACTTAAAAAAAGTTTAGAAATTCATTTCGGGCACACTGGGCCTTAGAATCACGTGCCGTCAATTTTCACAGACTCATAAAATTCCCATATAATTAAAAAAATTACATGGAAAATATGTGTCTTTAAATCAAGACACCTTAATCCCAAGGGATAAATCAATCACAAGGTCAAAAGTGAGAAAGTTACATTTTGGTGTTTCATAATTCTCTCCACTATGACACATTATGCCACCAAAAACTTTACTCGTAGAAATTATTCCATGAATTAAGTCAAGGTAAAGGTCTAGATTAACTAGCCAAGTTGAAGGATATAACCAAAAAAATCCAACTCCTGAACTTGGAACTAGAAACATGAAACCCAAAAAGATCACTTCTTGGGAAAATCCAAACAATCAAATATTTCCTAACCACCGAAGCACTAAGAGTCCTAAGAACATATTCCTCAAAATTAAATGTTGAGACAACCATTCCTCTAGTCTACCTTAAATTTGGGAACTCCAATGAACACACAAGGATAAATCCTTCTGATTCTTGACTCAAAATAAGGATGAAATAAAAAAATACCTCCAGAATAACTGAGGACATAACCTTTAGAAATAGTGGCAAACCCCAACCTAAAGAATCCCAGAAGAAACTCGACAAGCCATGTTGTAAAAGTGGGTTCCCTGGACCCAACTTGAAAATTAATTTTTGATTACCAAATCATGTATATAAATATTTATGTATAATTTATACTTAACATAATAGTGTCCACTATTTATATAGCAATGTACTAGGATTATTTTTCATATCAATAGGTCATAATAGTTCCCAGTTATAGTAAGAACCTTGAGATACTATGAAATTGATCTTAAACATGTTTCATATAGTCTAGATACATCATACTAATTAGACATGGATGATGTATGACTATTAGGTACTAGGGGCTCATAATCTTTGATACTTCTTCTCATGAAGGTCACACTTAGTGATCTTAAGTAGAAGAGATAATGAGGACTAAACTGACAATAGGAACACCACATGTTTTAGGTTTCATTGGTAGTTCCTATCTTCAAATGCGTGTATTGGTATTAATACTTGATATCATTATCAATTTTTACCTTTTGATCATTTATTTTGATTCTAGAAAAAAACATAACATTTATGTTGTGGTGAGGTAGCTTGTGTTGGATGTTTCATTGATGGTATGGCATTGGTTTAATGGTTAGGAAATATTTTTTCTCTTTCGAAAGGATGAGATGTCGCGAGCCCATTTGACCAGGATGGTAGTACCTTTATTAAATTCATGTCTATGGTAATTAAAGGTAATTCTATATAGTAAGTTCACAAATAAATAAATCAAGAAAGGATGATGACACAAAGTTTTCATCCTACTTTATGAGATATCTTGAGACAAAGATATTATATTACATAGAATATGTTTGTAGGAGGTTGTTATTATTATGAATAAACCTTATATACTTAGGGGACTTTATGGGTTTCTAGAATTATCTATTGGTATATGAGTATCACTCACTATTATAAAGATAAGGTCCTGGAGGTTCACACAAAAAAATGTATTCATAAGCTTGACCAATTCTAGTGAATTGGAGATTGGGACATGGTGGCCCCCATGATGGTGGCTAGGTAATTTCTAAGTTTATAAAATCAAAAAGGAAATAAATAAATTAAATATTATTTAAGTTTATAATAATATACATTGAATTTATTTATTTATTATATTCACAAGATATTCAGTGAATATAATGAAAAATATTTCTCAATTTAATATTTAATATTTAATATTCATGTACAGTTTAATATTTATGGGAGAGACAAGTCATGGTAATGACTCATATTTTATCATGTAACATAGTTTATATGTTGGAAGCATGTGATAAAATATTTGTGACATTTATGGAAAGTTTTAAGTGTTGTTTTTGTCTTTTTTAGGTAAGTTAAAGGGTTAACTTCCATAAGGACCTAAATGAAATTTATATATGTTATAATCTAAGTATAAAAGCCTTTTTTTAGACCCAAAATTTTATAGAGATGGGTTTTCTAGAATTTTATCTCTTATCCCCCTATATCTCAAGTCATAGAGATACAAAGATAAGGTAAGATCATATATCACTTGATCCAAGTTCAATGGTAGTTAGTATGATCTACCGATATTGTGATGGGGACTAAGAGCATTTGATTCTCCATTATAGCACCCAGATTTTATAGTCCAGTGATTTATCATGATTTAGGAATGTGTGTGAATGATATAGAGGGTTCTAGGTTTGGTTCCTTAGAGAGATCATCACTGGAAATGAGAAAAATATGTTTCCAATTAAAATCAAAAAATATGGTTTTGATTTAATTATTTTGTTTAAATTAAATTTCATGTGATACTCGAGTTGTAACCAAGATATGATTATACTAGAGATGATGTTATAAAATCAATCACAACATGAAAATTTTAAAATTAAAATTAGTTTTCAATGATATTACCAGTATGGTGTTTAGAATCTTTGGGGCTAAAAAACTTCGGTATTATTGACACTTATCTAGTTTTGCACAGTGAAACCTTTAGAAATAAAGGTATTCCAAAAATATTTCAAAATTATTTTAGTTAGAAATTTTTAACTATTCCAAGGAGAAGAAAAGGTAAATCCATATACTTCATGAGATTCCATTAAGATTTTTAAGGAATGTAAAAGTAAAGTAAGGAACTTGTATGGTTAGAATATATGAGTTTCTTAGATCCCATGAGATGAATAATTTCTCAACCATGAATTCATAAATAATTATAAATATAGATTGGATTTATTCCTAAACTCTCATTTCCTTATAAAAGTCAATGATGTTATGTTAGAAAGGAGGATCTATGATGACTCTTAGATGAAAACATTGATCATTAAATTATAGTGTGGGGTAATTCTTAAACATGCATTTCCTTATACACATCATAGTGATGATGTTAGTAAAATGAGAATCAATGATGAGCCTCATATACATTGAAAAATATTCCATTATCTTTTTGATAAATGCTTCACATATAAAGGCATTATCCCATAACCATATTCCAACTACAATGAAAAATGAATATCATATGAGTTATAGTATAAAATAAATTCCTTACATCATAAACATGTGTTCAGCTACAAATATTTTATTAAGGATAAGTCAAAAATAAACTTGCATCAAGAAAAACACAAAGTTACTCTCCTTTATTATCCTAAATTTTATATAGGATATTATATAAATCCCCAATATAGAAATTTATAGTTAATTTATAGAATATAATTCAATAAAAAGGTGTATATCTCTATTTTATATACTGGGAGAAAGATTGACTTGGGTTAATTCAAGGCTGGAAATGCACAAGAAGTTGGCATAGGAACAAGTTCCACAAGATCTCATGGAAAAGGAATGCTCCAAAGATACATATTGTGTAAGAAGATCAAAACCATAGTGTGGTTTTATATTCACCATGGTGGGTGATATATTATTCAATAAGAATAATGGATATTGAAAATAAGTAGTAAATGGTAATCATATATGATTGAAAAGATTATATGAATTCAGTAAAATGGATTCCATGTACTGAAATTAAGTTTATATTTTGGTTGTTTCTCTAATTGATGTAAATTTTTTGGTGGGTATTCAATAGAAACTAAACATGGGTGGTATAGGATTGGTACCAATAAGTCTTGATTGGTTATACTAAATTTTTATGCTTAAATCCATTTGAGTCCCACTTGTCATGGAAACATTATATGGTCATTATATTGGGAATTAGATGTCAAAACCACCTTTCTCGGAAGGTGTCTATAAGACAAAACCATAAAGGGTTAGTGACACCATATAATTCCAATATAGAGTGAATTTTGTAGAGATACATTTATATATTAATGCAAGCATTGTTATCATATAATATTCGTATAAAATGAAATTATGTCAGATGTCTATAAGAGGTTAGTGGGAGAACCGTAGTTTCCAAGTAAAATATGTTGATAACATATAGAAATTTGTTATTGATCTTATAGTTAGTTAATACTAGGTTGAAAGAAACTATCCAAATATTGACTTAAAGTATAAAACCAAGTTATAGGGAACTAGATTTATTATAGTACATCTATGGGTTACTTGGACCAAGTCGATGTATATATACTGACAATGTATTAGAATAATTTGAGAGAGAATTGGTTCCAATGTCACATGGAATAAATCTATCTAAGAAAAAATGTATGATATATAGGAGAAGATTAAAATGGTGAGTATAATTATATATTCATATTTAATGGATCTATCACATATCTTATGTTATGTACTATATATTTACAGCATAGACTTTATGGTAAGAAAATATCAATTAAATTGAAGAGAACTACATGGAAAGTAGTTAGAACTATCCAATTACACTTGAGAATGTACAAGGGATATATACTTGGTACTTATAGTGGAAGGGATGCTATTTATAAGAGGACACAAACTAGTATTTTTTTGGATCAATATGATCGAATATTTCAATTAGGCTAACTTAATGATAAAGAGAAGCTCATTCAAGCCAATAGTAGTCGTATCTATAAATAAGAAGAATGTTGCAGCTTATGATTCTACTAAAGAAGCGGTTTAGCATTTGAAACCATTTTTTTAGTTCTTGGAATCATACCAAATGTACTCGCTAATATTTTAATATTATGATAGTGAAAAATAAGTAATATACTTGTGGATATTATCTCTTCAGTATTCTAACTCAAGGAGATGAAATTATGATAGTAGAGTAGGCATGTAGGAAAATGAGGTAGGAATAGTGACTAAATCCATGCCTCATAAGAAGCATGATCTTATCATGAGAGTATTAACATGTTGATCTTTAGCAATTTGTATCTCAAGTAATTTGGAATGTTATAAAAGTGGGTTCCCTAGACCCAAATTTAAAAGTACTTTATGATTATCAAATCATGTATATAGAGAGTTATGCATGATGTATACATACCATAATAGTTTCGACACTTAAGAATATATTATTTATATGGTAATGTCTTTAGATTAATTTTCATATCAATAAGATGATATAGTTCCTAGATATAATTAGAATCTCTAGATACTATGAAATTGATCTTAAACATATTTCAAATGGTCTGGATATATCATACTAACTATACACAAATGATATATGACTATCAAGTACTAGGGGATCATAATCATTGAAACTTATTCTCATAAACTTTATACTCGGTGATCTTAAGTAGAGAAGATCATGTAGAATGACCCTGCAATAGGAACACCACATGTTTCAGGTGTCATTGTTAGTTCCTATCTAGGAGCAGGTGTATTGGTATCAAGACTTGAGATCATTATCAATGTGTATCATTTTATCATGTACATTGATTCAATATGACAATCATGAAATTTACATTGTTTCAACATAGCTTACATTGGGTGAATTATTAATGGTGTGTCATTGGTTGATTGGTCAAGAAAGATTGTATCACTTCTGAAAGGATGGAATATCTCAGGCTCAGTTGACCAAGATGGTAGTGCCTTTATTAAATACATGTCCATGGTGGTTAAAATTAAGTCTATCTAGTAAAATTGTGAATAAATAAATCAAGAAATGATTATCACATAAAGTGTTCATCCTTTATTATGAGATATTTTGAGACAAATAAATGATATTACAAAACATGTGTTTGTAGGAGTTTTTTGTTACTATAACTAAACCTTAAATACATAGGGGATTTTATGGGTTTCTAGAATCAAATATTGTTCTATTAGTATCACTCACTACTATTGAGATAAAGTACTATAGTGTTACACATAAATCATATTTAGAAGCTTGAACAATTCTAGTGAATTGGAGATTAGGACATGGTGGGCCCTGTGAAAGTGGATAAATAATGTCCAAGTTTATACGATTGAAAATAAAATAAATAAATTAAATATTATTAGTGGTTAGAATAATATTCATTAAATTTATTTACTATTTATATTCACATGTTATTCAGTGAATATAATGAAAAATATTTTTAATGAATATTTAATATTTAATATTCAAGGTTAATTTAATATTTATTGGAGAGATGATTTTATTTAATGAATTATTTTATCATGTAGTATATTTATATGTTTCAACCATGTGATAAAATATATATGACATTTTTAAAAAGTTTTAATTGTTGTTTGTGTCATTTTTCAGTACATTTAAAGGGTTAACTTTCATAAAAACCTAAATACAATTTATGGAAGTTATAACCTAAATATAAAATAATTTTTAAGACCCAAAATGTGGGAGAGAGAGATTTTCTATAATTCTATCTGATTTTCTTCTATCTTAATTCCTAGAGAGAGAAATAAAACGGAATATCATAGATCACTCAATCCAAGTTCAAGGATCATTATTTTAATCTCTTGTGATCATGATGATATCGAGGCGCCTTTAATTCTCCACGCTTTCACCCATATTTCATAAGTCAAAGATATATCAAGATTCTAGAACATATATGGATGATCTAGAGGGTTTCGTGCTTGGTTAATTTGAGAGAAGATCATTGATGATGAGTGAAACATGTTTCCAATAGAAATTGGAATAGGTACGGTTATGATTTAATTTTTATGCTTAAATTAAATTACATGAAATTATCATGTTATAATCGGGCTACGATTATACTGGTGATGATGTCACGATATAGATAATAGAATAAAAAATTTAAAACTAAAAGTATTTTTCAAGGATGTAACCAGTGTGGTGTTTTGACTCTTTAGAGATAAAATACTTCAGTATTATTGAAACTTATATGGTTTTGGAAAAAGAAACCATTATAAATAAAGGTAAGACAAAAATATTTTGGAATTAGTTCAATTAGAAAGCGTAAAATATTCCAAGAAGAAACTATAGGTAAATTCATATACTTAATGATATTCCTTTAATATTTTTGAGTGTAAAAGTAAAGTAAGGAACTTGAATGGTAATAATATATGAGTTGCTTTGGGCCCATAAGCCAAAGAATATATCAACCATGCATTCATCATTCATTATAAATTTATAGTGGATTTATTCCTAAACTCACATTTCATTATAAATATCAAATATATTATGTTAGTAAGAAGTATTAGTGATGATTCTTACATTAAAACATTGATCATTAAAATGTAGCGTGGAGAAATTCCTAAATGGACACTTCTTTATATGCATCAGAATGATGATGTTAGTAAAAGGGGAATAAATGATGAGATTTATATATATTGAAAAATATTAAATTATATTTTTGAAACATGCTTCATAAATAATGTAGTTATAACATAACCATATTCTAACTATAATTAAAAATGGATATAATATGAGTTATAGTATGAAATAAATCCATTATTCCATAATAATTTGTGTTCATATGCAAAGAGTTTGTTAAGGATAAGTCAAAAACAAACTTGAATCAAGAAAAACATAAAGTGAATCTCCTTTATTATCCTAAAGTTCATATAATATATTATATAAATCCCTGATATATAAATTTATAGTCAAGTTATAGACTATAATTCTACAAAATGGTGCACAACTCTATTTGAGATAGTGGGATAAATATTGACTTGGGTTAAGTCAAGGATGGAGATGCACTAGTAGTTAGCATAGGAACAAGTACCATAAGATCTCATGGAAAAGGAATATTTTAGAGACACATACTATATAGGAATATTAAAACCATAGTGGTTGTTTTATATTCACCATGGTGAGTGATATATTATTCGATGAGAATAATGGATCTTATAAGGAATCAGTAATGGTAATCAGCTATGACTGACAAGATTATATGAATTCAAGAAAATGGATTCCATATACCAAAATCAAGTCTATATTTTGGTAGTTTCTCTAATTGATGTAAATTTGTTAGTGGGTATTCAAGAGAAACTATACATGGGTGGTACAAGTGTGTAAGTCTAGATTGGTTATACCAAATCACCATGCTTAAATCCATTTGAATTCCACTTATTATAGAGACTTTCTATGATCGTTATATTAGGAATTGAGTTTTAAGAACAAATTTCATAGAAATTTTTTATACGATATAACTATAAAGGGTTTGTGACACCATAGAATTATGATATGGAATGAAAGTTATAAATATAAATTTATGTATTAATGCAAGAATTTTGATCATAAAATATTCATTTGGAATGAAATTATGTTAGGTGTCTACAAGAGGTTTGTGGGGGCACCACAGTTTCCATGTAAAATATATTGATAACATATGGAAAATTGTTATTAGTCTTATAGTTAGTTAATATTGGTTTGAAAGAAAATCTCAAAATATTAACTTAAAGTAGGGAAAAAGATTTATTATGGTATATATATTCATTAATTAGACTAAGTTAATGTACATGTTCTGAAAATGTATTGTAAAATTTTGATAGAGAATAGTTTCCAATGTCATATAGAAAAAATATCTCCAAGAATACATGTATCAGATATAAGAGGATATTAAAATGGTGAGTATAATTTTATACACATATATGATGGATCTATCACATATGTTATGCTATATACTATATATTTAAAATATATAATGTATGGTAAAAATATATCAATTAAATCCTGGATAAATGCATGTGAAGTAATAAAAAATATCCAATTATACTTGAGAAGGTACAAGGGATATGTACCTATTACTTAGAGAGTAAAAGACACTGGTTATAAGGGGATAAAAACAAGTTTTTCTTTGGATAAATATGATATAATATCATAATTAGGATAAGTTAATGATCAATAGAATCTAATTCTATATAGTGGTTGTTGTATCTATAAATATCAAGTACATTATGGATTTTAATTCATCTAAATAAGTAGTATAAAATTTACAACCATTTGTTCTGGTTCTTGGGATCATTCTAAATGTATTGTCCTTGGGGATATCATCTCTTTAGGGGTCTAAATTAAGGAGGTGAAGTAATAGATAATAGAGTATCCATGTACTAAAATGTGGTAGTCTTATTAACTAAATCCATGACTTTGCAGAAACATTATCTTATCATGTGCGAGCTAATAGGTTGAATGTTATCAAGTTAAATCTAGTTCAATTGGGAATGTTGTAAAATAGGGTTCCCTATACCCAACTTGAAAATTGATTTTCAATTGCCTAATCATGTATATAGAGATTTATATAATTTTTATACTTACCATAATAATGTCAGCACTTATGCATCCACTATTTACATGGTAATGTCCTTAGATCATTTGTTGTATTAATAAGATATAGCAGATCCTATATATAATGAGAACCTCTAGATACTATGAAATTAATATTAAACCTATTTCATGTGGTCTAGATACATCGTACTAATAGGAAACATATAGTGTATGGTCATCAGTTTTTTGGGGCTTATAATCATTGAGACTTCTTTTCATGAAGTTCACCCTTGGTGATCTCAAGTATAGGAGATCATGAGGAATGACCAACCAATGAGAACACCACATGTTTCAGGTGTCATTATTAGTCTCAAGACTTGATATCTTTATTAATGTGTACCATTTGATCATGTACTTTGATTCAATATGGAAACTATCACATTGATATTGTGGTGAGTTTGTTTTCATTGGGTGAATTGTTGATAGTATAGAATTGGTTGAAAGGTCAAGAAAGATTTTATTTCTTCTGAAAGGATGATATGTCTTGGGCCCAGTTGACCAATATGGTAGTACCTTTATTAAATACATTCCCTTGGTGACTAAAAATAAGTTTATCTAGTAATATAATGAATAAATAAATAATTAAAGGATAATGACATGAAGTGTGCATCTTGCTTTATGATATATCGTGATACAAATAGATTATATTACATATCATGTGATCATAAGAGGTTATTGTTGCTATGAATAAACCTTATATACTTAGTGGCCTTATTGGGTTTCAAGAATCCACTCTTGTTCTCTGAGTATCACTCACTTCCATTGAGATAAGGTCCTAGAGGGTCACTCACAAAGTGTATTCAAAAGCTTGACCATTTATAGTGAATTAGAGATTGGGACATGGTGGGACCCGCAATGATGGGTGGGTAATGTCCAAGTTTACACGATCACAAAAGAAATAAATAAATTCAATATTATTAAATTTTTTAATGATATCTATTGAATTTATTTAATTATTATATTCACAAGTTATTCAATGAATATAATGAAAAATATTTTTCGAATGAATATTAAATATTTAATATTCAAGGTTTGTTTAATATTTATGGGAGATTCAAATAAAATTAATAACTCATATTTTATCACGTAACATGAATTATGTGTTACAATCATGTGATAAAATATTTGTGACATTTGTGGATAGTTTTAAGTTTTGTTTGTGTTATTTTTGGGTATGTTTAAAGGGTTAACTTCCATAACGACCTAAATGCAATTTATGTAAGTTATAAACTAAGCATAAAAGAATTTTTAATAACAAAAATATAGGATAGAGAGATTTTATAGAATTATATCTCCTACCCCTTCTCTCTAAATTCCTAGAGAGGGAAAGTGAAGGGAATATCATAGATATCTTGATCCAAGTTCAAGGATTTTCAGTTTGATCTCCCATGATCATGATGATGTCGAAGAGCCTCTGATTCTTCATGATAACACTCATATTTCATAGATCGATGATTGATCAAGTCTCATAAATGCATTTGGATAATCTATAGAGTTCTAATTTCAGTTCCTTTAAGCATCAATCATTGACAAAGAGAGAGAGAAAATTTTGGTGGAAATCGGATGAGGTATGATTTTGATATAATTTTTACATTTTTATTCTTCATGGTTAATTAAATTGAACATGATCCATGGATTAATTCAAGCTAGGGTACACTGGATTTTATGTTTCAACATAAATCCAGACCCAAAAATTTTAAAATAAATTTTTTTACACTTTCACAAAGCCTATAGTTCATTTAGGCTGAAGATCTCCCTACCACTTAGAATTAATCTAAAATAGTGAAATTCCAGCTAGCCAAATCCAAGAGGATGAACTTATCCAAAAAACCATAGAGCCACCAACCTAAAGAAACTAGCTTGAAATAACACAAAATCATTCTCCCTCAAGGAAACCCAAAGATTCCCCAATTAACACACTCCAATAAAAAGGGATAGACACCCCAAAAATTAACATTCCTCAACAAGGAATAGCATGGACCAAACTTTGGGTCATGAGGATGCACGAAGGATAAATCAGTGCTAAACATGCAGAATACCTACCCATGGTAATTATGAAATAAATTACCATCTCAATATCTCTCATAGTATAACTAGAAACCAAATACTATCCTTAATACCCCATCCTCCACTCAATTCATTCCCATGTAATTCATAAAATAAACCTCAAACCATGGTCAACACCATGCATAAAAATAACAAGAAGGAAAATAATGAGTCATGAACAACTAAATGAAGATAAAATGAGCCAAAATATATTTCATTTATTGAAAAAAAAGAAATGGGATTTACAAAAAAGATATAACAGTGTCCAAAAAAATAGAGTATTAAAAAAGAGAACATCCTCAAAGCCACAAAACATCTCCCAACTCTTCATATGAAAGAAACACCGCAAATCATGACTCAGATCAAATATGAGTTTGAGACTTCTTTTTCTAACATCCCCTTAGCTTATAGATCCTATAGAGGTGACCGATATGGAAAAACCAATTATAGGTCCTTAGATACATCAGGTAGGAAGTCCTAGAAATCTTGAACTCTCCATACTAATAGCACACAACTAGATTCCACTTCTTACTAGTTGAAATGATCTTATCGACACCAGGTGAGATTATAGCATGAACTTCTATAGTTTTCCCTATTGAGAAAGACTTTATAACAATAACCATGAACATTATCTATGTGAAATTAGTCATTCCATATTGAAAAACCATGGAACTAATATTCAGACAAAGGCCTCTTGCAAAGAATCAATCATTCTTTGAATCATCTGTGGCCAACTTAAGAGAGAAAGGAACCATCCCAAAGAAAAATTCCACATAATTTTTTATTGAATGATCTTCCTAGAGGAAACTCAAGAATTCCATCATCTCAGAAATTATCACCTCCTCAGGATAAAACTACTTGATGGAGGAGGCCTTGAAACATTCTTAATAAAACACTTCAATCATCTTGGCATAGATAGTGTACCTCCACCAATCTAATCCCAAACCTTTAAAAAAAGGACAGTACACCTCATCCTAGAGGACCCTAGAGTTCCCAGTGACTAAAATATCTCTTTTACCATAACTACCCACTCTATCACCTCATGGGATCCTTGATTTCCATTAAACACTGGTGGATTTCAATTTATAAACTCCCACATGTGATCCATAATCCTGAAAGAACTAGGACCTTATACTCCATCATGAGACTGGGTAGAGTCCAAGGCTAGAAATACTACCTCTATATCACTATGAGTAATACTAGAAATATTCCCCTCTATACTTTCTGAATCCTATCTAGGGGTAACATTCTAACATCACAAAAACACAACACAAAATCAAATCACTACAAATCCCAACATAATGGATACAAAGGACAAAGAAAACAAAACAAGATTACAAACCACCCTTTTAAACCTCATTTAAAAAATTCCTAACATGGAATTTTATCCTTTTCAAAACACCAAATTGGTTCCAAACCTTATAATAGTTTTAAATAAATAATAAAATAACTCATTTCTTGAAGAAAAAAATACCTTTAAACCACACACACTAAAACAATTCAAGAATTTTACAACTTAAAACCCGTGAAATTATTTCTTTGAAAACCATTAAAACCAAAAAAACCATTTACTATAGTTAAAAAAATATACCAAATCCACCCAAGATACCCAAATAATTTTTTAAAAACAAATATAATTAATAAATCATAAAAAAATCTATTAAATAGATTTCAAAATCCAAAAATGTTCCCTTTAACACCCATAAAAATACCCATCAAACACAAGAGAGGATGAAATCATAAAAATAGGGAAAATAACAAAAATTACTAATTGTATCCACTATACATGGTTTGGCCGCACGATCTTTCAGGTCATGCACCTACCATGTGAGTGACACTAGAATTATTTAGAATGGTTTTCATGGGCTACACATGGCTTGATAAACCATGTTCTTTAATTGTGCACCCCCTATATCACCACTAAGTTAACTCCAAAATGAGGATTTTCCCAAGACGTCTCTCTGGATTTTCCTACAACTCAAGGTAGTAGCAGGCCGCATCAAAATATCTCAAAGAAAACCCACTATAAATCCAAAAATAAAAGAAAATATCCTGACCACTCATGGAAACTTAAGATTCGTCGTAATGAATAATTTTCCAATAAATCCCCAAGAGTTACATTATGGTTTATGATGGTCCTAAATCCTATCTAACATCAACCCCAAAATAGAAAGATCTTCCTTTGATACCATTTTGTAGTGAACCAACCCGAGTTGACCTGACACATCACTTGATTTAATCCACCACAAGTCTTGAGATGTGTTCCTGATCTCCTTGGGCTAGTGGAAAGCACTGGGGAATTATAATTAAACTCGTGAGAATGATTTCACCCTCAAAGAAAATAGTGCCAACAACGGTTTCAACTAGAAACCCGACATGGGGTCTCCTTAAAATGGATGACCATGCCAAAATAAATAAGTAGAAAAAAATATAGTATCCAAAATAAGTAATTAATCTCAAAATAAACAAAATATTTTAAAAAACATTTTTTTTAAATGAAACTATTTTTTTAACAATGACCTTACGTTTCCAAAACAAGGAAATAAAATCTAAGCTGAAAATAAATAGGTATACTAAAATTTTGATACATCTCACAACCCAACTAGCCAAACTACAATGGGATAACAAACCAAAACATCCCTATGTGACTCTAAAGTTACCACCATAACTCTAACCACACCTTCTTCCCAATGGGGGGAGGTAATAATCCAACCTGTAATTCATAACTTGAGAACCTACAAAAAAAATGAAAATTACATACCCAAAAAAATGAATGTGTAGAGTGTGATGCGAAGGTTAGTAGGACACCACCATGAGTCCATTTACATTCCATTTATAAAAGAAACCAATAGTTTTAGTTTGAACATAAGACATAGAAAAATAAGCTTTCATTTCCTTTATACAAAATGAAAAACATGCCTAAAAAAACTAAGGTAAGACCATTTTAAAAACTAACCACTTGCCTTAAAGAGGACTTACCAATGTAAGTCCATTTCAAAAACAAACCACTTGACTTTTAAAAGAAATCCAATTGAACTTTAAAAAGAAAAATGTAGATATTTTCTTTTTAAAATACCCTCTTTTTAAATCAAACCCACACATGGTTTAAAATACATTTTAAAAGGAATAACATTTTAAGGATTGAATTTAAAAGAAATTTCTCTCTTCCATTTAAAAAAAATAACTCACACACACCCCACACATGTGTATCAAAAAGTGAAAACATACGAAAATTAAAATCCATAACAAGTTATAAACAAATAAAAATAATCATAAAAGTCATGTATCACCCCCATGATGCTTACTCATAAAAAACCAAAGTAATAACATAAAAAATAGAAAATAATATACCAACAATAATAAATAATCACAATATAAAGTATTGCCCATGAGGAAACATTCTAGGAACTAATGGTGCAAGTTTTTCTTATCATTAAAAGTTAGAACCCACTGGTGAAAAGTTAAAAGCAACACAACTCATCTCCCAAATAAATCTCTCATAGCCCCATTAGAGACACATCCCCTAAATAGGTGTTACATACAACTAGGGGTTACTATATAGGGTGTAACACTAAACTAGTAAGAAAACATCCCGAAAATTTCCACTTAGTAACCTAGGTTCCTCAAGTCATGGATAAAAATAGTTGGTTATTATCAAGATAAAATTATCATGTGACTTGCACACCACCCTAAGGAAAGAAGACATAGAGATCAAATAATAATCCCACATCCAACATACCCCCTTAAATGTTAATCCCTAAACCAAACATATAAACATGATGCATGATTCATAGAATCAAACACATGCTCACAACTATAAAAAATAGGTGATAACTAGATCATCTTGGGTGTAAGTGATACCCAAGTAAAGATAATCATATAAAGTTCCAACCAGACCTTCTCTTAAACATAAATATCACATGATTTGGAAATAATTTTTTTTAAAACCATTTAAAATCCAAATGAAACCCAAGGTAAATCACACAACACTAAAGCAAAAAAAAATAAACAACACCATAAATCAATTAAAGTCTTTATCTAGGGAAAACAACAAAAAAGGAATCACATAACCTTTTTAAAATATGGAAATCCTCTTTCAAAAAAATATGCTCACTTTAAAATAAATGAAAAATCCATTAAAAGTAAGGAAGTTTCTTTTTAAAACCATGGGAACCCATTAAAATAAAAAACCCCTTTTACTCAAAGAAAACTTCACTTTATAAAACCCAATTGGTTCAAAACACCATGAACCAATTTTTTTCTCATGAAAAATCATCAATGAAATTTTATCAAACATATATAATGAATAAAACACCATTTAAAATTAAAGTGTCATTGAACTAATAATTTCACCTAATTTTTATAATGGAAAAACCAATAAAAATAAAATCCCTTTATAACACAAAACTAAGTAATATATAAAACATTAAATTAGGTTCAAAAATAATTTTAAACATCAAGGAATCATGGTAATCTTAAATAAATGGAAATGAAATGTAAACACCTACCGAAAGTGTTGGAAACATGTCACATTTGATGGAAACCCCCAAAAAATATTCAATGGATGGATAAAAACCACTAAAAACCAAAATCATAGATTTAGAAAAACCATAACCTTTAAAATCATCCCACTATGGCCACTATAGTTAGATAAAATTAGATAAAGAGGAAGAAAATTAAGTAAGAAGCAAAGGGGATCCCTTACCTTTTGATCTGGATGAAGAACCACATGGAAATAAATTTAAATCCACTTAGAGGAGCTTGGAAAAAATAGATACATACTTATAGGGTGACTAGGTTAGGGGAAACTAAATAGGGAGTCCAAGAGAGGAAGACTCACTTAAAACCAACCAAAATTGACAAAAATACCCCAACTCCAGAAGGTCGCATGGTTGTCTCATGTGGTTTACCAAACCATGCATAGATCATGTAGCTTCCACTTCCTTAAAACCTTATAGGACACATGGTTGTATCACATGGTTTATCAAACCATGTGTAGAATATGTGATCACCTATATTAAAACTATATATGGCACATGGTTTCTACTGAATGGTTTTTCAAAACATGGGCCTAACTATAAACCACTATAAAAACTCCAAAAACTCAAAATTCCCTCCATGGGACACCCTAAACCCTAGGTAGAAATCAACCACAATGTCAAAAGAAAGAAAGTGACATTTTGGGGTGTTGCAGGGAGGTTTTAAAACCCCATACCTTTATGAGTTAAGATGTGAATTTGAATTTTTGAGTTTTTAAGGGGTTCATTTTGAGAATTTGGACTCAGATTGGGATTATAAGTGTTTATATTCCCCTAAAATACGTTTTTAGATGTGGTTTTATTCTTGGTGGATGCTTAGGGGGTTCAGACAGATGTTAGAGAAGTGTTTTAGTGCTCAAGTTGCTGAGAATTTTTAGTCACAGTCTATTCACAGTGTGATAGGGGTTATTCATGTTGAGAATGAGTTTTTGGGGTGCATTTTAGGTCATGGATGGGATGGATAAGGGAGAATCTCCTCCCTCAATCTATTCACACAATTAACTAGGGTTTCACACCATGAAAGTCTCAAGGAAGATGGATTTATCCTTTTCTTAAATTAATTCATGTCATGAACCACCGAGTTCATGTTTTGAATAGTGATGGGTATGTTTTTAGACATGGGAAAAACCATCTATTTATTTTTAGGATTGTGGGGTTTGGGGGGATTTGAGTAATGGAAGGAGGCCATTTTGGTAGATATTATTCTTCCCCTTTTCTCTCACGGTTCCCCTCCATTTGGGATGATTCTAGATGCATTTAGATAGTGTCTAACAGTACGGTCTTCCAATTTTATCTTGATTATTTTTTACCCTTCATCCCCATTGATTTCATTGCAGTTTCAGTTTAGGGTTTTCTACTAATTCTAAAAAATCATGGTGTAATCATATGATAATGATGGGTATTTTTTATGACTTATCTAGAGAATATCCTAATACAATGTCTTAATATCATTTCTCATCATTTCAAATGAGGTACATCATCATGTGATTTTTCTTAGGGTTTTTGATTCAATTAAATTAAATTTGATACTTAAACGAGTGTATAAATTGGGTATTTTTTATGGTTTGAGTCTGTCTGCATGTATTGCACTATATTGCTTGTGGTTTCGGAGATCAGATGATGCTCAGTGATTTTTTAGGTGTTATGCATAATTAAATTAAAGTTTAAATTAATTATAAAATTAATTTTAATTAATTAATTATAATTTAATTGTGATTAATTTATTTGGATGCTTTGGCATAAGTCAAGGTCTCACGATGATGGGAAGTGGATGGTTGGACTTGGATGAGCTCAGAAAAGAGGTTTCGGGTGGTGATCAAATAGAAAAACTTCATTATTGAGATATGTGGTCCCTTGAGCATACCCCTATGGTAATTGAATTTATTTATATAAATTTGGAATTTGGTATGTATTCTCTCCACCAAGGGATATTGACCCCTTTGATTTAAAGTAAATTTTTTAATTAAAATTAAATGTCTATGTGTGGAATAAGCAAAGTGCCAAGGGCCATGATGGACCCTTGTGTATTGTATTGACTGTTTTGGCCATCAATGTTTGAAAACTTGATGATAAATGTGTGCCTTGTGATATAAGTAAACTAAGGGGTGGAATTTAAATAAAGTTGGTGATTACATTATCCCAGTGATATGTTCCCATAGTGACCTCCAGGTATAGGTGAGTGATTAATTGATATGGGAGGCCAATGGATTGGCCATGTGGGAACCTTGTGGTACTTTATAGAAATAATCTAGTTTAGGTGACCATGGGGAAATCATTTCTCCCCCATTGATATGTGATTACCAAGGTGGGTATACCCTATATAAATCTAAAGATTGGTTGGGTGTGATAACTAACCTAGGTTGACTGGGGAAGGTAATAATCTTGAGTCTATCTCCCTTGTGTGACTCGTATTAAGAGGGTAATGAGGCCTCAATGTGAATTTGATTATTTCATGGGACGTGATTCCCTCTAAGTGGTGAGTATTGATCTAAGTGATGGAAATGAGATAGAGGAACCCTAAAAGGGTTTCTTGGAAGAGATGTGACCTAAGGGACATCGATGGGTTCCTGAGTGTGATTTTAATCCTTGATGGGGTGGATATGGTAAATGGGTAGTTATTATTGTGGGTTTCACCTTAGAACCAAGATCGAAGATAAGCCTAGTATGGATTTATTAATAGTTTTAAATGATGTAATTTATATGTGGATCTCAGATTTATGGGATGGGTTTGGGTAGATGGACAACCCCATTGATATGTCTCATGTGATATGATTTGGGTGGGTTTCACTACCCACTGATATGTATTGAGAAACATGGGATTCCTTGGACATGCTCCTTGGATCTGGCATTCATGCCTGATATAGTTTAGAATTCCTTGGGCATGCTCCTTTGATTCGAATGAGATATGGTTTGGAATGCCTTATATATGCTCCTTGGATTTGAGTGAGGCGTGGTTAGAATTCCTTAGACATACTCCTTTGATTCATATGTGATATGGTTTGTATTCCCATGGAATTTTACCATGGAATTGGGGATATGGGATGAAACCCTCCTAGGTGGCCTTTTGGGATAGTCTAGATTACCTAGGGTAATCTCCTAGGAATAGACTATTGAGAATAATGTTATTATATTTCCTAGGAATCACTCCTAGGGATCAAATATTATCCTGATATTGGTTGGCATGGTTACGTGATGTACTCAAACACACCCCGACACTAGAAAGAGTAGGATTAGGTCGATCCCAAGTTTTTCGTTAGAACTTAATTATCAACAGTGGTATTTATTTATGCTTCCATACTATATTTACTTTTTTTTTGGAATATCACATTATTACACCTTTTATTTTCTATTTATGTATGGGACCATGTTTATGGTTCTCTACTGTGTTTTAATCACACCCTGATTTGATAGCCATAGCACTTGGGTACCCAAGCAAACCTCACTGGTTGCAGGTTTAGGTTTGAAAAAGTCTTAAACTTGCATGATCAAGTAGGATAACTCATATAGAGTCTGATGACTAGGATATATGAGGATAAAAAATGGAACTAGATCCTCTTATATATTTTTATTCTATTGTCTATATTTTATTTTATGATCGTCCTAGTAGGTGATAAATCATTGTATTCTTGCATGATCGTGTGTCTGTATGACTGTATGATTCTGCATGATCATTTTATTATTGATTATTCTAGTTTATTACTTCTATGTGCTCAAATTATATTGTAATGGATAATGTTTGGTTATTTATATTTGTTATTTCTCACTCTTATATGGGGATACAGTATTCTAATGGTAATAATTTAGACCCCCACTGATAGTCGATAGCCTCTTGCATACGAGGAGACACTCCTGAGGTCCCAGTAATGCTATGGTATGGACACCGATGAGTGGTATTAGGTTGGGGACATTAAAAATTCATATCATATATTTTATGTGACTAATATCATATAATTTATCATAGTTTTATTTAGTCTTACTATTTTTAAATATGGTAGATAGATCACATAGGAATGTGTTAGATCTTATGATGGATATCATACTAGTACATCATGGACACATTTTTCCAAGAATCCTCTCTCAATCCTCTCCCAATCCTTTAAGATCACACTTCCAAGTAAGGGATTCCTTCCTTTCTCATTTTATCCAAGTTTATTAATATTGTTATGTCCTTTTATTTTTAATTATAAATATTTGGGTATGATTTATAACCTCCCCCATACTTCCCTATTTATTTTTGAGTGATGATATACCCCTTTCTCTCTCATTAATGCCTCCCATGTACACCTGTTACCATGTCGAAATTCTGTAAGGAATTTCTCTCTTCTCATTTACATTCATGACATTCTTTTATACTATGAATCCAAAATTCCATTAATCATGTTGGTAAATGTATCTATATGACCCCCTTACTATCCATTTAATGTAAAAATTATGATACACCCCATTTTCTCTCATAAACCATTTTTATGAATTCTTATGTCACATTGTTATGCTGCCAAAATTACACCGCATTTTTCCAAGTCAAAGTCATTATGTGGTGAATACCATACCCATTTCTCTATCAAGGGTATTCACCTTTATAAACATTTACTTATTGTTTAAAGAGTTTCACATATGTATTCCAAATTCATTTATCATGCAATAAATGATTATGTTGAATGATTCTATGTTCTATGATCCATGTGGCACACTTATGCATGAAATGAAATGTTTAAGAAGGGTGAACCCTGATAGCGCTCCAATGCATTGGGTAAATATTAGTATCATGATACATCAAGTGAAATGAGGTTTTAATCATTCTAATTAAATTGAAATTATTATTTACTCATGCTAATTCAAGTTCAATGAGGTTTTACTCATACTTCGTGTGCATTGATCCTTGGCTCATGCCAATACCATGTTAAGTGTTGTTGCTACATTTCCATGTTGTGATAATCATGCTTTATCATGCCTTTATGTTCATGTTTCTATTATGCTCCATTGATATTCCTATTTCCTAAAATGTATTGTATTCTTCATGTTATGTCTTTTTTACTCCCTTACTGAGCTTTATAGCTCACTCTTTTCTTATGCATGTCCTCAGGTTATCCCATGCAATGCTAAGTACGAGGGAGTGTAGTGGTCATGAAAAGGAAGTTTTTAATAAAGATGTCGTGTTTCATGTTTTAAGTCATTATTTAATGTTCCTAATCCCCAAATACACTAGACCTCTCTATATTCCATGTTGTATCAATTTAATAGTTTATGTAATAAAACATGTTTAAGTGTGTAATAAAGATAAGGGTTTTTATATCCGGGTAGAAGTAGTCGTAGAAGGTACGCTGAAACTCATCCCAAGCCATAACATGATGGTGTCCTTACTGTGAGATCAAATCCCACCATATCTTGGAGTAATCCGAAATAATATAAGTATCAAGCTTCACCCTCCTCTTTGGAGGTGTCTCTAGATGCTTAAAGATCAAAAACATGGCCTCTGACCATGATTCTGTAGCCTGAGGTCCTTCATCCCCTATAAAGGTGGGAGGATTTTGTTGCTGAAAGACCCGCATCAACTCTTCCATAGATGGGGTAGGATGTGGTACTCCTCATAAGGTCTACATGAACCTCATAAATCCCTCTCGTAATTGTGCATCGGCACCTGTATCTGGGATAACGGCTGGTGCCAAGATGGGAATGACTGGAGGATCTAATGGGAGTTCCTGATCTTCCATGTCTGGTGTCTGGTCACTACCCTGTAACTGGTGTACAACTGGAGAACGTTTTGGTGGAATGACTCTGAAAGGTCAAGTGAACACCTTAGATCAATATTAACAAGGAATGAAACTTATAAGTGCATGAAGGGAACATGAGAAAGAAAGAATTCAAGTTTTCCAAAACATGGGTACACGACGTGTATTAACCATACATGGCATGTCCCTTTAATCCATTACATGGGTGTGTACTTCTGCCAAAAATAGTTGTGTAACACCCCATACACATGGTGTGTTCTCCCAAGACTTGGTGTGTACTTTAATCATTTCCCCTTCCTGAGTTCTTTTACATGACTAACCACATGGTTCACCTAAAACAAAACTACACAGCGTGTGCATACCAGACATGGCGTGTACTATGAAGAACTTCACCAACCCGTATTGTTAGTCACACGGCCAGTTACACGGATTACTCTACATGTCATGTCTATTATAGATACATCATGAACTAACTACCCATAATCCACCCGTGTCGTTATTCACACGGCTGGACACATGGATCCTAAGACACAACGTGCACCTAGGGTACACTGCGTGTCCCGCCAAAAAAATCCCATTCCCGTGTCTCTGTCCACATAGCCATTGACATGGTTAGAAACTACATGGAGTGTACCTAAATTACACGGCATGTACTTAAGAAAAACATTTACTTCCTGAATAGAAGGACACATGGCATGTATTCTGCAATACACACCATGTATTCTGGGTTTTTCCAGACAGTAAGCCTCGGAAACTACTCTAGAATCCCATAAAACACTAAAACAAACATTAAAGTTCCAAATTCCAATCTATGAGAGCCAATACTCCCCACAAATCAAAGTTTGGCATCTTATACATGTCATATACAAAGAATAACAAAGCGATGATCCACCAAATTCTGATCTGTGAGGGCCTATAACACCTCAAGAACCAAATTTTGGTGCTCATTCAAACAAAACCTTACATATTAGCAATACCCTATCAAATAACAGGTATTCTATCAAGGCATCTATCATAATGGAATGCATATCTTTCACAACATCTATCACAACAACATGAAATCAGTAATGCATCCTAAATGTCATGGCAAGAATGCATGACATGTGATCTCTAGAAAGTGCCTATATGATGCATGAGATGGAATACCCTCATCTCATCGGGTTTCAACAGAAATAAAACCTCGATAATATCAACCATAACATCACAAAACATGTGAATCACCCAAAGGTGAAATAAAATCAACTGTAATAATTGAAAAACTAGAAAAATTTCAATAATTGAGGTAAATTAGCTTTTCCCTATACACGGATTAGATACTCCCAAAAACAGCTTATTACGAATTACTTATTCCACCATATCCCTAACTATAGGCTCCAAACAATAAGTCAATAAGAAAATAATGCCTCTGATACCACTTTGTAACGTCCCAGTTCTAGGTGTCACCCAAAGGTGCCCCATACCCGGTTGGTCGCATGGCCTCAAGTGCATTTCTTCGAACGCCAGAGGCTACCGACTAGTAGTGAGGGCCTTAGGTGTGATAGTGGGGAAACTATGACCTCATTGGTAGAGTAACACAGTGGAAATAAATAGATAATAGTAGCGGAAGCAATAATAACATGCAATAAGTAAACAGTAGAAGGCTGGAAGTAATAACCAACTGGATCACATATACATATGATGCATGATACATATGTATAGGAAATAATCCAAACAAGTCATAATGCTGAAATATAGTAATAAACCAAAGTAAAAAAAAAGAAAACAAATAAACTTCAGTAGCATCACAAGACTCATCTTGGTCCCATTCTTCCCAGCTCCACAGCAATCAAGTATCGAAGTAGAAGGGTGTTTTCCCTTATCTATACCTATAGCAATATAATCTGTTTGGGACCAAAATCATGACCCAAACAAGGTGTGAGATGAATCCCAGTAGGAATCCACCCAAATATTTTTGCCTAATAGTCAGTGAATATATATGGCAGGAAATTAGAAAAATGAAGTAGTAAACAAGTAAGTACTCAAAAGTAAACAATCCTACAATTTCAATTACATTCATTTTCATATATCAAGTAAGTAGGAATAAAAAAAAGTGACCCTCTAAGAAGTACTCATAGCCTATCCCCTATGTTTCAACCTATAAAACACAAGAAACCCTCTGGAAAGTACTCACATTCTAACCCCTCTAGTTCATCTTTAGCAAAGATACTCTGAGGAAGCACTTACCATTAATTCCCCCTGTGGTCTTTTATCGGTAAACTATAGAAACTCTGAGTAAGTAATCAATGTCCAATTCCTAATGTGGTCTCACAATGTGAATCTACAGACACTCTGATGGAGAACTCATTTCTATCCCACCTATGGTCTCACAATGTGAAAAGTAAATAGATACTCTGGGGAAGCCCTCGGCATCCATTCCCCCTATGGTCTACTACACCAGGTTCCCACAGACCTGTGTAAGTCAATCATGAAAAATGATGTTCAACAGCCAAATTAAACCTTAAGAACTACTTAGATAACAGATTTAAATAACTACTTGGCTAAATATCTACAAGCATATAACACCATCAGATAAATCACTACATACTAACAACACAAGGCATGGAAAACAAGTAGCCTAATAGGAAAAACTAGACCACACGATCAATATCAAATCAAACATGGGAAAACACCTCCATAGAATAGAAAATAACCCTATTTACAAAAAATATTCCTAAATCAATAAAACAATCATAGCAGGCATCAAAGGGGTTAAAATCACTAAACATGAAATACCCCAATCTAGGGTATTGGGAACTTTTGCACATAAAATTCAAAGAATAACTATGGAAAGGCACAAACCATATACCTCAGCATTGTATAAAGAACACTCTTGAACATCATCCATTGAATCATCCTAGAACAATGTAGATCTACAAAAACTTCAAATAAAATCAACCAAGGATATCTCACAAAAGAAGATAAATTAGAAAACGACGCTCTAGAAGAAGGAAGAACTCACTATGGAAATTCCAACACAATCGACAGTGGTTGATTTGGAGAAAGAATGGAGGGTTGGGGGTTCGGAGAATATTTTTCGGCTTCAGTCACTCCTGTATGAGACGGACCGAGAAGAAGTGCTTTCTGTGAATGAGAAGTGACCCCAGTCCATTTAATGAAAAAAAGTACACGGCGTGTATTTTAAAAGTACATGGTGTGTATAAGCCTTCACCAGGCCCTACTTTAAGTGGTCTCCAGGTCACCCCACATGGCTATGTACTCATCTGTTACACAACTAGTACATGGTTACCCATAGAAATCGGGTACACAACGTGTACTCAAGAGTACACAACATGTACTCCTTAAATTTCTAGATTCTCCTCTTTTTCTCAAAAACACCAAAAATGAAAACCCATACCTGAAAAGAAGATACGGGTTCTTACATGGTGTATGGGATAAGGTAAGGTTTGGGAGTGGAAGTAGTGTTGATTCTGTATTTTTATTCTCTTATTTATTTTGTATTTTCTGATTGGTCCAGTGGGATATTAGTCATTATATATTGGCATGACCAAGTGTTTGTATGATTTTATGATTCTACATGATCATTTTATTATTAATGATTTTGGTTTATTACTTCTTTGTACACTAATATATTTTGATAGATAATGTTTGATTTTTCTTACTTTTTATTGGGCACTCTTTCACTCGCTCAAACTTCATTTTTATTAGAGGTTTTTAGAAGATAAGGAGTCATGGGGAGAAAAAGTGATGAATACTAAGTGCATCACCACTGATAATGATATTACAACCTAGGAGGATAAAACCAATATAATGATAAATAATTATACTCTCACTAACACTCGCATGCATGTACAAGGCATCTGCAGTGAAGTTACCTCCTCTTAATGTGTGACTGATCTCAATGGCTTGGTTAAGAATCAACCTTCAATCCCTAATAATAAAATCAATATCCCAAGGGGTGTAGTTTTTTTTTTAAATAAATCCAACCAAAGTTTAAGAGTCATTCTCTACCATGGTGATCTTCATGTTAAAGAGATTTCAAAGTATAAAACCACTATACATGGACCTCACTTCATCACCCAAGGAGTTCCCTAGTCTAAAAAGAATATTGAAACTAAAAAAAAATAGTACCACTATCATCACGAACCATTCATCCTCCTTGCATGATCCATTTCTCATAGTATCCATCCACGTTCATCTTCAAACCCATCCTTGGAGGAAACCATCTGACCTATCTCCCCCTACTTGTGATGAATCTGCCTAAAGTGTGCATAAGTGATGATGGAAGGAGGCCTTTAAGCGAGGAAAAAAACCTTTCCACCAATGAAAATTCCTAGTTCAGCCACTAGTAAAATAATGTGTATATTTATACCAATGAACAATGACTATTTTTCATTCCTTATAGAGTTTATGGTATCCCACATGATTGAACATTTTGTTGTGAACACCACCGAACGAGCCTGCATTTTTAGCACCAACCATGTTACTTCCTTGAAACCAGGACATGAAGAGCTCCCCCGTTGATTCCCCTTATAGATTAACACCCAAAAAATATCCACAGGTAAAGAATTATGCCCAATTATCCTTATAATATCTTAAATCACTACTTCCCTCCACCCACATAACCTTCTCTATCAAAGTTTCCATTTGGTCATCCATGCCCCTCAACAACCTTGAAAGCCTCCTGGAACCCTCTCCCCAAACTCCCTAGTCATAATCATATTTCCTGCACATAAACCTCACCCATAATGACTTGTATTTGATAATATTCCAGGATAACTCATCTTGTATAGTCTGCATGGATCTATGGACACTTCAAAGACTGATTCCTGCAACCTTTATGGGCTTCTCCAGCCTATCACATGTGGCCCAGTGACATCATCTTGTCTGGTTGGAATTCTGAATAAAACTATCCAGTATTTTCTCTATCCTATCAACAGTCCCCTTGGGTGTCTTGATTATCTCAATCACATGAATAGGTATAGAAGTTAAGATGTTGTTAATAAATATCATCCTTCCTCCGAAAGAGAGAAACTGGTTCTTCCAATCAAGTATGTGACCCTTTATTTTGTTAATAATACCATTGAATAAGACATTTTGAACCCTATCGTCCAAAATGGTAACACCTAGATATATCATTGGCAATGACCACTTTGGTATATCAAGTTTTTCCTAAATACATATAATCCTCCTACTTGTTCATTTTCTGGGAAAGAATGCACTATTTTTTTTTGATCCACTTCCCACTCCAAGAACCATAAGACTCCAAAGTTCTAATGAATTTATCAATATAAATTTGTCTTCCATTCAATAAAAACAAAGGTTCATCAGCAAACATTAAATGAGATATGGATGGATTCCATCCCCTACTTCTGAAAGGAATTATCAACCCTCCCTCCATATGTAAATGGATATTCCAAAAAAGATACTCTTGATCTAGAATGAAAAGGTTTATATACATCAGGTCACCCTATCTAAGGCCCCACAAGGATTTGAAAAAACCGAACACCTTACCCATGTTTGAGATTGAAACCCCAGGAGATGCGTAGTATCTGAAGAAAATATCATAGGCCTAATCCTAGAAATTGAAATGTCTCATAACCCTTAGAATAAAACCCCATTACAACCTATCATAGGCTTTTTCCATGTACACCTTCACCATAATATTATGCCACATATTCTTCTTGTTAATGTCATTGAACATTCCATTGGTGATGTCGATGGCCCCTTGAATGCTTCTTCCATGTACGAAATCATGTTGTTCCTCAAATATAAGTCTAGGAAGAATCATTCCCGTACTTTTATTCAAGATTAAAGAAATAATTTTATATCTAAAGTTACATAAGAAAATTATTCTTTACTAGTTGAGCATTGTAAGGTCCTTGAATTTACGAATGAGAACCATCCTATAGGCACTCTCAACTCTGATCAATGCACCTCCCTTGAAAAATTATTAGACTGCATTCACAACTTGATCCCTAGTAATGTCCCAATAAGTAATGCAAAAACATTCTAGTAATACATTAGGCCCTGGTAACCCCCCATTATGGACACTGATGAGTGGGATCAGGCTAGGGAAGTTACAGAGAGAAACAAGGCTGAGACTTGTTTCTTATCCCAAAGACTCTCTTCTTTATACCTTTAAAGTGTATGGATCTCTTCATTATTTCTTCTATATTAATTTTATAAGTATTTTCACCTTTGGTAATCATGTATTTCATTTGAGTTTGAGCTTTAATATTATTTAGAATAGCCTCATTTACTTTAGAAAGTATTGAAATTTCTTTATTCATTATCTCCTCCAACATTTTATCCTCTTCTAATTGAGTTGTACATATGTTCAAGCACACTTAAAGCACATGATCGACCTTATTCAGGTGTGGGGATACCATCTGCATATTATCCTTTTTAGAACATGGAATAATTAGTGTCTTCCCTTTGTCTTATATCAACCCGTTTTGACCAAGATACCATGTCATACATTTAACAGAATTATGACCAACTTTTTTCACCTTCCACACACATCTTTGATGCTTTTTAGTTTTCCCTTCTTAGGTTTATTCTAAATATCTTCACAAGGAGTGTCAATAACTATTCCAATTCCATTATACCTCTCTTGAATTGATTATATTTTTTATTTCTTATTTTCTCCAAAAAAATGGTTTTCATGGAAATATTGAAATTCTCTATGATGTGGCCTAATCTACCACAATAGAATTATTTTCTTCTAGTTTTTAATTTCTTATCCTATTTACTCTCTAACTTATTGGGTGAACTTTGTTCTATGGCCTTATTCACTATTTTATTTCCCAAGGTAGAATTTATTTATTTTTGTTGTTTCTCCAATTATTGTAGCCTTATCCTTTCATCGGTGTAGGAGTTGTTTTGGAAATATATATTCCCACATTTCAAATAACAATGTCCAACTTTGTTTCAAAAATCATAGAAGTTCTTAAGATATCCATATATGTTTTTGATATGTAGATTTTTCTTCTTCTATGAATACTAATTCGGACCAAATATTTTTCCTCTAACTTCAACTTTTCTCCCCCTAGATTTAGATCTTTTACAACATTCATTTAATGAAATTTTGAACCATAAATCAATTTCCATGTATATCAATATCCAACAACACCAACAATGGCCTATAAACCTCTTCTTTTTTCTTGTGAATATTGTCTGGATATAATTACAACATTGCTATTTTTGAGTGGTTTCACCCCCTTTTGGGATCCATTTGTGGAGATTATTTTATTATACATGCCTATATTCACCATTTATGATGTGAAGAATTTATTATAATTTTATCCTTCTATATTTTTATAGATTTTTATTTTAAATTTCCACAACCAGTTGAAACAAATTTAGTATGAACAAATTTAATTGGGTTTTGGGATCCCTTATTTCATGAGATTGAAGTTGAAGGATGTCTAGAGGATCTAGAACTATTTTTTACACCATTTTTAGACTTAAAATAAAAAATACTCTTTAAAATTTGTGTGGTATAATTCTTTATTTCATCGGACTTTGAATATTCAGTTTTGGTGTTTTCCAGATTTTTCTATTTCACATCCAAATCTAGAAATTTCAAATTGAAAGTATATCACTAATCTTTAAGAAATTTCACAATATCTCCACATTAACCATTTTAATTCTTCATTTGATATTTATGTACTTTATTTTTCTCTTTAAAATCAATATCTATCTCTCTTATCCTATTGGATGTTACCTCTAGTTGAGAATCTTTTACATTCAAGGAGACTTTTGTAATTTATCCAAAGCATGGATAACTTCTTTAAAAATATTTTCATGCACTTATTTCTCAAAAATAAATATTTAAAACTCTTTATTAGTAAAATAAACTCTTTTATTGAAAATTGAGTTAGATTTTTTTTTCCTATACAAGTCTTATAAGGGTGTTACAACAGCTTACTTTCTTGGCTAATTCATCCTCCATTGTATCGGATTCTCTTTCCAGGAATGAATTATAATAATGAAGTCCCTTGATATATAAAAATATGTATTTGAAAACTTTAAAAGGGACCTTATTTAAGTTATCCTTTATTTTATAATAAAAATCACTTAGTGATTCAGTGATCTCACCATCTTCACAGTTTGAACTTGATTCATTGGAGGAATAATATTAATCAGATTTATCAATATAATTACTATTCTAAATACCTTTAAGTAATTTTTTATAATACTTATTAGTTGAATATTTTATTTTATTATTTTCCTCTATATTATTCCTATTTTTTAAAGTTTTTTCTCAGACCTCTAATTTAGTGTTGATAGGGATGGTATCATAAATTTCCATATGAGGATCTTCTTAATACATTTCAAATTTTCACTTCATGTTATCTTATAAAGAATAATAGAAAAGAAAATTATAGATCTAATCAAATGTAACCTATGATATGATACCAATTTTAAGTCCTATTGGACTGGTGTATATACACCTGAAATGATGGTGAATTGGGTGTGGTTAATTTTTTAATATTATAATTCCTCTTTTAACCTTTTAGCCCCTTTGAAATTTGAACCTCTGTTTCGAATTAATAAAAATGGATATTTTCTTTTTTAACCTAGAATACACATATATGCAATGAAAATAAATTAGTAAAGTATGGAATATGTTTTTTTACAAGATTTTGTCCCAATTTGGGAAACTTACTCATTTTTTTGATCAGGTATCACTGAGTCACAGATTCTCCACCAATAATTGTTTCATCAATTACAAGTGGGTGGATAGATGTCATCTTGAAACCTTTTACACCATATTACATAGGTGTTCATTTACCATATTAAATAGGTAAATATAAACTAATTATAGTTGGTTCTTTTTACTCTCTCCCATGAGTTCACGATAATTATATTTAAGAACAAGAACCCCAGAACATTACCTAGTGAGTAAACAATGAAAGTATTGGATTTTTTCTTTCTCTCCACCCTTCTTCTTTCTATATTTCTCAAAATTCTACAACAATTTTTATTTAAATAACTAGTATATGAATAAACCTTATCCTTTCTATTATTCTTCTCACTTATTCTTTGATACCCAAATGCTATTTTTTATCCTACATAGGACTGCTTCTTATTCCTCCTCTTTGAGAGGTCTTCTTATTTCTCTCGACTAACTTACACAGTAGTAGTGCACCACACAAGAGTACATCACTCTCTATTCTATTTTATTTTTATATATTCTATGCAAATTTGTATAGAAAGATTCAATTTTCTAAGTTCTTGTCTCATTTTTATAAATTGGGGTGTATTATAGATAATGTGAAAGCTAAAAACAGCTCACCACCTTTTGTCGCGAAAAAAAATGAACCCTAAGATTCATGAATAGTAATGAACTTTTGGAAGAAATTTATTCTAGAATCCTACCTTCCTTCTAATTTCACCTCACTATCCCCTTGAATTTTTGTTATATAACTAGGATATATTCATACCAATCACCACATTAAATCACTCATGCACAATTATAGAATCAAAATAAAGAAACTGAATAACACTCATGAATTTATTGGTTCAAAAAAAATTCATATATCCATGGGAGAACATTGAAATCACTATGATAAAATAGTACAAGAGGTTAAAAACACTCTCACTCTAAACTCACTATATACAATATCCCAAGTAAAAAAATATTTTATCTTGTACATTATTACAAAAAATGGTCACACCTCCTATTTATAAAGTTCTTAATCTGGTAAATTGGTTCCATTATCCTCCAAGATTCATGGTTTTTCTTTCATCAACCAAGGAAACCTCTAATACATTATTTAACCTTCAATTTTACTATTAAAAACTATTGAACTAGAATAATTCCCAAGTATCGGAACTATTCTTCTGAAAATTCCATTAGAACATTAGAGAAACATGTTTTGGTGATACTCCTTCCACAAAATCTGAGGTCCACATCCATTTCTAGAAGCATCATTCTGAAAAAAAAACTTACAAAAAATATCCTTCTATAAATATACTTCATGAAAACTAAATATACTTCATAGATCCAAAAAAATATCCCACTTAAAGAAATATTTAGGGATTTTGAAATCCTGCATCCATCAGATCTCACCTCCTTCTAGTGCATTCAGCATTATCCATCTTCTTCCATTCATTCAAGTCTAACAGAGGCACATTTTTTACTTATATTTTCCTAAATTAACACCTTTGTAAAAATTTACACCAGATTATAATTTCTAAACACCTTCCAAAGTTCCAACACTCTATCTCCCAGTAGATTCCAAATGAAATGTAATTTCAATTCAATGTGTTGTTTCCTTGTATGAAAATGAGATTATTAGCAAGGTTAATAGAACTCTGACTATAACAAAACAACATTCCACCTCTTGATTATTTTCCAAGATCCTTTATCAATCACATCAATTAGAAAAACCCATTTCCTACTTCTGTAACATCAACATATTTTGATTCTCCTTTTCAGAGAGTACCCACAATCTATAGTCAAGATATCCAACCAATTGTTTCCCTTCTAAAAGTAAAGACAAATCCAACCATAATAATTCTAGAATACATGTCTCTAGAAAAATATACATCCAAAAAAACCCTTAAATGGATCATTTCTATTGAAACATAATTGTGAATATTTTAAACCATGAAGACATTGGATGATCCATTTCATAGCCTCTCAATGCATCCTTTCAGAATTTAACATAAAATGACTCATGATGTGGATTTTATTTCATGCATTTTGCTACATCACTTTTGGTATTTTAATTACTTAATAAAATATAAAATATATATTTGAGTGGATACTTTTATTGTCATAGTTTATTTGTGGTTAAATAGTGAATTATTTGATTTTTGTGTTGAAAATGTTTAATTTAATGTGTAAATAATGAATCTATGAAAAGATTTGAATTTTTACTTATTTTTGTTTTTAATTTTCTTTTTATATTTTAATTTGGGTGTTGATGAATTATATTTTTTTAGTAAATTTATTTTCTACATTTCTTTTTTATTAATAATTAAATTATTTTTATTTTTATTTAATTTAAATCATTGGTTTAAATATTTTCATTTATTGGAATTGTATTTTACAAAAAAAAATTGTTTTACTTTCATATGTTATAGTCTATAAATTCTAAAAAAGGGTTAAGTGGTTGTATGAAGGGCCATGGTCACTTAAATGGACATTCCCAGACTCAACCTACCCTGAGGATGAATTTGGAAAAGAAAACTAATTTTATGCCTAAATTTCCATGTGATTGTGATAAGGACTAGATCAAACTATTGTACCCTAGGAATAATCATACAATATTCAGATCTGTGACCACTTAAGTGATTGTGAGTGGTTACTTAAGTGAACCTGAGTCAGGAAACACCAAGTGATTACAGGTAAAGAAACAACCTACCATGCCTTTTATTTTCAAGTAACTATAAGCAGGAACTCCCAACCTATTATGAGTAAATTGATCATGGTATTATTTCATAATTTAGTATATTGAGATACCATATTAAGGAATTCCAAACTAACCATGCCTTCTCTTCCTCCTGTTATAATTGATCGCACCCTGCATCAATGCAAAGTCTAAACCAAGCACGATACCAACCAAAAATCAAAACTGATAATTTTGAGGAGAAGATGAGGTCTTAAGGTATGATAATGTAATAGATCCAGATTCTATCAACATGGAATATTTGAGGTGATTCATGTCTGAGATGGATTAAATAAAGATATTCCAAGCTTGAGGATGACCATAAAGACTGAGAAACTCGGATCAATAAATCAAATTTAGTTTTAGAAATCAGATCACACTTGTGTGTGTTAAAAATGATGATAGGGTTTCATATAATTCACTAGTGAATAAAACCTCAAATATAATGGTGAATAAATTGAATCCATTATTGATGATAATTAGTTAAGCTTTCTTCTATCCGAGAGAGGAATTTCTCATCATTGAAGATCCAAATATGATAAAAAAACCAAGTTGAAGTCATTTATGGATGTAAAAAAACTTGAATATGGATACAAGATTGTGTAAGCTTCTCAAAAATTTCCCAGGAAGCTTCGTCAACTTGACATGTAGGTTTTAGTGTGGCTAATCTTTACTCTAGGTTATTTTGATTGGATATGGAGACAATTTTGTCTATATTGGGTTGATTTTCAAGGATGCTATAAATTTTTTGGACTAAAATATCATAATAATAGGAACCACATATTATGGGATAGATGTGTTAAAGAGATATTAGTTTTTGGGATTTGCATGTGTTTGTAGGGATCAACTTGGGAAATGATGGAGGGACCTATTGAATATGAATGTTATGAATTTTTTTGTAGTAGAATGCATCCAAAATTCTCTGTAAAACACTTGAGGGAGTTTTAAGTTTTATTTTTATTTTTTTGTGTCAAATAGGTGTTCATCAAGGTAGTAGTGAGGCTTGAGATTTAACAAAAATAAGGTTTTGGAGAGTCAAGTATGGGTCTGCTCTGAAGTTGAGAAAGAGTTTTTTCTTGACATTTTCAGATGGTTTAGAATCAATTAAAGATCAAATGATGTTATTGGGTTTTAATATTTGAAGCTCTATGAGTGAAAAAAAATACTGAGAAGGTTTTTGGGGAGTGAATCAAGATAGAGACACATCTAGATTCATTTCATTTGGTGTTGAAGTTTTTTGCACCTAATCTATTTAAATTATATTTAAATGGCTTGGAAAGATTCACATATAGGTGATAGTGGGAAATTAATCAATTACACATGGTTAGAAGTAAGGAAATATAGATTTAATTCAACGTATCATTGTTGTGAGCTAAAGAAAACAAAGAAGAATAAAAAGAGACTTTGGAGACACACTTTTCTGTCAGGAGACTGGTCATTAAAATAATCAGAGATTTGGAATAAGACCTTGAAAGAAGGATCTATATATAGGAGTAGGGACAGAGTTTGTGCAATGATGTTTTTGAGTTGGAATTTCATAGGGAAGATCTCTTTTTCCCTCACTCTTCAACTTTCTTAAAATACGCTTGATATTGTGATTGAATTCTTGTATGATTCTTAAATTGAATGTGATTGGAAAATTTAGTTTTTGTGGAATAAAAATTGATTGGTATCATTATTTTACTCTTTCTCTTCATTTATTCATAAAAATTTCATTACACCTTTAGTGATTAATTTTCAAAATGTCAAAGTCTTTTGGTGAGATTAATTATGATTTAAAGTTATTCATTTTACTTTATAGTAATGATTCTTGAAGTGGCGATCTATAAGAATCATCCCCAGTATGTTTATCTCTTGGTGAATGAGATTGACCTAATCGAATTTTTGGATGTTCTTTCAATAAATTCCCTATGAAATAAGAAATTATTTTAAACCAAACATTTGAAATTCCCCTTAACTTTTCTCATTGTTTTTTTTAGTTATCGTTCTCATTTAAGTATATTTTTCTTGTCTCATCTAGTATGAAATCACTAATTTATTCATTGTTTGTTTTTATTAAATCAAAAAATATATTAAAAAAATTTGTCCAATACTATTTTATTTTTATTTTTTTAAATATTGGGTTTTCATTGTCAGTTCACCCTTCTTTGTGGTTACAAAACCTTACTCATAGCTATATAAATAGATAGTATGAATTATAAATTAAAAAAATTGTCTTTTAAATGAAAATACATCAAATTTTTTAGCATCATTTTTGGGGAAGGGATTCATATGAATAGAATTGAAAACACAAAATATAAAAAAATTAAAAAAACCTAAAAACTATTGTTAAAAAAAATATTTGAATCTTTTTATTCTAATTTATTGTCATGATTTGGTTTACTGTTGTTGAAATAATTTTGTTTACTTCTATTTCATGTTCACTAAATCATCTTCTGATATTCTAGAACCTTTTATCCCTAAAATATAGAGACATTTAAGTTTTTTCAAAACTAAAAATAAGGGAAAATGTGTAATGTCTCAGATTTTCTATGTATTATTTTTAAATATTATATGGATTATTTTTGAGATCAAGAATTGAGACAGCGTGTGATTCCGAGCCCCGGTGTGCCCATAATAAATGATTGAAATATATTAAATATGTTAAATAGTATATGCATTTAGTTTTCCTGAAAAAAGTAGAATAACATCTAAATGGGTGCCCGGATCCGAAATTTGAAGGTATTATTAAGTTCATAATGTGAGGTTTACCCTAAGTGTGACTTAACATTAGTCAACATGGTTCATTTGTGTAAAATTCATCATGGGTGCGGAAATAAATAAAATAATTGAATAAATTATTTTATTTCATAATTGTTGATACATAAATTTAACAATATTTAAATAGATTATTATGTTATAATTTTATGGTTATCTGCATAACCCTAGAGACATTAGGGGATCATTTTAGAGAGCTTTATAGGATTCTCTTAGGTGAATGATGATGAGATCATGGATCGATGATCAACGCATCTTGGATTCGATGGATCTTTCCAATGATGATGACGATGCATTGTTCTTCATCAGTGATTGAACCGAATCAAGGTATGGAATTTGTTTGATTTTTTTTATTCCCTATTATTTATTTCTATGATGAACACAGGACAATAAATAAATAGGTTGATCTATAGTTCAATCATCTTATAGGATGGGTTAGAATTATCAGGTCTCAGGTGAATTTTCTTTGTGATTAATTTTTGATTCTTTGATTTTTGTTATAATGGAAACAAACCAAGATCTACATGAAAATAGATCAAGGTTTATTTCTATTTATTGATTCTATTATTTTCTCCCATGGTTCACCATTCATCTTAGGTGTTCTTTATTTCTCATGGTTTGACGTTTTACCAAACAATCGATCATTGTGCACTCATTTCTTGGTGCAATGATCCAAAATAGTAGATCTAGTATCATCATGAAACAATAGTGGTGAGATGATAGAAGCGGTGATGAATCAGATGACAGTTTATACATGATTTCATGCTCTTCAGTGCATAGTGAAGAATGAAAATGATCCCATTTTCTGAGCAGATTGAAGGCCCAAATCTTTTTGATTTGGTGTTGGCATGATTCAATGAGGATCGATCTACATTTTTGTGGCAAGTTTATAGCCGGATCAAAGACTGAAGCATCAGTGAGATGCATGGAGGAAGAATCTGGGATTTTGGAAAATCCTACAAAACAAGACATGCAAAACGGATCTACACACTGTGTGGGGCCCCCTAAGTGGCGGCTAGGATTTTTGGTAGGATATAAGAATCACACAGTGTTTGGATTGGCCTATACAGTGTGTGACCTATCCCCAGATACTCAGTGTGTAATTCTTAGAGTACACGAACATGGGGTAGATTACATAGGTTTCCTACACAACGTGTACTCCCCCACATGGACACGGGTTGGACCAAGTACACAGGTTGAGCCATGTACTGGCACATGGGTAGAGTACACAGGATTCCTACACAATGTGTAATACTACACGGATATGGTTTTATGACATGGGGTATTTACATGAGCAGGAACCGGGGTCAAGGGACACAGCATGTAACCCTTTTACATGTCATGTACTCTTTTATACATGGCTTGAATCTCTTGTCCTTCATATTTTGGACAATATTCGTTAGGGTTTTTTCCCCTTATACTTTCCCTAAAGGTTGGTATATTATTTTCTCCTACTCCTAGGACAATGATCCCTTTAGTAGTAATTTCTGAATAGAGTCAGTGGAATCCCTCTGAGAGGTCTGAAGTGAGATCCTCTATTCATCTTCATGCCCTAGGTCTAATTCTTGGTATCGATGTGACCAACACTACGCAGGTGTCGATCCTCTACTTAGTGGGTTAATTAAAATTGAGTTTGTTGGTATTACACCATGGACTTGGTAGTGATCCTCATACATGTATTTTATCTCTTATAACAATCAACGTATTCTTTCTCATGATGAGACCCAATGAGAAAAACCTCTCGAGCAGACATCATCAGTGCTATCAAACTCAGGAGTGTGTTATCCTGAATGAATGCTTTGTGGATCCTTTCAGTTGGAATCATAGGGCTGGTATACTATGGTTGTGAATTAACTTTAGACCGTTTCCTTTATTTATTATATCTATATATTCTTTTTATATGTATTATAAACATATACCTATGTAGAGATGATTGTAATTTCTTTTGTTGTGTGCTTTGTGGTTTCAAGATGTCCTACTGAGTATTTTTATACTCACCTCTGCATGTTATTTTCCCACACGTGTCATGTATTTCACAAATTATCGATCTTTTGATAGATTACTAGGAGGATAAGGACCATATGGTGATTAATGAGACCAAACAAGCTAAATTATGTTCCTACATCTTTCAGATAGCAGTCTCGGTACCTTTACTTTCTAGCTGGACTTGTGTTATAGACTCTTTGTAGTGGGCTTGTGTTTGGCCCTATTTACTTTCCTTTTCTTCCTTTCATACTTTCGTTCTGGGATATATATGTATTCATGCATTAGTTTTTTAGTTGTTTTTACATTTTAATATTTTGTGGGCTTGGAGATATGTGTGTGTGTACATGTACTTAGGCAATGCCTCTCATGCTAGTGATATTCCTACTCGATGCTAGTCACCAACCCCTGGCTGATTGGAGGTGGGCTTAGGGAGTCTCAATGCAGGCCCCACTAGGAAGGTTCATGAAAGAATGGTATCATAGGTGGTTGGTTCTACCTTAGGACCGATATTCTATGATATTGGTTTGGGGAAACTGTGTTAAGTATTTTGAATTTGGCTTTTAGGCCAGGGACTCCAGTGTTGGTGCGGAGGCTGGAATATCTATACACCAGGTATCTAATCACCTACTTTTCCACTTGGTACATGAGAAAACTGGTTGTAAGGAAAACAATGGTACATTCATAATATAGGAATGGGTTTTTTTTCCATGTCCTTCTTGAGACAGCTCTCCAGATACACTCATTGACTGTGGTACATCTTGTTTACTTTCAAGATGCCTCTACGATATATACCAGCTAGGATTCAGCATGATGATCATGGGGATAATCACCTTAGTGATGAGGTGTTGATATAGGGACCATTTTCTGAGATGTTACCTCCATGTGGTGCACCAGTCATACCGCCTATAGAGCAGCACATGGTACCTACAGTACAAGCGGATGAGGTGTGCAGACTGAGTACGCTTCATGCGTTTTAGATATAGATACCCCTCAAGTTATGAGGTGAGACCAACACACAGTTGGATAAGGACAAGCTTGAGGTAGTGACCCAAGTTTTCCATCTAGTTAGGACACTGGCAGATCAAATGGTGGTCCTAGCAGTGATCCTTTTTCATGACTCAGCAAGGTGTTGGTGGGGTTTGGTTACTCGGTCTTACAATGAGGTGACTCTTTCATTGAAAATTTTTGAGTGGATTTTCAGGGATTATTTCTCACCATCTATACTGAGTTATATATGTATGTAGGAGCTTCTTCATCTCTAAAAGGGAATCATGACAGTAGCTAAGTATTCATCGAGGTTTACCAACATCTCCAGGTACTTTATAGATATAGTTTGAGATTAGTTTTTTAGGGATTGGACCTTCGATCAATGTCTACATAGAGAAATATAATCCATCATTATTCCTATATGAATTAATACCTATTCTGGGGTACCAAAGAGATATTTGGTGGTTGAGAGTTTCTTGGTTGAACAGTTACAGCTGACAGTTTTCAGCGGTGGGAAAGCAAGAGCAGAGACCTCAGTGGTAGGGAGCCAATGTTGGTCTCAGGCACCTATACATGAGAGAAATTATAAGAGGAGGTCCCAGGATAGAGTATATATAGTCCAGGGCTCACAAGGTGGGTCTAGTCAGCCTAGAGAGAGGTTTTTCTACTTATGTGATGTTAGGGGACATCTCACCTGAGATTGTTCGACCCGCCATACAGCTGACAGAGAAACTGTAGATGGGCCACCAAGGTAGAAATAGCGGTAGGATCAAGAAGGTTTATAGGGTGGTGGATGTATAATAGAATCTTGGAGAGTAGAATTAGGTGGTCTATATTTTGACTTGTTACCACCACCACCCCCTAGGTGGTCCACACCAAGCTTAGGGAGCTAGAGGAAAGGAAAGCTGATAGCTCTAGGTGATCGAAGCTTACGACCTGGAGGCTCAGAGAATGATTCAAGGAAATATCTATGTATTTTATACTTTAGTTTTAGTATTGATATACATAGGTTCTATTCATTCTTTTCTTTCCATGTATCTTGTTCAAGACTTAGAGATTCTGGTTGAACTGTTGACTCAAATCTTATGCTTGGAGACCCCTACTAGAGAATACTTAGTGATCACACACCAGTGCCGACAGTGTTTCCTAAATCTTAGAGGTGATAGTTTCAGTTATAATCTCTTGGTAGAAGAATCTAGTACGTATGATGTCATTATTGGAATGGATTGGTTATCTACATCCCATACCTAGATTGACTATTTTATGAAAAGGGTGTGGTGTGTCCACAGTGACGGAACCAGGTTTTCTTTTGTTGGTGAAAAGGAAACTCGAGTAGTATAGGATGGACTCGTACATAGGAGGGTGTAGCTGATTAATCATTAGTTTCATATCCTGGCCCTTATTGAAATTGATGTTATGAGTTTCTGGTTTCCTACAGTGTTAGTGGAGTACAATGACGTCTTCCTCAAAGATGTTCTAGGTTTACCTCACCGCTAATAAATAGACTTATACATTGATCTACACCTTGGGTGGATATGATATCTTTAATAGCTATTGTATGGAACCTGTAGAGCATCATGAGATGAGGGTGTAGTTGGAGAACTTTTAGAGGAAGGTATTTGTAAGACCCATTGTTTCACCGTAGGCATCTCTAGTTTTGTTTTCCAAAAAGGCAGATGGGAGATTGAGGTTGTGTGTGGACTATCGGTGCTTGAATCAGGTTACCATGAAGAACAATTATCCCCTACCAAGGATTTATGACATCTTTGATCAGTTGATAGGGTCATGATGGTTCTTGAAAGTTGACCTTATATCAGGCTATCACCAATTTCAAGTACCGGATGAGGATAAACCGAAGACAGCATTCAAATATTTCTACGTTCAATATGAGTACTTGGTGATTCACTTTTGCATGAAGAAAACCCCATAATTCTTCATGGGACTCATGAACCGGATATTTCACCCTTTTTTATAATAGTTTGTGGTAGTCTTCATTGGTGATATCCTTGTGTACTCGGCATCGGAGGAGGAGAATGCAAGACACTTAAGGATAGTTTTGGATGTACTCTGAGAGTGCCATCTATACTAAAATTTCTCGAAGTACCGATTTGGGATTTAGTTGGTATACTTTCTTGGACACATTATCTCAATAGATGGAGTGGAACTAGACCCGTACAAGGTTGAGTAAGTGTTAGATTGGTATCCACCTAATAGTGTGACGGAGGTGAAGAGTTTCCTTGGGATGGTAGGTTATTACTAATGATTCATAACTAATTTCTCTAGGGTATCAACACCCATGAAAACTTTGAATCAAAAGGGGAAGCATTTTGTGTGTATAGAGAAGTGCCAATAGAATTTTCAATAGTTGAGTCAAAGTTTGATGAGTGCTCTCATCTTGAGATTCTCAGAGGAAGTTGTCGAGTACATAGTTTCCTATGATGCATCTGGAACCAAGTTTAGTTTTTTCCTGATGTAGAGGAAAGATGTGATTTCCTATTGTTCACACTAGTTAGGACCACATGATTAGAACTACATGACCCATGATCTTGATTTAGCAGCGGTAGTCTTCACTTTGAATATGTGGTGACACTACCTAATGGGTGAGAAATTTATTATCTATTTTGATCACAAGATTCTCAATTACATATTCTCATAGAAATATCTTAACTTGAGGGAGAGGTGGTGGATAGGGTTCCTTCGGGATTATGGATTCAATATTGTCTACACTCCTAGGAAGGGGAACATGGTAGAAGATTATCTCAGTATGAGATATTGTTCAAAGTTTCTAAATGAGGATTCAGAGTTTCCTTTATGGATAGAAATGGATAATATTACCTCCATTTGATGGTTTTTACCCCTCCACTCTTGCAGTGAGTCAGGGAGGCGTAGCTTAGGGATTTAAACTACGAGACCCTACGTTCTTAGATATCCATAAGATGTGATCTTGATGGATATTCTAAAGGTGGGTATCATGTCATTATTTTTAGAGAATGAATGATGGTGACAATAACATTATAGGAGGAGGTTCTGAGTGAGTTTTATACATCCCCTTTGGTGGTACATCCAGGTGTGGAAAATATGTACCAAGACCTCCAACATCATTTTTGGTGGACAGGGATGAAGAAGGGTATTGTGGAGTTTGTCTCTCTATGCCTTACTTTTCAGTAAGTGAAGACTGATCACCAAGTTCCAGTGGGTTTGGCTCAACTCCTTGAGGTTCCATAATGAAAGTGGGATGGGATATCTATGGACTTTTTGATGGGCTTACCACATATGTCCAGGGGAAACGATGTCATCTGGGTGATCGTAAACTGACTCACTAAGTTGGACCACTTCCTATCTATATGAGAGTAGAGTTCAGTATAGATCTTGGGATGCCTCTACATTTAGATGATAGTCTGACTCCATGGAGTCCCATCAATGATTGTTTCTAATCATGATGATCACTTTAAATCCCATTTTTGGAAGGGATTGTAGGAGGTGTTTGGGACTCAGTAATGCTTGAGCATAGGGTTTCACCCCCAAACTGATATCCAAACTAAGAAGACCATTTAGGTTCTTGAGGACATGCTATGAGCTTGCATGTTAAACTTTAGTCATATTTGGGATCATCATATTCCACTAGTGGAGTTTTCATACAACAAAATATACCATTCAACTATTAGTATGGAACTATTTGAGGCCTTGTACAGGTGACCCTGAAGGTCACCACTTTATTAGAATGACCTAGGAGATTCAGCACTCATGGTCTTGGAGTTAGTGCGAGTTATAATAGAGAAGGTACAGATCATCGAGGATTAGATGAAGACTATACATATCCATCACTAACAGGCAATGGAGGCCTTTGGAGTTCGAGGAAGGATATCATGTGTTCTTATAGGTTTCACCTCGATGTGGATTTAGATATTTGGTTAGGGCAACAAGATATCTCTGAGGTTCGTTGACCCTTTCTAGATACTGGGTAGAGTTGGAAAGGTTGTGTACCTCTTAGCTCTACCTCTATAATTAGATTGGGTAAACAATGCCTTCCATGTGTCGTATCTGAGGTGGTAAATGCTTGACCCATCACATGTTATCAACTAGGGAGAGCTAAATGTAGAGGATAGAGAGATATTTGCTGAGAATGTAATGTCTCATATTTTCCATGTATTATTTTTAAATATTATATGGATTATTTTTTAGACCAGGAACTGAGACAAAATGCGACTTCAAGGCCCAATGTTCCTTGAATAAATGTTTGAAATATATTAAATATGTTAAATAGAATGTGCATGTAGTTTTCTAGAAAAAAGTAGAATAACTTATAGATGGTTTCTTGAATCATAAATTTAAGGGTACCATTAGGTTTAAAATGTGATTTTTACCCTAGGAGTGACTTAACATTAGTTTGCATAGGTCATTTGTGAAAACATTCATCGCGGGTATGGAAATGAATAAAATAATTGAATAAATTATTTTATTTCATAATTGTTGACACAGTGATTTACCAATATTTAAATAGATTTTTATGTCATAATTATAGGTTTATCTGTATAACCCTTGAGATGTTAGAGGATTGTTGGAGTGAGCTTTAGAGGATTCTCTCAGGTGAACGATGAAAAGATCATGTATCAGTGATCGATGCACCTCAGATTTGAAAAATCTTTCCAATGATGAGGGCGATGCATCGTTCTTTATCAGTGATCGAACTGAATTGAGGTAGGTAATTCATTTTTATTTTTTTTATTCCACATTCTTGATTTATATTATGAATAAAGACCAATCAATGAACATATTAATCTACGATTCAATCATCTTACGAGATGGGTTATAATTATCAGGGATCGGGAGAATTTTATCTATGATTAATCATTGATTCTTCAATTTTTGTTCTAATGAAAAAAAACTGAGATCGACATGAACATCGATCTAGGTTCATTCCTCTTGATTGATTCTATGATTTTCTCCCCTAATTCACCATTCATTATGGGAATTCTTTGTTGGCCAATAGTTTGACATTTTACCGAACTATCTATCATTTCACACTTGTTTATTGGTGCAACGATCTGAAATCATAGATCTGGGATCGGTATGACATGATAGTGGTGCAACAATGGATTTAGTGAAGAATCGGATGATGGTTGATACCCAATTATGTGTTCTTTATCACACATTTAATAATGATTATGATCTTGTTTTCTGAGAAGATTAAAGTCTTGGATCTTGTTGATTCAGTGTTGGGATGACTTGATGATGCTCGATCTATAGTTTTGCGGCAAGGCGATGGCTAAATCAAATTACAGGGCATCAGTTGGATGTGCAGAGGAAGAATCTAAGATTGTGGAAAATATCATAGAACATGGCATGTAAATTGGATCTACATGCTGTGTGGGGCACCCTAAGTGGCGGGTAGGGTTTTAGGTAGATTTTAAGTATCACATGGTGTGTGGGTTGGCCTACACGATGTGTGACCTCTCCCCAGAGACTCAGTGTATACTTCAGAGAGTACACCGAAACTAGGTGGAGTACACTAGTTGCTTACATAGCGTGCACTCCCGCACACAGACATGGGTTGGACCAAGTACACTGGTTGAGTCGTGTACTAGCACACGGGTATAGTACATGGCGTATACTACTACACAGACATAGTTTGATGAAACAGGTTGTTTACACAGGAAGGATATGGGGTCAAGGGACATGGTGTTTAAACCTTCAACACACCGTGTACTCATTTCTACATGGCTTGAATCTCTTGTCCTTCATATCTTAGACAAGATTCATTAGGGTTTGTTCCCCTTATCCTTTCCCTGAAGGTTAGTATAGTATAATGTCCTACTCCTAGTAAAATGATCCCTTCAAGAGGAATTCCTGGATAGAGTCATTGGAAACCCTCCAAGAGGCCTAGAGTGAGATCCTATATTCATATTTAGGCCCTAGGTGGATTCCTTGATATTGACGTGACCAACACTATGTGGGCATTGATCCTTTACTTAGTGGGTTAATTTGTATTGAGTTTGTTGGTATCATCCCATGGCCTTGGAAGTGATACTCATCTATGTATCATCTCTTTGGACTATCAACATATTCTTTCTCATGACAAGACCTGATGAGCATAACCTCTCGGATAGATGTCATCAATGCTATTTGACTCAGGAGTGTGCTCTCCTAGATGAATTATTCGTGGATCCTTTGAGCTAGAATCCTAGGGATAGTATACTTCAATTATGAATTATCTGAAGACTATATGTATTTGTTAATTATATATGGATATTCTTGTTATATGTATTATTTACATATACCTATGTATAGTTGACTATAATTTCATTCATTGTATGCTTTGTGGTTTCAGGGTGCCCTAATGAGTATGGTTATACTCACCCCTGCACGGATTTTCTTGCACGTGCCTTATCTTTTGTAGATGATCGACCTTTTCACAGAGTCCTAGGTAAACTAGGACCAGATGGTGCTTAGTGAGACTGGATTGACTGAGGTGTGTTCCTATAGTTTTCAGACAGCAATCCCAATACCTTTAATTTCTTGTTGGACTTGTGTTACAAACTCTTAGCGGTGGGCTTGTATTCATCCCTATTTACTTTATTTTTCTTCTTGTCGTACTCTGGTAGTGGGATATAGATGTATGCATGCATTGGTTGTTTAGTTGTTTTTACATTTCAGAATTTTTTGGGGTTATATATGTGAGAATATGTATAGGTACTTAGGAAATGCCTCCCATGTTCGTGATATGCCTACTCGGAGCTAGTCACCAGTCCCTGGCCTATTGGAGGCAATCTTGGGGAGTCACAGCATGGGGACAGGTCATGAAAAAATGGAATATAATAGGGTGGTTTAATAAATCCATAAAATCTTATTCCATCTCTAATTATAGAAAATGAGGGTGAGAGACATAAACTTAGAGAGTTTCAATTACCAATTTTCTTTATCAAACCTTCATGCATTAGGTTGTCACCTCACTCTACAAACTATGAGATAAATGGTATCTTTTTTCCTTGCTATCATATTTTAATGATATGATTAATTAATATTATTTAGACTTCATTCGGGACTTTTATAGCATGGTACAAAAAATTCCTCTTAAATTTTTGAATAAGGAAGAGTTGAAGTTGAGGGTATTTACTTTTTTCTAAAAAAATCTAGATATTCATTCCAGTAGTTATAGGAAGAAATTTTTTATACTTGGGATTAGGTGTTTAATGATTTCATCATGAAATTTTATCCCATGTTAATGACCATTGAAATTATCCATAAAAGAACTAGTTTTATTCAAGAAGATGGTGAATTGTTCCATGAGACTTGGGATAGGTTTAGGGGTATCCTTATACAATGTTATAATAACCATTTTTCTCCACATTTTTTAATGGAAAATTTTTATAATGGACTTACCAATTATAACCAAAATCGTGTTGATTAATCTTCTAGTGGGGATTTTTTAGATAAAAAATCTTAAGAACTTAAAAAAATATTTAATACACTTGAAAACAAATCCCAAAATAAATGTTCTATAATGAGGACCATAATTAGAAGATACACAAACTCAATTAAAAATCTTGATGTTCATGCTGATGGAATTTTTTGTGTAAATCATGAAAACTCACTAAGGGAGAAATTTCAACATTGTAGCATATATGGGCATTTAATATCTTGTTGATCCAACTTTTATTTCCCTTCCTAACCTACTAAAAATGTCATTTTTTCAGGGTATAGGATTATTTTTCAAGAAAAGTATTATCCTTTTACAAATAACTACAATAAATGTTATTAGAATCACCCAAAACTTTCTTATAAGAATCATGGTGTGTTTAAACCTGCTGCTACACCAGTTTTTTCACAACATCCTAGACCTTTTTATCAAAATCAATAAAGGTTTGAACCTTTAAACTCTCAAGGTAATATTAAAGGGTTGATGCACCAAATTATTTCTATAATGGATTCCTAGGATGTTAGGCACAAATCTAACATGGAATCACAAAAATCTACTTTCAAAAATGATATGAATAATCTTCAAATGCAAATCAGTTGAATAGTTAGGGAGTTAGGTGGTATAGAAAAAGGAAAACTAACAAGAATAATTTGAGTCAATACTAAGGATAATTTCAGGGAGATGACAATAGTAAGTGGTTTAAAAACTTAAGTAGAAACTAAAAATGACCCTAAGAAAGTTCAAAATAAAAATCTGGAAGATTATATAACTCTAGAACTGGATAACACTCAATCTTGAAATGAGTACAACAACATTGAATATGAAGAAAATTGAAATGTTTCACTTGCAATTCAAGTTAAAAAAGATTCTAAAATGAAAAGGAATGATGGAAAGGAGAAACATGTTGAGTTTGAGGGTATTCCTACTACTTTAAATAATTTTTTACCACCCATCCCATTCAATCAAAGGATAAAACAAAAAAATATAAAGAACCTGAAATTTTCAAGTTCCCTGGGCTTTTCGACAAGCTCCAAGTCAACATTTCATTCATATAAACTTTAATTTAGAATCCTTTTCATCTGAAATCACTTAATAAAATTATTTCAAAAAAGAAAACTCTTGAATATTTTCCCACTTACAACCTCACTTAAGAGTTTGGTGTTATTCTTAAAAATAAAATCCCTCAAAAACTTAAATATCTTGAGAGTTTTTTCATTCCCTACACCTTATGGAATAGTGTCTAATTTATCTATCTTGTGATCTTGGTGCTAGTATAAGATTTATTCCTTTCTCATTATTTCAGAAGTTGAGGTTGGTAGAGATATAACCCACCACTATTATTCTATAGTTGGTTAACTAGTCTCTTACTCATCCCATGTGAAGAATTCAATACATGTTAATTATGGTTAGAGAGTTTTTTTACCTAATAACTTTCTCATTTTAGATATGGAATGTGATAAGTAGGTTTCTATAATCTGGGGTAAGCCTTTATTATCCACTATAAGATCTATCAAATATATATCTAACTATCAAATAATCTTTAATTTTTTAGAACAAAAAGTGTAATTAAATGTTTTTAAAAATGAAAAGAATATTAATCATGTTATAACTATTTAAAATTGGAGTTGTTGGAATCTGAAAACTAATTAAATCATCAATAATAATTTAAAAAATAATCCTTAGTTCAAGAAATTACTTTCAAAACTGAAAATTATGTTACCCACATTATTAATACTACTTAAAATGAAATTATAAAAAAAATTATATTTTGAAAACAGTTATTTTCATGTTGTGAAGTGTGGTATTGAAGATGAATTTTCTATATTTGAACTTAAATAATTTTTAGGAGATATTGAGGATGTATTTCCTTCTACAAACAATATTGTATAATTTTATAAGGTTTATGGATAGTTTTTAGAAAAATATGATGATTTTTATTTGAAAAACATCATAAAATATGATATGGATACTAATGAGAGTAAGTTGTATACTTTTGAAAATAGTGAAGAAGAATATAAAACTAGTTCTAAAATTCAAAATTTGTCTAGTTTTCAAACTCATTTTATGAAAAATATTGAGTACCTTAGACCACCTCAGTACAATAATATTACTTATGATGAACAATAACCTGATTTAATGGTAAAAATAATCCCAACACACCTAAAATATTCATTTATGAGTAAAATTTTAACACTTCATGTTATTATTTCTGCTGAATTGAATGAAGGTCAAGAGGAAAAAAATTGGGTGTTCTAAAAAATTTCAAAATTATAATAGGTTAGTCCATGTATAACATCAAATGGATTATCCCTTCATATTTCATGCATAGGATTCTTATGGAACCAAACAACAAACTAATAGTTTAGGGTCAAAGGAGATTTAATCCAAACATAAAAGAGTTTAAGGTAGAATAGGTTATCAATCTATTTAATGTTAGCATCATTTATCACATTTTAGATAATACTTATGACAGCCTAGACTAAGTTGTTTCAAAGAAAGGTGGATTTACTATAGTGAAAAATAAAAATAATGAGAAAATTCAAGTTAGGTTGGAAACTAAATGGAGAGTTTGTATTTATTATAGAAAACTTAATTCAATCACTAGGAAAGATCATTTACCAATTCCATTCTTAGATCAAATTCTTGATAGACTAGTTTGGAATGACTTATTTTTTTCTGAATGGTCACTCTAGTTGCAACTAGATCCCTATAGCCCTATAATACCAAGATAAAACTACTTTCTCATGTCCATTTGGGACATTTTCCTACCAGTGAATTCCCTTTTGATTTTTTGGTTCCCCAATGAACTTTAAAATGTGAATTATATCTAAATTTTCAAAAATTATTGACAAGGTCTTTGAGGTGTTTATGGATTATTTTTTCAAATGTTGGTAGCACTTTTGAGAGTTGTTTGAAAAATATAGAATTGGTTTTAAAGAGGTTTCAAGAGACCAAATTAGTTATTAATTGGTAAAAATGTAATTTTTTGTTCATTGAAGGTATATTTCTTGTTCATAATGTCTCTAGAAGGGGTATTGTGATTGAAAATGAAAAAATAAAAGCAATAAAAAATTATTCCCCTCTTGAAAATTTAAAGGGTGTTATGAGTTTTTTAAGGAATGCTGGTTTTTACCAAAGGATTATATAATATTTTTCAAAATTCACAAAGTCCTTGTGTTTACTATTGGTTAAAGATACACACATTTTATTTAATGAAAAAAATTAGAATATTTTAATTTTATTAAATAAAAACTTACTTCATCACCCATCATCATAGAACCAGATTGGAAATTACCTTTTGAAATTATTTTTGATGCTAGTGATATAGATATTGGAGTTACTTTAGGCTAAATGAAATATAGGGTATTACGTCTGGTGTATTGTTATAGTAGATTTCTAGATAATACTCAAAGTAAATATACCACTACTTAGGAGTTTTTGGATGTTTATTTTTCTCTTGAGAAGTTTAGGTAGTGCCTATTAGGTTCCAAAATCATAATATTTACAACCCACACTACCTTGAAGTATGTTTTTATCTAATAAAGAGGCTAAACTAGACTCATTATGTGGATACTTTTTTATATAAGTTTTATTTGGAAATAATATATAAACAGGGTGATAAGACTATTATTGTGGATAATCTGTCTAGATTGTCTAGTATGTAGTGTGAAGATCCTATGGAGATTAATTATTCCTTTCTTGATGAAAATTTACTCACTATTTAAGTTAAATAATATTCTTATTATGAATATTTTTCTACTTTTATAGTGTCATGTGTCATTCCCAAAGATTTATCACAAAATCAAATAAATAAATTCATTTCTGAGATTAAGTGTTATCTTTGGGATAATCCTTTACACTTTAGGATATGTGTTGATGGAATTATTAAGAGGTTTTTTCTCGAGGAAGATATGTTGCCTATTATGGAGAGTCACTCGTCACCTTAGAGAGTTCATCATAGAGGATAAATTACTGCTCAAAAATTTCTTCAAGTTGTATTTTATTATCCTACTTTGTTTAAGGATGTTGGGATTTTAGTTATTTTCTAGGATAAATTCCAAAGGATAGGAAGTTTTGGAAAGAAGCATGAGCTTCATCATAAAGTTATTTTATAAGTTGAGATTTTTTATATCTGTGGGATGGATTTTATGGGACCATTAACATTTTATCGTGAAAATGGGTACATCTTGGTGGATTTTATTATGTTTAAAAGAGGTTCGAGGCTATTGAATTTCCCAAAAATCAAGCTAATTGTGTGATCAAATTCATCAAAAATAATATATTTTCAATATTTTGGGATCCCAAAGCCTTTATCACTAATAATGGAACCTAATATTTGGGGTTCCCAAATCCTTTATCCCAATTTGAAATTTCAAAAATGGATATTAAATAGATTTTATAGAAAACTATAATTATAGGAAATATGGGTCCTTGAAACTAGATAAACCATTATGGGCCTACAAAACTACATTAAAAACCCCAATTGGTATGTCTCCATATAGGTTATTACTTTTAAAATATTTTCATTTACCTATGGAGTAGTAACATAAGTCAAACTGGGTTATTAAGGCTTTGAACTGTGATTTTAATACTTCTAGAGAGATAAGACTAATTGATATTAGTTAATTAGATGAAATTAGGAGAGATTATTATGAAAATTATAGGATTTACAAAGAGAGGGATAAGTTTTTTCATGATTCTATCATTCAAAATATAGAATTAAATGGTTATTATCTTTAATTATAGACTTAATCTCTTTATAGGAGAATTGAAATCCAAGTGATATTGACCTTTCACCATTCTTAGAGTTCATAAAATGGAGATATTGAAATTTTTAGAGGAAAAAATAGACTGATTCAAGTTAATGGTATGTGGATCAAACATTATTTTGAAGGGAATAAAAAGGTCTTGGAATTATCCATGTACTTGAAATTTAATTTTTCACTAAATTATAATTAAAGAATTTAAATTTAGTGCTTTATAAGAATCAACCCATGGTATTTCATGGGATATATACTAATTTTAGTTTTTAATGTACTTTTTTCACCCATAATGCTTCATTTAGTTTCAAGTTTAAATATTTGATGGAGAAATATAGTTGTGTTCATAGAATGGTAACATCTTACCATCAAAAATCCAATGGATGGTCAGAAGGTTCTTCTATTTAATTCTAGACTTATTCTATTTCTAATAAAATTGAAATCCAAGTGGTTTGTACCTTTCACTATTCTTAGAGTGATTAAAAATAAATCTATTGAAATTATTAGAGGAGAAAATAGACCAATTATGGTTAATAGTCATAGGATCAAATATTATTTTGAAGGTTATCCAAAGGAATTGGATTCCATCCTTGTTCTTTAAAATTGATTTTTCACTCAAATATAAATGAATAATTAAAATTCATTGATTCATGGTATTCAAATCATGGTATTTCTTGCATGTTTACTTTTTTAGAATAAAATGATACTATATTATTTCTGATAATATATCTTACTTATTGGATTTGACTTTGGTTATTATACATTTTTCTTTCAAGATAAACCAATTTTTCAATTCACTATAGTATAATCCCACTTATTTTTAAGTTAATAAGGAGCTATATTTTGGATAAATTTGAATCAAACCTCTTTTTCACTCAACCTCTAGTTTTTCATTACTTGAGAGATTAATTTGTTAAAGTATAATGTTAATATATTTGAATTTTTAGGAACTTAAAGCTAAATAAACTAGGGGATTTTACCCAATTATAAGTGGGAAGAGTTATTTTTGGATAAACTCAAAATTTAAATCTTATTAAATCGTTATATTTATTATTTAACTTCTACATTTTTATTCTTCCTATTATTTATTATTTCTCGTACTATTTTTTTATTTTGTTTACTAAAAATTTAGAATCATTTTTTTCTAACATTTCTTGTAGTTAAGTATGGGGGTTTTACCCACTATTTTATATTATCATAAATTTTTTACATGATACTTCATGAAGTGATTAGAAAATTCATGTATCTGTGAAAAAAGTAAAAAAAATGTATGTTCTTTTTCAATTCTATGTAATTGACTCATAAGAAATTGTGGCAGTATTCTTTTTGAATTATATTTTTACCCTTGAACATGATCTAAAATTACTAAATTATAAAATATTTTTGATTTTAATCATTTAAAATGTTTCTTCCACTTTAAGAATCAATAATGGGGAAATTTTTATATTTTAAGTTTAGTGGTTCTTAATTGTGTTTAACTATATTTCAATATAGAACACATTAAAAAACTATAAAAATATTCAAAATTGATTTAACTTGAGTATGAATTATCTTAATTTGTGGCTTACATTTTTTTTGAAGTTATATATTTAATTTTACACCTTGTCGAGGTTAAATTTTACTACTTTTACATAGATTTAATTGGGTTCATCAATTTATTTATCTCTTGAAAAATTTCATTTTTGGTTAAATTTTAAGAGTATGCTTACAGATTTTATTGATTTTAAACTTTTTATTTGAAATTAAGGTCGTAATTTTTGTATCCAAATGAATTATGAAATGAAAATCCTAATCCAGTTTGAACCTTTATTCCTATATTCTTTCATTATTTCATTCTTTTGTTCTTTAATCTATTGGATGGGTTATTTATGATTCCATGTAATTATTAATTTTGTTCATAAAAATATAATATCTAATTACTATGGTTTCTAATTATTTGTGTCTTTTTTCCAAGTGGTAAATAGAATCTTGGAATTTTATTTACATGTAAATTGAAGTGAGTTTATTTCTTGTTAAAATTTCAATTTCAATATTTTTTTGCAAAACCAAAAAAAACTTTTAACCAACCCTTTTATTTTAAGTATAAAATACATATTATTACTCAAGGGGAGACATGGGGGAATATCCATTTAAAATCCGGTACTTTGTGGAATTCTCTTTTTCATCCTTGAGATTAATTTTCTTACACTAATTCTATAGAACTATTTCCTTGAGGACAAGAAAAATATTAAGTGTGTGGGAAATTTATGTGAATTTTATTTATTCATTTTTTCACATCACTTTTGGTTTTTTAATTATGTAATAAATTATAAAATATATATTTAAGTGGATAATTTTACTTTTGTTATTTATTTGTGGTTAAATAGTAAATTGTTTTCTTTTGTGTTGAAAATGTTTAATTTAATGTTTAAATAATGAATCTATGTCAAGATTTGAATTTATACTTATTTTGTTTTGAATTTTATATTAAAATTTTAATTTTAGTATTATTAAATTATATTTTCTTTATTAAATCTATTTTTTAAATTTCTTTTTTCTTATTAATAATTAAATTATTATTATTTGTATTTGATTTTAATTTTTGGTTTAAATATTTTTAATTTATTGGAATTGTATTTTACAATTTTTTTATTTTAATTTTCATTTATGGAAGCCTAGAAATTTTAACAAAGGTACAATTGGCCACATGAAGTGGTCACCTAGAGGACCATGGTTAGTTAAATGGCTATGCCCATACTCAACCTACCATGAGGAGAAATTTGGAAAAGGAAACTGACTGCATGCCTAAATTTCCAAGTGACCATGCCAAGTTCTAGATCAACCTATCATGCCTTGGGAATAAACCTACCACATACAAATCCATGATCACTTAAGTGACCATGAGTGAGGAAATACAAAGTGACTGTAAATGAATAAAAAACATATTGTTCCTTTTATTTTCAAGTGACCAAAATCAAGAACTCCAAACCTTCCATAAGAAAAGTGATTGTGGAATTTTTTTTATCATGTAGTAGCTTAAACTACCACATGAAGGAATTCCAGACTAATTATACATTATCTTCCTCCTACTGTAATTAACCACATCCAACATCAATGCAAAGACAAACCCAGGATCAATGCCAACTGAAAATCAAAACTAATACTTGTGAGGAGAAGATGAATTCCCAAGGTAGGATAATGATGTGGATCCAGAGTTGATCAATATGGAAGATTTAAGGTCGGACACATCTAAATGGATTTAATGAAGATGTTTCAAGATTGAGGATGACTGGTGAGACCAAGTAATTTCTATTACCAAATTAAATTGAGCAGTGAAACTCAGACCACACCTATGCATGTTAAAAATGATGATAGGGTTTCATCTACTTCACAGATGAAGAACACCTAAAATCTACTGGATAGGAAATCAAATCCATGATTGATGGATAATTGATCAAGATTCCTTCTACCCATAATATTTATTTTTGATCATTGAAGATCTAAAGTTGACACAAAACCAAGATGAGGTTAAGGCTATATTAAAATGAACTTAAAGGTTCATCTAGTCTTGCGTGAGCCTCTCAAAAAAGATTCAAGTGGCGCCATCAACTGGGTATATAGGTTTGAGTTTGGTTAATCTTCTCTCTAGGTTAGTTTGATTGAAGATGAATATGATGATGTATTTTTTGAGTTTATTTTTAAGGATACTATGAAGTTATTGGATAGAAACCACACAATAAAAGGAACCGAAGCTAATGGGATCGATTCATTGAAGAAATATGGGTCATTGGGATTTTCATGTGTTTGTAGGGATTGAATTGATGGGATGGTGGGGATACCTCTTAAATATAAATTTTATAGTTATGCTGTTATATTATAATGCATCCAAAATTATTGATGAAAATTATGAGATAGTTTTCAGTTCTATTTTTATTTTTTTATGTTGAATTGATGTTCATCAATGTGGTGGTGAGGCATGAGATTTAACCTAAATAAGGTTTTAGAGATTCGAGGATGGGTCTGATCTGAAGTTGATATGTTTGTAGAATTATCTTTATGTTTAAAAACATATATGGGTTGAAATCAATCAAATATCCAATTATGTTTTTGAGTTTTAATATTCTAAGGTTTTTAAGTGAAAAAAAAATAATGAGAAGGGTTTTTGGAGAGTGAATAAAGATAGAGACACATCCAAATTAATTTTATTCAATTTTGAATTCTTGTGCACTTATTCATTTTAAATTCTATTTGAAGGGATTATCTTGTTTAACATGTATTTTATAGTATAAAAGTGTCTAACATTATGTGTTTGGTGGTAAGGAAAGATAGATTTATGTTGATGGATCATTGTTGTGAGCTAATGGAAAGAAAAATAAAATTTGGTGACACTATTTTCTTGGAGGATACTTATCATTAAAATAATTATATATTTGGGGTGATGACTTGGAATAAAAATATTCATCTAGAAGTAGGGATAGATCTTGGGTAGTGTTGTTTTCATACTAGAATTTTAGAGGGAAGATCTCTCTTTCCCTCTCTCTTCTACTTTTGTTTAGTATGATTGATATTGTAATTGAATTATTGTATGATTTTTTAATTTAAAATGATTAGATAAATTATTTTCTTGGGGAATGAAATTTATTAGTTTCATTATTTTACTTCTTCACATCATTTCATTATAAAAATTACATTGTTCCACTAGCGATTAATTTTTAAAATGTTATAATATTTCGATGAGATCAATTATGATTACAATTTATTCTATTTAATTTGTGGTAGGATGATTTTTGAAGTGGAAAGTTACAAGAATAATCCCGTATCAGGTTTCTCTCTTAAAAAAGGTGATTTGCCAAATTAATTTTGTGGATGTTCTTGTAATAAATTTTCCTTAAAAGAATAAAATATTTTAAACTAAAAAATTGAAATTTCCCTTACATTATCTCATTTTTTTCATTTCTAATTCTCATTTATGAATATATTTCTTATTTCATCTAGTATAAAATTTCTTCTTACTTGATTTTTTGTTTTTATTAATTCAAAAAAAAATCCAGTGTTGTTTTATTTTGAGTTTTTCAAATCTTGGGTCTACACAATAATTTTACCCTTTCTTGGGGTTTTACACCCTACTCATAGCTATAAAAATAGTTAGTGGGAATTATAAATAAAAAATTTATATTTTCAATGAAAATTAATATTCTCACAACTCCCATTGTAAATTAAATATCTGTTCATGTGAAAATCATTGCATATATAAAAATTTTAAAATCTGAATAATAAGGACCTTTTTCCATGTTTTATAATTCTTTTTTTTAATATAGTGTTTGTTTCTTTGTAAGTTTGAAGTGTATAATAATGGGAGTTAATAAAGGTTTACATTTAGTAATTATGAATCATTCAATGACCTTCCAAATTTATTCTATCTATGATAAAGCTAATGTTTTTGGATTTATAATCCTTCTCAATTCTTATCTCCAAGATTTTCTTGGCATGTCCAAGATCCTTCATCTCAAACCTTCTGGACAATTTATTATTAATCTATTCAATCTATTGAATTTAATGTCCCAAAAGAAACATATAATCCATATTCATAATTAATATAATGAATGTTCCATTGTCTCATTTTTTCTAATATAAATGGTGATCAGAATTACACCGTGTGAAACTTTCTTCAATAATGAAAGTATAAAACTTCTAATTACACTATCAAATGGATTTTTTGAGAAATATTAGGATTTTATTCAACTTGGAAAACAATTTTTTTATTATTTTGATAATCTTAAAAACCCTTGGAATGAACCATGCAGATATCCTCCTCCAAATCACTATGAAAAAGGTTATTTTAACATCCATCTGCTCCAAGTAAAAATTATCGAAAGAAAAAATGATTAACAATGTCTAAATATTAGTGCACTTGATAACCAGTGATAAAATTTCTAAGAAATAAATTCATTTCTTATATTGAAAACCTTTTACCATTATCTTTTCTTTATACCTAATACTTTTATCAAATTATTCCTTTATATAGAAACCCATTTGTTTTCCAAAACTCATTTTCCTTCAGAAATTTATACCAACTCCTACTTTTTGTTGAGATTCAAGGAATTAATTTCCAACTTCATGGAAAAATCCCACTATTATGAATCACTAATTATGGCTAATTATTCAATTATTTCTGGTTCATCGTCATCTAATAAAACTATAAAGCTCATATCATCCCCAAACCTCTGAACCAGTTCCCTAATTCTAGTTGATCTCCTTAACCTAATTATTTGTTTTGTACAACTTATTTTTGAACTTCATTTTGGAACTATTTCTTTTAAAAATCTCTATTTAGATCCATCTCATTCAAAAATTTCTTATTTTCCTATTGAGTTTTCTAGAAGTATTTTCCTTCTGGTAATCTTATTTCAGAAAACATGAACTTCAACAGTTGATTCTTTCTCAACTTCTTTCTCTTTCAAATTCTGATCTTTCCATGGAAGTTTCTCATTAAATATGAAATCTCTGTTTCTGATGATTTTCTTCTTCTCATCATTCCACAAATGATATCCAAAGTTATCATCACTATATCTAATAATAAAACATACTTTGGATTTAACCTCCAACTTATATCTGTCCTTGGAATAAATATAAACATATGTCATACTTATGAAAGTTTAGAGATGGTTAAATTCTAGTCATTTAATAGAACAAAGTTCTTCCATAAGTTCTTATCCCACAGCTGAAGTTGGATTTATATTGATCAAGAAAGATTTCATGTTTATAGCTTCTTCCCAAATTCCTATAGGCATTATAAAATGAATACTCATACACAAAGCCTTTTATTAGAAGTATTATTCATTATTTCAGATAAATTATTCTATTATGGAGTTACAGGAACTATCTTCTCATTCCAAACTCCCTTATTCTATTAAAAGTTTCAAAATTTGTGTCTAGTGTATTCTCCACTTTTTTCTATTCAGAGTAATTTCAACTTCTGGTCACACACTCTTTCATCCAAATATTTACACTAAATAAATGTATAAAAACATTATCTTTATTCTTAAGGAATTAAACCCAAATCATTAAAATGGAATATTTAATAAAAGTCACAAAGTATAGAGATAATCCATTAGAATTCATAGGGGTAGGTCCTCAAACATCATAATAAACAAGTTACAGCTTCCGATTTCTAGGTTTTCATCCATCCAAATTGAAGGAAACCTTCTTGTGTTTCCCAAGAATAAAACCCTCACATATTTCAAAATACATATGATTGAGTTTAAGTATGACCTTTTCTGTTATAACTTTAATATTATTTTCATTGAGATTTACATATCTATAGTGTTATACTTTTGTATCTTATGATTAAGTGATTTCAATCATTTAAACTTCATCTTTGATTCTAGTCAAGTATAGGGTTCCATTATTTACCCTATGAGTAATTACCATAGATCCTATGGTTATATTATACACTCCATATAAGAAAGTGGTTATGAAACCTTCTTCATAAAGTTATCCAACTGATATGAGGTTCTTCCAAAGACCTGGAATGTGTTTAACATATTTCACCCTGAAGCCACTTTAATTCTCCATCTGAATGTTAACATTTCCCTTTACAATTATCACTATAGAGTCTTCATTTTTCATCTTTCACCCTGAAGTCACTTGCATTCTTCATCTAAATGTTGGAATTTCCCTATTCACATCATGAATGTGCCTCACCCATCCTCCTTTTAAATATTTATCACTGAGTGATTTTGATATCATTTTCCCTACTCTCTCAATCTATAGTCCTTACCATGGTCTCTAGAGTCATTTTTAAACTAGAAGAAAGACTCCATTGTATCTTGGTGTTTTGAGAATTTATTTTGAAGGTAATATTTCTTCTCTCTCTCTAGTCTCCTTATTTTTTTGTTGTATTTTCCTTAGGTAACACTAGTTGACAGAATTATTTGTCTGTATTGTAGGGGAATGGAAGGAATAATATTATAACTACCTTTTATATTGATTATTTTCCAATGTATGCTATGATTTTGAGGTGGGTGGTCTAGAAAAACTCCCTAATATTTATTTAATTTATATATTATGTGAAATAATTGTGATCAAATTGACACATCATGCATATAGCCTAACCAAAATGGGTAACTCACTACTTATTTAAATTTACATGCTTGGTTTGGTTAAACCTATAGCCCTATGAATAAAAAGGAATTTTTTTAGAATTTTCCTTAACCTAGTGAACCTTTAATAACATATGTAATGTAATAATTGATAACCTATAATGATATGGCACCTATGATTCATCCTGATATAGGATAATTCACTAATTGAGAATGAATAATTTGATAACTTGGAAATTGGAAGAATTGACTAACCTGGATTATGATAACCAGATAACATAATTATGTTTGTTTACTTTATGCATACCATTGTTAATTTTTATTGATATAAGATAATCCACCAATTGACTATAATAACCCTTCACATAAATGTGATGGATAACTAGGTCAAGGACATTACAAAGTGGTGTCACGTGAGGTTTATTTTCTATTACCTTACAATTTGTGAAAGGTAATCAGGATAATAATATGTGTCAGGTCTTGGTAATAAGATTGTACATAGGAGTATCTAACACATGTGTGAGGGAAAACTTGAGTTCCCAAGGATGGGATTTTTTTTCTTGTTGTTCACTTGTTATATTTTTTATGTTATTTCACTTAGAGTGATTCACATGTTGTGTAATGTTATTTTTTATTGAGATTTTACTCGTGGGTTGGTATGGCATGATATGGGTATGCATGTATCATGATAGGCACATAGGGATATATATTGATGTGAAATTTTCATTCTAGGGATATATTTATCACATGTGGAATGGTATTCTATCTCATCTATGAAAATGAAACCCTTGTTTTCTATGAGGAAAGGAAATGAAAGAAACTATTATTTTATGTTAATTCAATTGTTAATCCAAGAACTGTGGGACCTTGAGCTAGTGGTTATTTATTATTTTCACCTTTTTAGGTTGATCTAGTTCTATAACCCATGTTATAAGGAGTGTGTTAACCCTTATAGAGAAAATTATTCACCATTGTCTTTAGGTTGAGTGTTATGAGAATTATAATCATCACAGTCCCAATACAACTGAGCTGAAACCTCTTGTAGCTCTAGAGAATCAGATGGAAGAGAATCTTCATGACAGTTTCCTAAGGTTCATGTGATCCATGGAGAGGGATATTGTTCATACCATGCCTTCGATGTCTAATATGACTATAGAGTTCTAGCTGAAACATCCGACTATGTTCACTAGGAAGGGATCACCCCATGTAGTTGAGTTCTGGATCAAGTCAATTCATATGATTTTTGAGAACCTCGAGACACCCATAGATGGAATGATAAATCTTACTGATTACATGTTATGAGTACCATCTAAGTTTTAGTGGGATATTATGGAGGAATTTGATCAATGAGAGGAGCTAACCTGGAAATAATTTGAGGTGAATTTCTTGAGACACTTTTATCCAAAAATGTTGAGGGATAAAAGGTATTTCAAGTTCATTCACTTAACATATAGAAACATTTCAGTGATGGATTACGTTGAATGCTTCACTAAACAGCATTATTTTTCTACATCTTTAGAAATTGATGATATATCTAGGTCAAAACATTTCTAGGATGGGCGTCGCTATGAGATAAGGTCACAAATGAACATATTTCACCTGAGAAACTTCATAAGCATGATAAATCAGACTCTCATCATGGAAGGAAACCTGAGGGAGGACCCTAATCTTAGTTAATAATTCATATTATAATGATCAGGGAGATCTTTTTCAATTGTAAGGAAGTACAACTACGGTAGTTACCACCAAGAAAGTGGTGGTCAAGGAAACCAGGGCAGTGGGAAGCTGCCAAAGGACCATGACCTAGTAGAGTTATTTCAATGCAGTAAGGTTGTCCACAATTGCCTCTAGTTTCCTTATCGCACTATGGAGTGTCTTTATTTTGGTAGGATGGGTCATCTTCGGAGGTTCTATAGGAAATATCAGAAGCATAATAGTGTAAGGGGGTTAAGATAGGTATTGGAGTCAGGAAACTACTCATTTACCCCTCAACAGACTAGTACCTAGAGTCCCACTGAATTTTCAATCTGAGGTAAGGGACATGGTACCTCGATACAAGAATAGTACTACTAGCCAAAGGGAGTGGCACAATGGATTCAAATTGGATCCTAGGGAAGATTTTTGAATTAGATATATGTTATGCAAACTAATCCAACTAATCAAAATACAGGACCTTCTACCGTTATAGGTATAATTCATGTATCATATACCCTAGCCTGCATTTTTTTTTGATATAGGTGAATCCCATTTATTTTTATATTTTTAATTGAAAAATGGTTTGGGTTTGGTTTTAGATATCTTGGATAGAGTTACGAACATCAATACACTATCGGGAGTGCGATCAGAGGGTATCAATTGTTACAAGGAATGTTCTTTTAAAATTGGTGGCTATTATTTCCTTTGGGAGGTGATGGTGATGTAAATAACAAGATTCAATTTTATTATATTTATGAATTGGATAGTTTAGTACCAAACTCATATCTATTGTTATTGTAGGAGAGTTACCTTTCTATCTCTAGAAGGGGAGGCTATTATCACCAGGGTGAGTGGGATCTTCATACTGGTTGTGTGGGACTAATTTAGTGAAGATTGGATTGTCTTACAACTCAAATAATAGGAATAATCTTAGATTATGGAGAAATGTTTCAATATAATCTTCCTATAGTGGTATACCATTTCTAGGATGTCTTTACTAAAGAGTTTTCTATCTTACCACACAATTGGGAGATCAAGTTCAAGATTAAGTTGGTGCCAAGAGCTAAGCCAATTTTTTTCCCTTCTTATAGGATGAAACCAATGGAACTTCATGAGTTGAAATTTCAATTGCAAAATCTAAAATCAAAGGGGTTTGTATGTCCTAGTACATAAACATGGGGTTCTCCTGTGATTTTTTACAAGAAGGCTGGTGGAAATTTACTCTTATGTGTGGATTAACAAAGACTAAACCATATGATGGTCAAGAACTGATATCCCCTTCCATGAATCGATGATCTCTTTGATTAGATGAGAGGTTCCTAGATTTTATCTAAGATTTACTTGAGGTGAGGGTATCAAAAGTTGAGACTGAGACTATCAAATATACCTCAGACTACCTTCAGGGGTAGGTATGGCTTGTACGATTCCATGGTGATGTCATTCGGTCTAACGAATGCACCAGCAATTAATATGGCCTTAATAAAGAAAATCTTTCATCCATTATTGCATCGGTTTATGGTGGTTTTCATTGATGATATCTAGGTGTGATCCTAGTCTATAAATGATTATTCTAAACATCTTGACATCATCCTGAGTACACTGAGAGGGAATCAACTTTACGCCAAGCTATCCAAATGAAATATCAGTATTGATAAAGTGCACTTCTTGGGTCATGTTATCTCAGAGGTTTGAGTGTTAGTGGACCCAGATAAGGTCACAATCATGGTATCTTGGGATATTTACAAGAATGTATTTTGAGATTCAAATATTTATGGGTCTAATAGGTTGTTATTATCATTTCATCTAGGACTTCTCCCATCTGGTGGTATTGATGTTTGTACTGGCTAAGAAAATGGTGAAGTTTATTTGGTCAGAATCTTGTGAGAGAGATTTCCAGGATTTAAAGATCAAAATGACCTCAGCATTGATCCTCATTCTACCTATGTTAGAATATAAATATTCCATGTATTTTGATGCATCTGAGGTTGGACTTGAATCATTTCTGATACAGGAGGAAAAAGTGGTTTCTTATTGATCCAGAAAGTTTAGACCACATAAAAGGAATTATCCTACTCATGATCTAGAGTTGGTGATGGTGGTATGTACCCTAAGATTTTGGAGACACTATATATTTGGAGAGATTTTTGTGGTGTACAAGAACCACAATATACTCAATTATATATTTTCCTAGTGAGACTTTAACCTTCTATAGAGGAGGTGGTTTGAGCATCTGTATAGTCTTTTTACATCAAGTTGGATTACACTCTAGCTAAGTGAAAAAAAAATTACTATGCTTTGAGATATAAGATAAATAAATAGGTGGTATGGGAGTATTTAGATGATTGGTGGTTGATGATACTATTTATAGACATGTATATAGATTTTCAGGTGTCCTAGAGATAAGTAGATCTGACTTCGACATATTTTGTACACACACTTCTAAACTGGATCAAGATAGAAAAGTTATTTGATCTAGAGGTATTATATATGATAGAAAACTTATATAGTGTGGAGCCACCATTAGGATGGACTCTTGATAGTGGTAATATTCTTATTGTTCATGGTCATTTATGGGTTCATGTGGGCTTAAGTGACGAGATGATGAGGGATTTTCATGCTTTTAGGTGGGATATACATCCTCGCCTGATAAAGATATATTGTGATCTCCATATATAGTACTGGTGGATAGTAATTAATAAGTAGAAAGTGGGATTCATGGTAAGATATTTCATCTGTTAGTAGGTTAAGGTCGAGAATTAGAGTCTTTCTAGGTTATTGAAGCCTCTTCACATTCCTGAATGGAAATGGGATGATATAACTATAGATTTCATGATAGGATTACCCAAGATACCTCACAAGAATGATGTAGTATGGGTGATCATGGAATGATAGAAGAAGGAATCCCACTTCTTTCCTATTATGGAGACATTCATTGTTGATTATCTGAGTAGTCACTACATGTGATAGATAGTTCAATTGTATAGTATTTTGAGGAGCATCATTTCTGATTGAGATCCTCATTTCACATCTCGTTTTTGGAAGGGCCTACAAAAGGCATTGGGATCTCAGGTTATTCTGAGTAAAACCTTCCATTCTCAAACTAACGGCCAATTTGAACAAATGATTCAGATTCTAGAGGATATTTTTTGAGCCTATATTTTAGATTTTGGTGGTTTCAATGAGTATCATCTAGAAATCATAGAGTTTACCTATAATAATAACTTCTAAGAATCGATTCAAATAGATCCTTTTGTGGCCTTGTATGGAAAGTCATGTCGATCACCTATTTTCTTATTAGAGAAAGGATAGCCAATGCTCATTGGATCAAGTCTCATTCAGGATATGTATGATCATGTTCATTTGATAGAAAAGTAGTTAGTGACCATGCAGAGCCAACAAAAATAATATAATGGCCATTAAAGATGACCTTTGGATTTTAGGTTATTCAATGGGTTTTTCTTCAAGTTTTTTCTAGGTTGTGGTGATGCCACATCAGGAAGCAGGGGAATCTAGTACCCAGGTTTTTTAGGTCGTTTGAGATAGTGGAAAGGCCCGGTCAAGTGGCATACTATTTGAACCTTCCATGGTGCTACAGTTCCATGCATGATTTGTTTCACATGTCACAACTTTGGAGATATCATCTTGAACATTATCATGTCATATAAATTAATAACATCGAGATGGATGTTGATATGTCCATTGAAGAGAATCATATTCATATTTTGGACTATAGTGAGAATAATATTTGGGGGAAGACTGTGCCTCTGGTGCAAGTATAGTGGAAACATGGGAATTTTCAATAGGAGACCTAGGATATGGGATTAGATATGCAAACTCAGTGGCCATAATTTTTCATTGATTCCCATCGAGACATTTTGAAGAAAATATTGGGGAGGAGCTATTATATATTATGGAGGTTTTAAGATCTCATATTTTCTAGATACATCCTTATTTAAGATGTTAGTTCAAAAATCTTGTGTTTGGTTAGTTTTGGTTTGTACCTAAATAATTGATCCATTTTCTAGTTAGGTTCATGATATAGAGGAGGTAGTGAAGGGAGATAATTTTGACTGCAGAATTAATTCACATTGTTAATTATCAATTCATGATGTGAAATAATATGACAAGGTCCCATGAAATCCATATAAGTCATGAATGGGTCTGTGCAGACCCTATGAATCTCATCTGTAGCTTGAATGGGTATGGGAAGACCTGGATAATTAAAATCTCATATCATAAGAATGATTTATGACATGAAATCATTTTTTCTAGGTTTTTAAGCTAATGCTATGGTTTTATCTGTGTAAGTACAAATCAAAAAATTCATAACATGGATCCCTTATTCATGTTGTGAATTTATCATACCCATTCTCCTTTTAAATCTCTATCACTGAGTGATTATGATATCATATTCCCTACTCTATTGATATGTAGTCCTTTCAACGATCTCTAAAGTTCTCTTCAAACCAAAAGTAAGAATTCCTTGGATCATGGTGGTCTAGGTCTAGAGTTTAAAGTTAAGCCTTACACACTCTCTCTATTATCCTTCTCATTTAATTTTTTTCCATTAGGGAACCCTAGTTGATAGATGTGATGCCCCAAAAATCTAAAGTAAGAACCTTTTGTTCGATAGTGTGTATATAATGTGACACAAAGTGTGTAAGGTGATATAATATCTAGATAATTTATAATATATTTACTATTTAAAATAGATTCTATATATTTTAATGCATGAAACATCGAGTTATTGTGTGTTACACGCAAGATCGGTCTTCCTCGATGGCTTGCATTACATGAAAGACCAAGTTTTATCGAATAATAATATATTATTAAAATATAATAAGATATAAACTACATATTAAATTAGTAGTTGTGAATAATAATAACTAAATTATAAAAATTGTGGTTTATAAAAATATATAATGAATTAATTGATTAAAAATTAATTATAAATTAATATAAGAATCAATTGAAAATAAAGTGAATATTTTTATAGAAAACTATTTTTATGATAAAAAAGTTTTTTATGATAATAGATTAAATTAATTACAATTATTGAGTGATATTAATGTATTATATATATTATATTCAATAAAATATTTTTTATATTCATCCATTGTGTTTTATATGCATAATATAAGAACAAACCATATTTTATACATAAAAACCAGTATTTTTATAAAGGTAATTTTAACACCATTTAATGGAGAACCCATTTTAAATATGAATTTTGATACTTTAATTGGTTTAATATTTCAAAATAAACTTCATATTTTATATAAAAATATAATATTTAGGCTAGGGTGAATTTTTTATATTATTCTGAAACATTTCATTTTTTAAAGAATAGTTAAAAATACTAAATTTTAGTTCAAAACTTCTTTTGCATATAATTTATTTATAAGGTTAAATTATACTTTTAATTGATTTTAAAATTTAATTAGATAATATTTTTATCATTTAATACAATTTATGTAATTGGAATCAATTTCACTTTTAAATTGATTATAAAAAGATAGAAAACTTTTGAACATTTTTACTTTAAAAATATGCATTGTCGTCCCACCTACAGAACTAAATTTAAATCAATTTATGACACTTATATGATTTTAATTTGGAAAAATGGATTAAATATTTTGAATCATAAAAATTTATAATTTATAATAATACCGATTTTTTTTACCAAAAATATTAGTGAAATTAATTAAAATTAATTGCAATTATTAAGGTAAAATTAAGCTTAATAAAGGACTAAACCTTTAACTTAGGGATCCAAATGACCTATAAACTTGTAAAAAACCCATTTTATGTCTATAAATTGCACATAAACCTTCAATTATTTATTTATTTTTGGTTTTTATGACTTTTTTTAGGTAATAACATGTGTACACCTAACTTATTTCCAAAAATTCCAAGTGGGTCATTTTCTATCCCTATAAAAGGCCACCACCTCTCCCCACTCCTCACACCTCTAAAACCACTTATGTTCAGCCCATATCTTCCCATATATCTTCCCAAAATACCTCCCTTATAACTTAAATCCTCCCTTTGTTCATAAATCCTTCCAATGAAGCCTTTTGGTACAAACCAAAATTAGTTACCCGATTAAGAGGTAATGTCTTCTCTCAAGCTGTTAAATTTTATTTCCATTATCCACCCCCACAAATATATTTATTTCATTATTATATAACAACACCATTATCCTAAATATACTATTATTATTTTATATAAAGGGTTATTCCTACACTTACACACACTTCCATCTAATGGGTAACGAACATATTGTCTCTCTGTACAGCGAACTACTGCCTCACGAAACGATGATTGTTCATTTTTTCTTTACCACCTCTCATGGTGGACATTATGATGAAAACTATATTTATATATGATATATATGATATTTTTTATGTATTTATACTTATTTTATCCTTTTATAACACATACCTTTAATACTTTCCATTTTTTCTTTGATATGATAACATCATTTGAGGAAGTGTGGGCTACCTCCCCCTCAAAGCGATGTTATTCGTTCACAAAATACATGGAATATATAAAAGATGATTATAATTAAACATATGATACATAAAAAACATATATAATATATTAATTACATAATTACCTTTCTATATATGTATATATCATTTTCTTCATTACCCTTTCACACACTTAAAAAGTGATAATGTTATTCGTGGATGTGTGGACTACCACCTCTTAGACATGATGTGATTACTTTTACATGACAAGAATTATATATATATATATGAATAAATAATATTTTATTTATGGTATAATTATCATTATTTAAATATATGGTGTTACTTACCTTCTTTCCATAATGATCATTGAAAAATGGGAACGTTACTCATGTGTACGTACAGCCTACCGTCTCCATGATTGTAACGTTGATTCATTTTTCATAACCATATCTAATGATTGATTTTAAAAGTATAATTGATACATAAATATAATAATTATTTCATGATTATTATTCTATAGATATTATATAATGACCCCTTTTACCATAGTTGACCTACCAAAGTTATTTTTTACACATAAACTGAATTTGGTCAAAACACCCAACGTAAACTTAATTGTTTAAGTAGTTGTATACAACAAAGTAATAAGTGAAATAAAATTAATGATAAACATGAAAAAGTTTCTCGATAAAGTATAAAATTAACATAATTTTATTATACAAGAGGTTAAATTATTTTCGCCCGAAAGTAAACTCAAGGTAAGGTATTCTCATCTCACTTTTTGCATCCATGAGATAAATTTCATGTTCAGAACTTACATCTTTTGTGTAGTGTATATACTGACCATTTTTATATATTATATCATGAATTAATTTTCCTTCATGGTATTTAATACTTTCATCTAATATTATTACTTCATTATGTTTGTGATTTAAAATGTTTCAAAGTGGTATGGGACACTTTGGAATGTTTAAAGATTATTTTCCTCAATAATAACTTTAATGATCTTTTAATGGTATTTCCATTTGAAGAAATTATATTACCATTGTTCAATAAAACCTTTAATTTTCATATCCTATGGTAATTCATGACCTTTTTCAAGTATTATTGTCATTTTTCCACTCTTTGGTACACAAAATGTTTTAATTTTTTTTAAGAAAACTCGACTCCATTTCTCTCTTTAGTCGGAGAACCTATTTTCTTCTAAAAACATGTTTTATTAAAATGTTTTAAAAACTGGTTTTAAAATTATTTTGTAAAGAAATTTTACACTTTTTTATTTTATCAATTTTTTCAAAATAATCTTCTTTTCACTTTCTGAATAATTCATTTTTCTAACCTTTTTACCATGTAATAGGAATGTTCTTTTTAACTTGTACAGCATGTACGGATTTACCCGCCGTCATTCCTTTGAAGATTAATTTGAATATTTAAAAGGTTAATTTTTAAATAAAATTTTATTAAATTTTATTTTAAAATAAAATGTTTTTCAAAGGGTTTTTCAAAACAAAAGTATATTTTCCTCAATAATGTTTTTAAAATATCTTTTTATGGTATTTCCATTCATCAATGAAAAAAACCCTTTTATTTTACTCCAATTAGGGTATATTGTATTGATACCATACTTATCCTCTATATGGATAGTTTTTTTTATTTTTCCAAGGATAGTATTAACATTCACTTCTTTGATCTCTTTTAGTCCCCTTGAAATATTCAATTTCCTATTATTATTTGACATTGAATTTCCCCCAAGTATCCATATCATTTTTCATGGATATGATCATTACCTAAACCATATACTATTTTTCATATGGTGTTTACTTTTAAAGTTATTTAATTATTTGTAGAAATATTGATAAATCTATATCTTCTATTTCATACAGATATTTGATAAGGCACATTGATAAATTTATTATTCGATATATGAGGAATGTTTTGGACTAGTACAACACGGGTAGTTCTCGGTTATAAATAGCCCCTTGATGCATCAGTAATACCATGGGAAAAGTTATTTGGTTAGCCTCCTTAGATTGGTTTTTACCTTATATTTTTTAAACAATCTTTTGAAAGGTATTGACGGTAAAGGCACCATGTACCTAGGAAACATGGAATCTAATAATTAAGCATTTCCCTCATTTAGTTTCAGTTATTATTTATCCATGTGATTTTGTATCAACATATTTATGTTTGTATTTCATTTTCAGTTCATTGATTAAATGGTGTGTGTTTTAGTTTCATACCTTTCCATATTGATTTTTCCTTATCTATTTATTTGAATAGAATGTGTTTTCAGTTATGACCTTTCCATATTATTTACACACTTTCATTCAGTTTATTGATTACATTGCATGTGTGTTTAGTTATTTACCTTTCCATATTGACTATTCTCATTGATTATTTATTTATTCTGCTATATTTTTTCCTTACTGAGCATTTGATATTACCCTTATTATGTTTCTTTCCCCAGGAATCCAAGAATCATACTATGAAAGATATGCAGGGATATACTATATGGATTAGAGTTATCCTCAAAGTTATTTATTTAAAGAGAAAAAAATATGTTTTAATTAGTGTAGTCATTTATAATACAAGTCTCATGTATATATCTAGTTTACCATGACTATTAAACTCTTAGATCCTTTAGAATTTGATTCCTTATAATCATTCCAATGTAATTTATAGAAAACACTGGCTCCGAGCTATCTGGGGTCATGGCACTATAGTTGGTATCAAAGGAAGTTTATTAGAAACCTTGGTAACTATATTTAGGGAAAAATTAGTTAGATAACATAACCCTAAGGTATAAATTGAGGATAAATATAGAATAAGGTCCTAGAATTTTGGTAAGGTATAGATTATGTGGATCTTCCAAGAAATAAATCTATGTATGGATACTACAAGTGGATGTGGTTCTGGAATAGATGTACCTAGGAGTAATAACTTCAACAAGGTGTTTTGAGCCTGAATCAGGGTAACCTGGTATATGATAATGATCCTTACTACGCTTGTAGTTTGACACTCCTAGGGGATATACTTAAGATAAGTCACATTTTTTTTACAAACAATTATGAAGGATTTGAATAGATAATGAAAATGAATATCCTAGGTTAAACCTAAGGTGATTTAGATTTAAGATAAATTGTCATGATTTAGAAATCCTATAAATTATATTATTGTTAAACCCTAAACTAATAAAGTACATATGTGTAAATAAGTGGATGAAGTATTTATATATTGAGGTTGTATTGAAAACTTTAGTTAAAAGGCTATTTATTAATTAACCTTATTTCAAGGATGTCTATTAGATTTATTTTGTAAATTATATTAATTTGGTTTTAGAAAAGGAAAACCTATAATCTATGTGACAACCAATAAATTCCTTCAAATCCATGGTTCTTGAACCCATGACCGAAGGATGATAAGGGTTCCACACCAAGCACTGACCTACACAATGTCCTAGTTAATTTTTCATTATTTTTAGTTAAAAAATTTGATGAATAAATGTTAATGATGAACAAGTAGTATCACTTTTTAATATTAGAGATTAATCTAATAACCATATTGGTTTTGGAAGATAGTTAGAGACAAATAGTTAGACTTTTCACTCTTTTATAGGCCTTATGATCCTTTAAAGGTTTCTCTTAGTGCTTTAGGCATAAAAAATTATTATTGGTAATTAATTTCTAGGAGTAAAGGGATGAATTAGAATTTGATCAAATAATAACCAAAAGTTAAGATTGTTCATATGAAATTTAAACCTATCAAGTAAGAATATTGTCTTATATTCTTAGTCAGTAAAAGAATTACTCAATATTAGGAAAATGACTTCGAAATAAAATTTTGTCCTAATACCTTAATTTTTATTAAATTGATGGCCTTCTAAATCATAAAATATTTATGGATTTGAGGCCCTCAAATTTATATTGATAATTCACTTGTTTGTGATTTATTACATCATTCACTCTCTATAAATATTTACACTTTTCCCCCAAGTATGTATCTCTACTTTCCAATGAAGTTCTCCTACTTAGAGACCTAGTTACATGGTAGTCCATGTGACTTTTGTACTTTTCATTCTCTCTTTTATAGAGGATGACTTATGAACCCTTATCATGTTGTGGATTTCAAACATAAGAAGTATCAAACAATATATCACTATGATTGAGTTTAATTTTTGAGGACACAATTTAAATAAGGTGGGGAGAATATGATGCCCCAAAAATCTAAAGTAAGAACCATGTGTTCGTTGGTGTTTATGAAACGTGACACCAAGCACGTAAGGTAATATAATATTCAGATACTTTATAATATATTTACTATTTAAAATACATTATATATATTTCAATTCATTCAATATCAAGTTAGTGTGTGTTACACACAAGAGAGATCTTCCTTGATGGTTTTCATTACATGCAAGACTGAGTTTTATCGAACAATAATATATTATTAAAATATAATGAGATATAAGATAGACATTAAATTATTAGCTATAAATAGTAATAACTAACTTATGAAAATTATATTTTATAAAAATATAGAATGAATTAATTGGTTAAAAATTAATTATAAATTAATATAAGAATCAATTGAATATAAAGTGAAAATTTTTATAAAAAACTATTTTTATGCTAAAAAAATTATTTTACGCTAATAGATTAAATTAATTACAATTAGTGAGTGATATTAATGTAATATATATATTATATATTCAATAAAATATTTTTTATATTCATACATTATGTTTGATATGCATAAGATAAGAACAAACTCTATTTTACACATAAAAACCTATATGTTTATAAATGAAATTTTACCGTCTTTTAATGGAGAACTCATTTTAAATATGAATTTTGATACTTTAATTGATTTAATATTTAAAATAAAACTTCCATATTTTAAATAAAAAAACATAATAATTAGGTTAGGGTCGCACATGAGCCTTAGCCCGGTTGGTAAGGACTCCATAAGTGCATCCAAGTGACCAGGGATCAAATCCAGGCAGAGGAAGAATTTACGGGGGTACTGTAGCAGCACTATAGCAGTACTGTAGTAGGTACTATAGTAGGTACTATATTAGGTACTGTAGCGGGAACTGTGCAGTATTGTAGCAGGTACTGTAGCAGTCATTGTTTGGCACTGTAGCAGCCGAGAATATGCCCCTGTTTGGGCCTTCGGGGCACCGATTTGGTCCCTGAGTCCTTTAAGGCCTTCGGGCCACCTAGGAATTCAGGTCAGTAAGGCCTTAGGGCCACCTCAAGGCCTTCAGGTCACCTTTAAGTGTATATGTAAACCAGACAATCTACAAGGAACAAGCTCTACAAGGAGGATGAGTAACGAGCTTTCACCACAGCAGAAGCTAAACGGATTGCAAGAATGAGAGGGTATGACACCTGCCATCGGGACAAGCCTGTGCATGAAAGAGAATTCCTAGCTGAACATCCATGTGAAGGTAGAGATCCGATTTCACGATGAAGATTCTGGGGAGGAGAAGTTCCAAGTAGTTAGTCTGGGTTGTATGTAATGTTTGAAGCCTACGGGCAATGAATTCCTCTAAGGCCTACAGGCCATGTAATACTTACGCCTACGGGCCTTGTAAGGGTTACACCTCACCCCTTGAAAGGTGTATTATCAAAAAGAAATAAAAAATAAAGGCCTTTGGGCCATTGTAGGTTAGGGTGAATTTTTTATATTTTTCTGAAACATTTCATTTTTTAATGAATAGTTAAAAATACTAAATTTTAGTTCAAAACTGCTTTTTCATCTAATTTATTTATAAGGTTTAATTATAATTTTAATTGGTTTTAAAATTTAATTCGATAATATTTTAATGATTTAATATAATTTATTTCATTGGAATCAATTTCACTTTGAAATTGATTATAAAAACATAGAAAACTTTCATATGCTTTTACTTTAAAAACCTATATTATCGTCCCGCCTACGGGATTAAATTTAAATAAATTTATACCACTTATATGATTGGAATTTGGAAAAATGGATTAAATATTTGGAATCATAATAATTTATAATTTCTAATAATACTAAATTTGTTTTTGACCAAAAATATTAGTGAAAGTAATTAAAATTAATTACAATTATTAAGGTAAAATTAAGCTTAATAAAGGACTAAACCTTTAACTTAGAGACCCAAATGACCTAGAAACTTGTAAAAAACCCATATTTTTTCAATATTTATCCCATGAACCTTCCATTATTTATTTATTTTTTTGTTTTTATGACTTTTTTTAGGTAAGAACCTGTGTACACCTAACTTGTTTCCAAAAATTCCAAGTGAGTCATTTTCCATCCATATAAAAGGCCACCACCTCTCCCCATTCCTCACACCTCTCAACCCACTTAGGTTCGGCCCATATCTAACCATATCACTCCCTCCCCTATACCTTGAATCCTCACTTTGGGCATAAATCCTTTCAAATAAGCCTTTTGGTATAAACCAAAAGTATTTACATGATTAATAGGTAACATCTTCTCTCAAACTTTTTAATTTTATTTCCATTATACACCACCTAAAATATATTTATTCCATTATTTTATAAAAAAAAATTATCCTTAATATACTAGAATTTTTTTATGTAAATTGTTATACCTACACTTACACACACCTTCATCTAATGGGTAACGATCATATTATTTTTGTGTACGGTGAACTACTACCTCACGAAACTATGATTGTTCATTTTTCCTTTACACCTCTCATGGTGGCCATTATGATAAAAAATAGGTTTATATATGATATATATGATATTTATTATTTCTTTATGCTTCTTTATTTCTTTTATAACACATAACTTGAATACTTTCCATTTTACGTTAATACGATAACATCATTTGAGGAAGTGTGGACTACTGCCCCCTCAACGCGATGTGATTCATTCACATGTTACATGGAATATATAAAAGATGATTATAATTAAACATATGAGACATACACAACATATATATTATATTAATTAAATAATTACATTTCTATAAATATATATATATATACATATATATTATTTTCTTTATTACCTTTTCATGCACTTAAAAAGTGATAATGTTATTCATGGACGTGTGTGGACTACCGTCTTCTCAACACAATGTGGTTCCTTTTAAATCATAATAATTATATATATATGTATATATGATTAAATAATAATATATTTATGATATAATTATCATTCTATAAATATATGGTGTTACTTACCTTCTTTCCATAACGATCATTGAAAAATGGGAACGTTACTCATGTGTATGTACGGCCTACCATCTCCATGATTGTAACATTGATTCATTTTTCATAATCATATTTAATGATTGATTTTAAAAGTCTAATTGATGTATAAATATAATAATTATTTCATTATTATTATTCTACAGATATTATATAATTACCCCTTTGACCATAGTTGACCAACCAAAGTTGTTTTTGACACATAAACCAAATTTGTTCAAAACACCCAACGTAAACTTAAATTTTTTAGTAGTTGTATACAACATAGTAATAAGTGAAATAAAATTAATGATAAACATGAAAAATGTTATCAATAAAGTATAAAATTAACATAATTTTATTATAAATGAGGTTAAATTATGTTCACCTAAAAGTAAACTCAAGGTACGGGATTCTCATATCACTTTTTACATCCGTGAGATAAATGTCATGTTCACAACTTACATCTTTTGTGTAGTGTATCTAATGCCCATTTTTGTATATTATATCATTAATTACTATATCTTCATGGTATTTAATACTTTCATCTAATATTATTCTTTCATTATTTTTATGATTTAAAATGTTTCAAAGTGGTATGGGAAACTTTGGAATGTTTAAAGATTATTTTCCTCAATAATAAATTTAATGATCTATCAATGGTATTTCCATTGAAGGAAATTATATTAAAAAATTTCAAAAAACCCTTCTATTTTCCTCACCACTATTAATTAATGGCCTTTTCAAGAATTAGTACCATTTTTTCACTAATTGGTAATCAAAATGTTTTAAAAATGGTTTTAAGAAAACCTGAATTCATTTCTCTCTTTAGTAGGAGAACCTATTTTCTTATTAAAAAATTTTTCATTAAAATGTTTTAAAAAATTATTTTAAAATGATTTGGTAAATAAATTTTTACCCTTTTTTTATTTTACCAATGTTTACAAAATAATCTTTTTGTCGCTTTTTGAACAAGTCGTTTTTCTAACCTTTTTACCATGCAATAGGGAATGTTTTTTTCATCTTGTACGTCATGTACAAATTTACCCACCGTAATTCCTTCAAAGTTTCCTTTTCATGTTTAAAAGGTTATTTTTTAAATATATTTTTTAAAATTTATTTTAAAAGAAAAGGTTTTTCAAAACAAAAAGGATATTTTCCTCAAGAATGTTTTTAAAATATATTTTTATAATATTTACATTCATCAGTGACAAAAAGCCTTTATTTTACCCCACTTGGGGTATGTTGTATTGATACCATCTTTATCCTCCCTTTGTATGGTTTTTGATTGATTTGAACAAGGATAGTATTAACATTCACTTCCTTGATCCCTTTTAGTCCCCTTGAAATATTCAATTTCCTATGATCATTTGACATTGAATTTCCCCTAAGTATCCATATCATTTTTCATGTATATGATCATTACCTAAACCATATACCATTTTTTATATAGTGTTTACTTTTAAAGTTATTTAATTATTTGGGGAAATATTGATAAATCTGTATCTTCTATTTTATACAGATATTTGATAAGGCATATTGTTAAATTGATTATTCAGTATATGAGGAATGATTTGGAATGGTACGATGCAGGTGGGTCCCAATTATAGATATCCCTTTGATGAATTAGTAGTCTCATGGGAAGATTCATTTAGATGGCCACCTTATATGGGTTTTTACTGTATATTTTGTAAACCATCTTGTAAAAGGTCTTTATGGTAAAGCTACCATGTACCTAGGAAACATGGCATCCAATAATTAAGCATTCCCCTCTTTTAGTTTCAGTTATTATTCATCCATGAGATTTTTTATCAACATATATATGGATTCATTTCATTTTAAGTTCATTGATTAAATGGAATTTGTTTTAGTTTCATACCTTGACATATAGATTTTTCCTTATCTAGTTATTTGAATGGAATGTGTTTTAAGTTATTACCTTTCCATATTTTTTATGTACTTCCATTAAGTTTATTGATTACATGGAATGCGTGTTCAATTATTTACCTTTCCATATTGACTATTCTCATTTATTATTTATTACTTCAACTATATTTTTCCCTTACTGAGCATTTGAGCTCACCCTTATTATGTTTCTTTTCCCAGGAATCCAAGAAGTGTGCTATGAAAGATATGCAAGGATATACTAGATAGATTAGATTTATCATCAAAGTTATTTATTTAAAGATAAAAAAATATGTTATAATTATTGTAATCATTTTTAATACAAGACTTGTGTATGTGTCTGGTTTACCAAGTCCAATAAACTCTTCGGTCCTTTGAGATTTGATTACTTGTAATCATGCCAATTTAATTGATAGCAGACACAGACTCTAGGTTATCTGGGTTTGGGGTGCTATAATAAAATTCTTAGTCACCATTGAAGGTAAGGAATGAAGAATCTGATCGCTACCTCAGATTTTGAGGATTTTCCTATGTATGATCTTCTTTTGAGGTGGGTCGTAATATCCCAGGTAAATAAAGAATATAACTTTTTCATATTTACTAAAAAATTTGAATTAAATATTAATTTTACTTTAAAGGGAATTTTATGTTCGATGGAATACCTGATACGCAACAACAGGTTTCATTGAAAACTTACGTTTCACACAACGTTGAGTTATACTGAAAAATATTAATATAATATTATTATTTTAAATGGTAGTTAACGCATAGTCATTGTATTGGAAAGAATGAACAAAACTAAACATATTATGATTAAATATTTTTCTTAAATGTTTTCACATTTACCCAATAAATTTTAGAGGCTTAAAATGAGAATGAATCCAATATTAAGCATGAAACACTCTAATATTCTTTAAAAGGTCGTTTTACCGCCTTTTGATGGAGAACCCTTTTTAAATCTAGTTTTTGTCACTTTTATATGTTCTACTTGACAAAATAAAATTCTTATTTAAAATCAGGACATCAATATTTACTTTGGATGAAATTTTGGTATTTTTCTAATAATGTTCATTTTTTAATGAATAGTGAAAAATACTGTATTTTAATTCAAAATTTCCTTTTAATATAATTTATTTATATGGTTATATTATCTTTTTAAGTGGTTTTAAAGTGTAATTAGATTATATTTTTATAATTTAATTAAATTTTGTTCATTGGAAGTAATTTCACTTTGAAATTGGACATAAACAAGTGTCAATCTTTTGATGGTTATTATTTCTCAAAAACACGCTTTTTGTTTTGACAGCAGGAATTAATTTTAAATTAATTAATGAAACTTCTATGTTTTGAACTTTTTAAAATAGACATAATTTTTTAATTCGGAATATCAAATATAGCTTAGGCTTAATTTTTGGTATTTTTATGAAAACCTTCAATTTTTGATGAATAGTGAAAACACTAAGTAGTAGTTAAAAAATGACTTTTTCATTTAAATGAAATTTTACCACTTTTTTTAATTGAATTTCAAAAATCCTACATACATGGTTGTAATCAATAAGTAAAATTTGATTTAATAAGATGAAAATAATTTTTGGTGAATAGTAACTTTTGCCTTTTATTTATCACGATTAAAGGTAAATAAGGTAATTCAAGGTAAAAATAATATTATAATAATATTAAATTACCCTAACATGTGTGCTAATCCAATTGGTTGATGCATTTCCGACCATGGGCATCTTTGGGACGATTTTGGGACCCCATGGAGCCACTTAAGAGTGATAATGACACTTTATATTAATTAATTTAAAGATAAAAATGACTTAAACATATATCTTTTAGTAAATAAATTTTTACAAGGGTTATATAAGTTATCTCTTCGACTATAAATATTAATTTGAAATCTAAAAATGTTTCCTACATCATCATATTTTTTTTATAATTTTTAGACTTCAAATAAATAAAATTATTTATGCCACAATAATGATGCAGTGTTTACCTCATTAATGAATGATTTAAATAAATAAGATTATAAAGATTAAAAAAATATCCAAAACCTTTACAATCCTTATTGGATGTTTTTATTTCGAACAATAGTCATCTTATATTTGAATTTAATAAGTTTTGTACCTTTAGAAACCAAAAATCATTATATAATAAAATAATATTTTCAATCTTTCCTAAAGAGCCCCTCCTCCCCCTTATAAAAATACCTCACCTCTAACCCATTACCCACACCTCTAAATCCCCTTGTCTCATCCAAACTCTACTCAAATAATCTTTCAAGATCCCTCTCTTCCACCTATAATCCTTCCCTTAGGAAGAATGCAGTTCAATAAAGCCTTTTGGTTCAAACCAAAGGGAGTTACCCGATTTAAAGGTAACGTCTTCTCTTAAGTTATTTTCTTTTATTTTATATCTCCAACCCCCTAAACTCTTTTTATTTATTTCTTTTATAAAAACAATAGTATCTTCAATATACTATATTTTTGTTATGATAAGGATTCAAACTACACATACACACACCTCCATCTAATGGGTAAAGAACATACTGTTTCTATGGACGGCGAACTACTACCTCACGAAACGATGATTATTCAATATTCTCCTATCACCTATTATAGTGGTCATTAAAATGGAACTTTATTTACATTTAATATATATTATATTTATATTTTCTCTATAATTATGTATTTTTCATTTATATCATACCTTTATGGTTTCCATAATGGGTAAATATGATAATTTCATTTGAGGAAGTGCGGACTACCGCCCCCTCAAAGTGATATAACTCGTTCATACCATATGTGGAATGTATAAAGAATATAATTACTGAAATTATATATGATATTATACTGTAATTATAATATACCTATGTATCATTAAGTTTTCATTCCATTAAAATAAGAAATAGAAATGAAATTAGTGTTCATGCGTACGTACGGCTTACCATCTCCATGAACGGTGCATTTAATTTCTTATCTCCAAATGTTATATAATATTATAAATACATATATATACTGGATATATATCATATATATGATATCTAAATCATAAATATAATTCTGGAGATAATTGAATTTTGACCACATAAACAACTTGTAATTATTAGAAGTTCATTTTTGACTCAAGTACCAAATATCGACCAAACGACAATTATTAACTTAAATGATTTCATAATGTTTATAACATGGTAATAAGTGATATAAAAGTAATAATAAACTTGAAAATTATTCTTAAGAAATTATAAATTAACTTTAGTTTATTATTCAGGAGATTAAAGAACGAATGGGTCAAGTCAGACACGAAGTAAGGGGTTTCTTATCTCATTTTAATTCCGTGAGATTTCCATTGTTCACCACTTATTCCTTGCATGTGGTGTATTGTGTAATGACATTTGATATATATTATCATTATTATATTTATATTCATGGTATTCTGTGATTCATTTGGTGGTTATTAACTTTTGGTCATACAACTCGATTAATTACAACGTGGTAAGGGGTTTTCATCTCACTTTTTATTCCCATGAGATTCATGCTATATTTGATACTATTTCCTTTTGTGTGGTGTATTTACTACCCATGATTGTATTATTTGTAAATATACTTTAATTTATGTGTATTTATATCTTCATTATATGATCCTTCTTTCATGTGGTGTATGTTTCGTAAGTTACCAAATTGGTAAGGGAACTTTTTGACCCAATTTCCATTCCTTGGGTTAATCTTCTAATTCTTAATCATGTCATGCTATGATTATGTGTGGAATCACTATTTATTTATTTATGTTGTAATTTACACTACCCTTTGTGTGGATATACTTTTGATACACATAATCACTCCATTGATAAATTCTCAAGTCATCGATATGAACTTGATAAGAGTAATTTAAACTCAATTTCTATTCATTGAGTTAAATATCCAAGTCATTGGTGTTGTTTTTACAAAAAATATGTGTGAATGTTTTCTGATTAATTTACACTGAATATACAATCATATTGAGTGTATTTATATTTTTCACACATTATTATGAAATTTATTTATCCTTAATCTGAGGATACCATTTTTATAATGGATTTCATCTCAATTTACATTCCATTGAGACTTCATTGTTGTTATGCATAAATCCACACTTATATGGTGTATATACTATCTTTTGGCATATTATATCATGAATCCCTTTATTCTCATGATATTATAAAGTTTTGAGTAAATTTTATTCCTCAATTATTTGTATTCAAGTGTCTCTCATTTTGTTAAAAACTCTTTAACTAAAATATCATTTTAAATGTTTTAAAGATTTATTCTTCTAAATATTCTCATTAATGTACATGTTTTCAAAAATATTTTTAGGATTTATTTATATGGACATTAATGTTTTCAAATGATAATTAATTTAAAAGTTTCAAAGTGGTATGGGACACTTTGATTCAAAAATCTATTTATTAAATGTTTTAAATGGTTTTTGAAAATGGTTTGATAAAGAATTGATTGTGTCAATATATTGAAATAATGTATTGTGATAGCAATATGGGAATGTTATCTTTCCTTTATTCTTGTTTTATGTGTTATGACTACGTTATGGTTCTTTAGCATTGTTTAGGAATACGGGTGGTTCTGTGATAAACTTAGGGTGGGTGAGCCCGAGATATCTCTCCAATGCATTGGGTAACGTGATAGAGGTAAACATTAATATTTCTCCTAATAGATTTAGGGAATATACTATGATGGGTATTCCAAATGTAACTCCCTACATAGTTTTGAAAGCTAAAATGTAAGTTTGATATGGATTCCACAATTTACCTTTATGATTTATGATTTCTATGTGTTATTCATAAATCTTATGATTTCATAAGGTATGTTATGATTGAAAAGTATGGTTTCATTGATTTGTTTTTATTGATGGGTTAATGTTTTCTTTACTTATTTTATAACTCTTACTGATATTTTTTATGATCATCCCAAGTTTTGAAATGTTTTTCATATGACTTAAAGATGAATAGGGTCAAGGATGGGATCAAGGAAAAGTTATGTTTTTTAAAACATGGAACTAGACATTGCTCTTTTTTTCAAGAGTTTTTATTTTATAAAAAAAATGGAAACTTAGTAGAAGTGTATACTTTGTAATTTTTTGAGATGTAATGTAATAGTTATGGTATAATTCTCTTAAACTCTAAACCTAAAAATATCCTCAATGTGAATTATTAATTTAATTCAAGATTATGTAATGTTTTAAGGCCAGGTTTTTATAGTTGGTATCATAGGTCGGTTTAGATAACTTTAGAGGTTAGGGTGTTTATTTAAGAATAAGTGACATAACCATAATGGTTAGCATATTAGAAAGATTCATGGTTATTTTAGATAAATTGAATGAGTTTAAGATAACATGAATAATTCTATCTTAGTATTTACTCTCCTCATAAATATTATATGATGATTTTACTGATATACTCACACTGACCTTTTTGGTTTTAGTAAATGGATGGATCTAGTAGGCACCAAAGTAACAATGTATGTGAAGAAAACTATGACGGTTTTCTGAATGAGAAACTGAATGAAATGGGATCTGCAATGAGAACTCTTGTGGTTATTATCAACCAACTATCTGGAGTCATGATTGACCACCTGATCCTTGGTGATTTTTATAAGTCATCATATATACGAGAAACAAATCCCTACAGAATTTTAGGTAATAATAATAAAGGTAAGTATGTTTAAAAACCTATGTGTCAAGGATGTGGAAAGAAATACCTAGGAAAATGCTTCAAAGGGACAGGAAGATGCTATAGATGTGGGAATGAAGTTTATAAAGCAATAACCTTCCATGGAAAAAGTAAGCATCTAGTTGACTCTAGGAAAGGGAAAGAAGTTATTTATGAGGGATCAATTGAATGTTTTAAATGTGGTGTGCATGGTCATTATACAAACAAATTTCATACGAAGAAGTTTTGGGAATGGGATCACCAGGATAGTACAAATATATGTTTACCAATACCTAATTCCATTCCAATTGAGGATGAAGAAAATGACAATGACCAATGAAAGGTATGGATTATTTCTTAACATCTGTTTTGATATTATTGAATCTTAGGATATGATTCATGATTTTTTTTTAGGAAATAAGTATTTCAGAATAAGTCGGAAAAGAATGGTTAATGGATCATAAAGAACGTTTAATGAGTAAGAAGTCAACATATAAGGGATTCAACAGTTATGGTTGATTTTAAGATGATGAAATGCTTAAAAGTATTAAGGATCTATTGATAATGGGATTACATTGGAATACTTTTTATAGTATGTGTAACCCTGAAGTTTGATATATGAAAATTTTATTCAAGGAATAATTATCTTTTCTTTTGATGAGTAATGGTGGAATTTTATTTTGGAAGAATCTATGTTTTTATTATGGACATATGGTGATTTGGGTTATTTATGGAAATGATTAACCTATCATAGAGAATATGTGATTTGGTTAATTACACTTCAGTATGAGACTTTAAGAGTAGTCGATTTTATTTCGAGATAAATGTTAAGATTTATTGTGGAATACTATGTGATTAAATCCTTATGATTTTTGGGTTACAATCTTAGTTTGGGTTACTTTGAATAATTTTAAGGACATTTGTTTATTGAATTGTATTTGACAAACTTTGGGTATCATTTTTATAATTTTTGGGATTAAGAGTAGTATTTATTTTTATAAATTATTCTTCTTTTTTGGGGATTATCTGATCTTGTACTAAATGTTTTGGCTTTGGTTGATGTCTAAAGACAGGGGAAATATATAGTTCATATTTTTTGGATTATCTGATACTCTATAAGTTTATTCTAACACTTTTAATGTGACCAAGTCAATTTTAATACTCATCAGTTGGAGAAAAGATGAGTTTGTGGTATAAATTTATTAAATGATGAAAGTCTACATGAAAAGTAAGTATGTTTCCTTATGTTTTTAGTTAAGCTCATAAATAAATTCCTCAACTTTATGAAAATTAACTTAAAACAAAAACATTTTCCATTAACTTTTCCTAATAGGGAATCAAAGACAAGTTTGTGATTTTCTAGTGGTTAACTTTCTCCTAATCATGTTTTCTACCACTCTCCATCAAACCTTGATGGTTTGTTTCTCTTCAATATCCATGTTTTCCTACATGGAATCCTAGTATGGGCTATCTTGGGTAACATTTGTATTTCTCTTTATTTCTTTTAAAGTTATATTTTTATTGACTCTTTTTACGATGTGGGACTTTCAATAAAGTTTTCAATCCCAATTTTAAAATTGCGAGGATGCAATTCCCAAAAGGGGGGAAGGATGTAACATCCCAAGTAAATAAAGAATATAACTTTTTCATATTTATTAAAAATTTTGAATTAAATATTAATTTTACTTTAAAGGGTATTTTATATTTGATTTCAAACCTGATACGCAACAACAGGTTTCATTGAAAACTTACATTTCACACAACATTGAGTTATACTGAAAAAATATTAATATAATATTATTATTTTAAATGGTAGCTAACGCATAGTCGTTGTATTGGCGGGAATGAACAAAACTAACCATATTATGATCAAATATGTTTCTTAAATGTTTTTACATTTACCTAATAAATTTTAGAGGCTTAAAATGATAATGAATCCAATATTAAGCATGAAACACTCTAATATTCTTTAAAAGGTCGTTTTACCACCTTTTGATGGTGAACCCTTTTTAAATCTAGTTTTTGTCACTTTTATATATTATATTTGACAAAATAAAATTCTTCTTTATAATCGAGACATCAATAGTTACTTTGGATGAAATTTTGGTATTTTTCTGATAATGTTCATTTTTTTAATTAATAGTGAAAATACTATATTTTAATTCAAAACTGCCTTTTAATATAATTTATTTATATGGTTAGATTATCATTTTAATTGGTTTTTAAGTTTAATTATATTATATTTTTACAATTTAATCAAATTTTGGTCATTGGAAGTAATTTCACATTGAAATTGGACATAAACAAGTGTCAATCTTTTGATAGTTATTATTTCTGAAAAACACACTTTTTGTTTGGACAACGGGAATTAATTTTAAATTAATTAATGAAACTTCTATATTTTGAAATTTTTAAAATAGAAATAATTTTTGAATTCATAATATCAAATATATCTTATGCTAAATTTTTGGTATTTTTCTGAAAACCTTCAATTTTTTATGAATAGTGAAATCACTGAGTAGTAGTTAAAAAACAGACTTTTTCATTTAAATGAAATTTTATCACTTCTGTGAATTGAATTTCAAAAATAAGACATACATGGTTGTCATAAATAAGAAAAATTTGGTTCAATAAGATGAAAATAATTTTTGGTGAATATTAACTTTTGACTTTTATTTACCGCGGTTAAAGGTAAATAAGGTAATTCAAGGTAAAAATAATATTATAATAATATTAAATTGCCCTAACATGTGTCCTAATACAATTGGTTGATACATTTCAGACCATGGGAATCTTTGGGTCTATTTTGGGACCCCATGGAGCCACTTAAGAGTGATAATGACACTATATTAATTAATTTAAAGTAAAGACAAAAATAACACAAACATATATCTTTTTGTAAATCAATTTTTACATGGGTTATATAAGTTATCTCTTAGACTATAAATATTAATTTGAAATATAAAAATATTTCCTACATCATGGTTTTTTTTATAATTTTTATACATCAAATAAATAAAATTATTTATGACACAATAATGATGCAATGTTTACCTCATTAATGAATGATTTAAATAAATAATATTATAAAGATTTAAAAAATATCCAAAACCTATCCAATACTTTTTGGATGATTTTATTTCAAACAATAGTCATATAATATTCTACTTTAATAAGTTTTTGACCTTTATAAACCGAAAATCATTATATAATAAAATAATATTTTCAATCTTTCCTAAAGAGCCCCTCCTCCCCCTTATAAAAAGACCTCACCTCTAACCCATTACTCACACCTCTCAAGCACCTTGTCTCATACAAACTCTACCCAAATAATATCTCAAGATCCCTTTATTCCACCTATAATCCTTACCTTATGCATAAGTCACTTTAATAAAGCCTTTTGGTTCAAACCAAAGGGAGTTACCCGATTTAAAGGTAACATCTTCTCTTAAGTTATTTTATTTTATTTTACTTCTCCAACCCCCTAAACTCTTTTTATTTATTTATTTTATAAAAAAAAGTATATTAAATATACTAGGTTGTTTTTATGAGAATTATTCTAACTACACTTACACACACCTCCATCTAATTGGTAAAGAACATACTGTTTCTGTGGATGGTGAACTGCTGCCTCACGAAATGATGATTGTTCAATCTTCTCCTATCACATCTTATAGTGGTCATTAAGATGGAACTGTATTTAAATGTGATATATATTATATTTATATTGTCTCTATAATTCTGTATTTTTTGTTTATATCATACCTTTATGATTTCCATAATGGGTAAATAGGATAATTTCATTTGAGGAAGTGCGGACTACCGCCCCCTCAAAGTGATATGACTCATTCATACCATATGTGGAATGTATAAAGGATGGAGTTAATGAAATTATATATGATATTATACTATAATTATAATATACCTATGTATAATTAAGTTTTCATTCCATTAAAATACAAAATAGAAATGAAAGTAGCGTTCATGCTTACGTACAGCTTACAGTCTCCATGAACGGTGCATTTCATTTCATATCTCCAAATGTTATGTACTATTATAAATACATATATATACTGGATATATATGATATATATGATATCTAAATCATTAATATCATTCTATAGATAATTTAATTTTGACCACATTAACAACTTGTAATTATAAGAAGTTCATTTTTGACTCAAGTACCAAATATCGACCAAATGACAATTATTAACTTAAATGTTTGATTAATGTTTATAACATGGTAATAAGTGATATAAAAGGAATAATAAACTTTAAAAAGATTCTTAATAAAGTATAAATTAACTTTCATTTATTATTCATGAGATTAAAGAATGAACGGGTCAAGTCAGACACGAGGTAAGGGGTTTCTTATCTCACTTTTAATTCCGTGAGATTTCCATTATTCACCACTTATTTCTTGAATGTGGTGTATTTTTTACTGAAATTTGACATATATTATCATGATTCTATTTATATTCATGGTATTCTATGATTAATTTGGTTTTTATTAACTTTTGGTTATACGACTCGATTGATTACTACACCGTAAGGGGTTTTCATCTCACTTTTTATTCCCATGAGATTCATGCTATGTTTGCCACTATTTCCTTTTTTGTAGTGTATGTACTACCCATGATTGTATTATTTTTATAATATAATTTAATTTATGTGTATTTACATCGTCATTTTATGATTCTTCTTTCATTTGGTGTATGTTTCATAAGTTACCAAATCAGTAAGGGAACTTTTTAACCCAATTTTCATTCCTTGGGTTAATCTTCTAATTCTTAATTATGTCATACTATGATTATGTGTAGAATCACTATTTATTTATTTATGTTTTAATTTCCACTACCCTTTGTGTTGATATACTTTTGATACAGATAATCACTCCATTGATAAATTCTCAAGTCATAGATTTGAACTTGATAAGAGTAATTTTAACTCAATTTCCATTCATTGAGTTAAACATCCAAGTCATTGGTGTTATTTTTACAAAAATATGTGTAAATGTTCTCTGATTTATTTACACTGAATATCCAATAATATTGAGTGTATTTATATTTGTCACACATTATTATAAAATTGATTTATCCTTAATCTAAGGATACAGTTTTTATATGGGATTTCGTCTCAATTTACATTCCATCAAGACTTCATTGTTGTTATGCACCAATTCACTCTTATATGGTGTATATACTGTCCTTTGTAATATTATATCATGAATACATTTATTCTCATGATATTATAAATTTCTGATTAAATGTTATTCCTCAATTATTTGTATTCAAGAGTCTCTAATTTTGTTAAAAACTCTTTAACTAAACTATCATTTTAAATGTTTTAAATATTTATTCTTCTAAATATTCCCATTAATGTGCATGTTTTCAAAATGGTTTTTAGGATTTATTTATATGGAAATTAATGTTTTCAAATGATAATTAATTTAAAAGTTTCAAAGTGGTATGGGACACTTTGATTCAAAAATCTCTTTATTAAATGTTTTAAATGGTTTTTGAAAATGGTTTGATAAAGAATTGATTATGTCAATATCTTGAAATAATATATTTTTATAGAAATGTGGAAATTTTATCTTTACTTTATGCTTGTTTTATGTGTTATGACTATGTTATGGTTATTCGTCATTATTTACGAATATGGGTGTTTCCGTGATAAACCTAGGGCGGGTGAGCCCGAGATAGCTCTCCAATGCATTGGGTAACGTGATGGAGGTAAACGTTAATGTTTCTCCTAAGAGATTTAAGGAATATACTGTGATGGGTATTCCAAATGTAACTCCCTATATAGTTGTGAAAGATACATTGTAAGTTTGATATGGATGACACAAGTTACCTTTATGATTTATGATTTCTGTGTGTTATTCATGAATCTTATGATTTCATGAGGTATGTTATGATTGAAAAGTATGGTTTCATTGATTTGTTTTTATTGATGTTTTAATGTTTCCTTTCCTTATTTTATAACCCTTACTAAGCTTTTTATGCTCATCCCAAGTTTTGAAATGTTTTTCATATGACTTAAAGATGAATAGGATCAAGGATGGGATCAAGGAAAATTCATGTTGTCTAAAACATGGAACTAGACATGACTCTTTTTTTCAAGAGTTTTTATTTTATAAAAAAAATGGAAACTGAGTAGAAGTGTCTACTTTGTAATTTTTTTAGATATAATGTAATAGTTATGGCCTAATTATATAAAACTCTAAACTTGAAAATACCCTCAATGTGAATTATTAATTTAATTCAAGATTATGTAATGTTTTAAGGTTGGGTACTTATATGGGTGATCTATAACAACTCCCCAATGTATATTTCAATTCTATAGTATATGTAAAAATTGTGATCACACTGGAGCATCATGTACATAACCTAACCAAAATGGTTAATTCATCGCTTTTTGAAATTTAAATTCTTGGTTTGGTTGAACCTAGCACCCTATGAATAAAATTGATTTTTTTAGAATTTTTCTTAATCTAGTGAACCTCACATAACATGTGTAATGTAATAATTGATAACCTTTCATGATATGAATTTTTTGATTCATTTTGATGTAGGATAATTCACCAATTGAGAATGAATAATTTGATAACTTAGTAATTGGAAGAACTGACCAACTTGGATTATGATAACCTAATAACTTATTTATGTTTGGTTACTTGATGCATACCATTGGTGATTCGTCTTGATGTGGTAGAATCAACCAATTGATTATTAAATGATTTTGGATCACTTTTTCTTGTGGTTGGATGAATTTTTATTGAGTGATTGATCCACTATCTTATGAGATGTGGTACTAGTGATTCATCTGTATATAGGAGAATACACCTTGTGATATGGTTACTTTATCCTTGGTATAGTATTTCACCATGGGAAGAAGTAAGTGACTCTAGTATGGGACATTCACATGGATCCCAGTGAGATGGTTACTTTACCCCTTGGTGATGTGTTCTATGGGAAGACATAAGTGACTCCAGTATGGGTATATATGAATAGATCCTAGTGATATGGTTACTTTAACCCTTAGAGACATACGTTGTGGGAAGATGTAAGTGACTCCAATATGGGTATATATGCATGGAGCCTAGCGTTACTTGGTTACTCGAGATATTTCAAGGGTGATTCATCCTAATGTAATAGAATCTTATAGTGGCATGGGTGACTCATCCTAGTGTATGGGGAATTACCAATTGATAGGGATATTTGTATTTGTGCCAAAGTAGGTTTGGATGACCTAGGTGCCAACCCAAAGCTCAAGGATTGGAAGGTTAATTTTATGTTTTGTATTAATTTGTTAATTAATACCCCTAATTATCGTATTATTACATGCACTATATATTTATGCTAGATTATTTAAACACTATGGGTGTTGGCCTATTGAGTTATACTCATACCCTGTTCAGGCTACCATTTGGTACCTAGGAATATTTTATAGATGTGGTTCTAGATAAGGGAAAGAATCCCTATGTTTATTGATTACTTGATGGATGGATTGGAGCTTAGATATGAGTCTGACATGGGGTTTGGGACCAGGGTTTTTGGATTCTATTATTGAGTATGTTTATTTTTTTACTTGTATAACTAATAGCACATAATTTAGTTGCAGTCAACATTGAATAACCTAGTATCTATTATTATTTGGATTTTTTGGTTTGTCCTATAATTATGATTGGTTTCATGCTTGATTATTTATATTATTACATTGTTATTTATACTTTGTACCAAAGGGTATAGTATCCTCACTATGTTTCTTACACCCTAACTTTTATCCAACAACCTTTTTCATACTGGGAGGCGTGCCTGAGGTTATTTCATCACCTGTCTCAGTCACATGAGAGAGAACCATGTTGGGGATGTTACAAAGTGATATCATAGGTGATTTTTTCTATTTCATTACTATTTGGGAAAGGTAAAGAGGATACTAGTATGTTTCAAGGCTTGGTAATGAGCTCATGAACAGAAGTATCTAACCCATGTGCGAGGGAAAATATGAGTGCCTAGGGATGGTATTATTGTTCTTACTATTCACTTGTTATGGTTTTGATATTATTTCACCTTGAGTGATTTGCATGTTGTGTGATGTTATTGTTTATTGAGATTTTACATGTGGTTTGGTGTAGTACAATATGGGTATACATGCATCATGATAGGAATTTAGGGATATATGTTGATGTCCATTGTTCATGATAGGGGTATATTAATCACATGTGACATAGTATCCCATCTAATATGTGAAAATAAAACCCTTTTTTATCTAAGGAAAAGAAATGAAAGAAATTGTTATGTTATTCCAATTCACTTATTAATTCAAGAATAGAGGGACCTTGAGAAAGTGGTTCTCTATTGTTTTCACCTTTTGAAGTTCATATATTTATTTAACCCATGTTCTAATCAGTATGTTAACCCTTCTAGATAAAATGGTTCCTCATCATCTTTGAGATGAGTGTCAGGATAATGGTAATCATCACACTCCCAACGTAGCTGAGCTAGAACCTCTTGCATCTCCAAAGAATAAAATGGATGATTAACTTCATGAAAGTTTCTTAAGGGTTATGAGATCCATGGGGAGGGAGACAATTCATACCATGAATTTGATGTCTGATCTGACTAGAGATTTCTAATTATAGCATTCTCTTATGTTCATTGGGGAGGTAGGATCCTAGGAAGCCAAGTTCTGGATCGAGTCGATCCAGACAATCTTTAAGCACCTAGATACACCCATGGATAGGATGGTGAAGCTTTATATTTACATATTATGAGGACCATCCAAGAATTTTTGGGATATTGTATAGTAATATGGCCAGTAATAGGAACTAACCTAGAAAGAATTTAAGGTGAATTTCCCAATACACTTCTTTCTAAAGACATTCAGGGGTGAAATGGCTCACTAGTTCAAACCATGACATAGAGAAACATGTCAGTGATGGATTATGCTGAATGATTCAATGACTTGTAGTGTTTTTATCTATCCTTAGAAGCTTATGATATCGCCAGGCTGAAACATTTCTAGGATGGGCTTCACTGTGAGATAAGGTCACATGTGAACATCTTTCACATAAGAAACTTCATGGATGTGATGAATCAAACTTTCATTATGGAAGTAAACTTGAGGTAGGCCTTAAGTTTCATCTAAGAAGTCATAGTAATATGATTGGGGATATCTTCTTCATGCAACAGGAAGCACTGTTATGGTTGTTACCACCAAGGTAGTGGTGGGAAGAGAAACTAGGGCAGTGGGAAGCTACCATAGTACCATGGCCTAGTAAAGTTCTTTTAGTGTATTAAGGTTGTCCATGGGTGCCTCCAGTGTACTTATCCCACTGTGAAGTGTCATGATTACAGTAGGGTGGGTTATCCCCAATTTTTTTTCAAGAACTCTCAAAATAAAAATAGTGTAAGGGGATCAATACAGGAACTGAAGTATAGAAATGACTCAGCTACCCCTCAAGGGACTGGTAGTTGGAGTTCCACCATATGTTTAGGATAAGTTAGGGGTTGTGGTACCCTAATATAGGAGCATTAGTACTATCCAAAGGGAGTATAACAGGGAGTCAAATTAGGGATCATATTAGAGGGGTGAGTCAGATGCATGCAATACAGACTACTCCAACTAGTTTAGATGCATGACCTTCTACCTTCATATGTACATTCTTATATCATCTACCCTATCCTACTTTTTTTTATACTGTTTCATCCCATTCCTTTTTATCTGTTCAATTTTCAAACTGTTTAGTTTTGGTGGTGGAGTTATTAGATTGAATTATGACCATCAATATACCATTGGTAGTACAATCATAGGGTATTAAATTTTTTAAGGAATTTTATCTTGAAATTAGTGGCTACCATTTCCTTTAGGAGCTGATAGTGCTAGAAATGATAGGATTAAATTTGATTTTGGGTATGTATTGGCTGGTTTAGTACTAGAATAATGTCGACTATTACTAGAGGAGAGTTAAATTTCTATCTCTATAAGGGGGAATATATTATCACCAGGTTGTGGTGTTCTATTTTAAAGATGTATTTTCTAAAGATATTTCCACCTTACTACCTAGTAATAAGATCAATTTCATGATTGATTTGGTTCCAAGAGTTGAGATAGTTTCTATCCTGCCTTATAAGATAGCACCAATGAATCTTTACAAGTTGAAATATAATTTAGAAATCTTAAAGAAAAGGAATTCATATGGCCTAGTGCATCAACATGGGATTCTTCTATGATTTTATCCAAGAAGGTTAATGGAAATTTATGATTATGTGTGAATTATCAAAGACTGAACCAGATGACAGTCAAGAATAGATATCCCATTCCATGCATTTATTATCTCTTCGATCAGCTGAGAGGTTTCTATATATTATCTAATATTAACTTGAGTTTAGGGTATTATTAGTTGGGATTGATACCGTATAACATACCTCAAACTGGTTTCAATAGTAGGTATGGATTGTACGAGTTCTTGGGGATATCATTAGATATGAAAAATGAATAGGTGGTGTTTATGGCCTTGATAAACTGAATCTTTCATCCATTCCTAGATTAATTTGTGATGGTTTTCATAAAAGACATCTTGGTGTACTTTCAGTCTATAGAAGATCATTCCAAACATCTTGACATTATCCTGAGTACACTGAGAGAGAATCATATTTACACTAAGCTATCCAAATAAAAATTATGGATTGATAAATTTCACTTCTTGGGTCATGTTATCTCAAAGGAAGAAGTGTAAGTGGATATAGAGAAGTTCATAGTCATGGTATCTTAGTAGAGGCCCAATAATGTTTTCAATATTCAAATATTTATGGGTCTAGTAGGTTATTATAAAAAATTTATCCAGGACTTCGTCCATCTTGAAGAATCGATGTCTAGGTTGACCAAGAAAGGGGTCAAGTTTGTTTAGTTAGAAACTTGTGAGAGGGGTTTATAGGAGTTAAAGAGAAGGATGAACTCATCACTGATCCCTACCCTACCTATGTCAGGTCAAAAATATACCATGTACTATGATGCATCTTGGGTTGGACTCAAAGCAGTTCTGATGTAGTAGGACTGAGTGGTTTCTTATGGATCTAGACATTTGAGACTGCATGAGAGGAATTACCCTACCCAAGATCTAGAGTTTGCAGTGGTGGTATATTCCCTGAGATGTTGGAGACACTACCTATTGGAAGAGAGGTTTTTGGTGTGCATTGACTACAAGATCCTCAATTACATCTTTTCCTAGTGAGACCTAAACCTTTGGCAGAGGATGTGGGTCAAGTATATGTAGTATTTTGAATTTGAGCTAGCTTACACTCCAAGTAAGGTAAATTTCATTATTAATGATTTGAGTTGAAAGATGCGGATAGAGGAAGTAAAAGTCATTTGATGGATGATAGTTTATGAAACTATTTGTGTACATGCATCTAGATGTTCAGGAGTCCTAGGGATGAGTGGATATAACTTTGACATATATTATACCTGCGATTCTAGATCGGATCAAGACAGAGAAGTTATATGATCCATAGGTATTATCTATAAGTGATAGCTTATATAGTGGGGAGCCACTATCAGAATGGTCTATCAATAGTGGTGATTTTCTTCTTATCCAAGGTTGTGTATGGGTTCATGTGGGCTTAAATGAGGAGCTGATGAGGGAGTTTCATGATTCAATATGGGTGGTACATCATGTTCTTACAAATATGTATTGTGATATCCATATATAGTACTTGTGTCTAGGAATTAAGAAGGAGATAGAAGGATTTATGGAAAGATATTTCACCTATCAATAGGTGAAGTTTGACCATCATAGGCCTACTAGGTTGTTGCAGGCTCTACCCGTTTTTGAATGGAAGTGGGATGATGTCACTATAGATTTAGAGATAATATTACCTAGGAAACCTCAAAAGAATGATGTATTATGGGTTATCATGTATTTACTGATGAAGGAAGTCCACTTATTTCCTATTAGGGAGACCTTCACCATCAATGATCTAGGTAGTCTCTATGTGTGTGAGACAGTTTGACTACATAGTGTTCTAAGGAGCATCATTTCTAATCGAGATCATTGTTTCATGTATCATTTTTGTTAGGTCATTCAAAAATCACTGGGATCATAGGTTATTATGAGAACAACCTACCATCTTTAGAATAACAACCAATTTGAATAAACAATTCAGATTTTGGAGGATATGTTATGAGCTTGTGTTTTAGATTTTGTTGGTTCATGGGAGTATCATATGGAACTCCTAGAGTTTTATTATAATAATATATTATAGGAATAAATCAAAATGGATCATTTTGAGGCCTTATATGGAAGTTCATTCCAATCACTTCTTTTCTTATTAAAGGATGGTAGGTTAGTGCTCATTGGAACAAATCTCATATTGGAGATGTTTGATCAGGTTCAGTTGATTGAAAAGCATTTGTTGACCATGAAGAGACAAAAAAAAATATGTTGACCATTATATATTACCTATGGAGTTTGAGTTTGGAAATTGGGTTTTTATTCATGTGTTTCCTAGGTTGGGGCGATGTCACCTCTGGAAGCAAGGGAAGCTAGCACCTAGGTGTGTCAATCCATTTAAGATGGTGGAAAGGGTTGTTCAAGTATCATATTGTTTATCCCTTATACAATGCTATAGTTACATGAATTATGTGTTTCAAATTTCACAAATTTATAGATATCATCCTAACTCTTCTCACATGATAGACGTTGATAGCATCAAGCTGAATGTTTCCTTTGAGGAGAATCTGATCCGTATCATGGACTATAGTGAGAAGAATCTTTTGGGTAATATCGTGCCTCTAGTGTGAGTATAGTGGTAGTGTGGTCATGGGTGTGCTCAAGATGAGAACTAGTAGAGGGGGTTAGATATGAGGACTTAGTGTCCATACTTGTTCATCAATTATCATTAAGACATTTTAGACATAACTTGAGGATGGGCAATTATATAGTGGGTTAGATATGAGATATTATCAATTCTAGGTAAATACTTCTTTAATATTTTGGTTAAAACTTCTTTTGTTCGATTATTTTTGGTTTGTACCTTGGTAATCGAGCCCTTATCTAATTGGGTTCATGGTATAGTGGAAGCAGATAAGGGAGATAATTATGGCTAAAAAATTAATCCACACTATGAATTTTCAATTCATGATGTGAAATAATCTAATAAGATCCCATTAAATATATATAATTCATGTATGGGTATGTTTAGACCCCATAAATCTCATTCACAACCTGAATGGATATGGTTAGACTCGAAAAAATTAAAATCTCACATCGTGAGAATGATTCATGACCTAAAATTAGTTTTTATGGGTTTTTAAGCCGAGGTGATGATTTTATCAATGTGAGTAGGAATTGATGCATTCACAATGTGAATACCCTATTCATTTTTTGAATGTTTCATGCTTTATCTCCTTTTAAATCTCCATCACTAAGTGATTTTGATATTGTATTCCTTTCTCTCTTGATCTGTAGTCCTTTCGAAAATCTCTAGATTTCTATTCAAACTAGAGTCAAGTCTCCATTGGATATTTGTTGTCTAAGAATAGAGTTTTAAGTAAATAATTACACTCTCTCTCTCTCTCTCTCTCTCTCTCTCTCTTCTCCTTCTCTTTTTGTTGGTTTTCCCTTAGGTAACCCTATCTGATAGAATTTTTTCACTATTGAAGGGAATTAAGGAAGAATCTGATCACTACCTTAGATGTTGATTATTTTCCTATATATACTATACTTTTGAGGTGGGTGGTCTATAATAACTCCCTAATTTATTTTTTCACTATTATGTGCAATAATTGTGATCTCCTCAGCACGTCATGTATGGGACCTAACCAAAATGTGTAATTAACCAATTTTTAAAATTTACATGATTGGTTTGGTTGAACCTAATTATCTATGAATAAAATGGAACATGTTGAGAATTTTTCTTAACCTATTGAACCTATAATAAAATGTGTGATGTAATAATTGATAACTTAGCATGATATTAAAATGGTGATTCATCCTGATGCAAGAGAATTCACTAGTTGAGAATAAATAATTTGATAACTTGGTAATTGAAAGAATTGACCAGCCTGGATTATGATAACCTGATAACATATTGATTTTTGGTTATTTTATGCATACCATTGGTGATTTTTCCTGATGTAGTAGAATCCACCAAATTACTATTATATGATTTTGGATCACTTATACTTGTGGTTGTTTAACTTTTTCCTGAGGTCTTAATCCACTGTCTCATGATATGTGGTATGGGTGATTCATCCTAATGTATTATAATACACCACTTGATATGGTTACTTTACCCTTGGTATATTATTACACCATGGGAAGACAAAAGTGACTCTAGAATGGGACATTATCATGGAGCCTAGTGAGATGGTTACTTTTCCCCTTGGCAATGTGCATCATGGGAAGACATAAGTGACACCATCATGGGTATATATACATGGAGAATAGTGATTTAGTTACTTTACCCCTTGGATATGTGCATTGTGGGAAGATGTAAGCAACTAGAGCATGGTTATATACGCATGGAGCCCAATGTTACTTGGTTACTCAAGACATGTCATGGGTGATTCATCCTGATACAGTAGAATCCACCAATGGTATGGGTGACCCATCCTATTGTAGGAGGATCTATGTCACAACCCCCTCCCCACAAAGAGTACCCCTCCTGGGTTGGAAATGTGATAAGGGAGATAATGACCCCCGAGTCCCGCCTCCAGTAGTCCCTGGGTTGGTGACTAGCACCGAGGGTATAGAAAACACACAAATGGGAGGCATTACCCTCTAAGAGAACACATGCGGAAGAGAGAGATAAGATAGACACCAAAAAAACTCCAAATAAACCAGTAAGATAAAAGAAATCTCAAGTACACATATGAAATGCCATGAAAAACTACCAAAAATGAAAGAGTAAAAACTGCAAGTACCCAAAAGAAAGTAAAACAGCAGTAACCACAAGCCTGAACAACTCCTACAACCACAAGCTAGTAGTAACCAGCCTGATCTCCAACCTACTCCAAGTGACCTGAAAAACAGTTTATATATACATAGGGTGAGTATAATATTATACTTAGTAGGATCCTCCCCAAGGCCTCTCGTTCAAAAGTAAAGAAAACATGCTAAAGCATAGTGAACAACAAGTGAAACTAACTCATCACCTAAACAGGTATACTAAGTTCCCAGTCTCACCATGGATACTCTCACCAATTAATGCATACAAGAGTATATAATATAGTAAATAATATCAAGGGTACTCCGCTACTACTTCCCCACTGGTTTGCCACTTTGCCCCAACGTCGCACGTCCTGATCATCTCTCTCCAAAAAGGCTTGCCCGAAGACACCTGGACAAAGCACCATAACATGCACCTCGTGCAAAAAAACCACCACATCCACATAAGAAAAGTAACCAAGTAGTTTCTGGGAGCCACCATAGCTCGTATAACGTGTATCATACATCGGGTATTATACCTCAAGCCATTACAACTCATACACCGAGTAAGGATCCTCAATCCATCACAGCCTATACACGTTACACCTATAGAAGTCCATAGAAAACTATATCCAGAATATATGTGTGTGAATAACCACAATCCATTACATCCATATACACACATATATGGTGAAAACTAACTGTTGTGCCTACCATAATAAGTAACTACCAAGATAAGAGATCAGGGCCAAAGAGGGTAGGCATCCATTCATCCTCCCACTGAAATTTTAGGGAATACACTCCCCCCCCTAGGGCTCAGAATCCTCGGGGTGTCAGTTTCCCTTACTGACATGGTGGAGTAGCATATAGAAACACAAAAAGTACAGGATATACTATAGCTCACAACCACGCTATGGGAATAACCTAGTCTTAGACTCAACTGCAGCTAACGTATCTCGGACTTCGGGCTGCCACTTCTAAGAATAGGTATCCTATAAGAACACAACCATTTTAAGATCTTTAATACATTATTTCATTCCCTTTTTATCAGTTTCACATTAATTTAATTAATTCTTTAAAAATTAATTAACCAATAAAAATTCCACATTAAAGTTTATTAGCATCACACCCAAAGTCCTTTGTCCCTTTAAAATTACAACCTCATCATTATGTTCCAGAAAACTCCAACCACATGGGTTAACATCATTTATTCAATTATTCATTAAATAATTACTTTACCATATTCCCAGTCATTCTAGAAAAACATTATATGCTACTAAACACAAGGGGTCTCAACACGGTGAGTAGATGTACTACCCGTCAAGTCTTTGTCGCCTATAGCAAGAGCGTAGACCCATCCTTCCTTGAGAAGATAAACACGGAAATCATGTGGAATACCCCATGCATCTTTTCCTCTTTTGGAAGAAGGGTAAGCAAGACCAACTGCCTTGAGCAGTGGGGAAAAGTAAAGTAGATAATCAACCAAAAAGAAACAGCAAGCATCCAACAATCACATCCATCCCATTCCATCATCCCTGGTGTCCTCCTCGACACCCACATGCATAAACCGATGCATCTCACCACCCTAGGTGTCAACTACTGCCACAACCAATAGGCCTCCATGCCTCCACATATCACCACATCCATCCAGGATCACATCACAACATAAGCAGCATTAAAACAAACATCTTAACAATTGGGCTCTTAGCCCTTTAACAATCAAGAGGGTAACTCAGAACCCTTCAAAGAATTATCAAACAATAAGTTCTTTAATCCATCTTGAATTAACTAATTTATTATTCATAGGTTCGAAATTTGGGAAACCTAATCAATAAGATAACACAAATAATTAAACATGATTACTGCACCATTTTGATTAACATCAAATTACAATAAGAAGAACCAGATTCATTTACATGCCTCTTTATCTTTAGCCAAAAAATTATCAATTAATTCCGGTTTACGTTCTTTACCAATTTCCATCACGAACGAACAGCTATATGAAGCAAGCATAGATATCACACTATCTATCAAAATAAGAGGCAATAACATACGACTGATATCAATTTGTTTATCCGGTTTAAATATTTATTATGTCAATTCCATTATGATCTAGTGGGATAAATCAGGATAAAAATACAGTTGCACGTAAAAGAAGAGAGAAAAAATGAATCCCCTACCTCAAAAGGTTCTTGACGTTCTTTATACGAGAACAGTCCACACAACGGTTCACGATTGCCTCCTCTCACGACAACTATATCCACCCAAGGATGCCATAGTATGACCGCACCAACCAAAACCCAAGAAAACTTCATTAGAAGCATGGATATAACATGCTATAATATGGAAAGGAGGATCAGGAGAAGATGAACCCAAAAATAATGACTATAAAACAAAACTTATATCGAATATTGATCAATACAGCTTGGTTGCATCAAAACAGAGTGAAACCAATATGAGGAGGAAATTTTGATTGTGCAACTCCTATGAGAAGGAATGAATGGTTCTAGAATCTCATAGTCGAGAACAAAGGGGAAGAAATAAGGAGGAAGATATCCCATCCCTTTATAATATTTAATAGAGTGGTAGTTTAAGATACGCTTGATTTCCCATTAAAAGAGGATCGCATTAAACCATGCGGTTTGACCAAGTAAAAACATCCCAAGCCTTAAGAATAATTAATATAGTAGTTATGGACTTTAAATCAGCCTTAGAGTCCTTAAAACAAGGCTTTAAATTCATTTTACATCAAAGGAAAATGCTAAAGGGACGAAACTGTAGGAAGCTGGAAACACTATTCATGAACTCAAAATTTGTAAAAGGAAAAACACTATTCATGAACCTCACTATTAGAACCACACCGATAGAACACTGTTTATGAACCTCACCAATAAAACATTGTTCATGAACCTCACCGTTAGAACCTCACCGATAGAACACTATTCATGAACCTCACCGTTAGAACCACACCGATAGAACACTGTACACCTACCGTTCTAGAAACACTATTCTGGAAACACTATTCAAAGAACTCAAAATTTGGCAAAGGAAAAAGATGTTACCGATAGAACTGTTCACTGATAGAATTGTTCATAGAATTGGAAATTTGTCAAAGGAAATAGAGGTTACCATTAGAGGTTACCGATAGAACTGTTCACTGATGGAACTATTCATAGAATTGGAAATTTGGAAAAGGAAATAGAGTTTACCGTTAGACCTCACCGATAGAACTGTTCACCGATGGAACTGTTCATAGAAGGTTACCGATGACACTGTTTACTAAGGGTCGTCGATGACACTGTTCACCTAAGGTCACCAATGCACTGTTCATAGAAGGTTACCATTTCACTGTTCACAATTGTCTACCATTGGAACTGTTCACCGAACTGAAAAATTGGCCAAGTCTTGGGGATAAGTCACCTTGACCTCCCGGAACACCTCAAACACCATATTTTCAAAAAGGAATGGACCGGAGAGGTCGGGGCCATTACATCAGATACCTCTCAAAACATTCTCGTCCTTGAGAATTAAAAACCCACCTAAAGTGAAAAAGAAATTGGGTCTAAACAACCACCCATCAAGATACCTCTCAAAAGAGAGCAAGTCACAAAAGCAACAAAAGGAAACCATCTCATAAACATAGAAGGTTTATAACCACAAAGGCTACATCGACACATGAACAAAGTTAAACATCAAACTACTCTGGGTACTAAGCATGTATCTGTGACTCACGTTCCCAGGTACTCTCCTCCATGCCACCATGTTTCCATAAGACACAAACCAAGGGAATAGAACACCCGTGCAACACCTTCTCCTTGTGGTCTTAGATCTCCATAGGTATCTCCTCAAAGGTCGCATCATCATCAACATCAATCTCTCCCCAATCGATGATGTGAGATTCATCATGAAGATAATGACGGAGTTGTGATACATAGAAAACATCATGTATCTAACTCATCTGTGGGGGAAGTACTACTCGATACGCCACAGCTCCAACACAATCTAAAACCTCGAAAGGCCCAACAAAGCGGGGAGAAAGCTTACTTCCATGACTAAACCTTCTCTTACCACGATGGGGAGTCACCTTCAGAAACAGATGATCCCCAACATTAAAATCTAAGGGTCTCCTTTGATCAACATATGATTTCTGACGATCTTGCACTGTCTTCATCCTCTCACGAATCACCTGAACCATCTTTGTTGTATTCTTCACTAGTTTTGTTCAAGAATTGCTGACTCTCTGACCCCAGTCCATCACAACATAGAATGGAAAGGTTGGCCATACAAAGCTTCAAACGGTGTCATACCGATGGTGGAGTGAAAACTATTATTGTAAGTGAACTCCACCAAGGGTAAGTGACTCATCCATGAACCTCCAAAATCAATAACATGAGAGCGTAACATGTCTTCAAGAGTCTGGATGGTTCACTCTGTCTGACCATCCATTTGAGGATGAAAAGCAGTGCTAAGGCATAGCTGAGAACCAAAATCATGCTGGAGACCTCTCCACACCCTAGAAGTAAAGAGAGGATCTTGATCAGAAATGATCGTCCTTGGGACTCCATGAAGTCTCATCACCTCCTCTAGATACTGCCTTGACAAAACTTTCACTGAGATTGACCCCTTGATTGCTATAAAGTGGGACGATTTTGTTAAGTGGTCCACTACCACCCAAATAGCATCATGTACTCCTAGAGCTCGAGGTAAACCAGTAACAAAGTCCATTGAGATGTCCTCCCACTTCCACTGAGGAATCTCTAATGGCTGGAGCAGACCACCTGGAACACGGTGTTCGGCCTTCACCTTCTGGCAGACCAAACATCGAGACACAAACTCTGCAACCACACGTTTCAACCCAGGCCACCAAAACCGGCTCCTCAAGGCTCGGTACATCTTTGTCATGCCAAGATGCACCACTAAAGGAGAACTATGAAAATATCTTAGAACCATCTCACGCGTTGTCAAAGGAACAAAAATCCTTCTGTGATACAACACTTGATGTTGTTCATCCTCTGACCAACCATCAGGGGCCTCGCCACAAACAACTCGGTCTCTCCAGACCTCCACCTCTAGATCCCCCAACTGGGACTCTTCGACCTTATGCATTAGGGATGACTGTACCATCATCTGAAAAAGACAACCTCTACCCCCAACTTCTCCCATATCAAGATGTAATGCTGACTGCTCTTCCATTACTCTCCAGGAATCACTGAATTCATGCACAGCATCACTATGTGACTTTCGACTCAGCGCATCAGCTACAACATTCCCTTTTCTTGGTGTATATGATATTTAAAAGTCGTATTCTTGTAAGAAATCCATCCACCGATGTTTTCGTAAGTTCAAGTCATGCTGGGAGAAAACATACCTCAAACTCTTATGATCGGTGAAAACCACAAAGCTCTCACCAATGAGGTAATGTCTCCACAACTTTAGAGAAAACACCACGGATGACAACTCAAGATCGGGAGTGGCATAGTTATGTTAATGGGGACATAACTACCAAGACCCATAAGAAACAACTGATCTCTACTGCATCAAAACACAGCCTAAACCCAGATGTGAAGCGTCATAGAAAACATCAAACTGAACTCCTTCTGCTGGAAGACAAAGAACTGGAGCACTTACTAACATTTACTTTAGATACTCAAAAGCTTACTGACACTGATCAGTCCATATGAACACCTAATCCTTCCTGGTCAAAGCTGTCAGAGGAGTCGCAACCCGTGAGAAATTGGCTACGAACCTCCTATAGTATCCTGCGATACCAAGGAAACTTCGCATCTTTAACACTATCTTGGGGGATGCCCAAGACACAACTGTTTCTATATTTGATGGATCCACATCTACTCCCTGTTGGGACACAAGATTCCCCAAGAAACGGACTTCTCGAGCCCAAAACTCACACTTCAACAACTTCCTAAATAGCTAATGTTGATGAATAACTCCCAAAATGGGGTGCAGATGCTCTGCATACTCCTCTTCAGACATGGAGTATACAAGGATTTCATCGATGAAAACCACCAAAAACTTGTCAAAAAACTCACGAAACATAGCATTCATCAATCCCATGAACACAGCTGGATCATTCGTTATGCCGAATGGAATTATAATGAACTCATAATTCCCATGATGACAACGGAAATCAATCTTCGGGATATCCTCATCCATCACACGCATCTGATGATATCCTGACCGCAAGTCGATCTTTGAGAACCAACTTGCACCCTTCAGTTGATCTAATAAATCATCAATCCATGGAAGAGGATAGCGATTCTTTATTGTCACATTTTTTAACCGACAATAATCGACACACAACCGCAAACTGTCGTCAACCTTCTTCAAAAACAAAACTAGTGCACCCCACGGTGACACACTTGGCCAAACAAAACCACATTGTAACATACCATCAAGATATATATGTAGCTCTCGTAACTCAAAAGGGTCCATACTATATGGAGACATAGAGATTGGAGATGCTCTTGGTTGTAGCTTGATTCCAAACTCGATATTTCATCGAGGGGGTAATGCTACAATCTCTTCTAGAAAGACGTCAGGGTACTCTTCTACGAACCTAGGAAACGCCAACTGTTGAACCTCTAAAGAACTCAACATCATCTTAGCCATTATGGATGATAAGTATGGAACATGCCTATGACCCATCCAAGGATCTCGCTCACCAACAAACACCACTGGATCTCCATCCACACCAAAGAAAATGACCTCCTTCCTGAAGCAATCCACAGTAGCCTGCACCGAATACAACCAATCCATGTCGAGGATGACATCATATGGTTGTATTCATAAACATAGAAAATCTCCCTAAGAGTGGTACTTCCCCAACACTAGCTCACAGTTTCTACATACTTCAAACAAGTCAGTTCGATCTTTAACTGGCGTAGTTAACACCAAGGGCAATGGAAGCCTCTCTACCTCAAGTCCCAAAGCATAGACAAGGGTAGGTAATATGAAGGACAGTGTCACTCCTGAATCAAGCAAGTCATACACCAAGGTATAAAACAAGCAAAGGGTACCTTGAACAACGTCTGGCTCGCCTGGAGCTGGCAACGCTAGAGCATGAAGCTGACCATGACCTCCTCCATGGCCTCTCTGACGCTGATGAAGACCACCACCACGGTCGCGCTCTGCTCTCTGAGGATGAGGAGCATCATGGGGTTGTCCTCTTCCTGCCCCATCTACCCTCTATTGATCTAAAGCTGGTCCAACCTGATGTTGTTGCCTCGGCTGGAAATACCTCAATGGAGGAACCTGGAGCGTAGTACCTAGTGCACGATGACTTCTCTGAAAGGTCAGGCACTCCCACTGCTGATGACCACGACCACCACAAGAAAAACAAGTGCCTGATCCCTCAGCATAGTCCTGAGAGTTACTGCCTCTGGAGAAACGAGATTTGAAGGGTTGGGACCTACCCCCAGCTGAACGGAAACTCTTATACCCTGAAAACTAGGAACCCCGGACCACAGCTCTGCTTCATGAGGAATCATGACGATTCCCCTCTTGTGATGATTCGGTCCTATCCAAAGTTCTCTCGATAACCTCTTCCCTCGCCAGCACCTCGAGATATGTCTTCAGCATAAATGGGGTGACCTGGCACTGGATCTCTAGATGCAAAGCCTCCTTGAAATGCCTCACCCTAGCCTCCTCATCTAGAAACAGGTCCGAAACATATCTTAAAAGGTTCCTGAAACAAATTCCAAACTCTCGCACACTGGAGCTCCCCTTTTGAAGGGTAAGAAGCTCCTGGTGACTGGATTCCTTCACGGTCGAAGAAAGAAACTCGACTCTAAACTTATCTTGGAACTCCTCCCATGATATCACTGACTCCTCGTGGTCCCCGAGGAACAAGAACCACCACTACCTCACTGCTCCATGCAGCATCATCACAACCAAGGACACCTAGTGCTCCTTTCGAGCACGGATCGAACTGAAGACGATCTCAACCTCCTCTAACCAGTCTTTTGTGACTGCATCTAAAACAGAGCCCTCATACTTCTTCAAACTCTGGCGCTGAAACTCTCGGAGTGTCTTCCTCCAAGTGTCGTCGTCATCAACCTCTACCCTGCGGTGATCTACTGGAATAGCCTACTGGATATTTTTTGTGCAAACCTGACGAGGACATCGACATGGATCCATACCTGTAAAATAAAAAACTGTTAGAGCTCCTAAACCTGGAATATGGAAGACTCAACATTAATTATTTAATTGTTTTCATTCATTTATTTTAGGTTAACTTATCCCAAGGTCTACCCATTCAAACATAGGTACAAAGAAGAATGATGCATGATCCTTTCCTAGGTCTCTACCCTATAACTAGTATCACCATGTTTAGTAACCATTGTAAACTTAAAGGCCCATACCTCATATCATAGGGGGGCCTAAATGCCTATGTCTCATCCAATCTCTAGTGTTTACATCACTTGATAAACATGAATAACACCGTTAACCTACCAACCCATGCAACCTCACATGTGCCTAACTCCAAACTCCATCTTATCCCTCAACCAGACCTATGATACTTCTCTGTCATGACCCCCTTCTTACAAAGAGTACCCCTCCTGGGCTGGAAATGTGAGAATGGAGATAATGACCCCCGAGTCTCACCTCTAGTAGGCCCCGGGTTGGCGACTAGCACCGAAGGTATAGAAAACACACAAATGGGAGGCATTACCCTCTAAGAGAACACATATGGAATAGAGAAATGAGATAGACACCAAACAACTCCAACTCAAACAGTAAGATAAAAGAAATATCAAGTAAACATATGAAATGTCATGCAAAACTACCACAACTAAAAGGGGAAAAATTGAAAGTACCCAAAATAAAGTAAAACAGCAGCAACCACAAGCCCGAACAGCTCCTGCAACCACAAGGTAATAGTATCCAGCCTGATCTCCAACCTACTCCAAGTGACCTGAAAAACAGTTTATATATACATAGGGGGAGTATAACATTATACTCAGTAGGATCCTCCCCAAAACCTCTCATTAAAAAGTAAAGAAAGCATGATAAAGCACAGTGAATAACAAGTGAAACTAAATCGTCACCTAAACAGGTATACTAAGTTCCCAGCCTCACCATGGATACTCTCACCAATTAACGCATACAAGAGTATATAATATAATAAAGAATATTAAGGGTACCCCACTACTACTTTCCCACTGTTCTACCGCTTTACCCAAATATCACACGTCCTGAGCATATCTCTCCAAAAATTCTTGCCCGCAGACACCTGGGGAAGCACCACAACATGCACCTCATGCAACAAAACCACCATGTCCACATAAGCAAAGTAACTAGGTAGTTTCTCAGAGCCACCATAGCTCGCATAATGTGTATAATACATCGAGTATTATACCTTAATCCATTATAGCCCATACACTAAGTAAGGATCCTTAAGTCATTATAGCCTATACACGTTACACCTATAGTAGTCCATAGAAAACTATATCGAGAATATATGTGTGTGAATAACCACAAGCCATTATATCCCCTCTACACACATATATGGGGAAAAATAACCATTGTGCCTACCATCACAAGTAACTACCAAGAGAAGAGAGTGGGGCCAAAGGGGGTAGTCATCCATTCATCCTCCCACCAGAATGTTGGGGAATACACCCCCCCCCCTAGGGCTCAGAATCCCCGGGGTGTCAGTTTCCCTTATTGATAGGGTGGAGTAGCGTATAGAAACACAAAAATTATAGGATATACTATAGATCACAACCACACTATGGGCATAACCTAGTCTTAGACTCAACTGCAGCTAACGTCTCTCGGACTCCGTGCTGCCACTTCTAAGACTAGGTATCCTATAAGCACACAACCATTTTAAGAGATTTAATACATTATTTCATTCCCTTTTTATCAGTTTCACTTTATGTTAATTAATTCTTTAAAAATTAATTAACCAGTAAAAATTCCACATTAAAGTTCATTAGCATCACACCCAAAGTCCTTTGTCCCTTTAAAATTACAACCTCGTCATTATGTTCCAGTAAACTCCAACCCCATGGGTTAACATCATTTATTCAATTATTCATTAAAGAATTACTTTCCCATATTCCCAGTCATTCTAGAAAAACATTATATGCTACTAAACACAAGGGGGCTCAACACGGTGAGTAGATGTACTACCCGTCGAGTCTTTTCCGCCTATATCAAGAGCGTAGACCCATCCTTCCTTGAGAAGATAAACATGGAAAGCACGTGGCATACCCCGTGCATCTTTTCCTCTTTTGGAAGAAGGGTAAGCAAGACCAACTGCCTTGAGCAGTGGGGAAAAGTAAAGCAGATAATCAACCAAAAAGAAACAACAAGCATCCAACAATCACATCTATCCCATTCCATTATCCCTGGTGTCCTCCTCGATACCCACATGCATAAACCGATGCATCTCACCACCCTAGGTGTCAACTACTGCCAAAACAAATAGGCCTCCATGCCTCCACATATCACCACATCCATCCAGGCTCACATCACAACATAAGCAGCAGTAAAACAAACATCTTAACAATTGGTCTCTTAGCCCTTTAACAATCAAGAGGGTAACTCATAACCCTTCAAGGAATTATCAAACAATCGGTTCTTTAATCCATCTTGAATTAACCGATTTATTATTCATAGGTTCCAAATTTGGGAAACCTAATCAGTAAGCTAACACAAATAATTAAACATTCTTACTGCACCATTTTGATTAACAAAAAATTACAACAACAAGAACCAGATTCATTTACATGACTCTTTATCTTTAGCCAAACAATTATCAATTAATTTCAGTTTATGTTCTTTACCAATTTCCATCACGAACGGACAGCTATACGAAGAAAGCATAGATATTACACTATCTAGAAAAACAAGAGTCAATAACATAAAACCGATATCAATTTGTTTATCCAGTTCAAATATTTATTAGGTCAATTCCATTGTGATCCAGTGGGATAAATCATGATAACAATACAGTTGCATGTAAAATAAGAGAGAATCAATGAATCCCCTACCTCGAACGGTTCTTGACATTCTTTATACAAGAACATCCCACACAACGGTTCATGATCTCCTCCTCTCTCGACAACTGCATCCACCTGAGGATGCCACGGTATGATCACACCAACCCAAACCCAAGAAAACTCCATTAGAAGCATGGAGATCACATGCTATAATATGGAAAGGAGAATCAGGAGAAGATGAACCCCAAAAGAACGATGATAAAACATACCTTATATCGAATATTGATCGATATAGCTTGGTTGCATCAAAACAGAGTAGAACCAATCTGAGGAGGAAAGTTTGATTGTGCAACTCCTATAAGAAGGAGTGAAAGGTTCTAGAATCTTATAGCTGAGAAAAAGGAGAATAATTAGGGAGGAATATATCCCATCCCTTTAGAAGATTTAACGGAGTGGCAGTTTAAGATACGCTTGATTTCCCATTAAAAGCAGATTGCATTAAACCACACGGTTTGACCAAGTAAAAACATCTCGATCCTTTGGAATAATTAATATAGTAGTTATGGCCTTTGAATCGGCCTTAGAGTCCTTAAAACGAGGCTTTAAATTCATTTTACGTCAAAGGAAAACGCTAAAGGGGAAAAACTATAGGAAGCTGGAAACACTGTTCATGAACTCAAAATTTGGCAAAGGAAAAACACTATTCATGAACTTCACCATTAGAACCTCACCGATAGAACACTGTTCATGAACCTCACCGATAAAACATTGTTCATGAACCTCACCGTTAGAACCTCGCCAATAGAACATTGTTCATGAATCTCACCATTAGAACCTCATTGATAGAACACTATTCATGAACCTCGCTGTTAGAACCTCACTGTCAGAACATTATACACCTACCGTTCTGGAAACATTGTACACCTACCATTCTGGAAACACTGTTCTAGAAACACTATTCATAGAACTCAAAATTTGGCAAAGGAAAAAAGAGGTTACCGTTAGAGGTAACCAATAGAACAGTTCACCGATAGAACTGTTCATAGAATTGGAAATTTGGAAAAGGAAATATAGGTTACCATTATAGGTTACTGATAGAATTGTTCACTAATGGAACTATTTATAGAATTGGAAATTTGGAAAAGGAAATAGAGGTTACCGTTAGACCTCACTGATAGAACTGTTCACTGATGGAACTATTCATAGAAGGTTACCGATGACACTGTTCACCAAGGGTCACCGATGACACTGTTCACCTAAGGTCACCAATGCACTATTCATAGAAGGTTACTGTTGCACTGTTCACAACTGTCTACCATTGGAACTGTTCACCGAACTAAAAAATTGGAAAGTGTTGGGGATAAGTCACCTTGACCTCCCAGAACACCTCAAAAACCATATTTTTACAAAGGAATGGACCAGAGAGGTCCGGGCCATTACAATCTACCACTTGATAGTGATATTTAGATTCATGTCAAAGAAGGTTTGGCTGACCTCAGTGTCAACCTGGTGCCTGAGGTTCGGCAGGTTTATTTTATGTTCTGTATTAATTTTTTTATTAATACACATACTTATCATATTATTTCATGCACTATATATTCAAAATGTATTGTTTAAACACTATGACTATCAGCATACTGAGTTATAATCACACCCTATTCAGGTTTTTGTTTAGTACCCAGACAAATTTTATGGATGTAAGTCTGGACAAGGTCAAGAGGCCCTGTGTTGATTGATTACTTGCAAGATGGGTCGAATCTTAGAGACAGGTATGACATGGGGTTCAGGACCAGGATTTTTAGAGTCTTTTGTTGTTTCTGTTTATTATTTTACTTGTATGAATAACGTCATGTCATTTAGTTACATTTAGCATGTCATAACCTAGTATCTATTATTTTTTGGATTGTTTGTATTTTCCTATATTTCTACTTGGTTGCATGCTTGATTATTTATATTATTCCACTGTTATTACTACTTTGTATCATAGGGTATAGTCTCCCCACTATATTAGTTACACCCTCACTACTAGTCGGTATCCTCTAACATATGGTAAGGCATGCCTAAGGTAACGTAACCACCTGTCTCATTCACATGAGGGAGTACTGGACTGAGGAAATTACATGAGAGCTTCCAGGAAACTAGTACAGATTCTATATTGGATCTTTATATAAAAGCTATAATCTTAGCCTCATCTTCCTATTTCTCATCTTGAATCATAAATATTTTTTTATATTTAAAACAATTAAATTAATTACTGCATCATGTGATTTTATTTTCCATTTTGATCACCAATATTGAATTTTGAATATTCTCATTTAAAATTCAAAATATAAAGGTAGAGTGATATTCTCATCTTCATCCCATTCATTATTTTTCAAATATTTCTTGTATCATGTCTTAATATGTAATCATGATGTTTTGAACATGAATGAATATCCCTACAATCATCCCAAATTAATTTCCTCAAAATATCAAACATTATAGAATTCTTCATCTCTAAAATTTTTCTCAAAATCTAGATAAGTGTTGAAACTTATGATTCTCCATGTTCCCTACTGAGATGTACCTTTTGATGAGCATAGGGTTAATGCCTTTATCAGAATTTCAACCTCGTCACATATATAACTTATGAAGTCCAGATGTACCTTACAAAGTGTTTGAACATTATGAGGGACTATAACCAACCTTATAGTGATAGTATCTTAACCTTATGATGTCATGTGTGTACCTCATGAGGACATGTCACAACATTAAACTCTAGTTTTCCCAACCTTACAAGGTCTATCTTAACCTTATTAAGAAAGACGCAACCTTATGAGGATGAATCTGAACCTTATACATTGGTTGTATAAACATCATGACATGTATTTTTGGACCTTACAGTCACAACCATACATTCTATAAACCTATGATAATTTTAGTACTTATCTTATTTCTAGGATAAAGCACAAAAATTATATATTCATCAAATAGTTTTAGAATTAATTTAGTTCTTCTCTATGCCTCTTCCAAAAACTTCAAAAACTCTTCAAATGGATTTTGGAAATATATTAAATCTTCTCAAATAACTTAAACTATATTCTAAAGGTCTTGCAATAAATATACTCAAAGTATAGTATAACTTTAAACTACACTGCCTATTTACTTCATCCTTCAATCATCCTTCATATAAGATTATTTATTTACTAATTTCGGCAACCAAAATTCCTAATGTTACTTGAATGGTTTCTCACAACTTTAATCTAGCTTTCTTCAACACTTTGAACTTGTTTAAATCTTTTTAATTGTGGTTATATAATCTATCTAACACACACGGTATATCATCCAACTCTTCCATTAATTAAATCCACTATTAACATGTTATATTTATTTCTCCTTAGTATACAATCAACACTTGTCATGTATCTATACAAAACAACTCAATAATCATCAAGTTTTAAGGTTGGCCACTTGAGTTTTTCCAACTAGTTATTCAAGGGAGGCTTCTTCATACTTCACCATTTATAATGGTATAACCTTTAACCTTATTTTTGGTTGGATACTCATTTCATCACCCATCTTTACCACACATTTACTTTCTTCCAAAAAATACATTAAAAAATTAAAACCCCAATACAAATGGAACTTCAGATATCTATGTGTTTCTTAAGAATTATATACATGGTTATTTATCATGTTGATGAAGATACTTTTATCATAAATAATAAATATAGGAAGCTATACTTTTTCATTTAAATAAATAATTATTTATTTCATCCAAATAAAGTGAGTAAAAAATTATATAGTGGTAATATATTTTATTTTAGTTATGTTCAAGGAAATAATCTCATATCTCTTTCTTATCCATAACACACACTTTTTTCCAATAAGAAATATCCCCCAAAAGTTAACTTCCTATAATCTATTGATCATTCCCAATAAGAATAAATGAAATCCATGAGATTTTTATTATAATCTATGTTATAATACAATTCATAGTATATTGTGAATTTAATATATCTAATATTTATTTTTATTTTATCTATGGGACTCTCTTTATATTCACTTTGGTACCTTGAAATAAGAAAAGTTTCATAAAAATGTATAGTTTGGATATAGTTAAGTAGAACATGCTTCTAATAAAATTTCTATATTCAATATTATACACTACCTCTCTATTCTAAACTTCACCAATTCTGTATTAGTATAAATAGGATTACTCAATGTCTGGCCCTCATATATCTCAAATCTTTTGAGAGTCTCATTGGTATACTTTATCTATGAAATTAATTTCTTTTTTATATTCTATAAAACTTGTAAACATTATAATAAATTCAATTCTCTTATAAGAAACATATCAAAATATCTTTTTCACCAAAGAAACAAACTAATCACAATCATCACTCATTAATCCTCCAATGATAATATTATGTATATATACCATCACTATCATTTGATTATCATGAGTACTCTTGATATATATTTTGTGATTAACTACTATTATAATGAAATTCAATCATATCATATAATAAGCAAGCATTGAGTATCAAACCATTGGTGCTTATTTTAATACATACAATGATTTCTTCAATTTACACACCTTATTATCATTATCATCCACTTAAAATCTATATAGATGATAAATTTACACTTGATCTTGAAAGACTCCACTAAGAAATGAAGTTTTCATATCCATATAATAAACTTTGAATTTATTCTATATAAAAATAACAAGAAAAATCCAGATAACCACAAATCATGTAACTTGTGAAAATGTGTTATCCACATCTACACTATTTATCAGTGTCTGCCTCATGCACAAAAATATTTATTTATTTTTGATAATTTATCCATTATCATTAATCATTTTCCTATATACTCTTTCAGTTCCTATGAAATTTCTATTTACTGGTCTTTTCATCAATTACCAAGTATTTTTCTTCTCAATTTTTTATAACTTCTTATTTATAGCTTTGATCCAATTCTCATTTTTGGTTTCCTTGTCAAATAATTTTTTTTCTTAACTAAAGATAAGATATAAGTACTTGAATTCTCATCATCATCCTAGTTTCTATTAAAGTAGATTTATCTCCCATAATATTTTCTTCATCAATATGTTTGGTTTTTGAGCCTCAATTAAATTAAACTATATTTTTTATTACTTTTCCCTTTACATATTAATCATAAGAGTCTGTTATTGATCCTTCACTTTGATTTTAAGATATATAAGGATCCTATATGGATTTATTTTACTCTTAAACTCTCACATCACAAAGTTATTTTATCCTTTATCTATTATTATATATTTTATTTTTATTATCTTGTTAAGACTCTTTTTATAAAACTTTTACATCTTGTTTTTTAAGAAATATCTAAGAAATGTGAATTCATTGCCTCTATTTCCATATTTTCTTGTATTCCCTTTCTTATTGAGTAATATCACTTACTAATAAAGATTTAAAAATACTTAAAAGTTTGTTTTTTCTTGAACCATGATTCATAAGGAATCACTTTTTCACATAGATAAAGAGGTACTCGATTATGAATGTACATAGCATTCTAAATTAACTCTTTCCACTGAAAATCAATATAGTTTATTCCATGTTGCTGATTTCTTTTTTTCTCCTCTTAAACACACTATTCTGTTAAGGTTTCTTTATTGTATGCACTTAATATAAAATTCCATGCTTCTTTAGATACTTCTCTATATAAGGATTAGTAAATATAATTCCATTATTATGTCCCAACACCATGACCTTCCTTCCTAATTAATTTTCAGACATCATTTTATACCTCTTAAAATAGGGTAAAACTTTTATTTTTGACACATGGTTGTTATGCATCTCATCCTATTTTTTTTAAGGTTGGGGCTGAAGCCTCATTTATTATTAAATCAAATCAAATACCTCTTTTAACTGGGTAGAGGGGGACTCAATTCATAGCCTGAAGGCCCATATCTCATCCTATTATAATCATACACTTATATAAAATAATATAATTTACTTTTTTTCATTTATTTATCATTAGTCTATTTAAATCGGTGTGTATTGGGTGCAGTACATGAGTATCTATTCTTTTCTTTGGTTTTCAAGGTTTACTTATGATGTTTCCTTCTTGAAATTATTGAAAAATATTATTGATATTCCCCTAAAATTATAGAATATCTAAATAATCTTCATAACTTACCATTTTCTCCATGATTACTTGATTGAGGTGCCAAATATTTTTTCCCATAAATTTTTTTAATATTTTTTTGAGAAATAGATAGACAGCTTAATCCTTTTTTATCTGATATAAGTTTCCATAGTTCTTCATTCCTCTCATAAAAACACTTTTATATTTTCTTTTAATAAAACCACCAGATCTGGTGAAGTTAATAGGATGTCCTAAGTTATAAAATTGAATCATATTTAGGATATTATGTTTCATACCTTCCAATAATAATATATCAACATTATAAATTCATTATCCAACAATATTAACTCTATATGTTCTCTTAATTTGTATGATGCTGTAATTTCTAAAATTTACTTTTTTATTTCCCTTATAATTTATATTTTTCAAAAAAATAATTTTTCCATTCATATCTAAGGAACATAAATTGTCTAATATCCAAATCCCTTATCTATCACTATCTTTTAATAAAACTTTAATCATAAGATCTATTTTTTGCCTTTAATTTTTGTTCACTTCTCTATAATTCATTGTATGTTATAATGTATTTTTCAATAACCTTTATTTTATTAGTCTTATATTAGGTGTATTACTATTCATTTATAACATAAAATTGATTACATAGCTTCAAATGATTATAATATTAATTTCTCACTTGATTTATTGGATGAAAATATTTTTTATAAACTCTTCTCTCAAAACATTTTAGGTAATAAACTTTTTTTAACCAAACTCTCTATATGAAATTCAATATCTAGTGAATGATTGGACTCTATTTTGTGAAGTTATTTTGAAACCATATTGAAATTTAATTTTTCTTTATTCTCTATACATACTCATAATGTTCTCATAGATAATATAGCAAAAAAATCTTTTTTGGTGTAAAGTTATACTTCACAATAACTTGAGGTGATTTCCTATCAACTTTTACCTTATGTTTATTCACAAGTTTGGTCTCAGATTCTTCATGTTCATGCTGATTAGTGTAAGTATAAAATCTAAATCCATATTTTCCCATCACATTATAACTTTAACTATTAATATATATATCCAAATTTTTTATAATTTTTACACCATTTGGTATGTATTTCTTTATCTATAACACTTTTAAACTTAAGATACTTCTTATTAATAAGTGATTTGATTTCAACTTATAATTTATTTTTAGTTGATACAACATTATCTAACAACTCTTAAATTATCAACATTCTCCATTCTTAAATTCCATTCTGATAATTAATTATTTTGACATGTTCTTAAATTTTCACTTTTATATCAACAGTGATTTCACTTCCTTTGTTATATTTCATTGATTTAAGTTCATCCTCTAAAGATTTCATTTATTCTTTCATTTCTAGTAACGCTCTATTATATTCCCTAGTGTCATCATTAGAGTTATTTACTTTATCACTTTAATTGTAAATTTTTTCAAGGCATACTCAAGCTTAGCCTCCAATCAAGAACGCAAATAGTATGTTCTTCATTTTCACTCATCACATTTGTGTCATATTGTTAATAAAGAATGAAAATAATAGATTCCTATTAAAAATTTTCATAGTTCTTGGTGTTACAACCCAACCCCAATAAACCCCTCTAGGGTTAGTGGTGAAATTATAAGTGACCCCTAAATCCCACCTCCAATAGGTCATGGGTAAGTGACTAGCACCAAGTGTATGAAAATGAAATGTGGGAGGTATATCCCTTTTTATCCTAAGAAAATAGAATAATATGCTAATAAATACCTGAAACACAACAGATAACAAGACAAAAAAATCAGCAATGATATATAATGCATGTAATATCATACAATCCAAAAGAGTATAACTCTAAAATTTAGTTGCAAATAACCAACATACGCCTAAGGAAAACATTAAATGACTCCTATAACATATGCTAACCTCCAAAGTCATGATCTATTAAGGTCCAACTAAGGATGGTAATTGGTAAAATGACACATCAGCATGACACAAACATGGAAATAATCATATGCATTATTAAATAAATGGGTCATGTTTGGGTTTATGGTGTGTGAAACAATTAAAATGATAAATGATGTGAATATTTCAATATTTAAATTTTTTAAACATATATTGATAAAAAAATATTTTATTTTTAAGTAAATTAGTGTATATATATAAGAATATATTATTTTATTTATAATAATTTTCATTATAATAATAATTTAAATTAATATAAATCTATAAATTTTAATAAATATGTATTGTTTATTTATTTATTTATTTGATTAAATATATAAATAATATGTGACATGATTACATGACATGATAACCCATTTAATAAATGGATTGGTTTTGGGTTTGGGCATCTTGACAAGAATATTAAACAACTCAATATGATATGGCATGAATTTCCTCCCTATGAACTCTCCTATAAATATGGATGGATTATACTAAAGCTTCATTGAATAAATAGTGAAACTGACATGTTATCTCTTCCCATGTCATCTATAAACCCAATTCACCACAAGAACACTCTCAAAAAAATCATGTATATTATAAGTATGATAAATCATGAAAATATAGTAATGACGGTACCCCACACCAGCTTCCCCACTGATATAGTTTCTCCCACATATTAACATCATGCGTCTTAATGCACCCATTTCTTCCCATATCTATATACCAAATCTCACAAAAACCACAACCTTATCATATTTTATCCACATCTAAGTCCACCTCATACCAAAACTATTACAACATTAGAACTTCCAAAGGAGATAGCATGATGGTGGGAGTATTTTTCCATCCATTTTCACAATAGCTTAGTTGAAATGGTATCACTCGATTCCCAAATCCACATGGGTGTTGGTTAGTTATTAAACTGTAGTGGTGGGGCATAATTATGTTTAATGTCAAAACATGCACTATACATCCCCAAACCTAGGTTTCATATCTTATCAAGATCACCTGCACCCATCCTATCACATATGTCATATTTGTCACACAAGTACCACCTATTCCTATAATCACATAGCATAATTTTAATAATAAACCACACAATTTTTGTTTAAAAAGTTACTACATAGATTCTTTCATCGCAGAATCAGTTATTAGTTTACCAAAAAATACCATTACCATATTAAATAATTGTTTTCATAATTTATTAATTGGTTTCATATTCCATATACCATCCCTTTCATATTCATTAATTTATTCATTCATTCCATATCCAGGGCACATATAACCATGTTAATCTAATTGAATCAACCTTACTACACACCCACCACAACATTACATCACCACATACTCAATGCTATTGAACATATATAATAATTTCATATATTATAATAATATGAGAATAGAAATAAGGTAACACATATACCGCAAGATCTTCACAACCCACCTAGATTTCCATTTTCTTTAGATATCTATATAAATCTCATCAACTTACTCAAAGAATTTAAAGCATGATAAATCCACATCAACAATAATAATATAGATATAGTTCACAAATCACCTTCCTCAATTTGATGCTTGAATCATCACATCGTCAAAGAGAAAAACTTTATACTCAAATCCCCACATTCTTATAAAGATTTTACAATGAATATAAACCCCATAAATACCATGTTAATACTATATCAACCACTATCATAGATTACCAAGAAAGTAGATAAATATACAAGAGAAAGAATAATCAAGTAAAATGGTACCTTGATTCACATATATTAGTCTCATGAAAGGAGAAATTATAAAATCATAAAATGAGAACCCAAGGATATCTTGTAGGTATATCACATCATTCAAATTCATTAAAAATAAAGAAATAAGTGAATAAGAGGAGAGTTACCTTTCCAGATTTATAAATAAATGAGAAAATATAAAATATTTATGTGGTGAAATAGATTCTGATGTAATTATGGTTGGTCAACAAGGGATCTGAAAACCATAGTTTAAAAATCTATAGGACTCTTAAAAATATTTCAATCCACTCCCTTTTAAAATATAACAATTTCTTAAAAAATTATGGCATAATATTATTTATTACATCATAATCTCTTTGGTTAAAGGTTCAATCTAAATTTCATGGTGTGGTAAATTTTATTCTAAATCCTTATCCATGTTTATTTAAAACTTTCACTTACCTAGAATTCATCATGGTATAAATTAAGAAACTATGGTGTGACTCATGAACTCATTGAAAACCATGGCTTAATACTATGGACTAATTTCCTTCCCCACAACATCCATTCATGACACTAAAATTTCCTCCATGATTTACTATAGCGTAATGAGAAAAGATACATCGTAATTAAATGAATCATGGAGTGAGGTATACATTGTGATATTCAATGTAATCACCCTTCCTTAGCTCTAATATTTTATTAAAATGGTCCAAAACTAGAGAAAATCATGATCTAATATTACCCATTACATTGTGATTTTCACATGAGATTGAATTTCTTCCCAAATTCAATCCCCCATCTTCCTTATCCTTATTTAACTCTCACAAAAAAAATAAATTAAGGATGTGCATAAAAATGTATACATTTTCATTAGATACCTCTCAAAAAATACTTATCCCTAAAAATAAAATAAAACTAATGACAACAAAGTAATTCCAAAAACATTATTCATGTGCAAGATACCTCTCAAACAAGTCCATGGTCATAATAAGGAGAAATAATAATAATTACTCCCAACTTAAATTTAATCTCCCACAACAATAATAAAAATTTAAAAAAATGGATATTGAATCCAAATTTTTGACTCTTTCTCCCATGTAAATTCCTCCAAGCCACCATACCTCCATGAAACACATGCTAATGAAATGACTTTTTGATATAAAACATTATACTAATGACCTTAAATCTCTATGGTTCATTCCAAAAATGTTGTGCTCTCTTAAATATCCAACCCATACCTATCACTAACTTGGAAGTCATATTTAGGATGCTTACAAAGTTGTGAGATGTGAAAAAAAAACATGAATCTATCCCAACTAGGATGGGAATTCTAACTTATACACCACTATGATAATCCACTCCAACGCCTCAAAAGGTCCAATGAATCATAGAGAAAATTTTTTATATTTATTGGGCCAGCACTTCCCATGATGAGAAGAAACTTTTATGAACATATGTTCACTAAAATTCAATTATAAGGGTCTCCTACTCTTATCTATATAATATTTATGATGATCCTACATAGATTTCATCCACTCTCAAATCACTTACAACCTATTTATCATATACTACACCAAGTCCATCCCAATGATCATTATCTCACTAGCCTCTTTATAGCATAATGGTGATCTACATTTCCACCCATATAATTCCTCAAAGAGGGGCATTAAAATAGATAAACTTTCTCTTTTATTTTATGAAAACTCAACTAAATGCAAATTTTTTATCCAATATTACCCAAAATCAAGGACATGTGCTTGCATCATGTCCTCTAAGTTTTAGATCATATGATTTGTCTTCCTATCTGTCTATGGATGAAATATTGTTCTAAGGAATCAATAGGTGTTAAAATAGTAATAAAATCCATTCCAAACTCATCAATTGAATCATAGATATGTATTTAAAATGACCATCCTCAAAACTCCATGGGGATTCATCACTTAAACAATATAAATCTTTGACAAGGAATCCACCACACACAACACCTTGATCATAAAAAAATGAGTCAAATTCATTAATTAATCCACAAAAAATCCATATAAAATCATGTCCTACCAAAACACAAGGAAAATATATCACAAAATTTATAGATATGTCTTCCCACTTCTACTATGTAATATCTAGATATTGTAAAACACTATTTGTAATATGATGCTCGGCTTTAAATCAATGACAAAAAAGGAATGGAGATATGAACTCCAACACCAAATTCTTTATACTAGGACACAAAATATAATCCTTTAAATAATTATACATCTTATAAATACTCAGATTCACTATTATAGGTGAGTTAAGGAACTCACATGGAATCTCCCCTCACATAGCCCATGGAAAAAATAGTTTACCTTAGAATAACACTTGATGTTCACCATCCTTCACTCATCTATCAAGTGAATCTCCGTGAATAATATGATCTCTCCACACATCTTCCTCAAGATCTCCTGGTATAAAATCCCTTATTTTTTGATCAAATTACTATATAATTCTATATATTAAAACTCAACAAATAACCTCCTTTATTTCTAGGTTTAAGGTGAAAGTTCATCTATCGTCCTCTATTCATCGACAGCCACACAAACAATTTCACCATATATATTCAAGCTCAACAAATCAACCACCATGTTACCTTTCCCCAAAGTATGAGATATATCAAAATAAAAATACTATAAAAACTTCACCCATATCCACTAAAACAAATTTAAATCTATCTAATATAAGATATATCATAGGATTTTGTGATCCGTGAAGACCAAAAATCACTCTTCCATGAGTTAATGTCTCTAAGACTTTAAAAAAAATAAAGGTCATGATTGGTGTGGATATATATGTGGGAATTTAATTTCCTAGATCTATATTATATCATTACCTACTCATGAATCAATACACAACCCAAGATGATATGGAAATCAGTATGATAAACTTTGAACAAAACTCCTTCTGAAGGAAATTGAAGGATAGGATCACTAATTAGATTCTATTTAAAATAATTTAACATATATTGGAATGAATTTATCCATATAAAACCTTAGTTATTCTTAGTTAAATAAATAAAAAGGTATATTATCTGATAGAAATTGGACATGAACCACTTGTGATATCTTGTCAAACCATGGAAGTTGTTCACCTCCACAATGTTCTTAGGTGATCCTCAAGAATTGACTGCCTTAATCTTAGATGGATCAATTACTATGCCTCATTGAGATATAAAAGTTTCAAATAAATATATTTCATGTGTATAGAACTTTAAATTCAAAAACTTCTCATACTAATAGTGTTGATGGAGAATCGCTAAAATAGTCCTCATATGCTCAGTATTCTCCTCCCATACTAATGAATAAAAAAGGTTTTCTTAAATGAATACCACTAAAAATTAATCCAAGAACTCATGGAACACTAATTTTATTTGTCCCATGAATATTTATAATGTATTCGTGACTCTTAAGTGCATCACCACATACTCAAAATTTCCATAGCGATACCTAAAATTTTTCTTCTAGATGTATTCCTCCTTCACCTACATCTAATGATACCCTAACTATATATCTATCTTTAATAAATAGTTATCTTTATTCAATTGATTTAATAATTCATAAATAATCAAGAATAGATATTGGTTTTTCACTATCATCTGGTTCAACTACTAATAATCTACACAAAATCTCAAGACACAAATTGATTTCATCATAAGAAACATTATACCTCTCTAAGTAGATATGTTGTGTTGGATGAAGACTTTATATAAAAAAATATCTATATATTTAACTCCTAAATATTCAAATTTGGAATCATATAAGGATTCATAGAAATAGGGAAAACACTAGGTTGTAACTCTATCCCAAACTCGATCTCAAATTGAGGGGGTAATATCATATATTATTCAAGAAAAATATCTTGGAACTCCTTTACAGCCCTTAGAAGTTCTTATGCCTATATCTCTATCAAATTTAGTATCAAATCCACCAAATATGATGTAATAGGTTCTAAGAATCTATGATGCATCTGATGATCCTACACACTAATTAATATCTCACTCTTTCCTTACATGTCATTGAAGATCAATCATATCTGGTAGTAATCAATGAAGACTTGTACATAGTAAAACCAATTTTTGTCAAGGATAACATTGTAAAAATGTATTTGTAATAAGAAAAAATCCCAAATTTATTGATTCCCTATTATCATTATCTTATACCCCCTAACATACCTCTTTAATTTTAGATTAACCCCCAACTAGTGTGGATAACACCAAGGTTCTAGGAATCCTATCCACCTTAAGTCACAACTCCTTAACTAAAGAAAGTATGATAAATGACTACAAATATCATGTGTCGATCAGTGTATAAGATAAGGAAGAATATAATCATATGGTTCCATGATAGACCTTTGGCCCTCCTATCATATGCATTTTCCATGTCCCACACCTCCACCTTGATGCCCCATATATCTTTCATCACCTCATCCACGCTCATCCTGAGATCCTAGAGGGTGAGGAATATCCCTCAATTGTCTTCTCCATACTTTATATTTCATCAATGGTCTGAAATCCTGATGATTTGGTTGTTTTATATATGGTCAGGTAGGTAACTATCACTAGGATGTCATATGAAACTATTGAGGTTCATCCCCATAACTTTTCTAGATCTACACTTACCATTGAGAAATGTCAAACACATATATTATATATGTCCTCATATTACATAAAAAAAAGCACACAATACCTATGTTACTTATAAAATTTCATGAACCAATTGATCTATAGAAATAAAAAATATATAGTTAATGTTCAACCCTTACAGGATATAACCTCAACTATCCTAATAAATGATATCATATATTCATAGATCTAATCCGCAAAAAGTTCTTATGACTCTCCTCTTGAAGTGAATACTTTCGCTTAAAGTCTTGTTTATCACACCACCTTTCATAATCACCTTGGTGTAATTTTAAAAGGTGAAGGGACTGGGATGGAATTTTATCTTTAGATGTAGATATTACTTGAAGTGTTGTTCCCTCACCTCCTTATCTATTAAGAGGTTGGAAGAATAGTATATGAGGATCATAAATTTCAACCCAAACTATCATACCCAGAAAATATCATATCTGGTGGAGATTAATTTCTAAAAAAACAATATTGTTAACATTAAGGATAATAAATATATACTAAATTGAATTCTGACCTTTTCCTGCATGACCTCTGAATCATTATGATCACCAAGGTGAAGAATCTACAACTGCCAATCCACCCCTCGTAATAAACTGACTATTAAAGGAATATGACGGTTCTTTGTGCTCGAATCATCCCAAAAACAACCTCTACTTACTAAAACCATTTCTCAATCTATTGATCAAAAAATAAACCTTTATAATTTGGTAAATTATGACATTGTAACTCACAAAGAGTCATCCTATATAAATAATCCTCTCCCGTATCAATTTTTCTTTAAATAGATTAAGAATCTTGTTGCATATCTCCCATTGAAACTATATAATTCCATTATCCAATAGTCATGTTCATAATCATAAAACAAAACTAATAATCCCAATATATGTAATTAATTTAAATTATTTTAATTAAATTCATTTAATTCCTTTAAAAATATTCAAATTCAAACAAATGTGCAAACAATGATGATGTATTTACAAAACCTAAGCCTCTACACCAAAATAAGTTTACTCTTGATTAAGCCTATTACATATACTAAATAGGGTCCTTACTTCATATCATTGGGTCCCTTCTATGTATTTATCTAGTTTCTCTGTCATACATCACATACTAAGCTCAAATTATTTTGTTTACCTACCAACCCAAGAGAATCCTCACTAGTGCCTACTCCAAACTCCATCCTAACAAAAACAATGGCTCTGATATCACTATATCAATACCCAACCCCCATCAAGACCCCTCATGATTCAGAGTTGATATTAAGAGTGATCGTTGAATCCCACTTCCAAAAATTCATGGGTTAGTGACTAATACCAAGAGTATAAAAATGAAATGTGGGTATGATTACCCATTATATCCTTAGAAATGAGAAGAATCGACCAATCAATACCCAAAAACAATAGATAAAAACCTAAAAAATCAAAAAATGATATATAAATTTATATAATGTTAAAAAATATAAAATAATATAATAAGTCTAAAAGTTAGTATCAAGTAAACAATAGCTCCTAAGGAAAATTGTAATAGACTCCTTCAACGCCTACCAACCTCTAAAGTCATGAGTGAGTATGGTCCAACTCAATCTCTAGAACTATTCTATTAGTATGTAAAATTATTACATAAAATTAAGTGTGGGTATAATGTATACTTGGTAAGTTCCTCTCCAAGAACTCCCTTATTGTTTTTGAAGAAGTGTTTTAAATATTTAGTGGATAAACAATTAAATTAACATTGTATCCCTTCCCAGGTCATCTATGAACCCAACTCACCATGGGAACACTCTCCAAAAATTTATGTATAATATAAGTATAATAAATCATGAAAATATAGGAATGAAGGTACCCTACACCCACTTCCTCACTGATCTGGTCTATCTTATGTCCTAACATCATACGCCCTAGATCTCCCATCCTTTCCCATGTGAACATACCATATCATTTCATAATTTAAACCTCATTATATCATAACCATATCTCAGTCCACCTCATAAAAAACACATAACCATAACCACTGCTACATCACAGCCACCAAAAGGATGATAAAGAGGATGAGTAGTCAGTCATCCATTTCCACAACATCCTAAATGTTGGGGGTTCACCTGGTACCCAAATCCACATGGGTGTTGGTCAAGTTATCCATCTCGGGTAGTGGTGTGTAGAAATAGATAATTCTATATTATACACTACTAAAATATTAAAATATGGAATGATATATATAGATATACATGTCCCCAAACCTAGATTCCACATCCTATCGTGATCACCTACACCCATCCCATCAAATACATCATATTTGGTATACAAATACCACATCTTCCTCTAATAACATAGTAGAATTCAAAAAATCAAGAGCACAATTTTAGTTTAACAAGTTACCCCACAAGTTCTTCCATCACAAAATCAATTACCAGTTTACCACATAATCCTATTACCACATTAAATAATTATGTTTAGTATTTATTAATTGGTTCCATGTTCCAAATCTCATCCCTTTAATTTTATTTAATTCATTCATTAATTCTATATCCAGGAAACATCTTAACTCAATAATATAACTGAATAAACCTTAATATACACCCACCTCAATATTACATCATTGTATACTAAACACTAATGAACGTTTATAATGATTTCATATGTCATAACCACATGAAAATAGCAATAAGGTAACAAATATACTACAAACTCTTTACAAGCCTTTGAGTTTCAATTTTATTTATCTAGTTAGATAAATCTCATCTACTTAATTAAAGAATCTAAATCAAGATAATTACACATTAATAGTAATGATAGAGAGAGTTCCTAAATCACCTACCTTAATCTGATGCTTGAATTGTCACGTTATCAAAGATAGAAACTCGATACTCAAATCCTCGTATTCTTACAAAGAACTCCTAAAAAATATATAATCCATAAATCCCATGTTAATACTATATTAATTGCTTCTATATATTCCCAATAAATAAAAAGAATGGATAAGGGAAATAATAGACAAGGAAAATGGTACATTGATCCGTATAGACAAAATAATATGAAGGACAAAAGGAGTAAAACCAAACTGACAACCGAAAGTGTCCCTCCCCAGCCTATGTTCATGTTGAGAATCATCATCGTTGCAATGAATATCAGCTAGAAAGTGTCCTATGTCAAAGCACAGGCCCGATCTGATGACTGACGTCATACCCTCTCAATAACCAAATCCGACATGCACTACAAAGATAAAGTGTCAGCTCTAAATCCTCCTCTGGAACCTGTTCCTACGATCAAGTCCGGCTGAACTACCTGCCTTCGAGATCAAACCAGACTCATAAAAACAAAACATCCACCAAACTCATACGGACTTAAAACAACACCAGATTCACTTCATCAGCATCAAACAAATCCGGCAGCATAGATTCCAGAAATCATCAATTCCAGCTTCAAAAAACCAACCGCAAGAAACCAAGATCATCAAGAAAACAGTCATGGTATCAACGGACCTGCACCAGTCGCCGGATCCACCGCTGGAAAACCCCCTGCCACCATCCGCGAGAAACACCTTCAACCCTACAAAAACAAAAAATCAAAAAGGATCCCCCCCCCTCCGATCACCGGATCTGATTCCAACCCGCACAGGATGAACACCGTAAACGCCGCATGACCACATCGTACCAAGACAAGGAGCCAGATCCAGCCGCTCTACGTCATCGCCACAAATTTCGAGCTGTGCCGATCCAAGAAATGGTGAGACGACGTCACTGAAGTGTACGAACCACTTCAAAAGGGCGAGAAACCGGTGTTCCGCCAAGTCGCAAATCACCAAAAACAGTCGAAGACTGTCACACCACACCAGGACCCCACCACCCAAACCACACCGGAACTCCACCATGGTGTGTCATCACCAAGACGCTCCTACACCGAGACATCCAGAGGAAGCCGATGCAAACCGAGCCCGGCCGGAGGGGGAAGGGGAAGAAAATCCTGAGAGAAACCCTAGCTGCCGTGAGGAGGAGGGAGATACTGCTCTGAGGCTTGATTTTGTCGGTTTGGTATGTTATATTACCTACTCATGAATCGATACACAAACCAAGTATAGATAGAAATAAACATGTTAAACTTTGAACATAACTCCTTTTGAAGGAAAGTGAAGGATAGGAGAACTGATTATCTTCTATTTTAAATACTTGAATGTGTCCTGGAATGATTTTATCCATATAAAATCTTGGTTATTCTGGGTTAAATATATCAAATGGTACATTATCTGATAGAAATTAGCTATGAACATCTAGTGATATCTTATCAAACCATAGAAGTTGTGCACCTCCAAAATTTTCTTAGGTACTCCTCAAGAAATGATGGCCTCAATCTTAGATGGATCAAATACTATGCATCACTGAGATATGAAATTTCCAAGTAAATTTAATTCATGTGTATAGAACTTTAACTTCAACAAATTCCCATACTGATAGTGTTTTTAGAGAAGTTCTAAAATAGTCCTCAGATGCTTAGCATGATCCTCTTATGCTATTGAATAAAAGGGTTTTCTTAAATGAATACCACTACAAAATGGTTCAATAAATCATGGAAAACTATGTTTATTTTTTGCATGAATATTTTTAGTGTATTCATGACTCTAAATTGCATCACCACATACTCAAAATGCCCATAGTGATGCCTAAAAGTTTCCTTCTGGATTTCTTCCTCCTTTACTTGCATCTAATGATACCGTAACAGCATATCTATCTTTAAAAACATATATTTCCATTTAATTGATTGAATAAGTCATCAATAATCAAGAGTGGACATTGGATCTTCACCATCATCTGGTTCAACTGATGATAGTCTACACAAAATCTCAAGACACCATCTGATCTCATCACAAATAACACTAGAACTCCCCAGGTAGACACGCTATGTTGGATGAATCATTTCTATAAAAACAATCTATCTAGATCTGTAAATCATGAAGATTCATAGGTGGAATCCTATAAGGATACATAAAAATAGGTAAAACACTAGGTTGTAACTCTATACCAAACTCGGTATCACGTCAAGGGGATAATATCATATATTCTTCATGAAAAACATCTCGGAACTCCTTTATGGTCCTTGGAAGTTCTTATGTTTGCATCTCTATCAAATTCAGTATCAAATCCAAAAACTAAAATGTAATAGGTTCTAAGAATCTATGATGCATATGATGATCATATACACTAATAAATATCACACTCTCTCCTTCCATGTTAGTGAATACCACTCATATCTGGTAGTAATCTATGAAGACATTTATACATTAAAACCAATTTGTTTCAAATATGACATTGTACAATTATGTTTTTAATAAGAAAAATTCACCAATCAATAGATACCTTCCTATCATTATCTTATACCCCCTAACATACCTATTTCAATTTATATTGACCCCCAATTGGTGTGGATAGCACCAAGGGTCTAGGAAGCCTATCCACCTTAATTCCCAGCTCCCAGATTAAAGCAGGTACAATAAAGGACTAGAAATCTCATGTGTCAATCATTGTATAAGAAAATGTAAAATATAATAATATAGTTCCATGATAAGCCTTTAGTCATCCTTTCACATACATTTTTGCATGTCCCACACCTTTATCTTGGTTCCCCATATGTCTTCCATATCCTCATCCATTCTCAGCCTGAGATCCTAGAGTACAAGGAATATATCTCAGTTGTCTTCTCCCTACTCCATCTTTCATTGGTGGTCTGAAATACTAATTATTTGGTTGTTGTGTATATGTTCAAGTAGGTAATTATCACTGGGGTGGAATATGAAACTATCGAGGTCTGTCCACCATAATTTTTCTAGCTCTGCATTTACCATTGATAAATTTCAAACACATATATTATAGATGTCCTTATCTTTAATAAAAGAACACACAATGCATAAGTTCCCCATAAAGTTTCATGAACTAATTAATCTAGAGAAACAAAAAAAAGGATGGCTAAGGGTGAACCCTTATAGGATACAACCTCAACTATCCTAATAATGATAACTCATATTCACATGTCCACCCCTTGAAAAGTTATAACTCTCCTCTTAAATTTAATCCTTTCACTTAAAGTCTTATCTATCAAACCAACTTTTATAAGTGCCTTGGTATAAGTAAAAAAGTTGAAGGGAATGACATGGATTTGGATCTATGGATATATATATTCCTTGAAGTGTTATTCCCTCACCTCCTGATCTAGTAAGAGGTTAGGAGAATGGCATAGGAGGTTCATAAATTTCAACCCAAACTCTCATACCTATGAATTCTCATATCAGATAGAGAGTAATTCCAACCAAAATAATACTATAAACATCAAGGATAAGATATTTATCCTAAAATGACTCTTGAACTTCTCCCATATGACCTCTGAATAAATATGATCACCAAGGTAAATAATCTACCACTGTCAATCCACCCCTTATAACAAACTGACTACTATAGGAATCTGATGGTTCTTTGTGCTCGAATTATCCTAAAAGCAATCTCTACTTCCTCAAACCACTGCTCCATCTACTGATCAAAATATTAAATTTTATAATTTGGTAAATTATGAAATTTTAACTCAAATAGAGTCATCCTATATAAATAATCCTCTCCCATATCAATTTTTTGATGAACAAATTATGCATCTTGTTACACCTCTCCCATTAAAACTATATAAGTTTGTTATCCAATAGCCATGTATATAATCTTAAAAAAATCTTAACCCCAATACATGGAATTAATTTAAATTATTTTAATTAAATTCATTTAATCCCTTTAAAAAACTCCAAATTCAAACACATGTGTAAACAATGATGATGCATTTACTACACCTAATCCTCTACGCCAAAATCAGTTTACTCTTGCTTAAGCATGTTTAGTATACTAAATAAGGTCTTTACTTTGGATCATTGGGGCCTTTCTATGTCTTTATCCAGTTCCAATGGCCTACATCACATACTAAGATCAAATGATTTTGTTTACCTACCAAACCAATAGAATCATCACCAGTGTTTACTCCAAACTCCATCCTAACAGAAACATTGGCTCTGATATCACTATGTCAATACCCAACCCCATAAATACCCCTCATGAGTCAGTGGTGAGATTATGAGTGGCCCTTAAATCCCACCTCCAATAGGCCATGGGTTTTTTACTAGCACCATGAGTATAAAAATAAAATGTAGGTATCATTACCCTTTATAGCATGGGGAACAAGAAGAATCCACCAATTAATACCCAAACACAATAGATAAAAACCTAAAAAAATACAACAATGATATATAAATTCATGTAATGTCACATAATATATAAGAATATAACTCTAAAAGTCGATATCAAGTAAGCAATATCTCTTAAGGAAAATTGCAACAGACTCCTCCAATGCCTACCAACCTCCAAAGTCATGAGCAAGTATGGTCCAGATCAATCTCCAACACTATTCTATAAGTATGGAAAAATATTTCATGAAAGTATGTGTGAGTATAATGTATACTCAGTAGGTTCCTCCCCAAGAACTCCCTTGTCAATGTTGAAGAAGTGTATTAAATCTTTAGTGGATAAACAATGAAATTAACATCATATCCCTTCTCGGGTCATCTATGAACCCAACTCGCCATAAGAACACTCTCCAAAATTCATGTATAATATCAGTACAATAAATCATGAAAATATAGGGATGGAGGTTCCCTACACCCACTTCCTCGCTAATCTAGTCTCTCTTATTTCCTAACATCATACGTCTGGGATCTCCCATCATTTCCCATGTGAACATAGCATAGCATATCACAACTTCTACCACATTATATCACAACAATATCTCAATCCACGTCATAAAAACCCCACATAACCACAACCACTACTACATCATGACCACTAAAAGGATGAGAAATAGGAAGAGTAGTCGGTTATCCATTTCTACAGCATCCTGAATGTTGGGGGTTCTCCTGATACCCAAATCCACATGGGTGTTGGTCAGGTTATCCATCTCAGCTGGTGGTGTATAGCAATGGAGAATGCTACATCATACGCTACTAAAAAAACAAAATATGCAATGATATATATATATATATATAGAGACTTGCATGTCCTCAAACCTAGATTCCACATCCTATCATGATCACCTACATCCATCCCATCACATGCATCGTCTTTGGTATACAAGTACCACATATTCCTCTAATCACATAATAGAATTTAAAAAAAATCAACCATACAATTTTTGTTTAACAAGTTAATACACAAGTTCTTCCATTGCAAAATCAATTACCAGTTTACCACATAATCCCATTACCATATGAAATAAATATGTCCAACATTTATTAATTGGTTTCACATTCCACATCCCATCCCTTTCATTTTTTTAAATTCATTCATTAATTCCATATCCATGAAACATCTGAACTCATCAATATAATTGTATCAACCTCAATGTACACCCACCTCAATATTACATCACCATATACTCAATACTAATGAACATCTATAGTAATTTCATATGTCATGACCACATGAAGTTAACAATAAGGTAACAAATATACCACAAAATCTTCACAAACCACCTGGGTTTCAATTTCATTTATCTGGTTAGATCAATCTCAATTGCTTACTTAAAGAATCTAAATCATGATAATTCCACGTCAACAGTAATGATAGAGAGTTCTTGGATCACCTACCTTAATCTGATGCTTGAATTGTCACATCATCAGAGAGAAACTCGATACTCAAATCCTCACATTCTTACAATGAACTCTCAAAAAAATCTATAATCCATAAATCCCATGTTAATACTGTATTAATTTATTTCATAGATTCCCAAGAAAGCAGAAGAATACTAGAAAAGTTGGGGGCAAGCCCCTTTATTAAAAAAGAAAAAACATACACACCCGTTTTATGGAAAAAAGGGGAACCCATCACAACACATGTCTCGCGGTCCCACAGACCCAAGCCTAGAGCTTAACAGAGTTCAAGACACATCAAACCCATTACAGTTTGGTGCAACATAACCTATTACAGTGGCCCGAAAGCCCAAAGTACAAAGCCCATCACAAAGTCAACTTCAACCCCCAAAATTCAATCTCACAGTCATTGCTCGCCGACACCACTATCTGACGCAATGGTGCACGCTATCAAGGTGACAGAGCAACCTCATTGGGTTTTTATTTTATCTTTTGAACATGTCTTACAATATCATTTCATAGGTAACTAAAATACTTCGTAAACCATCAAGAGGGACTATATTTAGGTCTTTTTATTCAATAATATATACTTTTGGATTAAAATGAGGTGGCAATATCCTTAAAATATGTTTTGTAATATAAATCTATGCAATGCCTTCTTCAAGACCTCACATAGCTCCAACCACATCAGTCACTATTAAAGAATGTTTCAAAAAGACTCATTTGAAATCATTTTGAGATCTTGAAATGTTTTTCTTAGAATCTACAACTTAGTTCCCCCAACTTTTGAATCTCTTTAGTAAATGTCAATTAGCTTGTCCCACATGGATTTAGATGACTTACATTCCATCAACTTGGTGTAAATAATGTTTGAAAAGAATTCTAAGTGTATTTATATCCTTATCGCAATTTTTTGCTTTTTTTCCTCAATCATTTCAATAGAAGTTTCCTCTCATATAGATATTCCATATAATAAAGAAAAGTACACTTCCATTCCAAGAGACCTAAAACAATGGTGCATCTAATGCATCCATGGTTTAAAGTTTTACCCATCAAGCACTATATTCCCCTTAGTGATTAACTAATGTATCCATGTTACACAAAAAAAAACACATAAAAAAATAGAATTAGAGGTATTGTGACCAATGCTCTAATACCAATTTTTAACAATAAAACAACCAGGTCCAATATAAATCGTGGCATGAAGGGGGTGAATATGTCACTAATTACAAGTACAAGTGTAAAAACTTGTCAATCCCAAATCACTGAAGCTCAACTCATTACCATAACACTAATATAAATGTGAAGTGAAAGAAATATATTGAGAAACACATACATGAAATTGGTGACTCAATCAACACAACTCCATCTTCACCGATCTTCCTATCCCTTTCATAAGAGGTCTATGGAGAGCCAGTTTTTCTTTGTATCCTTGATCATATATCCCCTTGTATGCCCATGTGTTATATCCCACAATCTTTGTTACATGCATCTACCAAAAATGCGAAACCATAAGATACATCCACATAGGATTTCTTTGTTTTTTATTTTATTTTTTTTATTTTTTATTTTTTTGCTCAACTCCTCAAAACATCACCAATGATCATTATAAGATGGTATGCATTGTAATTAAAGTGCGTGGGGCCCAGCTATGGGGGTTCATCTTCAAGAGTCAAATTGTGATCAACAAGATTAAAAACATTTTCTATTGAGGGAAATCAATATTTGTGGACATCAGGCCATACATAAATCCCATATAACATTTTGTTTGGACATCAAATATCACCATCGTAGTTTTAATACCATTGTTCGGGCTGGAATTGCAAAAATAAATTCGCACAACATAAAAACAGAGAAGTGAAATTAAAGAAGACTAGGTATTTAGCATGAAAACTACCCAAATTTAATTTACCGAACCCCAACTTCCACTTGCCAACTATGATATTTACAGAACCCACACCCTCCCCACATGTATATTTTGATTGACAATGCTATTTACAGACCCCACACCCTCCCCACAAATAACAAATAATCATTTCAAGGTCAGGCCTTCATCCCTGTTGAATTAAAAGAATACCCTGCACCACAAAAAAAATGTCAGCAAACGTGACACATGCACACCCAAATGAATCATTTAACAAAATATACCATCACCCCCATCTTCCAATTGATTCCCCATTGCCTACTATTTACAGGTTTAATTTCACCCCCATCTTCCAATTGATTCCCCATTGCCTACTATTTACAGGTTTAATTTCACCTAGGGCTCTCCCATCATTATTTACAATGCCCTCGCTTGAATCTGCCGCCATTCATGGAATCCTTACATTGCTTCCTAATGCGGGAATCCTGTATAGACGAATGATGTTTTGGTAATCATCAATGAACACTATGCATAACTAGCCATGGCTGGCCAATCACCTTGGCTACTGCATTCTGGGAGATTGAAGATGGTCAAAAACAGGAACCAGGGCCTTTGATCTGCCTTCAATCGCACGGCTTGAAACTCTTTCAATCTCAACTTCCCCACCCAACACACTATCTTCAACAATTCTAACACCATCTACTGCCATTGCCTGGAAATACACCTATCAAATGACAACAAATGTGCAAAGTCAAATTAGATGTGATAATTTTGAACCCATCAGGCATAAATGTGTTTGGATTGTAATCAGGTTGGGTAATAACATTCAGGTTGGGTTAGGGTTGACCATTTCTGACCCATCTAACCCATGTTACCTGATTAAAAATATAATAATAATTAATTCTATAATATATTATATTCTTATTAATTCAACGTTTTTGTAGGAAGCTGCAACAAAATGAGTAACATATCATATTAGGTTATTTTTAATCTATATGGAATAACTCAATTTGATTAGGTCATTGAGTTTATGTGATGTTAACATGCCATAATGCAGTCTGTTCTTCAATGGGCTGGGGTCACGTAACCCATTTAAATTGGTTCACAGGGCAGCCAGCCCAGCATGAATCCGACCAGTGAACCCCAAGCGCCACCTGCAAGTCAAGTTACAAAAATACCCGAATCATCATACCTCCGACTTAGCCCACAGTGGGATACGAGCTTGATGCATCTGCAGCTCAGCTTCTGAAATATACAAGTGACGCCTATCATCGGGACTGATTTTATCCTTTGCCATCATGGGATAAGGACTGCGATCCTTATCTAAACTCCCATCCTCCCCAAACACGTCAATATTAACTTCTCGCCCTCGCCCGTTTTGGTTATGAAAAATATTCCACTTTTGGATTGCTTCAACTACGAGACGTCCATCCGGTTCATAAGCAATGCTGGGTATCGCTGAATTGAACCCATTAGGAGCCTGTAACGAGTACTGTACAACACAACCAGAAGGGGAGAAGACCAAAAGGTAGTACTTGGACATCAAGGCACCGACATCCATCATCAAAGAATCATTAATTTTGAAGCTGTGGAAAGAACAAGCAATATGCCCAGGAAAAACACCTGCCCTGCCTGTTGCAGCAACTGCAGCGCCACTTACAGTGCTTTTCCAGCTGCTATTTCCATTCCTTATCCTGTTTACAGCTGAAACACCAACAGGGCTCTGTGGGCCAAGTAAATTGGGTGATGAGCAAGAAACTGGCTTATTTGAAACATTTAATCCACTTGCTTTTGGGCTAAAACCCAGTTCAGCAGACTCTACAGTTGGTGGACACCCTGAAGGAGGAATAGCAAACAAATGGCTAGTCCCCCTTGATGAACTAATAACAATCCAATGGCTGTCATCACTAAAACTTATATCCTGTATAACCTGAATAAACAAGCCATCAATAAGTAACGAGCAAAAATTAGGATTAACAAAACACACAGACAGATTGCTGCTCTTACTGTGTTAGTGAAGCCACGTTGCAGCCTGTAAAGATGAACATAAGAAGCAGCCACATCAGCGCCAGAGGAGCATGGCATTATCCGAAAAACGTTAATGTTGTGCCCCTGAACTGAAGCCGTCACCAAAAGGGTTCCGCTAGGATCGAAGCATAATGCCGAAATAGGGCTCTTGTGTGCTCTGAATTGAGTAATGACTGATTTATTGACAAGGTCTCGGACAATAACCTGATAATAGAACCATATTAAATGAATTTCAAGAACAAATAATAAAATAAAATAAAATGAAAGCGATGACTTGGGACATGCTACAAATTTAACTTCATTAGATAACAAGTAAAAAGTTTGAAAACAGCGATAATTTTGAAAGCATGGAATCCTAGATTCATAGAAAGGATGGAAAACTCCATTCAACAGCAGCAAAAAAAATGGGCCTAAAAATATCAATTGAAAATTGAAAATTTGGCGCTACAGTTGTTGGATGGTGTAGCCCGATCCGGTTGGGCCGAATGCTTGTGGCCCGTACTGCGCACCAGCCCGCAACTTTTGCGGGTCGAGCTCCATGGTGAGCTCGTTGGGGGTTGCAGGGAGCAACGCGCGCCCTGCTCCGGGGGGCTCCAAGGGCCGAAGATCCCCGGCCCAAATTTTGGGGGGGCTGTAGCAACTCTGACACTGTAGCAAAGCTGACCGACCGACCACCGACAAGGCACTGTAGCAGCGCGAACTTTGGAGTCAACAATATTGTAGCTCTTTGAACTTCCATCCGACAGCATTGTAGTACTTTTGACTTGGGTGGTCGTCTTTCATTGTAGTGACGCGGACTTCCAACTACCTTTCACTATAGCACAGCGGACTGACGTTTGGTGGAATAGTGCTTCGTCCTCTACATTAGCCCATTTCAGACTAGGGTTGTGGGTGTGTGAGAACTCTGAAAAACTCCCTGTAAATTGTGCTCACGAATTATAGTGATTTTCTGCTTCTCCGTGGACGTAGGGATTATTCTCAAACTACGTAAATCCTTGTGTTCTCGTCCTTTTTTTTCCTTTCTCTTCTTTGAATCGTTGTTTTGTCGCTGCGACTCTCGACATTTCCGAATCAACAGTAAATTGAATAGTCATCCATTAATAGTGAGAAGAAAATTGTGTTGTAGACATTAACAATCAATAGACTAACACTTAATAAGCGTCTACTGCATCATAAAATATGTACTGTTAAGCTTTTTAAAAAAACTAGTCAGGAAAAAAAAGGGTAGATGTGAAAAACATAAAATCATAAAGAATCAAAGTTCTCATTGAAAACCTTACTAATAAAAATTCAATGAGAAAAAAACATAGGCAAAAAAAACCGGCATATAAAAAACTTCACATCCTCGTTTTTTTTTAAAGTTCATGGGTGAGAAAAAATTCAAGAAAAATATGTTTAGCTTTATCACCCGTGATATAACCACAATTTAATTGTGCAATGCAAGCGACATTTTACTCATTTAAAATCGGGGGAACTTTATCATATGCCTAATCAATGAAAACCATATGCAGATCTTGGGTTTTTTATTAAAAATACTCCATCAGACCTCTAAGAAAATAAATTGCTTTTGTGGATGTCCAAGCAAAAAACCAAATTGATTATCAGAAACTTTAGTTTCCCTTCGAATCCTCTGCTCAATCACTCTCTCCCAAAGTTTCATGGTATGACTCATAGAATTAATGTCACTATATTTCCCACAACTTAAAATGTATTCTTTATTTTTACACACAGGTATTAGAGAACTCTTCCTCCATTCATTGAGGGCATTTTCTTATATTTCATAATCTCTTTAAATAACCTAGTGAGCCAACTAATATCCAACTCTCCTGAACACTTCCACACTTCAATGTTGATGTTATCTAACCCAACTGATTTTACCACTTTCCATCCTTTTTAAAGTCTATTTAACCTCAAAAGGACGAACTTTTCAATAATAGTTATAATTGTGTTCCTCTCTACTAATACTTAAATTATCTAAGTCTAGTTCACACATCCGCCTTTTATTAATTTTTTAATCCTTAAAAGGATATTTCCTTCATTTCATCTTTTATGCACCGAACTTGATCTAAATCACTAGAATTTTTCTCTCTGCTCTAGCTAAACTGTAAATTTTTCTTTCACCATTATGTAATGAATGGTATAGCTCCTCAAAAACCTGAGATTTAGTCTCACTAAGTGTTTTCTTATCCTCTCTACGAGCAAAACGATATCGAGCTCAAGTATTTTCATTACTACAAAGGTGTAAAGCCTTAAAACACTATCATTTCACTTTTCATTTTCAATTAGGCTTTGCTCTAGCCTTTTTAGGAGGAATTACTTCCTTGGTAGCTCAACATATGTACTTTTTACCCTCTTATGCGTTTATAGCACAAGACTTTACTACTCAAGCTGCATTATATACTCATCACCAATATATCGCAAGATTCATCATGACAGGAGCTTTTGCCCATGGAGCTATTTTTTTCGTTTGAGATTACAATCCAAAACAGAATGGGGATAATGTCTTGGCAAGAATGTTAGACCATAAAGATGTGTTGATATCGATGACTCATTCTTTCGATGAATCATTTCTTCAAACAGAAGATTATGTAAACACCGACTCAAAATCTCACTTATCAGATTTCGTTGTGGAAGACACAATTTTTTCTGAAGAATCATTCACTGTGATATATCTGATTCATGAATCATATCATGAAAAATGGATACAAATTGTTGGTCGGTACTCCGCAATAGGTCTAAAAAAGGATCTAAAAATGTCAAAGCAAGGAACCATGGCATCTATTATAGATCAGATAGATGAGAACCTATTCTATTTTTTATTTTGCTAGACCTATAGTTAAAAAGACAACTTTCATACGATTATGAGGTTCATTTGAATATAAAATCCAATCTTGGAAATACAGCATACCGATTTTTTTTACTAACCGAGGGTTCGATATATTCGAAATCGAGAAATCTCTATCGGAGAAGGTGTTATCCGAGAACAAAGACTCTACCCTATCCCAACGCATTGATTTAAAAAAAGACTCTGTTTTTTCCTCTTTTCGGATGGTACATCTTTCTCAAAACATTGACCTGAAATGGAGATACGGATGCAAGTGAATCTGTTTTGAATAATCATCAGATAGATTCATATCTAAAAAAGGTTGACAAGGTGCTTTCAAAATGGACTCTTGGTCCATCTTTTAGAGGTGTCCAAGAAATGTTTGCAATCGGGTCAATAGCTCTACTAGCGAATGGATCGATACGAGAAAAATGGAAAGATTTGTACAGTCTATTCATTTCATCATCACTTTTTTGGAAAATCGTTAGGTATGAATATGTATGATACCTGTCACTCGATTGGTGAAATAGTCTCTCCAAAAAAACATGTTTTTTACCAATGCACGTTTTAATAAGATTGAGTTTTTCATCCGCCTTGGCCTCAAATTGTAATTAAAGTTATTAGTTTGATTTTAGTTGTTGGGCATAGTTTGTGCATATTAGGTTTTAGAATTATTATGAATCGAATTCTCTCTTGAGAAAGTATCCCCAGGTAAAGAGACCTTGGGTCGGAGTTCTCACTGGCCTGGAGTCTTATGTCTTGTCTAGAAAAATGGGGATCGGTTGTCTATGCATTCGGTTGTGTATAAATATACTTGGCTTCTATTTTTGGATGAGTAACACAGAAAGCGGGTTGTGTAAACAGTTACACATTAATGTGACGTAAACATATTAATGTGGTAAACGAAATTGGGAATACAAAACTAAATTGTTAGAAGCATGCATACACAAAAGAAATAAAACATGAGAAGATAAAGATTAAATGAGATGTAATTGGTGAGACTTTAAAACCCCTTAAATACTAGTGTCAGATTCCTTCCAAAGCGGCACTTGTCCAGACCTTGATCGTCCAATCAGATAAGTCATGTCATAGCTGGGTGTTCATGGATTATCGTGTCTAAAGCAAGCAAGTGATAGATGGCACTGGAGGCAAGAAGTCGCTTGTCGAGCTCGCAGAGGTCATTTGTTCACAAGGAAAGTGGAATCAAACACGCGGATCTTCGTTCTTGCGTCAAAATCCGAGTGCGCCATGAAGAAGAATGTGAAAATAAAAGGGGGTTCACCCTATTTATAAAATGGGTAGCGACCGTTCGGCTGCCCCACTAGTTTTCTACGCAAATCGCACGCTTCTCCTAAGTGGACTGCCCAGTTATCCACATGGGCTTCGACTTCCTCAAAATAAGCCCCTCTGCGCCCATCAGAATCCATCTGAGGGGAGGACATTTGTTGGCGCCCGCAGACTTCTCAAATACAAGGAAAAGAAGAAACTCGCGAAACTACCTACCTACTTCGCACTACAAAGACGGAGATATCACGCAACAGCCCATCAACCACGTGCACCTAACGAGTGCATGATTCGAAAGCGGACGCCCGTGCAGTCACCCCCAAACCACATGACCAACCATCGACAACGGGTGCGCCTACCGAGTGCGTGATTCTGAAGCAAAGACCCCTACAACAGCCCACTCCCCATGCGGCACTTGCCCATCACACGCTCCATAGGCAAACAACCTCGTGCGTGAATGCTTAATCAAGACACCACGCAGTAACGCACTCCTTACCGCGCAGACACCCATTTCAGAAAGCGGCTTACCCGAACCTTGTCTATAAATACTCAGGGTTTCCATTCTCAGAGAGGGAGACAAAAAAAAAGGAAACACGGGGGATCAACAAACGGGAAGCCTCAGAGAAACCAACAGGTAATTCCCGAGTTCACAGGCTTAGAGAAAGTCTCGCAAAGTCATCTCCTCTGCAAAGTCTCTCCAGTGAGGGTTTGTCCGCAAGCTTAGCACACGGCCCCTTTTTCTGCATGGTTTGGTAATCCGCACGCTCACCTACCTCACCGACTGGCCTCTAATGCTCGGCTACCAAGCGGGGCTTCTTCAACCGTGTGAGCCCTCTCCCACTAGCCTACTACGCGGAGTCCCTTCCTCCGCGCACCCTAGGCGAGTAAACCTTCCCCACGGCTCCCTCACATACTTGCATCCTGCACACGGTCCCCGACCTTTCGAGTGACTAACTACCGTGCGGTTTAGCCCTCCACGCGCCTACAAAACGCACAAACCGTCCTCCACGGCAAGCTAACCGCACAGGCGGGCCTATTTTGGGTGTGTCCAAACACCCTCCTTTTGTTGATGCCTATACCCAAGGTATTCAATCAGCCTACGACCCCCTTATGCCAAGAAAACCCTGAAAAGGCGAAGTTGAGACCTCTTCCAAAGCCACTGGACATACATGATCAGGTTGTCGGGCATGCCAAAGTGTACCTCCTTCGATCATGCATTCCCTTAATAAAAGATACCTCCCGCTTGTCCTCCCTAATTGATGGAGCCCCTGAAGATTTGCAATCATGCATCCCCTTGATAATGAGGGCCCTAATCGTAAAGACGGGGGTGGAAACTCCCCTGACTCAACATGCTCATCCCAGCTCCCGATTCCAATCAATGACCATGTGTTGTTGGGCTTCCATCCCAGGTATAAGACCCAAGATGGTACCCAGTGATGATTCCAACACTATAAACCATCAAGGGAGCCAGGGAGAGAAAACGGGTTTTGGGGAAAACATCCATACCAACTGCATTCGAGCATTGGCAAGGGCAGCACTCATTCAAGCATAAGCCCCACTCATGCTCTCTCAATTCCCGAGCAGCATTTTGGAGAGGTTTGGTCAATCATTTCGTTAAGCATAATTGAGATGTGTTGCAGGAATCGCCAAAAAGTCTTAGTTGAATGACTTTGAACTGCATAGCATAACGTCTTTACTGCATAACGTAAAACTGCATGGTACGGTCCCGCCACATGGCCTCAAATTGTGTACCTCGAATTACGTGAGCTTTCATTCCTGTTAACCAGGATACGTAAGACACCTCTTTGAGGTTCAAACCAAACATCCAAACCTACCTAAACCCATCTCTTCATTGGGTCATACTCCTAATGAAATCATGCCCCCCCACTTGGAAGGCCATATTCTATCCAAGTATTACCATATCATTGTCGCCAAGGCCATATTCCTCAATGAGCCACCCTCTTCAAACCATATTCCCCATGAAACAAATTCATCCTCATTGGATCATATTCCCTTTGAGGTCAACCAGAAAGAGTCGATGGGTATCTTTCACCCACTCGTCCTTACCATGCAACGTTAAATTGCATGGATCCATCCTTGTCAAATGACCTTAAAAGGTACGACATGTCCTGTTTAATGGCATCGAACTACATGGGTTATGATTCCTTTCACAAGGATGCATAGGAAGCCCCTTTCAAGGGGTCAATCCCAACTCCATAAACACCCATCGCCTTTGTCGGTAAGAATAAATTCCAGAGCGCCCAGATATATGACTTAAAACCAAAGCATCACTAATTAATAAAAGAAAGATGGAGAACTTGTAATATATGCAGATGTTTACATCAACACGTGTTAACAACCAACCGTTGGCATAAGGGTAAGTGGTCCTTCGTTGGGATTTGGAAAGGAATCACGAATATGACTTGAATCTATACAAGAGAGTCCAAGAGTAGGCAAGAGTCCCCTCAAAAAGGTGTGATGAACCCAACCTCCCACCCTCTCGACCAACATGCATCTTAAGGTGTCACCGGAAAAGTTTCAGAGGTCACCTGTCTTTGAAAAGCAGGCCCACCCCGACACAAAACAAGCGTAGCGCAATCGCACGTTGGAGTTTTCGTCAAAAACACTGAGATAGCCACAAAATTGACACTTCACTAAGGCAAAGATCTTCTCGCTCTCTCTCCATATATTTCCGACCTCCGAGAAGTTTCTCGGTTTTTTATGAGTTCTCAATGTTTGAGTCTTTCCCTTTGTTCTGAGGTGTTGTTGTACCTACTTTTGATGTTTCAACGCCGAAGCCAATACCACTGTTACCAATGTAATTGGGTCATTGATCACTAAGCGCTTTCTCGGCACCTCCTAAGCCTCGTTTGACTCTTTCCAATAACTCTTCATCTCAGATTTTTTCAAACTGCAACTTCTTAGGATCACTTGATTTCTCTTCAAATGTGAGTCTCTTAGAGTAACCACCTCTACTTTGAGGGGTTCAACCCTCTTTGTTTTCTTTAATCTAAGCATATTAAGGTCATCAAACATCGTTGTTTGCTCTTCGTTTTTTATTTTGAGATTAACCGCTTCTCCAGCTGTTGATTGGGCAGTCTCATGTCCTTCCACCACTTCTTCTAACAAAGTAATTTCGGCTTTGAGATGATCATCGTATTCTAATGATAATAGCAATCCACGGATCTTTTGGTTTTTCTCACGGTGAGCATCCAACTCTTCAAGTACTCCTTTGAGTCCAACTTTCAGGTCAACAACTCCTTCATGTTGGTCTTCTTCCTCAATTTCAGATTTAGTTTTCTCAATTGTTATCATAATATCTTTTGTATCTGAAATAAATTCAACCTCATCATCTACAAAACACCTTTCATTATCTACTTATTTTACTTAACAAGTCTTTCCGCTCGAACCACTTTCCAATTGGATTCCCCAATTTAAAGTTTTGCCTCAACGAACACTTTCTCTATTGTGTTGGTACTACATCATCCTCAACTCCGCTTCTCTATTGTGTTGGTACTACATCATCCTCAACTCCGCTATCAGCCTTGGATATCTTGCTGCGATACGCCGAACCTTTCCACAATTAAAGCAAGCCAATGATAGCTCACCTCCATACCTCCCTTCCGCACTTGAATTTGCTTGAAGTGATAGAAATTCATCACTGGCATCTTCATCTTTGCTTTCAACATCATGTAACTCTGGACTCGTCATGGCTTCAAAAGCAATCTCCTTTAACAATAGGCTAGATGTGCTTTCTAGTTTCACACGCATTTCGTAAGCTACTGTTAGGGATCCAGACCAACAGTAGACGATAACAGACAAATTTGTATATAATATGATGACAATCAGTAGCAGAATTACAGACGGAAGAAGGAGAAAAATAAGAGAAATACACAGGAGTTCCCTAGGAGCTGCCACCCAAGCCCAAGGCTGAAATCTTAATACAACTCTTCCTACCTCTCGTACCCCCTTCCCTTTCCTCTTATAGCCATAAGATGCCCGGAATATTCCCCCTAGCATATTCCTCTCTAACCAATTCTTAACTACCTATGGCCCACAACCAGCTACCCCCTTGCACAAAGACTTATTTGCCCCTTCTGGAAAGTGTCTTCCGTGCTGGGTGACTGATCTCTGTCACTCGTCACCCCTTGAGAACAGTCTTGAGACTGAAGGAATGAAAATGAACGAGGTTGGAAAAAACTACTTTTTTAAGCCAAACTGCTCATAGTTGGCTGACTGATTCCGTGAATGGTAGCAAGAGAAAACATAAACCCAAGCACTAGGCCCCAATCCGAGGCAAAAATCCATCACCACACTGGAGCACTATACGTATCAGAGGTGGTGCTCCGATATTTCCACGATAGATCTTTGAAGTCGAGCTTGGAGATATTTTGGAGATAATCTTCGGTCATATAAACTAGAAAGTTCACAACTGTGAGATAGTCCTCCATGGAGAAATCGTCAGTTTCTAGTTCCAAAATAATATCGAGGTGTGATTCAAACCATTGCTCTGCCTCATTGTCGAGGCCATGAGGACGGGTCTCTTTCTGCAGTTTTGTTTTTTCCTCCAAAGTCAAATTTAAAACCCCATGTTGAAGGCTGGTTATTTCTGTAGCGGAAGCTCTGCCAAACATGTCATAGACAATTTTCATTTTTTCCAAGAAAATCCCGGGAAAGGTATAATCCCCAGAATTCTGGTCTCTCAACCCCTTACCATGGGGGCTGGACTGGTGGTTTAAAGCCTTGTTGGCTTTTAAAAAATCCTCCTTTGATGAGGTTAAATTCTGACTTTTTGCCAGCACACAACCTCTGGAATCTAACCTGGAGTCTTTTAAGCCCAGGTCATTGTACGTCCCAGGTTTAGAAGCTAACTGGTCATCATCGGCTTGGATAAGTTCGAGTAATCCTTGCGATACCTGAATTTCTTTCTCGGGGACATAGCGAAATTCCCCGAGGCAATAATTCCCTTTTTTCCGTTGCCTAAACTTGTGCAGTAGAACTCAGCAGGTTTGATGTCTTCATCGTGGTCGCTTGTATTGTGGAAACAGTCCTCCTTAGCAAGTCCATGCAGCCCTTCAAAGTTTTTTTCCCCTGATTTTTCTGAGTCTGCCTTAGAACCATTCGGGGATTATTTGGCATATCGCTTCTTCCTAGATTCAACTTTCGTCCACCCCCCCGCCCTCTTTGGAGTCCATTTTATTTCCTATAGAATTGATCGTGCAATTAAACTGGTTAAAAATAGGAATAGCTACAACATGTCCCACTGCCCCGCCCGCCCTGTAGGCGCCTGCCTGCACATGCAGATCCCCTCCAGCTCTGATCGGTAGAGTCTTTCAAGGAAGGCGATGTCAGAACGCTGCACACTGGTTGAACCAAGTTTCAACCTTGTCGAAGTCAAAGCCTCAATACCTCCTTTTTGCGCAATTGCAGCTTCCACCTCTGGGAAATCGAAATTGCTTGAAAAGATTGCACCACTTGGAGCAGAGCATGTCGTTAAGGCAACTGCCACTCCCTCGGATTGCATCTCACTAGCAGTAACCATTTTGGCTTCCAGTGCAAGAACAACGTCCCTCCATGACTTCCTACCGCTTTCAGAGGCATGACCAACGACCAAAGAGGAATTAGAATCAGACCCAACAACCACTTGAATCAGGCCCTCTAACATGTGGGAGTTTCAGGGTTCTGGAGCCTCTTGAATCAGACCCTCTAATTGATCCTCCAGTAGAGCACCAACCACTGTTACTTTTCAAGAATGTTTTCTGCAACTGGTCTCCTGCAACAATTATATGAAACATGGCATTGACAAAGATAAGTAACGCAATAACCAATATGAGGTTCATAGATGATTGGTTGTCTATACTGAAGCTCTACGGAGATGACAATCCAAATGAAATCTGGTAAGAATTTGGAAATATCAACCTCGATGCAAATCCGAGAGACTATCGGATGCTGAAGATATCGGGTGCATGAATTGGAATAGAGAAAATGCCCCAACGAATTACCTAAGAGCTTCAAAATCGATGGATTCTGGAACAGTAATGGAAGCTGGGGAAACCTGACCCAGACAACGGATGTCGGCGGATCTTTGTGCAAAGAGAAATCAAACGTCCATCTCAACAGGATGAAACGTATCGACTGAAAAACTTGAGCCACTCGAGACCATGCCAAAGCAAAATCATCTTCAGTTGAAAGTTGTTTAAGCATATGTTCTGGATCCAAAAGACCTACCCCTGCTCGGTTTTTCAGACCCCAATCTGAGTGGACATGTCGAGCGAAATGCAGCTCTGGAGGCCGACGACACTCAAACCGAGCGACCAAAGAGAAACCGAAAAGATTTGAAGCTTCAACAAATTCGATTGGAGAAATTTCGACAGCAGGTTGTCCCTCTATCGGAAGGCAAGTGCGAGGCTCGATTGTAATTCCAAGAAATTCAGAGAACTCAGGGCAATCCAGGTGCCCCTCCCCCAACGCAATAGACGAATTATCCATGGATGAGTCTCGAGCTCGGAAAACGGTATCCTGTTGACGTCGACTAACACTAGTCACCCGTCGAAACATTCCTTCTCTGCCGCTGCTCACCCCTACGTAGAAATCAAGACTAGCAGTGCGAAGATCATCAAGAATATTCCCAGGTCCCCACAGCATATTCCCCCTAGCATATTCCTCTCTAACCACTTCTGAACTACCGATGGCCCACAGCCAGCTACCCCCTTGCACAAAGACTTATTTACCCCTTCTAGAAAGTGTCTTCCATGCTGGTTGACTGATCTCTATCAACTACCAACTTGCTGTGAAGATCATCGAGAGATAATTTTGTGAGATCTTATTCTTCAAGAGCCAACACTTTGGCATTATACAAAGGTGGTGATCTTCTAAGAATTTTCTTCATAATTTCAACATATTTCATCTTGTCAAGTCTACAAATAGCACTCATGACCTCAATTTGAAGAAACCATCAATATTCTCATGAATTAAAATGGCAAAAACGGCAAGTCCAAGAGATCGTAAGTGAGATCTCATCTGATTCTTCCAAATCTGATAATTACAACGATCAAACAAACTCCTTTTTGCATAACCGCATTCTCCATGGCAATGATCCTCTAATGAAAAAATCATCGTGCAAGAACCTTGTAGCCCTGATACCACTTGTTGCAATCACAAGCCCAATACACCCTAGGAGGGGGTGAATTAGAGTGTTCAATTCTTATTGCCTTCCACTAGATCTTGTTCTCATGTTAGCAAGAACACTTCGAACCTATCAATCTTCAAGCCACACAATATCCAAATCCTGAGAATAAATGCAAGGACGTAGAGATTTTACTTGGTTCACCACAAAGGATGTAGAGATTTTACTTGGTTCATCACAGCAGTCTCTCTTTGCTCAATACTCCAAATCAGTCAATTATCTTATTTGCGCTTTCTCTACCTTGATTTTACTCCCAATCAAAGGATAAATTCTTCCAAATTGTGTTCTGCGACTTTTCCTCATGTCACCCACTGATTGGGTCTTCAATCAGTCCATTAATAACCAATTAATTCTACCAAGCCAACCATAATCCCATGAAATCTGAGATGGATTCGAACTTCTGAAATTTCCCGAATTTACCTTCTTCGCAGCGTGACTGCCTTCACTGTGACGCGATTCTCATTAAAAACTCTGAGTTTGCAACATGGTGTCTTTCACTGCAGCGTGATCCCAGTCAAAAACCAGATCCACAAAAATCTGGCCAAATCTCAAACATAAATCCATGAAATAGTGTGTTATGATCTCTTCAAATCTAACAGTGAACTTTGAACATGATGTAGCGTGAGACTATTCATCATGACACACATACTTGCATTCTCAACCAATCCAGATTTCTACCATTCTGTCATATACGCATCCTCCACAGTGCAGCCATTATGACGTGACATGGTCCTCCTTTGCTCCTAACTGATTGCAGTGTAGTTCATGAATCGCGGTGTGATTAGTTCATCTCACACAAAACAACGTTGCACGTTATTCTCGCAGCTAGGTGTTGTGTCGCTATCCCCGCAAACCTCTCTTTACAAAAGATTTATTCTCACACAGCACAGATTGCGACATACACTATTGCTTTGTGGCGCAATACTCTTCCAGCTCCATAGTTATTTAATCTTCAACAGCCACCCTCACGGCGTGGCGTATCCCCTTTTGCCATTCTTGACACTTCCATGATTCTAGTGTATACTTGCATACCCTCTCGAAGCCCGAGTTAATCCAACATAACTCCTCTGAACTTTGCTGATTAATCTCACATAGCTCCCCTTCGTGGCATGGGCACCATGCTCGCGCCATGATTCTGTCCCTTTTAGTAGGGACAACTCCAAACATTCTCTAAGCACTTCAGGTTCCTCCAAGCCTCATGCTAAGTCAAATATAATCAACATGAACTCCCAACAACTAATCAAAACATCTTGGCATCAACATACTCCTTAAGCCAACAAACAAAATCCAATGCTAACCTTGGTTCCGACAAATAGCTCTTGGAGTGATCGGCCCACAAACATTAACATGAACCAATTCAAACAATCTCATCAACTTTTTTTCCGACTTCTAAGACTTTCTGATAATTTTGCCTTCTTGGAAAAAATCACACAAGAATTAAGTGCCACAATTTGCTTTTCTTTCCTTTGAAAGAAAGCACACATCTTATTCTCCACTCGGCCCAGTAGAGATTCTCCTACGTTCGTTTGACGCATGTCATCTTCTCTACTCACTTGGCAGATATTTACCTCCATTCGCTTGCCATGCATGACAATTGCCCCATCTTGGCCTTTGACAACACATATCTTCTTCGTAAAATAGATTGCATACACCGAGTCATGGAATTGGCTTATGCTAAATAAATTGTGATTTAGTCCTTCCATCACCAAGAATCTTCCTCATATCCTTTCACCGATTTCGGCTTCCCCCGAGCCAATGATCACCAAGTTTTCATTGTTTCCAAAGCATACAACTCCTTCTCATACTTGACATCCTTCAATAGATTCTTGTTTCCCATCATGTGGGAACTGCATCCACTATCAAGAATCTAAACTTTGACTCAATCGCTTTAAAGCAATTTTAACGATCGTAACCTTCACAACCTACTTCTCGATTCATGCCCATTGTTTCACATTCGTGGGTGATTGATAATCAAACTCTTCTTTCAGATATGAAGGATCTACCTCGCCTTACAAAGTTGAGAATCTATTTTGTATTTCCAACTTGCTTGATGACTCCTTGAGTTGAGGTCCAACACCAATACTCCTTTTCTTAGGCACACTTTTTTGCCTCCTTGATGAGCAATACATGGCCTTACGTCCATACCCTGCAAAACAAAAACAGTATCCATGGAAAACATAGCAAGAATGCTCAATTTTGCTTTGTTGTCTTCGGTGCTCTTGTGCCTTGCCTTGAGTTGTCTCTTCGCTATGAAAAACACATTCTGAAAGTGTCTCATCTTTCCACAACAAAAACACCTAATTTGAGAGGTGTATATTTTGTGTGACTTCTTTGATAGAATGACATCCTTTTGGAACTCACCCAAATCAAGGGTTTGAGGAAAGAAATAACATCACCTCATTGACCTCATTGTCTATCAGATTGTCCTCCATGGTGAGTTGCTTCATAGCCTTGAAAGTTATTTCCCTTGAAGTCTATAATTGTAGGATCATGCTCATTCATTCATTCTCATCTCACATGCAATGAGGATGTTTTGCAAGTCATCCTATGATACCGTCTTGGGATCTTGTTCCTCAATCATTGATACCTTCAGATTGAAGTGAGGAGGTAGGCACCCATCATAAGATTCACTTCACAATGTTCATGTCTTTTAGGGCTTCTACTTGCCCACGCAAGTCCTTCGCAAGAGCGTTCACCCGATTAAAGAACGTATCACCAATTTTCATGAGGTGCGTCCTCAAATTTTCATTTGTTCCATAAAACTTGATGTTTGACCGCCATCTTTGGATCACCTTCATAGAGGTTCGGCAATTTCTCCCACACGACCTTTGAGGATTTACACAACAACATCTTCGTGCAAACAGTGTTGGACAACGCTCCCCCTAGAGCATTGAGTCCTTTGGCATCGGCATCCAACACTCTACAATCCTTCCCCATGAGAGCTCTACTTTCCAAGTTGGCAGCAATGCCATGCATCACGACACTATATACATCCATTCCAAGTGATTGTAAATAGTTTTTGCATCTAATTCTTCTATAATGGAAAGTTATGCTTACTGAAGATCAGAACTCCTTCGTGATTAATGATTATTACCATAACAAAGAGAGAAAGATGCCTTTGGCAAAAACCGTTAGCTCGGATATCACTTGTTTGGCCCACTAGAGAAGATGCCTGGAGTAAGAGGTGAATCGGGGTATGTCAATTAAAACTTTATCTTTCAATGATCTTGTTCCTATAGTTAGTTTGAACTCTTCTCTCTTCCTCTTCAAACAAGCAATAAAGAACAGAGGACACATGATTTTTACTTTGCTCACCCGTACTGAGCTTTGCCCAAGGAGTATACACCAAGCAACGTGTCGGTATACCAAAATCACTAAGTGCACTGCTTTTATAATTTAGAACGGATTCATTGTCCCTCTAAATTTACAACCCTCGTTAAAAGCTCATTGCTTTCATCACAAACATTGTTGCGCCATCAATTACAAGTAGACAATTTAATACCAGTTATCAAAAAGACAAAGAATTTCACTCTTGATGTCGGTATAGCATGTTGATCCGTCATCTTTCGCTTTGGCAAAGTCTCTCTCTGAGAGTTCACTTCAATTCCTCAATTGATCTTCAATCAAGTTCTTTATTAAAAGAGAACTTCAAGGTTATGTTAATGTGTTGTATCTTTGCTTCTTGATAATTGATAGATTAATACAGTCCAAATCGACATTAAAAATCTGTGTAGAATCATTTTATTAAAGCCCCAAACTTTTCCTCCTTTGGATGAGATACGAAACTTCAGTTTTAAACTGAAATCAACAAAAACACAACGTGGTATGAAACTTTGACTCCCAAAAACCACGGCTTCCATATCTTCTGCCTCTGAATTTTTCACACGTTTCCATACTTTGAATTTCATATCTGACGTGAACCACAGCGTGGTCTACTCTCAATCACGGTGTAGTTTTCATATGAAGAATCCAATGGCCAGCTCCATAAAAACAATCACAATCAGCTCCACGATAACTCCCCATTTCAAACATAGATTCTACAAAACATGTATTTTCACCACGACATCCACCACGATGAAGTTACCTGTTGATTTCCCGTTTTTCATTGGACTTCTAAACGGCTTCAACACCATGAACATGGCTCCTACCCATCCCATTTTGAAGGTCCCGGGCGCAGCGGAAGCTCGTGGGTGGATGTGCCCACTTGACTTTTTGTCATTAGCAATGATCAATCCGAGATCAACACGACGATAAACGCCGGACTCCACGGATCGAATCACAGAAATAGACAAAGAAGAAGAATAGTCTTGGAACCACAAAGGATGATCATCACAGGTTGATTATAATTAATTTAATTAATTGACAAGAAGTACCTTCTATGGCGTTCTTTCTTCGTTGATATTTCTGATTACGTTCTGATGTGATTCGTCGTTGCGTCGCAGAAGCCAAGTGTAGACTTCCTCTAGTGGTGATCCACACGTGCACCACGTATCTCTGGACGTCGTCAAAGGAATCTTCGGGTGCTAGCGTGGAGAAGCCTAAGCTTGCGTTGTCCGCCTTAAATCGCCTTGATCCGATAGAGGAGGATCTTTCTCGGTCTTGAGAGCGTACTTGGAGGAAGGTTCTTTCAACCTTAAGAGAATTCTCCAGAATTGTTGTGCACAACGATTAGGGAAAAGTGTTGTGTTGTGAGGATATTTATAATCGGGTTTGAGGTTATAGAATTATGACAATAAATAAACGCGTTACGTGTTTTATTTATTTCATTAACTCTTATTGAAAACTTCTATGTCGAATCATTAATTCCTTGACATGCGCCCACGCTGATTATAATAAATATTATTTAATAAAATGATATTATTTCCTCAAAATCCCGACTGAAAAAACTACACGGCGTGTAATCATTAATACACGGCGTGTACTCATTTTTCATTTCCTTTCCAAAATGAAAACTACACAGCGTGTACATTCAATGTACACAGCGTCTTGTTTTCATTTTATTCTTCCTCCAACATTAAAACGATTTAGACTTTCTTGAATAATTATTAAACCACATACGGAAATAATCTTTATTCTACTTGAGATACTTGAATACACTTAGTGTGTGACCCTCTAGGCCTCTTTCTCGTTGGCATTAGGCGGGTTTGTCTAAAGTCCAAGATTACTGTCTAGCAACGGGTCAAGGCACCCAAGAGAAAGAAGTTGACGCCGCATTGACGTGTCACCTCATACGAACGCTTACCGTGTAATTTAATCTCTTTGTCTCAATATCTCATCAAGCAGGTTTCATAGCAGTGTCATAAACCTATATGTTTGATCTTTCATTCTTTGACTTCCAGAAATAAACTCGTCGTGACACCATAGTCATTAAATTTGGGCGACAGTTCTATTTCAATCAAAGGGCCCGAGATATCTTCTTCCATAAATATGGAAGGGACAAATTCTTCATCGACTTATCCATTAACAACATGTCATTCGTGACGCACCCAACGTACCCTACTTCCCGCCAACTGTCTTCATGACGGTTTTCGTCAGCAAATCTAAGTGCGTGAGTCATGACATGAGTTAATGATAATCTTCCAGTCTAAGGACCATTACATACGCTCGTAGATAGCAATGTCCGATGACACCAAGACATGCCGAATTACTACTGACAGGTATGTTCTCATAATCTTCCATCTTGAAGATTACCAAGTGCGAACTCCATGAGAGAGAGTCTCGTCTTCTTACGAGTACACGCACATGACGGTCTGTATACTATGTGTCCTATCATAGTATGTCATCCAACCGTAGAACTTTATTTAAGAATATTGTTATACCATTTCAAGGTTCTCATCATAGTGGGTATCTGTCATGACCTTATTAATGCAACAAATATTCCAGGACATTATTATATTATAGTCATGCAGAACAATGAACATATAATAAGTGTACATTCATGTAATCAAAGTATAAACAGTTGGTTCTCAGGACACCAACTCTAACAGTTTTCATATGAAGAATCCAATGGTCAACTCCATAAAATCAATCAGCTCCACGATAAATACCCATTTCAAACATAGATTCTACAAAATATGTATCTTCACCACGACATCCACCACGACGAAGTTACCTGTTGATTTCCTGTTTTTCATTGGACTTCTAAACGGCTTCAACACCATGAACATGGCTCCTACTCATCCCATTTTGGATAGGGATTTTGCAAAAATCTCTTCTCACCACGGCTTGAACCACAGCGTGATACCTTGACATGCCAGATAGTAGCTCCATCAAAGCATCTCCAGCAAACAACAAACTCTATTTTCTCTCGAACTTCGTGAACCTCTTCAATATCAATGAGTCATTTCAAGAGTACTTTTCCGCCTTTGTCGACAAACACAACCCAAAATTAATTTTTGAGATTTTTACAAATACAATTCATAACATGCTCAACACCTTCGAGGTATACAAAGAAATTAGAGATAAACTAAATTTGTCATATCTTCATCAAAATTAAGGGTTTGATCATTAAAGTATGTTACAACACTCCTTTCCACTCTCTCTCTGATCAAGCTTAGAAAGATGCTTCAACATGCAAGAGGCATGAAACTAGTGTTCCTTCATTTCACAGGGATAAAATTTATTTATAAATTCTTTTGAATTCTTTTACAATGCCATATCATCAATGAAATTCTTGTAAAACCAATGTCAGGCCTAATGATTTTTCATAAAGCATTTTATGTATGCGCTATTTTCAATTTTAATGGCATCACCAAAACCATTAGCATCAAGATGTATCTCGCCATTCAAAACTCAAAACAAATAATCATTAACCATAAACTTTCCAAAAAAAGAACATTCATGGTATGGAAGAAATGCAGTCCTTGTTGCAATTTGAACATCCCGGATTAATAATACACATAGTTGAACGAACGATTAGTCATGAAGCTTAGTCAATTGCTCGTAAATAAATATAGATTTTGTAAATTAGAATAAAAAACAACAGGGGCAATAAATTTATAGAAATCAGTACCATCCCAACACTGTCTGCATCTGGCAGAAGCCCACTGACTGCTCCATTGACCTTCCAGCCAGGAATCCTAATTGGGACAGAATTATTGCGATCAGATAAGAGCTCAGAGCAGTACCTAGAAAGCCTTTTACGTCCCACATCTCCCAAGTTCGCTATTCCAGCTGCGAGTTGCTTCCCTGATTCCTTGGCGTAGTGTGCAACAATGTTCCCATTGGAAGTGGAACTTCTCAAACTAGCAGAAGGTGTCATGTGCTGCGCACGGACACGACCAGAGTTCAAATTTACAATGGGGTTCCCACTATAAGCCAGCCATCGGCAACCAACTGCAAGAGGTCCATAGCCAACACCACCAGAACCAATGCAACCAGAGACGATCGGATTTGTAAGAAAAGTATATTCCCTCTCTAACGTCACAGTGTTCAAACAAGTTATCTGCAATAACAACCATCATATAACATGACCCGAAAAGAAAGATAACGAGAACCAAACCCATGAACATGAGCATACCTGAGTTGCCTGAGAAATAGCAACAACTCGAACACTGCACCTCACTGAATAAACTACTGACCTAAAGTTTAACATATGTACATAAGACTGGGACAGCAACGAGTAAAACCACACAACAGTAGGCAATAGGCTGCCATTAAAATTTGTGATGCTTCCATTTGAAGAATTTGTAAACCCATCCTGTAAGCTGCCACTTCCAGAAAGTGACGCGTCTGTGCAGATTACCATCAAAGGGCGTTTGTCCGCAAATTTGTCCACCAACAACTTAGACATTGCTGGCTTGGGTAGCATTTGCAAAAAAGAAACCGGGCCATCATATCTGGTAACTAGAACACGGACATTATCCGCATCATCAACATCCCAAACTTGGAAACCGGAGCGGTATGCTAGCAGTAGAACTTTCCAGGTATTGTTCCCATCACGTTCAAGCTTGTCAAATCCAGCCCACAGAACCTTCATTTTGTAAAATTAATGCATTGTCAGATAACTATAGTATGAGCTCAAAAATTTTGAAAGCTGGATTAAATTATAAAAAAAAATAGCAGAAAAAATTTGTATTTGTCAAAAATAAAGCAGATCTAAACAAAGGTTGGATTGAAAAAGTGGAAAAGTTAAATGTGCACCCAACGGGACTCTGCGTCTATGCAAAATATATGGTTGCAATAAAAGCACCGAAAAAACAAGTCCATGAAAAATAATCCCAAATATTAGTTCATCAAGTTTCATATGTCTACAAAACTTATCAGTTTAATTGTGTGACATATTTTTGGCATAAACATCAGTTTATATGGTTTGTCCAGCAATCTTAATCAAAATGGAAACTAAAAAATTAATAAGTACAAAGAAAACTGCATCATAAAAAACGTTTACTGGTTTCCAGGTTGACAAAAACAGATGAAAATGATGTTCCATTTTAGAAGCTGACTAGCAGGAGTTACCACATCACAGGGCCAATGCAGAAATCAGGTGAAACATGCTTACATGGCATTCCCTTTTATAATTCTGAACTTTAATATCAACTTTAAACATAACTTAGTTCCTCATAAACCTTTGGGCCCGTTAGGTTGGTTGGTTGGTTGGGGGTGGGGAGTTGTAAAAGATAACTAATTGAACTAAACAGCAGAAAAAATAGTTAAATTTCATATAAAAACATCCTTAACAGTTCTCAAATAAAATCAATGAAATATCTGTGGGTTTGTGGGTGTGGAGGGTCGGAATAACTTCTGTGATGTTACTATTGCAACAAACACACCGATAATAATTAATGCAGAATTTGAGTGCACATGCAAGATATCAAGAGTCCCTGATGATCTGAATATGCATAATATAATATATATACGAAAAAACATATACATAACAAAAAAAACATAAAACGACATTGAAAAGCAAAACAATGGATGGTCTAATGCGTGAATGGAATTAAAGAATTGCAATTAAGCAAACCAAAATGAGTGAAATAAAAATAACAGCAACACGTCAGGTTGTCATTGTTGTGAAGGTAAAACTGATGTCCCATTAGGTAGGATGAAACTATAGTTGAAGAAATGGAAGTGGGGATGGAAGTTAGAAAATTGGTTGTTTCATAGCGTGGATGGACTCGCTTCCATCAAAATGGGTAAAATTAAGTTTAACCCCAGTGAAGGAGGAAATGCTGGCAGTTCCATGAAAGTACAAACGAAATCAACCAAAACACTTCCCTCATTGAAGGCATTTATATCTTTTGGCTATTTTTGTCTTCTTTTCCATTTAAAAAAATTAAAAATCACCCCATTCCACATTTACTTGCTTCTAAAATACTTAAAACACCAAAGGGGGGATTATGAAGGAAGAAAAAAAATCCAGATTTCGTTATATGGCCTGTCTAAAGAGTGGCTTGGCAATTCAAATACATAGCCACGTCACGGACACTGGACTTCACTGTACATCTACTGCATGAATATTGTTTTAGATGGTAAAAATGCATGCATGTGATACAAAAAATGGTGATTTGATGCCATAACCTTTAGCAGCAGCAAATATTTAATTCAACCGACTGGAGCGTCAACAAATACATCTCAAAATTGGGACCCTTGGCAACACGTAAGTGAAATAAATATCCCCAGCATTTGTAGGACAATTATCAACCACTCATTGAACGGCATAAGTGAATTTGGCCTTCAAGTTTACAGTTTACCTCACAATAAGTTAGACAGCCTCAGCCATATGAGGAGAGCAATCAAGAAGCAAACTCAAAACAAGACACGAAAAGAAAAAAAAAAACAGGTGGACGTGACATATAAACTTCAGCAACACAAGGTTCCCCTAAAAAACAATAAAGGATGATGCAAACGGTGAATAATTCAACTTCTCACGCTGCACCAAGAGAAGTCACGGAAATTCAAAACGAACGGCTAATCATGCAATACCTGATTATCGAGTGAATCATCGTTCCTGTCTACGATCAAAGAAGCAGCGGATGCAGCTGATTTCACTGTAGATGCAACAGTAGAAGCGCCAGAGGAAACAATTCTTGAAAACGTGCGAATTGAACGAAACCCATTGGACCATCTGGTCCGCGGCAAAGCTCCCTGGGGTTTCTGGCCATCGTTACTCATCCCCCAAGAACACAACGAAAAGCTCGGGACCCGCGAGCCCTTCACTGATCATAACCCAGGCAAGAGATTAGAAGCCAGTTGCAAGAAACAGCCCCGACTTACAATCACAGTTCACCAAAGTCGCCATTTCCCTCCACGTCCGGGAGCATCCAAAACACATAATAATACTCAGATAAACATGAGAGTCCGCTCAAAACAAAAGGCAATTCAAGGTCAACCCTTGTTCTCGAGCTTTACGTAATTCCAAAAAACGAAGAAACAAAAAACCGTGACAGTCTTCCAACTGTCACCGAAATCAAAAACAAATTTCCTTCCGTGCGGCTTTACATCAACACGAACAGTAAAATAACTTTCATGATCTTGTCATCAACCGCACCGAAAAAAATACAGCTAGATGATGATCAAAATAATACACAATAACAATAAATTTGAATTAAAAAATCAAAACTATGGAGTCAAGTAAGCCATCATCTTCAGGGATTCGGGACAGACAAACAGACACAACCGTGAAATGACCAAATGAATTGGTTGAGGAGGGGGGGGAAAGTACAGAGAGTAAAATGAAAAGGAGGGGAGGAGGTTGCTGAAAGAGGAAAGAGATTAGGAATCAGAGAGACTGTTTACGTCTCTTTTCCCGTACGCTACCCTTTCCCTTGCTTGTTCGACACAGCCTCCCCCAGATGCTCCCGTATACCCGTAGAACTTTCACACGGGGTGGTTTTGCAAATAACATCATATGAATGGAGCGGGTGAAGGGGTTTTTTTTTAATGGGTTTATTTAAAAAAAAAAATGATATTGTTTTACGTATTTAAAAAAATAGGTCGGAAAGGGGATGAATACTATTCATTTGGCTAACAATAAGGGTGTGATTATGACCATGCAGCCTGAACCCGATCGGTCCGGCTCAAAAGCCCGAATGGTCCGGTCCGGCAAAGCCCGAGTCGGGCCGGGCTCGGCTCGGCTCGGGCTCGAGCCGATGGTTCGTTGAGTTGTGTCTAAGCCTACGCAAGCAGACCCACGGGTCAGGCCGGCCTGTGAGAGCCCGGCCCGCTAGCCCGTATGAATCTTAGCCCATAAAAGCTCGTCCTCTCTTAAAAAAAACTGGGAAACTGTTGTTTGGGAGACTCAAACCCCTACCAAAAGTCACCAAATCTGCGTCTAGAGCAACTGGTCCAAGCAATGCGCTTGGTTAAAAATTACGAGGCTTAAACTATATATATATATATATTAATAAAAAAATAACACACTCGCTCGATGATGTCCGCACACGCCCTCCCGAACCTCACTAATTATTTTAAGTATGCTACAACTTGCATATATTATATATATTATATATGCTATGTATATTGCAGTTGGAGGTTTACCTGAGTGGTAAAGCCTCCTCTCGTAATCATGTATCAGGCCCAAGTTCAAATCCGAACGGGAGTAAATTTCTTCAGGCAGGTGGTGATGCAAGCCTGATAACGCAAGCAGTATGATACAGGCATGACGCTGCATTGGGTCTTTGGGCCATATAATGGGTTTCATGTCTACAGGGTCTTCGGGCCATATAATGAATAAATAAGGTTTGATGGGCGGACTATCTCTTGGGGGGGCTATGACATGTATTTTCGACCTGTATGTGTGGTGTATGTGTGTTTAATGTAATTGTGCTTTCAAGTACCTGATATGTATTTTTTTGAACTCAAGTACCTGATATATATACACACACACACACTATGTATACACATATAAATCTATTTAGAAAAAAATTACAATTTTCACATATTATATATATATTCATATACATAAATATATTTAGAAAAAAAAAATTAGCACACTCACCCACTGATGCACACCCCTTATTAAATTTTTTAAGTGTGTTGCCACTTGGAAATATTATATATACTATATATACATATATAAATCTATTTAGAAAAAAAGAATATTAACACACCCATTACTGCACACCCCCAACCGCTAGTTTTTTTTACAACTTATACATATTATATATATATTCACGTATATAAATCTATTTAGAAAAAAAATCAACACATCCACCCACGGATGTGCACCCCTCATTAATTTTCTTTTTACAATTTGCACATATTATTATGAAGATTATTTATTACGATGATTGATATTTATTTAGACTCAACAGTCATGGCATATTTGTTTTTTTAATCGAACGTTTTCAAATAAATTATTTCAACTTTAATTACTTTTTGAATTGGTATATATTTTAGATTTTTATTAAATTAAAGAAAATATTATACACATATGTGTGTGTATATATATATATAATAACTCATTACATATTAACAAAAAAAACTCTCACCCAATGATGTTCGTGCATGCCCTCCAACCTTATTATTATTATTATTTTGAGTATGTTGCAAGTTGAATATATTATATATATTGTGTATGCATATATAAATCTATTTAGAACAAAAAAATTAACTCATTCAATGTTGCGCACCCCCCAACCCCTAGTTATTTTTTTACAACTTGTACATTATATATATATATATATATATACATATTCACATATGTAAATCTATTTGGAAAAAAATAACACACTCACCCATGGTTGTGCACCCCTTGTTAATTTTCTTCTTGTAACTTGCACATATTATTATGAATGTTATTTATTACGATGATTGATATTTATTCAGACTTGACAGTCACTGCAGTTTTTTTTTTTGAAATAACGTTTTCAAATAAATTGTTTCAAATTTAATTATTTTTTGAATTGATCTATATTTTAAATTTTTCTTAAATTAAAGAAAATATTATGATTATAGGCATGTGACGTTGAGGTTGAGAGTTCTTGTGATTTGCATGATGTGATCAATTTAAAACATGTCAAATGATCGAGAATTAAAAGAAAATCGTTTAAACTCTAAAATGTTAATAAAAAAGAAAAAGGAAATAAACAATTAAAAAAATGCAAAACGTTTAAAAGAAGACATTTTAAAAAAACATGTTTAAAGGAAAGATGTTTTAAAAAAAATTACGTTTAAAAAACATTTTAAAAAACCATTTAGAAAACGTTTTATAAAAATATTAAAAAATGTTTATTTTTTTTAAATAAACATTTTCAAATAAACATTTAAAAAACATTTAAAAGAATGTTTAAAAAATGATTTAAAAACACGTTTAAAACAAACCTTTTAAAAAAATGTTTTAAAAAAATGATTAAAAAAATATTTTAAATCAAATGTTTTGAAACAAACGTTTAAAAAATGTTTTAAAACAAAAGTTTTAAAATAAACGCTTAGAAAAAACATTCAAGAAACACACTAAAAGAAACTTAAAAAAGTTAAAAAAACATTTAAAAAACATTTTTAACTTGTTTTATATTTTATTTAAAAAAAATAAAAGCCCGCAAGGGCCAACCTGTGGCCCGGCCCAAAAAGCCCGACCCGGTAGGTTTCAGTATCACAGAGACCTGGCTTTGATACCAATTGTTGTATCGAAATATATATGCAGATGACACAATACAACAGGGGGTGAATTGTAAGTTTAAAAACTTTTGTTTTTATACTTGAAGGAAACTTGGTTTAAAAAGATTTAAACTAATTCAATTCACAAAATCTCTTAATGTATTAGAACAGTAATCAGACATGACCCTAGGTTCGATGGACAAAGTATCGTAATCAGTAGGTTATGATAAGTATTCCATAGGTCGTATTTGAAATTAATCGTATTCACAATAAAGAAACGATTTAATCAGAGTAAGCGTGATATAGATCGTAATCACAATGGTTATGATAAACAGAGTGAAACAATTAATGATTTTATCATAAAACATATAAACTCATATTGGGTAAATAAATTGACTGTAATCACTAAAATCATAATTACAAATATCGTAATCACTAAATAGATAATATAAAGATGAATATATAAAATTATTCACTTTCTATTACAAAGCAACAAAAATGTAAACAATTAAAAGAATACAATTATTTTAACCCAAAGAGAAGAGTATCCAATAACCTTAGATATATGTCCTTCGATTTATACTTTAAAACAAGTATGTCTTACCTACACCAGGGTAAATCCTCGACACAGTGATCGGTTTATGTCTTGCTATCCTCGCAAGCCCTCGATCAAGAAGATGATCTACACATTTGTTTTACTATCCTCAGAATCCCTTGATTTGCAAAAGATCGACACAACTGTCTGCCTATCCACGGAAGCCCTCAATCGTAATCACAACGATCGACGTCGCACAAAGCAAAGCAAGTTATTGAAAGTTAGAAGTATGTGGAACAAGTTGTTCTCAACTTTTACACTTTAAAGCTTTCGTACACAGCAGTAGTTTGACAGAGCTCTCGCAGAGTGTCTCCAATTCGTCAAAAGTTATGTGCTCGTCCAAATGATCTGGTATTTATAGGCCCTCGTCCTATCAGTCATCTTAGATTCCAATGGTCATATTTTCTCTTGAAAATCCAGAGGGACTTGGACACTTGACACTCCAACGGTCATCTTATAAATGAAACAACAACAACATTTTAAATGTATATTGAAACAGAATACACGACATCGTTTTGATTTAAAGGTTTTCCTTTCATAACGATACAGTTACGATGGTGAGTACGATTTAAATGTCGGTACGATGTTGGATAGTGTGTACGATGTAAATCGTTTCCAGTGTGTACAATATAAATCGTATTTGGTGAGTACGATATAAACTGTATCTGATGGGTACGGTAAAAATCACATCTGACCACGTTACGATAATCATGGAATGAATTGTTTATGAAAAAACTCACAAGTATGACAATTATCATACGTATATGAAAGAAATCTTAATGAAAAAATATGGATCAAAGAACTTAAAGAAAGCATGATAAAATAATATATGATTTCATTCTAAAAATACTCAGGACATAAAAGAATAATTGATTAAGTTTTTAAGAAAGAGTTTGCGATTTCCAAAGCAAAAGGAATAGAGAAGTCAAAAAAGCCTATGACTCAACGAGCATGACTCGACGGTTTGGGCCGACCTGAGGCCGGGCTTAGGCTGCCTCGTGGGTTTATTCAGGATGACCTGACCTGGCCCGAATAGTGGTTTGCAGCCTGTTTTTTTGGAGGGAAGGCCTGACCCGGGCTGAAATTACACCATTGGCTAAAAAGCGTAAACCCCATTCACAGTTCTTTTTATATATATATAAATTAGTGAATATGTTACATTTATAAAATTAATAAGTTATATTTATAAAAGTAATAATTTATATTACTGAATAAAATCATTATAAATCGTTATAAATATTTATTAGTAAATAAGTTGTATTAATAAAAATTTTATATAAATCTTTATGAACCTTTTTTAGATAATTATTAGTAATTTATTAAAATAATAATATATTCATTAAAACATCAATTATAATATTTATTAGAAAATAACAATATATTATTCTGTTAATAATTAATTAATGATACTATAACCATTATTTATTGTTTTACAATGCAAATAAAATAATTTGTATTCAGAGATATATTAACTAGCTAATAAATAGATTATATTTAATATATTACGATCTTTTATTAATTTTTTAGTTGTATAATTAATAATATAATATTTATTATTAATAGCAATAATATTTCGAGAGTTGTTATTTATACGTATTTGTGGTTTTTTTGTTGATATAAAATATTGGTAATTTATTATTAAGTAATTTATTTATTAATAATCAATTGTATTATTTATTATTAATTAATATTATATTATTATGTTATTAATTAATTAATAGTATAACAACTAATATTTAAAAAAATTAATTATAAATATTTGCTAAACATTTATTGATATAATTATTAGTAATTTATTAATAAGTAAAATATTTATTATTTATAAATTGTATTGTTTATTATTAATTAATAATATATTATTATGTTATTAATATGATTTATAGTATTATAGCTAATATTTATTGTATAATAATATAAATAAAATAATATGTATTTAGAAAAATATTTACTAATTAATAATTATATTATTCTTAATATATCATGTTGTATTGTTAATTAATTACTTATATAAGAAATAAGATAATATTTTTTTTAATATTAATAATATTTAAGGAATTCAAACTAATAATATTATTAATATTTAATAATAAATTTAAGATGATTATTTATTATACAAAATACGGGTAACAATACCAAGAAGTATTAACATAAACAACAAATAGTAATTATTATTATTACCAATGTAGTTATTAATATTAATTTTTCTTAATCGTTCAAATTCCAATTATATCAATTTATTGTTTTATGCAACAAAATATAATATATTAGTATATTTTTAAACAATGTATAAGTAATGATTTAAAAAACATATAACATGTATCAATCCAATCTACGTCGGTGTCCTGGATGTTCCTCTATGCCACAACCAGGTGTATATATAATGCGTCTACACCGTGTCTATCTATGTTTATGCTCTAGCATATGTAGCTCCTATGTATCATCCCTGACACCTACATCCACATCATCCTGTGTGACAGACGGTTGATCTATAGTCTCACCGCCTGTACTTTGTCCTACCTCCAAGGATAGTGGTTGATGGATGAAACTCTTCCCAACATGTGAAGAAGATGGATGTTGTGCATCGAATATATGCGGATCAGAGGCAAATAAAGTTTGTAACGTAGGCCAGTCAGCATCTAGCCTTGCAGCAAAATCTGCCATGCTAACAAACTGTGTCTGTGTAAGTGCATCATGGTTGTGGTTGTGGCTCGTATAAAATAAGAACTGGAGGAGCATTTGGCTGATCATGATGAACACTCTCCTCCTGTGTCACATCTGCATCCATAACAGGGTCGTCACCCCCTGTTGCATCTATATCAGGCTTTGCACCCTCAACATTGTCTGACACATCAAAGAAAATCTCATGATAAATATCGTTTATATGAGGAAACAACTATGTCACTACTCTATGAAAATAAGTCTGGTCAAAGACGCCTCCCTCTACGGGATCAGAGATGTGAATGAGATAGAGTGTTATTAGTATTCTATGAAAAAAATCTTGCATTTAACTAATGTTAATAAAAAAAACTATTCAACAGTGGAAGAAAGAATTATTACCAAGTCATGATAGCCTCGTCTGTGTCATGTAAGATATCTCACTGGGGACATGCGGTATCAGGGCCCACAATCCAACTGATCTGATAAATGCATACACACTGTAACGATCCCTCATAATCGAGATTCATGTCGTTATTATCATATCTCAATATATCGTGCATGATATCTCCCCGAGTCAAAGTCCCGCTTCCTCAACATCTTTAGGGAATGAAGTGAAGGGAACTCACTGTGCGTTGCAGGAATGGGTTGATAGAAGCCAAACAACCTCATAACTCTATCAGTATGATGCCACTCAACAATATGAAAATGAATCATATGAATGATGCATGAGCTGACAACAAGTATTGCCATACAGTATGGTGAAAGACTCTAGATGATAGGCTCAGTATATGACATCCACAAAACCTGAAAAATAATAAAAAATGAATAATTAATTAATAAATGAAGACATGTACTGTACAAAATAATAATTTAACAATATAATTAATAACCACACACGTCGTCCGGTCGAAGATTATCCAACATAATTTGTAAGCATGGACATCATGTCTGACGATATCTGAATATCTATGTGCCTAACTCCACCTATAGATAACATTTTTATACTTATATTTCATAATATAAAGTTATACATTTGATTTTGACATAAGAAGGAAGGAAAAACATACCATTATCCACGCAAAGACTCTCCTAAAATATTGAAAAAAATAGTGCGCGTGTATGTGGAGCTAAGCGAGGGATATGATCCCATACCCACATCTATATCAGAATAACACATCCTGTTATCTACATCTTATTGATGCGACATGTGCTTCATAGCGCCATGTATGTATATGCAAGATATGCAGACCCCCCAACTATACCATTCTATCTGGTTCAAGCCATCTAACAACTGTAAATACATCAAATGTCAAATGTAGTTGAATGATTAATGCAGATCATGCTGCCTATAAGCCTCAAAATGTATGCACGTGCAAATCATAGTACGATGATATCATCAACAACATCAGTTAGACGGGCGAAGTGCTCGTCTATCCATGACACGCATAATCTACTGTCGATGATGGACCTGCCATCGTCACGGACCTCAATGCCCAGCAATATGTGGATTAGATCAAACTAATCTGCACCCACTTAGCCCATCACAACTGTATCGTCGATGGGGAGGCTCAACATAATGAAAAAATCCTCGAGGGTAATATTCATCTCTCCCTTTGGAAAAAGGAATGCATGTGTCTCTGAGCTTCATCTTTCTACTAGTGCAACAATGAGCTGATAATCGACAAATGTGAAGTCGCACATTGCTACATTGTAAAACCCAACATGATGAAGATGAGGGACAATGATAGGAGGTGGTGCAACATGATGGAAATGATGAGATCTTCGTACACTCAAAGCAAGAACTGGACATCCCTCTATAACTAGTCGTGAAACATGTTTGTCTTGGAATGTGAGTAATGGAGGACCCACCATCTTTACTTTTGATATCATCATTAACTTTTTAGTTAATTCAATAAAATTCCTGAAACATTTTTTAAAAAACTACAAGAAGAAAAATGAGGTGGACAATTAGCATTCACAATTAAGCATTATGATGAAAAATGAGGTAAACACATAGATATTTCTGATGTTGTTGGCCCATTTTATCAATTTATTGTTTTAATGATCTCCAATCACATTTAATTTATTTCTAAATAATTCCATGTATATCGACCATGATGAAAATCCCGCATAGTACATGTGGATGCATGATATATTCAATCAACCATGTGATTTGAAGGACGAATTTTAATACAATTCATTTAGTGACCGAACCTCTTATTATTCATTTTCATTGTGTGTTTATTTTTTTAATAGTTAAATCATCACAAAATTATTTCTGATTGAATCCAAAAATGAAACAAACCAGAGATGAAACAAGCCAGAAATGAAGCTAGTCAGAAAAAAGGATCCATTAATGAAAAAGTACACATATGAAAAAATGTACACATTCATGATAAAATACATAAACTCGATCAAGGATGATGGGTAGTGGAGCTTTGTTCTAGTACTTGGGGACATATCTTATGAGTATGCCCTTCTATGCGAAAAATGTCGCATAATAGTCCCCTTCCCCATTGTCGAGGCCAATCCATCTCATTTTTGATATGAGTATACTTTGGTCATCCCTAAGGGCGCAACCTAATAATATTAGGCATCACAATCGGCTGATGAGTGGGAAAGGTAAAAGTATGAAATATCATAATTTTTTTTCTAATTCAAAAAAGAAATGTAACAATACATTAATGAAAAAAAGTCCAAAATAAAATAATTCATAAATGAAAAAGCTATAATAAAAAACCTAAAAATATCAAGGACCTGCTGATCAGTAGGCAAGGTAATAAAACGAAATTCACCGAAAGGCTTCCAAGGTGCACTATATCAGTCAAACAGAGTTCTCACGTGATACACCATGTCAACACAAGGATCCCATGATATGTTCATTGATGCACAAGCTACAACGACATGTGAATAGGGATATCTCAATGCTTAAAAATAACCGCAATCACAATACCTATTTTCCAATATGACCACTATGATAACCCTACCCTTTATTACACTTTATTTCACGTTTTATTACACAAGATTACACATAATACAACCTGTAAGATCGATTAGTCTAGTGTATTTGGGAATTAGGTACATTACATAACAACATAAAACAAAGAATACATCATCATTATTGAAAGCTTCTTTAACATGATCATATTATTTGATCGTACTTAAAACTGAATGGGATAACCTAGGGACGTACATAAGAAATGGGTGAGCTATAAAGCATAGTAAGGGAATAAACATGAAATAACATGAAGAAAGTAATGTGTGTTATACAATAGGCATATAAATAATACATAAAAGGGTTGAGAATCATAAACATGAACAATGAGACATGATATAACATTATAACATAAAGACAACATGAGAAATATGACAACAACTTAAAACATGACATCATAAACACAGTTCAAGACTAATTTCCAAGACATCATGATAGATAAAGTCTCATAATGGATTAGGTTCACTTCCTAATCCCTTATATGATGTCTCATGAGACTAAAACATTACCCAATGCATTGGAGCGTTATATAATTATGGGCACACTCGTCACTTTCTTTTCACTCACATGCATAAGTGTGCCACATAGATCATACAACATGAAATCATTTATGATCACATTTTATTCCATGATTAAGGAGTGTGTAATACATAAATGTAAGTCCACAATCAAAAAATTATAAGTGAATATGTCACGAACTGTCCTTGGGGCCCGTGCCGTGACTACCCTAAGCCCGCCTTCCATAGGCCAGGGGCTGACGACTAGCACCAAAGGCGAATCCCCAATAAAAAGGGAAGACATTGCCTTTAAACCTGTAACACACACAGTCTGAACACAAGCAGTAGAAGAAACAAGTACTAATATAGAAAAGAAAGGTGTGCTGAAAGTAAGTGGGCCAGTATACAAACCCATCTGAACAACAAGTACACGTACAAGTAAAAAGGGAAATAGATCTTGGATCGTCCACTGGGGAATCCTACCTGAAGGGTAGTTACGGATCTCGAACAACTCATCCCTGATGTACGTCCCTTCTAGTACAGCTCCGAGCAACCTCTCGTCTATTACCCTCAGCCTCGATCACTGCTGACCGTCGTCTGCACATAACACAATAAGGTGCGGGCGAAGCCCGTGCAGGGGTGAGTATAACAATACTCAGTAGGGGACCCTGAGACCCCCGAAGGTCTCCCAGAATCCACTAAGGATAAACCATAGTAGTAAGATACAATCACGAAGTATCAACCATCCCTACTTAGGTATATGCCCATACATATACCTAAGTTACCAAACACAATCCGGCTCCAACACTCGAGCCCAAGCACAACCCATTCCACAAAGGAAGTAAAGTCAATCATCTCAATGATATCAACTGAAAGACAAGACTCAACTCACACAGGTATACAAATCATGAAGAGGGGTAGAGATGATTAGGTGTAGCCACTGAATCATCTCCTCTGTCGAACCCATGTAGGATCCTGGAACAGTATCAGCGCTGTTGAACCCACAGAGGATCCCGATACAGAAGTCATCGCTGTCGAACCCACAGAGGATCCCGGTACAGAAGTCATCGTTGTCGAACCCACGGAGGATCCTGGTACAGAAGTCATCACTGTTGAACCCACGGAGGATCTTGGTACAGTATCGTCGCTGTCAAACCCACGGAGGATCCTGTCATCTCAGTCGCAGCCAACCATAAGGTTCCCACACATAACATGATCGATTTCGGGAGGGTCCGCTCCTCGAGCCAAGTGTCGATACATCAACTATCATGAAGTCTCGAGTTAATGTATCCCGTAGTTCCATCTCATCATAAAGAACTCAACGCGATAGATGGCGCGTCAATCAGACGCCCGATCTGAGAGTTATTGACATTTCCGTTCCAGGGGCCCAATTGGTTTTTAGGTTCAAACCAACCTGGACATTCCCCAACTGCGTCCAAACCTCAAGCGGGGTATGCCAAAAGATCTGTCCTGCTCTAAGCCTTCTGTCGCTGTAGACGGTTCGTTGTTCGGACACTCGTATCCCAAAATACGGACGAAAATGTGATTTCGGGTTACGGGTCCGGACAGGGGTCCGACCCGGTCCGGTGGCGGCCCAGCCCGACCCGATGGCAGCCCGGCCCGCAAGGGCGGCCCGACCTGGTGGCGGCCCGGGCTGGGCCGTAAGGGCGGCCCGGCTAGCCACGCCGCGGGGGGGGGGGGGGGGGGGTGCCGCGCCCCCCGGCTTCCGAAGGAACCAGCACCTAGCGCCGGTTCAGAGTGATGCGGGACCCTTCGGGTCCCGCCTTGTGGTGCGCCGCCGACGGTCGGCTGAGCCGACCTCCCTCCTTCAACCACCGCGGCGCGAGGGCGCCACGTGCCTCCGCCGCGGCCCGGCTGGCCGCGACTCCCCTTCCGTGCGACACAACGGTGCCACGCCCTCTTGGCGACCCGGCGGCCTTGCGCCATCGGTTTTCTTCGCAGTCGGACCGATGTCGGCCGCCATTGCTCCGCCTCCGCCATCAATACAATGAGAACAACAACAGGGGGGGGGAGGGTCGGACCGTGTTTGTGCGGTCCGAGCCCTCCTCGTTACGTTGTTAACAATCAACATATCTCAACCATCATTTGAACGACGAGGATCAGAAATAAAACTCATACATAAAACAACTCAAATCCCCCTACCTCATATTTGTCGTTCGCTGATGAAGGCATGGGAAAAGAATTCGAAGATTTCGTCGTAGGTTGCGCCCGTCACACACCGCCGATCCCGGGCTCGAGCGTCGTCCTCGTTCTTCGTTGGAGATGGTGCATTCTTCGTTGGAGAGATGAAGCTCTTCCAAGAGTTCTTTAAAGCTCCACCAAAAAGAATCGCCAACCAAAATAATGGGTTAAGCCAACCCATTATTTTATTATTGGCAAAAGAATTCAAAGGAATTCGAAAGGGTTTTAATTAATTAATCGAAGGAGCTAAATTAATTAATTAAAGGGGGTTGGCACTTTAATGAGGGAAGTTCAAAAGCCTTTCCCCACTTAAAGAGAGTTACTTGGGGGTTTAAGCTCATGTGGGTCCCACTTAATAATATCCTCCCAAGGGAGGTTATGTGCGGGTGGTCCCCACCTCCAACTTCTACTTGTAGGTTTTAACCACCAACAAAATAAAAATAAGTACACCTTATTTTTATTTAATTTTTATTTTAAAACCCTAAAACTACCTTCCATTCTTGTCAGTACGCAACTACGGTGAAGGTCTTAGTAAGCAATCACCAGCGCTGCGAGTTCATCGGTGCCTTCAGATTTCAATTCTGAGCACCGGTTCAAAAGATATAAAATCTCGCTCGTACATTTACTGAACGTACCCAAAAAAAACTTCAGAACTTGATTCCGGGCACACCGGGCCTCGAAATCAACCGCCGTCAGAAACTGCGGACTCGTAAAATTCCCATGAATTTAAGAAAAAAATTTCCATGAAATTTTCGGGTCTTTAAATTCTCCCCACATCAGGGATTTACGTCCCCGTAAGCTACAACTCACACTAAGAAAACAAATGGGGGTATTGAGCACGCATCTGAGTCTCCCACTCCCATGTGCTCTTCTGGAGGTTCTCATGCTGCCACCGAACGCACACCAGAGGAATCGACCGTCCATGTAGGTCCCGCTCCTATCGATCCTCAATCTCCACTGGGACCTCCATGAAAGACGCCCCATCATCGATGTCCAGCTCCCCATGGTCAATGATGTGAGAAGGGTCATGCACGTATCTCCTCAACCGAGATACGTGGAAGACATCGTGCACCCGATGCAATTGAGGTGGAAGAGCTAAGTGGTAAGCCACCTTGCCTAATCTGTTGAGGACCTGAAAAGGTCTGATGAATCGTAGAGATAACTTGCTGCCTCGGCCAAATCTCCGTAGACCTCGTCGAGGTGAGACCTATAAAAAGATGTGGTCGCCATCCTCGAACTCTAGTGGTCTCCGTCTCCTATCCGCATAGGACTTCTGCCTGCTCTGTGCAGTCTTCATCCACTCCTGGATGATCTTCACCTTCTCCGTCATAGCCTACACCATCTCTGGTCCCATAAGTGCTGACTTCCCTGGGTCAGTCCAGCATAGAGGCGATATGCAAGGTCAGCCGTAAAGTGCCTCGAAAGGTGTCATCCCGATGGTGGAGTGGTAGCTTTTGTTATAGGGGAACTCCACCAAATGCAAGTGATCCTCCCAATTGTGACCGAAGTCGAGGACACAAGCACGGAGCATGTCCTCGAGGGTCTGGATGGTCTGCTCGGTCTGACCATCCGTCTGAGGATGGAAGATGGTGCTCAAGCGAAGCTGCGTCCCGAAAGCCTCCTACAACCCCTTACAAAGTTGGGAAGTGAAACGAGCATCTAGATCAGAGACGATCGTCGATGGCACACCATAAAGCCATACAATCTCCTGTAAGTAGAGGCGTCCCAGAATCTCTACTGAACCCTGCTCTCTGATCCGTAGGAAGTGGGTCGACTTGGTGAGTCGGTCGACAATCACCCAGATAGAGTCGTGTCCTCTGAATGTACGTGGAAGTCCCATCACTAAATCCATGGATATCCCGTCCCACTTCCACTCTGGGACCTCTAAGGGCTGAACTAATCCTGCTGGAACCTGGTGCTCCGCCTTCACTTGCTGACAAGTGAGGCATCGTAAGACAAACTTTGCTACTGCCTTCTTCATACCTGACCACCAGTGCTGTCGTCGGAGGTCCTGATACATCTTCGACACACCTGGATGTACCGCTAGAGGAGATGTGTGAAACTCCCTCAACACTTCCTCCTGAAGTTCAACCGGTACCATGGTACGTCCTCTGAAGAGAATGAAGTACTCCCCACCTTCATAAAATCCACCAGGTTTCTGCCCTGTGGATATCTGAGCACGTCGCATCTCACAGTCAATGTCCCCATGCTACGCCTCCCTGACTCGCTGAAGAAGTGGAGGAGTGACTGTGAGAGACTGCAAAAAGGTTGCACTTTCCCGATCCATAAAGGATATATGCAACATGTCCAGTTGCTCCGTCGCCTCTCATAGCAGCTGAATTCCTGATCTCCTACTGAGAGCATCTGCTACAATGTTTCCTTTCCCAGGAGTATAGACTATCTCAAAGTCATAGTCTTGGAGGAACTCAAGGAATCGCCGCTGTCTCAGGTTTAGGTCCTTCAATGAGAAGATATACCTGAGACTCTGGTGGTCAGAGTAGACTGTAAAACGCTCGCCCATCAGATAGTGTCACCACATCTTCAAGGAGAAGACCACTGCTGCTAACTCCAGGTCATGGGTAGCGTAGTTCTGCTCGTGCTATCTCAGCTGCTGAGAACCATACGCGATCACAACTCGCTCCTACATCAGGACACACCCGAGTCCGGTCCCTGATGCATCGCAATAAACTACATACCCTACACCCTCCTTTAGAAGCCTCAAGATGGGGGCACTACTCAGCTTCTATCTCAACTCCTGAAAGCTTTACTGGCATCTCTCCGACCACACGAAGGGTTTCCCATTCTTCTTCAAGGCTGATAGCGGTGCTGAAACTCTGGAGAAATCTGGAACGAATCTTCGGTAGTAGCCAGCCAAACCCAGGAAACTCCGTACCTCCATCACACCCCTGGGTGGCTCCCAAGAAAGTGCCGCTTCAATCTTCGCTGGATCCGCTACAACTCCAGCCTCCGAGATGACGTGTCCCAGAAAGTGTACCTCTTGGATCCAGAACTGGCACTTTGGGAGCTTACCATAAAGCTGGTGCTCTCAGAGTGTGTCTAGTACTACCCGCAAATGGTAGGCATGATCTTCCTCGGTAACTGAATAGATCAAAATGTCATCGATGAAGACTACCACAAAGCGATCAAGGTATGGTTGAAAGATCCTGTTCATGAGTCCCACGAACACTACTAGTGCGTTGGTTACACCGAATGGCATAACCAAGAACTCGTAGTGGCCATACCAGCATCTGAAGGCTGTCTTCTACACATCCTCATCCCGTACTATGAGCTGGTGATAGCTTGACCGAAGATCTATCTTCAAGAACCAACGTGCTCCCTTCAGCTGATCAAAGAGGTCATCAATCCTCAGGAGTGGGTACTTGTTCTTCACGGTCACCTGGTTTAGGCACCGATAATCAACGCACAGCCGCAAGCTACCATCCGCCTTCTTGGCAAACAAAATCGGGGATTCCCAGGGTGAAACACTGGGTCGGATAAATCCCTTCCCCTGCAAGTCCTCTAGTTGTACCCACAGCTCATGAAGCTCGGCGGGAGCCATCCGATATGCTGGAGTAGATATCGGTGCCTTCCCAGGGTACAGGTCAATATAGAAGTCCACCTCTCTGCGAGGAGGTAGTCCTGGAACATCGTTAAGGAAAACATCCGCATACTGATCCACCACAACAGGAAAACTCGAACTCTGTACATCAACTGCTCCGAGAATGAGGCTAGCCAACTGATGTGTGATCAGCTGCCCCCTCCTCTGGGTAAATCCATCCTGCGCTGCGAAGGCTCTCTTCTCGCTGGTGAAGGTAAACCTCATCCCATCCTCGCGGACACACTGCACTTTCTTCCTAATACAGTCAATCTGAGCATGAATTGTGGATAACCAGTCCATACCCAAGATAACGTCGTAAGGCCTCAACGCCGCTACGAGGAGATCCCAACCGAAGCTCTCACCTCCTAGAGTAAGCTCACACTACCGACACCAATGCGTAATCATCGAGTCTACTCCCGTAGGAGTCTCTAGTCATAAGGATCAAGACAACGGCTCCATCAGAATCTCCGAGCTCTGAATGAGGGTAGTGGCAATAAAAGAATGACTCACACCTGTGTCTATAAGTACTGCAGAAAGGGTGGAGTAGACACAGATAGTACCTCAAATCATATCAAGTGCTCCATGGTCGTAGGAATCAACTGCCTAGAGCTGAGCCCGCCCTTGTCTGCCAGTTCCCTATGGTCGGGGTGGACCTCCTGGTGGTGGTGGTGGTAGGGCCTCGAAACGTCGTCCACCACTTACTGCCCGGCCAGCTCCTCTGCCACGTCCGCCTACTCCCAGCGGACCACCACGGTCAAACCTATACCTCTGCCTAAGAGGTTCCTCTAATGTCTGCTTATCATCTGCATAGAAGGTCGGGCAGTCACGAGCCATGTGACCCTGCCCTCCGCATGCATAGCACTGCCTGCTCCTCGTATGGCTGGCTCTGTCTCGTGTGCTCTGCAAAATCGAAACTGTATCCTGGGGTCGCCCACCAGATGGTCTGGTTCGCTTGGACCTCTGCGAAATCTGTATACTTCCAGCTGTAGAAAACTCTGCTACGTGTCGATGATGACTGCTCAGCAAGGAAACTCTCCACAAGAAGGGATCGCTCGAGCACCCCCGCCTGCGTCGAGATACTGAGGGAGATCATAGAAGCCCTGATCTCATGTATGAGTCCCTGCTCGAAGGTCTGAGCCTTGAAGAATGGGTCCCGTACCATATCTGTGGAGTAGCGCAAGAGGTCGGTGAATCTCGCTGAGTACTGAGCTACTGTCATGCTACCCTGCTATAGATGTAGTAACTCCTGTATCCGCACTGCACGAAGGGTGGTAGGAACAAACTCTGACCGGAAGAGACTCTCGAAGTCTGCCCCGAGTAGTGATGCCTCATCATGCACCTAGAGCATCAGGTTCCACCATCTGCCTACTACTGCATGCAGGAGACTCACGGTAAGGATCACCATGAGGTCGGATGGTATCCCTACCAATCTGAAAACTCTCACAACAGCCTCCATCCAATCCTCAACTGCTTGTGGGTCTGTCTCTCTCCTGAACCTGGGAGGCCTCTGGCGCTGGAACTCATGCAATGCACTCAAACGACGTGCACTCTCTTCTGCTAGAGCTAGTGGTATCAGTGGCCCAGCAGGTAGTGGTACCGCTGGTACCTTCGCTGTGATGGGGCCCTGCACCGAGGCCTCATCGCTCGGTGGGCTACTATCTCGTACAAAACTCGGAACCCTAGCTGACTGCCTACGTGGGGCCATCCTGAAACGAAACAGGTGCACCACAGTTAAAAAAATATACTTGGTGAGCTAACACAAAGTAATCACAAAGAAAAATTTTCAAAAGAAACACACACGCAATCAGTGTTTTCGTGCACTGAGTCAGAAATCAGAAGTCAGAGTCCTAGTGTATGGATACGTCGGCCGCCGCACCAACACCAGTTTCCCTAAACTGATAACCACACCCAAAACACTTAACACTATTGCCATTAAAAGAATCAAAGTCCAAGTTCTGCGATAGAACCGACTCATCCGATACCAATTTGTCACGACCCGTCCCCGGGGCCTGTGCCATGACTACCCCAAGCCCACCTTCCATAGTTCAGGGGCTGTCGACTAACACTAAAGGCGAATCCCCAATAAAAAGGGAATAAATTACCTTTAAACCTGTAACACACACAGTCTGAACACAAGAAGTAGAAGCAACAAGTACTAATATAGAAAAGAAAGGTGTGCTGAGAGTAAGTGGGCCAGTATACAAACCCATCTGAACAACAAGTACAAGTACAAGTAAAAAGGGAAAATAACTCCTGGATCGTCCACTGGGGAATCATACCTGAAGGGTAGGTACAGATCTCGAACAACTCGTCCCTGAGGTACGTCCTATCTAGTCCAGCTCCGAGCAGCCTCCCGTCCATCACCCTCAGCCTCGATCACTACTGACCGTCGTCTGCACAGAACACAACAAGGTGCGGGCGAAGCCCGTGCATGGGTGAGTATAACAATACTCAGTAGGGGACCCCGAGACCCCCAAAGGTCTTCCAGAATCCACTAAGGATAAACCACAGTAGTAAGATACAATCACGAAGTATCAACCATCCCTACTTAGGTATATGCCCATACATATACCTAAGTTACCAAACACAGTCCGAATCCAACACTCGAGCCCAAGCACAACCCATTCCACAAAGGAAGTAAAGTCAATCATCTCAATGATATCAACTGAAAGACAAGACTCGGCTCACATAGGTATAAAACTCATGAAGAGGGGTAGAGATGATTAGGTGTAGCCACTGAATCATCTCCTTTGTCGAACCTACGTAGGATCCTGGAATAGTATCAGCGTTGTCGAACCCATGGAGTATCCCGGTACAAAATTCATCACTGTCAAACCCACAGAGGATCCCGGTACAGAAGTTATCGCTGTCAAACCCACGGAGGATCCTGGTACAGAAGTCATCGTTGTCGAACCCACGGAGGAACCTGATACAGTATCGTCGCTGTCGAACCCACAGAGGATCCTGTCATCTCAGTCGCATCCATCCATAAGGTTCCTGCACACAACATGATCGATTCTGGGAGGGTTTTCTCCTCGAGCCAAGTGTCGATACATCAACTATCACAGAGTCTCGAGTTGATGTATCCCGTAGTTCATTATCATCATAAGGAACTCAACGCGATAAACGGCGCGTCAATCAGACGCCCGGTCTGAGAGTTATTGGCATTTACGTTTCAGGGGCCCGGTTGGTTTTTAGGTTCAAACCAACCTGGTCGTTCCCCAACTGCATCCAAACCTCAAGCGGGGTATGCCAAAAGATCTATCCTACTCTAAACCTTATGTCGTCACAGACGGTTCGTCGTTCGGACACCCGTAACCCAAAATACGGATGAAAATGTGATTTCGGGTTACGGGTCCTACCCGGTCCGATGGAGCGGCCTGAACCGATGGAGGCCCGGCCCGGTGGTGGCTCGGCCTGGTGGTGGCCCGGCCCGGTGGCGGCCCAGCCTAGTGGCGGCCCGACCCGCAAGGGCATCCCGACCCGGTGGCGGCCTGACCCGCATGGCCAGGCTGGCCACGCCGCGGGGGGGGGGGGGTGTCGTGCCCCCCGGCTTCTGAAGGAACCGATGCCTAGCGCTGGTTAGGAGTGCCATGGGACCCTTAGGGTCCTGCCTTGTGGAGCGCCGCCGGTGGCCGTCTCAGCCGGCCGCCCTCCTTCAACCGCCGTGGCCTTTGGCCGCGGTCCCTCTCCGGCGTGGCGCGACGGCACCACGCCCCTTCACCGCGGCCCGCCCTGGCCGCGGTTCTGCATCACCAGCGCGGCGTGCCGGCACCGCACGCCTCCACCGCGGCCCATTGTGGCCGCGGCTCCCCTTCCACCCAACACGACGGTGCCGGTCCCTCTTGGCAACCCAGTATCCTTGCACCGCCGGTTGTCTTCACGGTCGGCCCGATGCCGACCACCATTGCTCCGCCTCCGCTGTCAACACAACGAGAACAACAACAGGGGGGGGGGGTCAGACCATGTTCATGCGATCCAAGCCCTCCTCTTTACGTTGTTAACAATCGTCATATCTCAACCATCATTTTAATGACGAGGATCAGAAATAAAACTCATACATAAAACAACTCAAATCCCCCTACCTCGTATTTTTCGTTCGTTGACAAAGGCACGGGAAAAGAATTCGAAGATGTCATCGTATGTTGCGCCCGTCACACGCCGCTGATCTTGGGCTCGAGCATCGTCCTCGTTCTTCGTTGGAGATGGTGCATTCTTCCTTGGATAGATGAAGCTCTTTCAAGAGTTCTTCAAAGCTCCACCAAAAAGAATCGCCAACCAAAATAATGGGTTAAGCCAACCCATTATTTTATTGTTGGAAAAAGAATTCAAAGGAATTCGAAAAGGTTTTAATTAATTAATTGAAGGAGTTAAATTAATTAATTAAAGGGGGTTGGAACTTTAATGAGGGAAGTTCAAAAGCCTTTCCCCACTTAAAGAGATTTACTTGGGGGTTTAAGCTCATGTGGGACCCACTTAATAATATACTCCCAAGGGAGGTTATGTGCGGGTGGGCCCAACTCCAACCTCCACTTGGAGGTTTTAACCACCAACAAAATAAAAATAAGTACACCTTATTTTTATTTAATTTTTATTTTAAAACCCCAAAACTAACTTCCATTCTTGTCAGTACACAACTGCGGTGAAGGTATTACTAAGAAATCACCAGCACTGCGAGTTCATCGGTGCCTTCAGATTTCAATTCCGAGTGCCGGTTTAAAAGATATAAAATCCCGCTCGTACGTTTACTGAACGTACCTGAACAAAACTTCAGAACTTGATTTCCGGCACACCGGGCCTTGGAATCAAGCACCGTCAGAAACTACAGACTCGTAAAATTCCCATGAATTTAAGAAAAAAATTTCCACAGAATTTATGGGTCTTTACAGCATAAAGGTGAACACCCTTGATAGGATATGGGTATGAGTATTCACTACACATTTGTTTGTCATGGAAAAATCATGGTGAAATTTTGCCAGCATAACGGGGGTGTAAGAATGTCCATGGAAGAAATTAATGAGAGTGAAAGGGGTATATAATCATTTAGACATAAAATGGTCAGTAAGGGGGATATGGAAGCACATATTCCAACATTAGTAATTTGAGATAAAATACATAAGATAATGAAGATACTTGATTAAAGGGGGGAAGGAGAGGATCGATTATTATGAGAGGGTGATTCAAAATGCTTGGGAGGAGCTTCTTGAGAGCTTGGGGGAACCTTGGGAGGACTCTAGAGAGGGGAGGGAAAATTATACACATGATATGAGGGTTTTAAGTTGAAAGAAATGGTATTTTGGATGGGTTTATATATGAAATGAGTGAAGAATTATTTATTATTTCTCAAACTTAGGTTTAGACTCTATATAATAAAGTAATCAAAACCACAAACCTTACCATGGTTTTTGACCATGGTTTTTTCCAAATAGAGGTTATTTTCATTATTTTATAAGGAAAAATTCCAAACTTATTAAAATATTACCCTTGGTGATGTGTAAGTGAGTCACGTCGAAATGATTTTAAAACCTTAAAATATATTATAAGTTTTGGAGGATTCATAAAGGATTTATAAAATTAATCAAATAAACTTAATATTACATTATTTAAAAGGTAAAATATATATTTTTTCATAAAAACCATTTATATTATTTATTACATCATTTTTGGGTCATTATGATGCCATAATACACACATTATATTTATACTGTATTTAATTTTTACCTGAAAATTTGATTGTCTCAAAAAATTATAAAAAACTCACCATAGGATAATTTGAACGTGATGATTCCAAAAATAATATTAATTTTATCTAAATACTTTTTTAAATTTAATTTTTTACTTTTAAAATAGAATCGACATTTATTGAGAAATGCTGAGTTTTTTGACAATAACAGTTTTCGAACCCTTATAAAAATTACATTTGACTTCATAAAAATTATATGATCATTTATATTTAATACGAATTATTTAATAATAATATTTTAATAAAATATTATTTATTTAAAAAATCCATTAATTCATCAAAATAAACTCTGTAATTGAATTTGAATATTACCCAAAAATACAATTTGTGTTTTATTGTATAAAAATAATTTATAAAGTAACAATAATAAGATGAAAATATCTTCAGTATTCTATATAATATACATATTAATATTATTGGGTTCTTGATACATATCCATTTATTACATCATAAAACGTATTAAGGGTAAGGTGCATGATAATGAGACTTTCATGGGGTGGTTCGACGTACATGGTTTGAGCTATGATCTTGATGAGCTTGAACTTCTCCTGTAAATGATTTCTCTCATGCTTAAGTTGTTGGATCTCATCTTGGGCTTGGTCAAGGAAAAATCCCAGTGATTCTATATCTAAGATCTGATAAATGAGATTTATAGCGAATGATCCTACTGGTTGATGCCATCACTTCCTTTGTCTATGTCAATTGGATTTGTTAAAACCCTATATTTATACTAATCATATAATCATTGTTCAATAACTATATTATCAATGGTTATGATGCTTAATGGTCTTTTAAATTTGAAAGGATATAATAAAACCCAAGAATATCATGTGTTTTCTATAACCATAAAATATAATAAGGCATTTAATTCAACCGCAAAGGGAATTTTATTTATAATAGTTTGGGTTGTTACAATATTCTCCCTTAAAAAATTTCACCATTGAAATTTTCATTTCACACACTAAAACAAATGAGGTTAATTTTGTTTCATCACTTCCTCTAGTTCCTACGTTGCTTCTTCAAACTTGTGGTTTTTTCACAACACTTTGACAAGGTTCATTGTCTTATTTCGTAGATTTTTTTTCACTACGATCTAAGATATTAACCGGCTGATCCTCATATGAGAGATCATTCTCCAATGTCACCACCTATGTATTGAGTATATGTGATGGGTTTGGTATGTACTTCCTGAAGAGGGATACATGGAATACATCATGTACTTGAGATATGTTAGGTGAGAGTATTAGTTGATAGGTCACCACTCCGATGCGATCAAGGATCTCAAAGGGACTGATGTATCTTGGACTAAGCTTTCCATTCTTCCCAAAATTTCATGACTTTATTACATAGAGATATGTGGGGGAATACCTTATCCCCAACTTCATACTCTAGGTCTCATCGATAATTGTCATTATAGCTCTTTTGCTGACTCTGAGCAGCCTTGATGTGATACTGAATGGTCTTGACCTTTTCCGCCATTTCCTCAACCATTTTAGGACCTAGAAATTTGCGTTCCCCAATTTCATCCCAGCATGCAGGTGTTATTCATCTCTTACCATAAAGGGATTTATAGGGATTCATTTGGATGTTTGAGTGGAAACTATTATTGTATGAGAACTCAACCAGAGGAAGATGTTGATCTCATCCTTCTTTGAAGTCATTTGAGCATGATCTCAACATGTCCTTGAGTTCCTGGATAGTCTGCTCAGATTGACCATTAGTTTGAGGGTGATAAGTTGTGTTGAAGTTCAACTCAGTATTTAGAGCATGTTAGATACTCTTCCAAAACTTGGAGGTAAATCTTGGGTCTCGATTAGATAGAATCAATAATGGTGTTCTATACAGCCTCACCACTTCTCTAATGTATATCCTTTCAAGTTGATCGAGTGATAATTCCTCTAAAATTGAAATGAAGTGAGAAGTATTTGTAAGACAATACACCACAAACCATATAACATTATTCCCTCTTGATGTATTCATAAGACCAGTGATAAAGTCCATAGTTATGTTTTTCCATTTCCACACAATTATGGATAATTGTTTCATTATCCCCTTGAATTTTTGACTTTCCACTTTCACTTACTGATATACAAGACATCTTGATGTATATTACCTAACCTCCTTCTTCATATTGTCCCACCAATAGTTCTCTCAGATATCTTGATACATCTTTTTTCTTCTTGGATGGATGGAGAAGGTCAAGCTATGTACATCATCCAATAACTCCTTTAACTCAGTGTTTTATGGTACACATAGTCATGACCCAAATATTACAAATCCTTCATTAATATTGAACTTTGAGGACTTACCTTTTTTATAGCTTCCACTTTCTTCTGAATTCCCACATCATCACTTTGAGCATCCTTTATCTTCTCTATAAGGGAAGATTGAGAAATAATTTGTGAAAGGAGTGATGATGTTCCTTCCTTTATGATTCCCATGTCCATCCTCTTAAAGTCTAATAAGATCAGATCCCTCTAAATTTTCATCAATGATAAAATTGTCGAATCCTTTATACTTAGAGTGTCTTCCACTTTATTAGCTTTCCCATGATGGTAGTGGATTAAGCAGTCATAATCCTCTAACCATATCCACTGGTGCATATTCGTCTCTTTTTGTGTGAATATATACTTGAAGCTCTTATGATCCATATATATTTCAAACTTCTCCCAAAAGAGATAATACTGCCATATTTTCAACACAAAGATCATGAAAACTAACTCTAGATAATGTGTTGGGTAATTATATTCATGAACTTTTGATTGACTTGAAGAATAAGCTATCACTTTTTCATTCTTCATTAACACACAACCCAATCTCTTATTTGAAGCATCGTTGTATACCATGAAAAGTTTTCCCCTTATGGGAAGTGTAAGTATAGGTACAGTGATAAGCCTCTTTTTTCAACTCCTTAAATCTCTCTCTACATCAATCATTCCAAACAAACTTGAATCCTTTCTGAGTTATCTTGGTAAGAGGATTTTACAATCACGAGAAATTTCTCACAAATTGATGATAGTACCCAGCTAATCCAAGGAAAATATGGATTTTTATCATAGATGTTAGTCTCATCCATCCTTCAAATGCTTCTATCTTTGAAGGGTCCATAGATATATCATTGCTTATGATTATATTATCTAATAATGTTACTCAGTCTAGGTATAATTTTGATTGATAACTCAACTCTTGGTTAAGATAAATACCAAAAAATTATTTGGGAAACACATAAATGAATTCCCTTACAATGAGCGTGTCATCAAGGATGACATTTTCTTTAGAATCAATAATTTGAGCTAGATATGATTTATCACAGGGAAATAATATCTATTCTTGAGATATTGGTGCCAAAGAAGATCCATCCTCCTCCTTTCACTTGTACAGAATATGGGGATGATTCATGATATAGAGAGTGATTTCCTTCTTGTGGAAATTTAAATTGGCTTTGTAAAAGGAAAACCATTTTGTAACTAAGATAACATCAAATTTCACTGAAGGGAGATTGATAAAATTTTAAAAAATAATGTTCCCACAAACTTCAACATGTGATAAAATAATCATAGAAGTTTTTCTCGATGATATCAAATCATTTCATGTGGTGACTTTATGTTCTTAGAAAACTTACAAGATATGCTAATAGGGCATGAATTTAAATACAACATGACAAACACTACTCTAGAGTATAGGTTACATGTACTTCAGTCATCATGACCCATATCAGCATAATACTTGCCTTGTTCCATAGATCTTGGAGATTATTGATGCTCATCATGCTTGTCACCCCTTGGAATAGATCATTGACTTGGATAACGACCAACTTCTCCACATTTACAACATAGAACTATATAAGGTACCTTAGTATGAAAATTATTTCCATACATCACATTATCCATTTTCCATGGAAATTATATACTTTATGCCATATCTTTCCACACTTAAAAAACATATCCCAGTCCCTTTGTGTCATTTCCCTTGGTGCCTCTTTCCACACTTTTTTCATGAAGTAAATTGGGCCTTATTTCCCTGAACACATTTATTAGATGAACTTCCTTGATATTTCTTCATCCTCTTCTTTGACATCTTTGGACATTCAACAAAGTGCCAGTTGTAATTGTGATTTTTGATAGCTGGTTTGACATAATCACAATATGCCCTACTTAAGGTCCCATCTAATTGGGCATCTCATTTGGGAAATCATCATATTTCCCTTCACATTGGTTATTTACTTGGTTCCTCCTATTTTTGGCCATTAAATAGAATAAAGAGAAAAATAGGGATGATTATTTTTAAATTATTAAACTCATAAACTATAATTCACTTACATTAAAGGGATAACTTATAAATGATATTTATTCCTTAAGTTATGAATTTCTAGGCTTCAATATATGCTATCCATGATCTGTTTTCTAACATAGACACTTATGGGAATTTTTGTACCCTTAATAATGGTTCATAATGATCTTATAAATTTGTAAATGCATATCCCCTAGGAGTGTCAAACCAGGTGTGCAACAAATCCAGTTTTCATTTACTAGTTCTTGGTCAAGTCTATCTCATTGTGGTGTTTTCAAGTTTTACTCTTAGATACATTTGTTCCATAGCCACATCCACTTGTAGTATCCAAACAAAGAGGCATTTTCATGGAAACCACTTACTCTATACTTTACCAAAATTTAGGGATGTCTCCATATGTTTAGTATTATCCCTAATGTTTTTCTAGAGTTTTATAATCCTAATACCAAAAATAACTGAACTTTCCTTTGATACTAACTATGATAACCCTGCTCTTTATTACAATTTATTTTATGATTTATTACCTAAGATTACACATAATACAACCCATATGATCGATTAGTCTAGTGTATTTGGGAATCAGGTACATTAAATAACAACTTAAAATAGGGAATACATCGCCATTATTTAAAACTTCCTTAAAATGCTCATATTATTCCATTGTACTTAAAATTGCATGAGATAACCTAGGGACATACATAAGAAATATGTGAGATATAAAGCCCAAAAAGGGAATAAACAAGAAATAACATGAATAAATTAATACATGTTAGATAATAGAAATATCAATGAGACATAAAAGGGGTAATAATCATAAAAATGAACAATGAGGTATGATATAACATGATAACATAAAGTCAACATGGAAAATGTGGTAACAACTTAAAACCCGACATCATAAACATAGGTCAAGGATAACTGCCAATACACCATGAAAGAGAAAGTCCAATGATGGATTAAGTTAAATCCATAATACCTTGAATTATGTCTCATGAGACTAAAACATTACCCAATGCATTGGAATGCTATATAATTCTGGGTGCACCCGTCACTTTCATTTCATTCACATGCATAAGTGTTCCACATAGATTATACAACATGAAATCACTTATCATAAGATTTAATAACACGATAAAGGATTGTGGAATACATAAATGTAATTACCTAATAAAATAAGTATAATTTTATAAAGGTGAACACACTTGATAGTAAATGGGTATGGGTATTCACTACACATTTGTTTGGCATGAAAAAATCACAATGAAATTTCGGCAGCATAATGGGGGTGTAAGAATGTTCATGGAAGGGATTAATGTAACATCCCAAGTAAATTAAGAATAAGATATTTTCATATTTATTAATATTTTTGAATTAAATATTATTTTTACTTTAAAAGGGTTTCTATGTTTGATAGCGTACCCGATACGCAACAACGAGTTTCTTTGAAATCTTACGTTGCACACTAATAATATAATATTATTATTTTAAATGGAAGTTAACTCCTAGCCGCTGTATTAGCGGGAATGAAAAAAACTAACTACAATATGATTATATATGTATTTACATTTATCCAATAAAAGTTAGAGGCTTAAAATGTGAATGAATCTAATTTTAAGCACAATTTACATTAAAAGGTCAATTTACCGACATTTAATGGAGAACCCTATTTAAATATAGTTCTGGTCACTTTAATACATTCTATTTGACCAAATAAAATCCTTATTTAGAATGGGGACATAAAAACTTACTTTGTGTAAATTTTTGGAATTTTTTTGATAAAGTTCATTTTTTAATGAATAGTGAAAAATACTATATTTTATTTCAAAAGTGCATTTTAATCTAATTTATTTATAGGTTTAGATTAACCTTTTAATTGGTTTTAAAGTGTAATTATAATATATTTTTACCATTTAATTCAATGTTAGTCATTAGAAGCAATTTCACTTTGAAATTGGACTTAATCAACTGTCCATCTTTTGATAGTTATTAATTCTTAAAAACACGCTCTTTGTTTTGACAGCGGGAATTAATTTTAAATTAATTTATACCACTTCTGTGTTTTGATTTTGGAAAAATTGATTCCATATTTGAAATCATGAGGCCCAAATTTTGTAAATAGTTAAATTTTATTTTTAGACATTTTAAATATTTACTTCAGTAAATATTTTATTTACCGTGGTTAAAGGGTAAATCAGGTAAATAAGGGTAAAAAATAATATTATAATAATATAAAATTACCCTTAAACATGTCCTAATCCTATTTTATGAGTCATGTTAGACCATGGAAATACTTGGGTCAATTTTGGGACCCCATTGAGCCACTTGAGAGTGATAATGACACTTTAGATTAATTAACTTAAAGTAAAGGCAAAAATGACAAAAACAAATATCTTTTAGTAAACTAATTTTTACATGGGGTTATATAAGTTATATTTTCGACTATAAATATTAATTGGAAATATAAACATATTTCCTACATCATGGTAATTTTTTTATAATTTTTATACCTCAAATAAATTAAATTATTTATGACACAATAATGATGTAGTGTTTACCTCATTAATAAATGATTTAAATAAATAAGATTATAATGATTAAAATATTATCCAAAACATGTCCAATTATTATTGGATGATTTTATTTCGACCATGAGTCATCTTATCTTATACTATAATGATTTTTGGACCATTAGAAACCGAATATTATTATATAATAAAATAATATTTTCACACTTTCCTAAAGAGCCCCTCCTCTCCCTTATAAAAGGAGACCACTTCTAACCAATTAATCACACCTCTCAAGCCATTTTGATCATCTAAAATCTGCCCAATTAATCTTCCTACATCCCTATCCTCCTCTTAGAAGCCTTACCTTAGGCATAAGACACTTCAAGAAGTCCTTTTGGTTCAAACCAAAGGGAGTAACCCAAATTAAAGGTAACCGTTTCTCTTAATTTGTTTTCTTTTATTTTACTTCTCAAACCCCTAAAATCTTTTTATTACTTTATTTTGTAACAAAAACAATATCCTCAATATACTAGGATGTTTTTATTATAATTATTCAAACTAAACTTACACACACCTCCATCTAATGGGTGAAGAACATAATGTTTCTGTGGATGGAAAACTAACACCTCACGAAACGATGATTGTTCAATTACCTCTTACCGCCTCTCATGGTGGCCATTATGATGACACTATATTTATATATGATATATATTATGTTTATGATTTCATTATTCTTCTATACTTCCCATTTATAGCATGCCTTTATGGTTTCCATAGTGGGTAAATATGATAATCTCATTTGAGGAAGTGCGGACTACCTTGCAAAAGGAGAAGCTTTATGAAAAGTATAAAAAATGTAAAAACTGGTTGAAGAAAGTCTCATTATTGAGACATATCATCACAAGCAATGGCATATATATGGACCCTTAAAAATATAATCAATTTAAAGATAGATGATTCCAACATCTGTAATAGATATCCATAGTTTCCTTGGATTATCTGGGTATTATCGTAGATTTGTGAGAAATTTATTGTGATTGTCAAACCTTCTAACCAAGATAACTTGGTAGGGAGTCATTTTTTCTTGGAATGATGAATGTGAAGAGATATTCAAGGATCTAAAGAGGAGGCTTATGACTACACTTTTTCTCATACTACCCACAAGTGGAGATATTTTCTTAGTATTCAGCGATGATTCGAAGAAGGGTGTGGGTTGTGTGTTAATACAGAATGAAAAAGTCATAGCCTATGCTTCAAGGCAGTTGAAAGTTCACAAATAGAACTTCCCAACACATTATTTGGAGTTATATACAGTGATATTATATTTTAAAAATAAAGTGAAATTATCTCTTTGGGGATAAGTATGAAATATATTTGGTTTATAAAATCCTCAAGTATATATTCACATAGAAAGAGATGAATATATGCCAATGAATATGGCCAGAGATAATAAAGTACTATGATTGGTCAATTCACTACCATCATAGTAAATTGAATAAAGTTGTGGATTCTCTAATTATAAAGTATACAACAATTATATCATTGATGAGAATTTAGAGGGATCCGATCTTATTGTATTTGAAAAGGATGGACATGGGAATCATAAAGGAAGGAACATCATCAATCCTTTCACAAATGATTTCTCAACCATACCTTATGTAAAAGATAAAGGATGATTATATAAATTATGTGGGAATTGAGAAGAAAGTGGAAACCATAAGAAAAGGGAAATCCTTGGAGTTCAATATTGATGAAGAAAGATTTGTGAGATTTGGGTCAAGACTCTGAGTTAAAGGAGTTGTTGGATGATGAACATAGATCAACCTTATCCATCCACCCAGGAAGCACAAGTATGTATCAAGATCTTTGAGAACACTATTTTTGGGAAAATATAAAGAAGGATATCGCAGATTATACATCAAGATGTCTTGTATGCCAGCAAGTGAAAGAGGAAATGAAAAAATCCAAGGGGATGATACAACCATTACCCATACCTACATTGAAATGAGAAAACATCACCATGGAATTTTTCAATGGTATTCTAAATAAATCAAGAGGGAATAATGCTATATCGGTTTTGGTAGATCTTCTTACAAAGACTATGCACTTCATTGTGATTAAAGAGGATTTATCACTGGATCAACTTGCACGGATATACATTAGAGAAGTGGTAAGGCTACATGAAGTACCACTATAAATTGTATTTGATCAAGATCCATGATTCACCTCTAAGTTCTAGAAGATTCTACAACACAATCTAAATAATGAGTTGAACTTCAGCATGACTTATCACCCTCAAACTGATGGCCAATATGAGCAGACTATCTAGACACTTGAGTAAATTTTAAGAGCATTCTTAATTTACTTAAAATGAGGATGAGACCAATATATTCATCTTGTCGAGTTCTCTTACAAAAATAGTTTCCACTCGAGCATCCAAATGGCTCCCTATGAATATATTTAGGGGAATAGGTGCGGAACACTTGCATGATGGGATGAAGTTGGGGAATCTAAACTGCTAGGTCCTGAAATGGTTGAGGAAATTGTGGACAAGGTCAAGACAATTCAGCAACACATCAAGGATGCTCAGAGTCGAAAAAATAGCTATGTGAAAAATCATCAATGAGACCTATAGTTTTATGTTGGAGACATGGTATTACTCAAAATTTATCCATGGAAGAAAGCGATGAAATTTGGGAAGAAGGGAAAGCTTAGTCCAAGATACATCGACCCCTTTGAGATCCTTGATCGCATCAGAGCGGTGGTCTATCGACTTGCACTCCCACCTAACCTATATCAAGTACATGATGTATTATATGTATCCCTATTGAGAAAGCACATACCATACCCCTCACATGTACTCAATCCATAGGTGGTACTGTTGAAGAATGACCTTTCCTATGAGGAGCAACCGGTGAATATATTAGATCATAGAGACAAAGTTTTACGAAATAAGACAATGAACCTTGTAAAAGTGCTGTGGAAAAACCAAAAGTTTGAATAAGTGATGTGGTAACCATAATAGGTGATGAAATATAGTTTCCCTCATCTTTTTTAGTATGGGAAATGAAAACTTTTAGGGTGATATTTCTTAATGGGGAAGATTGTAATGACCCGAATTGTTATAAATAAAATTACCCTTGTGATTTAATTAAATATCTTATTATGTAATATGGTTATAGAAAACACAAGAACTTATTTTGTTTTATTATATTAAATTGGATTTAAAAGACCATTAAGTATCATTATCATTGATTATATAGCCTTTGAATAGTGATCACATGATTAGTATAAATATAGGGTTTTAACAAGTCTAATTGATACAGACAAAGAAAGTGATGGACTCAACTAGTAGGATCGTACCCTATAAAGCCCATTTATTAGAGATTATAAGGGAGATAAAATTACTGGGATTTCCCCTTGACCAATACTAATATGACATCCAATAACTTAAGCATGAGTGAAACCATTTATGAGAGAAGTTTAATCTCACTAAGATCATGACCCAAACTATGTTCGCCGAACCACCCCATGAAAGTCCCACCATCGCGCAACTTACCCTTAGGGTGTTTTATGGTGTTTTAAAGGGATATGTATCAAGGTCCTATCAATATGATTATGTATAATATTTTTTATAGAATAATGAATATATTTTTATCCTATTATTGTTACTTTATAAATGATTTTTATTTTGATATAATAAAACACAAAAAATGTTTTTAGATAATATTCAAATTCAATTAAGGAATTTATTTTGATGAATTAATGGATTTTAAAATAAATAATATTTTAATAAAATATTATTATTAAATATAAATGATCATATAATTTTAATGGATTCAAATGTAATTTTTATAAGGGTTTGAAAACTATTATTGTAAAAAAAACCCAAACTTTCTAAATAAATGTTGATTTTATTTTAAAAGTGAAAATTCAAATTTTAAAAAAAAAATTCAGATAAAATGAATTTTTTTTTGAAATCATAACATCAAAATTAACCAATGATGAATTTTTCATAATTTTCTGAGACAGTCAATTTTTTTGGTAAAAATTTAATACTGTATAAATATAATTTGTGTATTATGACATCATAATGACCCAAAATTGATGTAATAAATAATATAAAAGGTATAAAAACCAAATATATGTTTTTAGTTTAAAATAATTTCGTTTTATATTTATTTTATAAATCCATTATGAATCCTCCCAAACTTATAATATATTTTAAGGCTTTTAAATCATTTCTCTAAGAGTGTGACTCACCTCCACATAAGTAAGGTCATTATTTTATTAAGTTAGGACCTTGTACTTATAAAATAATGAGAACCAATCCCATTTTTAAGAAAACATGGGCAAAAACCATGGTATGGTTTGTGGTTTTGGTTATTTAATTATGTAGAGTTCAAAACCTAAATAATAAAGGAATCCCCCTCATTTCCTATATAAACCCACCCAAGCTCCCATTTATCTTCACTCAAAATCCTTGTATCATGTCCATAATATTCACTCCACACTTTAGAGTCCTCCTAAGGTTCTAAAATCTCTTAATAATTCCCTCCTAAGCATTTGAAGTCACAAACTCAAGTAAGGGATCTTTTCCTTTCTCTTCTTTATTTAAGTATCTTCTTTATTTTATGTCTTGTATCTTCATTTCATTATGATGGTATATGTTATTAAATATAAAACTTACTTTACAATTGATTACAAAAGGGTGAGATACCCCTTTTTCTATCATCAACCCATTTTATGAATTTTTATGTGACGCAGTTATGCTGTCGAAATTCCACCACGATTTTCCATGTCGAAACAATTGTGTAGTGAATTCCATACCCATTTACTATAAAGTGTATTCAAATTTATACAATTATAACTATTTTACTTGGGTATTTAATTTATTTATTCTAAACTCCTTGATTTTGGAATAAAATATGATGATGAATGAATCAATTTTGTATAATCTATGTGGCACACTTACGCATGAGAATGAAATGAAAGTGACAGGTGCTCCCATAATTATATAGCGCTCTAATTAATTGGGTAATGTCTAGTCTCATGAGACGTCATGTTAGGATATGGAGTGAACCTGATTCATTTATGGGACTTTTCCACCATTATTTCTTAGCAGTTTAGCCTTGACCTATGTTTATGATGTATTGTTTTAAGTTGTTTCCACATTTCCCATGTTATGTTTATCATGCTATATCATGCATTATTATTCATGTTCCTTTTATTACCAATTGATATTCCTATTGTCTAACATGTATTAACTTATTTATGTTATTCTATTTTTATTCCCTTACTGGTCTTTATAGCTCACCCCTTTCTTATATATGTCCTCAGGTTATCCCATGCAGTTTTTAAATGTGAGCATGTTAAGGAAGTTTTCAATAAAGATGTTGTTTTTCCTATTTAAATTGCTATGTAATGTACCTAATTCAAAAAGACACTATAATTATAGATATTATGGGTTGTATTAAGTGTAATATTATATAATAAATTATTTATTAATGTATAATAAAGAGAAGGGTTGTTATACATTGGGTGTGTTGAAAGCATATCGATAAGTATAAGACTCATAATTTTTCCTTTCCTAATTTATTTTTTCTACTTTGGCATTATATTCATGTGATATAATTCTCCCTATTTGCAGGGAATTTGGTGATTCTTCTGATTTCTCTTATTTTGGATCAAATCAAATTCTGATATTGGATGAGTGAAGCATCCTAAGCATGAGGTAGGTGGTTTATATGATTTTCACTTGAATTTGAGTTGTTTTATAAAATTTATATTATGATGCATGATAGAATTTCTAGGAATCACTCTTAAATTTTATAACCCTTAAACTTAAATGCCTTACATACTATATAGAGACCTTAGGAGGCCATTTGACATTGTTAGAGGTTAAGACCTAAAATCAGACCACCCATGGGTGTTCCCCTAACATGTCCTTGAAGGTGAATGTGAATAATTAGAAAAAACATTGCTAAGTGTGTTTGGATTGGCCTTTAAACAAAATTAATCAAATGAGGATAAAATGAATTGGTTGAATTGATCTTAGAATTGTACCATACTAGGCCAGTGTGTAATTACTAAGTATTCCATTAGAATATAAGGGGTTGGAATGAGATACAAGACTCAAATAATCAAATGTGCATGGCGATCATGTGTCTTGTGTAACCAAACACCTTTCTAAGGTGTAATGGACTAATTATTTAGAAATAATGACTATACTAACTTGAAAATGGGGAAGTATTATATCTATACACTCTTATACCTTATTAATTTTAATCTATGTTATTATTGTAATAAGTTTAAATGTGTTATGAGAATTTGTTTGATGGAATTTAATTTTATATATTTTTTACTTCTTGAAGATATTGGACTAATTAAGTGAATATTATTATGGCATGGGTGTTTACTATAGCCTAATTGCATAGTTAAATTAGAAATGATTATTTTTTAGGGGTACAACATACCTTATGATTATGATACTTGAGAAAGGATTCCATAGGAATGTAATCCCTTATTATTATGGTATTAAATCATGGAATACTTGGGTATGAAATCCCTTATATTTATGATACTCAAGCATGGTGTCCCTGGGCATGGAATCCCTAACATTATGATACTTGGTCATGGAATCCACCATATATTTATGATACTTGGGTATGGTTTCCATGGGATTAACATCCCTTGCATCATGATACTCGAGAATTGCATCCATAATATGTTCATGATACTCAGGAATGGAGTCCCTTACTACCTTACAACACTCATGTGACTACACATGGACACCTGAGTTATGCCTCAGGTCTTGTCTAGTACTATGTATCTATATATATGGCTATATATGTTCTCAAATATAAATTTCACATATAAATATATATATCTATATATATCTATATATATGGATATATACATTACTATGTATAAATTTAATATATATATATATATATATAAACACATGGTGACTTTATTCCAAAAATGTTTTGGCTTAGGCTGAAGTAGGTATGGTCGACCAAGTGTCCTTGAGAAACCTGATATGACTTGATTTCATTTAAATTTATTACACTAACTTAATTTAGATATAGCAAAACACTATTTTATTTTATATACATAGACTGAATTACACTTTAGACACTATTGGTGGCGGACTACTGAGTATATCTCATACCTTGTTCAGGTCTCTATTTTGTACCCAAAAAAATATGATATGATTACAGGTTTAGGACCATGGTTTGTGATTTGTACTATTATTATTGTACATAAGATATTAGTATCATAGGACCGAGCCAGATCTCAAGATTCTCATAGAGATGGCCCTTGGGGATTTTGTCTTTTCCTTGTATATTGTTTATCTGTTACCTATTTTGTTTTTATTTCTATACATTTGTAGCATGTTCATGCATGATTACTCTTTAATTTATTATTGATGATTAGTTGTTATTATATTATACTGAATTTATTTATAATTTATTATGATATTTTTATTTTTGATCCAAAGGTTATAGTCTCCCTACTATACCACCATTGGACCCTCACTTCTAGTTGGCATCCTATGGCGTATGGGGAGGCACTCTTGAGGCCATGTGAATGACCGAATCGGGGAACTGTTTTAGTGGATATTGGGTTGGGACATTACAAACAAATTAATATGCTACCAATGGTGTCCCTAGATAATATCTATACATTTACAAGTTCATGAAAAATAGAATAAACAACAAGAAAAACAAACTACACAACTTGGAACTCTTGGCCTTCCAACTAATTTTGTATCACACATAATTGCCATTTTCAAATAAACATCAATTCCCCAAAGACACGTCAAAACTTCACATCACAAGTCCCATGGTATTATAACTCCCTTACTAATAATTGTCTCAATAACTCAATGAAACCCAATCCATGATGACACCCATCCTTTACTAAGCTTGACTCATCAACTCCAACATATCCCACATATATGGAAAGCCTCAAGATCCTATCTGTTGGTCTCACCTACAACCAACTGTGGCCTCTACACTGCACTCCTCATCCATAACAATGGTCAAATCCATCACTCCTATGTTACTCAATCTATAGAGGTTTACACCTATAATGAGTGAACTAAACCACCTTATGGGCACTGCCCTGTGTGAACTGATGAGGTTGGTTCCCTAGATTCATATGACTTTGTACTCTTAATTACCTATATATTCAAAGACCTAAATATTAATTAATATCTTATCACATAATGAGTGTTGTTATACATAAAATTAATGTGATAGTATCTTAAGAGTATTTGGGGCATCGAAAGGTTATAACAGTTCCCTACTATAATGAGAACCTTGAAGTTCTATGAAAATATTCTTAAACATATTTTATATAGTTGGATGACAACTATATAATATAAAACAAACGATTCTTGAATATCAGGTGTTTGAGGCTCATAATATATTGAGATTTATTCTCATTAATTTCTTACTTAGTAATATCCAAGAGAGGAGGTTATAAGAACAAAAACGCCAATAGGAATTCCACATGTTATATGTGTCACTAGATATTACTATATGTGAACATTTATATTGATGCTTAGACTTGAGATTATTATTAATGTATATCATAAATTATGTACTTTGATATATTGATGAAAACTGTGATGACATATGCTCAAGATGAGGAAGGATACATTGGGTCTGTCATAAGTGATATGACATTAATAAATAATTCAAGAAAGGATTTGTCCCTTCCATATCAATGGAATAAGATATATCTATACCTTTTGATTAGAATTATCATGTTTGACTAGATCTATGACCACAATGATTCATTGAAAAGTTTATTTAATAGAGTCAAAGAAAAATATATCAATCTTATAGGTTGATGACACAAGTTTCAATTCATTTGATGAGATATCGAGACAAATGGATTACATTACACATTGAGTATTTGGATGAGGTTTTTGCCTTTGAGACACTAACTTATCTCCTTATGGACTTCATGAAATGTTTTTAGATGTTAATCTTAGACTTTAGACTAGGTCACCTAACACCACTAAGAAAGAGACCTTGAGGGTCACATGCTAAGTGTATCCAGAATCTCAGCTAAATTCTATTTGAATTTGATAGTTAGAATAAATATCATTCTCTAGATTGAGGAATAATTATTATTTAAGTTATGTCAATCCTATGGATTCAATCACCTATTATTCAAAAAATATATATGAGTTTAATATTAAATAAATATTATTTACCAAATAGTAAATAAATATTTATTTAGTTATGTGAACATTGTAATAAATAAATATTCTTCAGTTAGTGAATATGATATTTATTTATTGAATGAATAATATAATCATATACATTTATTTATTCAAATACTTAATCATTAAGGTTCAATAAATGTTGATGAGGATTGACGTGCCTAGCTAAGGGTCTGATGGAAATAATATATTCTATTTGATATCATTTAAATAAATAAATATTTATTTATTTAACAAATGATGTATAAATATCTGTGAGTTAGCATACATCATGAAATAAAATAATAATAAAATTATTAGATGAAAGGTTTAATTAGAATAAATGAATTAGTTAAGGGCCTCTGTTCAATTAATTATTTTCTAAACCTAAGTATATAACCCAAATTATTTCATTTCTTAGGAGATGAAAATTGTTATGCACAATGAGATTCCCTCAACTGAATTCCCTCCACCCCAAGGAGAACTCTCTCAAAAATGAGAGGTGATCTTCATACACCCTCTCAAGACCGATATAATAAGAGAAAGAATATTTCTAGATCAAAATTATTATTTTTTGATCAATGTTGAATGATACAGGATGATCGATACCTTCTCACCAACACCCATAGATCCATAAATGACCTTTTGAGATTCATGAAACACATGTGAATGTTTCTAGAATAATTCTACTTTGGATTCTTCATTACAATGAAAATACTAAAATAGTGCCACCATATTCATAAAAAAAGAACAATAAAATAAAGGTAATTCTGATCTATACATTAATTATAAATTATATGTGAAAAGTCCTCTATATAAGTATTTTAAAGTTACTTCATCTAGTTTTAAGGATTTCATCTAAGGAAGATGAAGAAAAACATTATTAGACATAATCCTAACTGCTTCCCCTATTCCCCTAAACCTTTAAGTGGTATCATAATAGTCACATATTAATTTACAATTATTTATTATTTCTTAATCAAATTACACATTTGTTTTGTTAGTTTTTCATTTCCAATTTTTTTATCTTAATCCAAAATTTGAGATAACATAATCGTTTAGTTTAATATGACCAAGAACATTCCAATAATATATGAATAACATTCAAAGACCCCATCTAGAGGTGGTGGAGATTCTGGATGGATGAAATTGATACAAGAAGTGTAACTGAAAAAGTACATATCATGTAACCATGGTTAACCACACAAGGATGAGTCATGTAAATCACAACACATCATGTGGGATAATAGTAAGTGACATCATTACATGCCATGTATTGACCAAAAAGATAGTACATAGTCTGATAGGGTTACACAATGTGTAGTTTGTGCACATGTCGTGTAACCCCACAGAGTTATCCTTATTATAATTGAAAAATCTATGTGGTCAAAGTACCCGACATATAATTAATACACACCTCATATTGACTACGAACAAAGAAACATGGGATAGTTGTGACTACACGATGTGTAGTTGGTGTACAAATCATATAACACATTAATTCATATATGTATTATACACCAATTCCCTAGGCATGTTTATGAGTGGATAGAGAAATGAATACATAGTGTGTAGTATGCTATACACACCGTGTAACCCATACCTATTCATGCGAAGTACATTCCAAGACATGTTATACCATGTGAATTAATTACATGAAAGAAATGTTAATTATAACATAAAAATTGAAATATATGGTGTGTATCTAGTGAACACACTGCATGATGGATTTTTCCCATAAATTACATCCTGAGTAATTTTTAAAGGATAATGAGGAATTATATGATTAAATTAATTATTTTTTGTGTTATTTTGGAACTACATGACATGTATAGTCATTATACACGCCATGTAATTCACGGGAATTGATAGTGGTAAATACCACATATATTAATGGCATATAGTGTAGTTATAAATTTTGTGCTAGCTATGTGGCTTGACTCACAAAACTACACGCCATGTAATATTATGACATGCCATATACGTTACATTCAATGTAAGTACACAATAAATGAAAAAGACTATAAGATCATAGACACATGAATTATGAGTGACAATATTCTATATAAAGTAGATGGGTTCATATTATGTTTCCTCAATATATTTTATGTTTATTAAATTCCATAAATAATTTAATACTAACAAGAAGGGTACACACCATGTCCCTTGTCAATACACGTCATGTGTGAATTGATTTTAATTAAAGTTTATTTATTTAATTTATTTAGAATTATAGTGGATGAGAATATACAAGAATATTTAGATGGATATTAAGATAAATAAACAAATAAATAAATTAGATAATTTATTTATTACTTCAGAAAAAATTATCTTAATAAAAAACATATTGAAATGAATGCTAGATTTTTTTAAATGCATAGTCGTTACATACATGGATGATCATGAGATTGAACAACCTATGTATGTATTGGGTTTATATTTAATTTAAATATTTATTTCATGTGATATTATGATACAATTATTATTAAATTAAATATGATGGTTTTTGTATCATCCCTTCCTCATTAGGTATAGGCATGCATGTCCACAATTTATTTCATGTAACCCTAAAACCCCTAGCACCCCTCCCCGACATGTGACTAGAAATATGTAAAGGAAGGAGATCCTAGGAGAGAGGAAATGGTTCCAAACCGATTTGAGGTGAAACCAACTAAGGAGATACATAGGTTAAAGGTGTAATGATGCAACTTGATCTCAACTTGGCTCAAAGAGTCATTCCTTAGGGTCAAGGGTTATTTTATCATCCACTCAATAAACCTACCATTAGTTAAATATCATTATCATACAACATATTTATTTTAATTTTTCTAGTGCATGTATATTTTTTATGTGATGCGTGTTTATTTAAACAGAGTCACATAAAGTTAATAAACACATGAATACAAGATAAAATAAAATAAATGGATTATATGTAAATTATTTTATCATACAATGTTAATTAAATTATGTAAAATCCACATAATATTAAAAATCATGAAAAAGGATAAAATAAATAATATTTATGTATAATATAAACAAAATACCTCAAAGATATGTTGATTCATACATCATTTTCCATCACTTGACTTGGAATGAAACCATAGATCAAAGTGCTGGTCTATCCCCCATCGAGGCACTTTCATTTATCGAGGAGTTATAATAAAAGTTTTGGATAGACTTAACCATGTTGACATCATGATTATTTTACATCAAAATACTTGGTTTGATTTGGAGGTCAATGTTGAGGAAATAAGAGTTAGTATTTCAGGATTATAGAGTCTACCTAATAGATCAAGGAACTACCGGTTTTTGTAGTTGGCCAAATTACCTACCTAAATACCACTGATTAATTTGACCAGACCCTCATCTTGGTTATTAGAAGGAATATATAGATTCTTTAAAATATAATATCTATGTGAAGGGGTATTCTTAATTCAATAGTGAGGGATATTGGGATTTTTAAAAATTATGAGACACTGAAAAAATTAATTTATTTTATCACACTCGGTATTTATGATAAAGTATGAAAATATTTTTTTTATAGAAAATGGAAAGAAAAACCATGAGAAAATTGTGATAATTTCTAGAAACATAATACGTCCTCACCATCATAGATTTCCTAGAGTGGTACAATAATTTATACCCCCACTACTATATGATAATTAATTTTATATTTGAAGTTCCAATGGCTTGTATTGTAGTGGTTGTATTTATTTATAATAAAAAATATCAATATGTGTGTGGTAAAGTTGGGTGATGGAGTGAGACTACACCCAAAAAACATGAAGATGATTCCCATGAACTTGGTTAATGAATAATGAAGATTTTCTACCCTTGAATAGTTGGATGGATAGATTCAAGTGGGGAACCCTTATACACTAGATGATTATTTGTGTTGGTCTTAATGAGATCAAGATAAGTTTCAATTGAAGGAGAAGTACTATCTACAATGGTTTGTAAAATCTGTGATAAATCAGTTTTATGAAGAGATTAGATATATATAAATTAAGTGAAATAGCTAGTTGAAGCTAGAAAAACCATCTCTGTGTTTATTGAGCTTGAAGTATATTGATTCAGTGAATAAATATCACTTGGATGAAGGTTTTGAGAAGCTGAGAATAAAGTTATAAGTAAATAAGGTAATGGCCTACTTAAAATACTACACTTGGATATTTACATGCTATAAAAGGCCTCAGAAACAAGCTAGAGGAGTTTGGAATTACTCTAAAAATTTCCATAATTAATTGAAGCTATTTTTTAGTGGTTTTTAGAGTTTTAGAAGTTTGAAGTTGATTTAAAGAATTTCTAGATTTATCTAAAGATGTCTAGAATTTTTGAATTTGGGTCTGAAAAATTAGCCGAGTCTTACTTTATAAGAGTTCATAATACCTCATAAGACTTTATACCACTACATATGACTTCAAAATAGATCATGAAACTTTGGGATTAACTAGAATTTAAGGAGTGTTATACTTCAAGGAAAATCAATTAACTTTGTATATGGTGTAAAACTTTGTTGGTATGCATGTAAAAATTTGAAGTGAATATTGTAATACTTTCAAGGAAACTTATGAGTTTAAGTCATCAGTGTAAGACTTTTTGATGTGAATATGACTCTAATTAACCCAGTGTAATAATTTTGATGACTGGAATATGACTATCTATGTAAGACTTTTGGGCATGTTAGACTATGGAGTTTTTTGAAATTTGGAAAAGTCTAGAACTCACCTTGTACACATAAGACTTTAAATCATCGTACGACTTTTCATATCTTGTATGACTTGATAAACGATTATATGAATCTAATGGACATGTAATATTTTGTGTGTACTATTCCAAGCCATGTATGAGTTTTTTGGGCCACATATGACTTTAAAGTTAGCTATATTTTTAGAAAACTAAGAAATTAAATAATTGAAGATTCTAAAGATGAAATTATTTGGGATGATTCCAAAGATATATTTTTTAAGTTCTTAACGTCACTATTCCATGTGAAGCCATCAGTAAAGATTAATATAAGAAAGATGATCAATATGGTGATGAATATCATTGTTTCATTAATCTATGATTCTCAAATAGAATACTTGGAAATCCACATTTATGATCAAAATAGAAGGAGTTATTAGAACTCAAATATGATGATGCTTAAGATATATTTCAGTGTTTTAATTATCAAAAGATAACTTATGATTTAATTTGTTTGATTGAAAAAAGGAAGATCAAATCATGATGAACTTTTGAGAAAATTTTCAAGCCTGAAATGAGGATATTTCAGATTAACTAAATTTGTAAATCAAATGAGAAGATGTTGGAGGTGTGCTTAATTTATTAAAAACATTACAAATAGAGTTGTGATTATTATAGGATGATTTGAGAAGTATGATGGGTTACTAGATGTAGTGTACATACAAAAGCTCAAGTTTCTATTGGTTTTATGGAATCTATCATATAAAAAATAGGTAATTCAATCTATAATATGCTATTATATATTTATATAATTGTGATGAATAATATTTGATTGAATAAATCTATGAGAATATGAGAAAGAGAATAAAAGGTGAAGAAAATCAAAGCACACTAGAAGAAAATATATGAATACTTATTTGTATAAGAGAAATGAAAAAGTAAAAAAAAATTTATTCCTTATATTTTATTTAGGGAAACCATTTGAGGAAAAAAGATATTCTAAATTGTGGGAGACACCCATTTACTAAAAGTTGAGAAAAAGTAAAATAAAGACCGTGAATCTAAATTATATCAAAGAATTTATGTATTATTTTTATATATATAATATATTTTTATAACCTATATAAAAAAAGAAAAGGAAGAAGTGGAAGTCAGCAAGGTTTTGAAGATCATACCCATTCAAATAAGAGGAGGAGAAGAAAAAAATGGTGCACAAATTAGTTCCTACGGTATCCATTATCTCAGAAGTGATAAGGAAATAAGAAAAAGGAATCTAAGAAAGGCCAACATGTAGGGGATGCTACAAAATATTTTTTCCCATCGAATCCCTTGATGTTTGAGTTGAGAGAAGCCTAAAAAATGTATTCAAAATGAGATTTGAAAGTAGGGTTTTGTTTTATAGAGATATAGTTTCAAGAGGTTTAATAGATTATCTAAAGGCATTAAAATACTCAAAGGTGAGGAAGAATATATGATTTTTTAGATGAAATGAAATCCTATGATTATTGGTGATTTAATTTATCAGTGGAATAAGTTATTGAAAATTGGTGGGATACCCATATAAATATCCCATGAGAGAGACATTATTTCACTTGTGTAATATAACGATCAATCATTTGTGTAATATGGTGAGAGGGTACATAATGATAACTAATTTAAATCTATATAACTGATGATAATATTTTAGTGGTAAATGTATGAATATTTATAATAACTTATCACAATAAGGAGTAGGTTTCCTACATTGGGGTTGAAACTTATAAAAACATTATTTGTTTCTCTATCTTTATAATCTGTATTGCATGTTGTGCGTACATGATTGGGTAGAAAAAATAGATCCACTATTGTCTTAACCAACAAAAAAGGTTCAAAAACTAAAGGGGGGAAAATATACTTAAATTGGATTTGGAATTTTGTAAAATAATTTATCCACAACCGATTCACCCCCCTCAGGTGTCTGTATAGATCTTTTGGGACATTTCAATTGGTGTTAGAGCAAAGGTTATTTCTAATTGGATTTAAATTTTATTTTTCTAATATTTTTTTATCAAAATACATGAAGTGAATATTTTAAAGGTAATATCCTCATATAGATAATTATTTCTCTATACTTGATAGTACTAAAATGTAGGTTTTAGTCAATACTTTGAGAAATAAAAAAAGAGAGAGAAAGAATGTATTTCTCCAGACTCATACACCCAAATCCGATGCTAAAATCATATTGACAGATCCAATATTTTCAATTATTTTAATTTTAATTTCAATGTTTTTAATCCCATAAATACCTTATTTTAAGGGAAATTATCACATTTTATAATTTTATGTATTATTTTGAGCTTAATTGCTAAAATAACCTATTTTTGGATTTTAACTATTTTGATTTATTTATGTATTTCGGCCATTAATTTTTATAAAATGATCCAAATTGAAGAATTATTCTTTTTTAGGTTTCTATATATGCTGTTATTCATTTTATTATTCTATACCCAAAGCTAAATAAACTATTTGGAGGCCCAAAACTAGCACACAATGCAGGCCTGGAAAACTGTGCATAGATTTGGAGATTTTTGATGATGGGACTATATCTCATAAATTTATGGTTAAAATGTGTTGATATTATAGAATATCTTATACTTAATATATAGGAAAAAACTTAATTAACTTTGGACCCACTTTATTCGGCCTTCTTTAAGGTCATTAATTCATGGTAATGTCGAACATTGGAATATAAAGAGTCACCGATACATAATTAATTTCTCAGATTTAATTAGCCATAACTACTACATCCCAATGCCAATAAATCTAAATTTTTTAGGGAAGAATTGTATAAAGTATATGAAAAACATTAAAGAAGTAAACTATTAAAAATCATGTCATTTAATGGGGGATACAATATGGAAACATTAAGAGGAATATTTTAGAGCCAACAATTTCACCTCTTTTTCATATAAAAGAATGTTTCTTCTTCATTTAAATTGGTTGTCACTCTAAGTGGTCATTTTATATATTTTAGTCTCATATTTTATTTTATTTTCATTATTTAATCTCATTTAATGTTTTAATTTAAGTTTCCTCCTTTCTATATTATTCTTTCTCTCTTTTGTTTTCTTCCTTCGTTTTCTTCTTCACTGTGAACTCTTTTGCTCATGATCACGAGTAGCTAACCCAAGAAAGTTCTTAGGGGAGTAATCCAATGTTGAAACCAAGTTTTTGAGAAATAATTATTAATGTTTCTTATTTTCTTATATTTAGTCCTAGGGGGATCTTAGTGGGCAAGGTGCCTTTGTGTCTCCACTTGCCACCCGAGGCTTAGCTTTCACTTATGCAATATTCTCTCTCGATTGAGGATGTGGATGTACGGTATCTTGATGATAATTGAGAGAACCATATATTTAAAACCATATGAATATGATGATTTTAACACATATTATGGAGTGTGTTTATTAAGTAAATTTGAAACTAAAAATAAGACAATGAAGGTTTAATCTGGGTGATTATCTCAGGAACATATCCTTTCTTTCGAACTTCATTATATTTGAATTAATATTGTTTTCATCACATTAGTATGTTTAATTTTTGTATTGAATTATTAATTCTAAAACCTAATTTAAGTTCATTTTATTTCATAAATAAAAAAATATATATAAAAAATTAAATTAGAAGTAATGGGTGATTGACCACAAAAGTACCTCAAGAGAATGACCAAGGTTAGCCCCCGTGATGCACTTAGTTATAAATATTTTGTGAGCATGCACAACAATGCTTCATCAAATTGGATCCACTTTTGGGGATCCAATTGTTCTTTATTCACTATTTTTATTCACATTTTTTAAATAATTTTCTTTTTCTCATAAAAACACAAAAAATCATAAATTTCAAAAACAAAAAAATATATTCTTTGTTCATGATGTATCCCAATTGTGATTATTATTCATGTAATTAATACTCTCAGGTTCAAAAATAAGAAACAATTCTAAAATCTTAGATGAAAAAACTTAGAGAAAAAAATACAAGGACTATAGATAAAAATGTAATGGCTAATGAAATATGTACATTCATGTCAAGAGAAACCCAAACCTAAATTGGAACCTGAACCAGAATGAGTAGTGAAAGAGATTTCACCAATCATTTTTTTATGTCAAATAACTTGAGGTTAGAAAGAAGGATATTTAAAGTAATTAATCACATCATACCATACCCAACCACTACTCGTGGTAGTCCTAGAAGAAAACATGACAGTTGATATACTTACAAGAGATCAATATTTTTTGGAAGAATCCTTAATAGCTTTGTTGAAGATAACCTGAAACATGATATTCCCATCCTTGACAATGAAAAATCAGAACCTCACTACCTCTCTCTTACTTTGGAATACAATAACGAAGATGCACCTGATGATATTGAGTTTCCAATGGTATTTACCAAAGATATCAATTTCCAAGATAACTTACTTAAAAGGGAATATTTTTATATTTATTCTTAATGTTTTAATATTATCCAAGCTAAATTATTTTCTAACCTATCTTTTTCTAAAATTTATGATACAACACAAATAGAGTAGGACTTGGTTGTTAAGGAATATACCACCCAATTGGTGGCTGTAGAATAAGAGTTTGACAAGATGGTGGTGCGACTACCTCATCTAAAACAACTTTCATACCATATGGAGGAGGACACCATGGAAGTCAACAGAGAGCACCCCTATATTATTTTCCCTCCCACCATGGAACTTAAATTATACCTTTCCTATATCTTGGTGGTTGGGAAATTTATTACATTATTTTGGGGTTATCAAATATCAGTGTCTAATCATAGACATTGGGAAAATTAATATGTGGTGGTTTATCTTAAATAAACCACATCCACCTTCTGATTTGGGATAGTCCACTACAACTGCCTGACTAGGGGTAGTAAAAACCCAGCACCCACTTGGGGGTCTAAACCAAGCATTATACATTTTATTCTCCCTTTATATTTATTTTTAATTATTTTTTTATGTTTTTTCATTTCCTTCTTGTAGTTTTAAAGTGGTAACAAATAGGAGTTTAACTCATGGCTATCACTGAAAAATAAACCAGGTTGTGTCTTTCCTTTTATTTACTTTATTTTCTACCCAAATAAATTCTCTGTGAAAATATTTCTTGATATAATTTGATCTAAAAATAGGTTAGTAAATGGAATAAGTGTGGGGGATAGATTTCAATACATTTTGATGAATTTTTTGTGTGGTTATATTTTATTTTTAATGTTTTTTTTGAATTTTTTATATTTTTCTTTTTTATTTTTGGTGTGTTTTTTAGGATTCTTGAGAAGAATTGAATACTTTGGAAAATTAAAACCATCTCGGTGTTTTTTTTCACATTTCATGATTTAAATATTTTATGATTTAAATGATTTCTTAATGGATTGTTTTATTGATTTCTGATCTTTTAATTTGTTGAAGTTTGATTGATTATGAAACTCATGTGCACTAGTACTATCTGAATTGAAAATATTACCCAAACTAAGAGGTTTCCAAATTTTTTTGACATTTTATTTACATTTATATTTTTATTAAGAGTCTTGAGACATGTTGTATGATCCAAAAATTTGTGTTTTATACTTTTTTAAGACTATTAGATTTCATGGAACATTTCAAGTGTGATTGAGGCACCACTTTGAAAGAACTTTTTGCATTCAACTCTAATTTCGGCCTGCCTTTTCATATAACCTTTATTAATCCCCTAGTATCCATGAAATAACTTGTTAGGAAGATAAATTACAATCAATTTATCCATTTTAAACCTAATATAGAAGTTAAAGGCATGATTATTGTTGAACTCAAGTGTAGGGGAGGGAGAAGATGAGCCGTATTGTGCTTTCTTAAAGAATCTATTTGAGTTGAAATGAAAAAAAGTGTTTCCATATTTATTTATGCTTTGGTGGAATAAATTTCATGATGTAAATATGTATGGGTAACCAAAATATCATTAAACATGTGGTATGGGTGTTCACTAATTTTTTAAGATCAAAATCTACCTCTCTTTTCCTCAAAAACATGATTCTGAAGATAAATCCAAATCTAAATTCAAGATGAGAAAATGCTATAAATTAGGGGAAAGTGGGATTAAATTTATCATTTATACTAAAAATTCAAAGTGTGAACTTACCAAGGAAAGAAAGAGATATTTTTAGGTGATTCATTTTGGAGCTGATTGAGGAGCACACCATTCTTGAGAAATTTTTTTTCATGCAACACTTAAGAGATTAACACTCCTCATTCTGGATCAGATGTTTTTATATTTTAAAACCTTACAACCCTCAGCCTAAAAAAAAACCCATGAAAAATACCTCATTATTGAAACATTTATGAATTTGTTAAGTGTAGATACTATGAGGATAACAATCCTATCGAAATCACACATGTTATTGAGAATGAAAAAAAATCCACATAAAAATATCCTTGTGTGAAGAGAGAAATATTTTTCTAGGGAGGTAGGTATGACATGAATGTGATAATTAACATGAAAGTGAATATATTATTACAATTTTTGAGAATTTAGGGAATTTTTATCCATGTATGAAGCATGATATTTTCTTTTGATATGATAATTGAGATGTGTTGTCATTTATGCTTTGGGAAGTTTGTTTTGACCTTGGTATAAGATGATTGCCCAAGAGTGCAATGTTTAAGTGTGAGAGATTTGATAGAGCCAGAATTTTAAATTATTTTACTTTAAATTTCAATTTTTTCAATCCCATAAACATGTTATTTTAAGGGAAATTTTCACATTTTATAATTTTAGGTAGTATTTTTTGCTTAATTGCTAAAATAACCTATTTTGGATTTTAACTATTTTAATTTATTTATGTATTTCATCCATTAATTTTTCTACACTGATCCAAATTTAAAAATTCTTCTTTTTTAGTTTTATATACATGTTGGGATTCATTTCATTATTCTATAACCAAATATCAATCCATCATTAGGAGGATAAAAACCAACACACAATACATGTCGTGAAAACTATGCACAAATCTTGAGATTTTTGATAATGGGCCAATATCTCATAAATCAATGGCCAAAATGTGTTTAGATTCAACAAGAAATTAGAGAACATACAAAGAAAAAAGTTCTCTAACTATTTTCCCACCTTATTCATCCTTCTTCAAGGTCATTAATGCTTGGTAAATTAGAGAATTGGAATATGAACTGTCACCTATACATAATTAATTTCTTGGATTGAATCAGCTATAACTCCTACATCCTGAGGCAAATAAAGATGAATTTTTTGGGAAGATGATTATAAAGTATATAAATAACTTTAAATAGGAAAAATATTCTATATTATTTCATTTAAATGGGATATCATGTAGAAACATTTAGGGGAAGATTTTAGAGCCAACAATTTCACCTCTTTTGCCTATAAAAGAATGTTTCTTCTTAATTTCATGTATTTGGAACTCTTAGTGGACATTTTCTATAGTTTAGTCTTTTATTTTATTTTATTTTCATTCTATAAACTCATTTCTTGTTTTAATTTAAGTGTTCTCCTTTTTATATTATTTTTTTCTCTATTTTGTTTTTTCCCTAATTTTCTTCTTTACTGTGAAATCTTATGCTCATGATCATGAGTTGTTAACCTGAGGAAGTTCCTAGGGTATTAATCCAGTGTTGAACCCAAGTTTTTTAGATTTAAATCTTAGTATTTATTATTTTCTTAGAGTTATACCGAGGGGGATCTTAGTGTGCAAGGTGCCTTTGTGTCTCCACTTGCCACCTGAAGCTTAGCTTACACTTCTGTAATATTCTCCCTTGATTGAGGAGGTGGATGTGCGGTATCTCAGTGATCATTGAGAACCCTATATATTCATAACCATATTTAGAGGATTATGTTCACACATATGATGGAGTATTTTAATTAAGTAAATTTGAAACTAAAAATAAGTCAATAAAGGTTTAATATGGGTGATTATCTTAGGAATGTATCCTTTCTTTCTAACTCCATTCTATTTACATTCATCATGTTTACATTTCATTAGCATGTTTAACTTTTTTATTGAATTCTCAATTCTCAAACCTCATTTCTGTTCATACTATTTCATAAATAGAAAAAATATAAAAAAAGTGAATTAAAATTAGTGGGTGATTGACTATAAAAGATCTTTAAGAGAACGACCGATGTCACCCCCTATACCGCACTTAGTTAAAAATATTTTGAGAGAACATAATAAAATACTTCATCACATACTCTTAACATGTTGGATTTAATACTAATTAAAGTGAACCAAATTTTAACTTTCATAATTACAAATTCAAAAACGAATACCGAGTCACTTATATCCCATTGAATCTTTTTAGGTCGAGAGTTTTTGAGAATTATGAAAACTAATACATAATAAAACCCATGTATTTATCATAAAATATAAATTTTTCCTATTATATATAGATCTTATTATTCCATAATAAGTCTTAACCATTTCTCACAAAATAGATTCTTATAATTACACTCATTTTTTTTGTTCTTGACACTTTTTCTTCATTAAAGACATGCCACCATTGATCTGTCTATAATTATTACACATAATTAGGACCTATGAAAAAACATATTAAAACATGGGATAAGAAAAAAAAAATCTTATTAAGGGAGATAAAAATAAATAAAACCCATTAATCTATTTGAAATTAATGAAAACCCATAAGGATGTTTTCCTTTTATCATAATAAACTCTGAGTTTAAAATAATCACTTACTCTTGAAATCAACTTTTTCTCAAAATTTTTCATAAAAAATTATAATAAAGCATAAAATTAAAATCATAATTCATTACATTTTCTTGAAAAACATGAAATATTTTCCTTGAAAACAAACCTTTTACCCATAGGTGATCATAAACATTATTTTAAATCAATGATCATTTTCTTATCTTATAAAATCAAAATATTTCCATAAAAACCATCAATAACTAGAACATGAAATATATAAATGGATAAAAATATAAATAATCACATGGATAACAATAATTGATTTCATAATTTTGGAATGCATAATATTAGACAATATAATCAGACCATCAAGGTCTTTTGCTAAGGAATCATAAATAATTGGGAAAACATACTCTAAATACCCTTGATAGTTTCTATAATGAGAACTACCATTACATATAGGGTCAATATATAACCATTATCCACACATCACTTACCAATTCCAATGCATTAATCATATTAATGAATAACAGTACAATACATAATCCACATAAACATTCATATTGAAAAACTAGAATATGAAATGTCGATATTTTCCATGATTAATAAATAGAACAACATGATCAAAAGCCATCCATAGAAATAAGTGGGATGATATCATTAGATTATATCCCCATTAAATCATAAGAATCATAAAAGGATGATGACATAGATGAAAATACATTTAAAATAATATTTGAACCTTTCTTTGAAAATATGAGAAAAATATCATTTTCTTTTGATAAGATTTTAAATAAAAAATTATAGAATATTGATAAAATTACTTTATTTGAAAATAACCATTAAAAATTATAAAATAAGCTTTAAATCAATGAAAATTCATTATTATGGTAAAATATTTTCACGCTATATATGTTAAAAGAGAACATTATTTTCACACTTTTTTAAAATGTTAAAATTGAGTAGTATATAAAACATTTTAAAATATTCCTTTTAATCATTTATAAAGAAGGTAAAAATAAGTTAAAAATTAACTTTAACTATATTTGATAAATAAATAGGAACATTCTTGAAACATTTTATGAATATTGACATGGAGGTGAAATATTTTGGAAGGAAAACTTTAAAACAAGGTTTTAAAGGGAAAATACCTTACCACGTATCCTAAATCATTTTGTATGTTCTATAACTCCTTAATAGTAAAATTATATTAGTTTTATAATTTATTAATATCCTTTTTCATGTTTATTCCATGTTCAATATTTATTTTATTTTATTTATTACCATGACTTATTTAGTTAACAAATTAGTTAAGTTTATGTCAGACATTTTGAGGTTGTTCTGTTCCTAATCCCAAAACAACTTTGGTAGGTTGACTATGGTAAAATTGATTATGATTATATTATATCCATAATATTAATAATTATATAATTATCATTTTTACAGATTAAGTATAATTTTTTAACAATTTATTAAATACGGAAAAAATGAGTCACATCACTTCTTGGAGGTGGTAGTCCACACTTACGCACGAGTGACATTATTATTTTTTAATGAGTGAAAGGGTAATTAGGTAAATAATATCTTATAAATATATACTCATTAAACCCATAATAATAACCGTCCTTGTTATTTGGTGATGAAAAATGAAACACGTCGCTTCGTGGAGGTGGTAGTCCACACATACACACGAGCCATATTTTTCATTTCCCATAGGATGGAAAATGAGATAAATAAGAGTTTTGAAATCATCATAATAAAATTTTATTATATGTAATAAGTTGATGTAATAATATCATAATGGTTAGGAAAAAATTTAATGAGGTATAAGAATAAATAAAATGAAAGAACACGGTTAAGAGATCTACCACTACTTTGGAAATCCTCCTCTAACTTACACGTCAATCCTTCTAAGGATGGTGTTAGGGGAATAAAATAATATCTAGGAAGTGGATAAGGAATATATAAAGTTATTTTGGTATATTTTGGCTGAAATAAATGACTCATGAGGTGAAAGTAAGAGAGGAGGTGATGTTCCCTTTTATAAGTGAGGTGAGTGGTATTGTTTTAAATACATGAAATATTAATATATAATATGTGTATAACTCATTAAAAATGGATAAAAAGTGACATAAATTTTATTATAATGAGTATAAGTTCTAAATAAATTCAAAAAATAAAATTTATACAAGTTTAATTTCCATTTTAAATCTTATCTTTTGGTTTAATCCCCTCATTAAGCATGATTAACCTTAACCATTTTAACACATTTTTCAATCTTTAAGGGCCATGAAAGTAATTTTAAAAATTTAAAGTGATAAATATATGAACCATTAATTATATTATAGTAAATTTACCATAAATAAGAGTTAATATAGGTTTTGTTTATTTTTTAATTATTTAAAATAAATTTTAAACATTAAATACCAGTTAAAGTCATTTTCTAGACCATTCAAAAAATTTGAATTTAAAGACATAAATAAAATAATGAAATTAAAATATAAACACTCTAACCATCATTTATACATTGTAATTATACAATAAATTCTTGTAACCCTATATTTCATCCAAAACATGTAATAAACCGAACATTTATAAATAAAATTCCCCTTATGATTTAATTACATGTATTATTATGTATTATAGTCATAGAAAACACATTCATGTATTTGGTTTTATTATATAATATCATATTTTAAATACTTTTAAGCATCATAACCATTGATAATATATCCATTGAATAGTGATAATATGATTCGTACAAATATAGGGTTTTAACAAATCCATTTGACATAGACAAAGGAAGTGATGACCTCAAATAGTAAGATCATACCCTATGAAGCCCATTTATCAGAGCTTCTAAGGTAGATAGAATCTCTGGGATTTTCCCTTGACCAACCCTAAGATGAGATCTAAAAACTTAATAATGATCGAAACCATTTACGATAGAAGTTTAGGCTTATTGAGATCATGACTCAAACCATGTACGCAGATCCACCCCATGAAAGTCTCACTAGAGCACACCTTACCCTTAGGGTATTTTATGGTGTATTAAAGAGATATGTATCAAGACCATAATAATATTAACATTTATATTTTATTTTCAATAGAATAATGTTTATATTTTACTTCATATTTTTTACTTTATAAATGATTTTGATTTTGATGCAATAAAACACAAATTGCATTTTTGAGTAATATTAAAATTCAATTAAGGAATTTATTTTGATAAATTAATGGATTTTAAAAACAAGTAATATTTTAATAAAATATTATTATTAAATATTTTTTTTATCAAATATAAATTATCATATAATTTTGATGAAGTCAAATGTAATGTTTTTAAGGGTTTGAAAACTATTATTGTCAAAAACTCATCATTTCTCAATAAATATCGATTATTATTTTAAAAGTGAAAATGTACATATTTGGAAAATTATTTTGATAAAATGAATATTATTTTTGGAATTATAATGTTTAAATTATCCAACAATTAAATTTTCATAATTTTCTGAGATAGTAGATTTTTCAGGTAAAAATTAAATACCACAAAAATATACAGTTTTTATTATGATATCATATGAAATAAAGTGATGTAATAAATACTATAAAGGGTATACATGACCAAATATGCGTTTTCAATTTAAAATAATTTTATTTTAGGTTTATTTTATTTATTTTATAAATTCACTATGAATCCTCCAAAACTTATAATATATTTTAAGGATTTAAAATCATTTCTTTAAGGGTATGGATCACGTCCACATAACCAAGGGTAATATTTTAATAATTTTGGGAATTGGACTTATAAAATAATGAATAAAACCCCTATTTGGTATAAACCATGGGTAAAAACCATGGTAAGGTTTGTGTTTTTGGTTATTTTATTATATAGAATCCAAGACCTATATTTGAGAAATGTTAAAGAATTCCCCACTCATTTCCTATATAAACCCACCCAAGAACCCATTTATCTTCACTAAAAATACTTAGAGCACGTCCTTAATATTCCCTTACCTCTATATAGTCCTCAAAAAGTTTTCCCAAGATCTCAATAAGCTCCTCCCAAGCATTTGGAGTCACACTCTCAAGGTAAGGGATCCTTTCCTTCTATTCTTTATTCAAGTTTATTAATTATATTATGCCTTCTATTTCCAATTCCTAATTTTGCGATATATTTTTCCATTTATCTATTGATTTTTTTCCAAATAATGAGATACCCCTATCTATCTCATAAAATCATTTTATGAATTTTTAAGTAACACCATTATACTACTAAAATTTCACCATGATTTTCCATGCCAAACAAATGTGCAGTGAATAACCATACCCTTTTTCCTATGAAGGGTGTTCACCTTTATGATCTTATAATTATTTGATTGGGGACTTAAATTTATTTATTCCACACTCCTTGATCATGGAATAAAATATAATGATGAATTAATCCATGTTGTATGATCTATGTGACACAATTAAGCAAGAGAATGAAATGAAAGTGATAGGTGCACCCAAAATTATATAGCGCTCCAATGCATTGGGTAATGTTTTAGTCTCATAATACATCATGAAAGTGATCAGGGAGTGAACCTAATTCATCACAGGAATTTTTCCATAATGATGCCTTTGAAGTTAGCCTTGACCAATGTTTATGACATTGTGTTTTAAGTTATTTACACATTTCCTATATTTCCTTTATGTTATCATGCTATATAATGCCTCATTGTTCATGTTTATTATTCTCACCCCTTTTATGTCCCATTGATATGCCTATTTTATAAAATGTATTAATTTATTCATGTTATGACATGTTTATTCCCTTAATGGGATTTATATCTAAACCCTTTCTTATGTATGTCCATAGGTTATCCCATGAAGTGTAAGTATGAAGGAATAATATGAACATGTTAAGGATATTTTCAATAAAGATGATGTATTCCTTATTTTAAGTTGTTATGTAATGTACCTAATTATCAAATACACTAAATTTTTTGACATTATGGGTTGTATTAAGTGTAATATTATGTAATAAATCATATATTAATATGTAATAAAGAGTAGGGTAGTCATAAAACATATTAAATTAAATGTTTTTAAAATAATTTACTTTCTTTTTCAACTGCTTGCACAAACGCTGCGTTGACGTTGTGTAGGCATTCAAGAAAATTATAACATCTCAAAAAATTAAAAATAAATTACTATCATAATTTTTTTTTATTATCCATAAAATTTATCATCTATGTTCATTCATTTTTCATTTTTATTGATATCAAAATCATGACAACATAATAAGTGAGGGATAGTGGCATTTTGTAATTACACTTTACTTAAAATAATTTAAATATCATAATCAAAAGAAAGTAGCATACAATTTACATTTTTTATAATTTATGATGATTATGGATTAAATAAAGACATAAAATGATATTAAAGAAAGTTTTTGATATATTTATAATCCTTATTCTATAATTTCAACCTCGATTAACCCATTTTACCCTTTACTGTAGTGATAAACTTTTATCATGATTACTATTAATTATGAGTAAAAATGAAATGGAACTTATTAAATAATTTGAATATTTTTATTAAAAATTTATAATTAATTTTATGTTATTTAATTTCTAAAATTATTAAAAATTAATTTTAATATAAGTGTGAAAAATGCAATGAAAAATAGTTTTTAGAAAAATACATATTTTAAACATTAAAATGATTTTAAAACAAAATATTGTATAATATTGATTTCCATGAAATTAATTGGATTATGTTTAATAAAAATTAATCTTATGTGAATTTAAAACAAATCCAAAAATAAATGGAACATTTAAATTAATTTGATTAAAATTAAAGAAATGATAGTTTTTTCAAAATTTGTATTTTCACTATTCATCCAAAAATCATCCTTTTCGGAAAAATCCCAAAAAATTATCTTAAGTTTGTTTTGAAATGATGGTTTCAATTTTTTTTCACATCTTATAAAATATTTTTTTAAAATTGGTAGTAATTAATCATGATATCCATGCATCAAAAATAATAAAAACCATTTTTGAAGAAAATATATTTTTGAAGTATAAAATGAATTTATAGCCATTTTTTATATAGTAACCACTATTATATGAATGTTAATTTATTTTATTAAATATATGATCTATAAATTTCATTAAAAACATTCATCTATAGTGATTAATATAATTTATTTTTTAAAAAATACTTTGCGCATATAAAATAGCTTCGTGAAAAAATATCCCCTTTAATTGTATATGATTTTTTTAAATTGATTTTTTATTTACTAGGAGTTAATTGCGACATTTGTATTAAGAAAAAATTTATATATATATTTCATAATATGAATATTCCTATTCATACCTATAAAACCTCTAATCTATTCAGGTGCTCAGAATTTGTGGAGGAGTTTGAACTTTTAGTTTGATGGAAAAGTTGGTTTTAAACTTGGAATCAGAGTGAAATTATACGGGTTCGAACCCTTAAAATCCCCCAATTTAGACATTTAATTAAGTTCATTAGAGGTTTATGAGGTTTTAGGAGTGTTCTAAGGGATCTAGGCTTTAAGTTCATGTTTTTGGAAAGGTAACCTAGAGCGTATGATTGGCACACCATTAGTGATAACCGTGCACCCTAACCATATGGTAGGTCTTAAGAGACTACGTGAGTATATGGAATCGATATTTATTCAATCCATAATTTAATTTCTAATATAAGAGTTGATTTTCTTGTATTCTCTAAGATCTATTCTAGTTTAGAGTTTTTTTAAACAAATTGAGGCATGAATTGGTCACCCAATTCATGCCCCAAAGAAATTTATTAAATCAAAAGAATTACAATACGAGATCGAGGTGTAATGAGTTTACACCAACCAAAAAATAAAAAATAAAAGAGCAACACATGTGATATAACAAAGAAGTTCGCCTCATTCCAAAAGAAGAAAAAACCTATGAATGCCTCAAGCTGAGAAATCAGGAAGAGGAAGTTTTCCCAGCAGCAGCGATTTGGAGGCTCTCCCCCAATGCTGCTTCACTTCCATAACCTTATTTTCACATAACTTCAGAAGCCCATGCATTTTTCTTTGGGTAAAAAACAGTCAAATGTGTCTTCACAACTCTTCAAAAATGTAATCCATTCAAAAAACAGAGAGCTATCCTGTTGTAAAAAAAGAATAGTTCGAGCCATCCTCCCTGGTCCAACCAAAGAAATAGAATACTTAACTCCAGCACTTTGAGCAGGTAGAAAAAATCTTCAGGATCAGCCAGAGTCCAGGAAAACAGGCTAGAGGTCTAGAAAATCAAGACCTTGTGATTGAAGATATCATAAACTTCCATATAACAGATTAATAGTTCACCAAACCACATAAACAAGGTGCAAAATAAGTATAGTAACTCAAATATTCTCAAATAAAGACCTCAAAGAAAACTCTAAAATAGCTTCAAAATCCATCAACTAATCATGACAGCCCAATCATTAATACAATCAAAATCAGCAAGCACCAATAAAACAAAAGCATCTGCAACAATCAGAAGAATACCAAAGTCTACAATGCAGAGGCCAGAAAAAACATAAAAGATGAATTAAGGAGTTTTTTGAAACTTCTTATTCAATCTTTCATTGAAGATATCCTAATTAACGTCAAGGTAAGTGTTCTTTGATATCTCCCCTTTTTGAAAATATTTATATAAGATTTCATCTCGGAGCTTCTCCGAAGACTCAGGGTCTTGACAACAAGGAACATCCTGCTTTTCTACCCCTCCATGCTGTTGTGGGACCTCAACATGTTGAGATATGCCAGGGGCTGAAATTAATTCAAGTGACATGTCACTGAGAGGTTTAACTTGAGTAGATTCATTGGTTTCCCTTATAGAAGGATCAATGGAAACTTCCCTTCTTGAAACGTCCAAGGATCAAGTAACAATAGTTCTTTCAACTTGGGAATAATCCCTATGTTTCCTCATTTTTTTGGGATTGGGGGTAATGAACCCATCTGCATACACTATTGGATTTTTACCTTTCCTAGCCATGGTTCTCAGATAATCTTCCTCAATGTGAGTATATTTTTTCTTCCTCTTCATTTGGTTAATCATTACTTTCAGAATCATTGCACCTCTCATTATCGGTATCCTCCTGAGTGTCATCATTAATTTGCACATTCGACACAACCTCAAGAGGAGGGGAGGGGCTGTGAGGAGAGCTAGCAACCACAAAAATGGGTGAGGTCTCTTTGGAAAGATGCTCACCCTTATCTATAGGAGTATTATATTCCCTCCTAGGAGTCAAATTGTCCTTAGGTGCTGATATCTCATTAGAAGTCCCGGGGATATCCATGGTTTTTGTCAAGGTATCATCATCAGGCTGTGATTTGGGAGCATCTGAGATTCTTTTTGAACCAGATTTTTCCACCCAAACTGATTTGAAATGAGGTTGAGGAGGTTCTAGTCTTTGAGACTCACATTCCTCCATCGAATGAACAATTTTATAGCAGCATTTATAGTAGGGAGGGACATTTTCAAATACCTTTTCCTGGATAAAACCTTTCTCTCCATTTTGAAGCCAGAAACGGGTTGGCAAGTCACGTGAGATGTCAACCTCAGTGCAAATCCTTGCTACTGAGGGTCAAGTTAGGTTTGAGGTAGCAGTGTCTAATCTAATCGGAGATCCAAAAAGACTAGAAATTGCCTAAAGAGCATGCTGCTTGAAAAAATGTAGTGGTAACCCTGGGAATCCGATCCAGATAGGAACATTATGGGGCTCAAATACAATTTCAAAATCCTGAGACCACTTATAGACCTTCATAGAAGACCCCCAAAGGACCAGGAGCCTCGAATCCAAAATCTATAGTACTCATAATCCAAGGTGAAGCGAAACATGACATGCAAAGAATTCAGAATCCCAATGTGAAAGTTTGTAAAGCCAATATTCTCGAGGGTTTTTCGTAAGAAGAACAGAGAAGGGTGATTTTTGATAAAATGACCTACAAGAACAAAATGAAGGTCTGAAGTGAGATCCAGTTCCTCATCTTTGGAGAAATCAATTGTCGATAAACCTCTGTGTCTATATGTTTTTGGAGCAAGGTTTCCGGAGGCCTTCGAGTCTGCACAAGGAATTCTACCCGTGACCACATCTGCAAACGTTCTCCCATACATTACAAATTGAACACTTACTCATAGTATCCATTTTTCCCACAATAAAAGACTTTTAAAATAAAACACGTTTTCTTTTCATAAAAAATATTTAATATTTTCAACATGACTTATTTTTTTTTTCTAATCATCCTTAAAACCTGTAAAAAACATTTTAAAATGTGGGATGAGCAAAAAAAAAACTTAATAAGGGACATAAAAATAAGATGAAATAAAATTGTTAGCCCATTTTAAAACCATGAGATCATAAAAGAGAGTTTTCCTTTAACCTAACAATATTTGAGAGCAAGTAATTATTTACATGCTCATGAAATCAGCTTCACTACCCCAAGTCTTTCATAATGCATTTTATAAGAAAATATAAAGGTAAAATCATAATCATGAGGGTTTCTTAGAAAACATGGGTATCCATGAAATATTTTTTCATAAAAATATACCTTTTTAGCCTAAAGGGAATAATCCTTCCTTTAAAAAAAATATAATTATCTTACCTCTTGAAATTAAATTATTTCTATGAAAACTCATTTACAAGAATAAAAAAGTAATATGGGTTCCTTGAGACAATATCTTTATAGATTCATTATAAGAACCCTTACAATTATAATAAACATTATGGTTGACTTCCAATATAATTTTCTAGAGAACATAATCATTACCTAATGAATTGGAGAGCTATATTGAGATTACCTATCATAATGATCTATATCGGGCACACCCATCATCATGTGCTATTTTGGGCTCACCCATCTTTATAAAAAATTTCCAAGTACCATAAAATCCATAAAGCACATAAAATATTGAATTTACATCATCAAACACATATAAATATACTTTTGAACCCATAAGAATTTTTTTTGTGATATTGATATATCCCTTTCCTTCAACACCAAATTTTAAAAACTAAAATACCCAGAACAAAGGGAAAGATGTTTTTTATTTGAATAAAACATGTGAAACATCCCTAATTTAATCAAGGTTTTAACCATTTAAATTTTTAGTCCAAAACTGTAAAACGACCCAGGGTGCGTGCCTGCATACCCTATTGCAGGTCCCGAGTAGCTATTAAAATTAATTAAATAATTTATTGAGCTTTTTGTAAAATTTTTATGTTGTGCCCTAGCACAAAATTAAAGATAAAAAATAATTTAAAAGGGTTTGAAAGGAATAAAAATAATTTAAAAGAAAATAAAATAATTTAAAGAGGGATAAAAATAAATAATAAAATAAAAACGGTTGGAGAAAAATTAAAAATAATTAAAATTGGGTAAACCCATTTTTATTAATTATTTTACTTTCTCCCTCCATTTTTATTTTTATTATTTTATTTTATTTATTTCATTTTATTTTTATTTTTATTTTTATTTTTTTCCTTAGATATTCTTTCTTTTCTTTTTCCCTTTCTCTCCTCCCCCTATTTGGTGCATCACACTCCCTACTAGGTGGTGTGCACCACCCCTTCTCTCCCTTCAAATGCCTACTACGACTCCATTTCTTCTCTGATTTCAACACCATCTAGTTCATAGTAAATCTATCGGTAAGGCTAACGTTACAAACCAAGAATTGTATGATCTTATCCACTATCCATTGTACAATCTGTTGCATAAGGTTTTTACCTGAAATTGGGGTTTTTCTAAAATCATTTGATTTCTTCCATTGTAGGTCAAATCAAATATTTTCACAGAGCATAGGATCCTATACGGTTACAAGGTAGGGAGTCTACTCTCTTTCCACTTGTTTCATTGTGTCTTTTAAGTCGCATGTTGTACCGCTCGTCAGTGCCTACCAGTGATGTTCAATTTTACCTATTCTAATTTAATTAAATTGTTTGTCTTAACTATTACACCCTTATTTGATATAAACTAGCTTGTTTAAATTGTTGTAATATTGTGGACACCCCTTTTGGTGTGTCGACGTATTTGGTCTAATTTCTGTTAGTCCCGAATAATTAAATTATTTAACTGCATGTGTTGTGTGATCCATTTTGTTGAGTTTTAATTAAATAAATTATTTAGGATAATTTTGAACCATGAAATTTGGGTTTTGTTGGTTTATTTATGCATAATGATTTTTACTTGTTACAATTATTATCATGTTGTACATTTTTCTGATTTTTCTGATAAAGTGTTTTGACTATGACTGTATAGATTGAATGTTTAGGAAGTACGAGGCTCTTTGTTGCTTAAATTGTTTTTTTGTAATTATAAATGTATACTCTGTGATATCTACTTCCTTGAAATCTAATTAAATCTAGGGTGGTGAGACAACATGAGTTCTGTATTAAGGACCATAGAAGGAATCTCCATTCCTGACTAGTTACACATTACACCAGGGAGGCGATGTCTTAGGCTTTTCTAGACAAGGGTTTCCCTAGGTTTCTATATACTCATGAGTGATACTGGTTCCAAAAGGGACATTCAAGGATGGACCCATTGGTAAAGCAACTACGCCATGCCTTGGGTGATACTCGACCCCTTCTGTGCAATACTGGGACTGAATCATGATAAAACCATGCCTCAAGAAATACTTGGTCTTTCAAAAGATTGACTTGGATAGGCTCAGTGGTATTGGATAAATTGAATGATGTACCATAGCGATACCTTCAGTATGGGATCAAACTCCAACTCTCAACATGAACATAATAATAACGATAATGTGTGGAATGTTATTATTGATACTTCTTGAGTTCTGTGTGAACTGTGATATATTATGGTGCTTTGAATCAAACTTTTTTGACACATAAATTATACCCAAGCTAAATCAAAAGCTTAGGGTATGTTATTTTTTTTTCTTCCTTCTATTTTTATACCCTATATATATATATATATGCATCCTTCCTATTATAGGTACCTTATTAAGATTTTCGAATTAGGCCGAAGTAGGTGGTATGGATGGGTGTCGTTGAGAACCTGGACCATGTTATACTTATTTTATTTTGTTTATTTAATGGCATGAATTTATCATATATTGGAACACTGCTTTTGATTACATAACTAAATGGAATGGTTTAGACACCGTGGGTGTCAATTTACTAGGATTTTATATCACTCCCTACTCGGGTGTTGTTTGGTATATGAGTAGAATTTATGCTTGTAGGTAGGTATAATGGGAAGAATGATGCTTCTAGTGCTTGAGTGTTGTTTGCTGCTTAGGATGGAGCTTGGGGGAAGAGGAGCGAGCCTTTTCTCAAGATGCAGTTGTTACACTTTGTGTTGTTTCTTTTTAGCTTTGATTGCATGATTTTATTCATGTTTTCCATACTTTTACTTTAGTATAAATTTCATATCTTGGCATCATTTTGTATCTGGTTTTATTTATCATCTTCTGCACTTATTATTTATTCAATTGGGGTTATCTATTTTCTTTTTCTATAGTTTGATTATTTATATGCCTTCGCTATTTGTTATAAACTGGTTTTTTTCCACTGTATATTACCTATTACCTATGAGGGCATAATCTTACCCGTAGACACTTTAAAAAGGCCCTTACTTATAATAGGAAGCCTATGATGTTCAGGAAGATGTGCTTGAGGTTATGTGGCCAACCCGGCTCAGAGCACCCTTCCAGTGGCTCCTAGGATGGGGATGCTACAAAGTGGTATCAGTGGATGTTTTTCCTTTTGTCTTAATATTTGGGTTATATAGGAGACTGGGATATAGGGATTTTGAACTTACCTTGTGCTAGGACATATCTAACATGTACATGGGAAACCCAAATTCCTGGGTTGGGATTATAATTATTGATTATGCCAATTATTGTTGATATGATTTCACTGTTAGGTGACACACTTATTTTATGCTATTGTTGATATTGATATTATTAAGATAAATATTTTTACCATTGTATCCTGATGATACAAGGTAAATTCATATATATGCATCATATTAGGTACTATAGGGATTAAAATGACAAGCATATTATTATGCCATATCTACTTTCATCATGCATCTACCTGTTTTCATGTGAGTGTTGTTGTGCCTGGTTGTAAAAATTTGAAGTTCCTATTTGTTAAATATAAATCTATGATAGTTGTTAGATGTTAAATTAACTTACCTGGAAAATAGGCGGTAGACCTCTTTTTAGTGATACTTCTAAGTTTTCTCTTCCTTATCTAGACCCTACTCTTATAGTGGTCTATCTATTGTGTAGTGATCATAGGCATGCTATGTACCTACCCTCTTTATTGTACCTTTACATATCTTACTCATTTACTAAGGTTTATATCTAAAGGTGTGTGTTTGGCTATTGTAGACCAATGCCTCCTCGACGTCTTCATGTCATACATCAGGAGAGTGGTGATGATCACATTCCAAAGGTGGTGGGTCTCGAACCACCAAAAGTGACTCTTATAGTGCCTCCTGTAGTGTTACCTCTAGTACCACCTATGGTACCTCCTGTGGTACCACTTCCTGCCAATATTCTGATGGGTCCTGATGGTCAGTTCAGGGATAGTCTCCTCAGGTTTATAAAGTCAGTTTAGAATGTTCCCAGACTTTCCCCATCTATGGTAGAACTTACATGAGAATTTCTACAGTAGTAACCTCCCACCTTCTCGGGGAGTGGAGGTATGCATGCTACAAAGTCATGGATATAAGCCATGAAGTCTATCTTAAACCATCTTGAGATTCTTCCAGAGTGGAGGGTCAAACTTGTAGTCTACATGATTCTTGACTCCGCCAAGTGTTGGTGATATGTTATTTCTCAGGTGGAGTATACCAGAGACATGGTTTGGGAAGACTTCCAAACAGCAATCTATTATCACTTATTTCTATATAATCTAAGAGATGATCATGCCAATGAATTATTACATCTTCATAAGGGATCTATGATAGTGTTAGAGAATTATACTCATTTCATAGAGCTTCATCATTTTTCTCCATCTCTGACCAGTGACGCACAGACAACTACGAGATGCTTTAAGGAAAGAATCAGATATACCATCTGCTCACAGGTGAATGTCTTTCATTTGACCAATGTTATAGAGATCGTGAATCGAGCCCTAATTTTGGAATGAAATGTCAGGGAAGAAAAATCTATGAGCCAGGGCGGTTCAGTTCTGAGATAGGGTGATAGTTCTTCAAGCAGTAGGAAGTGCCACTTTGAGGGCACACATAGGGAAAATTCTAGCCAGATGAAACATACTGATAACACTATTGTATGTCATCAATGTGACATGATCGTCCATAAGAATCCCCAATGCACAAGGAACCCAGTGGAGTGCCAAGCTTGTAGCAAGATGGGTCACCTTCAGTGTTTCTTCTGTTATTTCTCATCAGCCTCCAGTGGCAGAGGATCTGTACCAACACCTCTATCAGGTATGGGATCTATGAATCCATAGCAGGATGGAAGTTCTTTTTTTACAGGACTACTAGGATGAGGTAATGGTGGAGGTCATAGTTGAGGAAATCAAGTTCTAGACTATCAGCGTCAGCAGAGCAGACCTACTCAGGCCAGTTAGGTAGCATCTCAGGGCCATGCTTTAGGTCTTATGTATGCAGTGCAACTAGCACTAGAGGATCAGAGTGTAGGACCATATATGGTTAGAGGTACTATTTTGGTGGAATATACTTTATTTTCTTCCATTTTTGATATCGGTGCATCACACTCTTTTTTATCTACTACTATTGTTGAAAGCCTGGGTTTTAGAATTGAGTACCTTTGCGGTGTCATGTCTCTCGACACTCCTCTAGGGGTCAGGACAGAGGGAATAAACCAGTTCCTAGAGTGCCCCCCTGTACACAGTGTAAGACTTTTTTATGTGCATATGACTTTACTTAACCCAGTTTAATAATTTTGATGACTGGAATATGAATTTTTACTATGATCATATGGCTATCTATGTAAGACTTTTGGGCATGTTAGAATATGGAGTTTTTTGAAATTTGGAAAAGGCTAGAACTCAACTTGTACACATAATACTTTAAATCATCATACGACTTTGCGTATCTTGTATGACTTGATAAACTATTATAAGACTCTGATCGACATGTAAGATTTTGTGTATACCATTCCAATCCATGTATGACTTTATTGGGACACATATGACTTTAAAGTTAGCTAGATTTTTAGAAAAATAAGAAATTATAGAATTGAATATTCTGAAGAGGAAATTATTTGGGATTATTCCAAATATATATTTTTTCAAGTTCTTAACATCACAATGCCATGTGAAGCCATTAGTCAAGCTTAATATAAGGAAGATGATCAATATGGTGATGCAGATATTTGTTTCATTAATCTATGATTCTCAAATGAGAATACTTGGAAATCAAAATTTATAATCAAAATATAAGGAGTTATTATAACTCAAATATGATGATGCCTAATCTATATTTTAGTGTTTTAATTATCAAAAGATAACTTATGATTTAATTTGTTTGATTGAGAAAAGGATGATCAAATCATGATGAACTTTTGAGAAATTTTTCAAGCCTGAAATGAGGATATTATAGATTAACTAAATTTAGAAATCAAATGAGGAGATGTTATAGGTGTTCTTAATGGATTAAAAACATTACAAAGAAAGTTTTGATTCTTATATGATGAGTTGAGAAGTATTCTAGGTTAATAGATGTAGTGTACATACACAAGCTTGAGTTTTTATTGGTTTTATGGAATCTATCATGTTGCAAAGAGGTAAGTCAATTTATAATATGCTATTATATATTTATATAATTGTGATGAATAATATTTGATTGAATAAATCTATGAGAAGATGAGAAAGAGAAGAAAAGGTGAAGGAAATAAAATCACACTAAAAAAACATGAATACTTATTTTTCTGAGAGAAATGAAAAAGTAAGAACAAAAAATGTATTCCTTGTATTTTATTTAGGGAAACTATTTGATGAAAAAGAGATATTCTGGATCATGGGAGACACCCATTTACTAAAAGTTGAGAAAAAGTAAAATAGATATTTTGAATCTAAATTATATCAAATAATTTATGTATTATATATATATATATAATATTTTTATAGCCTATATAAAAAAATAAAAGGAATAAGTAGAAGTCATTTAGGTTTTGAAGATCATACCCATTCAAAGAAGAGGAGGAGGAGAAGAAAAAACTAGTGCACAAATCAGATCCTATGATATCCATTATCTCAGAAGTGATAAGTAAATAAGAAAAAGGAATCTAATAAAGGAAAACATGTAGGGGATGATATAAAATATTTTTTCCATCGAATCCCTTGATGTTTTAGTTGAGATAATCCTAACAAATGGATTCAAAATGATATTTGGAAGTAGGGTTGTATTTTATAGAGATATAGTTTCAAGAGGTTTAATAGATTATCTAAAGGCATTAAAAGACTCAAAGGTGAGGAAGTATATATGATTTTTTAGATGCAATGACATCCTATGATTAGTGGTTATATAATTTATCAGTGGAATAATTTATTGAAAACAGGTGGGATACCCATATAAAGAACCCATCAGAGCGACATTAGTTCACTTGTGTAATATAGTGATCAATCATTTGTGTAATATGGTGAGAGGGTGAATAATGATAACTAATTTAAATATCTATAATTGATGATAATATTTTATTGGTAAATATATGACTCTGTATAATAACTTATCAGAATAAAGAGTAGGTTTCCTATATTGGGGTTGAACCTTATAAAACAATTATGTGTTTCTTTATTTTTATAATCTATATTTCATGTTGTGCGTACATGATTGGGTATAAAAAATAGATCCACTATTGTCTTAACCAAAAAAAGGTTCAAAAACTGAAGGGGGAAAATATAATTAAATTGGATTTGGAATTTTGTAAAATAATTTATCCACAACTGATTCACCCCCCCTCATGTGTCTGTATAGATCTTTTGGGACATTTCAATTGGTATCAGAGCAAAGGTTATTTTTAATTGGATTTAAATTTTATTTCCCTAATATTTTTTTATCAAAATACATTAAGTGAATATTTGAAAGGGAAGATCCTCATATAGATAATTATGTATCTATTCCTGATAGTACTAAAATATAGGTTTTAGTTAATACTTTGAGAAACAAAAAGAGAGAGAGAAATAATGTATTTCTATAGACTTATACACCCAGATCTGATGCTAAAATCTTACCGATAGATCCAATATTTTCAATTATTTTACTTTTAATTTCATTTTTTTAATCCCATAAATACCTTATTTTAAGGTAAATTAGCACATTTTATAAGTTTATGTAGTATTTTGAGCTTAATTGCCAAAATGACCAATTTTTGGATTTTAACTGTTTTGATTTATTTATGTATTTCGACCATTAATTTTTATAAAATGATCCAAATTTAAGAATAATTATTTTTTAGGTTTCTATATATATTGGAATTCATTTTATTATTCTATACCAAAAGCTAAATCCACCATTTGGAGGCCCAAAACTAGCACACAATGCAGGCCTCAAAAACTATGCATAGATCTAGTGATTTTTGATGATGGGACTATATCTCATAAATTGATGGCTAAAATGTGTTGAAATTATACAATATCTTATAATAAATTTGTAGGAAAAACTTATTTAACTTTGGTCCCACTTTATTCGGCCTTCTTCAAGGTCATTAATGCATGGTAATGTGGAACATTGGAATATGAAGAGTCACCGATAGAGAATTAATTTCTCAGATTGAATCAACCATAACTACTACATCCCAAGGCCAATAAATCTAAATTTTTTAGGGAAGAATTTTATAAAGTATAGGAAAAACTTTCAAGAAGTAAACTATTAAAAATTATGTCATTTACTGGGGATACAACATGGAAACATTAAGAGGAAGATTTTGGAGCCAACAATTTTACCTCTTTTTCATATAAAAGAATGTTTCTTCTTCATTTCAAGTGGTTGAAACTTTTAATTGGTCATTTTATATAGTTTAGTCCCATATTTTATTTTATTTTAATTATTTAATCTCATTTAATGTTTTGATTTAAGTGTTCTCCTTTCTATATTATTCTTTCTCTCTTTTGTTTTCTTCCTCCATTTTTTTCTTCATGGTGAACTCTTATGCTCATGATCAGGAGTAGCTTACCCAAGTAAGTTCCCAGGGGATTAATCCAATGTTGAACCCAAGTTTTTGTGATATCATTCTTAATGTTTCTTATTTTCTTATATTTAGTCCTACGGGGATCTTAGTGGGAAAGGTTCCTTTGTGTCTCCACTTGCCACATGAGGCTTAGCTTTCACTTTTTCAATATTCTCTCTTGATCGAGGATGTAGATGTGCGGTATCTCGATAATCATTGAGAGAAACATAAATTTAAAACCATATGAAAATGATGATTTTTCACACATATGATGGATTGTGTTCATTAAGTAAATTTGAAACTAAAAATAATACAATAAAGGTTTAATCTGGGTGATTCTCTCAAGAATGTCTCCTTTCTTTCGAATTTCATTATATTTTAATTAATATTGTTTTAATTAAATTATTATGCTTAATTTTTGTATTTAATTATCAATTATCAAACCTAATTTTGGTTAATTTTATTTCATAAATAAAAAATATATATAAAAAAATTGAATTAGAAGTAATGGTTGATTGACCACAAAAGCTCCTGAAGAGAATGACCAAGGTTATCCCCTATGCTGCACTTAGTTATATATATTTTGTGAGCGTTCAAAAAATTTCTTCATAAAATTAGTGCCACTTATAGGGATCCAAGTGGTCTTTATTCACTATTTTTATTCATATTTTTTAAATAATTTTTTTTACATAAAAAACACAAAAAATCATAAATTTCAAAAACTAAAAAAAAATCTTCTTTGTTCATGATGAATCCCAATTGTGATTATTATTCATGGAATGACTACTCTCAGGTTCAAAAAGAAGAAGAAATTTTAAAAGATCAGATGAAAAAACTTTGAGAAGAAATACAAGGCCTAGAGAGAAAAATGGAATGGCTAATGAAATATGTATATTCATGTCAAGAGAAATCCAAACCTAAATCAGAACTTGAACCAGAATGATCGGTGGAAGAGATTTCACCAATCATTTTTTATGTCAAAGAACCCGAGGTGGGAAAGAGGAGCTTCTAAAGGAATTAATAAAATCATACCATACTCAACCACTACTTGAGGTGGTCTTAGAAGAAAACATGCCAGTTGATATACTTATGAGAGATCAATATTTTTTGGAAGAATCCTAGAAAATCTTTGTTGAAGATAACCTAAAACATGATATTCCCATCCTTGACAATGAAAAATCAGAATCTCACTAACTCTCTCTTACTTTTGAATACAATTATGAAGATGCACCTGATGATATTGAGTTGCCAATGGTCTTTACCGAAGAGATCAATTTCCAAAATGACTTACTTAAAAGGGAATATTTTTATATTTATTCTTAATGTTTTTATCTTATCCAAGCTGAATTATTTTCTAACTTATCTTTTTCTAACATTTATGATACAACACAAATGGAGTAGTACTTGGTTGTTAAGGAATAGACCACCCAAGTGGTGTCTGTAGAATAAGAGTTTGAAAATATGGTGGTGCGACTACCTCCTCTAAAACAACTTGCATACCATATAGAGTAAGACACCATGAAAGTCAATAGGGAGCACCCCTATATTATTTTCCCTCCCACCATGGAACTTAAATTATACCTTTCCTATATCATGGGGGTTGGGAACTTTATTACATTCTTTTGGGGTTATCGAATATCAGTGTCTAATCATAGACATTGGGAAAAGTAATATGTGGTGGTTTATCTTAAATAAACCACATCCACCTTCTAATCGGGGATAGTCCACTTCAAATGCCTGACTAGGGGCAGTAAAAACCTAAGACCCACTTGGGGGTCTAAACCAAGCATTATACATTTTATTATACCTTTATATTTATTTTTAATTAATTTTCTTATGTTTTTTCATTTCCTTCTTGTAGTTTTAAAGTGGTAACAAATAGGAGTTTAACTCAAGGCTGCCATTGAAAAATAAACCAGGTTGTGTCTTTTCTTTTCTTTACTTCATTTGCTACCCAATTAAATTCCCAGTGAAAATGTTTCTTGTTATATTTTTATCTAAAAATAAAGTAGTAAATGGAATAAGTGTGGGGGAGATATTTCAATCTATTTTGATGAATTTTGTGTGTGCTTATATTTAGTTTTTAATGTTTTTTTTGAATTTTGTATGTTTTCCTTTTTTATTTTTGGTGTGTTTTTAGGATTCTTAAGAATAATTGAATACTTTGGGAAATTAAAACCATATTGGTGTTCTTTTACTTTTTTTGATTTAAATATTTTATGATTTAAATGATTTATTAATGGATTTTGTTTCTTGATTTCTGATATTTTAATTTTTTTTAATTTTGATTGATTGTGAAACTCATGTGCACTAGTACTGTCTAAATTGAAAATATTACCCAAACTGAGAGGTTTATAAACCTTTCTGACATTTTATTTATATTTATATTTTTATTCAGAGTCTTGAGACATTTTTTATAATCCAAAAATTTATGTTTTTCAACTTTTCAAGGATATTAGAGTTAATGGAACATTTTAAGTTGATTGAGGCACCACTTTAAAAGACCTTTTTGCATTCATCTCTAATTTTTGCCTACCTTTTCATATAACCTTTATTAAGCCCCTAGTATCCATGAAATACCTTGTTAGGAATCAAAATTACAAGACATTTATCCTTTTAAAACCTTATCTAGAAGTTAAATGCATGATTATTGTTGAAATCAAGTGTGGGGGAGGGAGAAGATGAGATGTATTGTGCTTCCCTGAAGAATCTATTTGAGTTGAAATGAAAAAAAGTGTTTCTATATTTATTGATGCTTTGGTGGAATAAATTTCATGATATAAATATGTATGGGTGACCAAAATATCATTACACATATGGTATGGGTGTTCACTATTTTTTTTAAGATCAAAATCCACCTCTCTTTTCCTAAAAAACATGATTTTAAAAAGAAATCTAGATCTAAATTCAAACCAAGAAAATGCTATAAATTGGGGGAAAGAGGGATGAAATTTATCATTTATACTAAAAATACAAAGTGTCAACTTACCAGGAAATAAATATTTTTTTAGGTGATTCATTTTTTATATGATTGAGGAGCACACCATTCTTGAGAAATTTTTTTTCATGCAACACTCTAGAGCTTAACCCTCCTCATTCTGCCTCAAATGTTTTTATATTTTAAAACCTTACAAACCTCAGCCTTAGAAAAACCCATGAAAAATACCTCATTATTGAAACATTTATGAATTTGTGAAGTGTATATAATATGAGGATAACAATCCTATCTAAATCACACATGTTCTTGAGAATAATAAAAACTCCACATAAAAAGATCCTTGAGTGAAGAGAGAAATATTTTTCTGGGGAGGTAGGTACGACATGAATGTGATAATTAACATGAAATTTAATATATTATTATTATTTTTGATGATTTAGGGAATTTTTATCCATGCATGAGGCATGATATTTTATTTTGATATGATAATTGAGATGTGTCGTCATTTATGCTTTGGGAAGTTTTTTTGACCTTAGTATAAGATGATTGCCCAGGAGTGCAATGTTTAAGTGTGAGAGAATTGACAGTGCCAGTATTTTAAATTATTTTAGTTTAAATTTCAATTTTTTTAATCCCATAAACATGTTATTTTAAGGGAATTTTTCACATTGTATAAGTTTAGGTAATATTTTTAGCTTAATTGCTAAAATGACCTATTTTGGATTTTAACTATTTTAATTTTTTTATGTATTTCAGCCATTAATTTTTCTACACTGATCCAAATTTAAAAAATCTTCTTTTTTAGTTTTCTATACATGTTGGGATTAATTTCATTCTTCTATAACCAAATCTCAATCCATCATTTGGAGGACCAAAACCAACACACAATGCATGCCGCGAAAACTATGCACAGATCTGGAGATTTTTGATGATGGGATAATATCTCATAAATTGATGGCCAAAATATGTTTATATTCAACAATAAATTAGAGAAAATAAAAAGGAAAAAGTTCTTTAACTATTTCACCACCCTATTCATCCTTCTTCAAGGTCATTAATTCATGGTAAAGTGGAGCATTGGAATATGAAGAGTCACTTATACAAAATTAATTTCTTAGATTAAATCAGCTATAACTCATACATCCTAAGTCCAATAAAGATAATTTTTTAGTGAATATGATTATAAATTATAGGAATAACTTTCATGAGGAAAAATCTTCAATATTATTTCATTTAAATGGGATACCATGTGGAAACATTCAGGGGAAGATTTTAGAGCCAATAATTTCACCTCTTTTTTCTATAAAAGAACATTTCTTCTTAATTTCATGTGGTTGGAAATATAAGTGGCCATTTTCTATAGTTTATTATTTTATTTTATTTTATTTTCATTCTATAAACTCATTTCATGTTTTAATTTAAGTGTTCCCCTTTATATATTATTTTTTTTCTCTATTTTGTTTTCTTCCCCTATTTTCTTCTTTACTGTGAACTCTTATGCTCATGATCATGAGTTGTTAACCTGAGGAAGTTCTAGGGGTAGTAATCCAGTGTTGAACCCAATTTTTTTAGATTTAATTCTTAGTATTTATTATTTTCTTATAGTTATACCGAGGGGGATTTTAGTGGGAAACGTGCCTTTATGTCTCCACTTGACACTTTAAGCTTAGCTTTCATTTCTGCAATATTCTCCCACGATCAATAAGGTGGATGTGTGGTATCTCAGTGATCATTGAGAGCATTTTATATTCATAACCATATGTAGAGGAGTATATTCACACATATGATGGAGTATTTTAATTAAGTAAAATTTAAACTAAAAATAAGTCAACGAAGGTTTAATAAGGGAGATTCTTTGAGGAATGTCTCCTTTATTTATAATTCCATTATATTTACATTAATTGTGTTTAAATTTCATTAGCATGTTTAATTTTTGTATTTCATTATCAATTATCAAACCTCATTTCTGATCATTCTATTTCATAAATAGAAAAAATATAAAAAAAGTTAATTAAAAGTAGTGGGTGATTGACCGAAAAAGATCCTCAAGAGAACGACCAAGGTCATCCCCAATATCGCAATTAGTTATAAATATTTTGAGAGAAAAATACTAAAATTATTTATCACATACTCTTAACATGTTGGATTTAATACTAACTAAAGTAAACCAAATTTTAACTTCCATAATTACAAATTAAAAAATGAATACTGAGTCACTTATATCCCGTAGAATATTTTTAGGTCTAGAGTTTTTGATAATTATGAAAACTAATACATAATAAAACCCATGTATTTATCATCAAATATAAATTTGTCCTATTATATCCAGATATTATTATTCCATAATAATTCTTCACCATTTCTCACAGAATAGGTTCTTATGATTACACTCTTTTTTCTTGACACTTTTTCTTCATTAAAGACGTGTCACCGTTGATATTGCTATAATTATTACACATACTTAATCCATATAAAAAAACATATTAAAACATGGGATGAGAAAAAAATATTATTAAAGGATACAAAACTAAATAAAACACATTAATACTTTCAAAATTCATGAAAACCCATAAGGATTTTTTCCTTTTCTTATAATAAACTCTGAGTTTAAAAAAATCACTTACTCTTGAAATCAACTTTTTCTCAAATTTTTTCATAAAAAATTATAATAAAGCGTAAAATTAAAATCACAATTCATTACATTTTCTTGAAAAACATGAAATATTTTCCTTGAAAACAAACCTTTTACCCATAGGAGATCATAAACATTATTTTAAATCAATGATCATTTTCTTATCTTATAAAATCAAAATATTTCCATAAAAACCATAAATAACTAGAACATGAAATATATTAATGGATAAAAATATAAATAATCACATGGATAATAATAATTGATTTCATAATTTTGGAATTCATAATATTAGATAACATAATCACACAATCAAGGTCTTATGCCAAGACATCATAAATAATTTGGAAAACATACTCTAAATACCATTGATAGTTTCTCTCATGAGAACTACCAATGCATATAGGGTCAATCTATAACCATTACCCACCCATAACTTACCAATTCCAATGCATTAATCATATTAATGAATAACAATATAATACATAATCCACATAAACATTCATATTGAAAAAATGGCATACGAAATGTCGATATTTTCCATGATTAATAAATAGAACAACATGATCACAAACCATCCAGAGAAATAAGGGGGATAATATCATTATATTATATCGCCATTAAAGAATAATAATCATAAAAGGATGCTGACATATGTGACAATACCTTTAAAATAATATTTGAACCTTTCTTTGAAAACATGAGAAAAATATCATTTTATTTTGATAAAATTTTAAATAAAAATTTATAGAATATTGATAAAATTAATTTATTTAAAAATAACCATTAAAAATTATAAAATAATATTCAAATAAATGAAAATTCACGATGATGGTAAAATATTTTTATTCCGTATATGATAAAAGAGAACATTCTTTTCACACTTTTTTAAAATGTCAAAAGTGAGTAGTATAAAAAACATTTGAAAATATTTCTTTTAATAATTTTTAAACAAGGTAAAAATAAGTTAAAAATTAAATTTAACTATATTTGAAAAATAAATAGGAACATTCTTGAAAAATTTTATGAATATTGACATGGAGGTGAAATATTTTGGAAGGAAAACTTTAAAACAAGGTTCTAAATGAAAAATACCTTACCACGTATCCCAAATCATTTTGTATGTTCTATAACTCCTAAATTGTAAAATTATATTAGTTTTATAATTTATTAATATCCTTTTTCATGTTTATTCCAATTTCAATATTTATTTTATTTTATTTATCACCACGACTTATTTAGTTACCAAATCAGTTAAGTTTATGTCAGACATTTTGAGGTTGTTCTGTTCCTAATCCCAAAACAACTTAGGTAGGTTGACCATGGTCAAAGTGGTTATGATTACATCATATCTAGAATATTAATAACTATATAATTATAATTTTTATACATTAAATATAATCTTTTGATCATTTATTAAATACTGAAAAAATGAGTCACATCACTTCATGGAGGTGGTAGTCCACACTTACGCACGAGTGAAATTATCATTTTTTAATGAGTGAAAGTGTAATTTGGTAAGTAATATATTATAAAAATATACTCATTAAATCCATAATAATAACTGGCCTTGTTATTTGGTGATGAAAAATGAAACACATCACTTCGTGGAGGTGGTAGTCCACACATACACACGAGCCATATTTTCATTTCCCATAGGATGGAAAAGGAGATAAATAATATTTGTGAAATAATCATAATAAAATTTTATTATATGTAATAGGTTGATGTAATAATATCATCATCGTTATGAAAAAATGTAATGAGGTAGAAGAATAAATAAAATGAAAGAACTCGATTAAGAGATCTACCACTACTTTGGAAATCCTCCTCTAACTTACACCTGAATCCTTCTAAGGATGGTATTAGGGGAATAAAAGAATCTCTAGGAAGTGGATAAGGAATATATAAAAGTATTTTGGTAGATATTTGTTGAAATAAATGAATCATGAGGTGAAAGTAATAGAGGAGGTGATGTTCCCTTTTATAAGTGAGGTGAGTGGTAATGTTGTAAATACATGAAATATTAATATATAATATGTGTCTAAATCATTAAAAATGGATAAAAAGTGACATAAATTTTATTATAATGAGTATAAGTTCTAAATAAATTCAAAAAATAAAATTTATAAAAGTTTAATTTCCATTTTAAACCTTATATTTTGGTTTAATACCCTCATTAACCATGATTAACCTTAACTATTGTAACACATTTTCTAATCTTTAAGGGCCATGAAAGTAAATTTAAAAATGTAAAGTGATAAAAATAATAACTATTAATTATATTATAGTAAATTTACCATAAATAGGAGTTAATATAGGTTTTTAGTTATTTTTTAATTATTTAAAAATAAAATTTAAACATTAAATACCAGTTAAAGTCATTTCCAAGACCATTCGAAAAATTTGAATTTAAAGACATAAATAAAATAATTAAATTAGAATATAAAAACTTTCACCATCATTTATACATTATAATTATACAATAAATTCTTGTAACACCATAGTTCATCCAAAACATGTAACGACCCGAACATTTATAAATAAAATTCACCTTATGATTTAATTAAATGTCTTATTATGTATTATGGTTATAGAAAACACATTCATGTATTTGGTTTTATTATATACTATCATATTTTAAATACTGTTAAGCATTATAACTATTGATAATATATCCATTTAATAGTGATCATATGATTAGTACAAATATAGGGTTTTAACAAATCCATTTGACACAGACAAAGGAAGTGATGAACTCAAACAGTAAGATCATACCCTATGAAGCCCATTTATCGGAGCTTCTAAGGGAGATAGCATCTCTGGGATTTTCCGTTGACCAATCCCAAGTTGATATCCAAAAACTTAATAACAATCGAAACCATTTACAAGAGAAGTTCAGGCTCATCGAGATCACGACTCAAACCATGTACGCAGATCCACCCCATAAAAGTCTCACCATAACACACCTTACCCTTAGGTTATTTTATGGTGTATTAAAGAGATATATATCAAGACCATAATAATAATAATAATATTTTATTTTTAATATAATAATGGTTATATTTTACTTCATATTGTTACTTTATAAATGATTTTGATTTTGATATGATAAAATACAAATTCTATTTTTGAGTAATATTCAAATTAAATTTAGGAATTTATTTTGATGAATTAATGGATTTTAAAAATAATTAATATTTTAATAAAATACTATTATTAAATAATTTTTATCATATAAAAATTATCATATAATTTTTAAAAAGTCAAATTTAATTTTTATAAGGGTTCGAAAACTATTATTGTAAAAAAACCCAACATTTATCAATACAAATATATTATTATTTTAAAAGTAAAAATTAAATATTTATAAAATTATTTTGATAAAATGAGTATTATTTTTGAAATCAAAATTCATAAATTATCCAATGGTGAATTTTTCATAATTTTCTAAGAGAGTCAAATTTTTGGGTAAAAATTAAATACCGCATAAATATACAGTGTGTATTATGACATAATAATGGCCAAAAAGTGATGCAATAAATAATATAAAGGGTATACACGACCAAAAACATGTTTTTAATTTAAAATAACATGATTTCAAGATTATTTTATTTATTTTATAAATCCATTATGAATCCTCCAAAAATTATAATATATTTTAAGGTTTTAAAATCATTTCTTTAAGAGTATGACTCACCTCCACATCACCAAAGGTAATATTTTAATAAGTAATACCCTTGAAATTATAAAATAATTAAAAACACCCCTATTTTGTAGAAACCATGGGTAAAAACCATGGTAAGGTTTGTGGTTTTGCTTATTTTATTATATAGAGTCTAAAAACTATGTTTGAGAAATGATACAGAATTAACCACTCATTTCATATATAAACCCACCCAATATCTCATTTATGTTCACTGAAAATCCTTTAATCACATCCTTAATCTTCCCTCCCCTCACTATAGTCCTCCCAATGTTCCCCCAATCTCTCAAGAATCTCCTCCCATGCTTTTTGAGTCACACTCTCAAGGTAAGGGATCCTTTAATTCTATTCTTTATTCAAGTTTCTTCATTATATTATGCCTTATATTTACAATTTATAATGTTTGGATATGTTTTTACATGTACCTATTACTTTAAATTTTATTTCAAAATGATGATATACCCCTTTCTCTCTTATCAAACCTTTTTATGAATTTTTAAGTAACTCCATTATGCTTCCGAAATTTCACCGCAATTTTCCATGCCAAACAAATGTATAGTGATTACCCATACAATTTTTCCTATCAATGATGTTCACATTTATGAACTTATAATTATTTTATTGGGTAATTACATGTATGTATTCCACACTCCTTAATCCTATAATAAAATATGACGACGAATGAATCCATGTTATATGATCTATGCAACACACTTAAGCTTGAGAATGAAATGAAAGTGACGAGTTCACACAGAATTATATAGTGCTCTAATACATTGGGTAACATTTTAGTATCATCAGACATCATAAATGGGATTAGGGAGTGAACCTAATCTATCATGAGACTTTTTATATCACGATTTATTGGAATTTATCCTTAAACCATGTTTATGATGTATTGTTTTAATTTGTTGCCACATTTCCCATGTTTCCTTTATGTTATCAAGCTATATCACGCTTCATTGTTCATGTTTATGATTATGACCCCTTTTATGTCACATTGATATGCCTATTTTCTAACATGTATTACTTTATTTATATTATTCCATGTTTATTCCCTTACTGGGATTTATATCTCATCCCTTTATAATGTATGTCCCCAGGTTATCCCATATAATGTTAAGTATGAAGGAATAATATGAACATGTTAAGGAGGTTTCCAATAAAGAAAATGTATTACTTGTTTTAAGTTGTTATGTAATGTACCTAATTCCCCAAAACACTATATTTACTGACATTCTAGTTTATATTAAGTGTAATCTTATGTAATAAATCATGCATTAATATGTAATAAAGATAAGGGTTGTAACAGTTGGTATCAAAGGAAAAGTTTAGTTATTTTTGGTAGTAGGATTAGAAAAATCTATTAGAAGCCTTAGGGATAAGACTAAGTATAAGAAAACATCCCTAAATTTTGGTAAATTATAGATTAAGTGGTTATCAATAAAACACATCCCTGTCTGGATACTATAAGGGGATGTGGCTATAACATGGATGTACATAGTGGTAACACCCAAAAACACCGCATTGAGCTAGAATCGATCAGGAACTGGTGCATGACAATGAGCCTTACTAAAAAACTGTTTTAACACTCCTGAGGGATATGATTTGGTAAATTAATAATATTATTATGAACCATTATTAAAAGAAAAAATCCCATAAGAATATATGTTATGAAATAGATCATAGATAACATAGATTAAATCCTATAAATTCATAAGTTAAAGAAATAAATTTAATTAATAAGTTATCTATTTAATTTCATTGGATTACCATTTATGTGGTTTATAGTTTAAAAATACTCATCCCTAATTTTCTCTTTATTCTAGCCAATGGCTGGAAATAGGAGGAATCTGGTAAACAACCAATGTAATGAGTAATGTGATGACTTCCCCAATGAGATGACCAAACCGATAGGAGTAGGAATCAAAAAATTTGTGACAATAATATCTCAACCAAATTAAGTAATTAATAGAAACCTGGATTAGGAGGAGCACACAAATCCCCTAAATAAAGAACAATCTATAATTTAGAGATTCACGTGATAAAGGTTTCCGAATTTCAATGGATCATATGATCCCTTAATCATAGAACAATAGATAAAATATATTAAGAATATATTCTCCATAATTCAATGTTCCAATAAAGAGAAGGTTCTACTAGCTGTTTATCATATGGAGGGAGAATCTGATAAGTGGTGGACATTGATAAAAAATGTGAATCTTGGAGAAGAGATCAAAGTGAATGGGTGGAAGGAGTTCCAGAATTTTTTTTCATTAAATATTTTCCTTGAACTCCCCAACATAAAATGGAAAGGGTTTTCCTTTCCCTCAAGAAAAAAGATAACAAATCTATCGAGGAATATAAGGAAACTTCACAAGACTTGCATGATACATATCTAGATTTGTTTTTACCCCTGAATGAAAGGTTGAATGATTCTTTTTTGGGCTAAAAAATAGTCTATGAAAAGCCCCAGTGACCTAAAACTTTGATATCTATGAGGAAATTGTCCTATGTGCACTCAAAGTGGAAATGGAGATCATAAAATTTCAAGGGTATCCCAAGTATAATAAGTAGAAAGTGAAGCTTAATTTTGGAAGTCTGATAGAGAAGTATAATGGTGCTAATAAATTTCAACATCCCACTTATCAAAGGTATAGATATAAGAACCTTGGTAATTTCCTAATGGGAATGAATAAATGCTTTAGGTGTTGGAATGAAGGAAACCTAGCTAGCGATTACTGATGGGAGAAACCCACTAATGTGTTGGAGGAGATAAATGCTCCAGTAAAACCTCAGTGCATTATACCTGGGGAATTACCATTATCTAGTGAACCTTTTCATACTCCCTTAAGTGTTATTTGGTGCAATTTTTGGTATGTATTTACTTTCCCTATATAGATTCAACATAAATTGACGTGAGAAGGAAATCAATCTCTGTTTTTAAAATCGTCTTTCGATTCTATACAAGTGTAGGGAAGAGGATGAATCTTATTTGGTAACAACATCTAAAGAATGGACATTATTTTCCTATAAGCAAGCATATATTTCTAAAATGATTGAGTCTAAAGAAAATATCATCCTTGAAGACATTCACATTGTGAGGGAATACACTGATGTGTTTCCCAAGGAATTTTCTGGTCTTCCTGCTAGCTGATAGGTTGAATTTTCAATCGATCTTATACCCAGGGAATTAAAATTACCCAAGAATCTATATAGAATGGATATTATGGAACTTGAGGGGCTGAAGAAACAACTACGGGAGAATCTAGATAAAGGGTTCATACTCCCAAGTGCTTCACCATGGGGTGTACCAGTCCTCTTCATCAAGAAGAAGTATGGGTCAATGTGCCTATAAATTGATTAACGTGAGCTCAACAAGATCACGATAAAGAAAAAGTATCCTTTTCCATTAATTGATGAATTATTTGATCAGTTATGTTGATCACAATAATTCTCCAAGGTGGAATTTTGGTCAGGATATTATCAAGTAAGGGTGAAGAAGTAGGATATCCCCAAGACAACTTTTCAAACAAGTTATGGGCACTACAAGTTTATAATAATGCCATTAAGACTCACAAATTATCTATAAATATTCATGTAATTGATAAATAGAGTCTTTAGGTATTAACTAGATTTTTTTGTTAGTCTTTATAGATGATATGAATGAGGATCATCTGAGCACTGTGCTAAAGACCTTACGAAAGGAGAAGATTTATTCCAAGTATAGAAAATGCAAGTTCTGGTTGAAGGAAGTCTCATTCTTGGAGAATATCATCACAAGAAATGTGATATATATGTACCATTAAAATACATAAGCAATATAAAGATGGATGAGACCAATATCTACAAAAAATATTTGTAGTTTCCTTGGATTTTATGGGTAAAATCATTAATTTGTGAGAAATTTCTCATGATTGTCAAAACCTCTTACTAATCTAACTCAGAGGGGAGTAAAGTTTTATTGTAATTATAAATGTTAAAATATCTTCAAGGAGTTAAAAAATATTCTTATCACTGCACCTTTACTCATAATACTCACAAGTGGATAACTATTTGTGGTATTTGGCGATGCTTCGAAGAAGGGATTAGGCTGCATGTTAATGAATAATGATAAAGTGATAGTCTATGCCTCAATGAAATTGAAAGTTAATGAATAGAACTACCCAACACATGATCCGAAGTTGGCTGCAATGATCTTTATGTTGAAAATCTATCAGCATTATCTCTTTGGGGATAAGTGTGAAATATATATGGATCACAAGATCCTGAAGTATATATTCATATAGAAAGAGATGAATATGCATCGACGATGATGGTTAGATATGATCAATGACTATGAATTCTCAATACACTACCATCTTAGAAAAGTGAATAAAGTACCAGATGATATAAGTAGAAAGGATCCAATGATCTTATCATTGATGAGAACTGAGAAGGATCTGAACTTCTTTTACTTAAAAAATATAAACATGGGAATCATAAAGTAATGAACATCATAAATCCTTTCACAAATTATTACTCAACCATCCCTTATGAAGAAGATAAAGGATGGTTGAATAGATGATGTGGGAATTCAAAAAAATGTGGAAGCTATAATAAAATGGATAAGATCCAAGTTCAATGTTAATGAAGAAGGAGTTGTGACATTTTGGTCACAACTATGCGTACCACCAAATCCTGAGTTAAATAAGGAGATATTGGATGATGCACATAGTTTGACTTTCTCTATCCATTCCGGAAGCAAAAATATGTATTGATATCTCTAAGATAACTATTGGTGTGATACTATGAATAATGAGATCATAGAATATACATCAATATGTCTTGTATGTCATTAAGTGAAAGCTAAAAGGAAAAAATCCAAGGGGATGATGCAACCATTACCCATACCTACATGGAAACGGGAAAACATCACCATGGACTTTGTCACTGGTTTTACAAAGACATCAAGAGGAAATAATGCTATATGGGTTTTGGTGGATCATCTTACAAATACTGCACACTTCATTGCGATTAGAGAGGAATTATCACTCAATCAACTCACAAGGATATAAATTAGAGAAGTGGCGAGGCTTCATGGAACACCACTATTGATTGCATCTGATTGAGATCCAAGATTTACCTCTAAGTTCTAAAAGAGTCTCCAACATGATCTAAATACAGATTTGAACTTCATCATGACTTACCACCCTCAAACTGATGGCCAATCTAAGTGGACTATCTAGACACTTGAGGACATGTTGAGAGCATGCTCAATTGACTTCAAAGGAGGATGGGATCAATATATTTCTCTAGTCAAGTTATCATAAAATAACAGTTTCTAATCTGATATCCAAATGGATCCCTATGAAGACATTTATGGGAATAGGTGCAGAATACCTATATATTGGGATGAAGTTGGCGAATAAAAACTACCAGGTCCTAAAATGGTCGATGAAATGGTATAAAAGGTCAATAATATTCAGCATCACATTAATGTTTCTCAAAGTTGATATAAGAGCTATGCTGATAATCATCGATAAGAACTAGAGTTTGAAGTTAGAGACATGTTATTCCTCCACACATCTTTATAGAATAAAGTCATGAGACTTGGGTAGAAGGGAAATCTTAGTCCAAGATACATCGTTCCCTTTGAGATCCTTGATCGCATCACAGCGGTGGAATATTGACTAGAACTCCCACCTAACCTATCTCAAGTACATGATGTATTCCATGTATTACTATTGAGTAAGTACATAACATACCCCTCACATGTACTCAGTCTAGAGGTGGTATTGTTGGAGAATGAACTTTCCTATGAGGAGAATCTGATGAAGATCTTAGATCATAGAGACGAAGTTCTACGAAATAAGACAATGCACCTGGTCAAAGTACCATGGAGAAATCACAAGTTTGAAGAAGCGACGTGGGAACCAGAGGAGATGATGAAACAAAGTTAACCTCATCTATTTTAGTATGTGGAATGAAAATTTTGAGGGTGAAATTTCTAATGGGGTGAAGATTTTAATGGCACGAACATTTATAAATAAAATCCCCTTTATAATTTAATTAAATGTCTTATTATGCATTATGGTTATAGAAAACACATGAATTTATTTGGTTCTATTATATAGTATTATATTTAAAAGAAATTTAATCATCATAACATTGATAATATAGTAATTGAACAATGATCATATGATTAGTACAAACATAGGGTTTTAACAAATCCATTTGACATAGACCAAGGAAGTGATGACCTCAACTAGTAGGATCGTACCCTATGAAGCCCATTTATAAGAGATTCATAGGGATATAGAATCTATGGGACTTTCTATTGACCAATCCCAAGATTATATCCAACAATTTAAGTATGAGATAAACCATTTATGGGAGAATTTCAAGCTCATTGAGATCACAACCCAAACTATGTACGCCGAACCACCGTATGAAAGTCTCACCATTGCGCACCTTACCCTTAGGGTGTTTGATGGTGTATTAAAAATATATGTATCAAGAACATAATAATATGATTTTTTTATTTTATTTTCAATAGAATAATGTTTATATTTTTATTCATATTGTTACTTTATAAATGATTTTTATTTTGATACAATAAAACACAAGTTGTATTTTTGAGTAATATTCAAATTAAATTAAGGAATTTATTATGATGAATTAATAGATTTTAGAATTAAATAATATTTTAATAAAATATTATTATAAAATAATTTTTATTAAATATAAATGATCATATAATTTTGATGAAGTCAAATGTAATTTTTTTAAGGTTTCGAAAACTGTTATTGTCAAAAAACCCAGTATTTCTCAATAAATGTCGATTATTATTTTAAAATTGAAATGTACATATTTAGAAAATTATTTTGATAAAATTAATATTATTTTTGGAATCATAATTTTGAAATTATACAACAATGAAATTTTCATAATTTTCTGAGATAGTCTATTTTTTCAGGTAAAAATTAAGTACTGCATACATATACAATTTATATTATGATATCATATGACAAAAAAGTGATGTAATAAATAATATAAAGGGTATATATGAAAAAATATATGTTTTAAATTTAAAATAATTTTATTTTAGGTTTATTTTATTTATTTTATATATTCACTATGAATCCTCCAAAACTTAAAATATATTTTAAGGATTTAAAATCATTTCTTTAAGGGTATGGATCACGTCCACATCACCAAGGTTAATATTTTAATAATTTTGTCCATTGGAATTATAAAATAATGAAAAAACCCCCTATTTGGTAGAAACCATGGGTAAAACCCATGGTAAGATTTATGGTTTTGGTTATTTTATTTTATAGAGTCCAAGACCTATATTTGAGAAATGATAAAGAATTCCCCACTCATTTCCTATATAAACCCACCCAAGAACCTGTTTCTCTTCACTAAAAATACTTAGAACACGTCCTTAATATTCCCTTCCATCTATATAGTCCTCAAAAAGTTCCCCCAAGCTCTCAATAAACTCCTCCCAAGCATTTGGAGTCACACTCTCAAGTTAAGGGATCCTTTCCTTCTATTCTTTATTAAATATTATTCATTATATTATGCCTTCTATTTCCAATTCCTAATTTTAGGATATATTTTTCCATTTATATATTGATTTTTTTTACAAATGATGAGATACCCCTATATATATCATCAAATAATTTTATGAATTTTTAAGTAACACCATTATACTACTGAAATTTCACTATGATTTTCATGCCAAACAAATGTGTAGTGAATACCCATACCCTTTTCCCTATCAAGGGTGTTCACCTTTGTACTCTTATAATTATTTGATTGGGGAATTAAATTTATTTATTCCACACTCCTTGATCATGGAATAAAATATGAGGATGGAATAATCCATTTTGTATGATCTATGTGGCACACTTAAGCATGAGAATGAAATCAAAGTGATAGGTGCACCCAAAATTATATAGCGGTCCAATGAATTGGGTAATGTTTTAGTCTCATAAGACATCATGAAAGTGATTAAGGAGTGAACCTAATACATCACGGGAATTTTTCCATCATGATTCCTTGGAAGTTAGACTTGACCTATGTTTATGACATTGTGTTTTAAGTTATTTCCACATTTCCCATGTTTCCTTTATGTTATCATGCTATATAATGCTTCATTGTCCATGTTTATTGTTCTCACCCCTTTTATGTCCCATTGATATTCCTATTATATAACATGTATTAATTTATTCATGTTATGACATGTTTATTCCCTTACTAGGATTTATATCTCAACCTTTTCTTATGTATGCCCATAGGTTATCCCATGCAGTGTAAGTATGTAGGAATAATATGAACATGTTAAGGATATTTTCAATAAAGATGATGTATTCCTTATTTTAAGTTGTTATGTAATGTACCTAATTATCAAATAAACTATAATTTTTGATCTTATGGGTTGTATTAAGTGTCATATTATGTAATAAATCATGTATTAATATGTAATAAAGAGCAAGGTTATCATAAAACATATTAAATTAAATGTTTTTAAAATAATTTACTTTCTTTTTCAACTGGATGCACAAAAGCTGCGTTGATGTTGTATAGACATTCAAGGAAATTATAACATATCTATAAATTAAAAATAAATTAATATCATAAACATTGTTTATTATCTATAAAATTTATCATCTATATTCATTATTTTTTCATTTTTATTGATATCAAAATCATGACAACATAATAAGTGGATGAGAGTGGCATTTTGTAATTACACTTTACTTAAAATAATTTAAATGTCATAATAAAAAAAAGTGGCATAAAATTTACATATTTTATAATTTATGATGATTATGTATTAAATAAACACATAAAATGATATTAAGGAAAGTTTTTGATAGATTTATAATCCTTATTCCATAATTTTAACCTCAATTAACCCATTTTACCCTTTACTGTAGTGATAAACTTTTACCATGATTACTATTCATTATGAGTAAAAATGAAATGGAACTTATTAAATAATTTGAATATTTTTATTAAAAATATATAATTCATTTTATATTATTTAATTTCTAAAATTATTAAAAATTAATTTTAATATAAGTGTGAAAAACACAATGATTTTTTTTTTAGAAAAATAAATGTTTTAAGCATTAAAATGATTTTAAAACGAAATCAAGTATAATATTTATTTCCATGAAATTAATTGGATTATGTTTAATAAAAATTAAACTTATGTTAATTTAAAACAAATACAAAACCAAATGGAACATTTAAATTAATTTTATTAAAAGTAAATAAATGATAATTTTTTCAAAATCGGTATTTTCACTATTCATACAAAAATCACCCTTTGCATAAAATTCCCAAAAATTAATCTTAAGTTTGTTTTGAAATGATGGTTTCAATTTGTTTTCCCATTTTATAAAATATTTTTTTAAAAGTGGTAGTAATTAATCATGATATCCATGCATAAAAAATAATAAAAACCATTTTTGAAGAAAATATATTTTTTATATTATAAAATGAGTTTATAATCATTCTATATCTATTAAACACCATTATATGAATGTTAATTTATTTTATAAATATATAATCTATAAATTTCGTTAAAAACATTCATCTATAGTGATTAATATAATTTAATTTTTAAAAAATACTTTGCGCATATAAAATAGCTTCCTGAAAAAAAATATCCCCTTTAATTGTATATGATTTTTTTTAAATTGAGTTTTTTTCCTAAGAATTAATTGGTACATTTTTATTAATAAAAAATTTCTACATATATTTTATAATATGATTATTCCTATTCATACCTATAAAACTTCTAATCTAGGTGCTCAGAATTTGTGAAGGAGTTTGAAATTTTAGTTTGATGGAAAAGTTGGTTTTAAACTTCAAATAAGAGTGGAATTATGAGGGGTTTAACCCTTAAAATTCCCCAATTTAGACATTTAATGAAGTTACTTAGAGGTTTATGAGGTTTTAGGAGTGTTCTAAGGGATCAAGGTTTGAAGTTCATATTTTTTGAAATTTAACCTAGGGCATATGATTGGAACACGGTTAGTGATAACCGTGCACCCCAACCATATGGTAGGTCTTAGGAGACCATGTGAGTATAAGGAATCGATATTTATTCAATCCATAATTTCATATTTAATATAAGAGTTTATTTTCCTGTATTACCTAAGATCTATTCTAGTTTATAGTTTTAGAGAATTAGATCATAACTCTTACATAACAAACCCATACATTACAAATCGAACACTTACTAATAGTATCCATTTTTCCAACAATACAAGACTTAAAATAAAACACTTTTTATTTTCATGAAAAATATTTAAGATTTTCAACATGACTTATTTTTTGTTTCAACTCATCCTTAAAACCTATAAAAAACATTTTAAAATGTGGGATGAGCACAAAAAGCTTAGTAAGGGACATAAAAATAAGATGAAATAAAATTGTTAGACAATTTTAAAACCATGAGATCATAAAAGAGAGTTTTCCTTCAACTTAACAATATTTGAGATCAAGTAATTATTTACTTACTCATGAAATCAGCTTCACTACCCAAAGTATTTCATAAGGCAATTTATAAGAAAATATAAAGGTAAAATCATAATCATGAAGGTTTCTTAGAAAACATGGGTATCCATGAAATATTTTTTCTTAAAAATATACCTTTTTACCCTAAAGGTAATAATAATTACTTTAAAAAAATATAATTATCTTACCTCTTGAAATCAAATTATTTCCATGAAAACTCATTTACAAGAATAAAAAAGTCATATAGGTTCCTTGGGACATTATCTTTATAAATTTATCATAAGAACCCTTAAAATTATAATAAACATTATGTTTGACTTCCAATATAATTTTCCAGATAACATAATCATTACCCAATGAATTGGAGAGCTATATTGAGCTCACCCATCATCATGAGCTATATCAGGCACACCCATCATCATGTGCTATATCAGGCTCACCCATCATCATAAAAAATTTCCAAGTACCATAAAATCCATGAAGCATATAAAATATTTCATTTATATCATCATACACATATAAATATACTTTTGAACCCATAAGAATTTTTTTTGTGATATTGATATATCCCTTTCCTTAAACACCAAATTTTCAAAACTAAAATACATAGAACAAAGGGAAAGATGTTTTTTATTATAATAAAACATGTGTAACACCCCAAATTTAATCAAGGTTTGAACCATTTAAATTTTTAGTCCAAAACTGTAAAAAAACCTAGGGTGCGTGCCTACACACCCTATTGCAGGTCCCAGGTATCTATTAAAATTAATTAAATAATTGCTCAGGCTTTTTATAAATTTTTTACAATGCGCCCTAGCACAACATTCAGGATAAAAAATAATTTAAAAGGGTTAAAAACGAATAAAAAGAATTTAAAGAAAATTAAAATAATTTAAAGAGGGATAAAAATAAATAATAAAATAAAAACGGTTGGAGAAAAATTAAAAATAATTAAAATGGGGTAAACCAATTTTTATTAATTATTTTACTTTCTCCCTCCATTTTTTTTATTATTTTATTTTATTTATTTCCTTTTTATTTATTTTTATTTTTATTTTTTTTCCTTTCTTTTTCTTTCTTTCCTTTTTTTCCTTTCTCTTCCCCCCTCTTTGGTGCATCGTGCCCCCTGCTAGGTGGTGCACACCACCCCTTCTCTCCCTTCAGATGCCCGCTATGACTCCATTTCTTCTCTGATTTCGACGTTGTCTGGTGTGTAGTAAATCTCTCGGTAAGGATAACGTTACACACCAAGAATTGTATGATCTTATCCACTATCTGTTGTGCAATCTACTACAGAATGTTTTTACCTAAAATTGGGGTTTTTCTAAAATCATTTGATTTCTTCTATTTTAGGTCAAATAAAATATTACCGTAGTGCATAGGATCCTCTATAGTTATGAGGTAGGGATTATACTCTCCTTACACTAATTTCATTGTGTATTTTAAATATCACATTATGTCACTCATCAGTTCTTACCAACGGTGTTGAATTTTACCTATTCTAATTTAATTAAATTAATTGGCTTAACTATTATACCCTTATTTAATATAAACTAGATTGTTTAAATTGTTGAAATATCATGGAGAACCATTTGGGTATGCTAAAATATTTGGTCTACTTTCTATTATCCTGGAATAATTAAATTATTTAACTGCATGTGTTGTGTGATCCCTTTTCTTAGGGCTAGCTGGTTATTACATGCATTTCATCCAAAATTTCTCCTGTTTAGCAGCGCCTCTTACGAACCTGACAAAGAAGGGTGTACAATTAATATTTTCAGAAGCTTGTGAAAAATATTTTTAGGAGTTAAAGGGAATACTTACCTAAACTCTGATTCTAATTCTGTATGAGCTAGCCAGAAGTTATACTATTTTCTTTGATGCTTTAGGAATCAAACGGGGTGCAGTTTTGATGTAAGGTAATCGAGTTATGGCTTATGTATCCTGCCATATGAGACATAATGAGTAGAAATATCCTACACATGACCTTGATTTAGAATCTGTGGTTCATGTTTTACGCTATTGAAGACACTAATTATTGGGTGAGAGGTTCGTTGTTTGCACAGATCATAAATTGAAATATTTCTCCACACAAAGATACTTGAATTTAAGGAAACATAGGTGGGATAAATACCTAAATTTGTTCAATTTTGAGATTATTTATACCCATGGTAAGGGAAATTCTATGGACGATGCTTTAAGATGCAAGACGCAGACTCAAGACGTCTAGGCAACGAGCAGTGAGTGGAAAATGATGGCCTTGTTTTCTATGATGCATCTGGAGCTTCAGGAATATTGTGGGAAACTAGTTCTAATAGCTCTTATAGTGAAATCATCTCTTCTAGAGAAATTCTATATGTGATATTTATCTAATCTATAGGGGATAGTTTTGAGGTAAAGTGTCATAAGAGAGAACCCTATTCCCGGTTGGTTGTTGAAGTCAGTGAAACTCTGCTTTACCATGGCCATGTATGGGTACCTTATGATATTCGGGAAGAAATGATGAAAGAATCTCATACCTTAGTTTTGGAAGTTCATCCTGGATATACCAAGATTTACAGAGACATGTGTCGTTAGTACTGGTGTCTAGATATGAAGAAGAATATAGCGAGTTTCATCACTCAGAGCTCCACCTGTCAACAGGTAAAGGCAGAGCACCAACGACCTACTGGACTTCTACAGCCTCTATCCATTCCTGAGTGGAAATGGAATGAAATAACCATGGATTTCGTTTTAGTCTTTCCAAGATCTCCCAGATGCAGTGATGTAGTATATGTGATTGTTAATAGATTGACCAAAGTCACACACTTCCTACCTATCTGAGAGACCTTCTCTATTGATGAGTTGGGAAGGATGTATATCTAGGAGATAGTGCAATTTCATGGTGTACCTCGATCTATTATCTTAAACAAAGACAATCACTTTAATTCACGGTTCTGGAAAGGTTTGTATAAAGTAATGGGTTCGCAAGTACTCTTGAGTATTGCATATCACCCTTAGACTGATGGGTAGTCTGAGAGAACTATACGAGTGTTATAGGATATGCTACAGGCCTATATCCTTGATTTTGGAGGTTCCTAGGAGAAACATATTCCTCTTGTTGAGTTTACCTAAAATAACATATTTAAGGTGAAAATTCAAATGGATCTATATGAGGCCCTCTTTGGTAGACCATTTCGTTCACCTTTATGCTAGCTTAAGGTAGGTGAGATAACTCTGTTGGGTCCTCACCTCATTCAGGAGACTTCTGAACAAGTTCAGCTGATTGAGAAGAGAATAACTACAACTCAACCTAGAAATAAATATTATACTGATCATCACCACATACCTCTCTAGTTTGAGGTGGGACATCGAGTCTTTCTGTATGTTTCGCCAAGGTTGGGTCACAAGTGGATAAGGAGACAAAGGATGTACGTGCGCAGTGTCCAGAACTTTTCTTAGATGAAATTCCACTATCCTCGATAGAGAAACTCGGGGACAAGTTGTCTTAAGGAGGGGAGGTTTTAATGTCACATCTTTAATCAAGGTACAAACCATTTAAATTTTTAGTCCAAAACTATAAAGCGACCCAGGGTGTCTGCCTGTACACCCTGTTGCGGGTCCTAGCCAGCTATTAAATTTAATTAAATAATTGCTCAAGTTTTTTGTAAAATTTTTATGTCACGCCCTAGTGCATCGTTCGAGCTAAAAAATAATTTAAAGGGGTTAAAAGGGAATAAAAAATATTTAAAGAAAATTAAACAAATTTAAAGCGAGATAAAAATAAATAATAAAATAAAACGGTTGGAGAAAAATTATAAATAATTAAAATGGGGAAACCCATTTTTATTAATTATTTTCCTTTCTCCCTCCATTTTTTATTATTTTTATTTTATATATTTCATTTTTATTTATTTTTCGTTTTCTTTTTTTCCTTTCCTTTTCTTTTTTTCCTTTTTACCTTTCTCTCTTCCTCTCCTGCCCTCTATGGTGCGTCGCTCCCCCTGCTAGGTGGTGCCACCACCCCTCCTCTACCTTCAGATGCCCACTGTGACTCCATTTTTTCTCTGATTTTGACATCGTCTAGTGTGTAGTAAAGCTATTAATAAGGCTAACATCACACACCAATAATTGTTGGATCTCATCTATTATCTATCATGTAATTTTTCGGGGAAGTTTTTTACCTAAAATTGGGGTTTTTTTCTAAAATCATCTGATTTCTTCCATTTTAGGTCAAATCAAAGATCATTGCAGAGTGTAGGATCCTCTATGATTACAAGGTATGGCGTCTACTCTCTTTCCCCTTGTTTCGTTGCATCTTTTAAATTGAACATTATGATTCTTGTCAGTGCCTACCAATAATATTCAATTTTACCTCTTCTAATTTAATTAAATTGCTTGAATTAACTATTACACCCTTGTTTGAGATAAAATAGCTTGTTTAAAATTTTTCAACATCATGGACACCCATTTGGGTGTACCAACGTATTTGTTCTATTTTTTCCCCAAATAATTAAATTATTTAACTGAATGTGTTGTATGATCCCTTTTGTTGAGTTTTAATTAAATAGATTATTTAAGATAATTGTGAACCATGAAATTTGGGTTTATTTGGTTTATTTATGCTTAATGATTTTTCCTTGTTAAAATTATTATCATGTTGTAAATTTTTATTCTTTTAATGATAATGTTTTTTGACTGTTATTTTCTGGATTTAATGTTTAGTAAGTACATGACTCTTTGTTGCTTAAATTGTTTTTTTTGTAATTATAAATGCATACTCTGTGATATTTGATTCCTTGAAATATAATTAAATTTAGGGTGGTGAGACAACATGGGTTCTATATTAAGGACCACACAGGGAATCTCTGTTCCTGACCAGTTATACATTATGCCAGGGAGGCGATGTCTTAGGCTTTTCTAGATAAGAAATTCCTTATGTTTCTATATACTCACGAGTGATACCGGTTCCCAAAGGGACATTCGAGGAAGAACCTATTAGAAAAGTGTCTATAAAATGCCTCAGGTGATACTTGAACCCTTCTTTGTGGTACTGGGATAAACTCATGATAAAACCATGGCTTGAGCAATACTTAGTCTTTCGGAAGATTACCTTGGATGAGCTCAGTGGTATTGGATAAACTGAAGGATGTACTCTAGAGATACCTTTAGGATGGGCTCAGAATCAAACACTCAACTTGAACATAATAATAATGATAATGTTTAGAAGGTTATTATTGATACTGTTTGAGTTCCATGTGAATTGTGATATCTTCTGGTGCTTTGAAGCACCCTTTGTTGACACATAAATTAGACCCAAGCTAAAGCACAAGCTTGGGGTATGTTTCTTTTTGTCTGCCTTCTATTTTTATAGAATTTATATATATATATATATATATGTATCCTACCTATTACAGGTACCTTATTCATATTTCCCACTTAGGCCGAAGCAGGTGGGATGGATGGGTGTCATTGAGAACCTGAACCAAGTTATACTTATTTTTTTTTAATTGCTTGCATTTATCGTATATTAGAACACTGATTTTGTTTATATACGAAATGGAAAGGTTTAGAAACCATTGGTTTCAGCCTACTGGGATTTTATCTCACTCCCTTCTCATGCACCATTTGGTACCCTAGTAGACTTTATGCTCATAGGTAGAGATAATGGAAAGCATGCTGCTTTCGATGCTTGAGTGTTGTTTGATACTTAGGATGAAGCTTGAGGGAAGAGGATCAAGCCTTTGATCAAGATAATTTTTTTTAAATTTGTGTAGTTTTATTTTTAGATTTGATTGTATTCTTGTATTCTTGTTTTCCATACTTTTAATTTAGTATAGACATCATAGCATGCCATCATTTTGTATCTAGTTTTATTTCTCATCTTCCACACTTATTATTTATTCAGTTGGGGTTATCTATTTTCTTCTGCTATAGTTTGATTATTTATATGCTTCCTCTATTTGTTATAAACTAATTTTCTTCCACTGTATATTACCTATTACCTATGAGGGCATAGTCTTCCCTGCAAACATGTTAGAAAGGATCTCACTACTAATTGACATCCTATGGCATTCGTAAAGATGTGCTTGAGGTTATGTGGCTAGCCCAGCTCGGAGAACCCTTTCGGTGGCTCCCAATATGGGGAAACTAAAAAATGGAAGATTATAAAGTAATAAAAAACATAAAATAATGATTTTGGTGTTGGAAAAATATATTGATGGTGTATATGTTAAAATAAAACATTCCCTTTTCATTTTGTAAATAAAGTAAAAACATTCCGTAAAAAGATTACTTTTGAAAACCATTGAAAGAAAGTAAAAGAGACATAAAATGTACTTTTTAAATAATTTATATCCATATAAATAAAACCTTTAAATAATTTTAATAATATTTACATAGAAGAAAAATATTTTGACAATAAATCCTTAAAACATTTAAAACGAGGGTTTTAAGGTAAAGTGTCCCATACCTCGAGTCTGACTCATCACATACATTCTTTATCTTCCTGAATAATAAATTTTTGTTAATTATTTAATTTCTTAATAAACTTTTTAAAGTTTATTATTCCATTTATTTTATTTATTACCATGTTATGTTTAATTACTTAATCAATTAAGTTCACGTCAGATGTTTTGATGATATTCATCTCATATGTCCTAAATGACTTCGATGGATTAACTACAGTCAAAGTGGTAATTATTACATCATATAAAAAATAATAATGATGAAATAATCATCATTTTTACATTAATTATACCTTTAAAATCAACCATGAAAGATACTTATGAAAAATTCATTACTTTACAATCATATAGATGGTAGGTCGTACGTACGCATGAGTAACGTTTCCATTTTTCAAAAAACATGATGAAAAGAAAGTATCATTTTATATTTAAAAATTTATGATTATATCATAAATATCATATTATTTCTTTTAAATATACTTATATATAATATCCATTTTATATAGTAATGAGAAATTAATTACATCACTTCCTGGAGGTGGTAATCCACACATACGCATAAACGACATTATCATTTTTCAATGGATGGAAAGTTAAAAAAGTATATGATATATTATAATTAAATAATGATAAATATTTCATGAATATAATATATATATTCATTAAATATATCATTATAACCATCATTGAGAGGCAGTGATGGAAAATAAATTACATTGATTTGTGTGGCGGTAGTCCGTCGTATACACGAATGATGGTTTTATTTCCCATTTGATTGAAGAAAGATATGGATATAGGTTAAGATATTAGTATAATAACATCTCAATATATGTAATATACTTATTTTATTATTTAATCATTGTATAAGAATATTATAAGGAGGTATAAGAAGAAATAAAATGAAAATGATCAGTTAAGAATTATCCCCCTTCTTTAGATAATCTCTTCAGGTTTGTACCTAAAACAATTATAGGTTGGTTTTCTAATAAAAAATGATTATAGGATGTAGGGAGGAATTTTATGAAGGTATTTGGGTAGGTATTTTCTGAGGTATATTTCTCAAAAAGTGCGAGGAAGAGAGGAGAGGAGGTTCCCTTTTATAAGTGAGGGGATGGGTACTCTTTGAATTTCTTAAAGAATTAAATTAATATAAATTAATTTTCATGAAAAATAGATCAAAATTTATGTAATTTAAATATAATATGATTATGGGTCTAAATAGTCCCATAAAATAAAATTTTTACAAGTTTATGTTATTCTTTCACCCTTATCTCTTTATTTTAACCCCTTATTAACAGTTTTTACAATTATCGCGATATCAAGTTTTTTTACTCTTCAGGGGTCAATAAAGTTACTATAAATGGAAAAGTGAACAATAAATGGACCATGTTTGATATTTTAAATCATATCCTATAAAATCATCCAAATATAGTATTTTTAGGAATTTTAAATCATTGAATAAAATATTGTTTATTATAAAATATCATTAATGTCATTTTTGGAACTATTCATTTAATTTGACTTCAAAAAAAAAAAAACATTAAAACAATGGATTTAGAATATAATTAATTAAAAAATCCCTAATATTTTATTTTTATCTATAAAATTCGTGGGACACTATAACTTATCCAATTTTTGGTTTTACTTTTAGTGTTTTTAAAATCATTTAAATGATTCTCTACTACTTGCATAAGCACTGAGACCACATTGTATAAGAACTTAAGGTAATTATTTAATCACTAAAAATTAGAAATAAATTACCATGATAAAAAAAATTTACTCATATTTCGAATAATTTTTTTTATCTAAATATATTTTTTTATTCCCGTCACAAAAAATATTATAGATATTAAAAGTAAGAGAGTGACAATTTTGACTTTATCATTTACATAAATATTATAAAGGTCAAAATAAAAGATAAATGGATAAAGGGTCATATTTTTGAAGTTTTGATGATTATAGAAAAAATATACTCATCTAATGAAATAAATTCTAGCGTTTGAAATAATTTTAAGCCTTATCACATTAGTTTTAACCCTAATTAACTCATTTTTACCTTTACCATAGTAATAAAATTTTACTATGGTTACTATTCATAATGACAAAAAATAAAAGAGAACTATTTAAAATTTTTGGACCTCTTGATTATAAATATGGAATCCATTTTTAAAAATTCAATTTCTATAAGTGTTATAATTTAATTTAAAATTAAACCCACAAAATATGATGATTTGCTTTTAGAAAAATCCTTCTAAGTATAAAAGTTGTTTTTATACCAAATTCAAGTATAAAATTCATTACAAATACCATAATTGGATTTTTTAATCTAAAATTAATTAATAAAATTTTAAAACTAATCCAAAATAGAAATTTTCTTTGTAAATAAATTTTCTAATAAAAATCAAGGTTTTTCACTATTTATTGAAAAGTCATCTTTTTTATAAAATTATAAAAAATCCATCCTATGTTTATTTTGACATGTTAAAATGAAAAAATAAGTTCATTTTTTTAAATTAAAATTATATAATTTTAAAATCAATCTTTTAAATAAAACCATATAATTCTTGAAAAACCAATTTATTTAGAAATGAGGCTTTTTTCTTTTTGACTGAAAAATTACATAATATTCTTATAATAAATATAAATCTATAAAATATAATCAATTAATATTAATAAACATGAAGATAATTTATTATAACATTACCTAGGTTTTTATATTCTCCCCCTTTTGTAAATTATGTCTTCATAATTTTATTTATTACTTAAACAAGTGAGGATATTTTTCCTTTATAGAATTTTATAATTCCCATGTTGCTTATTCAACCATATAGTTTTTTCGAAAAAAAATTAATTTGATAAATTAACTTATTATGAAACACTTTCTCTTCATGGTCATGAATCTATAGTGGATGTTCCTCCTAAAAATATTCTCTTCCAACTGAACTACTTTAGGGCTCAAACATGAGATGCATATGGAACATATTTTATTCATAATGAAACATGAAATATGTCATATACCTGAGATAAAATTTAAGGAAATACCATTCAATATGAAACTGATCTAACTTTATGTAGGATTTAATACGGTCCAATGAACCACATGCTTAACTTTACCTTTAAAAAAATCATGACATATTTAAATAGAGATACTTTAAGAAAAACATAATCACCCACCTTGAAAGAAAGGTATTTCCTCCAGTTATCTGCATAAATTTTCTACCTGCTCTAAGACATCCTTATATGTCATTAAATAATCTTCACCATATTAACCATTTCTTCTACCAACTATGGTCCCATCAACTTCCTTTCACCTACTTCATCCCAAAAAACTGGAGTCCAACACCACTTTCCATATAATGACTCAAAATGATCCATCTATATACTAGAATGAAAATTGTTATTATAAGAAAAATAAACCAATGAAATATGATAATCCAAACTTTCATGGTAATATATTGAACAAGCATGAAGCATGTATTTTAAGATATGAATTTTTCACTTGGTTTGTCCATTAGATTGAGGATAAAAAGCTGTAATGAAATATAATTCAGTACATAATAAATTTTGAATAATTTTCTAAAAATTAGAAGAAAACCTAGGATCACAGTCAGATACAATGGATAAAGGAACTCCATGTAACCTAATTGTCTCTTTGAGATATAGTCGAGAACGTTGATATAAAGGCATGGTATCTTGAATGGGAAGAAAATCATCATATTTATTTAGTCGATCAAAAATAACCCAAATTATATTATTACCTCAATTTTTCTTTAGTAATCCTACCATGAAATCCATAGATATATTTTTTTATTTCTACTATGGCATTATAAAATGATAAAGAACCCCCTTCAGTAATTTTTGTTCAGATTTAACCAATTGACAAGACAATTTTTTTTTGGTATACCATGTAATATATTTCTTCATTACATCCCAATAGTAATACCCTTGAAAGTATCTATACATTGTATTAATTTTAGGATGAATGAAAAATGAGGAACCCTGAGTTTCACTCAGCAATTCTCTTTTAAACTAGGAATTACAACATGTACATAATCTCTTTTCAAATCTCAAAACACCTTTCTTGTTAATTTTAAATTCAAGAAACTTACCTTTCCTTATGAGTTCAACCTTTTCTTGTAAATCATAGTTCTCCTTTTGAGATAGATTAATTATATTTTACAATGTCAACTATACTAAAACCTAAAAAAATAGAGAAAGTTCCTGAATGAACAATTTATAGGAAAAAATTTATCAAATGATTAACCAAAGGATCATGTTTCAAACATAACATGGTTAATGTTGCATTATTTTTCCAAATCAAAGCACCAAATACTTTGTTTTATTTTCTAGGATGGTAATGAATCATATAGTAATAATCCTCAATAAGTTTTAGCCATCTTCTCTGCCTCATGTTTAACTCTTTTTGAGTGAATATATACTTAAAATTTTTATGATCAATATATATTTCACACTTCACTCCATATAAATGATGCATATAATTTTTTAAAGAAAAAATCACAATAGTTAATTCCAAATATTGTGTATTATAATTTAACTCATGTGGTTTCAATTGATGTGAAACATAAAAAATTACATAATCATTCTGCATTAGAACACAACCAAGTACCTTCAATGAAGCATCAATATAGATAACAAACTCACTATTTATAGAGGGTAAGGACAAAACTGGAGTATTCACCAATATTTTTTTTATAGTTCTTGGAAATAATTAGCATACTCTTTTATCCAAATAAATTTAAATCATTTTTTAGTCAACTTAGTCAGTGGGCTAGATGGACAAGCAAATTTTTCAACTAACCATTGGTAGTAACCCACTAATCCAAGTAAACTATGAATCTTTGTAATATTTATAGGTCATGGAAATTATTTAAAATATTTAGTTTTAGTAGGGTCAACATTTATTCCATTTTTAGAAACAATATGTCCAAGGAAAGAAATCAGATGCAACCAACATTCACACTTACTAAATTTTCCACATAACTTATTTTCTTTTAAGGTTTTCAAAAAAATCCTCAGGTTTCTTTCATGTTCCTCATGATTTTTAGAATATGATAATAAATAATCAATGAACACAACCATAAAAGTATCTAAATAGTCATGAAAAACTCTATTCCTAATATCCATGAATATAGCTGGTGCATTAGAAAACCCAAAGGGAATAACTACAAATTCATAATTCCTATATCTAGTCCAAAACACAGTCTTCAGAATATCTTCCACATTCACATTCAACTGATGGTTCCCTAACCTAAGATCAATCTTTGAAAAATACTTTTCTCCTTGGTGATGATCAAATAAAACATTGATATAAGGAAAATGATACTTTTTCTTAGTAGTGATGTTATTCAAGGCTCAATAATTAATGAAAATTCTTTTTTGAAACCATATTTATTTTTAACAAATAAAAAATGAGCAACCCATGGTGAAGTTCTTGGATGAATGAAGAATTTATCAAATAACTCTTATAACTATTTTTTCAATTCCAAAAGTTCTACTTGATCTATTTGATAAGGGGTTTTTGATATAGTATTAGTACCATACACTAAGTCAAATATAAACTCAACCTCATGATCTGGAATTAAACCAGGGAAATCACCAGAAAAAACATCTATATATTCATTCTCTACTGCCACATCACTAATTTGAACTGTTTACTTCTTTTAAAAAACATGAACTAGGTAACTTTCACTACCATATCTAATAAATTTATAATCTTTTTGATATGTTATCAAAGGTATGAAATAATTTAATATAACTTTATTATATATTCAATCAATCTCAGCCCAATAAATTGAAATCCCATCCATACCCAAGTTAATATCAAACTCTATTATGGGTAGTTCAATAAGATTTGTAGGAAATACCATCCTAGTAATAAAAATAGAAAGATTCCTATAAATATTAGTTGCTTTAATATTTACACTTAGATTTTACACTAAAAGTTTTATATTATTTTCATGAGGAAATATTCCAATTTTACTTGATTTTTTTTTAATAATTTTGGAATGTAAAGATCTAGAGTCAAACAAGGTATTGGCATAATTTAAACAAAAAATTAATATACATGTAACCACTTTATTATATTGATCAACATAAATTGTAGTAGTATCAAATGTTTTTTCTAAACCTTTTTTACTTTATATCTTGATAATTTCCTTTCTTAATTCCTATATTTGGATAAATACTCACATAATGACCCATATCATTACAATTAAAGCATCTCACCATCAGCCTTTCATTATTTGTCTGATCATTTTCTTTTTAGTCATGAACCACATGTCCAAACTTTAAAAATTGGAAACACTTACTATATTTTATAAGATATTCTATAGGGTACTTTTTACCATACTTATCATAAGATAAAAATTTAATATTCTTACCTATATATTTCTTTGATGTATGCTTACTCATTTTCTTCCATATAAACATTTTATTTAGCTTATTTTCATGAAAAAATCATTGAAAAACTCCATTTATACCTTCTTGGAACATCGAAAAAGTTTATCATAACTTTTTAACTCATGGGAACCTAATCCCCTTAGATATCTTGGATTCAATTCTGAGTAAACTGATTAATTTTACTATCAAGATCATAGATAAAATTTGGTGCATACCTTTCCAATTAAATAAAGTTTTCTTCATGCACAACCACTAAATACTACTCCTTATTTCTTAATTACAATAATTTATTTTCCATTATAATTTGAAAAAACTTAGGAAAATATATATGAAGTAAAATATTCTTAAATTCATCCCATTCCAAGATATCAATCTCTTATTTTTCTTTGATCTTAATCATTAAACCCTGCTGATCATCTTCACCTTCAAAATGATAAATAAAAATAGTTAACTTTAAGTGTCATGAACAACCCATGAATTTGAATATATTTTTAGGGTATTAATCCATCTATCATCTACCATAGTATCATATGATTCAATTCATGATGGAGGGTGTTGTTTCATGAAATGCTCCACTATAGACATGTTCCTTTGTAGTGAACATGTTTTCTCACTTGCATTGATACCACCACCATATATAGCTTATTTAAGATAATCCATAATAAAAAACCACTATATTCCAATTACAACCATTCTTGGTTACTGGTTCAGAAGGATATTGTCCTCTTGGTTCCTTCATACACCAGCTTTCCTATTTCCTCTATAGAAGACTATTCTAAAAATACATAGATTAGAAAAAGTAACATGGTAATATTCAAATGCTATATCATGATAACCATAAATTAGAATATATTAAGGTAACTTACTTAAATTATACTAACATAAAATTATCTAAAACTTTTCTATAATACCCACTATAAGGATTTTATCCTAATTCAATCCATAATTTCTTTTTTAATACAAGAACTCATTTTATTAAAACCATGAATATCTTTTCAAGTTTAGAGTTTTCAATAATTAGGTAATAAATCTTACATAAAAAACCCATAACTTATAAATTGGAAACTTCTTATTAGTATCCATATTTCCCACAATACAAGAATTTTAAAATAATTTTTTTTTCATTTTCATGAAAAATCTGTAAGATTTTCAACTTGAATTCTTATTTATCCCTACTCATCCTTAAAACCAGTGATTTTTTTGAAAATGTGGGATGATCACAAAAATATCACTAGGTGACATAAAAATAATAATAAATAAACTCATTATCCCATTTTAAAACCATGATTTCATAAAATAGAGTTTTCCTTTAACTTAATAAACTTTAAGCTTAAGTAATCGTTTATTTACTCATGAAATTAGCTTTACTGTCCACAGTTTTTCATAAGAAAATTTATAAGAAAATGTAATGTAAAATATTATAATCATGAGGTTTTATTATAAAACATGGGTAACCATGAATTTTTTTCTTAAAAACATACTTTTTTTACCCCAATAGGGTATAATACTTCCTTTAAAACAAAATATCATTAGGTTACATGTTGAAATCAAATTATTTCCATGAAAGATAATTTGAAATCATAAAAAATTCATGTAGTTGACTTAGTAAATCATCTTTATAAAACACTTATAATAACCCTAAAAATTGGAACATACATTATGGTTGAATTCCAACATAATTATCTAGATAACATAATCATTACCTAATGCATTAGAGAGGTGTATTGGGCTTACCCATCTTCATGAGCTATATTGGGATCACCTATCATCATGAGATATATCGGCTTCACCCATCATAATAACCAATGTAAAAGACCATAACATGCACAAAAAACATAAAATCTTTCATTTCCATCATCAAACACGTAAAAATATACTTTTTAACCCATAAGAATTTTTTTGGATATTGATATATCCCTTTCCTTTAAAACCAAATTTTCAAAACTAAAATACCCAGAATAAAGGGAAAGAGGGCTTTTCTTTAAACCAAGCATGTAATATTATAAAGGAATCCAAAACATAAAATAATGGTTATGGAAGAGGTAAAATACATTGACACTATATACATTAAAATAGAACATTTCTTTTTTTCCTTTTGTAAAAAAAATCAAAACGTTCTATAAAAAATTACTTTTGAAAACCTTTGAAAGAAATTAAAAGAGACAAAAAATTTCAATTTAAATTAATTTATTACCATATTAATATATCCATTAAATACTTTTAATAATCTGGTCATGGAATAAAAAAATTTAGAAAATAAATCTTTAAAACATTTAAAATGTGGTTTTTAAGGTAAAGCATCCCTTACCTTGAGTCTGAATAGTCACGTACATTCATTATCTTTCTAAATAGTAAAATTATGTTAATTATTTAAATTATTAATAAAATTTTTCAAGTTTATTATTAATTTTATTTTATTTATTAATATTTTATATTTAATTACTTAATAAATTAAGTTCACATTAGACTTTTTGATGATATTTGGATCATATATCCAAAATGACTTTAGTAGGTTGACTATTGTTAAAGTAGTCATTATTACATCATCCCCAGGATAATAATCATGAAATAATTATAATTTTTATACATTAATTATACTTTTAAATATGAACATGAAACATGGTTATGAAAAATTAATTATGTTACAATCACGGAGACGGTAGGCCGTATGTATGCTTGAGTAACATATCCATTTTTCAAATAACATGAAAGAAATAAAGTAATTAGAATTTTATTTTTCAATAATTATTATTATATTGTAAAAATAATATTATTTGTTTAAATATACTTATATATAGTATCCATGTGATGTGTTCATGAAAAAGGAATCACATCACTTTGTGAAGGTGGTAATCCACACATACGCACGAACGGCGCCATCATTTTTCAATGGATGGAAAGGTAAGGAATTAGATGATATATTATCTTTAAAAAATGATAAATATGTCATTAATATCATATATATTAATTAAATATATCATTATAACTATCCATGATAGGTAGTTATGGAAAATTAATTATATCAGTTCGTGAGGTGGTAGTCCACCGTACACACGAATGATAGTTTAATTTCCCATTTTATGGAAGAAGAAGACATATATAGGTTATGATATTAACATAATAAAATATCAGTATATTTAATATTCTAATTTTATTATTTCATCATGGTTTAATAATATTTTAAAGAGTTATAAGAAGAAATATAATGAAAACATTCTGTTAAGAACTATACCTCTTCTTCGGACAACCTTTTTAGGTTTGTACCTATAGCCTTCATAGGCTGGTTTTATAATTAAAAAAGGGCCTCTAGGATGTGTTAATGGATGTTATGAATGTATTTGGGTAGGTATTGTCTGATATATAGTGCTAAAAATTCATTAGGAAGAGAAGAGAGGAGGTTCCCATTTATAAGTGATGGTAGGGGTACTCTTGGAATTTCTTAAAGTATTAAATAAATATAAATTAATTTTCATGTAAAAAATGGATCAAAATTAATATAATTAGAATATAAGATGATCATGGGTTGAAATAATTTTATAAAATAAAATTTTGACAAGTTTAGATTATGTTTTTACCCTTATCTATTTGTTTTAACACCTTGTTAACCCTTTTGACAATTACCACGATATCAAGTTGTTTTAATATTTAGGGGTTATAAAACTTATTATAAAAGGATAATTGACCAATAAATATACCATGGTTTATATTTTTAACTATATATCATTCAATTAGCCAAATATATGAAATTTCAAAATTTTGAACCATGTAATAAAATGTTGTTTATTATAAAATATCATTAATGTCATTTTTAGAACCATTCATTTAATTTGACTTTGAAAACATCATGAAAATAATGGAATTTGAATATTATATATTCAAACATATCTAATATTATACATTTATATATAAAATTCATGAGACACTATAAATCACACAAACAAATATTAATTTTAGTGTTTTTAAAATCATTTACATGATTTTTCTACTGCTTGCACAAGTACCGAATGAGTGTTGTATAAGCGCAAAAGGTAATTATTTCACCAATAAAATTAAAATTAAATTACCATGATAAATTTTTTATTCATATTTAAAATAAAAATTTATATTCGAACATTATTTGTTTTAATAGTGACCTAAATTTTTCTTACATGACTATTACATACTTTTTAAAATAAACAACATAATAGTGATAAAAATATCAGATCTAAAGATTTAGTGTCTTGGGAAAATTAGGATCATACATAAATTTTATGTAATAAAACATAAAAATTATTTAAATTCTTCTTCTTTATATATATATAAATCTTTCATGATCTTCTTAGTACATGTAGTCATCTAATGATATACATTAAATAAAGGGGTGGGTTAAAATCCCCTTAAGGGGAGGAATAAGGGTACATAAATCAATAATACATGGGTGATAATAATAAAAATAATAATATAATAAGCATAATATCATCATCAACATCATGAGGGAAACATTTGATAAAGGCCTGGAACATGTCATATGCATACAAATGAAACATCATGTCATAGTGGTCGAATACCACACATAGTTGTGAACAAAGCTACCATCATGTTCACACATAACATATGTGTATAATCATAAATTCATTATTGTGAAAAAATATAGCATCATGTTCATTCATAATACACATTATATCATAAGATAAATTATAATACCCAATTAATTGGAGGGTTATATAATTCACCGCCCAACCATCACATCATAAAATGCTTATAATTATGCATGCCATATGGAAGGATAACAATCATAGTCATGAAATAACCCATGGAATGGAATGAGTTTTATAAGGATTTAATAAAACATACCTTCATGAATAAAATTTGGGGTTCCCAAATTAATAAGGTAAAACATATTTGGCATAAACATCATCATTCATGAGTGGATAATAAATAACCTGAGAGGAGTCAAAGATGTGTTTTGAAAAGAAAATCCTTTTTGAAAAATATTTGTATTTGGATTAAAAATCATTTTGGAAAGGAGAAAAAATGTATATAACAAAAAATAAAAGGGAATAATAGTGAAATTATATTTAAATAACATTAGGGTAATATTAATATTGAAGATGACATGAAATAGGGATAACCCAAAGAAAATGAGTTGGGTTCGAGAATTCCCTTACCTTAAATCCCACTTTATTTTGTCACTTTTACACCTCATAAATAATAAAATTAGGTTTATTAAAACATTTAAACATAATTGAATTATTTTAATTTATTTTACTATTTAAAAATTATAATTATTGTATTATATTTCTTAATTCCCATCATTAAAAGGGAAATGTTTTTTATCATGTTTTCCCCAAAAATTTCATGTTCTTCTTTGAGTTTGCTATTTTTGTTCAAGGTAATTTATACATTATTAGAATTAATTATAGAAGATTAAAATACATATATTTATATATTTATATATTATAAATAATTTATTATAAACATAAATAATGTTGTTGATATTAAAGAAGTTAAAAATGTTCTCATTTGTGGTTAACCAACTGTAATTGGGAACATTGTCCAAATGAGGAGAAAGAGAGGTATAAAATATAAATACTTCAAAAATATAATTTTCAAAGTGGTTTAAAATCATTAATATAATTTTAAAATAAAATATAAATAATATTATAATATTTTTTTTTGAAAGGGATAGATAAAGAGGGAAAAATAAGAGAAAAATGTAAAGAAGAGTTGATGAAAACATACCCTCTTCTCGGTGTTGTTTCCCTTGCACGACACTAAAATACCATTATGTTTGGAGTTAGATTACTCCAAAACATCAATATGGATTATATGAAGATTTAGATAGATTATTTGGGTAGATATTTGTCTTTTTAAAGTGTATGAGGAGTGGATTTCCAAGGGGAGGGAGAGGGGTATTTTTAGAATAAAATATTGAATAAAATAATATATCCAAGGTGAACCTTTTAATAGTGATATTTTTATATAATGAATCATATATTAATAAAATATAATGTTTTAGGGATTTAAATTCATTTATAATTTGAATTTAGTAGTTTATTAAAAAAAGTGGAAAAATGAAAAATTGTTTTCTTAAGGAATACTTTTGAATTTAGATTTTGGAAAGTAATTTTTAGATTTAGAAAACATGTTTATTTTATTTTAATGAATAATTTATGAAATTAAATATTGTTTGGTTGAGCCTAAATTTCTAGAAATTATTAGGTCATTATTACACCATGAATGATGTAATTCAAGATACACTAGTTACAAAAAACTACATTTTTACTATTCACCAAAAAATTAAAGTATTTCAAAAAATTACCAAAAAATAAACCTTGTTTAATTTCAAAATTATAATTTCAAAAATAAAATTGATTTTACCAAAATAATTTTCTAACATAGGTTATTTTAAATTTTAATATAAAAATTATGTTTTTACGAAATACCTTAAAATAGAGTTTATTAAAAAGGTGCTTATATTTTCTTTTAGTTTTTTAATCATGATATTTATTTTATGGAATTATAATATTTATATTTACTTAATTTAATAATTATAAATATTATTTATATTACATTTTATTATTTTTAGGTCAAATTACTATTCCAATGGTCAGGTTACTATTTCCAACAGTCAGGTTACTATTCTCAATGGTCAGGTTACTATTTCAATGGTCACATTACTATTCTAACAGTAAAATTAATAATCCAATTGTTATGTTACCTACATTAAATACTAATTCATTCATTATTCACCATAATTCCTCTCAAATTTCTATATTTCCATTTTTCATAATGTTATTTGGTTTTCTAATATTCTGTTTCTTATTTATAGTGTTAGTCATGGGAGAAATGATTCTAGAAGATTGGGGAGATCCATATTTTCCTATTATAATTTTATTAATTTATATTTTTTGACCCATTGTAAAGTTTTTAATTTTCATTGGTTTAATTGTTGATTAATGTAATGATCTTTATTAATGAAATAAATTTTTGTCAATTTCTTTATGTGTTGTATGTGTATAATACTATATAATATAATATAACACACATTTATTTAAAGAAAAAATATTATTTATAAAATATGGGTTATTACATTCTCCCCCTATATAAATCTTATCCTCAAAATTTCAACTCATATTCTCAGTTGAGAATAGGTGAGGGTACTTCTATTTCATTATTTTCTCTGGATCTCACAGCGCTTCTTCATATTTATGGTTCCACCACAACACTTTAACAAGGTGAGTTGTTTTATTATGTAGAAATTTGTCTCTACAATACAAGATCTTCACCGAATTCTCCTCATACGAGAGTTCATTCTCCATTTTTACCACCTATGGATTCAGTACATGTGAGGGATCAGGTATGTACTTCCTCAGGTGAGATATAGGGAACACATCATGAACTTGAGCCATATTTGGTGGAAGTGAAAGCCGATAGGCCACTAATCCTATGAAATAAAGGATCTCAAAGGGAACAATATACCTAGGGATATGATTAATTATCTTTAAAAACCACATGAATCTCTTCCATGGTGATATTTGAAGTAAAACTTTGTCTCCAACTTCAAACACCAAGTCCCTTTGACGGTTGTCAGTATAACTCTTATGCTGACTCTGAACAGATTTTATATATTGTTGGATTACTTGAACCTTCTATGTCATCTCTTATTCTAGATCAGGTCCAAGTTTCTTTTGTTCCCCAAATTCATCTCAACAAGTAGGAGTTCTACATCGCTTTCTATATAGAGATTCATATGGACTGATTGGAATATTTGAGTGGAAGATGTTCTTGTATGAGAATCAACTAATAGGAGATGTTGATCCCATCATCCTTTAAATTCTATTGATAAGGTTCTAAGTATATCCTCGAGTGTCTAAATATTCCTTTTAGATTGGCCATCAGTTTGGGGGTGATAGGCCATGTTGGAATTCAATTTAGTATTCAGAGCATGCTGTATAATTATTTAGAATTTAGAAGTGAACCTTGGATCATGATTAGAGATTATCAAAAGTGGAACCACATACAACCTCACAAATTCCTTTATGTATATCCTGGAAGGTTGTTCCAATGAGAAATATTCCTAAACAGTGATTAAGTGGCTAGTCTTGGTGAGTTGATCAACCACAACCCATATCACATTGTTTCTTTAGGATGTATTCGAGAGACCAATGAAAAAGTTCATGGTGATGTTCTCCCATTTACACATGGGTATAGGTAATGATTTCATCATCCCTTTGGACTTCTTTCACTCCGCTTTGACTTGATGACATATTGAGAACTTTGAGGTGTACTCAACGATCGCCTTCTTCATTTTGTCCCACCAAAAGTGCTCTTAAAGATCACATTATATCTTGGAACTTCCATGATGGATGAAAAAAATGAGATATTCACATTACCCAATAGATCCTTCTTTATCTCAAGTGATGAAGACATACAACACTACCACAGTTTTGATTTTGTTTAGCACTATATTTTATCAGTGTTAGAGAAAAGTGTTGATAAAGGATGTCTTTATCAGTGATAAAAAAGTGTTGATAAAGGTTACCTTTTATTAGTGCTTTTTTAGCACTGATAAATTGTACCCTTTATGAGCTCTTTTTTTTAACAGTGATAAAGTTGCCCTTTATCGGGGTTTTTTTAGCACTGATAAAGGGAAACTTTATTAGTACTTTATTTGCAGTACTAATAAATGATAACCTTTATCAGCACATTTTCTAGAACTGATAAAGTTCCCGATCGTACACGTGAGTCCCACATCGAAATAACAAATGTTTAACCGCTTTTTTATAAACAATTTTGCTGCATTCTAATGCCAGAAGCCTGCCGCATGGATGATCTCCTGCATAAACCCTTCACACACACCTAAATGGGACTGTTCATACCCGCATAGGACCGCACATGCCTTGGCCCACCGTATGCTTCCCATAGGATTTTGTCCACCCCCATATACACAGGCCTAGTCCTACACGGCCCGACCCATTTGCCTTCCCATCTAGGCCTATAAACAGCCTGAACCACCTTTTCATGCAAGCCATGGCCCCATCTTTTTATATATACTAATAAAAATAAACCAAAAAATGTATTAAAAATATTTAAAAATTGAAATAATTAATCAAATAAAAATTAAAAATGAATAAATTCAAAAAATATTTAATTTTTTATTAATTAAATAATTATTAATAAATTTAATATATATATATATAAATTATAAACATTAATAAATAATATATATTAAATATAGATATATAAAATGAATAAATTGAAATAATTAAACAAATAAAAATTAAAAAATGAGTAAATTTAAAAAAATGTTAAAAATTTAATTAATTAAATAATTATTAATAAAAATGAATAAATTTAATATACACATATATAAATTATAAATATTAATAAGTAATATATATTAAATATTGATATATAAATTGAATAAATTGTTATAATTAAACAAAAAAATTAAAAATGAAAAATTACAAAATTATTAAAAAATTTATTAATGAAAAAATTATTAATACAAATGAATAAATTTAATATAATATTTATATTAATTATAAATAGTAATAAATAATAAATAATAAATATAAATATATAAAATTAATAAAATTTAATATATAAAAACATATTAATGTCTTATTCATTTTTTATGTTTTTTATACATAATTATTCATTAATATATTTAATATTTCTAATATAGAATTATATTAATATATATTTCTATATATATAAGCATTAATATATATAATATTTCCTAAAATATAATTTATGTAATACAAAATATTTATGATTACATTAAATAAGTCATATATTTAATGAAAAATCATTTATAATTAAAAATTAATATTAATTAAAAATATTGACTAATTGCATTGAGTAATTCACATTTAATTTAATATTTTTTGATTTTTAAATTTAACATATATTAAATGTGTATTACATTGATTTCACACAGATATATATATACAAAATTATTGCATTTTTATATACAATGCACACACACATCATATTTCTATAATTTATTTAATTTTTAATATTAATTTTAGAATTATATTTATTAACACAATATATTTAATTTATATTATGTTTCTAATCAATAAAATTTATCATTTTTATATCTTTACTCAATGTATAAAATTTATTACTTTTTCATATTTTTTTGAATTTTTTCATTTTTAATATTATTTATTCATTAATAATCTTAATTTTTTTTAATATTTTTGTATTATATTCATTTTCATTTTTTCATTATTAAATGTGTTTATAATTTTATCCATTTTAAATATTTATCTATACATGTTTATTCATTAACATTTAATGTTTTTATTATGGTTGTAATTTATATAATTAACATGTATTCATTTCCATTTTAACATATATAAATATTTATTTTTAATTTTTTAAAATTATTTATATAATTAATAATAATTATTCATTTTTTAAATTTATTAATTATTATCATTATTTATTTCATTAGTAGACGCTACATATTATATAATGTTATATTCCATTTTAACATATATCAAACTTGTGTGTGTATATATATATATACATACATTAATTTCACACACATAAATATTTATGTAATTAATAAAATCTTATATAGAAACACATACACCTAATATATATTCAATTTATTCAAATTTTAATATTAATCTTATAATTTCATTTGGTAACACAATATATTAAATATATTATGTTTTTAATCGGTACATTTTATTTATTTATTTTTAATATTATTTCAGTTAGTATTATTTATTTATTTTTAATATTTATTTTTATTTTTTTAGGAATTTAATCATTTTCTAGTATTTATTTATACATATTTATTTAGTATGTTTTAATATTTTCAATACGTATTCATCTTCATTTCAATATATATCCATATTTTATTTTTTTAATAATTTGTATAATTAATAAAACATATCCATTTTTTCAATATTTTTACAGTATACTCATTTTTAATTATTTTATTTCACTTATTTTTAGAATTCATGCATTTAAGATTATATATTCATTAATAATGTTAAAAATATATTTGTAAATTAATATTTATAAATAAATATATATATATATATATATTTACTATATTTATAAAATTATATATTTATAATTATAAATAAATAAATAAATAAATTTTTATAAATTTTCATATAATTATAAATAAATATTTATATATTTAAATATTTATAAAATTATAATAAATATATTTAAATAATGATTATATTTACTATATTTTATTTATATTTATACATATTTATTAAAAATATATGAATATATTTACAATATTTATAGTTATATTTATATATATTTATTAAATATATATATAATTATATGAATATATATAATTATATAAATATATATAAATATATAAATATATATAAATATATAAATATATTTATAATTATAAATAAATAATTATAAATACATTTAAAAATATATTTATTTATAAATTTATATTTACTATATTTATAAAATTATATATTTATAATTATAAATAAATTAATATATTAAAAAAAAGTATTTATATAACTATAAATAAATAATTATATATTTAAATAATTATAAAATTATAATAAATATATTTAAATAATGAATATATTTAATATTTTTTATTTATATTTATATATATTTATTAAATATATACATATATAATTATATAAATATATATAATGATATAAATATATTTATAATTATATATAAATATTTATAAATATATTTACAAATATATTTATTTATAATTATAATTATAAATCTTTGTCAGTATTAAACAAGAGTTGATAAAATCCATCATTATCAACACTAAATTTATAGTATTGATAAAGAGATATTTTATCAGTGCTTATTTAGCACTGATAAAGAGGTCTTTTATCAATGCTTATTATTTTAGCACTGATAAAACCCATCTTTATCAGTGCTTTTTTAGAAGCATTGATAAAACTCTCCCTGATCTTAAAGAAAAACCTTAACCCAACTGATTTTCATTGCAATGTTCAAGCTCTCGTATAAGTTCATCTTTGTCACTACCCCCTAGATCTTCTCTTGGACGAGTCAACTCTCAAATCAATGTTATGTCATTTTTTCTCCTTCTCTATCGTTGCTTGCTTGTTCGAGTTCAGGGGTGTGCAATAGTGTGGCTTTAACTAGGATTGGTGGTCTCATGGTTCCATGTTTAGGAGCTCTATTAATGAAATCCCCTCTATCATTCACCTTTCTCTAATAGTTCCTTTTTTTGGTCTCTACATTCCTGATTTTACCATACTACGGTTCGTATAGGTCCTCCTCTGATGACATCTGGTTTATGGTGTGGTGTTTTGGTTTTTGTATTGCCAAATCACTCCATGATCATTGGTTTCCTCCTGGTCTTAGAGTCACCCCATTATAGGATCTCTGTAACACTACCCCATACTGATTCTCATCCACTTATCTACTACCTAGGCTTGTTACAGTAGAGCGCAACCACTACCTCAACATTATAAATTTATAAAATTGTTGACTAATATGTAAATGGAAAGGAAAATTTTATCCTCATAGAAATGTTATGGTTAATGAAAAAGGAAATATCATTGATATTACTACATGAATAATTAATATGATATACGTTAATGATGCCAAAGGATATGAATAGAAACAAAAATAATGTGTTCAATCATTATATAAATTTACGAACTGTGATGAAGAACTTGAAGTTACCACAAATATTAGTATATTTTTAGAACTTATATAGCTAATATAAATAAACATTAGGCCTTTAATTAAATATTCATAGTGAATGATGGTAATATGTAATGATCATTACATTTGGATGTTTAAGAAAACCTCAATAAAATTAAATATTAATAATCATTTCATTAAGTATTTAGGATCAATTTTTTAAAGAGTTAGAGTTTTATAAGGAATATGAGAGGATTAGTTTTATAATTATTATCTGACCAATGACTACCATTCAATTTTGAAAATGATTTTTCTAATCTAGATAAATTTTCAAGTTAGTTTTACTATTACTTGATAAACAAGATATAAGTGTTAGGGTATGTTATTTTACCCCACTACGACACATCCTGCTCTGATGACATCCAGTTCACGGTGTTGTGTTTTGGTTTTGGTGTTGCCCTAGTTTTTAATTATATTTTCTATTGAACATCCTCTACCCTATTTCCCTATCCCCATCACACATTTCCCCAGTTTGGTTATGCTTATTGGCTTGAAGGATGATTTGGGATGGTGCTAGGGGCTCTTATGGAAGAGGACTTATATATAGTGGTGTTTACGAAGAAGATCACTGTTATGTTTCTTTTCTAGCATAACACTTTTTTTAGTCATTGATAGAGTTAGTAAGAGATTTAATTTCATGGGATACTACCTTCAAGAGGGTGTTCGGAAATGGAAAATAAAGGGTATGTTAGTAGCATAGGGTAAGAGAGAAAAATATATTTATGGGAGTCTTATTTCAAAATTAAAATTTTATTTATATAATATTTTGATTTTAAAATATTTATTTTATACAAGGGAAAAATGTCTTCAAAATTTTCATTCTAAATTTCCATAATCCTATTGTAGGGGGATATATTTTTTTAAGATATTTTGATTTCAAAATTGAGTTTGATAATTTTAAATCAAATCATTTTTTTGTAAAGGGGAAAATATATCATGTTATCATTTCATGTGATTTTTTAATTAATGTATTGAAAATATAAATCCCTTTTAGTTTATTTTTTTATAATATTTTATATTCAAATGGATTCAAGAAACTTTAAGCGATTCCCATGTTTTCTTATTTTAAATTTTTGTAAGTGTTTGATTAGTGTATATTTATAGTTTTCATGTATATTTATAAATTTTATGATTTTCATGTATAGTGATTTTAAAAACTATTACTTTTTAGTATAAAGGATACTCAAATTATTTATGAAATGATTATTATTATTCAATGGAATGTTTTAAAGAAATAGTTGAAGTTGGTTGTTGCTTGATTTAAATTATAAATTAGCCTTTTAAAGCGAGGAAAATTAATTATTATTAGATAAAGTATCATTTTATTATATTAAACTGATTATTATTTTCATATATATAAATTTTTATCTAATGGGATATTTTAGTGAGTTGTGAAGTATTTATAAATTAAATTTATGGTTGAATTTATTTTTGGGAAGTTTTATTTAGAATAAGAAGGTTTCAAGGCTTTTGAAGATGAAAATTTCTCTATTTCTTTGGTTTTAAAGGTTTTTTGGGAAATAAACGACTTTCCTTATATTTGTATTAGTTTAGAATTTATCTTTTTTTTCTTGAAATTACAATGATATATTAAAATCAATGTATGTGATCACTTGTGATTTGTTTCTCCCCCACGAACATCTTTGTTTGTTTTTAATTTTCCTAAATCATTTGAATAGTGTGCACAAGAGATCTTATTGTTCCTCAATTTACCTTGCTAATTCTCCACCTAATGTATCTTACCTCAAAGTATTGTTGGTTGACCCTCTCCCCCTTCCTTCACATTCATTTTTACTCATTCATCATTATTTCTCACTCTGATTTCCTATAGCTTCTTGCTATGCACCGCAAAAACACTTCCCACTTATCATGTAAGATGACATCTACAAATGATAAGTAGACAGTGTTTTTGTGGTGAAAATATGGTAATATAATCCAAGTTTCAAGTATCAATCCTACTCCCATAGACTAAAATCAAATAATTCTTCCCATTTTCTTCTAAGTATCCCTCCTACTCCCAGGGATTAAAACCAATATGTCTTTTTAAAACATGTCATTACCTTATGTATTTTATTTTTAGTAACCATTAGAGTATCATCTTTTAATATTTATTTCTTTTCAAGAAACCAAAATATAATGAAATATGGTTTTATTATGGACTCAATTTCCTTTTTATATTAGTGTAAAGTTTATTCCAATATTTATTAATGAAGGGGGTCTTCTTGTTTATTTTTACTAATTTTAATAATTTTTTAATATCATTATCAATATTCTATGAATTAATTTTATATTAATATGTTATGCATTATTATGTTTTTTAGAATTATATATTTTGAATTCACATTCCTTTAATTTTAACTGAAATAGAACATGAATGATTTTTGTATAAAATACAATTCTTTTTAATATATAATCGATGTGCACAATATTATTATTATTTTGATCTATTGTGTATCATTAGGAATGGTTTGAGTTTCACCCATAAAAAGTTCTAATTTAAAACACATTTCTCTCACACACATACAAGATTAAAAAATATTAGAGTATTTTTATAGAGTTTATTATAATATCCCCTAACCATACACATGGTATGGGTTTTATTAATAATGAGTATAATATTTTGGATATACCTATGAAGGTTTTGAATACTAGATGTGTGGGAGATAACTTATAGTGATTTGTTTCATTATTAGAGGAGGAATCAAAATGTTTTGGATCTCAATGATTTGAAATCCATGTTAACTGTTTTTTTGGAATTTTTATCAATGGAAAGTATTTGTGGTGCTTTTAAGGAAATTGAATAGAGGTTTTGGATATTGTAGGATATGAAAAATATACCTAAGATTGATAACTATACTATTTTTTAAATAGGCGATCATTAGTGGGTTATAGTATAAATACATTTGTTGGTATTCCTATAATACATAGTCTAGAATAATCTACAAAAAATAGAGTAATATGGAATCCAACTTCACTTATGTTGTCAATTACATTTTCATCCATTCATTTCATGAAATTCCAAGCTCATTGACCCTCTGTCAAAATCTAGGGATTACATGACCTTGTATGTTCCGAGGAAATATATTTTTACACAATTTTATAAATCCAGGTCATAATTAAATGACAAGAAATAAAAATAATTTTCAAGGGAAGTATTCTATCCAATAATAAATAAAATTTTTCCTACATATTTATTACTGCCTTTTTCCCCACACAACATCAAATCAAGAACCAAGACCAACAACCACATGTTTACCCCATGTGGTTTCTTTTCATGCCACCAATGTGTAAAATGATAACTTGTCAGGAATTATAACCGATAACATTCAAGTGTTGAGTTCCTCTTATTAGAGTTTTCTATAACTTTATCATTTTATTATGAATATCTTATCTATATTTATTATTTTTTGTAAAAAATGAATATTTTATGAACCTAAAAGGATGAATATGAATTGAAAATGGATGCATGCAAATCATATCAAAAAAGTGTATTAAGACCAAGTTAAACATTTCATAAATTTTAAAATAGATCATGCATCTAACCCTTCTCAAATACTTTTTCCATGTTTAAATTGTTTTTATTCAAGACAAATTAGTCCAGAAGAGTTGGAAGAACATTTTATTTATAATTGGATAGACCAAATCTATAAATATTGGATTAAACATGGGAAAAAATGAATGTGCACACCAATTGGGATGAAACTACATTTTATGGATCATTTGATATTAATACCTAAAGTTACAAGGGATCAAATAACAATTGAGAATGGGGGGGGGGTTGAATCGGTCGTTCACTTTTTATAAGTTTCAATACTTTTTAGTACTTAACCACTACAACCTATTAAGATCAATTTCTTTATCATATTTTTATAAATACTCATGAATTCAAAGATAGTAAAATAAGTAAATCACATAATATTTTATAAGGTTCGACCTCAATGTGAGAACCTACATCCATGGAATAGCCACTTCTATGGGTCTATGGAAATTCACTATTAATAAGAAGTGAATAAAATTTGTTCCAACTCCCATTAGACACCCTCTATCTACTGATATGAAATATTATAATAACTCCCATAATTTTCCAATGTTTTATTATAAAACAATTGATCCAAACAAAAAAAATAAAGACTTTGTTGAAATTTCTCCACAATTGATCAGTCTGAATCCTCAGTATGATTTGGATGGATCTAATTTTCTCAATCTGATGAGACTGGATCTGATTCTCTCAATATGATGGATCTAGATCTGGTTCTCTCAATAAGATGAGTCTAAATTTGAATCTCTCAATATGATGTATTTGGATTTTATTATCTCAATACGATGAGTTTGGATCCGATTCTCTCAATATGATGAACTCAATACTATGAACCCATTCTCAATCTGAAAAACTAAAACTCTACTCAAATTATCAAACCGGTAAACAAATATTCATCTATATGATCTTCCTCATGAGATCTCTTATCAGAAATGAATTTCACTTTATTTCTTCAGCGCTCCTCCTTTTCTACTTATGTGAAAATCCAATAATGAATTAATGATCTGAGAAAGTATTTATAGAAGACTCAGAAAATCAAGAGAAGGAAACTTGAAAAATTTCCACACTTCCTCAGATTTAAAAAATTCTGAAAATATCTCGCATTTAAACTTAAATTTTGAATTATTCAGTCTTCATTATATTTCTTCAAGATTTACGCAAAATTGAATCTCAAGTTTGACGTCTTAAAATCTTCATTAGAAATTCGGTAATCTTTTTTTGAGTCTTCTTCGTAATCAACTCATTACGATCTTCCTTTCTTTCTCAGTTCATTACAAATCTATTTACTTTTTAATGATTATGAATTATATATCCTTATTAGCGATTAAAATTTTTGTTTCCTTCTCAGATCATTAAGAATTTTATTTCCTTCTCAGTGATTACAAATTCTGTTTCCTTCTCAGCTCATTAAAAAATCTATTTCCTTCTCATCTCATTACAAATTCTGTTTCCTTCTCAGGGATTATAGTTTTTTTCCTTATAAAGAGTCAGTCCTATGGAATACTCATTTTTGATGGAATTCTCATTATGATGGATTTCCCATAATTAAACTCTGTAATTCTTCAAACCTCTCCACCATTTCTTGAAAAACATTTATCATGAGAGTTTTCATGATTTTTGAGAACTTTGTGATCAAAAAAGCATTGTTTGAATTTGTTTAGAAATTATGAAAACATTTTAACTCCTAAATTCACTATCTTATTTTAAGACTCTTCAACAACAATACAACTTCTTCACTCATCAACTTCTTTCTAACTCAGATTATGACAAAGGAAATCTTCCAGCAATTAAAAATTTCTACCTTTGATTCTTTCAGATATGATGATATTCAAAATCATGCTGATGAACCTAAGTCTGATTCTCTAAGTCTAGAAAAACAACTTTCTTTAAAACAAAACTTTTATCCCCCTTTATCTTTTGGTTCAAACTTTCAGCAACTTTCAAAAAACCTCATTATGATGGACTGGGTCATATTCTTAAATAAAAAAACATTCTTATACAAAAGGTTAGTTGTCAAAAAATAATTTTTTTTGTTAAAACAAATTATCACAAAGGTTATTCAATCTTGACCTTTGGATTTGTTGAAAACCCTTGTTAACAATTTTTTCAACCCTTAAAAAGTTTTTTTCACAACTAAACTTTTATAAATAACTCAAGTTTTTTTTCTTTTAACAAAACATAGCCTTTCTCAAAAGAGATTGTCCTGAAACCACACTACTGGATAAAGTAATGTTTTTGAAGGAATTCAATCTCTCTATGGAAAGAAAATTTTGAAGCCATGTAAATATAAACTCCCCCTCACTTTTATATTTTACTCTCACTTTTCTTTTTCTCTCCCCCATTTTATGATAACCATAGCTTCAGATTCATAAAATAAAGATAAGTAAAAACATCTTATAAAGTATAAAGTTTTTACTTTATCTCCCCCTTTGTCAACATAATACAAAGCACTATGTGGTTTATGAGTTTTAGTAAGTCATTGGAATAGGATGAACAAGAAGGTTCAGCTTTAATTCCAAAAACCTTTCTTTAGGTATTTCTTTTGTAAAGATATCAATAATCTGATACTTTTTTGAAATGTATTCCAGCAAAATATCTCCATCATAAACTTTCTATTTTATAGAGTTAAACTTTGTATCAATTTTTTTTGATCTTTAATGTTGTAAATGATTTGTAGAAATATAAATTTCACTCTGATTATCACAAATTATCTTTAATGGTTTAGAAACTTTTACTTTCAAATCGTTCAACTAAATTTTCATCCATAACATTTGATTACAAGCCTGAGGGATGAAAAATATTCAGATTCAGATGTGATAAAAGTTACTAAACTTTGTTTCTTACTATTCTAACTCACACAATATTCACCCAAGAAAAAATTTCCTTCTAAGGTTGATTTTCTATCATTACAATATTCAGCTCAATTGGCATTAGTATAACCATTAAACTTTATCTCACTATTTCTTTTGTATAATAACCCATGTGAAGTTATTCCTTTAACATATCTCAAAATTCCTTTTGCTTACAACATATGTGATTCTTTTGGATTACTTTGATACCCAGCACACAAAGTCACAACATAAAAAATATCAGTCCTTGAGGTTGTAAGGTAAAAAAGGCTTCCTATCATCTTCCGAAAGTCTTTCTAATTTTCACTTATTCCGAATTCATCTTTACTCAAATTTGAACTCACTGAAATAGGAGTTGAAACTTATTTGTATCCTTCCATCCCAATATTATTTAAAAATTCCTTGGAATAATTTTCTTGAGATAAGAAAATGTATTTTTTCCTTTTGTTGAACTTGTAATCTGAGGAAGAAAGTTAATTCTCCAAACAATACATTTCATAATTATTCTTCATTTCCTCTAAAAATGTTTTACAAAAATCTTCTCTATCCCCAACAAAAATTATATCATCCATATAAAAAAATAAAATTAGAGTTTCAGAGTCAACATCTGTCACATATAAGTTTCTATAAACTTTTCCTTTATAAAAGTTCAACATTCTCAAATAATTGTCAAGTTTAGAATACCAAGAATGCAGAGATTGTTTCATCCCATATAAATCTTTCTTAAATTTATAAACTTTGTTTTCATCCTCATCAAGTAGAAACCCACAATCTTGTTCAATGTAAACTTCTTCCTCAATATCATCATTTAAGAAAGATGAATTTACATCCATCTGATACAATTTATAATTCCGATGAGCATACATAGAAAAAAACATTTGAATAGTCTCTATCCTTACAATAAGGGGCTAGGGTTTCATAAAAACACACACCTTCCACCTATGCATATCTTTTACAAATAAGTCTTTCTTTTTTTCTTGAAACTTATCCATGCTCATTAATTTTTTTTATAAACCCACTTTGTTTTGATAACATTTTTATTTACTGGTCATGGAACAAGTTCTTATGTTTTATTCTTCTTAATCTGATTAAACTCTTCATTCATAGAATCCACCCATTCTTTGTGTTGAATATCCTCTAAAACCAATTCTGGTTTAACTTTTGAGATAAGTTAAGTCTGATATTTTAATCTCAAATTTCTTCTGGTATGAACCAGAGCCTTCTGATTCCCAATAATTTTTTCAGATTCAATATGTTTTTGTAAGGTAGGAAATTTAAAATTTTCATTCCTAGCTATAATTTCCTCATCACATGATTAATCTAAATCTTGATAAGGATGTTTTGAATTACTTTTACTATTGTTGAAAATATTTAGTTGATCCTCCTCATCATTCTCAACAACTTTTGTTAAGGAACATTGATTTTCAATTACCATTACTTCATATGAGTCTACCAACTTTTGTAAATGTTTGTTCCAATATTTTTAACTTATTCCATTTTGTGAATAACCTATAAAATTTCTTTCCTCGACTTTCTCATCAAACTTTCCCAAATCCATATTTTTGATTTTGAGAAAATATGGACTTCCAAAAACTTTGAAGTATTTAAATGAATGTTTTTTTGTTATACCACATTTCATAAGGAGTCATGTTAGTTTATGGTCTCAACAAGTATCTATTTTGAATATGTACAGTAGTACTAACATCTTATCTCCAATATAATTTTGAAAGTTTGTATTCTGTTAACATATTTCTTCCCATTTCCACCAAGCTTCTGTTATTTCTTTCTACTACTCTATTTTGTTATGGAGTATATAGAGCACTGTACTGATGTTTGATACCATATTTTCTCAGACAAGATTCAAAATCATTTCTTGTGAATTTAGTACCATTATCTATCCTAAACTTCTTTATATAAGCCCCTATTTCTTTCTTAACTTATTTTCTGAAAAACTCAAACATTTCCATAGCCTCTGACTTATGTTTGATAAACATGATGTGTGTCATCTGAGTGAAATAATCAATACAAGTGAAAAGTATAAATATTTTTTTTGATTGATGTCTCATCTTCCCACATAAATCGGAATGAATAAGTTTAAGAGGTCTGATAGATTGCATCTCAATTCTCTTATGACTTTTGTTAGTCATCTTTCCTTTATGGAAAGTAATACAAACATCATCATCTATTCTTTTCAATTATAGAAAATTATGGATAAAAATAACTTTAGAAAGTTTATCCATGTTTTTCTAACCAAGGTGTCTAAGTCTTTGGTGCCACAATTTGTTTTCATCTTCAATACTCAAGTAACATGAGTTGTTGAATTCTCTTATTTGAAAGAGACCCACACTGGTTCTTTCTCTCATAATTTTTTTTTCATCTTTCACACTTTTGATGATACACAATTTTTTTCTAAAAAAAACTTATTTTTCATCATAAAAAAGTTTACTTATACTAAGTAAGTTATGTTTTAGCCTATCAAAAAATAAAACTTCCTTAGATTTCAACTTTTCATATTCAATCTCAACCATTCTGATTCCTCTGATTTTTAAGGAACTATCATTACTAAAGGTAACTTCTCCTCCATCATGAATTTCAACATGTTTCAATTTTTTTATATCACCTGTAATATGTGAAGAACATCCACTATCAAGTATCCATGGTTTTCTTTCCTTTACTTTCTTTCAAAGTTGTCTCAACAACAAAATCTATTTCCTCAAATTTTTTCTTTTCATCTTTCTTTTCTTTTATATCATAAAAACTTTGTTCTAGAAGGAGTGCAATACATCTTTAGGAATGATGAAAAACCTTATAACATCTTCCACAAACTTATTCCAGACATTCAAATTGATTCTTTATTGGAAAGTTTCTAACATCTCGATAATTCACTTTTATATCTTTCTATAAGCAAGGAAAGTTACTCATTCTACTTCCACTATTTCTTCCACTTTTCTCAAATATTCTTATATGTAAAGATAATATATGCCAAAAATTATATTCCCTATTCCCATATATTCCAAAACACTAAAATATACATAAAATCTTTATTTTATATTTAATAAATATCTTTCTTTGTAGAAACATTATTTATGTTGGTAACTTTTTTTAACTCTAACATAATCAGGACGTGGAGAATCTTTTCTTTTGAGTGAGTTTTCTACTTTTGTAGGTTTGATATGTTTATAACATAATTTATCTACGCAAGGTTTTCCAATACTTTTTCTGTAACCTGAAATGTTAGAAGAATCAAATGAAATTTTATTTTTGGTAAGAGAAGATTTCACATGATTCTCATATTGAACCTTCTCAGAAACATTATAAGTCTCAAATTCTACTTCTGAAGCTTTGTTTATGTTTTCATTCATCTTATTCAAGGTACTTTTAGACTCAGGAAGTTTTTATTGAAACATGTTAAATTCTTCTTTCTTAGATTCCAACTTTTTACTAAGATCTTCAATCATATTTCCCTGTTCAACAATTCTTAGTTTGTAACATAAAATCTCCTCGATGTATTCTTCCTCCTACTTGATGAAATATTTTCTTCCATCAGAAACTTCTTCAAAATCTTTCTTCATAACTCTAATTTTTTTCTTAAAAGTTTTTTTCTCATGACATGCAACAATTTATATTTTAAGTTGATACTCTCTATAAGATTCTTCACCACCTTCTTTACTATTTGAGGAATCTTTTTTTCTCAACTTTTGCAATGAAGGTAATGAATTTTTCTGAATTTTCATCTTCAAAAGAATTGTTTTCAGTTGAGTCTGATTCAGCTTTCTTACTCAACATACTTATTTTGTTTCCATTAAACTTCTTCTTGTATGTTTTGGAATACTTTTATTATTTATCTTTTTTATTTCACTTATTCTATAGAGTTTTTTCATCAGAATCATCTCTATATTCTCCAACTTTCTTCTTGAAAAAATTCATAGAAAAATGTACGATTCCACTACATTCAAAAAAATTGAGAGGAAGTTTAACTCCATATTTTCCTCTTCCTATCCAATAGTTTTTAGTGATAAGAGACATAATATTATCATTCAATTCACCATTTTCCTTATCTTTAGACTCACAAGGATCAACTTCTTCAACATCTTGTATTTTCATCTTTCTCGTAGCTTAAAAATCAATTTTATCTTTCATTTTATTTTTAAAAATTGGAGATTTACTAATTTCATAAGAAACAAGAAATATATGCAATTTATTAAGAGATAAATCATCCTTATCTTCTAAAGAATAAATTTTAGAATCAGACTTGTGTAGAAAGTTTCACATAAGTTTTTTCACAATTATAGAATCTTCCAAGACATATCTGAATACTTTTATGTTGCAAAAAATTTCATTTACCGTGGTGAAGTATTCATCAATTGTTTCTTCATATATCATTATGATTTCTTCATAATAACTATGTTATATTTGTAGCTTTTATTCCTTAACTTTAGTATTCCCTTATAAAACACTTTCCAACATGTCCCACACACTTTTTTAAGTATTGAGACCCCTCAACTTTTGATTAAAATTCACTGATAAGGACATAAGGATTTAATTTATGTCCTTTTCATCAACTTCTATATTTCTCTTATCAGCAAATTTCACAGGAGCATCTTTCTCAATAGGTGGGAAACCAATAGTAGAAACATCAACAACTTCCATTCCAAGAGATAAGAGAGAAGACTCATCCTATTTTTCCATCCATAATATTTTTTTCCATAAAATGTAGGAATTTATCTACAATTAATAGAATTTATATTATCCATGATAAGGATTCAACAAGGTAACCTTCCCTTTGATACTAATTAAAGTTCCAAAGGATCAAATAATAACTGAGAAGGGGGGGGGTGAATCATTTTTTCACTTTTTATAAGTTTAAATAATTTTCAATAATTAACCCCTAAAATCAATTAAGATTAATTTACTTATCATATTTTTATATATACTCATGCATGAAAATATAGGAAAGCATGTAAATCAAATAATATTTTTCAAGGTTTGGCCTCAGTGAGAGAACCTACATCCTTTCCATAGCCACTCCCGCGAGTCTATGGAAATTCACTATTAAGAATAAGTGAATAAAAATTATGCCAACTCCCATTAGACACCTTATATCTCCTAATAAGAAATATTATACCAACTACTATCAGTTTACAATGTTTAATTATAAAAAAATTGATCCAAACAAAAGAATAAAGTATTTTTTGAAACTGATCCACAATTGCTCCGTTCAAATCCTTTGTCCCATTTGGATGGATCCGATTTTCTCAATTCGTTGAGTCTAGATCTATTTCTCTCAATACGATGGATCTGGATCTGATTCTATCAATATGATGAGTCTGGATCTAATTCTCTCAATACAATGGATCTGGATCTGATTCCCTCAATATAATGAGTCTAGATTCAATTCTCTCAATACGATTGACTCAATACGATAAACCCATTCTTAATATAAAAAAATTGAACTCTGATTAAATGCTCAAATCAGTAAACAAAAAATTAGTTGTCTGATCCTCCTCATGAGATCCCTTATCAGAAATGAATTTCTCTTGATTTATTCAATGCTCTGCCTTTTCCTCTTGCATGAAACTCCAATAATGAATGATTTATTTTAGTAAGTATTTATAGGAGAATTATAAAATCAAGAGAGGGAATCTTTAATACTTTCCCTGCTTCCTCAAATTTCAAAAATTATGAAAATATATTGTATTTAAACTTCAATTTTGACTTCTTCAATCCTCCTTATATTTCTTCAAGATTTAGGAAAAAATTGAATCTCAAGTTTTACCTCTTCAACTATTTATTAAAACTTTTGGAATCTTTTTTTGAGACTTCTTCTTAATCAACTCATTACGATCTGAATTTCTTTATTAGTTCACTAAAAAACTATTTCTTTCTCATTGATTAAAAATTCTGTATCCTTATCATTGATTACAAATTCTATTTCCTTATCAGCTCATTACAATTTTTTTTTCATTTTGAGTGATTACGAATTCTATTTCCTTCTCAGATCATTACGAATTCTATTTCCTTATTAACTCATTATGAATTCTATTTCCTTATCAGTGATTAGGAATTATTTTTCCTTCTCAAATTCAGTCTGATGGAATGCTCATTATGATGGAATTATAATTATGATGGAATTACCATACTGCAACTATAAAATTTCTCAAACCTCTCCCCCATTTCTTCAAAATATTTTATCATGATATTTTTCATGATTTGTGAGAAATTTGTGATCAATAAAGAATCATCTGAATTTTTTTAGAAAGTATGAAAACTTTATAACTCTTGACTTCATTATCTTCTTTCAAAACTCTTCAGAAACAATACAACTTATTCACTTAGAAAATTGTTTCTATCTAATATTAAAACAAATAAAATATTCCTACAACTAAAAACTTCTACCAATGATTATTTCAGATTCGTTGATATTTAACATTATGAAGATGAACCTAAGTTTGATTCTCTAAGTCTGAAAAAACAACTTTATTTAAAATAAAACTTCCCCCCCTTTATCTTTGGGTTCAAACTTTCAACAAATTTCAACAAACGTCATTATAATGTATTGGGTATGATTCATGAATAAAAAAACATTCTTATAAAAAATGTTTAGTTATCAAAAAATACAAAAAGTTTAGTTATCAAAAAATACAAAAACTTTTTTAAAACAAATTATCACAAAGGTTCTTCAATTCCAGTGTAATAATTATGGAGATTGTATGGAAGAAATAACAATGAAAATTAAATATGACCTTTGTGATTGTACAGAGTTTTTTGAGAATTTAAATAGATATTCTAAGAGAACATTTTATTTTGGATGTACTAAATATCCTAAATTATCATCTATATTGAAGTTATATAATTTGAAATATGGTAGTGGATGGAGCATCACTAGCTTTATAGAACTACTTGGTCTCTTAAATGATATGGTACTAGAATAAAATGAACTTCCTTGTTGAACATATAATACTAAATGAATTATAGGTTCAATGGGAATGATCTATAAAAAAATACATTCTTGTATAAATGATTGTATATTGTTTCACAAGGACCATGAATCACTCATAAAATGACCTAAATATGGCACAAATCAATACAAGAAAGACGAATCAAGTCCTTTGAAAGTTTTATGGAAATTTCCTATCATTACATGGTTTAGAAGACTATATGGATGTTAGGAAACCATGAGATAATTGAAATGGCACATAGATACAAGAATTAAATATGGGAAACTATGCCATCCAACTGACTCTCCTCAGTGGAATAAAATTGATTATGAGTTTCCTGAATTTGTAAATAAGCTAAAAAACTTTTGTCTTGCATTATCTACAAATAGAATAAATCCTTTTGGAATATATAGCAGTACTCATAGTACATGGCCATTCATGCTGGTAAATTTAACTTTATGTTATGGCTATGCATAAAGTGAAAATACATTATGTTGTATTTTCTTATATCTAGACAAAAACAACCCAATAATGATATTGGTATCTATTTGTCTCCATTGATAAAATATCTAAAATTAATTTGGGATATAGGTGTTACAATGTATGATACTCATAGAAGTGAATAATTCAAATTGTGGGCCATATTATATGGGATTATAAATGAATTTATTGCTTATGGAAACTTGTCAAGATATAAAATTAAAGGAATTTTTGGGTGTCCCATTTGTGAATAATGAACACACTCAGTTTGGTTGAAACATTCCTCAAATACTATGTTTTTAGGACATTAATTTTTTTTACCTCAATGACATAAATACTGATCCCGGATGACAGTGTTCGATGGGAATACCAAAAAAGGTACAACACCATCTCCACTAATGGGTGATCAACTATTCTATAAAGTAAAATATATTGACACTGTTTTTGGTAAACCATTTTTGAAAAACCTTATGAGATCAGGATGAAAAAATAGATAAATTTTCTTTGAATTATTATACTTTAATTGTTTTCACATCAGAAATTTTCTTGATGTTATGAATGTAGAAAAAATGTATTCTATAGTGTTATTGGTAGATTACTAAATTTTCTTGAAAAATAAATGATGGAATGAAGGTTAGGTTAGAAATGGTTAACATGGGAATAAGAGAATATTTGGAATCAGTTAAGAGTAAAAGTTGGACTTTTCTTCATCCTACATCTTACACTCTATACTGACAAGAAAAATTGCAATTTTCCATTTCCCTTAATGATGTAAAATTTCCATAGGGGTATTCATAAACAAAAATAATGTCATTTCAATGAATAATTTGAATTTATAGGGACTAAAATAAAATTAATTCCATGTTTTTATGCAAGATTTTATGCCCATCACTTTACATTGCATTTTTCCTAAAAATGTAAGACATACATTAACCAGAATCTGCTACTTTTTCAAAGAAATATGTAGTAAATTTATAGAATAGATGATGTTTTCAATCACGAATAAGGAGGATACAATCATATTATGTGAATTAGAGATGTTATTCCCACCATTATTCTTTGATATAATGGTCCACCTGGTCAGAGACGTTCAAATATGTGGTCCTATCCATTATAGATGGATGTAACCTATTGAATGGTATAGGAATATTTTAAAATGGTACACCATGAATCAAAGTTGTCCAGAAGGTTGTATTGTAGAATGATATATTATTGAATAATCTATTGAATTCTGTACTGATTATATATTATATGTTGATAGTATCATTTTCCCAAATTCTTATCACAGAAGATGCCTTATGGGTGAAGGAATTTTCAGATGAGATGTTGTTATAATTACCATCATAGATCAAGAGAGAGACCACCTTTAAATTTTATATAATAGTGAATATGTTGATCCATACTTTTAATCCCACAAAGAAATTCTAAGAAATTTGAATCTATCAAGGGTAGAAGTATGAATATCAAATACACATGATAAATAGTTTATAGTATGGTTCTGAGATCATATTTATAAGAAGTTTTCTAAAAATATGAATTCAATTATTGAATGAATTCGATGGCTAGCCAAGGGAACAAATAAAAAAGTTATATATTACACTAATTTTTTAATTAATGGTTATATGTTCTATAAAAAAAAACATGATGGCTGCAGTATGATGCAAAATAGTGGAGTTACTCTTATGGAGGAAGCGATGAAGATATTTGTATCCAAGGATAGAAATACTATTTATATGAATATTTCATATTTTAGCATCATCAAACTGATATACGAGTTGGATTATACAAAATTTAAAGTTCTAATTTTCTATTGTAATGGGATGACAAAAAAGTGTAGTGAAAGATGATGAAATGATCTTCATAAAGGTGAATTTTAGTGTATAAGGGAAAAAAGATGGGCAGTTCATAATGGCCTCACAATAATAAAGGTATTTTATGTCTCAGATCTAGTAAATAAGAATTGTTTAATTTTCCTACTGGAATCTAAAACAACTATAGGTTTATATGAAAATGAAATTAAGGATGATCCTTTCATTGAGAGATCACAATCATTTAATAGAGGTTCCAATGTAGACAATGTCTTGTACATTAGAGGGGACCAAAAATATGGGATTTGGATTCTTGATAGAGGATCCAAATCCCTTAAACCTTTATAGAAAATAAATAGAGTTCAATGATAAGGTTAAAGTGTTTTTTAATATAATATGATTTTCCTTATAATATTATGTGTTCTTAACTATATTTATGTAATATAAATTAAATGTTTGACTACTCATGCAGATAATGAATTCTTCACATGAAGAGGTTACCAATCTTGTAGAAGAACAGGCGGTTGATGATGAAACTATCAAATTATAGGGGATCAACACCATGTTGATGAGAAAATAAGAATGATGCAACATCACAGTGTTGACTAAAATTATCAAGGAAAGAAGTAAGGGTATAAAATTTGAGTTTGGATGTAATAAACATGGATAACCTATTGATCCTAATAATTTAATGTTTATTAGTTATGTTGGGGTCACAACAAGCATGAATTTTCCATTTGATATAGATTTTGAGAACCATGTAAAACTGGTAATGAAGTAAACCCTTTGACAAGATATTAAGGTAATGTTATGATATACTTTATCTATTTTACCAAAAAAATATATAATAAAATATTAGTTTAATTTTCATTATACCTTGTAAATTTCATTTATTTTAGATAATTTATGTTATAAATTTGTCTTAATGGCTGCTGGAAAATCCTATATAGGTTTTTCAACACTTCTTACCAAGTTTCATCTTAGGGATGCTAGGTAGAAACTAAATCCCCACCCACTATTTATTTATGCAAAAATTATAAAGTAGTAAACATGGAATTCTTTCATCAGTCATCATGATGAGAAATCATTTTAGTTGCATTTTATTTGATAATATATTATTTGATAATATTTATTTTATCCAATTTTATTTAAAATTGTTAATTTATAAAACCACAAAGGAGTGCTAAAAATAAACAACATGCATCAAAACCAATATACCCCTATCACAAAGTAAGGATGGAGTTCTCTTTACTAGAGAATAAAATGGTATGTATTTTAAATCAACATAAATTTTTCATGTGACATGAAAAAACATATGTTCCTTTTTTTATATGTATATTGATAAATCAAAACTAGAAGCCAATTCCATCCCACTTCATGTGCTATAGAAGGAGGCCCATGTATATAATAAGGGTAAACTAGTTGATGAAAACAAAAAAGTAGTATGATAAAAATGTGTATTTATGACATAATAGTAATTATTTATTATTTATAATAGTATTACATAAAAATATCTATTTATTCTAATATATTTTTTGTACGGTTTAGACACAAGAATCGACAGTGACTATACTGAAAGAAAAACTACTTTTTGTAGCTTTGAAGAATCCATAACAATATGGTCTCATTATAGGTATAGGTTTTGGAGTTTATCCTCAAAAATATTTTGAGAATAAAAAACATCAAGAAGATACACATCATATGATAAAAGTATTTTAGGTGAAAATTGATGCTTTCTAAGATATTATTGCCTGGTCTGGTTTGGATGACCGATTTATACAAAAGGATCAAATCAAACCGGCAGTGGAACATAGATCATCACATGAAAAACCAAATGACCCCACTAGATTTGAGTTTTGTCCTTACCCTCAACCTAATACCTTACCCATGGAAATCAATTTTTTCATTAACCTTTCTCCTAAATTTGAATCAAACAACTTCTGATAACTTTATATTACTAAAATTTTGTAGGGTAAAGTTGTATATGATTTCTATCTATCAACACCCACACACCACCTCATTATAAGGGGTACAATGTATAATATATCAGGATACATGATACCTAATAAATAACTCCCAAAATATCACATGTGATTGGGGATTGAAGTATCTCAAGTGCCAAGCACTGAGTTACCTATTCTACTTGATGATCCAAATATTACAATGGTCAATGATTCTATTGAAAATTTCATAGCATGTACCTGTAATATTATAAAGATACATGAGGTATGTCCTTAAAATTTTTTTCAAATGAAAAAACTATAACAGTTGACGAAAAAGGTCTAAATTGAGGAATGATATTACAAACAGATAAAATGATGGGGAAACAAAAGGCCATATCAAGATAATCTAGTGAATCTACCAAGAAAACCGAAGACCTTTCGGGAGTACCTTCTCCCCACAAGTTCTACTAAAATATATATTATCATTAAAACTTCATGAAGAAACCACATTAAAATATGGAGATGTTTCCTATATTCTATATAAAGAATAAATATTTGGAATTGTTATTACATATGTGGTTGGTCTCGAGAGTATAAATGAGATTCTCATGTTTGAATGGATGTGAGTCTCAATTTTGAATACATAAATAAGGTAAATCTTCATAATACATTTATCCAAAAAATGATCTAATATGTTCATTAAAGTTAATCACTATTCATATTTTATAGAGTAATTTATATTACTAATTTTAAAAAGGAAAACCCTACAAATCACGATTTGGATTCATTAATCCCTATATCGTTTCTATAGAAGAAATTTCATTGGTGTTGAAATAAATTGATAATAAAAAATATGAGCTAAATGAGGTGTTTGAGAAGAAATTAATAGATGTTATAATATTTTTTATGCCTATAATAAAGGGGTAAAAATCTAAAATCTAATCATATAAAATATTTTTTTATTTTTTTCATTACTTATTTGTTTTTTTAGAAGCACTGGATGCCATCAAAATCAATCTGGATACCCCAAATATTTATTTTATGGACCCAATACATGGATTTCCATCAAACCAACCACACATGATGTGTATTGTGAAATTTTAATGCACTGTAATCAACATTTTATAGATAAAATTACAATTATATGTTTCAGTCTGTGTTTTAACAAGAATTTTGTTATGATAGGGCGATCACTAAATATAGGCTAAATCTTGGTATGAGGTTGGTGAATAAAAACAAGAAGCCTATGGATTAATTAAAATGGAAAAAATTAAGGTATATATAGAAATATTTAACTATAAAAAAATATTTCAAAAAAATTTACTTATTTTGGTGAATGTTTTTGCAATGTTCGAAGGAATATAACAACAAAAATTGTGGATATTATGTTTGTAAATTTATGAAAGATATAATGTATTATCAAAATACTAGAATCCTCAAATATTTAATTTCCAAAAGTAATTAAAAATTCATTAAAAATATTTCTTAATCATTTTTTTGTCTATATTTTCTTAGTAATACCAAGATTTCCAATAATCTACATGCTCAAAAGAAGAAATAATTTTTTTAGAGATGAGTAGGTAGCATACATGGTATCAGAATGTTTGTCAACATAAAATTTAGGTGATTACCTAATATGTTTGTAATCTAGTATGGTCGATAACCACATATATATATTTGGGGTGTGAATCATTAGTATCAAAATGCTTATATATTATTTTTGATCTATTTCTCAAGGAGAATTATAATGGAGGAAATCATTTTTTAGAAATTAATGAGTAAAATACATAGTGTTAGAATGTATACAGACATCACGAATAAGTTACTTCCTATTACTTATTTAGTTCATTTCCTCATCATTTTATATACTTTTTTAGTTAATTTCCCTATTATTTCTATCTGATACTTAGTTTTTAAAATTTACACATTAGTTCAAAACACATGTCACATGCTCAAAATCAATAAAATGAATTTATATTGTTTTGATACCTTAGAAAAGTGATCCATATGTCATTTTTGATATATAATAATTAATTGTATATCAATATAACATGTGATGTGGTTGATATGACTCGAAGTGCGTGTTTTTAATAAAAAAGTGTCATTTTTGTTTGAAACACATTTCACATAGAAAAAACTGAGAAAATGATCTCATATTGTTTTTAAAATTTAGGAAAATGATCCATAATTCATTTTTCAGGTTTAGGAATTGACTGCATGCCAATATGATAGATGATGTGGTCAGTATGTCCTGAAGTATGCATTTTCAATATAAAAGTATCATTTTAGTTTAAAATGAACATTAAATATTTAAAAAATTAGAAAATGAGCTCTGATTGTTTTAAAATTTTATGAGAACAATCCATAATTCATTTTTCTCATGTAGGAATCTATCACACATCAATCTAACACCTGATGTGGTTGGTATGAATCAAATATGTGTTTTAAATACAAAAGTGTCATTTTAGTTTAAAACATGCGTCAAATAGCTAAAACTGAGAAAAAAATATCGTATTGTTTTCAAACTTTTAAAAAATGATCCAAAATTCATTTTTTACATGTACGAATCAACTGCACATAAATTTGAGACACAATGTGTTCGATATAACTCAAAGTGAGTGTTTTCAATAGAAAGGTTCCATTTTAATTTAAAACATATGTCACTTCACAAAAACTAAGAAAATAAGATTAAATTGTTTTTTGAATTTAAAAAATAATTGATAATTCATTTTCTATGTGTAGGAATTTACTGCACACCAATCTAACACACATTGTGGTCGATATGACATGAATTACGTGTTTTCAATATAAAAGTTTCATTTTAGTTTAAAATGAATCACATATCAAAAACTGATAAAACACACTCATATTATTTTCAAACTTTAGGAAAATGGTACATAATTAATTTTCTACCTATAGAAATCGACCACATGTCAATTTGACACTTGATGTGGTCAATATGACTCAAAATTCATGTTTTTAATAAAAAGTGTCATTTTAGTTTAAAACATGTATCAAATTGCCAAAACCAAGAAAACAAGATCATATTTTTTTAAAATTTTATGAAAAAAGTCTATAATTCATTTTTGATGTATAATAATCGACCAAACATCAATATGACACACAATATAACCAATATGACTCAAAGTGTGTGTTTTCAATAGAAAGGTTCCATTTTAGTTTAAAACTCATGTCACATAACCAAAACCAAGAAAATTAGCTCAATTTTTTTTTTTCAAAATTTTGTAAAATTATCCATAATTTATTTGTAATGTGTAGGAATTTACCGCATGCCAATTTGACACATGATGTGGTCGATATGACTAGAAGTGGGTTTTTTAATATAAAGATTTCATTTTAGTTTAAAACACATCACATAGAGAAAATTGATAAAATGAGATTAGGTTGTTTTCAAACTGTAGGAAAACGATCCATAATTAATTTATGACCTGTAGGAATTGACCACACATCAATATGACACCCAATGTGGTCGGTATGACTCAAGATGTGTGTTTTTGATACAAAAGTGTCATTTTAGTTTAAAATACACATAAAATAGCCAAAACTAAAAAAACTCATATTGTTTTCAAAAATTAGGAAAATAGTCCATAATTCATTATTGATGCGTAATAATCAACAACACATCAATCCAACACCCGATGTGACCAAAATGACTCGAAGTGCATGATTTTAATAGAAACGTTCCATTTTAGATTAAAATTCTTGTCACATCACCAAAACTGAGAAAACAAGCTAGTATTGTTTCCAAACTTTAGGAAGACTATCCATAATTCATTTGTCACATATAGGAATTGGAAGCACGCCAATCTAGCACACAATGTGGCCGATTTGAATAGAAGTGCGTGTTTTTAATAGAAAACTATCAATTTATTTTTAAACTTATCACATATCCAAAACCAAGAAAAAAAGCTAGGATTGTTTTAAAAATTAATAAAATGGTCCATAATTCATTTTTGACCTATAGGAATCAACCAAACATCAATCTGATACCCGATGTGGTCGATATGATTCAAAGTGTGTGTTTTTAATAAAAAAGTGTCATTTTTGTTTAAAACATGCATCAAATATCCAAAAACAATAAAATGAGATTGGAATGTTTTCAAAATTTATTAAAATTTCTCATAATTCATTTTTGGACTGTATGAATTGACTATACATCAATCTGACTCTCAATGTGGTTGGTATGACTCGAAGTGCGTGTTTTCAATACAAAAGTGTAATTTTAGTTTAAAACGCATGAAACATCTCCAAAACCAATAAAACAAGATCAATTCTTTTTAAAATTAAGTAAAATGATCTATAATTCATTTTTCATTCATAGGAATTTATTTCACAAAAATCCAATGAACGATGCCCTCACTACCACAAAAACAGTTTTTCGCAGCGCCCCCCTTTATCAGCGCTTTTTTTAGCGCTGATAAAGGGTCAGCTTCAAAAAAAAAATTTTAAAAAAATATTAATATATTAATATATAAATATATTTATATTGTTATATAAATATAATATATAATTTTTAAATATATTTTAGATAAGTATAAATGTACATTTACACTTATTATACTTAATATATAAGATATTTAGTGAAAATGACTTCTTAAAAAATTAAAAAAATATTTTTAATTAATAATTTGATAATAATTATGGATTAATAGTCATTTAATAACAATTTTAGGACTAAAAAAATTAAAAAAAATTAAAAAAAGATCCAAAATATGTTGAAAACGCAACTCAAACTTCAAACGACCATAACTTTTGATTCGGGTGTCCGTTTGAGCTCTACCACATATCAAATCGAAGCCTGCAACGAGATCTACGTCGCTGTGACCCAGGGGGACCTCGGTCAAGTGTTTTTCGAGGCCAAAAGAGGCCCAAAAGGCCTCCAAAACTGAGTTTTTTGTCGGGGTACCCAGATTTTTTAACATTTTGTGGATTTTCAAACTCGTTTAAGGGGGTATTATTGGCTTTTCTTGACAGGGACTGAATTTATTCCAAGGTATTACATTCATATTGATATTATGTCTTTGAAATTTAATCCTTTTTTATAATGAACTACTATTTATAATCAAATATATAACTATATGTACATATTTTTTATATATTCGCACCTAAAAATTAAATTTTTTAAATAAATAATTAAACATATTTACATATAAAATATATTAGCTTTATCTAAATAATAACTAATATCCATTTTATTTAAAATACCAATATATGAATATTTATATACCTATATATTAATCTAACTATATATATATATATATATTAATCTAACTATATATATATATTAATCTAACTATATATATATTAATCTAATAACTATATATATATTAATATAACTACATATATATATTAGTATTAATATAAATATATATATTAATATCACTATAAATATATATATTAATATCACTATATATATATTAATATAACTATATAAATATATATTAATATAACTATATATATGTTAATATAACTATATATATGTTAATATAACTATATATATGTTAATATAACTATATATATATATTAATATAAATATATATTACTATACGAATAAATATAACTAAATAAATATATATATATATATATAGATATATATTAATACCACTATATATATATATTAATATTACTATATATATTATAATATAACTATATATATATATATTATAATATAACTATATATATATATATTAATATAAATATATATTACTATACTAATAAATATAACTAAATATATAAATATATATATATAGAGATATCATGAATTGGAAAGCAAATCAAAATAGAGTAGTGGTAAGGGCTTAGGCGCACAGGGGGGAGGTCTCGAGTTCAAATCCTGGTGGAGGCAAGGGTGCGCGCGCATGGGGAATATTGGAGCAAGCGCTGTTAAAGGGTGGAGGGGGGTGCGTGGGGTGCGTGGGGTGCTGTATAGGGGCCGAAAAGCGCTGTAAAAGGGGGGGGGGATTCAAGCGCTATAAAAGCCCCCCCGATTGGAAGTATTTTTTAATTTTTTTTAACTTTTATCAGCGCTTTTTTAAAAGCGCTGATAAAAGGGTCCTTTATCAGCGCTAAAACGAGAGTGCTGATAAAGGAAGCGCTGATATAGGACCCCTTTATCAGTGCTAAAAAAAGCACTGATAAAGGGGTACTTTTATCAGCGCTTTTTTTAGCGCTAATAAAGGGGTCCTATATCAGCGCTTTTCGGAGCGCTGATAAAGGGGACCCCCCCTTTATCTACGCTGGCTTTATCAGCGCTTTTCTAGCACTGATAAAGGCCATTTTTAGCGCTGATAAAGGCCGTGTTTGTAGTAGTGGCTTGATATGACTTGAAGTGTGTGTTTTCAATACAAAAGTGAAATTTTAGTTTAAAACACACATCAAATAGAAAAAGATAATAAAACATTCCCATATTGTTTTCTAACTTTAGGGAAATGATTCATAATTCATTTATCACATGTAGTAATCAACCTCACATCAATCTGACACATGATTTGTTCAATATGACTCGAAGTGCACATTTTCCATACAAAAGTGCCATTGTAGTTTAAAACACACATAAAATAGAAAAAACTAAAGAAAAAAGTTTATATGATTTTAAAAAATTATAAAAATTATCCATAATTCATTTATGACTTGTATGAATTGACCACACATCAATCCGAAACCTGATGCTTTTTATATGACACAAAGTGTGTGTTTTTAATACAAAAGTTCCATTTTAGTTTAAAATAAACATCAAATATACAAAATCAATAAAAAGAGATCATATTTTATTAAAAAATTATAACAATGATCCATAATTCATTTTTCACATGTATGATTTTACCGAACATCAATTCGACATATGATGTGGTCGATATGACCCAAAGTGCGTGTTTTCAATATAAAAGAACCATTTTAGTTTAAAATTAACATTAAATAGCCAAAATTGAGAAAATGATCTCATATTGGTTTCAAAATTTTATAAAAGTATCCATAATTCATTCTTCACATATAGGATTTTACTACACATCAATCCAACACACGATGTGATCAATATGATTTGAAGTGTGTTTTTTTAATACAGAAGCATCATTTTAGTTTAAAACACACATCAAATATCCAAAATTGAGAAAAAGAGTTTGGATTGTTTTAAAAATTTAGGAAAGTGAGCCATAATTCATTTTTGCCTGTAGTAATTGACCACACATCAATGTGACACCCGATGTAGTCGATATTACTCGAAGTGTGTGTTTTCAATACAAAAGTGTTATTTTAGTTTAAAACACACTTCAAATAGCCAAAACTGAGAAAATGACCTCATATTTTTTTTTTCAAACTTTAAGAAAACTATCCATAATCCATTTTTCATGTATAGTGATTGACTGCACATCAATCTAATATATGATGTGGCTAATATGACTCGAATTACATGTTTTTAATACAAAAGTTCCATTTTAGTTTAAAATGCTCTTAAAATAGAAAAAATTAACAAAATGATCTCAGTTTGTTTTCAAAATTTATGAAAAATATCCATAATTCATTTTTCATGTGTAGGAACTAACCTCACTTCAATCTGACACACTATGTGGTCGGTATGACTCGAAGAGCGTGTTTTTAATAAAAAAGCATCATTTTAGTTTAAAACCTACATAAAATTTCCAAAAATGATAAAACAGGCTCATATTGTAATCAAACTTTAGGAAAATGATCCATAATTCATTTTTTACATATAGGAATTGGCCACACATAAATCCAACACATGATGTGGTCGATATGACTCAAAGTGCATGTTTTCAATACAAAAGTGTCATTTTAGTTTAAAACACACATCAAATATAAAAAACCAATAAAAAGAGATCATATTATTTTTAAAATTTAGGAAAATTACCCATAATTTATTTGTGACATGTAGGAATTAACCTCACATCAATCCAACACACGATGTGATCGATATGGCTCGAAGTGCGTATTTTCAATACAAAAGTGCCATTTTAGTATAAAACACACATCAAATAGACAAAACCGAGAAAAAAGCTCAAATTGTTTTCAAAAATTAGGAAAAAAAATCCATAATTCATTTTTCACATGTAGGAATTGACATCACATCAATCCAACACATGATGTGGTCGATATGACTTGAAGTGCGTGTTTTTAATATAAAAGTGCCATTTTAGTTTAAAACACACATCAAATAGAAAAAACTAATAAAACAAGCTTATATAATTTTTAAAATTTAGTATAATAACCCATAACTCATTTTTCACATATAGGAATTGACTACACATCAATCCGACACACGATGTGGATGATATGACTTGAAGTTCTTGTTTTCAATACAAAAGTGCCCTTTTAGTTTAAAACACACATCAAATAGCCAGAACTAAGAAAAAAAGTTTATATTATTTTCATAGTTTAGGAAAATTGTAACGACCCAAAGTTTCATTAATGGAAATCCCTCCTGATATAATTAAATGTATCTTTATTTTTATATAAAATTTCAACTTCATTGGTTTTATGTTAAGAATTTTGACTGTTGCTAATATAGCCGTTGAACAGTGATCACATGATTAGTATAAATATAGGGCCTTAACAAATCCAAATTTACTCAGACAAAAGAAGTGATGGCCTCATCCAGTAGAATTTCTCCATATGAAGCCCATTTATTGGAGTTCGGAAAAGAGGTGGCGTCCTTGGGCTTCGCTCTTGACCAAGCCCAAGCTGAGCTTCATCATGTCAAGCTCGAACGGGATCGTCTACGGGAAAAGTGGAAGTTGATAGAAATTACCACTCGAGCGATGTTATCCGAGCCACCCCAAGAGTCCGTCACCATCACACACCTTACCCTTAGGTCTTATGCAGCTGTTTTAAGGGGTTATGTAACTAATTGATAGTACTATGTTCATGTACATTATTTTTTTTGTATATAATAATGAATATAATTTCTTGTCATTATTGATACATTGTAAATAGTTTTTAAAGTACAAATGGTGTTTTTAGTTATTATTTAATTAAGAAATCTATTTTATTAAATTAATGGATTTTTTAATTAAATAATATTTTAATAAAATATTATTATTATTATTAGATTAATTTTATTATATATAAATGATCATATAATTGTATGAATGCAATTATAATTTTTATTAAGGTTTGAAAGCCATTTTTGTCAAAACCCGTGAATTTTCGATAAATGTCAGTTTTTATTTTAAAAGTTAAAATTAACATATTTAGAAAATTATTTAGATAAAATAAATTTTATTTTTGGAATCAGGACGTCGAAATTATCCAACGGTGATTTTTTCATAATTTTCTCAGACAGACAAATTTTTGAGTAAAAATTAAATACCGTTTAAATATATAATGTGTTTTATGACATCATAATGACCCAATAGTGATGTAATAAAATACTATAATCTTTATGTTCGGATAATATATTTTTTACCATTAAAATAATGTGATTTTGGGTTTGTTTGGCTTACTTTTCAAAGCATTAATGGACCCCTCAAGACTTATTAAACACCTTGGATTTTTAAATTAATTTCCATGGGAGTGTGACTCACCTCCACATAAGAAACCCTAATATTTTAAGAAGTTCGGACTTTGACCTTATACAATATTGTTTTACTCTTCCCTTTTCCAAAAAACATGGGCAAAAACCATGGGATGGTTTGTGGTTTGGATTAATTTAATATAAGGGGTCCCAAACCTAAATAATAAAGAATTCCCTCACCTTTCCTATATAAACCCACCCAAGCTCCCACTTCCTCCTCACTCAAAGCATTTTGAGTTTGTCCAACCTCTGACATACTCTCTCTATAATCCTCCCAAGGTGCACCAATCTCCCAAGAATCCTCTCACAAGCCTCTCTCTAGCCTTTGGAAGCACACTTCCAAGTAAGGGTTTTTTCTTCCTTTCTCATTTTTGTCCAATTTTATTTAAGTTGTTTTGCCCTTTTAATTTCAATTATGAATGTTGGGGTATGGTTTATCACCTCCCTCATACTTCCCTCTTTATGTTTTAATGATGGGAGACCCTTTCTCTCTCATTAAATTCCTCCCATGTACACCTGTTACTATGCCGAAATTCCGAAAGGAACTTCTCTCTCCTCATTTACATTCAAGCAATACTTTTGTATCATGAATCTAAATTCTATTAAAATTGTTGGGACATATATCTATAAAAACTACTTACTATCCATTACATGTAAATATGATGAGGAACCCCTTTCTCTCTCATCAACTATTTTTATGAATTCTTATGTCACGCCGTTACGCTGCCGAAATCGCACCGATTTTCTAAGCCAATGTCATTGTGTAGTGAATACCACGCCCATTTCTCCATCAAGGGTATTCACATTTATGAACATTTACTTATTGATTATAAATTTTCATTTATGAATTCCACATTCCTTTATCATGGAATAAATGATTATGTTTTATGAATCCATGTTTTATGATCCATGTGACACACTTATGCATGAAATGAAATGTTTAAGAAGGGTGCGCCCTTATAGCACTCCAATGCATTGGGTAAAGTATAGTATCATGATACGTCATGTGCAATGAGTGTTGACTCATGCTAATTCAAGTTCAATGAGGGTTTACTCGTGGTTTATGTGCAATAAGGATTTACTCATGCTCCATGTGCAATGAGCCTTGACTCATGCTAATTCCATGTTAAGTGTTGTTGCCACATTTCAATGTTATGATTATCATGATTTATCATGCCTTTGTGTTCATGTTTCTCTTATGCTCTATTGATATGCCTATTGTCTAACATGTATTGTACTCCTCATGTTATTTCATGTGTACTCTCTTACTGGGATTTATAGCTGACCCTTTTCTTATGCATGTCCTTAGGTTATCCCATGCAATGCTAAGTACGAAGGAATGTAGTGGTCATTTAAAGGAAGTTTTCAATAAAGATGTTGTATTTCATGTTTTAAGTTTTTATATAATGATCCTAATCCCCAAATACACTAAACCTCTCGATCTTCTTTGTTGTATCAAGTGAAGTTTTATGTAATAAATCATGTTTAAGTTTGTATTAAAAGCAGGGTTGTCATAGTTGGTATCAAAGGATAGGTTTAGTTATTTTTGGGATTAGGATTAGAAAACCCTAGTAAAGCCTTAGATACAAGACTAAGTATAATAAAAACATCCCTATGTTTTAGTAATTACTGAGTAAGTGGTTTATCAAACAAATACATCTCTGTCTGGATACGAGCAGGTAGAGGCGGCTCTGGAACATATGTATCCTAGGGGTAAAACCCGAAAACACCGCTTTGAGCTAGACTCAAATGGGAACTGGTGCACGACAACGGGCCTTGCTGCACTCTTGGTTACGACACTCCCATGGGATATGTTTTGATAAATTCACAATCTTAGTATGAACCCTTATTAAGGGAATTACAAAAAAAAATGCCCCTAAGAATATATGTTAGAAAGTAGATCATGAAAATCCTAGATTGAAGCCTATAGACTCATGATTAAAGGAAATAAAAGTTTATTTATAAGTCATCAACTTTTGTATTTGGATTACCATTTATGTGTTACCCCCTAACATTCCTTTTATTCTAGCCAATGGACGGTAATAGGAGGACTCGGGCTAACAACCGATGTGAAGATCAGTGTGATGACTGTACTAATGAGATTCCCAATCCAATGGGAGAGGGAATCGTGAACTTTATCAATCTTCTCTCTCAGATAACTCAATAATTGAATAGAAACACGGGTCAAGAGGAACGTCCAAACCCCCCTAATAAAGAAAAAGTCACTATCGAGAGCTTCATGAGACAAAAAGCCTCCTACTTTTAGTGGATCATCCGATCCCACGATCGCTGAACAATGGATCAAATCCATTGAAAAGATCTTCTCCATCCTTCAATGTTCTGAACAAGAGAAGGTTCTCCTGGAGGCTTATCGTATGGAGGGTGAAGCTGATCAATGGTGGACATTGATAAAAAATACGAAGCCTGAGGAGGAGATCGAGGCATTGGAATGGAAGGATTTCCGGAAGATGTTTTTCGATAAATATTTTCTGCACACCCTCCGACTTAAGATGGAAAGGGGCTTCCTTTCCCTGAAGAAAAAAGATGAATAATCTGTTGGAGAGTACGAGGAAAACTTCACAAAGCTTTCACGATATGCTTCCGGCTTTTTCGTTACCACCAAATTCAAGGTTGACCGCTTCTTTGGTGGGCTGAAGCCTAGACTGTGGAAAGCATTATCGATCCGTGACTTCGACAACTATGAGAAAATTGTCCGATGTTCCCTCAAGGTTGAAATGGAGATCGGAGAATCACAGGGGTATCATGGGGACAAGAATCGTAAGGTAGAATTCAATGCTGGCGGTCAGATGGATAAATCCAACGGTGCTAAGAAGATCCAGCACCCACTTGCCAAAAGTACGGAAAGAAGAACCCTGGAAATTGCCTTAAGGGGACGAGGAAATGCTTCAGGTGTAGAAGAGAAGGGCACCTAACTGTTAACTGTCGGTAAGAAAGACCCGCGGTTGCGACAGAGGAGAGGAACGCTCCATTCGAACATCAACGCGTTGTTCAATGCTACAAATGCAAAGAACCGGGTCATTTTGAAAATCAGTGCCCTAATCCAAGGGTTTTCGGAGACAACCAACAACCTACAAGGCAGCAAGGAAGATCTTTTGCCATAACTTCTACCGAAGTGAACCCCGAAAACGAAGTGGTGAAAGGTACGCCAGTTATTCATTCAAGAATAGCGAACATACTTTTTGATTCAGGTTCTATTTATTATTTTATATCTCAAAAGTTTAGTATAACAATCCTAGCACCACCATAAATCATGGAAGTGAAGATGTCGGTGAGTACGAAAAATGGGGAAATCATTGCATCCCATGAATATAAGTCCTCCCCTGTTATAATACGTGGATTGAATTTCCTGGAGAACCTCATCATACTCCCTCTAGTGGAATTTGATGCAATTCTTGGCATGGATTGTCTTTCCTTATATAGAGCCAACATAAATTGTCGGGAGAGAGAAATCACACTCCATATGGAGAATCAACCCCCAATTCTTTACAAGTGTAAGGAGGAAGATGAATCTCCTTTAGATCCATCATCTCAAGCGTGGATATTACTACCTTATGAGCACACGTATCTGGTTCATATGATTGAGTCCAAGGAAGAAACCATCCTTGAAGAAATGCCTATTGTGAGGGAATTCGCTGAAGTGTTTCCCGAGGAACTGCCTGGTCTTCCTTCTAGAAGATATGTTGAATTCTCAATTGAACTTATACCTGGGACTTTACCAATATCCAAGACTCCATATATAATGGCTGTTGTAGAGCTTTAAGAGCTGAAGAAACAACTACAAGAGAATCTGGATAAAGGGTTTATATGCTCAAGTGCTTCACCATGGGGTGCACCAGTTCTCTTCGTCAAGAAGAAGGATGAGTCAATGCAGCTTTGCATCGATTATTGTGAACTTAAAAAAATCACGATAAAGAACAAGTATCCTCTCCCAAGAATTGATGAATTGTTCGATCAGTTGTGTGGAGCACAATACTTCTCCAAGGTGGACTTGCGGTCGGGATATTATCAAGTAAGGGTGAAGAAGGAAGATATCCCCAAGACTACTTTTCGCACAAGATACGGGCACTATGAATTCATAGTAATTCCTTTCGGACTCACTAATGCTCCATAAATCTTCATGGAATTAATGAATAGAGTCTTTATAGATTACCTAGACAAATTTTTGGTAGTCTTTATAGATGACATTCTAATATACTCCAAAACCAAGGAGGATCATGAGGAGCATTTAAGAACTGTACTGAAAACTTTGCGCAAGGAGAAGCTCTATGCAAAGTACAACAAGTGTGAGTTCTAGTTAAAGGAAGTCTCATTCTTGGGCCATATCATCATAAGTAATGAGATATCTGTGGATCCCTCCAAAACAGATGCAATTGAGGGATGACTGAGGCCAACATCGGTAACGGATATCCGTAGCTTCTTGGGGTTAGCTGGATATTATCGACAATTTGTGAGAAATTTCTCATGATTGTCCAACCCTCTTACCAAGATAACTCAAAAGGGAGTAAAGTTTACTTGGAGTGATGAATGCGAAGAAATATTCAAGGAGTTGAAAAGAAGACTTATCACTGCGCCCGTTCTCACTTTACCCACAAGTGGGGAAATTTTTGTGGTATTCAGTGATGCTTCGAAGAAGGGATTAGGATGTGTGCTGATGTAGAATGATAAAGTGATATGCTATGCCTCAAGGCAGTTGAAAATCCATGAGAGAAATTATCCAACGCATGATCTGGAGTTGGAGGCGGTGATCTTTACCTTGAAAATCTGGCAGCATTATCTCTATGGAGAGAAATGTGAGATATACACTTATCACAAGAGTCTTAAATATATATTCACACAGAAAGAGCTTAATATGCGCCAGAAAAGATGGATAGAGCTCATCAAGGATTATGACTGTTCAATCCATTACCACCCTGGGAAAGTGAACAAGGTGGAAGATGCCCTAAGTAGAAAGGATCCAGCGATTCTATCAATGATGAGAATTGAGAAGGATCCAATCTTCTTAGACTTGATGAAGATGGACATGGGAATCATAGAGAAGGGAACATCATCAATCCTTTCACAAATGATTGCTCAATCGCCTCTTTTGGAAAGGTTAATGGATGCTCAAAAGGATGATGTGGGAATTCAAGAAAAAGTGGAAGCTATCGAAAAAGGGAAATCCTCGGAGTTTAATGTTAATGAAGAAGGAATTGTGCGGTTTGGGAAAAGACTATGTGTTCCATCAAGTCCGGAGCTGAAGAAGGAACTTTTGGATGATGCACATTGTTAAAATTTCTCTATTCACCTAGGGAGCACAAAGATGTATCAAGATCTCCGAGAAAACTTTTGGTGGGATAATATGAAGAAGGAGATTTCTGAATATACATCAAAGTTCCTGGTGTGTCAGCAAGTGAAGGAAGAGAGGAAGAAGTCTAAGGGGATGATGAAACCATTGCCCATACTAGAATGGAAATGGGAAAACATCACCATGGACTTTCTCACTGGAATTCCAAGGACATCCAAAGGCAACAATGAAATCTGGGTTGTTGTGGATCATCTTACAAAGACTGCATACTTCATTTCTATTCGAAAGGATTTCTCATTGGATCAACTGGCACAGATATATATCAGGGAAGTGGTAAGGTTGCATGGAGTACCACTATCTATTGTGTCTGAACGAGATCCAAGATTCACCTCTAAGTTTTGGAAGAGTCTTTAACATGCTCTGAATACTAAACTGAACTTCATTACGACCTATCATCCTCAAACTGATGGCCAATCTGAGCGGACTATCCAAACACTTGAGGATATGTTGAGAGCATGCTCAATGGACTTTAAAGGAGGATGGGATCAACATCTTCCTCTGGTTGAGTTCTCTTATAATAATAGTTTCCACTCGAGCATCCAAATGGCACCATATGAAGCCCTGTATGGGAAAAGGTGCAGAACACCGATATGTTGGGATGAGGTCGGTGAACATAAGTTGCTTGGACCAGAAATGGTCGGGGAAATGGTGGAGAATGTGAAAACCATTCAACAGCATATCAAGGAATCCTAGAGTCGAAAGAAGAGTTATGAAGATAATCGTCGATGATACCTTGAGTTTAAAGTTGGAGACATGGTTTTTCTACGCATATCTCTATGGAATAAGGTTATGAGGTTTGGAAAGAAAGGGAAGTTAAGTCCAAGGTACATCGGCCCCTTCGAGATTCTTGATCGTGTCAGGGCTGTGGCCTATCAACTAGCACTTCCACCTACTATGTCCAAAGTACATGATGTATTTCATGTATCCCTCTTAAGGAAGTACATACCAGACCCTTCACATGTACTCTCTTCTGAGGTGGTACAATTGGAAGATGATCTTTCTTATGAGGAGCAACTAGTGAAGATCTTAGATCATAGAGAAAAAGTTCTACGAAATAAGACAATGCCCCTCGTGAAGGTGTTGTGGAGAAACCACAAGTTTGAAGAAGCGACTTGGGAATTAGAGGAAGTGATGAAGATGAGTTACCCACATCTGTTTTAGTGTGGGAAAAGGAAAATTTCGAGGGTGAAATTTCTTAAGGGGGGAATATTGTAACGACCCAAAGTTTCATTAATGGAAATCCCTCTTGATCTAATTAAATGTATCTTTATGTTTATATAAAATTTCAACTTCATTGGTTTTATGTTAAGAATTTTGACTGTTGATAATATAGCTGTTGAACAGTGATCACATGATTAGTATAAATATAGGGCCTTAACAAATCCAAATTTACTCATACAAAAGAAGCGATGACCACATCCAGTAGAATTGCTCCATACGAAGCCCATTTGTCGGAGATCGGAAAAGAGGTGGCGTCCTTGGGCTTCGCTCTTGACCAAGCCCAAGCTGAGCTTCAGCATGTCAAGCTCTAACGGGGCCGTCTACGGGAAAAGTGGAAGTTGATAGAAATTACCACTCGAGCGATGTTATCCGAGCCACCTCAAGAGTCCGTCACCATCGCACACCTTACCCTTAGGTCTTATGAGGCTTTTTTAAGGGGTTATGTAACTAATCTATAGTACTATGATCATTTACATTATTATTTTTGTATATAATAATGAATATAATTTCTTTTCATTATTGATACATTGTAAATAGTTTTTAAAGTACAAATGGTGTTTTTAGTTATTATTTAATTAAGAAATCTATTTTATTAAATTAAGGGATTTTTTAATTAAATAACATTTTAATAAAATATTATTATTATTATTATTAGATTAATTTTATTATATATAAATTATCATATAATTTTATGAATGCAATTATAATTTTTATTAAGGTTTGAAAGCAATTTTTGTCAAAACCCGTGAATTTTCGATAAATGTCAGTTTTTATTTTAAAAGTGAAAATTAACATATTTAGAAAATTATTTAGATAAAATAAATATTATTTTTGGAATCAGGATGTCGAAATTATCCAACGGTGAATTTTTCATAATTTTCTCAGACAGTCAAATTTTTGAGTAAAAATTAAATACCGTTTAAATATATAATGTGTTTTATGACATCATAATGACCCAATAGTGATGTAATAAAATACTATAATATTTATGTTAGGATAATATATGTTTTACCATTAAAACAATGTGATTTTGGGTTTGTTTGGATTACTTTTCAAAGCATTAATGGACCCCTCAAGACTTATTAAACACCTTGGCTTTTTAAATTAATTTCCATGGGAGTGTGACTCACCTCCACATAAGCAACCCTAATATTTTAAGAAGTTCGGACTTTGGCATTATAAAATATTTTTTTCCTCTTCCCTTTTCCAAAAACCATGGGCAAAAACCATGGTATGGTTTGTGGTTTGGATTAATTTAATATAAGGGGTCCCAAACCTAAATAATAAAGAATTCCCTCACCTTTCCTATATAAACCCACCCAAGCTCCCACTTCCTCCTCACTAAAATCCTTTTGAGTTCATACAACCTCTTCCCTACTCTCTCTAGAATCCTCCCAAGGTGACCCAAGCTCTAAAGAATCCTCTCACAAGCCTCTCTCTAGCCTTTTGAAGCACACTTCCAAGTAAGGGTTTTTTCTTCCTTTCTCATTTTTGTCCAATTTTCTTTAAGTTGTTTTTCCATTTTAATTTCAATTATCAATGTTGGGGTATGGTTTCACACCTTCCTAATACTTCCCTATTTATGTTTTAATTATTGGAGACCCTTTATCTCTCATTAAATTCCTCCCATGTACACCCGGTACTATGCTGAAATTCCGAAAGGAACTTCTCTCTCCTCATTTACATTCAAGCAATACTTTTGTATCATGAATCTAAATTCCATTAAAATTGTTGGGACCTGTATCTATACAACCTCCTTACTGTCCATTAAATGTAAATATTATGAGTAACCCCTTTATCTCTCATCAATTGTTTTTATGAATTCTTATGTCACGCCGTTACGCTGCCGAAATCACACCGATTTTCTAAGCCAATGTCATTATGTAGTGAATACCACACCCATTTCTCCATCAAGGGTATTCACCTTTATTCACATTTACTTATTTATTATAAAGTTTCATGTATGAATTCCACATTCCTTTTTCGTGGAATAAATGATTATGTTTTATGAATCCCTATTTTATGATCCATGTGGCACACTTATGCATGAAATGAAATGTTTAAGAAGGGTGCGCCCTTATAGTGCTCCAATGCATTGGGTAAAGTATAGTATCATGATACGTCATGTGCAGTGAGTGTTGAATCATTCTAATTAAAGTGAAACGAAGGTTTACTCGTGATTTATGTGCAATGAGGATTTACTCATGCTCCATGTGCAATGAGCCTTGGCTCATGCTAATTCCATGTTAAGTGTTGTTGACACATTTCAATGTTATGATTATCATGCTTTGTCATGCCTTTATGTTCATGTTTTTCTTATGCTCTATTGATATGCCTATTGTATAACATGTATTGTACTCCTCATGTTATTCCATGTGTACTCCCTTACTGGGCTTTATAGCTCACCCTTTTCTTATGCATGTCCTCAGGTTATCCCATGCAATGCTAAGTACGAAGGAATGTAGTGGTCATGTAAAGGAAGTTTTTAATAAAGATGTTGTATTTCATGTTTTAAGTTTTTATGTAATGATCCTAAGCCCCAAATACACCAAACCTCTTGATCTTCTTTGTTGTATCAAGTGAAGTTTTATGTAATAAATCATGTTTAAGTTTGTAATAAAAGCAGAGTTGTCATAAAAATGATCCATAATTATTTTTTTACATGTAGGAGTTTACCACACATCAATTCAGCATACGATATGGTCGATATGACTCGAAGTGTTTTTTTAATAAAAAAGAACCCTTTTAGTTTAAAAAACACATCAAATTGTTAAAAATGAGAAAACAAACTCATATTATTATAAATATTTAAGAAAATGATCCAAAATTTATTTTTCATGCGCAGGAATTGACCGCACATCAATCCAATGCATGATGTGGTTGATATGACTCGAAGTGTGTGTTTTCAATAAAAAAGTGTCATTTTAGTTTAAAACACACATAAAATATCCAAAATTGAGAAAATGAGATTATATTGTTTTCAAACTTTAGAAAAATGATCCATAATTCATTTTTCAGGTGTAGGAATTGACCGCACATCAACACAACACATGATGTGGTTTATATTACTCGAAGTATGTGTTTTGAATAAAAAAGTACAATTTTAGTTTGAAACACACATCAAATAGCCCAAACCAAGAAAATGAGATCAATTGTTTTCAAACTTTAGTAAAACCATATATAATTTATTTTTAACATATATAAATTTACCAAATGTCAATCCAACACAAGATGTGGTCGATATGACTATAAGTACGTGTTTTCAATATATAAGTTTCATTTTAGTTTAAAATGTGTATCACATCACCAAAACTGAGAAAATGAGCTCAATTTTTTTTCTCATCATTTTATCTGTTATTACTTAATTAATCTCCTTATCATTTTTAACTAATAATTATTTAGTTTTTTATATATATAATTCTTGAAGACAAACAAGAAATAGCGTGACAATTGAAGTCTTGTTCTCAAAAATCAAGTCCTCTTGAATTGGATCCCATCCTTCATGAGTTTTTTATCACCATATATGAGATCCAATTCAAGAGGACCTGTTTTTGAGAATAATAAGAAATTATGTTTCATGTAATAATGAATCATAACTCAATATGATACACAATGTGTTTAGTATGACTCAAAGTATATGTTTTTAGTTTAAAATTAACATTTTGTGTTTAATTTATTTCCATATAGTATTACTAACATAAGAATTATTTCCTTATACATGGTGAATTATTTTGCTTGAGATGGGGTGGTTTTATTGGAAACTAATAGCATGACCATGAGTTAGGGGATAAAGACAAAGTAACATTGATGTTTTTGAATATCTATGATAATTTGTACTTACTCATATAATTGTACAAATTAATGTTTGAAATGTCTAAAATATTTTGTTTTTTATTGTATTTGTGTTGTAAAGTTTATTTCAATTTAATACTGTATTTTACCATTCATTTTCTATTTTTTTGCTATAGTGTGATATAATTTTAATAGCACACTATATCAGTATTCCCTTTTATTAGCACTAGTGAAAATGTTGATAAATGTCCCTTTTATCAGTGATAAATAAAAGTGCTAATAAAGGCTATCCTTTATCAGTGTTTTTATAGTGTTGATAAAAGCCTAGGTCTTTTAATCATGTTATGAATTTTTGTGTTTTTACACTGATAAAGGCCTATTTTAGCACAATTAACGGCCTTATTTGTAGTAGTGCAAAGTCTAGTTCCAAATTAAATCACAGTGTCATCATCGATATGGAATTCATGAAGCCTCCCTTTCTTTATAGCTTTCAATATTTTTTGAAGCTCTAGATCATCCCTTTGCGCCACCTTGATCTTCTCTTGGATAGATGGTTAGACAATCATTTGGGAAAGATATTATGTGTTCCTTTCCATTATAATTTCTAGATCCATCCTTTGCATATGCATCACTACCACAAAACGGGAAAAGGCTAGCGCCACCCTTTATCAGTGCTAACAAAAAAGAGCTGATAAAGGGGGGGGGGGGGTACCTTTATCAGATCTAAAAAAAGCGATGGTAAAAGTACCCCCTTATCAGCCCTTTTTTTAGTAGTGCTGATAAAGGGGGGTCTTTATCAGCGCTTTTTTTAAAAGCGCTGATAAAGGGTCTACTTCAAAAAAAAAATCATTAAAAAAAATATATTAATATTTAAATATATAGATATAGTTATATTTATATAAATATAATATATATTTTTTAAATATAATTTTAAATATATTCTAGATAAGTAAAAATATATAGTTACACTTAATATATAAGATATTTAGTGAAAATGGCTTATAAAAAAATTAAAAAAAACATTTTTAATTAATAATTTGCTAATTATTATGGAGTAATATTCATTTAATAACAATTTTATAACTAAAAAAATAAAAAGAATTAAAAAAAGATCCAAAATATGTTGAAAACGAAACTCAAACTTCAAACAGACATAACTTTTTATCCGGGTGTCCGTTTGAGCTCTACCATATATCAAATCAAATCCTGCGATGAAATATACACCCTTATAATGTAGGGCGACCTTGGTAAAGATTTTTTCGAGGCCTAAAAAGGCACAGAAGGCCTCCAAAACAGAGTTTTTAGTCGGGATACCCCGATTTTTTTAACATTTTGTGTGCTTTTAGCCTCGTTTAAGGGGGTATTATTGGATTTTTTTGGTGGGGACTGAATTTATTCCAAGGTATTACATTCATATTGATATTATGTCTTTAAAAGTTTATCGTTTTTTATAATTCAATGCTATTTATAATCAAATATATAACAATATATACATATTTTTTATATATTCACACATAAAAATTTAATTATAAATATAAATAATAAAATATATTTACATATAAAATATATTAGCTTTATCTAAATAATAAATAATATCCATTTTATTTAAAATACAAATATATGAATATTTATATACCTATATATTAATCTAACTATATATATATATATTAATATAACTACATATATATATTAATATAACTATAAATATATATATTAATATCACTATAAATATATATATATTAATATCACTATAAATATATATATTAATATAACTATATATATATATTAATATAACTATATATATATTAATATAACTATATATATATATATATATTAATATAAATATATATTACTATACGAATAAATATAACTATATATATATATAAATAGAGATATCATGAAATGGAAAATAAATCAAAATAGAGGAGTGGTAAGGGCTTAAGCACGCATGGGGGGGAGGTCTCGAGTTCAAAACCTGGTGAAGGCAGGGGCGTGCGTGGATGGGGGAATATGGGAGCTAGCACTGATAATGGGTGGGGGATAGTGCTGATAAAGGGTGGAGGGGGGTGCGTGGGGGCACTGGAGGTGCGGGAAGGCGCTGATAAAGGGGGGATCAAGCACTGTAAAAATCCACCCCGAGATTGCCGGGATTTTTTTAAATTTTTTTAAATTTTTTTAACTTTTATCAGCGCTTTTAAAAAAGCATTGATAAAAGGGGTCTTTTATCAGCGCTAAAAAAATAAAGCACTGATAAAGGACCCTTTTATCAGTGCTTCGTTTTAGCGCTGATAAAAGACCCCTTTTATCAGTGCTGATAAAAGGGGTCTTTATCAGCGCTTTTTAGAGCACTGATAAAGGGGACCCCTCTTTATCTACGTTGGATTTAACATCTCTTTTCTAGCGTTGTTAAAGGCATTTTCTAGCACTATTAAAGGCCATATTTGTAGTAGTTCATGAAGATAGGGTCTTTCTCAATCTGCATCATGGATATAGTGGAAGTTTCTTTTCTACTAAGAGCATCAACTACCTTGTTTTTCTTTCCAAGTTAGTAGTAAATAAAGTAATCAATTTCCTTTATTATATCTAACCATCTTATTTGATGCATTGTAATATCTTTGTATGTGAATATATACTTTAGAATCTTGTGATTGGTATATATGACATTCTCACCATAGAAGTAGTGTCGCCAAATATTTAGAGTGAAGATCACAACTACTAGCTATAGATCAAGAATTTGATAGTTCTTATCATGGATATTCAGTTTTTGTGAGCCATAAGCTATCACTTTTTTATTCTACATGAGTACACAACCCAAGCCTTTCTTTAAATAATCATTGTATATAAAAAATCCTTCTCTACTTGATGGTAGTGTGACTATAGGTATAGTTATTATCCCCTTCTTAAGATCCTTAAATATTTCCTCACATTATTTTTTCCAGATATACTTTACCCCTTTCCTTATTAACTTATTTAGTGGGATATAAAATCATGATAAATATTGGTAATACCTAGCTAATCCAATAAAACTTTGGATTTACATGACACTAGTGGGTTTGGGTTATTCTTAAATTTCATTTGTATTTAATGGGTCCATGGAAATTCCCTCAATTGTTATCATATTCCCCAAGAATGTGACTTGTTGAATCCAAAAGTCACACTTTATGAACATAACATACATTTTCTTCTTCCTTAATGTCACCAACACAATCCTTAGATGATCTTCACGTTCTTCCTTACTCTTGGTTTAAATGAGAATATCATCAAAAAATACTACAACAAACTTTTTTGAGGTAGTATCTAAAGACTCTTTCATCAAATCCATGAATATTTCATGGAAATTATTAAGTTCTAAATGCATCACCATGAACTCATAGTTCTCATACCTTGTAAAAAAAGCTGTATTTTGAATATCTTCCTTTTTCAACTTCATCTAATGATATCTAGAATGAAGATCCACATTTGAGAAGTACTGAGATCCTTGTAGTTGATCAAACAAGTCATTAATCCTTGACAGGGAATACTTATTCATTATGGAGATCATGTTGAGTTCCCAATAATCGATATAAAACCACATTGATCTATCCTTCTTCTTTATAAAGAGAATTATCACACCCCATGGTGATTCATTAGGTCATATAAACCCTTTTCCCAAATTCTCTTGCAAGTACTTCTTTAACTCCTCAAGTTTGATCAAGGTCACCCTATAGGGGAATTTAGAGATAAGAGTGGATTTAGTTATAAGATCTATTGAGAAATATAACTCATGATATATTATAAGTATGTGAAACTCTTTAGGAAATACATTAGTTAATTCCCTAGAAATTGTAATTTTCTCAAGGTTGATACTTTTCTTTATTCAACTATTTGGGTAAGGTATGCTTCTTCATAGGGTATCATCATCCACACAATTTAGAGATTCTCAAAAGGATATTTATGACCATCCTTGTATTTGTATAGTACCATTCGATGGTTTGAAATATAGAAATAGATTTCCTTTTCCTGAAAGTTAATGTGTTCTCTATATAATGAGAGCCAATCCATGCTCAGTATAGCATAAAATTCCACCAAGGGAAGGATTACAAGATTCACTATAAGAATATTCCCACATACTCTATAGAATAATATTAAAATACTTGTGTTGTAATGATCACACTACTAGGTGTTTTTAAAAATATATCTACTTCAAGTAATTGGGGATTTGCTTCAACAGTTCTAGAAAACTTGAAAGATATAAAGTAATGCATAAAACCAATCCATTCTTGAGTAAATAGGAAGTGTACTTATAAGAATTCATTTTCATGATCCACTTAAGTAGTAGTGATGGTATAATCTTTACCATTATCCTTTGTATTTTGTGGTTTATAGCGCTGATTACTCTCAAGGACCCCTGGTTTAGTGCACTAGATTTCATATTTCTCTTTCTCCTTATAATTGAAGCATTAAACCAGGGTTGGTTAATTAGAACATACCTTCCTTTACTCTATCATGTTGGCAGACTTCTTCACATCTCTTTAGAATTCATGAGTTTTGTGTACTTCTCTCCCACACTTGAAGCATTTCCCCATCCCTTTGAGGTAATTCCCATGACGCTTCTTCCCACATTTTTGACATGTGGGTGGTTGGATCCTCTTTCCTCCTTTGTCATTTGACCCACTAGATTGAAACTCCATTCTTCTCTTCTTATCTCCAAAACCATGGGAGCATTCTAAAAACTCCATCTCTACTTTGAGTTAACATCAAACTACATATTCATAACTCCCAAAATCTCAGATAGCTAGAGACTTTTGAAGGTGTGGTTTTAAACCACTAATGAATCTATCTATTTTGTTATCATTATTGATAATAAAACTTGAGGTGTATCTTAAAAACATTGAAATTTTTTCCTCATAATCCATGATAGATCCACCTTCCTTTTTCTTTAGATCTAAGAATTATATCCCCATCATTTTTGTAAGATTTCAAGGGAAATACTTATTAATAAATATTTTCTTAAAGTCTTCCCTTTCCATCTCTTCCATTTCATCCTTCATCTTGGTGTTCTTTATTAATTACCCCCATTAATCAGATTCTCCATCTAAATGATATAAAACTATAGTCAACTACTCCCTATCAGAATAGTGGAGAATAGAAAAGATATTCTCTATTGAGATAACCCACTATTCAATGAAAAGTGGATCAGAATATCCACTAAACATCAGAGGTTGTTTCCATATAAAGTACTTGATAGCTAGTTGTTCCTTTTTGGGTGAAGGTGGACATTCCACCTGGTTTAGGTAATTATTCATAGTATGAGACAACTAGGTAAGAATTTCCATAAAGTTTTGAACTCCATATACCATCATATTGGGAATGTCATTCTGAAAATTGTTGCATTATACCTCACATGGGTTATTCGCCCAGTTTCTCTTGGTTCCCACCATTTTCTAAAATATAAAAGGTTTTATCAAAACATAAGTCAAAAAATCACAAATAAATAATTTATTCTTATGTGTAAAATAAATCTATAGGCATATCTTATGTGATCCCTATGTTTATCCTTTTTCCAAAATGATTCTTATAGGATGATTACCTATACATAGACTTATCCTAAGGGTTTTTAATAACATTATCTAATCCTAATTCCCAAATTAACAAAACCGTAGCTCTGATATCAAATATAGTGACCCAAATTTTTCTTACATGACTATTATATCATTTTAAAAATAACTAAAATAATATTGATAGAAATCCAGGACCCAAATTTTTCATATCTTGGGAAATTCAGGCTCATACATCGATTGTACATAATATGCTCTTTTTTCTCGTAAAAAGGGCACCATGAGACCTCTTGTAAGAAGAATTTGAAGAATCATACAATGGAGAACAATGGTGCTGACAATTAAAAAAGATTTACTGATGTTGGTGTTCCACAAGTGGTGGAATATATTCCTTGTGAATTGGAACAAGGGTCTCAGGTTTTTCAGGAGGCTGAATCAAGCATGCCTATGCATGAAGGGAAAGGTAGGACTGACTTGACTGGATCTGAGCCAGGTTTGGCCCTGGTGTTGGTTCCTGAGCAAGGTGTTGAGGGCGACAAGATCTCATGACTGGAGAAGCATGAATTTGTGTAACATACCGAGTAAATAAAGAATATGACATTTCCATATTTATTAATATCTATGAAGGGAATGCTATGTTCGATGACGTACCCAATATGCAACAACGAGTTTCTTTGAAATCTTACGTTGCACACTAATAATATAATAATATTATTTTAAATGGTAGATAAAGCCTAGCCGTTATAATAGCGGAAATGAAAAGAACTAACTAAAAAATTATTATATATGTTTGTAAAATATTTTTACTTTTATCCAATAAATGTTAGAGGCTTAAAATGCGAATGAATCTAATTTTAAGCGTAAATATTCTAATATTCTTTAAAAGGTCGATTAACCGACTTTTGATGGTGAACCCTTTTTAAATCCACTTTTTGACAATTTTAAATGTTATATTTGAAAAAATAAAATCCTTCTTTAGAATCAGGACATCAAAATTTACTTTCTATATGTTTTTGGTATTTTTCCGGTAAAGTTCATTTCTTTAATGAATAGTCAATGATGTTGTATTTTAATTAAAAACCTCCTTTTAATATAATTTATTTATATGGTTAGATTATCTTTTTAATTGGTTTTAAAGTGAAATTAGAATACATTTTTACCATTTAATCCAATTGTGGACATTGGAATTAATTTCACTTTGAAATTGAACATAAACAAGTGTCAATCTTTTGATATATATTATTTCTTAAAAACACACTATTTGTTTTGACAGCGGGAATTAATTATAAAATTAATTAATGAAACTTCTATTTTATGAATTTGGTAAAATGGAAATCATTTTTGAATTCATAATATCAAATATATCTTAGGGTGAATTTTTTGGTATTTTTCTGAAAAACGTCAATTTTTGATGAATAGTGAAACCACAAAGTGGTAGTTAAAAAACAGATTTTTCATTTAAATGAAATTTTACCGCATATATGAATTGAATTTTAAAAATCCAACATACATGGTTGTAATTATTAAGTAAAATTTGGTTAAATGGGATGAAAATAATTTTTGGTGAATAGTAACTTTTGAGTTTTATTAATCGTGATTAGAGGTAATTAGTGTAATTTAAGGTAAAAATAATGTTTTAATAATATGAAATTACCTTGACACATGTCATAACCTTATTGGATGAGTCATGGAAGACCAAGAAAATCCATGGGTCAACTTGGGGACCCCATGGAGCCACTTGGGTAAGAAAATGACATTAATAACTTTTTATTTAAAGTAAAAAATAAAAGTGTCACAAACATGTATTGTTTTACTAAAACAATTTTTACATGGGGTTCTATAAGTTATATTTTTGACTATAAATATTCATTATAAATCTAAAAATATTTCCTACATCATGTTAATTTTTATATAATTTTTTGACATTAAAGAAATAAATTTATTTATGACACCATGATGATGCAACGATTACCTCATTAATGAACGATTTTAATAAAATGAAAAGATAAGGTAAAATATAAGACATAAACTTGTCTAAAACCTATTGTATGGGTGGAATTAGAACTATTATCACATTATATTCTAAATATATCATTGTGATACCTTTAAAATATGAAAATCATTTCATAATAAAGTAACATCTCATGACCTTCCAAGAGTGCCCCTCCTCCCTCTTATAAATGGCCCCCACCTCTACTCCCATACCCACACATCTCAAGCCCTTGGATCATCCAAAACCTGATCCTATTGTATCTAAACATCCCTATATCCATCCTAGAAGCATTAACTTAGGCAAAAAGCTCTTCAAGAAACCCTTTTGATTCAAACCAAGGGGAGTTACCCGATTCAAAGGTATTGTATTCTCTTATGTTATTTTGTTTTATTTTGCTTCTCCAACCCCCTAAACTCTTTTTATTCCTTAATTTTGTAAAAAAACAGTATATTAAATATACTAGTATGTTTTTATGTAAATTATTCTAGCTACACTTACACACACCTCCGTCTAATGGTTGAAGAACATACTGTTTCCGTGGATGGCGAATTACTGCCTCACGAAATGATGATTGTTCAATCTTCTCCTACCACCTCTCATGGTGGCCATTATGATGGAAATATATTTATATATGATATATATTATATTTATTTCCTCTATATTCTTATGTATTTTATATTTAATACATACCTTTATGCTTTTCATGTAGTGCAAATGCGATAATTTCATTTGAGGAAGTGTGGACTACCGCCCCCTCAAGTGATGTGACTCATTCATGCAATACATGGAATGTATAAATAATGAAATTAAGGAACTTATGTGAACTATATAACATATATATTATAATTTAATTATAATATATATATATATCTCATTTATTTTTAATTCCAAGAATATGACAAACAAATGAAAGTAGCGTTCATGCGTACGTACGGCCTACCATCTCCATGAACGGTGCATTTCATTTTTTATCTCCAAATATAATGTATAGTATAAAATTAATACATAATGGTTATATATTATATTTAAATCATTAATACTATTCTGGATATTATGTACTTATAACTACATGGACAATTCTTTTCAAACAAGTTCATTTTTGACTCATGTACCGAACATCGACAAAAACGTCTGATATGAACTCTCATAATTAACTAATTATTATTACATTATAATATGTTATATTAATTGAATAATAAACTTTAAATGAGGTCCTTAAGCAATTATAAATTGACCAAAGTTTATTATTCATGAATATAAAGAAACGAACAAGACAAGTCGGACTTAAGGTAAGGGATCCTACCTCTCTCTTTCTTTTTAAGTACTCTCTTTTATGTCACTTATTTTAAAATCCTATTTCTTATATTAGAGGATGTTCTTTTATATTCCTCTTACTGTAATTTTTATGTTCTTATAATTATAGACCCTATTTTATCTCATAAATCCATTTTTGGAAGTTTTAAGTGGCACCGTTAGGTTGCCGAATTTTCATAAGGGATTTCTTATCTCACTTTTAATTACATGAGATTTCCATTGTTTTACCATTATTTATTTCATGTGGTGTATTGTGTACTTCCATTTGATATATATTATCATGATTCTATTTATATTCATGGTATTCTATGATTCATTTGGTGCTTATTATCTTTTGGTCATACGACTCGATTTATTACAATGTGATAAGGGTTTTTATCTCACTATTTATTCCCGTGAGATTCATCCTATATATGTCACTATATCCTTTGAGTGGTGTATGTAATGCCCATTATTCTACTATATATGTAATATACTTTCATTTATGTGTATTTACATCAATATTGTATAGTCCTTCTTTCTTGGGGTGTACGTTTCGAAAGTTACCCAAGTCGGTAAGGGAACCTTTCACCCTCCTCTTTTTAAAAAGACTTTTTTTGTTAGTCTTTTAATTTAAATCTTCATAATGTTTGGATATGTTCTTATATATCCTTATTTCTATAAATTTTATGTCCATGTGATGAGATACCCTTTCTATATCTCATCAACTCACTTTCTAAATTTTAAAGTGGCGTCGTTAGGCTGTCAAATTTCTGTAAGGGAACTTCTTAACCCAATTTCAATTCTTTGGGTTAAACCTCTACTCCTTGATTATGTCGTGATAAGAATATGTGTGGATGAACTCTGATTGTTTTACACTTAATATCCACTTATATTGGGTGTATTTATATTTGTCACACATAATTATGTAATTGATTTATCCTTAATCTAAGGATACCATCTTTGTAAGGGACTTCGTCTCAATCTCTTTTTGTTGAGGCATATTTTCATTTATAAACAACTTTATTTTATATGGTGTATAAACCCCTTTGAATTTTACTTTTATTCAAAAGGAATCTTTTCTCTACGAAGAATTTTACTAAATGACAAAAAGGATGTTTTTTTAACATACACGGTGACAACGTCCTTTCTGCCACCGTGAGTATTATTTGATCTTTGGCTTCCTCAACAAGCCGTAATGTTTTAAAAGAAAATAAAAAAAACCTTATACTCTTTTATGTATTTTGGTATTGAAAAAGTTTTTTGATAAAGTATTATTTTATTTCAATATATTTAAATGATATATTGTGATTGAAATGTGAAAATGTAATCATTCCTTTATATTGGTTTTTTGTGTTATGATTTTATAATGGTACTTGGACATTTGACGGGTGGTTACGTGATAAAACAAATAACGGGTGGTGCCGTGAATACCAGGATGGGTGGTTACGTTATAACCTCCAATTCATTGGGTATGGAAGTCGACCGTATGACTATTACATTTAGTGATATGTGTGGAAGTTGACCGTATGGTTATTCCATTTAATTATTTTTATGTCCCAAGTTACCTTTATATGTTATGTGTTCTTTATATGGGTTTTATGGTAATATTTTGGTTAAAAAAGGGGTAAGTAATGATCTTTTATTCAGTGAAGAGTATTTACTACTTCATAAAGGTGAAAGGTATTACTTATGATAAGGTATTCATGATTTACTTTTTGTTTTGAAAAAAAATAACAATTTTTTTTCTTTGTATATCCTTTACTAGGATTTTTATGCTCATCCCAAGTTTTTGAAATGTTTTCCACAGGACTTATAGATGAATAGGGTCAAATATGGGATCAAGGAAAGACAAGCTATCTAAAACATGGAACTTGACATGTTTTTTTAAGAGTTTTTATTTTATGAAAAAAATGGAAACATAGTAGAAGTGTCTACTTTGTAATCTTTTGGGATGTAATAGTTATGTCCTAATTCTCTAAAACTCTAAACCTGAAAAGATCCTCTATGTGAATTATTCATTTAATTCATGATTATGTAATGTTTTAAGGCTAGGTCCTTATAGTTGGTATCAAAGGTCGGTTTAGATAACTTTAGAGGTTAGGGTATTCTTTAGGCATAAGTGACATTACCATAATGGTAAGGATTTTAGAAAGAGTCACAGTTTTAGATAAAGTGAATGATTTTAAGATAACATGAATAATTATATCTTAGTATTTACCCTACTAATAAGATATTATATGATGATTATAATGATATAATCACACTGAACTTTTTAGTTTTAGTAAATGGCTGGATCTAGCAGGCACCAAAGTAATAGTGTATGTGAAGAAAACTGTGGCAGTTTTCTGAAAGAACAACTGAATGATATGGGAGATGCAATGAGAACTCTTGTGGTTATTCTCAACCAACAACCAGGAGTCATGATTAACCACTTTAACCTTGGCGAGTTATCTAATGCATCATGTACGAGATAACCAACTCGATGTGGAAGTTCAGGTAATAATTATAAAGGTAACTATTAGGGTTTATATGATCCTTACATTTGAGGTAATTATGGGTTACTATATGTTGAGGATAAAATATGTTATGGTTATTTTTGATAAATTTATCACTTTTTGAGGAATTTTATAAAATTATATAGTTTTTTGAAAAAGGACAACATGCAGACCGTGTGACAACCCGTCGCGTCGGACGAAGCTGCGGGAATCGAACCTACAACCAAAGTGCGACTGACATTTATCACTAACCACTGGACTATGTAAAGTCCCTGGTTAGTATGACTAATTATTTTTAGTTATATGATCTTATTAATCAGGAATAAGTTGATTTTTGGTTATCTATGGAAATTATTAACCTATCATGGAGGATATGTGATTAGGTTAATTATTGTTTAGTATAAGACTTTAAGAGTAACTGATGTTATTTGGAGATAAATGTTAAGATTTACCTTGGAAGACTATGTGATTAAATCCTTCAGATATTTGGGTTTCAATCATAGTTTGGTTTATTTTTGAAGAATTTTTAGGGAAATTTTGTATTGAATGGTCTTTGTTGAACTTTGGGTTGTTTTAAATTTTTTTTGAGATTAAGAGTAGTTTTATTTTTTTAAAAGATTATCTTTTTTTTTGGGATTATCTGATCTTATACTAACGATTTTGGTTTTGGTTTTGGTTAAGGTCTAAAGACATGGGAAATATATAGTTCCATTTTGTAGATTAGGTGATTCTCTAGAAGTTGATTATAACGCTCTTAATGTGAACAAGTCATCATAAATACTCACCTTTTGGAGAAAATATGGGTTTGTGTAAGAAATATAGTAAGAGATGAAAGTCTTCAGGACAAGTAAGTATGTTTCCTTATGTTTTAGTTAAGCTTATAAATAAATTCCTCAATTAAAAGTAACTTAAAACAAAAACGTTGTCTGTTAACGTTTCCTATTGGGGAATCAAATACTGTTTAACTCATCACAAGTTTATGATTTTATGGCAGTTAACTTTCTCATAGAAATATTTTCTATCACTCTCTATCATAACATGACCCTTTGTTTTATCTTCCATATCCATGTTTTCCTACATGGAATCCTAGTACGGGTTAACTCGGGTGACCTTTGTACTTCTCTCTCTTTCTTTTAAAGTGATAGTTTTACTGACTCTTTTTCTGATGTGGGACTTTCAATGAAGTTTTGGAGCCCAATTTTAAAATTGCGAGGACGCAATTCCCAAAAGGGTGGAAGGATGTAACATCCCAGGTAAATAAAGAATATGAAATTTCCATATTTATTAATATCTGTGAAGGGAATGCTATTTTCAATGGCGTTCCCAATACGCAACAACGAGTTTCTTTGAAATCTTATGTTGCACACCAATAATATAATAATATTATTTTAAATGGTAGATAACGCCTAACCATTATAATAGCAGAAATGAACATAACTAACTAAAAAATGATTATATATGTTTTTAAAATATTTTTACTTTTATACAATAAATGTTAGAGGCTTAAAATGCGAATGAATCCAATTTTAAGCGTAAATATTCTAATATTCTTTAAAAGGTCGATTAACCGCCTTTTGATGGAGAACCCTTTTTAAATCTAATTTTGACAATTTTATATGTTATATTTGAAAAAATAAAATCCTTCTTTAGAATCAGGATATCAAAATTTACTTTCTGTATGTTTTCGATATTTTTCCGATGAAGTTCATTTTTTAATGAATAGTGAATGATGTTGTATTTTAATTCAAAACCTCCTTTTAATCTAATTTATTTATAAGGTTAGATTATATTTTAATTGGTTTTAAAGTGAAATTATAATATATTTTTACCATTTAATCCAATGGTGGACATTGGAATTAATTTCACTTTGAAATTGGACATAAAAAAGTGTCAATCTTTTGATATATATTGTTTCTTAAAAACAAGCTATTTGTTTTGACAGCGGGAATTAACTATAAAATTAATTAATGAAACTTATATGTTATTAATTTGGTAAAATTGACATCATTTTTTAATTTGGAATATCAAATATATCTTAGGGTGAATTTTTGGTATTTTTCTGAAAAACTTCAATTTTTGATGAATAGTGAAACCACTAAGTGGTAGTTAAAAAACTGATTTTTCATTTAAATGAAATATTATCGCATCTATGAATTGAATTTTTTAAAAAAAATGACATACATGGTTGTAATTATTAATTAAAATGTGGTTCAATGGGATGAAAATAATTTTGGTGAATAGTAACTTTTGAGTTTTATTAATTGCGATTAGAGGTAATTAGTGTAATTTAAGGTAAAAATAATGTTTTAATAATATTAAATTACCTTGACACATGTCCTAACCTCATTTTATGAGTCATTTATGACCAAGAAAATCCATGGGTCAACTTGGGGACCCCATGGAGCCACTTGGGTAAGCAAATGACATTAATAACTTTTTATTTAAAGTAAAAAATAAAAGTGTCACAAACATGTATTGTTTTACTAAAACAATTTTTACATGGGGTTTTATAAGTTATCTTTTTGACTATAAATATCCATTAGAAATATAAAAGTATTTCCTACATCATGGAAATTTTTTATAATTTTTATACGTTAAATAAATAAATTTATTTTTGACACCATGATGATGCAGCGATTACCTCATTAATGAACGATTTAAATAAAATTAAAAGATAAGGTAAAATATAAGACTTAAACTTGTCTAAAACCTATTTTATGGGCGGATTTCGAACCCTTATCACCTTATCCTAGAAATATATCATTTTGGTACCTTTAAAATCCGAAAATCATTTCATAATAAAGTAACATTTCATGACCTTCCAAGAGTGCCCCTCCTCCCTCTTATAAAAGGCCCCCACCTCTACTCCCTTACCCCCACCTCTCAAGCCCTTGACTCGTCCAAACCCTGATCCTATTGTCTCTAAAAATTCCTATCGTCATCCTATAAGCATTACCTTAGGCAAAAATATCTTCAAGAAAACCTTTTGGTTCAAACCAAGGGGAGTTACCCGATTTAAAGGTAATGTCTTCTCTTATGTTCATTTGTTTTATTTTTCTTCTAAAACCCCATAAACTCTTTTTATTCCTTACTTTTGTAACAAAAACAGTATATTCAATATACTAGTATGTTTTATGTGAATTATTCAAGCTACAATTACACACACCTCCGTCTAATGGTTAATGAACATACTGTTTCCATGGATGGTGAATTACTGCCTCACGAAACGATGATTGTTCAATATTCTCCTACCACCTATCATGGTGGCCATTATGATGGAACTATATTTATATATGATATATATTATATTTATTTCCTCTATATTCTTCTGTATTTTATATTTAATACATACCTTTATGCTTTGCATGTTGTGCAAATGCGATAATTTCATTTGAGGAAGTGTGGACTACCGCCCCTTCAAGTGATGTGACTTGTTCATGCAATACATGGAATGTATAAAGAATGAAATTAAGGAACTTATGTAAACTATATAAAACATATATTATACTGGAATTATAATATATATATATCTCATTTATTTTTAATTCCAATAACATGACAAACAAATGAAAGTAGCGTTCATGCGTACGTACGGTCTACCGTCTCCATGAACGGTGCATTTAATTTTTTATCTCCAAATGTTATGGAATAGTATAAAATGAATATATAATGGTTATATATGATATTTAAATCATTAATAATATTCTGGATATGATGTAATTATAACTACATGGATAATTCTTTTCAAACAAGTTCATTTTTGACTCATGTACCGAACATCGACAAAAACGTCTGATATAAACTCTCATAATTAACTAATTATTATAACATTATAATATGAGATTTGAATTGAATAATAAACTTTAAAGGAGGTCCTTAATCAATTATAAATTGACCAAAGTTTATTATTCAGGAATATAAAGAAATGAACAAGACAAGTCAGACTTAAGGTAAGGGATCCTACCTCACTCTTTCTTTTTAAGTACTCTCTTTTATGTAATTTATTTTAAGATCCTATTTATTATGTTATAGGATGTTCTTTTATATTCATTTTACTGTAATTCTTATGTTATTATAATTAGAGACCCTATTTTATCTCATCAATCCATTTTTGGAAGTTTTAAGTGGCACCGTTAGGCTGCCGAATTTTCATAAGGGATTTCTTATATCACTTTTAATTACATGAGATTTCTGTTGTTCGCCACTTATTTATTTCATGTGGTGTATTGTGTACTGAAATTTGATATATATTATCATGATTCTATTTATATTCATTGTATTATATGATTCATTTGGTGCTTATTATCTTTTGGTCATATGACTCGATTTATTACAATGTGATAAGGGTTTTTATCTCACTATTTATTCCCATGAGATTCATGCTATATATGTCACTATATCCTTTGATTGGTTTATTTACTAACCATTATTCTACTCTGTGTGTAATATAATTTCATTTATTGGTATTTACATCAACGTTTTATAGTCCTTCTTTCTTGGGGTGTACGTTTCAAAAGTTACCCAAGTCGGTAAGGGAACCTTTCACCCTCCTCTTTTTAAAAGAATTTTTTTGTTAGTATTTTAATTTAAATCTTCATAATGTTGGGATATGTTATTATATATCCTTATTGCTATAAATTTTATTCCCATTTGATGATATACCCTTTCTATCTCTCATCAACTCACTTTCTGAATTTTAAAGTGACGCCGTTAGGCTGTCAAATTTCTGTAAGGGAACTTCTTAACCCAATTTCAATTCTTTGGGTTAAAACTCTACTCCTTGATTATGTCGTACTATGAATATGTGTGGATGAACTCTGATTGTTTTACACTTAATATCCACTTATATTGGGTGTATTTATATTTTTCACACATAATTATGTAATTGATTTATCCTTAATCTAAGGATACTGTCTTTGTAAGGGACTTCATCTCAATCTCTTTTAGTTGAGGAATATTTTCATTTATACACAACTTTATTTTATACGGTGTATAAACCCCTTTTAATTTTACTTTTATTCAAAAGGAATCTTTTCTCTACGAAGCGTTTTACTAAATAACAAAAAGAATGTTTTTTTTAATGTATGCGGTGACAACATCCTTTCCACCGCCGTGAGTATTATTTGATCTTTGGATTCCTCAACAAGACGTAATGTTTTAAAAGAAAATAAAAAAAAACCTTATACACTTTTATATATTTTGGTATTGAAAAAGGTTTTTGATAAAGGATTATTTTATTTCAAAATATTTAAATGATATATTGTGATTGAAATGTGGAAATGTAATAATTACTTTATATTGGTTTTATGTGTTATGATTTTATAATGGTACTTGAAAATTTGACGGGTGGTTACGTGATAAAACAAATAACGGGTGGTGCCATGAATACTAGGACAGGTGGTTACGTTATAAACTCCAATGTATTGGGTATGGAAGTCGTCCGTATGACTATTCCATTTAGTGATATGTGTGGAAGTTGACCGTATGGTTATTCCATTTAAGTATGTTTATGTCCCAAGTTACCTTTATATGTTATGTGTTCTTTATATGGGTTTTATGGTAATCTTTTGGTTAAAAAAGGGGTAAGTAATGATCTTTTATTCAGTGAAGAGTATTTACTACTTCATAAAGGTGAAAGGTATTACTTATGATAAGGTATTAATGATTTACTTTTTGTTTTGAAAAAAACTAACAGTTTTCGTTCTTTGTGTATCCTTTACTGGGCTTTTTATGCTCATCCCAAGTTTTTGAAATGTTTTCCTCAGGAATTATAGATGAATAGGGTCAAATATGGGATCAAGGAAAGACATGCTATCTAAAACATGGAACTAGACATTATTCTTTTTAAGAGTTTTTATTTTATGAAAAAAATGGAAACATAGTAGAAGTGTGTACTTTGTAATCTTTTGAGATGTAATAGTTATGTCCTAATTCTCTAAAACTCTAAACCTGAAAATATCCTCTATGTGAATTATTCATTTAATTCATGATTATGTAATGTTTTAAGGCTAGGTCCTTATACTTTGGTCTTGCACTCGATGGGAAATATAGTACAAGTGGCATTTCAAAGTATCAAGAGGAAATTACCAAATTAAGGGAGACACTGGGAATCCATGGGACACTACAGGAAATTCGGGATATATCCACGGTTTTAAACCGTGGCTATAGGTAATAGCCACGGTTTGAGGTACCGTGGCTAAGTTTGGCGTGGCTATAGGCCTAGACCTATAGCCACGGTTCCAAACCGTGGCTCTAGATCTATAGCCACCGTTTGAACCCAGTCTATAGGTATATATCCATAGTTCAAACCATGGTAATATCACAATATCCATGGTTTAGAACCGTGGCTATACAAGAGGACATACACACTTTATTGCCACGGTTTTAAACAGTGGCATTAGACCTATAGCCATGGTTAAAAAACATGACAATTAACCAATAACCATGGTTTAAAACCATGGATATAGGGTCTGAAAATCCATAAAAAATACCCCCCAACCCCACTGCACAACCCCCACCCCCACTCCCCTTGTATCTCCCCTCCCCCCTATAGCCCCTACCCCCTGGATAGCCCCCCCCACTCCCCTTGCAGTAGATAACCCCCCTACAGCCCCCTCCCCCCTGCAAAGCCCCCCCTGGACAGCCCCCTCCCCCCTGTAAAGCCCTTCTTGGACAGCCCCCCCTTCCTGGACAACCCCCCCTCCCCCCAAAAAAATACCCCCACCCTCTCCCCTGCACATCCCACCCCCCTACAGCCCCCTCCCCCTGCAAAGCCTCCCCTGGACAACACCCCTCCCCCCTGCAAAGCCTCCCATGGACAGCCCTCCCCCCCTGCAAGGCCTCCCCTGGACAACCCCCCCTCCCCCTGCAAATCCCCCTCTGGCCAACCCCCCCAATTTAATAATAGATTAATCATCTTATGCCAACATGGGAGATTGATGAGTGGTTGTACAAAGTTCAAGTCAAAATGATATTTAAGTTACAGTGGAGATGAATAGAACTATGGTTCCCAAAAATTGTTATGTACTGATTGATATTGAATTAAGAGATATATGATGTCATTACAACAATCAATATGTGTAGTTAAGAAGTTATTCTGAATGGAATGAAGAAATCATATAATGTGGTATCCCCCCCCCTACAGCACCCCCCCTCCCGGACACCTCCCCCCTTCCTGGATAGCCCCCTCCCTCCTGGACACCTCTCCCCCTAGACACCCCCCTTACTGGACAACACCCCCTCCCTCCCTTCTAGACACCTCTCCCCCCTTCCTGGACAACACCCCCTGCTAAACACCCCTCCCCCTACCTGGAAAACACCCCCTCCCTCCTGGACACCTCTCCCCCTGCCTGGACAACACCCCCCCTGCCTGGACAGCACCCCCTCCCTCCCTCTTGAACACCCCTCCCCCCTACCTGGACAACACCACCCCTACTGGACACCCCTCCCCCCTACCTAGACAACACCCCCTACCTGGACAGCCCCCCTCCCTCCCTCCTGGACACCTCTCCCCCCCGGCCTGGACAACACCCCCTCCCTCCCTCCTAGACACCTCTCCCCCTTACCTGGACAACACCCCTCCCTCTTGGACACCCCTCCCCCCTGCCTAGACAACACCACCCCTGATGGACACCCCTCCCCCATGCCTGGACAGCACCCCCCTCCCTCCCTTCTGGACACCTTTCCCCCTGCCTGGACAGCACCACCCCTGCTGGACACCCCTCCCCCTGCCTGGACAACCCCCTCCCTCCCTCACGGACCCCTCTCTCCCCTACCTGGACAACAACCCTCCATCCCTCCCTCCAGGGCACCTCTCCCCCCTGCTTGGATAGAACCCCCTCCCTCCTGAACACCCCTCCCCCCTGCCTGGACAACACCACCCCTGCTGGACACCCCTCCCCCCCTGCCTGGACAACACCACCCCTGCTGGACACCCCCCTGCCTGGACAGCCCCCCCTCCTGGAAACTCACCTGGATAGACCCCCCCCAAGACAACCCCACCCGGACAGCCCCCCCTGCTGGAAAACCCTTTCACCACCCTTGCTGGAAACCCCACCTCCTAGACACCCCATCCCTCCTTGAAACCCCCTCCCTCCTAGAAACCCCCTTGGACCACCCCACCCGGACATCAGCCCCCCCTCCTGGAAACCCTATACTGTTGTGCTGCCTTTGGGTCCATTGTGGGTTTTTGGTATTGGATTTATCTGTTGGAAAGGGTTAGGAATGTAGATTGGATTTTTTGGCTGGTTCTCAGCTTATGTTGGTCATGAAGAAGATGTTCTTGTGGGGGTTCTTGTTGCTATTATGGTGTTGGGTGGGTGTGGGATGTTTATAGTGCAAGGATCCTGTGTAGAGGATGCCTGATTTTAGTGTGTGGGGATGATTCTAGAGGGGCTTCTAGCGTGGTGCAGATAGAGTCACATGTTATTAGTCTAGGTGCAGTTTTAGAGGATAGGGTTCATGGTGTGGGTGATTCAAGCGGGGATTTCTAGTTTTTGGTTGATTGGTTTCTTTTTGGGTTGTGGTTTTCCTGCTACTTGGCTACATGTAGGGGATTTGTTGTGGATGGTTGTGGTTGAGTTTGTGGTTGACTGGTTGGGCATTCCTTTGGTGGCTGGTCTTTTTCATATGGTGATGTTAGGATATTGTTTTCTTGAGTCTTTGAGTGGTCTAATGTGGTGGTCTAGTGACATGATATTGTAGAATGTTTCCTTGTCTTCAAGGTTCATGAAGTAGTAGGTGGTTCAAGTTGTGTATGGACTAGTGATGTTGTTCCTAGAGGAAGGTTTTCTTTATTGGATGGGTTCTTTCCAGCAGCCTTTGAGTTTCAGTAGCTATTCTGGTGTGAGTGGCTAGGAGGTTTGGGTTTTGTTTGGTGTTGGGTGGGATGACTTCAAATATTGGTGTTTAGGGGAGCGGTGTTGTGTTTGGGTGTTAGGTGGATGGTTTGTAGTTTTGTAAGGGTACATGAAGGTGGGTTTGATTGATGGTGATTATTGTAGGTGAGTTGAGTGGTCTGTTGTAGGGATTATGTGATTATGAAACTATTAACTTTTGGTAAAAAATACCAACAAATATTGGGTCATATTTCATAGGAGGGGTGAGGGATTTTAGGATCTGCACCTTCAGTGCATATTCAAGAAGAAGATAATTCAATGTCCATAATAGATTTCCAAGTTCAATAAAAGAGAAAAAGAATTAGATACAACATCTCTAATATAGAACCTGAAATATATTACCTCAATCTATAGAATAACATTTGGAGTAAACATAGTTTGAGGCCCTTGTAATATGTCATAGTCAGAGGAACAAACCTACATTTTAGGGTACTACAGTTCTTGCACAAAACATAGTGGTTTCAGTGTCTAGTGAAATTACTCAACCATAGAACATAGAATAGAAATAGGCTTTTATTATCAATCATGATGAAAATAAGAATCAAAGGTCTTTTACTGAAGAACAAGTTAAAGATAATGATAAAAGAAATCATCAAGATCAACTAGTAGTCTTTGACACTAAAATGATAGTCCAAATCCAATCAATTTCTATCATAAATGATTACATAGACACAGAACTATTTATTCATACTGATATTAAAGTGGTTTTTGAGACTGCATTCTTTGCCTCTATTTAGAAAATTGGATATCAATCCTATCCCACTGTCGATAGAGGCCAATCATCTAAAAAAAAGATGAACAATATTTTGATTCATTGAATACATAATCAAAGGAGGTGGTGTGGCTGCTGGGAGATTTCCAAAATATTGGGTGATTATTTTTGGTGCTACAGATACTTGGAGATGTTGTTGAGTAGTTCTGTGAGCTTCTAGATAGGAACATCAAGATGGATGTTTGGTGATGGATGGGTGTAGAGGCTAAAGTTATGGCTGGTGTTGGCTTAGAGGTGCTGGAGGTTCTGTTTCCGTGGACTTGTTTGTTAACAGAGATTGGGTGCTATTGTTGACTATGAGTTGGTAAATGGGTTGTTGGCTGGTTTTTGTGTGTAGTGCAGGATGCCTCTTTGATGGGGTGTGTTGCAGGAGTGGCATGGGTTGGTGCTGGTGTCTTCAGATGTAAATTTGATTACATTCCTAGTGGCTGGACATTGCTGTTGGCTTATAGGTGTTGGTACTATTACTATTGAGTGGGTTGTGAATCAAAATAGGTTGGCACACTACTTGACAGACAAGATGACCAGACCAAGCCTATTTTTAATAATGACTCTAAGTAGAACAAATGCAACCCTCTTGGGGGTTTACACTTGAGCAGTGACACTTATGTGGAGAATACCTTTAGCTCTGAACAGAACCCTTAACCCCCACTTGGTTAGGAAAATGCATCTCCCAAGGAGATAGCCATGGCACCTGAAGTTCTGGGTGTTTCAAAGACTGCTCTGGACAGTTACCCAAATCAAAATTTGGTTTCCTCGGGTTTGCAAGATTAGAAAGATTCCAACCAAAATCTTCCTATTGAATTGGTCAAGAATTAGAGGTGTATATTTTCATCTTATCAAGAGCAACTGAACCTGGTGGACACACCACAGATTCACCCAGGTTCTAGAAAAAAGCTGGAAAAACATTCAGGTACTTCACATGACAACCTTTCTACAAATATTTCAAGTACATCTCGTCCCCTTTTGTCAATCATATTATTGGTATTTCTCAGACTTTAGATAACATTAATATTCCTACTAAATCTGATAAGGAACATACAACAATGCCTTTTCATGTCCTTTGAGAGTGTTAACCTCATGAAAAGGAAGTCAAAGGAAGGGAACTTTGCTCTTAAGATTGACATCTCTAAGGCTTTTGATATACATAAATGGAGTTTTCTCATTGAGATACTTCACAGGCATGGGTTCTCAAATAGATTTCTGAACCTGGTTAACACTATTCTTGGATCCTCACGGATGTCAATTATTATGAACGGTGCACCGAGAGGGTTCTTCTATTTCTCATGGGGTGTACTAAAAGGTGACCCCTTATCGGGTATACTATTTTCAATTGCAGAGGATTACATAAGCCGATGAATCAATGAGCTTGCTCATCTGGGTATTTATAAGAGGATTAGAGCTGGTTTTAATGATCATGCCCCACCCCATCTTCTCTGTGATGATGACATTGTATTTCTGGGGAAGGCTTCAAAGAGAACCATATCCTATATAAAGGCTCTTTTCACTCACTATGAGTATGTGGTTGGACATGCCATAAGATGGGACAAATATTCAATTGTTTTTGGCAATGGAATTCCTGTTGGGAAAAAGAACAGGATCACTTGATACCTTGGGGTGAAGAGGGGATCCTTTCCATTTCAATATCTTGGGGTGAAGAGGGGATCCTTTCCCTTTCACTTGATACAAATGGTTGTGAGGGCTTATTAAGGAACATAAAAGCCCGGTGAGAAACTTTATATGGACATGATCAATCTTTGAAAGGAAGTTGGTCACAGTGAAGTGGAAAGAATGCATAAAACCTGTGGAAATGGGAGGATTAGGGGTCAAGGATCTTTGTACCATTAATGATGGTCTGATTGGAAAATTCACTTGGAGGATGATCTAAAATGATGTTGATGATGAGTTTCTGTCGAGAAGGTTCACAAAACGGTTATATAATGGATATAAATACTACCTTGAATCCTCGGTATGGGCTTCCCTTAAGCAGGCCTATGCAATGATAATGCAGGATACTAAATGGTTGGTCAATAGAGACTCCACTCATAGTTGCTGGAACACCTTCTGGCAGGATCAGCCCTTGCATTCTATGAATGTCCCATCTGAAGTTGCTTCATTGTCCATCTTGGGTTTTCTCTCATATCAGATTTCACATGATTTGAATATTTCTGACTATGTGTTGTCTCAAGTTAATAATTATGCATTTATGGATTGTGAAAAATTGATCTGGCTTCATAGAAGGATTGGGATTTTTGACCCCAAAGAGTTTTACATGATTTCATGTGGTGGTACTGACCACGCCCCAACATAGCTTATGAAGTTTAGGGCTCCATTCATTCGGCCATACAAGTTTCTCCTTATTTGAATAATCTGGAAAAATAGACTTCCTACCTCTGAAAATTTTAAGTGAGTTGGATTTTAGATGGCCTCTAGGTGTGCCTTATTTAGGTCTACAGAAGACACCACACAAAATGTGTTTATAGAGTGCAGCCAGGCCCGAAAACTCTGGAGTTATCTGGGAATGTTGTTTGGGCTTGCGGTGGACTTTGGCATTCTGCTTATGGATATGATGCCCGATCTGCTGCATATGCACTGCAGTGAGAAGTTGGGCAACCTCCTCACTGCTGCTATTGTGGCAGCCATTGTGTCCTTGTGGGATTCGAGGATCATGGATCTATTTGATGGCACACATGATGCTGTCCGGAAGGGAATGATCTACATCCATAGGTACGTGTACGCTGCGTCAGTGGTCCAGGATGGTGAGACATCTAACACCATTTCTGACCTGAAAACTCTTAGGTTGCTTGGAGTTTTGGTCTGACCATGCAGACCTCGGATGCTTAAGTATATCAGATGGATACCACCGATTACCAGAAAGGATTCCCCGTGGTCGCACCGCGAGGCCGATGGCCGCTGCCCCTGTATCTGCACAGCAGATCCATTTTCTAAAAAACAATATCCCCCCTTTATTATTCCCCCTTCCAAACAACATCTCACAGTAGCGTAGAGACATGTCAGTCAGGTTAGCTATGAAGTTATAAATGTAAGAAAGGTTCCCCTAGAGCCCCCTCAATTCTTTAAGAATATGAGGGAGTGAAATTGATAAAACTCAATTTTTTTAGATTCAAACTCAATTTCATGGTATCACACCACAAATCTATCGAATTTACCTAGCGTTACCCTGAAAACACATTTTACCAGATTCATGTTTAGGTTGTGCTACTGCAACTTGTTAAATATTGTTTAAAGATCTTTGAAATAATCACATCTCTATTGAGATTTGATAACCATGTCATTAAAAAAATCATTCATATATTCTTTCTAAGAAGGTATTAATGATATAATGTGTGTAGTGTTGGTATGTAGTGTCATCATTATTTAATCCAAAGGGCATGACCTAAATGGTGCGGGCTAGATTGCAGGTGGCTGGGGGCTGGTGTGGGCTCGAATGCAGGTGGAAGGGGGCTGGAATGCTGGTGGAAGGGGCTGGTTGCAGGTGCTAGGGGGATGGTGCGGGATGATTCGAAGGTGGTAGGGGGGCTGTTGTAGGCTAGAATGCTGGTGGCAGCGGGCTAAAATGAAGGTGGAAGGGGGCTGGTGTGGGATGGATGTGGCTGGAGTAGGGCCAAATCATAGCATCACCGCAGCGTGATAGGGGCGTGACCGCGGCGTGACGGCGGCGTGACAGCGGCGTGACGGCGGCGTGACGGCGGCGTGACGGCGGCGTGACGGCGGCGTGACGGCGGCGTGACGGCGGCGTGACGGCGGCGTGACGGCGGCGTGACGGCGGCGTGACGGCGGCATGACGGCGGCGTGACCGCGGCGTGACGGCGGCGTGACCGCGGCGTGACGGAGGCGTGACCGCGGCGTGACAGCGGCGTGACCGCGGCGTGACCGCGGCGTGACCGCGACGTGACCGCGGCGTGACCGCGACGTGACCATGGCGTGACCGCGGCGTGTTGGCCCGGTCTAGAGACATCCGCGGGGCAACATCTTCTGGCCATGAGCGAAGGGAACGAGAGGAGGCGGGGAAACATTCTGGTCATCACCCCACTAGCAAAAATTGTGATTAGTCAGTCTCAACTTTGATCACAAGATTTATGGAATACTATCACTGCGAACCGCCGTAGGGTGTCGTTCTGGAGTAGGGCCAAATCACGGCGTGACCACGGCGTGACCGTGGCATAACCGCGGCATGACCGCGGCGTGACCGCAGCGTGACCGCGGCGTGACCGTAGTGTGACCGCGGCGTGACCGCAGCGTGACCGTGGTGTGACCGCAGTGTATTGGCCCAGTCCAGTGACATCCGTAGGGCAACATCTTCCACTTAGTTTCAAATAGGATGATATGGATGGCATGAGAGGATGTTTTCTTAGAAGATTTAAAGAAATGAATACTAATCTATGATGACTAGAGGATTGGATGACCTATGATATACCTAATTCGGTGAGGGCTCGAATGCAGGTGGAAGGGGGCTGGAATGCTGGTGGAAGGGGGCTGGTTGCAGGTGATGGGGGGATGGTGCAGGCTGATTAGAAGGTGGCAGGGGGGCTGTTGCGGGCTAGAATGCTGGTGGCAGCGGGTTGAAATGAAGTTGGAAGGGGCTGATGTGGGCTGGATGTGGCTGGAGCAGGGCCAAATCATGACATTACTGCGGCGTGACCACGGCGTGTCCGCGACGTGACCGCAGCGTGTTGGCCCGGTCTAGCGACATCTGCGGGGAAGCATCTTCCACTTAGTTTCAAATAGGATGATATGGATGGCATGAGAGGATTTTTTCTCATAATATTTAAAGAAATGAATGCTAATATATGATGACTAGAGGATTGTATGACCCCTGATATACCTAATTCGGTGAGGTTTGGAGATCTAGAAATGTGTAGGAATACCTAAAGGAATACCCCATGGGATCAGGAAAATCACAGGTTACATAACATGTAATCTGACATTACTGGTACTGTGGGACCCCTGGGCTGTGGAACTGAGCTTTTGATTGGATTTAAATATCACATTCCATGTGACATGGTCACACAACATGGGACCCATCTTAAAAGTCTAACGACACTTAAAGAGTGTCTTGGTTCAAACAACCATTTTAATAAAAAGAGGGAAACCCCCTACAGGGATATAAAAAGGGTCAAGTACGATTTGTGCTTTATGACTAACAACGACATCAAGTATAAGGAAAACATCAATGCAATAATGTTAAACAAGGTATACCACTGTGAGTTTTCGCAGACAGCACACCTCCGTTGGAGGGGTTTTATTACAAAACCATGACTTATTTATCAAACGAAACAATTATCTTAAATATAACTTATTCAAGAATTGCAATTTAATATAAACATGCAAAATTAAAAGGCAACTAAATTCAATTTAAAACATTCTTGAATTAAATAGGCTAGGAGAGGGACCCTACCTCAACCTCAAGGCGCGTTTGCTTTTGACGATGACAACTCGAATCTTCCTTTTTTCCGCTTTCACTCATATGCAACTTAACATATATATAAGGACACCTAGCCCCTATGTACATATTTTCATGGCCAAATATTCCCAAGGGGGTCCTTAGATATATGTTTATACTTGCATATACCCCTTTACACTTACACGCGTATGCATTTTTCATATCTATATATAAGCACACCTAGCCCGAATATATATATTCATACTTCCATGAGTGAATATATATAAAGGGGGAACTTATATATGCATATGCTTACCTATGAATACACATGTAAGCCTTCGTCAACGGTGACTCGAATCCACCTCAATGAAATCCAAAACACACAACAAAAATATATGGAACCCAAAAATCAAAAAAGCCCTATTTAAAATTGGGCCAAAGAATAAAAACGGAATAAACCTTACCCAAATCTTGAACTCATTCTCTTCGATGGTGGTGGATAGAACTGGTCTTATCATAAGAAACCACCTATAATAAAATAGTGGGAAAAGAAATGAGATATAACAACTTCTTATATATATGTGATCAGTGTGTCAACTGTACATGATAAATGATACATGAATCCATAACCAACAATGAACAAATAATATTCAAATTGATATGTACATCCCAATACTAAATAACATGATCATTAATAAAGCTCAATATTTTTCAAACATCACCTTCAATTTCCTATTCAAAAATAAAAAATCACCAAAATATGAGAATAAAGTAAACCTCCATCATCACTTAAAAGCGAGAAATAGGGATTATACATTGTTCTTAACCTAGAAAATCCATTCCTTGAATGTATAAAATAACTAAAACTCTTCATTCCTATATCCTTCTTAATTTTCTAGATTGAAACCTCATTTTTTAACATGTTCTTCTTCTGGAATTCACCTTTATTATTAGTTAATATAGGTTTATCAATTTTATAAAGTAGAGAATTTTCCTTCTTTTATTCTTACTCAATCCTCTTGGATTTTTCAAACCAGTTTGCTGATATGATTAGACAATCTTTTGGTGCATGATCTTCCTTCTTCTTGATTGTATATTCCTTCTTTGTAGAAACTATTTCCGAACATGCGATAATTGGTTCTTTCCTTTTATCTTTCAATAATTATTATTGTTATGGAATATATGTCTTAAATTATTAACAATTTGGACTACTTGGTTTCCCTTACACACACACTTTCAACAGCCTTTAGAGTACCCTTTTTAGGCTCCCTTTCAAACTCCACACTAGAATTGTCAAGCACTAGCCCACTACAATATCAAATATTGATACTTAACCCAACAAATTGATCTGAATGACATCTTAGAAATACAAAAGCTCTAAATAGCATATTTACCAATATAAACTCCTCATAATTAACTGAACACACTGACTATACCAACCACTATAGGTAAATCATTAATTTTAGTGTGGTCTTGGAACCAATATGGTTCATCCAACATCCATCTACAGACACTAAATTCATCCATTTACTATCTAAGTTCATACATTTCACAACCTTGATAATGATCACCATCCCTTGATATAGATTTCACTCAAAAAGGACAAGTATGAATCTCCCCACTATAGTATTATCGATACCATAATCAATCCTAAATACACTTGTATAGTGCCTCATATCAAATTATGATCACTATAGAAGATCCTGGCCCAATAATCTCAACAAAATTTCTTCATTTAAAAACCATCATCTTTCAAACACACATTATTTCCAGCAAAAATAATACATTAAAATATATTAGATAGGGAAATCCAAATTATAGAAAAAAATAATAACTTTAGAAACACCTCATTAAGTATGGTACTAAAAGACACTTCACCTAGGATGTCTTATCCCAATAAAATAATATAGAAACCCACATCTCAACACATACATGAAACCTATTTTTCCCATCCCAATACTAAGGGAATGCACGCACATTCTTGATACATGAGAAATAGACCACAGTTCATTTATTTTTCTAATATTGAGCTAAGATATTACTCATTCAATTTACTTTGTCACCCTCATACTGAGGCTCACCAACCAACATTCATTCCTACCCTATTTCCATCCTTCTCCGTGCACCTTCCTATGAAATGGATGTATCTACATAGATAGCTCAATCGTTCTTGAATATCTCCTAGTAGGTGTCCAGATAAAAGGAAGCTACTCATGCCCATAATGAGTACATAAGACCATTTAAAAACTAGAATTTCTTTATGAATAAATTTCATTTGAAGGATGGCATGAAATGAATAAACCTTTCAAATTTAGTGGCATACTCCATTACTGATTCCCATAATGATATAGCTCCATGAATCCCCAAAACATGCTCTTATTCTGTAAATCTACCATAGCCTCTCATAGAAGAGGGAATGAAACTCGATCCATAAAACCTCCTCATTCCTTCTTTTATGATCAAATGTATTTATCCATTCTGATTCATCTCCTTTGAATTTAGAAACTTCTAGTTTCACCCATATATCCTCTAGAGTTCTAATCCTTTCAAATAGGAACTAAACTTTATTCAACATATTCTAAACATCCTACGATCCCATGTCACTACTGAAAATTAGATACTGTTACTCCTAGAACTCATGGATAACTTAGAAAACCATTGCTTTTTCTTTTCAAAGGTCTTGGTCAATGGATCAAAGTAGTTGTAACATAATTTGAGGGAAATAACCACTTGAGCATATTTCCCATGAGAACACAATGTCATCCTAATTAGATTCTTTGTTGATGAATTTTGACTCAACATCATCTCATAATAACAACATTACTAATTAGAAACCCATCGCGCCACAATCCTAAGCATGCATTATTACCACAAATCATGAAACTACCTTTAATCCTTACTTCATAACAAAATATCATTTCTAAAACACCAAACCCTAAGGTTTATCATAATAATCTAAGGGTTACTCTCCTACACACCAAGCATAACAACCAAACCCCACACACTCACCCTTGATAATAAGAAACCCTCCACCCCTTAAATGATTTAACAAGCAACTTTCTAATAAAAATACACAATCAAATCACCTAGAAATCACCAAAATTCCCTATATAGAGAGTTTTACATCAAAACATCAAGAAAAACCCCAACAATAACCACCAACTTGAGGGATTACCACCAACCCAAACCCCCAAAGACAAATCCAAACCATACCCAATACATAGACATCATACTTCAAATGCCACCCTAACACCCGAACTCAATTTCATAAAGAGCGATAAGCTTCTACCTGCAAATGGTGAGACCGCTGAGCAGAGGTCATCGGGGAGGAGGGCGCCGCTGTGGGAGAGTTCCTCAGAGAGAAGGGTGCCGCTGTGAGAGGGGGATGTATGGTGAGATCGTATGGAGGAGGATACGTCATTGGGGAGGAGGGCTACACGGTGATATGGCTGCGAACCGGGGGAGGAGGAGGAGGGCTGGGGGGAGGAGGAGACGCCGTCGGGGAGGAGGGCTACGTAGTGATAGGGCTGCGAATTGGGGGAGGAGAGGAGGGTTGCAGGGAGGAGGTGACGTCGTCGTTGAGGAGGGATGCGCGGTGTGCAAATCGGGGGAGGAGGAGGGCTGCGGATCGGGGGAGGAGGAGGAGCCCGATCCAGATGAAAAAAAAACGACGCTCGTGGTGTATTATTGATTTATCCATGGAGATGGAATTTAACCGTGGCAATATAAAAGCTATAGCCACAGACCTATAAAACTGTGTCTATAGGTCCGTGGCTATAGACCAAATTTTTAGTAGTGTCCCTAGGTGGGTTTTGTGGAATCATTATTGCCAACTTATCTGTGTGTACAATCCCATACTTAGTGGGATATTCTAGGTATGGTATGGTATACCCCAGATTCCCTTGGAGAGATCCCCTATCTATGTATCAAGATCTTTGGAGTTACATTGAGTAAATATTTGGTGAGGTCTGATGAGCATGACCTCTTGGGAATGCACCATCAGTGAAAGCATATATCATGTTGTTAGTGTAACCAGAAGAGTGTTAAATTGTATCCTTGAGTATAATATTATGGATAAAATAATGGTTAATATGCCATTGAGGCATGTTTTATGTTATGAGTATATCTAGTTTATTTTTCCTATTTCTATATCTCATATTTGTAATGATGTGTCTATGTGATGATGAGATAACTACTCTCCAAATGCCCATTATTTAGTGATTTTGGAGTGTCCTATTGAGCATTATTATACTAAACACTACATGGGATATAGCCATATTTTTCATGTATTATGTAGACAATATTCCTTTTTAAGGAATCCTAGGAGGACCAAGAGCAGATATAAGATAGTGATCTAGATAGACCATGGTTCATGCTAGGTTGTGGCATATGTCAGTAGTCCTGTCCCTCATAACAAGTTAGTATTTTTTATCTGTTTTTGTAGGATTTTATTTTCCCCTTTATTATTTTCATGTGTACAGGTACCATAGGCTAAGGACAACCTTGTGTGTGTTATGCCTACTCAGGGATGGTCACTAACCCCTAACAAATTAGAGGTGGGCTTGTGGTGTCACACTCAGCTTACCTCTAGCCAGGTGGGCCCCAGTGAGTCAGTTCATAAAAAAAGTCCACCCTAATGTTAATGAATTCAAAAAAATTATTTTACATGAATGAAGAAAAATTCAAAATCATGGAATAGTTATTTTACAAGTTTTTAAAATTTTGTCTCACCTTCTTTGGTCATTCCCTATTTTTCCTAACTAATGAAAAAATAGTACAACTTCCTTTAAACTAGCTGACTCAAAAAAATGTATGTTACTATTTGTGAGCTCTCCATGATATTTTCTCTAATAAAATAATTTATTAACTCATTAAAATTTTAGTCATTGTCCAACGGAATAATGAATTTAAGATGAATAACATTTATCAAATTAAAACCAATCATTAGATTATTAAAATTATTATTATCTAAATACCTCTAATGATTCCATATATTGATGGTGAAAACAACATGTAAGTCCCATAAAGAAATTAAGAAATAATACAAGCTCTAGTAAAATAGTGAGTTATATTTCTCAATAAAACTTCATGGACATTTTGGAAAAGTTGGAGGTTGAAACATGGAATAATTTGTGGGCTATAAAAAAATTAAAATAATTGAAAGAATAAATTTTAAAATGGGTGAACTGATGATAGTTTCTTTGATATAAAAATTCAAAACTCTAGATAGTCATTGTAATTATGAAGAATAAAGTGGAAAATAATGAAAATTATGGAAGGATTCCAATTTAAGATAAAAAGGATGAAATCATGTAATTTAATTGACACATCAATTTAACACCTAAAAATTCCATAAAAGCATCATATGTTATGGTCCCTAATCATGATATTGTAGATCCCTCTCTAAAAGTAATGGTGGGGTGGGAATGGACCTTTTTTCTTGAAGGAAAGAATTATGTGGGGATGATGATCTATAACACTCATAGTCCATGGAAAGAAAATATAAAGCACCATAGGATTTATCAACTACATTAAGAATGTCCTTCATTCTTTGAAATAAATTATGATGGTCTATTATCACTTTCCATGAGTTATTATTGGTTTTTCCACTATATAAATACAATTATATTCTTTCAAGAATCTAACGGGTTAATTAGAAGGTATAAAATTCACAAATTTAGTTGATTCATGTGATGAATAATTAAGGATAAAAAATATAGTAAATTTGAAGATGTTAATAGTGTTAATATGGCATGTATATTCATATTTACAAATATATGTGTTCAAGGTGAAAATTAGGAGACACTGAGTAAAAGATAACAAGAAGCCAAAATAAAACAATACAGATAATGATCAAATTGAAAAATAATATCAAAGTTATAATTTAGAAGAGGTAAAACCTATAGAAAGGAGAAAAGAGAGACTGCTTGAATGTTCTTCTCACTCTCTTCTTCCCCTATTATCTGTCTTCCTCCTCCTGCAATTCCGATTCTTCACAACTGCTGTATAAAAATATACAAAGTCACTGTTATCCAGTTTATAACTTAATCATGAAAATTCATGTTGGTTTTGTGTTCTTTTTTATAGAACCTCACACATAGCCCACTGAAGTTGGGGACTCTAAGGAGAAGATCATTTTCAAAACTCTGCACCGGTCACATTATAGGAGGTTGATGTGGTGAAGTCCCAAATTAGTGGTTACTCTGTAGTAAATTGAGGGGTTATAGAAGTGCATATCAGTGTGGAAATGGGATTAAGGGTAGAATAATATTAAAAATACTCAAGGTTTAAAAAATTCAACAATAATGGTGGATGGGGATGAAGGAAGAGACAGGGGATTACCTCTGGTGTTGAGGGTTGTGGGGGAGAACCGTCAGAATTGGAGGAGGAGGGGAGGTAGCTCGGAGCAGCTTCGCTGGAGGAGGGTTGGGGTGAGGAGTGTCATGGCGAGGAGGGGTCGAGGTTTTTGAGGGTTGCTAGTGAAAAGGTGTCGGGGAGGGCGATGGGGGTGTCTAAATCGGCGTCAGAAGAGAGGCGTCGGGGAGGAGGCGTTGGGGAGGAGGGTCGTGGTGAGGAGGAGGGTCACAGTGAGGAGGCATCGGAAGAGCGGCGTCGAGGAGGAGGGTCGTGATGAGGAGGCGTTGGGAAGGAGGGTCGTGACGATGAGGAGTGCACGATGAGGAGGCGTCGGGAAGGAGGGTCATGGTGATGAGGAGGGCGCGGCGAGGAGGAGTCGGGGAGGAGGAGGGCGCAACGAGGAGGAGTTCGTGGCGAGGAGGAGGGCGTGGCGAGGAGGAGATCGCAGGGGAGGAGGAATCGTGAGGGCAGGAGGGGTTCATCAGAGAATGAGAGGGTTTGAGGATCTGTTAGAATGAATGGTTTCCAACAAATAGCCACGATCATCCTATTAAACCGTGTCTATAAACAATCCATAACCACTGACCGATAGAACCATGGATATAGGTCTGTGGATATAACCTGAATTTCTATATGTTATATTTGAAAAAATAAAATCCTTCTTTAGAATTAGGAAATCAAAATTTAATTTCTGTATGTTTTTGGTATTTTTCCGATAAAGTTCATTTTTTTAATGAATAGTTAATGATGTTGTATTTCAATTAAAAACCTCCTTTTAATATAATTTATTTATATGGTTAGATTGTCTTTTTAATTGGTTTTAAAGTGCAATTAGAATATATTTTTACCATTTAATCCAATGGTGGACATTGGAATTAATTTCGCTTTGAAATTGGATATAAACACGTGTCAATCTTTTGATATATATTGTTTCTTAAAAACACGCTATTTGTTTTGACAACGGGAATTAATTATAAAATTAATTAATGAAACTTATATGTTATGAATTTGGTAAAATGGACATCATTTTTGAATTCGGAATATCAAATATAGCTTAGGGTGAAGTTTTGGTATTTTTTTGAAAAACTTCAATTTTTGATGAATAGTGAAACCACTAAGTGGTAGTTAAAAAACTGATTTTTGGTTTAAATGAAATTTTACCACATCTATGAATTGAATTTTAAAAATACAACATACATAGTTGTCATTATTAATTAAAATATGGTTCAATGGGCTGAAAATAATTTTTGGTGAATAGTAACTTTTGAGTTTTATTAATCGTGATTAGAGGTAATTAGTGTAATTTAAGGTGAAAATAATGTTTTAATAATATGAAATTACCTTGAAACATGTCCTAAACTTATTGGATGAGTCATGGACTACCAATAAAATCCATGGGTCAACTTGGGGACCCCATGGAGCCACTTGGGTAAGAAAATGACATTAATAACTTTTTATTTAAAGTAAAAAATAAAAGTGTCACAAACATGTATTATTTTACTAAAACAATTTTTACATGGGGTTATATAAGTTATATTTTTGACTATAAATATTCATTATAAAGATAAAAATATTTCCTACATCATGGAAATTTTTATATAATTTTTAGACATTAAAGAAATAAATTTATTTATGACACCATGATGATGCAGCGATTACCTCATTAATGAACTATTTTAATAAAATGAAAAGATAAGGTAAAATATAAGACATAAACTTGTCTAAAACCTACTGTATGGGTAGATTTCGAACCCTTATCACATTATCCTAGAAATATAGCATTTTGAGACCTTTAAAATCCTAAAATCATTTCATAATAAAGTAACATTTCATGACCTTCCAAGAGTGCCCCTCCTCCCTCTTATAAAAATCCCCCACCTCTACTCCCTTACCCACACCTCTCAAGCCCTTGGATCGTCCAACCCCTGATCCTATTGTCTCTACACATCCCTATCTCCATCATAGAAGCATTACATTAGGCAAAAATCTCTTCAAGAAACCCTTTTGGTTCAAACCAAGGGGAGTTACCCGATTTAAAGGTAATGTCTTCTCTTATGTTCTTTTATTTTATTTTGCTTCTCCAACACCATAAACTATTTTTGTTCCTTAATTTTGTAACAAAAAAAGTATATTCAATATACTAGGATGTTTTTATGTAAATTATTCTAGCTAAACTTACACACACCTCCGTATAATGGTTGAAGAACATACTGTTTCCGTGGATGGAGAATTACTGCCTCACGAAACGATGATTGTTCCATCTTCTCCTACCACCTCTCATGGTGGACATTATGATGGAACTATATTTATATATGATATATATTATATTTATGTCCTCTATATGCTTCTTTATTTTATATTTAATACATACCTTTATGCTTTTCATGTTGTGAAAATGCGATAATTTAATTTGAGGAAGTGTGGACTACCGCCCCATCAAGTGATGGGACTCGTTCATGCAATACATGGAATGTATAAAGAATGAAATTAAAGAACTTATGTGAACTATATAACATATATATTATAATGGAATTTTAATATATATATATATATATATCTCATTTATTTTTAATTCCAATAATATGACAAACAAATGAAAGTAGCGTTCATGCGTACGTACGGCCTACCGTCTCCATGAACGGTGCATTTCATTTTTTATCTCCCAATATAATGTATAGTATAAAATGAATATATACTGGTTATATATGATATTTAAATAATTAATAATATTCTGGAGATGATGTACTTATAACTACATGGTCAATTCTTTTCAAACAAGTTCATTTTTGACTCATGTACCGAACATCGAAAAAAACGTCTGATATGAACTCTCATAATTAACTAATTATTATAACATTATAATATGTGATATGAATTGAATAATAAAATTTAAAGGAGTTCCTTAAGGAATTATAAATTTACCAAAGTTTATTATTCATGAATATAAAGAAAGGAACAAGACAATTCAGACTTAAGGTAGGGGATCCTATCTCTCTCTTTCTTTTTAAGTACTCTCTTTTATGTAATTTATTTTAAGATCCTCTTTCTTATGTTATAAGATATTATTTTATATTCCTATTACTGTACTTATTATGTTCTTATAATTAGAGACCCTATTTTATCTCATCAATATATTTTTGGAAGTTTTAAGTGGCACCGTTAGGCTGCCGAATTTTCATAAGGGATTTCTTATCTCACTTTTAATTAAATGATATTTCCATTATTCGCCACTTATTTATTTCATGTGGTGTATTTTGTACTTCCATTTTATATATATTATCCTGATTATATTTATATTCATGGTATTCTGTGATTCATTTGGCTCTTATTATCTTTTGGTCATACGACTCGATTTATTACAATGGGGTAAGGGTTTTTATCTCACTATTTATTCCCATGAGATTCATGCTATATATGTCACTATATCCTTTGAGTGGTGTATGTAATGCCCATTATTCTAATCTTTGTGTAATATACTTTCATTTATGGGTATTTACATCAATGTTGTATAGTCCTTCTTTCTTGGGGTGTACGTTTCAAAAGTTTCCCAAGTCTGTAAGGGAACCTTTCACCCTCCTCTTTTTAAAAGACTTTTTTTGTTAGTATTTTAATTTACATCTTCATAATGTTGGGATATGTTCTTATATATCCTTATTTATATAAATTTTATATCCATGTGTTGAGATACCCTTTATATCTCTCATCAACTCACTTTCTGAATTTTAAAGTGATGCCGTTAGGCTGTCAAATTTCTGTAAGGGAACTTCTTAACCCAATTTCAATTCTTTGGGTTAAACCTATACACCTTGATTATGTCTTTCTATGAATATTTTTGGATGACCTCTGATTTTTTTACACTTAATATCCACTTATATTGGGTGTATTTATATTTGTCACACATAATTATGTAATTGATTTATCCTTAATCTAAGGATACCGTCTTTGTAAGGGACTTAGTCTCAATCTCTTTTCGTTGAGGCATATTTTCATTTATACACAACTTTCTTTTATACGGTGTATAAACCCCTTTGAATTTTACTTTTATTCAAAAGGAATCTTTTCTATATGAATCGTTTTAATAAACAATAAAAAGGATGTTTTTTTAACGTATGCGGTGACAACGTACTTTACACCGCCGTGAGTATTATTTGATCTTTGGATTCCTCAACAAACCGTAATGTTTTAAAAGAAAATAAAAAAAACCTTATACTCTTTTATGTATTTTGGTATTGAAAAAGGTTTTTTATAAAGGATTATTTTATTTCAATATATTTAAATGATATATTGTGATTTAAATGTGGAAATGTAATCATTCCTTTATATTGGTTTTATGTGTTATGATTTTATAATGGTACTTAGACATTTGACGGGTGGTTACGTGATAAACCAAATAACGGGTGGTGCTGTGAATACCAGGACGGGTGGTTACGTTATAACCTCCAATGCATTGGGTATGGAAATCGGCCATATGGCTATTCCATTTAGTGATATGTGTGGAAGTTTACCGTATGGTTATTCTATTTAAGTATGTTTATGTCCCAAGTTATCTTTATATGTTATGTGTTCTTTATATGGGTTTTATGGTAATATTTTGGTTAAAAAAGGGGTAAGTAATGATCTTTTTTTCAGTAAAGAGTATTTACTACTTCATAAAGGTGAAAGGTATTACTTATGATAAGGTATTCATGATTTACTTTTTGTTTTGAAAAAAACTAACAGTTTTCTTTCTTTGTGTATCCTTTAATGGGCTTTTTAGGCTCATCCCAAGTTTTTGAAATGTTTTCCATAGGGCTTATAGATTAATAGGGTCAAAAATGGTATCAAGGAAAGACATTATATCTAAAACATGGAACTAGATATGTTTCTTTTTAAGAGTTTTTATTTTATGAAAAAAATGGAAACATAGTAGAAGTGTCTACTTTGTAATCTTTTGAGATGTAATAGTTATGTCCTAATTCTCTAAAACTCTAAACCTGAAAAGATTCTCTATGTGAATTATTCATTTAATTCATGATTATGTAATGTTTTAAGGACAGATCCTTATAGTTGGTATCAAAGGTCAGTTTAGATAACTATAGAGGTTAGGGTATTCTTTAAGCATAAGTGACATTACCATAATGGTTTGGATTTCAGAAAGAGTCATAGTTTTAGATAAAGTGAATGAGTTTTAGATAACATGAATAATTTTATCTTAGTATTTACCCTACTCATAAGATATTATATGATGATTATAATGATATAATCACACTGAACTTTTTGGTTTTAGTAAATGGATGGATCTAGTAGGCACCAAAGTAATAATGGATGTGAAGAAAACTGTGACAGTTTTCTGAAAGAACAACTGAATGATATGGGAGCTGCAATGAGAACTCTTGTGGTTATTCTCAACCAACTATTAGGAGTCATGATTAACCACTTGAACCTTGGTGAGTTCTCTAATGCATCATGTACGAGATAACCAACTCGATTTGGAATTCCAGGTAATAATTATAAAGGTAACTATTAGGGTTTATATGATCCTTAAATTTGAGGTAATTAAGGGTTACTATATGTTGAGGATAAAATATGTTATGGTTATTTTTGATGAATTTATTTATTTTAGAGGAATTTTATAAAATTATATAGTTTTTGGAAAAAGGACAACATGTAGACCGTGTGACAACCCGTCGCGTCAGACGAAGCTGCGGGAATCAAACCCACAACCAAAGTGCGACTGAAATTTATCACCTACCACTGGAATATGTGAAGTACCTGGTTAGTATGACTAATTATTTTTAGTTAAATGATATTATGAATCAGGAATAAGTTTATTTTGGGTTATCTATGGAAATTATTAACCTATCATGGAGGATATGTGATTAGGTTAATTACTTTTCAGTATGAGACTTTAAGAGTAATTGATGTTATTTGGAGATAAATGTTAAGATTTACCTTGGAAGATTATGTGATTAAATCCTTCAAATATTTGTGTTTCAATATTAGTTTGGTTTATTTTTGAAGAATTTTAAGGGAAATTTTTTATTGAATGGTATTTGTTGAACTTTGGGTTGTTTGACAAATTTTGGAGATTAAGAGTAGTTTTATTTTTGTAAAAGATTATCTTTTTTTTTGGGATTATCTGATCTTATACTAACAATTTTGGTTTTTGTTTTGGTTAAGGTCTAAAGACATGGGAAATATATAGTTCCCTTTTTTAGATTAGGTGATTCTCTAGAAGTTGATTATAGCGCTCTTAATGTGAACAAGTCATCCTAAATACTCACCTTTTGGAGAAAATATGGGTTTGTGTAAAAAATCTAGTAAGAGATGAAAGTATACACGACAAGTAAGTATGTTTTCTTATGTTTTAGTTAATCTCATAAATAAATTCCTCAATTAAAAGTAACTTAAAACAAAAACTTTGTCTGTTAATGTTTCCTATTAGGGAATCAAATACCATTTAACCCATCACAAGTTTGTGATTTTATGGTGGTTAACTTTCTCCTAGACATATATTCTATCACTCTATATCAGAACATGACCCTTTGTTTTCTCTTCCATATCCATGTTTTACTACATGGAATCCTAGTATGGGTTAACTCGGGTGACCTTTGTACTTCTCTCTTATTCTTTTAAAGTGATAGTTTTACTGACTCTTTTTCTGATGTGGGACTTTCAATGAAGTTTTGGAGCCCAATTTTAAAATTGCGAGGATGCAATTCCAAAAAGTGTGGAAGGATGTAACATCCTGGGTAAATAAATAATATGAAATTTCCATATTTATTAATATATGTGAAGGGAATGATATGTTCAATGGCGTACCCAATACACAACAACGAGTTTCTTTGAAATCTTACGCTGCACACTAATAATATAATAATATTATTTTAAATGGTATATAACACCTAGTCGTTATAATAGCATAAATGAACAGAACTAACTAAAAAATGATTATATATGTTTGTCAAATATTTTTACTTTTTTCCAATAAATGTTAGAGGCTTAAAATGCGAATGAATCCAATTTTAAGCATAAATATTCTAATATTCTTTAAAAGGTAGATTAACCACCTTTTGATGGAGAACCATTTTTAAATCCTCTTTTTGAAAATTTTATATGTTATATTTGACAAAATAAAATCCTTATTTAGAATTGGGACATCAAAATTTACTTTCTGTATGTTTTTAGTATTTTTCTGATAAAGTTCATTTTTTAACGAATATTGAATGATGTTGTATTTTAATTCAAAACCTTCTTTTAATATAATTTATTTATAAGGTTAGATTATATTTTAATTGGTTTTAAAGTGAAATTAGAATTTATTTTTACCATTTAATCCAATGGTGGACATTGGAATTAATTTCACTTTGAAATTGGACATAAACAAGTGTCAATCTTTTGATATATATTGTTTCTTAAAAACACGCTATTTGTTTTGACAGCAGGAATTAATTATAAAATTAATTAATGCAACTTATATGTTATGAATTTGGTAAAATGGAAATCATTTTTGAATTTGTAATATCAAATATAGCTTAAGGTGAATTTTTGGTATTTTTCTGAAAAACTTCAATTTTTGATGAATAGTGAAACCACTAAGTGGTAGTTAAAAAACTGATTTTTCATTTAAATGAAATATTACCGCATCTATGAATTGTATTTTTAAAAGTAAAACATACATGGTTGTAATTATTAAGTATAATGTGGTTCAATGAGATGAAAATAATTTTTGGTAAATAGTAACTTTTGAGTTTTATTAATCACGATTAGAGGAAATTAGTGTACTTTAAGGTAAAAATAATGTTTTAATAATATGAAATTACCTTGACACATGTCATAAAATTATTGTATGAGTCATGGCCGACCAATAAAATCCATGGGTAAACTTGGGGACCCCATGGAGCCACTTGGGTAAGAAAATGACATTAATAACTTTTAATTTAAAGTAAAAAATAAAAGTGTCACAAACATGTATTATTTTACTAAAACAATTTTTACATGGGGTTATATAAGTTATATTTTTGACTATAAATATCCATTATAAAGATAAAAATATTTCCTACATCATGGTAATTTTTTTATAATTTTTATACATTAAATAATCAAATTTATTTATGACACCATGATGATGCAGTGATTACCTCATTAATGAACAATTTAAATAAAATGAAAAGATAAGGTAACATCTAAGACTTAAAATTGTATAAAACCTATTGGATGTGTGGATTTAGAACCATTATCACCTTATCCTATAAATATATCACTTTGGGACCTTTAAAATCTGAAAATCATTTCATAATAAAGTAACATTTCATGACCTTCCAAGAGTGCCCCTCCTCCCTCTTATAAAAAGCCCCCCCCACCTCTACTCCCTTACCCACACCTCTCATTCACTTGTATCGTCCAACCCATGATACTATTGTCTCTACACATCCCTATATTTATACTATAAGCATTATCTTAGGCAAAAAACTCTTCAAGAAACCCTTTTGGTTCAAACCAAGGGGAGTTACCTGATTTAAAGGTAATGTCTTCTCTTATGTTCTTTTGTTTTATTTTGCTTCTCCAACCCCTAAAATCTTTTTATTCCTTACTTTTATAAAAAAAATAGTATATAAATTATACTAGGATGTTTTTATGTGAATTATTCTAGATACACTTACACACACCTCCGTATAATGGTTAAAGAACATACTGTTTCCGTGGATGACGAATTACTGCCTCACAAAACGATAATTGTTCCATCTTCTCCTACCACCTCTCATGGTGGAAATTATGATGGAACTATATTTATATATTATATATATTATATTTATGTCCTCTTTATGATTCTTTATTTTATATTTAATACATACCTTTATGCTTTTCATGTTGTGCAAATGCGATAATTTCATTTGAGGAAGTGTGGACTACCGCCCCATCAAGTGATGTGACTCGTTCATGAAAGACATGGAATGTATAAATAATGAAATTAAGGAACTTATGTGAACTATATAAAATATATATTATACTGTAATTATAATATATATATATATATATCTCATTTATTTTTAATTCCAATAACATGACAAACAAATGAAAGCAACGTTCATGCGTACGTACGACCTACCGTCTCCATGAATAGTGCATTTCATTTTTTATCTCCAAATGTTATGGAATAGTATAAAATGAATATATAATGGTTATATATGATATTTAAATCATTAATAATATTCTGGAGATTATGTACCTATAAATACATGGACAATTCTTTTCAAACAAGTTCATTTTTGACTCATGTACCGAACATCGAAAAAAAAGTTTGACATAAACTCTCATTATTAACTAATTATTATAACATTATAATATATGATATTAATTGAATAATAAAATTTAAAGGAGTTCCTTAAGAAATTATAAATTTACCAAAGTTTATTATTCAGGAATATAAAGAAATGAATGAGACAAGTCGGACTTAAGGCAAGGGATCCTACCTCTCTCTTTATTTTTAAGTACTCTCTTATATGTCATTTCTTTTAAGATCCTCTTTCTTATGTTGGAGGATATTATTTTATATCCATATTACTATAATTACTATGTTATTATAATTATAGACCCTATTTTATCTCATCAATCCATTTTTGGAAGTTTTAAGTGGCACCGTTAGGCTGCCGAATTTTCGTAAGGGATTTCTTATCTCACTTTTAATTACGTGAGATTTCCATTATTTGCCACTTATTTATTTCATGTGGTGTATTGTGTACTGCAATTTGATATATATTATCATGAGTTTATTTATATTAATGGTATTTTGTGATTCATTTGGTGCTTATTATCTTTTGGTCATACGACTCGATTTATTACAATGGGGTAAGGGTTTTTATCTCACTATTTATTCCCATGAGATTCATGCTATATATGTCACTATATCCTTTGAGTGGTGTATTTACTACCCATTATTCTACTCTGTGGGTAATATACTTTCATTTATGGGTATTTACATCAACTTTGTATAATCCTTTTTTCTTGGGGTGTACGTTTCGAAAGTTACCCAAGTCGGTAAGGGAACCTTTCACCCTCCCCTTTTTAAGACTTTTTTGTTAGTCTTTTAATTTACATCTTCATAATGTTGGGATATGTTATTATATATCCTTATTTATATAAATTTTATATCCATGTGATGATATACCCTTTCTATCTCTCATCAACTCACTTTCTAAATTTTAAAGTGACGCCGTTAGGCTGTCAAATTTCTGTAAGGGAACTTCTTAAACCAATTTAAATTCTTTGGGTTAAACCTCTACTCCTTGATTATATCATGCTATGAATATGTGTGGATGTTCTCTGATTGTTTTACACTTAATATCCACTAATACTGGGTGTATTTATATTTTTCACACATAATTATGTAATTGATTTCTCCTTAATCTAAGGATACCGTCTTTGTAAGGGACTTCGTCTCAATCTCTTTTCATTGAGGCATATTTTCATTTATACACAACTTTCTTTTATACGGTGTATAAACCCTTTTCACTTTTACTTTTATTCAAAAGGAATCTTTTCTCTATGAAGCATTTTACTAAATGACAAAAAGGATGTTTTTTTAACGTACGCGGTGACAATGTCCTTTCTGTCGCCGCGAGTATTATTTGATCTTTGGATTCCTCAACATGTAGTAATATTTTAAAAGAAAATAAAAAAAACCTTATACTCTTTTATGTATTTTGGTATTGAAAAAGGTTTTTGATAAAGTATTATTTTATTTCAATATATTTAAATGATATATTGTGATTGAAATGTGGAAATGTAATCATTCCTTTATATTGGTTTTATATGTTATGATTTTATAATGGTACTTGGAAATTTGACGGGTGGTTACATTTTAAAACAAATGATGGGTGGTGCCGTGAATACCAGGATGGGTGGTTATGTTATAACCTCCAATGCATTGGGTATGTAAGTCATCCATATGGCTATTCCATTTAGTGATATGTGTAAAAGTTGACCGTATGGTTATTCCATTTAAGTATGTTTATGTCCCAAGTTACCTTTATATGTTATGTGTTCTTTATATGGGTTTTATGGTAATATTTTGGTTACAAAAGGGGTAAGTAATAATATTTTATTCAGTAAAGAGTATTTACTACTTCATAAAGGTGAAAGGTATTACTTATGATAAAGTATTCATGATTTAATTTTTGTTTTTAAAAAAACTAATAGTTTTCTTTCTTTGTGTATCCTTTATTGGGATTTTTATGCTCATCCCAAGTTTTTGAATTTTTTTCCATAGGACTTAAAGATTAATAGGATCAAATATGGGATCAAATAAAGACATGCTATCTAAAACATGGAACTAGACATGTTTCTTTTTAAGAGTTTTTATTTTATGAAAAAAATGGAAACATAGTAGAAGTGTCTACTTTGAAATCTTTTGGGATGTAATAGTTATGTCATAATTCTCTAAAAATATAAACCTGAAAAGATCCTCTATGTGAATTATTCATTTAATTCATGATTATGTAATGTTTTAAGGCCGAGTCCTTATAATTTGGTCCTACAGTTGATGGGAAATATAATACAAGTGACATTTCAAAGTTTCAGGAGGAAATTACCGAATTAAGGGAGACACAAGGAATCCACAAGAAGTGGGATGATGTTTAGGATGATTCCCCAAGAAAGTTAACTTATAGCCAGACTTTATACAAAGGAAAATTGGTTGTGAATGATGAACGGTTCCAACCTGTTCCTCCTAAGAAATCAAGACCATGGAAAGACTAATCACATCTGAAGCCAACTCTGGTTACCTGGTCCCATGGTCCTTTTGATTATGAGTCTGATTGGGATAATGATTATGATTCTGTGTACTGTAGCTATGATTTTTGATGTTTTTTATTTTTCTTGGAATGAGGGAATGTTGTTTGTATGACCCCATTCATCCTCTTTTTTTTCTTTTCTTTTTAATAAAAATGGATCTACCCTAACTTTTCAGATAATAAAACATTAACATTTTTAAATTCTTCTTATTTATCCATCTAAATATCTCATGATATCCTTAGTACGTTTATTCACCTATGGATGTACATAAATGAAAGGGGTGTGATAAAAAAATAGTAAGGGGAGGAATAATGGACATGAATTAATAGTACATGGGTAAGAATAATCCACAAAATAATATCATAATAATATTATCATCATCAAAATCATGAGGGAAACATTTGATAAAGTCAGGGAATGCGGAATATGTATAAAGATGAAACATCATGTCATAATTTTCAAATACCATGAATTGTTGTGATCATATCTAGAATCTTATTCATTCATAAAAAATGTGAATAATCACAAAATCATCTCTATGAACAAATCTATAATCATTTTCATACACAATGCACATTATTACATGAGATACATCACATTACCTATAAAGATCCTGACCCCAGTTTCTCGGAGGCAATGCCTAATATTAATACACTGGTATGTTTAAAGGACATATAATGCTTAAGGGCTTAATAGATTAGTAGTTTTTGAAAACCAATTACAAACATAATATTTATATTATAACTTTAAATAAAAAACATCATTGCAAATCCATTTGAAACACCCATAAACTCTTAGATTATTCCTGCAAGTCATTCATAATAATATTCATCTTTGCATCTTAGGAAAAAATAAAACATAAGAAAGGGGTGAGATCAAAATATTAGTAAGGGTATGCAATACAATGGAAGTTATCATAAACAAAAACATTAGGCATGGTAGATAACTAAAATCACATGCCTTTAAAAATAAACTTGAACATAATATGGTAGGAATGAAAGATAAGAAAATAAATTCATATAACTGATCATAATAGAATAAACCTTAATCATTGATATTATACTAGTAAAATATCATATGGTTTATCAATTAATAATTTTATAATTAGGGAATTCATAATTCTAGTCATCTTAAATATATCATTAAGGCCTCAACCAAGGTGTCTGAAAATACTAGGGTAAGGCCTCATCCAAAACCCAATCATGTTTTGTCTCATGAGAGCTACTGATGCATAAAAAGGATATATAGGGACCTAATTATCACTTTCTAAGTTCAATTAATTCCTTATATGAATTGGTATAAACACAAACAACATGAACATATGAAATGTAAATAAATTTCCCTAATCTGTAATCATAATCACTAACCAATCTGAGTAGCATGGTGAATGGTATCAAGATAGCACATCCATGGTCAAATCAGTCATAACCCATTTAATACCCTATGTTATATGAAAATAATAATATATAAATCTCAATAAAGAATAAAATTTAGTATAGGTGTTGAAATAGATGAAAATACTCCAATAAAATCATCAAGGAATTCTTGAGAGAAATACCCCTTTTACTTTGCAAAGAAGAGTTCTTTTGTAAAAATCATATTTATTTTCATAATTGTTCATATAAAAATAGTAATGAAAAAATATATTTTTTCATGACAAAATTATTTATTTTAGAAAAATAATGTTTTCTTAAAATATATTTTGTATGGTACTTAAAAATGGGTAATAAATCGAGATGTTCCCTTTAATCAGGCTTACATATCGGGAAGAATTGAAAAGGGAACCTTGAAAAACATGTATTTATTATAAATTAAAGATGAAATGTTATGGGAATATGAGTTTTGAATGTATAAAAATAATTTTTAATAAGTATATAAAAATAATGAAGAGTTACATTGGTGTATATAGGAAGGAAGTATAACCCGAATGAAAATGGAGGTTCAGGAAGAAAACCCTTACCTTATGTCCAAATATGTTATGCACTTGACCTTAAGGTCATGGAATATGAAATTAGAGTCATTAATAATTTAATTCAGAACCTATTATACATGTATATAGTTTATTATAATTTTATTAAGTTCATTTATGTCCTTTTTTATAAGCTATAAGATATAATTTTATTTCTCGAGAGCGCTCATTTCCTTGGTTTTCACGATCTGTATACTTGTATATGAGTATGGAAGTTCATGAAAAATGAGTATAATTCTACAAAAATAAATTTATATGATATTAATGAACATAAATAATTTTAAATGGTTATATATATATATATATAAATTTTTATATGGTATGAGAATAAATTATTAGATAAGACATTTAGTGATAATCGTTTACATTATTATGGCAGTTATTAACCATAACGAATTCATTTTGTTTTATCATTTAGTATTATGTAAATATGTTACTTAAATAAAATAATAAAGGTTGTAATAAATGTATTATAGTATTTATTAACCATAAAAATGGTTTCATTTCCATACTTTAAGGGGAAATTGAAGAACGAAAATCCATCATTCATGAAGGTTGTAAATCAGCCTCTCACGGATAATGATTTCATTTTAAAAATAAAATAAAGAGAGATAAAGGAGTTTGATGAAGGAAATTACATTAAAATTATATAATTACATTATATAGATGATAATGGATTTATCATTCTCATTTGGATAGAGTAAGTGAGAAGGAATAATAAAAGAAAAGAACTTGAAAAGAAATTAAAAGGAAAAGGAAGAGTATTTTACCTCTTGAATACTCCTCCTTGAGAACCTCCTTAAGGGGATTGTTTTTGGTCTTTTTATAAGACCAAGATCTCATGAACATGGGGGAAAATCTTGGGGTGAATATTGGGCAGAAATTTGACAAGGCTCGAAGGGTTAGAGGTGTGAGGAGAAGAGGTGGTGAGGGGTGATATTTATTGTGGAGGAGAGGGGTGATTTTTGAATATTTAATTCATTTGTTTATTATTTTGGATCAATATTATGAATAGTTTGATAATTATCATAAAATATATTTAAATAATGAAGTAAATTTATAGATTATAGTACTTACATCATAAATTAATCAAGGAATATTGTATTAAACTTATAATGTATTTATACTATAAATTACCATATTTTACTATTCACAAAAATTCAAGTATTTTAGAAAAAATCACAAAAATTCACCCGAAACATTTTTAGACATATAGAATTAAAAAATGAACTTCATTTTATGAAAATAATTTTCTAAATATTATAATTTTAATTTTTAATTAAAACCATCATTTACTTGAAAAATATAGATTTTAAATTTATAGCTGATTTTATAACACTTTCAAAAATTTACTATGGTCTCATAAAAATATCATAAAATCAAAATACACAAAATATTTATTTTTAAATATATTTTATGAAAATTAATTTTATTTTATATCATTTTATTAATTATAAAATTGTAGTTAAATATTTATGACTTACAAAAATACCAATACTTAATTAATAATTTTTAAAATATTTATTTATTTATACTATGATATAATTATATGATACTTTCTTTTATAATGTGCCTAAAATTTATTTATACTTTCATGGATGAGGTTACTATTCATTAGGCCGGTTTACTATCCATAAGGGTTATATTACTATTCATAAGGTCAAGTTACTATTTCATCGGTACGAGTTTCTTAACATATAGGAATAACTATTATTTAATTAATTATTCATTTATAAAGTTGTATTGTGTTTTATATGTGATCTATACTATATGAAATAAACATAGGAAGGGAAATCTCAATGTTAGAATTTTGGGTTGTTACATTCTCCCATCCTACAAAAATTTCATCTTCAAAATTTTCAGATTGTCACACCATAAAAAGATCTAGGTAGTTCTTCATCATAAGATCCTTAGTATCCCACATTGTCTCTTAAATTTTATGATTTTTCAAAATTACCTTTACCATCCAAGTCATTCAATTCCTCACCACCTGTTCTTTAGTTTCTAGAATCCGAATAGGCTCTTCACCGTAAAATAAGTTAGGTTCCAATTCCATTCCTTCAAAAGTGAGGACATGCGTTGGTTTTGGAATTTACTTCCTTAACAAGGAGATGTGAAACACATTGTGCACCTTATAAAGTTTAGGAAATATTGTTAAATGATAATCCACAACTCTGATTCTCTCCAGTATTTCAAAAGGACCAATGTACCTGGGGCTCAGTTTCCCTTTCTTTCCAAATATTAGAACACCCTTCCATGGAGATAATTTCAAGTAAATGTGATCACCCACTAGAAATTCCAAATCCTTCCATCGATAACTGGAATATATCTTTTGCCTACTTTGATATGGGTTTGAATAGTCTTTATCTTCCCTATTGTTTCCTCTACAATCTATGGGCCTACAAGCTTCATTTCACCAACTTCCTCCCAACATGTTGGTGTATGACATCTCTTTCCATAAAACGCTTCATATAGTGCCATTTTAATACTTGAATGGAAACTATTATTTTTGGAAAAATATAATAAAGGTAAATACCTATCCCATATACCTTGAAAGTCAAGGGATCATGATCTCAACATGCCTTTTAATGTTTGAATAGTCCTTTCAGACTGCCCATTAGTTTGAGGTTGATAAGTAGTACTAAAACAAAGCTCACTATCCAAAGCTTTCTGAAGACTTTCATAGATTTTTGATGTAAATCGTGGATCATGATCAGACATGATATAAAGTGATTCTCTATTAATTATTAAAACTTTATTAACATAGAGTCGTGCAAGTTTCTATAGTGGTGAATCCTCCCTTATAGCGAGGAAATGCGCAGATTTGGTAAGTCGATCAATAATAACCCATATTTTATTATTATTTCTTGGAGTTATTGGTAATTTAGTGACAAAATACGTAGTGATTTCATCCCATTTCAATGTAGGAATTGGTAGAGGTTGCATGACACCTCTAGGATGTTGTCTTTTAGCCTTCACCTATTGAAAAACTAAATATCTTGATACATAATCAACAGTTTTATGCTTCATATTATCCCACTAGAAATGTTCCTTCATATATATATAAATCTTAGTGCTACTAGGGTGTATAGAGAAATTAGATCTATGGGAATCATCCAATAACTCCCTTTTTAGCTTGGGTATAGAGGAAACACACATCCTCCTCCCAAATTTCTTAATTCCATCCTTACACACAAAGTCTGGAAACTTCCCATCATTCACAACTTTAATTTTCTTTTGAATATTCTCATCGTCACATTAAGAAATTTTAATTCTTTACAATAAATATGGTTGGGAAACCAGTTGAAAAAATAATGATGTTTCAACTTCCTTGATAATTCACATATCCATATTTGCTAGATCCATATACATAGGGTCCTTATCAATCCCCATTTTGTTCAGAACTCCATGATCCTTCATGCTCAATAAATTTGATACCTTATTCTTCTTCCCAGGGTGGTAGTGTATTGAAAAATCATAATCCTTGAGTAGCTCGAGCCACCACATTTTCCTCATGTTAAGTTCTTTCTATGATAATATATATTTTAAAATTTATGATCTATATATATCTCATATATTTCACTGTAGAGATAATGTCTCCATATTTTCAGAGAAAATATTAGAGCCTCTAACTTAAGATAATGAGTTGGATAGTTCTGTTCATGAATTTTTAACTGAATTGATGCATATACAATAACTCTATCATTCTACATAAGGATACACATGATTCCTTCCTTTGATGCATCACTATAAATCACAAACCCACCATTTCCCAATGGTAGAGTCAAGATCATAGCATTCACTAATCTCCTCTACAATTTTTGAAAACATTATTAACATTCTTTTTTCCATATGAACTTAAACCCTTTACGAGTAAGCTTGGTTGATAGGTTTTGTAATCAGGTGAAGTTCTAAATGAAACACTGATAATAACCTACTAAAAAAATAAAACAATGTACCTTGGTTATGTTCGTTGGTATAGGACATTCCTAAAATGCCTTTGTATTCAAAGGATCAATTGAGATTCCATCCTTTGAGACAATATGGACAAAAAAATAAACTGATTGAATCCAAAATTCACACTTTCTAAACTTACCATATAATTAATTTCTTCTAAGAGACTTCAGAACAATCCTCAAGTTATTCTCATAGTCTTATTATCTTTTGGAGTATACTAAGATGTCATAAATAAATTCCACAACAAATTCATCAAGATATTACTTGAAAACTATATTCATTAGATCCATGAAAGTAGAGGGTGCATTAGTCAGTCTAAATGGAATTACTATAAACTCATAATGCCCATACCTAGTTAGAAATGTTGCCTTTGGAATATATTCCTTCATCACATGAAATTGATGATATCCAGATCAAAGATCAATCTTTGAAAATTATTGATCTCCATAAAGTTGATCAAATAAATCATCAATATGAGACAGGGGATACTTTTTCTTTATTGTAATAGCATTGATTTCTCTACAGTCAATTCACAACCACATGGATCCATCTTTATTCTTGAAAAAGAGAAAAGGGGCTCCCCATGGAGAAACACTAGGGTAGATAAATCCTTTATCACTAAATTCCTCTATTTGTTTCTTCAGTTATACTAATTCCACTATGGCCATTCTATAGGGAGACTTTGATATAGGTCTTGAACCAGGAATTAAATCAATTAATAACTCAACTTCCCTCTTTGGAGGATATCCTGGTAAATCCTTTATAAATACATCAATGTATTCTTGTATAATAGGTACATACTCAATTTGAATATTTCTTTCCTTATCCATAAACAATGTTTTCTATTCCCCCTAATAATTCCATTTAGTAGAGCTACTACGGGTGGATTTAGATGATAACCATATGGTGATGTTTCTACTCTAAAGATATGGGATTCTATACCTTCCACACAAATCACAATTTCGTTATTATTGAAATATATTTTTGCATCTTATTTTGAAATCCAGTCCATGCCAAGTATTATATCAAAGTTTACCATAGTTATGATGATAAAATTAGTAGATAAAGAACATTTATATACTATAATGGGAACTATACGAAACATCTTTGTTGCAAGGATACTTCCCTTAGGAGTTTTGACTGACAACTCACTTATTAAATAGAATTAAAAATATATAATTTTTAAAGAAAACTAGGAAGATATAAAGGAATGTGATGATCCAGAATCAAATAAAGCATTGGAAAAGTTTTAGGAAATGATTAAAGTACCTACCACCACATCACTAAGAACTTTAACCTTAGCAGTTGTGATCACATAATCTCAGCCTTTCTCCCTTAGAATTTTTCGAGGAAATTTTCCTTAACACATAGGAAAATCATTTTCATAATGTCCCATGTCTTTACAATTGTAGTATTAAACATTGGTAGATTCTTTATTTCCCTTGCAATTACGGGTTGGTGACCTTTTTCTCCACACATGTAATAGGATCCTTTTCCTTTTAAGTAGGCTCTGGGGCATTTCCTTACATAAGTATCACATGTTGGAAAAATCCCTTTTTTATTATTCCCTTTATCCATTATTTCCTAATCTACCCTCTTCATCTCTTACTTTCCCTTAAATTCATAAGACATAGATAATTATTTCTCTGTCTTGATAGCATATGAGACTATATCTTTGTATGATGAGAAAGTTTGAGAAATTGGTTCCCTTTAGAGGATTGATTTTAAGCCATAAAATAATTAATAAACCTTTCTCCTTGGATTACATATGTAGTCCGAAATATACCTTTATATCCTTATAAAGTTGGATTCATACTTGGAAACATTCTCATCCTCCTTTTTCCTCAGATTTAAGAATTGGATTTCCATATCCAATAATTTTTCATGAGGAAAATATTTTTATAAGAAAATTTACTTAAAATCCCTCCATTCCATATTTTTAATTTCTTCCTCCTACTTTGTGTTTTTCATTAGTGACCACCATTGATATGAATCTCTTGATAGATGATAAATTTCTATGACAACCTTCTCCCATTTGCTACTTCCTAAAGTGATAAATATCTTCTCTATGGAACTTTTCCACTACTCAGCTACCAATGGGTTTGTAGTCCCATTGAATAATGGAGTTTGTTGTCGAATAAATTAGTCTAACATTACTCCTCCACATTGTGGATCAGGATGATCCATAAGGGTAAGGTTATTTTTTATAACCTGAGTTAGCTATCCCAGTATAGTTATAAGTTGCTCAGCACTATTCAAAACTCTAATACCGACATTATTATATTGCATAGGAGGTAAATCCCTACATGGGATACATGCGTTGATACAGTTTCCGTTCCTTCCACTAGTCACCATTTATAAATAATTTCATGCACTAGATTAGGTTATGAATCATAATGGATAATCTCAAACTATTAAAAAACTCAACATTAATTGAAATTTTATTCATATCTAATTTCATAATAATAAACATAGTTTCTTTGAGGAAAAATTTACTTTTAAATCCTTAATAGTGGTTTGTAAAGAAAATGTGAATTATTCTAAGAATATACCTTAGGAGTGTCAAACCAGGTGTGCAAAAAGGCCTGTTTTTATGTACTAGGTTACCCAAGTTAGGCCTGAGACACCTTGTTAGAGTTTTTACTCTTAGGTAAATTTGTTCCAGAACCACACCCACTTGTAGTATCCATACATGGATGTATTTCTAAGAAGATCCACATAATCACTACCTTATAAAAATTATAGGATGTTTCTTGTATGATTATCCTCAAATTCCATCTTAGGGCTATGTTCCCCAATATATTTTTTCTAAATATAATTCTCAAGGTTTCTACTAAACTTCCTTTGATACCCACTATAAAGACCCTAACCCCAGTTTCTTAAAGCCAGTGCCTTATATTAATATATTGGTATGTTTATAAAGATTTCTAATCCCGAAGGACCAAATAGTTTAGTAGTTTTGGAAAACCAGATACAAACATAAGATTTACATTATAACTTGAAAGCAAAAACAACTTTACAAATCCATTGGAAAAACCCATAAACTCTTATATTATTCCTGCAAGTCATTCATAATAATATTCATCTTCACATCCTAGGGAAAAATAAAACATAAGAAATGGGTGAGATCAGATGCTCAATAAGGGTAAGTAATATAATAGAAGTTATCATAAACATAAACATTAGGCATGGTGAATAAATAAAAACACATTCCTTTAGAAATAAACTCGAGCATAAGATGACAAGAATGAAAGATGAGAAAATAAAGCCATATAATTGATCATAATAGAATGAACCTTAATCATGGATATTATACTAATAAAATATAACATGTTTTATCAATTAATAATTTCATAATGATGGAATTCATAGTTCTAGACATATGAAACATATCATCAAGGCCTCGACCAAGACATTTAAAAATACTAGGGTAAATCCTCGGCCAAAACTTAATTATGTTTTGTATCATGAGACCTATCGATGCATAGAGGGGCTATAATGGGACCCAACCATAACTTTCTAAGTCCAATGAATTCTTGATATGAATGGGGATAAACATAAACAACATTAACATATGAAATGTAAATAACTTTCCCCAATCTGTAATCATAATCACTAACCAATATGAGTAGCATTGTGAATTGTATCAAGATAACACATCCAAAGTCAAATCAGTCATAAAAAATTTAATAATATATGGTAGAAAACAATAATAAGATATAAATATCATTAAAGTATAAAATTCAATAGAGTTTTTGAAATAGATGAAAATACTCTAATAAAATCATTGAGGAATTCTTGATAGAAATACTTCTTTTACTTTGCAAAGAAGAGTTCTTCTGAAAAAACAATTTTTATTTGTCTTAATTGTTTTTATAAAACCAGTAATGAAAAAATATAAATTTTCAGGAAAAAATTAGTGATTTTATAAAAATAATGGTGTCTTAAAACAAATTATGGATGGTACTTGAAAATGGGTAAGAAATTGAAATGTTCCCTTTAATCGGGCTTGCGTATCGGGAAGAATTAAAAAGGGAACCTTGAAAAAACATGCATTCCTTATAAAAAAGAGATTAAATGATCTAGAAATATGGTTTTTAAATTTATACAAATAATTTTAGAGAATTATTTAAAAATAATGAAGAATTATAATGTTTTATAGAGGAAGGAATCATAACTCGAATGAAAATGGAGGTTCAGGAAGAAAACCCTTACCTTATGTCCGAATTTGTTATGCACTTGACCTTAAGGTACTAGAATATGAAATTAGAATAATTAATAATTTAATTAAGAACCCATTAGATATTTATATTGTTTATTATAATTTTATTAAGTTCATTTATTACCTTTTTGATAAGTTATAAGATACAATTTTATTGCTGAGGAGTGCTCGTTTCCTTGGTTTTCATGATCAGTATACTTGTATATGAGTATAGAAGTTCATGAAGAATGGGTATAATTATAAAAAATTGAATTTATATGATATTAATGAACATAAATAATTTTAAATGGTTATATATATCATTTTTATATGGTATGAGGATGAATCCTTAGATAAGACTTTTAGTGATAATCGTTTACATTATTACGACGGTTATTGATCATAACAAACTCATTTTGTTTTATCATTTAGTATTATGTAAATATGTTAATTACAGAACATAATAAAGGTTTTAATACATATATTATATTATTTTTTAACCATAAAAATGGTTTTATTACTAGCATTGAATAATAAATTGAATAATGAAAATCCATCGTCCACGAAGGTAGTAAATCGACCCCTCACAGATGGTGATTTAGTTTTTAAAATAAAAGAGAGATAGAAAGGATTTTGATGAAATATATTCCCTTAAAATGATATAATTACAGTATATAGATGATACTGGAGTTATAATACTCATTTTTACAGATGAGGTGAGGTGATAATAACAAAAGAAAAGAACTTGAAAAGAAATTAAAAGGAAAAGGAAGAGTATTTTACCTCTTGAATACTCCTCATTGAGATTCTCCTTAAGGGGATTGGTTTTGTTATTTTTATGATACTGAGAGCTCTTGGATGTGTGGGAGATTATTGGGGAGAATATTAAGAATAAATTTGAAAATTATAAAAGGTTTAAATGTGTGTGGATAAGAAGTGGTATTTATAGTGGAGGAGAGAACTGATTTTTGAATATTTAATTTATTTGTTTGTTATTTTGGCTCAATACTATGAATAGTTTAATAATTATAATTAAATATATTTAAATAATGAATTTAGGTTTGATATTATGGTTATTACATCAGAGATGACTTAAGGAATAGTGTATTTAGCTTATAATGTATTTATATTGTAAATTATTGTATTTTTATATTCACAAAAATCATGCATTTTAGAAAAAATCCAAAAAATTCACCCCAACTATTTTTTGACATGTATAATTAAAAAATTAACTACATTTTATATTTTTTTTCTAAATATGATAATTTTAATTTTTAATTAAAACCATCATTTACTTGAAAAATACAGATTTTAAATTTATATCTGCTTTTATAACACTTTCAAAAATTTACTAAGGTCTCATAAAAATATCCTAAAATCATAAAAAAAAACAAAATATTTATTTATGAATAAATTTTATGAAAATGAATTTTATTTTAAATAATTTTATTAATTATAAAAGCGTAGTTAAATATTTATGACTTACAAAAATACCAACAATTAATTAGTAATTTTTAAAATATTCATTTTCTTATACTATGATATAATTATATGATACTTTATTTTATAAGGTGCATAAATTTTATTTATACTTTCATTGATGAGGTTACTATTAATTAGGCCGATTTACTATTTATAAGGTTCATATTACTATTCATATGGTCACGTTAGTATTTCATCGACATGAGTTCTTTAACTTCTAGAAATACCTATTATTTAATTCATTCTGGAATTTATAAAGTTTGTATTGTGTTTTATACATGATATATACTATATGAAATAAAAATAGGAAGGGAAATATCAATGATAAAATTTTGGGTTTTTACATTACCCAATGTATTGAAGGGTTATATAATTCAAGGACCACCCATCATATCATAAAATGCTTATAATCATGCATGCCACATGAAAGGATAACAATCAAAGTCATGAAATAACCCATGGAATGGAATGAGTTTTTTAAGGATTTCATAAAAAATAATTTAATGAATAAACTTTGGGGTTCCAAAATAAATAATGGAAAACATATTTTTCATAAACATTATCATTCCTGAGTGAAAAGGAAACAAATCAAGAGGATTCAAAGATGTGTTTTGGAAAGAAAAGTATTTTTGAGAACTCTTTGTATTTAGATTAAAAATAATTTTGGAAAGGAAGAAACATGTATATAATTATAATTAAAATAGAATAATTTTTAAATGATATTTAAGGAAAATTATGGGAATATCCATACTGAAAATGAAATGAAAATGAATAACCCAATGAAAAGGAGTTGGGTTCGAGAACCCCCTTACCTTAAATCCCGCTTTATTTCACCACTTTTATACCTCCTAAATAATAAAAAATGGTTTATTAAAACATTTAAATATAAGTGAATTTTGTTAATTTATGTAACTATTTATAATTATAATCATTTTATCATATTTCTCAATTCCTATCATTAAAAGGGAAATGTTTTGATATCATGTTTTCCTTAAAAATTTCCCATATTTCTTAGATTTTTTTATTTTTGTTTAAGGTCATTTATATATTAGTGGGGTTATTTATAGAAGATAAAAATATATATATTTTTACATTTATATATTATAAATAATTTAGTATAACCATACATAAGTTTGGTGATATGAAAGAAGTTGGAAATTTCCTCGTTGGTTGCTAATAGACCATTATTATGAACATTGTCCAAAGGAGGAGAAAGAGAGGTATAAAATATAAATACTTCAAAAATATAATATTAAAATTAATTTAAAATCATTAACATGATGTTAACATACCTTCTGATTAATATTATAATATTCTTTTTTAAAGGTACAGAGGAAGAGATGAAGATAACAGGAAAATAGTAAGAAGAGTTAATGAAAACATACTCTCTTCTCAGTGATGCTTCCCTTGTAAAATACTAGAACCCTTGATGATTGGAGTTAGATTACACCAAAAAATACCTATGGATTATAAGAGTCTTAATATAGAGTATTTGGGTGGATATTTCTCTTTGATAAGTGTGGGAGGAGTAGTTTTCCAAGGGGAGGGAGATGGGTAATTTTTACTTGAGTAGAGGGGTATTTTTATTATAAAATATTAATTAAAATACTATATCCAAGATAAACATTATAATAGTGATATTATTAAAACAATTAATCATATTTTAATAAAATATAATATATTTAGGAGTTTAAACACCTTTATAATTCAAATTCAATAGTTTATTAAAAAGGAAATTGGGAAAAAAATGAAAAATTGATTTTTTAATGGAATAATTTTGACTTTAGATATTCGAAAGTAATTTTTATGTTTAGAAAACACGATTATTTAATTTTAATATCTCATTTATGGAATTAAATATTTTTTGTTTGAGGATCATGTTATATAAATTATTAGTTCATTATTACATCATGAATGATGTAATTCAAGATACACCGGTTATGAAAAAAACTATATTTTTAATGTTCACCTGAAAATATGAGTGTTTCAGAAAATTAGTAAAAAGTAAACCTTGGATAATTTCGACATGATGATTTAAAAATTGAATTTTATTTCATCAAAATAATTTTCTAACATAGGTAATTTTAAATTTTAATATAAAAACTATGTTTTTATGAAATACGTTAAAATAAAGTTTATTAAATAGGTGCTTATATTTTCTTTGAGTTTTTTAATCATGATATTTATTTTATGGAATTATAATTTTTATATTTACTTAATTTACTGATGATAAATGTCATTTATAATAAATTTTATTGTTTTTAGGTCAAATTACTATTCCAATGGTCATGTTACTATTCCCAATGTCCAGGTTACTATTCTAATGGTCACATTGCTATTCTAATGGTCACATTAATATTATAATGGTCATATTACCTAATATAAATACTAATTAATTCCGTTATTAATTATTTATCTCAATTCCTCTCAAGGTTATATATTTACATTTTCCATAATGTCGACCAGTTTACTAATATTCTGTTTCTTTTATATAATGTTGGCTATGGGGTAATGATTGTTGTAGATTGGGGTGATACATATTTTCCTATTATAATTTTATTAATTTATATTTTTTTATAATTTTTTAATAATTGGCATTTTTATGGGTTTAGTTGCTTATTAATGTAATTATATTTATTAATGAAATGAATTACTATCTATTTCTTTATGTGTTGTATGTGTATAATACTATACAACATAATATAAAAAAATTTTATTTCAAGAAAAAAAATAATTTATAAACTCTAGGTTGTTACAATTTTTATCCATGTCACAAAATATTATAGATATTAAAATCAAGAGAGTGACAAATTTGATTTTATCTTATACTTAAATATCATAATGGTCAAAATCAAAGGTAAATGGAAACTAAAGGTCTTATTTTAAAATTTTGGATGGTTATGGACTAAATAGACTCATCCAATGAAATAAATTCAAGTTTTTGAAAGAATTTGAAGCCTTAAAACGTTAGTTTTAACCCCAATTAACCCATTTTACCTTTACTATGGTAACAAAAATTTACTAAGGTTACTATTTATAATGAACAAAAATAAAAAAGACCTATTTACCAAATTTGGACCTCATGATTCCAAAAATAGAATCTATTTTTTAAGATTAAATTTATAGAGGTGTAATATTTTAATTTAAAACTAAACATGCAAAACGCAATGAAAATGGTTTTTCAAAAAATTCCTCTTAAGTATAAAAAATTTTTTATACAAAATTCAACTATAAAATTCATTCCAAATAATAGAATTGATTTTTTTAATAAAAATAAACTAATGGAATTTTAAAACTAATACAAAATATAATTTGACTTTGTAAATATAGTTTCCAATAAAAATTTGTATTTTTCACTATTCAGTGAAAAATAAAGCTTTTATGAAAGTTCTCAAAAATTAATCCTAAGATAATTTTGTCATTATGAATTAAAAAAATAAGTTCATATTATAAAATTGAAATTATATAATTTGAAAATAATTCTTTTAAATAAAACCATATAATGTATGAAAACTGATTTTATTTATAAATAATGCCTTTTTTATTTTGTCTAAAAAATTAACTAATATTATTATAATGAATATAACTCTATAAAACCTAATCAATGGATATTAGTAAGCATGAAAATGATTTATTATAAAATTACTTATGTTGTTACAATGAGTTTCTATAGTAAATTGTAGATATGGAACATGGTTGGTGCATGATCTGTTAAACCATGTACCACAATTTATAGAATGGTTGGCCTTGGGCAGTTGAGGGTGTACGGTTAGTGCATAGTTTGGAAAAATGTGCATCCAAACCATACAAATTCCCATATTCTCATTAAAATGGTGTTTTTACAATTTTTATGCTCCTGGATTTTAACTCTCCCCCTCCCTTTCTCTACCCTTCATGCACATAAACCAGAGGAGGGATCTTCCTTCCATCCTCTCTTCTTCAAGCCTCACTAAGGATGTGTTTTTGGTGGATTTAATTGTTGATTTGAGGTATGTATCACCTTCCACAATCTTATATTATTTCTCTATTCCCTATATTTTAATTTCCAACTTATTTTACTAAGTTTTTATTGGTGATTACACTATATCTTGGTGGGATCACCTAATTCTCAAGGGGTTTCCTTTTTCCTATGTTGAGGGAATCCCAAGATGCCATATGAATCTAGTTGCTTAGTGATTCAACAAGGTGTGTTACCTTTTTAAAATTTCTTTGATTTTTACCTAAAATTTAATTAAATTAATTTTGATATAGATATCATATGTGTTTGGTTTCACTTTTGATGTGACAAGGCCACCAGTAAGCTTTTTGGAAATTATGACCATTTTTAATTTATTTTCTAAATTAATTGTAAAATGTTATAATTAATTGTTTAATGTTACTTGAATAGAGTTAGTTTCTCAGGATGTGAGACATGATTAGTTGATTGTAGATGAGGTTGGAAGGGTCTTGTAAGATGTTTCTAGCCATTAGAAATCAAGGGGAAGCTTATAATAAAAGGTAGGTGGTCTGTCATACATTACCTTAGGTAATTTTCTCATGCGTATGTGTTATGTGATGTAATAATGTCTCGTAAAGGATAGTGAGGGACCCCTAATTTAATGTGTTATTTAATTAAATTAACTAAACTATCTAGATAATTAAATTAGATTGTTAAATAAATCAAGTGCCTTAACCTTTATATATAGAACAAGGTGCCAAGGGCCACTTCAATTCCTTGGGAACCAACTCAATTCCCCAACCTTCATAGGCCATGAAATTACCAAAAACCATTGCCTTAGATTGAAATCGAATTTGACAGAGATCCCTGAATTGGGAATGCATGATAGAGACCTATTATACCTAGACCTAGGTGACTTTGGGACCTCCTCTAAGAGGGAGATGTTTTTGAAGTAGTGTGGTTGGATTTGGGTATCATTCATGACCTGAAGACCAACACCATAATTTTATTACGTACATAAAGGTCCTGATGTGTTAGAGGGTTCATCATAGGGGAATGTTTAATCTTAGATATGGTCATATTCATTAATCTAAGTCTTTGAGGGGACCTCGAGTAGGGTTCCCCGATCATGTTAATACCCTGGTAAGGGAGTGTTGGGAATAGGTTGTGATGAACAAGGGTATTCCTCTAAAGAATAAAACAACCAGTATGGCCACTAAGGCTAGAGACATAATAAGATAGAATATGGTGTTCAAACAACCTTATAGATTTAAGATATGCATAAAATCATTTACCAATTAATTTATAATTGAGATGATTTAGATAATTATAAATGAACCAATAGTGCCTGAGGGATGTGCTACCCTCAACCACTTTTACAGTCGGGTGCTAAGGACACCTAAGATCTGGTCCTGCATGTCTATTACATTGGATGTATCTTTTTCCTAAATATTGAGTGTGAAAAATTAGTATGTTATATGAGGTTAAAATTATATGTATGTATCAAGTGGGATTTCTGAAATATTGAGATCCACCCCTTAATTAATGAAGATGGTATTTTAACTATAATTTAATGTTTTAATGAAAAGTAATTAACACTTATAGAGCCTTAGATTTCTGGTGAGCATAGGATCCAATATTCTATGTTGTTATTATTATAATTACTAGTGTATATGGGATTACTCTTGAAACATGGAAACAAATGAGGATGTTTAGTGCAACTCGGAAACCCATCTTAGTTAGAATATCACCCAGGATTCCTAGTGAGCTAAGATCTAAGTGATTCCAGAGGTTTCTAGGTGGCCACATTTCCCCTGAGTACTAGATTTTGGTTTCTTCCCCGAGGTTGATGATGATAAAATTTATTGATTCCTAAGATACTCTTTAGGATTAGGTGGATGGACCATGAATGCATTTCCCAGAGCTGTCTATGAATAAGTTGAAGAACCAATGATTTATGGATGTTTAGTGATCATCTCAGAATGAGAGAGTATTCCTTATATATATTTCCTAAGGTTAATCCCCTTAGGAATTCATTATAGTTTTCAAAGTCTTTATTTACTATAGATTGGGATCCAAGAATCCAACTTTGGATTGTAATAGGGAATGATGAAAAGTCATCCGGGTTCCACTAGTTACTTACAACTTGAGTAGCATTCCTAGGATTCATAGGATCATACTCATTACCTTATTTATATTATGTCTAACTAAAACCTTGAATTATAACTTAATTTTAGTAAAGGTGAGTATGGGTGATCATAGGGATATGACTCGTATCCCCCTATGGTGATGTATCTTGCTCAAAGAAATCTTTGACCGTAGCAGGTATAGTCGTCTTGGGTAGCCATTAGGCTAGAGGTATGACATTAGTTATTTAATTCATTTTCAGTAGTTAATTATTATTATTATTATTATTTTATTATTATTATTTAGTTGAGTAGTTCAGATACATTATCTACTTTTATTGTCTTTGTATGGGACCATATTGGTGGTGCCCTACTGAGTTTTTTACTCACATCCTGCTCAAGACACTATTATGATAGGGTATCCTAGAAGCTCTCAATAATTTATAGGTATATGATGAGATGAGGCCCAAGGTCTTTATTACTTGAGCAGGTAGGTTAGAATGTGTAGTATTAGGATACTGGATGAGATATACCTCAGAGGTGAAGCAGAGAAACTTTTATTTATCTTCTTTTATTTTTGTATGCATATGTGACTGGCCTAATGGGTAGTTAGTGTTGTATAAACAGAATGGCCATTCATTACTTTACTTAATTAGATTTATTATTTTGGTTTTTTATATTTATTACTTCCACACTATAATTATTTTCTATTTTTTATCATGTTTAATTATTTTATACTATTTTTATTACTTTGATACAGGGGAATAGTCTCCCTAAATGGATTCCCTAGGCCCTCACCACTAGTTGTAAGCCTTTGGGATATAGGTAGGAATGATTGAGGCCACATAGTGAACCAGTACAGATACTATTCATAGAGTGAGCTAGGCTGGGATGTTACAAAGTGTAATCAGAACAGTTACTCTATTATTGAAATGAACCAATCTAAATACCCTAGTACACTGATATCTAAACTAGATATGATATAATTCATAGGGTGTTATCGATCCCCATGAGTTGGTGACTAGCACCTAGAATCAACTAGAATTCAAAGGGAATGATTTTTCCACAAATATGAAAAAACAGTGGAAGATAAATCAATACACAGTCGGTATTCCCAACACTCCTCAAGGAAAAAAGTACCAAAAGCAGCCAGATAAAAATTCTGAATTAAAATATCACCCAAAAGATGACATAAAATTCATCAATAAAAAGTCTCAAAATCCCCATGTAATAAATGGATCATAACACCACTAGACACCATCATCACTCCAGGATCCCATACTCCAGAACACCCACCACATCCAAGTGGAATTTTCCCTTTTTTTATACCTGACATAACATAATCTAAAAACACCCCAAGACAAAGATAGGGTGTGAGAAAAAAACCCATCAGTATTTTACCAAATGTTCCATAAGTAGTTTCTATACAAATAAACCATATATTCTTAAATTTTAATTAAAAAATACATTAAAATTAATTTTCACATTTTTATTAAAATCATTATTCAAGTAAAATAGATGAAAAATATATCAAAATAGGCTTAAATAAAAATTTATATCATATATAAAGGACATGAATAAAATAGATCTATAATCACTATCATGTAATAATCAAATCAAAACCAAGAAATATGTCCATAATCCCTGAGATAAGTTAGTTTATGGTTATAGATACTTACACTACTCATTAAATCATCATGGATCAAAGTGTGAGCACAAGTCCCTAATAACTAGTCCATTGGGATAATAAATCAATACCCTATTCATGGAAAATCATACCGAACTCAGTTTAGTTAGAGTTTTCATCATCAATACATTTCCATGTAGTTAGATCCCTAGTGTGCTTGTCTTAATCATCCACTAACTACTCAGGATCACATATTCTTTCAATCAATAAATCATGGGAAATCTATTCATTTCAATTAAATTCATAAATCATAGTTTAAATTATCAACTTCAAGTTTAACATGACATTTCAATTTTAGAATAAAAACAAAGCTTTTCATCAAGTTCATTCCATTCAAAATCGTCTTTCATTTTAATCCATATTTTCTCAAATCACAACATATTTCAAAATCCCTTGAAAATATGTTTTATTTCAAAAATATAATGACTTTTAAATCAATCATCAAATCATTAAAATTAAAAATTTAGAAAATAGTTGAAAATAAATTTCAAATCAAGTAAGCAATCATGGTTTCAATTATAGGGAAAAGCCTTACGGAACCACCTACACTTTTATCAATTGATAAAATGATCAATCATACAACCTGATTAAGAATCACCAATAGATACATAAAGGTGAGGAAGATCAAGGTAAAATCACTAGAACCATGATCCATCAAAAAAAGGATCTAATCCAATAATAACATGAGTATTCATCACTCACAATGGAGATAAGAGAAGAAAAGAGGATTCTAAGACAAGAAGAAGTCTTACTTACTAAAGAAAGATCAAATACATCCAACAATGACTTTATTTGATAATAATGGAGGTTAGAGTATCCAAAATTCTTCTTGTGAGTCTTCAAAATACAAAAAGTAAAATAAAGTTTGAATGGGAGATGTTTGAAGGAGTTGGAATAATAAATAGGGCTTCAATATTTTATAGCCTAGAAAAATAAAAAGACAATGATATAGCCCCATGGATATGGTGAAAAAAGGTGAAAATAAACTAGTCCATTATATAGTCCAGGATACCAATTAACAGCCACCCCCAGCTAATTGGACTCCTAAATCCATGATGTATACTATTCCCAGATCCACTTTACCCAATCCAAGGCTATGACAAAACCCACACACCATTCCACATCCACCCTCAAAATTCCAAAACCAACCAAAACCACTCCTCCAACCCCTTATTCTATATAATCTCCCACTATAATTAAACCATGTATAAAAAGGAAATAGAAAAAAAAACCAACATGAGCCTCTATGCTGAAGCTAGATCACCCATTCCATAGTTGTGTTAGACATCATAATCAGATATATCACATCCAACTAGTCTGTTCCACAACCAAGCTCCTCCATGGATCAACCCCTATAGAATTTTATATGCCTCAAAAATTCTCTAGAAAAAATATTTCCAAAACACTCCCAAAATACCTTAAATAACACCCAAATAAAAGGTGATCAAATAAAAGGGATAAATGATACTTTAAATCTGGTAATTTGATGTTATAATCTCCCCACCATAAACTCTTTCATCCCCCAAAAAGTCTATCAAGAAGACTCCATGTCAAAGATATGATGCCACCACTCTCTCATTAATGAATAAAAATATCAAGTCTTATGTGAATAAGAACCATGATTCCATAACACTAAAACAAAAGGTATAGACTATCCACAAAGAAATTTTAGATCAGAATCAATGATCCGAACTAGCTTCTCCGTCTTGGATAAATCAGGTTCAACATCAATGTCCTCCTAGATCAAAACATGAGATGGGTCAGAGAGATAATTTCAAAGATGAGATACTAGAAACACATTATGAATAAAAATATACCAAGGTTGAAACTCCAAGATGTAATCCACCTTCATAATCTAATCAATAACCTCAAATAGTCCCATATATCTTGGTGAAATATTTCCTTGTTCCCTAAGTCGTTGAAAACCAAACCGAGATGGAACTCTCAAAAAAACCTGGTCACCAACTAAAATCTATAAAGGAAATATACAATGATGAAAATGAGATTTATACTAGATCTATACCATCACCATTATTTTAATAATCAACTGAATCTTTGTTGTTGTCTCCTGGACTAAATTGGTTCCCTCTAAGGAAGCTTCACCAATCTTTGACCAATATAATAGAGATTTACATGGGTGGTTATACAAGGCCTATAAGGGTGAAATACAGACGGTATATTGGTAAATATTATTTTAGGAAAAGTCAACTGGTCCCAAGTGGCTATCCCAAGCTCCACCAAAGTCAAGAACATAGACATGAAGTATGTCTTCCAAGATCTTTATAGCTCACTCTATTTTTTCATCTATATGAAAAAGATAAGTCATGCTAAAACTAACCTGGGATCCCATTACCACCTGAAGGCCTCTCCAAAAATGGAAAGTGAACCATAGATCCCTAACAGAAACTACAATATATAGAAATCCATGAAATCTGATAATCTAATGTACTTATAGATTTCCCAAGTCCTAAACTTTGATCATACCATGAATGAGAATAAAGTGAGATGATTTTTTTAGATGATAAATCACTACACATATCATATTATTACCTCATGGAGTATGAGGAAACCCATAGAAATCTCATCCCACTTCTAAGTAAGTAGGAAGGGTTTAAAGTAAACCCAAATGTTTCTGGTCCTCATCCTTGACTTATTTTCATGTATAATAATGAGAAACAAAACTATAAATGTCTCATATCATACCTAGACACCAGAATAATCACCAAATATCATATACCATCATTTTGGTTCTAGGTTTCACTACTCACTAGGAATTAGGGAAATCCCCCATCATAAATATTCTCATGGGAAAAGGTACAACATAATGGTTCCAGAAACATAAGATGCATTTCGAGGAGAATAGAAACTCATTGATAGTCTCCCCACCATAAAGAGAATACCTAATTCCACAAAAATCATCCTCCAGATGGTTATCTTAAAGAATCATCTCAAGAAGGGAGGAGTTCAACTGTACACTTTCCAGAATGATCTCAAACTCATCCTCCTAAACTCCCAAATTCATATGAGCAAAGAGATCCATTAAGTTCATTATTACAATGATTATTTCATGAATTTGTTGAGAATTTTCTTTCTCAATAAATCAATGAAGACATTCCCCTTACCATGGGTATAGGCAATATTGAAATAAAATGACTTTAAGTACTCTACCCATCGCATCTGATAAAGATTCAAATATTTTTGAGAGAAGATATAACTCAAGATTTTGTGATCCAAATAAATGATAAAGCTTTCTCAAAAAAGGTAATGCTTCCAAATATTAAGAGTGTGCATCATGGTTGTGAGTTTGAGATAATGAGTAGGATAGTTCTTCTCATGTGTCCTAAGTTACTTGGAATAATAGGCCACTATGTGATCTCCTTACACGATAATGAAACCCAAACCTGAACCTGATACACCACAAAAGACCACATAGACCTACCTAGAATCTAAAAGAGTTAAACATTGGTGCAGAAGTCAAAAGATATTTCAACTCATAAAAATAATTTTGAAATTTCTCATCCCTTAAAAACTTTACTTCTTTATGAGTGATTTCAATCACCGAATAAGCCATATTTGAGAAATATTTGATGAATCGATGATAATACCCTACTAAACCCAAGAACATCTGAATCTCAAAAACATTTCATGGTTATTCCCATGTCATAGTATCCTATAGCTTCTTAATATTGAAAAAATACCATGTTATGTGGAAACGTATCCTAATTAATTCACATACCAAATTTAGAAACTACATTTTGATAGCTTATAATAAAGTTGGTGATCTTTAAAAATTTCCATAACCGTTCTTAGATGATGCACATGGTCTTCCTCAATATTAGACTAGACCAAGATGTCATCCACAGATACTACCATGAATGAGTGAGGGAAATCATGGAATATTATATTAATTAATTTCATAAAAACTATAGGATTATTGGTTAGAGAAAAAGGAGTAAAATGGTACTAAAAATAGCCACAACTACTCATGAAGGAGGTCTTTAAAATATTAGATTCTTTAATTCTAAATTGATGGTAACTAGACTGAAGATCAATATTCAAGAACCATATCACCCCTTTTAACTATTAAAACATATCATCAATACATTGAAAATGATACTTGTTATTTACTATAACCTAAATTAATTTTTAGTAATCAACACAAAGGTAAAGTTTCCCATCATCTTTATTTGAAAAAAGAATATGAGCCTTTCATGGTGAGACACTCAGGCTTATAAAGACTTATCCAAAAAATCATCCAACCAAGTATTCAAATATTTCTATTTAGCTGGTAACATTTGGTAAAATGAATAGAGATTGGATGGGTACTTGGTACCAATTCAATGGATAAATCAACTTCCCTTACCATTAATAAGCTAGAAAAGTCAAATGAAAACATTTTGGGAAACTTGATGACCACTAGAGGAAGATCAAAACTCAAATATTCTTACTCTAGATCAAAAGAAAACATATATATTAAATCTAGAAAATGAGATCCAGTTCTACTTGATCTTGGGTCCCATTTTTCTTGGAAAACACGATACACCCCATCAGGGGTAGTTATAGAGACCCATCAAAGGTAAAATTCAATATAGTACTTATGGATAATCATTCAATTTATACTAAGAATGAAATTAATATATTTTTTATTAAGAACTAGAAAATTTCAAATGAACTCAATCTTTGATAAATAAATGACACATGAAGGGCATTTGAGACCCTTCTGTTTCTTTTTTCTGAGGGCCATAGCAATATCTACCACAGAAGACATGAGATCCATAAGAATATTCAAAAGATTAAAATTAAGAGTCAATATAAATGAATTAGATACAAAAATATCAAATAAACTAATCACTAAAGATGAATAAATAGTGATGAAACCTCTCACTACCGCTGGACCACATCACCTTCCTTTGAAGACTATTCCGCTACATGTAGAAGATTCATTTCAAATGTTTGTGGCTGGAACCCCTTACTTCCTAAATAATATGATTGTAAAACTGTAATTTTATGTGATAATGAGATCATACCACTACATATGGTAGAAAATATATGGAATAACTTCTACATGTGGCCTAAGAGACTGCATTTAGTGCCTTTGTACAAACCCGCCTAGAATTCCCAACCTTACCACATTGGAAGAAATTCAAAGGGCCTCTTAAAAACACCAGAATTTTTTTGGATGAAACATACTATAAATATATACCATGATACTCATTAATATTTCTCTTTATTTTAAAGGAACTAATATAAATACCACTAGGAGTAAAAATAACTCCCGCAAACCCTGACATACCATCCAGTTCAAGCTCATCCATCAATTCTCTATTCAACATGTCAGAATAAGAGGTGAGCTTCAACATGAAAACCTAATATTGAATCTTAGGTCAAAGACTCATTACAAATCTTCATTAATTTATTTTATCATTTGTAAGAACCTCAAGATAAAACAAAATAAGCCCAACAAAATAGTTCACATACTGAGTCACGTTCTTATCAACCTATTGGTGGTTGATAAACTCTATAGACTTTTCCAAAACCATCTACTCTGGAAAGAAATGTTCTATAAATAGGAATTTGTAGTATTTCCACTCCAATTATTCATGTTTCTTCACTATAACCATCAAATCCCACCACCTCCTACTAGGCCCTTAGAGCATGAAGGCATCACACTTCACCTTTATAGCTTATGGTCTTTCCAAGAACTCAAAAATTAGCTCAATATTTTCCAACCAATATGTATCTTCTTGAGGATTATTTGAGAATTAGAATTCTGGTGGCTTATGGTGAAGAAATTCATGATCATGATCTCTAGAATCATCCATTTGAGGATCCACAACTGTATCCTAAAGGAAAATGGGTGAGACCACCTATCCTAGAGCTTGGAAAGTACACACCACTATCTAAACAATGTTCTGATCAACTGGAGGGGTTTTTTTACTATAGTTCATCAAAAAATCCCTCTTGAGGTCTATTCAAACATATTCTTGGGGGAATGATACTACACAACATCGATAGGAAACACAAGATCATAAAAAAAGATACTCAAATCATCAATTCAATAAAGAGATATGGTAATATCAATTCTATAAAACTAAATTCAACTTTCTAGGATTTCAAATTACTCAGATAAAATTGGGAAAAAAATAGAATCAGATCAATTTATTCCTTAAGTACACTTTTCCCAAAAACCCATGGTGACTTAAGTCACCATACGATGAGAGATGGCCATAAACTTGCTCATAAATACCCCTTAAGTTATGATAATATTACCTCACATCTACCAGGACATAACAAACTACATACCAACATCAAGGAAAGATTAATAACTTTCACCTTTGATACCTTTTTTCATGAACCATCCCATAAACCCTGATATACTAATACCTGAACCAGATCTAACATAGATCTAAGGGAATTCCTAATCCCCACAGGTCATCAATTTGTACCTATCATCAACTATATGTATAAGGGAATGATTATTCCACAAGTATGATAAAATAATAGATGATAAATCAATACACAATTGGTATACCCAACACTCCTCAAGTAGAAAATTACAACAACCAGTCAGATAAAAATCTATAATTCAAACATCACCCAAAATATGACACCGAATCCATCAAGAAAAAGTCTCACAGTCCCCATATTACAAGTGGACCATAACTGCACCAGTAACCATCATCAATCCAAGATCCCATTCTCAAGAAAACCCACCACCTCTAAGTATAATTATGCCTTTTATCTAAACCTGAAATAACATAATCTAAAATCATTCAAAGTAAAAGGTAGGATGTAAGAAAAAAACCCAGTAGGATTCCACTAAATGATCCATAAGTAGTTACAATATAGATAAACCATATATGTTTAAATTTTAAATAAAAAATACATGAAAATCCATTTTCACATTTTCAATATAATCATCTTTCAAGTCAAATAGATATAAAATATATCAAAAAAGGTTTAAATAAACATTTTTCATAAAATGTAAAGTACATGAATAAAATATTTCTATAATCACTAGCATATAATAATAAAATAAAAACTAAGAAACTTATTCATAAGGCCTGATATAAGTTAGTTTATGGTTATATGATCCTCACACTACCCATTCAATCATCACATATCAAAGTTTGTGCACACATACCCAGGCTCAGGACATTAGGATAATCAATCAACACCTCATATAGGGAAAATCATGATGAACTCAGTTTAGTTATAGTTTTCATCATCAATCCATTGTTAGGGAGTCTGATTCCTAGACTGCTTTTCCTAATAACTTACTAACTACCCAGACTCATATATTCTTTCAATTAATCAATCATGGGAATTTTATTAATTTTAATTCAATTCTTAAATCACTGCTCAAATTCCCAATTTCAAGTTCAACATGCATTTCAATTTAAAAACTAAAATAGAGAGGTTTTCATCAAGTTCATGCCTTTCAAAATCATCTTTCATTTTAATCAATATTTTCTTAAAATCACAACATATTTCTAAATCCCTTGAAAATAGCTTTTATTTCAAAAATATAATGCCTATGAAATTAATCATCAAATCATCAAAGTTACTGGTTTAGAATACAATTGAAAATACATTTCAAATCAAGTAAGTAATCATGGCTTCAATTATAGAGAAAAGACATACAAAACCATATATCGTTTTATCATTCGATCAAATAATCAATTAAACACCTAGATTGGGAATTTCAAATAGAGACCCTAAGGTGAGTAAGATCAAGGATGAATCCCTATAATCACAATCCATAAAAAGGATCCAATCCATTAATAACATGATGATTTATCAGAAGTGAATAAAAGAGGATTCCAAGATAAGAATAAGTATCACTTACTAGAGAGATATAAAACACATCCACTAGTGATTTAATCCAATAATAATAGAGGTTATAAGAGAAAAAAAATCCTATTTAGAGCCTTCAAAATCCAAAAAGTAAAATAAGTATTGAGTGGGAGTAGTTGGGAGGAGTTGGAATAATAAATGGGACTTCAAGATTTTATTTCCTAGAAAAACCAAAAAACCATGATGTAACCCCTCATGGATACAATTCATAAGAGGTGAGAATAACCCAGACTATGATGTAGTCTAAGAAACCACACCACAAGCACCCCTAGCCATCTGGCATTCTAAATCCATGGTACAGACTGCACCCAGATCCACTTTACCTGGTGAAAGGCTATGATGCCGCCACACACCATGCCATAGCCTCCACGAAAATGAAGACTAACCAAATCCAATCATCAAAACCCCTAAACTGCAACAAATCCCTCCATAGTGAAACTATACCTAAAAAGGCAGTATAAAAAAAAACCCAACATGAGCCTCCACACCACAACCCGATCAATCATGCTGCATTTGTGTGAGGAATCATAACCATACATTCCATATATTATTGGACCATTATATAACCAAAAACAACACACCATATCCAAGCCCCTCTATGGTATTACCCACTTTAGAATTTCAACTACCTCCAAAATTCTCCAGATATTTTTAAACACTCCCAAAAGACTCATAATTTTACCTAAAAAAGTGATAAAAGAAAAGGGATAAAGGATACCTAAATTTTTTTAATGGGATGTTACACCTATTACCTTACTATTTAAGACATGGTAGATAGTATAATTAATAATGTGTTGAAGTATGTTATTGATATCAAACTATTTCACTGAGAAAAAATGTTCTGGTAGGAAGTCCAAGTTACCAAGGATGGGATTGATGTTCTTAGTTTGTGATTTTATGGTTTTATTTGATTTTATATCTACGAAATTAACTTGTTGTTTTGATTTTATTATTTATTATGGATTTTCATCTCTTGGACCATTGGTGAGAGCCTGATAATTTTTTTATGCTTTTAATCAAAGGTAAGAGGTGTCTTCTCATGAATCATATTTGGCATGTAGGTCAAAATAACATATGATTTTTTATGTGTGATTTATATGAATAATGATGATGAAAATTTTTTAAAGTGTAAACAATAGCCTATATGGTGTTTTCCCATATATGTTCTCGGTGGAATTCTACTCAGTTGGACCACCTTGTTTACATTCTACTATGACAGGCCTTGTGGACTACACAATGTGAAACTTGGTGATGATGATGCTGATACATATAATTTTACATAGGAGGTATAATGGCTCTTATTAGGATGTAATAGGTAATCAATGCCTCATTAGTAACTGTCACTAGGTGCATGAGATACCTTGGAGAGGGACTATTGGGAGAATCATGTAGGCACTCAATACTTCTGTCTTGACCCTAATAGGCTATAATTAGAACTAAATGACTCTATGTTGACCCTTTTAGGTCTGCATGGGAAACTAATGCCTTTCTAGTAGACCCTTTGTGGGTGAATCCTTTTCAGGTATGATTAACTAAAATTTTTAACAACCAATATAATGTTTTCCAAATAGTTTGTTATGGAATCTTACTTAACTAAACTTTATTTATAGTTATTTAATCTTATTGTCTAGTGAGATACTGATAGGTAACTGAATGAACTTGGTAAACTAAAACCATGAGTGGGTATTACCATATATGGATATTCAGTGAGGGCTAGTTCATCATCTTTTCTACGTTAACATCACGACCCTCCAGGGAGTAGACTCGTATGAGGATTCTCGGAGAAGATTAGTGCTTGGTAGGCCAATTATTGGTAGGTGATTCCTTAAATGGTTAAGTATTTATAATCCTCTCTTAACCTTATATATTATTAATGGGTTTCACTTAAATGGGGCGCTAATTACAACTTATAGGGTGTTTTCATCTATTACTTGGAATTGAAAACCCATACAACTAAACTCATATAGGAATGATCTGACCCTCATAGGTTGATATTATCATTACCCACCTTCAAAATTACCTTATTTAGAGTGTCATTTGAAGTGCATTAGATGCCATGTAATTGTTAAGGTGGGAACTTGGATATTTCTAGTTTGTTATAGTTAAAATAGGATATGAACTATATATGGGATACCTATGGGCTAGTTGGTCAGACTTAGTACCCTAGAATGATACTTGATAGTTAGGGATAGGTGGGATACATAAATAACCTTAGATTGAATTGGAATCTAATGAGTCAGCGTTTGGTTTGATTAGAGGGAAACCCAAGATAGGGGTTATCTTAGGTTTCTGGTTTAATTTAAGGCGAAGCACATGCACATGATTCAATCTATGAGACTAACACATGAGAGGTGATTAGGGTTTTTGGAATAGGTAGGATAATGCCTCAGTTTCTAAGGAAGTACCTAGGGTGCTTGGGTATTGATATTGGATTCAATAGAAAATACTATTTAGGTGCCTTGCCATGTTGACCAATTGGTGTGCTATAGTAGTGTGGTCAAAACGTGGGTAGATGCTTTTGATTGGAATGATATTGGGTAGTATCTAAGAATGTGGATGAGGTTAACATGATTTAGACTGAGGGTAAGCACCATCAGTGATAGAACACCATCATGAGGTGGGTGGTTGTTTGATGAATCATGAAACAAGTGAGGTGCCCAATTTTGGAGGAGTTCTAGGGAGCTCCTAGTGTGTCGAGACAGATGTTCTATAGAGAAATGATAGCTTGACCTTGATGGAACATGAATTAAAAGAGTGTGAGTTGGGTTCTATGCTTGGGTGGTATGGGACCATATTCCCTTTATGTTTGGGAGTTCGAGAAGACACATGATGGTTACTCATGATGTCGTTGGGGTATGAAATTAATGACGACCATGAGAAGGCTAAGGGTTGATGGTAATAAATGAGATGCTTGTGTGTGTGGTGACTTATAGAGTTGGGTTAAATAAAGTAAGTGATCCAAAATTTATGGTTATTTTGAAAACATATTGAGTGTAATGGATTGTTTAACCTGATGGTGGACCTTAACATGCATTTTCAGGGAGACATGATGTCAGGGGTTGGTGATCGCATCACAATTCACTGCTTTAATTCACCCTTACATCACTATTTTAACTTGTTTTGTATTTAAAATTACAAATATTATCTCAAATTTCACATCCAATTTGATTCAATTATTAAATTTTTATCACTGTTAAAAATGGAAATTAATTTTTTTAGTGATTTCGTTGTAGGAGGAGGTGATTTGGAGGGTTGGAGATAATCTAGAAGGAAAATGGGCCAAACTACATGGAAGCTCAATGACATCTATCCTCTGTTTTGAACATTATAGTAAATACATGGATCCAAATGGGATAAAATTTTGTGGTATTATACAAAATTCAGTGGGATACAAATAATATCAAGAAACTGAATCCCAATTCATCCATCTGAGGGTCCATAAGAACTGATCTGTTGAGGGGATATAATCTACATGAAGTCAAAGATTTGGTTTTGTATTTCAGAAATATATCACATTATAATCCTTTATTTGCCACAAAATTTGACTTAGAGATATTCATTATAAAGGGATACAACTTTTAACTTTTTTACAAGTCTATATAATTCCATTTACAAACCCAAAACCAAGACACAAGTGGTATCTCTAAATATGGGTACCCAAAACCACTTCCCATTTTGGATATAAATTGTCACCTTGGGCACCCCATTTGTAAGTTCGACCAAGAAGTGAAGTGATTCCATTTTAGAATTACAGATGAGTAATATCATAAATTTTTAGGTTCTGAAACTCCCTATAATCATAGGGGTATCTCTTTAGTCAAGGATCCCTTCATTTAAGCCTTCTTTTCCTTCTCATGTTGTAATATTTATATTTGTGTAATAAACTTCTTAGTTCCTATTTTATTTATTTTATTTTACTCTATTTTGTTAACTTATCTTACTAATTAATATTACTCTTTGGTCTATAAATAAATATTAAAAATGATATTGGGTTATACCCATTCTAAACCATTGCAAATGCAATTTGTTTCTATGATGACTATACCGCCCATAGAAGAGTAGTTTTTTTAGTAATCAACCTACCTCTTACCTTATTCATTAATTTATTTTGAATCAATGAGATAATGTAATTAACTTAATATTATCTATTAATTGAGTTTTTAAAATAAGAGAAACTAATCAAGAAATTGAACAATTAACACAAAACACGCGAGTTTGATATTTGTGTAAATTGTGAGAGCGCAAACTTAATCGGTAAAACGAAACCACAAAGGATAAATTTATAGAGTTCAAATAGAATACCTAAACTAAATTCATCCTCATTTATAGAGTGGGTATGTTTCAAAATTAACCAATGACCATAATCTATCCTTATAACATCAATCAAAGAAGGGTGCTATGATTACATGTAGTAAAGCTAGACTAGGGTTTGATTCATTTCATCTTCGTGGTTTAGTTAATTCTCATAGGGTTAGGGGATTAACAAGTTAGGAGATCATAATTAAGTTGATTTTAATTTAAATGATAATGATAAATAATTTAGTGAAGAGGTATATTTAGATCGACTACGCCTTTTAAAAATAGTTTTCTAAAAAAACATCTTCTCGTTGCATTTTCTCAAACACATTTCCAAAAAAAAAACAAAAAAATGCAATTTTTTTCCAGAACACTTCTTATAAATTTATAAATGGAACCCCTCTATCCCTTTAAGTATTTTTTTCTTTCTTTTTATTTTATTTTCAAAATACCTTTAATACGTTTTTAAATTACTTCCTCCTTTGAGAGACGGCTTTGGTCAGCTACTCTGCTGCACCTAAAACACCCAAAAATCACACTTCATTTGAGAGAATCCATGACAGTGCCTTTAAAATTAGAACTATTTTTAGTAAGGAAAGTAATTATTTCAAAAAATTAGATGTATTTATTTTATTTTTCATTTTATTCCCTTCTTATCTTCTTTCTTCCTTCTTTACCCAATCTGATTTTTTTCTTCTTCTTTTGTTTTCTTCTTCTTTTTTTGGACCATCAACTCAAACTTCTCAAGTTTTATTTTATTATGGTACACTTTTACTCATTTCATTTTTATTTTTTTTATGACATGAACTAATCCCAGAAATATCTTATATCTTGAACCTAAGATTGAACGTAGCCTTAGGGCTCAAATCTGACATTCTTAGTCTATAGGAAGTTTCAACATTCAACCAGTTTGAGAATTAATCCATTCTGGTAACATTAAAACTGGAAGAAATTATAATTCAAATATAAAATAGGAAAAAATCACTGAATACAATAATAATGAACTTAATAGAACTATTAGAGAATTGGATGAACCAGATATTAACTATCAACCAAATTTTATTGCATACCCAAATCTTGAATCAAAATTTGAACTGAAATATGGGTTAATTCACCTACTTCCAAAATTTCTTGGATTATCTGATGAGGATCCAAAAAAACATCAAAAATAATTTAATGTTTTTTTTATCATCCCTTAAACCAAGAAATGTCTCCGAAGATCAAATAAAACCAAGAGCATTCCCATTTTCACTTGATGGAGCTGCAAAGGATTGGATGTATTATTTGCAACCTAAAGATTTAACATGTTAAAATAGTTTGAAACATATTTTCTTATATAGATTTTTTCTAGAATCAAAGACCACTTTATTCGTAAGGAGATCTCAGGGATCAATAAATCACAAGGGAAGTCAATGTATGAGTAGTGGGAGTGATTCAAGAAGTTGTGCGCAAGTTATCCATATCACCAAATTAGTGAGAAACTCCTCATCTAGTAATTATATTAATGACTCACACCTATAGAGAGAAGAATGGTGGATGCCATGGCTAGAGGATCATTGGTGTACAAAACACCAATATCCGCACACACATTTATCGACAAGATGGTATAAAACTCCTAATAATTTGGCGATCGAGGTACACCACATGTCAGGGGAGTACATCAGGTAAGTACATCCTCTCTAAAAATTAATTTAATTGATACCAAGTTGTAAGAATTGACCACTATGGTGAGACAGATTACTTTGGATCAAAATACATCCCTACCCACTTCTATAAGGCCTTGTAGAATTTTCACTAAAACATACCACCCAACCGACTGTTTCCCCCCAATCACAGGAGATAGAGGATTGCACTGCCATATTACCTAGGAGACCTTATCAGTAGAAAAAACAAACACATACCTATAATAAGTATGATTCATTTTTACCAACATTAAAATAGGGGTGGAAAGATCAATCAAATATGAGGCATGGCTTTGAAAAACAATAAAGGCCCCTTTTCAACAAAATTTCCAGCAGCCTCCGCCTTACCAACAGGGTTTCCAACAACCCCAAAGGATATTTTCAGCCCAAGCATCAACAATTCAATAATAAGGGGATTCTAAACCAAAGATATATTCTAATACTGATGATCTTTTGAATAAATTTTTTCTTAATCAACATAATGATATGAAGATTCAAGGTTTAGAGTTGAGAGATTTGAAGACGCAAATGAGCCAAATTGCCACTACCCTCCATGAACTGGTAAGTAAGAACTCTGGGAATCCTCCTTCCCAAACTACTCCAAATCCCAAGGGGAATGTTAGTTCCATCACATTGAGAAGTGGGAAGAAAACAACTGATACATATGAACCTATCATTCCACTAGGATTCACCTCAACTCTAGAGAAGCCCCATTCAAGAAAAACTAATGAGAAACCCAAGTAGAAAGATAATGGTAAGAAAAATATTAATTTTTTTCCTCCTAAATCCCTTATATTTACAAATAGAGTTGTTCAAACCAAAAATATGGATAACGTGGCAATGAAAAAATAGGTTTTGGACACATTTAAGCGTGTTGAGATCAACATCCCACTACTTGAATCCATTAAACAAATCCCAAGGAATTCCAAATTCTTAAAAGAACTTTGTACCAATAGAAGAGGTCTCAAGGGAAATGAGAGGATCAATATTGGAAGGAATGTGTCAAAACTCATTAAACCAACTATAGAAATTTCAAAAAAGTGCAAGGATTCAGGGACATTCACTATACCATGCACTACAGGGGAGTTACACTTTTATGATGCTTTATGTGATTTAGGTGCTTCCATAAATGTGATTCCTCACTATGTATTATATTATTTACAGGTTGGTGAGTTGAAACTGATGAGAGTAGTGGTTCAGTTGGTAAACATAGCTACATCATATTCAGCGGGAGTCCTTGAGGATGTACTTGTTCGACTAAGAGACATGTTATTTATAATAGATTTTTATGTTCTTAACATTGAGGATGATCAGGTAAGTTATCATTATCCCATTATATTAGGTAGTACCTTCCTCAAAACTATAAAAAAGATCATAAATTTCCATGAGGATACACTTTCCATAGAGTTTGGAGATGAAGTTGTGATATTTAATGTCATGGAATCCATGAATTACCCCTCAAAGGACCATTCTTATTTTGTTATCTCCCATTTTTAACCACAAAATAAAAACCCCATGGAATTTTTTTGTCCTATGCATAGATAGATTACGACCATTGGTTCTATTTTGATGTCTAAGAGAACTTGAAGACACATTTTTAATGCAAAAACTCTCTTAGATTTGATTTTGAAATGGATTAATATTCTGATTTTGATCATGCTCACTCTGATTATGACTTTTCTATAGAGTATGATGATGGATTTGATGAATTATTCTCTGATTTTGATGATTTCTATTCTATTACTGATGTTCATTGTGCACATATTTCTGTTCCTTCAATGTCTCCATCCATACATCATCCCCTACACTAGAACTCAATCCATTGCCACCAAATCTAAAATACTCATACTTATCGAGTGGTGAGTGATTACCTGTTATAATTGCTAACAATCCCCCTTTTGAAAATGATGATTTTTTTTGAATATTTTGAGGGAGAATATCAGAGAAATTGGGTGGACCTTAGATGACATATAAGGTATTCTCCCCTCTATTTTCATGCATAGGATTATTTTTTAGGATGGGGATAAACCAGTTAGGTAGCCACAAAGGAGACTCAATCTAACCATTCTAGAAGCTGTTAAAAAAGAAGTTGAAAAATTTCTTGAGGAAAGTATAATTTATCCAATTTTAGATTCCCAGTGGGTGAGTTCTATTCCGGTTATTCCTAAGAAAATTGGTGTTACTTTTATTATAAATGAGAGAGATGAATTAGTTCCAATGAGGGTACAAAACAGTTGGTGTGTGTGTATTGATTATAGGAAAATAAATCAATCCAATCGCAAGGACCATTTCTCCCTCCCATTAATTGATCAAATGCTTGAGAGACTAGATGGGAAAACACACTATTGTTTCTTGGATAGATTTTCTGGATATTTTCAGGTTTCTATATATCTAGAGGATTAGGAGAAGATGAAATTCACTAGTCCATTCGGTACATTTTCCTACCAAAGGGTTCCATTTGGACTATATAATTCCCCAGGTACCTTCTAGAGATGCATGGTGAGTATTTTTTCAAATTTCATTGAGACTTGTATGAAGGTATTTATGGATGATTTTATAGTGTATGGATCTTCATTTGATGAATGTATATTTATTTTGGGAAAGGTATTGAATCATTATTTTGAGAAGAATCTAGTATTGAACTTTGAAAAGTGATATATCATGGAAGATCATGGAATTGTCTTTGGGAATGTAGTTTCAAAACATAGGATAGAGGCTGATAAATATAAGGTAGATATTATTTCATCCTTACCCTATCCTTCATGTGTACATGATGTTAGATATTTCCCAGGGTATGCATGATTTTATCAGTTCTTCATCAAGGATTTTAGTAAGATTGATCTTCCTATGTCATGATTACTTCAAAAGGATTCTGACTTTGTGTTTGATGATTCTTGCAAAGCTTCCTTTGATGAGTTAAAGAAGCATCTAACCAATCCACAAATCATAAAAACCCCATGATGGAAGCTTCCTTTTGAGATTATGTGTGATGCATCCAACTTCACAGTTGGAGCTGTCTTATCATAGAGGGTAGAGGGATGATCACTTGTGATTGCCTATGCATCTCGGACATTGGATTCAGCCCAATAAAACTAAAAAACCCTGAAAATGAAGTTTATTACTATCTTATTTTCTTTAGATAAAGTCTTCTTATATTTATTGGGCTCTAAAGTTGTTGTTTTTTTGCCATGCAGCTCTGAGGTACCTCTTGAAGAAGCCAGACACAAAACCTAGACTCATCTGATGGATGATCCTTATTTAAGAATTTAATATTGAGATAAAGGATAATAAAGGGTCAGAAAACCTCATTGAGGACCACATGAGTAGGATTACTCACACATTAGAGGCTGAAACCTTGGACCAAGTACCACTTCAAGACACTTTCCCTGATGATCATATTTATTCCATCTTAGGTACACATCCATGGTATGCTTATTTAGTTAACTACCTTATTGCCTCTAAAATTCCTGAAAATTTAAAGAAACATCAAGTCAAAAAATTAATGTGTGAGTCTAGGTTTTATGTTTGGGATGATCCCTACCTCTGGAACATGTGTAGTGATCAAGTTATTATGAGGTGAATTCCTAATCATGAGTTTTATTCTATTTTACATTTTTGTCATACACTTTCTTGTGGTGGATACTTTGGACCCCAACGAACAGCTAGGAAAGTCTTAGACTCTGGATTATATTGGATTAGCTTATTCCATGATTCCCATGTGTTTTGTAAGTCATTCTCTCATTTCAAACATATTGGGAACATTTCTTGGAGACACAAGATGCCCAAACAATCCATAATATTCTATGAGATTTTTGATGTATGGGGAATTGATTTTATGAGTCCCTTTCCTTGTTAATTTGGGTTTTTGTATATTTTGGTTGTCATTGATTATGTTAGAAAATTACTGGAGGATAAGGCCACCCGGACTGATGAATCTCATGTTGTAGTGGACTTTGTCAAGGCACAATTTTTTTGTTGGTTTGGAGTACCAAAGACCATCATCAGTGACCAAGGGACACAGTTCTGCAATCAGAATTTGGATTCCCTCCTTCAGAAGTATGGGGTTATATAAAAAACATCAACATAATACCACCCCCAAACAAATGGATAGGATGAGGTTTCAAATCGAGAGTTGAAACAAATTTTGTTGAAAACTCTGTAGCCGAATAGGAAGGATTGGAGTAAGTGCTTGGATGATGAACTGTGGACTTATAGGACAACATACAAGATACCCATCTGTATGTCCCCATTTCGGATTGTTTTTTGGAAATCATGTCATCTCCCAATGGAAGTCGAACATTGAGAATATTGGGATATAAAGAAATGCAACATGGATTTGGCTCAAGATGGAATTCAAAGGAAGCTTCAAATTCAAGATTTTGAGGAGATTTGATTGTCATCATATCAAAAATCAAGGCTATATAATGAAATATCAAAATCATCTCATGATATAATGAACCAACAAAGGGAGTTTCATGTTGGAGGGAAAGTCTTACTCTACAGTTCATGACTGAAGCTGATGCTCGATAAGTTTCATTCCAGATGGTTAGGTCCTTATATTATATCTAATGTTTTTCCATATGGTGTTGTGGAGATCAAACAAGAGGACATTGGAAGCAGCTTTACAGTGAATGAGAAACATTTGAAGAAATATATTTAGGGAATTTCTACTAATGCAATGGATTTCATCACACTACATGACCTTATCATCACTTGATAATATTAGACTATTCCTAACCCTTTAAATTTTATATTATTTTTCCTATTTAAATTTATGCCTTTAATGTGCACATATCATCTCATGGGTTCACATTGAGTACAATGCAATATTTTAAGTGTGGGGGAGGGGAAAACATTTGGGGTTAATTATTTAGGATTTTTCATATTTTGTGTGTTTTCTGTTAAGTTTTCTATTAAATTTTCAAAAATAAAAAAATAAAAAAGATAGCATTTAACATTCTCATGTGGAACATATGGAAAATGAATGTTTTCAAAATTCATTGGAAGAATGACAAACACGAGTAAGATTTCATCATTAAGGTTTGATTTTATAAAAATTTAAGTCATCAATGATATGATTAGTTCTGTCATTATAAAACATTTTAGATTTTAACAACATTATTTATGATATTTATTCATGGTAAATTGTGTCATTGATTTCTCCACACAACCTTTCAATCAACCATGAATTATAAAATTTTTCCTACTCAATTGAAGGTATAGTCATGTTAGGTAGAAAAATTCATCTTATATCAATGGTTTATCAATATGCTCGTTTCTCTTCTGACCAGTTTCATTACTATACTGAATTGACCTATGTGTTTGTACCTATTATCCGACTATTGTATGCCCTAAAAAAATAATAAAACAAAAAAAAAACAAAACAAAAAAGGGTTATGTATTGGTCAGATCAAAACCCACTCTTCCTCAACCTATGTTATTGTTATAACTATTACAATTAGTATTGTGAGGATATCAAACAAGGGTTCAGAGTTGAGTGTGAGATTTGTTCTAAGTGAAACTTTTGAAAAAAACAACTAAATAATAATAATAATAATAAATTATGGGAGTAATTAAATGTACAACATGTGAGAATATATAGGTCGATAGATTATGGTTTAACTTTCTGGAATGCTTAAGTGAGTGGGTCTTAAAATTTGACTGCAAAGGAATGTAGAACGGGTTTGGTGAATTAAACTAGGTAAGAAGAATTATTTTACATAACCTAAATATACTAAATAAAAGGTGGAGATATGAACTTATAATGGTTGGAATGCACATAAATGGGGAATTAGTTTCATGGTAGACCCATGATTTGTTTCACTATTATTAGTGTTAATCTCAATGGATTTTGTTTTGACACAATTTGTTAGACAATGAATATAAAATTTATTCATATTGACCCTTGATGGGATTCTTACTTTGAATATATTTCCTCTGTGGATTGAAGAATATGAATATGAATATCTCATCACAATGTTTTGAAATACATGATATGAGTATTTTCCCAGGAGTTAAAAAGGGTAAGTTTGGGGGTGTGATCGTATCACGATTCACTACTTTATTTCACCCTTACATCACTATTTTAGCTTGTTTTGTATTTAAAATTAAAAATAGTATATCAATTTGAACATCCCATTTGATTCAATTATTAAATTTTTATCACTATTAAAAAGGGAAATTATACTTGTTTTGGTGATTTCGTTGTAGGAGGAGTTGACTTGGAGGGTCGGAGATGATCCAAAAGGAAAATGGACCAAACTGCATGGAAGCCCAAGGACCTATGTCCACTTTTTTGAACATTATAATAAATCCATGCATCAAAATGGGATGAAAGTTTTTTTTATGATCCAAAATTAAGTGGGATATAAATAATAACAAGAAACCCAAGCCCAATTCTTCCATATGAGGGCCCATCCGAACTGATCTTTTGAGGGGACAAAATCTGCATGAAGTCAAAGTTTTGGTTCTGTATTTCGGCCATATCTCACGTTTTAATCCTCCATTAGCCTCCAAATTTAAAAAGGAGATAGAAAGATGCCAACCTAAAAATTTTATATTTTTTCCAAGTCAATATAATTCTATTTACCAACCCAAAACTGAGACACGAGTGTTATCTCAAAATCCAGGTGCCCAAAACCACTTCCCATTTTGGCTAAAAATTGGCACCTTGGGCACCCCATTTATAAGTTCGACCAAGGAGTGAATTGATGCAATTTTGGAGTTATTTATGAGTCCTATAATCACCTTTTAGGTTCTTAAACTCCCTATTATCATAGAGGGATCTCTTGAAGAAAGGATCTATTCATCGAAGCCTTCATCTCCTTCTCATGCTGTAATATTTGTCTTTGTGTAATAAACTTATCAGTTCCTATTTTATTTATTCTATTTTATTATATTTTTTCTACTTATATTATAAATTAATATTACTATTTGGTCTTTAAATAAATAATATAAACGATATTGGGTTATACCCATTCTAAACCGTTGTGAATGCAATTTGTTTCTATGATGACTACACCACCCATGGAAGAGTAGTTTTTTAGTAATCAATATATCTCTTACCTTATTCATTAATTTATTTTGAATCAATAAGCTACTATAATTCACTCAATATTATCTATAAATTGAGTTTTTAAAATATAAGAAACTAAGAAAGTAATTTAAAAATTAATAAAAAACCCGCGATGTCGATATTTGTGTAAATTGTGAGAGCACAAACTTAATCGGTGAAAAAAACCACATGGGATAAATTTGTAGAGTTAAAATACAATCCATAAAATAAATTAATCCTTATTTTTTGAGTGGGTATATGCCCTAATTCACCACTGACCATAATATTTTCTTATAACATCAATCAAAGTAGGGTGCTATGATTGCATGTACTAAATATAGCCTACGGTTTGATTCATTTCATCTTCATATTTTAGTTAATTATAATAGGGTTTGAAATTTAACAATTTAGGGTATAATAATTTAGTTTATTTTAATTTAAATGATAATGATAAATAATTGAGTGAATAGGTAGAGTTAGATTGATTATTCCTTTTAAAAATAGTTTTCTAAAAAACATCTTTTCATTGCGTTTTCTCAAACACAATTCAAAAAGAAAAACAAAAAAAATGCAATCTTCTTCCAGCACACTTCTTATAGATTTATAAATGGAAACCCCCATAATTTTAAGTAGTTTCTTTCTTAATTTTTATTTTATTTTCAATATACCATTAATAAGTTTTTAAATTACTTCCTCCTTTGAGAGACGACCTTGGTCAGCCACTCTGTTGCACCTAAAACACCCAAAAACCACATTTCATTTGAGAGCGCCCACAACAACACATTTCAGTTGGTTAAATAAAAGTGTTTTATAGATTGAGATGAGAATGGATTGGTAGTAGAGACACACATATAATGGTAGAATATCCTGAGTAACAACTCAAGGTTTTTGACCCCCACTATGAATTGAAATTCAACGTTTACTATGGATACCATTTACATGGGATGGGAATGAGTGATAATTCACTTTTATATTGATTCTTAGGAATGAGTGGGTTTTTTATATGCCAATGGTTATTTCTGGTGATGGACAGAGCATTGGATTAGGTGATCAGGAGCTTTCCATATTGGTGTGATGACAAGGATGGTCGTAAGGTGGGGAGTGGGATGTCAACTTCCATCATGTGACCTCACATGCGAAGGGTCACATGAGTATGAGATTATTATAAATTGGTGATAGTATTATGTGGAGTTAGAGTGTGAGCGTCAAGCTTATGTTGGTTTTGAGATGACCCGAACATGGTTGGTTCAGTGGTGCATCTGTTCTCGTTACGTGGAATGACTATAAAAATACACAGTGGATGGTTCATATAGGAAATTTCACTAGAATTTAGGTGTATATTCAATGAGAATTATTAGACGATTGAAAATATGGGGATAAAGGAATCATGATTAGTTTTTGATAACACATCAACGGCTAGATTCAAGCGTTTTCAAGAAAATTTGGTTGAAGAAGGCTCAACTATATTTTTCACATGTAAACGAATGTTGTCTATTAGAAACCACATGTAATGTATCAGATTTTCCATTTATTATTTTTAAATTTTATATGGAATTAATACGAGACCAGGATTTTCCACAGCATGTGATTCTGAGCCCCGGAGTGGCCAGAATAAATGTTTGAAATAAATTTAAGATTTTAAATAGTGTGTATGAGCGGTTTTCCTAAAAAAGTGGAATAAAATTTAAATGGGATCCCGGATCAGAAATATCGAGGGAACCATTGAGTTCAAATCATTGAATTTACTTTATGCAGGGCCTAACATCGACCAGTGTGGGTCGACTGAAAAATTTAGTTTTTGATATTTTTAAAGAAAATAAAATAAAATAATAAATTATTTTATTTTAAATGTTTTCATAATGCAGTGAAGATTATTTTCCTTTTAAATAAGTAGGAGCCCATGGCTAGAATTATAACCCTAGAAAACTCCCTAAAAACCTCTGGAGCTCTGGAGAGGAGCCAACCTTGGAGGATTCTTGATGAACGTCGATGAATGACGACACATGGATCGTTGCGTAGGAGATCGAATCCTAGACAATGACCACTCTTACTCTTCATCTATGATTGAGGTATGAGTTTTATTTTCATTTTAGTTCTTCCTAATTCTTGTATTAAATGATGAATGTGGATTAATCCACCAACAGATTGATCCGCGGATCATGCATTCTTACAAGAGGGTATTATTTTCCATTTCTTTTTGGGTTTAGGTTCTCGGAATTAATTCATGATGTTTTGAATAGTTGTTTTTTATTTTCCTTGTTAAAATTACTAATGGAAGCGAATCAATTCCATGATGAATGAAAACGAAGGTTCTTTACTCTTTCTATTTATTGAATTTCTTCTTTTCTCACCCCGTGTTCTTCGTGTTCTTCATGGGGCGACAAACAACGGATCGTTGCTAGTCTATTTCTGAACGCAACGATCCAAAATTGGAGATCCAACATCACGACGACTCAATGAAGGTGCGAAGATGATGGCAGCAGAAAAATTGACTCGGTTCAAAAGAAATCGTTCTTCGACCGTTCTTTTCATGGGTGGATCAAGACATGTTTTAAGGGACAATCGGAGGCCCAAAAACAATGGAGATGGCTTTAGGATGATGGGGAAACCTCAACCCTCTAATTTCGTGGTGATCAGATCACCAAAACAGACATTAGAGGACCGATGAAGGCATGGAACAAAGAACTGCATTTGCTGGAAAATCTCAGAGAACACAACGTGTATTTCAAAGAAAACACCGTGTGGGAACATCTCAGCGGTAGTTAGGGTTCCATGAAGAAGGAAGCGATGAAACAACATATTCTATGAAGAATACGACACGTGGGTACTTATGCGGGAATCGACATGCATATCGGATGGTACATGGATACGAGGTGGAGTATAGAGCCATCTACTCCACCACATAGCCAAACCAGGCTGGCTGTATGGGTTACCCAGTGTACTGGTTACACGAGATGGAACACACAGGTTGAAGACATGTAAGGGCACACGAACACGTACATAGAGGGACCCTGGTAACTTGGACACAGTGCGTGTTCCACCCTTCACATTGTGTACTCACCTTTCTACACGACATGTTCCTTTTGACTCGGGCTGTTACACACGGGCAGTACCCAGAGTTGCGAGACACGGTGTATGGCACTTTTTACACACTGCGTATATCCTAGGACATGGATTGATCTTCTTTTCCACCATTCCTTGGACAAGTTTCGTTTGGGTTAGTTCCCCTTTTACTCATCCCCTGAAGGTCAGGTATTGTTTCCATCTAAAAGAGTACAATCCCTTGAACAAGACTTTCTAAGATATAATCAGGTATCCCTCCGAGAGGCCAGAAGATAGATCCTATATCCATTCTTGACCCTAAGTAGAGTCAGGTATTGACATGAATAATCCTAAAGGATGATAATCCTATACTTATCAGGTGAATCTGGATGAGTTGCGGTATCCAACAAGGCCCTGGAAGTGATCCTCATCTATGTATCATGATCTTTCCCCACTCAGGAGTGTGTTCTCCTAGAATGAGTGTATTTACCTCTCGTGGATTTTCCTGACAAGTGGTACTTCTCAGACAGACATCATCAGAGCTATGAGACTCATGAAGCGAGTTATCCTAGATGAGTGCTTCTTTGAACCTTCTAACTAAATCCCTAGAATGGGTATGTGGTTGTGTGACTTGTCTCTAGACCACAAGTCTAGGTTTTGAGTATATCTGGATTGTATTTCTCTTACTATATGTTCAGTAGACATATACTGTATAGAGCTGACTATAACTTTAATTTTTTATTTTATTTGTGGTTTTCAGGGTCCTCTACTGAGTATTGTTATAATCACCCCTTCACAGGATTTTCTCGCACGTGTCGTGCCTTGAAAATATGAGCACCCTTTTGATGGAGTCTAGGGTGGACTAGGACTGGACCAAGATTTCTGAGTTCCTTATAGGACAAGGTGTTCCTATGACTTAGAGTGGTAGTCTCAGTACCTCTTTTTTCTCATAGGTTAGACTTAGTAGTTTGCATACTCTTATTTTTGGTGGGCTTATATTCTGGCCCAGTTTTACTTTCTGCACTTTACTTCCATTGTACTCTGTTGGTTGAGTTTAGTTGTATGCATACATTTTGTTCCTTAGTGGTTTTTACTTTTCAACATTTGTGGGATTTGAGATGTGTGCATGTGTATAGGTACTTAGGCAACACCTCCCATGTTAGTGATATTCCTACTTGGTTCTAGTCACCATCCCCTGGCCTATTGGAGGTGGGATTGGGAAGTCACGGAATGGGCCCCACTAGGACGGGTCCTGATAGAGTGGTATTAGAGGTGGTTGGTTCTACCTTAGGACCAAGATTTTGTGAGATTGGTTTGGGGAAATAGTTTTAAGTGTTTCGAGTTCGTATTTCAGGCCAGGTACTCCAGTGTTGGTGTGGGCGGTCGACGTATCCACACACGAAGACTTTGATAACCTGATTTTCAACTCGGTACATAAGAACACTAGTTTCGGGGAAATAAAACGATGATACATGAATCATATAGGAATGGCTTGTGTTTTCCATGTCCTTTGTGTCAGATATCTAGATATACTCGTTGATCATGGTACATCTTATTTCTTTACAGGATGCCTCTGCGACGCATAATCGCTAGGATTTAGTAGCTTGATCATGAGGATGACCCCCTTAGTGACGAGGCTTTGATATAGGGACCAGTTCCCCAGGCGTTGCCTCTATGTGGTGCACCTTCTATACCACCACTAGCATAGTAGCCTATGGTACCTGTAGTACCAACAGATGAGGGGAACATGCTAAGCGTGCTCCATGAGTTTCAGAGACAAAGACCCTTTAGGTTCTGAGGTGAGCCTAACCCTCAGGTGGCTTAAGACTAGCTTGAGGTGGTGACCAGAGTTTTTCATGTAGTGAGGACACTAGCGGACCATATGGTGATACTAGGAGCGATCCTTATTCAGTGTTCAGTGGGACGATAGTGGAGTTTGACCACACAGACTCACGAAGATGAGAATCTTTAATAGATGAAGTTCGAGAGACTATTTAGAGAGGAGTTATCTCCGGTTACGCTGAGAGAATTGTGTATCTAGGAGATTCTTTAGCTCTAGTAGGGCAGTTTAATGGTGGATGACTATTCATTGAGGTTCACCAACCTTGACAGGTACTCAATGGATATGGTCAGGGATTAGTACTTTAGAGATCAGACCTTCGAGAGAGGTCAACGATAGGACATACGAGCTAGTGTCATGCCTCTATGAATTTCGACTTATGCTAGAGTGGTTGAGTGGGACTTGGTGGTCGAGAGCTTCTTTGCGGAGTAGAGACATCCAACAATAGTCAACCGTAGGAAGATAGGTATAGAGACCTTGGTAGCAGGGAGCCGACATTAGGCATAGGTATTAGGACATGAGAGACATCATATGAGGACTCCAGATAGGGGATCGATAGTCCAGGGATCCTAGGATGGATCCAATTAGCCTTGGAAGAGGTGATGCTACCCATGTGATGGTAGGGGACATCTCTCTAGATACTGTCCAACCCATCAAGCTGCTTATAGATAGGAGGTGGATGGACCACTAAGGCAGAGGTAGAGAGTGGAGAAAATAGACCCACTAAGCGGCAGATGTGGAAGAGGAAAAGGGAGATCTACAGGTGGTGGAAGATGCTTCGATCTACTCCCACCATCACCTCCAAGAGGTCTGCACTAGGCTCAAGGAGATGGGGGATATGGGCGGGGACAGCTGCATGCGATCAAGGCATACAACCCAGAGACTACAGGGATGATCCAAGGTACGATCTGTGTATTTTCTACCTTAGCTGACATACTTATAGACACAAATGACAATCATTCCTTCCTCACCACATATCTTGTGCGAATCCTTGAGATTTCGGTAGAGCCGTTGAATCAACCCTTACACTTGGAGACACCTATGGGAGGAGACTCGATGATCACCCAACTTTTTAGACAGTGTGATCATACCCTTGGAGTCGAGAGTTTCAATTGGAACCTCTTGGTGGCAGCATTGATGCCTTACGACGTCATTCTCGGTATGGATTGATAATCTTTAGTCCATGCCCAGATTAACTGATTTAGGCAAAGAGTGTGGTGTGTCTGTAGTGATGAGATGAGGTTTTCCTCTATCGGTGAAAAAGAGACCTAGGCAGTATAGGATGGGCTCATGCATATGAGGGTGCAACTGATCACTCATGAGTTGGCTATCCTTACCCTTAGAGTAGTAGATGTTGTGATATTTTAGTTCCTAGTAGTTGTGGAAGAGTATGAGGACGTCTTTCTCGAAGATGTTCCAGGAATACCTCCCCACCAGGAGATCAACTTCTGCATCAACTTACACCCCAATATGACACCGATATCCTCACTAGTATATCGGATGGCTCCTATAGAGCTTCACAAGATGAGGGTGCAGTTGGAGGATTTGAAGGGTAAGGGCTTCGTAAGACCCAGTGTTCCACCCTAGGCAACCCCAGTTTTTTTCCAAGATGGTGGATGGGAGTTTGAGGTTGTGCGTGGATTACCGATGCCTGAACTAGGTGATGATAAAGAACAAGTAACCACTGATGAGGATCAACGACCACTTTGATCATATAAGAGGGGCATAGTGGTTCTCAAAGGTTGAAATTCTATCAGGTTACCACCAGTTATGAGTACGGGACGAGGATATACTGAAGAAAACTTTTAGATGCCGCTACGGTCACTATAAGTACTTGGTGATGACTTTTGGCATGAAGAACACCCCCACAGTGTTCATGGGACTTATAAACCAAATCTTCTATCCATATTTATACTGGTTCATAGTGCTCTTCATCAGCGACATCCTTGTGTACTCAGCGTTAGAGGAGGAGCACACGAGACACATGCGGATGGTTCTAAACATACTCCGAGAGAACCAGCTTTATGGGGAGATCTCTAAGTTCTAGTTCTAGATTCAAGAGGTCCACTTTCTGGGAAATGTCATCCCAGAAGATGGAGTAGCTGTGGACCCATACAAGGTTGAGGCCGTGTCAGCATGGGAGCCACCTCGGAATGTGACAGAAGTGCAGAGCTTCCTTGGGTTGACAGGATATTACCAGAGATTAATTCCTGATTTCTCCAAGATATCAGCACCAATGATAGCCTTGACTAGGAAGGGGAAACCCTTCATGTGGATAGAGAAGTTCCAGAAGGATTTTGAGTGGTTGATACAGAGTTTGAAGAGTGCCCCAATATTGATATTTCCAGAAGAGGGTGTCGAGTACGTAGTTTTCTGCGACACATCATGGACCAAGCTTGGTTGTGTCTTGATGGAGAGATAGTTGGTGATTTCATATGGTTCGCACCAAAATAGGATACATGAGTAGAACTATGTGACCCATTATCTCAAGTTGGAAGTGGTAGTCTTTGTGTTGAAGATATGGTGACACTTCCTTATGGGCGAGTGATTTATCGTCTACTCTAACCACAAGAGCCTCAAGTACATCTTCTTGCAGAAGGATATGAATCTGAGGTAGAGGAAATGGCTAGGGTTCCTCCAGGAATATGATTTCGATATCATATATACTCCTGGGAAGGGGAACAAGGTGGAACATTATCTTAGTAGGAGATCGAGCTCACAGCTATTGAGCGAGGCAATAGACCAGTTAGCCTCGTTACAGTTATCCTTCATGGACTGATAGGATGAAGCTTACCTTCAGTAGATGGTTGTCACCCTTACACTATTACAATGAGTTAGGGAGGAAAATATTGAGGATATCAACTATGAGGCTTTACGTGTCCAATTATCCATAAGAATTTCTCTTGATGGATATTCTCAAGGTTGGGAGCACATTGTTCTTTTTATAGGACACATGGTCGTGACGATGGCATTGAGGGAGGAGGTTCTGAAGGAGTTTCACACACCCTCTTATAGGTATATCCTAGAGTGGAGAAAATGTAACAGTACTTCTGTTGTCAGTTCTAGTGGATAGGTATGAAGAAGGCAGTAGTAGAGTTTGTTTCTCGATTACTTACATGCCAGTTGGTGAAGGCTGAGCACCAGGTTCTAGCAAAGTTAGCTCACCCCTGGAAGTGCTAGTGTAAGTAGTATGGGATATCAAAGGAATTTTTGATGGTATTACCATGAACATCCAAGGGACACGATTCCATTTGGGTGATCATTGACCGACTCACCAAGTCGGCCCACTTCTTAGCTATTTTGGAGAAGAGTTTCGTAGAGAGATTGAGATTCCACTATGTATAGAAGATAGTTCGGATTCACAGATTCCCTTTGACGATAGTCTCCGATCAAGATGCCTGCTTCACATCCCAGCTATAGAAGGGACTGCAGAAGGAATTTGGGACTCAGCTACACTTGATCACAACATTCCATCCCCAGACTGATGGTCAGACAGAGAGGACCATTCAGGTTCTGGAGGATATGTTCTGAGCCTATATATTGGACTCTGGTCACAATTGGGAGGAGCACCTAACACTAGTGGAGTTTTAATACAATAAAAACTACCACTCCACCATTGGTATGGCACTGTTCAAGGATTTATATGGGAGACCCTGACAGTCACCACTTTTCTGTACCAACCCTGGAGAGTCAGCACTCATGGGTCCAAAGTTGGTGTGATCTACCACCGAGAAGGTGCAGATCATCCAAGATCAGATGAAGACTGCATAGATCCGAAAAAATTCTTATGATGATAGGATACAGAGAACTCTGGAGTTCTAGGGGGAGACCATGTATTACTTCAGGTCTCACCTTGACAAGGGTTACAGAGGTTTGGCCGGGGCGACAACCTATCTATGAGGTTCATCAAACCTTTCTAGACACTATACAGAGTTTTCAAGGTGGCGTACCTCATAGATCTACCAAAACAATTGCACTAGGTACATGATGTCTTCCACGTGTCGCAACTGAGGAGGTACGTGCATGACCCATCACATGTCATCAACTAGGGCGAGTTGGACATCGAGGATGGAGCGAACTTTGCTGAGTACCTGGTGGAGATCGAGGATCAGCAAGAGAGGACCTTTGTGGGCGATCGATTCCTTTGGTTCACATTCGGTGGAAGCACAAGAACCTTCCAGAGATCATGTGGGAGTGAGAGGCTCAGATTCGTGCCCAATACCAACATATTTTTGAGTAGCATTTTGTTTTGGATTTCTAGGATGTAAAGACCTAAGGTGGGAAGAATTTAATGTCTTAGATTTTCCATGTATTATTTTTAAATATTATATGAAATTAATACAAGACCAGGATTTTTGAGAACGTGTGATTATGAGGCTTAGAGTGCCTAGAATAAATGTTTGAAATAAATTTAAGATTTTAAAAAGAACACGTGAGAGGTTTTCCATAAAAAATAGAATAAATTTTAAAAAGGTGTCCAAATCAGAAATATGAGGGCACCGTTGCGTTCAGAGTAGCAAATTTACTTTAGGTGGGGCCTATCATCGACCAGTGCGGGTCGACTGAAAAAGTTATTTTTTTTACTTTTTAAATAAAATAAAATAAAATAAAAATTTATTTTATTTTAAATGTATCCATAACGCAGTGATACTTCTTTTCTGTTTAAATAAGAAGGATCCGAGGGCTAGAATCATAACCCTGGAAAACTCCCTATAAACCTCTTGAGCTCTAGGGTGGAGCCAACCTTGGAGGATTCTTGACAAATGCTGATGAACGATGATGCATGGATCATTGTGTAATGAGATAAAATACTGGATGATGAACACTCTTCCTATTCATCAACAATTGAGGTATGGGTGTTGTTTTCAATTCAGTTCTTCCCCATTCTTGGATTAAATGATGAACGCGGATCCATCCACAAACAGATTGATCTATAGATTGTGTATTCTTACAGGAGGGTATTATTTTTTCACTTCCTTTGGGGTTTTGGTTTTGGGAATTAATTCATGATGTTTTGAATAATTGTTTTTGATTTTCCTTATTAAACATACTAACAGAAGTGAATCGATGCTGTGACGAATGATGACATAGGTTCATTCCTCTTTCTGTTTATTGAATTTCTTCCCTTATCACCCCGCTTTCTTCGCATTATTAGTGGGGTGATGAACAATAGATCATTGCGAGTCCGTTTCACAATGCAACAATCCCAAATTAGAGATCAAAATTCGAGATGACTCAACGAAGGTGCGGCGATGATGGTAACAGATGAATCAAATTGGTTCGAAAGAAATAGTTCTTCGACCATTCTTCACATTGGTGGATCAAGACATGTTTTTAGGTCCGATCGGAGGACCAAAAATAGAAGATATGGATTTGGGATGATGGAAAGACCTTAACCCTCCAGTTTCGTAGTGATAAGATCGCCGGAACAAACATCAGAAGATCGACAGAGGCGTAGAAAAAAGAACTATGTTTTCTAGAAAATCATGAATAACACAACATGTATTTAGAATAATACACCATGTGGGACTGGCTCAGTGGTGATTAGGGTTTCGCGGGGCAGGAAGAGATGAAATGGAGTATTCTATGAAGAACACGGTGTGTGGGTCCTTACGTGGGACACAACGTGTATCTCAGATGGTACACAGACACGGGGTGAAGTATACAGCCGTGTACTGCACCACATGGCCAGATCAGGCCAACTGTACAGGTTACCCCATGTAACACTTACATGGGATGACACACACAGGTTGAAGTTGTGTACAGGAACATGACCAAATATATAGAGCAAACCCCAGTTACTCGGACATGGCGTGTGGTCCTCCCTACACGCCATGTACTCATCTTTCAACATGACATATTCCCTCTGACTCGGGCCATTACACTGAGGCAGTACTTAGAGTCACGATACACGACGTGTGACCCCTTATACACACCATTTATATCCTCGTACATGGACTGATCCTCTTATACATTGTTCCTTGGACAAGTTTTGTTTGGGTTAGTTTCACTTTTTCTCATTCCCCTGAAGCTCAAGTATCATTTCCATCCACAGAAGTATGATCCGTTTAGCAGGAATTTCCAAGAGAGTCTGGTATTCCTCCAAGAGGCCTAGAGTGAGATCCTCTATCCATTATTGAACCTAGGTAGGTTCAGGTATTGACCTAACTAATCCTACATAACTATGATCCTATACTTAGTAGGTGAATCCGAATGAGTTGTGGTATTTGCTAAGGCCCTAGAAGTGATCCTCATCTGTGTATCCTGATCTTTCCCCACTCAGGAGTGTGTTCTCCTAGAATGAGTGTATCTATCTCTCGTGGATTTTCGAAAAAAATGGTACTTCTCGGATGAACTTCATTAGAGCTATCAGACCCATGGATTGAGTTCTTCCAGATGAGTGCTTTGTGGAACCTTCGAACTAATTCCCTAGCGTGCGTATGTGGTTGTGTAACTTGTCTCTAGACCATGAGTCTGGGTTTTGAGTATATCTGGATTGTATTTATCTTACTATATGTTCATTAGAAATATATTGCGTAGATATGACTGTACCTTTACTTTGTGTATTTGATTTTTGTTTTCCAGGGTCCTCTACTAATTATTGTTATACTCACCCCTACATGGGATTTTCCTGCACGTGTCGTGTCTTGTGAATACGAGCAACCTTTTGATGGAGTATGGGGTAGACCAGGACCGAACTGAGCTTTCCAAGTTCCCTATAGGACAAGGTGTTCCTACGGCTATGAGCAGCAGTCCCACTACCTCTTTGTGCTCATAGGTTGGACTTAGTAGTTTGTAGACTCTTGTTTTTGGTGGGATTGTATTCTGGCCCAGTTTTACTTTCCACACTTTACTTCCATTGTACTCTGTTGGTTGAGTTTAGTTGTATGCATGCATTTTGTTCCTTAGTGGTTTTTTACTTTTTAGCATTTTTAGGCTTGGATATATATATATATATATGTGTGTATAGGTACTTAGGAAACACCTCCCATGTTAGTGATATGCTTACTCAGTGCTAGTCACCAACCCCTGGCCTATTGGAGGCGGGATTGGGGAGTCACATCACAGGCCCCACTGGGATGGGTCATCACACCGTATCAGGCACATCATTTTAGAAATTATAGGTTTAGTTGAATTTTTTTATTCCTTTCTGATAGTGGTAGGTGATTGTGGGGATGAGAAACATCAGGACTTGAAATCAGCCGTTGTACATCGATCCCTAGGGTAGGGAGCACCATAGGTCGGGTATTGAATCAGAAGATGGTGTGATCATGTTTTGGGATGGATGAGCTCAGGTAAGAACTTTCAATATGTTTTCATTTTGGATACAAGTATTGAATTTTAGTTCAATGGATTAAGTGACCTAGTTGGAAAATGGAACTTTAGAAGCATGTGGGTGTTTGAGAACAGAACACGACCATTTAAGTGGGATCTTATGAACCAAGTAGGTCAAGATGGATGTTTGGATTCCCATAAATAATTTTTGGGGATGATATGTATTAAGTTAGGGAGATTTTAAAACCCCTCATCCATTCAGGTTCTCATAATTTGTAGAGGGTTTTGAACTTTTTTTTGGCGGACAGGCTGATTTCTAAACTAGGCATCACAGTGGAATTCTGAGGGTTTTAACCATTAAAATAGCCCAATTTGGATGTGGAATAAAGTTACATAGAGGGTTCATAGGCTTTAAGAGAGTTACATGGGTTTGGGGATCATATTTTGAGTTTTTGGAAAGGTATCATAGGGTGTACAGTTGGTTCACAACTATTTCTAACTGTGCACCCTGACTATGTAGCTAAAAATACATAGGCACATTGTTTGAGAAATAACATGGTAGGTCTCAAGAGATTGTGTAAGTGTCTATGGTAAACTATAGACATGTTTCAAAATTGGTTCATGTTCTGTTAAACCATGCAGTGTAACCATTAAAAATGGATGACCTTGAGTAGTGTAGGGAACACAGTTGGTGTATGGTTTGGATAACCATGCAACCAAACCATGCGACTACCTAGATTATCATTAATATGGAGTTTTTACCAATTATACCTATAATAATATAACTACCATTACCTTTATATTCCATTAAGGTACACAGTGTAACAACTCTATATTTTTTATGAAATATTTTTCTTTGAATAATTTTATTTCTTTGATAACTTGTGTTGTACGTAACACCGAGTTAAAACGAAAAATGATAAACTATTAAAATATTATTATTATAACACAAACATTATAAAATAGCCTTTAAATTGGATTATATTAATATTAATAACCACATTATGTAATATATTTATTAATTATTAGGAAATATTCACTTATTTTTTAGCAAAGTCATTTTATTTTTCAAAAATATGTTTTCTTCAGAAAATGATTCTATTTCTTTATACAAGAAAAGAAATATAATTAATTTTGACACATTTAGAAAATTTATTTAACAAAATAACCTCTATTTTTGAATTAAATATGTAAAAATTATCTTATAATTGATTTTTTATAATTTTCTTATAAGTTTGAAATTTTAATGAATTGTAAAAAAATTGATTTACATTGAAAACTATATTTAATTTTAAAAAATTTACAAAGTAAAATTAAATTTTGAATTATTTTTGAACTATAATCAGTTTATTTTTATTATAAATAATCTAATTTTTTTGTTTTAAATGGATTTATACATGAATTTAGTATAAAAACATTTTATACTTAAAAGGGAATTTTTTGGAAAAATAGTTTTTCATTGAATTTTTCCGATTTAATATTAAATTTAATTCTTAAAATTCTTTGTTTTGAATTTTAAAAAATTAAATCTATATTTTTAATAAGGAGGTCCAAATTTATTAAATATTACCCTTTTATTTTTGGTCAATATTAATAACAACCCAAGTAATTTGTGTTACCACGGTTAAGGGTAAATCATGCAATTAAGGGTAAAAATAATATAATAAGGATTAGAAAATGGCCCTAAAACTTTCACCAATTTTATATTATAGGTAATTTTAGACCATAATCATTCATGAGTTTAATTTATTACCTTTTTGGAGCCAATTGGTTGACATTAAGTCCCTTATTGTATTTTATTTAATTAAAAGTCAAAGATGTCACACTATGGTTTTTAATAAGTATAACATTTTTAATACGTGATTATCTAGAAGTTATATTAGACAATAAATATTATTTTTAAATATAAGATATTTATCTTAATCAAGGTAATTTATTTTTAATTTTTAGTGAATAAATAATTACCTTAAATGATTACACAATGATGATGCAATAATGATTAAATTAATGAAAAAAATCAAATAAATGATATTAAAAATATTAAAATAAATAAAATTTGATATATTTAAGGTGATCCACAAATTATCTATATGAACATGACATGTTTAGGATATAATAAAATAGTTTTTTTTTTTCAAATTTTACTTGTTTACTTGATGTTTTTAAAGACATAGTATTGAATAGTATCAAAATTTAAAATACTGATATTTTATGGGATTAATATTTTATTAGATTATTTTAAAATCATAAAATATTAAATAATGAAAAGGGTATAATATATGATAAAAAATTTAAATCTATATTCATTTATAGTCCATTTGGAAGCATTTGGATTTAGATTAGTCTAATTATAATTTAATGTATTAAGAAATTCCAAAACACTCCACTCCCCCCTTATAAATACCACCCCTCATCACCCCTTCTCCTTACACTTTCCAAGAATTGATGATTTTTAAATCTCTACCAAACACTATCCTCCCCAATATCTCTATGTCCAATTTCTATTCTCCCCAAAATACCAATTCCAATTTGTTCAGTCCACTAGGTTAAATACCCTAAGGGGGGGGGGGGTGAATCAGGGTATGAAAGATTAAAACTACTACCCCTTTTTATCTTGTTTCATAATTAAACAAAACAAAATTCTCTCTTAATCCCATAGAAATATATGAACATAAATTAAATCATGCATGGGACACATTAATTTTACTTGGTCCACCCTTAGTGGGCTATGTCCAAGGAGCATACAACGACAATGTGCCAATGTACCAAATCCACTAAAAGAGAACTGTTGTATACAATGTTCAGGATATATCACTTATATGCCTAGGATCACTACCATTTTAAGGTTTAGGTTTAGATCACCTCTTTCCCAAGGGCCACTCCCCATGTCTCTTTCTTTAGCTCACTGCTGGTTGAAAGGATCACCATCTTCCTCTTCCTTCGCTCACTGCTCTTGGAAGGGATCCACTCATAGTTTATGGAATTATAGGTCCCTTCATTTTCATGAATTTCCACAACATCAATTTTAGATAGATTATCTGTTGATGTTCCACTTTCATCCACTGATGAATACCTCTTTACCACAAATGTAATGGGAAACATCCAACTTTCACGCAACCTATGGTTGAATTTCATGCACCTTTAATGCATAGAGCACAAGTGTCACCTTTTTCATAGAAAACCAACTTGAACACTACTCAATACTTTTGCGACACAACATTTTTATTCCAAACTCACTATTTTCATGAAACTCCCTTCTGGTGCATAACTTCAACACAACTCTCTACTTTCACAAACCCACCACTTGTGTGACTAGAGCTCTGATTTTATTTAAGTGTTGAGATTCTAATATAATGAGTAGGGAAGCCTCCTATTTATAGGAATTTTGGAGACCCTTCATGAAAGTCAGGAAGATTCTCCCCAAATACACAAGTCTCATGTTTGTGCAACCTCATCTTGCGCGACAAATCCATAACTTGCGCACCATTTTTTTCCTTTTCCATATTTTGATGTACTGATCTTAAAAAATGGCTGGCGTATAAATTTCCAAACCTCCTTAACACTTTCATGAAACTTACTTTTCTAAAAACATTTTCTCCATTTTCCAATTTTTGGACCCAAAAATTTGGAAAATACTGGGAAACTATGCCACCTTATATACAATCTTTTTGTACCGCCTCCAGAGTGTCCATTCCTTTTTCATGGTTCTTTTTCAACATAGTTTGCCAAAAATATCTTTGGAAATCCCCAACTGACCATGGAAACCCAAATTTTAAACAAACATAATCAACCCAAAATGCATCAATGTTACCTTGAGTGATTTTTTCCCAACAAAATTTCTTCAATGGGTCCTTTAAGGAGGTGATATTCAAGAGGTAACATTCTCAAACTACCTCTATTAATTTATTTTATTCCTATAAATTATCCTCACCTATTTCATCCATAAAATAATAATAACTATAATATCATGTATATACTATAATTTTATGTTGTTAATGGAATATTTTCTATCCATCCATTTTTCTCATCTATTCTTATTCAAACAAAGGAAACCATTGTCTAAATTTTGGCAGTTAACCGTCTCCGTTGATAATGAGTTTTAATTTCTAATTAAAACCTTCAAGGCTGGTCATAAAACTATTATTATGGTTAAATAAGATTTTTATAATTATATTATAACTTATTACATGTTATTTAACTAATATATAAATATAATATTAAATAAAATTAAACTAAGACGTGATGGTTAGAAAAAATGCCAAAATAAACTAACCATTTATCATTAATGTTTTATCAAATAAATTATCCTCATGTCATAAAACATGATATATGGGATCATTTAAAATTATAAAAGTGTATTAATACCATTTAATTTCACTTATGGAATAATATTCCCTTTTGAAAATAACTTCTATAATTATACACAATTAAACCGACCATGAAACTATGAAACGAACACTCCAAGAACAATGAAATTGAACCAAATAACTCATAAAAATAGCCATAAATGAAACAAATAAAATTATAATAAATAAAATAAATATATATTTATTTATTAATTAAGAAATTAATGAATATAATTTTATTATCCAATACAATAAGTGAAAGTGTATAACACATTTGGACATTAGGTAAGTGATCTCTCTGAACCTCCATATTTCCTTTGGGTTATGATTTCTCTCTATTCACCTCAATTTATCTATTCATTATAATTATATAATTCTCCAATATTCTGTTTATATATACCAAACATATTTATATATCTCAATTCATATTTCTTTTATGGGTAATTACATGTTTTAAAAGGTCCCCTTCTTAATTCTTCTTGATAAGCAAACCCGATTAAAGGAAACTTATCCCTTTCTTACCCATTTTTAAGTACAATATATAAATTATTTTAATCCTCTAATATTTTTATAAAATAACTCAATTTATCATGAAAAATAATTTTAGTTCATTTCTAGTTTTATGGTAATAAATATACCTTCACACTCTTTAAAGAATATTTATTATTTTCCCTAAACTATTCTTAAGTGGCACATTTATAATGTCACATAACCACTCTTTTTCATGTTTTAAATTCATTTAAACATAAATATTCTTGATATATTATTATTTTTCCTTTATGAATGAAAAATAATGATTTAAATTCTTTCTTTCATGGATATCATTATTATACTACATTTGGTTATTCCTAATGACATGATTATGATACCTATTTCTTTCCATGGGTAACACTTATATTTATTCATTATGTTTGATTGTTTATGTGGAACCCATATGCATGAAAATGTTATAATGGGTGTTCCAAAATAAATATTCAATTAATTGGGTAATGTTTTTGTCTCATGAGACATTATTTATGGGATTATGGAGTAAAACTAATCCATTATGGGACTCTGTCCACCATTTGATATAGTCTTGGTAGTTATCCTTAATTAATGTTTATGTCATGCTATATATTGCTACCAATTTTCTATGTTTACATGATCACATGATTCCATGTTCTATATGTTATGATTCTATATGTTTATTCAGGATACATGCCTTTTATGTTATCATGTTACAACTTCTAACTCATGTGTTATACTTTATTCCCATGTTTATTCCCCTACTGGTCTTTTTAGCTCATACCTTTTGTCTATGTATTCCCTAGGTTATCCTATGTAGATATCGGATCTCAAGGGAGTTAGTATCTCATTAAAAATATGTTTTATTCCAGTTTCATATTTTCTAATTATGTACCAAATATTCTAAATACACTATACTTTTCAATCCTTGGTTTGTATTTTATGGATAAATATGTTTAAAATCATGTAATACTATGTGTAAAAGGCTTGGGTCTCTATAAACTATCCATAGAAGGGATCTTCCTCACTTTATCTCCTTTTCAAGACTCATCAAGGAGGTGTTTTTAGTGGCTTAAGTCATCTATTTGAGATATGTCTCACCTTACAAAATCTTCCATTGAGGTATACACCCCAACCGCGAGGTATGTCACACTTTCTAACTTATTTGAATAGGTTTTATTTGGAAATTACACCATAGCATGGTGAAATATTTCAATTCTCAAGTGGATTTCACTCTACCTAGGATTAGTGCATCTCAAGATACTGTCTTTACATGGTTTCTTGGCAATTTGATAAGGTATGTCACTATTTTCAAATTTATTAGATTTTTTACTAAAATTTTAATTAAATCAATTTTTATATTGATGTCATGTTTTATTAATTTTTCCCGATATAAGGTTGGGGGCACATCACGGGTCATTGGTGTGTGTGTTTAGTTGCATTTTCAATGTGTCGGTGCCTCAAATGAGATTTTTTGCAGTTATACCCTTTTTTGAATTTATTTTTTTAAATTATTTTTAAATATTATAAGTAACAATTTAATGTTTCTTGGATTTATTTAGAAGCTTGTGACATGATATAATCTCAGTTGATCATGGAAGAGGTTGTGTGGGGATTAGAAGATGTTGTTGGCCCTTCAAAATAAATGGAAAGCTTCTAATAAAAGGTAGGTGGTTAGTTTTACTTACCCTTAGGTAATTTTCTCATGATCATGTGTTATGTGATGTGATCGGTTCCTTCCATTAATGATGAGGGATTCCTAATTAAATGCATTGTTTAATTAAATTAGTTCAACTATTTAGATAACTAAATTAAATTTTTAAACAAATCAAGTGCCTTTACCTTCATATAACGAGCAAGGTACCAAGGGCCACTTCAGTCCCTTGGGTGCCTACTCAATTCCTTGGCCACTTTTGTCTATTATATTACCATGAACCATTGTGTTGGATTAAAATCGACCCCGATGGGGATCCCTGAATTGGGAATGGATGATAGAGACCTATGTGATTTCATGACCTCCTCTAAGAGGGAGATTGTTTTGAACTAGTGTGGTTGGATTTGGGGACCCTTCATGACCCATAGAACAAAATTTTAATTTAATTAAGTCCTTAAAGATCCTAATGTGTTAGAGGTTATGTATTAGGGGAATTATCCCTCTTAGATATTGGATTCATCCTTGATATAAGTCTTTTAGGGGACCCCAAGTAAGGTGGCCCGATCATTTTAAGACCCTAGTAATAGAGTGTTGGGAATGGGAAATGATGTTCAAGGGTATTCCCCTAAATCATGGAATAACTAGCAAAACCAATAAGGATAGTGACATAATAAGACTAGTTTTAGAGTTCCACCAACCTTTTGTATTCAAGATATATATTAACCCATTTATCATTCAATTTTCAATTGACTAGACTTAGATAATTATAAATGAAATAGTATTACTTCAGGGACATGATACCCTTAACTACATTTATTATTGGGTGCTAAGGACACCTAGGATCCAACCCTACATGTATATTATATTGGATATCGGTTCTTCTTAAATCCTGAGTATGAAAAAAATAGTATGTTATATGTGGTTAAAATCATTTGTATGTATCAAATGGGATACCCAAAATATTGTGATCTATCCATTAATTAAGAAATGTGGTCTTTTAAATTAATTAATTTTTTTAATAAAAAGTAATTAACACTTATATAGTCTCGGATTCCTAGAGAGAAAATTATCCAATATTCAATGCTAATAATATCAGAATGACTAGTGCCTCTGGGATTCCTCCCTGAATCAGGAAATAGTTGAAGTTTTTATGTGAATATTGGAAACCCCTCTTAGTTAGCATATCACCCATGATGCCTAATATTCTAGTATATAGGTGATTATATAGGTTGTTGGGTGGCCACTTTTCCCATGATAACTGTATATTAGTGACATCCCCAAGGTTACTAATGATCACCTCGATTGATACATAGGAAAATCCCTAGGGTTGGGTGGGTGTACAATGAATTAATTTCATAGAGTTGTCTAGTAATAGGCTATAGAGTATATGATTCATTAATTTTGAGCGATCATTTTAGATTTGGAGAGTATTCCTTATATATATTTCCTAAGGTTCATCCCCATAGGAAGTCAATCTAGTTTCCAAATCGAGATTGTATAGGGACTAGGACCTAGGAATACAACTTTATAATGGAATAGGGAATGAGAAGATGTATTATAGGTTCCAATGGTTATACATGGATTGAGTATCATACCTAGGATGCCTATAATCCTACTCAATTCCTTAGTTATAGGATGTCCATTTGATACCTAGAATTATAATTTACTTTTATTAGAGGTGGGTATGAGTGATCCTAGGGCTAAGACTCATACCCCCTATGGTGATGTAGCTTGTTCAGAGAAATATCTAACACTACATGAAGAAGGTATGGTTATATTGGGTTTAAATTAGGCCCAAGATATGAAATTATTTATTTAATTAATTTTTAGTAGTTAATTATTGTAATTATTATTATTCATTTGATTAGTTCACATACATATACTTTTCTTTTACTCATAGTGTATGGGACTACATTGGTGGTGCCCTACTAATTTTTTCACAAACACCCTACTTAGGACACCATTTCACTGAGGTACCCAAGTATTTTTAACTCATTCATTGGTATGTGATGGGCTGATACATGAGGTATTTATTTCTTGAGTGGGTAGGTTAGCTCATGTAGTATTAATATATCAGATGAGGTATGGCTCGAAGGTGTAGTGGAGAAACTTTTTCTTATCTTATTTTATTTTGGTATGTATATGTGGCCATCCTAGTTGGTAGTTAGTGTTGTATGTATTTCATGGAAATTCTAGACATTACTTAATTACATTTATTATTTAGTTTTTTTATATTTATTGCTTCCACACTCTGATTATTTACTATTTTGTATCATGTTTAGTTATTTTCCATTATTTTTCTTACTTTGATACAAGGGAGTAATCTCCCCATGGACACACCCTATTCCCTTATTGATAGTCATTATCCTTTGAAATATGGGGAGGTGTGATTGAGGCTATATGGAAAACCGGTTTGATTACTATTTAGAGAGTGATCCAAGATGGGGTGTTACAATACCTACCAAACCAACAACTAGGTTATAAAATCCATATTTAAATAATAATATTTTTATAATATATCATGGTTTTTTTAAATCAGTGTTTCATGTGGTACAAACTATGAAACATAATATCATTTAAGGGATAATTACATATTGAAATATTTAGGTGTTACATTCTCTCCCTCTTATAAAAATTTCACCCTCATAATTTGAATCTGATTCCATGAAAATGAATTTATCATAACATATTTATTAAAATAGATATATATTTTATCATGAACTTTATTTTATTAGTCAATACAAGGAAACTTATTATTAAAGTACCTATATAGGACTCATACTTACAAATTAGTTTCTAAAAACATACCTCGGTAGATGAGTGTTACTTTCCATATATACCCAATAGATTTGTCTTCAATTTTCCCGAGTTTGATATTTTTTTTACCATTAGGATATAAAATATGACACAATTTACTTTCTTGATTTATTACCATACTATAAGAATGTTTTCATCCTTATATGGGAAATATCATGATCATGATGAAATTTTCATGTCTAAAGCACTACATTCCACTTCTAATGGATCAAAATATCTACATATGGATGAAAATTTATTTCAATTATTCAAATATATTAATAAAAAAAATGTTTAGAACAATTTAAGATAATATCCAATATGAAAAAACCTTCATATGAATAAATACAACATTATTCTCTAAATCCTTTATAATAACCCTCAAAGTTAAACTTAAATCATTCCATAAGAAACTATCCTAAAAACTCTTCAAAATATTTTTGACCAAGTTGAAAACCTAAAAATCAGAAATATTTGATCACATATTATTTCGAGATCAATTTAAAATTTGTCTCTAAATAAAATTAATCACTCATAAAGTTACATACAAAAAATGTATATACCCTAATCATATAATATCTAAAATATTCAAATCTTTCTCATAAATAAACTGAATCTCCATAACTCCACAATAATATCATATATGATTCCAAAATATAAATAAAACTTTATTCTTCAAATAAAACCCTATATTACCAAAATATATTTCTATTTATCATAATCATAGAGTATTCCTAATATAGTGAGCTTATTTAAAAATAAAATTAATCACTTAGTCGCTAAATCACTTTTTAATCTCATGGTTATTTTTATGATAAAATATATGTACCCAAAATGTAATAAAATTTTTATCAAATTAACCATAATTACCTTAATATCGAAGATCATATTAAGCCTAAAGGTTGACAACAACTTTAAAATCATGACCATAAAATATAAAAGAATTATTCCTCAAATAACTAATTCACTAAAACATATATTAAACCTAGAGGATGTATTCCCATAAATGTCAACCAAATTATCCCTAATCATATTAAACTCCCATCACATAAAAATTAAAAAGGGGTATATATCTATTTAAACTCATGATCAACCTTAGACTTATTCACCCATGATTGTATCTAAAATTATTAAAATATCCTCATATGAATCATTTTAACTACTAAATTTATCTAATATTTTCAATGATACCAACTATAGTGACCTGAACCATACACCCAAATCTACTTCTAAAGTCATACTCTTAATAGGTTGGTTTTTTGGTCCCTTAATAGGGTATTAAAGTTAGATTAACCTAAGAGTGTGGGTGAATTAGGTTATGTAATGTCTTGTAATTAAATCACTTTAACCTTTAGATCAATCGCTTTCCTGATATGATATTTAACTCTCAACCTTGAGGGTCACTTGTTAGATCCTAACCGTTTATGGAGATATCTCAGGCTTGTTTCTTTTTTCCTTGTGTTGAGTAATTTTCATTTGGATTTTAACATGGGGTGTGTTTGGGGAAAAAATTTGAGAAAAATGGAATAAAGAGGGCAGTGCATGGTTGGCGGATTATTTTCCCTAATCATGTTCCCTAGACTAAAAACCCATGGAACCCTATACAGAGGTGTTTTTTATAGCTATTGTATGACTTTTCAAACCATGTTGCCTAAAAGGAGAAACTATGCACCTCCTAGAAGAGGCACATAGTTAGGGCACACATTTAGGGGAAAATGTGCACCTCAAATAGTAAACCGTGCTTATGGGATTTTAATACCATGAAAATTATTAAAAAAATTCCATAAACCCTCATCTAATACCCCAAAATTCCCTAACTTAATCCATAATCATTTTCTTTCAATTCTAAGTCCTGTGAGAGGGATTCCAATCCATTCTAACCCCCATTCTGGGGGATTCAAAGCTCGATTGGCAGATCTGCACCTCTTTGGGTATGTGGTTTGTTTATGAATGATCTCCCATTATTTTGGTGGGATGTTATTTACTATTTTGGTTAGATCTAGATCTGGTCTTGTGGATATAGATCTAGTATTTTGGATCTAGATCTAGATTTAAGGGATATTTTTTTGTTTGATCTTGATTTAGGGATTTAGGATCAGGATCTTGTTCTACATCATTATTCCATAGAATTTGGGATTATTCCATTGGTGAGCGTTGTCAACAAATTGAGGTAGGTGGTTTATAATTCAAATCCCATAGTCTTTATTGTAATTATGCATAATTAATTGTAGGATTTCTATTTTATTTTTATCAATTGAGTTCTTGATTGAATTAATTAATTTCGTGAATTAACTAATTAAGGGACATATGAAATTGGGGATATTTGAGATTATCAATTTGAGATAATTAACTATGGAATTAATTATGAGATATTGAGGTATGTGATTTGAGATAATTAATTGTTTAATTAATTTTAAGATATAGATATTGTTGATTTGAGATAATTATTTGATGAATTAATTATGAGATATTAAGATAGTTGATTTGAGATAATTAATTGATGAATTAATTATGAGACATTAGTTGATTTGAGATAATAAATTAACTAATTAATTATGAAATATTGAAATTTTGAATTGAGATAATTAATCATTGAACTAATTATGGGTTAGTGATTAATTAATTGTTGAGTTAATTAAAGTGTTTGGTGTGTATAATTAATTAGGGAATTAATTAAGGTGAATTGTGTGATGATGAATTTTTGTATTAGTAATTATATTGATATGATTAATTAATAGTTGAATTAATTAATGGGATTGGTATGGTTAACTAATTGTTGAATTAGTAATGAAATTTATATAGATAATTAATTATTGAATTAATTATGTGTCGATGAATGGTAACATTGTAACTATATTGTGAAGTTATGAATAGAAACATGATCATTTATTTGGGAAATTATGAATGGGAACATAGTCATTCAATTGTGTGGGGTATGAAAGGTAACATGGGAATTCACGTATGAATTATGAATGGGAACATGAACATTCAATTATATGAAGTATGGATGGTAACATGGGAATTAAAGTATGAATTAAAGAATGGTAACAATGGAATTCAGATATATGATATAACATGGGAATAGTTCAGAACCTAGTATAGGTTGAAGCATGTATTGAGATTAGGGTGTCTATGGGAACCCAAGGGTTTATGTGGTTAAATAAAGAATAGTTGATAATGTGATAACTATCTATTTATGCATTGTGATTTATTATTTATAAAACTATATACACTATTAATTGAATAAATGTTGTCTTAGATTCCATTGGTGGTGGCCTACTAAGTTATACTCACACCCTACTCAGGCTGCCTGATCGGTACCTAAATATATTTCATGGTTGTAGGACAGGATAAGTGAAAATGTTGTGTGTTAGATGGATGAGTTGGGTTAGAGCATGGATGGGGGAACTATACATAGTTCGAGACTTTATTGGGAGTTTTTAGTGTCTTTACTTTTGAGTTTTCATTTTGGCACTTGGGATGTACATTAGCATGATATATCTATTGTTCAGTTTTGATATTGTATTTCTAGTTTTAGTCATCATGTGATATAGGAATCCTTCTAGTAATGGTTATATATTTGGTTATTTTTAATTTAATTTCCAGTATTTTTAACTCTAAAAAAGAGGCTATAGTTGCCCCATTATTGATATTATACCCTCACTTCTAGTTGGCAGCCTCTGGCATAGGGGAAGGTGCGCTTTAGGTCATGTGACTGACCAAATCTGGGCACTCGTGTGTCGAACCTGGGATGAGATGTTACAAAGTTGTATAAGAGGCTAGTTTTATTTTCTTTTATTTTGTATTACTATTTTGGAAATTTGGATAAGATAATAGGAAGAGTCAGGCCTTGGTTACGAGCTCATGCATAGGAATAGCTAACCCATGTAAGGGGGATAACCCAAGTACCCAGGGTGGGATTATTGTTATTGTTGTTTGCTATTGCAGTAGAATATTATTTCACCTTGGGTGATTCACTTGTGGCGTGATGTGATTTTTTTCTGAGATTTTATGATAATTGAATCATGACATGATATGACTTGAGATATGAGTATGAATGCATCATTCTAGGAACTTAAGACTATTTTTTGACATGCATTATTTTAGGTATGCATGAAAAATGAGTTTTGGGTAAGTTGTTGAACTTTGAATGGTTTTTCCTTTCTTATAAACTTGAATTGAAAATGGTGCCTAACATGAAATTCAGAAATATTATAAAATTATGCAAGATGCGAATAAACTAGTGTCTAAATTAGAACATTAATGATGATAATTATTTTACCCTTGTTAACCAAAACCTAGGTGTGATATGGTTAAGGGTAGTGATAACACCTCAGTTTTGACCGTGTGGCGGGGTTTGGGGAAATGACTTGTTATGGAATATTGTGTTTACCATAAATGTATTAATGTAGTGAAATGTGTCTTAAGGTGCGTTTTTGGAATTATAGAGGCATGAATCCAGGATGACGCTTGTTTATTGGATTCCATGAGGATATGGCTGGAGATGATCTACCAGTAGTGGGACCCATTGTATTGTGTGATGAAATAGGGGAGAGGTTACAAGATAACTTTTCTTGCTTCACAAAATTAATAGAAAGAGACCCAAAGTGTGTTTTGAAGAGTTTGTATAATCTAATTAGGGAGTTCCAGTTGCATCACCCTCAAACATTTACTGAAGAGGGTGGATCTAAGGGTGTTGAGTTCTAGGTTGAGTCCATCGAGACTATACTTGACCATTTAGAGACTCATGATAGTAGGAGGGTCAATTTGGCTACTTATATTCTACGAGGATCAGAAAAGCACTAGTAGAAAATTCAGGTGAATACTAGAAAGGATGATGGTATTTTATGGAAGGACTTATTAGAGAGGTTCTTGGAGCACTTATATCCATAGACGCTAAGTCAAGAGAGAGGAGTTGAGATCATATGATTGAATCAGGGGATTATGTTCACAATGGACTATGCAGGATGCTTTAACGACTTGTAGTTAATTTCTCTACCATTGGTAGGGGATAATATGGCTATGGTGATACATTTTTAGGACAAACATAAATGTGAGATTAAGTCCCAGGTTAATCACTTCTGGTTAAAGAAGTTTACTGAGGTGGTGTATCAGACTATCATACCTGAGGGGAACATGAAAGAGGCTTCCAATGCAGGAAAAATAGTTGTAGCTAGATGATCAGAAGGTATGAATTCCAAGAAAAGGAAGTGTTGATATGATAGTGTTAGTCAGGGTAGTGGGAAGCATGGTGAATAGATAGAGGAATCTGTTTCTCAGGATCTTACTTGAGTGATCTTTCACAAGTGTGTTAGGTCAAGACATTTCCAAAGATAGTGATCCAACCACTAGTATAGTGATGATCTTATGGAAATATTGGACATCTAAAGAAGTTATTTAGTACCTAGTGACTGAAGAGTAGTGTTACAGGAGCTAGATAAAACTAGGCTGCGAGAAAGGGATCTTCTACACCATATTAGTCTGGTAGCTGGAGTTCTACTTTTTTGAGGTGTTAAAGTCAGTAGATGTGGTGCTTCAAGGAAAGAGATCCTATATCATTATATTGGTGTAGTATAGGGGAGTCAAGTATCATCATAGAGAATAGGGGCATGACAGTGACATTCTATTCAGACTACACTTGTGGAGAGTGAGGCTGGACCATCGACAGTGATAGGTACTATTCTTATAGATTCTATGCCAGTAAGTGTATTATTTGATACTGGTGCCTCTCATTCTATTTTTAAGTACTTGTAAATGGTTTTAGATTATAGGTGTAGTTTTTGAGTGGAGTTATGATGATATATACACTATTGGGAGTATATTTTATAGACATCTGTCTGTGCAAAGGGTGTTCTCTTGAGTTTGGGGAGTATCATTTTCTGTGGGATATTTATATCCTTGAAATGTCAGGATTTGACATAATTATGGGTATGGACTAGTTAGTATCATACCAAGACCACACAGATTTTTACTGCAGGAGATTAACTTTTACATCTCCTATGGGTGAAAAGTATATTAACTGTGGAGAGTAGGATATCTAGGCAGGCCAAGTAGGGCCAATTACTCAGCAATTGGGAGAGCTCATAGCCTAGTTTTCAATTCTATTTCTAGATGATGTAGGTGTAAAGAGAGATGTATTTCCACCTATAGTGGACATGTTTTAGGACGTCTTTCCTAAGTATTTATTAGGTATTACACATTAGAGAGATGAATTTTATTATTGATCTCATACCTGGGGCTAAAACAGTTTTAATTCCACTATACAGAATAGAATCTACAAAGATTTAGGAGCTCAAGACTTAGTTAGAGGGGTTATATGATAAGGAATTTATCTATTCGAGTACGTCTCCTTGGGGTTCACCAATTCTGTTTTCCAAGAAGGATTATGGGAGTTTGTGCTCATGTGCTGATTACCAAAAGTTGAACTGAATGACTATGAATAACTAGTATCATCTTCCACATATTCATGATTAGTTTGACCAGTTGAGAGGAGCTTTTATATTCTCAAAGATCGACTTAAGATCGGGGTATCATCAACTGAGAGTTTGAACTTATGATATAACAAGGACTAATTTCAGAAGTAGGTGTGTCCTATTTGAGTTTTTCATAAATCCATTTGTGTTGGAGAACACACCATCACTATTTATGGCCTTGATGAACAAAATATTTTATGCATACCTGGATCTATTTCTATTAGTGTTTGTGGATGATATATTGGTGTAATCCAATACTCATGATGATAATTCCTAGAATCTTGACATCTCATTGCATAAACTAAGTGATCATCAGCTATACGCTAAACTATCTAAGTGTCAGTTTTAGATTGATCAGGTAGACTTATTGGGTTACATCATCATAGAGGAAGGTGTGTTAGTGAACCCAGATAAAGTACATGCAATTGTGTCTTGGGAGAAACCCAAGAATGTTTTTGATATCCATATATTTATTGGGTTGGATATATATTATCAAATATTTATATAGAATTTTCCCAATTGGCAGCACCACTTTTGGGCTTTACCAAAAAGGGGATAAATTTTGAATGGTCAAAATCATGTGAGAATGATTTCATGGAGCTGAAGAATTGTTTGACATCAACACTAATCTTGATCCTACCTGTTCCAGGTGAGAAGTATAGGGTGTATTATAAAGCTTATAGTATTGGCCTTGAAGTATTGTTGATGTAGGGATATTGAGTTATGGTATATGGGTGTCAGAAGTTGAGGCCTCATGAATGGAATTATGCTATGCACAACCTTGAGTTGGCCATAGTGGTTTATGATTTAAAGTGTTGGTGGAACTATATTTTAGATGAAAATTTTACTATGTATAAGGATAAAAATATCTTAAAGTATATATTTTCACAACGAGACATGAATCTAAAATAGTTCAAGTGGATTGAGTATATGCAATCATTCAATTTTGAGATAGCATATATGCCTAAAAAGGGGAATAGTGTTGCTGATGCTTTGGGTTTGAAAACTCAAACTCGTGTTATTCAATAGTCTACTATTGAGTGGAAGATGATGAATTTTTTGGATGATATTCATGTTTTGGTTTAGGGGAGTTAGGATTTGATGACTCTTATATTATTTTCAATGGATTATACACTTTTGAGATGGATCAGGGATAGACAATATGAGGATCTAAAGTGTTTTACCTTAAGGGAAATTCTCTAAAGTGGGGAGTCAACTTATGATTAGATCATAGATAAGAATGAGATCATCTATGTTAGTAATTGGTTTGTTATTACAATGAGCATGCAGGACGATATGATGCATGAGTTTCATGCCTTGAAGTGGGTGGTACATCCAGTTGTGACAAAAATGTACCATGAACTATGATGATAGTTTTGGTGTTCGGACATGAAAAAGAAGATAACAGGGTTTATTAAATGATGATACACCTATCAGTAGGTGATGTTTGAGCATCAATGACTTTTTGGTTTACTACAGTCATTTCCCATCCTAAAATAAAAGTGGCACTAGTACAAAAATGATTTTTACGTCAATTTTTTTAGCTTCTTAACATCAGTTCTTAAGGTGACGTCATTTAAAGCGACACTATAAATATGGTTTTTAATTTAGGTTTTATTAACCGATGTTAAAATGTTTTTTTTTATAATTTTTCACATTGGTTTTTTAAAAACAGACCTGAAAGACCATCCGTTTTACAAAAAATGATGTAAAAATGCTATTTCTCACGTCATTTTTTTTAAAACAGACATGAAAACTAGAATTTTCATATTTTTTTTCAAAAAAAGATGTTAAATTTTTTATCAACTTGTATATTATTTCCTAAGATTTGATTTTACTGGTCGTAGAGCTCAAATGGAGTTACAAGTCAAAAGTTATGATCGTCAGAAGTTGGATAAATTTTTTTCGAGAAAAGATCGAATGAGCCAACCAAAGCTTCGTCATAGAAGGAATTTTAGAATCTGAAGGATGATTTGTAGTTTTAACCTGATTCAAAGAATTATTCTTTATTATAATAAAATAATAATCATTCAATGGTATATCAATTAATAAATCTAATCATAAAAAACATAAATCATGGAAAAATAATTACAAATAACTTGACGAGATCACGAAAAGAAAAAATTGTGGATACATGATGAAGATAAAAAAAGTCGAGCCAGTTAAATGATTATGGTTGAAGTAAATGATCATTAAATTAATATATTTTTATAATGAAATCATATAAATGATATGTTAAAAGAAAACAATAATCATAGAAAACATAAATCATGGAAAAAAATTACAAATACCTTGATGAGATTTCATAAAGACAAAATTATGGATTCACGATGAAGATCAAATGAGTCAAGTCAGTGGTATGATGATGGTTGAAATAATTGATCATTAAATTAATATATGTGTGGAATTAAATCACATAAATGATATTTAAATGAAAATACGGTATTAAAAATTTTAGGAGGCAATCGAAAATTATGATGCCACACTGTAAAAAAATTGAAATTGCACATTAACAGGATATTAAAATTATATTTAATGTTATTTTTATGATAAAAATCATTAAAATATATTAATTTTTTTATTTTTAACTTCTTTTATCATAAAACTGACATGAAAAATCAACTTTTCACATCGGTTTTATAATAACTAGTATAACAAACAAGCTTTTAAAGTTGGGTTTTCAAAAAAACCGACGTTAAAAATATTTTTTCACATCAGTTTAAAAAAAATAAATGTGAATTTTTTTATTATTTTTTTTTCATTTACTAAGATTATATTTTATTACTCATGGAGTTCAAACGGATTTACGCATCAAAATTTATCTCAATTGGAAGTTGGACTTCTTTAAGACATTGTTTATAGATGATCAACTTCTGATTACCATAAATTTTGATCTGTAACTCCATTTGAGGTCTAATACCAGTAAAATAAAATATTATGAAATTATCTAAAATTTTATATACATTTTTCATGTTAGTTATCAATTATCAGAAGTGAAAAATTCATGAAGTTTGGGTTTTCACTTTGGTTATCAAATAACTGATGTGAAAAAGTCATGAAGTTTGATTTTTTCATGTCAGTTATTGAGAACCGACATGAAAAAGTAATGGAAATTCATTTTTCACATTGTTTATTATATAAATGATGTGAAGAGTAGTGGAAATGAATTTACACATTGTTTATATAATATCCAACGTAAAAAATCAAATTTCACTACTTTTTTCACGTCAGTTCTAAAAAACCAATGTGAAAAAGGCTTTGTTAAAAATATATTTTATACTAGTGTGGTATGATGTTACTATGTAATTTATAGTGGGTCTCATGAGGATGGATTAGAATAATGATTCTATTTGGGTTGTTGTGGAAATAATGATTAAGGTAGCACAAATCTTGGATATACGAGAGACTTTCTCAGTGAAGCATTTGGGAGATTTAAATGTTTGGGAGATAGTCTGTTAGTATGGGGTGTCACAAACTATATTTTCATAATATGAATCACACTTTACTTTGTGCTTTTGTAAGGTATTAAAGAAGGTTCTTGTTACAAAGGTTTTTTTGAGTATAGATTTTAACCCACAGACAAATGGGAAGTCCGATTGTACTATATCGGTGCTCGAGAATATGTTGCGAGCATGTTTCCTTGACGTCGGTGGGTCTTGTTAGAAGAACCTAGATTTATTGGAGTTATCCTATAAAAAAATTTATCATGAAACTATAAAGATGACAACATACATGACTCTTTATGGTTGGCCATGCAAATGGCCTCAATTCTGGATGGAGACTGGTGAGTCTGAGCTATTGTGACTGAGTATTGTGTAGGATACATCAAAGTTGGTACAACTGATTTGGAAATATATGGATAAATATTAGATTAGATATAAGTTGTATGATGATACATGTTTATAACCCCTAGAGTTTATAGAGGGTTTTCATGTATTCCTTCAAGTTTCGTCTAGGTTAGGTCACCGTAGAATACAGAGACAAGGAAAGTTGGCACCCAGTTCTGTTGGACCGTTTGAGGTTATGAAGAGAATCATGCCGGTGGCATACCGATTGAATATTCTACAGAGATACAATTATTTTCATGATGTTTTCCATGTGTCACAACTTGGGTAGTATCACCCATACACTTCTCATGTGATCTATGTGGATGATGTTGAGATTGAGATAGATACGTCCTTTGAGGTGCATCTGATACGTGTGTTGGATCGCAGTGAGAAAGTGTTGAGGGGTAATACTATTCTGATAGTTCATGTATTGCTGAAATATGTCAATGTTCAGGTGGAAACTTGGGAGAGAAAAGTATATGTAAGGAATCATTGGCCTAATCTTTTTGACTCAGAATCATAGAGATTCTTGGGAGTATAGCTCGAGGAAGAGTTGTTATAAGGTGGGGATATTGTAAGATCCCAACCTTTTCTAGAGATATATCGGCCTCATTTATAGGTAATATTTTTTCTTTTTCTAAGTAGTTTTCATTTGGGTTTTAATAAGGGGTGTGTTTGAGGTAAAATTTTGAGAAAAATGAAAGGAAGAGGGCAGTGCATAGTTGGCGCATGGTTTTCCCTAACTATGTGCCCTGGCCCCTCAAACCATGAAACACTGGACAAAGGGTTTTTTCATAGACGATTCATGATTTTTCAAACTATGTTCCCTAAAAGGATAAACCATACACCCCCTAGAAGAGGTACATGGTTAGGGATCTTTGTTTGGGGAAACCATGTGACCCGAGCAGTAAACCATGTGTATGAGATTTTAATCCTGCAAAAATTATTAAAAAAATTACTTAACCCCTGTCTAATACTCCATAGTTACCTAGATTGACCCATAATTATTTTCTCTCAATTATTGATCTTCTTATAGGGATTCCAAGCCATTATGACCTTCATTATTGGCGATTCGAAGCCAGATTGGAAGATATGCACCTCTCCGGGTATGTGGTTTCTTCCCAAATGATCTCCCAATATTTTTCCATTATTTTGGTGGGCTATACCTTGCTATTTTGGTTAGATATATATCTGGTTTTGTGGATCTAGATCTATATTTAAGGGATTTTTCATTCGATATTGATTTAGGTATTTAAGATCTGAATCTCATTCTACGTCGTTGTTCCATTGAATTGGGGGTTTTTCCTTTGGTGAACGTTGTTAAAAAATTGAGGTAGGTGGTATATAATTAAAATCCCATAGTCTCGATTAAAATTATGTCTATGTAATTATAGTATTTCTATTTTATGTTTAGAAATTGAGTTCTTGATTGAATTAATTAATTTTTGAATTAATTAATTAAGGGAGATATGAAATTGGGGATACGTGAGATTATAGATTTGAGATAATTAATTGTGAAATTAATTATGAGATATTGTGATATGTGATTTGAGATAATTAATTTTGAAATTAGTTATGAGATATTGAGATAGTTTATTTGAGGTAATTAATTGATGAATTAATTATGAGATATTGATATATTTTATTTGAGATAAATAATTGATGAATTAATTATGAGATATTGGTATAGTTGATAATTAATTAATTAATGAATTGTGAGATATTGAAAATTTGAAATGATATAATTAATGGTTGTATTAATTATGGGTTAGTGATTAATTAATTTTTGAGTTAATTAAAAGGTTTGGTTTGATTAATTATATGGGGAATTAATTAAAGGGAATTGTGTGATTACTTATTGTTGAATTAGTAATGAGATTAAGATGATTAATTAATTGGCGAATTAATTAATGGGATTGGTACGATTAACTAATTGTTGAATTAGTAATGAAATTTATGTATATAATTAATTGTTGAATTAATTATGTGTTTATAAATGGTAACATGGTCATTATATTGTAAATTTATGAATGAAAAAAAGGTCATTTAGTTGTGAAATTATGAATTAGAATATGATCATTCAATTATTTGAGGTATTAATGGTAGCATGGAGATTCAAGTTTTAATTATGACTGGGAACATGCCCATTAAATTCGGTGAAGCATGAATGGAATCATAGGAATTAAAGTATGAATTAAATAATGGTAACAATGGAATTCAGAGATATTATATCACATGGGAATAGTTCAGACTCTGGTACGAGCTGAAGAAGGTATTGAGATTTGGGTGTCTATGGGAGCCTGGAGGTTTATGTGGTTAAATAAAGAATATTCGATAATGTGATAATTTTTTATTCATTCATTGTTATTTATTCTTTATACAACTTTATAAACTATTAATTGAATTGATATTATTTTAGATGTCATTGGTGGTGGACTACTGAGTTGTAATCACACCATACTCATGTTTTCTAATTGGTACCTAAATAGATTTCATGGTTGTAGGATAAGATATGGGAAAAGTTCATGTGTTAGATGGCTGAGTTGGGTTAGAGGATGAATGAGGGAACCATACATAGTTCAGGACCCTCTTGGGAGTTGTCAATGTCTTTAATTTTGAGTATTCATTTTGAAACTTGGAACATACATTTTAAAGGAATATCTATTGTTCAGTTTTGATATTATATTTCCAATTTTAGTCATCATGTTATATTGGAATCATACTGGTTATGGTTATATATTTAGTTACTGTTTATTTATTTTCTGCTGGGTTTTTACTCTAAAAAATAGGGTATAGTCTACCCATGATTGATATTAGACCCTTACTGCTATTCAGTAGCCTCTAGAATACGAGGAGGCATGTTTGAGGTTATATTACTGATCGGCTCGGGGCACCAGTGTATGGCACCCAAGTCAGGATGTTACATCACTTTTTATTCTCTTTAACTGAATATAATTTAGGTTAGTTTATCTATTTTGGTGTGCATGAATAAATTAAATATGGGCACAAGAATTTACTTGGTTCACCTTACTGTGATAAATCCAATGATCATATTTTGATGTTGTTCCATGCACCAAAATCACTATAAAGCTCATTGATTTTCACAAGTGGTCACTCCCCTTTATAATGGTTTAGGTATAGATCACTTCTTGCTAAGGGTCACTCCTTCAATATTTCCTTCCTTGGATCACTTACGATGGAAAGGAATACATTCACATAGTTTATGGACATATAGGCACCTTCTCTAGTATCACATGCATGGAATGAATCCTTTATTGTAGATAGATTCTCCATTGAAGTCCATTTTTCCATTCCTTCACAATACCTGAAAACTCCCTTAATGAAACATTTCTTCTTTCCATAATAATTTTGGAAGGACACTCACTTTTTCCTATGCAGAACAATATCCTTCTTCTACTTTGTTAGGATATTAAATTGTTCCATCTCCTCAATATTCTATCCCCTTGTTTGGAAAAAATCCTCATTCTCCTCTGAAATTTATATCTACAATGAGTACAAAGAGTATCTCTTTCCCTAATTTCTTTTAGATTATCTCCCCCTAATAAAATATGTAGTCCATGTGCCCATCCACTAGAAAGTTGGAAAAACCAATATGGGACATTCAAATCACCCATAACTCCTCCATAAAATCCCATGTTTTTATCTATAAATTCTAAGAAAAAACTACTCATGGACACCTAGAGAAACTTTTTAGAGTGTGAATTAATTCCAAATTAATTCACCCAATTTAATTATGCAAACCACATTCAAATAATGCTTCAATCATGGAGTAAAAATGTGTCCCATGATTTTTGAATTATTTATGATCAGTTCATAAATAACCATGGTGGGTTATTATTAATTTTTCATTCCTAATACTAACACTCCTAACACCATGACCTAGTGTAAAACACTAATATATTTTTCCCATAATACACCCTGAACCATGGGTATGATGACCTACTACAATCTATTTTGTCAAGAAACTCTACCTATTAACCATGGACACTTCCACTATGGCCGTGGGCTATCCCATTTCATCCTATTTTGAACTGAAAGTATTTAACATATAATATAGGATTAAAAACAGATTTTATACTATGATGTAGAACAAAACCTTTGGCCATTTTACTCTAAAACCCCAAACAAAATGGAATACACCATGTTAAATCTATCCATTTTATCCTTCACCTTCACCTGTCCACTATGGATTGTCTCACCATAGGCATGTCCTTATGTACTGTTCATTTCACATAGGTGCATTATAATTCCACCCTGGGGACCATTATAGGTGTGGTCCTTTTTCCCTATAATATTTTGGCTAACTTCCTTCATAACAAACCCAAGGATATGGGCATGGCTGTAGCTATCCTTATTCTCTATCTCCACTATGCCTTCCACCATGGGTGTGGCCCTTCCTGTGTTAGTCACTTTATACTATTGTGTAACACACTCCTTGAACCTCACTTCTAGTATGCCTCCAGAATTCAATCTATTGGTCAATCATTACTTTCTCACATGTATATATATAAATATTGATGTAAATAATATACCTTGGCTATCTTATTTGGGATCAACCAATATCCCAAGAATCACTCAATCACTTTGTTCATCTTGAACATGTGTCATCAATAATGATATTTTCAAAAAGTCTAATGTGCTTCATTAAGATGAAAACACACATATTATCCATCATCCTTGACCATCCTTATTGTCAAAAAATCCAACATTAATCCTTTGTAATTGTAAAATATATCTCCCTTTGTATTTTATTGACAATACAAAATATACTTTCCCCCCCTTATTGGTAATGAAATATAAAGGATCTTTTGAATGAAAATGGTATTTCCAAACTTCCTTTTTCAAATACAGGGATGTATTAATTTTCCTTCATGTCCTCATTGTAGAGAAAACCATCATCTTATGTCTTCTCTCATAATAAAATCCCCAAAAACTACTTTTAGCAAAACACAATTCATGATATAATTAAATCAAGAGATTCATTGAGTGAATTTACCACTTGGAACTTGATATGTTAACAAATACTCCAATATTATTGATCCAGAGCTTGGTTTAGGAAAAAATAGTCTTTGGATACAACTACAAGGCTTTAAATGTCAATAATGAATTCTATTTAATGATCATAGCAACTTTGGCTTCACTAACACTTGAAACAAAACATATGATCACTTTCAATTCACACTAAATAGTTAGTAAAAAATATTATGGAACATGGTTGTGAGGTTCATACCACTTGAATAAGTAATTGATTCAACTTTTCAAAAATTTAACACCACTTATTTCAAGAGTGGTTCAATTTGAACAAATGATAGCACTTGAACTTCATTATTTTTAGCTCTTAATAGGCTTCAAATTCAAGATAAGGATAATAATCATTGGAATATTTTTGGATACTCCCCTTGATTATTTGTCTCTTGAAACCAGCTAATGTATCTCAATTTGGTGGTACCAATTGTTTGGGAATTAAAAAATTTCAAAATCTTTTGGTATATTAAAAACAATCAAATGATACCAAACACTATACCAATTTCTATAGAAAAGAATATATAAATCTAAAATTTTAATCATGCTTCTCTTACCAATAATCTTCTTCATTTTTAGGCCAAATTAGAATACCAAGATTTTTTGAACACCCTTGAAGAATTATTTCCATGTATCTCTAACATGGAAATTCTCCACAAGCCTAAATCTTCATTATTTTACCAATTTATACAAGTATATATCAATTTATATTTGAAACACAACTAAATTAACCATTTTCATGCATAATTCTTCTTGAACATATTTTCATTAAACTCTATCTACTTGTGTTTCTCTAGCATAATTACCCCATAGATCATTTACCCCCCTTAATTCTGAACCTCTTCAAAATATATAGAAATAATAAAGTATATGATGATGTGGGAACCTTGGAGTTCATTAAGTTGAGGAATAGTGCTGGTCAAGATAAACCAACCCATCACCTTATATCTTTCCTTTTACCTTTTTCATATTTCAGGAAAGGAATGCAATCATCCCTTCAAGTTCTTCATAATCACTTGTAACTAGACAACGTTTCCTCTTTCAAAAGTATCTCTCTTGTATGATACCACTTATGAAGTTCTATTAATGGATAAAATCATTGACATCCTTAATTAGATTATGAATTTCCACAATTATCGAATAAATCACACTTGAAAATGTATTATATTATGTAGAATCTAAAGTACACCTCACTTATGGCTTTCTTCTCCATTACATATTCCTATTTTAACCCTTAGTTTTTTGTATAAGACCACTTTCAAAAAACTCTTCCTTGAAGAACAAGAGTGATATCTTGGAATACCTATTCTTAATAGGTGGATTCTATTTTATTTCCACCTGTTTCATAGTTGAAAAAAAATCTCATTCTTTTACTTTAAGATTTTTCTTCTTTTCCTCTAAGAGAGTTATTGTGAGTACTCAGATCTTGGTGCTTGAAACATACTTTGCAGAGGTTTTTTCTCATACTCCAAAAAATTGAACCGATTTTACATCTTAATAAGACTTTTTTCAGGATAAAAATTCTCCTTGTAAATCATATGATTAGTGTGTCTCTATATAGATTCTTTTCCTTCCATTTATTCCTATAATTGAAATACCCTTCCATGTGATTGAGGTTATAATAAATAGATAATTTACCATATGAATCATACCTCATTTGGTCATTTCTTGATTGAGATATTGGCACTACTAGAGTTTTTCTTACATATTGAGGCTTGTTATCTTAAAAATATATACTCATGATATGCCCAATTATTCCATAATAAAAGAACTGTCATGCTTTCTTCTTTTTTGGAACCAAACATCTAGATTTTACATGGAATAACTATTTCCTTACATATTTCAAATATACAATTTATCCACATGTTAAGGCTTCCAAATAAGGTGGATTATTTTTTTCTTTGAAAAATTTTATCTTCTCCTTGAGCCTCTTGATTTCCTCATCCTTCCTCTTCATCTTGGAAAACCCATATTAAAAATTTGAAACTACATCCATACTTGATTTTATCTATTATTGATATTGGTTTTTGAGAGATATTATGCAATCCTCCAATTCCTTCTCCATGGTCATTTTCTTCATGATCTATAAGGAGATCTCTTCAATCAGTCCACTTTGTTCTTTTATTTTTTCTCCCATATTCCTTATGATGAGATTCAATCTCACATCCTACATTTTCAATATATTTTTTTCATGGGAAAAAACTTTAATCATTATGTATTATACTCCATGAATGACTTACCATTTATCTTCATTTTCATTTCCTAAGCACCTTCAAGAATAGTAACATGATGTTGTTTCCTCCCTATCACATATTATTTTCAGATTCATTATATATTTTGAAACACTGAATCCTTCTTCTATTTCAAGGTTAAAATTATCTATAAAAACATGTTCATAAATTACTTTGGTTGGAGGAAATATCTTCTAGGAGGAATTATTCTTATTTTTATTCTTTTTTTCCTTTTTATATAAGGAAATTATCACTTATCCATTCTTATTTTCCAAAAAAAATTCCAATTCCATCTATGTGTCTTTAAATAATAAACACTGATTCATCTTTTTGTAGAAATATTCCTCAAGATATTAATTTAATGCCTATTTTACCAAGGATTCAATTTCATTTTTTCTTTGATCTATCTCAATGACAACTTTGTGTCATCTCAACAGAACAATTCCATCTTTAATAACTTCTCAAGGAACTCTAATATAATCTTCCTTGAAACAAATGGACTCCTTTTTCCATGTTATAAAATTATTTCCATAAAAGATAAGATCCTTTATTGTGGATTACATTTTATTAAATAACTATAGATTAAGTTAGAGCAAACAAATATAATAAACCAAAACTATCACTTTGATACTAATTGTTTGTCCCTCAATAGGGGCTTAAAGTGACATTACCTTGTGGGGGGGGGGAGGTTATTAGGGTATGTAATGTATTTCAATTAAAAAAATCAAACCTTTAAATATATCACTTGATTGATAGGATATTGAACTATTAACCTTGAGGGTCACTTTTTATACTCTTTAACTGAATATAATTTAGGTTTCTTGATTTATTTTAGTATTCACGCATAAAGTAAATAGGGACACACAAATTTACTTGGTTCAGACTGATCGGGCTACTTACAAGGAGAATTCATCAGTGAATATCACTGATTTTTAGAAGGGGTAACTCCCCATTAAAATAGCTTAGGGACATATCACTACTTCCTAAGGTTGACTCCCTTTAACCCTCCTTCATTGGATCACTAAAAGTGGAATGTAAAACCTTCACATAGTTTATAGACTTGTAAGTCCATTCTCCAGAATCACAAGAATGGAATTAATCCTCAATTATAGATAGATACTCTGTTGAAGTATCTTTTTATACTCCTTCACAATCTGTAAAAACACCCTTAATGCATCGATTATTATTTCTAGAATAATTATAGAATAACACTCACTTTTTTTAGGCACAATAAATTATTTATTCTACTTCAGAAGGATCTTTAATGGTGAAAAATACTCAAGATTCGAGCCCCTCATTTGGAATAAAGTCTCCTTCTCCTCTGAAATTTAGATATATAATGAGTGCACATAGTCTCTCTCTCACTAATTTTTTCAATCAAATCTCCCTCTATTGAAATCAGGATTCCATGAACCCATCCACCAGACACTTAAAAACACTAGTATGGTCCATTAAAATTTACCATAACTCCTCCATAAACTCCCATGATTTTATTCACAATTTCTAAGAAATAAATTATCCTCGACACTTTAAAAAACATATTGCCACATAAATTAATTCACAAACTTTAATGGTTAAAACTACATAGGAAGACTACTTGAATCATGAAAAAAATTTACCATGATTATTAAAGCATTGATTATTGGTTCATGCATCTCTAGGGTGGTTTCTTTCGGATTTTCTATGCTTAATCTAGAAATTCCTTGCACCATGACATAGTCCAAAAAACTAATCCATTTTCCCTAAAAAACACCCTAAACCACGAGAATTCCCCCTACTACAAGATGTTTTTGTTAGATACTAAACCTATCAACCATGACTACTTACACTACAACCATGGGACATCCCATTTTGGAATCCTTTTAACTTTAGGTCTTCAATATAAAATAATTAATCAACCACAACTTGTCGACTGTGGTGTAACACAATTTTTTGGATATTTTACTCTAAAATTCCAAAAAATATGGCATGAACTATGGGTAGGCTATCCATTTTGTCCTACACCTTCACCTTTCCACCATGACTTATCTCACCACGGGCACTATCCTTCTACACTAGATGTTTTTCACATGTGCATTAGAATGACACCACGAGGACCACCACAAGCACGATCCCTTCTACTTTACCAGTTTTGGACATATCCCTTTATAACACACCCAAGGATATGGGCATGGACACACCTATACTTATTATCTATATCTACTATTCCTCCCACCATGGGCATAACCCTACCCATGTTTTCTATTTTACACTCTTATTTAATAAACTCCTTGAACTTAAATTATGTTATTCCTAAAAACTTCAATCTCTTAGCTAATTATAACTTTATAAAAACTTCTAACATACATTTATATAAATATTTAGGTTAATAACATACCTTTTTCATCTTATTTGGGATCAAACAATCTACCAAGCATCACTTCAACACTTTAGTCATCTTGAACATATGTTTCTAGTAATTCTACTATCCATAAGTCCATCGTGATTCATTGGGATGCCAATACACATCTTAAAAATTAAACTTAACCGTCCTTATTTTCAAAAAATCTAACATCAATCCATTGGGATTACTAAAATATTTGATACCAACTAATGTGACCCAAATTTTAACTTTCATAATTACAAAAAAAAAAAAAAATAATAAGTCACTTCAACCCCAAATAATATTTTAAGGTCTATAACTTTAGAGAATTAGGACAACAAATACATATCAAAACCCACGTCTTTCACATCAAATGGAAAATTTTCACATTATACCCTAATTTTATTATTCAATAATAATTCTTCAAAATTTCCCACAAAATAGGTTCTTATGATTACACTCATATTTTCATTCATAAAATTTTTTCTTCATTAAATATGTGTTACCATTAAACTTTCTATAATTCTTACACACCCTTTGGTCCTATAAAAATCATTTTAAAACATTAAATGAGAAAAAAGCTCAATAAGATATATAAAAATAAAGGAAACCTGTTAATCCCTTTGAAATTCATGAAAACCCTTAAGCATGTTTGAATTTTCTCATAATAAACTTTAATTTAAAATAATAACACACTTACTCTTAAAATCAAAATTTTTCCCAAATTTTTTCATAAATTTTTTTATAAGAAATCATAAAGGGAAAATAAGAATTCATGAGTTTTTATTGAAAAAAATGAAAGTTTTTCCTTGAAAACAAAAATTTTACCCATAATATATAATAATCATCATTTAAAATCAAAAACCATTTTCCTACCTTATAAAAACAAAATATTTCCATAAAAACCATAAAAAACAAGAACATGAAACATATCCAAGGATGAAAATATAAATAATAGCATATATACTAATATCTATTTTCATAATTAAGGAATGATTAATACCATATATCATAAACATACCACAAATAATTGGGAATACATAGACCAAATACCCTAGATAGTGTGATATCCTAACCCGGGAGCCACTCAAAGGTGTTCCAAATCTAGTTGGCCACATGGCCTTATACGCGGATCCCCATATTCTAGAGATTTATGAATAGTATTGAGGGCCTAGGGTATGTCTATGGGATGACTATGCGCTCATTACCAGAGTGTAGAACCGTAGATAAATAATAAGAGGTAAATAGTGGAAGCATATATAAATATATGGAATAATGAAAATAGACACCATAAACAAAAGACCAGTAACCCACCATAGTAGAATCTGTATAAAAATGAATAAAAAATTAATAAATGGATAATAATAATAAAATATAGAAATTGGATAATATATATAAGCTGATGATAATGTATGTCATGTCACAAATTAACTGGAAAACAAGTATACATGGTAGTAGACAGTATGTGCTATAAAAAAGAATAAAAAAGAAGCCAAAAACTATCCATCATCTGGAGTACTAGCCTAGTCATCTACTATCAAGATCCATCCTAATTCAAGAAATTAGGATCATGTTTCCAAAGTGGGATGATTCCCCTTATCAACACCTATAATCGTATAATATTCCCATGCACCATTTATGGGAAAGATAGGGTTTGAGATAAATATCAGTAGGCCACCACCAATGGCATCTATACCACCTGGTTAGTGTAATATAAACCAATACATTGTGAAGGTATATAAATGTAATGCAATATAGTAATGTAAATACCACAAAACATACTTCAACATTATATGTCATGTCTATGAACCTATAATCATTTAATTGGTTCATTTAAGTTTAGCTTATATAGATGAGTCACATGATGTATAACAAGAACTAAAAATGTATCATGATAATTGTAAAAATAAAGGATCCAAGGTGTAATGTGGCATCCTATAATGATGATAATAGTAAATAAGATCAAAGTTATTAACTAAGGCATCGTTTAACTCAGTGGTCGATCCAACTTAATAATAACATGAAGCCTGGCTATAAGGGGGTCTGAGTGTAATCCAAGGGGAATCACCCAAGACATTCCAATGTAAAATAGTTCTAACAGATTCCAAGGATCCCAATGAAGGTAAAATGGGTTAAGCATGACTAGGAACAATGGGATGTGTCCATAGTGCCACGTGTCTGAAGACATCATGTTGGATCCAAAGAGTGTATTCAAGGAATCCTAATATCTAGAAGATAGTAAGGGGATCCTATGATGTTGTTTTAGGCATCATATAGTAGAAAAGGAACATGTTCCATGGTGGGTATCTCCCTTGGATACTATATCCTTGAATCATAATGAAATACTATGAGTTCTCAAGGAATTACCTCTGGAATCTAGGGCTAACTCAAGTCTGACCACTCCTATAAATATTAAAAGGTCCATATGAAATAGGAACCTTATATGTAATTAATTATTTAATTAAGTCCATGAAATACTCATGCCTTTTAATAATTCAATAGGTTAATTCAATTTCATTTCATATAAAGTGACAAGGCTAATTATGAAATGAAATCGTTTGGTACATTAATTACTTAGTCATTAATTTGGTTCACTTCACTACCTTCCATCAAGCATGGAAAGGTTTTCTATAGAAATGAAACTAACTAATTCAATTACATTCAATTAGGAAAAGTGATACATATATTATAATTATAATTTATAATTGGTATCCAATTATTATATTGAAACACTTACCTTATATGGGTCAAGTGAAATATTCACATGCTATAATTAAAAATTGATAGATCATTTAATTATAACACCTACCTTTATTAAGGTCAAGTCAAGAACACCCAAACGGTGGAACATATGGTCATAAAAAATCCATAAGAGTCATAAACCATGAAATCAACCTACTTGGGGTGGTCATCGGTGAGGTCATAAACTCAATCAAGATGGACACAAATATAATGACTCTAGAATTTGAGAATGATAAATATAAGAAAGGAACATGGATTTAATAAGTAACATCCAATGAAATCGGTGCACACACAATAAAGACAGTTTATAAAATGGTGATTCTTGAGGGATGAATCATAGACCACCTACCTCGAAGCTATAACACCATCCTCATCCAGTATTAGCCTTTAGTTTGGCTTGGATTAGAAGAAATCTGAATAATGGACCAATGCCTTAAAAATAGGGCATATGAGACTACATCTAAATAACTCCATTGAGTAGAAGAGAAATAAATAACAACCCAAGATGAATAAATAGATTACCTAGAGGAATCCAAAGAGATGAAAAACGCTTCGATCAGACAATGGATGGAGAATTGAGATAAAAAACTATGAATATGTTACTTTGGGAGCTCTAATGAGAAGGAGAATAGTTTCATCCATTGGAAATAGGAGGAATTAAGAGAAGGGGGGAATTTAATTAGAAATAAGAGAAATTTGGTAATTTACCTAAAATTTTAGGGGTGCATGGTTTGGCTGGATGGTTGTAAAAACCATTCTTGGCTCACTGCTTAAGGTGGGTACTCACGTGGTTAGGTTCACATTGTTAGAGAAATCGTGGACAAACCATGTGAAATAAATCTACTAAAAACTGCATACCATCTGCATGATAATGCGGTCCTAGGTACCCAGTTAGGGAAAACTGTGTGGCCAGTCTGTTTTTCCTAAAAAGTTGTACTTCAAGATCTGAATGATCCCTAGACACCCCCAAAATAATCGTGACCTCATTAAGAATCTATATTATGTCCAAAATAATTAATTAGATCAAAATTTAAAGGATCTATACCTGAGATAAGAACTAATTTCTTATAAACTCCTCCCTTCAAAGGAACTTGTCTCTGAGTTCACCTTCCAAGGGTGGAAAAAATTTATCTGATAATAACTCTATCCATTGAGAATGTACATCACCCTCCCACTCCCAAGTATCATCATATACCCATCTGTGCTGCCATATCACCCATACTTAGGGGATAAACCTTCCTTAGAGGGCCTTTATACTCTGGTCAATGATGCATATAGGATAATCCTAAAAAGAAGAATAATAATCTAACTCAACCTCCTTGGGATCAAAAGTATGAGACATTTTATAATAATATTGATGAAGTTGTGAAACGTGGAATAAGTCGTTCATGGAACGATACATCTAAGGTAGTAACAACTAATAGGTAATGACTGACCAAAATTAAGTAAATATTTATTATCAAATTTCAATAGTTTCAAATAAATTTCAATGTTAAAATCCATGGTTTTCAATGTTTTATAAAATGATAGGTAATTTTAATTATAGAATGAAAATGTTGGTTACAGAGTGAAAGAAAGTTTATTTTGAATTTGAATATTTTTCTTATAAAATTTTAATGATCTTTGTTGAATATTTTTATAACCCTTTCAATGATTTTTGTCTAAAAATTTAGTCTATGGCCCAACAAGCCTTATACCAAGGCTGGCCCACCACTGAGCCATCCCACAAGGGGAAACTAGGTAGGCCAGCTCGAGAGGCCCTATAGTAACACTAGCACACACATGGCATCGATTCAATGTGTGTGGGGGGGGGCATGGTGATCAAATCTTCGATATAGAATAGGTTGGCCATATCCTGAACACTCATGAGTGTGTAGTTGTCAAACCTGCACAGCTGTGGGAGGAGAGCATCATGGTGGAAGGGGCAGGCTATACAAGGTGGTAAGAGTCCTCCTTCTCTAGTTCGACTACATTATCGGGTTGAAGGTACAATGAGTATTATAAAGCCTCACCACCCATTCCAATGTTTCAAAGTGGGACATGGGATATTCCACCCTCTACCATAGCTCTACCATCCCTCTATGTACTTCACCGCCTGACTCACCTGAGCTGCTTGCTCTGCCACTAACACTTCACTACTCACCCACTTCCACCTACCACCACCATGCTCCACTGATCCTATACACCAGAAAACAATAGATCACCCCTACTACCACCAAAATTAACCACCTTAGCTACCTTTGAGATCCTCTAGCCACTGAGAAGGCCAACAGAAGGAGTAGTGGATGCCATTTTTCCACTGCTGCCTACTACAACTACCTTTGTCACTCCCCCGCTGTTCACCATTGCCCTACTGCCTTGTGCACCCCGATGAAGCTGATACTACCCTTTATCAATGAACCATATGGATTCAATCACAGGACACCACACCTCCACAACTACACCACCTAGCGTGGCCCCTGTAGGACAACACCACTATTCCCATGGCGCATCACCACTATGTCACCACCTATATTGCCAGGCCAACACATGCATGCAGGCCAAACAGAGACTTCCAGTCATTGTTGCCTCGAGCTCCATCATTTCCACCATGCAGGATACTGCTACTGAGTGTTCATCTATGCACAACAACCTTATCACACCCCTCACCTAACTTCAAGGCACAACCTGGACTCCTTCCACATAGATCATTTAAACAACCACTAATGGAAGATGTTTCCTTATTCACACCCGTGGATCTTGCGGGTGCGACTTCCAGAAAATAAACCCCCATTCTTGGGGGGAGGGGGTGCTTTAAATAATACAAGATCTAGGGCCTCTCCCTAAAAATATATAAGGATGCTACTACCTTCCTTAAAAAAAACAGTTAGTTGACACCAAACATCGAGGAAGGGGGGATCCACCCCACAGGCTGGATGCTGCTTCTCTTCTCCCTATAATTTCTTCTTCTTTTCATTTTTTCTTTATTTTATTTATTTAATTTTAGTTTTAATTAAAATTTTAATTTTAATTTACCTTTTAATAAATAAATAAGTTCATGCATTTTATAATTTTTTTCCTTCCATCCATCTTCTTCTTCTTATTTATTCTTTTTCTTATTATTATAATTATTAACAATAATAATAATGATAATAATAACATTATAAATAATATTATCTTATTAATATTATTTTTAATATTATTTTCTTATTTTATTATTATTTTTCAAAGATTATTCTCTTAATAATAATAATAATTATTATTATTATTTTAATATTCCTTATAAATTACATAATTTTCGTTTATTCTTTTCATATTTTTATTTCTCTCTCTCTCTCATCCCAATTATATTTTTATTTTTTTATTTTATTTTCTCATCCCATTTTTTTTAAATTTATTCTTTCTTTTATTCCATTTCTCTTCTTCTTCTTCTCTTCTTCCCATTTCTATCATTGTAATATCTTACTCTAAAAAATGAGAGGCTGACCCCGAGGCTTGGCCAGGGGGGAGGTCAAAGTGTTCTTGAGTTTTCTTTAAAGTTTATTTTATGTTTGTAATAGATTTGAGTAGCATGCATGGGTGAGTCAAATGTCCCCGATGTGGTGACTTCCTCCCAATGAAATTAAAATCAATATATTTTATTCTTTTATTTAATAACTTTTCCCTCTCTCCATTGGTTAGTTATTTAAATGATGAATTTGAAATAATAAATGGATGAAATGGAATTGATAGAACCGGGTCTTGGAAGATAGAACATCCTAGACTAATGTGTGTATTTAACCTTGATTAAATGAGGATGTGAAATTGATATTTATTAGTCATTAAATAATTTCCATAATTTATAAATGAATAATATTAGTTCAAACATGAGATTTCATGTTTGTATTATCAAACTAAAATAAAAAAATTAAATGAGAATGATGATTGAATACAAAACTTAACCTAAGAACAAGTCCTTTCTTCCTTACTTCATTCTATTTATATTTTCATATTAGTTTAAAATATTATTTTTCATGGAAATTTTTAAATAAAAATGAAAACCCAAAAAGATTATTCATTTGTTTTCATTAAATAATAAAAACCACAAAAATAAGTAGTTTAGGTGATTTAGAATAAGTTAGTGAACCAAACTAAAATAATATTCAAGTGAGATGACCATGATAAGCCTTTGTGGTGTATTAGGGAAAATAATTTTCGTTTTCCATTCCCCATGACATAGATATAGGTGAGGGGGGGGGGGATCAAATACATGAGCCATGATAGGTTGAACTCATCCCAAGCACATGTGGGTGTGCAATGGTCAAGCCTACATAGATGTGGGATAAGATCATTATGGTGGATGTGGTAGGAAAAGCATGGAGGTTGGATTCCTCCATCACCAGTTCGACTTCATTATAGGGTTGAAGTTGAAAGGATGATTATAAATCCTTGCTGCTCATATCCATGTTTCTAAGTGGGACACATGATCTTATGCACTCCTCCATGGCTCTGCTATTCCTCCCTGCACTCTACTCACTCTACCAATGCTCCTTCTTCTATCACCAGCTACCAACTACCACCACCATGCTCGACCGATCCCATGCCCCCAAAAAAACTAGATCACCCCTGCTATCACCGAAAGTCGCCACCTCCACCACCTCGAGATCCTCTATCCACTGAGAAGGTTGGAGGAAGGAGGAGTGTCTTCCATTATCCCCACCTCCACCTTCCACAACTACCTCCAATGCTCCCCCGCTGTTCACTATTTCCCTTCTACCTTGTGCACCCTGAAGAAGTCAAGACCACCCCATACTAAGGCACCCCATTTATGCACACCCAGGACGCTGCACCTCCACCATGACACCACCGCCTAACATCTCCCCTCCTTACTAGTTTCTCAGCTGCCATGTCACAATGCTATTATGTCACCCTCGATGTTACTTGACCACCACATGCGTGTAGGCCAACCAGAGACTACCATCCACTACCTCCTCGAGCTCCATCACCTCTACCATACAGGATTATGCTCTTGAAAAACCATTCCACACACAACCTCCTACCATAACCCCTCATATCAATTCAAGTAATCATGTGTAATCCTTCCATATGGATCATTTAGACACCCTCTAGTGGTGGGTGTTTTGTTCTTCGCACCCACATATCTCTTGGGCGTGATTTTTGATAAAATAAAACCCCCCATTATTGGGGGTAATTTGAAGTAGATGAGGCCAAGGGCCTCTCCCTCAGCCTATATAAGGAGGCTGATTCCTCCCTTCTAAAACAAAAAAATAGCCGATTGGCACCAAGCATCAAGGGAGAGGGAATCCACCCCCACGGTATGCACACTACATCTCTTCTCCCATCCTCTCTTCTTCTTTTCATTTTTTCATTTTTCATTTATTTCATTTTATTTTTAATTAAAATTGTAATTTTAAATCCCATTTTAATAAAAAAAATAAGTCCATTCATTTTATATTTTTTGTTTTCCTTCCATCCATCTTATTATTATTATTATTATTATTCTTTCTTATTTTTTCTTATTATTACAATTATTAGTAATAATAATAATAATAAAAAAATAATAATAATAATAATATTATTATTATAATCATTTTAACATTCTTATTTTTAATTTTATTTTCTTATATTCTTCTTATTTTTTAAAAAATATTTTCTTAATAATAATAATAATAATAATAATTTTAATATTATTTATAAATTACATAAATTTCCTTTATTATGTTCTTATTTTTATTTTTTTTCTCTCTCATCGCAATTATATTTTTATTTTATTCTTTTATTTTCTCATCCCATTATTTTTAAATTTATTATTTCTTTTATTCTATTTATCTTATTCTTCTATTATTCCCATTCCCACCATTGTGATATCTTACTCTCGAAAATGAGAGGCTGACCCTGAGGCTTGCCCTAGGGGAAGGTCAAGGTGTTCTTGAATTTTATTTAAATTTTATCATAAGTTTGCAATAGATTTGAGTAACATGCATAGGGGAGGAAAATTTCCCTAATGTGGTGGTTGTCCCCCAATGCAATGCAACTCAATCTATTATTATTTTTATTTAATCACTTTTTCCTCTCTCCATTAGTTAGTTCTTTACATGATGGATTTGAAATAATTAATGGATAGAATGACATTAATAGAGCCATGTCATGGAAGGTGACACATCGTAGACAATGGTGTTTCATAAACCTTGATTAAAGGAGGTTGTGGAATTAAGATTTCTTAAGCATTCAATGATTTCCACTATTTATAAATGAATAATAACAGTTCAAACATGATATTTAATGTTTGTATTATCAAACTGGAATAACACAATTAAAGGTGAATAATGATTGAATCCCAAACCAAACCCAAGACCAAGTCCTTTCTTCCTTACTTCATTCTATATATATTTTCATGTTAGTTTAAATTATTATTTTTTATGGAATTGTTTAAAGAAAAATCAAAACCTAAAATGATTCTTCATTTGTTTTCATTAAATAATAAAAAACACAAAAAGAAGTAGTTTAGGTGATTTATAATAAGCAAGTGAACCAAAATAAATGAATCCTAAAGAGAGAGGTTCATGGTTAGCCTCTTTGATGCATTAGAAAAAATAATTTGATTTTTCCACTCCCCACGATATGCATGCATCAGGCTACCAGCCCGACTCTCTTCAGAATATCAAACAACCGAACAAAGCATAATGATAAATTCCCTTTCCTCTGTATCCATCTATGACCATCCCTAGGAGATATCTGTAGGAAAACATGATCCCCAACCTCTAACTATAGAGGTATTAAAAAATGATCATAGTAAGATATCTTTCTAGAATTTTCAGTAGAAATATGCTTCCTGATCAATAGAACTTGATCTGAATTTTTCTACACAAGATGAGGGCCCTATAACACTACCTCGCCTTTCTCTAAGCATTATAGAGGTGAACGATGTAGAATACCATATATGTCCTCAAAAGGATCCATCTAAATCATCACCTGAAAGCTATTGTTATAGGAGAAATTTATGAGAGATATATTATTCTCCAAAAAACTACTAAAATCAAAGATGCATGCTAGGATCATGTCTTCTAACACTTTTATTATCCGTAACGACTTTCCATCCACTACTAGAAAATGACCCTGTATCCATGGTTTGGAAAAAAACTATGGGTATAGGTTAGAAATTGTCACCTACACCCATGGTTTTTGAAAAACCATAGGTATAAGTTTTTTTTTCAAAACCTATACCCATGTTTCTCTAAAAATCATGGGTGTAGGACATGCCTATACCCACAATTTTCCAAAACTATGGGTATAGTTTTCCTACTTTAATGTAGGAAAAAAAGTTCTGCAGGACAAAAAAAATTCACAGGAAAACCTATTTCTAAGGTTTTCCACCTATAGCCACAGGTTAGATAAATATATATAAGTAAATGTATATTTATATACCTATAAGATAATGTGGTGTAGTGGTTGGGAACGTGAATTATATATAGGTGGTCTAGGGATCAAAACCTGGAACCAATGATTTTTTAAAACCTATTGCCACAGTTTTAAAACTATGGGTATAGGGTTAATCACACAATTATATACACCTATTCCCATGGTTTTGAAACCGTGGTTATATAATTTTAAAACTGTGGGTATAACTTAGAGATATACCAATGCCTTAATATTCCATGATTCTAAAAATTATGGGTACATCCTATACCCAAAATTTTAGGGGCTATACCCACAATTCAAAACTATGGGTATAGGTCCCTTCTCCAGTAGTGATCATTATGAGGGTGAAAAGATGTGCTGAGAATCACCTTTGTACCCATATCTTTTTGAAACCCCTTCCAAAACAACAATGTGAAACTAGAATCTCTATGTGAAATGATAGTATGAGGGATCCTGTGCAGTCTTATGATCTCACAGACATACATTCTTCTCATATCATTAATTGAGAAAGTCTCTTATATGGGAAGGAAGTGGGATACCTTTATCAGTTAATCAATAATGACCCAAAATTTGTCACTATCTCGAGATGACCTTAGTAAGATGACAAAAAAATCCATAACAACATCTTCCCATTTCTATTCTAGGACTGGAAGTTTCTGTAAAAATCCTGTAGTTCACTGGTGCTCTACCTTCTATTGATAGGTAGAACACCTAGTAATAAATCCTTATATATGATGTTTCATACTAGACCACCAATACTAGCATCACACATCTCGATACATCTTGGAGATGCATTGATGAACTGCCTACTGAGAAGCGTGGGACTCATGCATGAGTTCCTCTCTCATATATGTAGGAACCCTAACATGTCTACATATATAGAGGATATCATATCCCTCTAAAAACCAATCCAGAGGAAAGTCGTCACTAAAAATACTCTCTCAGAGAACCAACTCATCAGGATATGAAAACTGCATTCTATTTACCCTATCAAGGAGTGAAGAGGTAACTGCTAATGTTGAGAGATAATGGTAATCATGAATACCATGAAACACTATAATTAGATAAAAAATAATTATATAAATTTATATTCATCATTGGATTCCTATATATCCTGTGCTTGGGTTTTCTAACTCAATTCATCTACTACCAAATTGCATTTTCCAGGCATATAGGCAATCTCAAAATGGAAGTACTAAATATATTAAACCCATTTTTTCTTTTTGAGATTAAATTTATGATATGTAAATCTATATTTTAGGTTCTTGTTCTCCTTATAAATCACAAATCACTCACCTAATAGATAATGTCTCTAGAAGCGTAAGAAATGGAAAAATTCCACAAGCTCGAGGTTATGCTTCAGTTAATTTATCTCATGGGGCCTCAAATTCCAAGATCAATATACAAGAACTCAATCCTCCTGCATTAGTACTGAACATATTAGGATTCTTGATGCATCATATAACACTTTATAACCTCTTCCATGCTCAGGTAGAATCATAATCTGTGCTGAAACATGCCTTCCTTTCAACTTTTTAAAGGATTTTTCACATGCTTCTGGACACAGTAACTTAACACACTTCTTTGTAAGACCATTAAGAGGTTAATAAAGGTGTGAGAAGTCCCATATGAAATTACTATAATATATATCCATCACCAATAAAGTATATATATCAAACACATTCTTGGGATGCTCCTAAGAAACCACAACACTCACCTTCTCCGGGTCAGCTGACACTCCTAATTATGAGATAATATGACATAAGATGTAAAATCTGTCGATCTATAAGTGGAACTTAACAATCTTGTAATAAATATTTTCCCCTCTTAGCGTATTCAAAATGGTATCAATTTTTTGAGCATGGTTGCGATAAGTTTGAGAATACACCAATATGTTGTCCAAAAAGACTATGAAAAAAGAATCTAGATTGGGGTAGGAAACACTATTCATCAAATCCATGAAAATGGAAGGTGTGTTCATAAGACTGAACAACATAATGAGATACTCATATAGACCATACATTCTATGAAAAGCTATATGAGGTATGTATGAAGTCTTGACTCACACATTATGATAGCCTGATCTTAGGCCGGTCTTTAAGAATTCCCTAGCTCCTCAGAGCTGGTCAAAGAGATCATCTATCTGAGGTAGTGGATACCAATTCTTATCTGTAAGTTGGTTTAACCATTAGTAATCCATGCATAAATGAATGGTCCCATAAAAAATCTTATTGAGAATCACTGGTGAACCTAAGAGGAAGTACTATGACGTATAAAACCCTTGGCCTCTAGATCCTCAAACTATATCTTGAGATACCAGAGCTCAGTAGGCACCATCCTATATAGAGGAATGGACACTTGAGATTCTCTTAGAACAAGATCGATCATAAACTATACCTATCACTTAAAACACAATCCATATAAATCATCAGGAGATATGTATTCGAAATGATCTACTTTGGGAGGAAAATATGTCAGATGTAAGACCTGATCCTCTATGAAGATACTAGTAATTTAGGAAGTTGCTCTACCTAGACCATGATTCTCAGGTCTAGCTCTACCAAGATGGACATTCCAATCACCCTTATATAGATAGATTCTACCCTCTGGTGATGTAAACGAAACCTTGCAATGATAGCATTCCAAAAAGGCATGGTAGGGAACCAAAAGAATAAAATCAAAGCCTATCATCTTAAGGGATAAGAGGTCCCATAATAATGGATAACTGCCTACCTCAAGGGGGAAGTCCCTGCACTGGTGTATACCCTCTGATCGCACTCCCAGTGGTGTATCCAGGATTATAACACCAAAGTAATACTAAATTTCAAGACTGAGACTATCCATGGTTGATAAAGAGATAAAGGAATGTGAAACACCCATATCAAATAAATAAGATACAATAATAGAGGCTATTAGAATAGTACATCGTACTATAGATGGTCCTGCACTCTAATCCTTGGGTATCGGTTGTAATGCATGAAACTGACCCAATACATGAACCTATACTATAAATGGACTACCATGAGTAGGTCTAATCTGGTGATGCTGATAATTAGAAGCTTGGATACCATGACCATGACCTCCTCCTTGACTAATCCTGCAAGTGCTACTATAACTCCCTACCTAACATGGTGTAAAAGATCCTACTCCAGAAGGTTGATCTAGTGTGGAAAATCTTCCACTTTAAGAAAATTAAAAGGTCCAATAGAATATCTAAAGATACACCATATATAAGAAAGAGTGAAACTCCATTGGGTCTCTATCACACTAAGTCTTCAGATGCCTATGCCCTCAACACTGATGGGAAACCTTAAGGGAACTCTTTCTGCTATCGGAGGAACTACTTACCTATCTCGACACTGAACCTCTATTCCTAGGATGATCACTTTCCCTCAGGTTTCATTTAGTTATAAGATCCTGATTGACAATCTCAAAAAATGTAGTTAGGTAGAAGATGCTCACCTGAGTATGGATGACATACCTAAGCCCATCCTTGAAATTTCTAACATGAGATATCTCATCACCATTTAGAAGTCAAAAAAGTGCTGTAAATAAATAAAATGCACTGAATAATCTATGACTGACATAGTACCCTGTTCAAGATGCATGAACTCTCTCTCTTGGTCATCCCTTAGCATTTGGGGAAAGAAGTAGCCATAGAAGGGAGTTTGAAAATCGGCACAAACTATGCCATGACGATGACTAGCTTGGGTAATCAAATCCCACCAGAACTTCAACGAATCACAAAGAATATAGGTAGAAAGATTTAAATTTCACTCTAAAGGTTCCTCTATATGATCAAATATATATATAGTTTCCTCTAGTAAAGTCTCAATATCATGTGGAATTATATTCCTCAAAAAGGTGGGAGGATGATGCTGCTGGAACTCATGAGTCAGATCATCCATAATAGGTGAAGTTCATGGAGAATCCTGTATGAATTGTATCATATGTATAAGACCCTCTAAAATATGAGTGTTAGTGCTTAGATCAGGCATAGATGGTGTTTCCTCAAGTTGCATTACTAGAGGAATCACTGGTGGCTCAGGGTCCACCACCTCCAGAGCGTGGTCGTCACCACCCTCATAGCACACGACATGAGGACTTCATGGTGTAATAGTTCTAAAAATTCTGAGAACATTCCTCATATAAATATTTAGAATATATATATACACTAGAGGAAGCAGAACATAAGAATAATGGCTAACTACCCAAGATACTATCCCCAACTACTCGCTTAGAAGTCAATGGTATTGGTAAGTGGTTAAGTTTAATTTACAGGGGTTCTAATAGGTGAAGGGTCATATATACCTTTCCTATTCATTTACTGGAAACCATTTCATTTTATAGTACAAATTTAAATTTTAAATTTTCACTTTCTTTTATACATATAACATGATTGATTAAATGGATATCCATTCCTAGTGAATCTGGGCCCTTACACCTTATCATTGAAATCAACACCCATTCAATTTCTATTAAACCCTATCAAAATTTGTTTCAGAATGTAATGAGTATTATAAGATGAATTGACTCTGTAAATTACCCATTACAATCCATGAGGTCCCATACACCTCATTAATTGAAAATTACAATCACTCAATTGCAACCAAAGAGCATCTCTTGTAACTAGAGGTACATAGATAACCTAGGTAGAAACCAGCTATTTAAGATTCTACCATCAAAATATGTGATAAAAAACTATTTAAGTTGATGTTGACACTTTAAATAACCCACCCTATACCTTTTAATAAAATTTCAGTAGCACATGCATATATAAAAAGCATGGCTCACTCAACAATTACAGGTAATGCAGGAAAATGCAAGCAATGAAATGCACCTATATAGAATAAAATATGCATGACATGTGAATTCTAGGATCCTATAATGATGCATGTAACAATGCTTCCTTTACCTCATATTATCGGTCCAAGGGTAAATATCAATAAATCATATCAAATATCACAACTCATGTGAATCACCCAATAGTGAAAGTATATCAACTCTAATTAGAAGAATACAGAACAACATATTTTTATTTCAGGAAACTCGGTATTTACCCTAAAAATGGGTTAGTTGTGACTAGGCATGACTTAGAACCAAGTTCTAAAGTTTTCCTAATCTCATATATATTGTATCAAAATTGTAAAATAGAAAAGGAATTGCCTCTGATACTAATTTGTGACATCCTGAATCAGGTTCCACTCAAAGGTGCCCCGAAGCTAGTTGGACACATGGCCTCAAGCGTGCCTCCCTATATGGTAGAGGATTTTAAATAGTAGAGAGGGACTAGGGTGTGTCAATTGGGAGACTATTCACTCAATACCATAGTGTAACATAATGAATAAATAATAACAGGTAAATAACAGAAGCATATGTAAACATATGGAACAACAGAAACAAACATAGTAAACACTGGACTAGTAACCCGCCATAGTATAAGAAGTATAACAATTAATAGAAACTAAAGCAATATATAATAATAATAAAATATGTAAATTGAATCATATAACAAAGATTATGATAATTTATGAAATGTCCCTCCAAAACTAGAAAACAAGTATACATGGAAGTAGGTTATAGATGCTATATAAAATAATCAAAAAGAAGCCAAAAAATTTCCATCATCCCAAGTATTGGCCCAATCATATGATACGAAGATCTATCCTAATGAAAGTAATCAGGATCAGGTGTCCAAATCAGGAATCTTCCCTTTATAAACACCTAAAATAATATAATATTCCTAGGTACTATCGGTGGACTAGATATGGTGTGATATAATCTCAGTAGGCCACCACCAATAGTGTCTATAAAATCTAGTCAATGTAATATAAACTGATATAGTTTGGAGGTATATAAATGTGAAGTATTATAGTAATGTAAATAACTTGATACCCACTTCAGCCTAAGCCGGTATGTCTCTGAACATGTAATCATTCAATTGGTTCATTTAAGTTCAGATTATATAAATTAGTCACGTGAGGTATAACCAACACTGAAAATGCTCCATGATAATAATAATAATAATAACAATAATAATAACAATAATAATAATAAAGGATCCAAGTGGTAATAAGGCATCATATAATAATGATAATAGTAAAGAGGATCCAAGGTATTAACCAAGGCGTCCTTGACATCAAGGGTTGAGGCAACTCAATAATAACATGAAGCATGACTGTAAGGGGGTGTGAGTGTAATCCAAGGGTAATCAACCAAGGAATTCCATTGTAAAATAGTTCTAACCAAGTCCAAGGATCTTATAAAAGGTAAAACAAGATAATCATGATTGGGCCCAATGGGGTTTATCCAAATAATCACATGTCCAAAGACATCACACTGGATCCAAGGAGTGTTTCCAATACATCCTAATATCTGTAAGGCCGGGAAGGGATCCTACAGTGTCATTATAGACATACAATAGTAGACAAGGAACATGTTCTAAGGTTGGTATCTCCCTTAGAAGTTGAGTCCTTAAATCAAAATGTAATCCTCTGAGTGCTTAAGTCATTCCATTTGGAATATTGGGTTGGATAAATTATGACCACTCCTATACAAATAAAAAGGACCATATGAAATAGGCACCTTATATTTAATTAATTTTTTAATTAAGTCCATGTAATACTCATTCCTTTTTATAATTCAATAGGCTCATTACATTTTCTTTTATACTAAGTGACAAGGCTAGTTAGGACATGAAACCATTTGGTACTTTAATCACTTATTTATTAATTAGTTTCACTTCACTTCCTTCCATCAACCACAGAAAGGTGTTTTCTGGACAAGCAACCAAATTATTCATTTACATTAAATTAGACCAAATGATATATATATTATACTTTCCATTTATAATTGATATCCATTTATTACATTGAAACACTTACCTTAGAAGTTTCAAGTGGTATCTTCGCATAATAGTAATTAGAAATTCATAGATCATTTAATTATAACACTCACCCTTATAAATGTCAAGTAAATCACACCCAAATGGTGGAATAGATGATTGTAAAAAAGATATAAGAGGAATAAACCATGAAAAAACCCTATTTGGGGTGGTCATCATTGAGGTCATAACTTGCGAAGATGATGGGAACATATAGAATGGATATAGAATATGATCATGATGAATATAAGCAAGGCACATGAATTTAATAAGAAACATCTGATGAAATCATCTTGTTCATAATGAAGGCAGTTTATAAAATGGTGATACTTGAGGGATGAATCGTAGATCACTAACCTTGAAGCAAAAACACTCTCTTTATCTAGTATCAGTCTTTAGTTTATCCTAGATTAGAAGAAATATTAAGATTAAATCAACAACCTGAAAATAGGGCATATGAACCTACATCTAAATAACTCCATCAAGGATAAGAGAAATGAAGAATGACTCAAGATGAATGAATAATTTAACTATAGTAATCCAAAGAGAAGAATGGTGCTTTGACCAAAAATTGGATGAAAAACTGGGATAAAAAACTATAAAGAGGAAACTTTGGGAGCTCCAATGCGATGGAGGAGAGATTCATCCACCAAAAATATAAGGATTAAAGAGTAGGGGTGAATTTAAGTTGATTTAAGGTCAATTTGGTAATTTTACCCAAAATTTTAGGGGTGCATGGTTTTTCCTCATGGTTGGGAAAATCGTGCACAAACCATGGTTGGATCACTTCCTAAGGAGGGTACCCACACAGTTAGGTCACACAGTTAGAGAAACCATACACTGTCCATGTAAAGTGAATCTTCTAAAAACTACAGACCATCTACATGAGTGTGCGGTCCTAGGTTCACGGTTAGGGAAAACTGTGTTCCATATTTTCTCCTATGTACAACCCCATATTGTTATAGGAAACCATGCAGTCTGCCCCACACAATTTCTTATAATCGTGAAAACTATCTTTTTTTACCAAAAAGTTGGTAACTAGGCTTCTAACAAGACATGGACACCCCCAAAACACTTGTGACCTAATTAGGAATCCATATTAGGTCCAAAAATAATTAAACTAAAATTTAAAGGATCTGTACTTAAGATAAAAACTAGGTTCTTACATATAGTTTGTCACATGAGACCTACTAATGCATCAATGAGTTATCTATAATCAATCCACATATTTCATTAACTAATTCTAGTGAATTAATTATATGAATTAATAACAATACAATACATAATTAACATACACATTTATATTAAAAAACTAGCATACAAAATGTATATATTTTCCTCAGTCAATAAATAGAACAACCTTATCATAAAACATTTAGATAAATAAGGTGGATGATATTATTAGAGTATATCTATATTAGTTCATAATAATCATCAAATTATATTGATATAAATTAAAATTACTTTAAACAAACATCCAAACATTTCTTTTAAAATATGATAACAATTTCCTTTTCTTTTGATAAAATTTTAAATAAATATTTCCAGAATATTGAGAAAATTAATTTATTTTAAAATAACCATGGAAACTTATAAATTAATATTAAAATAAAATAATGGTCATGATGGTGTAAAAATACATTCATTCCATATATTCTAAAATAGAACATTCATTTCACACTTTTCTAAAAAGTCAATAGTGAGTCATACAAAAAATAGTAGAAAATAATCATTTTAATAATATGAAAATAAATAAAAAAGTAGTTAAAAATGACCTTTAAAAACATTTGAAACATAAAAAAGAAATTTTTTGAAACATTTGACGAAGAAGGAAATGGAAGAGAAATAATTTAAAAGGAAAACATGAAAACAATGTATTAAAGGAAAAATCCCTTACCTCATGTCCCAAATAATTCTGTATATTATATAAATCCTAAATAATAAAATTATATTAGTTTTATAATTTATTAATAACTTTTATATATTTATTCCATTATCGCTATCTATTTTATTTCATTTATTACCATGTATTATTTAGTTACTAAATCAGTCAAGTTTATGTCAGATGTTTAGAAGACATTCAATTCATAATCCAAAAAAAATCTATAGGTTGACCCTAGTCAATGGGCTTATGGGTCCAGAATATCTAGAATAATAATAATGAAATGATTATAACTTCAATAAATTAAATAAAATTTTATAATCATCCATTAAAGAGGGATATGATAAATGACTCACATCGCTTTGTGGAGGTGGTAGTCCAAACATACGGACAAGCGATGTTATAATGTTTTTAATGGGTGGAAGGTTAAAGAGGTAAGTAATATATTATTATTAAATAATAATAATTATATCATTAATATAATATATATATATTTAATACATAATAATAACCAGCCTTGTGAGGCGATAATGGAAAACAAAACACATCGCTTTGTGGAGGTGGTAGCTCACACATCTGCACAACAGATATTTTTATTTCCCATAGGATAGAAAATGAGATGAATAAGGGTAATGAAACCATCATAATAAAATTGTATTATAGGAAATACAATTATTTTATTATATCATCATGGTTAAGATAGAATTAAATGAGGTATAAGCATAAAAAATATGAAAGAACTAGGTCAAGAGTTACACCTCTTCTTTGTAAATCCTCCTTGGGATTACATATTAATCCTTCATAGAATAATATTAGGAGAATAAATAAAGCTATATAAAGTGGATAATGAATATAGGAAGGTATTTGGGTAGATATTTTCTAAAATAAATGTCTCATAAGGCATGCATAAGAAAGGGTATAAGGTTCCCTTTTATAAGTGAGGTGGGTGGTAATCTTGTAAATACATGAAATATTAATATATAATATGTGTCTAACTCATGTAAAATGGATCCAAAGTGATATATCTTAAAATATATGAATTATAAGGTCAAAATAAATAAAACCATTGTAATCTAGACAATTTAAAGTATCATTTTAAATCTTATCCTTTGGTTTAACCCCCTCGTTGACGATGTTTAACCTTAACCATTGTAACCCATTTTTTAATATTTAAGGGTCATGTAAGTAATTTTAAAAATGAAAAGTGTCACATATATAGACCATTAATTATTTTATTTACAATTTAACATAAATTTGAGTTAATATTGTATTTTTTTATTTTAAGTTTTTTAAAAATAATTTTTAAACATTAAATACCAGTTTAAATCATTTTCAGGACTATTAACAAAATTTGACTTTAAAGGCATCAAGAAAACAATGGAATTAAATTATAAATATTTAATCATAACTTATAAATTATAATTATCCAATAAATTCTTATAACACCATAATTCATCCAAAACATATTACTTTTACTATTTTTAAAATAATTTAATTCCTTTTTCTATTTCTCACACAAGCGTTGCGTAAGCATTCAAGGTAATTATACCATCTCTAAAAATTAAAAATAAATCACTATCATAAATATAGCTTATTATTAATTTATTTTATCATATATATTCATCCATATATAATTTTTATCTATATAAAAACAATTACAACATAATTGGTGAGAGAGAGTGACATTTTGTAATTACTCTACTTAAAATGATATATAGGTCATAATCATAAGAAAGTGGAATTCAATTGAAATATTTTAGAATTTATTATGATTATGGATGAAATAAATACATAAAATGAGATTAATTTAAGTTTTTGAGATATTTTTAAGCTTTAACCATAATTTCAACCTCAATTAACCCATTTTACCCTTTATTGCGGTGACAAACTTTTATCATGGTTACTATTCATTTTGACAAAAAATGAAATGGATTTTATTACATAAGTTTAATAAAATGAACCTAAATATTTAATCCATTTTCCATGATTTAATTTTTATAATTGGTAAAAATTAATTTTAATATAAGTGTGCGAAGTGCAACAGAAAAATATTTTTTAGAAAAATACTCGTATTAAGCATATAAATTATTTTATACAAAAAATATAGTATAACATTGATTTAAATGGAATTAATTTCCATATGTTTAATAAAATGAAATTTATGAAACTTTAAAAAAAATCTAGAACCAAATGGAATATTTAAATTACTTTGATTAAATGTAAAGACATGACAATTTTTGCAAATTGGTATTGTTAACTATTCATCCAAAAATCAGCCTTTCCAGAAAAAATACAAAAATTTATCTTAAGATTATTTTTACATGAAAATTTCAAAAATTATTCCCATTTTATAAAATACAATTTCTATAGTTGGAATAAATTAATCCTGATATCCATGCACAAAAATAAATAAAAACCAATTTTTAAGAAAATGTATTTTGGAAGAATAAAATGAATTTATACCCATTCATTTTCTTTAACTCCAATTATATGAAGTTTAATTTATTTTATTAAATATATTATCTATAAATTTCATTAAAAAAATTCATTTATTGTGATTAATATAATTTATTTAATTAAAATACCTTGCAGATATAAAACAGTTTTTTTTAAAAAATATATCAATTAATCTTTTATGATTTTATTTAAAATCGAGTTCTTATTTACTAGGAATTGATTGGAACATTTTTATTTTTAAAAATTATATATATATATATATATATATATATATATATATATTCCATAATAAAATTATTTCTATTCATACATGGAAAACCAATGACTAAGTTATAACATTTATACTTAAATAATATTATTTCTATAGTAAACTGTGGTTTGTTTAAGCATATTGTTTCATGTGGTACACACTGTCAAACAAAGTTTTATTTAAGGAGAAAAATGATATTAAAATATTGGTTTTCTACATTCTACCCCTCTTATAAAAACTGCATCATCATGATTTGAATTTAATTCTCTTAAAATGAAATTATCATAACATATTTATAAATACAAATATAAATTTTATCGTGACCTTTAATTTCTTAGTCAAGACCCAGAAACATATTATTCATGTACCTGTATAGGAATAATACTTGTTAATGAGTATTTTAAAACATAGCTTGGTTTATGAGCATTACTTTCCATATAACACTTCATAGATTTTTCTTCAGTTTGCTTGATTTTGAGAAATTATTTTATCATTGGGATAAAATATATGATAAAATTTACTTATTTGAATTATTCATAATATATATGAACGATTTCATCCTTGTTTATGTAACATCATAATCATGACGATTTTTTCATGCCTAAAGTGCTAAATTCAACCTCTAATAGATCACAATATCTATAAAAGGATGAAAAATATTTCTTCTATTACAATATATTAATCGAAACCAAAAATAGTTAGCATAAGCTAAGATAATATCTAATATGAATAAACCTTCATATGAATAAATACAAAATTACTATACAAATCCCAAAAAATAATTCCCAAAGTTCAACATAAATAATTCTATTAGTAACTAGCATTAAAAATATTTTAAATATTCTTAGAGAAGTTGAAAACCCAAAAATTAGAAATATTTAATCACATATTCTTTTTAGATCAATTTAACATTTATCTTTAAACAAAATTAATCAATCATAAATTAATTTACAAAAAATGTATGTACCATAATCATACAATCTCTAAAATATGCTAATATTTCCTATAAATAACCTAAATCACTATAAAGGCACAATAATATCATACATTCTTCCAAAAGATAAATCAACCTTTATTTTTCAAATAAAATACCATATTATCCAAAAATATTTTCATTTACCTTAATGATAAATTTTTTCCAATATTGTGAACTTATTAAAAAAATAAAATTAATCAACTAGTCACCATTTCACTTTTTAATTGTAATGGACCGGAACCCTCCGGTCCATTCCTTTGTTGAAATCGATGTGGTCAACACGACGCACGTTATAATGATAATTTTAATACTGATGATAACGTAAAAATATGTTAATAATAATGATGTTGACATAAATTGTGTGATTAATTAAACTAAAAAGAATAATCATGATAAAATGATTTAATTGGTGTTATTATTATTAATGATGTGAAGTGGGAAGTTGTGTGATCCATTAGACGTTGATAAATGAAACATTCATTTTTTTTATTAATTGAGTAATTGTTGAAATTAAATTTGAATAATAATTATGGATGTTGTGTTATTAATATTATTCATAATATTAATAATAATGAGAAATTGTTGAAATGAGTCATGGTATTTATTGCAAAAAAATTAAATGAAGATGCAAGTGGAAGCATGGTGGTGCGTTCATAAAATTAAAGGTGAGTTCGTTATTTTGGGTTTATGAAATTGAATGGTTTTAATTTAATAAAAGTGGTTTCAATTTAATCAGTGTGAAATAAAAATAAATAGAATTAAAATAATTAAATTGATGGATGTTATGTGACATTGACGTGGCATGGTCGGATTCAGATATCCAACAGGGTGGTTTAACGTGGTCAATGCGACGAGCGTAAATCTTTTTGTTATTAAAAACAATAACGTCGGTGAGTTAATAAAATAAGTTGATGAAATGTTATTGTTATTGAAGAACAATAAATAAAAATGATGGCATAAAACTATATGTGAGAGGTTAATAAAATTAAATGTATTAAAATGGGGTTGAATATGTATGTTATATTAATTTTGTTTTGTCATTTAATTCAATTAAATGAAATGGTTTTGAGTCGCATGGAATGGTTGTGCATAGGTTCTCCCAAAATTGAATTATGAAATTAATAACATTGATCGTATAATAAATATAATAATACAATTAAAATGAAAATGGTTTTATTTAATAAATTATAATAAATTTATGGGGAGGCGCATGAGATGGGGAGGGGAGGCGTGAATTCCCCCTTTCCCTTGTATAAATCATTTTTTTATATAATTTGATTTAATATATCATATATTTTATATAATGTTGATTTAATATATTAAAATAGTAATACAATAATAAAATAAGGGAGTGCGCATGGTGTAAGGGGAGAGATTCACGCCACAAGCCCTTTTGATCAAAATATTAAATTATTATAATAATAATAAAATAATATTATTATTATTTTGGGTGATCAAAACTTAAAAAGTCTATAACTTCTTCATATGGTGTCGGAATGACGAACCGTCAGCGGCAGTGTAATCTTGTAATTAAGACGGTCATTTTAAGACCAGTGATGGATACCTTTTTATGAGTTATGACTCGGGTCAACGAAACACACATATTAATAAAATTAACGTTTTTTTAAAACACGTGGAAACTGCGTGACGTGTCGTGTGTTGACCAGTCAAAACACGTAACGGGTGTACAGTCACACCATGTATTCATCAATACACACTGCATACTGTTTTACCTATTCGTAGGCTATATAAGAAAGGGTCGCGGATTATTTCCAGACCAATCGCTTCTTCTTCGCACGACGACACTCTTGGATGATCAAGAAGTCTTCCTCCTCTAACTTCTTTGTCCAAGCTCCGAATTACGATCCGTCAGCGGCCACAGGATCGTAGCGATGAGACGAAGCTTCTAAGCCTGGACTTGTCACCTTTCCTTCCGACCTTCCTTCTCCAGCTTCCATCCTAGGAGGCGTTTGTCGGGTTTGGCGAAGGCGGAGGACACCGAAGGACGTCGTCGGATGCGACGTGATCGGGACCTTTTGAGGTAGGGGTTTACCTTCGTCTCTCTATTTGGTGCAACATGCGGGGTGGGATATTTCTCTTTTGTTCCATGGGATGCAGTTGAACTTTAAATAAAGATAATAACTGGATAAAGAAGGGTTTGGGGTTTTGTGCTGTTTCTATTGCCTTCCAGTTTCTTTATCTTCTGATTGTGATTTTGGATTGAAAGGCCTTTGCCTACTGAAAATCAAGGCCGTTGGTGGCCTTTGCGTGCGCAATTGATATCTGAATTTTTTGTGGTTGGTTTTGTTAAAACATGGAAAATGGATAAGCACGTAAAGACTGGCTGATTAAATGAGAATGAAAACCTTGTGTGATCACCCCGGTTGAACAAAATTGGAATAATGAACATGTTGGTGGTTTGGTTGTTTGTGGGAAATGTTTTTGTAAACGATGGGGTTGAAATGGGAAGTGGTTGGTTGTGGAAAATGCCTTTATTTATGAAAATTGTTTTGATTATGAAAAGTGTTTTGGAAGTAAAAGGTGTTTTCAAATGCGGAAATGTTTTGTGTGTGGAAAGGGTTTTATGTGTGGAACTTTGAAATAAATGAATGATGGAATGTTGTATGGTTGCGATAATCTTTTGTAAATGAAATGGCATGTGGTTGCTTGTGTTTTACCTAACCTTGGTTGTGGATGGCAGGGATATGTTTGTGAAAGGTTTTTTCTGGATGATAGTTTCCCAGTAGTAATAATTTGTTAAACCATTGCATGAAACATGAAAACCTAAATTGGGTTGGGGGATGATTGTTTGGTTGTTGATGCATGCTTCGTGGTAGCAGTGCCGAGGCACATGCTCAGTTCCTCTTTTTAAGAAGCCATAGGTTGGGCTGTGTGTTTGGTATATGTATATATATAATTGTATCTTTGTGTTTTGTCGCACCACACCCATGTCAAGAACCTAGTGCCGAACACTCCCATTTTATGGGAGAGGGTGTTCCCCCTTAGTTACTATCTCCTTCCTGCTCCTTCTTCCATAGGCTATGATGGATTGAGGTGACCTTACACCCAAGACTCTTCGGGTAGGTCTCGGAGGCTGTGATGGCTTGAGGCGACCTTTAGCCCAAGACTCTTCGGGCAGGCTTACCGTTCCCAAGAACCTTCGGGATGAGGCCCAGGTGTCTGCGGGCGGGTTAGTGGTTGTGGCCCAGGTGTGTGCAGGCGAGATGCGTGGTTGTGAGGCCTAGGTGTGTGCGGGCGGGATGCGTGGTTTGGCCCAGGTGTGTGCGGGCAGGAAGAGTGTGGTAGCATCAGGACGTTTTCCGTTAGGAAGAGCAGCATCTAATTAAGTGGGAAATGGTGCGGGGTACCCAATATTGTTTTGTTATATATATATACTAAACTTGTTTGTGTTACTTGGTGAGTGTGACCAGTGAGGCTGGGTGGATAGTTTTTCCTCTGGTTCTTCTGTTTTCTCACGGGACCTTAGGGTGTCTCCCCACTTGTGCATGAGAGCTTTAGGTTTCCCTACTGAGTATACTTGTATGCTCACCCTACGTTTACTTTTAGGTTTCCAGGAGGACTACCAGGGCCGTGCGGGACCCTACTAGTCGGGCAGTTGGAGTTTTTGCAGTTGTTGTTCTCTTGTTTTCTTTGGCATTGTACTTTTGAGCTTCCTTGTACTTGTACCTTGTTATAAAAATTGTTTAAACATGCATGTGGGCTTGGTTTGGGTTTATTTATATACACTTGTTCTTTTCCCTTTTTGGTGGCTGACTTGTCCTATTTCCCGATCCAAAATAATAAAAAGGGTAATGCCTCCCATATTTGTGAAAACTCATACCCTTGGTGCTAGTCGCCAACCCGGGGCCTACTGGAGGCGGGACTCGGGGGTCATTATCTTCCTTTCACCATTGCCAGATCAGGAGGGGCATCTTTGGTGGGATGGGGTCGTGACATTAATCCCTTAGTTATCTATATGATAAAATATATGCTCTAAAAATATAATAACACCTTTATCTAATTAACTATAACTAGCTTAACATAATGGATTCTATTAACCCTAAAGGTTATCAATAAATTTAAAATTATGTCCAAAAAAAATAAAAATCATTATTCCTAAAATAAAATTTTCACTTAAACACATACTAAACCCAAGATTTGTATTCCCATAAATGTCTCCCAGAATATCCTTAATCAGTTTAAAGTCTCATCACACAAAATTTCAAAAGGTGTATCTATGCCATTAAACTTATGATCAACCTCAGACTTATTGACCCATGATCATGTCTATAATTCTTAAAATATCTATATAAGAATAATATTAACCTCTAAAGTTATCTAAAACTTCCATTTGATACAAATTTTAGCACCTTGGACCCATACACCTAGGTCCGATGCTAAAATCACACTCTTAACATGTTGGATTTAATACCAGCTAAACCAAACCTAATTTTAACTTCCATAATTAAAAATTCAAAAAAAAACCGGGTCACTCATATCTTGAAGAATATTTTTAGGTCTAGATATTTTAAAAATCAGGACAATATACATATTTAAATCCATTTTTTTTCTCATCAAAAGAAAGTTTTCCCATTTTTTCCAGTTTTTCTTATTCAATAATTAGTCTTAAAAATTTCCAATAAAATATATATTTATGATTACAATCTTATTATCATTATTAACACCTTTTCTTCATTAAATAGGCGTTACCAATGACCTTATTATAATTCTTACACATCCTTAGGCCCTATGATTTTTTTTAAAAATTAGGGATGTGAAAAAAACCCCAGTAAGGGATATAAAAAATAAATAAAACCTGTTAATCCATTTTAAATTCATTAAAACTCATAAGTATGTTTTCCTTTTCATTCAATAAAATTTGAGTTTAAAATAATCACTTACTGTTGAAATCAACTATTTTCCTAAATTTTTTCATAAAAAATATCATAAGAAAGCATAAATTAAAAATCATAATTATTGATGGTTTCTTGAAAAACATGAAATATTTTCTTTTAAAACAAACTTTTTACCCATAAAATATCTCAAAAATTATTTTAAATCAAAGAAAATTTTCTTATCTTATAAAATAAAAATATTTCCATAAAAATAATCAAAAAATTTAACATGAAATATATACAAGGGAAAAATATAAATAATCACATGTATAAAAATAGTTGATTTTATAATGATGGAATACATAATTTCAGATATCATAATCATACTATCAAGAACTTGTAACAATACATCATAAATAATTATGGAGACAAACACGAAATCCCCTGAATAGTTTATCTCATGTGACATACCGATGGATCGAGAGGCTGTCTCTAACCGGGTCCCACCCATATCATATTGAGTCCAATTAATTCATTATAATAATTAATAACATTACAATATGTAATCCGCATAAACATTTATTTTGAAAAACTAGTATATGAAATGATTATATTTTCTCCAATCAATAAATATAACAACATGATCATAATCCATCCAGAGAAATAATGTAGATGATATCATTAAAGTATATCCACAATAAATCATAATAATCATCAAATTATTTTTAAGTTGATCAAAATACCTTTAAAGGAATATTCAAACCATTTTTTAAAAAAAATGAGAAAAACATCCTTTTCTTTTGATAATATTTTAAATAAAAACTTCCAAAATATTAAAAATTTCACTTCATAAAAAATAACCATGAAAACTCATAAAATATGCTTAAAATAAATTAATAGTAATTATTATGTGAAAATATGTTCATGCCATACATGTGAAAATAAATTTTTCTTTTCATACTTTTTTAGAAATTAAAAAGTGATTTTTGCTGAAAAACATTGAAAATATCCCTATAAATAATTTTAAATAAAAAAATATTTTAAAATGACCTTTAAAACTATTTAAAACATAATTAGGATCATTATTGAAACATTTTATGAACATGGACATTTAGGATAAAGATTTTGAAAGGAAAATTTTAAAATAAGGTTTTACAGGAAAGATCCCTTACCATGTGTCCCAAATCATTTTTTAAAATCTCTAACTCTTGAATAATAAGATTATATTAGTTTGATAATTTATTAATATAATTTTTCATTTTTTTCCATTATCATTATTTCTTTTATTTCATTTATCTCTATGACTTATTTATTTACTAAATTAGTTAAATTTAGATCATACATTTTGAGGATGTTCAATTAATTATCCGTAAACAACTTTTGTAGGATAACCATGGTCAAAGAGGTTATGGTTTCATCATATAAATAATATTAATCATGATATAATTAAAATTTATATACATTAAATACAATTTTATAATTATTTATGAAATGTGGATATGAAAAAATGAACCACATCACTTCATAGAGGTGGTAGTCCACACGTACGAACGAGCAACACTATTATTTTTAAACAGGTGTAAGGGTAATGAGGTAAGTAATATAATATCATTAAATAATCCTAATTATTTAATGATTACCATAAAAATTCATTAAATCCATCATAATAATAAACCTTATGAGGTGATGATGAAAAGAAACACATTGCTTCATGGAGGTGGTAATCCACATTTACACCTAATCGATATTTTCATTTGCCATATGATGGAAAATGAGATGAATAAGGGTCATGAAATCATCATAATAAAATTTATTATATTTAAGAAACTTATTTTATTTTATCAACATGGTTATTATTTAATTTAAGTATGTAAAAGAATAAATAAAATAAAATAACTCAATTAAGATTTATACCTCTTCTTTTGAAATCCTCCTTTGGATTACACATTAAGCCTTTTTAGAACGACTTTAGGAGAAGAACATAAGTTATAATAATTAGAGAAGGAATCTATGAGGTATTTTAGCATATATTTTATGAACTAAATTTCTCATTATGTTTGATGAATAGGGGAGGGGAGGTTCCCTTTTACAATTGATGTGGGTGGCAATCTTGTAAATACATACAATATTAATATATAATATATGTATAACTCATTTAAAATGGATCTAAAGTGACAAATATTAGTTTATAAGGAGTATAATTTCAAAATAAATCCAACCAATAAAATTTACATAATTTTAAGTGTCATTTTAAACCTTATCTTTTAGTTTAACCCCAACGTTATCCATTTTATACGTTGACCATTGTAACACATTCTTCAGTATTCAAGGGTACTGAAAGTAATTTTAAAAAATAAAAGTGGAACATATATGAAACACTAATTATATAATAGAAAATTTCCCATTAATTTGACTTAATATAGTATCTTTATTATTTTATAGTAACTTAATAATAATTTTTTAACATTAAATACTAATTAAAGTCATTTTTGAGATTGTTCACAAAATTTGACTTTAAAGACCTCAAGAAAAAAATGGAATTAGAATATAAACTATTTAAACATAAATTATTCATTTTAATTATCTAATAAATTCATAAAACACCATAACTCATCCAAAAAATATTACTTTTAATGTTTTTATAAAAATTTACTTTCTTTTTCTACCGCTTGTACAAGCATTACGACGATGTTGCATAAGAATTATAGGTAATTATTAAACCTATAAAAATTAAAAATAAATCACTATCATGAATATACTTTATTATATATATATTTTATCATATATATTTATTAATATATCATTTTTATCTATATCCACATATTTAAAACATAATAAGTGAGAGAGAGTGACAATTTGTAATTACTCTTTACTAAAAATCATATAAAGGTAATAATAAAAAGAAAGAAAAAATTGAAATATTTTTGAATTTATGATGATTATGGATGAAATAAATACATCCAATTAGATTAAGGAATGTTTTTTATATATTTTTGGATCATTATCCTATAATTTCAACCTCGATTAACCAGTTTTACCCTTTACCACGGTGATAAACTTTTACCATGGTTATTAATAATTATGGATAAAAATGAAATGAATCATATTAAATAATTTTAATATGTTTATTACAAATATTTAATCAATTTTATATTATTTAATTTATATAAGTGTTAAGAATTAATTTTAATATAGCTGTGCAAAACACAACGGAAACAGTTTATAGAAAAATATCCATTTTAAGCATACAAATGATTTTGTACCAACTTAAAGTATAATGATGATTCTCATAAAATTAATCAAATTATTTTCAATAAAATTAAACTTATGTGAATTTAAAATAATTACAAAAACAAATAGAACTTTTAAATTACTTTTATTAAAAGTAAAGAAATGACATTTTTTTCAAAATCAATATTTTTCATTATTCATCTAAAAAGAATCATTTTCAAAAAAATCACAAAAATTATCTTAAGATTATTTTTAATATTTTATTTAAAAAATGATTCCCATTTTTTTTAAATGTTATAATTTAATCATGACATCTATGCATTAAAATCAATAAAACCATTTTTGAAGAAATGTTTTTGATGTTTCAAATGAATTTATACTCATTACATATCTAGTAATCATAATTAGATGAATTTTAAATTATTTTATTAAATATATGATCTATAAATTTCATTTAAAAATTTATTTATATTTATTAACTTAGTTTATTTTAAAAAAATAATTTTGATCATATACAACAATGTTTTTGAAAAAATACCTCTTTTAATATTATATGATTTTATTTAAAACTGAGTTCTTATTTAATAACAATTAATAGATAATTTTTTTAAAGAAATTTTTTTATATATTTCATAATATGATTATTTCTATTCATACTTACCTTAAAAACCATCACACGGGTCACAATGCATCCAATTTTCAAATTTATAAAACTACTAAAAACTGTGGAAGCGACGAGTAGGTTCTAACCACTAAGAACAAGCACTTGGAATATCCTCTGGAAAGAATGTTTAGAAAAATGAGTTTCAAATGTGATTAAAAAATAAAATTTATGAAAACTAAAAAACCATTTAAAGATGACTATTTAAATTAATTGAAACTGTCTAAGTGAACTAAATTAATCCATGGAAGAAACTGGCGGAGATAGAAGTGTCATAGTTGTAATGTCTTCTCAGGTTTATGAAATTCCAATTATTTGATTTACATATATTAATATTTATTTATTTAATTATCATTGATTCCAAATTTAATCAAAATACTATCAGGTCTCATTCTACGATGTTATACAGTATTCTAATTTTCACACAAATCATCTCTCATTTCATTCTCTAGCCTAACGAATAATTTATAAGTCCTTGTAACACTAAATCACTTAATAAAATATAACAACCCATTTATCACAAAGTCCAAGTATCTATCTGCATTAGGTTTACTCACATGTGATCATTAATTAACCACCACTCATGTAAGTTTGAAGAATAATTCACAAAAAATAATAATTTTTCAATTAATATATATATTTATTTAGAATTCAATCGTATACGATTTATGATTCTCTCACACACATGATCATATTAAAAATAAATAAATTCTTTAATGATCACCCATTAATGATTAATTATTAGGAATCACACGAATGCGTACCAAATAAGGTGCAAAGTGCCCAAATGAAAATTGATTTAAATGCACATATAATCAAATAATTAAACATCAAATTAAAAAAATATTTTAAAAAGAAATCATACATGTAAATAAAAAATGCATACAATTACCTTCAATTGAATCACAACTTTGACATAAAATAATTATCCCACCATTGAAAAAATGACAGATAAAATAATAGATAGAAGATATCATCGTGTTCATATTGATGTAAATATAACTGCAAGACACCTTCAATGATCACAACATGAAAATCATCACTCCCCCAATCGCCGAAATATCAAACCAAACCATCGCACGTTTACCACATGACTGTTGGTAATGGTCTACTATTCTCATGTAGTAGATGTTGGGCCACCTATGATGCGCAACAGAGGAGGGTGTGTGCGGTGTTGGTAGATATGGATGCCACCGATGTGTGAGAGGAGGGGGCCGATGGTGTGATCAGCCAATAAAGTAGAGGTGAGGGGTGGGGTCTCCTAGTGGTCTTGAACAGAGAGGAGGCTGATGCCATTAGGTTTGTCGATGTAGTGGAGCAGGCACCTGGATAGTGATTGTGTAACATTGGCTGGAATGGCAATGAAGAGGAAGAGGTGTTAGGGTTTTATACTACCTATGTTAAAGTAGAGAGGAGCACTTGGTGGTGCTATGTTGTGGAGGCTAGTGTTGTGATGGGTCAAACTAAGGGAGGATGAATGCTAATCAAGCAGGGGAGGTGTCGACTATGGTGGTGTGCTGTAGCCTGATAGAGAGGAGGGGCAGCGTATGATAGTGCGGGTAGCTAGGGTTCCCCCTCTTAAGAAGAAACACCCTAGGTAAAAAACAAAAAAAAACCAAAAATTGAAATTCAAAATTAGAAAGAAAATATAATTAGCTAACAATAGAAAATATGATAATAATAATAATAATAATGGAGAAATTAAAAATGGAAATAAAAATAATGATAAAGAAAATAATAGAATTAGAATTAAATAAACTAATTAACTATAAACAAAAATAATTAAAAGAAAATGTTATAAAAGTGAAAATATAAAAATATTTATGCACATGCAATTAAATTCCCTAAAATATAGATAATATAAAAGTATGAAAATAATATGACTACTATTAAATATTAATATAATAAAAATACCAAAATAATAAAAAAATTCTAATTTTATTAATACTAAAAAAATATATAATGAAATAAAATAAAATATTAATATTGATAATTAATAAATATATAATAAATAATAATAAACTAAATAAAACTAGAATAAGAGAAAGAAAAATGTAGTGGTAAAATATAAAATATAAAATTAAAATACTAAAAAAGCACTAAAATACTAATATTAATATAAAATTAACCAAAAACTATAAAAATAACTAAAATATTAGAAAACTACAAAAGAAGCTAAAAATATAAAAAGCAGTTAGAAAAATAAAAAAAATAATTAAAAAACTATTGAAATTTCAATGAAATCTATGCACATCCAATCCCTCACACTTAAATTTTTCCACTAAAGGAAAAAAATCAGAGATAATACACAACTGGACCAGTGGAAAAATCAGGACATCAAAATTACAAGTTCAAATTTTTTCAATCCCTTTTACCTATAAAATATCATGCTTCATTTAAAATTTCAATTTTCAAAAACAGTTTCCCTTCTAGTCAAATTCTTTCTAAAAAAATCATATGTACTCACACATCATGTGACTTACATCACCATCACTCTCATTAATCAAACAAATTGATCAAATATATTCTCAATTCTTAAAAACATGCATTATTACCATAGTATTTCCATGAATTTCACATCTCCACTAGTGTAAATCAAAATAAAAAACTAATCTTGAGGACTTCACATTAGGTTAAAATGTCTCTGGGGCTGAAGGATGGTGGGTCATAAAAAAACTATGACAATTTTTTAGAGAAAAAGAAGGGTTGAATCTTGAAATAAATACATGATAAGTGTCAATATAAATGTCTCCCTAAAATTATAAATCCCCCAAAATGAAAACATTTCTTGTCCCCAAAAATATTATAATCCAATTCCCCTCTTGATGATTTGATTTTTTTTATTTTTTTTTATTTTTTAACCTTTTTAGGGACACAACTTACTCAAACATAATGGATAGGTAAACAAGTGAGTAACAACTCCCAAACACCATGAAATAAATTTCAGAAAAAATCCCAAATAAAGGCACAAAAGTAGTGCATACATTTTAGAATCTCAGTGAAAGTAGGTCATATAAAAAACTATATCTCTCCTAGAGTAATGATTCAACAATTTTATAGGTATTCCTAAAGGCGAGGCTTACATGTGCATTAAATGAATCACTTCCCCTCAAAAAACCCTCTCTATGAATAAATATCCCCCTTTACTTAGATCAAAAATTATCCTGAAAAAGTTCAAGAAATAGGTACGCATGAGTGTTGGATATGGGATCATCCTATAATGTATTATTAATGGTTTCTAAGGGATACACAATGGATAATATGTATGGGTGTATTAGTGGGTCAAAGGGCATGAAAAATTCAAATAGATTCCTTGATAATTTTAGTAAAAATTTCAAAATTATTACTGCTTCGATGAAAAAGCATGGAAAGTTATAGAAGACATAACATGGCCAAGATTTACTAAATAAAAAGAGAAATAAGAGTTGATGTTAAAATGGGCTATAATCCTCATGGGTATGGAAATAATGTTTTGGATAAAACAAATAAGAATGATTGAAAAAAGGTGTCTAAAAAATAAACTATTTTCATGAAAACATTTTCAAAGCATAGACTAATATTATTAATCATTTAAATTAGGGTATCAAAAATAAAATGATGTCAAATATGAATAATGTGATCGAATTTCCTAGGGAGACAAGTGGTGTTCCACTGACCGTGTTATGAAAAAAAATATTATATATTTCATGTGAGTTCAACAATGAAATGAATGCTATATTTTTTCTAGTTTTTTATGTTTTTTATTTAGTTTTAAATGGTTTTTTTAGAAGTATAAAATAGGAAGTAAAATAAAATACTTCCCTGAGGAAGGGAAGATAGACATTGAAAGGCTTCTTGTATCTGATGAAGCACTATAAATGATGTACCTATAAAATCTACACATGGAAATCAAATACCTACATCATATCATAAAGATAACACAAAAGTTCATATGGATAAAATAATATATGTGGAAGAATAAAAAGTTCATAAAAAATTGTTAGGAGTAGCTGAAAATGTTCCACAAATTCCAAGTTTATATACTAAAACAAACTAGAACTAATAAAAAATTAAAATGATGTAAAATTGAAAAACATGGGTTACCTCCCAAGAAGCACTAGGTTTTATGCCTTCATCCAAATGAGAAACCTCTCATTATAATTTTAATTCTTCAATGATGCCTATTTTATCTAAAGTGTGATACGGTTTGAGAAATTTAACATTAACCTTAAATGGAGGTATCTTCCCATTATATATTTCAATGATACCATGGGGATAAACAATTGTAATTGTGTAAGGACCCGACCAATTTGATTTGAGATTTCATATTGTGATATGAAGTCTTGAGTTGAAGAGTATAACCTTGTCGCACAGTGAAAAATTTCTTTTTCAAATCCTTTTATCATGTCAGGCTTGAGTTTTATATTTATAGATCAAAGCATTGTCATTTTATTCCCTACTTATCTCATCTAATTCATTCATCTATAGAAAACGATTCTCTTGACAGTTTTGAAATTAAAATTCATCTTCTTCACAACCCAATAAGCTTTGTGTTCCAGTTATATGGGGAGGTTGAAAGTTTTTCCAAAGGTCATGTGACACAGGTACATTCCAAAAGGTTTTTATGCAATCTTGTAAGTGAAAAATGCATCATCAAGTTTGGTAGCACAATCTTTTTGAGATGTACTCATAGTTTTCTCCAAAACACCCTTAATATCTCTATTTAAAATCTCATCTTGGAAATTGTTCTATGGATGTCATGGGGTGATCATGTATTGGTGACATCCATGGAGAGTCATTACCTTAAAAAGAGATAGCATTATTTAAGTGGGTAACATAGTCACTGATGACGAGCCTTATAATTCCAAACTGGGTGAAAATGTGTTGCTTTAAAAATTTAATGACAACTCGAGCAGAATATTATAAAAATTCTTTAGCTTCCACCCACTTTGATACATGGTCAACATAGACAAGGATGTATGATTTTCTAAAATATTTAGAAAAATAACCCTTGAAGTCGATTCCCCATATGTTAAAAATTCCAACACCCATGATTAAATGATGTTGAATCTCACGCTTTCAACTTATACCCCTAGTTATTTGGCATTTATCACAATTCACGAAGAAGTCACAAATATCATGATACATGGTAGGATATTAAAAACCACATTGTAAATTTTTTCTAATTGTTCGATGAATTCCATGGTGTCCTCTAGCTTATATATCATGGAACAAATTTAAAAAATTATCAACTTCTTCTTATTGGATGCATATTCTAATCATTTAATCTGGACAATCCTTGAAAAGTAATAGATCATTGAAATAGTAATGGCATTCTTCATTCAAAAATATTTTTCTTTACTCCTTCAATAAATCTAGGTGTACCACACCTGAAGATAATTAATTCATAGAATCATCATACCAAGGTGTGATTATCTCAGTGGCATTGATTTTTTCTTCAGCAAATGTTTCATTGATTAATTACGCATTGATTTCACTTGTTTCATGGTCTAGGTGTGGTAAATGATTGGAAACAACATTCTTAGTTCCATTTTTCTTCTTTACTTCAATATAAATTTCCTAAAGTAAAAATATAAATCAAATGAGTCTAGGATTTGTATCTTTCTTGGTCATCATATACTGCAGGGCAGAGTGGTCCTTATACATAGTGACTTTAGAGAATAACAAGAAATATACAAATTTATCAAATGTGAATAAAAATGTTAGAAGTTATTTTTTGGTTGTTGTGTAATTTTATTGAGCCTAATTCAATGTGAGATTGGAATAATAGATCGGTCTAAAGATCCTTTATTTCATTTGGTCTAATTCAGCACCATCCACCCATTCATTGGCATCACACATTAAATTAAATGGATGCTACTAGTCTAGTGAGATCATTATGGGGGATTCAACCAAGCATTTACTTAATAATTTAAATGCTTCTTGACATTAAGGACTAATGTAGAATGTGTCATCCTTTCCTAACATAGTTTTAAGGGGTTGGTAAATAACATATATATCCTTAATGAAATGTCGGTATAATCCAACATAGCCAAGAAAATTTAAAATTGAACAAACTGAAGTAGTCTAGGGTATCTCAGAGATTATACTAATCTTAGTATCTTTAACTTCAATTGATTTCTTTGAAATAAAATGACCTAAAACTATCCCACTTTGTACCATGAAATGATATTTTTCAGATTAAGTACCATATTATTTTCTTCACATCTTGAAAAAACCTTATCTAAATGTTCTAGAAATTGATCAGAAGAATTCCCATAAACTGATATGTTATATATAAATATTTCCAAGAACTATTCAATCATTTCATGGAATATTACTATCATGAATTGTTTAAATGTGGATAGAACATTGCACATTCCAAAAGGAATTCTCTGATAAGAAAATGTACCATATGGAAAAGTGTACATGATTTTATCTTAATCTTATATTGTCACCACTATTTAATTATAGCTTGATTATCCATCCAAAAAAAATAGTAACCTCTTCTAGCCAGTCATGAAAGGATTTGATCAAGAAAGGGTAATGAGAAGTGATCCTTTCTAGTGGAATAATTTAATTTTTGATAATAAATGATAACACTACATCCAGTTACTATTTTGTGGGTATCAATACTCCTTTATCATTATCAACCACTATGGTTTCACCCTTTTTAGATACCACTTCAAATGGGATTACCCACTGACTATCATAGATTTAAAATATTAAACCAACATTGTGAAGTTTAATGACTTATTTCTTGACTAATTCTTTCATTGGAGGTGTTAAGCGTATTTGTAGCTTATTACAAGGTTTTTAATTATCTTCCATATGTATTCTATGAGTGCATATGGAAGGAAATATACCTTTTAAATCATCTATCATCTAACCCATTACTAAAATACTTTGCGACATGAAATTGATAAATTTTATTTCTTGTTCACTCGAATGATTATCACTTATAATGATTGGTAAGGTGTTTAAATCTCCCAAGTAATTGTACCTAAGGTTTGGTGGAAGAGTTTTAATCTCATGTTTTGGAGGCTTTTCAAGTGATGGAGTCAATGATGTGAACTCTTTTCTATCCAAAGGCTCGACTATGTTTCTAATGAGTTTTACTTCCTTTATTGATTCAGTTAAACCATCCTTTTCATTGTGTAAATACTATAGATTTAGCAAATACCTTGCTAATTCAACCCATTCTTCAATCATAACCAAGAAATGACAATCAGTTGTAGAGGGATTTTCCATGGTTTTAAAGACATTAAATGTTATTATTTTTATCTCCAAATTGAAATATTAATTTTACCTCTTGGACATCAACCATTTCACTACAGTTTTCTATGAAGGGTCTCCTAATAATGAGCAATACATCCTTATCTTCTTCCATATCAAGGATAATGAAATTAATAGGTAAGTTGTATTTATCAACCTTGATGAGTATATCCTCTAGATTTCCTTGGGGATGCTTCACTAATTAGTCCACCAGTTTAAAGGAAACCCTCACTGGCTTTAATTTTATGATTCCTAGTTTTTAAAGAACTCTAGATGGAATGAGGTTTACACTAGCTTTGAGGTCGCAAAAAGCTCTTATAAAGTGAAATCCTACAATATTTCAAGGGAGATTGATACTTATAGGGTATCTTAGTTTTTTAGATAATGATATAGGTATGACATATAAACATTCCTCTTACATTATTACTGTTCCCACGTCATCTAGTTTTCTTATTTTTGACAAAATATCTTTTAGAAATTTAGCATAGTGTGGAATTTTTGTAATGGATTAGTAAAAAAGAATTTTTATGTGAAGATTATTAATAATATCCATAAATTTTAAAAATTGTTAATCTAAATTCCTTTGCTCCAGTCTTTGTGGAAATGGAGGAGGTGGTATGTGAGATTTCACTCGTCCATTGAGTGCATCATTTTCCTTTCCTTTTATTTCATTTTCTATTTTGGTAAGTTCATTATGATATTACTCTTATTTATCTTAATCTTGAATTTCTTTTTATGTTGAATTTCTATTCTTAGGGGTAGGTGTATTTGTCTCATCTATTGGTTGATCATTAGCCATTTGGTGGTCTGGAAATTGCATTCCACTAAATAATGTGATATATTTTTCCTCTTCTCTTGTGATTACTCTTGTGTTACCTGGAAAGATTCCCTACCGTCGATCTTTAATTAGTGTGGATAATAGACCAACATAATTTTCAATGTTTCACATGGATTCTTGTAAGTTTTGGGTGGTTGTTTGCAAGTTTTGTGTGTTTGTTTGTAGATTTTGGGTTGTTTTTTAGAGGGTTTGGGTTACTATTTTTTGTAACTCAAACCTTGACTGGTTGGGAATCATTAATTTTTTTAAACTTTCTCCATAATACTGTTGACCTTGTGTTATAGGAGGATAAAAGTACGTTATTTTTTATTTTTCCTTATATTTTTTTGTTGATGAAATGGTGTTCTGTATTTCTATTTAAATACTTTCTCTTATGATTGCATGGAGGGTCTAAGAGAAGATTGATCAGGGAACCCCATTGGACCCATATTCTGATTCATTGGCTGATTAGGCACTGGTTCTTTCCAACCTTAATTTTGGTTATTTCTTTTCTATTTTTTTAATTGTTTCCATAATTTCCTCTGTTGTAGCTGAAAAATTTATCTTCATACATATTGTTCGCAGATGTGTTATATGGAAACATGTGATAATCATGAGGACCAACATAGTGTGTGTAGTGTTTAGATTAAACTACATGGATTGGAACCGTCTTAGGTGAACTCAATGATAAGTTTTCAATATGCTTGTTGAAAGCTTCAAATTGTGGGTCCATTAAAGTGTGAGAATCAATTTGGTGCACTCCTTCCTTTCTTCTTGAAAAATATTGTGGCCACAAAAAATTGTGTTATACCATATTTTGAATTAATGTGTATAGATATTCTAGATCCACCTCCATGAATGAATTTCTAGTAGCTTTGTTGATAGCTAACTTACTCTTAGTTTGAATTACATTGTAGAAATCTTGCAACTGGTTCACCAACTCCATCCCATGATGAGGACAACACATTATAATAGACTTGAATCTTTCCCAAGATTCTCCTAATGATTCTTATTCACTTTTAAAAAAGGATTTGAGTTCTCTCTTATTTTTAATGATTATACAACTTTTTAATACCGAAAAATACATTTTATTCTCAACACTTCCTAGATGAAGACTATATCTATGACTGGACTTTTCAACCATTCCTTAGATTTCCATTGCAATGAGAATGAAAAAAAATCTTAGGATCAATGAATAGTTGGTAACCCCACTATATTTAAACATGTCATAGCCTTTGAGAAATCTGTTCCCATGCATATAAGGGTCTTCGCTACTCAATCCATGAAATTATGCATGTTTTGGACTGGGTTGATCATTGATGAATTCAATTATAAATGTGTATCTTGAATTCTTGGTGTTATTATTTCTAAGCAGACTTTGATGGTGTTGGTTCTAAATTACCATCTCATAGTTGTTCAATGCCTTTGATTATCAAGACGGTTTTAGAAGAGGAGATAGACTTTTACACTGGGAAGTGTTGGAATGTGAGTCTCAATTATTTCCTCCCATTGATTGAATTGGTTTTTGGAATAGATACCAATGGAATATTTTCATTTTATTTGATGTTTCTTTTCTTGATTAAGAGGTGGGTTATTTTTTGATGGGTCCGAATTACGAGTGTTCACTATCTAGGAAACAATTCCTAATGTAAGGTATACTTTCAATTTTATTAATGATAGATGTGAAGATGGTCCCTGGAAATGACACCAAAAATTTGGAATGCGCATCACAATGTGTATAATTTTTAAATTTATAAACGTATTAACTAATGTAGAAGTGGTGAGTAGGGTCAAACCACAAAGGGAATGTGTGAAGACACTAGGAATATCCTCTGGAATGAATAATATGGAAGATGAGTTTCAAAAGTGATTAAGAACTAAAACTTATAAAAACTAAGTAAAAATTTAAAATACTATTTAAATTAACTAAAACTATATAAGTGAACTAAATTAAGCTATAAAATAAACTGGAGTAGATGGAAGTGTTAGAGTCATAATGTCCATCCAGGTGCATACAATTCCAATTATTTTATGTCCACATCTAAATATTTATTTATTCAATTATCAGTGACTCCAAATTTAATCAAAATACTATTAGGAATCGTTCTCTGATGTTAGAAAATATTATAATTTTCACAAAAATATTCTTTCATTTCATTCTTTTTCCTGAAAAATATTTTTCACATCATTGTATCACTAAACCACTTGACAAAATACCATAAATCGTTTCTCACAAATTCAAAGTATCTATATGTGTTGGGTTATCTTATATGATATCACTGATTAACTATCACTTATGCAAGTTTAATGGAAAATGCACACAAAATATTAAATTTTCAATTAATATATTTATTCATTCGTAATTATATCACGTGCGATTTACGATTCTCTCATGCGCACGATCAACTACCAGATAAATAAATTCTCTGTAGATATCCTATAGATTATTACTTATTAGGTATCAAACGAACATGAACCAAAGAATGTGATCAGAGCCCAAAAAACTATTGATTCATGCATATATATATATATATATTCAAATAATTAAACATCTAATTAAGAAATTATTTTAAAAGGAAATCAAACATGTAGATTAAACAAGGCATGCAATTATCATCAAGTGGATCACAACTTTGAAATAAAAAAATTAGCCCACCATTGTGAAAACATGGAACATAAAATAATAGATAGAAGATATAACTGTGTTCGTGTTGACGTGAATATCACCACAAGCCACCATCAATGATCATATCATGAAAATTATCACTCCACCAATAACAGAAATATCAAACCAAACTTTCACCTACATGTACCACCATCAAATACGAATGTAATTGGTGTGCAAGGAGGGTGGAAAAGCCTTTATGGTGCATCATAGATTTTGGTGATGGTGTAGGGTGATCACATAGTATATTTAAGGCCACCTATTATGTGCGGTAGAGGAGGGTGTGCATAGTGTTGGGAGATATAGTCACCATTAATATGATAGAGGAGGGGGCCAATGGTGTGCTTGTGTTGGAAATTGAAACAAAAACCCACACGTCAAGAAGCTCACATTTATTTTCCTCGCGTTTTATTTTTCCATGCAGCGTGTATTAATTACATGCGTTTCCCCTCGAATTTTTTTCTCCCCGCGTGTCCATTAAATGTGGCTATTTTATTTCATTAATGTGTATATTTAATGTGGGTATTTTATTTCATTAATGTGTCCATTTAATTTGGCTATTTCCTTCCTTTTTAAATTCCTATAAATTGTTGGAAATTGTAGTCTGAAAAATATACGAAATACAAAGCTTGAATTCTCCTTTGTGATGTGTGCCAATTTTCTTCCTATCATATTTCTCGGCTTGTATAGCCAACAAACTGGTATCAAAACATGGTTACCATGATCCTCCAATTTTTTTAGATGGTCGTAATCTAGCCACAAGTTCCGAAGTTGTATAAGGACAACTATGAAAGATGGTGCATCAAAATTAAGGTCACAATAATTATGGGAGATCATCACCGACATGTATATTTTATCCTCTACGGAGAAAGAAGTTGCCTTCACGAATGAAGAAAAGTTGGGCCTCAAAAATCAAAGAAAGAAAGACAACAAGGCGTTGTTCCTCCTCTATCAATGGTTGGATGAATCATCGTTCGAAAAGATTTCCTAATAAACATCAAGAAAGAAATCTTGGGATACCCTTTCCACTATCTTCAAAGGTGTTGATCAAGTGAAGTAGGTACATCTTCAAACATTAATAGTAGATTTTTAAGTGGCACACATGAAAGAAGGTGAGAGTATCTTTGATTATTTCTCAAGATTAATTGTTATTGTTAACTATTTGAAAAGGAATGGTGAAAAAGTGGAGGAAATTCAAGTTATTGAAAAGTCACTTTGATCTCTCACAACCAAGTTTGAGCATGTGGTTGTGGAAATCAAAGAATCAAAGGATTTGGAGAAACTGTCCATTGAATAATTAATGGGGTCGTTGGAAGTGCATGAGAAATGGATGCAAAAGAATACCGGTTCAATAATAGACCGTTCCTTAGAGTCCAAGTTGGTTCTACAAGAACAAAATAATGGACACACGCAACGAGGCAGTCATCATCGAAGAGGAAGATGGAATGGATATTATCCAAGACATCAACAAAAGCAACAAAATCCTACCATCTTTCATGGAAGAGGGAATGGTGTAGGAAAATTCACCTGTGGTCATGGAAACGCAAAGAACATTCAATGCCATAACTGTAATAAATTTGTCCATTATGCCCTCGATTGTTGGAGCAAAGTGAATCATGTTGAATGATCCAACTATGCTGAAGCATGTCATCATGAAGAAGAAGGTACCACACTCCTCCTCGCACATAAAAAGGCATGTGAACACCCCGATGTGTGGTATCTCGACAGGGGTGCAAGCAACCACATGAGTGGTAATAAATAATTGTTCAAGGAACACACAGAAGAAGTTCATGGTGACATGATATTTGGTGACTCATCAAAGGTACTCGTGATTGGAAAAGGTAAAATCAAAATTTATCTGAAGACTAGGGAGAAAAATTACATCTCTAATGTGTATTATGTACCAAACATGAAAAAAAATATCATTAGTCTCAACCAACTCCTTGAGAAGGGGTATGTTATACACATGGAGAATTATTTTTTTCTATAAGGGATGCTCAAAAGAGACTTGTTTCTCAAGTCCAAATGGTGAAGAATCACATGTTTCCACTGCATATCAACACAAAGGCCGAGGAGTTTCTATTGGGACTCATGAAGAATGACTCATGGAGATGGAATCTGCGCTTTGGACATCTGAATTTTAGCGAGATTAAACTTCTATCCTCATCAAGAATGGTTTGTGGATTGTTGGAGAATGAAGTTCCAAATCATGTGTGTGAGGCGTGTACACTCAGCAAGCAACAAAGGAACTCCTTACCAAGTGGAGTGTCCAAAAGAGAAAATGAACCACTTCATTTGGTTCACACTGATATTTGAAGACCTCTTGAAAAACCCTCACTTGAAGGTAATGGGTATTTTATTACCCTCATTGTTAATTTTAGCAGGAAACTTTGGCTGTATTGCATCAAAGAAAAATCTTCTGCATTTGTAATCTTTAAAATGTTCAAATATCCTGTTGAAGATGAAAGTGGTTATAGAATCAATGTTTTCAGATCTGAAAGAGGTGGAGAATGCACTTCAAATGAATTTCAAGATTTTTTCAGGGAACAAGGCATCAGGAAACAATATACTACTGCCTACACGCCATAGAAGAATGGAATTGAAGAAAGGAAGAACCACACCATCCTTGACATAATGAGGAACATGATGAAGGAGAAAGGCCTACCAAAGGACTTCTGGGCTGAAGTAGTGGCATGTAATGCCTATATTATCAATCGATTTCCAACCAAGAGCATCAAAAAATTGACACCACAAGAGTCATGGAGTGGATACAAACTGATCTTAGCGCACCTAAGAATCTTCAGGTGTATTGCCGATGCTTAAGTTACAGAAGTGAGAATAAGGAAGCTTGATGATTGTGGTAAAAATTGCATCTTCATCGGCTACAGTGAAGAGTCTAAAGCCTATAAGCTCTACAATCCACTAACCAATAAATTAGTGGTGAGTATATATGTGGTCTTTAGTGAGGAAGATGATTTTAAATGGAATGATGAAGAACCAAATAAAGAGATTCCAGTCGAAACAGAAGATCCTGAAGAAAGGCATGATCATCAGAAGAAAACACCAGAATCACCTTCTCTGAGCACATCGTTAGTACATAGGAGTACACGAGGATATTCCATCACTCTTCAAAGGACTTCATCAAGTCAAAATTTGGCGAGCTCATCCTCACCCATGATGCCCATAAAAATGAAAAACTCACATGACATTTATGAGCAAACTGAAGAGGTACATATTTTTTTCTTGCATGCAGATCATGAGCCTATGGAATTTCAAAAATTCACAAGGGAAGAATGTTGGAGAATGGATATGGAAGAAGAAATTCATGCCATAGAGAAAAATGACACATGGGAGCTGATCAGACTTCCTAATATCCATTAAACCATTGGTGTTAAATGGGTGTACAAGATCAAGAGAAATAATGATGGTGAAATCAATTGCCACAAGGAAAGGATTGTAGCAAAGGAGTATGAACAGAAGTACGTGGTGGACTATGAACATGTATTCACTCATGTTTCATGGACTGACACTGTGAGGATGATTATCTCTCTTTCTGTTCGTCACAGTTGGATGATCTACCAACTGGATATGAAGTCTGCATTCTTGAATGTAATTCAAGAGGAAGAGGTCAATGTTGACCATCCTAAAGGATTTGTATGCAAGGATAAGAAGACAAGGTGAATAGACTGAAGAAAGATATTTATGGGTTGAATAAGGCTCCTTGTGCTTGGAATATATGCATTGACAACTATCTTTAAGAGAACAGATTTTCCCAATGTTCATATGAGCATGTAGTTTAAATCAAGAAGAATGGTTGTGGTGACATACTTATTTCATGTTTGTATGTTTATGATCAGCTATTTATAGGGAACAACCAATCGATGTTTGATGAATTTAAGGAGGCCATGTTCAAAGAGTCCGAGATGACCGATGGAGGTCTCATGTACTTCTTTCTAGGTATATAGGTAAAGAAATAACATAGAGGCATCTATATATCTTAGAAGATGTATGCGAGGGAGTTTCTTGAAAAATTCAAGATGTCCAATTGCAATACTATAAACACACCTGTAGAAACAAGTTTAAAACTGAAAAAAGATGGAGAAGGAAGAAACATTGACTCGACTTTATTCAAGAGTCTGATTGGAAGCCTAAGGTATCTCACAATCACAAGGACTGATATTTTCTACAGTGTTGGGTTTCTAAGAAGGTACATGGAATCACCAAAAGAGTCACATTATCTAGAGGAAAAATGTATCCTCAGGTACGTTAAAGGAATGATGGATTTGGTCTTTTTTGTATATATAATGAATAATAAAATATTCATGGATACTCAGACAGTGACTAGGGAGGTGACCAAGATGAAAGAAAAAGCACAACTGGGTATGTATTTTTTCTTAGATAGACTTCTTTCACATGGAATTCATGGAAGAAAAGTATGGTTTCTTTTTCTACATGTGAATCAAAGTACGTGGCAGAATCATCCACTATTTGTGAAGGAATATGGTTGAGAAATCTACTGAAGGAGATGAAGCATCCATAGTATGGATCCACAGTGATATATGTGGATAACAAGTTATCAATTGAACTTTCCAAAAATCCGATGCAGCATGGAAGAAGCAAACATATTGATACCCGATTCCATTTTCTGAGAGATCATGTGAAGAAAAAAAAGATAAAATTGGAATATTGTCATACTATGGAATAGGTGGCTGATATTTTCACAAAGGAATTACGGAAAGATTCATTCAAAAAAACCCAGAATGATGCTTGAGATAAATCCGATTTTGGTTTCAAGGGGAGTGTTGGCAATTCAAACAAAAACCCATGTGTTGAGAAGCCCGCATTTATTCTCCCCACGTTTTATTTTTCCATGCAACGTGTATTAATTACATGCATTTCCCCCCACATTTTTTTCTCCCCACATGTCCATTTAATGCGGATGTTTTTTTCATTAATGTGTCCATTTAATGTGGCTATTTTATTTCATTAATGTGTCCATTTAATTTAGCTGTTTCATTCCTTTGTAAATGCCTATAAATTGTTGGAAATTGTAGTCTGAAAAATATACGAAATAAAAATCTTGGAAGATCCTTTGTGTTGTGTGAAAATTTTCTTCCTCTCATATTTCTTGGCTTGTATCGCCAACAACTTGGATGGAAGAGGAGAGGTGTGGGGCGGTTTTTCCTGGTGGTCTTGAATGGAGAGGAGGATGATGCCTTAGGATTTTTCAATGCAGCAGAGAGGGTGTCTGGATGGTGATGGTGTAATTCCAGGTGGAATGAAAGTGAACAGGAGGAGGTGTTGGGGTTTGCTGCTACTTGTGTTGAAGCGGAGAGGAGCATCTAGATGTGTTGTGGTGTGTAGGCTGGTGCTGTGCTGGGTCGGACTAAGGGAGGACAACTGCTGATCAAGCAAATGAGGTGCTGATCATAGTGGTGTGATGTAGTGTGATGGAGAGGAGGGAAAATGTATGATGGTGCAAGCAGCTAGGGTTTCCCCTTAAGAATAAACACCCTTGGTAAAAGAAATGTGGAAAAACCCAAAATTGAAATTCAAAATTAAAAATCAAATTTAATTATCTAAAAATAGAAAATAATAATGATGTAAATAAGAATAATAATAATGAAAAAATTAAAAACATTAATAATAATAATGAAGATGATAATAATAATAATAGATTTAGAATAAAATATACTAATTAATTATAAAAAAAATAAATGAACGAAAATTTTATAAAAGTGAAAATATAAAAATATTTATGAACATGCAATTAAATACCCTAAAATGTTGAGAATATGAAAGTATGAAAATAATATGAATACTATAAAATATTAATATAATTAAAATATTAAACTAATAAAAAATGATACTTTTATTAACAATAAAAATATATATAATGAAATAAAATATAATACTAATATAGACAATTAATAAATATATACAAAATATAAATAAACTAAATAAAACTAATATTAGAAAAACAAAAAATATATTGTTAAAATATAAAACATAAAATTAAAATACTAAATTATTAATATTTATACAAAATTAACTAAAAACTATAAAAAGAACTAAAATATTACAAAACTACAAAAATAATCTAAAAATACTTAAAACAGTTAGAAAAATAAAAAATTAAAAAAATTAAAAAAATTATTAAATTTTTTACAAAATCTATGCGCATTATAAACATATATGTTATCAAATTTATATTTAAATAATAATATTTCTATAGTATACCATGTTTTATTTATGCTCAATGTTTCATGTGTTACATGCTATCGAATATAATGTTATTTATGGTAGAATTACATATTGAAATATTGGGGACTTAGAAAGAATCTAATAAAAATATCAAATATGAAAGAGTAAACAAAACTAGTTAAAGGTATTGAGATTGGTAACTATTTTGTTAAATATTTTGAAAGTGATTCTTTAGATGAATCAAGTTATTTTTATGATGATCTTGTGATTAGTGAATCACTTAGTGTTTTTTATTTTAAAGTAATGGAGTATCTAGAAATTATTCCCATTGACTTTTTCATATACATACTTATACATACTAAGGGGATCGAGGGTGAAAAGCCACAAATGTAGTTGTAAGTTGATGCAATGGATGATTCATTGGATAAAGAGGTAAATAATTATAACACTCTCACAAATCTTATTGCAGCTAAGGAAGAATCTATTTTACTTTGCAATAAAATATATTTTGTTATTAGTGAATAATTAAAAAGGGATGTTTATGAGAAATAATTATTTAAGGATGTTGTTATAGAATTTATCTATTCATTTTAAAAGACACATAAAGATTTTATAGATATCAAAATTTCTTGACTGGAAATAAAGGAAAACATGGTGAAAGAGTTAGACTCCTTATTGCAAGAAACTAACAAAACACATGATGATAAACTTAAAAAGATGAAAAATTAATGCGAAGATAGGTTGAAATCTATTGAGACCAAGAATAATATCCCTTGTCCAAAGTGTCTTGATTTATAAATTAAGTATAAAATTTAGAAAGAAGCACAACCTGAAACTTCCCAATATTCTGAGAAGAATAGAAGTGTCTCAACACAAACATAAAAAGGAATTATTACTTCTAAGAAGACTTAAAATGTTAGAGAAAAGGGTTTGCAATCATCTCTTGATAAATACATAACCAAATTATGTAAAAGGTATCCTACTGTAAAAACAATATGTTTTTATTGAATATGTTTTGAAAACTTGTACAATATTAAACTCAAAATTTAGACAAATATGGAATGGGAAAAATTCTGAGAAACCCACCAATTCATCAAGGGTGGATGAAAGAATGCATGAGAAGATAAAATACCCAAAGAAATCCTAAAATAGTGGTTAAATTACTCAAAAAATAGAAAGCTCATAAGTTTATCAAGACTGCTCCTAAAGACAAAAAAAGCGATTTGTAGGCCACTGTTGGTGTTGTTAATGGTTCAAACACAAGGCAATGGAGTGTCAAAATAACATGTCAGTGTATAAAACTCAAATAATTACTAAATACAGGGGATAAATAATAAAATCAATAGAAAACCCATTCTAAAAAAACAACCTTTATAGAAAAAGGAAATCTGTTTAGGAATTACATATTTAGAAGTTTGGAAAATTTTAATGATCATTGCAGCATATATAAAAAATAGTATGAAGATTGATGATATTCATCAACTAAGAAAAATATTATATGGATAAAAGGTAGAGTTCTACCCAGTAGAGGTATAAAAATAAATCTGTAAATGAGTCTAGAATGTGGTGTGAGCAAAAGAAGAAATCTAATCCAACTACACCCAAGAGGCCAGAGAAGGAATATGTGAAGGATGCAAAACCAATGTAGAAAATATGTTTCTATTGTTGTAAGAGAGGACATATAATGAATAAATGACACATTTTTATGAACATTAATAAAGTTAAAGGTATAAATATTGAACTTAAAATGGAATCAATCCAAGAGAGGGATAGTGGGATTGGTTTAGTGGTTTCCACTCCAAATTAAGAATACAAACTTTATGAGATATTGTCAAAGAAATATAACCCAAAGGTTTATAATGATGTGTGTGGAAGGTAAAATAAAGTTTTACACATAACCAATAATTACATGGCATGAATACCATAATAAGAAGATATTTTTAAAGCTAAGGGAAAAGCACTTGTGACTCATAGTACTAAGGAAACTATTACTATATAGGAGTTTACACACATAAATAAGGCTGAGCATGTTAAAAATAAATGATTAACCACATGAACAACATAGTTATAAATGGATAGGGAGATTTGGGAATCTTAAAATAATTTATGTTCCTTAATTTATAAATTAAAGAAGAAAATTTTGTTTAATAATAAAGATAAAGAATAAATAAAATCCATGCCACCCAAAGGAGTAAAAAACTGGAAAGTCATGGGTGAAGTTATAATGAAGGGATATGAGAGCTTTAAAGCTAAAAATAAAGGATATTTTGGGTTGAGATACAAGTCTCATCCCTATTTCTCACATTGAAGAGATGGTAGGGACCCACCTTATTCCCATATCTTAGTGGGTTTTCATATGATAGGAGGGAATTGATGGCAATGTTTTAAAAAATAGATAAATAGTGAATTTTGTGATGATTATATAGTAAAAAGAGAACATTACATCATGAAGAGTATTTCAATTTTTTATTTTGGAATCTTCTTGAAACACATTATTTGTTAAAAATTAATTATTATCATACATCTCAACTTATATCAAAATTCATGGAACTTATTTCAAAAGAAAAAATTTCTTTGATGAAGTTCATGTGAGAGAATCCCTTGGGGGTGGGGGAGGGGCTAAGAAAGTTAAAGCTACTAGAGATATGTTATTTTATGTTAAATTTTGAATTCTAGACAACCCCAAAAGAAATGAATAATGAGGTATGATTCTCACTTTCCCATTATTGTTTTGATTCATGATAAATTTTAATATCTAAGTGGATTTACTATCTAACCAAATAGGGGGGAGTAAAATTTCACTTAAAATGTTTTAATGTGTTTGTTGAAGTTGAGTGAAACTTTATATACTTCCCTGAAAATCTACTTGATCAGACCTTGAGAAGTAAATTTCAGAGTTTGTATCAAATTTTTCTTTATTTAATGAATAGTTTTATTATCTAAATTAATCACTCTTATTTTCCACATCATCTTAGAATAAATAAACTTATAGTTGGTTAGTTGATGACATATTTATAAGAGTAATGTGGTGCCACTATTCTATCATAGAATATGATGATTCTCTAAAAAAGGGAGTGACTAAACAAAGATGATAACAAAATAGGAGAGTATGTTTTTATTAAAATTGAAAAAACCTCTCTTTAATCTATGTTATCATTAAGGGGGAGAATCCATTTCCTATTTAAATTTACTGTAAATAATGGGGAGAAGATATATTTACATGTATGTATATGAAACAATTAATGGAATTAACAACACACATAAAGGGGGAGATTGAAGTTCTAAATAGTTTGTATTATAGTGGTTGTATTTGTTATTAATGAAACATGTCAATATGTGTAGTGAATTTGGGAGATGGAGTGGGATTCCACCCAAAGAACATGAATATTTATCCCATTGTACAATGAAGATTGAAGTTTGTTTCCCTTGAATAGTTAGTTGAAAATATTCAAGGGGGAAAACCTTACAAATATGATGTTTCTTTGAGCTTATCTTCATGGAAAAAATAAAAATGTTGATGGTAGGTGAAGTACTATCTACAACATTTTTTTGAAATTTATGAGAAGATGGTTTTATGGAGATATTTAAGCTCTATAATATAAGTGTTAGAGATAACTAAAGTTAGAGAAACTATCCCCATGTTTATTGAACTTGAAAGATGCTAATTCAATGAACAAATATCTCTTAGATGAATTTATTTGAGATGATTATATTATAGATGGAAGTGAAGTTGGTATTGAGCTACATGAAATAATATACTTGGGTATTTATATACCACAAAAGAAAATTGAAAACAATATGGAGGATTTTAAAATTATTATAATAATTTACATAATTAATTGAAGCTAATCTAAGGAAGTTTTTTGAGTTTGATAATGTCAGATATGTTTTGAATAAGGTCAAGAGTCATCTGAAGAGGTATGGAATTTGTGAAGTTGGGTATGAAAAATTGTCTAAGTCTTACTTCGTAAAAAATTAAAGTACCTCATTATAATTTCTCCCACTGTGTATGAATTCCTAAAAGATCATACAAATTTTTAATTAGTTAAAATCTAAAGTAAATCAAATTTTAGGACAAATCATATGAAGTTTTATATGGAATAAGACTTTTCTAGTATGAATATAAGACTCTAAAGTAAATATCATAAGATTTTCAAAAGTATTATAGGAATTTAAATCATCAACGTAAGACTTTGATGCACATATAACTTTAATTGAGATAACATAACACTTTTTATAACCAGCATACACCTTTTCAATTTTCCCATATGACTCTTTGTATAATAATTTTGAGCATATCAAACCTTGGAGTTTGATAAAATTCATAAAATTCCACAACTCACTTTGTACGTGCAATACTTTAAAGTAGTGTATGCCTTTGAGTATCTTTTATGAATTAGGGAAGTATCATAAGACTTTGATGGACTCATAAGAATTTATATGTACAACTCTAAACCACATATGAATTTTTTGATCGATTCATGACTTTTAATTTAACTTATTTTTTATAAATTTGAGAAATTATTGAATTGAAGATGCTGAAGAGGAAATTATTTACGTTGATGCTGTTATTATTGCATGTGCTTTGTGTTTTTTATTTTTTTTGATTAAAAATAATTAATTTGTTTGATATTTATGTATTAAACTTATTTAATATCACATATACTACATGTTTAAAGTGTTTAATTATCTACTTTGATTATATTTTCTCATAATATTTTATTCATTACATGTTAATCATAAATTTTTGAAATCAGATTTTACTAGATCACTATATTTTTATTATATCATGATTTTTAGTGATTGAAATTTTATAAACCCTATTTCAAATGAAGGATAAAAACATTATCTACATTTTCTTTAACTAATACAATGTATAAATCAGTCTATAAATGTTCACACTTTTAGGGAGAACTTTATGTACATTTTTTTGTTATACAACAACTATCAGTTTATAGTTTTCTTCTATTATTCTATGTTAACATTAGTTACATAAGTTGGAACTATAAATTTTTGTATATTAGATATATAATATATATATTTATATTTAATTAAATTATAATTAGGTCTAAAATGTTTTTTTTAGTGTTCTAAAAAATTACTGAAACCATTGTAATATTTCAATAATCAAACAGTTCTTAGAATTTGATTTCTTATGTTTTTCAATCATAACTATAACTACCAAAATTGGAATCACATGCCATTTTTTGAGTAGGAAAGATAATATATTTATATATATTTTATTGAATTTAATAATAATTTGATATTTCCATTTGAATGGTCTAAAAATTTATTGAATTCCTTCAAATATTTCAGTTTTTTTCTGTGTAGAATTTAGATAATATGTGTTGTAGTTTTTGAACCGTATATATTGATACAGAAGTAGGAATGTTGATTTACCCGATCCATTATAAATATTATAAATTGATATATATATATATATAAGACAACTATATGAAATTATTATTATGTTTTTATTCCCTCTAAAAATTGGCTGAAGTCTAAGGTGTCAAGATGGAATAGGATTTCAATTTTTTTTTAAACTTACCATATGTTGTTTTATGAAATTGACTGCATAATATTTTAAGGAGACCACATTGTTTTGGTTAAATAATTGCATGAAGGTTTTTAAAGTGATTATATGGTATTATCTTAAGTTATCACATGTTTCAACTCATCATTTAATATGAGAAAAGATACATGATCTCTCTCTCTGCATGGACGCTTGCATGCAACATGTTATCTAACCACAAGACCAATAATTCACCTTCTTGTTTCTTGAAAAATTACTGAAACATAATAAATGTTGTTTAAATTATTTTTAAAACTATAAAAGAGTAACACCTCACCTATTACTTACAAAATGTATTGTGAAGTTCTAGAGGAGCTTGACTCCTGAGCTCTTATATACTCATCTGCATCTTGCAGCATGAAGATGAATTTTCAGTATAAAAATGAGATAGGTGACTCTCATTGAATCTACTACACTCACAACATCATGATAAGTAATTTACCATAAAATATCAACTATATGGTAAGTAAAGATACTGCACAATGAACATTCAATCGATTTTTCTTTATACGTTAACTTAATTAATTGATTCTATATTTGTTCACATGGTCAATAGAATGACCAAACATTATATCAACTGACCACACAACTTATTAATATGACAAAACATTATGATGACATAATAAGTAAACCAATCACAAGTCATATGCCTCATGTTCACTTGACACTCATAGTCAGTTCATTTCTTTATTTATTTTTTTAATATATATATATATATATATTATCATGCTCTGTTTTTCATTTTTTTAATAATCTGATTTACTATATTTTTATATTAATCCTTTTATGTATTTTATTTATTTATAAATTAAATATATATTATATATAAGGAATTAAAATATTTTTTATTATATTTTAAATATATTTAAATGGTGTTTAAATTTGTTCTTATTTTCATGACAATATATACAATATATACGTTGAATATTTTAATTTTTGTAATATAAATAATTTATTTGTTTTATTAATTTCTAAATTGATATTTAGTGAAAAAACTTATTCAAACTTATTTTGTAATACTTAATGTAGTCTAATTAAGTTTTGAATATATACCTAATTGTATGTTTTTAAAGTATTTTTTACATATTCAATATGCTTGTGATTTATTTGATCGAGTTTTTAGAAGTTAGATTGAATAGTTGAATTTAAATTTGATTGAGATATTTTAATTTTTTCAAATGATATTTTTAAATTAGTTTGAATTCCCTTAATATTTTTGGAATCTATTTTATCTCCATGATAATTCTGGTTGAATCTATTTTTATTATTTGAATTGTTCTAATGGTTTACTCGAGAGTGTAGAATAGTTAGTTTTATTTATAAAAGACTTGAATACACAGGGATGATTACATATGATGATACACTTTTGAATCATGAAAATATAAAGATTTCATACTCTGTAAAGGTTTAAGTGACCCTGTATACATTATTTACCATTACTGATGATCTCTCAAGGAGAAAATGAATATTCTATGATGACTACATTAACCTTTAAGAGACACTATGACCCTTACTCAACAACTAGAGTATGTGATTTATCATTCATTATCGACTTCTTCCTAGTTTAGTTTGAGACTTTTTTTTAATTCTTTTTATCTTCTCATACATATTATAACTTTAGATTATGCTTTTTCCACACAAAATAATTCATTCTTATTAGGTTGTGAAATCTAGATTCTAAAGGTAGGATCAGGGGGTTGTTACTCCATGTATGTAAAGTTAGTGTTATATTGGGTGTGAATATAGGATTCTAAAGTCATCTAATTCGGGTTGTGACTCTTGGATTCTAAAATTCAGGATAGGTTATATCTTCCTCAAAAATCTTGAAAGGGTTGTGACTCCCTATAAAAAATCCAATGTGTCTTTATGGATATACCTCTACTTGAAAATGTATACATTGTATTAGGTTATGACCCCCTCAAAAATCAATTAGTAAAAATGCACCTAAATATGAGTAGAGTGGTGTAAGAATGGACTGGGTCCAAATTAGATTGAACCACTATAAAAATTCTCTATAATCCCTATGATTTTAATTTCCTCGTCTTTATCACTCTAAATATTTTATAAGGTTTATTTACCCCAGCTAGACCTTCTGTATTATTTTTAAACTAATAAACACCAAAGAAATTTTTCAAGTTTTTAGCATCTTGATACTATATGAATCCATGATTCAATCTTGAGATAAGAAATATAAACGAGACAAAGTTGATGATTAATATTTAATTAATTGATGATTTTAAAATGAGAATATTAGAGAATCAATATTTGAGATCAAAATAAAAGGAGTTCTTGAAAATCAAATTTAATGACGCATAATTTGTACTTAGTGTTTTAATTATCACAAGATAACTTGTGATTCAATCTGGTTTATTGAGAGAAGGAAGATCAATATAGGATGAACTTCTCAGAAATATATTAACCCCAAAATGGGGAAATTACAGAATAAATGAATCTAGAAATCAATTGAGAAGATACTGTAGATATGATTAATGGATTAAAAATATCACAATATGAGTTGTAATTATTTATAAATGAGTTGATAAGTGTACTAAGTTTCTAGCTAGAGTGTAAAAACACAAGCTTGATTCTATACTAATTTCATGAAAGCTCTCATTCCATAAAGATATAAGTCAATCCACATGCTACTGCTGTATATTTATACAATTCTGATGAAGAATGTTTCATTGAATATTTTTTTGGAAAGTGATAAAGAGAATTAAAGTTAAAGGAACTAGAAGATTTCTAAAATAAAATAGAGGAATAATTTCTCAATCATGAGAAATTAAAAAGTAACTATGAAAAGGGTAATGATGATATTTTACTAGGGACTACTATTTGAGGTAAAATGGATATTATAGATTATAGGAGACACTGATGTATTAAAATTTGAGAAAAAGTAAAATGAAGACCATGGAACTGAATTTGATTGAAGAATTTATATATTATTTATAGAAAAAATATATTTTTATGACCTACATATAAAAATAGAAAGAATAAGTGGAATCTGACCTAGTTTTATAGATCATATCCAGTTAAATAAGATAAAGAGACTAATAAAAAACTGATTCATAGAACAATTCATGTGATATTCATTATTGTATAAATAATAAAGAAAGTTGAATAAGGAAGATGATTAAGGTTGAAGTGATAAGACTACTACACAATATTTTTTGGATGTCTAATCCCTAGAATATTTAGTTGAGAGAATCCTAATAAAATAATTTGGAAAAATATATTGAAGTAAGGCTATGTTTTGTAGAGGCCAAGTTGTAGGAGGTTTCACAGATTATTTAAAGGCATTCAAAGACTCTAAGTGAGGAAGATGACATGATTTTATGGATGTAGTTAAGTCATGTGATTAGTGATGATCTATTTTTTAGTGGAGGAAGTTGTTTAAATCTAGTGGGATAATAGTATAAAGAACTCACAAGAGTGATATTGGTTCACTTGTGCAATATAATGAACACTCACCTATGTAATATAATGAGAGAGTGTAGGATTATAATTTCCACCAACCAATGTAATAGATAATAATATTTTTTTGGTAAATCTAGGACTTAGGATAATAACCTATCAAAATAAGAAGGAATTTAATACTTTATATTTTCCTTTTCATGTTGTATGTGTGATTGGGAAGACATACAAATCCACTATTATCTTAATAAAAAATAGAGTATGAAAAACCAAAGGGGGTAAACAAACTTAAATAGAATTTTCAGATTTGGTAAAATAATTTATTTATACCTAATTCACCCCCTATTAGGTGTTTATAATAATCCTATGGGGAATTTCAATGCAATACTCTATCCATAATGAATCACTTCATGAAGTGATAGATGGTGAAAAAGATGCCTATATAAGATTCATAGAAGATGATTCTTATGTTTTTTGCATCATTATATTAGCTATTTTATGAGATATGATGATGAAACATAAGGGCATATATGTTACACCATGTAAAATAATCTCCTTGAACTTGGAAAAGAGAAGAAAAGGCTTAAGATAAAAAAGACATTCATTACACTATACTGGTGTAAACTGGAAGACAATTACCAAGATAGTGAACATTCCTTCAAAATGATAGGGTATATTGATTGGATAGAAAATTTAGGCTCCTATTTAGATAAGAAGTTATCAATTAATTTCATCTGATCATCCTTACCACTTAGATTTTTTGTTTTCATAAAAAATATAGGATGAATAGTACATATGAGACACTTAGGAATCTTTTGACGATAGTTTATCAAACATATAGGGAAATATGGGAACATGGATCTTCATCCCTTATGGTGAAAAAATTTAAATCCAAGGTTTAAAGTCCCATGACCAATAAAATTTCAGGAGAACCTTTATAAGTTTCTTAAAAGAGATAAAATATTTAGAGGTCGGGAAATAAACCTGAAGTTACTAGCTTCTCATATAGAAAGAAAGGTCATTAGAAGAGGGACTTCAATGAATTTAATAATAATCTAACCATAATATATACTTTAGATCTATTCATCATTATGTATTTATTTTTTACTTATTGTATATTAAATAAAATATGAAATTCACATTTTTTTTATTCAAATATATGAACTAAGTAATCATACAAATATTATAATAAGTAAGGTAAACTCTCAAAGTAACTGATAAAGGGTGGTACCTTGGTTAACTAAGATGAGGAAAAAACATTAGATTAACTAATGGGCCAACTCAAGTTAAAATATTATTTTAAATATATCATTACTAAAACATTATCTCACTTTTCATTTCGGCACCACGAGACATTATTTAATATTTGGAATGAATATTTTTTGGCATTTCATACTTTACTAATAGTTTAGTAATACTTGAATTAAAAAAATCCAATATTTTTAATAAATGATAAATATAAAATATAAAACTTATACCAATTTATGGAAAGATAATTATTTATCAAAATTAATCTAATATTAGTTGTCAAAGATATACCCAATTAGAAATAAAACCTCTTAGGTATTTTAAAAACTTAATTATTAATTTTTAGACAAAGATACATTTAAATATAAAGGTGTAACCATAAAATATTGTAGAGTTGGTTTAGACAGATTGTATGAACTATTTATGGAAAATATAGAGGTAAATTAATATAGTTCTTGGGATTCCTTTAAGATATTTTAGAGATTCATAGTAAAGAAATTAGTATACTTGGGAAAAAATATTAAATTATTTGGAAAGTAAGGTCAGAGTATATCTTAAACAAGTATTCATTGATTTTTTAAATATAGTTTTGATTTTATCTTGAACTCAAATTTCTTTATACACATCAAAGACATGATGATAGTATAAATAGAGATGGACGATGAGTCTTAAATGTATTGAATGTTTTCCCTGATTCTTTTATTGAAATGTTTCATAAATAGAAGCATAAAAAATGACCATATGTCAAACATATTGACTAATGGTATGGGTGTAAATCTAGATTGTTGGCCCAAAATACCACTTAGATCAGACCAAATCCCAACCAAGATTGACCTCAAAATCCTAGCTTTGGTCAGGCTAGGATCTGGTCTAGGGGTTGGTTGGGATGAGCCTGCATCACACCCCAAATTGTGGAATCGAGTAAATATCCTATTTTATCTTTATATTTTTGGTTTTGGAATATTTAAAGGGGCTTGGTGGTTTAAGAAAAATGGTTTTTTGGAATTTTGGTTCCAAATATCCAGGATCACAGTCGTGGTGGTGGCCGTTGTCGGCCTTTAGGCCTCTTGTGTAAAAAAGAAAATGAAAAAATGGCTAGGGATAGGTTTTGTATAAGCTGTGTCCTATTGTTGGTTTCCTTGTGCACCATGAATAACATGCCTCACCACATATTTTGTGGAGGATTTTTCTAGAAAAAAATACCTAGGTCTTTGAGCTAGGGTAAGGCTAGTGCTCAATATCGGTCTCCTAGGAGAGGCCACCACACCATGGTGTGTAGCACCAGGGTGTGGCGAAAGAAATTTTAGCTCTTTGGAACACCTGTATGTCACTAGATCTTTCGGAGCTAGTTACTCCAACCATGTGAAACCTTAATAGGGAGTTTTAATGCATCGTCCAACTCACTTTTCTTCTATTAAACCTAATTTTATTCCCATTTGGATCAAATTACCAATCTATCATTCTAGGAAGAGGTTTCCGGAACTCATCTTATATCCAACAACAATTTTGGGTGTTTCCCTTATTCTTGGGTGTTCTCATTATAGATCTAGGATCATGATAACCATATATACTCATTTACCATTACCAATTTAGAATACACTAAGTTTTAATTTTATTTTTATGTAGGTTTTTCTATCCTACTGTCAATCACTTGACATGAGTTATGCTCTTTTTTACACCCTTTAATTTGGTTTATGAAATTGGTGATTTGAAATACATAAGGGGTGAAATTTATCTTTGATAGTTATGAAATTTCTTTCAAAATAGATTTGATTTGAAAACTGATTAATTAATGTTAAATAATGGAATTTCACAAAAATGGATTTGAATTTTTTTTCATGAAATTAAAGCGATGTGGAATTTCAATAGAAACTATTTTATGAAAATGGGTATGGGAATGAAAAAGAATTCCATTGTGAAATATTCTATGAAATGTGAAATTGGTTTCTTGAAAATAATGATTTTGTAACAGAACATTGGAAAAAACTTAGGGAATGGGGAAAACCAAGACATTTGCGAGCCCTAGTGGAGTTAGCTATTTCTAGGGGTGGTGTTCATGATACCATGGATTTATGTTGGGTATCCTTTATAGGGGAAAAAGTTCATAGACATTAGATTTCACTTATGTTGGATAGTGTTTCTCATTTCATGTAGTACACACTATCAAACTAAGTATTGTTTATGGAAGAATTAAATATTGAAATTTTGGGGTGTTACATACTTCACCTCTTATAAAAATTGTGTCATAATAATTTGAATTTGATTCTCTAAAAAAGAATTTATCATAACATATTTATAAAAAAAGATATTAATTTTACCATAAACATTAATTTCTTAGTAAAGACCAAAAAAATTATTATGCATGTACCTATATAGAAATCATACTTGGAAATGTGTTTCTGAATACCTAACTTAGTGGACTAGTGTTACTTTCCACATAAGACTTGATATATTTGTCTTTAGTTTTCTTGAGTTTTAGAAATTATTTTACCATTGGGTTAAAAAATATGATAAAATTATCTTAATTGATTTATTCCTATTATTTAAGAATGATTTCATCCTTTGATGTGTAACATCATGATCATGATGAATTTTTCTTGTTTGAAGCACTCAATTATCCTCTAATGAATCATAATATCTAAAAAAGGATGAAAAGATATTTCTATTGTTCTAATTTATTAATAAAAATAAAAAATATTTTTCACAAGTTAAAACAATATCCAATACGAACAAACCTTCATATGGAGAAACAATACATTAATCTAAAAAGACCAAAAAATAACTCCCAAAGTTCAACTTAAATCATTCCATATGTAACTAACATTAAAAATCTTGAAAATATCCATGACTATGTTGAAAATACAAAAATTATAAATATTTGATCACATATTCTTTTTAGGTCAATTTAATATTTATCATTAAACAACATTAATCACTCATAAAGTCACAAACTAAAAATTTATATTCCCTAATCATATAATCTCCAAAATATGCAAATATTTACCATAAATAACATATATCACCATAAATCCAAAAAATATCATACATGCTTCTGAAAGATAACTCAACCTTTATTCTTAAAATAAAATCCAATATTAGCCAAAAATATTTCCATTTAACTTAATAAAAAATGTTCCCAATATATTTAACTTCTCAAAAAATATCATTAATCACTCATTCAGCATTTAAAATTTTAATCCCATGGTTATTTATATGATAAAACATATGTCCCCAAAATGAAATATCCCATTTATCCAATTAACCATAATTACATTGTCATCAAAAATAAAATTAACCCTAAAGGTCATAAATACCTTTAAAATTATGTCTACAAAATATAAAATCATTATTAATTAAATAACCTTTTCAGTAAAATACATACTAAACCCAAGGGATGTATTCCCATAAATTTCTCCCAAAATATCCTTAATCATTGTGAACTCCTATAATATAAAAATTCAAAAGGGATATCTATTCCTTGTATACTTATGATCAACCTTATACATATTGACCAATGATGGTTTTTAAAATTCTTAAAATATCCTCATCCAAAATATCATAACCTATAAAGTTATCCAGACATTTACTTTGATACCAACTTTTGTGCCCTAGACCCACACACTTAGATATAATGCTAAAATTATACACTTAACTTGTTGGATTTGATATCGACTAAAGTGATCCAAATTTTAAATTCTATAATTACAATTTCAAAAAACAAATACCAAGTCCCTCACACCTCGAAGAATATTTTTAGGTCTATAGTTTAAAATAATTGGGATAACTATTACATATTTTAACCAATGACTTTCTTATAAAATGGAAAATTTTCTCATTATACCCACATTTTCTTATTCCATAATAATTCTTCAATATTTCCTAAAAATATAATTTTATTATTATACACTTATTTTTATTATTAAAACTTTTTCTTCATTCAAGACATGTCACCTGTAAACTTATTATAATTCTTACACATCCTTAGGCCCTATGAAAAATATTTTAAAATGTGGTATGTGAAAAAAATAACAGTAAGGAATATAAAAATAAATAAAACCTGTTAATCCATTGTAAATTCATGAAAAACCATAATGATGTTTTATTTTTACATAATATACTTAGAATTCAAAATAATCAATTACTTACCCTTGAAATAAACTATTTGCCTAATTTTTTTCATAAAAAATTTCATAAGAAATAATAAAATAAAAATCATAATTAATGAGGTTTATTGGAAAACATGGAATTTTTTCCTTGATAATGAAGGAATGCCAAATTTCAGACAACATAATCATATCATCCAGACCATGTTCCAATACATCATAAATAATTGGGCAGATATACACCAAATTCATTGGATGGTTTATCTCATGATATCTATTGATGCATCATGGGGCTATCTATAACGGGGACCCTCTCTTCACTTACTAAGTCCAATTCATTCATCATAATAATGAATAAAAATACAATATATAATCAACATAAACATTCATATTGAAAACTTGTAAGAACCCGGTTCTTATTCTTGAGGTATGGGTTTCTTCTTTTTCATTTTCTTTAAGTGTTTTTGAGAAAACAAGGGAAATGTGGGAAAAATACCAAATTTATGGGTACACGCCATGTACTTTTCCACACTCCGTGTACTTTGGCCGTGTGGGATGAGTATACAGGGCGTGTAGGCATGTCGACAATTCAGGGTGTAAAAACTAACTACATGTCGTGTACTTAGTAATACATGTCATGTAATCAGTTGGTAGGTGAATAGTAAGGCAGTGGAAGTAGCCACTAGAGTAATGATGGTACACGTCGTGTAATTACCAATAAATGCCATGTAATCAGTCGGCAGATGAATAGTAAGGTGGTGGAGAGTAGCCGCTAGTGAATAGTTTAAAAGAAAGTACATGTCGTGTACTTGAGAGTACATTCTGTGTAGTTATGTTTTTTTGTTAAAAATAGGAAGTAGCCTCCTCATTTGGTAGAGGAGGCAGAAAAATCGATAGGAGAATTGGGAGAGGAGGCCGAGGATTGGAGGAGCTCCCAAACACTCACCGAGACTCCGATTCTTCCACCGATGATCTCGTTTGAACCGTGCAGGTATGGTTTTCCCTCTCTTTGAGTCTTTCCTTCCAATTCTTTCTCGAAGGGAAGTTATTTGAGTTTGAATGGATAAATTTTTATCTCATATCTACATCCTTCTCGGTTGTTTCGGGAGGCATCATTCACGTATATCGATCAGAGGAGATCGAGGTAGGTTGTCTTGTGTTTATTTCAAGTTGTCGAGTTGGTTTTGTGCATCGTTGTGCCACACGCCCATGTTAGGGGTGTCATGTGTCTAGGGATTGACTATTAAGATATGTAGAATTTCATAACTAATCTGATGAACTTGTATAAACTATTGTTTTGGATTTTTGGTTTGATCCAGGTCCACCTCGTGGGTGCATTTCCTTTGTTTAGTCGTTTGTCCAGGATACCCGCGGGTATGCCATGATTATAGAATGTTTGAGTTTTATTGAGAGGAAACATATATCAATTGCTTTCTTATGTGTTGGGATCATCCTGGTTACTTTCTTAGCCATAGGGAAGTGTTTTGTTTAGCCTGAGGGCAACATTTCTTATGCATGTGGGCAGTAGCTTCTGTGCCTGAGGGTGATATTTCATATTCCTGAGGGAAATATTCGTTATTCTTGAGGGTAGTCACCTGAGGGTTTCATTTCTGTTTTCCTGAGGGTAAGGATTTTCACGTCTGAGGACAATGTTTACTTTGAATATTCACTGTGGTGATTTCTTATGTTGTACCTGCCAAGCTAAATCATATGCATGGTATTATTATTATCTATTACTAGTTAGATAACCTATTGTGGTTTCTACTGTGGCACTAGTATAGGATATTTTCGGTCGAGATCGGGTCTTGGGAAACTCATAATTCAATTATATTGAATTATTAAACAATTATTAAATTGGAAATGTAACTGGTAGGAATGGTTACTTTTGAGTACTTCCTAGTTTACTGCATTTCATTGTTACACACTACTGTTGCACATTTCCACTGACAGTTGGGCACATGACTTTGGTGGTTTCCTACTGGGATTTATTTCTCACACCCTGTTTGGGTCATGTCTTGGGCCCAAAAAGATTATATTGCTGTAGGTGTCGATAAGGGCCAGGGTCCCTACACAAGTACATGAATATTGTAGAGAAGTGGGAGAGCATGAGACCGAGCTTAGGCTTGAGATGTTGCTGAGTTCCTGTTGCACTACTTTGGTTTTGTTTTTATCTACTTGTACCTTGTGCTATATTGTATTAGATTGAAGTGTATCCTATTTTGGCCGCTTTCTTAGAATTAGAGACATATTACATCATATATATGACTGTTGGATATCTTTTACTCAGTTCCATCGTCCATTTCAGATTTATATTGTTCAGCACTTCCGCTTTTGTATGTTATATTTATTTCCGCTGTGATACACTTTAAAAAATGAGGGAATAGTTTCACCACTATCAGTCCTAGGCCCTCGCAGCTAGTCGACAGCCTTTGGAATTTGGGGAAATGCACTTGAGGTCATGTGACCAACCGGGTTCGGGGAACCTGTTGTGTGGCTCTCAGATCTGGGATGTTACAAAGTGGTATTTGAGGAGTTTATTTTCTTTGACTTACTATTTGGAGCCTATAGTTCAAGATAGGATGGAATTGGTATTTGGTAATAAGTTGTGGCTGGGTGTAGCTAACCCTTGTATAGGGAAAATCCAAATTACCTCGTGTTGCAATTTTTTCTGGTTTTTCAATTTTACAGTTGATTTCATTTTCACCGTTGGGTGACGCACTTGTGGTGTGCTATTTATATTTTATACTTGGGTTATACTTAGTTGCAACCCGATGAGATGATGGAATTCCATCACATGCATCACTTAGGAACATGTTGGAATCACATGTCATGCATAGTTTCCATGCCTTGTAGGTGCATTAGAAATTGCATGTTGTTGTGATAGATGTTGTGCTAGAAAATGCATGCTATTGTGATAGATGCCTTTATAAAATACCTTATATTTGATAAGGTATTGTTATGTAAGATTTTGTAAATGAACACAAAACTTTGGTTCTTGAGAAGTATGGGCCCTGATAAACTGGAATTTGGTGGATCATCGACTTGTTTACCTTGTTATAACATGTATAAGATGCCAATATTTGGTTCGCGGGGGAGTATGGGCCCTCACGGATCAGAATTTGGCACTTTGGTGTTCATTTCAGTGTTTTTATGGACTCCAGTGTAGTTTCTAAGGCTTACTGTCTAAAAAAACCCAGAATAAACGTCGTGTAGTTTTGACTACACACCATGTGTTCTTCTGTTTGGGAAGAAACTATTTTTCGTAAGTACACGCCATGTACCTTATGTACACGCCATGTAGTATCTAACTGCGTCATAGGCCATGTGGGTAGAGACATGGGAGAGGGAAGTTCTTGTGGGAAAATGTCATGTACCAGTTGTACATGCTATGTCGTATTGACCCTATGTCCGCCTATGTGACTAATAACACGGATGGAGAAATATGAGCTTAAACACGCCGTGTCAATGCTGAACACTCCGTGTAGTTTAATCTGGTGATCCAATCATGTAACTAACAACATGGGTCAGTGTAACCTCTTCTCATACACACTGTGTCCATCTGGAACACGTCATGTAGTGTGAGCTGTGTATCCATCCATGTCTCAAACAACACGGGTCGGTGAAGCTCGTCTAGTACACACCGTGTACCTATGGGACATGCCGTGTAGTCTTGACTAGTGAGAGACCATGTGGACTTGGCTGTGTACCTAGGGTTGAGACACGCCAAGGCCAGCACCAGAACACGACCATGAAATGGCTTAAGGGTACACGCCGTGTATAGTTATACACGCTATTAGTCTCTTTTTTCCAATTCTTATGGTTTTTGTTTCTTTTCACTGGCACTCTTAACCGGATAAAAGAAACCTTGACAGTAAATTAAACTAAGGCGTGTGTTTGACCTTGTAGAGTCATGCTGCTAAGATGAACATGAGCTGTTCACCAAGAGAGTGGTGATGATTATACTCCAGGCATGGTAGGCCATGTGATACCAATGGATCCTCCAGCAATGCCAGATTAGGTGCCATCCGTTATACCGAACGTAGGTGTGGATGCGCAGTTCCGTGAAGGCTTTATGCGGCTCATATAGACCTTCCAGAGAGCACCACCAGTTTCCACATCTATGGAAGAGTTGACACGTATATTCCAGCAGCAGCATCAACCTACGTTTTTAGGGGATGGCGGACCATAGGCTACAGAGTCATGGCTAGATTCTATATAGACAATCTTCGAGCATCTGGAGACACCTCCTAGGAGGAGGGTCAAGATTTCTACTTACATGTTGTGTGATTCCACCAAGAGATGGTGGGATGTTACTACCCTGACTGAGCATCACCGAGACATGGCATGGGAATATTTTCAGGCAGTCTTCTATGACTTTTTTTTCCAGAGATGCTAAGGGAAGATCGAGTTCGAGAGTTCATGAATCTGTAGTATGGAGCCATGTTAGTGATGGACTATTCTGCCTGCTTCATCAAGCTACAATGTTTTTCACCTATTCTGGTGGGTGATGAGATGTTGAGGGCTAGACGCTTTGAGGATGGTCTTTGATATGAAATCCGAGCACTGGTGAATGTTTTCAGGTTGCCTATAGTGCATGCTATTGTGAACCAAGCATTGATTACTGAGAAGAACCTACGAGAAGCTAGTGGTGGAGACCAGGATGGTTCGACACCAAACTCTGGTACTATTTCTATTGGAAAGAGGAATAGGCAGATGGATTTCTCTCATGGTGGAAATACTATCCAGAAGAATTCTTCAGGTAGCCAGGTAATGTGAAACCAATGTGGTAGAAAGGTGCACAATAGACCTCAGTGTCCACGTGACCTAGTGGAGTGATGAGCTTGCAGAAAAATGGGACATCTTCAGTGTTTTTGCAGGGTTTTTACACCAGCGACTAGTGAGAGGGGTTCTGTGTAGACTCAAAGTGTAGGAGTAGGACCAATACCTTCTTACTAGTCAGGGAATTGGAATACGTTAGGACGTTCAGGCCGAGGTGGTGGTCATGGCCGTGGTAGGTAGACACCAGGATCTCAGAGACAGTAGGGCAAGCCAGCTCTGGGTAGCCAGGCTGTGTCGTTGGGCCGTGGCACTGGGCATACATATGCATTCCAACAGACCCAACAAGAGCAGGATCCTGGACCATCCACTGTCAGAGGTACTATTCTAGCTGCTTCTGTTTTATCTTCGGTACTTTTAAATACTGGTGCTACGCATAACTTTATACTTGTGCCCATTGTGGAGAGCCTTGGGATTAGTTTTTCTTCTTCTTCTTCTTCTGATATCATGATTCTAGACACTCCATTGGGAATTAGAATGGCATGTGTGCGTCAGTGCAAAGAGTGCCCCCTAAAGGTTGGTGGGTGTCACTTCCTATGGGACCTCAATGTCTGAGAGATGATGAGCTATGAAATCATTTTTGGGATATACTGGTTGGTACCATTTCGAGCCTTTGTAGACTGCTATCATCATAGGGTGAGTTTCACGTCACCAGATGGTGGAGGGTTTCTATACAAGGGTGAGTGGGATGTCCAGGCGAGTCGAGATGGACCCGAGCATCATGGACAAGGTGGAGTGATAGCCCAGATTGCAAGTGTATATCTATATGACCAAGGAACTTGTCAAAAGGATTTCACTCCAGTGGTTAATTGTTTCATGGATGTCTTCCCAAATGACTTTTCTGGTCTACCTCCGGAGCGATAGGTGGATTTCTCTATTGAGCTTGTGCCAGGAGCAACACCAGTGTCCATTATTACTTATAGGATGGATACACCAAAATTGTAGGAGCTCAAGAGGCAGTTAGAGGAGTTACAAGAAAAGGGTTTCATTTGACCCAGTACTTCTCCTTGGGGTTCTCCTGTCATGTTTGCGAAGAAGGTGGACGGTACCCTCAGACTCTGTGTGGATTATCAGAAACTGAACCAGTTCATGGTTAAGAACTGATATCCCTTACCGAGTATTGATTATCTCTTTGATAAACTTTGAGGAGAACGAGTGTTCTAAAAGATTTAATTGCGATCCAGATATCATAATTTGCATGTTAGACCATCGTGAATACCACTTACAGCCTTCCGAAGCAGATATGGTCTCTACGAGTACTTGGTCATGCCATTCGGACTCACAAATGTGCCAGCAGTTTTCATGGCTCTGATTAATTGTGTGTTCCATCCATATCTAGATTATTTTTTGGTAGTCTTCATGGATGATATCTTAGTGTACTGTCACACTCGACATGACCATGCCACCCATCTTGAGACCATATTGAGTACACTAAGAGAGCATCAGTTATATGCTAAGATCTCAAAGTTCCACTTTTGGATGGACCAGATTCACTTCCTGGGTCATATTATCTTAGATCCAGGAGTTGCAGTAGACCCAGAGAAAGTGAGAACAATAGTTTCCTGGGAGCATCCTAAGAACATGTTTGAAATATGAAGCTTCGTAGTGCTGGATGGTTACTATAGATTCTTTATACAAGACTTCTCCCGCTTAGTAGCACCGTTGACGGGTTTGACTAAGAAGGTTATGAAGTTCGTTTGGTCAAAAACTTGCGAGACAACCTTTCAGGAGCTGAAGGGAAGGTTGACATCAGCACCAGTACTGATACTTCCAGATCAAGGGAAGATCTATTCATTTTACTGTGATGCATCATGTATTGGGTTGGGAGTAGTGTTGATACAGGGCGATCGAGTAGTTGCATACGTGTATCAGCTGTTGAGGCCACATGAGAGGAATTACCTGACGCATGATTTCGAGTTGGCTGTAGTTGTTCATGTGTTAGGATGTGGGAGACATTATCTATTAGGATAAAATTTTTTGGTGTTTAAAAAACACAATATTATTAAATACATCTTTACCCAATGTGACTTGAATTTGAGATAGTGAAGGTGGGTTGAATACCTTCAGTCCTTTGACTTTGAGCTTGGCTATACACCTGGTAAAGGTAACACAGTGGCTGATATACTAAGTAGGAGGACTCCAATATAGGAAATTCAAGAGGCCAGTGGTGAGTGGAAGCTTATGGCTTTGTTCTTTGAGATTCATTTGGAGGTTCACAATAGTCAGGGATGAACCTATATTTCATCCTTAGTTTTTAATTCTACCCTCCTGGATATAGTGAGGATGAGACAACTATCAGATTCAGATGTCCTTGTTCTACGAGAGTTAGTGGAAAGTGAGGACCCTCCTCCTGGTTGGACGATAGGCGATGATGTGGTACTGCGTATCCATGGACGAGTGTGGGTTCCAGGGGATATACATGAGGATTTGATGTGGGAATTTCATGCTTTGGCTTGGGCAGTGCATCCCAGAGTTACCAAAATGTTCCATGACTTGAGGCGTCAGTATTGGTGGCTGGGTATGAAAAGAGAAGCAGCTGGTTTTGTTACAATATGTTCCACCTATCAGCAGGTGAAGGCGGAGCATCAGAGGCCATCCAGGATGTTACAAAAGTTACCTATCCCGAAGTGGAAATGGGATGATGTCATGATGGACTTCGTGACTAAGTTTCCAAGGTCACCTTGAGGCAATGATGCCATGTGGGTTTTTTGTGGATAGAATTACGAAGGTAGCTCAATTTTTTCCGATTAAGGAGACCTTCAGTGTTGACGAGCTCAAGAAGTTTTATATCCGAGAGGTGGTACATCTTCATGGGGTCCCTCTTTCCGTTGTTTCAGATAGGGAAACCCATTTTATGTCTCGTTTTTGGAAAAGTTTTCAGAGGGAACTGGGTACACAGGTGATTCTGAGCACAACATACCACCCTCAGACCAATGGCCAGTCAAAGCGTATAATACAAGTGCTAGAGGACATGTTGCGTGCATGCGTACTAGACTTTGAGAGATCTTGGGAGAAGCACATACCCCTAGTCGAGTTTTCCTACAATAATAGTTTTCAGGAAACTATTGAGATGACACCTTACAAGGATTTATATGGTAGGCTATGATGATCACCCTTATTCTGGTTGGAGGTAGTTGAGGAAACTTTACTGGGACCATGTCTCATTTAGGAGACTTCAGAGCAGGTCCAGCTGATTCAGAAGTGGATGGCCACTGCACAGTCTCATCAGAAATCTTATACTGATCACCGAAGATAACACTTGGAGTTCATGGTCGAGGATTAGGTTTTCTTACATGTTTCACCGAGGTTGGGAAAAAAGCAGATTAGGAGACAGGGTAAACTTTAAACAAGGTATGTAGGGCCGTTTGAGATTTTGGAGAGAGTCGGGCCAGTTGTCTATCAGTTGCAGTTACCACAGAGGTACCTGGCCATGCACGACGTCTTCCAAGTATCTCAGCTATTCCATTATAACTCAGACTTGTCTCATGTTTTTCATCCTGAGGAGGTTTAAATTTAGGTAGATGCATACTTTTATGAGAATTTGATTTTTATTGTTTATAGGAGCATGGAGGTTATCTGAGGTTGGTCAGTTCCTCTCATACGGGTGCTATGACAGCATGGCCGAGTGCAGGATGAAACCTGGGAACGGGAGACCGAAATATGTGCTCAGTGTCCAGAATTGTTCTAAACTTTATCTTCACCACCCTTGGAAGAGAAATTTGGGGACTAATTGCTTTATGGGGGGAACCTTGTAAGAACCCGATTCTTATTCTTGAGGTACAAGTTTCTTCTTTTCCTTTTTCCTTAAGTGTTTTTGAGAAAACAAGGGAAATGTGGGGAAAATCCCAAATTTATGGGTACACGCCATGTACTTTTCCACACGCACTGTACTTTGTTTGTGTGGGATGAGTATACAGGGTGTGTAGGCATTCTGGTGATTCAGGGTGTAAAAACTAACTACATGCTATGTACTTAGTAATACACACCGTGTAATCAATCGGCAGGTGAACAATAAGGAGGTGGAAGTAGTCGCCAGAGGAACGATGGTACATGCCATGTACTTAGAAATAAACGTCGTGTAATCAGTCAGTAGTTGAATAGTAAGGCAGTGGAGAGTAGCCACCAGTGAATAGTTAAAAAGAAAGTATGCACAATGTACTTGAGAGTACACGCCATGTAGTTATGTTTTTTTGTTAAAAACAGGAAGTAGCCTCCTCATTTGGCAGAGGTGGAAAAAAACTTGATAGGAGAACTGGGAGAGGAGGTTGAGGCTTGGAGGAGCTCCCGAGCGCTCACCGAGACTCTGATTCTTCCACCGACGATCTCGTTTGAACCACGTAGGTAAGGTATTCCCTCTCCTTGAGTATTTCCTTCCAATTCTTTCCTGAAGGGAAGTTATTTGAGTTTTAACGGATAAATGTTTATCCCATATCTATGTCCTTCTCGGTTGTTTCGGAAGGCATCGTTCACGTATATTGATCAGAGGAGATCGAGGTAGGTGGTCTAGTGTTTATTTCCAACTGTCAAGTTGTTTTTGTGCACCGTTGTTCCAGACGCCCATGTTTGGGGTGTCGTGTGGCAGATGATTGACTATTAAGATATGTAGAATTGCATAGGTAATCTGATGAACTTGTATAAACAGTTGTTTGGGATCGTTTCTTGGATCCAGGGCCACCCCGTGGGTGCATTTCCCTTGTTTAGCTATTTGGCCAGGATATCCATGGGTAAGCCGTGATTATAGAATGTTTGAGTTTTCTTGAGAGGAAACATATATCAATTGCTTGATTATGTGTTGGTCTCGGCATGGTTACTTGCTTAGCCTGAGGGCAGTTTTTTTTTATCCTGAGGGAAATATTTCTTATGCCTTTGGGCAATAGCTTCTGTGCCTGAGGGTGATATCTCATATGCCTGAGGTCAATATTCATTATGCTTGAGGGAAGTCACCTGAGGGTTTTGTTTCTATTTTCCTGAGGGTAAGTATTTGAATGTATGAGGACAATGTTTACTTTGAATATTCACTGTGGAGATTTCTTATGTTGTACCTTCCAAGATAAAGCACATTCTTGGTATTATTATTATCTGTTACTTTTTAGATAGCCTGTTGTGGTTTCTGTTGTGGCACTGGTATAAGAGATTTTTGGTCGAGGCCGAGTCTTGGGAAACTCATAATTCAATTATATCGAATTGTTAAATAATTATTGAAATGGAAATGTAACTGGTAGGAATTGTTACTTTTGAGTACTTTATAGTTTACTGCATTTCATTGTTGCACACTGCTGTTGCACATTTCCAATGATAGTTGGGCACAAGCCTTTTGTGGTTTCCTACTGGGATTTATTTCTCACACCCTGTTTGGGTCATGTGTTGGGCCTAAATATATTATATTTATGCAGGTGTCGATAAGGGAAAGGGTCCCTACACAGGTACATGATTTTTGCAGAGGAGTGGGAGAGTATGGGATGGAGCTTAGGCTTGCAATGCTGCTGAGTTCCTGTTGCACTACTTCAGTTTTGTTATGATGTACTTGTACCTTGTGATGTATTGTATTAGATTGCAGTGTATCCTGTTTTGGATGCTTTCTTAGAATTATAGACATATTGCATCATATATATGACTCTTGGTTATCTTTTACTCAATTTTTTCGTCCATTTCAGATTTATATTGTTTACTGCTTCTGATTTTGTATGTTATATTTATTTCCACTATGCTACACTTTGAAAAATGAGGGAATAGTTTACCCACTATCATTCATAGGCCCTTGCTTCTAGTTGGCAGCCTCTGGCATTTGGGGAAATGTGCTTGAGGTCATGTGACCAACTGGGTTCGGGGCACCCGTTGTGTGGCACCCGGATCCGGGACGTTACAAAACTAGTAAATGAAATGAAAATAATTTTCCCAGTTAATCAATATAACAACATGATCATAAGATATACAGATAAATAAGGTTTATGATATCATTAGAGCATATCCTTGGTAAAGGATAAGAATTATCAAAGTACGTCTACATAGATGAAAACACCTTTAAAAGGATATTTGAACTATTCATTGAAAACATGATAAAAATATCCTTTTCTTTTGATAATATTTTAAATAAAAAATTCAAAAATATTTAGAATATTACTTTATTTTAAAATAACCATTTAAAATTATAAACTAATATTTAAATTAAATAATATTCAGGATGATGATAAAATATTTTCAAGCTATATATGTTAAAATATAACATTATTTTCACACTTTTTTATAAAGTCAAATGTGAATTGTATAGAAAAAAATTAAAAATATTATTTATTCATTTTTAAAGAAAGAAAAAATTATTTTAAAATGAACTTTAATAATATTTGAAAAATAAATAAGAACATTCTTGAAACATTTGATGAATATGAATATGTAGGATAACTATTTAGAAATTAAAACTTTAAAATAATGTTTTAAAATAAAAAACCCTTACCTCATGTCCCAAATAATTTGGTACATTATATAACTCCTGAATAATAAAATTATATTAGTTTTATGATTTATTTATATAATATTTCATATTTATTCAATTATAATTATTTCTTTTATTTCATTTTTTATCATGACTTATTCAGTTATTAAATCAATTAAGTTTACATCAGGCATTTTGAGAATGTTCGATTCACAATCCCTAAGAAGCTTATGTAGTTTGAAAATGATCAAAGAGGTTATGGATTATCATATAAATAATATTAATTAGGAAATAATTATAATTTCTATACATTAAATATTTTTTTAAATCATCTATGAAATTAATACTTGAAAAAAAGAATTGCATCGCTTTGTGGAGCTGGTAGTCCACACGTACACATGAGCGATATTATCATTTTTTAAAAGGTAGAAGGGTAATGAGCTAAGTAATATCTTATCATTAAATAATAATAATTATTTAATTAATAATTTATATATTCATTAAATACATCATAATAATTATCCTTATGAGGTGGTTATAAAAATCAAAACACATTGCTTCGTGGAGGTGGTAGTCCACACATACGCATAAGAGATGTTTTAATTTAACATAGGATGGAAAAAAAGATGAATAAGGGTTATAAAATCATCATAATAAAATTTAATTATATTTAATATGCTAATTTTAGTATATCATCAAGTTTAGGACTGAATTGAAGTAGGTATAAGAAGATATAAAATGAAATAATTTATTTTAGAGTTATACCACTTCTTTTGAAATCCTCCTTTGGTCTACACCTTAAGCCTTATTTGGCTAGCCTTAAGAGAATAAAAGAAGATATAGGAAGTGTAGAAGGAATATATAAAGGTATTTGGGAATATATTTTATGATCTAAATGGCTCATGTTGTGTGAGTAATATAGGAGAGAAGGTTCCCTTTTATAAGTGAGGTGGGTGACAATCTTGTAAATACATGAAATATTAATATATAATATCTGTGTAACTCATGTAAAATGGATCTAAAGTGAAATATATTAAAATATAAGTATTATAAATTCTAAATAAACTCAACCAATAAAACTTAAATAAGTTTAAGTTTCATTTTAAACCATATATTTTAACTCCATCGTTATCTATGTTTAACTTTAACTGTTGTAACACATTCTTCAATCTTCAAGGGTCATGAAAGTAATTTTAAAATTATAAAGTGGCAAATATATGAAAAATTAATGATAGGATTTAAAATATACCATTAATATGAGTCAATTTAATATTTTTATATTTTATAGTTATTTTATAATTATTTTTTAACATTAAATACAAGTTAAAGTCATTTTCAGAACTGTTCAAAAAATTTGGCATTAAAGACATCAAGATAAAAAGTAAAATTATAATATAAACTATTTAAAGATAAATTATAAATTATAATTATCCAATAAAATAATATAACACCATAATTCATTCAAAAAATCTTACTTTTAATGTATTTAAAATAATTTACTTGTTTATTTCTACTGCTTGCACAAGCATTGCGTCGATATTGCATAAGCATTCAATGTAATTATACCATCTCTAAAATTTAAAAATAAATTACTATAATGAATATAGTTCAATATAAATAAATTTTATCATGTATATTCTTTTATATATCATTTATATCGTCATACACATCATGACAACATAATAAGTGGGAGAGAGTGACATTTTGTAATTCCTCTTGACTTAAGAAAATATAAATATCATAATCATAAGAAAACATAATAAAATTTCAATATTTTTGAATTTATAATGAATATGGATGAAATAAATACATAAAATTATATTAATGAAAGTTTTTATATATTTATAATTCTTATCCCATAATTCCATCCTCAATTAACCCATTTTACCCTTTATTATGGTGATAAGCTTTTACCATAGTTACGATTCACTGTGAATGAAAATGAAATGGATCTTATTAATTAGTTTGAATAGGATGATTCAAAATTTATAATAATTTTTATATGATATAATTTCTATAATGGGTAAAAAATTAATTTTAACATAAGTGTACGAAGCACAACAAAAAATATTTTTTAGAAAAATACCCATTTTAAGCATAAAAATGTTTTTATACCAAAAAAAGTATAATTTTGATTCTCATAAAATAAATTGGATTATGTTTAATAAAATTAAAATTATGTGAATTTAAAAGTAAATACAAAACCAAATAGAACATTTAAACCATTTTGATTAAAATTAAACAGATGATAGTTTTTGAAAAATGAGTATTTTCAATATTCATCCAAAAAGTAGCCTTTCCAGAAAAATAAAAAATATATCATAAGATTTTTTTAAATTATATTTAAAAATGTTTATCATTTTATTAAATTAAATTTCTAAATTTTTTATAAATTAATCATGACATTAATGCATAAAAAGCAATAAAAATCATTTTTGAATAAAAAGGATTTTCGAAGTGTTAAATGAATTTATACTCATTACTTATCTAGTAACCACAATTAGATGAATGTTAATTTATTTTCTTAAATATATTATCTATAAATTTAATTAAAAAATAATTTATATTTATTAACATTATTTATTTTTATAAAAATACTTTCCCTATATATAATTTTTTTTTTGAAAAAACATTTCTTTTAATATTATATGATTTCATTTAAATTTGAATTCTTATTTACTAGACATTAATCTTTACATTTTTATTAATAAAAATGTTCTATATATATTTCATAATATGGTTATTTATATTCATACCCTCCAAACCAATGACTATGTTATAACAATCATATTTAAATAATAATATTTCTATAGAATATCACACTTTATTTAAGCTCATGGTTGCTTGTGGAACACACTATTGAACATAATGTTATTTATGTTAGAATAAAATATTTAAATATTGGGGTGTTATAAATAAGCTAAGAAAAATCTCAAATAAATATAGTTAAAACCAATAGTTGAAGGTAGTATTAGAGGTAACTGTTTTGTTAAATATGTTGAAAGTGATTCTTCAGATGAATAAAGTTCTTTCTATGTTAATATTGTGATTAGTGAATCACTTAAATATTTTTATTTCAAAGTTAAGGAATATCTTGAAATGATTCCCATTTAATTTTTCATATAAATACTTGCACATACTAAGGGATACCAGATTAATATCCACAATTGGAGTTGGAATCTGATGCAATGGAAGATGCATTAGCTAAAGAGGTAAATAGTTGTAACAATCTCACAAAGACTGTTACTAATGTGGAAGAACTTATTTTACCTTTAAATAAAATATATTTTGTGATTTGTGAAGACTTTAAAAAGGAAATTTAGGAGAAATAAGTGTTTAAGGATGTTGTTATAGAATTTATCCATGCATTTGAAAATCCAGACAAAGTTTCTATAGATAAAAAAATGTTCGACTAGAAATAAAGAAAAATATAGTGAAATAGCTAGACTCATTTTTACAATTAACTTATAAAACACATAGGGATAGATTTTAAAATATGAAAAATTAGTGGCAATATAGGTTGAAATCTATTAACACTGAGAAGAACATCCCCAGTCTAAAATGTCTCGTGCTGCAAATTACGTTGAGAAATCAAGAGAAAATACAACCCAAAACTTCCCAAGCTATTGAGAATAAGAGAAGTTCCACCAAACAAAAATATAATGTTATTATTTCTTATAATAATACATAAAATGGTGGAAAAAAATAGTTTGGAATCATTTTTTGATTAATCCAAAACAAACTTATGGAAAATGTTATCCTACTATCCAAAACAATTTGTTTTTATTGAATCTGTTTAAAAAAAAGAAACATTAAACTCAAAATCTAGACAAGTATAGAAGGATAAATATAATGATAAACCCACAAATTCATCAATTATGGGTTAAATCATGTGTGATAATATAATATTCCCAAATAAATACTAAAATAGTGGTGAAATGAATGAGAAATAACAAGCACATAAATCTAGCAAGATCACTCCTAAAGACAAAAAAAGCGTTTTGTAGGCCATTGCTGGAGTTTTTAGAGGATCATACACAAGGATATAGAGTTATGACATAACATGTTAGTGTATAGTAATTATTATTAATAGTGATGATATGTATTTATTGAGTATAAATATTTTATGGATAAAAGGTATAGATCACACCCGAAGAAGAAGTAAAAGAAAACTGAAAATGTGTCTACCATGAGAAGTGAGAGAAATAAGAAATCTGAACCAACCACTCCCAAGAGGTCAAATAAGGAATACTCAAAGGATTACAAACAAATGTGGAAAATATGATTCTTTTTTGGTAAGATATTTCATATCATGTATCATTGAAAAATGTCCATGAATATCAAGAACATTAAAGGGAACATGCTAGAACTTAAAATTGAATCAATCCAAGGGGGTATAATGGGATTGGTTTAGTGGTTGAAACTCCCAATGAATAATAAAAATTTCATGAAAGGTTATAAAATAAATATAACTGACAGGCATATAATTATGTGCATGGAATTTGAAATCAAGTTGGACACATATCCACTTAGAGAATGGCTTGGAAATTCAAAATAAGAAGAGCTATTGGAAGCTGAGTGAAAATAAAAACTGACTTCTAGTACTAAGGATATTATTACTATAAATGAGTTTAAAAACATAAATAAGGATTATAATTTTAAAAAGATATGATTAACCATATGACCAACAAAATTGGAAATGGCTAGTGAGATATATGAATCTCAAAAGAATTAATGTTCCTTAATTTATAAAGTAAATAAACCTATTCCATCTAAGAATAAAGATATAGAATAAAGAGAATACATGCCATCCGAGGGAGTAAAAAAATGTAAAGTTAAGGGTAAAGTTATCATGAAGGGATCTAAGCACTTTAAAGTTTCAAATAATTGAGTTTATGGGTTGAGATACAAATCTCATCCCTATTTATCACATTGAAGAGCTGACAAAGACCCACCTAATTCCTATATATTAGTGGTTGTGCATATTCGAAGAGGGAATTGAAGGATAATTTCTAAAAATAGGAAAATAGTGAATGTTTTGATGCTTATACAATAAAAATAAAAGAATCCATCATGGGGAATATTTCAATTGGTATTTTGGAATCTCCTTGCAATACATTATTTTTAAATCTCAATTGGTATCAGACATCTCAACTTGTATCAAAATGAACAGAGCTTATTTATAAAGAAAAATATTCCATTATAAATATCATGTGAGATAATACCTTTAAGGGGGGATAAGAAATAACAATCTACTAGAGATTTATTCATTTATGTTAAATTTGGAATTTTGGATAGCCCCATAAAATGAATAATGAGGTATGATTTTCACTTTCCCATCATTTTTTTTATTTATGATAAATATAAATATCAAAGTGGAGATAATATCTAAAAAAATTGGGTGGGGGATTAAATTACACATTAAATTTTTTAATGTGTTTTCTAAATTTGGGTGAAACTTTATAAATTTCCCAAAAAATGCTTAATCATCCCCTGAGAAGTAAATTTCAGAGTTTGTATCACTTTATTTAATGGATAGTTTTATTATCTAAACTAATCACTATTGTTTTATACACTAGGTTAGGCTAAATATAAATATATTTTATTATTTTATGAACTATTTTTAAGAATAATGTGGTTATATTTTTCTCTCATGTAATGGTCCAATTCTCTCAAAAAATGGAAGTTACCAAAAAAATTGGAAAACAAAAAAAGAGAGAATATGTGTTTATTAAAATTAGAATAGCAAAGGAAGAGAATATTTTTACCTTGAAAAACCATCCATTTCATATATGGTATCAATAAGGGTGATAATAACTTTACCCTTTATATTTTTTCTTAATAAGGGGGAGAAGATATATTGACATGCATGTTTGTAAAGCAGTTAATGGTATTGAAAACAGACACAAAATGGGAGATTGAGGTGACCAATGGTTTTTATCACCATGGTTTTATTTTTTATTAACAAAACATGTCAATATGTGTGTTGTGAAGTTGGGTTATGGAGTTATACTCCACCAAAATAACATGAAGATTATACCCATTGGGTAATGAAGAATGAAGAGTTGTTTCCTTTCAATGGATAATTAGATAGATTCAAGTGGGAAACCATACAAATTGGATCTTTTTTTGAGTTTGTATTCATGTAATCAAAATAAATGTTGATGGTAGGAGAAGTAATATAAAAATAGTTTTTTAAAGTTATGATAATATGGATGTATGGAGATATTAAAGATCTATAATATAAGTGAAAGATATAGATAAAGCTGGAGAAACCAGCTCTGTGTTTATTGAACTTGAAGGATACTGAGTTAGTGGAAAAATATATCATGTATGAAGGTTTTGAGAAGCTGATATTTGATCTATAATATTAACTTTAACTTTTCTCATATGAATCTTCACTTAATACTTTTGATCATGTCAGACTCTGGAGTTTTTAAAAATTTAGAAAATTCCATAACTCACCTTGTACTTGTAAAAATTTAAAGTAGTGTATGACTATAATTACCTTTTATGAATCAATAAATCATTGTAAGAATTTGATGGATGCGTAATACTTTGTGTGCACAACTCTGATCCACATATGACTTTGGTGATTCATGTATGAATTCTATGTTAAATAAATTTTTATAAATTTGATAACTTCTATAATTGAGTATTCTGAAGAAGAAATTATTTAGGATGATTTTATTGTGATTGAATTTATTTTATTTATTTATTTTAATTAAAAATAATTAATTTTTTTATCTATAATTATTAAATTTATTTCATATAACATGTAATACATGTTGTAAGTGTTTTTTTAACTACTTTGATCAGATTTACTCATAATATTTTTTTCATTAAATGTTAATCATAATTACTGAAAATTAATCACTAGATCACTATAATTTTATTATATAATGAGTTTTAGTGATTTAATTTTTTTTAATCCTATTTAATATGAATGATAAGAATATTATATACATTTTATTCAACTACTACAATGTCTAAATCAGACTCAATTTTTTGTCACTTTTGATTTGAAATTTTTGTATGTTTCTTAGTTGTTCAACAATTATTAGGCTATATTTTCCATCTATTATTCTATGATAACTTGAGTTAAATATATTGGGATGGAATGGAACTTTTTTTGTTAGACAAATAGTATATTTATTTACATTTAATTCAATCACAAGGAAGTTTTAAATGTTTGTTTGAGTTTTCTGAAAAATGACTGAAGCCTCTACAATATTTCTAGAATCTAACAGTTTTATGAATATGATTGCTTATGGTTTCAATGAGGAATATAGCTATATACAATGAAATTAGATTCCATTTGTTAAGTTTGAAATATAATATATTTATATATATTCCATTTAATTTCATAAAAGGCCCAAGTTTCAATTTGAATGGTCTAAATACTAACTAATGTTCTGAAAAATTTTCAATTATTTTTTAAACAAATTTTAGAAAATACTTATTACTATTTTTGTATTATATTTATTGATATAGAACTACGAATTCGGAGTTCTCTGATACATTAGAAATATTATGAATTTATATAAATACAATTCAACTGTATCGAGTGATAATTATGCTGTTTAGTTCCTATAAAAATTGTTTAAAGTCTAAGATGTGAAGATGGTGTAGGATTTAAATTTTTGTGAACATAACTTATGGTATTTTATCAAATTGGATAAACAATATTTTCAAGTGACCATATTGTTTTACTGAACTAAAATCAAGAAGGTTTTCAAACATTCTTTATGGATTTATTTTAAGAGACCACATGTTTAACCACATAATTGAAGCTGAGATTAGATATATGTTCTCTTGTATTGATACTTTCATGAAACATGTTATCTGACCACAAGACCATGGATTCACCAGCTATTTTCATGAAAAATTATGAAATAGAATACACATTGTTTATTTTTTTTAGAATTATACAGGAGTCACACGTTGAACTTTTCTTATACAATGTAATGTGGAGTTATACAGGAGATCTAATCCTATGATCTTATATAATCATCCACTTATTACAACATGAAGATGTATTTTAAGTATAAAAATGAGATAGGTTACCCTCATTAAAGATACCACATTCACAACCTCACGATAATTAAAGTTACCATACAACATCAACAACATGGTATGTAAAGCTACCAAACATTGAAAATTCAATTGACCGTGCTCCATATAGTAACTTAAGTAGATACAAGCTATATTTGTTCACGTGGTCAGTAGACCCACCATATGTTATATCAATTGACCAAATGAATAAGTAAACTGATCGCAAGGAATATACCTCATGGTCACTCAATACTAATAGTCAGTTCATTGATTTAGTTATTTTTCTAAAATCTATATTTTTCATCATGATCCATTTTTCATTAATTTTGATTATATAATTTAGTAAAATATTATATTAACTACTTTATGTATTTTTTTGGTTTCTAAATTACATATATATTATATCGAAGTAATTCAAATAATTTTAGTTTGTTTTAAATATATTTAAGTGATGTTAAATTTTCTTCTTCTTTTTACACCTATACGTACAACATATATGTTGAATATTTCATTTTTTGTATTATGAATTATTTATTTGTTTCATTCATTTATAAATTTATATTTAGTGAGAAAAAACTTATTCAAACTTATTTTTTAGTATTTAATGTATTGTAATTAATTTCAGAATATCTACTTAACTGCATGTTTTTAAAGTATTTTTTACATAGTCAATATGATTTCAATTTATTTGATCAAGTTTTATGGTGTTATTTTAAATTATTGAATTTAAATTTTTTTGAACTATTTTGAATTGTTTAAATGATATTTTTAAACTATTTTAAATTCCATCAATATTTCTGTAATTTTTTTATCTACATGATATTTTTGGTTGATTTTGTTTTTATAATATTGAGTTGAACTAATGGTTTACTCAAGTTTGTATCACAATTAGTTTCATATATAAATAACCCAAGGACACTTGGATGATAAAATATTTTGTTATACTTTTTAATCAAATAAATAGAAATCATTCAAGTCATGTGAAGGTTCAAGTGATACTTTACGAATTTTTTACCATTGCTGATGATATCTAAAGGAGAAAATAAATATTCTATAATGACTAAATTAAACATGAAGAGATGCTTTGATACTTACTCAATAACTAGAGGTTGTGCTTCATAATTCTTCACGAAATTATTCCTTGTTTTTTCAAAGTCTTTTATTTTTAGTTCTTTTTATGTTCTCATCCATGCTGTAAATTTGTGTTATGATTTGACCATACAAAAACATTCTTCTTTATTAGGTCGTGAATCTTGGAGTCTAAAGTTAGGATTAAAGGGTTATGACTCCCTATATATAAAGTTTATTTTATATCATCTTGTGAATATTAGATTCTATAGTTAGGTCATTCAGATTTCAACTCCAAGATTCTAAAATTCTAGATAGGTTAGAGCTTTCTCAAAAAGATTATAAGGGTTGTGACTCCCCAAAAAAATTTAGTCTATATTTCTTGTTATACCTACACCAGATCAGGTACATGTTGTATTGCGTAATGATTCCCCATAAAAAATTATTTAGTGAAAGCTTATCTCCCACCAAGTAGAGAGGTGTAAGAGTAGACTAGGTCTATTTTAAAATGAGAAACTATAAAAATTATCTATGTTGCCTACCATTTTAATTTCCTTTTCTTTATTACGCTAAAATTTTTATAAGTTCTATTCACCCCCTCTAGATATTATAAATACTTTTTGATATAACATAAGACAAAGATATTTTCTCATGTTTTTAGCATCATGATGATATATGAATTCATGATTCAAGTTTGAGATGATAAATATGAATATGTGGAAGATTAGGATTATTGTTTCATTTATCTATGATTTTTAAATGAGAATATTTGATAATCAATATCTGTTATCAAAATAAAAGAAGTTATTGAAAATAAAATCTGATGATTCCTGAGCTATAGTTTAGTATTTTAATCATCACAAGATAACTTATGATTCAAGCTGTTTGATTAAGAAAAAGAATATCAAATTAGGATAAAATTCTGAGAAATTTATTAAGCATGAAATGTTGATATTATAGAATAAATGAATCTAGAAATAAAATGTGAAGATGATAGATCTGTTCCTAATAGATTAAAAATATAAAAAACTGAGTTGTGATTATTTTCGAATGAGTTGATAAGTGTGACATGATGCAAGTCGGAGTGTATAAACACAAGTTTGAGTCTATACTAGTTTCATGGATTCTCTCACACTGTAAAGAGATATGTCAAGTTACAATCTACTATTGTATATTTATACAATTTTGATGATTAATATTTGGTTTAATATTTTTGTGTGAAGGTGAGAAGGATAAGTAAAGTTAAAGGAAATTGATGCTTTCTAGATGAAAATCTATGAAGACTTGTTCAGTCAAAAAAATGAAAAAGTAACAATGAAAAGTTTATTCATGATATTTTACTTGGGGAAACTATTTCATGTAAAAGGGATTTTATATATTATTGGTGACACCCACATATTAAAAGTTTAGAAAACGTAAAATGGAGATCATGGAATCAAATTTGATTAAAGAATTTATATATTATTCTTATAGAAAATATATTTTATGATATATATATATATAAATAAAAATAAGAATATGAATTTCACCTAGTTCTAAAGATCGTATCCAGTTAAAAAATAAAAAGAGAAGAATAAGACACTGATAAACAGAACAGTTCCTATAAATGTAGTGACATCATGTGATTAACGATGATCTCATTTATTAGTAGATGAAGTTGTTGAAAACTAGTAGGGTAGAAGTATAAAGAATTCAAATGGGCAATATTGGTTCACTTGTGTAATATAGTGAACAATCACCTGTGTAATATTGTTAGTGAGTACTGGATGGAAACTACCTCTAACCACTATAATTGATAATAACATTTTTGTGGGAAATAAATCACTCTGGATAAAAACCGATCATAACAAATAGTAGGTTTCTAACATTGGGGATAAACCTTGTAATTTTTTTCATACTACTCCCTCTTTATATTTTTCATTGCATGTTGTCTTTTGTGATTTGATAGATAGAAAAAGATACTATTATATCAACCTAAAATAGAGGCTAAAAGAACAAAGGGGTAAAGAAAATTAAAGGGAATTTGAAATTTTGTAAAAGAATTTATCCATACTTGATTCACCCCATATTTGGTGTTTGCACAAATCCTGTATGGAATTTCAACGTAATCCACTATTCCTGATCATCCACTTCACAAAGTGAGCGATGGTGAAAAATATTCCTATATGAGATTCATGGAGGACGATTATTATGTATGTTCCATAATGATATTAGATATTTATAGGGATATGATGATGAAATAGAAGGGAATATATACTTAAACTATTAAAAATAATCTCCTTTAACTTGAAAAAAGAGAAGAAGAGGCTTAAGATAAACAATATTATCATTACACTATACCAGTGTAAACTAGAATACAATTACCTATCTTATGACTATGTTTTCAAAATGATAGAGTATAATGATTGGTTATAAAATTTAGGTTTCTATTTGGATAATAATTTATCCATAAATATCCACTACTAAAAATTCAGCCATTAGCGACCGCTATTAGCGGTCGCTAATGGCCTATAGAGACTGCTCAGTGACTGCCAATAACGGTCTCTTTAGGCCGATCGCCATAGGCCTACAGAAAATGCCAAAGGTGGTCACTGAAGGAGACCGAAAATCCAGCCTACAACGACCACCAATGGTGGTCGCTGTTCTGATCCTCGGCCGAGTTACAGCGACCACCAGTGGCGGTCACAGTTCTGATGCTCAGCCAAGCTATAGCGACCGCCAATGGTGGTCACAATCCTATTTAGTAGGCAAACTATAGTGACCACCAATAGCGGTCGCTAACCTGGAGATTTTTTTTTAAATTTCACGGTTCCCAATCAACAAAAACAGGGTCAAAATCATAAAAAAACATAATTCCAAAAAGCATAAACATCAATATCTTCATAAAAAATAAATGAAAGACATGCTTCAATGATCCAAAACAGGTCCAATCCATTTCAACCTTCTTCTTCAATAAACCTACAATAAGATACAAAAAAAACAACTAAACAAAACAAACGTAAATTATAAATATTTATTCAGTTAGTATATATATATATATAATAAAATAAAATCTAACATTAAATTAAGGGTGATATAATAATTAAAAACCCCCAATTTAAGAAATGTTATCATTTTATAATCATTTTCTTATTTTGGAGTCTTTGGTTTAGCTTGTGGAAGTGTTTTGTGGTCTAAAAAGGAATGCTCTCGGAGCACACCACGTGAAACTGCTAAAAACAACATATTCAGCCGTACCGTGCACACCACACATCCGATTGATGTTATGTCTCCTCCTACATGTCACAAATAGTATTCTTATTGTTTTCATGTGATTTAAAGTCATTCTGAACATGTTTACTCTGAATTCGACCGTTACACGTCATTTTGGCATTTTAGGACTCCAGAAATGCATTTCTGGTCACTGCGGTCAAAAGATACATCCGATTGATGTGCCATCTACCTGAACATTTCAAAATTTACACCACAGTTGTTTTCTTATGATTTAATGTCATTCTGAGATCGTTCGGCTGGTTTTGACCACCCAACACGCCCTTTTAGAGCGTGCCGAATTGTTAAAAACAACATATTCGGTCGTACCGCACACACCACATTCCCGATTGATGTTTCTTCTCCTCCTATATGTCATGAATAATATTCCTATTGTTTTTAGGTGATTTCAAGTCATTCTGAGCACGTTTTCTCTGAATTCAACCGTTACAAGTTGTTTTCGCGTTTTGTGACTCTGGAAATGCGTTTTTGGACACCGCAGTCAAACAACATATCCAATTGACGTTCCTTCTGCCCAAAAATTTCACAATTCACACCACGGTTGTTGTCGTATGATTTAATGGCATACCGAGGTCATTCGGATGGTTTTGACCACCCAATGCGCCCTTTTAGAGCACACCAAACTCTTCAAAACAATATCTTCAGTTGTACTGCACACACCGCACGTCTGATTGACATTTCATGTCCTCCTACATATCACGAATAATATTACTATTATTTTCGTGTGATATCAAGTCATTATGAGCATGTTTGCTCTGAATTCGACCGTTACACGTCGTTTTGGAATTTTATAACTCCAGAAATGCGTTTCCGGTCACTGCGTTCAAACGAAACCTCCGATTGACGTGTAGTATACCCAAAAATTTTACAATTCACACCACTGTTGTTTTCGTATTATTTCATGGCATTCCAAGGTCATTCGCCGGGTTTTGACCACCCAACGAGCCCTTTTAGAGCGTGCTGAACTGTTCAAAACAACATATTCGGTCGTACCGTGCACACGACACATTAGATTGATTTCTCGTCTCCTCCTACATGTCAAAAATAATATTTATATTGTTTTCGTGTGATTTCAAGTCATTCTGAACATGTTTTCTCTGAATTCTACTGTTACATGTCATTTTGGCGTTTCATGACTTTGGAAATGCGTTTTTGGTCACCGTTGTCAAATGAAACCTCTAATTGACATGACGCCTACCCGACCATTTCATAATTCACACCACGATTGTTGTCGTATGATTTAATGGAATTCCAAGGTCATTTGGATGGTTTTAACCACAGAACGATCCCTTTTAGTGCGTGCCGAACTGTTCAAAACAACATATTTGGTCGTATCGTGCATACCGCACGTCCGATTGACGTTCTGTATCCTCCTACATGTCACGAATAATATTTCTATTGTTTTCGCGTGATTTCAACTCATTCTGAGCACGTTTTCTCTGAATTTGACCATTACAGGTTGTTTTGGAATTTTATGTCTTCGGAAATGTGTTTCCAGTCTTCGTAGTCAAACGAAACCTCTAATTGACGTGTCATATACCTGGCCATTTTACAATTCACACCACGATTGTTTTCTTAAGATTTCATTGAATTCCGAGGTTGTTTGGCTGGTTTTGACCACCCAACGCGCCCTTTTAGAGCGTGCCAAACTGTTCAAAACAACATATTCAGTTGTACCATGCACACCGCACATCCGATTGATGTGTCGTCTCCTCATACATGTCACGAATAGTATTCCTATTGTTTTTTTTATTTCAAGTCATTCTGAGAAAGTTTGGTCTGAATTCGACCGTTACACGTCGTTTTTCCATTTTATGACTCCAGAAATGTGTTTCCGGTCACCGTAGTTAAACGACACCTCCGATTGACGTGCCGTCTACCCGACCATTTGACAATTCACTCTATGGTTTTTTTCGTATGATTTCATTGAATTCCTAGGTCATTCGACTGGTTTTGAACACCCAATGCGCCCTTTTAGAGCGCGTCGAACTGTTAAAAAAACATATTCGGTCGTACCACGCACACCGCACACCCGATTGACGTTTCGTCTCCTCCAACATGTTAGGAATAGTATTCATATTGTTTTCATTTGATTTTAAGTCATTATGAGCACGTTTTCTCTGAATTCGAAAACTTCACATCGTTTTGGCATTTTATGACTCCGGAAATGTGTTTCCAGTCACTATGGTCAAAAGACACTTCTGATTGACGTTCTTTCTGCTCGAACATTTCAAAATTTACACCACGGTTGTTTTCATATGATTTCATGGCATTCTAAGGTCGCTCGTCTAGTCTTGACCTCCCAACACACCCTTTTAGAGCGCACCGAACTGTTCAAAACAATATATTCGGTCGTACCACGCACACCGCATGTCCGATTGACGTTCCGTCTCCTCCTAGATGTCACGAATAATATTCTTATTGTTTTCGTGTGATTTAAAGTCATTCTAAGCGTGTTTTCTATGAATTCGACAGTTACACGTCGTTTTGGATTTTTATTACTCCAGAAATGTGTTTCCGATCACTACAGTCAAAAGACACCTCCCATTGATGTGCTGTCTACCTGAACATTTCACAATTCACACTACGGTAGTTTTCATATGATTTCATGGCATTCTGAGGTGGTTCGGATGGTTTTGACCACCCAACGAGCTCTTTTAGAGCATGTCGTACTATTCAAAGCAAAATATTCGGTTGTACCGCGCACACCACACGTTCGATTGACATGTACTTTCCTTCTACATGTCAAGAATAATATTCCTATTATTTTCATGTGATTTCAAGTCATTATGAGCATTTTTTCTCTGAATTCGACTGTTACACGTCGTTATGGCGTTTTATAACTCCGGAAATGCGTTTTCGGTCACCATGGTCAAATGACACCTTCGATTGACGTGCCGTTTGCCCGAACATTTCAAAATTCACACCACGGTTGTTTTTGTATGATTTCATGGCATTCTGAGATCGTTTGGCTGGTTTTGACCACCCAACGCGGCCTTTTAGAGTGTAGCGAACTGTTCGAAACAACATATTCGGTCGTACCGCGCACACTGCACGTACGATTGATGTGACGTCTCCTCCTACATGTCTAGAATAATATTCATATTGTTTTCATGTTATTTCAAGTCATTTTGAGAAATTTTTTTCTGAATTCGAGCATTACACATCATTTTGGCGTTTTATGACTTCGAAAATGCGTTTCCGGTCACCGTGGTCAAACCACACCTCCGACTGACATGCCATCTACTGACCATTTCACAATTCATACCACGATTGTTATCGTATGATTTCATGGCATTTCGAGGTCATTCAGATCGTTTTGACCACCCAACAAACCCTTTTAGAGCGCACCGAACAGTTCAAAACAACATATTCAGTCATACCGTGCACACCGCATGTAACACCCGAGATTTTATGAGAAATATTTTGTTTTTATGTATAATGTTTTATAAAGGAATCTTTCACTACACAAAACACTGTCTTGGCTTGCGTTACACGCAAGAGCAACCTTCCTCGATAGCTTGCCTTGTACACAATACTGAGTTTCACTAAACAACGATATGTTATTAAAATATTATATAAACTAGCCATTATGAATAGTAATACCCAATTTTTGAAATTTTATAAATTTTATCTTTCAAGATGGACTTCATTTTTTGGATTCGGAATATCAAAATTAGCCTAGGGTGAATTTTTGGTATTTTTCTGAAAACTTTCAAATTTTGATGTATAGTGAAAACACTGGGTTACTATTTAAAAACCGTCTTTTATTTAAATAATCATATTTTTATTTAAATTAATTTTTGGTCAAAATAGATAAATAATACCTATATAATTTCAATTTAATTCATTGGAGTCATTTTATAATAATTTTAGATATATAAAAATTTTATTGAACTTTTCACCATCTTTTACCCACCTCCTAGGAGAATTTGAAAATGCACATAAAACTTAATTTTACCGCTTCTGTGAGTGGAATTTCAAAAATCTGAGAGAAAAGATTAATATCAAAGAGTAAAATGTGGTTCAATAAGATAGAAATAATTTTTTGTGAATAGTAACTTTTTACTTTTATTTACCACGATTAAAAGTAAATAGGGTAATTAAGGGTAAAAATGATATTATTATTACCCTAACACATGTCCTAATTCTATTGGATAAGTTTAATTCGATCAAAAACAACCTTAGGAATAAAATATGACCATTTTGGTCCACTTGGATTAGATTAGGACACTTATTATTATTTTATTTAAAGAAGAGTTAAAAGAGTTAAAAATAATGTTTAATAACTAAAACATTTTTAATATAGGGTTATACATAAGATAAATTAGACTCTAAATATTAATTAGAAAGATAAAAATATTTCCTACATAATTGTATTTTATTTATAATTTTTAGACATTAAATAATTTATTTTATTTATGACACAATGATTATGCAGTAATTACCTTATTAATGAAATATTAACATAATCGATATTATAAATACCCAAATAAATTTAATTTGAGACTTTTTATGAATTAAACTAATTTTATAGGTTAATATGACATATTAGTATTGATTTAATTAACTTTGTTCGAACTAATCATGCTGTTATGAGTTTCACAAAAATCAAGTACCAAATAGTGTCAAAATTGACATAAAATAGTTTTTAAAACAAATATTATATTATTAATTGTTATTTTATTCTTAAAAATATAAGGTTCGTAAAAATGACTTAGATAAGGTTATATATATTAATAATGAACCAATTGGGGTTCTTTTTTCCTTTTATAGTATGTTTATTAACCATATAGTGTAAGAAAAAAAGAAGACACTGTAAAAGTAAAATTATTTAACTTAGAGTTAAATATAAATGATAAGGTTAAAATAGTAACCTAAACTTGTCTAAAATATATTTTATGAGATTATTGAGACCCATCACCACCTTAGCTTTTAAATAAATCAATTTGGAGCTTTTAAAAACCGAATATGACTTTATTATAAAATAATATCTTAAGTTTTTCCTAAGGTGCCTCTCTCCTCCCTTATAAAAGGGAACCTCCTCCCTCTCCTCGTCACACCACTTTGAGCCTTCACGCTCAGCCAAACCCAGCCAATTTATCTTATAAAATTCCCTAGAAACATCCTAGAGGTCCTGGTCCTCTTAAAATACCATCTTTAGTTCCCTAAGAGGAGGTTAAGAAGAGGCGCTTCAAAGAGGAGGTATTGTCCGTTACCGATTCTTTCAAATTTATTTCTTCTTCTAATTCCTCTTATTTAGTTGTTTCATTATGAAGTAATAACATCAGTATCACTCATATAATTATATGTTATTATAAATATGAAACAACCCTATTTCACCTTCTATCCATCCTACAAAAAACGATATCACCGCGCGTGCGTACGTACGTAATACCGTCTCCACGCCGTGGTGTAATCTGTTTTCCACCACCACCTTACTTGGATGGGCATAATGGTGTAAATAATAAATATATATGATTATTGTAAAGTTATATTTATTCTGAAATAGTATACATACACTTAAATACAATTCTGCGATCATGGGAACGATATCATCACTCGCGCGTACGTACGGCCTACCGTCTCCACGATGTGATGCGACTCGTTATACATGATCTTCGTTGAATAATGAATATATAAATTAATTTAATGAATAAATATGATATATTTTACACTAATACCAGTATGTAAATGAGGTATCTATAACCTAAAAATAATAATAATATTTTTTTTGACGAGACATTAATAAGAACATAAAGCAATGAACACCCGAATAACAAGTAGCAATCACATATTACTAATAAGAAGATAAGAATATGAACATATATGATATCATAACAATGAATATGATTCTTTAATAAGTCAATGAAATTATTTAAATCATTATACAGGAGTTTTGGATACATACAAATCATATCAGACCTAAGGTAAGGGAAAATATCGCAATCTCATTTTATCCGAGATTGTTTATACTTCAGAATTTACTGGGGAATGTTTATCATCCACATCCATGTTTCCTCAATATGTAATATTATTTATATCCTCCTACAACTGTTCAAATCCAATTTTACCCATTGGTGAGTTTTTTTAGTAAAATATATGAAATGAATCTTTTGTCGTTTTTCGTACGAGGTACTATTTGACTTTTCCGGCCAAAGTACGAGAAAAATGTTTTTTTAACTTATACGACATGAATGGATTCATATATCATTATTTCCATGAAGCTTCCTTTACAAGTTTTCAAGTTTATTTTTAATCAACATCTTTTAGTTTAAAATTTTATGACATGTTAAGAAAGGAAAAATGTTTTTGAAGTAGAAAAGATATTTTCCCCAAGAATGGAGTTCAAGCATTTTATCAAAATTATTTTCCGTCTAAGATAATATCAGGTCTTATTTTTATCCCTATTCTTACATTGATTTTATTATGTTATGATGGAATTATTTTTATGATGTCCTTCTATCTTATATGGATTATGTTATGATGGCATGATGTTTAAGAATCCCATTTTTATTACATGGGTTATGCTATGATTTATGATCTTTTGGAACACATAAGAATGGTATCATTATTGTAGAGACCCGAAGCTTGATGTACATGGAAATTACATTACTTTTTCAGAATACTTAATACATAACAAAAATAGACACACAAGTACCGTAATAGTTTAGTGTATTTGGAAACTCGGAAAATAATCTTCTAATCATGTTGAAAGATCTTCAACATCTCCCAATAAAGATCTTCCCCTTTTTTCTTACCTAAAAACTTTATTTATATCCTGGGGAAAATAAAACATAAAAGGGGTGAGCTCAAATGCCCTGTAAGGGTAAACATAGAGAACAAAAAACAATCCATAAACATTTCAATGCAAAAACTTGAACATAAAATCTAAACATCAAAATCTTGAGCAAAGACATGAATCTTGGAAGTACGTAAGGCATATATCATAAGGAAACACCAATCATGATAAAATAGCATGAGAATAAAACATGTAATTGTGGAAACCATTAAGAACATGATATGATTTCCATAGTATCCAAGGCATTGCTGCCAAGACCATCTTAGTGGACAAAGTCCCTTTCTGAATCGAGTTCACTCCTCGTTCCAGTCCTATATTACTAAACCAGTTTAACTTTCCATTCCAGCCATGTCTATCTCATGAGATATAAATATTTACCCAATGCATTGGAGGGAGATATATGTCCCACCCATCTCATAATTAAATCATTCTTACTTATGCTACCAAAATAAACATACATCATTCATAATAACCCAATAAATAAAATGGGTTTCATAAACATCATCTCATCATCACATAATCCATATAAAATAATTGGATATAATTTCATAATAAGAAAAGTGAAACCATTTAAATCATAGGGACATTATACTTGAAACATACACATATGAAATAATGTCATCTTAGATGGAAAAATGGTTTTGATAAAACACTTGAAATGAATTCTTGAAGAAAATATCCTTTATTCTTCAAAATCAATTTCTTTTCACAAAACGTCATGAAATTTTAAAAGAAAGATATTTTGTTGAAAATAGTCATGAAATCTTTTGGAGGATTCTTCATGAAAATAAGGCTTTATAAAACCATAAAAATCCATTCGTGCCATATAAGTTAAAAAAACACTCTTCTCGTACTTTTGCTAGAAAAGTAAAAAAAGTACCTCGTATGGTAAACAAAATAAAGATTCCTTCCATACGATGTGGTAAAAGTAGAAAAGGGTAAAAATGACATTAAACATACATGGAAGAAAAGTAAACATTTTATGAAAACATTTTGAGAACATATGGACCTGTATAATAATCATAACCCCAGTAAATACTTACAAATAAAAAATCTCAGATAAGAATGAGATTGGAATAATTATCCCTTACCTTAGGTCTGATAAGCTTTGTATGATTCCTAACCTCCTGTATAATGATTTAAATAATTTCATTGACTTATTACATAATAATATTCATTGTTATGATATCATATATGTTTCACTTATGACTTTATATTACCCATTCTTTTGTAAATTCCATGTTAAAGTAGCGTTTTGGGTAAAATCATTTCATTTATCGCATGTGTTTCGACTTGTCATTTCTTGATATTATTACTTATATCCTGATTTACATAATTCCAGAATTTAAAAAATGATTTATATATAATATATATTCATCATATACATATATATTATAGATCGATAAAAGGAATGAAATACACCGTAAAATATGAAAGTTGTCAGAATAACGTGAAAATTTTATCCAACGTAAAATTTTATATCCTTATTCCAAAGAATAATTTTATTTTGTAAAATTGAACTTATAAACATGTCAAAAACAATATTTAAAGTGGGTTCTCCATCAAAAGGGAAAAAAACTACATTTTTTGAAAAATACTTATTTTACCCGAACAATTTATTTTGTTCTCATACCATGTTCTAGAAAATGTGTAAGATGAATAATAATGGTATAAAATTCAAAATGTAGTTAATAATATTCATAAAATCTAGTTTATAATAATATTATAACCATATATCATTGTTTAGTGAAACCCGGTATTGCATACAACACACGCTATCGAAGAAGGTCGTGATTGCGTGTAATGCAAGCCAAGTCAGGGTTGCGTATAGTGCAAGACTCCTTTGTTGTTGCGTATAACAAAATACAACCATATTTAATTTATAAATTTAATATATACATATATATACACTCAATGTTGCGTATAATAACTAATATCAAACAAACTTGAAATTGTGTGTAAAACGATCCAAGATTAGTGTTGTGTATACTGCAAGCTAATACGGTGTTGCGTATAGCGCATGATAATCTTGGTGTATCGTACAACATAAGATATGAATGAAATTAAAATGAATGTATCTTATAAAATCTCAGGTTGTTACATTCTACCCCCCTTAAAATGAATTTTTCCCTCAAAATTCGTCGGGGTTATAAATCGTTTACTATTTATAGAAACCCACATTGTAAAAAGGAATACTAAAACTTAATTTTAAAAACTAAAGTATGAAACGTAATGATTACCCAAAGTAACTCATCACTGGGTTTCCATATAGGAGAACATAGGTGAAAATATGGATATGGAAGAAAAATCTAACCAGCAAGTTCTGATGGAGAGTGTTAGAGAACATGGCTATGAAAAATCCATCAATCTCAAATCCATAAATTTGTGATGATCTAAGGTACCATCTGATTCATCAGATATAAGAGCACCAGGACAACATTTTTGGTTTTCAATATCATTTCCCTAAATTTGAAAATTTTGAATTAGAAGAAATACTTGCTTGATTTTGGTACAATCTCACTGTTGTTCGTGATTTGAACAATTTACACTTCATCTATTAAAGAAATGAAGTTGAATTTGTTATTCATGAAGTGTTAACAGGTCATGTGATAGAATGATGGGTCATTCCATCTGTTTCAAACAAAAGGTTTGCAAAAGTTATCAAATATACATAAGTCCATCTATGGTGAGGTTAATCATATACGATTCCAAAAATGAACTTATACTTCATATATCATACCACTTAATAAAATAAAACTAGTTTCTACTAACTTATGTCCAACATAATCCATTCCAATCTTTAGGCTTATCTAAAATACATCGGTCTAAGCTCATAGTATAAAGAAAATGATTACTTGAAATGTCACATAAAAATCACATGAATACCATCATTTATCCCCCATATATCATAAGATATATTTTTTTGGTCCAATTACAAACATCTGAATACCTTAATCACGTATTCTCTTGAAGAATGAATACCCATTGAACCTTAGTAAAAACATGAATGCAGTTAAAAGTTAACACTTTCCACATACCAAAATCCTCAAAATTCTATATACTCAAACCATGATATCACTTAGTCCTTATATCAATCATGATTTCATTAATACAATCAAACATCTCATTATCTTCTTATCCATTCATTATGCACATATCATCTTCTTTCCAAAATATTTGAATCACTTTTCATGGTTACCAGTACCATTAAATTATTGAAAACCACAATAGACTAATACAAAAATATTCTAATAAACCATAAAAGTACCTCAATAACATTATTCTTGAATAAAAATACATAAAAACTTCAATCCATCTTCTTAAATGATTGTCCTAGAATAATTCCTTCCTTGATTTAGAGGTAACTTTTTAGGTCAGGGCATTGATTTTGGTAATACCCATGTTCTCCACAAATAAGACATTGAACTCCATAATAATCTGTCACTCTATGACCCTTTTCTCCACACAGATAACATATGTCCCTCCATTTGAGGTAATCCTCAAGGTTGTTCTTCCCTTCTTTAGAAATCTCAATCTTCCTTTCTTTATGCTCCTCAACATGCGAACATGCATAAAATTCTATCTTCCTCTTATTTGATGAATTAGGCATACCACTAAATTTCACCTTGTTAATCATATATCGCGATGACTGATTCGGTATAATCACAATATCTTTCTCTCTAGGCATTACACAATTTTTTTCTAATAGTCACCAATTTGTCCATTGGATTCAATGTTAACCGAATTCCTTCTGGTTCCCTCCATTGACAAAAACACAAAAATAATTCTGTGAGAGGAAAAAATAATGCTAGAGAAAATAACATAGTAAAGGGGGAGTACCCTCAATATCTAACATCTTAGGTTAAATTATAAGATCGTTACCATAGTTTTAGGACTATATCCTATACGTAAACTTATCCTTAGGGACACCCCTAGACATACTGTAACGCCCTGACCCCAGTTACCCAGAGTCAGTGCATTATTGCGTAACATTGGCATGATCACAAAATATCAAGTCTCGAAAGACCGATTAGTTTAGTAGCCTTAGAAACACTAGATACATTCATAAATGTTACATTACATCATAAAGTAAAAAACTACAATAACAAAGTCTCCATAGTCCACACTCATATCCTCTTCTGACTATCCCTGCAGGTCATTCATAAAATACTTCTTCACATCCTGGAAAATATTAAAACATTGAAAGGGGTGAGCTCAGATGCTCAGTAAGGATAACAATATTGCAGAAGCTTTCATAAATAAATATTAACATTTAAGGCAATGTATAACTAAAACAAAAGTCTTTTTAAACTTGAACTTCAGCATGATATGGCAAAAATAAAATTAAATAATGCCATTTACTTACTCACATGGATATTCTACTAGTTGAATAATCCCATGCAATATCAATAACCACTTTCATAATGATGGAATGCATAATTCCAGACTATCATAACCACGTAGCCAAGGCCTCGTGCCAAGACTACAAATAATATTTTGTCAAGGCCTCGTGCCAAGACACTAGTTTGTCTCATGAGACCTACCGATGAAATTTTTTTAGAAGATAATTACGTTTAAAATTGCTCAAATATACTCCAGTGTTTTTCTGAAAACATTATACAAGCTTCTGAAAACAAAATAACTAATTCTGAGACTGCTCGACTAATTTTAGGCCATGATGGGTCCACGCCCAATCCCTTACTGTCTACCACACCCGAGAGTCTGGTTTTCTGAAAACATTTTTAAGCTTGCATTAAATATGTATACATTTTCACTGGATTTTCATATATTTGAGAGAAATATCTCTCTCTCTTTTTTGAAATCACTTAAAAAAAGTTATGCCTTGTAGAGGAAGCCGAAAACTCAAATAATGGTCACGACAGCGGAGAAGTCGTTGTCGCCGAATACATAAGAAAAAAACATTCCCTTTTTTCGTTTAGTAGAACGCTTCGTATAAAAAATATTCCTTTTCAATAAATGTAAAAGTCAAAGGGGTTTATACACTGTATAAATGAATGTTGTGTATAAAACCAAATATGCCTCAATGAAAGGAGATTGAGACGAAATCCCTTAAAAAGATAATTTTTAAATAAAATATATCTATTATGTGTATTCACTATATTTACACATAAATTAAGTATAAATACAAGATAGTACATAATAATATCATGAAATAATTTGAAAGTAGGAGATTAACCCAAAGAATGGAAATTGGGTTATGAAATTCCCTTACCTTGCGTCCTGTCTTGACTCGACTGTTCTTTAACCTCCTGAATAATAAACTAGAGTTAATTTATAATTGCTTAAGAACCTTTTTCAAGTTTTTTATTCCTTTTATATCACTTATTACCATGTTATGAACATTATGTAATTATTTAAGTTAATAACGGTCGTTTTGTCGACCTTTGGTACTTGAGTCAAAAATAAACTTCTTATAATTAAAAGTTGTTCATGTGGTGATATATCCATTATATCCAGAATTATATTCAAGATATAGATATCATATATCTCATATATATCCAGTATATACATGCATTTATAATATTCCATAATGTTTAGAGGTAAGAAATGAAATGCACCATTCATGGAGACGATAAGCCGTACGTACGCATGAACGCTACTTTCATTTCTATTTAGTATTTAATGAAATCATAATGATATAAAGGTATATTATAATTCCAGTATAATATCATATATAATATCATTTACTCCATCCTTTATACATCCCACATATGGGATTAATGATTCAAATAACTTTGAGGGGCGGTAATCCGCACTTCCTAAAATGAAAATATCGCGTTTACCCATAATGGAAACAATAAAGGTATGCCATAAATGAAAAATAAAGAACCTTAAGTAAAACATAAAAATATTATATATCATATATATAAATATAGTGACATCTTAATGTCCACCTTTGAAGGTGTTATATGAGTGTTGAACAATCATCGTTTCGTGAGGCAGAAATTCGCCATCCACAGAAACAGTATGTTCTTTAACCATTAGATGTAGGTTTGTATAAGTGTAGCTCTAATAATTCATATAAAAATATCCTAGTATATTTACGATAATGGTTTTGTTACAAAAGAAATGAATAAAAAGAGTTTAGGGGGTTGGAGAAGAAAATTAAAACAAAATAACATAAGAGAACACATTACCTTAAAATCGGGTAACTCTTTTCTGATTTGAGCCAAAGGCTTCCTTGGGAAGAATTCTGACCAAAGTGAGGCTTCTAGGAGTAAGAGAGGGAAGTTGGGACAGTATTTGGTCAGAGTTTGGCCGAGCCAAAAGGCTTTGAAAGTGTGAGTAAGGTGGTAGTGGTGGGGGCCTTTTATAAGTGGAGAGGAGGGGCACTCTTGGAAAGTAATGAAATGTTACTTTATTATATAATGCGTTTAGGATTTTAAAGGTCCCAAACTTATATAATTATAGGCTAAGGTGATAAAGTTTTGAAATATACTCATCCAATTGGTTTTTGAAAAGTGTAATCCTTGGATTATACATTATCTTTTCATTTTATTTAAATTGTTAATTAATGAGGTAATCGCTGCATCATCATGGTGTCATAAATAATTTAATTTATTTAATGTATAGAAATTATAAAAAAAATATCATGATGTAGGAAATATTTTTATCTTTCTAATTAATATTTATAGTAAAAAATATGACTTGTATAACCTCATTTAAAAATTGTTTTAGTAAAACAACTTATGTTTGTGACATTTTTATTTTAACTTTAAATAAAAGTTATTTATGTCATTTTCCTACCAAAGTGGCTCCATGGGGTCCCCAAGTTTACCCATGGATTGTCTTGGTCTGCCATGACACATCCAATAGGGGTAGGACAAGTGTAAAGGTCATTTCATATTATTATAACATTATCTTTACCTTAAATTACACTAATTACCTTTAATCGCGATTAATTAAACATAAAAGTTACTATTCACCAAAAAAATTATTTTAATCCCATTGAACCACATTTTACTTCCTAATGAAAACCATGTATGTTGGATTTTTGAAAATCAAATCACAGAAGTAATAATGTTTCATTTAAACAAAAAATCAGTTTTTTTTAACTACCACTTAGTGGTTTCACTATTCATCAAAAATTGAAGTTTTTCAGAACAATGCCAAAATTTCACCCTAAGCTATAATTGATATTACGAATTCAAAAATGATGTCTATTTTACAAAATTACAAACATATAAGTTGCATTAATTAATTTTATAACTAATTCCCGCTGTGACAACAAATAGCGTGTTTTTAAGAAACAATATATATCAAAAGATTGACAATTGTTTATGTCTAATTTCCAAGTGAAATTAATTATAATGAACACCATTGGATAAAATGGTAAATATATATTCTAATTATACTTTAAAACCACTCAATAGTATAATTTATCACTATAAATTATTTTTATTAAAAAAGTTTTTTTAAGTATTTTTCACTATTCATAAAAAAATGGAAGTTCTTAGAAAATTACAAAAAATTCAACTTAGGATAATTTCGATATTAAGAATAAAAAATTGAATTCCATTTTGAAATATAAAATTTCTATAATTTTAAAAAGTGGGTATTACTATTCATAACGGTTACTTTGATTAGTCGTGGTGTGTTAGAACTCGAACTTGCGTACAATGCAAGCTATTGAATTATTGAAAGAGAGGCGTATTGTGGAAGTTCGGGGTGTTACATTCTCCCCTCCTTCAATAAATTGCGTCCTCGCAATTTGAAAATTTTCATTGAAAATAAAAGGTTGAAAATAGAAAATACTTTTGTGGAAAACCCACATCGGAAATAAGGTTAATAAAGATATAACTTTAAAAGAAATAAAGTTAAGTACAAAGGTCACCCGAGATATCCTATACTAGGATTCTATGAAAATATGGATATGGAAGAAAAAAAAACCATCAAGGTCTGATGGAGAGTTGTAGAAAACTGGATTAGGAGAAAGTTAACCATAATAAAATCACAAACTTGTGATTGGTTAAACGGCCATTGAATCCCCAGTTGGAAAAGTTAACCGACAATGTTTTTGTTTTAGGTTACCTTTTATAAAGTTGAGGAATTTATTTAGGAGATTTACTAAGAACGTAAGGGAATATACATACTTGTTATGTAGAATTTCATTCTTTAATAAATTTTTACCATAAACCCATCTTTCACTCTAAAAGGTAATAGAACTCAAAAATATTCTATTTATCCTAATTGTATAAAGTTCCAAATATTAACACATACCATTTAGATTAGTAAAACTATTTTTTAATAACCAGGGACTTCCTATAGGCTAGTGGTAGGTAATAAAGGTCTATCACACTATGGTTGTGGGTTCGATTCCTGCAGCTTTGTTCGACGCGAAGGATTATGCTCCACCCTGAAGGTTGTCCTTTTCCTAAAACTATAGTATTATAATATTCCAAAAATAATCTTCAGAAATGTTTTAACCTTAAACAATACTATCCAAAGATCAACTTAATCCATTCCAACCTTTATAGTTATCCAAAATACCTCCGTCCAGACTTTCTCTAAAATGTCCTTAAATTCCAAAATCAATTGCAACATTAGATTTCCCAAACAAGGTAAGGTTTCTCTTATTGCCACATACTGAAAATATGATTACCTTCATCATATTAAAACCTTAACGAAAACAACGAGTACTGCAGTACAATCCCTATATATATCACATTATTCTTATAACCATAATCTAGTTCTTGAGTCCAAAAACACAAATACAATAATTATTCAACTTCATCTGTAGTAACAACATAAGCTTGGCCTTGATCCCTTGGCCTTTTCTGAGGTAAGTTTCCCTGACACTTAGGACATTCATTTGCATAATTCCCCATTTCCCTACAATTTTAGCATTCAACATTGATAGCCTCTTTCTTTCCCTTGCAATCACGAGCCTGGTGACCTTTTTCTCCACATTTGTAACAAACTCCCATTCCTTTTAGACAAGTACCGGGGTGATTCTTCCCACAATTATCACATAATGTAAAATCCTTCTTTCCCTTTTTCCCTTTATCTGTCTCTTGTTCCACCGTTCTCTTCTTCTCTTGCTTTACTTTGTTGTCATAAGACTTAGAGAATTCCTTTTCTATTTTGATAGAACATGAGACTATATATTCGTACGTTGAGAAATATTGTGATACTAAATCTCGATGGAGAAACGGTTTTAACCCATCAAAGAAACGATCAATCTTATTTCTTGGGTTACGTATATAATCTGCATCATGTCTTGATAACCTTGTAAAGTTGGCCTCATACATTGCGACATTCTCATCCTCCTTTTGCCTCAGACTCAGAAATTGCCTTTCCATATCTGCTTGATGGTCATGTGTAAAGTATTTTTCTAAGAAAAGATCTTTGAACTCTCTCCATTCCATATTTGATACTTCATCATCTTCCTTTGTGTTTTGAATCAGCGACCACCATTGATCGACATCTCCAGTGAGGTGGTAGACTGCCACGACAACCTTCTCCCTTTCGCTACTCCCCAAGGAGTGGAATATTTTCTCTAAGGAGTTTATCCATTGCTCAGCTACTAATGGATTTGTACCCCCATTAAATGTTGTCAGTTGTTGCCTCATGAAGAGATCTAACATTGATCCTCCACATTGCGGATCAGGGTGCTCCATATGAGTAAGGTTATTATTCATAACCTGAGTGAGTTGTCCCAGTATGGTAATAAGTTGATCAGCACCAGTTGTATCTCCAGATCCAAAATAATTATCTTGAGAAGGAGGGAAATCCCTACACGGAGTGCGTGCATTGATACAGTTTCCATTCCTTCAACTAGGCGCCGTTTCTAAACAATGGCATAAACTAGATTAGTTTATGAATCAAAATACATAATTCCATACTTGTAAAATACATAACATAAATTGAAATATTTATGGATATAATCCATAAAAATGTTTTCTTTGAGGAAGTATATACTAATAACTCTTCATAGTGGTTTGTAAAGAAAATGAGAATTATCCTAAGCATATCCCCCAGGAGTGTCGTAACCATGAGTGCAGCAAGGCCCGTTGTCATGCACCAGTTCCCGTTCGAGTCTAGCTCAAAGCGGTGTTTTCGGGTTTTACCCCTAGGTACATCTGTGCCAGAGCCGCCTCTACCTTCTCGTATCCAGACAGGGATGTATTGTTCGGAAAACTCACAAAATCTCTATAATACCAAAATTCTAGGAAGTTCTTCTATACTAATCCTCAAAGTCTATCTTCGGGCAATGTGCTCTAATCAGAGTTTATCTAAATCTAGCTTCCAAGGTTAGTACTAAACTGCCTCTGATACCAAATGTAACGCCCCGACCCCAGTTACCCAGAGTCGGTGCATTATTGCGTAACATTGGCATGATCACAAAAGATCAAGTCTCGAAAGACTGATTAGTTTAGTAGCCTTGGAAACAGTAGATACATTCATAAATGTTACATTACATCATAAAGTGAAAAACTACAATAACAAAGTCTCCATAGTCCACACTCATATCCTCTTCTGAATATCCCTGCAGCTCATTCATAAAATACTTCTTCACATCCTGGAAAATATTAAAACATTGAAAGGGGTGAGCTCAGATGCTTAGTAAGGATAACAATATTGCAGAAGCTTTCATAAATAAACATTAAAATTTAAGGCAACATATGACTAAAACAAAAGCCTTTATAAACTTGAACTTCAGCATGATATGGAAAAAATAAAATTAAATAATTCCATTTACTTACTCACATGGATATTCTACTAGTCGAATAATCCCATGCAATATCAATAACCACTTTCATAATGATGGAATGCATAATGTCATACTATCATAACCACATATCCAAGGCCTCGTGCCAAGACTACAAATAAGATTTTGTCAAGGCCTCGTGCCAAGACACTAGTTTGTATCATGAGACCTACCGATGCAATTTTTTTAGAAGATAATTACGTTTAAAATTGCTCAAATATACTCCAGTGTTTTTCTGAAAACATTATGCAAGCTTCTGAAAACAAAATAACTAATTATAAGACTGCTCGACTAATTGCATGCCATGATGGGTTCACGCCCAATCCCTTCCTGTCTACCACACTCGAGAGTCAGGTTTTTTGAAAACATTTTAAATCTTCTGTTAAATACGTATACATTTTCACTGGATTTTCATATATTTGAGAGAAATATCTCTCTTTTTTTTGAAATCACTTAAAAAAAGGTATGCCTTGTAGAGGAAGCCGAAAACTCAAATAATGGTCACGGCAGCAGAGAAGTCATTGTCACCGCAGACATAAGAAAAAAAAATTCCCTTTTTTCGTTTAGTAGAACGCTTCGTATAAAAAATATTCCTTTTCAATAAATGTAAAAGTCAAAGGGGTTTATACACCTTATAAATGAAAGTTGTGTATAAAACCAAATATGCCTCAATGAAAGGAGATTGAGACGAAATCCCATAAAAGGATAATTTTTAAATAAAATATATCTATTATGTGTATTCACTATATGTACACATAATGAAAGTATAAATACAAGATAGGACATAATAATATCATGACATAATTTGAAATTAAGAGATTAACCCAAAGAATGGAAATTGGGTTAAGAAATTCCCTTACCTTGCGTCCTGTCTTGACTCGACCGTTCTTTAACCTCCTGAATAATAAACTAGAGTTAATTTATTATTGCTTAATAAACTTTTTCAAGTTTTTTATTCCTTTTATATCACTTATTACCATGTTATCAACATTATGTAATTATTTAAGTTAATAACGGTCGTTTTTTCGACCTTTGGTACTTGAGTCAAAAATAAACTTCTTATAATTACAAGTTGTTCATGTGGTGATATATCCATTATATCCAGAATTATATTCATAATATATATATCATATATCTCATATATATCCATTATATACATGCATTTATAATATTCCATAACGTTTAGAGGTAAGAAATGAAATGCACCGTTCATGGAGACGGTAAGCTGTACGTACGCATGAACGCTACTTTCATTTCTATTTCATATTTAATGAAATAATAATGATATAAAGGTATATTATAATTCTAGTATAATATAATATATAATATCATTTACTCCATCCTTTATACATCCCACATATGGGATTAACGATTCAAATCACTTTAAGGGGGCGGTAGTCCGCACTTCCTAAAATGAAAATATCGCGTTTACCCATAATGGAAACAATAAAGGTATGCCATAAATTAAAAATACAGAACCATAAGTAAAACATAAACATATTATATATCATATATATAAATATAGTGACATCTTAATGTCCACCTTTGAAGGTGTTATATGAGTGTTGATTAATCATCGTTTCGTGAGGCAAAAATTCTCCATCCACAGAAACAGTATGTTTTTTAACCATTAGATGTAGGTGTGTGTAAGTGTAGCTAGAATAATTATGATAACAACATCCTAGTATATTGAGGATACTGGTGTTGTTACAAAAGAAATTAATAAAAAGAGTTTAGGGGGTTGGAGAAGCAAATTAAAACAAAATAACATAAGAGAACACATTACCTTAAAATCGGGTAACTCTTTTTTGATTTGAGCCAAAGGCTTCCTTGGGAAGAATTATTCCCAACGTTAGGCTTCTAAGAGTAAGATAGGGAAGTTGGGAGAGTATTTGGGCAGATTTTGGCCGATCCAAAAGGCTTTGAAAGTGTGAGTAAGGTGGTAGTGGTGGGGGCCTTTTATAAGTGGAGAGGAGGGGCACTCTTGGAAAGTAATGAAATGTTACTTTATTATATAATGAGTTTCGGATTTTAAAGGTCCCACACTTATATAATTCAAGGCTAAGGTGATAAGGGTTCGAAATATACTCATCCAATAGGTTTTTGACAAGTGTAATCCTTGGATTTTACATTATCTTTTCATTTTATTTAAATCGTTAATTAATGAGGTAATCGCTGCATCATCATGGTCTCATAAATAATTTAATTTATTTAATGTCTAAAAATTATAAAAAAAATATCATGATGTAGGAAATATTTTTATATTTCTAATTAATATTTATATTAAAACATATGACTTGTATAACCCCATTTAAAAATTGTTTTAGTAAAACAACTTATGTTTGTGACATTTTTATTTTAACTTTAAATAAAAGTTATTTTTGTCATTTTCCTACCAAAGTGGTTCAATGGGGTCCCCAAGTTGACCCATGGATTGTCTTGGTATGCCATGACACATCCAATAGGGGTAGTACAAGTGTAAAGGTAATTTCATATTATTATAAAATTATCTTTACCTTAAATTACACTAATTACCTTTAATCGCGATTAATTAAACTTAAAAGTTACTATTCACCAAAAAAATTATTTTAATCCCATTGAACCACATTTTACTTCCTAATGAAAACCATGTATGTCAGATTTTTTAAAATCAAATAACATAAGTGGTAATGTTTCATTTAAACGAAAAATCAGGTTTTTTTAACTACCACTTAGTGGTTTCACTATTCATCAAAAATTGAAGTTTTTCAGAACAATGCCAAAATTTCACCCTAAGCTATAATTGATATTCCGAATTCAAAAATGATGTCTATTTTAAAAAATTCCAAACATATAAGTTGCATTAATTAATTTTATAACTAATTCCCGCCGTCACAACAAATAGCGTGTTTTTAAGAAACAATATATATCAAAAGATTGACAATTGTTTATGTCTAATTTCAAAGTAAAATTAATTATAATGAACAACATTGGATAAAATGGTAAAAATATATTCTAATTATACTTTAAAACCACTCAATAGTATAATTTATCACTATAAACTATTTTTATTAAAAAAGTTGTTTTAAGTATTTTTCACTATTCATAAAAAAATGGAAGTTCTCAGAAAATTACAAAAACTTCAACTTAGGATAATTTCGATATTACGAATATAAAATTGAAGTCCATTTTTAAATATAAAATTTCGATAATTTTAAAAAGTGGGTATTACTATTCATAACGGTTACTTTGATTAGTCGCGGTGTGTTAGAACTCGAACTTGCGTACAATGAAAGCTATTGCATTATTGAAAGAGAGGTGTATTGTGGAAGTTCGGGGTGTTACACATACCTTAGAAATATTTCTAGGGATCTCATTAACATTTTCGCATCCTATTTTCCAAAGGTTGACTAAACCTTTCCTCTGATACCAATTGTAGAGACCCGAAGCTTGACGTACATGGACATTACATTACTTTTGTGGAATAATTAATACATAACAAAAACAGACACACAAGGACCATAATAGTTTAGTGTCTTTGGAAACTCGGAAAATAATCTTCTAATCATGTTGAAATATCTTCAACATTTCCCAATAAATATCTTACCCTTTTTTCTTACCTAAAACCTTTCTTTATATCCTGGGGAAAAGAAAACCTAAAAGGGGTGAGCTCAAATGCCCAGTAAGGGTAAACATAGAGAACATAAAACAATACATAAACATTTGAATGCAAAAACTGGAACATAAAATCTAAACATCAAAAACTTGAGAAAAGACATGAATCTTGGAAGTATGTAAGGCATATATCATAAGGAAACATAAATCATGATAAAATATAATGGGAATAAAACATGTAATTGTGGAAACCATTAAGCACATGATATTATTTCCATAGTATCCAAGGCATTGCTGCCAAGACCATCTTAGTGGACAAATTCCATTTCTGAATCGAGTTCACTCCTCGTTTAAGTCCTGTATTACTGAACCGATTTAACTTTCCGTTCCAGCCATGTCTATCTCATGAGATATAAATATTTACCCAATGAATTGGAGGGAGATATAGGTCCCACCCATCTCATAATGAAATCATTCTTACTTGTGCCACCAAAATAAACATACATCATTCATAATAACCCAATAAATAAAATGGGTTTCATAAACATCATCTCATCATCACATAATCCATATAAAAGAAATGGATATAATTTCATAATAAGAAAAGTGAAACCATGTAAATCATAGGGACATTATACTTGAAACATACACATATGAAATAATTTCATCTTAGATGGAAAAATGGTTTTGATAAAACACTTGAAATGAATTCTTGAAGAAAATATCCTTTCTTCTTCAAAAATCAATTTCTTTTCACAAAATGTCATGCAATTTTAAAAGAAAGAGATTTTGTTGAAAATAGTCATGAAATATTTTGGAGGACGCTTCATGAAAATAAGGGTTTATAAAACCGTAAAAATCCTTTCATGCCGTATAAGTTAAAAAAAACATTTTCTCATACTTTTTCCAGAAAAGTCAAAAACGTACCTCGTATGGTAAACAAAAGAAAAATTCCTTCCAAATGATGCGGTAAAAGTAGAAAAGGGTAAAAATGAATTTAAACATACATGGAAGAAAATTAAACATTTTATGAAAACATTTTGAGAACATATGGACATGGATAATAATCATAACCCCAGTAAATACTTACAAATAAAAAATCTCAGATAAGAATGAGATTGGAATAATTATCCCTTACCTTAGGTCCGATATGATTTTTATGGTTCCTAACCTCCTGTATAATGATTTAAATAATGTCATTGACTTATTACATAATCATATTCATTGTTGTGATATCATATATGTTTCACTTATGACTTTATATTACCCGTTCTTTTGTAAATTCCATGTTAAAGTAGCGTTTTGGGTAAAATCATTTCATTTATCGTATGTGTTTCGACTTGTCATTTCTTGATATTATTACTTATATCCTGATTTAAATAATTCCGGAATGTAAAACATGATTTATATATAATATATATTCATCATATACAAATATATTTTAGATCGATAAAAGGAATGAAATACACCGTTCATGGAGACGGTAGACCGTACGTACGCATGAACACTGTTTTCGTTTACTTATTTAATTGAATGAAAATAAATAGATGACATAAATATATATATATACATAAATCCAGTAGAATTATTATTTCATATATTTCATTATTATTCATTATATAAACATTATGATCATTCATGTATGGTTAATCACAGAGAATGAATCTCATCGCGTCGTGGAGACGGTAGTCCGTACGTACGCACGAGCGATGATATCGTTCCCATAATTATAGAATTGGAGTGGATGGTATAATATATCATAATCCGTATGATGTTATAATAACCATATATAGTTATTATTTACACCATTATACCCATCCATGTAAAGTGTTGGTGGAAAAACAGATTACACCATGGCGTGGAGACGGTATTCCGTACGTACGCACGCGCAATGATTTTGTTTTCCGTAGGATGGATAGAAGGTGAAATATGGTTGTTTTATATTTATAATAACATATCAGTATATTAGGGATACTGATGTTATTACTTCATAATTAAACAACTAAATAAGAAGAAGTTGAAGAAGAAAGAAAATCGAAAGAATCGGTAACGGATATTACCTCTTCTTTGACACGCCTCTTTGAATCCTCCTCTTAGGGTACCAAAATTGGTTTTTTAAGAAGACCAGGACCTCTAGGATGTTTCTAGGGAAGTTGAGAAGGGAAATAGGCAGGGTTTGGCCGAGATTAAAGGCTCAAATTGGTGTGAGGAAGAGATGGAGGAGGTGACTTTTTATAAGGGAAGAGAGGGCCACCTATGGAAATCTTAAAAATATTAATTTATAATAAATATAAACCCACTTAAAAACTTCCAAAAATGACTCATATTAGAATATTAGATGAGATAGGGTTGTAATATCATCAAAAAATAAAATTTATACATGTTAGGAATTTATTTTAAACATTATCAATTTGATTTATCCTTATTTAATCAATTTAATTTTATTTGTGGTAATAACATTCTAAATTTTAAATTATAACAAATAATTACTTATTTGTTGTGAATTTTCCATAATTGGATACTTTATAACATTTTATACCATATAAATTTAAATTTATAATTTTTAAATATTTTTGTGATTTTTAAACAATTTTATAATATGTTATTTTTATAAAATAAAAATATTGTCAATTTTGACACTAATCATTTATTTTAATTTAAATAAAATATATACAGAAGATATGTTCGAAATAAAAGCTCTAATAGATTCATAAAAGGTCATATGTATTTATAAAATTATTGGAGCACATTAAATAGTTCATATAATATTTATTTTATTATTTTTAAAACCATTTATTTGGTTTATCTCTTAATAAAATAATTACTACATCAGTTTTGTATAATTATTTAATATACTTATTTGTTCCATAAAAATTAAAAATAAAAACCTATTATGAAGATAAATCTATTAACTTTAACAATAATACTTTTAATCGAATTTATCATCTTAAAATCACAATATTGAAATTGTTATATTTATTAAATTATGAAGGTGACAAATTTGGAATCATTTAAAATGAAATAATATAAGTGTCATAATCGCTTTTATAAGGCTCCAAATGGTCAAATATCCGTCCATTGGATGATTATGGTTTAAATGTAAATGTACAATAAGTTTTGGTCAGGGTGTTGTGCCTTTTATGGTCACTATTAGTTTAATAAGAACTATATTCTTGATTTTTCACTAGATAAACTATTTCTTCATCACTATTGTGTCAAAATTAATGATAATTATTTAATCCCTAAAAATTATAAATAAATTCATATGATGTATATAATTTCATTAGATTTCTGTATAATATTCATGTTATATGTTTCATGAAGTTTATCACTAAATTAAAATTAATATACTTATAAGATTTAAGAGAGTGACATGTTGTCACTTTCTTTGGTTTTAATAATAATTAAGTTATTTTCATAGACTAAAGTCCATTAAATGATTATAATCCGACCCTTAGGTGATAGGGGTCGACTTTTAGTCATACAATTGGATTTTGGCAGCTGTTAGGGTAATTTTATAATATTATATTTACCCTTAATTACCCGATTTACCTTTAACTATGGTAAATAAAATTTACCGTAGTTACTATTCATAATGCCCAAAAATAAAAAGTAGTCTACTAATATAATTTGGACCCACTGATTCCAAATATGGAATCCATTTTTCCAAATTCAATACACATAAGTTGCATAAATTAAATTAAAATTAATCCTTTTGTCGAAAGAAAACGGGTTTTTGTTTAAAACATTACAAAAGATTGAATTGATTTAATCTATGAATTCAAGGTAAAATCAATGCTAATGACATACATTATATTAAATCGTAAAAATATATTCTATTTATTCTTTAAGACCATTCAATATTATAATTTAACCCCATAAATTATTACGATGAAAAAAGTTGTTTTTAATTAAAATATAGCGTGTTTTTACTATTCATTAAAATATGAAAGTTGTCAGAATAACATGAAAATTTTATCCAAGGTAAAATTTTATATCCTTATTCCAAAGAATAATTTTATTTTGTAAAATTTAACTTATAAACATGTCAAAAACCTGATTTAAAGTGGGTGCGCCATTAAAATGCGGCAAAACTGCATTTTTTGAAAAATACTTATTTTAACCGAAAAATTTATTTTGTTCTCATACCATGTTCTAGAAAATGTGTAAGATTAATAATAATGGTATAAAATTCAAAATTTAGTTAATACTATTCATAATGGCTAGTTTATAATAATATTATAACCATATATCGTTGTTTAGTGAAACCTGGTATTGCGTACAACACACGCTATCGAAGAAGGTCGTGATTGCGTGTAATGCAAGCCAAGTCAGGGTTGCGTATAGTGAAAGACTCCTTTGTTGTTGCGTATAACAAAATACAACCATATTTCATTTATAAATTTAATATATACATATATATACACTCAATGTTTCATAGAATAACTAATATCAAACAATCTTGAAATTGTGTGTAACACGATCCAAGATTAGTGTTGTGTATACTGCAAGCTAATACGGTGTTGCGTATAGCGCAGGATAATCTTGGTGTATCGTAGAACAGAAGATATGAATGAAATTAAAAAGAATTTATCTTGTAAAATCTTGGGTTGTTACAATTATGAGATTGGTGGGACCTATATCTCCCTCCAATGCATTGGGTAAAGATTTATATCTCATGAGATAGACATGGATGGAACGACAGGTTAATCAGGTTCAGTGAAACAGGACTGAAACGAGGAGTGAACTTGGTTCAGAAATGGACTTTGTCTGCTAATATAGTCTTGGAAATGAGTCTTGACTAGTAAGAAATGATTCTCTATGATTATGTGTGTATGCCACAAAGTTTCATGTTATGATTATTGGGATTACATTTCACTACCACGATTTATCCCATGTTATTATATTATGATCTCTATTGCAGGTTAATATTTTCAAAATGTTATGTTCTTATGAATATGATATGATTAATATTTCTTTTGTTTACCCTTACTGAGCATTTGAGATCACCATTTGTATGTTTTCTTTTCCCCAGGTCAGGAAGAAGGGTATTAAGTAAGATATGCCAAAAGGGACTCTAGATATGATAAAATAAAAGGGAGACAATGTAGATGATTTATGAACCATTTGTTTATGTTTCCCAGTTTCTAAAGACACTATACCTATACGGTCCTTTCATGGTTTTGTTATATGTTGTAATAAGTATGTTCAATTCTGAAGTAATAACAATGTATGTAAAGTATGGGTCGTTATAGTTGGTATCAGAGGAAAGCTATAGTCAACCTTTGGAAACTAGGATGTGAAAGCCTTAGTAAGAACCCTAAGGATAATTCTAAGAACAAAACACAATCTTAGTGTTTTAGAAATGGACATGAATAACCTATGATAATACCTTAAGTGTGAAATTGTATTCTTTATTATGTGGTTTTCCTATTATGATTAGTGTTTCTCACACTATGCTTATTGGTTTTAGTCAATGGATGGAACCTGAAGGAACTGTGTTAATACTGAATGCGACGGGCAATGCAATGATTTTCCCCCTGAGAAACCAAACGTTATGGGAGCTAGAATGAAAAATCTTGAATCCATGCTCACACAACTTTCTCAAGATATGAATCATGCAGGACTTCCAAATGAGCAAAGGAAGGAGCAACATTATGTTGAATCCTTCATGAGGTGGCGTCCACCCTCATTCAGCGGGTCTACTGATCCATTAGTGGATGGACAATGGATTAGTACCACTGAAAAGATATTTTCAGTTCTTCAATGTTCTAAACATGATAAAGTCATCTTATCAATATATCGTTTGGAAGGTGAAGCTGATCAATGGTGGAATATTATTAAGAATACGAGGCAAAGGGATGAAATTGAGTCCATGGAATGGGATGAGTTCAAGAACTTAATTTTCAATAAGTACTTCCCTCTTATTCTTTGAACAAAGATGGAGGAGTTTCTTGAACTAAAGAAAAAGGATGATGAATTTGTTGGTACCTACAAAGCAAATTTTACAAGACTTTCAAGGTACGATTCTGGGATTATTATCCAACTTGAGAGTAAGATCAATCGATTCTTTAGTGGCTTAAAACCAAGTCTTCGAAGGGCGCTATCCATAAGGGACTTCAATAGCTATGAGGAAATCGTTCGATGTGCTCTCAATGTTGAGATGAAGATTGGAGTAACCCATCAGTCATTTGCATTTGATAAGAAGTGGAAAATGGAATTCAAAGGAAAATCTAAAGAGCACACTAAAAAGAAGATGAGTTTTCCCTTATGCTCAAAGTGTGGAAAGAAACATGGAGGGAGTTGTCTCAAAGGGACAAGTAAATGTTTCAAATTCGGAAAAGAAGTTCATCGGTCATTAGAATTCCGCAATGATGGGAATAAGATGTCTAGTGATGAGAACAAAGAAAAGGCTACACAGAGTGCACCTCCTACACTTCAATGTTAAAAGTGCAAGGAAATAGGGCATTATTCTAATCAATGCCCTAATCCAAGGGTTGTTGATGATGATCTACGTCAACAAACTCTTAAGGCTAAAGACAACGGAAAGTCACATGAAATTTCTATCAGTGATGTGGAGTACGATAACAAAGTGGTGAAAGATACACTTACCATCCACTCTAAAGTAGAAAATGTTTTATTTGATTCTGGATCCACCCACTCTTTTATTTCTGAATAATTTTCTAAGGGTATTTCTATATTACCTCAACAATTAGATGTTGATTTAGCTGTGACAACCCCTAATGGCACAACAGTCGCATCAAAAGATTATAATTCTTCTCCGATTGAAGTTTGGGGTAAAGTGCTTCCTGCAAATCTTGTGATCCTTCCTATAGTAGAATTTGATGTGATTCTTGGCATGGATTTTCTTTCTTTATATGGAGATGATATCAATTTCCAAATAAGTGAAGTCACATTTCATATTCCAGATCAATCTCTGATCGTCTATCGATGCAAGGATGAAGATAACCATCCAGTTGAAATTGCTTCCATCTTATGGGTCTTGATTCCACTAAATAAAGGTTGTTTATCTCAAATGGTTGGTGAGAAACTTAAGATTAAGAATATTCCCATTGTACGGGAGTTTGATGATGTCTTTCCAGAGGAATTTCCAAGTCTTCCACCAAATCGTGAAGTTGAGTTTTCAATTGAACTCATACTGGGTGTTATGCCCATTTCAAAGACACCTTATAAAATGGCCCTAATTGAGTTGCAGGAATTGAAGAAGCAACTCCAAGAGAATCATGATAAGGGATTCATATGCCCTAGTGCATCACCTTGGGGAGCACCTGTTCTGTTTGTTAAGAAGAAAGATGGATCAATGAGACTCTGCATTTATTATCGAGAACTTAACAAGATCACTATCAAGAACAAATATCCTCTCCCACACATTGATGACTTATTTGACCAACTATGCGGAGCTCAATACTTTTCCAAGATTGATCTTCGTTCAAGGTATCATCAATTAAGGGTAAAAAGGGAGGATATACCAAAGATGGGTTTCTGTACAAGGTATGGACACTATGAATTTATAGTGATGCCATTTGGTCTTACTAATTCCCCTGATATCTTCATGGATCTAATGAATAGAGTCTTTAGAGACTATCTTGAGCAGTTTGAGGTAGTCTTTACAGACGATATTCTTTTCTATTCAAAGAGCAAGGAAGAACATGAATATCACTTGATAATTGTATTAAAGAACCTGATAAAGGAGAAGCTTTATTCCAAATTTACCAAGTGTGAATTTTGGCTTCAAAATGTTGCATTTTTGGGTCACATAATCTCAAAAGAGGGGATATCTATGGATCTAGAAAAAATAGAGGTTATTGAAAGATGGTCGAGACCAACAACAGTAACTGAGATCCGAAGTTTTCTTGGTTTGGCTGGATATTATCGACGTTTTGTGAAAGATTTTTCACGATTATATAATCCACTCACCATGTTGACTCGAAAAGGAGTTAAGTTCATTTGGACAGAGGAGTGTGAAGATAATTTCAAGGATTTAAAAAGAAGGTTATCCAGTGCACCTGTGCTCACACTGCATTATAGTGGAGAAAGGTTTGTGATCTACAGTGATGCATCCAAGAAGGGATTGAGGTGTGTTCTTATGAAAAATGATATGGTGATAGCTTATGCCTCACGATAGTTGAAAATCAATGAGAAAAATTACCCAACTCATGATTTGGAGTTAGCTGCGGTAATATTTGAATTAAAGATTTGGAGGCATTATCTTTATGGTGAATGGTGTGATATTTATACAGATCACAAAAGTTTAAAGTATATTTTCACACAAAAGGAGCTGAATATGCGCCAAAGAAGATGGTTGGAGCTGATTAAGGATTACAACTGCTCAATTCATTACCACCATGGGAAAGCAAACATGGTAGAAGACACATTAATTCAACAAGACCATGCTAGCTTATCTATGATGAGGATCACAAAAGATCCAATAATGATGGAATTATAAAGGATGGATCATGGAATTATAATGGAAGGGGAAAAATCTTATCTTTCTCAAATGAATGTTCAACCATATATACATGTGAAGATTAAAGAGGCACAAAAAGAAGATGTAGAGCTACAAAAGAAGGTGAGAAATGTTCCTGAATTTCACTTTGATTGTGATGAAATAATAAGGTTCAGGAATCGGGTTTGTGTTCCTCCCATCCCAGAATTAAATAAGGATCTACTAGATGAGGCTCATAGTTCTTCATTATCTATTCACCCTGGAAGCATGAAGATGTATAGGGACCTGAAGAGTACTTCTGGTGGGATGGCATGAAAAGATATGTTCCTGAATATGTCTCTCGTTGCTCGGTTTGTCAGCAAGTTAAAGATGAGAGATAGAAATATAAGGGGATATTACAACCATTACCCATACCCGAATGGAAATGGGAAAACATCACTATAGACTTTGTCACCAGAATTCCTAAAAAATCCAAAGTAAATAATGCTATCTGGGTTATAGTTTATCGTCATACGATGTCGACACACTTCATTGCTATTAGAGAAGATTTCTCTCTGGACCATCTTTCCCAGATATATGTAAAGGAAGTGGTAAGATTTCATGGAGTACCACTTTCCATTATATCTGATCGGGATCCGAGGTTTACCTCAAAGTTTTGGCGAAGTCTTCAATATAATCTGGATACATATTTGTGTTTCAGCACTACTTATCATCCTCAGACAAATGGTCAGTCTGAGAGAACAATTCAAAATCTAGAAGATATGTTAAGAGCTTGCTCTATGGATTTCAAAGGTGGTTGGGATCAATAGCTACCTTTGGTGGAATTTTCTTATAATAATAGCTTTCACTCCAGTATTCAGATGGATCCTTATGAAGCTCTCTATGGAAAGAAATACAGGACTCAAACTTGCTGGGATGAAGTTGGGGAAACAAAGCTATTAGGACCTGATCTTGTTGATGAGATGGAAGAAAAGGTCAGATCTATTCAACAACACATAAGAGTAGCACAGAGTCGAAAAAAAAGTTATGCCGATAACCGAATAAAAGACCTAGAGTTTGAAGTGGGTGATAAAGTGTTCTTACGAATATCTCCTTGGAAGAGATTAATGAGATTTGGAAAGAAGGGCAAGCTGAGCCCTAAGTATATTGATCCTTTTGAAATACTGGATCCTGTTGGGAAGGTAGCTTACCGATTGGCACTTCCATCGAATATCTCTCAAGTTCATGATGTGTTCCATGTATCTCCCCTGAGAAAGTACATACCTGATCCTTCACATGTACTAAGCTCAGAAGTCATACCGCTGGAGCAAGATCTTTCTTATGAAGAACAACCGATAGAGATTCTGAATCGTAGCGAAAAAGTCCTATGGAACAAGACCACTCTCTTGGTGAAAGTTTTATGGAGGAACCACCGATTTGAAGAATCTACATGGGAACTTGAGGATATGATGAGGGAGAGGTATCCTAATCTGTTTGTTACAAAGTGATGAATTTTGAGGGAGAAATCCATTTTAAGGGGGGTAAAATGTAACACCTGAGATTTTATGAGAAATATTTTGTTTTTATATATAATGTTATATAAAGGAATATTTCACTACACACAACACTGTCTTGGCTTGCGTTAAACGCAAGACCAACCTTCCTCGATAGCTTGCCTTGTATGCAATACCGAGATTCACTAAACATCGATATGTTATTAAAATATTATATAAACTAGCCGTTATGAATAGTAATACCCAATTTTTGAAATTTTATAAATTTTATCTTTCAAAATGGACTTCATTTTTGGTTTCGGAATATAGAAATTAGCCTAGGGTGAATTTTTGGTATTTTTCTGAAAACTTTCAATTTTTGATGAATAGTGAAAACCCTGGGTTACTATTTAAAAACTGACTTTTATTTAAATAATCATTTTTTTATTTAAATTAATTTTAGGTCAAAATAGATAAATAATACCTATATAATTTCAATGTAATTCATTGGAGTCATTTTATAATAATTTTAGATATATAAAAATTTTATTGAACTTTTCACCGTCTTTTACCCACCTCCTAGGAGAATTTGAAAATTTACATAAAAATTAATTTTACCACTTCTGTGAGTGAAATTTCAAAAATCCGAGAGAAAATATTAATATCAATGAGTAAAATGTGGTTCAATAAAATAAAAATAATTTTTGGTGAATAGTTACTTTTTACTTTTATTTACCATGGTGAAAAGTAAATAGGGTAATTAAGGGTAAAAATGATATTATTATTACCCTGACACATGTCATAATTCTATTGGATAAGTTTAATTCGACCAAAAACAACCTTTGGAATAAAATATGACAATTTATGTCCACTTGGATTAGATTAGGACACTTATTATTATCTTATTTATAGAAGAGTTAAAAGAGTTAAAAACAAAGTTTAATAACTAATTTTTTTTTAATATAGGGTTATACATAAGATAAATTCTACTATAAATATTAATTAGAAAGATAAAAATATTTATTACATAATGGTATTTTATTTATAAATTTTAGACATTAAATAAATTAGTTTATTTATGAAACAGTGATGATGCAGTAATTACCTTATTAATGAAATATTAACATAATTGATATTATAAATACCCAAATAAATGTAATTTGAGACTTTTTATGAATTAAACTAATTTTATAGGTTACTATGACATGTTAGTATTGATGTAATTAACGTTTTTCGAACTAATCATGCTGTTATAAGTTTCACAAAAATCAAGTACCAAATAGTGTCAAAATTGACATAAAATAGTTTTCAAAACAAATATTATATTATTAATTGTTATTTTATTCCTAAAAATCTAAGTTTCGGAAAAATAACTTAGATAAGGTTATATATATTAATAATGAACCACTTGGGGTTTTTTTGTCTTGTTATAGTAATTTTATTAACTATATAGTGTAAGAAAAAAAGAAGACACGGTAAAAGTAAAATTATTTAACTTTGAGTTAAATCTAAATTATAAGGTTAAAATAGTAACCTAAACTTGTATAAAATCTATTGGTTGAGAGGATTTCGAGCCATCACCACTTTAGATTCTAAATAAATAAATTTGGAGCTATTAAAATCTGAATATGACTTTATTATAAAATAATATCTTAAGTTTTTCCTAAGGTGCCCCTCTCCTCCCTTATAGAAGGGTACCTACTCCCTCTCCTCCTCACACCACTTTGAGCCTTAAAACTCGGCCAACCCCTGAAAATTTCTCTTCTAAAATTCACAAGAAACATCTTATAGGTCCTGGTCCTCTTCAAAGGGAATCTTTAGTGCCCTAAGAGGAGGTTAAGAAGAGGCGCTTCAAAGAAGAGGTAATTTCCGTTACCGATTATTTAAAATTTATTTCTTATTCTACTTCCTCTTATTTAGTTGTTTAATTATGAAGTAATAACATCAGTATCAATAATATAATGATATGTTATTATAAATATGAAACAACCCTATTTCACCTTCTATCCAGCCTACGGAAAACAAAATCATCGCGCGTGCGTACGCACGAAATACCGTCTCCACGCCGTGGTGTAATATGTTTTCCACCACCACCTTACTTGGATGGGTATAATGGTGTAATGAATTACTATATATGATTATTGTAAAGTGATATTGATTCTGAAATAGTATACATACACTTAAATACAATTCCAGGATCTTGGGAATGATATCATCGCTCGTGCGTACGTACGGCCTACCGTCTCCATGATGTAATGCGACTCATTCGACATGATCTTTGTTGAATAATGAATATATAAATGAATTGAATGAATAAATATAATATATGTTACAATAATAAAATTCTGGAAATTAGGTATCTATAACCTAAAAAGAAGAATAAGAATTTTTTCGACAAGACATGCATAAGAACATAAAGCTATGAACACTCGAATAACAAGTAGAAATCAAATATTACTAATAAGAAGATAAGAATATGACCATGTATGATATCATAATAATGGATATGATTCTGTAATGAGTCAATGACATTATTTAAATCATTATACCAAAGGTTTGGATACATACAAAGCCTATTGTACCTAAGGTAAGGGAAAATCTCACAATCTCATTTTATCCGAGATTGTTTATACTTCAGAATTTATTGGGGAATATTTATCATCCACATCAATGTTTCCTCAATATGTAATATTATTTATATCCTCCTACATCTGTTTAAATCCAATTTTACCAATTTGTGAGTTTTTTTTAGTAAAATATATGAAAGGAATCTTTTTTCGTTTTTTATATGAGATACTTTTTGACTTTTCCGGCCAAAGTACGAGAAAAATGTTTTTTTAACTTATACGGAATGAATGGATTCATAGAACATTATTTCCATGAAGCTTCCTTTAAAAGTTTTCAATTTTATTTTTAATCAACTTCTTTTAGTTTAAAATTGTTTGACATGTTAAGAAAGGAAAAATGTTTTTGAAGTAGAAAGGATATTTTCCTCAAGAATGGAGTTCAAGCATTTTATCAAAATTATTTTCCATCTAAGATAATATAGGGTTCTATTTATATCCCTATTCTTAAATTGATTTGATTATGTTATGATAGAATTATTTTTATGATGTCCATCTTATATGGATTATGTTAGGATGGAATGATGTTTAAGAATTCCATTTTTATTACATGGGTTATGCTATGATTTATGATCTTGTGGAACACATAAGAATGATATAATTATGAGATGGGTGGGACCTATATCTCCCTAAAATGAATTGGGTAAAGATTTATATCTCATGAGATAGACATGGATGGAACGGAAGGTTAATCTGGTTCAGTGAAACAGGACTGAAACGAGGAGTGAACTCAGTTCAGAAATGGACTTTTTCCACTAAGATAGTCTTGGAAATGAGTCTTGACTAATAAGAAATGATTCTATATGATTATGTTTTTATGCCAAAAAGTTTCATGTTATGATTATTGGGATTACATTTCACTACCATGATTTATCCCATGTTATGATATTATGATCTCTTTTGCAGGTTAATATTTTCAAAATGTTATGTTCTTGTGAATATGATATGATTAATATTTCTTTTGTTTACCCTTACTGAGCATTTGAGCTCACCCTTTGTATGTTTTCTTTTCCACAGGTCAGGAATAAGGGTATTAAGTAAGATCTGTCAAAAGGGACTCTGGATATGATAAAATAAAAGGGAGACAATGTTGATGATTTATGAACCAGTTGTTTATGTTTCCCAGTTTCTAAAGACACTATACCTATACGGTTCTTTCATGGTTTTGTTATATGTTGTAATAAGTATGCTTCAATTATGAATTAATAACAATGTATGTAAAGTATGGGTCGTTATAGTTGGTATCAAAGTAAAGGTATAGTCAACCTTTGAAAACTAGGATGTGAAAGCCTTAGTAAGAACCCTAAGGATAATTCTTAGCATAGAACCCAATCTTAGTGTTTTAGAAATGTCCATGAATAACCTATGATAAGACCTTAAGTGTGAAATTTTATTCTTGATTATGTGGTTTTCCTATTATGATTAGTGTTTCTCACACTGTGCTTATTGGTTTTAGTCAATGGCTGGAACCCAAAGGAACCGTGTTAATGCTGAATTCGACTGGCAATGCAATGATTGCCCCCCTAAGCAAACAAACATTATGGGAGCTAGAATGAAAAATCTTTTAGCCATGCTCACACAACTTTCTCAAGCAACGAATCATGCAGGAATTCCAAACGAGCAAAGGAAGGAGCAACATTCTGTTGAATCCTTCATGAGGCAGCGTCCACCCTCATTCAGCGGGTCTACTGATCCATTAGTGGCTGAACAATGGATCAATACCACTAAAAAGATATTTTCAGTTCTTCAATGTTCTGATTGACATTCCACCTGCCATACCATTTCACAATTCACACCGTGGTTGTTGTCGAATGATTTAATGGCATTCCGAGGTCGTGCAGCTAATTTTGACCACCCAACGTGCCCTTTTAGAGCGTACCGAACTGTTCAAAACAACATATTCATTAATAACATGCACAAAACACGTCAGATTGATGTTTCTTATCCTCACACATGTCACGAATAATATTCCTATTCTTTTCGTGTGATTTCAAGTCATTCTGAGCACATTTTCTCTGAATTCAACCATTACACGTTGTTTTAGCGTTTTATGACTCTGGAAATGTTTTTCCGATCACAGTAGTCAAATGACACCTCCAATTGACATGAAGTCAGCCCGAACATTTTAAAATTCACACCACGGTTGTTGTCATATGATTTCATTGTATTGCGAGGTCGTTCAGCTAGTTTTGACCACCCAACGCACCCTTTTAGAGCGCGCTGAACTGTTCAAAACAACATATTTAGTCATACCGTGCACACCGCATGTTCGATTTATGTGAAGTCTCCTCCTACATGTCAAGAAATATATTCCTATTGTTTTCGTGTGATTTCAAGTCATTCTGATTATGTTTTCTCTGAATTCAACCATTACACGTTGTTTTGGTGTTTTGTGACTCCTGAAGTGAATTTTCGGTCACCGCGGTCAAAAGACACCTCCGATTGACATGCCATATGCCCGACCATTTCAAAATTTACACCAAAGTTGTTTTAGTATTATTTCATGGCATTCCAAGGTCGTTCGGCTGGTTTTGACCACCCAACGTGACCTTTTAGAGCGCAACGAACTGTTCAAAACAAAATATTCGGTCGCACCATGCACATCGCACATCCGATTGTTGTGTCGTCTCCTCATACATGTCAAGAATAATATTCCTATTGTTATAGTGTGATTTCAAGTCATTATGAGCACTTTTTTTCTGAATTCAACCGTTACACGTCGTTTTGGCGTTTTATGACTCCAAAAATGTGCTTTCAGTCACCGCGGTCAAACGACACCTCCAATTGACTTTCTGTCTACCTAAGAATTTTACAATTCACACCACGATTGTTGTCATTTGATTTCATGGCATTATGAGGTCGTTCAGCTGGTTTTGACCACCCAACGAGCCCTTTTAGAGCGCGCCAAACTGTTCAAAAAAACATATTCAGTCATACTGCGCACACTACACGTACGATTGACGTTCCATCTCCTTCTACATGTCACAAATAATATTCTTATTGTTTTCATGTGATTTCAAGTCATTATGAGCATGTTTTCTCTGAATTTGACCCTTACACGTCATTTTGGCGTGTTTGAAAAGCGTGCGTGGGGTGATCAAAACCGGTCGAACGACCTCAGAATGCCATGAAATTGGATGACAACAAAGGGTGGGTGAATTGAGAAATGGTTGGGAAGACGACACATCAAAGGGTGGGTGAATTGTGAAATTCCCTAATGGCATAGTGGCTTAATAATTGGAATAATGACCTATTGTCTAGTTGTACAATTGGAATAATGGCATAATGTCCTAATGAGCATTTGGCCTATATCCAATTAGACAATTGGCCAACTAGACAATTTTCCTAATGGCCTAACAACCTAATAAACAATTTCCCTAATGAATTAATGGTCAACTTTCCTAATGAATTCCGGGGTGCGGGGGGGGGGGGGGGGGCTGTCCGGGGTGCATGGGGGCTGTGTGGGGTGGAGGGGGGGCTGTCTGGGGTGGGCCAGGGGCCTACAAATGTGAACCTAAGCTTAGTCACCAAAAACAAGTTCCATGGTTTCTATTAAGAATCACATGTTTTTTTTCAAAACTATTCACAAAACATGCAATTGAAAACAATAAAGAATAAAATGAACTAAAAATATCCAAATCATTAATCAGTTTCATGGTTACTTCTCAATTAGTTCACACAAAAATTGCATAAGGAAAAAAAACACATGATACCCCCAAATCTCAAAAAAACTCACTAGGAACCCAACCCAAACATCAATAACAACCCCACCAATAAAAAAAGAAACACACCTCGTGAATATGATGCGTCATGCGTGGTGATGACTGCTACCTCCATCCAGTGGGCCATGGGACTACAACAAATAAAAATTATGAATATTTTCATAACAAAAATAATAGATTTAAATAAATAAATATAGTATAAACCTGCGTCGTATGATCCTCTGCACCATCACCTGGACACACATATTCCCGCAGTGCTCTAACCTCAGTGATCAATTGTGCATTTACCTCCTTGGAAGCGCGTAGCCGTGCCTCGAAATATGACAACTGCTGTGTCATATGAGAAATAGTAGGACCGAAAACCACGATGTGTGATACTATAGAATGAGGAATCCCTGTTCCATAGGTCAAACTATATCCATGCCCGTCCCGACCAATAATGCGATGGAAGATCTCATCCCTTCGCATGAGAAGTTGTCGTTGGTCCTCTGGCAGCTGTTCTAACACAAATTCAAATTGAGCCTCTGAAATATTCAAATATATATACATATATATGTTAATATATAGTTTTATTTAAGTATTTTTAATGAGTACAAGCACTTACTATCATTCCTACAACCTATGGATCATTTCGATCACGAGTCCTCATCCACACCGACATTTTATCAGTCGGTGCACCTTGCTCCCGTAACTGTATATGAATAGAATATAAACACAAAACCATATTAATTAATTAATTAAAAAATGAACAATAAATACCTCATATCAGATCTGAGACACGTAATGAGTCCCGAGCCTGTGAGGTGGTCCTTGCAACCCTCGATTCTCAGAATGGCGTGTTGACACCTCCTACATTCAATTTATTCAAATTTCAAAAAAATCACACATTCTATAAAATATATTTACCAAAATAAATATACAAACCACAACACCCTCAGTAGACCCAAATTCAACTAATTCACGCCACTGAGTCGAGAGGACACCTCTCGGGACATTTTCCATAATGTTTGGGGCACCCACATTTGGTACCCAGTGGTCCCTCTTGACTCCGCCTTTATAATCTTTCCACATCTTACGACATTTGCTCATACACATGGGCAGAAACTCATCAGGGAATAATTTCAAATTTTTCTATTAATTAAAAAAATCACATATGTCAGTATTTTTTATACATAGGGAAGAAAGAAAAATGGTCTTATTACCTGAACCACCTTCCAAAGACGATCTAATGTGTCCTGAGGGATAGAAGCCCAATCACATGTGGTCAATGGAAATCAATGTGGGTCTCGTATGATATGACCCAGCTGATGAATAAATGTAGGGGCATTCAATCCCACATGATAAAATAGCTCATCAAAGGAAACATCAAACGTCGTTTCGAAATTCCATGATAAAATGCCACGACCAGGGCCTCTCTTGTGAGAGGAAGAAGCAGTCGAGTTTGATCCTATTAAAAATAATTTTATATATAATTTGATAGATGTTATATATATATATATATGTGTGTGTTTATCAGTTACATAAAAAATAAACACAATGACAGTCAAACATACCTCAACCCTGAGACGTAGATGGCTCAGATGGATGATGTGGATCTACTACCTCTTCCCCTGACATGCCTGAAGTCATAGAAAGCATTAGTAAGGGGACTATCCAAAGTGTCCAAAATATAAATTGGATTGTTTAAAAAAAAATAAAACTTGTATAGTCGTTAATCAAACAAAAAGGGATTGAATAATTAGTTGTGAATGGATTTTAAAAAATCAGAAAGTTAACAAAACAAATATACAAATTATGTAAAAAACCAATCGATGCATAGCCAAATTTTAGATTGAATTAATAAAAATTAAAGCAGCACATGAACCAAATAAAGAATACCTCAATGGGAAGATACACTGACAATAACGTGAAGATACCAAAAGAGAAATCACCCTAAATATTTATAAATGATCAAACTTCCAAAAGTGAGGATTAAAACTTAAGAGGATTTATAAAATGGTTAGATAATTTATGATATCCTAGGAAATTCAATACTGAATAGTGGAAAAAAATATACCTTTTATTGAGCATGAAAATCAACCGTTTCTCCTTCAACGGCCGCTCGGACCCAATAAATATCTTCTTCACATTGTACTATGGTATGTTGATCAAGATGTTGGGAAAAAAACAGAATAGTCTCAGGTTCATCTTGTTCAAATAAAAACACTCCTCACCGGGAAATTTTCACAACAACTTGCCATCTTGGATTCGAAGGAAAAGTAACAAAGAATACTTGTTTCACTTATGATGTCAAAATGAAAGCTTCATTATCAACTTGTTCATTTCTATATAACATATATTTAAAATTCACCAATGAAAATTGATATTGATCATCTTTACATCCACGCACTGGATCAACCCAATTACACTTTAACAATATGTACTTCAACATGTGTGCATATACAACTTCAATGATGTCTATCAATTGACCATAGTAATAACCAGAATTGACGAATGGAAAACCGATGCCACTATTTTGTATTTCTTGTTTGTCGTTAATATCTTTAATGCGAAATTGAAAACCATTAGCATCTATAGCTTTATAAAGATGATCTGCTATAGATGGACCCTCAGCCAGTTGGGTAAATCCTTTAGTTAGCGTGGGTCCCCTAACTCCCTCAGCTTATGAACCTACATAATTCATAGAATTAAATAATTATTTATGCAGAAAGAAATTAGTATAATACTTCACTCATAATGAAAATCAATTTATACGTACAAAATCCTTGAACCAATCATGAAATGACGCATAATGAGATTGTTGAAATTGATACTCAGTCACACGATACATCTCTTCTTTCATCTCATCAATGTGTTTCCTGAAAATGATAATGTGATTTTTAAATGATCAACTTATGCAAACAAAACATGTAAAATTTAAACAATAAAAGTGATAAGACACTTACTGAATTAATGGTGAAACTGATGGTGTATTGAACAAGATATATCGATGTGCTTGTGTCCACTCGATGTTGTCCATATAAAAAATGTTTCCTTCTCCAACTGGACCATCACGAATCTGAGAGGGCTTATTTAATTTTGTTTCAACATTCATAAGATATTCTGCACAAAAATTAGTACACTCATCCATAAAATAAACATTGGCTATTGATGCCTCGGGATGAGATCTATTGCGTACAAATCATTTCAATGTACTCAAATACCACTCAATAGGATACCTCCACCTGAATTTGACTGGACTAGAAACCATTACTTCATCAGTTATGTGCACTTTCAAGTGGACCATAACATCGAAAAATGAGGGGGGAAATAGTTTCTCAGAGTGAAAAAGACTAAGTACAATTTGGTCCTGCAAACTTTTTAAATCACTCATTTGTTTATTTCTTAAAAAAATATATCTAAAAAATTACTCATCTTGATCAATGTCTGAACAAAATTGGGGGATAAACAATAAAAAATTGAAATTGGAATCAACTTATGAAGTAGTAAGTGATTGTCATGACTTTTCAACCCTTGAAATGTCATGCTCGTCAAATTCGCACACTTTGAAATATTAGAAGAGTAACCATCAGGAACCTTAAGCATCTTCAAAATGGAAGTAAATGCCTATTTGTCCTTTATATTCATCGTATACTGGGCAGTAGGCATATATGCCTTGTTTCCATCTGCTAACTATAAATGAAACTATTTTCTTAAACCCATTTCTTCCAAATCATGATGTGCATTAACATGGTCCTATGATTTTCCACTGACACATAAAATGGTCCATAATATGTTATCAAAAACATTTTTTTCAATGTGCATGACATCCAAATTATGCCTTATCCTGTTGGTTTTCCAATACGGAAGACTACAAAAAATACTTTTCTTTTTCTAATTGTGACTGTGGTGCTTACCGACAACACGAATATTACGTAATGGATGAGCCACCAAATCCTGAATTTCATATACCATGTGGGTGTTTTCTTCCTCAATCTATGATAAAATTTTGACTCCTGTCATGATCTTTGGTGCTGGGATGAACTCTCTAGAACCATCAAATGTCACTCTCTCCTTTCTGAACCTGTGCTGAGGGGGGAGAAAATGTCTGTGACCCATGTATGCCCATTTTTTGGAATGTTTAAGCCATACATATTTTTTACTTTTATTGCAACATGGAAAAAAAAATTCCCCTTTCATAATCCAGCCTGATAAATTTTCATAATCCAGGAAGTCATTGATTTTCCACAATAAAGCATCCTACAGTTTGAACATTTCATTTGTTTCATAGTTATAATTCATCACACCATCGCCCCAAAATTCATTCAACTCATCAATAAATGGCTGAAGGTAAACATCAATCTTATCCCCCAGACTTCTAGGTCCATAAATAAGAGTGAAAAGTAATATAAATTTTTGCTTCATACAAAGCCACGAAGGAAGATTATACGGAACCAACACCACGGGCCATGTGCTATAAGTTGCACCAACCATAGACTTGAATGGATTGAAATCATATGCTGCCAACACCAATCGGACATTATGAACATATTTAGAAAAGTTGGGATGTCTCTTATCAAAATCCTTCCATGCATGAGAGTCTGTCGGGTGGGTTAACATATCACTTTCATGAATTCTTTCTGGATGCCATCTCATTAAATTAGAAACTTTAGATGAAATAAAAATTATTGTCGACCTTAGTTTAAGGGGAAAGTAACGCATTTGCTTTACGGCAATCAGTTTCCACTGTATCGCAATATGACTTTGATGAGTCTGATTTCCCCTGTTCTCTTTCCACCTAGAAGCGCTATAAACCATACAAATATCCAAATGGGAATTTTTCTTTCTAAACAACATACAGTTTTTTGAAAATTCATCTATGGTCTCATATGTAAAACATAAGTTCTCTGTCAACTTATGAGTATGGTAATACAAATTGGGTTTCTTAGCATCGACAGGAAGAACCTTTTTCAATAACACCAACAACATGTCGAATGATGTGTCTGACCACTGACTCAAAGTATTCAAATGAAAAAAATCCATGATAAACGACAATTTATTGTAAGAAGTACATCTAGGATATAATTCTGTTTGTGCATCATCAAGTTCTTTATAAAACCTCCTCAAATCATGATCTACACCAGAGCGAAGATTTATCTCACCGGTCTCAAGATTCTGGATGTCAATGCCTTCAGGATCCAACCCAAGTACCATTTCCATAATCATTTCATGCATTGGATAATTCATCCTTGCATCAACATCCATCTAAACTGCATCCGTATTTTGACAACTAACATATTATTCTCCATGAAGAATCCAACTCTTATAATTTCTTAGAAATCCATTAAAGAATAGGTGCTCCCTCACAGTATCTCATTTTAATTGATATCTATTAGCACATTTTCTACATGGAAAACTAATATAGTAACTTTGAAACCCTCTTGTGAAGTCAATAAATAGCATAATGAAATTGAAATATTCTCTAGACGTTCAATTTGTAAGATCAATCCAACTCTTATCCATAATAATATCTGTATAACAAAAATTTACACAAGACTTATTACATGAATTTTTCATATCAAATATATTTAAAATAAATACTAACCAATTGATTGTGGACCATTGATAAAATAATCAAATTATATCTCTGAATAATAAATAAGAGAATAGGTAATGAAATGTAAGTGAAATCCCATGTCATACCTGATTTCGCTACAAACCTAGAAGGGAGGGGAGTTGAAGGCGGTGCTGCGGGGGAGAGGAGAGGCAACAGAGGGGATCCATAGATAGAGATGGTGCGGTGAGGGAGGGGATGGGAAGCGGCAGTGGCAGTGAGCAGGAGGAGAGGAGGCGGTGAAGTGGAGATGGTGCAGCGAGGGTGAGACAACGAGGGAGGGGATAAAGGACAGTGGGGAACCAGAGTGGACAGGCGGCAACGACGAGGGGGCGACCAACAACCGTGCGGGGAGGGAGGGGACCAGGAGGTAGTGGTGCCGCACGAGAGGGGATGGTGAATGAGGGGATAGGCGACGATGGTGCAGCAAGGGAGGGGGATGAAGAGGGAGGGGACGAGGATGGAAGAGAGCCAGAGTGGAGGGCAGCGAGGGGACGGGGGACAGGCAGCGAGGGGGCGGAGGGTGGAGGGCAGAGGGGGAAGAGGCCGGAGAAGGCGGAGGGGGTGGAGGGTAGAGGGTGGAGGGAAAAGGCTGGAGGGTGGAGGCCAAAGGGCGGAGGGGGCAGATGACAGAGGGGGCGGAGGGCGGATGGATGAGGGAGGAGGGTGGAGGGAAGAGGGCAGAGGGTGGTGAGGGGAAAGGTGACGAGGGGTGGAGGGCGGCGACAGGATGGGCGGTGAGGGCGGAGGGCAACAAGGGACAGGCGACAGAGATCTAGGGGAGGGGATGTGGGGTAGGGTTTCACAAGGGGAGGGGGTGGGGGGAGCTTTTTTTTAAATCCGAGTGACCACCAAAGGTGGTCACCCATGTCAGGGGGCTTCAATGCCCATTTCTCTAGTAGTGATCATGGTATCATCCTTACCACCAAGATTTTATTTTTTCATTAAAAATTACAGGATGAATGGTACATATGAGATGCTACAAAATCTTTTGACTATGATTCATTGGATAGATAAGGAAATGTTGGAACATGGATCCTCATCCCTTATGGGAAAAAAATTTGAAGGTCGGTTTTAAAATTCCATGAACAATACAAGGACAATAGTATATTTATTAAATCCTTCAAAGATATAAAAGATTCAGAGTCCATGCAATGAACATGATTTTATCTGGTTCTCATATAGAAATAAAAGTCATTCGAAAATGAACTGTAATGAATTGAATAATAAGGTAACAATAGTATATAATTCACATCTATTCAAAATTATGTATTTATATTTCACTTATCTTATATTAAATACAATATTCAATTCAAATATTTGTTTTCAAATATAGGAACAAAGGATGTTTATAAACATTACAAGAAGTAAGGTGAACTCTCTAAGTTGTTGAGAAAGAGAGGTTCCTAGGTCATCTAAGAGGAGGACGCAACTTTAAATTACCCAATGGGTTGATTCTAGTTAAAATATTATTTTATATGAATTATTATAAAAACATTTATCTAATTTTTTATTTAGGAACCATGAGACATTATTCCATATTTGTAATGATTTTTTTGTTATTTCATTATTTACTAATAGTTAAATAATACTTTAATTAAAAACATCCAATATCTTTGAATAATTATAAATATAAAATATAAAAATTATACCCATCAATGGAAAGAAAACTCTTTTTCAAAATAAATCTAAGAGTATTTGTCAAAGATATACCTAGTTAAAGCTAAAAACTCTTTTGTATTACAAAAATTTAATTATTAATTTCTAGACCAAGAAACCTTTAAAGATGAAGGTAAAACCAAAAAATCAGATATAATTAGTTTAGATAGACTACATGAACTATTAAAGGATAATATAAAGGTAAATTTATATTGTTTATGGGATTCATTTAAGAGATTTTCGAGATAATCAGTCAATAAATTAATATACATGATAAAAAATATATAAATTTATGGGTGGGATTGTCTGAGTATATCTTAACCATGAATTCATCGATCATTTTAATGTAGATTGAGGTTTATTTTGAAATCAAATTTATTTATACACATCAAAGACCAGATGATAGTATAAAATAAGACCAATGAGGAGTCTTAAATGTATTGAGAGTATTCCATGATTCCTATATCAACATGTATCATAAATATAATCTAAAAAACTAACCATATTTCAACCACATTGACTAATAGTAGTATTGTAAATCTAGATCGGTGGCCTAAAAGCCCACCCAGATCAGCCTAAATCACAAATAGGAATGAACTCAAAAATCACAGATCAAGTAAAGCTTGGATTGGGCCAAGGGGTTGGTTGGGATAGAAATTTTTTACACCCCAATATGTGGAATTAGGTAAAAAGACTCTTTTATCTTAATCTATTCAATTTTAGAATATTTATATTTTCTTGGTAGCCTAAAAAGTGTTTTTGGGCATTCTGGTTCAAAACGGCTAGGATCACGATCATGTTGGTGGTCATGGTGTTCCTTTCGACCTATTGTGTAAAAAAACTAGTTCCAAAATAGCTGGGACCAGGTGTAGTATAAGACATGGCCTATTGGTGGTCACCCTAATCACCATAACCAACAAGCCTCACCATGGGTGTGGTGGAGGCTATGTCTAGAGTAAAATGGCCTGGGTCTTGGGGCTAGGGTGTGGTTAGTGTTCGAGGTTGGTCTCTTGGGTAAGGCCACCATGCCATGGTGGGTAGCACCAGGGTGTGGTGTTAGTGATTCTAGCTTTTTGAAATGCATGTCTGTCATTAGATCTTATGGGGGTGATTACTCCAGTCATGTTAAACCTTAATAGGGATTTTTAATGCATTGCTTGTCTATAATTTATTATATTAAACCTAATATTCAATCCAATTTGGATAATATTATAGATCTAAAATTCCAAGGATTGGGTTTTGGAACTCATCTTACAAACAAAAACAATTTTGGGTGTTCCTTTATTCTTGGACTTTCTCCTTGTATATCTAAGATCTTGAGAACCAGATCTTCTCATTTCCCACCACCAATTTCAAAGAAAAAAAGGTTTACATTGTTTTTGTGTTGGGTTTATTTATCCTATGGTCTATCCCTTGACATGACTTATGCTATTTTTATTCCCCTTTGGGTTGGTTTATGAAATTGATGTTTTGAAATTTGTGAGATGTGAAATTGATCTTTGTTAGTTATGAATTTTTTTCAGAATGGATTTTCTTTGAAAAATTATTTATTAATGTTAAATGATAGAATGAATAAAATATGGATTTGAAATTGGTTTTCAATAATGGAAGTGTCATGGAATTACTATAGAAACTATTTTATGAAAATAGGCATAGAAATGAAAATGGATTTTCCCTAGAAAATGTTTTAGGAAACATGAATTTAGATTCTTGAAAAGAATTATATTGCAATAGCACAATGGAAAACCTTAGGTTATGAGGAAAAACTAGACATATCTAAGCCCTAATGGAGTTTTATATCACCTGGGGATGTACCCATGAAATTATGGATTACTGTTTGGTAACCTTTTTGATGTATTTAAGTTCCTATACATTGGATTTTACTTATGTTGAACAATGTTTCTTATTGATATTAGTTGTATACACCATTGTGTCATGATTTTACACTTTTTTATTTATGGATACATTATGTGCATGTTTATTTGATATGATTATTTCCCACTTGAAAAGAATATTGAATATTTAAATCATTATATACATCTTCTTATGCATCCTTATTAAATGTTATGCCATATCATTTTGATTATTTTAATATGGAATGTTTTTGAAAAGAAAACAAAAGGGTGATTTTATATGGAAAAAACTAATCTATATGTTTTAGAAAAATATTTTATAAAAGTAATAATGGATTCATGTGGATATAAATTGAATAGATTCTTGGTGGTATCCTACTAAGCTTTAGTGATCACACCCTACTTTTTCTTTTTGGTGTTTGTAGCCTTGGTTTTATAGGATACTTATAAAGGGAAGAGATCATATAGATGATGACTATCCTATATCACATTTATTTATAGTGGGTTGGGATGGTGGTGAGATATAGTCACATAGATATTAAACCATGGGTTTCTTTAGGTTCCATGTTGCGATCATTCATTTTTTACATCGAGACATCATTTTCTAGTTGTTTTATGTTACCTTCTTGGTTTGTTTTTTTGAAATATGATGGTTTTCAGATATCTATTATGATAACCTATTTTTTTCTATCTTAATATATGTTTTTTTGGGGGTGAAATCATTCCCAAATTCTTTGTATGAAAACCTGATGATTTTCGACAGCCCATAGAAATTGAGAATATGCCTTCAGCCTTATGGTGGGCCAATTTGGGTGCCATTATGGGCTAACCTGGGTTCTTCTATTACAAATTGGCATCAAAGGGTTAGGTCATCATTAAATACCACACTCATGCTTGTGTATCACCCTCTTGTGTTAGGGTTTTTTTTATAGACTAGATATAGGACTTCCAAAACTCAAGAGGTAGTGTGGGAGTGTTCCTGGATAACTCACCTTCATGAGGAAACTCGAGTTACCATGGAAAGTGTGGGGTTTTTATCCCCCTTATTTATCATTTTATCATTTTGGATTCTATTTTATGAATTTGGTTTCTGATAAAGGAATCAATTTTTTTTTCTTGATGGTTTCCTTACTCTTGTTTTATATATTATGGATCCTCCAATAATAACATCGTAGAATACTAGAGAAGAAGTTGTAGAGAAAGACCCATAGGTGAATCATCTAGTTGAATTTGTATTGGTGGAAAATATAGTTTGAAGCATACAGTCTATAAACCATGTTGACAACATTGAACCAGAGAAAAAGGGGCACCATTATTCAAAATTCAATATATATAATCCATAGATATCTCATTGAGAAAAAGGACCACATGATGTAGAAGAATATTTCAATATTATTGAGAGGATTTTCCGCTTACTAAAAAATATGTAGGACTCCAAAGTCTGTTTCTACACTCTTATACCTGAAGGGATGAGAAGGATGTGGTGGGACTATATTGTGTAATACAAGTTACACAAATATATCACGTATATCACTTTTAAGAAATCCTTAAATCAATTGTTCTATCCAAATAGATTGGGAGTGGAGAAGGCCTGAGAGTTCATTTATTTAGAGAAGGGAGATTGTTCTTTCTTGGAATATGCTACTCAGATTTCTGAGTTGGTACTAAAGATTGTTTCTAATGAATATCTCAATGTACAGAGATTTGAGATGGGTCAAAGGCCTGATTTTTAATCTATGATGGTTATTATATTCCTACCCATACTTATATAGGTTTTCGAAAAGGTAACTACGGTATAGGTGGACATAGCCAAGAAGACAAGACTCTTCAAAGAACTAGTGTCAATAAGAAGTAGCCAAATTTCATTTTCTAGTTAGAAAAGGAAACAAGATGACCAACCCCGAAGTGGTGATAGGAGTGCATAAAATAAATAAGAGAAGAGTTAGTTGTTCTATTAACAATGTGTGGAAAATAGACACCTCAAACCTAATTATAATTCCACAACCATGGTATATCACATGTGTGGGAAATGTAGTCATCTTAAATGTTTTTGTGAGAGGGTTTCCTAGGGATGTAGTTCAAGATCCACCTTCACCAAGGTATCTTAGTTTATATATGACACCACAAAATGGATGAATTATCAACCTCATGACAAGGGTGATTTTTATGTTTCAAAGAAAGGGAAGGATAAGGATAGATGTATCTGTGAAGTAGAGTATGTACTAAAGGAGTCATAGGAAGGACTAGCTATCATGAGAGGTATAGTTTTTTCTGTATATTTTATGGTTATAGATTTATTTTATATTAGTGTAACTCATTCCTTTATATAATCCAATCTATTTTATGCATTGGGTTTTCATTTGGAGATTATACCTTTCATAATGACTCTTTCCACTCCTTTAGAAAATAAGTTTAAGTAGGGTTTTATATGTCTTGAGTGTCGGGTGGTGATTGATGACCATGAAATGATGTGGGACTTTCTAGTTTTAGATCTTTACATCTTTGATCTTGTAATTGGAATGCCTTGGATGATTACATATAAAGACCATATTTATTTCTATCATCACCAGGTTTCATTTATTTCTTATGAAGGAGTCACTCCTCACTTTTAGGGTGAGTGAGATCCTAGATTAGGGATAGAAAATCCCATCACCTAGGGTGATGAGATGATCCCATGAAAATTATTGAAGATGTTTCTTGATTTTTTTGTTCCATATCTTAGTGTCCCTCTTCTTGTGGTAGTGTATGTGTATCCCAAAGTTTCCCCAGGTGATTTCTAAGGGTTTAACATTTATAGGTAAGTCAAGTTCTCTATAAAATTTATTATGAGGATGATTCCATCTATTTTCCTTCATAAAATATTTAACCAACTGAATTAAAATATTAACTGTTTAACCTAATGATATTGGGTATAAGGGGTTTATGTATCCTAGAATTTCACCATGGTAATCACCAGTTCTATTTTCAAAGAAGGCATATGGGAGTCTACAACTTTGTATTGATCACCGAAAACTCAACCAGGTGATAGTTAAGAAAAATTATTCCTTTCCTAATATTGATATTTTTTTGATCATCTTAATGGATCCTAGTGGGTTTTAAAGATTGATCTAAGACCAAGATACTATCCTCTAAGAGTCTAATAGGAAAATATTCCTAAGATGACATTTAAGAGTAGGTATAGGAACTTCAAGTATTTGGTCATGTTGTTTGGAATTACTAACACTCTTGTGGTGTTTATAGATTTAATGAATTAAATATTCTATTTGTTTTTTGAATCTTTTGTGATTTTTATGGATGAAATTATTTTTTATTTCAAATAAAATAAGGATCATGCTGAGAATTTGAATATTATACTTGGAATATTTAAAGAAAATAATCTATATGGAAAGATATCAAAATGCCTATTCTGGATTCACGAGGTGAAATTTCTAGGAAATTTGATTTCTAATAAGGGTGTCTAAATGTATCCTAAAAATATTCTGGAAAGGATGTATTGAGTGCATCATGTAAATGTGTTTGAAATAATGCGTTTTTTTGGGAATATCTAGTTATTACATGAATTTTATTCGAGGATTCTCGAAGATTGAATATACTATGATAGAATTAACCTATGAGGATATGAAGTTTGTTTGGAGTGATTAGTACCATAGATATTTCGAGTTTTTGAATGTGATATTGAATTCAGATTCAATCATGATCCTTCAAACCAAGTTTGGGATATTATTTTTACTGAGATGCCTCTGGTACTATTTTGGGTTGTCTTCTATTGTAAGGAATATAGATGGTAGGTTTTTTTACTCATAAATTATTACCTCATGAAAAGAACTAACCTATTTATGATCTTGAGTTGATAAAAGTGATTCGTACTATCAAGACTTGGTTCCACTACCTCTTAGAGGAGGGGTTTTTAGTGTATTTATACTATAAGAATATAAACTATATATTCAATCATATGGATTTGAACTTGAGACAAAGATGATGGGTGGAGTACCTTCAGACATTTTATTTTGATATTACATACACCCTCAAAAAAGGAAATGTGGTCGCATATGATTTGAGCAAAATATTTCTGACCTAGGTAGTGAGGGAATCAGTGGAAGAGTGGTGGTTAATGATATTTATTCTTAAGATGCACTTGGATTAAGGGAGATATGATGAGTATGTATTCCAAGATTATAATCAATTTGGTCCATATATGGGTGATCATATTCTACTTGGAAAAGTTGAGGATGTTGAGTTCCAAAACATTAGTAGGAATCTTTTTGATGGGGAGACCTCGAGTGATTGGTCTCGGTCTACCAATGAGTTTTTCCACTTCTAAGGTAAGATGGTAATTTTGATAGGACTAAAATAGGAATTGATGGATAATATAAACTGATATAATTGTTTTTTGGACCCTAGATATATTAATATATATCAGTAATTGATATTTCATTACTAGTGGTCAAGAATGAGAAAGTCAATTATATATTTTATGTATAATTTCTATAAATGTAAGAGAATTAAGGGAGAACATCTTAGGCCTACTTGTTTGTTGTAACTCTTACCCATTACAGTTTGGAAATGGGATGAGATAGATAGGAACTTTGGATTGGGATACCTATGAATTCTACTATTAAGGATGAAATATGTATGATTATTGACCAACTAACGAATTCAATACATTCTTTTCCTATCTAAAAGTTGATAAAGGTAAAGTATTTGGATATATGTATGTGTAGAAGATTATTAGACTCCGTAGTGTTTAATCAGCTATCATTTTGGACAAGATTCGTCACTTAAAATCCTATATTTTTTAGTATATTATAGGTAGTGATGGATTCTAAGTTGAATTTGAGAACGACTTATCATCCCCAGATGGATAGCTAGACTAACCATTATATCCATATTCTTAAAGAAAAGCTTCGAGCATGTGTGCATAACCTCAATGGATCATGGGACAAACATCTCCCCATAGTGGAGTTTTGATATAAAAATACTCATTAGGCTCTAATCGGGATGGTTCCATTTGTGGTGTTGTATGGGAGGCCTTTTATAGGCCTACAATGGATTCATTATTTCCCTATGGGTTTAATCAAAATATAAAACTAATAAAAGCTCAAACAGTTCTACTAAATTAGTTAAAATATATTATTTGTAAAGTATGTGGTAAAACCCATGAGATGGTGAAATTAGTTTATTTAGGTTTTTTTTAAAATAATGAATTTAAATAATGGGATAATAATTGGATTGGGGTTTTGGAAATAGTTTAGAGAAAGAAATAATTGAAAGAAAAGTAGGTTGGTTTGTTTGAAATCAAATTTTAAGGTGTGCTAGAGTTTTTTAGTTTTAGGGTTTAGGGGAAATAATATTTTAGAAATTAATTTGATTCATCCATGTTTAGTGTTAAAGTAGAGTTTATGTGGCTCTAATAGTCATGGTATCCTTTCCTTAATATAGTAATCCCCATTTTACCATGGTCAGGAAGTTCAGTTCATTTCCTAATTGTGTTTTCATTGATACCATTTTTAAACATGGCTTCCCTAAATGAAAAAATGGCTAGGCCTCAATTCAGGGTAAACGAATTTGAAATTTTAAATTGTTTCTTTCCTAATGTTTTCACAATGTTCATGGTAAAATAAAAATAAAAGGATTAGATGTTCAAATAAATAAGTTTCAAAAAACCAATACTGAATAAAATATAGAAAAATATCCAAAAAAATCTCCCCCCTTTATCTATATAACCATAGAAAAAGGCAGTATTTACCCCTCATACTAGTGATGAGAGAGTGAGTAGGAATTAAAGAATGAAAAGAAAAAATAAATGAAAACATAAAGGGGAAAATGGAGAGGGCTGTATAATAGTGAAACTTCTCACCCTAGACTTTGGTATTCTAGGATCTCTTTGATAGCAGTAGCTCAGCTCCCTATTTATAAACTCCCTTAGATATTTTGAAACATTAAATGACATTAATATATTCCATAAGGTTATCATGGGTGGTCCTGAGGTCATAAAATAAGTCTTCTCCACCCATTTCATTGAATTTACCTATTTTTAGGTAATCCTAACACTTTCATGTCATGTAATGTTTCACGACATGTAATGTTTACATGATGTGAATATTTATTTTATAACACACAAATATATATTTTCCCTAGTTCTAGTTTGGGCCCCAAAGAGTGATCCATATACATCCTTTAATTTGGAAAGCCTTATTTTTTTATAAACCTTGTTCGTTTTTTCTTCTTTTACCCATTTCCCATAATTTAATGTATCCTACCATGTATGAACAAAATATCATGCGTGCATGCATGAATTAACAATTTAATAATTATAATCAATGAATTTAAATATAAAAAATATATAAAAGAAATGTACATATCAAATCTCCCACACTTGAATTCAAAATTATCCTCAAGGATGGAATCTCAACACATTACAAAAGTACACTCACCTTACCATTATTTAAATTCAATTTCAAAAAAAAAAGAAATTTACCAAATGGGAAATCAAATATTGAAGAATCAAACATTAAATTTCATCAATGCATCACTTTTCAAAGAAATAAATAAATCGATTTTTTTTATTTTTCTCTTTTAAATAGTCAAGCCTTTTCATTAATCCTTTTTTATTTTTTAATTTATCATTAATATTCATTCCATTTATAATCTACCTCACTTTTAAATTTTTTTTCATCATCATGGTACGAATGTAAGTAGAGTTTAGCACATACCTAAAATCATGATTCTTACTATATGATTTAAAAGTATTTACTTTCTCCACTATATAGAGACAAAATCACAAATAATAATGAGGGATTAACCATTTAGGATCAAATGAATCTGAGGGTTAGGTAAGGAAGGTAAATGATTTAAAATAAGTAAATCTAAAAAGGAGTTTATCTCTAAGGTATTTTTCATGATAGTCAGAAAAATATCAATGAAATTCACCTCTCTCCCACTATCTAATAGAAGGCTTGTAAAGAAATAAAATGAAATAAATTAAAAACCCTATTTATTTTTATTTATTTATTTTCATTTATTTTTTAATGTTGTTCTTGGGAAAATACTCACATCCACAACCCAAACCAAAATTATCTCCTCACAACACTATTTTTAATAGTTATAAAAATATCACTAGTCAAGAAATGGTGGTTTTTGAATTTCACAATACATAACCCATTTATCAATTTTTTAATAGGGGTGAAATAAATTAAATGAATGTGCCTTCCCAAAATCCCATGAAAATACTCCAAACTTATCCATTATAAAATGTGTATCCCTCCCACCAATAAACTCCTACCTCAATCTTATTTTTGATAATCTTGAAAAATATTTATAGAATGGTAGAAAATGATAAAATGGTATTTTAAAATGACTCTTCCCTAACAAGGTTGTTCATGATTTCTATGGGCTTAATAGGGATTAATGTTGGGTAGGTATTTGGATAATGACCAATTTTTTCCACAATCATATTAAATTTGAATATTTTTCAATCATAGATTTGAAAAGATAAAAGGAAAGTTGTAGAAGAGAACACGCCTGAGTCTCATAAGAAATATACTATAAAATAGAATGATAAATATTAGTTCATAAAATTTCTTGGAAGTGAAAATGAAGATTTGAAATAATCAATCATCAAACAACATAATAATAATAAATCAATTAATGAAAATATTATAAATCCAAGGAAGGATAAATATCTAAAAAAATCATTCAAAAAAATTAAAATTCCCCCCTAAATCATGACTTGATAAATCGTAATCCATATAATTATCTATACTAATTCTTTTCACTATTTTTATAATTAAAATTTACTAAAAATTAAATTTAAACTCATGGAATGGTAATCATCCAATATAGTTTATGACTCCTATTTTAGTTGATTAAAGAATGAATCAAGTACAAACATGAAATTGGTAGTTAAAAGCTCTAAAAAAATTAAATATGGGTAATTCAATAGAAAAATTAAGAATTGAAGAACTTACTCCCCTTTTAGTGACACTTTGAAGTTGGACGCATAGGTTTTTCCTACTCTTAATTCATGATGTGAATGGGTTTCACAAAATGTATTCTCTTGGATTCAAAATGTGAATGAAGTTCATAATGTGTATTGGTCCTGCATTTTTTTTCCTTTTCTTCCTTCTTCTTTCTTCCTATCAGGGCCTTGATGGTTCTATAAATTAAAAATAAACGAGTGAAATCTCAGGCTATTATCAATTAATTCTGAAATATTTTTCTCTGAAAGTTCATGTAAACCTCTAAAAAGAGAAAAAAACTTTAAAAACTAGGGTTTCCTCTAAGAAGCGATTGGTTAAATGTCATTAGATTGACTATAAATCCTTTAGCTTTGACATAGGTGATGGATTTTTGAATTTTTTTACCCCATCAAGGTCCATAAATAGTCTTAGTTGTGTCCCATCCACATAATTCGTACCCTATCCTCCTTCTATAAATAGATTAATTATTCTTGATGATAATACTTAGTTTATTTATATCAGGCCGATCCACCATTTCTTCCTTAATATTTAAAAACTAAATGGAAGTTCATGTACCATCCATAACTGTTAGCCTTTTTCAAACATGATTGAATTGGTTTCCCCTCTATAATCAATAGTATGACTGTTCATCATATCTTTGTTATTTTCAATGTTTTTAGGTTGAGAATCCTCTTGTATAATAAGAGTTATTTCATGCACCTCTTCACTTTCAGTGATATCTTTAAATTAAAGCATTTTTCTTCTCCAAACTCAGTGTATTCACACACATAATAGTTCTTCATTTCCTATTGAATTCTAAAACTAACTTGTTTATAAAAAACTATCATATAGATATCTAAACTTATTAAATCTATTAGTGCATTCCCAGTGGCTAGAAATGGTCTCCTAGGAATGAGTGGAGTCCTCTGCTATTCTATATCCACTACTAATAAGTTTATGGGGAAGTAAAATTTGTCAACTTTGATCAAAATATCTTCGATGACCCCTCAGGGGCACATTACTATTAAATATTACAATATAAGTGAAACTCTTTTGGGTTTCAATTTCTTTATCCACAGGCTCTTGTAAGTGGTAAATGACAAGGTTTTGACACTCACACCTAAATCACATAAATATTTTCCAAATTTATTATCTACGGAAAATATAGGAATAAAAAACCTACCTAGATATTGTTTATTGTTAGTTAGGTCCTTTTATACCACTTACAAACACTCCCACATAAATGTAATAGTTCCAATTTCCTCAAGCATATTCTTGTTGGTCACTAGATATTTCATGATTTTTTCATAGGTTGGAATGTTCCCAAGAGCCTCTTCCATAGTAATATTAATATGAAATTCTATAAAGTTTTTGAGAAACTCACCTTGTTTCCTGTTGATATTATCATGTGACATTCTTTCTGGAAAAGTCAGTATCATCTTGAATTATGGTGGTTCTTATTTTTCATCTTCTTTAGCTACTTATTCCTTACTATTTTTTAGGTTTACTTTCTTTTATTCTTTTAATTTTCTCAATTCATAATGATATTGATTAATTTTTCCACTCCTTAGAGCTATAATTTATAAATCTTTATATGGAATTACTTTAAGGTATCCTGGAAGTACTCTTCAGGTTCTATCTCTAAGTTTATCAGGGATTTTTTTATTTGGAATTCAAGGTTCAAGAGTGAAGATCTATGATCTCTTGAGTTTTCCTTCAGATCCTTTATTGATGCACTTTGATCTTTTGAATAGAAAACTAATTATTAGATAACAACACCATAGGAAGTCATAAAAGTATCCAAAGTCTCCTCCAGTGTGTGGACTTGACTTGTTTTTGAAGGACATTAGGGTGCATGTTGCGGCAACCCATGTTCCCTTTTTTGGTCCCCTTTCACTTGCAATTATTCTATCCACCAATCGTGAGAATTATTACCATATTTATAATAATCATAATTTAATTATTCTATATACATACCTTGGGGTTGTTGTTGTTTTCCCATATTCATGTTCATTATTATTATTAGGGATTCCATCCAAGCCACCATAAAATTATTATTGTTATTGATCATTTGGAACTGTTTTCATTGTGTCCCTTCACATTTCCACTCGAATATTTTTCTCATCATTTCATCCAATAGGATATAGCTCTCCTATGGTGATTTCTTCATTAATGATCCTCTAGATTCAGTGTCTAAAATCGACCTGTTTCCTTATTTAAGTCCTTTATAAAAAGTTTTTATTAAAATATATAGTTCAATAACATTATGGGATAATTTATGAGTAATTTTTTTGTAATTTTCCCAAGTATAATTTAGGGTTTCTTCTTAAAATTGAGAAATTTCAGAATTTTTATCTAGATTTCCATGGACTTTGAAGGTGGGAAGAATTGAGAGAGAATGTTCCTTGAAAGATTTTTTCATGTTGTGATGGAATGGGCTGGTAGGGTTTGGACTAACTCATGAACTTGCTCTAGTATATAAAAATAGAAGAGATAGAGTCATACCATGTCACTTGAAATGTTATGGAATTGGAATTTATCATTGAGCTCTAGAATGCTTCCTAGACGTGCATCCAGATCTTCATGTGGTAGTCTAATGAATTTTATGCTATTTGATATCATCTGAATGATTAAAATTTTGATCATGAAGTGATTTGAAACAATTGGAGGTGATAGGATTATCAGTTGTAATTATATGTTTGATGGATTCTCATAGTCAGCGTGCATATATAGCCCTAGATCTCATTGAAGAACTCGTCTAATAGAAAGATGTTTCTCTACACCCACCATGGTTGCAATGAATTTTCTCTTTAGAGTGTTTTCAATTTCAGTATTGGACTCGATGATATCTTTTTATTTTTCTCAAGTGTTGTAATCCTATGTTTAATGTTTTACAATCTAAAATTTCAGCACGAACACACAAGGGTAAATAGGTAATATAACATAAAGTAGTAAAATTAAAATTATCCTAAAAACTAACTGGAAAACATCCCCAGAAACAACACTAATTTTTATAGTCCCATGACAGTTTTGTTATTTCCATATGGGTTGAATCTAAATAAAATTTTTATAAAAACTCAAAATTTAATATTTCATTTATTAAAATATATGATTTGGAAAGTTTGAGTTTGAACCCATGAGACAACGAAATCAGTTTATTTAGGTATTTTTTTTAAAAAATTTAAATAAAGGGAGAATAATCAGATTGTGGTTTTGGAAATAGTTTATAAAAATAAAGAATCGAAATAAAATCATGTTGGTTTTCTTGAAATCTGATTTTATGTCATGCCAGGGTTTTATAGCTTTAGGGTTTGACTACAATTGGATTTTAGAAAATAAATTTATTAATCAATGTTTTACATTGGAGTCAAGATGAGGTGGATCTAATGGTGATGGTGTCCCCTCATCAACATGACAATCCCCCTTTTCTTGTGGCCAGATAGTTCAGGGAATTGTTGAATCAAATGTTTCTTAATAATATTTTAAAACCTATTTTCCCTGGATGAGATAATGGTCATGACTGTAACACCCCGAGATTTTATGAAAAATATTCTTTTAATTTCATTAATGTCTTTTGTTGTATGCTACACCAAGATTACCTTGCGCTATATGCAACACCGTATTAGCTTGCAGTATACGCAACACTATTCTTGGATCGTGTTACACACAATTTTGATAATAGTTATTCTACACAACATTGAGTATATATATATATATATATTCAATGTATCAATGAAATATGGTTGGATTCTGTTATACGAAACAACTAAGGATTCTTTCACAACACGCAACCCTGACTTGGCTTGCATTACATGCAATCACGACCTTCCTCGATAGCAGGTGTTGTACGCAATACCGTGTTTTACTAAACAACGATATATTATTATAATATTATTATGAACTAGCCGTTATGAATAGTATTAACTAAATTTTGAATTTTATAACATTATTATTCATCTTACACATTTTCTAGAATATGGTATAAGAACAAAATAAATTTTTCGGGTAAAATAAGTATTTTTCAAAAAATGCAGTTTTGCCGCCTTTTGATGGCGCACCCACTTTAAATATAGTTTTTGACATGTTTATAAGTTCCATTTGACAAAATAAAATTATTCTTTGGAATCAAGAAATAAAAATTTACTTTGGATAAATTTTTCATTTTATTCTGATGACTTTCATATTTTAATGAATAGTAAAAACACGCTATATTTTAATTAAAAACAACTTTTTTCATCGTAATATCTTATGTGGTTAAATTATAATATTGAATGGTTTTAAAGTATAAATAGAATTTATTTTTACCATCTAATATAATGTATGTCATTAGAATTGATTTTACCTTGAATTCGTAGGTTAAATCAATTCAATCTTTTGCAATGTTTTAAAGAAAAACCCGTTTTATTTCGACAACGAGATTAATTTTAATTTAATTTCTGAAACTTTTGTGTATTGAATTTGGAAAAATGGATTCCATATTTGGAATCAGTGGGCCCAAATTATGTTAATGAGCTACTTTTTATTTTTGGGCATTGTGAATAGTAACTACGGTAAATTTTATTTACTATAGTTAAAGGTAAATCGGGTAATTAAGGGTAAATATAAGATTATAAAATTACCATAACACTTGGAAAAATCCTATTTGATGACTAAAAGTAGACCCATATCACCTAAGGGTCGGATTAGATTCATTTAATGGACTTTGTTCCATGAAAATAATTTAATTATTATTAAAACCAAAGAAAGTGACAACATGTCACTCTCTTAAATACTATAAATATAATAATTTTAAGTTAGTGATAAACTTCATGAAACTTAGAAAATTAATAGTCTACAGAAAGCTAACACAATTATCTACATCATGAGAATTTATTTAGAATTTGTTTGGGATTAAATAATTATTAGTAATTGTGACACAATAGTGATGCAGAAATTATTTATCTAGTGAAAAATCAAGAATATAGTTTTTATTAAACTAATAGTGACCATAAAAGGCACAAAACCCTGAACAAAACTTATTGGTCATGTAAATTTAAACTATAATAATCCAATGGTAGAATATTTGACCATTTGGAGTCTTATACAAGCAATTATGACACTTATATTATTTTATTTTAAATGATGCCAAAGTTGTCACCTTCATAATTTAATAAATATAACAATTTAAATATTGTTATTTTAAGATGATAAATTAGAGTAAAATTATTATTGTGAAAGGTAATAGATTTATCTTCATCATAGGATTTTATTTTAAATTTTTATGCAACAAATTAGTATATTAAATAATTATACAAAAATGTTGTAGTAATTATTTTATTAAGAGATAAACCAAATAAATGGTTTTAAAAATAATAAAATAAATATTATATGAACTATTTAATGTGATAAACTAATTTTATATATACATATGACCTTTTATGAATCTATTAAAGCTTTTAGTTCGAACATATCTTCTGTATATATTTTATTTAAATTCAAATAAATGAATAGTGTCAAAATTGACACTATTGTTATTTTATAAAAATAACATATTATAAAAATGATTAAAAATCACAAAAATATTTAAAATTATAAATTTAAATTTATATGGTCTATAATGTTATAAATTATTAAATTATGGAAAATTGACAACAAATAAGTAATTATTTGTTATAATTTAAAATTTAGAATTTTATTACCACAAATAAACTTAACTAGATTAAATAAGGATAAATCGAAATGATAAGGTTTAAAATAAGATCCAAACATGTCTAAATTTGATTTGTTTATGAGATTACAACCCTATCTCATCTAATATTCGAATATGAGTCATTTTTTGAGGTTTTTAAGTGGGGTTAGATTTATTATAAATTAATATTTTAAGAATTCCAAAGGTGCCCCTCTCCTCCCTTATAAAAGCGCACCTCCTCCCTCTCCCCCCCACACCAATTTGATCCTTCAAGCTCAGACAACCCCTACCAAATTATCTTCTCCACTTCACTTGAAACATCCCAGAGGTTCTGGTCTACTTTAAAGACCAATCTTAGTGCTCTAAGAGGAGGTTTCAAAGAGTCGTATCGAAGAAGAGGTAATTTCTTCTCCCGATTCTTTCAAGATTATTTCTTCTTCAACTTATTCTTATTTAGTTGTTTCATTATAAAGTAATAACATCAGTATCACTAATATACTGATTTGTTATTATAAATATGAAACAACCCCATTTCAACTTCTATCCATCCTACGGAAAACAAAATCACCGCGCGTGCGTACGTACAGAATACCGTCTCCACGCCGTGGTGTAATCTGTTTTTCCACCAACACCTTACATGGATGGGTATAATGGTGTAAAGAATAACTATACAAAGTTATTATAACATCATACTGATTCTGATATATTGTATCATCCACTCCAATTCAATTCAATAATTATGGAAACGATATAATCGCTCGTGCGTACGTACGGACTACCGTCTCCACGACGCGATGAGATTCATTCTCCATGTTAACCATTTAAGAATGATTATAAAATATATATAAGAAATAATAATGAAATATATGACATTATAAAGCTACTAGATTTATGTATATATGTATGTCATCTACTTAATTCCATTCAACTCAATAAGGAAACAAAAACAACGTTCATGCGTACGTATGGCCTACCGTCTCTATGAACGGTGTATTTCTTTCCATTTATCGATCTATTATATATATGTATATTATGAATATATATTATATATAAATCATGTTTTATATTCTGGAATTATGTAATCGTGATCTAAGTAATCATATAAATAATTACAAGTGAAAACACGGACGACAAATGAAACGATTTTACCCAAAACGCTCTTTAACATGGAATTTACAAAAGAACAGGTAATATAAAGTCATAAGTGAACCATATATGATATCATAACAATTAATATGATTCTGTAATAATTAAATAACATTATTTAAATCATTATACAGGAGGTTCTGATACGTACGAAGCATATCAGACATAAGGTAAGGGATAATTTTGCAAATCTCATTTTTATCCGAGATTGCTTATTTGTAAGTATTTACTGGGGTTATTATATCATCCATGTCCATGTTTTATAAAAGTGTTTTCATGTATGATTAAAGTCCTTTTTACCCATTTTTTACTTTTACTACATGGTATGTACGAAATCTTTCTTTTGTTTACGTTACGAGGTACTTTTTTGACTTTTCCGACAAAAGTAGGAGAATAATGTTTTTTAACGTATACGGCATGAAAATATTTTTAAGGTTTTATAAAACCTTATTTTCATGAAGATTACTCCAAAATATTTCATTAATATTTTCAACAAAACCCTTTTATTTTAAAATTTCATGACGTTTTGTGAAAAGAAATTGAGTTTGAAGAAGAAAGGACATTTTACTCAATAATTCATTTCAAGTGTTTTATCAAAACCATTTTCCATCTAAGATGACATTATTTCATATGTGTGTTTCATGTATCATGTCTCTATGATTTACATGGTTTCACTTTTCTTATGATGAAATGATATCCATTTTTTCATGGATTATGTTATGATGGGATGATGTTTATGAAACCCATTTTATTCTTTGGGTTATGATGAATGTTTTAAGTTTATTTTGTGGAACAAGTAAGAATGATTTCATTATGATATGGGTGGGACCTATATATCCCTCCAATGCATTGGGTAAAGATTTTATATCTCATGAGATAGACATGGCTGGAATGGTAAGTTAATCTGGTTCAGTGTTACAGGACTGAAACGAGGAGTGAACTCGATTCAGAATGGGACTTTGTCCACTGAGATGGTCTTGGCAGCAATGCCTTGGCTACTATGGAAATAATTACATGTGATTAATGGATGCCACAATTACATGTTTTATTCCCATGATATTTTATCATGTTTTATGTTCCATTATGATCTATGCCTTATGTACTTCCATGTTTTATGTTGTTGCTCAAGATTTTAATGTTTAAACATTATGTTCATGTTTTTAAGTTCCAATGTATATGGTATGTTTTATTTTATCCATGCTTACCCTTACTGAGAATTTGAGCTCACCCTTTTTATGTTTTATTTTCCCCCAGGATCAAAAGAAAGGTTTTAGTTCAGGAAACAAAATGTGGAAGATCTTTATGGGAGATGTTGAAGATCTTTCACCACGATTATAAGATTACGTTCCAAGTTTCCAAAGACACTAAACTATTATGGTCCTTGTGTGTTTGTTTTTGTTATGTATTAGGTATTCCGCAAAAGTAATGTAATGTCCATGTACGTCAAGCTTAGGGTCTCTACAGTTGGTATCCGAGGAAAGGTTTAGTCAACCTTTGGAAATTAGGATGTGGAAACGTTAGTGAGATCCCTAGAGATATTTCTAAGGTATGTCTAGGGATGTACCTAAGGATAAGAATACGTATAGGATATAGTACTAGAACTACGGTAACGATCTTAGAATTTAACCTAAGATGTTAGATATTGAGGGTTCTCCCCCTTTACTATTTAGTTTTCCCTAGCATGATTTTTTCCTCTCACACTATTCTTTTTGGGTTTTAGAAAATGGATGGAAACCAGAAGATTAATGATAATGGAGGATATGACAGACAATGTAATGATTTTATTCATGAGAAACCAAATGAAATGGGATCTGGAAGTCCAAACATCGTTATTATGCCTAATTAGCAATCTCATAATATGATCAATAATCTCAACTTTGGTAAGATTCCTGACCCAGATAAGAAGATAAAGATGGATTTTCATGATGATCATAGAGGAAAGAAAGTTCAATTTCCCTCATGTAAATCATGTGGGAAGAGGCATCAGGGAGATTGTTTCAAAGGAACTGGAAGATGCTTTGGGTGTGGAAAAGAAGGACACAAAGCCAGTAAATGCAAAGGAAAAGGTTCAGTTAACACCATGGACAAAGATAATGGTATTGCTATGACATCAACAATGATTATATGTTTTAAATGTGGAATGTACGGGCATTATGCAAACCAATGCCCTAATGGAAAATCTCATGAAGAGAATCAGCATGGTCATATGGGTAGTATTTATGTGGATGATGATGAGAAGACTACAAATGATATATGAGCTGAAAGAAGTGTGGAAGCTCAGTCGATTGTTTTAGAAGGTAGTGGAATGATTGTATGTTTATCGAGAGTTATGTTGTATAGTTAATGGTACTATGGAATAAAGAATCATCTAAGGATTGTTACACTATTGTTTTTCCTAAAAGTATTTGAAAGTATATGTTGAATGGTACCAGTAACCATGGAATGTTATTCAGATATTTTTGTAAAGTAGATGATATGCGCATAATGAAGGAATACGAAGATAATGAGATGTTTGATTGTATTCATGATCTCCTGATTGATATAAGTACTAAATGATATCATGGTTTGAGTATATAGAATTTTGAGGATTTTGGTATGTGAAAAGTGTTAACTTTTAACTGCATTCATGTTTTCACTAAGGTTCAATGGGTATTCATTTTTCAAGAGAATACATGATTAAGGCCTTCGAACGTTTGTAATGTGACCAACAAGACATATCTTATGATATATGGGGATCAACGATGGTATTAACATGCTTCTTATAAGAAATCTCTGGTAATCGTTTTCACTATAATATTACAATGGACTGCAATATTATGGATAAGCCTAAAGATTGGAATGGATTATGCTGGACATAAGTTAGTATTGTTTAAGGATAGAACCTTTTTTCGATATAATTGATGGGATGATATAGTAATGTAGTTTTAGAAAAAGGACAACCTGCAGGATGGGCGACAGCCCATCGCGTCGGACAAGGCTGTGGGAATCGAAACCACAACCGAAGTGCGACTGGCCTTTATCGCCTACCACTAGCCTACAGGAAGTCCCTGGTTAGTAGAAACTAGTTTTATTTTATTAAGAAGTATGATATATGAAGTATAAGTTCATTTTTGGAACCATATACGATTAATCTAACCATAAGATGGACTTATAACTTTTTCTAACCTTTTGATTGAAAGATATGGAATGACCCATCATTCTATCACATGATCTGCTAACACATCACGAATAACAAATTCAACTTCATTTCTTTAAGGGGTGAAGTGGAAATTGTTCAATTCACGAACAACAGTAAGATTGTACCAAAATCATGCAAGTATTTATTTTAATTCATCAACTTTAGGGAAATGATCTTGAAAACCAAAAATGTTGTCCTAGTTCCCTTATATCCGATGAATCAGATGGTACCTTAGATCATCACAAATCAATAGCTTTGTGATTGTTGGCTTTTTCATAGCCATGTTCTCTATCACTCTCCATCAGAACTTGATGGCTAGATTTTTATTCCATATCCATATTTTCACCTATGTCCTCCTACGTGGAAACCCAGTGATGAGTTAATTTGGGTAACCGTTACATTTCATACTTTAGTTTTTAAAGCCATGTTTTGGTATTCCTTTTTACGATGTGGGTTTCTATTAAACAAACTTTCGAGTAGTAAACCATTTATAACCCCAACGAATTTTGAGGGCGAAATTCATTTTAAGGGGGGTAGAATGTAACACCCCGAGATTTTATGAAAAATATTCTTTTAATTTCATTAATGTCTTGTGTTGTATGCTACACCAAGATTACCTTGCGCTATACGCAACACCGTATTAGCTTGCAGTATACACAACACTATTCTTGGATCGTGTTACACACAATTTTGATAATAGTTATTCTACGCAACATTGAATATATATATATATATATATATATTCAATGTATCAATGAAATATGGTTGGATTCTGTTATACGAAACAACGAAGGATTCTTTCACAACACGCAACCCTGACTTGGCTTGCATTACACGTAATCGCGACCTTCCTCGATAGCGTGTGTTGTACGCAATACCAGGTTTTACTAAACAACGATATATTATTATAATATTATTATGAACTAGCCGTTATGAATAGTATTAACTAAATTTTTAATTTTATAACATTATTATTCATCTTACACATTTTCTAGAACATGGTATAAGAACAAAATAATTTTTTCGGGTAAAATAAGTATTTTTCAAAAAATGCAGTTTTGCCGCCTTTTTATGGCACACCCACTTTAAATATAGTTTTTGACATGTTTATAAGTTCCATTTGACAAAATAAAATTATTCTTTGGAATCAATAAATAAAAATTTACTTTGGATAAATTTCTCATTTTATTCTGATGACTTTCATATTTTAATGAATAGTAAAAACACGCTATATTTTAATTAGAAACAACTTTTTTCATCGTAATATATTATGTGGTTAAATTATAATATTTAATGGTTTTAAAGTATAAATAGAATATATTTTTACCATTTAATATAATATATGTCATTAGCATTGATTTTACCTTGAATTCGTAGGTTAAATCAATTCAATCTTTTGCAATGTTTTAAAGAAAAACCCGTTTTCTTTCAACAACATGATTAATTTTAATTTAATTTCTGCAACTTTTGTGTATTGAATTTGGAAAAATGGATTCCACATTTGGAATCAGTGGGTCCAAATTATGTTAATAATCTACATTTTATTTTTGGGCATTGTGAATAGTAACTACGGAAAATTTTATTTACTATAGTTAAAGGTAAATCGGGTAATTAAGGGTAAATATAAGATTATAAAATTACCCTAACACTTGGAAAAATCCTATTGGATGACTAAAAGTCGACCCATATCACCTAAGGGTCGGATTATATTCATTTAATGGACTTTTTTCCATGAAAATAATTTAATTATTATTAAAACCAAAGAAAGTGACAACATGTCACTCTCTTAAATACTATAAGTATAATAATTTTAAGTTAGTGATAAACTTCATGAAACTTCGAAAATTAATAGTCTACATAAAGCTAAAAAAATTATCTACATCATGAGAATTTATTTAGAATTTTTTTGGGATTAAATAATTATCAGTAATTGTGACACAATAGTGATGCAGGAATTATTTATCTAGTGAAAAATCAAGAATATAGTTTTTATTAAACTAATAGTGACCATAAAAGGCACAAAACCCTGACCAAAACTTATTGGTCATGTAAATTTAAACTATAATCATCCAATGGTCGAATATTTGACCATTTGAAGTCTTACACAAGCAATTATGACACTTATATTATTTTATTTTAAATGATGCCAAAGTTGTCACCTTCATAATTTAATAAATATAACAATTTAAATATTGTGATTTTAAGATGATAAATTCGAGTAAAATTATTATTGTGAAATTTAATAGATTTATCTTCATCATAGAATTTTATTTTAAATTATTATGCAACAAATCAGTATATTAAATAATTATACAAACATTTTGTAGTAATTATTTTATTAAGAGATAAACCAAATAAATGGTTTTAAAAATAATAAAATAAATATTATATGAACTATTTAATGTGATACAATAATTTTATAGATACATATGACCTTTTATGAATCTATTTAAGCTTTTAGTTCGAACATATATTCTGTATATATTTTATTTAAATTCAAATAAATGAATAGTGTCAAAATTGACACTATTGTTATTTTATAAAAATAACATATTATAAAATTGATTAAAAATTAAAAAAATATTTAAAAATTAAAAATTTAAATTTATATGGTCTATAATGTTATAAAGTAAACAATTATGGAAAATTCACAACAAATAAGTAATTATTTGTTATAATTTAAAATGAAGAATTTTATTACCACAAATAAAATTAAATAGATTAAATAAGGATAAATCAAAATGATAAGGTTTAAAATAAGATCCAAACATGTCTAAATTTGATTTGTTGATGATATTACAACCCTATCTCATCTAATCTTTTAATATGAGTCATTTTTTGAGGTTTTTAAGTGGGATTAGATTTATTATAAATTAATATTTTTAAGAATTCTAAAGGTGCCCCTCTCCTCCCTTATAAAAGGGCACCTCCTCCCTCTCCTCCTCACACCAATTTGAGCCTTAAATCTCGGCCAACCCCTGCCAAATTATCTTCTCCACTTCCCTTGAAACATCCTAGAGGTTATGGTCTACTTTAATGACCAATCTTAGTGCCCTAAGAGGAGGTTTCAAAGAGGCGTATCGAAGAAGAGGTAATTTCTTCTCCCGATTCTTTCAAGATTCTTTCTTCTTCAAATTATTCTTCTTTAGTTGTTTCATTATAAAGTAATAACATCAGTATCAATAATATACTGATTTGTTATTATAAATATGAAACAACCCCATTTCAACTTCTATCCATCCTACGGAAAACAAAATCACCGCGCGTGCGTACGTACGGAATACCGTCTCCACGCCGTGGTGTAATCTCTTTTTCCACCAACACCTTACATGGATGGGTATAATGGTGTAAAGAATAACTATACATAGTTATTATAACATCATACTGATTCTGATATATTGTATCATCCATTCCAATTCAATTCAATAATTATGGAAATGATATCATCGCTCGTGCGTACGTACGGACTACCGTCTCAATGACGCGATGAGATTCATTCTCCATGTTAACCATTTAAGAATGATTATAAAGTATATATAAGCAATAATAATGAAATATATGACATTATAAAGCTACTGGATTTATGTATATATGTATTTCATCTACTTAATTCCATTCAAATCAATAAGGAAACAAAAACAGTGTTCATGCGTATGTACGACCTACCGTCTCCATGAACGGTGTATTTCTTTCCATTTATTGATCTATTATATATATGTATATTTTGAATATATATTATATATAAATCATGTTTTATATTCTGGAATTATGTAATCGTGATCTAAGTAATCATATGAATAATTACAAGTCAAAACACGGACGACAAATGAAACGATTTTACCCAAAACGCTCTTTAACATGGAATTTACAAAAGAACGGGTAATATAAAGTCATAAGTGAACCATATATGATATCATAACAATTAATATGATTCTGTAATAAGTCAATAACATTATTTAAATGATTATACAGGAGGTTCGGATACGTATGAAGCATATCAAACATAAGGTAAGGGATAATTTTGTAAATCTCATTTTTATCCGAGATTGCTTATTCGTAAGTATTTACTGGGGTTATTATATCATCCATGTACATGTTTTATAAAAGTGTTTTCATGTATGATTAAAGTCATTTTTACCCATTTTTTACTTTTACTACATGGTATGTAAGGAATCTTTCTTTTGTTTACGTTACGAGGTACTTTTTTGACTTTTTCGACAAAAGTATGAGAAGAATGTTTTTTTAACGTATACGGAATGAAAGGATTTTTAAGGTTTTATAAAGCCTTATTTTCATGAAGCTTCATCCGAAATATTTCATGAATATTTTCAACAGAACCCTTTTATTTTAAAATTTCATGACGTTTTGTGAAAAGAAATTGAGTTTGAAGAAGAAAGGATATTTTCTTCAAGAATTCATTTCAAGTGTTTTATCAAAACCATTTTCCATCTAAGATGACATTATTTCATATGTGTATGTTTCAAGTATCATGTATCTATGATTTACATGGTTTCACTTTTCTTATGATGAAATGATATCCATTTTTTCATGGATTATGTTATTATGGGATGATGTTTATGAAACCCATTTTATTCTTTGGGTTATGATGAATATTTTAAGTTTATTTTGTGGCACAAGTAAGAATGATTTCATTATGAGATGGGTGGGACCTATATCTCCCTACAATTCATTGTGAAAAGATTTTATTTCTAATGAGATAGACATGGCTGGAAAGGTAAGTTAATCCGGTTCAGTGTTACAGGACTGAAACGAGGAGTGAACTCAATTCAGAATGGGACTTTGTCCACTAAGATGGTCTTGGAAGCAATGCCTTGGCTACTATGGAAATAATTACATGTACTTAATGGATGCCACAATTACATGTTTTATTCCCATGCTATTTTATCATGTTTTATATTCCATTATGATCTATGCCTTATGTACTTCCATGTTTTATGTCGTTGCTCAAGATTTTAATTTTTAAACATTATGTTTATGTTTTTAAGTTCCAATGTATATGGTATGTTTTATTTTATCCATGCTTACCCTTACTGAGCATTTGAGCTCACCCTTTTTATGTTTTATTTTACCCCAGGATCAAAAGAAAGGTTTTAGGTCAGGAAAAAAAAAGTGGAAGATCTTTATGGGAGGTGTTGAAGATCTTTCACCACGATTAGAAGATTACGTTCCAAGTTTCCAAAGACACTAAACTATTACGGTCCTTGTGTGTCTGTTTTTTTTATGTATTATGTATTCCTCAAAAGTAATGTAATGTCCATGTACGTGAAGCTTAGGGTCTCTACAATGACTCAATTTAGGGAAACCAATTGTTCAATTTTAAATTTTTTATTTTCTAATGATTCCTCAATGGTCATGGGAAAATAAAAATAAAAAGATTGAAAGTTTACATAAATAAATTTAAACAAAATAATACATGAATAAAAATATAGAAATATATACCACAACACCTCCCCCTTTTGGATATATAACCCTAGTATAAGGATTTATTTTACCACTAATCCTAGTGATGATATAGTAAAGAGGAAGAAAATAAAAAAAGAAAAACAAAATAAATCCTAGAGATGAAGGATGGATAGACCCTAAAGTAGTGCAACTTCTCACCCTATACATTAGACTTCTATAATATCTTTGACAAAATCAGCTTATCGTCTTATTTATAGACTCCCCTAGAGCTCGTGTAGCATTCAATATCACTAATATGGGTCATAAAGTCATATTGGGTGGTCTTGAGGTAAACAATAAGTCTCTTCCACCCACTGCATCAAATCTTTATGTTTTTATGTCATCCCAACACTTTCACATCATGTAATGTTTCATGACATGTAATGTTTACTAGTTGTGAACATTCATTTTCTTGCTCCAAAATATTCATTTCACCCTGTTTATTCTGTTTTGTACCCTAAGAGCATTCCATATTCACCCTTTAATGTGGGAATCCTTCTTTAAGTGAAAACCACAATCATTTTCACTTATTTTTCCCATTTCCCATAATTTAATGTATCCTTCCAAGTATGAAAAAAATATCAGGTGTAAAAGCATAAAATAAAAATATAATAATAATAATCAATGTATATTAATATAAAAAATGTATACAACAAATTCATGTATTAACCATGCATATCACCTTTTTTTTGGGAAGAGATCAGAGAATGGTCCATGGTTAGATTTAGAATCATTCAAGAGATGAAATATATTTTTCTCTTGATTATGGAAACAACTAGAGACATCTCAAAGTAACCAGAAATCATATTCCAATAACAATTATCATCTGTTGGAGTTTAAGATAGGTGATGAAGTTTTCCTCATAGTTTCACCTTGGTTGGAACATAATTGTTTGGGTAGATAGGGTAAGTTAGTACAACATTATATCAACTTGTTTTTGATTATGGAGAAACTCATGAAGGTGTATTATCTATTAAAATTACATTCTCATTTTAATACTATCCATAATGTGTTCCATACTTACCAACTAAAAAAAAGTATCAACCAGATCCATCCCACATGATTGAAAAAGAGGATGTTGAGATTGAACATGAAACCTTGGTAGTTGAGAGGCCTATTCGGATAGTTAGATGATATGATAAGGTGTTGTGAGGTATGTCCATCTCATTGGTTTGAGTGAGATGTGGTAGGGGAATCCATGAGACATGTGATAGAGAGGCCTTGATGTTGCAAAAATGGCCATATCTTGTTTTTGGTTTTTGATCTTGATCCTTTTTGGGGACATAAAGAATTTATGGTGGGGAGAATTTTCACACCCTGAAATGTGGAATCAGGTACATAGCCTATTTTACCTTTATCTTTTCAATTTCAAAAGATTTGGGGGTTCTTGGTAGATTAAAAATTCATTTTTTAGAATTATGGTTCAAAATAGCTAGGGCCACAACTATGTTGGTGGTCATGGTGTGCCTTTGTCCCCGTGTGTAAAATGGATAATTACAAAATGGTTAGGGATGGGCATAGTCTGGGTCATGTCTTTTTGGTGTTCAACCTATGAACCATGGAAAAAAACCCTCACTATGGGTGTGATAAATACAAAAACTAGACCAAAATGACCTGGTTCTGAGGGCTAGGGCATGGCTAGTGCCCATGTTTGGTCTCTTGGGTGTGGCCACCACACCATGGGGGTAAGAACCAAGGTATTGTGGTGCCAATTTTAGTTTTTTGAAATTCTTGTCTATCACCTAAAATTCTAGAGGCAGTTACTCCAGCCACTTGCGACCTTAATGGAGAGTTTTGATGCATTTTTTTCTTGGTTGTTTTCTATTAAACTGAATGTTCACTCCCCTTTAGCTCAGACTCCATATATATCATTCCAGTAATGGGTTTTAGGGACTATTACTACATCTAATAAAACTTTTAAAATTTTACCTTATTCCTAGGCATGATACTTGTAAATATAGGCTCGTGAGGACCAAATCTACTCATTTCCCATTATTAGTTTCAATGGAAAAAATGTTTCTTGTTTGTTTTTGAGGTAGGTGTATCTATCCTATGGTCTATTCTTTAGCATGCATTATGTTCTTTTGAATCCCTATTAGTTTAGTTTATGATATTGATGATTTCAAATCCATGAGTGGTAAAATTGATCTTTGTTGGCTATGAAACTGTTTTAAAAATGGATTTTCCATGAAAACTGATTTCTTAATGTTAAATGATAGAATTCATCAAATATGGTTTTGAAATGTGTTTTCATGAAATAAAATTAGTGTGTCATTTCCCTTGGTTATTTATGGATACATTATGTTCTTTTTTATTTGATATGCTTACTTCCTAATTGATGTGGATATTAATGCTTAAAATATGTTTTATATATCTGATTATGCCTCATGGATAAATGTTATGTCATATTGTTTTGATTATTTGAATATGGAATGTTTTTGAAAAGAAAACAAAAGGATTATTTAATATGTAAAAGAAATGGTTTCTCTATATCTAAAATCTATTTTATATAAGAACTAATAGATTCACATGGGTAGAAATTATATATATTCTTATTGGTATCTTATTAAGATTTATTAATCACACCATCATTTCTTCTTTGGTCATTTATAGCCTTGGTTATATAGGATACTGTTAAAGGAAAGAGCATCATATAGAGGATGAGTTTCCTAGATTTTAATACTTTATGGTGTATTGGTATGGTGGTGACATATGGTAATGTGGAGATAGACCCGTGGATATATATGGGTTCCATATTTTGGCCTTTTAGTTTTTACATCCATAAATTGTTATTTGTTTGTTTGATGTTACCTTTATGGTTTGGTTGATTTTGATATATGATGTATTTTTGATATCTACTATGATACCCTATTTTTTTTTTCTATTTTATCATATTTCTATTGAGGTGAAATAATTCCCATGTTCATTTTATGACACCCCTAGTTCTTATTACCAACCCGGGGTGATTAGGAACATGCTTTAGGCCTTTTAGTGGGCCAATTCAGGTTCAATTTTGGGTTGACCTGAGTTTGTCTGTTATAGACTAGGACACTATATTTAGATTTTTTTGACCTAAATGCCTGATCCAAAGGGCCATGTAGGAAGCATGACCTAGTAACCCACCCTTTAGGCCCATATGAAGCCCATAAAAACCCAAAAAATTACCAAAAAACTTATTTTAGGGGAGACTCGAATCCCCTACCCTTGCCTTTTAAGGCTACTCTTAGATCAACTAGTCTAGACATTTCAACTATTATATTTATATGAAATCAATAATTATAAATATATTTTATAAATATATTTTAATGGTAATTTTTTTTTATCATTTTACATTGATATTAAATGCCCGATCGATCCTGGGCCATGGCCCAATTGTAAATCCCTAGGTTTGATTGACCATAGTGGGTGGGGAAGAATCAATTTTTTACATTTATTAATTATTTTATTGTGAATTCAAGTTCTTAAACTTGTTAAGATTCTTTATCAAATCAGTGATATCTCAAAGTATCACCTTGTATACAAAAATGATAAGAGAGAGAACAACACACTAAATTTATAAGGTTTAGTAGAAAAACCTACTCCTTTGCATGTGGGTTATACTCCCCACCATGGATTCCACACTATAATCTTATTATCAATTACAATGGAAGATATAGAGTAACAATACATCTTAACTTTTAAGTCCACACTAAAGTATCTTTAGACTGCTTCACACAATGTTACCATAGTCCAAAATGTCCTTTACTCTCTTGAAACACATAGGAGGTTCTTTACACTGCTTCACCTAGTTTTCTACTTCTCAATGTTTGATCCTATAGTATAATGTACTTTTACTTATCTATATTGATATTACTCCATGAGTGTACTAGTTCTTCTTTGCTCATTTATAACTTCAAGTAACTTCAATAGCCACTAATCAAGTTTGTCGATGTGGATCAATAATTTTGATCACCTATAGATGATTAGTGTCCTCGGTACAATAATTCTCAGGTATATGTTCTTATTTCAGTCTGATGAATTCCCAACCTTACTTGGATGTGTGCATGAGATGCACAAAAATTCTTCAAGTATTATTTTATGAAATAATAATCCTACACTAATAAAATTATTCCCTTATTAAATTCTCAATATTCTATTTTAGTTGTTTCATCATGATTAACTCAATGGAACATCATGTATGAATTACATGGAATTTTCATCCAAAACCCTAGTATACATAATATTGTTATTATTTTATGTACACTTTATCAATTCAGATTATAGAAGGTGCATTTTATTTGTATCAAATCTACTTTATAAATGCACTATCTTTTTCTTGAAAATAACTATCTTCTTTATGAAATATAAAATGGGTATTGGTGTCATAGTTCTTCTATACACATATATGTCAAGAAATTTCTTCCTCATGCAATATAAAGATATTTTATAAATTATATGATTAAGTGGAAGCAATTCTTCTCTTATTCATGTTATCCAAATATGTATTCAAAAATTAGTGGTGAAAAATATCTTAGTTTCTTCTTGAAAATATTGAGTGTGAGAGTTGTAATTCAAGAGTCCACAAAATTCCCTAATTATCACAAATGTTATGTGGGATATTTTTCTTCACACAATAAAAAAGTTTCATGGGTATACTATTCACAAAACAAACGTTTTAGAATTCTCTATTTCACTCTAGAAAATGAGATCCTCAAATAATGGAAACAAATTTTCTCAAGTTAGATGCTCTCATATTATAGACGAGTTCCACTGCCTTAGCTTTGATCATTATTCTACCTAAAAAATATTAGAAACAAGACACGTCAAGGCTGAATTTAAAATTCTAAAAAATATTTTGTGTCAAGCATATTTTAATCCACCAAAATATCTCATCATTTCTCAAATATTATTACACTAGAGGACATGAAATCTCTTCGTACCTGAGATCATGATTTCTCTTCACAGTGAATCTTCTAAATTCATGGTATGATGATCTAATGCATAAAATCAAGGATGAATATATCTCAGATAATTTAATGGCCTTTTGAAACTTCATATTTCATTCATATGAATCTCATTATTTGAATTATTTTATGTTTATATTCATTTAATTAAAATCAATAACTATGAGTATCTTAATTAACCACCCTTATATAGGCTTGATGACCCTTACGTGGGAAGTGTAGATGCCATATTACCTTTACATAACTCAATTTTGACCATTATGCAATTTACTATGACATGTAAGGACCCTTATACAGGTCATTGAGATTACCCTTACCTAGACTCTATTACCCTTATGTAGGTGTACCATGAACCTTACACAATTTATTTATTCTCTAGATTACCCTTACATGAGGTTTCACATGACCCTTATGTAGCTTGTGTATTGAGCGGATTACACTTATGCAAGTGAGGGTTCACTTTTAGTTAGGTCAAGTTACCCTTACACAGGTCACCCAGATACCCTTATATAGCTTTTCACCTCTACTTAGGTACCCTTACGTAGCATAGTACCCTTACACAGGTCATAACTTACCTTTATGGATCCTTAATGAAACCTTACCCAACACCATGATTTTCTCACCCATTTACGTAGCTTTAAATATATTATAATACCTTTAAACAATGCATGTAATGTAAGAGTTACCTTTACATATTCATTTTATTGAAATATTTACCTTTATGTAGCCTTCAGAATTATCTCTATACATTTACATAGGTAATGTAATTCCCAATTACCTTTATATAGCCTCTAAAATTTTCTACTTACATTTATGTAGGTAATGTAATTTTTAATTTACCTTTATAAAGTTATGGAATGGAAATAAAAATATTCATAGTCCATTCATAATTAGTCTCAAGTCCATCTATCTTCCATAAAATGTTGTAGACAATGTCTCTATAACCAATAACACTTTTCTTTAATTTTTTTTAAATATAAGAACAAAAATCATAATATATACAAGGAAAGTTGAAAAAATATCAAATAAAATTCCATTAAATGATTCCATAAAAATTTTACAAACATTATTACTTTATGGCAAAGTCACTTAACACATATTGAATCATTGACAACAAATGAAATAATTACTTGTGTTTAATAATATTTCCTTTTGTATTTGTTGTCAATATCTCCTAAAATCCTAAAATTAAATATGTGTTTTATCTTCTGTTATCCCCCTTATTGAAAATAAAATGAAAAGGATAAGTAGGGTTATTCTTATAGCATGAATTTTCCTTTCAAGTAATTCAATATTTTATTCCCCTTTTTCACACTAAAGGATGATACAACATGGTCCTCTTAGAAAAGAGCCTATATTTGGTCTACTCTAAGTCTAGGTGGTCTAACCCGATGTAGAAAATAAGATAGATATAGACAAGGTTGTCTATAATACCCATAAACTTCCATTCATGTGACACCATGCACAAATATTCCCAATTATAATTTTAGGGAATGGAAATAATTATATTTATCAATAAAATGCTTAATACTATACACAATTTAACAAACACATCATAAATTTCATGTGAAAATGATATAGAACCCCCTTCTTGGATAAATATCAACTCCCCCTTGATAATGATTATCAATTCAGTCAAAATAGTGAAATGGGAGGTATTTTCATACCTCATCTCCTAATTTTATAAATATTTTAGAAACCATATGTTTACTATGATGTGAAGATTTAGAAACTTCATCTCATCAATGACCTCCCTAAAGGGATGAATCCATCACCCTAAATTCCCTACATATTAGTACATAAATATATATATATATAAAATAATAAAGAGGGTCCCTTTTGTTTTTCAGGAGTAACATTTAGGATGAGATATTCTTCTCAACTTTTTCCATTCCTTTCCTATAATCTTAACATGGAAAGATTTATTTAGAATCTTATTTTTTTTAATCTCATCCATTTTATTATCTTATTTCCACCCTTTAATTTTTTATTTGTATTGAATACCTTTTTACCTCAGTTTTTATATCCAATTTCTTTTATTTAGCTTTAGAATATTTTTCAACTTTCTCTAATTGATTAGTCGATTTCAATTGACTTTTACAAACAACTAAGAACTATTTCCTAAAATTACCTTTATTCATAGAATATTCACATCACTTACCACTATTTTTCTATTAAATCCGCTTCACTTTCAAAAAATAGAGAATACGTCTTGGTGTTCTTATCATGCATTTCTCTACTATTTAAACCTCCTATTTACATCTTCCACAAACATATTCTAATAATTCATATATGCTATAAATTTAGTAGATTGGATGGATTTATGGTAACATAATTATTTTTTTAATAATATATTTTCATATATTCACCATGAATCCACCTTTATCCATGCCTATTTCTTGGAAACAACATGTTATACCAACAATAATAGGCTTTGTGCCTATAACTTTCACAACACCACAAAAAACCTTTGAACTTTAATATTTTACCTTGATATGAATTATGTATAGAAACTTTTTGTTGATGCACTTCCTAAAATAGAGCATTCATTTCCACAGGGTGAAATTATTTTATTGATATATTTCTTTATCCCATTGAGGTAAGAGAGGACATCTCACTTATCTTCTTATTAACAGTTTTATTATTTTGTTTACATCCCTAGTATGAATTATCACTTTATTTTACATAACCACATCCCTTTTTTGGTTGTTGTATTCTCTTCACATTATTAGATGAATTATGAATGATTGGTACATACCAACACTCATTATAATAGAAATCACTTGTATTTTGATACCCAAAAATATATTTAAATAATTCAAATATATTCTTAGTAGATAGATTCATTTTATGTGGATTTATCTTCTCTAGTGAAAGAATTCTATTTTCTTCATCTTTTACCTCCCTAAATTTAGGAATTATATTATATTATTTATTTGTCATGTTATTCTAACATTTTAATGACTTGTTCCCAAACATCCAGAAACACCAACAATAGCATATAAATCTCCTTCTCTTCTTTTCTGGTGTAGACTACCTAGATTTCATTGAAACTTTCTATTTTTGAGTGGAACCACCACTATTTTAGAAAATTATTGGTGGAACATCTCTCCATATATATTTTCTCATTAACCCTTGATTTTGTGGATTATAATTATTTTCACCATCCATAATTTCCTTGAATTTTGTTTAAAACATTTAACAATAATTTAAACAACATCAATACATAGGAAAGATTCTGGATTATGGTATTACTTCTTCTTCAAGGATATTACCATTTGGTTAGAGGATAATCTAATTATTTTATTAGAGTAATGATCCTTAATGAAAACTTTTGTGGTTGTATCACTTTTTACAATAATTTGAGAAGTTCCAGATTTTGGGGATTCCTAATTCTTCAATCTCACCTCCACCTAAAAACACTTCATATTGAGTGAGTTATTCTCATCCTCAAATATTCTCAAATTACCTTCCCATTATTCATTCAGCTTACTCATTTATTCTTCATGAATCTTCTTGATTCTTGTAATTAATTTTCAATATCCTTTAAATTTTTTTCTTTAACCTCTAGTTGATAATATTTCATATCCATATAAAATTTGTACAAATTTTCAAGAATATGCAAATAATCTACACAAACAATCTTAAATAAGTATTTCCCAAAATAATTAATTTATAATTATTCAGTAACATTAGAATATCTTTTATTATAAAGATAGATCGTTTCATCCTTTTCCATAAATAATTTTTTGAGAGTGCTTCATTCACCAATATTTTTTTGATATTTCGTCACCCATAAAATTAGAATATTCTTCCAGCTACACTTTTATATCATGAACACCCTTGATAAATTTAAAAATACAATTTATAACTTCAATGGTAACTTTATTCAGGTTTTATTTGAATTTATAATGAATATAACTAAGTGATACTTCATCATCATAACTTTAGTAGGATTATTCATAAGAAGCATAATCAAGAAAATTGCTGCAATATATAACACTTTGATTACCTTCTATTAGTGTTGTCTCTGCCTTTATTGTAAGATTGTTATTCATTTTACTTGTCTGTATTTTATTTCTATTATTTTGAGTCTTGGAAAAAATACTTATATTAGTATCCTTAAGAGTAAATTCTTTTTTTATAAATCCATGTTAGATTACTCATTTCATGAAAACTAGAAGCTATAAGAAATCATTTGGATATTTATAAGGAACCTTTTCCTGATACTAATTATATATCCTCAGTCTAGATTGAAAACTAAGAGGGGGGGGGGGGGGTGAATCAGTGGTTTAATTTTATGAATTATTTTACTTTCAATTCAACCAATTTTACTTGTTAAGGTTATTAATCAAATCAATTATATCTCACAATATCACATCATATACATAAATGATAAGAGAGATCACAACACACTATATTTACAAGGTTTGGAACAAATACCTACTCCTTTACATGTTAGTTATACCCCCAACATGGATTACACAATATAATCATATTATCAATTACACTTTACAATACAGATACACACTGCATCTAAAATATTAATTCTACATAGGGGGAATTTTATATTACTTCACACAGTGTTATCAGAGTCCATACTGGACTTCACTCTCTTGAGAATTACAAGGGGATATTTATATCGATTCACACAATCTTTTACTAATCAATGATTAATCCTATAGTATAAATTACTCTTCCTTATTTGGAGTGATATTCTTATATGAGGGTACCATATCTACTCTTCTCATGTACAACTTAAACTAACTTCTTCAACCACTGATCAATTCCACCAGTCTTGATCAATAATTTTGATAACCTATATATGATTAGTTTCTTTATTACAATAGTGCATGAGAAAGTGTTATTACTTTAGTCTAATAAAGTCTCAAACTCACTTGGATGTGTAAAAGAGCTGAAACCAATTTATTCAAGTATTATTTAATGCAATAATAATCCTATAATATTTAAATTATTCTCTTCTTTAATTACAAATATTCTATTTTGGTTGTCTTCTTAAGATTACCTAAATCGAACTTCATGCATTAATTACATGGAATTATCATCCAAAACCCTAGTACACATAATCCTATTATTATTTTATGTTATATTTATCAATTATTTTTATTTAAGGTGCCCTGTATTTTTAGACAAACTATTTTACACTTTTACTATATTTTTTTCACAAACCAATTCCTTCCTTGTGGAAACCTAAATGTTTATTGATTTCATAGTTTTTTATGTGCATTCATGTCATGAAATTTATTACTTATTCATATAATAGAGATTATCAAAAATCTATGAATAATAAAAATCAATGCTTCTCTTATTTATTTTAGACAAAGAGTTTCATGAAAACTAGTGGTGTATGATTTCTCAATTTCTTTACAAAACTATTGAGTTTGAGAGTTTCAATTCAAGATTCCATGGTATATCCTTCTTCTCACATGAGTCACCCAACATATTATTCTTCACACAAGTAAAAAGATTCACGAGTTTATTCATTTTGAGAAAAAAAGTTTCTTGGTTCTCTGTTTCACTCTAGAAAATGAGAGCCTTGATAAATGAAAAAAAATATCTTAGGTTGGTTACTATCCTTTTATAAATGAGTTCAAATTCCTTTCTACCAGTCTTTATGACGCTTAAAAACATAGAAAATAAACCATGTCAAGGATATATTTAAAACTCCACAAAATATGCCATGTCAAGCATATTTCAATTCACTTGAATATCTTAGCATTTCTCAAATATTCTTATACTAGAAAACTTGGAGTCTCTTCTTATGTGAGATCAAGATTTATCTTCACTGTAAATCTATCACGTGCATGTGATGATGATAAAATGCATAATATCTTTCATGAATATGTCTTGGATAATCTAATTGACTTCTATAACATAATTTTTCATTCATTCAAAGTTAATTATTTGAATTATATTATGTTTATATTCATTTATAAAAAATAAATAATTCCAATTATCTCAATTAACTACCCATTTGTAGGCTTTATGTCCCTTACATGGGTAGTGTAAATGTTAGATTACCTTTAAGAAGATTATTTTTGACCTTTATGAAACTCACTATGACATGCAATTAACCTTAAGTGGGTCCTTGAGAATACCCTTACATAGTCCCTATTACCCTTATGTTTGTGTACTATGACCCTTATGTGAATTCCTACTTCTCTGGTTTACCCTTAGGTGAGGTTCCACCTTACCCTAATGTATCCTGTATATTAAGCCACATACCCTTATGAAAGTCAGGATGTACCTTTACATAGGCCAGGTTACCCTTACACAGGTCACCTAGATACACTTATATAGATTTATAACATTACACATGTACCCTTAAATAGGTAATAACATACCTTTACATCATTTCAATGTACCCTTATACAATGTCATGATTTTCTCACCTACTTTACATAACTTTAAGAATGTGCTACTACATTTATACAACACCTCTATGGTAAGATTTACATTTACATATTTAATGTAAGGAAAGAGTTACCTTTATGCAGCCTTCAAAATTCTCTCCTTACATTTACATAGTTAATGTAATTCTCAATTAACTTTACATAGCCTTCACAATTATCAGCTTACCTTTACATAGGAAATGTAATTACCAATTTACCATTACGTAGGCATCCAATTGAACTTAAAATCAAATCATTACTTTTATAATAAATATATAGGGCTTACATATTGCATCAATTTTTATAGACAATGTCTATATATCCACAAACACAGGTATTTAGTTTCTATTGAAGATCAAGACATCAATCATCATATTTACAAGAAGAGTCGCAAAAACATGACTTCAAATTTAATTAAATGATTCTATAAAAATTATCCAAGCATCAATACACCATCTTAGAGTCAAAAAACACATATTGACTCACTTAAAACAAATTAAGTACTTACTTTGGTTCAAAACCAACCTGAAAAACTAGACCCGACCTAAAGAATTGGGTTCACTAAGTGTCGGGCGTAGGATGAGCTGCAACATTGTTTGGGTTGGTGTAGACCGTGCCATTTTTACACCCTTAAAAAATATTTTTTTATAGTTCATTATATAATATAAATCCATTATGTCATAGTTTCATGTGATTGATGAGAAGTATTTATTAAAATTTTACTTTATCTGCAAATTTATATTAAGGAAAACACTAAATTCATCTTATTTCATTATCATATAGTTATTCAAGAAATTTACTTCCAAATGATAAAAATGTGTTAGTCTAGAATAATTATTTTACTACAATATGGAGGCACCAATCCATTTATACAGTGGGAAAATACTTTAATTTTATGAGGTTAAGTATATAGATGTGTGCGAGTTGGTATAAGAACACTAGGCTCCACTAGTTTAAGTGGGATGAGTTATTATAGAGCCATATACTATAGAATAAATTTAAAACAAATGTGGGGGTTATATGTTCACCAATATCAGTGATATATTATTTGATAAGAATAATGAATCCTAAAAGAAAGCATTAAATGGAAATAGGGTAAGATTGGAAATTTCATTTGAATTCTGAGATGAATTTAATGTACCAAATACTACAATCATATTTTAGAAGTTTCTCTAGTTTATGTAATGTTATTGGAGGGTATTCAATAGAAACTTTACATGGAAGGTATATGAAAATACTAAGAAATAATTATTCATTATAAATGTTTAAGAGACTTTTAAACATAGTCAACGAAAAAACCTTACAGTAGTCATCATATCAAGAATTTTACTTTTCATAGAAAGGTTTTGTGGTTATAGAATATATTTTTGATAACTACCCCAAATAGTGTGTCTTATTTAGGAATGAAAAGTGAACCATGTGTATAAAAATTTTTAATGGGAGTGTTATGGTTTTTCTAGATAGATATGTTTATAACATATATAAAACAGATGATAAGCCTTATAGTTTATTAAAACTAAGGATAATTTCTCCATGAATGACTTAAAGTAACTACACAAATTATAGGAAATGATATCTATAGAATTATATATATAGGGTTGTTTAAATCCAGTTATAGTTCATACTTTGACAAGGTATTGAAAAATAAAATATGGAGCAATTCAAGATCAAATTATTACCTATGTCACATGGTATGAAATCTCTCCCAGTTGATGTGTGAAAAAACATAAGAGGATATTATTTTGATAAATATACTACATATTCCAAAGATTAATTTAGAAATATATCTCACATTCCATGATATATACTAAGGTTTAATATTTATTTTATATAAATTACAGAGGGAAAATATTAATAAAACCAGGAAAACCACATAGACTTGTAGTTGGAACTATCTAAAAGTACCTACAAATATGGAAATGGATGAGATATTGGTTATCATAGAAGTGGGAATTATAGTTATCAAGGGGATATAAAACTAGTCTCCCTTTTTATCATTTTGATTTAGTATCACAATAAGGATAAGACAATATTCAAGAAAAACTTATTACAACTAGTGGTTTATATTTCTACATAGTCTGAGTATGATGCAGTTTCTGATGTTTATTAAGAATGAATTTAGTGACATTTTGTTCAAATCCATGGTATTATCCAAGGTGTTAGGTTTTTACGGTGTAAAAAAGGTAAATACTTAGTGATATCACCCCTTGAGGAACATTATCAGAGGGTTGAAGCCACAATTAGAAGAATAACCACAAGAATGTGGTAGGACAAACAACTATACCCATACCATATAAAGACATGTTATCATGTAAGGCTTATTGGTTATTTAGGATTTAGCTCAAGTGAAAGTGGAGCTTTATTAGATTTGGTTCCATATAACCAAATAACGTTTTTATTTGGATTACTTATATATTTAAAGACTAGAATATTAATTAATATATCATCACATGATAAGTGTTATTCTACATAACATTAATGTGATGATGTAATAAATATATTTATTTCATCAAAAGGTTATAACATTAACCTAATATAATGATAACCTTGAAGTGTTATAAATATATTCTTAAACTTATTTTATATGTTCAGATGAAATCTATCTAATAGAATAAAATAATGTTTGACCATCAGTTGTTGTAAGCTCATAATACAACGCTACTTCTTATAATGAAGTTCACACTTGGTAGTCTTCAATATAAGAATTATGGGAACATACCGTCCAATAGGAATTCCACATGTTATATTTTTCATTTTACATTCCTATATGTAAATGTGTTTATTAGTCCTTATACTTGATATTGTTAAAAAAATTATATCATGAACCATGTAATTTAATGTATTGATGAAAAAAATGACGAAATATGATCACAGTAAGGTAGGACACGTTGGGTGCATCATATGTGATATGACATTAAAGAATAATTAACGAAAGGATTTCCCCTCCCATATTAATGAATGGAGATATCTATAGACCTTTTGAGTGGAATGAAAATGTTTTATTGAATCCATTTTCATAGAGATTCATCGATAAGTTCATTTTAGAGAGTCAAATAAAGATAAATTAAGAATATAAGATGATGACACAAGTATGAAACCTTATTGATGAGATATTATTACAAAGAGATTATATTACATAGTAAGTGTTTGTATGAGGTTGTTATCATTGCGAAATTAACTTCTTTTTCCAAAGGTGCCTTTAGATCTTGCAAGACGATAATCATGGAATTTCATCTAGATCACCTAATTATACTAAGAAAGAGGCCTAGAGGGCCACACACTAAGTGTGTATAGAATATCAGTTAAATTTTATTTTAATTTAACAATCACAATAAATATTATTCTCCAAACCAATGAATTATAATTATTCTTGTTATATTTACCTCATAGATTCAATAAATAGTTATTCAAAATAATATGTGTGAGTTGAAAATAAAATAATATTTCTTGATAGATAGAAAATATATTCAACATTAATTTATCTTTTATTTATTCATGAAGTAAAAAATAATTATTTATTTGATTATGAAAATATTATAATAAAAAAACATTCACCAGTGAGTGAATATTATATCTATTTATTGAATAAATAGTTTAATTATATTTATTTATTTAAATAAATATTTATTATTTAAGGATTGATAAATATCAAAGAGGATTAACGGGCCAAGTTAAGTGTATGATTGAAATGATATATTTTATTTAAGATCATTTAAATAAATATTGTTTTATTTATTTAACAAATTATTTTTAAATATATGTGAGTGTGTGACATGAAATATAATAATAATATTATTATTATATGTGAGGTATAATTAGAATAAAGGAATTAGTTAAGGGTATTTGTGCAATTAATAATTTCCCAAACATCAGTATATAACCCAAATTATATCATTTCTTGGGAAATGTGGATTTTTTTCATAATGATATTCTCTCAATAGAATTATCTCCAAACCAAGAAGAACTCTCTCAATAATGAGATAAAATCTTCCTCCTTACTCTAAAGTTTGAGGGAATAAGAGAAATAATCTTTCTAAACTAGAAGGATTCTTATTGGGATCAACATAGAACAATGCAAGGTGATTGATACCTCCATCCAAGCACCCAAAGACCCTCAGTGATGTTCTGAGATTCATAGAGCACGTGTGGATATCACTAGAGGAATTTTAATTTGGATTCTTTTCCCCAATAAAAAGACTATAATAATGACTACCATATTCATCAAAAATGAAATAACACTCAAGGTGAGGTAATTCATATCTATTAATTAATTTTAAATTATATGTGAAAAGACCCTCTTTATAGATATTCTGGGGTTTATTTGTCAATTTTGGGGATTTCATCATAATAAATTGATGAAAAACATTATGGGGTCTGATTCCAATGAAGTATAAGCTATACTAGGATAAATAAATCATTTATAAAATGATAACACCCCCAAGTATTTCTTATATAAAATGGAAACACTGGGTGGATCATGAATGCATGCCTATCATGGAGAATAAAAAAACAATTTAATTTATAGGTTAAATTCATTAGTAGTAGTAGTAACAACGCTAGGTATTCTCCTAGAGGAGTGTACAAAAAAATTGTTTTTCACTTTTTAATTGGTTAAATTAATGATGTTTTTATATGGGGTTATTATTTTGGAAACAAAGAAAGTAATTGAAACAAAATTTTGAAAACAAATGATGTTAAAAGTGATCAGGTCACAGTTATATTTCTTTTTACAATTTTTTCATAGTCTTAAACATGGGTTAACTTATTTCATTGATAATTAACAAATGTAGGGTTCCTAAATTGATTCCCCAAACACTATAATTTTAAGATTTATATTAGGGAATATCCTAACAATTTCACTACTCAGCTAATCCCCCTTCTAGTGTGTATGGGAAGTTAAAAAATTACTCTCAACCTACCAAGGAAATTCCCAATTGAGTTTTGGTATTCCTAGGTAGGTTAGAAGTATCCCACTTCTCCCAAACATGTGACATCAATTTTCAAGTAACTCACCACCTGGAACAACCTGCTCCTTTGAGACAAGATGGACCATGTGAAGGGATATAATAGATTCCCAACATTATTAATAAAAATGTAAATGTTAAAAAAAATTAAATAAAATTAAATTAAAAGTTTCAAAGATTCACTAAGAAAAAACTTAAATAAAAAAGAAAGATTTTTATTGAAATAGATATGGAGAATCATGCATTAAAAAAGTGTATTTTTACTATACCTAATTACTCAAAAGATTACCCATCCATTCAAAGGATAATGAAGAATAATTGGGAAGGAGAAGGGATTATAACTAAAATTAAAATGAAAATAGAAGGAATAATGAATTATTAGTTTGATATCCCTGAACGTACACTCTAACACACCCTTCTTTATTATATAATTAATTATTTAAAGATTCAAGGTTATCACTTTTATGATTTGGATAAACCCATAAGATCACAGTGTGTTTGAAATCTTTCAAAAGTTTCCTTCTTATTTTTGGATTTTGATCTATATGTGATTTTTTCTCAATGAAAATCCATAGGTTCTTTTTTGAGTTTCTTGATCTAAATCGTATGCATGATTTTAATTAAAATGGTATGATTTTAAAGGATTAATGAGTGTTGAAGTGGTGGCCCAAGTTTTGGATTAAAGTCTTAGGTTAATCCCTATAATTCTACCTTAGATCTCCCAAAATTTTATTTTTTAATAAAGGAATAAATCCTTATGATGCAAAAAAGGTTTATGACCTGGAAGATATATAATGAAGTCAAATAATTATAATATTATCATAAATATTAAAATTAAATGAATTATTATGGATATCAAGTATTTATGTTTGGGGACAAATATTTACATTCAGCATCATAGTCTTACGTTTGGATGGGAAAGGCCTTATGATCACCCATATTCCATTTTTTAGTCCAGCAACATACAACCGTAACTCCATGATTACCTAAATTTATTCAAAGACACTTAAATCTCTTAAAAATATTATCTAAAATATCCTAAAATAACATCAAAACCTCAATTATCAATGAAATATTTTCTCATAGAATTTTAAAGATATATAAAACAATTATAAATCATGTTTTTGACCATTTTTATAATTAAATTTAATATTCTCCTATAACCTGGACATTTTATTATCACCCTCAAAATGAAAAAAATAGTGGTATTAAAATCACTAAAACACAAGATAATATATATGAAAATATTCTATTTCCAATTTCTCCACACTTAGTTCTTGGACTCCCAAAAGGGTGAATTCAAAAATATTACCAAAGAAAAATCCAAATTCTAAACCAATGTGAATTCATATTTTTCAATACATGGTATTCAAGATATCATTCCTCATAATTTATCTTGACTTAATTTTCCTCATTAATTACATTCAATTAATTCCCACTTATTTTTTCCCATCATGAACACTTACACTTACCTTTCCAGAATATTCTATTCAGTGCTCAAGTATGATTTCCAAGAAAAGTTTTTCTCATTCCAAGTTAAAAAAAGTTTCATTATAGGCTTGATGAAATTTTTAATCTTCACCAAATGATTCATGTATGTGAATATATAATAAGGGATTAATTAGGTAAATTATAAGGATTAAGTTGGGTAGGATTTGAATGCTAAACTGTTGAGTCTGGATGAGGAGGTTTGGCTCCATATTGAAGCTCAATACTTGATTTTTGATTTTTCTTACAAGAATCGATTCTCTCTCAATATCCTTCTCCACTAACTTAAATTTTTTCCATGAATTATCTATATACAACCCATAAACGTTTTTCAATTCAGTGGTAGAAACATTACCTTCTTCCATTTCCTCTAATAGGTTCATTTTTTTATTTTATTTACTCTTGAAGGAAAAGTGAGGCTCTAAAATTTCTTCTTATAGGTGTTGGATATATATTTCCACAAGATAGAAAGTATTTAACTACCTTTAAACATTCTCTATCAAATCCTAAAGATAACTTATGTAATTTAATTTCAAGTACATATACCCTCCAAACACCCTTCTATATTTTTAGTCAATCTACCTCAGATATCATTCAGTATCATTAAAATATTTCATACTTGTTCCCCCTATTGATAGCATTGTTTAATATTTTTATACAAGGATTAATCTTCAGAATAATTTTTTATAGGTAGGGAGAGGAAATTTTCTATTAAAAACTATTGTATAATTAAATACCAAACATTTTATGAAATCTAGGTTATTTTTCAATTCTTATCAACATGAAACTTCTCTCAAATTAATAGCACAAGAGTTGCAGTAAATTGTTATTTAAATTCAAATATATTATGCCAAAAAAATTATGCCAACTCAATTTCTTCCCTCACCTACATTTTAATTAAATGTAGATTATGAAATATATTCTAAATAATTGCAGATAAGGGGAATTTGACTCATAATTTATATTCATAACAAAATCAGTAATGGATGCTAAGGGAAAAAATGGTTAATGGAAAGGTAGGATTGAAAATAGAGTTCATTATAGAAATTGGTTTAAAATAAAAATAATGACTCAATCACTTAGGAAAAGGTCCTTAAATGGTACTATATTTTAACTAAATTACTTAGTATGTCATGGAATGAGGTTTAAAAATCAATGGGATATAAATGAATTAAATTCACCTAGAATTTGAAAAAAAAATTCATTTTACTAGTCATTTAAATTAAGTTGATGGGTCAAATTAGTTTCTCACCATCATCCAAGATTCAATGTTTAAATTTTATTCAAATTAAGCTCACAGTTTTCAAAAAAGTATTAAAAATGAAAAATAAAACACCTAATATTTTAGAAATAGACACAAAAATTTGAAAATACCTAACCTAAAAGGTTCCCTATCCCACAATTAAATGATTAAGTGGATTAAATTAATTCAAATTTATTTATTATATAATAATATTTGAAATGGAATACTAATAAAAATCAAGTGCTAAAGAGAGGCATAACCTGATGGATATTTTTTTGACAAACAAGTTAGAAGAGTGTGATATCCTCTTCTAGTTATCGGGGTATATTCCCATATATTACTTATTCAGTCAGTTCTAATTAAATTTGAATGATTTCTTTCCTCCTTAATTAAAAAATTACACATCAACAAAAGAGTATACATCAATAACTATAAATGGGTATTCTAATCTAGAATGAATTTTATGTAACAACTCAGACTCTTGAAACCTGGAACTAATAGTTATATCACATTTTTTCTATAGAATGAAAGAGTTCTCAAATTATATAATAACTCAACAGTATTAGAAAAATAGATAGATACACATTTTTCTTATTAAACATGAGAAAATAAGGTACAATAGAAAAAATCCCTGAGAACATTATTATCCATTTTAATAAATCCTTGAAAATTATATACATCACTCTTCTAGGTTTCGTGGGTAAAAGAAAACAAAATAAGGGTGATCTTAGATGATCATTAAAGAGTAGCATACAATGAAATATATCACAACATAAATATGGAACAAGTGATATTGAATGAATAAATAAGCAATGAGAACCATAATCCACTGAAACGAAGGTAATAATATATCCATGACAATAAATGAAAATTTGTATAAGAATAATCATTGATCTCATACTAATGCAATGAATATTTTTTGACATGAAAATATGTTGTCACAACCTTATCCTAAAACACTATATTGATATGGTGGGAGGTATATAACAAAACCCAAGATATTTTATCACATGAAACCTATCAATGCATTGATGATCTATATAATTTCATCCCCCATCTATCATCAGATTATGTCCAATGCATTGACCATAAGAGGCAACAAGACATTTCAAACCATTCCATAAGGAACCTATGTCTGAATGAAAACATGGATATCAATATAATGAAAAATATAGAAAGAAAACAATTCCCCATTCAATGCAATCGTGTGGATTTCTAGGAGGACATCCCTTAATGAACTTAGAATTTTTTATTTATCATCAAATTAACATGAGGCAAACTTATTAAAAAAATATAGTTTCATGGGAACTTTCAAAATGTTGGGTTATCCATAGAAGATAGTAATTAGGTTCAATAGTTTGTATTGGTAGGAGAACATGTAAATAGTTGAAAAAAACCTTCCTCATGGTTTATAAAGACCAATTGAATATTAAAAACCACATCCCCTTAGAGTGTCTAGCCAATGGTACAGTCTTAGGCCCACTCAGCGTGAATCAGAGTGATGATTGAGTCAATGCTCAACCAACATTTTTTAGGATGATTACCCCTAGGTTCATCTATGCCACAACCACATCCAATTTCTAGTATCTATATAGAGATTTATTTTCTAGGAAACTAAACACACTTCTACTTTATAAAAACATAAGATAGTTTTTTTCACTGGGGAAATATTGAGTTTTACATTGTTTTTGATAACTCCTGAAATCATAAAAACATGAGGTAAGGATAAAAGTATATATTAATAAATCCATGTAAATTCATTAGGAATATGGTAAAAAGTATTACATATAAATTCATGCACCACATAATATAAAATAAGTGGTGAATATAACTTGAGCCCAAAGAATGAAAATTGGGATGGAAAAACACACTTACGGCTTGAATATAAATTCAATCAAAACCTCTTGAAAAAGAGTGATTAAATTGATCTTAAAATAGCATGAATAAAATTCAATTCATGATATAACTTCCAAAATATATTGTATATACACTATATAAAATAAAATAGGTTCATAATACAAAACACGTCTCGATGAATGAAATTTTTGATGAAAACCCCTATTGACGCCCACTAAATAATCTCCCGAAAAATAAAAAAAGGAGGAAATACTTGAATACAGGTATTATTTTCTTTGGAAAATCAAGGTAGAAGGGGATAGTTGAATATTAATGAAGAATATGAGATAATCATGATCGCGTGACCATTTCAAGGTCACACAAAGGCCACATGCATGGTTCATGACCCGATACTAGTGTTGTGAATCCCTCTTCAACAAACCTGCATACTCTTGAAAAGGACCCCTAGAAAACTGAATGAGAACCTCCAAACCACATGGTTTTTCATTTGAAAGTTCGTGAAAAACCATCCAAAATACTCCATGAATAAAGAAGGATGACATTCAAAAGGAAGAGACCCACAGTGGTCATGAAGATCATGCGCTAGGTCATCATTAAGAAGAATAAAATACCATGGTGATATCTAAGAAATGTCCCATGACCTCCAATCCTTCGCTATATAAAATGATGGAGATAAAAGAGAGGAGGTGAGAGTGGTTCACGGTCACTGAAATACATGTGAGGTGCACCTATGGAAACCCACAAAGCACTATGGGACCTTTGTGTCATGTCCACCTTAGTGCACAGGAGCCCTCTAGCTTGTCAGCCTTACCACATAGAAGTCCTCAAGAGTGACCCAAAAACTCCACGGTTCTATAATGATAGACTTATAGACCAGTCCACTAAATTCTTTCATGCTCTCTATATGAACTATATTGGTAAAGAGAGATGCCATTGGCAAATCAAGTAAAAATAATGGGTTTTACTCGTGCCAAATCTCATGATCTCTGACCTTTGTAAAATAAAACAAAGGGGGATAAAAAAGAGGAGGTGAGAGGTGTTTGTGGTCACTAAAGGACATGCAACATGCACCCTTGAAAACCTACAAGGAACTGAGAGTCCTCGGTGGAACGTCCACCTCACCTCGCGAGACCCCTTCATCTTTTCATTCTCACAATGTGAAGAACACTAGAAAACACCTCGATGCTTAAGGAAAAATGGATAGATTCATCCATGGAATGCTCGTGTATCCACCATGTGACCCAAATTGGTCACAAAAATAATTAAAAAAAATAGAAGAAATACCATTAAAAAAACATGCTATCTCTCATGACTCACAACCTTTGTTCCATCGAATAAAAGGGATTAAAATGGAGGAGGTGAGAGGTACTCGTGGTCACTTAAAGGCATGTGACACACCCAACGCACCCACAACACTGTCCCATGAGACCCTAGGAAAAGTCACCCAAGGTCTCACAAGTGTCTTCCCACAAGAATTTAAATCTTTCATTGATCAAACAAGTCTTTGATAATAAAAAATAATCCGATAAAGGAAATTTTTATGAAGGAGACTCATGATCACTGAAATTAGGTCAAACAATTGAAGAAGTCCATGAAAGAGACTCGTGAAACCACATGACACTAGGCCCCTTCACCGATCCCATATTGGAATTGGGCCAAATACGTTGCAAAAACTGATGAGTATAAGGGGTGGCGATGCCTATAAATACCCCACCCCAATACAAACAAAGGGTTGGGTTTTTTAAGGACACTACATGGGTTGGATTTTTGATCGACTAGATGCCCAAGATCTATATGATTCAAGTCTCGACTTATGCATACTTCTTGGGGAAACTGATCATGTGGCCAAACAGATTTTCGTCAGGTAATATATTGGTGGGAAGCCAGAGTAGTCATGCGCTAGATATAAAGTGATTCGCATGACCACTCATAGATCACATGAAGGAATTCCGGTAGGACATGCAAAGAAAATACCACATTTCTTCCAAATCATACGAGACTGAAAGAAACTAACACTAAAAAAACCAAGGCATTCACAATACAAGGGTTAGAACCAAGATATGAGGCATAAGTCTTAAGAAAAATACATGCTCGTTACCCCTTATTCACTTTGCGTGTGTCATTCGAAGACATGTGATATCACTAGATCACATTGCCTAGATTTCACAACACTCCTTATACAAGTCATATGGGACACAAGAATTCTTCTATAAATGTCATAGAACAACATACATTTCCCCAGCGAGTGCCACTTTGATCTTGTGAACCCTCTATTACTATCACCCAGGACTTACGATATCCTCCGAACAAATATTCTGACTCATATAATGGATCCTTATCACATCATATGAGTCTCAAAAAAGTATCTGGGAATGAAAACCAAACACCTTTGACAACCTCTTCTCATGTCATATAAGACTCTTGATACCCTCCAGACATGTCTGCCAGGTCTCATGGTGTCTCCCAAAGGTGTCAGCTGAGACATGTGATCCCTCTTGGACTGTTCCACACTAGATCTCGTGGCACCGTCCATATGTATCAAGTAAGGTCATGCGATAAACCTTAGTGTGTTCCAATTGGGACTTTTGATGTCTTCCAGAAAAGAAGGATAGGTCACTAGGGAAACCTCAGTGTGTAAGCCCCGACATAAAAGGAACTACGACAACTCTGATTCTGGTCATATTTAGGATATGTAGGCCACCTCCCCCTGAGGTCCAAGATCCATATTGATCATCCATAGAGGGACCATATTATGAGTACCTTTTCTAAAGAAATGTAATTCATTACTTTTTGTACTTTTTTTCTCACAAACGATCATGGATCACGTTGGATCAGGGAGTTGCAATGGTTATATCATCTTCCCTATATAACCCCTACAATTGTATATATAAACCTTAGGGTTTAAACCCCAATATAAAATGAACTATGAGAACTATGATTCCTTACATAACCAGGATACATAAGAAACCTCCCTTAGGCCTGAGATCCATACCAAACACCCCAAGGACTATTCCAATATACAAGTCCCATACTCATATTCCATGAGGCTGATCATATTCTACCCCTTGTTTCTCACCCCAAGGATGGATCATGTGGGATTAAGGGGATGCAATGAATACTTCACTAGAATCATAAATCTCTATTATTAAGAGAAACCTTAGTTTTTAAGCCTTGATATAAAGGGAACTATGAAGACTCTAATTCCTTACATACTATGGATACATGGGATACCTGTCTCTGAGGTTTGAGATCTATATTGATCATCCATGATGGTACCAATATATGAGTCCCTTGTCTAAATAAATAACATTGTTTACTTTATATACCATATTTCTCACACCGAGCGTGGCCCACATGATCTTAGGGAGTTGCGATAATCATGTCATCTGAACCATGATTCTCTATAATGACACAAGCAACTTCAATATATAAGTTCTGAAGAAATGAGCTACGAAAAATATGACTCTTTCCATATTTGGGATATATGGGACATCCCTCCGAGACCCAAGTTTGAAGGTTCCCTAGATAACCGATATAAGTCCTTATGCATGATGCAAAACTATACGGGTTAAATGAACTATGTGGGTTTTGATTCCTTGAATAACCAGGATACGTAGGATGCCTCATAATGGATCAATTCCATCCTTAGAATATTAATTTACTCCTCATATGGGTTCATGTTCCCATAAATTTTATTATGTGGTTTCATCATATAAGAATCCGTCTGTTATTAGAGAGTGGTGAAGAAGCTCAGACACATACAGATGGACTCACCCAAGAGATATAGGTCTTTTGTATATAAAAGAGAATTGGAAAAAAGTCATTTCTTTGGTGTAATTGATCTCTTATTGAGATTAGGAAGATATTTAATAACATATATTAAATCTATAAGAGAGCCCCAAAGTAGGGAAAAATTCCCTACAAAAGGGTGCAATGATCCTGAACTCCCATCCTCTAGAACAATGTGAGTCCTTAAGAGTCGATGGGCCTGAAAACCCAGATGACCGCTAGCCTTTGGAAAGTAAGTTCGTACCCATCTATGGATGGGGGAACCATTTGGAGTTTCATGGAAAAGTGAAAATGATAACACAAAAAGAGAAACCTATTCCACCCCATATTTCCCAATGAAATTAAGAGTGAACCCAACCTGATGCTCTCTAATGAAAAAATGATTGGGTTATAATGCATCAGACCACTTTATTTTGAAAACCCTATACAAAAAATGCAATAAGACCAACATAATATTACTAATGTTCCTTTGTATCCATGGTTCTCATAATTCCATACTTTTTTTGATTAGTCCAAATGAGTGGAATGGTCGAATCGGGAATGAAAGAAAAATTGAGTTAAACATGCATATTTGATTGAGAATATTATGCCTACGATACTGAACTAATCAATAACCTTGTTATTTTTCAACTGCATAATTTCAAATATTCCTTTAGCATCCAAATTCGAGATGATGTTGTCATCATCCATCATTCATTATGGTAAATCGTTCGAAAGTACAACTTCTAAGGCACACAAAACAATCTAGCCTACATGGCGACTCTAATGGTAGGTAGAAAATATGATGGTTTGAGAGTACCAACGATATGATACCATAATGAACATGGAGGATACTCATGAAGTCCTCTAGATGTGATAGCTGATGTTCCCACATTACTCGGGGAAGGCTGCTGCTAATCCTGTGGCTCTCATCACCACAACCAACAGTTTTAGGAGCTTATCCCCGGATCATGACAATGGTCACCATTCGTATCTAAGGAAGGTGGATTAGGAATCCAGATAAAACTCTCTTCAGGTTTAAGAGCCACCTAGGATGGATTCTACCAACCACCATCACCGAAAACATCCCACCGGCACCCCTCATTCTCCTGTTGAGGGTACCATCCAATATACAACACCATCTGATGCCCATGGATGGGATTAAAGGAAAAATAATTGGAGGATAAAGGTGTCATATATCTTGGAGAGGGCACATATACACCCTTATACAGACGATGACTGCCTGCATACTCAGGCAGGGACCAGCCAACAAGATTATATCTTTTCTTGATATGAACATGTCTACAAGAATATTCCTGCATCATACATGGGGGAGGCTCATATTCCTGGCCCAATATATGAATCCAGTCAGAATAATATGATGGAACATGGATGAAAGAAGTGGATTCATATCCCCTCTTCAATAGAAGACATCTTTCAGATCATCATGGAGATAGAAAATATGAAGGCTCATATCCCTACACACACTTTGCTAAATTTCCAATACATTTTTGTAATAACTGAAGAACTCCACTGACATATTCTGACACTAATTCAGATTAAGGGGTAGATGCATATTCATATCCCCACATCTAGGATAGCACAACACTATGATCATCGTAAATAAGTGGTTGTAATGAAGAAAGTGCACACTCTTGCTCTCTCCCAAAAGGATTATCGACATATTCGGATGAAGGGTGAGGAATCAGATCAGGATCATATACCTATTCCAACTAGGGTCAACCAAGTGAGAGTACCACATACCTTAGGATAGGGTCACATGCGTGTTGATGAAGTCCAGTGGCATACACCAAAGGCCCATGATTGAGCACATATCACTATTCTATTTAAGGTTGAAAAAGTGGGAATGAAAAACACCTCAGGAAAAGCTCAAATTCCTATCAATGGATCTGTTCAGAATATTCTGATAGATCACTGAAGTCAGGAACAAATTCTTACTTCCACTGATGAATAACTACACAAGCATCATTTCTTGGAAATAGATGGGAAGGATTATATTCCTTCTCTCATTCTGGAGGTCCGTCAGTATATTCCAATGGGGAATGAATATTTGGAATAGACTCATATTCCCAATCTAACCGGGGAAAACTAGGTGATAGTGACACATGCCCTGAGGTAGGCTCAAACTCCTTCCAAGAAAGACCAGCAACATATCCCAAAGGGTCAAGAGTGGGATCATACTCCCATCTTGACTAAGGCTCACTAACTAAGAATGGAACATGCCTTAGTATGGGATCATATCCATGTAAATAATGACAAATATTATCATCATATTCTAACATCTTCTCAGTAGTGGGATCATATTTCCATGACACTAGATGGTTATATACAAGTTCTGAAAACCGTCATATAGTAGGCGCATACTCCTGAACAACTACAAAAGGCAGGTAAACATATTCCGAGCATGGCGTAGAACATGGTCCATCCCTCTAATTTCCTCAATGATAGTATCCTTGGGGTCATTTGATACACATTCTCAATTCCACAAGGGTTCGTCAACTCTTCTATTGAAGAGGAAGCCGGAGAGGTTCATTACCACAACAGTCTTTCTCATGGTAGTGTGGTGATGGATCATATGGACTCTACTCCTAACATCCATCGTGACCAACCTCCCCATGAAAATATCTCCCATGGTAAAGTAAATCCTCCTTTTTTCTAAACACCTCTTTATAGAGAGGTGAATCAAACCCTGACACCTTCGTACAGAGAGGTGGTTGAAACACCAGGGTCAACTATATATGGTTCCCCATAAACTTCCAGCAACACTCTATCCCAATAAGCAGGTGACCATCATAGTCATATTCTATTATCTGAATGGGTGAAGGAAAGTAAGTCTGATGAATAGGAGGCCCACATTGACATATGAAGAGAGTTATCCAGAAACAACCTTCCCATCATGCTCTGGTCCCTAGATAATTCTAGCCATGAGATCCCAGATGAGATAAAAAAGGATTTCATTCCTTATCTACACTAAAATATGTGGGTTACACATTAGCGACTGAAGGATTGATATCTTCCTTATCCTGAATATAAGTTTCACCTTTAGAAAATCAAGATACTCTATTTCCAGCTCGACCTAGCTGCTATCTCCATGGCCTCGGATCCAAAATTGGAAAAGCATAGTGCAGACCTACAACACGCTTGTCTCCATTGCATCATGATGCTTCTAAAAATGTTCTCTAAAGCTACTTCAAGCATCCACATTTGAGTATGGGGATTTTATGCAACATTACACTTCACCGCTCCCTTGTAATAGTAGAGCCATTTAGATACGACATCCTGTAATGTTATATCCTCTAGTGAGATCAAGGGACCTGGTAATACTCTGGCCAATTGGTCATTGCAACAGAATTCCTCTACTCCAACAGTTTTTAAAAATCATGGATAGAGAGGGTGGATAGCCAACAAGACTTCAAACTAGGCCCCTCGAAATAATATGAAGACATTTCAAAAATGGATACCGAAATTGCGATCACCCGGACAACTTCCCGTGAGAAATTATTTTCATCATGAGTCGCCATCACAACCAGATCCTACACGAGCACAATTGAACCATATCAACTGGGTCACTATTAAATCATTGGTATCAATCATCTAGGAGAGGACCCATTTATCTGGGCTGGGAGAATATCTACCACCACCTCCACCTCTTGGATCATCAATTCCAGATAAGTTTTTGGATACATCGGCAGTAGCTGCAAGTGAACCCTAAATCACTTGGATGTGGGAATTTATATCTCCATCACCATCCCTAGGTTTATTATCCCCTGAGAGGACCCTAAAAACAACATTGGTGATCCCAGAATAACCCCACCCTACTAGGATGGGGGAATTTATATCTTCAAGTCCATCATGGGAGTCATCAAATCCCTGAATGGAGCCATTGGATCTTCAAAAATTGGACCAATCAGTGACAAATGCGGCCCTGAATGACCCCCACCCCATAGGGATGGATGAATTTTAACCATCACTACCACCATAGAGGGAATAAGTCTTCTCCTAGATCAGAGGAATTATTCAACATTCATTATTCCACCAGAACATCCCCCCCACAAGACAAAACCCTACTAGTTGGAGTATGTTCGACAACCACGAATAGAAACTCTCTCAGATTCACTATTCATATAAAAAAAAAGAGGAATGTATGGTGAAGAATTTTATACCCCGATGGGGTTGCTATCCAAAACAACAAATCATGGTTCAGGGTTTGAATAATGAGCCTAAAGAATACAATATAGAATCAACATGTTACGTCGAGTGTAATGGAACAAAAACCATTACACGATTTTCCTAAATAAATATTGTAACTTTCAACATTAAAGATATTTATAATGAGAAAAATATAGGTGGTCTCAACATGGAAAACATACCTCAGGAGGATGGTGACTTGAACGCACCGAATGAGGCTATACACACCAGGAACCAGAGGTTGATCCAAAACATAGAAATTATGAATATTGAGTTGGAACCTCCCTGAAATAATGCTTCCAAGGGGAAGGTTACAACCAAATCCCGATCACCTCCTAGGAGGAGAGATGTTCCTTCCCTAGAGGACCGATTTTAACAGTATGAGTGTGAAATAAAATCTCTTTGGAAACTTTTGAGGAGTCACTTAGGGGAAATATTCCTGTGGATAATCGTCTCTAAGAAGGGAAAAATGTTCTTCCTCATACAGCTGTTCCATCATCAAAGAATTTTTTTTAAAATTAGATTATCATCAAGTCTAGGAAACTAGAAAAAAATTCATGAGGAAATAAAAAATGATCATGAATTCCCTCCATTGTGGAAACAACCTCCTCCCTTCTAGGATAACCATTCAATTCTAGGATGAATTGAAAATCAGCAGGAGATAAAAATAGGGCTAACCTATAAACTCCCACTGGCTCCCCATGGTAGGGAGACGGTCCGGGAAGCATTTCCCCTAGATATACTTAATATCATTGAGTCTCTGGATACTCAAATGGAATCCATGGAAGGGTGATGTGTGTTTATTAATCCTGAAAGGAAGCCATATCTCGAATGGGTGGATGATAATACACCTCCACCTAACTTTATAAATCCCACCCTTTATAACTTTAATGGCGCAGGAGATCCTAAACATCATATCATACACTTCGTGTCCCAATGTGGGCTGATGATGGGACCTTGAGATCCATAGGAGGCAACCAAGGTAAGGTGTTTTGTACAGACTCTGACTGGGCCAGCCTTCGTTTGGTATAACGGTCTGCTAGTAGAATCTGTTTCAGGATGGGAAGACCTCCGTCATCAATTCCTTTAACAATTCATTTCTATACTAAGGAAAAAAATGATAGTTAGTCTATCAAACTTCAAACAACATGAAATTAAGAGGGTGTATGATTTCATAGAAAGGTGGAAGGGTTTAACCTATTCACTTAACATCCCTCTTTCACAAGAGAAGCTATAGGAAATATGTTCTGAAAATCTTAGGGATGACTTGCAGACACCCCTAATTCCAATGAAATATCCAGGTGGATTCTATGAATTTTTTGAAATAGCACAATGCCTTGAAGATTCTATCTAGTGGACCTGATACAAAGCTCGACTCATGCCCGCGACATAGGGAAAAAGGCCAGCCAGAACGGAAGCTGTAATTGCCACTCTCAAGATAGCAGTGAAACCTATCTAGATGCCCAGGTAGGCCCCAAACCATCCAATACCTCCTATCGAGCGGTGATAACTACAAAATATCCCTCATCTATAAGCATAGAGAAATCAGTGTCATCCGAGTTTTGATGAACAGATGAATAATGTGTACTCTTTCCAAAATGAATAGGTCCCCAATTATTTCTTCGAAGCCATGGAGAATAACATGCTCACACTTCCATAACCCAGGAAGCATGATGTGGTCAACGTTACTAACCAACCCGATTACTACCCTTTCCACATGATTTTGGGTCATAATATCCACAACTGTTTCATCTTCAAAGATGTCCTTTAAGGCATGATCGATTATAGACAAGTAGCGCTGGATAATTACCCATAGAAAGTTGCTTACATAACTGTGGTCCAAAAAGAAGAATAGGATGATTGTAAGGAGGTCCTAACAATACATGTGTGAAAATTAGACCACTATATGTTTCAAAAGATAGTTTATTGAGCCCATGCCACATTGAGAGAATAATTGCACAGGCTAGAAAAAGCTCCACCACCCAAGAAAGAGGCGTCAGATGCACCTCCCAAAGGTGGGAGTGACTACCAGTGGTAGAATAAAACCAAAGAGGAAGAATCATATTCTCCTCCAAAGCAGACATTGACCCTTTATGATTTTTTCCTAATACATTGGTAGCACAGGAACTGCCCCACCAAAAAAACCCTCATCGGATGATGCACTCGTCTTTGGTTCTATCAACACAATATACTTGACAAACCCCTTCTCTGACAATGAGTATTCCCACAAAAATGGTTTTCATGCATATAAACAAGGAAACGAAGGACACATCCACCAGATCCAAGGCTATAGGGGGAAGCAAAGACATGGTTTGACTCAATATTCTGATCATATACCCATAGAGGACATAAATGCAGCCGAGACTCATGGACATGCACTCCAATAGGCTCAATGGGGGAGAGAGGTTCCTAGGAGCCCTCCAGCAGTCACCCACACCTGATTTTATTGAATTACCACATATAATCAGTCCAATCTAATCAACCTAGGAAACAGGGAAGGTTGGTGCAACCTGCACCCTTGGATATGGATATTCCCTAATCCTCTACACAAGCACCGAGTCCATATGCCTTAGATGCTTCAAATACTTAATCACATGCCTATGAGCATCCCCATTTTGGGAAGAGGCAACCTATGGTGCAAAAATATTATGTTATTAAATATCTAGTTGCGGTCCCAACCAAGATCTCGATCATGGGTTCCCTCAATCTATCAAAAGAACTCAAGGAGGCACTCTTCGAAGCCCTCCAGAGCCCACATGAACTCAAGATAGAAGTCAATAGCACTAATGTATATTTATTGGAGAGTATTTAATGTTATTTAACCATTTCATTCACTGATCAAGATCACGAGGAGGCCATCCAAGGGCACATCGAACCCTTATACATTTCGAGAAGACTCAATATTATCAATGTCTAAAGGGTGATGATTAATAAAGGATAAGGGATTAATATTATCCTTATGCAGACCCTTTGATGACTCGGTTATAGAGATAGAGACTTATCTCCTACAAATATGACCATCTAGGGATATGACAAGCATGAACAGAGACCCCTAGGGAAGATCAAACTCGAAGCCTAATTTGGGGAGCTCAAATCTGATGTTGACTTCATGGTTATCTAGTAGGATACCACATATAATGTTCTTATTAGAAGTATCTAGATCCATGGACACCTCCTGGTACCATAAACATTACATCAATGTATGAAGTACCCCATCAATGGAAAGGTTGTCATACTACATGGTGAAAACACCCCTTTGAGGCTTGAAAATCCACATACGCTAAAGCATATTTCTATAAGAAGGAAGGTAAGAAAAAAAATGGTGGATGATTATATATAGGTTCTAGCCCCCAATAGCTTAGGGACAACCCCTATGAATCCCTATAATATGCTCGATGATGTATATGTGCTCCCCATAAACATGGTCGAAGTAGAAGATCTGACCCCATAGGTCCAAAACTCTCCTTTCCTCAGCGAAAATCATCTCTATCATCTCTATACATAAATTTATATGTAAAGGGGTGATGATGTTTCTTCTAATGGATTCCCTCACCCTGTTAGTGATGGAGAGGACCCCAGGTTTCCATTCTCACCCGAATATGTCTCCACAGACTCAGAAATGGAGGAAGTTGAGGATGATCTTAGAAACGCCCCTCTAGAATTTGAGGAACGATTATCCACTACTATAGATGACCTCAGGCAGATGAATCTGGGGAAAAAAGAATACCTGAGACCTACCTTTATTGGTGTTTCTATGTTTCTCGAATAGAAAGAGATTTACATTTCATTTTGGAAGCATTATCGATATATGATTTCCTGGAACAACACATATATTCTTAGATTGAATCCAAAAGTGGCTACACACCATCTTGGAATTCCTAATGAGAATTCGAGATTTAAGAAAGTATCTAGGAGGATCCACCCCTCCCACACCACCAATTTAGTGGAAAAAGTTGACAAGTTGATCAAATCTAACTTTGTTTGAGAAGTGCAGTACCCGAGATGGATTTCCAACATCTTCCTCATCAAGAATAAGAATTGGAATATTAGGGTCTGTATTGACTTCAGAGAACTTAATTGGTATTTCCCAAAGGATGATTTCTCATTAATGATCACATATCTGTTTATAGATGAAATTTCTAGCTTCTGAGACATTTCCTCCATGGATGGGTACTTAGGGTACAACCAAGTCAAGATGACCCCTGAGGATGAAGAAACAACTACCTTCAGAGCACCTCAAGGGATATTATGCTTTCAGGTCATACCCTTTGGATTAATGAATGTGGGTGACACATATCAGAATGCCATGCATCACATATTTAATCCATTCTTGGGAAGGATAGTTGAGTGTTATGTTGATGAAATGGTCATTAAATCCCGACAGTGATGTGATCACTTCATAGATCTCTAAGCGATATTGAACAAGATGCAACAACATAGTCTAAATAAGAATCAACTGAAATTTTCCTTTGGGGAAATTTCAGGCAAGTTCCTCAGCTTTGTGGTATGCCACCACGATATACGAGTTGTCCTAGAGAAGAAAAATTCTATTTTGGTAATGTCACCCCCAAGAACCTGAAAGAACTTAGGGGAATCCAAGGGAACCTCGCTTACATTTGAAGATTCCTAGCTAACCTGGCCAGTAAGGCTCTACCCTTCACTAGGTTAATGAAGAAGGGAGTCACCTACCAATGCTACAATGATTGTTAGGAATCCTTTGAAATCCTCCTATAGTACTTGATTCACCCACCAGTTTTAATGCCTCCGGTAGAAGGTAGGACACTAATCTTATATTTGTCCACTATGGAGTGGTCATTAGGCACCCTTATCGTGATAAAAATGATTCAAGAAGTTAGAATAGTATATACTACCTCATTCGGACCATGATTGGTACTGAGACTCGATACTCCAATGTTGAGAAGAATTTACTGGCACTCATATTCAGAGTAAAAAAGCTATGGAATTACTTGTAGCACCACGAGGTCCACCTGGTCTCTCATATTGATCCACTCAAGTACATACTTGGACACCCCATGTTGACTGGGCACTTGCCTTGATGGGTGTTCATTCTTCAACAATATGACATCAAGTTTGTGTCACATAAGTCAGTGAAAGAGAAAGCCCTAGATTATTTTATTTTAGCACACCATGCCCTAGAAAATACACCGGAAGACACCGAGATCCCCGACAGAGAGGTCTTTTATGCCCATGACACTCCCCAAACATGGAAGATGTACTTTTATGGAGCCTCTTAGAGTCCTATTGGTACCAGAATGGAGAACCCAAAGCTCAATCTGGTTATCCTAGGGACTCTATTTTTATCTCCTGAAAAATTTGTTTTTTCATACTCTTTCTCACTATCCGAAGCCTACACAAATAATGATGAAAAATACAAACCCCTCCTCACTAGATTGAAATTATCCCTACAACTGCACATAGCCTGCCTAAACATCAAAGGGGATTTGGAGCTTGTGGTAAAGTAGGAAAATGGAAAATATTCTATAAAAGGAGGAAATAAACCCCTCACTAGTTATGTTAGGGATCTAATGGAAGAATTCCCCTTTTGATCCCACCTTGCACTATGTTCCTTAATCACAGAATGATCGTACCAACACACTAGCCAATGAAACGGCCATCCTAGTCGACCTGGATTAGGAGGAAGAAATTTTCAATATTACACATCGAAGAATGGTGTCATCAGTTTTTGTATGTGATATGGAAGAGATCAACCAGGTCAGCACAACCCCAGAGCGTGATGAACCAATGAACACCCATGGATGGATGGAGTCCATAATCACCTATCATCAAGATGGGACTCTCCCAGTAGATCATACTAGAAGGGAACATATTTTGTGTCGGGTAGAGAAATTCACTCTTTAGGATAACACAAATGAGAAAAAATACTCTCTAAGTGTCGATTTGATGGAATTATCCTCTGGTGTATTGTAGAAGAAGAATTTATCACCATCATGGAGGAAGTCCACATAGGCTCTTGAGCTTCCCATAAATCTAGAACCAGGCTCTCCCACCAAATCAAAAGGCTAGAATATTACTATAAAATCATGATACAAGACTATGTGGAATTCACCAAGAAATTAAATGCATGACAAATCCATGAAAACTTCATCCATTATCCCCCAGAATTGCTGCATACCTCTAAATATTCTTTTCCATTTTCCATTTGGGGGATGGTTGTTGTGGGGCCATATCTCGCAACCACTGCTAAGTAGTTCAAGTACATAATTACACCACCGAAGTCTTTTCCAAATGTGATGAGGAGATATGCCTCAATGAAGTCAGGATGAAGAATATCATTAAATTTTTGAAGTCCCATATCATCACTAGGTTTGGATTACCTCACACAATATTGACAGTCAATGACACAAACTTCTATTCTATAGAGTTAAAGAAGCTTTAACAGAAGTAAAACATTTAGTCTAATCCCTCATACTACTATAATGTAGTGGAAAATAGAAATATAGAGGAATTTAATAACAAATTATCAAACATACTCCAGAAGATGGAAAATAAGGATAAGAAGTCTTGACCAGATAAACTTCTGCAGGATTTATGAGCCTACCATACCACCATGCACACTACTACACAAGAAACACCATAATCACTGGTGTATGGGACCGAGGAAATGTTACCCATATAATTTTACATTCCCTCAATTTGAATATCCATTTTCAAACAACTCTCAGATGAATAATAGCGGAAAAAATGGCTTGATGAGTTGGAATAATTAGATGAGAAAAGGCTTCACACGTTGCACAACCTTGAAGTCAAGCATAATAAGATTTCATGATATTTTAATAAAATGGATCACCTCCACTCATTCCTTCTGAGAGAAACAAGGTTTTCTCTCAGAACCCCAATGATACTGGGGAGGAAGGCATCGAAATTGGAGCCCAAGTGGGAAGAACCTTACATCATATGTAAGGTCTATCACAATGGAGTCTATTCACTAGACACAATGGATGGGTAGTGTGTCACACCACCCACCAATGTGAGATTTCTCAATAAATACTTTATAAAATCTATTAAGTTAAAGGGTGTCCACATCAAAGTAAGTCCCATAATTTTTTCCTCGCCGCATGACATTAAAATGCATAGAGCATTTCATCCTGACCATGTGTTGTTAAACTATATGGTGTTTGTCATTTATTCATGATGTTAAACTACATGGATTATATCATCCTAACTATATGATGTTAAACTATACATAATATTTTCTTACTGAAAGAAATTAAATTTAAAGGATAGTTTCCTTTATGAATGAAATAAAACTACATAAATCCACAATTCCCCTTCCCCTTCACGTTGGCTAATCCATATTCCTTACCAAAATGATGTTAAACTACACAATTCCATCCAGAACTACATACAACTTGATTCTCATTCCCAATGAGATATATAGGGACACCTCGATCCTAAATATTTTTCCAGACACTGTATCATAAAAAATGCCCATGTCATACCCCTCTTTTGTCTCTACACTGTCGGGGAACCCACACCACTCTTTGTTTCTCACACTGACCATAGCTCACATGATCTTAGGAATTACGGTAGGTACTTACCTGCACAAGAAAGGCATATAGGTGCAAAATGGGTCCATTATGGTTTTGAATGCAATACAATAAAAGAAATTCCATAAGTCCTTTCCTCAAGACGTTAAAATTCATGGAAGTTCAAGAACTACATATAGCTTGATTTTTTCCCATACAGGATACGTAGCGACGCCTGGATCTCCAATCCTAGGCCAAATTAAAACTACCACGATCAATGTATTTATTTCACTATATTAAACTATATGGTTCCCCAAGAACTATGTGTGGTTTGATTCCCATCCTCACGAGATATGTAGTGATACCCAGACTTCTATCCTTGGGCCCAACCATGATGTGCTCACCAATTCATGTCGATCCATCTTCATCCTCACTCTATGAAATTAAACTGAATGGAACTTCTAGAACTATATGTAGCTTTATTCCTACCCATACATGATACATAGTGATGTCTGGATCTCTAATCCTAGGCCCAACTGTGATTTTCAAAAAAAATAATCCCCACTTTTACATATGGTTCAGACCTGAATAAAGTATTTCCTTTTCCAAAACTACATATGGATCGATTGTCATCTTCATGAGATACATAGTGATGCCCATACATTTCTTCTTTGATCCAAACCATAACCATGACCTTTTTCCCTTTTTACTGAGTCTTCTTAGAAAGGAATGTGGTGTGGCTGATACTTCTTTGGTCCTCATTCATGCCAAATTGCTTCATGGCACCATGTTGTGCACCCCCACATTAGGAAATCCACCTTAAAATCCAGTCCACATGACCCTAAACTGTCTAGACATATCCATGTGACATGACATTAAAATATGACCCATCATCCTCACTACATGACATTATACTTCATGGAACATATCATCTTGAACACATGATATGAAACTGTAAAAATTTTGTCTTTACAATAGGAAATTAAACTACATGGCCATACAGAACTATATGTGGAATGATTTTTATTTTCATGGGATACGCAGTGACACCCAAGTTCCCTTATTCGGGTAGATCCTCAACATTACCACCTTTTACGATGATTCCTACGTCCTTAATGCATGATGTTAAACTGAACAGAAGCGTATAATTACCATATGAAGGTTAACTACATGAACAAAAATACATCCCCACTACATGAAAATAAACAGTTCATACCATCTCCCATTTTCACTCCTCATACAAGGACCTCAATAGACTTACATTGGTTAACCGAAGTACGAGGTGCGGCCACCATCCTTTAAGATCAACTCAAATCTATATACCACACTTCATGTCATGAGAATCTTAGCCCTCCGTTAACCTTAAATGGATCTTGGAAAGGATACCCACCTTCAAGGTCCCCTTTCTTGACTATTCATGTATGCCCATGGATTCTACATATGCATGTATTCCCATCAACAAAATGCATCACTCTAAAAAAGGACATTCTAATTCTCATGAGCCCTAGAATCATTATGACAACACTCAACATCCAAGCATGTCTGAACTGCTCTTTTTATGACTACCCCACATCATTACTCATGACCTAAGATACTCAAGCCATTATTTATGTCATTTCCCATCCATTCTTGAGAAGAGGTTGGAGCACTCTTAACCTTGGATATCATAATTAACCTCTTGTGTCACATCGTCCATGTCAGGTCCATGTAAGTCATGATCCTAAACTGTCTATGCTTTGTTCAAGTTGTACGAACTAAAACTCTAACCCATAGTCTAAATCACAAGACCTTAACGTTCTAGCAGAAGTGACACAAAAACTGTCATGCTAAAAACTTGCAAAGGGTGACCCAGGAAAAAGTTAAGTCACCACCCGATAAAATATTCATTCTCAGGGTTTAAGAAAAAATTAGGGTGAAAACATAAAGGGTTAAAATCTCATAGGGTCTATAACCCTAGTAAAATCCAGGCTATACTCACTGGACCCACTGGTCCAAGAAAAAATTAGTGCAATATTTGTCACACCTCATCACTATGAGAAAATGTTCGCTAGGCAGTGACATAAAAATTAGATAATTTAAACCCTCTTCAGATTTTATGTATTCCGTAAACCATAATTCATGATTTGGGGTGCCTCAAATCATCATGACATTTAATGGCCCTTGTAAAGGATTTCTGGCTTCAAGGGACCTTTTTTTAACTATGTATGCATGCCCATGGCTCCTGCATATGCGCCTATGGCTATAAACCAAATGTGTAACTATGAAAAAGGAAATTCCAATTCTTGTGAGCCCTAACATCATCATGGAAACACTCAACACCCCGATGTGTTTGAAACGCTCCCTATATGACTTTCCCATACCATTCTATGGATTCAAACATTAAAGATCATGATTTACTATCCCCATACCAAACTATCCATGTAGATTCAATATCCTCGACATTACATCACTGTGTTCCATACCCTTCCTCAAGGATGGACTGTGACACTTCATTTCCTATCCTTTTATGCCCTACATCTTTTGATTCATGAACACATGGAATAGATCTTGAGTTTCATTTTAAGATATAGCTTCCCTAGGGTGCCAGAACCCTTCCAAGATAGATTTCTTCCCATATCCAACTTCATCATCTAGATGTTCGAGTCTTCAAAAATCTCCCATAACCCTCAGAAAGAAGTGGGGATCATCTTTCTCTTATCATGATACCGATGCATAAGGGCCTTGAACTACCAACTAAATTCATTTTATCCTTTCTAGAAAGGATATTTGATCCTTATGACCCTTTGTAACACCATAGGAATTTCATAATGTCAAGGGACTTACCCGACATGTCTGCACCATCTCATATTCGTGGACTCAAACTCCCAGATTAATTTTTATGATATCCATAACCCAACTACCATATAGGTTTTGTTTCCCTAGTATTCCAACCTCATCAATATTACTTTTATAGATTTTCCATATCCCTTGGAAAAGACACCTGGATTTTAGGGAATCCTTGTCTTGATCATGAATACATGAACAATTCTCCAACATATGCACCTAAGACCTTTAATCAAGAATGTCAATCTAAAAAATGGAATTTTTATCCTCAGCAAAAACTAGGGTAGGATCTAGCACCTCAGAGTGTTTTAGGTCCCTCCTAGCCTGTATGAACTGTATCCCATTCTCAATAGATGGTCCGAGCTAGAAGACCTTAAACTAAATCAATAAACGGTCTGAGTTAAAAGTACATAAACTAAAGAAACATATGGTCCAAGATAGTAGACCTTAAACTAAAGAAATAATTGGTCCGAGCTAGAAATAATTAAACTAAAGAAAGAGATGGTCAAACCTAAAATTCCTTAAACAAAAGCAATAGATGGTCTGAGCTAGAAGACATTAAACTAAAGCAACATATGGTACGAGCTAAAAGACATTAAACGAAATCAAAATATGGTTCAAGCTAGAATAATTTAAACTAAAGTAATAGATTTTCTAATCTAGAAGACCTTAAACTAAATCATTAGATGGTTTGAGCTAAGATACCTTAAACTAAATCAACAAATTATCTAGGTTATAAGACCTTAAACTAAATCAATATATGGTTCGAGATAAAAGACATTAAACTAAAGCAATAGATGGTATGATATAGAAGAACTTAAACTAAAGCAATAGATGGTCTGATCTAGAATACCGTAACCTAAATAATTAGATGGTCTGAGAAAAAAGACCTTAAACTAAAGTAATAGATGGTCCAAAATATAATACATTAAACTAAAGCAATATATGGTCTGAGCTAAACTACCTTAAACTAAAGAAATAGATGGTCCAAGTGAAAAGTCCTTAAACTAAAGCAACATATGGTCTGAGATAAAGGACCTTAAACTAAACAAATACATTTTCCAAGATAAAAGACCATTTAAATAAAGAACTAGATGGTTTGAGATATAATTCCTTAAACTAAAGAAATATATGGTCACAGCTAGATGAACATAAACTAAAGCGCAAGGCAATAATCATGAGGCCCACTAAATGGCCTTATTACGGTCAAGATGATTTCTATGGAAATGAAAAGAACTCATTTTACAGGACACACTTCCTGCCCAGGTGATCCCTCTAAATATCAGGCATGCATGATCATGCTATGTAAAGCAAGGGATTGGTGTTGATAGAAAAGTGACAAAATATTGAGATATTATAAAAGGAAGAAAATTGGATAGTAAACTCAGAAAAAAATCATCTATTTATAGTAAAAAGGGGGAGGAATATCTACATTTGGGAGTCTCTATGAAATATCAACAAAAACAATGGAGTGTAGTGAAAAAGTATGGGATGAAATACAAAAAATTGAGTCATAAAAAAAGATGGTCAGCGACACTAGCCTGGTCAGCAAGAGTCTGGAAGGAGGCGTCAATTGAGCATTGGAGTTTTGCCTTCCCCCCTTCTTCTACCACTATCTTAGGGTAGAGAACCTCGACCAGAGAAGTAAATTCTTCAAACCTCCTCCTAAAAGTGTCCAATGAGGTTGATGATGTCAAAATATTGGACTTCAGATGAGCAATCATCTCTTCATGCCTCCGTATCTGCGCTATCCAAGCAACCACCTGGGCTTGCAGTTTTGACAACAACCAGAGACCCTTATCTAGAGCCTCCATCACCTACCTCATTTGTTTGGAAAGGGAGTCCTCATCCATGAGGTCATGAAAGCCCCTTTTCTACATGAAAAATTCTCTTAGGGTCAGGATGATCTGCTACATAATTTTATATAGAGGCTATCGATCAAAACAATCAGCCCATAAATCATGAAATAAATGGAGACGATTCTCCCATTGATGGAAGAATGTCTCTAAGGGGGTTTCAAAAATAAATCCATGGATATGATCCAAGATCAACTTACGATGTGATTGAGCCTCGGAAGTTGATGATGAGGTTTCAGTTGAAGGTTGACCAACAAACTAAATCAATGTTGAAATTGAACAAGAAGCCCCATACACCTCTCTCTCAACATGCGTATCATCCGTATCCTATATCAGAGGAATGATTTCCTCAACAGAACCTTAATTAACATATGAATAACCATCATCAATGTGAGGTCTCTTCCTCGACGCCTCACCTAAATACTCAATAAATTCCATTAGTGCCATATATAGGGGCATTAGTGATGCAAGGTGCCTTTCCAAGTGGAGGAATAGTTGGCATAGCACCCCATTGGGATAAGCCATCTACAAAGTCTGAGAATAAACCCAGTTGAGGAAAGAGAAAGTGTTAGTAGGTGGAAATATGATCACAGCTCTGGTATCTTGAAGAGACAGTATCCCCCAAAATTGGCAGATGATGCCAGGTTGTCACTCCACTTGGACACTAGACAAATGAATGGGGGAAACTCCTTGAACACAGCCAAACTGTCAAGAAAATTGGTACGACATGTAAGAATCATAGATAATTATCTTGTCAACCCTAATTTCAATAATCCCATCTGAAAGAGAGATTATATAAGACCTCTCATCAAAAGATCCACTTCCGTCATCAATAATTAGGATTCTTGGTGCACAGAAGGTAGAAAAGTCGAAGATTTCAGATCAGCATAGTCCAACTTTGACTTTTGTAGGGGATAGAAACATAGGACAAACCTCGAAGATATTCAGAAATCTATGGATGGATACGGGGTCTGGGATCCTAGAAATATTTTAGTACTCGTAAAAATGGAAGTACTCCCCTATCCAGTCGAACATGAACTAGAGAGGACCACCAATCCTATAGGGAGTGCTGCCTTATTGGATATGACTCAAAATCTGGTAGAGGCGTGCTAGAACTGGTACCACCAGGTTAGGGCGCCACCCTTCTACAAGATGATCATCTATTACCAACATGCTAAGGCGAATTCCCTAGCATGTATCCCCAAACAGTAAGAGCCACCCATTTAGGAACATAGTAAGAAAACCTGCCATCGACGAAACCTCTAGGTTGACCTGATAGCTTAATGAGGTGTAGTCCCCAGCTTCCATAGTGTAACAATGTGAGCCAACACTTTTGTGGACTTTCTTGGAAGGGAATTTACAGGGGCAGATAACACTGGGTCTCACCCCACTACCACATGGAAAAATATTATTCCATTCAATGAAGGAAATAAGTGAGTGCAGTGTCAGCTCTCTGCCTAGTTTTTTCTTCACAATGATGAGCCTATCCTTCACTAAGACTGGATTCTATAGAGGATCTTCCCATACATCCACAATAGGAAAAAATTCATCATACATCTCTCTAATAGGAGGGGTTCCACCCAGTTGATGGATATCCTATAAAATAATACCCACCTCATTATGAGGAAGATGGAATGTGTTGAAGTTAGGACACTGACAACTAATCATTAACTAAAGGAGGTTGATTTGGTGGTAAATGATTAATTGAGATATCCACATGTATTCTTGGAGATTATATATATATAGATCATTATAAAATTCCAAATAGCTCTACCTCACCCAAAATGTCCAAGACCGTTCATCAGATAAATTTCCACCGGGATGAAGATCCCATTTTTAGTACCATCCACTACCGGAGGCATCCAGATAAGTGGTGAATGTGCTTGAGTAACTCTGAGAAATAGGTTATTGAGAATGGTCATGACCATATGGACTTAGGGGAAAACTAAACAACATATAGGACAAGCCATGAGATTTGGCACTAATAAACAGACCATTATCGGTAATCGTTGCTTGAACACAATTTAAAGAGCTAGATACCTGAAGAAATGGCATGTTAAAATTTGGGGGAGGTATAAAAACATCATATATAAATCCAAACTTTTATAGTGGAATCCAATTAGATAATGGATAATTATAAATGACGAATAAAAGTAACCTATTCAAGACTTCATTATAAGTATGCACGTGATAGTAGGGATCCACATTGTGATTCTTAGAAATCATGGCCCTCTAGTTAGCCATAGATAAGGAACATTCATGAGAACTAGAATCCATCTGAAAATAAGTAAGTGGCATACGTCAAAAAAAGAAAAAATAAATTATTTTTAAAATAAAATAGGGGAATGAAATTTCTAGTGGAATCATGTTTATTGAATGTATCAGCAAGGGATCTATATACCACACATAGGGTTCGTGGATTTCCTGATCTCTAGAGGACTTTTATGGAACATAACCTCTATAAGGCGTGACATGCATTGCATAACCCTTGGAGAATTTTGATCATGTGACCTGAAAATGGTCATGCAGATCGTCAACAATCTAACAATCGGGACAATAGATCCCATGAAACCCTCAAGGAAACCATATCCCTTACAACTAAAGTCTAATGAATTATCAAAAATCAAGTTCGTGGTCAAGGAAGATGAGAGACTAAGAATAAAGTTGCCTTGTGCAAGATATTTGGTGGGATGGGTTCATGGTGTGGACTTGCGGATAGGGTTCATGATCAGGGTTCACGACAGGGTATCACAACAAGAGAAATAGCTGGGGCGCTATGAGAATATGAGGCTGATGGAATAAATTATCCTCCACACCATATATATAGGCTTTTTTCGGAATATGAAAGGTTTCTTGGTAGAAAAAACATCACTTGAAGCACTGGTTCATGACATCGTCAATGGTTTTGGATGGCATTATGTTTCCTTATAACCAAGTCCTTGTCTTCTTGGACATCACTCATAAGGGGGAATTTGTTGATGACCACAAAATAAGCACTGAAAAAATCACAAAAGGAAGAAATACCTGAATACAGGTATTATTTTCCCCACAAAATAAAGGATGAAGGGGATATTCAATGATTCATAAAGCCTCTAAGAGACTCATGATTTCATGACCATTTCAAGGCCATGTGAATTCCCCACGCATGGTGCATCGCCCACAGCTAGTGCCAAAAATCCCTCTTCAATAAACCTTCCTTCTCTTGAGAAGCCCCCCCCAAACAACATAATGAGAACCCCAGGCCACATGGTGTGTCATTGGAGAGTTCCAGACAAACCATCCAAAATCCTTCGAGAATAAAGAGGGGAAAAATTCTAAAGTAAGAGACCCACAGTAGTCATGAATCTCTTGTTCCAAGTCATAATTAGTAATAATAAAATCCATTGATGATATCTAATAAATCTTTCATGACCTATGAGCCTTTTCTATATAAAGTGAAGGAGATAAAGGAGAGGATGGAGAGGGGTTCACGGTCGTTGAAAGACATGCGATGCATGCCCCTGGCGACCTGCGAAGAACTGTGGGACCTCAGTGTCATTTTCGCCTCAGCATGTGGGAGACCTCTAGCTTGTCATCCTCACCACATGGAAGTCCTTGAGAGTGACTAGACATCTCCATTTTGCTCTAAAGATAGATAGATAAACCTATCCACTAAATGCTTGGACACTCTCTACATGAACCATATTGGTTAGGAAATACACCATCGAAAAATAAAGTAAAAATAATGGGCACTATTCATGACAACTCACATGATCTCTGACATTTGTAAAATAAAACAAAGGGGGATAAAAAGAGAGGAGGAAAGAGGGGTTTTTGGCCATTGAAGGGCACATGAAATGTTCCCCTGACAACCCAAAAGGCACTGCAAGTACTTAGAGACACGTCTACCTCACCTCATGAGATCCCTTTGGCTTATCATCCTCACTATGAAAAGAGCCCCATGAAATTTCTCCAATCTTAAGAAAAAATGGGAAGATTCATCCATGGAATTATCACGAACCCCGTATGTGACTTATATTGTTCATGCGACACATCTCCAAAAAATTAAATAAATACCCTCGACAACACACATGAAAATATTGCATGACTCCAAAACATTGTTACATCGAACAAAGGGGATTAAAAGGGAGGATACGAGAGTTACTTGCGGTCGATGAAAGGCATGCGACACACCCATCACACCAACAGTGTTGTCCCACCAGACCCCACAAGAAGTCACCCTAGGTCTCGTGAGTGTCTTCCCACAGGAATTTGAATCTTCCAAAGACCCTTAGACTTGTCAGCACGATAACATGGAAGTACTTCGACACAACTATATGATCAAACAAGTATGAGATAATCAGTAATAATATGATAAAGGATGAATTGATGAAGGAGACTCATGATTTCTAAAAATTTGGTGATGCGCTTGAAGCAGTCCATGGAAGAGACTCGCTAAACCGCGAGGTTCTATTCCACTTCACCGTCTCCAGCCTAGACTTGTGCCCGATACGCTGCACAAACCATTGAGTATCAAGGGTGGGGATACCTATAAATTACCAACCCCAACATGAATAAAGGGTTGTTTTTTAGGAAACTCTGTAGGTTGGATTTTTGATCAACCAAACACCCATGCTCTATAGGATTCAGCTCTCAATTTCAACAGACTTCTCAGGGAGACCGATCACGTGACCAACTAGCTTTCTGTCAGGTAATATACCAATGGGAAGTCAGAGTAGTCATGTTCTAGAAATAAAGTTATTGTCATGATCACTCATATATCATGCGAATGACTTTCATCATGACATGCGAAGAACATACGACATGTCCTCCATATCAGGCTAGACTCTAAGAAACTGACACTGAGAGAAACCAGGGCAATAAAAATACAAGGGTTAATTAGAGGAAAATTATTAAGTGAAAGACATGATCCCTACCCCTCACGTATTTCACACGTGTCATATGAAGACATGCGATAACACCAGAGCATGTTCCCCAGATTTCTAAAAACCCCTTCGAAATAACATCTGGGACATGTGAAGTCTTGCAGACATGTCAGGGAACATCATATGTGGGTGCCACTTGGGTCTTGTAAACCCTATGGGCCTATCACTCAGGTCTTGTGACATCCTCCAGACACATCGCCTGACTCATATAACGACACCTAATCAAGTCTTCTGAGTCTCATGAAAGCATCTGGGTATGAAAACCAAACCCCCAAAACACCCTTTGGTCACATTAGTTAAGACTCACGATGCCCTCTAGACATGTCATACAGGTCTCGCGGTGTCTCCTAGAGGTGTCATCTGAGACATGCGACCCCTCTTGGACTGTTCCACACTGGATCTCGCAACACCATCCATATGTGTCATGTGAGGTCATGCGATAACCCCTAGGATGGTCCAACTAGGATTTACAAAGTCTTACAGACAAGAAGGCTATATTGCCAGTGAAACCTCAGTGTGTAATCCCCAACATAAAAAGAAATATGAAGACTCTGATTCCTACCATATTCAGGAAACGCAGGCCACCTCCCCATGAGATCCGAGATCCACATTGATCATCCATGAAAGGACCAGCATATGAGAGCCTTCTCCAATCCAATGACATTGATTACTTACTACCCCTTGTTTCTCACAAATGAGCATGGATCATATGGGATTAGGGAGTTACAATGGTCATATCATCACACCTATATAACCCCTACAATAGTATATGGAACCCTCAAAGTTTATGCCCAAATACAAAATGAACTATGAGAACTCTGATTCCTTCCATAACCAGGATATGTAGGATACCTCCCTATGGCCTGAGCTCCATACCAAACACCCCAAGGACTGTTATAATATAAAAGTCCCATACCCATACTCCATAAGGCTGATCATATACTCCAACTAGTTTCTCACCCCGATCATGGATCACATGGGATTTGGGGGATGAAATAAACACCTCAATATAATCCTAAAATATCCATCATATTGGGAAACCTCAGTATGTAAGTCCCTACATAAAGGAAACGATGATGAATCTGATTCCTTCCATACTCATGATACGCAGGCTAACTCTCTCCAAGGTTCGAGCTCCATATTGATGATACATGGAGGGACTAACATATGAGTCCCTTGTCTAATGAAATAACATTGGTTACTTGTTATACCTTGTTTCTCACACTAATCATAGATCGCGTGAGCATAGGGTATTTTGGTAATCATGTCATCTGTAACACCTCGAGCTTCCACGATACGCTTCTCATTCAATAATGCAATAGCTTGCATTGTACGCAACATCGAGTTCTAAAACACCGCGACTAATCAAAGTAGCCGTTATGAATAGTAATAACCACTTTTTAAAATTATAGAAATTTTATATTTTAAAATGGACTTCATTTTTGTATTCGTAATATCGAAATTATCCAAAGTTGAATTTTTTGTAATTTTCTGAGAACTTCCAATTTTTTATGAATAGTGAAAATTACTTAGAAACAAGTATTTTAATAAAAATAATTTATAGTGATAAATTATACTATTTAGTGGTTTTAAAGTATAATTAGAATATTTTTACCATTTTATCTAATGGTGGTCATTAGAATTAATTTAACATTGAAATTGGACATAAACAATTGCCAATCTTTTGATATAAATTGTTTCTTAAAAACACGCTATTGTTGTGACAACGGGAATTAATTATAAAATTAATTAATACAACTTATATGTTTGGAATTTTTTAAAATATACATCATTTTTGAATTCGGAATATCAATTATAGCTTAGGGTGAAATTTTGGCATTGTTCTGAAAAACTTCAATTTTTGATGAATAGTGAAACCACTAAGTGGTAGTTAAATAACTGATTTTTCGTTTAAATGAAATATTACCACTTCTGTGATTTGATTTTCAAAAATCTGACATACATGGTTTTCATTAAGAAGTAAAATGTGGTTCAATAAGATTAAAATAATTTTTTGGTGAATAGTAACTTTTAAGTTCTTAATCGCGATTAGAGGTAATTAGTGTAGTTTAAGGTAAAAATAATGTTTTAATAATATGAGATGAGCTTGAAAATTGTCCTACTCCTATTGGATGAGTCATGGACGAACAAGACAACACATGGGTTAACTTTGGGACCCCATGGAGCCACTTTGGTTGGAAAATGACATTAATATATATTTATTTAATGTTAAAATTAAATTGACACAAACTTGAGTTGTTCTACTAAAACAGTTTTTAAGTGGGGTTACACAAGTCCAAATTTTGACTATAAATATTCATTAGAAAGATAAAAAGATTTCCTAAATCATAGTATTTTTTTATAATTTTTATACATTAAATAAAGTAAATTATTTATGACATCATGATGATGCAGCGATGACCTCATTGTTTAACGATTTAAATAAAATGGAAAGATAATGTAATATCTAAGACCTACACATGTCCAAAACCTATTGGATGAGGAGATTTATAACCATTATCACCTTAGCCTCGAAGTATACAAGTGTGTGACATTTAGAATCCTAAAAGAATTGTATAATAGAATAACATTTCTTTACTTTCCAAAAGTGCCCCTCCTCTCCACTTATAAAAGGCTCCCACCACTACCACCTCATTCACACTTTCAAGCCATTTGGATCGGCCAACCTCTGCCCAAATACTCTCCCAACTTCCCCCTCTTACTCCTAGAAGCCTCAATTTTGGTAGAACTCTTCCCAAGGAAGCATTTGGCTCAAATCAAAAAGCGTTACCCGATTTTGAGGTAATGTCTTCTCTAATGTTGTTTTGTTTTATTTTTCTTCTCCAACCCCCTAAACTCTTTTTATTCATTTCTTTTGTAACAACAAAAGTATCCTCAATATACTAGGATGTTGTTATAATAATTATTCGAGCTACACATACACACACCTACATCTAATGGTTAAAGAACATACGGTCTCTGTGGATGGCGAATTTCTGCCTCACGAAACGATGATTGTTCAACACTCATATAACACCTTCAAAGTTGGCCATTAAGATGCCACTATATTTATATATGATATATAATATGTTTATGTTTTAATTATGCTTCTTTATTTCTCATTTATGGAATAATTTATGATTTCCATTATGGGTAAAATGCGATAATTTCATTTTAGGAAGTGCGGACTACCACCCCCTCAAAGTGATTTGAATCGTTAATGCCATATGTGGGATGTATAAAGGATGGAGTAAATGGTATTATACACTATATTATACTGTAATTATATTATACATTTATATCATTATGATTTCATTCCATTAAATATGAAATAGAAATGAAAGTAGCGTTCATGCGTACGTACGGCTTACGGTCTCCATGAACGGTGCATTTCATTTCTTACCTCTAAATGTTACGTAATATTGTAAATGAATGTATATACTGAATATATATGATATATATGACATCTAAATCATTAATATAATTCTGGAGATAATGGATATTCTACCACATAAACAACTTGTAATTATAAGAAGTTTATTGTTGACTCAAGTACTAAAGATCGACAAAACGACCGTTATTAACTTAAATAATTACATAATGTTCATAACATTGTATTAAGTGATATAAAAAGGATAATGAAATTAAAAATGGTTCTTAATAAGTTATATATTAACTCCAGTTTATTATTCAGGAGGTTAAAGAACGGTTGAGTCAAGTCAGACACGAGGTAAGGGAACTTCTTAACCCAATTTCTATTCTTTGGGTTAATCTCCTACTTTCAAATTATGTCATGATATTATTATGTCTTATATTGTATTTTTACATTATTTATGTGTACTTATAGTGAATACACATTATATATGTACTTTATTTAAAAAAATGATCGTTTTAAGGACTTCGTCTCAATCCCCTTTCATTGAGGCATATTTGGTTTTATACACAACTTTCTTTTATACGGTGTATAAACCCCTTTGACTTTTACGTTTATTCAAAAGGAATATTTTTTATACGAAGCGTTTTGCTAAACGAAAAAAGGGAATGTTTTTCTTTCTGTACTTATGCGGCGACAATGAATTCTCCTCCGTCGTGACCATTATTTGAGTTTCAGCTTCCTCTACAATCCATCATTTTTTTAATGAAAAATAAATACAATGTTTTAACTTTCTTTTATTTTGGTATTGAAAATGGTTTTTAAAGAGTTTTTTTATATCAATGTGTTGTATTGATATCTTGTGATTGAAATGTGGAAATGTTATGTTTCCTTTATGCATGTTTTATGAGATACGATTATGTTATGGTTTATGATATGTTTAAACTTATTCATATGAGGAATGTATTGGACTTAATAAGTGATGGGTGGAGCCCGCTATAGCTCCTCGATGAATCGGTAGGTCTCATGAGACAACTAGACGTGGAATTGGCCGAGGCCCTTTCCCAATTTGATTTATGGTTTTGGTCGAGGCCTTAATCATTTTAGACATCTTGGCCGAGGCCTTGAAAAAATGTTTCAGAATGTCTGGCATTATACATTCCCTCATTATGAAAGTGGTTATTGATATTTCATGTGATTATTCGACTAGTAGAATATCCATGTGAGTAAGTAAATGACATTATTTAATTTTATTTTTTCCATATTATGCTGAATTTCAAGTTTAAAAAGGATTTTGTTTTAGTTATACATTGCCTTAAATGTTAATGTTTATTTATGAAAGCTTCCGCAATATTGTTATCCGTACTGAGCATCTGAGCTCACCCCTTTCAATGTTTTAATATTTTCTAGGATGTGAAGAAGTATTTTATGAATGACCTACAGGGATAGTCAGAAGAGGATATGAGTGTGGACTATGAAGACTTTGTTATTAGTTTTTCACTTTATGATGTAATGTAAGATTTATGAATGTATCTAGTGTTTCCAAGGATACTAAACTAATCGGTCTTTCGAGACTTGATCTTTTGTGATCATGCCAATGTTACGAAGTAATGCACCGACTCTGGGTAGCTGGGTTCGGGGCGTTACAGTTGGTATCAGAGGCAGTTTAGTACTAACCTTGGAAGCTAGATTTAGATAAACTCTGATTAGAGCACATAGCCCAAAGATAGACTTTGAGGATTAGTATAGAATAACTTCCTAGAATTTTGTTATTGTAGAGATTTTGTGAGTTTTCCAAGAAATACATCCCTGTCTGGATACGAGTAGGTAGAGGCAGCTCTGGCACAGATGTACCTAGGGGTAAAACCTAAAAACACCGCTTTGAGCTAGACTCGAACAGGAACTGGTGCACGACAACGGGCCTTGCTGCACTCTTGGTTACGACACTCACGGGGGATATGCTTAGGATAATTCTCATTTTCTTTACAAACCACTATGAACGGTTATGAGTATATACTTCCTCAAATAAAACCTTTTTATGATTATGGATTATATCCATAAATAGTTCAATTTATGTTAAGTATTTTACAAGTATGGAATTATGTATTTTGATTCATAAACTAATCTAGTTTATGCTATTGTTTAGAAATGGCACCTAGTGGAAGGAATGGAAACCGTATCAATGTACGCACTCCGTGTAGAGATTGCCCTCCTGCTCAAGATAATTATTGTGGATCTGGAGATACAACTGGTGCTGATCAACTTATTACCATACTGGGACAACTCACTCATGTTATGAATAATAACCTTACTCGTATGGATCACCCTGATCCACAACGTGGAGGATCAATGTTAGACCGCTTCATGAGGCAACAACCACCAACATTTAATGGGGGTACAAATCCTTTAGTAGCTGAGCAATGGATAAACTCCTTAGAGAAAATATTACATGCCTTGGGGAGTAGCGAAAGGGAGAAAGTTGTCATGGAAGTTTACCGCCTCACTGGAGATGCCGATCAGTGGTGGTCACTGATTCAAAACACAAAGAAAGATGATGACGTATCGAATATGGAATGGAGGGAGTTCAAAGAGATTTTCTTAGAAAAATACTTTCCTCGTGACCATCAAGCAGATATGGAAAGGCAATTTCTGAGTCTGAGGCAGAAGGAGGATGAGAATGTCGCAAAGTATGAGGCTAACTTTACAAGGTTAGAGAGGCATTCTTCCGATTATATACGTAACCCAAGGAGTATGATTGATCGTTTCTTTGATGGGTTAAAACCATTTCTCCATTGAGCTTTAGTATCACAATCCTTCTCATCATACGAAGATATTGTCTCGTGTGCTATCAAGACAGAAAAGGAATTCTCTAAGTCTTATGACAACAAAGTAAAGCAAGAGAAGAAGATAACGGTGGAACAAGAGACAGATAAAGGGAGAAAGGGAAAGAAGGATTTTCCATTATGTGATAATTGTGGGAAGAATCACCCTGGTACTTGCCTAAAAGGAATGGGAGTTTGTTATAAATGTGGAGAAAAGGGTCACCGGGCTTGTGATTGCAAGGGAAAGAAAGAGGCTATCCAAGTTGAATGCTATAATTGTAGAGAAATGGGTCATTATGCCAATGAATGTCCTAAGATTCCGGGAAACCTACCTCAGAAAAGGCCAAGGGATCAAGGACAATATTATGCTGTTACTATAGTTGAAGCAGAATAACTAATGTATTGGTGCTTTTGGACTCATGGATTATATTCTGGTTATTATAATAATGTGATATATATATAAGGATTTTACTGAAGTGCTTGTTGATTTCAGTAAGGTTTTAATATGATGAATGTAATTATATTTTTAGTATGTGTCAATAAGAGAAACTTTACTTTGTTTGGGTTGGAATTAAGAGACCTTTTAGAGAAAGTCTGGACAGAGGTATTTTGGATAACTATAAAGGTTGGAGTGGATTAATTTGATCTTTGGATAGTATTGTTTAAGGTTAAAAAATTTATGAAGATTATTTTTGGAATATTATGATACTATAGTTTTAGGAAAAGGACAACCTGCAGGGTGGGGCATAACCCGTCGCGTCGGACAAAGCTGCAGGAATCGAACCCACAATCATAGTGCGACATGCCTTTATTTCCTACCACTAGCCTACAGGAAGTCCCTGGTTATTACAATATAATTTTACTAATCTAAATGGTATGTGTTAATATTTGGAACCTTATACAATTAGGATAAGTATAATATTTTTGAGTTCTATTATCTTTTTTAGTGAAAGATGAGTTGAAGGTTGAAACTCTAATTGTCAAGCATAAATATATATATACCTATCTCTTATTCAATGAATAAATTAATTCTCAAACTTTAGTAAAGGGATATTAAAACAAAAAAATGTGTTATCCTAATACCTTATGTCTTGTTGAACTGATGATATTTTAAATCAACATAGATTGAAGGCTTTGAGGCCCTCAATTTGACAGTTGATTGTAATTGATGACCTCAATCACTCCCTACAAATATTTACGTTTTTCCTCCAATTATATGTCTCTAATTTCCACCAATGTTCTCCTAATTGAGATCATAATTGGGTGGTGACTTTTTCATTTCCCTTTCCCTCTTATTAAGGCTAAATTTTATTAATCTTATTTCCAATGTGGGTTTTCCTCAAAGGTATTTTCTCTTTTCAACCTTTTATTTTCAAAGAAAAATTTCAAATTGCGAGGACGCAATTTATTGAAGTAGGGGAGAATGTAACAGCCCGAGCTTCCACGATACGCTTCTCATTCAATAATGCAATAGCTTGCATTGTACGCAACATCGAGTTCTAAAACACCGCGACTAATCAAAGTAGCCGTTATGAATAGTAATAACCACTTTTTAAAATTATAGAAATTTTATATTTCAAAATGGACTTCATTTTTGTATTCGTAATATCGAAATTATCCAAAGTTGAATTTTTTGTAATTTTCTGAGAACTTCCAATTTTTTATGAATAGTGAAAATTACTTAGAAACAACTTTTTTAATCAAAATAATTTATAGTGATAAATTATACTATTTAGTGGTTTCAAAGTATAATTAGAATATATTTTTACCATTTTATCCAATGGTGGTCATTAGAATTAATTTAACATTGAAATTGGACATAAACAATTGCCAATCTTTTGATATAAATTGTTTCTTAAAAACACGCTATTGTTGTGACAACGGGAATTAATTATAAAATTAATTAATGCAACTTATATGTTTGGAATTTTGTAAAATAGACATCATTTTTGAATTCGGAATATCAATTATAGCTTAGGGTGAAATTTTGGCATTGTTCTGAAAAACTTCAATTTTTGATGAATAGTGAAATCACTAAGTGGTAGTTCAATAACTGATTTTTCGTTTAAATGAAATATTACCACTTCTGTGATTTGATTTTTAAAAATACGACATACATGGTTGTCATTAAGAAGTAAAATGTGGTTCAATAAGATTAAAATAATTTTTTGGTGAATAGTAACTTTTAAGTTCTTAATCGCGATTAGAGGTAATTAGTGTAGTTTAAGGAAAAAATAATGTTTTAATAATATGGGATGAGCTTAACACTTGTCCTACTCCTATTGGATGAGTCATGGCCGACCAAGACAACTCATGGGTCAATGTGGGGACCCCATGGAGCCACTTTGGTTGGAAAATGACATTAATATATATTTATTTAATGTTAAAATTAAATTGACATAAACTTGAGTTGTTCTACTAAAACCGTTTTTAAGTGGGTTTACACAAGTCCAAATTTTGACTATAAATATTAATTAGAAAGATAAAAATATTTCCTACATCATAGTATTTTTTTTATAATTTTTAGACATTAAATAAATTAAATTATTTATGACATCATGATGATGCAGCGATGACCTCATTGATTAACGATTTAAATAAAATAGAACGATAATGTAATATCTAAGACCTACACATGTCCAAAACCTATTGGATGAGGATATTTAGAACCCTTATCACCTTATACTCGAATTATACAAGTGGGGGACCTTTAGAATCCGAAAATCATTGTATAATAGAATAACATTTCTTTACTTTCCAAAAGTGCCCCTCCTCTCCACTTATAAAAGGCCCCCACCACTACCACCTCATTCACACTTTCAAGCCATTTGGCTCGACCAAACTCTGCCCAAATACTCTACCAACTTCCCCCTCTTAATCCTAGAAGCCTCACTTTGGGCAGAACTCTTCCCAAGGAAGCCTTTGTCTCAAATCAAAAAGAGTTACCCGATTTTGAGGTAATGTCTTCTCTAATGTTGTTTTGTTTTATTTTTCTTCTCCAACACCCTAAACTCTTTTTATTCATTTCTTTTGTAACAAAAACAGTATACTCAATATACTAGGATTTTGTTATAAGAAGTATTCGAGCTACACTTACACACACCTACATCTAATGGTTAAAGAACATACGGTCTCTGTGGATGGCGAATTTCTGCCTCACGAAACGATGATTGTTCAACACTCATATAACACCTTCAAAGGTGGCCATTAAGATGTCACTATATTTATATATGATATATAATATGTTTATGTTTTACTTATTCTTCTGTATTTCTCATTTATGGAATACTTTATGATTTCCATTATGGGTAAAACGCGATAATTTCATTTTAGGAAGTGCGGACTACCGCCCCCTCAAAGTGATTTGAATCATTAATGCCATATGTGGGATGTATAAAGGATTGAGTAAATGGTATTATACACTATATTATACTGGAATTATATTATACATTTATATCATTATGATTTCATTCCATTAAATACGAAATAGAAATGAAAGTAGCGTTCATGCGTAAGTACGGCTTACCGTCTCCATGAACGGTGCATTTCATTTCTTACCTCTAAATGTTACGTAATATTATAAATGAATGTATATACTGGATATATATGATATATATGACATCTAAATCATTAATATAATTCTGGAGATAATGGATATTCTACCACATAAACAACTTGTAATTATAAGAAGTTCATTGTTGACTCAAGTACCAAAGATCGACAAAACGACCGTTATTAACTTAAATAATTACATAATATTCATAACATTGTAATAAGTGATATAAAAAGGATAATGAAATTAAAAATGGTTCTTAATAAGTTATATATTAACTCTAGTTTATTATTCAGGAGGTTAAAGAACGGTTGAGTCAAGTCAGACACGAGGTAAGGGAACTTCTTAACCCAATTTCTATTCTTTGGGTTAATCTCCTACTTTCAAATTATGTCATGATATTATTATGTCCTATCTTGCATTTTTACATTATTTATGTGTACTTATAGTGAATACACATTATAGATGTACTTTATTTAAAAAAATGATCTTTTTAAGGACTTCGTCTCAATCCCCTTTCATTGAGGCATATTTGGTTTTATACACAACTTTCTTTTATACGGTGTATAAAACCCTTTGACTTTTACGTTTATTCAAAAGGAATCTTTTTTATACGAAGCGTTTTGCTAAACGACAAAAGGGAATGTTTTTCTTTCCGTACTTATGCGGCGACAATGACTTCTCCGCCGTCGTGACCATTATTTGAGTTTCGGCTTCCTCTACAAGCCATCATTTTTTTAATGAAAAATAAATAAAAAGTTTTAACTTTCTTTTATTTTGGTATTGAAAATGGTTTTGAAAGCGTTTTTATTATATCAATGTGTTGTATTGATATCTTGTGATTGAAATGTGGAAATGTTATTTTTCCTTTATGCATGTTTTATGAGATACGATTATGTTATGGTTTATGATATGTTTAAACCTATTCATATGAGGAATGTATTGGACTTAATAAGTGACGGGTGGAGCCCGCTATAGCTCCTCGATGCATCGGTAGGTCTAATGAGACAACTAGACGTGGAATTGGCCGAGGCCCTTTCCCAATTTGATTTATGGTTTTGGCCGAGGCCTTAATCATTTTAGACGTCTTGGCCGAGGCTTTGAAAAAATGTTTCAGAATGTCTGGAATTATACATTTCCTCATTATGAAAGTGGTTATTGATATTGCATGTGATTATTCGACTAGTAGAATATCCATGTGAGTAAGTAAATGGCATTATTTAATTTTATTTTTGCCATATTATACTGAAGTTCAAGTTTAAAAAGGCTTTTGTTTTAGTTATACATTGCCTTAAATGTTAATGTTTATTTATGAAAGCTTCCGCAATATTGTTATCCTTACTGAGCATCTGAGCTCACCCCTTTCAATGTTTTAATATTTTCTAGGATGTGAAGAAGTATTTTATGAATGACCTGCAGGGATAGTCAGAAGAGGATATGAGTGTGGACTATGAAGACTTTGTTATTAGTTTTTCACTTTATGATGTAATGTAAGATTTATGAATGTATCTAGTGTTTCTAAGGCTACTAAACTAATCGGTATTTCGAGACTTGATCTTTTGTGATCATGCCAATGTTACGAAGTAATGCACCGACTCTGGGTAGCTGGGGTCGGGGAGTTACATCATCTGTACCACAAGTATCTATAATGACACATGAAACTCCAATATATATGTTCTGAAGTAATGGACTATGACAAATCTGATTCTCACTATATTTGGGATATGTAGGATGTCCCTCTGAGACCCAAGCTTAAAGGTTCCCTAAAGCACCCAGATAAGTCATTCCACATGATGGAAAAATGCATGGGTTAAATGAACTATGTGGGGTTTTATTCCTGTAATAACCAGGCTACATAGGACACCTCAAAATGGATCAATAACATCCATAGAATATTAATCACCTCCTCATATGGAATCATGTTCTGAAGCAATTGGTTATATGGTTTTATCATATAAGTATCCTCCTATTACTTGAGAGTTATAAATAACCTTGTACACATATATATGGACTCACCCAACAGATCTCAGTCTTTTTCATATATAAGTGAATTGGCCTAAATTCATTTCATTAGGGTAACCGGTCCTGTATCTGGATTAGGAAGAGATTCCCAAACATATCTTAAATCTATAAGAGAGTCCTAGAGTAGGCAAACATTTCCCCCAAAAGGGTGTGATGAGTCTGACCTCCCATCCTCTTGACCAATACGAGTCCCTAACAGTCATTGGACCTAAAAACCCAGATGATCGCCAGACTTTGCAAAGTAGGTCTGACACAACTATGGATGGGTGAACCATCATGAGTTTTAGGTAAATGTGAAAATGGTAACAGGAAGAGTGAAACCCATTCCACCCCATATTTCTGGATGAAACAAACCCCTACCTATTGTACCAACTTGGACAAATATACTTTAACCTCTCATATAAAAAATATAGATATATTAATCAATTAATTAAAAAACTTAATAATATCAATTTTTATTTTTACTTTTCATATGCATTCACTGTCTATATAAATTTTAGTTATATTTTTATTTATTTTACCACATCTAGTGTTTGTAGTTTTGATCACTAATACTAGTTTCGTAATAGAAGTGTCTATATTCATTCTTCTTAAAAATTTAATCTTTAACAATTTATTAAAGATAAAATCAGGGATAATTTATAATAATTTATTACAATTTAAATTAATTTCATGACTGTTTTAGTCTTCATCCTTGAATATGAAATTGATATTAATCACATTTCAATTATCCTTGATGGTCAAAGGATTTTTTAATTAATTAAATAATTGTTTACATAACATCTCCACAACCAAGTAAATCATTATTTACATATTTATAACATGTTATACTAGTAATTATTTTTCCAAATTAGTTTGTGATATAAATTAATAGTATTGTTCAAGTAGGTGGTTAAACCAACCCAAAACTAATAATACCCAAATATAATGAATGATTATGATGTTTTTTTGTTGTATTATCACTATAATAGAAGAATAATGATATTATTTAATGTTTATTAGTGTGATATATTTGAATTATAAGGAATTATATGAAGAATTGATGGATATGAAAAATTATATATTATGAATAAAAATATTTTCCTCTCAGTATGCTTGTTCAAGATAGTTAATTTTATAATGATTGTTTATTATTTATATTGTTAATAGTTTATTAAATTTTTATTATCAGAACCTTAATAGGATCCAATCATGATTTAGATGATGAAGTATCACCTATAACTATAAGAGATTCCACCTCACCTTCATGAATCATAGTCTTATTCTCTTGAAAATAACATTTTCATTATATTTTGAAAGAAAATTCATACCAAGGATCATATCAAAGTGAACCATAGGTATTATAACAATGTTTAAAAATATGGTATGCCTATGCATCATAATTGGAATTGAATGAAATATCATTGTTTCAAAAATATTTCCACTAGGTTCCCTAATATACAACTCCATTATTAAGGTTATAGGGAAATATTTAATGTTTTTGGAAAACATATAAGTAATAAAAGAGTGTAAAATTAGATAATAAAATAAAACATTAACTAAATTTGAGGATAAGATCAATTTAATTTACACCATTTCATTAAGAACTTCAAATTTAGTTATGGTAGTTGTATAAGCTTCCTTAATTTTACATTCAAGAGATTGATATCATTTTTATCTATAATTATAAGAAAATTCATGCTCAGTTCCTATAAGTCCCAAGGTGTTTCTTCCCATAGTTATCACATGCGGTAAATCACATCCTTTCCTTCTCCCCATTTTCCACATTATTCTTCCAATGATTATTAGTTGACATATTATTCTCTTTATTTAACTCAAATACATATTTCCTATGGAACTAATTTTATATATTAATATATCTTGAGACTATATCTTTATATGATAAAAATTTAGGAGAGACCAACACCCTTCTAAGGATATAATTTAATCAATCAAAGAAAAGATGAATCTTACTTTTTGGTCTATATACATAGTCTAAAACATCTCTAGATAATATTGTAAGTTTATCCTATTAACCATAAACATTTTCATCCTCACTTTATCTAATATTGTGGAATTTCATTTCCATTTCTACTATTTTCTCACAAGGAAAGTATTTTTGATATAATATATCCTTAAAAGTCCCCCATTCTTTATGATTTATCTAATCTTCCTCTTTAGTGTTTTTAATTAGTGACTACCATTGGTACACATCTCCCTTATGATGATATAATAAAATGATGAATTTTTCCTTTTCACTACTTCCCAATGTTAAAAATATCTTATCTCGGTACATGATCAATTATTTTGCTACCAATGGATTAGTAGTTCCACTGAATAATAGAGGTTGTAATTGTATAAATCGATCCAACGTAGTTACAACATGTTGTGGATCAATAGGTTTCTCTATACTGAAATAAATATTTTTCATAATATGGTTCAACCGCCCTAATATAGTTATGAACTGATTATCCTCAACTTCATCTTTATTGACTTACTCGAGGGGAATATCCCTATATTGACTACGAGTGTTGATATGGTTCCCATTCCTCCCGTTAGTTTCTATCTATCTATAATGGCATAGAAATAATTAGATCATGATATTTAATTGTAAAATAAAATTCATATTAAGTTTTCTACAGTATTCCTTAGAAATCTTGAGGGTTATTTTATATTACTCATGCTATCTAACTAGGTTCCTATTAATCTAGTTTCCATGGTTCATAATAAACTTCCTAATATACCAACTTTAACAACTTGGACTACATAAACATGAAGATGGTAGTTATATTACATTATTGTTAAAGAATACAAGAAAAATTAATGGATCCAACAATTTAGTAGTATTTTTAGACTATATAAATATATATATTTTTCATTAAGCTTTAGAACATAAGGTATAACATAATAAATCCAAAATAACATTATTATCTATTCTAGTAGATCATTTAGAATTATAATAGTTCCATTCTATGTTTTCTTGTGGGAAGGAAAATAAAATAAGGTTGAGCTCGAATACTCATTAAGGAGTAAAATACAAGGGAATATATAAAAATATTAACATGTAACAAGTGATATGGTGGGAATAAATAAAAAAATAAATATATAACCCACTAAAAATGAGGGAATGATATATCCATGATAGTAAATGAAAACAAGGTAAATAATAACCATTGATCACATACTGATGGAATTCATAATTTTAGATATAAAAACATTTTATCAAGGCCATATTCCAAGAAACTATACTAAAATGGGGATATGTATACAGAAAAATACAAGATATTTTGTCTTATGATACCTGTAGATTTATCGAGGGGATATATAATTACGGGCCCCACCTGTAACCTAATTAATTAAAATTCATCCACCATAAAAGTAAAAAAAACATTTTACACCATTTACAAAGGAAAATATGGATAAATAGTCACATAAATATCCATATAATGAAAAATATTGAAAAACTAACTTCCCATTCAATGGAATAATGTGGATGTCTAGTAGAATTACCTTAATCAAATTAAAAGCTATGGTGTGTCATCAAAGTAACATAAAGTACCATTATCAAATAAATATAGTGGTGAGGGTACTTTAAATTTGCTTGGTTATCCATGGAAGATAGTAATTAGGTTTAATAGTTTGAATTGGTAGGATACCTTAGAAATGGTAGGAAAAATACTTTATCATGGTTCATAAAGTGCGTGTGAATATTCCAAAGCATATTTCCCAGAAGTGTCTAGCCAGGTGGAAAGTCTTAGGCCCACTCATCACTCATTAGAGTGATGATTGAGTCAATTATAAAACAACCAATTTTAATGGTGATTATCCATAGGTTTATATATTCCACAAACACTTTCACTATCTAGTATCTAGATAGAGATGTATTTTCTAGGAAACAATACAAAATTTTAATTTATAAAAACATAGGATGGTTTTCTACCATGGAAAATATTAATTTCTATAATGGTTTTAATAACTCTTTAAATATAAATAATATAAGGGAGGGATAAAAATATATACTTTTAAATACCTTTAAATTCATGAGGAATATGGTAAAAATTATTACATGGTAATGTATGCACCACGCAAAAGGAAATATGTGGTGAATATAACATGAGTTCGAAAGAATATAAATCGAGATAGAAAAAACCCACTTATGGATTGGGTAGAAATTCAGTCAAACCCTATTTAAATAGAGGGGTTAAAATTAATATTCAAATACCATGAATAAAATTAATTTTATGATATGAAATCTCAAATATCCAGTATATACACCACATAATGTAAATTATGAGCATAATACAAAACCTCTCTCAAAGAGAGGAATTTGAGAATGAAAACCCTTACCTCTGGTCCCAACTTCAATGAAAATACTTTAACCTCAAGTATAAAAAACAAATATATATATATATATTAATTAATTAATAAAATACCCATACCCATTTTAATTTATACTCTTCATATATTGTCATTCCATATATGAATCCTAGTTAGTATTTTACATATTTTCTTGTACTGGGTGTTTATAGTTTTGATTGTTTGTACTGGTTTCATAATTGAAATGTCCACATTAATTATTCTTTAAAATTTCATATTTATCAGGTCATTGAAGTTTCTATTAGGGATTAGTGATAATAATTTATAATGTTTAAAATTCCATTCCTGAGTTTTTTTGACTTTATCCTTGAAGATGAAATTGATACCAATCATGTTTTGATGATCCTTGATAATTAAAGGGTATTTTATTAATTAATGAATTAAATATTGACTTAAAGTCTCTATATCTAAAAATAAATCATTATTTATACATTTAAATCATATTATACTGGTAAATTTATTTCTATAGTCATTCATGGTACAAATTCACAATATTTTTCAAGTAGGTGGTTAAACCGACCCAAACAAGAACATTCCCTAATCTAATAAATTATTTTGAGGTGGATTGATTGTAATATGATTATACCAAAATCTTAATGATTTTATTTAGTATTTATTATTTTTATATATCAAAATTTTATGTAATTATATAAATAATTAATGTATATGAAAATATCGTATAATATAAATAAAATGATTCCCCTCTTACTATGCTTGTTTAAGATTGTTAATTTTATAATGATTTTTTAATTATTTATATAATTAATAAGATATTAAATTTCACTTAGAATAACCTTAACAATGTCATAAAAATAATATTTATACTTTATACCCATTGTTAATTCCATCCATGTAAGAAGGTAATGAAAATGAGACATGTTGCTTCCTAGAGGTGGTAGTCCGTACATACACACGAATCACGTTTTCATTTTCATTAAAGAAAAGTGGAAAAAACGGTTAATGGTTATTCCCATTAAATAATAATATTTAGTATATAAAAATAAATATTCTATCATATATGGAAAATAAAATTATAATCTTAATGTTAAGATATAAATGAAATAAGTTAAGTAAAAAGGATTTCCCATGTTGAGAACATTGATATTTCTTTGGAGGATACCTTAGAAATGGAGGGATTATGCTAAAATATTATGACCCGAAGACAATGTATGAAATATTGAATTAAATGGGAATAAAAAATGGAATATTTTAACTAGGAAGCTAATTTTTAGGAGTGGTTTTTAATGGGTGGTGAGGGGCACCTATTATAAGTGAAAAGGGATGAAATTTTCGTAAATACCCATAAAATTTTAATAATGTGAAGTAACCATCAAGGAAAGTGTATTTGTTTGGTAAATATTGGATAAGGGAAGATATAAGGTCAATAAAGCCTGTAAAATTCAATTTAACACATGATTTAAACATGTTTTAAACTCTTTACCATTATATTTTCCACTTTTATTATTTTAACTATTGTTGTGGTAATTAGTTTTTACCTTAGTAATTTATCATTTATGACTAAAAGTAAAATGATAATTTTTATATAATTTGGACCTACTAATTAAAAAATTGATTTTTTTAATAAGATTAAATTTCTCAAAGTGATATAAATTTATTTTAAAATAGTAAATGTATAATGTATTAAAACAACTTTAGTGAAAAAATGTGACTTAAGTTTTAAAATATCAAATATATTTTTATAAATAGAACATTATATTATAAAATGTATAATGTTACTTATATAATATATATTTTTTAAGATAAGGGTATTTTTAGTTTTAGTTTATTCTTCCATCATAGTGATTAAATAAAATTCAAGGTTTTAACAAAAATTGTTTTTTCACTATTCACCTAAAAATCAATCTTTTTTTAAAAATAAAAAAATTTAATATTAAATTAATATATTTATAATGAATATAAAAATTATGCTTCTTTTGTTAAAATAAAATTATAACATTCATAAATTAAAATTTTAAAAATAATCATGAATATAGTCTCTTTAGAGTGTACATTACGTAATAGTTTTAGGATGTAGTGTTTACCTACTATAGTGAGGTCTTAAGTATTATAGATTACCTAGAATTTTATTGAGTCTTGAATTAAGTAATAGAAATTTGTCTCCATGCTAGAAGTATTTCTTCTGAATCAGTTTTTTTATGTGATACTATTTCTATTTCTTTATTATTTTTAGTTTTCAAAGGTTTCTCTCATAATTTATTCAATCCCTTTCAAATGAAATTTTATTTATTTACTTACTTTATCAAAGTCAAAATTCACTTATCTTACAACCCAATATTATTTCTGTTCCAAATCCATAGGTATATGAAAAATATTTCTGTATATTAATTGTTAGGGCCTCATTCTTATTGGTGTCTTGTAATCTTTACTATAATCCCATAAAGTGTATTACAACCTTTGGATACAGTCCTTCCTATGTGGTTTTATAGTCTTATACAAAATTAAATCAATCTACCTATTCAAAACCTCAACTTTCCCTTTTTTAAGAATATATGGGATGGATTATTTTTGTGATATACCCAATAATTTCTTATAATATCCTCTATGATTTGGATGGAAAGTCGAGTTCCTTGATCATTGATGACTTCCATTAGCACTCCAAATCTTAAAAATATGTTAGACCTAAAAAAATCACACACAACTTTGGAATAATCAATTTTGGTGGATTTGGATTTGACCGATTTTGAAACACAATTCACTATAAGTAAAATATAATAATTTACAAATGATATGGGAAAAGATACCCTAAAATATATTCCCTAGACTTAAAAATTCCACAAAAGATGTTGGGTTTTTATGAAATTTATAATAACTTTTAAATATTATAAAAAATGATATTTTTACATGTTTTAAAAAAATCATGATAATTTTAAACAAATTTGGCCAATAAATTCCTAATTATAGAACATTTTTTTCTATATTTTTAGCTCTAAAGTGGAATCCACAAGATAGAGTATGAAAAAATTCAAAAAGAAACCCAATATCACTTTCAGAATAATACCTTATTATCACTTGATAATTAAAAATGTTCTAAAGAAATATATCTCCCTGAATGTAAAATATGGATTTAGATTTATTTTTTTAAGTTTGGTGGGTATTAAACTGATATGGTACATAGAAATTTATGAAATAATTGACCATGTATGCATAACAAGGAACTTCACCTTCAACTATATAAACATGATCTCCTGGTAGGTGGTCATTTAGTGGGTCATGATCTGGAATTTTTACTTCATAGGTGTTCGGTAATATGATCAGGTGATCAACTACCTAATTTTCATCCACTTTCATATTCTAAATCTCTATGTTGAATTATTTTAGGAGTATCATACATATTAACTTCCTGAATTTTTGATCAACTTTATTCATTAAGTATTTTAGTGCTACATGGTTAGTAAACACAGTGACTTTAGGGCCTAATAAACAAGATCTAAATTTATCTAAAGTAGAAAAATTATTTAATAAATTTTCTATATTTGTGTAATTAAATTGGTAATCATCCATTATTCTTGATGCATAAGCAATGAATTGTGGTATTCCTTAAATTATTTAGGAAATAACTACCATAATTACCTAGTTAGAAGAATCACAAATTAACTCAAATAGATATTCCCATATTAGTGGATTTATCACTGGTGGGGTGATCAATATCCAATTCAGTTCGTCAAATGATTCCTTACATTCAATATTAAAATAAAATTTAATTTCTTCCAAATGTAACCTGGAAATAGGAAAAAAAATATTACTAAAATACTTGATAAATATCCATTATAATCCTTAATGTAGTAAAAAGGATCTGACCTATTTTACACGAGTTGGGAGGGTAAATAATTTATCACTTAATGTTTGACTAATATACCTCAATGCCTCTTTTTTTAATGATGTGAACAAGGAATATCACTATTTTTACCATGAAATTATACTTTTCCAAGTTCAAACCAAGATATTTTTCAATGCAATCTTTCAAAACTTTTCTAGATTTTTCCAAAAATGATAAAAAAATTACAGAATATAGTAAAATCATCTAGAATACCTTCAAGAATTTTTCAATGTTTTTTTGAGAATATACTTACCTTACACATTTTAAATATACCTATAGTATCTCGTATATATAATGGAATATTCCTATAATAAAATCTTCCAAAGAGGTAGATAAAGTGGTCTTCTCTTGGTCCTCTATGGAATGGGCACCTGAAAATATGCTAAAAAATGATCTAAGAAGAAATAACGTGTTTTAATAACAATATCTCTAATTTTTTGTCAATTAATTGGATGTAGAAGTTATATTTTCTAGTGAATTGATTTAGTTTTCTATATTTAGTAAAAAACCCTCAGTTGTTTTGAATTCTCATAGGTTTCAATTAATTTTGGTCACTCTTCTCATTAATCAAGAAGATTTTCATGAGAACTACATGGATTAATATAACACATTGAAATTCAGCGGTTGGGTAAATTATATTTTATACTAAAAAATTTATCTATCTCTTTTTTCTTCACCTCCATGATGGTGGCATTTAGCCTCCTTTGGGGGTACCTAATAGGTTGGGAATTTTCTTCAAGTAAAATCTTATGTGAGATTATTTTTAGATTAATTATTGGAATTTCGCCTAGAATACATCCTATGGATTAGTTATTTTATTTCAAAATATAAATTAATATGTATTATTGGTTAGGTTATATTTTTTTGGAAATGATTACTAGAATATTTACCCCCTATATTGGATAAACCTAATTCCAATCAATGGATAAGGTTTTAAGTTCCACATTTGGGGATGATTCGAGGGATGAGATTAGATTAGGTGTTATCCTTTCCAAAAATTAAATTTTATGCACATAATATTAAATTTAAGATAAATTTCTTATCAAATAAAAAACCTAATACCTGAAGTTATTTAGAAGTTACTACATCCTCATGTGTGAAAATAGATTCTTTAGAATTCTAGGAAATATCTTCTTCTGAATCTTTAACAGGATCATCCTCTTCAATATAAGAAAGTGTAAGGAGTGAATTATCTACTGAATGGTGCCTCATGGAGTAAAATATATTGAAATGGACTAATATATATTCAAATTCCATGGTGATTTTTTTCCTTTATGAATAGTGATGATTGCCTTTACATCCTTCAAAGAGGGGCTTCCTAAAATGATAGGTGAATTGCCTGATTCTTTTTCTTACAACATTTTAGGACATTGAAGTATATTAGTCAAATTAAATATTTTCATTTATAGGTATATATTCCAATTATCATTCGGAAAATATATTTTATCATATTTTAAGTTCACCGCCACTTTTGAAGGTTTTAAGTCACATATTTTTAAATTTTCAAAAACTGAGTGAGGCATAACTTTATAGAAGCACATAATTCATTCAAAGGATTTAAAAAAGTGACATAATCATTATGAAATGGATAGAAAATTTCATTGGATCCTAAATTTTTTTTGGTTATTTATTGTGTGATTCAGGTTGATACACTTTTTCCTAAATTAATTCTTTCATTCCCTTAAATCCTCCTCATCATGGTGAAAAGTTATTTAAGAAATTTTGTGTAATTGGGAATTTTTTGAGTGATTTAAGGAGGGGGATATTAATACAAAATTTATATAAAGTATACATAGTACATCTTTGAAGTTATTCTTCTTGGATCTTGTTATGTTGAATTATTCTGGAAGGGAATAATTTTAATACTAGAGATCCTACTATACCAGGTAAACACTATATCCTGAACTATCACATAATGCACAATCCAAAGAGAGTTTATTCAATAATTTATTTAAAATTTATATTTTAAAATTTTAAATTGACCAAATTAAATTCAATTTTTAATTCATCATATTAAAATTATATTAATATTAATTATTGATCTTTTTCTTAAAAGGATGACTTTTTGTTGAGAAAGACAATTGTCAAGAAACTTATAATTTGTACGAATTTATCATTCTATATGAATAACCAAGTGGTTTAAAAAAATATTAAGGTATAAAATATGATTTTAAGGAATATAAATATTCCTTTTAAAATATTTTTGTTCTTATTTTACCATGTACAAAATATTAAGTAATAATTCAAATATAACTTTAATAAAAAATAGTTTTTTATATATTATTTGAATCAGGTATTATGAAGTAAGATTTGGTTTTGGATTTAATTTAAATCATAATACGATATATTTTTTTATAATAAATCAATTTTATTCAATAAAATCATTATGAAAGATAATTTTATATTATGTATAAATTTTATGCTTAAAAATGTTATTTTCTGAAAAGATTTTTTTACACAATTAATTATGTTTATGGTAAAATTTACATTTCAAACATTTAAAAATTTTATCTGATAAAATTATTTTCAAATTTTAAATCATAAGGATAAAATTGTATAAATGTGGAAATCCTAAATTTTATCCTTAAAATTGATTACTATGTTTAAAAATTAGTTACTAAGGTAAATGTAAATTAGGGAAAAAGTTAAAAAATTAAAATATAAATACTTAAAACACTAAAATTTATCTATGAAAATGATTAGTTGGGGTGTTTTTTGATTAAATATCATAACCCCATCCTCGTTTTTCCATTTTTAGATATTTACCCCTGAATATTAACTTTATATTATTGAAAATGTATGGTTTTCTCCAAAAACTACCCTTCCCTCCACTTATAAAATGGCAACACTATCACAACTTCAAGAATCACCTATAATTAGAATATATCATTAAAACTATACAATTTTTATCCTCTTCTAACCCTATCCCAGATTATAAATCCCCTTTCCACCATTAATTAACTTAATTCTTTCAATTTTAAGGAGGCTTCCAAGGAAAATTCAGGCCCCCGATGTGAGTATTATCAACTAGTTAGTTTTTTATCTTAATTATATTTCTTCATGTTTATTATATAGACACTAACATAAACATATTATTATCATTTATATACTATAATGTTACTATATTAAGGGTATTAGAATTTTCTATTCATATATTTCATCCATTAATAAAAATGAAATTGTTATTTGTGTGTGCATACTACCTCCACAAAGAGAAATAAAATTCTTTTCTCATGGCCACCCAAAATTAATGGTTAATGAATTGGAGTAAATTAGGAAATATTATTTTTATTCTATAATTAAGGTCCTTATATGATAAATTTTAGAACCTATTAACGATATGATCAATTAACGACCATCTTTAATTCAACCGTTAAGTAAAATCATACTGAGAGGATAATATTTTATTCAAATTATGTAATATTTCCATGTATATTGATTTTATTTGTAATTAATTTATAATAATGATATATCACACTTATTAATAATATATATGGTCATTATTCTTCTATTATAATGATATTACAATATAACCAGGTCATAATCATTCATTAAACCAGGCTATGTTCATGTTTGGGTCAGTTTAAACCCACTTGAACGATACTATGAATTTATATCATGAACGACTAAGAGAAAATAATTAATAGTATAATATAAGGTAAATTTTTAAATAATTATTATTTTTTGATTTTGGAGATGTTATATTAATATTTAATTCATCAATTTATAAAATACCCTTCGATTGCAAGAATAACTAAAAACCATGCTTCTTATCGATTTTATCTTCAAAGGTAAATAATAGAAAAATCATAAAAGGAATTTAAAAAAGTATAAATAATTATAAACCATCCCTAATAGTAACTATAATGCCAAAGTAATGATGAAATTTGGAAGATGAATGAATACCGACACCGCTATTATGAAACTAGTATAAGCAATAAAAACTATAAACACCCACTGTGGAAAATATGTAGAATTCATATAAAGAGTGAAAATGTTACACACAAAAGGGGCTTAGATACCTTGATTGGGGGTGGGGTGGGGGGGGGGGTAAATCAGGATATGTATAATCTTTAAAAAATTCTTTCTATCACACTAGATCTTGACCACTTTATTACAAGGGTCACTTATTTTTGATCTTTAGAATTTATATTGATCTTATCCTAACCAAATTTATCTGATGATGAAGAAAATATTAAATTAATAATTAAATCATAGGGACACATATATTTTGTAATGCCCCGACCCCAGTTACCCAGAGTCGGTGCATTATTTTAATAAATTTGCATGATTACAAGGAATCCAGTCCCAAAGGACCGATCGGTTTAGTAGTCTTGGAAAATAGATTACATATATTAACATTACATTACAATTTCAAACATAAAACACTGCGTAAATAGTTCTTTGAGAATGCCATTATTCTCTTTAGCTTAATCCCGCATATTGATCATAATACACTTCTTGGAATCCTAGGAACAATAAAACATAGAAAGGGGTGAGCTCAAATGCTCAGTAAGGGTAAGCAATACAGCAGAAAATGAAATAAATATTAATCATGGGGAATAAATGAAACCACATTCATTTATCAATAATAAACATGAATAATTTTATGGAAATAATATGAGTTGAGTAAATAATACCATAATAAAACATAATCATAGGTATTCCACTAGTCTAATGACCACATGAACTATCAATATTATTTCCATAATGAGGGAATGTATAATGCCATACATTCTAAAACATTTTGTCAAGGACTCGGCCAAGATGTCTAAAATGATTAAGGCCTCGACCAAAAACATAAATCAAATTGGGAAAAGGCCTCAGCCAATTCCACGTCTAGTTGTCTCATGATACCTACCGATACATCGAGGAGCTATAGCGGGCTCCACCCATCACATACTATGTCCAATACATTCCTCATATGAAAAGGTTGAAACATAACATAAACATTCGTATAAGAACTAGGATACTAAATATCAATACTTTAACCATAAACCATGAATGGTATAAAAATAACACATCCATAGTCAAACATATCACAAAACCTTCAATACAATATGGAAGTTTTGTATCATAATAAATTAACTTCAAAACAAGTTTAAAATCCATTAATGTATTTGACATAGATGTAAATGATTTGTAAAACTTGTTGATTGAAATATCCATTTTCATGAAAACATTTAAAAGTCACACAATTTAGAAAGGAAGAAATTTAAAGACGTTTTTGAATCAAAGTGTCCCATATCACTTTGAAACATTTTAAAGTAATTAAAATTTTAAAACATTCATATCCCTTTAAATAAATCCTTAAAACCATTTTTCAAACATGGACATTAATGATAATGGTTTAGAAGAATAAATCCTTTAAACATTTAAAATGATGTTGACATAGATGAAATAAAAACTATTTGAGAGAAATATCTCTTTTTTTAAATCATTTAAGAGTCAAATAATTATAAAAGAAAACATTTACTTTGAAAATATTCTAATAATCTTGTAAGAGAAGCTTCGACAATTTTATAATGGTGAAAAATAGCCGCACCCACCGTATAAGTTAAAAAAATACATTCTTACCTTAATTTTGTCGAAAAGGTTAAAAAAGACCTTGTTTGGAAAATGACGGAACGATTCATTTCAAACCATTTTATAAAAAGTCAAACAAGGGTATAAATGACCTTAAACCATAGTCTGTAAAATAGTAAGAATTATTTGAAATACATTTTTAAGAATCATGGATGTGGATGATAAAGAGGTCCCAGTAATTAATTACATATAAACAACCTCAAATAAAGAAGAGATTGTGAAATAAACCCTTAACTTTTAATTTTCCTTTGTTGAGTGTAGGTTAACCTCCTGTATAATGGTGAAATGATTTTTATTTGATTATACAAGAATCATATACATTAATATGATATCATATATTATCTTTTAACATTGCTTTGTTAGTAATATCTTAGTATTATCGTCGTTTCCGGTGTTAAATTACTCATTTTCTTTTATATGTTTTGTTACAAATCCATGTTTGTTATGGATAGGTTTTATATTATTCATATCCATAATGATATCAAGTCCTTAAACATTATTTTTAATCATAAAATCATAATTATAATTGAATGGATACGATGGGGAATGAATCTCATCACGTTCGTCGAGACGGTAGTCCGTACGTACGCACGAGCGACAATATCATTCTTTTGATATTAAAATAATATATAATTGGATAGTATATCATATATACAGAATACTTATCATGTTATATTTATTATTTATATCAAATACACATCATTATTATACCCATCCAAATAATAATGTATTGAATAACAATTACACCACGACGTGGAGACGGTAAGCCGTACGTACACACGTATGGTGACATGTCATTCAAAGGGTGAATAGAATAATGAATTTGGTCATAACATATTTATAATAAAATCAAAGTATATAGAAGATAATTGAGTTATTATTTTATAATGGAAATAAAAAAGAAAGAAGAAGTGGAAGAACAAAGGAACTTGAAAGAGGGTGGTGAAATCATTACCTCTTCTTCGGGTTCTTCCTTTTGATTTGATCAAAAGGGATCTTAGGATGGATTTCTGATCAAAATAAGGCCTATAGGTTGAAGTGAGGGAAGTTGGGAGAATTTTTTGGCAGGGTTTTGTCAAACCAAAAGGCTTTGAAGGTATTAATAATTGGTTAGAAGTGGTGTCCTTTTATAAGGGGGAGGAGGGGCTCTTTAGAAAAAACTTGAAGTATTATTTTATAATAAATTCATATTCGGTTTATAATGGATAAAAACTGGATTATTTGAAATATATGGTGGGTATGGGTCTAAAACCTCTCAACCAATAGGTTTTATATAGGTTTGGGTCACTATATTAACCTTATCATTTATATTTAACTCTTTGTTATATAGTTTGATATTTACCATGTCTCTTTGTATTTTTTTATTATATAGTTAATAAACTTACTATACAATTCCAACCTACCCTCAAGTGGTCCATTAATGATACACCTATAATTATATAAGTTCTTTGTCTGAACCTTATATTTTTAGGAATATTATATCAATTTATAATATAATATTTGTTTTAAAAAACTCCTTTATGTCAATTTTGACACTATTTAATAATTGGTTTTTATTAAAGTATCAAAAACTTTATTAATTCAAACCATATTAATTTAAGAGATACTAACATGTAATATTATCCAATAAAATTTTTGTATGTCATCAAAACTTTAAAATTATATTTATTTTAACATTTATAATACTAATTATTTGATTCTTTCATTAATAAGGAAAATACTGCATCATTATTGTGTCATAAATAAATTGAATTTTTCAACGTCTAAAAATTATAAATAAAATACCATTATGTAGGAAATCATTTTAGATTTCTAATGAATATTTATAGTCGAAAATATAACATATATAACACTATGTAATTTTTTTTGCTAAAAGATTTATGCTTATGTCATTTTTGTATTTACACTAACTTAATTAATATAAAGTGACATTATCACTTACAAGTGGATCCATGGGGTTCCAAAATCAACCCAAAGATGCCCATGGTCGGACATGTATCAAACAATGGGGTTATGACACGTTTTAGGGTAATTTAATAATATTATAATATTATTTTTTACCCTTATTTACCGGATTTTCCCTTTAACCACGGTAAATAAAATATTTACCGAAGTAATTATTCAAAATGTCTAAAAATAAGAGTTAACTATTTACACAATTTGTGCATCCTGATTCAAAATATAGAATCCATTTTTTTAAATTCAAAACACAGAAGTTGCAGAAATTAATTTAAAATTAATTCCCGCTGTCAAAACAAAAAGTGTGTTTTTAAGAAACAATAACTATAAAAATATTGACACTTGTTTATGTCCGATTTAAATGTGAAATTATTTCCAATGACCAAAATTTGATTAAATGGTAAAAATATATTCTAAATATACTTTAAAACCACTCAAATTCATAATTTATCACTATTAATTATTTTGATTAAAAAATTGGGTTTTAATAAAAATTATGTAATTTTCACTATTCATAAAAATATGAAAGTTATCAGAAAAGTACCAAAAATTCACCCTGATCTAATTTTGATATTCTGAATCTAAAAATGAAGTCTATTTTTAAAGATAAAATGTATAAAATTTTGAAAAGTGGGTATTACTATTCATAATGGCTAGTTGGATTGGTTGTGGTGTGTGTTAGAACTCGAAGTTGCGTACGACACACGCTACTGTATAATTCAAAGAAAAGAATACCATGGAAGATTGGGGTGTTACATTCTACCCTCCTTCAATAAATGGTGTCCTCACAATTTATGCTCAGTATTGGAAACTTAGGGTTGAAATTTAAAAATATCTTAGTTGAAATCCCGCATCGAAAAATGGATTAATGAGGCCACCATTTAAAATAAAGAGTATTAAGTATGAATGTTACTGAAAATAACACACACTAGGGTTCCATGTTGGAAAAAATGGACATGTAAGAGAAATACAACCATTAATATCTGATGGAGAGTGGTAGAGAACATGGTTATGAAGGCCAACAATCACAAATCCATAAATTTGTGATGATCTAAGGTACCATCTAGGACAACGTTTTTGTTCTAAGTTCCTTTTTTTATGTTGAGGAATTTATTTATGATATTGGCTAATATCATAAGAATATATACATAATTTATAATTAGAGTTTTATCCATTAATAAATTTCTACCACAAACTCATCTTTCACCCCAAAACATAATACAACTAAAAAATACTCTATTTATCCTAATCGTATAGGGTTCCAAATATAATGAATTTATAATTCACATATTAGACCCTTTAAAAAAAAGAAACTACATTATACCATCTAGGAACTTCATGTAGTCTAGCGGTAGGAGATAAATCCCAATCTCACTATGGTTATGGGTTCGATTCCGTAGCTTTGTCCGACGCGATAGGTTGTCACACGGTCTGCGTGTTGTCCTTTTATAGAAATCCAAAAATAAACTATCAAACATAATTCATTCCAACCTTTAGACATATCCAAAATACTTTCATCCAAACTCACAGTCCAAAATTTATAAAGAAGTTAAACATAATGAAGATCCTTTTTTCCATGTAATAACATGTGAATACCTTCATCATGTATTATTTTAAAACATGGTAACATCCTGAATTAACATAAAACCTTATTGATTACATTCATGCTCCCTTATTCTTGATAGAATACTGGATATACTCCTTCTATCCAAAAATATTGTAAACTCCAACAATTATAAATCATTAATTTTTTAGAAGGTAGTCTAGAATATCCAATATAATTTATTCAAATCAACCATCTCTTATTCCAAAATCACTACCTCATTATCGGGACCATATTAAGGATTACATTTCCATAAACCATGTATTTTACCAAAAGTCTAGATTACTATTTAAGTCAATTTTCATAGGACAATATAATCTCAAATACTCAATAAAATATTACTTCAGTACAATCCTTATTTATCTACATAATTCATATAACTAGTATATTGTTGATACAACACTCAAATGAAATAATTCTATAATAACAACATAAGAACACTAGTCATTCTTCTTCATCTGAGGTAGTATCATAACTTGATTATTATCTAATAGCATCATTTGGGGCATACTTTGATGATTTGGATATTGGTTCACATAGTGTCCCAACTCTTTACAGACAAATCATTGTACATTTGAAACGTTTTTATGAACCTTGTAGTCACGTACTTGGTTTCCTTTTTCTCCACACTTATAACAAACTCCCATTCCCTTCAGGAAAGTTAGAGGGTGTTTCTTCCCATAGTTATCACATATAGGAATATAATTCTTTACCTTCTTCCCTTTATCTTTCATTCTCTCTACCATCCTTTTCTTCTCTGGCTTCCCTTCAAATCCATAGGACTTCGAGACTTCTTTACTTATCTTATAAAAACACGATACTATTTCTTCATATGATGATAATACATGGGAGACTATTTCCCTTATAAATTCTTGCTTAAGACCATGAAAGATATGATCCTTCTTACTATTTGGATCATGCGTATTTCTGGAGTTCTCATTCCTTCTACTGGGTGCCATTTCTAGACAATGGCATATACTAGGTCAATTTATGAGTTGCAATGAATAACTCCAAACTTATAAAATACCTAACGTAAATTGAACAGTTTATGGATATAATCCATAATCATAAAAATGTTTTCTTTGAGAAAGTATATACTCATAAACCCTTCATAATGGTTTGTAAAGAACATGAGAATTATCCTAAGCATATCCCCCGGGAGTGTTGTAACCAAGAGTGCAGCAAGGCCCGTTGTCGTGCACCAGTTCCCATTCGAGTCTAGCTCAAAGCGGTGTTTTCGGGTTTTGCCCATAGGTACATCTATGCCAGAGCAGCCTCTACCTGCTTGTTTCCAAATAGGAATGTATTTCTTGGAAAAATCAAAAAATCTCTACAATACCAAAATTCTAATAAGTTGTTCTATTCTAATCCTCAAAGTATATCTTAGGGATATTTTCTCTAATCAGAGTTTATCTAAATCTAGTTTCCAAGGTTATTTCTAAACTTCCTCTAATACCAACTGTAACACCCCGAACCCAGTTACCCAGAGTCGGTGCATTATTTTAATACATTGGCATGATTACAAGGAATCAAGTCCCAAAGGACCAATCAGTTTAGCAGTCTTGGAAAATAGATTACATATATTAACATTACATTATAATTTCAAACATAAAACACAGTGTAAATAGTTCATTGAGAATTCCATTATTCCCTTTAGCTTAACCCTGCATATCAATCATAATACACCTCTTGGAATCCTGGGAAAATTAAAACATAGAAAGGGGTGTGCTCAAACGCTCAGTAAGGGTAAGAAATACAGCAGAAAATGACATAAATATTAAGCATGGTGAATAATTGAAACCACATGACTTTACCAATAATAAACATCCAGCAATCCATATTTTTGTATTTTCTAATAAAACTTTTAAAGGGGAAAGTGTAGAACCTCAAAAACCCACCAAAATCAACCCATCGTCAGAAATATAGTATACAACATTCAAATTTCTGCAGCCAACCCCGATCTATACTGCCATTGCCGCCCTCCAAAAAACACAACTTTCAATATTCAAAAACCTCTATCATTCACGCGCCTGCCTCGAGATCACAACCATAATGCCAGTCGTCCATCCATCATGACTTGATCCAAGATCCACCTTGAATTTCTAAAGCATTGATTCAGTCACCTGCCTCGATTCATCTAGACATATCCACCTTCATCATCACCGAAGTCTCACCAGAGCTTCCAACACTGTCATTTCCTTCCTCATCGCTCGACACAGCCTCGCCGTCGGGGATCGAAGCAAAATCACCATCTATCTCATTTCCCTCACAGTCATCCTTCCATGAATACACCTTCGTTAACCATCAGAAAATAGAACACTCAATCCACATCATGGGGACCTCAAACCACACCATAGAGCCACCACGCTAACCAAGGCATCACCCTCATCATTGTAACACCACCAACCGCTTCTCCGACATCCAACCTCTGAATGCAGAAACCCATTATAGTAATGATTTTTCATCCCCTATCACTAGACCACCATTATCATCGTCGCCGGAGTCGAACCCAACCTCGTCATCGATGATCAAAACGTCGTCACCTTCATCCTCCCAAAGCTGCCCGCTCAGATTCACATCCCAAAGAAGCTTGAAGACCTCCTCGCAGTTCCACCTCGGAGAGAAAGGAGGACCCCTAGATCTAGAGCAGAGAATAAGCGGGCTTTTCTAGGACAAAACAATAGCAAAAACCTCCCGGAACCGTCGACACCAAAGAAATCCAACAACGGTGTAGTCGTAACAGTCGAACAACCAGCAAAAAAATAACAGACCAAACCCATCACAAAACACTCACAAAAACACTAAACAACACATCGAGGAAGGAACCAAAGCTGCAAATGGAACCAGGGAAAAAACCTAAAGAAAAAGGAAACAAGAACACATGAATAATATCAAAACAAACTAGAAACTAAGAAGATAAGGGGGATTGAAACCCTAAAATAGGAAGAAGAATATGCTAGGAGATCCACGGCCATTGCACTGTAAAGCCCAAAAACTCATTGAATCTGATGCTACCAATCTGACCTAGAATGGAGTGGCTGATCGTGAGTTCAGAGCACAGAAGAAGCAGTCGGGAAGGAACCATCGCGCCATCAACGAAGCCAAAATGAGGGAGCGGACCCAATAACAGACCTGAGAGGAACAACCGAAAGAAAGAACAAGGGGATAAAACCCTAGAATATCCATACTTAAGGAAGGAAAAAAGGATGAGGGAAAGGAGAGTGGGGAGAAGGAACCCTACTGGAGCATCCAAGCAGGAGAGAACTGAGAACCAGGGGATTGCGTATCCATATCTAATTGATAAGGCCTCACCCAATAATAAACATGAATACTTTTAGGGAAAGAATATGAGTTGAGTAAATAATGCCATAATAAAACATAATCATGGGTATTCCACTGGTAAATGACCACATGAACCATCAATATTATTTCCATAATGAAAGAATGTATAATTCCAGTCATTCTAAAACATTTTTTCAAGGACTTGGCCAAGATGTCTAAAATGATTAAGGCCTCATCCAAAACCATAAATCAAATTTGGAAAAGGCCTCAGCCAATTCCATATCTAGTTGTCTCAAGAGACCTACCGATGCATCGAGGAGCTATAGTGGGATCCAACCATCACTTACTATGTCCAATACATTCCTCATATAAAATGGTTGAAACACAACATAAACATTCGTATAATAAACAGGATACGAAATTTCAATACTTTAACCATAAACCATGAATGGTATAAAAATAACACATCCATAGTCAAACATATCACAAAACCTTCAATACAATATGGAAGTTTTGTATCATAATAAATCAACTTCAAAACAAGTTTAAAATCTATTAAAGTATTTTACATAGATGGAAATTATTTGTAAAAATGTTTGATTTAAATATCCCTTTTCATGAAAAACTTTAAATGTCACACAATTTTGAAAGGAATACATTTAAAGACATTTTCGAATCAAAGTGTCTCATACCAATTTGAAACATTTTAAATTAATTAAAATTTTAAAACATTCATGTCCCTTTAAATAAATCCTTAAAACCATTTGGAAAACATAGACATTAATGAGAATGGTTTAGAAAAAAAATCTATAAAAAATTTAAAATGATGTTGACATAGATGAAATTAAAAATATTTGAGATAAATATCTCTTTTTTTAAATCATTTAAGAGTCACATAATTATAAAAGAAAACATTTACTTCAAAAATATTCTTATAAACTTGTAAGGGAAGATTCAACAATTTTATAACGGCAGAATATAGCCGCACCCACCATATAAGTTAAAAAAAAGTCATTGTTACCTTAATTTTGTCGAAAAGGTTAAAAAGGACCTTGTTTGGAAAATGAGAGAAAGATTCCTTTCAAAAAATTTTATAAAAAGTAAAAAAAGGGTATAAATGACCTTAACCCATAGTCTATAAAATTGTAAGAATGATTTGAAATACATTTTTAAGAATAATGGATGTGGATGATAAAGAGGTCCTAGTAGATAATTACGTATAAACAACCTTGGATAATGAAGAGATTGTGAAATAAACCCTTACCTTGTACTTTTCCTTTGTCGAGGGTAGGTTAACCTCCTGTATAATTGTAAAATGGTTGTTATTAAAATATACAATAATAATATAAATTAATATGACATCATATATGATCTTTTAACATTTCTTTGTTAATAATATCTTAGTATTATCGTCGTTTTGGGTGTTAACTTACTCATTTTCTTTTATATGTTTTGATTCAAAATCCGTGTTTATTATGGATAAGTTGTATCTTATTCATATCCAGAATGATATCAAGTCATTAAATAGTATTTTTAACCATAAAATGAGAATTATACTTGAATGGATACGATGGGGAATGAATCTCATCGCGTTCGTGGAGACGGTAGTCCGTCCGTACGCACGAGCGACAATATCATTCTTTTGATATTAAAATAATATATAATTGGATGGTATATCATATATGAAGAATCCTTATAATTTTATATTTACTATTTAAATCAAATAAAAATCATTATTATACCCATCCAAATAATAATGTATTGAATAACAATTACACCACGATGTGGAGACAGTAAGCCGTACGTACGCACGTATGGTGACATGTCATTCAAAGGGTGAATAGAATAATGAATTTGGTCGTAACATATTTATAATAACATCAAAGTATATATAATATACTATAGTTATTATTTTATAATGGAAATAACAAAGAAATAAGAAGTGGAAGAAGAAAGGAACTTGAAAGAGGGTGGTGAATTCATTACCTCTTCTTCAGGTTTTTCCTTTTGATTTGATCAAAAGGGATCCTTAGGATGGGTTTCTGATCAAACTAAGGCCTCTAGGTTGAAGTTAGTGAAGTTGATAGGATATTTTGGCAGGGGTTGGCCGAACCAAAAGGCTTTCAAGGTATGAAGAATTGGTTATAAGTGGTGTCCTTTTATAAGGGGGAGGAGGGGCTCTTTAGAAAAAACATAAAGTATTATTTTATAATAAATTCATATTCGGTTTATAATGGATCCAAACTGCATTATTTGAAGTATAAGGTGGGTATGGGTGGCAAAACACTCAACCAATAGGTTTTAGATAGGTTTGTGTCACTATATTAACCTTATCATTTATATTTATCTCTTAGTTACATAGTTTGACATTTACCATGTCTCTTTGTATTTTTATATTATATAGTTAATAAACTTACTATATACTTCCAACCAACCCCCAAGTGATCCATTAATGATACAACTATCATTATATAAGTCCTTTTTCTGAACCTTAGATTTTTAGGAATGTTATATCAATTTATAATATAATATTTGTTTTAAAAAACTCCTTTATGTCAATTTTGATACTATTTAATAACTGATTTTTGTTAAAGTCATAAAAAATTTATTAATTCAAACAAAATTAATTTAAGCAATAATAACATTTCATATTAACCAATAATTTTTTTATGTCATCAAAACTTTTAAATTATATTTATTTTAACATTTATAATACTAATTATTTGATTGTTTCATTAATAAGGAAAATACTTTATCATTATTGTGTCCAAAATAAATTTAATTATTCAATGTCTAAAAATTATAAATAAAACATCATTATTTAGGAAATATTTTTATCTTTCTAATTAATATTTATAGTCGAAAATATAACATATATAACACTATGTAAAAATTGTTTTTCTAAATGATATATGCTTATGCCATTTTTGTATTTACTAACTTAATTAATATAAAGTGTCATTATCACATACAAGTGGATCCATGGGGTCCCAAAATCGACCCAATGATGCCCATGATTGGACATGTATCAACCAATAGGTTTAGGACACATTTTAGTGTAATTTAATATTATTATAATATTATTTTTTACCCTTATTTACCAGATTTATCCTTTATCCATGGTAAATAAAATATTTACCGAAGTAATTATTCAAAATGTCTAAAAATAAGAGTTACCTATTTACAAAATTTTTTCATCCTGATTCAAAATATGGAAACCATTTTTCCAAATTCAAAACACAGAAGTGGCAGAAATTAATTTAAAATTAATTCTCGCTGTCAAAACAAAAAGCGTGTTTTTAAGAAACAATAACTATCAAAAGATTGACAGTTGTTTATATCCAGTTTAAATGTGAAATTATGTCCAATGACCAACATTTTATTAAATGGTAAAAATATATTCTAAATATACTTTAAAACCACTCAAATTAATAATTTATCACTATTAATTATTTTGATTAAAAAAGTTGTTTTTAATAAAAAATTAGTAATTTTCACTATTCATCAAAATATAAAAGTTATCAGAAAAGTACAAAAAATTCACCCTAATCTAATTTTGATATTCCGAATCCAAAAATGAAAACCATTTTGAAATATAAAATGTATAAAATTTCAAAAAGAGGGTATTACTATTCATAATGACTAGTTTGATTGGTTGTGGTGTGTGTTAGATCTCGAAGTTGCGTACAACACACGCTACTGTATAATTTAAAGAGAAGCATACCATGGAAGCTTGGGCTGTTACATTATCCCCTCCTTAAATAAATTGCATCCTCTCAATTTATTCTCGGTATTGGAAACTTGGGGTTGACATTTCAAAATATCTTAGTTGAAATCCCATATCGAAAAATGGATTAATGAGGCCTCTATTTAAAATAAAGAGTGTTAAGTATGAATGTTACCGAAAATAACACACCCTAGGGTTCCATGTAGGAAAACATGGATATGGAAGAGAAATATAACCATCAATATCTTCTGGAGAGTAGTAGAGAACATGGTTATGAAAAGGCCAACAATCACAAAGCCATAAATTTGTGATGATATAAGGAACCATCTAGGACAACGTTTTTGTTCTAAGTTCCTTTTCTTAATATTGTGGAATTTATTTATGAGATTGGATAAGATCATAAGGATATATAATTAATTTATAATTAGAGTTTTATCCATTAGTAAATTTCTACCACAAACTCATCTTTCACCCCAAAACATAATACAACTCAAAAATACTCTATTTATCCTAATCGTATAGGGTTCCAAATATAATGAATTTATAATTCACATATCAGACCCTTTAAAAAAAGAAACTACATCATACCATCTAGGAACCTCATGTAGTCCAGTGGTAGGTGATAAATCCCAATCGCACTATAGTTGTGGGTTCGATTCTCGTAGCTTTGTCCGATGCGACAGGTTGTCACACGGTCTGCGTGTTGTCCTTTTATAAAAATCGATAAATAACCTATCCAATATAATTCATTCCAACGTTTAGACTTATCCAAAATACTTCCATCCAAACTCACAGTCCAAAATTTAAAAGGAAGTTAAACACAATGAAGATCCTTTTTTCCATGTAATAACATGTGAACACCTTCATCATGTATTATTTTAAAACATGGTAAAATCCTGAATTACCATAAAACCTTATTGATTACATTCATGCTCTATTATTCTTTATAGAATACTGGATATACTCCTTCTATCCAAAATTTTTTTAAACTCCAACAATGAGAAATCATTAATCAGTTTCTAGGTAGTGAAGAATATCCGATATAATTTATTCAAGTAAACCATCTCTTATTCCAAAATCACTACCTCATTATCGGGACCATATTAAGGATTACCTTTCCATCAACCATGTATTTTATGAAAATTTTAGATTACTATTTAAGTCACTTTTCTTAGGACCATATAATCTCAAATCCTCAATAAAATAGTACTGTAGTACAATCCTTATTTATCTCCATAATTTATATAAACAGTATATTGTTGATACAACACTCAAATGAAATAATACTATAATAACAAAATAAGAACACTAGTCATTCTTCTTCATCTGAGTTTGTATCATAACTTGATTATTATCCAATATCATCATTTGGGTCATACTCTTATGATTTGGATATTGGTTCGCGTAGTGTCCCAACTCTTTACAGACGAAGCATTGTACATTTGAAACCTTTTTCTGACCCTTTCAGTCACGTACTTGGTGTCCTTTTTCGCTACACTTATAAGAAACTCTCATTCCCTTCAGGGAAGTTCCATGGTGTTTCTTTACATAGTTATCACATATGGGAAAATCTTTCTTTACCTTCTTCCCTTTATCTGTCCTTCTCTATACAATCCTTTTCTTCTATGGCTTCCCTTCAAATCCATAGGAATCCGAGAATTCTTTACTTATCTTATCAACACACGACACTATTTCTTCATATGATGATAATACATGGGAGACTATTTTCCTTCTAAATTATGGCTTAATACCATGAAATATATGATCCTTCTTACTCTTTGGATCATGCGTATTTCTGGAGTTCTCATTCCTTCTACTGGGCGCCATTTTTAAACAATGGCATACACTAGGTCAGTTTATGAATTGCCATGAATAAATCCAAACTTGTGAAATACCTAACGTAAATTGAACAGTTTATGGATATAATCCATAATCATAAAAATGTTTTCTTTTAGAAAGTATATACTCATAAACACTTCATAATTGTTTTTAAAGAAAATAATAATTATCCTAAGCATTTCCCCCAGGAGTGTCGTAACCAAGAGTGCAACAAGGCCCGTTTTCATGCACCAGTTCCCTTTTGACTCTAGATCAAAGTGGTGTTTTAATTTTTTTCCCCCAGGTACATCTGTGCTAGAGCCGCCTCTACATGATCGTATCCAGACATGGATGTATTTCTTGGAAAACTCACAAAATATCTACAATACCAAAATTCTAGGAAGTTCTTCAATTCTAATCCTCAAATTATATCGTAGGGATATTTTCTCTAATCAGAGTTTATCTAAATCTAGTTTCCAAGGTTATTTCTAAACTTCCTCTGATACCAACTGTAACGCCCCGACCCCAGTTACCCAGTGTCGGTGCATTATTTTAATACATTGGCATGATTACAAGGAATAAATTCCCAAAGGACCGATCAATTTAGCAGTCTTGGAAAATGGATTACATATATTAACATTACATTACAATTTCAAACATAAAACACAATGAAAATAGTTCATTGAGAATGCCATTATTCCCTTTAGCTTAACCCTGCATATCAATCATAATACACTTCTTGGAATCCTGGGAAAAATAAAACATAGAAAGGTGTGAGCTCAAATGCATAGTAAGGGTAAGCAATACAACAGAAAATGACATAAATATTAAGAATGGTGTATAATTGAAACCACATGCCTTTACCAATAATAAACATGAATACTTTTAGGGAAGGAATATGAGTTGAGTAAATAATGCCATAATAAAACATAATCATGGGTGTTTCACTAGTCCAATGACCACATGAACCATCAATATTATTTCCATAATGAGGGAATGTATAATTCCAGACATTCTAAAACATTTTTTCAAGGCCTCGGACAAGATGTCTAAAATGATTAAGGCCTCAGCCAAAACCATAAATCAAATTTGGAAAAGGCCTCGACCAATTCCACGTCAAGTTGTCTCATGAGACCTACCGATGCATTGAGGAGCTATAGCAGGATCCACCCGTCACTTACAATGTCCAATACATTCCTCATATGAAAAGGGTGAAACATAACATAAACATTCGTATAAGAACTAGGATACGAATTGTCAACACTTTAACCATAAACCATGAATGGTATAAAAATAACACATCCATAGTTAAACATATCACAAAACCTTCAATACAATATGGAAGTTTTGTATCATAATAAATCAACTTCAAAACAAGTTTAAAATCAATTAAAGGATTTTACATAGATGGATATTATTTGTAAAACTCTTTGATTTAAATATCCCCTTTTATGAAAAAATTTAAAAGTTACACAATTTAGAACGCAAGACATTTAAAGACATTTTTTAATCAAAGTGTCCCATATTGCTTTGAAACATTTTAAAGTAATTAACATTTTAAAAAATTCATGTCCCTTTAAATCAATCCTTAAAACCATTTTGAAAACATGGACATTAATGAGAATGTTTTAGAAGAATAAATCTTTAAAACATTTAAAATGATGATGACATAGATGAAATCAAAAATATTTGAGAGAAATATCTCTTTTTTTGAAATAATTTATGAGTCACATAATTATAAAAGAAAAAATTTACTTTCAAAATATTCTTATAAACTTGTAAGGGAAGCTTCGACAATTTTATAATGGCAGAAAATAGCCGCACCCACCATATAAGTTAAATAAAGTACATTCTTACCTTAATTTTGTCGAAAGGTTTAAAAAGGACCTTGTTTGGAAAACGACAAAAAGATTCCTTTCAAACCATTTTATAAAAAGTCAAACAAGGGTATAAATGACCTTAACCCCTAGTCTATAAAATATTAAGAATGATTTGAAATATATATTTAAGAATCATGGATGTGGATGATAAAGAGGTCCCAGTAGATAATTACATATAAACAACCTCAGATAATGAAGAGATTGTGAAATAAACCCTTACCTTGTACTTTTCCTTTGTCGAGGGTAGGTTAACCTCTTGTATAATGGTGAAATTATTTTTATTAAATTATACAAGAATCATATACATTAATATGATATCATATATGATATTTTAACATTACTTTGTTAATAATATCTTAGTATTATCGTCGTTTCGGGTGTTAACTTACTCATTTTCTTTTATATGTTTTGTTACAAAAGTCATGTTTGTTATGGATAGGTTGTATATTATTCATATTCAGAATGATATCAAGTCCTTAAAAATTATTTTTAATCATCAAATGAGAATTATACTTGAATGGATATGATGAGGAATGAATCTCATCGCTTTCGTGGAGACGGTAGTTCGTACGTACGCACGAGCGACAATATCATTTTTTTGATATTAAAATAATATATAATTGGATGGTATATCATATATACAATACTTATCATTTTATATTTATTATTTACATCAAATACACATCATTATTATATCCATACAAATAGTAATGTATTGAATAACAATTACACTAGAACGCGGAGACGGTAAGCCGTACGTACGCACGTATGGTGACATGTCATTCAAATGGTGGATAGAATAATGAATTTGGTTGTAACATATTTATAATAAAATCACATTATATATAAGATACTGGAGTTATTATTGTATAATGTATATAACAAATAAAGAAGAAGTGGAAGAAGAAAGGAACTTGAAAGAGGGTGGTGAAATCATTATCTCTTCTTTGGGTTCTTCCTTTTGATTTGATCAAAAGGACTCCTTAGGTTGGCTTTCTGATAAATCTAATCCCTATAGGTTGAAGTGAGGGAAGTTTAGAGGATATTTCAGAAGGTTTTGGCCGAACCAAAATGCTTTTAAGGTATGAATAATTGGTTAGAAGTGGTGTCCTTTTATAAGGGAGAGGAGGGGCTCTTTAGAAAAAACTTAAAAGTATTATTTTATAATAAATTCATATTCAGTTTATAATGGATCCAAACTGGATTATCTGAATTATAAGGAGGGTATGGGTCGAAAACCACTCAACCAATAGGTTTTAGATAGGTTTGGGTCACTATATTAACCTTATCATTTATATTTAACTCTTAGTTATATAGTTTGACATTTACCATGTCTCTTTGTATTTTTATATTATATAGTTAATAAACTTACTATATACTTCCAACCGACCCCCAAGTGGTCCATTAGTGATACACCTATCATTATATAAGTCCTTTGGCTGAACCTTATATTTTTAGGAATATTATATCAATTTATAATATAATATTTGTTTTAAAAAACTCCTTCATGTCAATATTGACACTATTTAATAACTTATTTTTGTTAAAGTATTAACAACTTTATTAATTAGAAAAAAAATCATTTAAGAAATAATAAAATGTCATATTAACCAATAAATTTTTTGGATTTCATAAAAACTTTCAAATTATATTTATTTTAACATTTATAATACTAATTATTTTATTTTTTCATTAATACAGAAAATACTGCATCATTATTGTTTCATAAATAAATTTAATTATTCAATGTCTAAAAATTAAAAATAAAATACCATTATGTAGGAAATATTTTTATATTTATAATTAATATTTATAGTCGAAAATATAACATATATAACTCTAGGTAAAAATTGTTTTTCTAAAAGATATATGCTTATGTCATTTTTGTATTTACTTTAACTTAATTAATATAAAGTGTCATTATCACTTAAAAGTGGATCCATGGGGTCCCAAAATCGACCAAAAGATGACCAGGGTCGGACATGTATCAAAAAATAGGTTTAGAACACGTTTTAGAGTAATTTAATATTATTATAATATTATTGGTTTACCCATATTTACCGGATTTACCTTTTAACCATGGTGAATAAAATATTTACCGAAATAATTATTCAAAATGTCTAAAAATAAGAGTTACCTATTTACACAATTTGTGCATCCTGATTCCAAATATGGAATCCATTTTTCCAAATTTAAAACACAGAAATGGAAGAAATTAATTAAAAATTAATTCTCGCTGTCAAAACAAAAAGCGTGTTTTTAAGAAACAATAACTATCAAAAGATTGACACTTGTCTGTCTGGTTTAAATGTGAAATTATGTCCAATGACCAAAATTGGATTAAATGGTAAAAATATATTTTAAATATACTTTAAAACCACTCAAATTCATAATTTATCACTATTAATTATTTTGATTAAAAAAGTTGTTTTTAATAAAAATTTAATAATTTTCACTATTCATCATAGTATGAAAGTTATCAGAAAAGTACCAAAAAATCATCCTAAGATAATTTCGATATTCTGAATCTAAAAATGAAGTGAATTTTGAAAGATAAAATGTATAAAATTTCAAAAAGTGGATATTACTATTCATAACGGCTAGTTTGATTGGTTGTGGTGTGTGTTAGAACTCGAAGTTGTGTACAACACACGCTACTGTATAATTCAAAGAGAAGAATACCGTGGAAGCTTGGGGTGTTACATATTTTTACTTAGTTCACCATTATGGGATAGTCCAAGGATAATTCTTCCAATATTGTGTTAGTGAACCAAAATAACTAAGTTCACTGCTTTTTGGTTTCAGCTAGGCTACTCCTACTTGGGATCACTTCCCTTACAAAGTTTGTGGAAGATATAATATCTCTCTGGCATCACTTCCCTCACACAACCCTCTTATGACCACTTCATTAGGGGAAAAAATTATTACATAAGAAAAATAAAAATATATTCCATTTTTGAGAGTTTCACCGAATGTATGATAGGTACCCCTAAAATTCATGTGCTCATTCACATACTTGATGTACAAATCACCTTAGGAATCACCTTTCCATGAGAGATCATGGAAACTACTCCTAACTTTGGAATGACATTCAATAGATTCCAAGTATTCATTTCATTACCTTGATGTAGAAGTTAATAAACTCATTCTGAAATTACTATCCAAAGGGTTAGATCCTCTATCTTTCATTTTCCGAATTCATATATGAAAATGATATTTATCACAGGGATATGCAGGTTCATATCTACTTTTTCAAGACCCTAGTTTGTTACCAATGTGTGAGACCCAGGCATGAAACCCCTTACATGATATCCCAGAACATAAACCTTGCATGAGACCCCTCTACGAGACTCTATCACTAGACCCCTCTACAAGACCCATCCACGAGACACCCTTTCAGATAACTGATCACACCACGATTTACTATTTCATTTTCACCATTACACTACTGTTTTGAACTGAATTTGTATTGTAAATTCCAAATACAATAACAAATTTCAATTCAAGTTATATTTAATTATTTTTTTATCACTGTTAAAAAGGAAAATTATACTTGTTTTGATATTTTCATTGAAGGTGGAGGTAATTTGGAAGCCCTAGAGATCATCTAGAAGAAAAATGGGCAAAATTGCATGGCATCTCATGGACATATGTCCACTTTTTTGAGAATTACGAGAATTATGTGCATCCAAATGGGTTGAAACATTGTGGTAAGCTCCAAAAAATCATGGGATAAAACTCTTCTCAAGGAATGGAATCCAATTTAGGCTATCTGGTGGCCCATACAAACCATTCTCTCTAAGGGATAGAATCTGCCTGAATTCAAAATTTTGGTTTGGTCTTTTGACCATATCTCCCAATACATTTGTCTAATGGCTTCCAAATTTGACAAGGAGAAATTAAAGTGGCTGTAAAACAACTATTCTCTTTTTTTTCAAGTTGTGATATGAATTTATAATATTCTAAAACTGAGACACAATTGGTATCTCAAAAACAGGGTTCTCAAAATAATGTCCCATTTTGGCTATAAAAAGGCACAATGGGCACCTCATTTGTAAGTTCAGCCAAGTAGGGAAGTGATGCCAATTTAGAGTTCCAGAGGAGTCCTCTCCTCATCCTAGAAGTTCGGTGGCCCCTATCCTCATAGGGGGATCAATAATGAAGAAGGAGTTCCACTTGAGCTTCCTCCTCCACCCGATGTCGAGCTAAATAGTGGGCGTTCGTTGCGAGGAAGCTACACACATGTAAAGGGAGTTCCAATGCATATATTAGCTACTGGTTTATAGTAATTTGGGTGTTAAAACATTTCTTTCCATGTATCTTACATAATTTCATATTTTAATGCATGTTTTTATGCGTGCGGATGATATGATCTTAATTTATAACTGATCGGCGTGAGGTTTTGAGTGCATGACTTGTGTTGTTCGGATTGGGTAACAAAAGAATCCTTTTCTTACCCACTTTATTGGTATTTAAATCTTCTTTGGAAGCTCTTATTCCATGCATATGTTTTGGAACTTGATAATATGATTGTTATGTCAAGGTTTGGTTCTTCAAGCAATGAAATAAAGGCTTAGGAATTAATCAAGATTCGAATTAATTTCAACTAAATAATTACTCCAAACCTAAATTAAACTCCAAGAATGATGAACTTAAAAGTGTGTAGTGAAATAACAGTGAAACATTTTATCTCATATTTTAAAAATACATTTGGTTTCTCAACTTTTAAACTTTCAATGAAGTAATTTCATCCTAAAACTATTTTCAGAACCACCCCTATTTTAGTACTTCTTAGTACAAACACACACTCTAAACCCACCAACGCTCATTGAGAGTCAACCTAGGGTCTTCCCTAGACTATAAATCAACTTTAGATATATAATCAAATTGACGTGTCATGACAGAAAATTCAATAACATGGATCACATGACTCTTCCATGAGACCTATCCATGAGACTCATTCTTGAGAACTTGTTTGGTTTATGTGGATCATAAGACCTTGTTCAGTTCACACAGACTGTGAGACTATAGTTCAAGACCTTATTAGGGTTATTCATATCTTGTGATATCAACGTGTCTTCTTATGCATGTAAACACTCTATGCATACTTATATTTGAAGGATAATATTGTGAAACACCTTTGCAATATTTTTTTTGATTACGTGGATCACATGAATTTGATGCAAGAATTTATTATGCTCATGCAAAACACTTATGTGATGTCAATTGTGTATACTCATTCACTTCATGGGAAACCCATTATATGAACTGTTCTTCAGATTAGTAATTGAAGTAAAACTTCATCACCTCTTAAATATGGGTCAGTAGGTATTTATAAGAAACATTACACCACCTTAACTCCAAATATAGACTATAGTCATCTGTTCCATCACCTAAGAAATCAACAATATGCACCTCACTTGATTACTACAGATGATCACCTTATGGATGTAACAATTTCTTTTCATAATATAGTATCATATTTCAGTGTGCCATGTGATCCCATTGTGTGATTAATTGATAATAATTCATGATTATGTGATCCCATCATGAGATAAAATCAAAATCATGCATGATTTGGGTTATCCTCTTGCAATATCAAATGACAGTCATGCGATGTTAATGAAATTATCTTCAAGAACTTCATGATATCTAATGATAATCATGCAGTTTCATGATTTATAATTACCACAAGATATCTTATTCATTTAAAGATTTTTTTATTTAGTATCTTTGCATGATCTCTCTACGAGATCCTATTACAATCATACTGTGTCTTCAAGTGCTTCATAGGATCTCTCCATGCGATCCTCTTAAACACATTCATATCACATGATGCGATCACATGATCTCCTTCATCCCTCATGATCATAACTAGGACATGTCAACCCTATATATAAAAAATCTATGTGATCCATTAGGACTTACGTGCTTTGTGTGATCACTCTGTATGATCACTCCGCAGGATTAGTTATGACCTTCAAGATTTTTGTGACTAGTTAAATCATTTGTGTTCTATGAGTTCAGTTCATAGATTCACACTTTATGAGATCAGACAATTTCACTCTGGGAGATCATACATTTGTTTTTCTATATGATCATAAATTTGTGTTCTATGAGATTATACATTCCATGTTTCATGAGATCAGACATTTTTGATCCGTGAGATCAGACATTCGTACTCCGTAAGATCAGTTTATACATTCATGATAACTCTTCACACCTCCTTTTACAACCATCTATCATCAATAACCTCAATCCTTTTCAATAACCACAATAAACCCAAAATAACCACCAGGGGAGTTTTTTCCAATAATATCCCATTTTGGGTTTGTTGACAACACCTAAAATCATCAAGAACCAACTTATTGACAAGTCATGTGCATGAAAAACCATTTTACTTCTAAAACAACATAGAGTGATGAAGGAATTTCTTAACAAATAATATAATCTCTCATGAGTCAAGATAGGCATGAGAAACCAGATCAACATGAAATTTTCATCAATGAATCACCTAATTCTCAAACCTTCCACTGGAAAAGTTCTTATCATCAAAAAATAGAAAAAGTTATGTCATTGATATCACTTATTAACTATACATATCAATTTATAGTATCATAAACTCAAAGTAAACTCCTTTTCACAATTCTTATTCATTTATAGATAAATTTTATCATCATTATATTTAAAACTCTCCCTATTTTTCTACTCCCTTTATCAACTTCTCCTCCTATCAAGATTAATAAATTTTCTCCCCCTTTATCAATTAACCCAAAGGTCACTCCTTTATGGTCTATAACATGGTAAAAAACACATATCAATATATAAGGAAAAAAACCATACCTTGGGGAGAAGGGATTCTACATACACAATGTTCAACTATGGGGATTCAACTGAACTCCAAGATCTAGTCGATTCCAATCAAATGCTTCATTGGGTAATGAATTTTTTAGAATGTTTGTAAAATATAGGACAATAAGAACATAACATCCTAAGACTAAGCTCTAAATTCTTTTTGATGAAGTTATATTTTATTTCAATGTGCTTTGTCCATGAAAGATGTTCTAATTTTTTTATAATATTTATAACACTTGAATCATCACACTGGATACTGATCAAATAATTCACTTCAATCTCCCCATTTCTTATAGATTTCAATACAAGATTAATTCATTTATGATTCTACTTCCCCTTAGTCAATGATATCTATGAATCAGATTCTTGATAATCCCATTTGGTTTTGTACTTCTACTTAGACCATGAGAAACCATAGGTAGACATCCAAAGAATACCTTGCTATGCCAACTATTTTCAATTTCACCTTTGACTCCATTTATCAACTTCAGATTGAAAGTTTTATTTTTTTTATCACTTTTCAAGTTTAAATACATATTAATCTTTATAGCCTCACACTACTAAAATATTTTCAGAAAGTAAAATTACCACATGGAATTGAGTCATTGATAGATACTATAATCCTACTAAGTCAAAAATATTTGAATGAAATAAGACTGTAATATAATAAAAATCAATGCTTTACATGGCACTCAATTACTTCCATGGATTCTATCAGCCTGACTTTCCTCAATTCCTTATAGGTCTATCTTTTCAGATGAGGCTATATAGCCTAGAGTTATTATCACCATATCTCCCTAAAAATCTCCAACTTTGGACTGATATAGATCTTTAATATTGATTATAGAGCTGAATATAGATGTTTAATTACTCTTCAGAATGGGGAGATCACTTGAAAGAAACATTGTTGATTTTATCTAACAACTCCTTGGTATCCTAAAAATAGTAATATGGTACCCCATTATTATAAATAAATAAGATAATCATGAAATACATGAATATTTTCTATTCTCTACCAATCAGTCTTTTATAGGTGGAGAAATAACACTTGAACTGAGGCATGATACCAATGGTTGAATATTCAATGCGACTTGGAACCACTAGATCATTCAAGTATAGTTTTGATAGTTGTTTAGTTTTACGTCAAAATATTCATTGTATAATATACCATTTCCACAACACAAAACTTACATATACATATTTGAAAAATATATTGGTTGTGTAACAACACTTGTTGAATCTAATACCATACATGAATTTCAAGAGCTCAGATTCTTCCTATCTCTCATATCTTCATTCAACTTATGCACCCATTCCCTTTCAGCACACACACACTCACACCCCATGGATTGTATCTCCCCATTCAGACTGTACCATTTAAAAACATATTAGAAATATTTAATTCATAGAGAGAGGGGTACATATGTAATACTCAATAAGAGGATCTTGGTAAATCCCGATGGACCAAGATTTCAATTTTTTGTTGAAAAACACTAGAATATTTTTCTTCTTGTTCCAACTACCTCATCCTCTTCAACTGATTTATCCATATAACAAGAAATTAATTACCCACATGCCTATTATTATTCTAATAAATACTTTTTTTAATATTGGATATTTTCAAAATTTGGGGTTTAAACCCACTAGTACTAATTTTTTTATTTGATCCTCCACCTATATGATAGTATTCACAATTCTTTCCCTGAGCATGAATCTTTCCACTAGTTGTATTCTATTTCTTCATCCACCATTGTAGATCTACTTATCCTTCCTTCACTTCACACCATGGGGCATGACATGTGAATTTTTTTTGGCATTATTTATTCATTTTTATTTTATTATTTATCTAAGTCACCTCACCCTTTCTTGTTGGGGTTGTGTCATTCACTAAACTTACATTTTTCTTACTCACAATTGGAACAACTCCTTTTTTCTTATAGGTACATTCCCATTCTTCCCAAGAGATATTTTGTGAGTGTAATAGTATAGGTTCTTGGTATTCTTTTATTTGATCTCCATGTGTTTCCTATGAGTTTGTAAATCTATTTTTCAACATATCATGTTGCCTTTCAATATAGGATTTTTTCATTATCGACAAATAGAGTTGGGGATCTCCTTTTGGGTTTATTTTCCTTCCTTGATTTATTCAAGCTACAATATCATTCCAAATGGCCATTATTATAACATATTAAACATATAACATTAAAAAAAACATTGTGTTATCATTTATTGGTTGAAATGTTAACACAACTAGAGTTCGTCTTCTGACATTGAGCCCCCAATCTTCATGAATCATACTCATACTGTGTCTTAGTCTTCCAAAATAGTATCATTTCATGGATAATTTCTTCTGAAATACCCTTATTTCATATTTCTAAAGAATCTTATACTTATTCTCAGATTAAGAAATATTGTTGTCTTTAGAGCATGAAACTTTTTTCAAATCCACAAAAAACTTGAAATACGACCATGCATCCCAAAAAAAACACGTGTTTTCATTACTTCCTATGAAATCATTTTTAGGTATGTTTCAAGAACCTATATGATTTTTCCTATTTTTAGAATAATTCATGAATTTATTCCTTTATTTAATGGGAGAGGGTTCATCATATCCAATACCATATTTTCCCAAACTTTATGGCCTTTGGGATGAGACAATAATCTCATGTTTTTTCTCTGAAGTAGCATATATTTATTTTTTCATTTCCTCATTACCTTCAAAAGGATAATCAAATAATAAATGTAACACATCCTTCAATTAGGGATTCCCTTTGGCATAATATTTATCTACTTATTTCTTGACTGACTTTATCTCTTCGCCTAATAATTGAATCTTCTTGTACCTAGATTTAAGATGAGTATTAAGTTATCTCATGAGATTCTTCACACTAGCCATGTCATCTTCTAATTAAGAGAGATTATCCACCATCTAAATTTTATCCATTATTTTTGAATTAATCTAAGTAGTAGAATCTTTAAATCATGTATTCTCTTGAACCAACTCTCATATCTGTGTAGCAAGATAGTCATTTTTATCTTCCATATTCTATTTTTTTGATATTATATTCTTTCCATTGTCATAAACATCAAGTATTTTTAATTCTTCATCTTGAGAATCATTATTTTCTTTTAGATCATTGGACACTTCAAAATTTATTTTATTTAAGCCTTTTATATTGTTTACTTAAACTTTTGGTAATTAGATTCAGATGTATTTAGAATAATTATCTTATTTAAATTTATAATCAAATTTATTTTTTATGTGGAAACCTTCTAAAATTATCCTTCATAGAATTTCTTCATCATCAGTAGTTCCAGCATCACCTAGAATATTTGTTTCTTCACTCATTCCTACAAAATCATTGAATGATTAAATATTTTCACTATCTGGTTAATCCAAACCTTTATTTAGTACATTTTTTGTTTCCTTCAACTGAATCACACTCTTTATATAGAAAATTCCACACTGAGGAATACCAATATGTATTTTCTTCTTATTTAAAGTTATTCCCTTTTCCTAGAACACAAAGATAAAAGTTAATGTAAAATTTAATTTCAATAGAAAAATAAACCAGTCAAATAAAACAAATCCAACAAAATCTAAATATCCTTTAATACCTAATTTAGGCACAAAAGGGGATTAGAGACCCTGAGGGGGGGGGGGGGTTAATCAAGGTATGAATATTATTTAAAATAATATTTGTGTCCCACTAGATCCTTAACTCTTTATTATAAGGTCCACTTATTTTGATATTTATCATTTATATTAATCTCATCCTCACCAAATTTATCTAATGATTATTCATAGAAAGTAATGAAATAAATAAATCACAAGGATAGATAGATTTTTATCTGGTTCATCACTGTGGTCTAGTCTAAGGAGTATGCATCCAACATTGTATTAGTAAACCAAAAACACTAATCTCACTGATTTTTGGTTTCATCTTGGTCACTCATGCCTTGGATAAATACCCTTAAAAAGTTTGGGGAAAATACACTCTCTCCTTAGGATAACATCCCTTACACATCCCTTTTATGGTCACTACTTCATAAGGAAAAACAATTGGCATATAGTCCAAATAACAATATCTTCTATTATTGAGAGTTTGACCATATGTACAATAGGTTCCTCCAGACTTCACATGATCCTTCAAATCCTTGATGTGAACATCACCTCAAGCATCACCTTTCCATAAGAGATAATGGAAACCCCACCTCACTTTGGCAGTACCTTCAAGAGACTCCAAGTCTTCCATTTACTACCTTGATGAAGCAATGAATAAACTCCTTCTATAAGTATTATTGAATGGTGTAGATCGTATGTATTCTTCTTATTATTCTAAATTCATATATGAAAATTATATTTTTCATAGGGTTATTCTGCCATGTATCTCCTTACAAAAGACCCTAACATGTTACCCCTACATGAGAACCTGGTATGTAACCCCTTTTTACAATATACTGGCACGTAACTCATGCATGAGATCCTAGAATGAGACCCCTCTATGTGAATTAAGAATGAGACCCCTCCATGATACCCTGCAAGAGAAACCCTTTAGATCACATAGATCCCTTTACCCCACCGTGAGACTTTTTCGTGGGACCTATCTATGAGACTCATTTGTGAGAACTTTTTTAGATCATGTAGATCACAAGACCTTGTTTAGTTGACATGGATTGTGATACTCTATAACTAGACCTTGTTCAAGTTACATGGATTGTGTGAAATGAATTTGTCTAGTTATGTGTGCAAACACCCTACACATACTTCTCTATGCATGATACCATCACGAGACCCCTTCACACTAATTTGTTCTGATTATGTGTATTTCATGAATCTATAACATGAATTCAATCATTAAAACTCTAAGATTTCATAGTATGTTATCTCATTAAAGTAATTTAATAGCTTGCGCTACACGCAACACCAAGTTCGAGCGCACCACAACTTACCAAAATAGCTGTTCAAAAAGAAATTATGAATAGTATTAACTGCATTTTGAATCTTATATAGTCTATATAATTTTAAAATCCATATTATGTGATTCTTAGACATAATATAAGAACAAATTCATTTTTTAGATAAAAGAAGTATTTTTTCAAAAAATGAAATTTTACCGCCTTTTAATGGAGAACCCTTTTTAAAACCAATATTTGACACTTTTATATATTCAATTTAATGAAATTAAATTCTTATTTAGAAGAAGGACATAAAAATTTAGTTTTGATAAATTTTTGGTACTTTTCTGATAACTTTCATCTTTTGACGAATAGTGAAAAATACTATGTTTTAATTGAAAATAACTTTTTTAATCAAAATAATATATAGTGTTAAATTATGAATTTGAATGGTTTTAAAGTATAAATACATTATATTTTTATCATTTAATAAAATATAAGTTATTATAACTAATTTTACACTTAAATTTGACATAAACACATGTCAATCTTTTGATAATTTTTACTTTTTAAAAACCCGCTTTTTGGTTTTGACAACGAGAATTAATTTTAAATTAATAAATGAAACTTATATGTTTTGAATTTGGTAAAATATAATTCATTTTTGAATTTTTAATATCAAAATTATCTTAGGGTAAATTTTTTGTATTTTTCTGAAAACCTTCAATTTTTGATGAATAGTGAAAAAACTGCGTTATTATTTAAAACCGACTTTTTATTTAAATAATTATTTATTTTACTTAAATTTATTTTAAGTAAAAATAGATATATAATAAATATATAAGTTCAATTTAATTCATTAGAGTAATTTTGTAATAAAATTAGATGTATAAAATTTTATTGAACTTTTTAACGTTTTTTACCCACCTTCTTGGAGCATTTGCAAATTTGCATAAAAATTAATTTTACCGCTTCTGTGAATTTAATTTCAAAAATCATAGAGACATGGTTGATATAAGTAAGTAAAATGTGGTTCAATAAGATGAAAATAATTTTTGGTGAATAGTAACTTTTGACTTTTATTTACCACGGTTAAAAGTGAATAGGGTAATTAAAGATAAAAATGATATTATAATTACCCTAACACATGTTCCAATTCTATTGGATAAGTGTAATTTGACCAAAAACAACCTTAGGAATAAAATATGATCCTTTATGTCCACTTTTATTAGATTAGAACATTTATTATTATTTTATTTAAAGAAGAGTTAAAAGTGTTAAATTCAATGTTTAATAATTAAACCATTTTTAATATAGAGTGACACATAAGATAAATTCGACAATAAATATTCATTATAAATATAAAAATATTTCCTACATAATGGTATTTTATTTATAATTTTTAGACATTAAATAATTAAATTTATTTAGGACACAATGATGATGTAGTAATTTCCTATTAATGAAAGAATCAAATAAATGGTATTATAAATATTAAAATAAAAATAATTTCAATGTTTTTATGACATTCATGAATTTTCTAGGTGAATATGACATGTTAGGGTTAATTAAATGTATCTTTTTAGAAGTAATCATGTTGTGATGACTTTCACAAAAACCAAATAATAAATAGTGTCAAAATTGACATAAATGAGTTCTTAAAAGAAGGAATTCCCATGTGTGGCCTTTTCGAACCCTCTACATAAGAAAACCCACCTCCCCACAAAGTGGTAACTTCGGAGAGAGCCCCATCCTAGAAGGAGATATTTCCATCCGAGATGGTAGAGCGTCCTGGAGGGTGACAACCCAGTTGGGGATGGTTTGTCAAGCAATCCGTCAGCACTGGTTGGTTGTGCCTCATTTTTCCCACCCAGTCAGAAACTGGGAGACCCGGAAAGGCGAGTGGATCCTGGGGGAGAGGTTCTCCCCAAACGAGGACTCCCAAGACTTGAACCCTATACCTCCCAAAGCACGGCATTATTGTACCCCTCTCTTTCCCCACTATGCCACCGCCGAAGCGGAAAAAGTAAACTGGATTTTTAGGCCCAAGGGGTTACACGGTATAGGTGGGCCTTCACCCACCACCGAGCGCCTTTATGTACTCCCCCAGTTATAGTCCCAGGTGTAATGACACCCGGGATTTCAGGCCAGTTCCACACAGGATAGAGGGGCCCATGAGTGGTTATAAATGCATATAGTGCGCATTGCCTTACAAGGACTCGAACTCAGAACCTCGGGGTCAGGACACCACCGCCGCTCACCAACTCACCCATGCCCCATGGGCTTGACATAAATGAGTTTTTAAAACAAATATTATATTATTAAATTATATAATATTCCTAAAAATCTATGGTTCGGCCAAAGGGATTAAATAATATTATATATGTCATTAATGAACCACTTAAGGTTCTCTTGGAAGTTTAGAGTAAGTTTATTAACCATATAGTATAAGAATACAAGAAGACACAGTAAAAGATAAACTATTTAACTAAGAGTTAAATCTAAAATATAAGGTTAAAATGGTAACCTAAACTTTTCTAACACCTATTGGTTGAGTGGTTTTCGACCCATCCCCACATTATCCTAGAAATAAATCATTTTGGAGGAATTATAAACCAAAAATGATTTTATTATAAAATAATATTTCCAGATTTTCCTAAAGTGACCCTCACCCCTCTTATAATAGAGTAATCCCCCTTCTCTCAAAATCACAACTCCAAAGCCATTTGGATCGGCCAAACACTACTAAAATATCCTCCCAACTTACCTCACTTTAACCTAGAGGAATTCCCTTGAGTAGAAAGGCAACCTAAGGATCCATTTTGTTCAAATCAAAAGGAAACTCCCAAAGAAGAAGTAATTATTTTATCATCTCCTTCAAAGTTCTTTTCTTCTTCCACTTTCTCTTTCTTTTTTGTTGTTGAAATAGTGGGTACCCTAGATCCAACTATGTAGTAATTTTGATTACCAAATCATGTGTACTGTTTGATATGCATGATGTTATCTTACTATTATAGTGCAGACTTTTCTGCATCCACTATAATAATGGTAGTGTTAAAAGGTTAATTGTCATGTCGAGAGGTTATATCAGATCCCAGGATATAATAAGAACCTAGAGATACAATGAAATTGATCTTAAATATATGTTCTATAGTCTAGATACATCTTACTGACTGAACGTAGTAGATGTCTGACGATCAGGTGCTAGGGTCTCATAAGCATTGAGACTTCTTCTCATGAAGTTCACACTTAGTAATCTCTAGTAGTGATATGGGGACAAACCCATCAATAGGAACACCACATGTTTTGGGTTTTATTTGTTGTTCCTATCTACAGACATGTGTATTGGTCTCCAGACTAGAGACCATTACCAATATATATCATTTGATTACATACTTTGATGTAAGACGAAAACCATGGTAGTGATGTCATGGTGAGTTAGTTTGTGTTGGGTGCGTCGTTGGTGGTATGATATTGGCTGAATGGTCAAGAAATGATTTTTCGCTTCCATGTTCAGGAATTTGTATATCTCATGCATGGTTGATCAGGATGGTGCTTCCATCATAAGTGTTTGGCCAAAGAAGTAGAAAGGAAAATCGATCCAGATAGATCAACAAATAATAAAGCAAGATAAGGATGATGACAGAATAGTGTGTCCTGCTTTATGAGATATTTAATGACAAAGAGATTATAGTACACAGTTAGTGTTCATAAGATGGTAGTTGTTTCTATGACTATCCTTATCTATTTAGGGGACATGACGAGTTTATAGAATCCGCTCTTGGTCTCTGGATTTTATTCACTGCTATCGATATGAGGAACTAGAGGGTTACACACAATATCATATTCAAAAATCCACTGGAACGTCGATCATCAAACTTCGGGTGCTAGAACAGCGATCTGATGATGCTTTCAACGTCCTGAGGATCACCACATCAAGAAACCTTCGATGAATGAGAGAGATCTTGATATGAGCTTCTTGGATCAAGAGATTCTCTCTCTAGAGAGTGGGAGGAGAGAGAGGCTCTCAACTTTCATTCCATAAAATGAATTAATAGTGATTTTCACACCAAAGAGAGAGAGCCTCCTCTCTTCTTTATAGAGACGTTGATAAATACCCAGTAGGGTTCCCCGACCCCTGTTTATTTCAACGTTCACTAAATAAATAATTTTTATGAACTTAACTACGCCAATATTATTTATTATTTTTATCAAATACTTGTAATATATATATATATATATATATAATATTATGTGATAACATCCGAGCCATTTAACTCGACTTGCTGTCCTGCTTAATATTAAATGATCCTTCAATTTTAAAATAATATTCATTTGATTAATATTTTCTCGTACTTACTAAACTTGTAAATACATCAAATAAATTCAATCCCAAATATTCATAACTTGAATATTAATGAATTTATTTAATTTATCGGTGATCAATAACTTGGAAAATTCTCATACCCCATGGTGAGGCCCACTATGTCTATATACCTATTCAGCTGAATAGGGAAGATTCTTGAATACGGTATTGTGTGTGGCCCTCTAGGGCCTCATCTTGATAGCAGTGAATAAAATCCATAGACCAAGAGTGGAGTCTAGTAACTCATCATGGATCATAAAGTGATAAGGATAGTCATAGCAACGACTACCATCCTACGAACACTGACTGTGTACTATAATATATTTGTCATTAAATACCTCATAAAGTAGGACACACTCTTGTGTCATCGTCCTTATCTTTCTTTATTATTTTTTGATCTATCCGGATGGATTTTCCTTTCTACTGCTTTGTCCAAAGACTTATAAAGGAGACACCATCCTAATCAACCAGACCTGAGATAAACAACTTCTTGAACTTGGAAGCGAGAAATCCTTTCTTGACCATTCTTCCAATCTCATACCACAAACATCGCACCTAACACAAAATACCTCGCCACGACATCACTGCCATGGTTTTCATCTTGCATCAAAGTATGTAATCAAATGATATACATTGGTAATGGTATTATGTCTGGAGACCAATACACAGGTCCATAGATAGGAACAACCAATAACACCCAAAACATGGGGTGTTCCTATTGATGGGTCTGTCCTCATGATCACACTACTAGAGATCACCAAGTGCGGACTTCAAGAGAAGATGTCTCAATGCTTATGAGAACCCAGCACCAGATAGTCATACATCTACTGTGTCCAGTCAGTAAGATGTATCTAGACTATAGAACATATATTTAAGATCAATGTCATTGTATCTCGAGGTTCTCATTATATCCTGGGATCTTCAATAAACTCTCGACATGGCAATTAACCTTTGGACATTACCATTATTGTAGTGGACACAGAAAATTATGCACTATAATGGTAAGATAACATCATGCATATCTAACTATACACATGATATGGTAATCAAAAGTACTATATAGTTTGGTCTAGGGCACCCACTATTTCAACACTCTCACTTGCACTAGATCCAACTTGTTAACTAAACTTTCTAGCTACTCACATGATAAATACCATGCTTCTGTTGAGTAATGGATTTAACTGCTGGGCCTGCCACGTTTTCACTGCGTGGAATATCTTCTATATGCGACCTCATCTTCTTGAGTAAAACTTCTCAAGATAGGGTATCCCCGAGTATATTATTTTTTTCATTGTCATAACTTGACATCTTGGCTAGTAAGAATATCATATTTCTCATTATGATAATACCTTTCTCACTAAGTGAGAATCCAAGAACTAGAACAAATCATTGTGATATATAACTGCTTCTTAGCTGCCTTAGCAGCTGCAACGTACTCGGTATTTGTAGGTATGGATACCACAAGCTTTTATGAGCTTGACTCGCTCATCTTCTTTGCCTAACTGCGATACTAGATCAAATTGATCTAAGGATCACTAGTTTGTGTCCCACAAAAACTAGTATACCTTCCTCTTTATATTCCAGGTACATATCATTTGTACTCGCTAAAGTACTAGATGATTCTTCTGACTGCATCACTTGCAGTGCTCCTGGAAATAATCGATATCTGACTATAATAAATTATATCCTGGCAGTATCAATTATTGTACATATTATGGAATATGTGATTGATCCATCACTAAATAATATGGTATCAACTCACAACATTAATCTCTACCCATGCACCGAACATTTTAACCTAGAGAGATTAGGCCGTGTTACATTGGAAACAATTCTGAACTTGAATTGTGTCAACTTGTATTTTTCAATACAATGTCACTATATGTATGAGATAGACTAGGACCAAGAAACCTATGGATCTACCTCAGTAGATCATGTTCCCTAGAACTTAGGTTGCTACTTTAAGTCAATCATTGGAGAATTTCTTTTAACCTGATATTATCTAACTGTAAGATAAAAATCTGTTTTCCATATGTTGCAGAACATATTTCATTTGGAAAACATTGGCACTCCCACTAACCTTTGGTAGACACAATGAAAAGATTCATTTATAATTAATGTTCTAAGAACTTGTCTCTTACATAAATCCAAAACTGGATTTCAGTAACTTGCAACCCTTATTGGCATCATTTGATGTCATCATCTCTTTCTAGTTGCGTCGTATAGACACCTTCCATGAAAGATGATCTTGACATCCGATGACTAATAGAATGATCTTAGAAGTTAGCTATGACAAGTAAAATTACAATAGATTTAGGCGTACCACTTGGTATAACCAATCGAGCCTTATTGGTACCATGCTTGTACTATCCATGTATCTTTTCATTTGAATACCCACCACAGTATTCAATTTATAAGCCCCTTTGCAATTTGATACAAGAAATCCATTATCGAATTTTAGTTGATCTTGTCAATATTAGATCCTTTCCATATACTGCTTACTTGTAGGATTTATTATTATTAACGAATAATTTATCACCGTCCATGGTGAATATAAAAACATCACCATGGTTTCATTCTTCCTACACAGTATGTGTCACTGGAACATGCCTATTCCACGTGTACTTGTAGAATTTGTTCCTATACCAACCATTTGTGCATCTCGAGCATTGAATAAGTCCAAGTCAATTCAGATCCCACTATCTCTAATAGTGATGTTCACCCTAGTATAGAAATTTAGTCTAATACTTGACTACATCTTTTCTATCTTAGGGATTTTGGAAATATCTTAAGCAACTGTTCAGATAATTACCTTAGATGGACAACGTGTTTAACTTGATGCATGTTTGTTTAAATCCTAAAAAATGATTTGTATCTAAACATGTCCTATGAAATAATTGATTTTCCATCATACTATGACTCATATGATATCCATTTGTCATTTAATTTGGCATATTGGTTATGGGTTTAAGCCGTTATTTGCAAAGCACATCATGAAATATAATGGAAGTTACTACAGGTTGTAACATTGATACAAATTACATCATAACTTTGATGTATAAAATGTGAGTTTAGGAATTAATACATGCTAAATTTTGTTGATCAATGTTAATATGTAAGACTCGTCATCGATCCTCCTTATGAACATTAATATGGTGATGTAGATAAGGTAACATGCGTTTAGGAATTACTCTACGCTACATTATCATGATTGATGATTGTTTGGTCAAGATATTATTCAGCATGCCAATCCGAAGCAACTCATATCTTATTACCAAACATATACTTCACTATTCCTTAATGACTTAAAGGAAACTTTTGAAGTATCTTTACCTCTTTCTTTCTTTGGAATATTTCACACTGTCTTGTTGAACTAACCTCAAAAAGCTTTGTGGCATAACTTTATTTCTAAAGGTTTCATTGTTTAAAATGAGGATGTCAATAATACCAAAGGTGTTTAGCTGTGTTGAGACTAAATACCATACTAGGTGTATAGTTGATTTCCACTTTCAGTTTTACTTGGCAAAGAATCACATTTCCACAACTGGGTAGGTCTTACATTTTATATTCATCATGTATTTCCATTGATTCAAGTTGCAGTGAACTATTTGTTGAGTATGTTACCACAAACAACATTCATTTCAAAACATGGAATAATGTATATCATGTCCAAATGGGCACATGAGATAAATGTTTTTGGTTATACTCAACAACTTGTTCAGTTTGAGTCAATTACTTGGCAATTTTGATGTTATGTGTTTCTCTCTGCTGACTTAGGAATCACCCGTTCTCATCTGCTTGGAGAATACACTTTACTTATTGTAATGTTTCTATACTTTCTTGTTTATTGTATATAAATAAACATATGTTATTGGCATATTATATTCAATACCCAAGAAGTATGTGAGATAAAAATACTTTTATTAGATGAATATTAACTGAATGAGAAGCGGGTACTTGCTTCTTGTATTTCAGTTTTTAAACATCCATGAATTTATATACGATTCAAATAACCTCCTATTAAATAACTAACCACTTTTAATTTAAGGACATGATGGAGGTTCCTTTGGCATAACTTTCCATAGGCCTTTTCTCCTTGTCATTCAATGTATTCTCCATAAGAATAAAAGATGGAATTATCTCTAATATTCTTATTACATGGAGAATATTACCATAAAGGTAATGAAGCACTTTATCTATACCGTTCGTTTGTAAATTTAAAAGAAACTAGAGTAATTGGGTGTAAAAGGTATAAGAATGGGATGCCATGAAAGATTTTAAATTTTCTTTCACTTTACACAAACCGAGTGCAACCATCACATTCAAATCTTGCTTCACTTTCTCCTCGAAAGGATCTTGGAGATGAGACTACATGTGATCATCATCCAAGTCATGATGTAGCGACCACAACTTACATTAGATTTTGATGATAGAATTATGAAAGAACCATGAAATTCTTGATTCATGATTCTCCTGTAAGTAGTTTTACACCCTCGCTTCTTGAGGTGGCTTAACAGGTTGGGACACAAGCACCTTGAATTTCCATTATGGTAGTAATGTGCACAAGCACCTATACTACACTTGGAATTTTTCTCTTTTTTGGAAATTACCTTTCTTTAATAATTATCGCAGTTTAATTGTGGTATTGCTTGCCATTATCTACAAATATACTTTACCATATTTTACTTTTATGTGATTACCTAATGTGACATTACTGATATTTAATCATTGAATGTTTCCCACTAATTTTTCGAATTCTAGGAACCCTCTGTACTAGAATCAAAACACTCTTGAGTATTCTAGTGGCAAGGATCCCTGAACCTCCATCATAGTCTACAAGATATGGCTACTCCACTACTCGGAGGGTCCAAGGTAGGCTTTTGGCTGGCCAACCACATTAACTCGCGGTTCCTTGATCTGTTGAGTGAAGTACCAGCTTCAAAAATCATTTACTGATTTACTCAACGCTTGCCTCTAAAATTTCAACAATCTAGATAAGGATATTTCATTGCTGAAATTTTAGTTAAGTTGACCCACCACACGAAAAAAAACTCCCCAGTAGTAAGAGGAACCCTCAACTAAGGCATGACCGGCACCTCGAACACCTGGTTTTGTTAAAACATGAATGATGGAAGGCTGTTTGTGACTTAATATTTTCTTTGAGGGTTTTATTGGTTTCTCTCGATGCATGTAATCCATTTATATTAAAAAATTTCATATATGTTTTCGCGCTCACAACTGAACATTAATAGAAAAACACACGCGGCTTCTTTATGCATTTTATTATTTATTGTTTTATAAATTTTTAGTGAACGTTGAAATAAAACGGGGTCGGGGAACCATACCGGGTATTTATCAATGTCTCTATAAAAAATAGAGGACAGTCTCTCTCTTTGGTGTGCAAATCACTATTAATTCATTTTATGGAATGAAAGTTGAGAGCCTCTCTCTCCTCCCGCTCTCTAGAGAGAGAAGCTATCGATCCAAGAAGCTCGGATCAAGATCTATCTCATGCATCGAAGGATTATTGATGTGGTGATCATTGGGACGTCAAAAGCATCGTCAGATCACCGCTCTAGCACCCGGAGTTTGACGATCGACGTTCCAGTGGATTTTTGGAGCACGTGTGGATGATCTATCGGGATCCTGCTTTGGATCTTGCAAGCGACGATCACCATCGACTAGTTGCAGTCGACCGCACATTCGGATTTGAAATGGCTACGTTTTAATTTTAATTTTGTGCTCCTTATAATTTATGTGAGACCCTCGGACCTCTCCGGGGCTCGGATCGTCAACGACGACAAGTTCCGTTTTCCCGTCGATGCAAGATTTAAAATCCACGACCCCCCAACTTCCACTGTGGGCCCTAGAAACCTAACAATGGTATCACAGTGATCGCGTAAATTTTCTATTCCTAAAAATTAAATTTTCATGAAAATTACGTAGAGGGTTTAAATACGATCTCAATGGTTCAAACCGCGCGTCGATCCGATGTCGAATGACCGAGTTATGTTCAGTTTAGTTTTCTGGATTGGATCGAATATGTGATTTGATCTCGGGTATTAATTTTTCCATCCTGAAGAACTAATCAATTTTCTTCTGAAATTGATTTAGATCATTTAAAAAAAATAAAAAATTATTATGTGCAAAATATAATTTTATTTTATGATATGCCCAATAATTTTATTTTTTTATAATAATAATTATTTTATTATTATAATAGTGTAATAATAATAAAATATTATTTGTTTGATAATAATTATATTATTTTAATAATAAAATAATAATAAATTATTATTTTATAAAAATTAATTTATTATTATTAAATCCAAAGGCTAATGAGTAGCCTTTAGAAAATTGGAAGGGTGGAAGAAGACTTCAAAAAAAAGGGGCAAATAAAGTCTTCAAAAGAAGTCTTGTTTTTTTTAAAAAGGGTAAAAATGGGAGGCTGGCTATGCGGGTCAAGCAAAGAAACCCCAAAAAAATAAAAATAAAATAAAAAAGGAAAAGCAGGGGTCCGACAGAGCCTTGTCTCCGGCGCGGTGCACTGCAGTGCCACACCCCGGCGCGACGAACAATGTGGGGCCACCAGCGCCGCACCACATGTGGATCGCCGGATCGCCGCGCTTGCACGCAGAGTTTGATGATCGAGGTTTTAGCGGTTTTTTGGAGCACGTATGGATGATCCAGAGGGATCCTACATTGGATCCAACAAGTGACGATCGCCATCGACAAGTTGCAGTCGACCGTGCCTTCAGATTTGAAACGAGTACATTTTCATTTTAATTTTGTGCTCCTTATAATTTATGAGAGATCATTGGACCTCTCCGGGGCTCAGATCATCGGCGACAACAAGTTCCATTGTCCCACCGATGAAACATTTAAAATCGAGGGCCCACCGGCTTCCGTTGCGGGCCCCAGAAACCTAACAGTTATTTCCATACCAAAATAATAACTCTAGTACCTTCTACATATTGTGATGTTATTATAAATATGGTACAACCATGTTCATTATTCTATCCATCCTATTAATGATAATGTCACCATGCGTGCGTACGTACGGCTTACCGTCTCCACGCTGTGGTGTAATTTTTTATTCAACAATATGTTAATTGGATGGATATAATGATGAGCAATATGTATATAAATAATGAAAATAACATGCTAATGTCTCTGAAAAATTAATATACCATCAAATTCCACACCTTTTTATCATAAAGGAAATGACATCGTCACTCGTGTGTATGTACGGCTTATCGTCTCCACGACGCGATGAGATTCATTTCCATATTAACCATTCTACGATGATTATAAAAATATTAATTATTAATAAGTATATAATATATGACATAATAATGCTACTAAATAGATATATATATATATATATATATATACGTATGTATGTATGTACTTACATATATCTTATTCACTTACTTCCATTCAATACGATATGAAAACAGAAACAACGTTTATGCGTATGTTCGACCTACCATCTCTTAAAATGGTGTTTTACAATTCATATATCTATCTACTATAAATATTTATATTCTAAATATATATTATATATAAATAATATTTATATTTCAGAAGTATGTAAATCATGATCTAAATGATACGATCAAGAATAACAGGTTAAAAAATGTATGATAAAGAAAGCGATTATTACCTGAAATGTTAATTTAACATGGAAATAATTATTATATGGGTAGTATAAAGTCATAAATGAATCATGTATGATATAATAAATTTGAATATGGTTCTGGTATAATTTAATAACATACTATGGTCATTATAGAGGAGGTTAATCGTACCCTCGACCAAAGGAAAGTGGAAGGTAAGGGTTAATTTCACAATCTATTTATTATCGAAGGTTGTTTTTACATAAGTATCTACTAGGACCTCTTTATCATCCACATCCAAGTTTCTGAAAAATTTATTTTAAAACATTTTTACTATTTACTAGACTATGGGTTAAATTCATTTATACCCTTGTTTTACTTTTTATAAAATGGGTTAGAAGGAATCTTTCTGTCGTTTTCCAAATAAGGTACTTTATGACCTTTTCGAAAAAATTAAGGTAAGAATGTCTTTCTTTAACTTATACAAAGGGTGTGGCTATTTTCTGTCGTTATATCATCGTCGAAGCTTCCCATGCATGATTATAAGAATATTTTCAAAATAAATGTTTTATTTTATAATTTTGTGACTTTTAAATGATTTCAAAATAGAAAGAGGTATTTATTTCAAATAGTTTTCATTTCATCTATGTCAACATCCTTTGATTGATTTTAAACTTTTTTGAAGTTGATTTATTATGATACAAAAATTCTATATTTTATTGAAGGTTTTGTGATATGTTTGACTGTGGATGTGTTATTTTTACCCGATTCATGGTTTATGGAAAAAGTATTGACATTTCGTATGCTAGTTTTAATATGAATGTTTATGTTATACTTAAACCTTTTAATATGAGGAATACATTGGAATTAGTAAGTGATGGGTGGAACCTATTATAGCTCCTCGATGCATCGGTGGGTCTCATGAGACAAAATATTTTATTGCCACAAGTCCTTGATAAAATCTTACTTGTAGTCTTGGCACAAGGCCTTGACTATGTGGTTATGAAGTCTGGCATTATGCCTTCCATAATTATGAAATTGGCTACGGATATTTCATGTGATTATTCGACTAGTAGAATATACATGTGAATAATTAAGTGGAATTATTTGATTTTTCATTTCCATATTATGCTGAAGTTTAAGTTTAAAAGGCTGTTGTTTTGGTTTTATACATTGCCATAAATGTTTATACTTATTTGTGAAAGTTTGCACTATATTGTTATCCTTATTGAGCATTTGATCTCACCCTTTTCTTATGTTTTATTTTTCCAAGATTCCAAGAAGTGTATTATGATTGGTAAGTAGGGTTAAGCTAGGGGATTAATGGCATTCTCAAAGGATCATTTATGTTGTGTTATATTTTCTAATGTGTAATGTAACGTTCAAGTATGTAATCTATTTTTCAAGACTGCTAAACTAATCGGTCTTTTGGGACTTTATTCCTTGTAATCATTCCAATTTATTAAAATAATACACCGACACTGGGTTTTTGAGGTCAGGGTGTTACAGTTGGTATGGGAAGAAGTTTAGCAACAACCTTGGAAATAGATTTAGATAAACTCTGATTAGAGAACATTAACCTAAGGTAGACTTTGAGGATTGGTATAGAAGAACTTCCTAGAATTTTGGTTATGTGGAGATTTTGTGTATTTTCCAAGAAATACATCCCTGTCTGGATACGTGAATGTAGAGGAGACTTTGGCACATATTTACCTAGGAGTGAAAACTCTAAAAAGGAGCATCGGGCTTGACCCAGGGAATCCTGGTACACGACAACGGGCCTTGCTGCACTCTTGGTTATGACACTCCCAGGGGATATGCTTAGGATAATTCACATTTTCATTACAAGCCAATATGAAGGATTTAGGATTAAATAATTCTCAAAGAAAACATTTTATGATTATAGATTATATTTATAATCTTTTCAATTTAAATTAGGTATTTTACAAGTTTTAGAATTATGAATTGCGATTCATAAACTAACCTAGTGTATGCCATTGTTTGGAAATGATTCCTAGTAGAAGGAATGAGAATTCCAACAATACGCATGATCGAAAGATTAAGAAGGATCATATATTTCCTGGTATTAAGACAACATTTGAAAGGGAAATAGCCTCCCACGTATTCTCATCATAGGAAGAAATTGTATCATGTGTTAATAAGATATGTAAATAATTCTCTGAGTCCTATGGATTTGAAGGGAAGCAAGAGAAGAAAAGGATAAAAGAGAGAAAGATGGATAAAGGTAAGTGAGGAAAGAAGGATTTTACCATATGTGATAACTATGGAAAGAATCACCTTGGTAAATGCTTGAAGGGAACGAGAGTTTGTTATAAGTGTGGGGGAAAAGGAAACCAAGTATGTGATTTCAAGGGTAAGAAACAGTTTTCAAATGTACAATTCTTCATCTGCAAGGAGTTGGGACACTACGCGAATCAATGTCTAAATCATTAGAGTATACCCCAAATGATGATATTGGATAATAATCAAGTTATGATACTACCAAAGATGAAGAGGAATGATTAGAGTTCTTATATTGTTATTAAATTATTGTTTCATTTGAGTATTGTATTAATGATGTAAATGTTATAAGAATTATAGAGTATATAAGGATTGTACTGCAGTACTATTCCATTAAGGATTTGAGATTATGTGGTACCAAGAAAAATGACTCAATATCAAGTTAAATATTTTGGAAAATACATGGTTGAAGGAAATATAAAAATTTAATATGGAATTGATACTGAGGTATTGATTTTGGAATAAGAAATTATTGATTTGGATAAATTATATTGGATATTATTGACTTCCTTGGAACTGATTAATGATTTTTATGTTCCATCATTGTTGGAGTTTACAACATTCTTGGATAGAAGGAGTATATCCAGTATTATATAATGAATAAGGGAGCATGAATGTAATCAATAAGGTTTCATGGCTATTTAAGGTGTTACAGTGTTTTAAAAGAATAAACGATGAAGGTATTCACATGTTATTACATGGAAAAAATGATCTTCATTGTGTTTACCTTCCTTATAAATTTTGGACTGTGAGTTTGGAAAGAAGTATTTTGGATAATTATAAAGGTTAGAATTGATTAAGTTTGACATTGGATACTATTATTAAGGTTATATCATTTCTCAAGATTATTTTTGGATTGTCATAAAAAGGATAACACAGAGGTCAGGCGACAACCCATCGCGTCTGGCAAGGCTGCGAGACTTGAACCCGCAACCGATGGGCGATAAGGGTGGATCACCTACCACTAGCATAGGTGATGTCTTAATTTTCATAATTTAGTTTTTTTAAATAGTTTGAAAAATTAATTATAAATTCATTATTTTTGGAACCCTATACGATTATGATAAATAGAATATTTTTGAATTCAATTATCTTTCAGAGTGAAAGATGAGTTTGTGGTAGGAATTAGTTGAAGGATGAAACTCTACTTATTAAGTATATTTTTTTCCAATTATTATATGAATAAATTAATTCTTTAACTTTAGGGAAGGGATCATAAAACCAAAAATGTGTTATCCTAATACCTTATGTTTTTTTTGAACCGACGATATTTTAAATCATCATAGATTGATGGCTTTGAGGTCCTCAATTTTACAAATATTTGTGATTAATGACCTCTATCTTTCCCTATAAATATTTACGTTTTTCTATAATTATGTGTCTCTATTTTACACAAATTTTCTATTAATCTTGATCATAATTTGGAGGTGACTTTTTCATTTCCCTTTCCCTCTTATTAAGACTAAATTTTATTAACCCAATTTCCGATGTGGGTTTTCCACAAAGGTATTTTTTTGTATTTAAAACATTTTATTTTCGAAGAACAATTTTCAAATTGTGAGGATATGATTTATTGAAGTATGGGAGAATTTAACACCCCAATATTTCATAGCACGTTATCTCATTAAAGTAATTCAATAGCTTGCGCTACACGCAACACCGAGTTTGAGCGCACCACAACTTACCAAACTAGTCGTTCAAAAAGTGGTTATGAATAGTATTAACTGGATTTTGAATCTTAAATACTATATATAATTTTAATATATATATTATGTGTTTATTAGACATTATATAAGAACAAATTCATTTTTTTAGATAAAAGAAGTATTTTTCAAAAAATGAAATTTTACCACCTTTTATTGGTGAACCATTTTTAAAACAAATATTTTAATCTTTTATAAATTAAATTTAATGAAATTAAATTCTTCTTTAGAAGCAGACCATAAAAATTTAGTTTGAATAAAATTTTGGTACTTTTCTGGTAACTTTCATATTTTGACGAATAGTGAAAAATACTATGTTTTAATTGACAACAACTTTTTTAATCCAAATATTTTATAGTATTAAATTATTAATTTTAATAGTTTTGAAGTATAATTAGATTATATTTTTATCATTTAATACAATGTAGATAATTATAAGTAATTTCATATTTAAATTTGACACAAACACATGTCAATCTTTTGATAGTTTTTACTTTTTTAAAACCTACTTTTTGGTTTTGACAACGTGAATTAATTTTAAATTAATAAATGAAACTTATATGTTTTGAATTTTGGTAATATAGACTTTATTTTTGATTTTGGAATATCAAAATTATCTTAGGGTTAACTTTTAGTATTTTTCTGAAAACTTTCAATTTTTGATGAATAGTGAAACACACTATGTTATTATTTAAAACTGACTTTTTTTTAAATAATTATTTATTTTATTTAAATTTATTTTAAGTAAAAATAGATATATAATACCAATATATGTTTAATTTAATTCATTGGAGTCATTTTATAATAAAATTAGATGTATAAAGTTTTATTGAACTTTTTAACGTTTTTTACCCACATTCTAGGAGCATTTGCAAATTTGCATAAAACATAATTTTACCATTTTTGTGAGTTGAATTTCAAAACTCCGAGAGACATAGTTGGCATAAGTAAGTAAAATGTGGTTCAATAAGATGAAAATAATTTTTGGTGAATAGTAACTTTAACTTTTATTTACTACGGTTAAAAGTAAACAGGGTAATTAAAGGTGAAAATGATATTATAATTACCCTAAAACATGTCCTAATTATATTTGATAAGTTTAATTTGACAAAAAACAACATTATGAATAAAATATGATCCTTTAGGTCTACTTGGATTAGATTTGGACATTTATTACTATTTTATTTAAAGAAGAGTTAAAAGTGTTAAATTTAAAGTTTACTAACTAAACTATTTTTAATATGGGGTTAAATTTAAGATAAATTCAACTATAGATATTCATTATAAAGCTAAACATATTAAATACATAATTGTATTTTATTTATAATTTTTAGACATTAAATAATTAAATTTATTTAGGACACAATGATGATGCAGTAATTACATCATTAATGAAAGAATCAAATAAATGGTATTATAAATATTAAAATAAATTTAATTTAAAAGTTTTTATGACATAAAAAAAATTCTATGTGAATATGACATGTTAGGGTTGATTCAATGTATATTTTTATAAGTAATGAAGTTGTGATGACTTTCACAAAAACCAAATACTAAATTGTGTCAAAATTGACATAAATGAGTTTTTAAACCAAATATTATAATATTAAATTATATAATTTTTCTAAAACTCTAAGGTTCGGCCAAAGGGATTAATTAATATTATATATGTCATTAATGAAACACTTTATGTTCTCTTGGAAGTTTATAGCAATTTTATTAACCATATTGTATAAGAATACAGGAAGACACGGTAAAAGTTAAACTATTTAACTGAGAGTTAAATCTAAAAGATAAGGTTAAAATGATAACCTAAACTTTTATAAAACCTATTGGTTTAGTTTTTTTCGACCCATACCCACCTTATCCTTGAAATAAATCATTTTTGAGCTATTATAAACCAAAAATGATTTTATTATAAAATAATATTTCAAGCTTTTCCTAAAGTGACCCTCACCCCTCTTATAAAAGGGTACTTCCCCTTCTCTAAAAATCACAACTCCAAAGACATTTGGATCAGCCAAAACCTGAACAAATCTCCTCCAAAATTATCTCAATTTAACTTAGAGGCCTTACTATGGTCAGAAATTCAACCTAAATATATCTTTTGTTCAAATCAAAAAGAAACACCCAATGAATAGGTAATTATTTTATCACCTCTTTCAAAGTTCTTTTCTTCTTCCTCTTTCTATTTCTTTGTTATTTCCATACCAAAATAATAAATCCAGTACCTTATACATAATTTTATGTTATTATGAATATGGTGAAACCGTATTCATTATTATATCTATCCTATGAATGATAATGTCACCATGCGTGCGTACGTACGACTTACCGTCTCCACGCCATGGTGTAATTTGTTATTCAACACTATGTTATTTGGATGGATATAATGATGATTAATATGTATATAAGTAATGAAAATAACATGATAATGTATCTATAAAATTAATATAAAATCTAATTACACACCTTTTAATCATTAAATAAATGACATCGTCGCTCATGTGTACGTACGACTTACCGTCTCCACAACGCGATGAGATTCATTTTGACATTCACCATTCAACGATGATTATAAAAATATATATTATTAATAAGTATGTAATATATGAAATAATAATTCTAATGAATATATATATATATATATATATGTATTTACATATATCTAATTCAGTTACTTCCATTCAATAGGATATAAAAACAGAAACTGCGTTTATGCGTACGTACGGCCTACCATCTCCATAAATGGTGTTTTCTATTTCATATATCTATCTACTATACATATTTATATTCTAAATATATATGATATATAAATCATTTGTTATATTCTGGAAGTATGTAAATCCTGATCTAAATGATACAATTAAGAATAACAAGTTAAAACACGTACAATAAAGAAATTGATTATTACCCGAAATGTTAATTTAACATGAAAATCATTATTAAATGGGTATTATAAAGTCATAAATGAATAATATATGATATAATAAATATTAATATGGTTATTGTATAATTTAATAACATACTATGGTCATTATACAGGAGGTTAAACGTACCCTCAACCAAAGTAAAGTGCAAGGTAAGGGTTAATTTCACAGTCTCTTTATTATCCTAGGTTGTTTTTACGTAAGTATGTACTGGTATTTCTTTATCATCCACATCCATGTATCTTAAAAATGTATTTCAATACATTTTTACAATTTACTAGACTATAGGTTAAAGTTATTTATACCCTTGTTTGAATTTTAATAAAATGGTTTGAAAGGAATATTTCCATCGTTTTCCAAGAAAGGTACTTTATGAAATTTCAACAAAATTAAGGTAAGAATGTTTTTTTTAACTTATACCATGGGTGTGTATTTTTTGCGCCATTATATCATCGTCGAATCTTCCCATAAAATCTTATAAGAATATTTTTAAAAAATGTTTTCTTTTATAATTATGCGACTTTTAAGTGATTTCAAACTAGAAAGATTTATTTATTTTAAAATAGTTTTAATTTCATCTATGTCAACATCCTTTGGTGGATTTTAAACATGTTTGAATTTGATTTATGATGGTACAAATCTTCCATATTGTATTAATGTTTTTGTGATATTTTTGACTATGGATGTGTTATTTTTACACCATTCATGGTTTATGGATAAAGTATTGACATTTTGTATGCTAGTTTTAATATGAATGTTTATGTTATCTTTAAAGATTTTTATATAAGGAATGCATTGGACATAGTAAGTGATGGGTGGAGGCTACTATATCTCCTCGATGCATGGGTAGGTCTCATGAGACAAACTATTTTCATGGCACAAGGCCTTGACATAGTCTTATTTGTAGTCTAGGCACAAGGCCTTGACTATGTGGTTATGAAGTCTGGCATTAGGCATTCCATCATTATGAAATTGGATATGGATATTTCATGTGATTATTAGACTAGTAGAATATCCATGTGAATAAGTAAATGGAATTATTTGATTTATCTTTTCCATATTATGCTGAAGTTTATGTTTAAAAGGCTTTTATTTTAGTTTTATACATTGCCTTAAATGTTTATGCTTATTTGTGAAAGTTTCTGCTATATTGTTATCCTTACTGAGCGCTTGAGCTCACCCCTTCTTTATGTTTTTTTTTTCAGGATTCCAAGAAGTGTATTATGATTGATAAGAAGGGTTAAGCTAGGGGATTAATGGTGTTCTCAAAGGATCATTTAAGTTGTGTTTTATTTTCTAATGTGTAATGTAACTTTCATGTATGTAATCAATTTTCCAAGACTGCTAAACTGATCAATATTTTGGGGTTTAATTATTTGTAATCATGCAAATGTATTAAAATAATACACCAAATATAGGCTTATAGGGTTGGGGTGTTACACAATCTTCTCATACAAAACACTTATTGGATTTCAATCGTGTATACTACTTAAATTTAGGTGAAACTAATTTTCTTGAATATTATTTAAATAAATATTTAAAAGAAAAATTAATCCCATTATTAGGATGATTAAATAGGTATTTATAGGAAAACATAAACTGATTTAACTCTACAAATCATGGAAATCCATCTATTACACCACCTAAGAAATTGGAAATTCACACTTCACATGATTAATTTTCATGATCACCTAATTCATGTTGAAAGTGCTTCGCACGATCAATTGTATTGTAATTTAGTCTTTTTTGTGATCCCATTGAAAGATCAATTGAAATTAATGTGTTCTTCACATGATCCCATCACAAGAAGAAATTAAAATCATGAAATCCTCATGTGATCCCATCATGAGATAAAAACCAAATCATGCAGTGTTAGTGAAATTATCTTCAATCACTTCACGAGATCCCATCATGAGATCCAAATACAATCATATGTTCATTTCATTTTAAAGGACTACAGGATACCTCAATCATTTCCCACTTCTTTGTCTTCATGTGACTGGCATGATCTCTTCGATAGATCCAATGAAAATCAAATAGTTTCTTTTAGTGTTTATCATGATCTCTCCATGAGATCCTCTTATAATCATGCAGATCACGTGATGCGATCATGTGATCTCCTTCGGCCTCATAATTGCATGTGGGACATGTCCACCTTATCCAGACAAACTTTGTGTGATCTATTAGGACCTATGCACTCCGTGTGATATATCTACATGTTCATCCAACATGATCTGTTATAATATTCATGATTCATGTGATCATTTTAGGAATTTGAGTTCTGTAAGATCATTTCAAACATTTTCACTCTATGAGATTAGACATTCACAATCCATGAGATCATACATTTTTCATTATGGAAGATCATACAGTCACACTCTGTGATATCAACATTTCAAGCTCTGTGACATTATACATTCATGATCCATGATATTGGTTATTCACAGTCCATAAGATTAGTTCAGTCATTCACGCTCACTCTTCATGCCTCCTTTGATAACAAGCCTTTGTCAAATATATCAAACCCTATCAAAAAACACAATCAACCCAAATGCACCACCACAAGGGATTTTTTACAATGGTGTATTTATAAAGAGTATAAACTAAAATGGATATGAGTAAGGTTATGAATTATGCGATAAATATAACTATGTTTGTGATACATGAGTTTAAAGTATGTTTATAGAAGTTAGGATAAGAGGTAATAGATTCCACTCTTTAGGATATATTTGGTATTATGAACTTAATTTCCATTATGTAGTGTATATAAAACCTCTTTGAGATGTTATATCCTAAAATTATTTTATTCATGTTATTGAAAGATCAATTTAAAGCTCTCAATTTCAATAGGTTATGATTTAATTGGTGACCAAGCCATAAGTGGGGGTTTTCCAACTCAATTTTCATTTGTTGGGCTTCATGTTATATTCACCATTGATGTTATTTTGTATGTTGAATAAATTTCCAATGAATATGTTATAACATATCACACATGAAATTTAAGGTATTTAATTTTCTATATTTTTACCCCTATATCATATTATTTTGATTCAATAGTTACCAAAATGATTGTAAAAATCCAGAGTTCCCATGGTGAAAAAACCATCCTAGGTTCTAGAAAAGTAAAAGTGTGTGTATTTTCCTATAAAATACATTCCTGTCTAGATACTAGAAACTATATGGGGATATGGAATAGATGTAACTTGAGGTAATCACTCTAAAATGGGTTGTTTTAGTACTGACTTAATCATTTCAATGATGCATGATGAGTGGGACTAATATGGAACACCTGACTAGAAACTTCAAAGGGATATGCTTTGTAATATTCACATGCTCTTTATAAAACATGATGAAGGATTTTTACTTCTATTTCCTTAGTCTCCTCCCAATGAAAAATATTTATCCTAATCACATCTTCCATGGATAACATGGCACATTGAAAGTACCCTTTACACTGTATTTATTTGACAAGGGAACTTTAGGATACTTTGATGATACCCCACAACATCAAAGTTTATTAAGGAATGTTCTTCCAAACATCTCAAATATTATTTTAAATAGGTAAGTATTTGTTTTTTACATTTCTATTTATATTGGTATCCTTGTTTTATTCCATAGTATATTCCTTAGTGAATTATATGAAAAGTCTTATTGACTTTAATGCTGAATGATTTGGATGAAATCAGGTGATGGGTGGGGGAAAATTATAAATCCCCCCGATGCATTGAAATGACTCATGAGGAAAAAAGGTTGGGTTTTGGTGGTTACGTCATTCCATATTAATATAGTGTCTTAGAACTAGTACTTTACTACAGGTTTTGAAGTCTATCAATATGAATTCCATGATTATGAGATCATTGTTTATTATTATCCATGTTTTTATTTATTTTCAAGGATATAGAATGTCCTAATTTTCATTTGATCATGGATTCACATTGTTTATTTATTCCTATTATATCTCTTATTCCATGTTTATGTTATGATATCTTCTGCTCTATTCTACTCCTTACTGAGCATCTAAGATCACCATTATTATTTTTCCTTTCTCTAGGAAACTTAGAGGAGAATTATGTGTAATTTTCAATGATATTATGGAAGGTATAATTATGTTATCGTATTGTGTTCATGTTGTATCTTATGTTTTCAAATGCAATGTATGTACGTATCTAGTATTCTAAAATTACAATTTTTTTTGGATCCTATAATAAATATTTTATTATATTCCAATAATGTAATATAACTACTGACTATGGGTTTCTAGAGTCTGGGATATTATAGTTTATAGAAGATAAAGTTTAGTAGTAACCTCAGGGACTAGATTATAAGGAGCCTAGTTAGATAACATAGGTTCTATAAAAACCCTTTATTATTTTTTAGGAACACTCTATAAGCCTTAATAGGAATTTTATTTTATAATTCAATATCATGAGGTAATTATCGGTATGCCAATGTTGAAAGATAGAGATTCACAGGAGGAATGATAACTATATCAACACCTATAGTCAATACAGTGATAATCCCACTGAACATATTAATGGAGTTGGAGTTGAGGCTAATAATATCCTAACCAAATTAGGGTATTTGACCCAAGTTATGAAAAATAATATCACCCACATAGAGTGACCTTCTGGTCTTTAATATGGTGTAACAATGTTGGACCACTTTATTTGACAAAAACCTCAATAATTTAGTGGAACTACTAATCCATTGGTAGATGAAAAATGGATCAATTACCTTGAAAAGATATTTATTTATATGGGAAGTAATTAAAAGAAAAACATTAATCTTGGTGTTCTATCATCTTAAGGGAGATATAGAAAAATATTGGTCACTAATTCCAAAAACTAAAGAGGAAGATGAGATAAAGCACATGGAATGGGGAACTTTTAAAAAATTATTATATGAAAAATAATTTCCTTGTGAGTAAAGAGTATAAATGGAATGGTAGTTCTCCAATATTAGAAAAAAGGAGGCATAAAATTTTTCTGAGTATGAGGTTAAACTTACAAGGTTATCTAGGCATACTATGTACTATGTGCATAGAAAAAAAATAATGATTGATCATTTCCATGATGGGTTAATACTGAGTCATCAAAGTGTGTTTTTATCTCAGTACTTTTCATCATATGAGTATATAGTTCCAGGTTTCATTAAGATAGAAAACAAGTTCTACATGAGATATTTATTAAAGTGAAATCAGGTGAAGAATAATTCATATGAGAATCATCAGAAGAGTTGTACGATAATGGGGATGAAAGGAATCATTAGATTTCCCACATTTGATAACTATGGAAAGAAATACCCTGGGTATTATAGGGAGGGAACATGAGTTTATTAAAAGTGTGTAGAAAAATTCTATCAAGAATGTGAATGAAAATGCAAGGAACAATCTATTTATTTACAATGATTCAACTATAAGGGGAAGGGAAATTATGAAATCCAATGCCTTAAACATCATTGAAATTTATCTATGAAAAGTAAAAGGGAGAAAGGATAAGATTAAGTGGTTACCATAGCTAAAGTTTAATGTCCTAATGATATAGTGGTTGTTAATTTGATAATAGCCTCAAATTTATCCAAAGTTTTATTTCATTTTGGATCTTTTAACTCCTTTATATCTTCCATGTTATCCAAAAATATTAGTTACTTTACTAGAACCATAATAATAGAGTTATAATTAAGATGCCGATTGGGAATCTTATTGCAACAATAATGTGTTAGGAAGTTACAACTATGATTTATGGGTATAACCAATTTTATAAATTAGTTATTATACCTATGGTTTACTTTGATACGATCCTTGTTTAGGATTTTCTTCCAAATTAAAATCCAAAAAATTTATTTCCAATAAAAATAAATTATGAATCATGAAGATGAGGTAGAATATCCCATCTTCAGTGGGGAAAAATCATTATCTAATTCATGTATGGATCCTCCTCCACTGTTAATACTTATTTAAATTTTGGTAATAGAGGAAGATCAAGAGAGATATATTGATAATAAATATATCCTAATAATTGAGGATCTACCTATGGTATAAAAAATCATTGATTTTTTTCCACAATAATTACATGGTCATCCACCAGTGTGTGAAGATGATTTCTATATTGAAATCATTCTAGATGAAAGACCTATAACTAAAAATCCCTAAAAAATGAAACTAGCGGAGTTGGTGGAGTTTATGAAACAATTGAAAGAGTTTTGTGATAAGTGATTGATATTCCACAATTTTTCATCATGGGGAAACCCCATTTTTTTGTGAAAAAGAAGGATGAGTATATGCAATTTTACATTGATTATTGGGAGATCATTTAAATTATTATAAATAATGAGTATCATTTACCACACATTTATGAATTATTTGATCAACTTCAAGGAAACAAATACTTTTCAAAGTTCGATATTCATTTTGGTTATTGTCATCTAAGGTTGAAGGAGGATGATATACTTAAGATGGAATTTTGAAGAAGGTATGAACATTATGAGCTTATGGTAATGACTTTTGGATTGACTAATGCACCTTCTATCATTAAATATTTGATTAATAGAGTTTTCAAGGATTATCTTGATAATTTTTGGTAGTATTCATTTATAATATCTTGATATACTTTAAGATATATGAATATCATGAGAGACATATACAAATAATTCTATAAACCCTTAGAAAAAAAGGAATTAAATGAGAAATATGATAAGTGTGACTTTTAGATCAATTGACTTATTTACTTGGATATATTTTCTTGAATTATTGAATATATATTAAAACTTCAAAGATAAAAGTATTTAGATAATGAACTACACCTATAAACATAACTGAGATATGAATTTTCTCAGGTTTATAAGGTTACTATCAGTGGTTTGTTCAAGATTTTTTCCGATTGGTGAACCCCTTGACCAATTTAAAATGTAAATGGGTTAAATTCACATGGTCAAGGGAATTTGAGGAATATTTTGAATATATAAATAGGATATTGGTTAATAACCTAGTATTAAAATTATTATCAAGTATCAAAGGATTTTTAATATATAGTGATGCATCAGAGAAAGGACATGGACATGTCCTTATGTAGAATGATAGATTGATTTCCTATGTATCAAGTAAATTGAAAACAAGTTAACATAACTATCTAGGTCATGAACTTAAGTATGAAGAAATAATATATACTTTGAAAATATGGATATACTACCTCTATAGAGAAAGATGTGATATATATATATACTATACAATTTTCACGTATACCATTTCTCAGAAGGATTTTAACATGAGGAAAAGAATACGGTTGAAACTACTCAAGGAATATGATTAATCAATACACTACCAACATAGGAATGAAAAGAAGGTGGATAATTTATTGAGTAGGAGGGACCATTGGGTTCTGACCATGTCGAGGATTAAAATGATCCTATATACAGAGATTGAGTAAATATGGATATAGTGATTTTTAGGAAAGAGGTTCCATCATTAATTTTTTAAGAAACTACTAAACCATCCTCACAAGAATAGATAAAGAAGTTAGATTCAGATGATGAGAACTTAAAAAGTAATATTAAAGTAGTAAATGATGTGAAATTTACATACATTATCTATTGAGATTTAGTGTTGAAGTTTGGGAAGAGGTTATATGTTTTATTCATACTATAGCTAAAAAGGGAACTTCTAAATGAAGCACATAACTCAAATTTCTCTATAAACCCTAGTAGTAAAAATATTTATAGGTATTAATGAAAAAATTTATAGTGGTATGGAATGAAGTAATAAATTATGGACTATGTATCAATATACTTAGTATACTAGTAGGTAAAATTTGAAAGACAAAAATTATAAGGGAGTCATGAAACCTCTTCCAATACCTATATGTAAGTTGTAGATTATTATTATAGACTTTATCGTAAGACTCCTAAATACTACAAGTAAGAACGATTCTATATGGGTAATCATTGATCGTCTTACTAAATCTACTCATTTATTAGTGATAAGAGAAGAAATAACCCTAGATCACCTTTCCCACCTCTATATCAATGATATCATAAGGATTAATGCTGAACCTTTATCGATTATATCTAATAATGATCCTTAGTTAACATAAATATTTTGGAAGAGTCTCCAAAAGGATCCAAAAAATGACATATATTTAAGCACAACCTAACATCCCGTAAGTGATGGGCAATTTTAAGGACTATCTAAACATTGGAAGACTTTATAATATCATGTTCTCTTGACTTATAAGGAATGTGGTATCAGTATCTACCTTTGGAAAAATTTGTAGATAATAATTTATTTCGTTTGAGAATCCAAATGTCACCATATGAAGAATATTATAGGAATATGATTCATACTCCAACCTATTGGGAAGAAGTTAGAGAAATAAATCTAGTTTTCCAAGAGATTTTGGATGAGATGATTACTAAAGTATGAACTGTATAGAATCATATTAAATCTACCTAGAGAATAAAAATATATATGATAATAATTAAAGTAAATACATGGGATTTCAAGTTGGGTATCATATTAAATCTACCTAGAGCATAAAAATATATATGATCGTATTAAATCTACCAGTAGTTTAATGATTTTCTATACCACATATTTTTCTTCTAAAGTATAAAGTGACTTCAAATTTTTGTTATTTTAAAAATATGTTCTATATACAAAACATGTGATCTAATATGAGGGAATATATTTGGGGAATTAGTTTTCTCATAATTATGATATTGTCTAGATTCTTGACCCCATAGATCAAGTATTACATAATCAGACAACTCGATTGGTGAATGTACTTTGGAGAAATAAAAAACTATAAGAGGCAACATGATAGATTGAAGAAGAATTGAGGAGGGAATACCCACATTTTCTCAATTATAGACATATACCCCAATTGCGAGGATGAAATATTTTGGGGGGGATGTAATACGCGAGACCCTACTTTAGTCAGAAAACACCATATCTTGAACTATCACACAATGCATACTATAAAGAGCCTTTATTAAATAATTTTTTTAAAATATAAATTTTTAGATTATAAAATTGACTAAATAAACTTCATTTTTTATTCATCATATCAAAATTATCTTAGTAATTTTTTTATATTTTTCTGAAAAGGTCAGTTTATAGTAAAAAAATACAATTTTCATGAAACTTGTAATATTTATGAATTTATCATTATATAAGAATGAAATAGAAGTTTAAAAAACATTTCAAGATATAAAATATGAATTTTATCAATAAAAATATTCATTTTTAAATATTCTTTGAACTTATAAATCTTATGTCCAATATTTTTATAAGTAGTTAAAATGTTACTTTAATAAAAAATTTAGTTTTCGATCATTTCTTTGAATCGAAAATTTTTCAAGGGAGATTCAGCTTTAACTTACCATAAAATCCAAATACATTTTTTCTTTAATAAGATACTTTTTTTATTAAAAACAATATCCAAGATAATTTTATCTCATATATAAATTTAAATCTTTAAAACGCTATTTTTCAAAAAGATGTTTTGACACGATTAAGTGTGTTTATTTTAAAATTTACATTTTAAGAATTTAAAATTTCAATTTGATAAAAAAAACTTTAATTTTTAAATCAGAAGTATAAAATTATATAAAATTTACATTGTTCATTTTTTCATTAAAATTGTTTTCTAAGGGTAAAAATTAATTACCAAGGTAAAATTGAATTCGGGGAAAAGTTAAAAAGTTAAAATAAAAAAATCTGAAAGACTCAAAGTTGCTCAAAAAGCAGTGTTTAAGGTTATTTTTGACCCAAAATCACTATCCCATACTATTTTTATATTTTTATTCATTGATAATTTAATAATAACTTTACATTATTGAAAATGTAAAGGTTGCTCCAAAAACTACCCATCCCTTCACTTATAAAATTTTGACACTCTCACCACTTAAAAATTCACCTATACTTAAATTTATCCTTGAAACTCTTCAATTTGGATCCCTTATAGCTCTATCCCATTTTTAAATTCTTAAGGTCACCATTATTTAGCAAGATGCCTTCATTTCCAAGGATACTTTACAAGGAAAATTCAATTTCTTAACATGAGTATTATTAACTATATAACTTTTATTCTTAATTATACTCATTAAAATTTATTCTAGAAACACTAATATAATTATATTAGTATAATATATATAATTTAATTAAACTTTATTAAGGGTATTATCATTTTCTATTCATCTATCTCCTTAATTAAGAAAAATGAAATCGTCCTTCGCGCATATGTGCGGACTACCTCCACCATGATCAACAAAATTCATTTTTCATATGCACCCATAATTAATGGTTAATAGAATGGATTTAATGTTTAAATATGTTTTTTATGATACAATTTTGGTTCTTTTATGAAAATTTTATAACATATTAATGACATGATCAACAGACGATCACTATTAATTCAATCATTTAAAACAAGCGTACTGAGAGGATAATATTTTATTCTAATTATATAATATTTTAATATCCATTAACTATTATTATAATTCCTTTATAATTATTAAATATCACAATTTTTAAAAATATATAGGATGATTATGATAATGTTATAATGATATTATAAAAAAACCACATCAGAATCAATTATTATATCAGGGTATGTTAATGTTTAGGTCGGTTTAACCACCAACATGAAAAATACTATGGATTTATATCATGAATAACTATGGGAACATAATTAATGGTCTAATATAATATAAATATGTGAAAAATTATTTGTTTTTTATTCTAGAGATGATATATCAATATTTAATTCATCATTTAAGAAGGAAAACTTCAATCGACAGGAATCATCGAAACATGCTTGTTATCGATTTCATATTCAAGGATATAGAATAAAAAAATTATGAAAGGAATTTAAATCATAATAAAAAATTATAAAAAATACTTAAAAGTAACTATAATTACCTATTAGTGATTTAATTTTGAATAATAATGAATAAAAATACCGCAATTTTGAAACAAGTACAAACAATCAAAACTGTAAACACCTAATGCAGAAAATAGGAAGAATTAATTTAAAGAATGACTGATTATTAAGATTATAAATGAAAATATTTATTAATATGGTGATAAATTAAGTTATTAAGACATATATGTTTGTGATAAATAATTTTAATGTATCTCTGTGGAAGTTAGGATAAGAGGTAAGGGCTTTACATCTCATATTCCTCTCTTTGGGACATGTTTGGTGTTATGCACCTAATTTTTTTCATGTGGTGTATATACTACTTATTTGAGATGTTATATCATGAAATTAATTTCTTTATGGTTTTTAAAGGTAAATTTTAATATCACCGTTTCAAGAGGTTTTTATTAGGATGCTACCCAAGACATAGGTGGGGGTTTTTCATCTTAATTATCATTCTTTGGGACTCATGTTATATTCACCACCTATTTTCTTTTATGTGGTGCATAAATTTCTAAGGAATTATTTTCCATATTAATCATGAAATTTAGGGAATTTAAAATTCTATATTTTTATCCATTTCTCATATTCTTTTGATTCCATATTTTTTAAAGTCATTGTAAAACTCAATAAATTCTATTGTATAAAAATTATCCCATATTTTAGTAATGTAAAAGTGTATGTAGTTTCCTAGAAAATACATCCCTCTCTAGATACTAGAAATTGGATATAGCTGTGGCACTGATGCACCTAGGGTTAATTAACTAAAAATGGGATGTTTTATAATTTACTAAATCATCACCCTGATGCACAATGAGTGGGATTAAGACGAAATAAATGACTAAACACTCCCATGGGATATTATTTGTAATATTCTCTCACTCTCTATGAAACATGATGCTAGTTTTTTCCTACCATTACCTTGGGATCCTACCCACTCAAACTATCTAACCCATATACTATCTTCCATGGATAACCCAACACATTAAAAGTAACCTCACCACTATAGTTCTTTGATATGGACATTTCATGTTTCTTTGATGATACCCCAAATTTTCTGGGTTTATTAAGGGATTTTTTCATAGATATCCACATTATTCTATTAAATGGGTAAATATTTTATTTTATTATTTATATTTATATGGATAACCATGTTTTATTCCACAAGATATTCCTTAGGTAATGGTATGAAAAATCATTGTTGATTATTATGATGAATACATTGGACAGAATTAGTTGATGGGTGGGGCCAAAAATTATATAGCCCCTTAATGCATCGATATGTATAATGAGACAAAATAGATTGTGTTTTGGTGTATACCTCTTCCAAAATTAGTATAGTGTCTCGGAATATGGCCTTAAAAGAATGTTTGGAATTATGATATTATTCATTCGATCTATATGGGATCAATGTTTATTATTTTCCATGTTTCCATTTGTTATCATGGAAATAGAATCTCCTTAGTTTTAGAATATTATAGATTCATGTTGTTTAATTATTCCTGTCACATCACTTAAGAAATGTTTATGTTATGATAGCTTCTGCTGTTTTCTACACCCTTTTAAGAATATAAGCTCACCCTTATTTATTTTACTTTTCTGAAGAAACCTATATGATAACTATATATAATTTTTAAGGACATGATAGAAGCGATAATTATGTTTTCATAATGTGTTCATGTTGTATATTATGTCTTCAAATGTAATGTTTTATGTATCTATTCTTATAATAATAATAAGCTATTAAATCATATGATAACTCTTGTATTCTATGATAATAATGTAATATAACTACCAACTCTAGGTTTCTAGAGTCTAAGATGTTACAATAACCATGGAGAATATTTATTATCCGTTTACTACGTTTTCAACAGTGTTTTTTGTATCTTATTTATTTGGATAGATCTTCATCAATTTTCATTATTTTATTATTCTTGGGGACGATTTTCATAACTCTTCCCTGAATTTCTAAATGGAATATCTTTGGCTTCATCCATAATATGCTCCTAAATGTCAGGTTGTTCTTCTTCAAGTTGTAGTTTTCCATCTCCTTAGTACTCACTGGTCAATGGATATTTTTTTAGTATGAGGGTGATCATAGGTTAAATCACTTTACCAGTTTTGGTAGTAATCATGCTCATAGTACCATTTGGGATGTACATTACCAATTCTGGTAGTTTTCATAGAATTTTTTGAAAAAATTTCCACCAAACTTATAACATGATTTCTTATTTATTTCAATTAATTCATACTCTTATCAAATCTGGGTACCTCATGTTTCTATTATGAGGTCTGAAACTAGTTAAGGGTTGTTCATATAGATTATTTTTTTTAAAATAGGGATTCTATTGATAAAGAGATTATTTTTAAGACTATTGAAATGGTTTTTGATTTTGGAATTTGTAGCTTTACTGAAATGGGGGCGGTTCTGGATGTTGGTTTTGGTAGGGTGGCCGTGTATAGTTATGCTACTTTTATGGATTCTTGAATCCATATTAGACCTGGTTTAGTTCCCCTTATCATTGATTATATTGAAATTTTCAGGGTTAAAATTCCACTACAAAACTCTCTATTACCCAAACTTGTGAACACTATTCAGTGAAATGGTTTGGTGGTGAGAATTAGACTCATTAATTTATTAGTATTTAATGATCACTAGTCTACTTTAGATCCATCTATCTCATATGTATTGTTATCTCTTCAAGTTTTTTTAATAAATACAATTAAATATAAATTATAATATCTTGAATAACTCTTCGATAATATCTATTGTTCTAAATTATTGAGATATATATGAAATATTCTCAATTTTTTCTTTAGTTTATGCTAGAGACTAATAAATAAAAGATAATCTGTATGACTCATCCAAATCATTTCTATCATTATCAAGTAGGACTTGATAAAAAGAAACAATTAAGCCATTCTACTTCATAGCTTAATGTGTAAATCTAGAAAATAATTTTTAGACCATTACTAGTAGTCATAGAGAGTCTCTCTAGATGACTTCATAATGGTATAAATCTCATTAATTATTTTCACACTCCTAGATGTTGTAAAAAATATTTTCATGAATAATCTTTAAAGACCATACTAATCTAGTAATTCACTTGGTTGTAAGTTGTATAACTATTCTTTGAATACCCCTTTAAGTGAAATGTGAAATTTCATTGAATTTAATTGCTTCTCAACCACTCCTCCAGTCTTTATTCTTGAGAGAACCTATTTGAATCCTTGTATGTTACTATTTTGGAGTTTACCTATAAGTTCATGAAACTTAGGATACAATTGTATTAAAAAAGTTTTTAATTTGAAATCATTTCTTAATTATGGAATATTAATTTTTTTTGTTACAAAAATTATGGTGCACATAGGTCTCTTAATGTCTAGTTGGTAGTCACACACGAGTCTTCACGGGGTATTTCTTTAATGTCATATTATAAATTAAAATTATTTAGTATAGTGAGAAAAGTCAATTCAATTTCTATATTAAAGTTAAAAGGCTAATCATTTTAAAATCGATTAATGAAAATTTAGTCTTTTAAATTATTTTTATGTCACTATCTTCTCAGAAATAGTGATAAGGTTTGAATACATGCATGTCAAGGAGAGTGTAAAAAACAATTTAATTCTCATGATAAATGTAGTATTAGCGATAACCATTGGTAGTCTCCTAGAGGTGAATGCACAAAAAAATTATTTTTCACTTTTTGATTGGTTAAATATCATGAATTTTGATTTGGGGTCGTTATTTTGAAGACAAAGAAATAAATTTAAATAGAATTTAGAAAAAATGTCATGAAAAGTAATCAGGTTTGGGTTACTTTTCCTTTCACAATGTTTTCACTATTTTAAAAACAGTTTAACTTATTTTATTGATAATTGAAAAATTCCTGGTTCCTTGATATATTCACCAAACACACTAATATGATGATATAAATTAAGTAATATCCTAACAGTGTCACTGCTTGGATAATCTCACTTCTCGTGTGTTTGGAAAGTCAAAAAATCACTCAAAACCTACCAAGTAAATCCCTAATTGGGTATTGGTGTTCCTAGGTATATTATAAGAAACCCAATACTCCCACACATGTGATAGTAATTTATAATTAACTCACCACATGACACCACCTACTCCTTCAAGACAAGCTGTATTGAATGAAGAGAGATGATAGATCTCAAATTCAACAACAATAATGAAAATTTTCAAAACATAAAAAATAATTTCAATAAAATTATCTAACATTAACTAATTTTGAAAGAAATCAAAAGGAATTTTTTTATTCAATTAGGTATAAAGAGTCAAGCATTAAAAAAGGTTCTTCTTATTTTCCCCTTTCACTTAGAAGATTACCCCTCTATTATAAGGGTAATAGAGAATAAATGGGGATGAGAACGATTTAAAACTAAAATCAAAATGAAAACATTAGAAAAAAAGAATTTTTCAAAATGAGACCCTTGACCATACACTCTAGCACACCCTTCTTTATAGACATGCGATTGCATTAAATATTCAAGGTTCACTCTATTTGTTTCATTTAAATACCCAAGATTGTTGTGTGTTTGAATTTTTTTTAATGTTTCCTTCTTTATGGATTCATATCTTAATGTGATTCTTTCTCCCTGAAAATATACAAATTACCTTTTGTGTTTATCAATCAAAATATTATGCATGATTTTACGTCACATAGTAGGATTTGAATGGTTACCCGAGTAATGACATGGCAGTCCAAGTCTTAGTTTGAAGTCATAGGTGAATCCCTTGAAGTCTTCCTTTGATCTTTCAGAAGTTTGTATTTTAAAAAATGCATGAATACTTATGATGTAATAAAGGTTTATGATTAGAAATATTTATGATGGATCCAAATAACTATACTCACACCAAAGTTTAATGTTTAAATCATTACTATGGTTATGAAAGATTTATGATTAGGGAAAAAAATTATGTCTATACTCAAAGAATTATGTTCAGCTAAACAAAACATTGTGACCACTCCTTTTCCATTTTCAGACCTAAAACATGTATCCACAACTCCATAATTTTCAGATTTGTTTTAGAGCCTCATCAAGATATTTAAAATATTATTTGAACATCCTGAAATAAAATCAAACCCTCAAGATTTAATATAGTATTTTCTAAAAAAATCTCAAAGATAAATAAAATAATTATAAATCATGTTTTGAGATATTTTTACAATTAAATCCAAAATGATCCTATAGTTTAGACACAAAATAATCACTCTAAAAATGGTAAACATGTGATATTAAAATAATCAAAACACAAAATAAAATTTATAAAAATATTGATTTTTCAAAGCCCTAAAACATAGATCTTTTACTCCCAGACATGTGAATTAAAAAATATTACCAAAGAAAAATTTAAATTTCCATCCAATGTGAATTCCTCTTTTCCAACACCATGATTATCAAGTTATCATGCCTCATAATTGAATCCAATTTAATTTCCCCCCATTAAGTTCATTTAATTAATTCTCACTTCTTTCATCCCCTCTCGGAGAATTATACACACCTTCTCAAAATATTCCCATCAACATTAAAGTATAATTTTCATGTAATTTTTTTCTCATTCCATGTTTAAACAAGATTCATTATAATATTGATTAATTTCTTTATCTTTGATTTCACAACGATTCACTGTTTCATTTTCACCCTTACACCACTGTGCTAAACTAGTTTTGTATTGAAAATTATAAAAATAATAAAAAATTTAACTTAATTTTTGATTCAATTATTTTGTTTTTATCACTTCTAAAAAGGTCAATATTACTTTTTGTTGATAATTACATTATAAGTGAAGGTGATTTGGAGGTCCCGTGATGAAGTCTAATAAAAATGGGCCAAACTGCGTAGGATCAAAGCACACTAGTGGACTAAACCACACTCTTCTACTAAACTGTGCATAAAAATGGGATGGATTTCTTTTTATAGTCCAAAATTTATTATGATACATTTCATATGAAAGAAACCAAGCCCAATTCGGCCATTATGTTACCTAACCGACCTAATCTGTCCAGCACACTGAATCTGCACGAAGTCAAAAGTTGTGTGCTGTGATCTTTCTATATCTCGAGATGTAGGTGTCCAAATGAATCCAAACATTCCGTGGAGATATTAAATAATTGGGGAAAAACTTTTTAGTTTTTTCCAAAGTGATATAATGATGTCTACCCACTAAAAACAATGGGCCAATTGGTTTTACAAAATTTTTGTGCCCAAAACTACCTTCCACTTTGCCTATAAAATGAAACCTCGAGCACCTCATTTGTAAGTAAGGCATGGAGGAAAATATCTGGTATTTTGGATACCTAAAGGAGTACTATCCTCATCAAATAAGTTCCTGATTCCCCTATCTTCATATGGGGATCAAGGATGAAGGTGAAGTTCCACCCGAGCCCTCTCCTCCACTCGATGTCGAGCTAAACTGTGGACAATCATTTAGAGGGACCTACAAATACTTGGGAGGGTGTTCTACCACTTTTTATTAACCTAGTTTTTTTTAATTTTTCTGTTAAATATTTCAATTGTGTTTAATTTGTATGTTCTTATCCTTTGAATATATTTCATTTTTTATAATTAAGTGAAACACTTTTTATTTCAACACCGATTGGGTTGAGATTTCAAGTGGAATCTTGGGTTGTTCTGATTGGACAAGCCAATAATCCTCTTTCTCTCACACATACATAATATTTTAGTATTATTTGGTATCAATTTTTAATTATTTTTGAACCAAACCATGACCACACGATTGTTGTGTCAAGGGGTGATTCATTAAGCATCGTTTTAAGAGGTAAGAGGGATGTCGATATCTTGACAACTCTCAACTAAAGGATTACACTAAACCATATAAAATTTATAGAATATTGAACTATAAAATATGTGTATTTAACTTGAAATTATCTCCTTATATAATAATTATAAAACACCACATTTATTTATCAACTATTAAACTCTTAAAATCAAGTCATTTTCTTAAAACTGTTTTCAAAATCATTCCCTTTTAGTAATTTGTATTAAAAATGCATACTCTAAATCTATCAACATTCTTTGAGAGATGACATGGGGTCTAAACTATAATATAAATAACCCTTAATATCATAATCAAAATGATGTTTCATGAAAATGCAGTCAAATTTTGGTGTCGTTTATGGGGAGTGCTTTTTTTAGTGTGTGTTTTTATAAAAATATTAGATATTTTGTAATTATTTGTTCATTTTTTCATTCCATAATTTTTTAAGTTTTTTTCTAAAATAATAATTTTGTAGGCATTTTTCATGATGCGATATTCATTGGAGAAAATACTTCCATTTGAATATGAACCATAGAGGATTTTATGTTAGCGACAGCAAGACACACAAGAGAACCCTTTGAAGGAGGACACACCAAACACCAACACAATTCTTGATCCTTCTTCTTCTTCTGAAACCCACGTTAAAATTGAATTAAACTTGTATAACATGGATGAAGAAACCAAACATTAAAATAACTACCCTCTCCTAATGTTGATATGAAACCCACTTATATTCAAATTCAAGGAGAGGCACCAAATTTTGAACTTAAATCCAGTTTAATTCATTTATTATCAAGATTCCATGGACTTGCGGGAGAAATTCCACACAAGAATTTAAAATAATTTCATACTATGTTTTCAACATCAAAACCTTCTAACATGGATGAAGAACAAGTTAAGCTTAGGGCATTCCCATTTTCATTAGAAGGCACTGTGAAATATTGGTTGTATTATGTTAATTCACCAATTAGAGGTTGGGAGAATATGAAATTCCTTTTTCTTGAAAAATAATTCCCAACATCTTAAACTATAAAATTAAGGAATGTAATATGTGGGATAAGGTAATATCAAGGGGAAACTCTTCATGAATACTTGGAAGTATTTAAAAGGCTTTGTTAAAGTTTCCCACACCACCAAATAAGTGATCAACATTTAATTCAGTATTTTTATGAAGGTTCAATTCCTATTGATCGAAATATCATTGATGTTACAGGTGGTGCACAAGTTGATAAGACCCCAATTTCTATAATAACCCTAATTGAGAACATGGCACAAAACACTAAACAATTTGGTTCTAGATCCAATGTCCCCATTCGAGGTGTCCATGATGTGAAAAGTACTGAATTCAAGAAGAAGGTGGACACAATGTTTGAAGATGTAAGTACCACTACGGGAAAAATCAATATTTGCGATAGGGAAGTTTGCCCGTCGCATGTAACCAATTATGTGCGACGAGATTTCGTCTCCCGTCGCAGACAGTTTGGCGCGACTTGCGTGCCAAACCGCATGAATATTATTTGCGACGATACCCGTCGCAAATACCCTGCGGCGGTTGATAGCATTTTGTGATTGGATGTCGTCCTGTCGCAAAAAGAGTGTCGGCAAGAGCTATTTGCGACGGGACCTGTCACTAATACTCTTTTAACCACTGATAGTAATTAATGCGGGGAGGGTATTTGCGACGGGATACCCGTCGCAAATAACCCCGTCGCAACTAATCTAACCTATATATACCCCCACCCTTTTTTCCAAATAACTCAGATCTTCCTCTCCCACTCTCTTCATTTTTCAGTTTCAACAAATAAATTTACTTTAGTTTAAATTTTTTAGACGAGATCAATTAGAAAGCGCCAATACCTTCAGAATATCAAATTTTAAGGTATATATATGTTATCATTTTTTATATTTTTTATATTTTTTATGTTAATTTTAATTGTTGTTTATTAGTTGTAATTAAATTAGATTTCAATTGATTTTTATTTTTATTTATTTTTATTAAGAAATTGAAATTGTTAGTGATAATTAGATATAATTAGTAATAATTAGATATAATTAGCAATAAGTAGATATAATTAGCAATAAGTAGATATAATCAGCAATAAGTAGATATAATTTGCAATAAGTAGATATAATTAGCAATAAATAGATATAATTAGTAATAAATAGATATAATTAGCAATAAATAGATATAATTAGCAATAAATAGATATAATTAGCAATAAATAGATATAATTAGCAATAAATATATATAATTAGAAATAAATAGATATAATTAGAAATAATTAGATATAATTAACAATAATTAGATATAATTAGCAATAATTAGATATAATTAGCAATAATTAGATATAATTAGCAATAATTAGATATAATTAGCAATAATTAGATATAATTAGTAATAATTAGTAATAATTAGTAATAATTAGTAATAAATAGATATAAATAGATATAAATAGATATAATTAGATATAATTAGTAATAATTAGTAATAATTAGTAATAATTAGTAATAATTAGATATAATAAGTAATAATTAGATATAATTAGTAATAGTTATTAATAATTAGATATAATTAGATATAAATAGTAATAATTAGATATAATTAGATATAAATAGATATAATTAGTAATAACTAGTAATAATTAGATATAATTAGTAATAATTAGATATTATTAGTAATAATTAGTAATAATTAGTAATAATTAGATATAATTAGTAACAATCTATAATAATTAGACATAATTAGAAATAGTTAGATATAATTAGATATAATTAGTAATAATTAGTAATAATTAGTAATAATTAGTAATAATTAGTAATAATTATTAATAATTAGTAATAATTAGATATAATTCGTAATAATTAGATATAATTAGTAATAATTAGTAATAATTAGATATAATTATTAATAATTAGATATAATTATTAATAATTAGATATAGTAATAATTAGTAATAATTAGTAATAATTAGTAACAATTACTAACAATTAGTAATAATTAGTAATAATTAGTAATAATTAGTAATAATTAGATATAATTAGATATAATTAGATACAATTATTAATAATTAGTAATAATTAGTAATAATTAGATATAATTAGATATAAATAGTAAAAACTAGTAAAAACTAGTAATAATTAGTAAAAATTAGCTATAATTAGTAATAATTAGGAATAATTAGTAATAATTAGCTATAATTATCTATAATTAGATATAATTAGTAATAATTAGGAATAATTAGTAATAATTAGTAATAATTAGTAATAATTAGTAATAATTAGCTATAATTAGCTATAATTAAGAATAATTAGCTATAATTAGCTATAATTAGATATAATTAGGAATAATTAGTAATAATTAGTAATAATTAGTAATAATTAGTAATAATTAGTAATAATTAATAATAATTAGTAATAATTAGTAATAATTAGTAATAATTAGTAATAATTAGGAATAATTATGTACAATTATGAATAATTAGGAATAATTAGGAATAATTATGAATAATTAGGAATAATTAGAAATAATTAGGAATAATTAGGAATAATTAGGAATAATTTGGAATAATTTGGAATAATTTGGAATAACTAAGAATAATTAGGAATAATTATGAATAATTACGAATAATTAGGAATAATTAGGAATAATTAGGAATAATTAGGAATAATTAGGAATAATTAGGAATAATTAGGAATAATTAAGAATAATTAGGAATAATTAGCTATAATTAGGAATAAATAGGAATAATTAGGAATAATTAGCTATAATTAGCTATAATTAGCTATAATTAGCTATAATTAGCTATAATTAGAAATAAATAGCTATAATTTGGAATAATTAGCTATAATTAGGTATTATTAGCTATAATTAGCTCTAATTAGATATAATTAGATATAATTAGAAAAAATTAGCAAAAATTAGAAATAAAAAAAATTATATTATCAATATTTATGAAAAAACAATATTAATAATATTAAAATAATAAAAAAATTATAAAATATTAAAATTATCAATATTCTTAACAGGCTTTGCTTTATTCTTAACATGTTCAAATCTCAAAGGGTCGCCAATTGTCAGGTCATGCGCAATAAAAAGTTTGTGTTAGCCATGTCCAATGTAAACTCTATAATTGACCATACGTGATTGATCACCTCACAAGTAGTGTTGCAATAGGACAACCCAAGTCATTCCCTTCTCATCTATAAGAATTATCTCACATGACCCTTTACAAAGACCATTTTTCCTTGAAAATTTAAGGGAAAGATACTGATATCCCCTAAAATTTTTAAAGAAGAATGATCTATGTAAAGGGTCATGTGAGATGATTCTTAGAGATGAGAATGAAATTACTTTGGTCGTCCTATTGCAACACTACTTACGAGGTGATAAACCATGCATGTAAAATTATAGAGTTTACATTGGACATGGCTGACACAAACTTTTTATTGTGCATGACCTGACAATTGGAGACCTTTTGAGATTTGAACATGTTAAGAATAGAGAAAATTCTGTTGTGAATATTGATAATTTTAATATTTTATAAATTTTTTATTATTTTAATAATATTAATATTGTTTTTTCTTTAATATTGATAATATAATTTTATTATTATTAATAATTAGTAAACAAAATCTGCTTGGATAATGAAGGAAAAAATTTGAAATCATCTACACAATGATGATTACCAAATTTCATTTCATTATTCAAGGAGTTTTCATTCTGCTAAGTATTTCTAAGTATTGTTAAATTAGTAATAATTAGAAATAATTAGTATTAAATTTTAATAATTAGTAATAATAAATTGTTTTTTCAGATAGTGTTTTTATAATTTCAAATTATTCAAAAACAATGATGATTTTATATTTTATGTAGAAAAATATGGAACAAGGAAGTCGACCTCAGTCATTATTAGATGATCACGCTTGGATAAATCAGCGTAGAAATCCAAATGGTTCTGGTTTAAATCCTTTATATATTGAGGGTGTTGAAGCTTTCTTAGCATTCTCATCATCAAAACCAGAATATGTTTCAGAAGGCACAATTAAGTGTCCTTGTAAAAGATGTTCTCTGAGAACATTTGACACATTTGACAAGGATGAAGGACATATCTTGCGGTTTGGTTTTCAACAAGATTATGTTTTTTGGTATCAACACGGTGAATGATGTTCCAGAGAAGTTCCTAATAACTAGATTCTGGATCCATCACAGTTTCAAAATTTAGTACATGATGTTGCAGGTCCATCTGTGCAACAAAATGAAACTCACGATGATATTGATTTAACTCCTGAGTTGGAACCATCCAAATTTTATGAGTTGTTGAGGTCTGCTAAGGATGAATTATATTTTGGTTGCAAGATATAAAAATTAGAAGCCGTTGCAAAATTTATGGCTTTTAAATCAGATAATGCAATGTAAAACAACTATTTTGATTTGATATTTTCTTTGGTTAAAACACTGTTACCTGAAGGAAATGTGTTGCCTGTAAATTACTATGAGAGCAAGAGGCTGATTCGTAATTTGGGCCTTAGTTATCAGAAGATTCATGCATGTCCAAATGATTGCATCTTATATTCTGGAGAAAATGAGTCATTGGACAGTTGTCCCACATGTGGACAATCGAGGTATAAAGAAACTCAACCAGGGAAGTCTAGATCGATTCCATTAAAACAGTTGAGATATTTCCCCCTTAAACCCTGGTTGAAGTGTTTATTTATGTCTCAGAACACAGTGTCAATGATTTCATGGCACAAAACCAAGAATTCAACTGATAAAATATTGAACCATCCTTTTGATGGTGATTCATAGAAACATTTTGATCGGCTGCATCTGTATTTTTCTATAGAAGCCCGAAACATGCAATTGGGTCTTTCTACTGATGGTTTCTGTCTTTTTGGGTCTTATGGTAGTCAGTATTCATGTTGTCCTGTCTTTATAACTCCGTATAATTTGCCTACATGGATGTTGATGAAGGAGCCGTATATATTTTTGACTCTATTAATCCCTGGACATCCAAAAAAGAATATTGATGTTTATTTGAAACCATTTCTTGACGAGTTAAATGTATTATGGAGTGATGGTGTTAATACATATGATGTTGCTGCGAAACAAAATTTCATATTATAAGCTGCATTGATGTGGATGATTAGTGAATTTCCGGAATATGACATGTTATCTGGTTGGAGTACACATGGTCCGAAATCATGTCCTTACTGTATGAAAGAAAAAAAAAGACTTTATGCTCGTCAATGGAAAAAAACCTTTCGATTTTTATTATCACCGTAGATTTATTTCAACTGATCATCCTTTTCGGAGGAACAAATATCATTTCATAAAAGGTAAAATTTAAAGGGATGAACCTCCAAAGATGATCTCAGGTAAAGAGTTAAAATCAGTTGTATTTTCATTACCCCCATCACATTTGGACCAACATTAAGCCAACATAAAATTCATGGCTTTGGGAAAGAACATAATTGGATAAAATGAAGTATTTTTTGGGATTTTCGGTATTGGTCTAATTTGTTGGTCCGCCACATGTTGGATGTTATTCATATTGAGAAGAACTATTTTGATAATTTATTTCATACAGTTTTGGATACACCAGGTAAGACCAAAGATACTTTAAAGGCACGATTAGATCTTGCCCAAATTTACAGGCGACCAGAACTCGAACTATTTGAAAATGTCAGATCACAAAGGTTAATGAAGCCAAAATCAGCTTATACACTGTCCAAATAGAGTCACTTATTATTTTGTTAGTGGATTTCAGATTTGAGACTTCTAGATGGCTATGCTTCCAATTTGGGCAGATGTGTTAAGAATGGTTATATTACTGGATTAAAAAGTCAAGATTTTCATGTTATAATGGAAAGACTTATGGTTATTGGATTCAGAGGTTTGTTGAATTATATGATTTGGGATTCTATAATAGACATATCATATTTTTTTTGAGACATTTGTGAAGCGAAAACATACTATGATGCGCTAAGAAAACTGGATGATGATGTTGCTGTAAGTATATGTAAACTGGAAAAAATATTTCCTACGACTTTCTTTTACTCAATGGAACATCTGATATTACATTTTCCACATGAAGCTAAATGTGGAGGACCAATATAGTTTTGATTGATGTGCCCATTTGAGATATGCATGCAGAAATTGAAGAAAAAAGTACGTAACAAATCATCAGTTGAAGGTTCAATTACTGAAGCTTATTTGCAAGAAGAAATTTCTTTTTTCTTCTCTCATTATTTTGATTCTCAATATCCATCAAAACAAAATCGCATGGGATGAAAAGAGGGGAATGTTAATGATGAAATGGATAATCAATTAAAAATTTTCAATAAACCAAATCTTGGTTTTAGTGGAGTTCATGAACGATGGATTTCAAATGATGAACATCATAGAGCTCATATATACGTTCTGCTCAACTGTGAAGAAATGACATCATTTTTCCTGTGAGTTCTTCTATCACTTATTCTATAATTTATGTTATAGTATTTAAACTTATTTTATTTGTATGTTATATGATAATCATATCAAGAAACAACTTCCAAAAATTACAGAAGCTTCTCTTGAAGAACGCAGACAAAAAAAATTTCAATGGTTTCAAAAACCGGTAACATAAATTATTGATGGTTTAATATCAATTCCAAATATTATTTATTATATTGATAATTGTTTTAAAAAAATTTAGGTGTCTCAATATGCTGGTAAAATTGATAAGCAACTATGTATATTGAGTAACCCACCATCCCAAATGGTCAAATCTTATAATGCATATGCGGTGAATGGTTTTCGATTTCATACACATGCATAGGGGGAATCAAAAAAACATTGAACAATGAAGTTTTCTTGAGAGGATCACATCACAGAGAAACTGAAGTTGAATTTTATGGCATTTTGGATGAAATTATTGAGCTGTGTTATCTAGGATAGAATTACATAACAATGTTTAAATGTCAGTGGTTGGATACTGAGAAAGTCTTGCGTGTTTATCCGACTCATGGAATCGTCGATATTAAATATAAAAGTGTTATTGCAGTAAATGAACCATTTTTACTAGCTCAAAAGGCGCATAAAATTTATTATGCAAAGTACCTTTATACTTCTAGAGACTTGAGCGATTGGTGGAGCATAATAAAAATGAAATCTTGGGAAAATTAGTTTACTCTAAATGAATGTGGTTCCACTGAAGTGGATGGAATTGATATTTTTCAAGAGACTGCTGAAAATACACCTGATTCACAAAGAGACATGAATATCGATGATGACACCCCACAATTAAGAATCGATGGTGATGAAGATGTTAATGATGATAAAAATGAATTTTAAATGACAAGAGATGCTGAAACTGAAACTCATATGGATATTGATGATGTCAAGGAGGAAGATGAAGACACTGACATTGATAGCTATGGAGAAGAGGATGAAGATGAACATTGACACAGTTAAATGATGGTTATAATCACAACTAATATATATCTATATATAATAGTTATTTTCAACTCTCTGCTAACAACAATCATTTTGTGTTTCAGATGGACTCTGATCTATTGCCTGATTTAGAGGATACTGAGCTACCTTTGGATGATGGGGATGTGGGATCATATGACCCTTAGCCTACTGGTGGTTCAGGGGGTACGCGGAGGGGGAACGGTCTTGTACGACTGATGATTCCTGGCCCTATCCCCGAGCGACATCCATGTCTTAGCTTCGATCCATGAACACAGAGGTATGATAACCTATATATTTTAGTTATATTTCATTAATTTATTTATATATATACTAATTTTTTGATTATTTATTCCTTTTTTATAGTTTTGAGCATGTAGCTATTGGACAGGGGAGCGCTATCTTGCTCAATTATTTTTCTCATCCATGGATCACATGGGAACAGATTCTCGTTGATGTGCGATGCGACATGTTCCACCATTGGCTGGTACATAAATAAATAATATTTATTTTGATATTTATTTTATTAACTTGATATTATAAATTATTTGTAGGTTTTATGATATCCTATCGATGAAAGCATGTGCAATGCTATCCACGCGGTATGGCAGGTTTCTATGCGTGACTGTTTCTGTTAGTTTTTGCACAATTTGATAAGAAAAGCCATTAAGAAAGAAGGAGTGATAGAATTTGATAAGTCATTTAGAGCCCACTGACCAGAGTACATTTCGTCTCACATTTGGGATGGATTATGTTTACACTGGATGGGTGATGGATTTCAGAGGAGCTCTTCAGTGGGACGACAAAACCGGGGGAGACAGGACGTGACACATCAAGCTAGTAGTTGTACATTCAGTTCGCATAGAGAGAATCTGGAAAGTATATCTTTTAAATATTTTATATAACATTAAATATAAACAGTTTATTTTAAATTTTTGTAGGAAGTCAAGCATCCCGATATTACAGAGTTCGAAATTTATCGGATGATGTACAATGATCCATCCACTAGAGAGATTAGAGGTGATCACCAGCGTCAGATTGTGGTTAGTATTATTTTTTCAGTTTGACCATTAAATGCATATAATATTTTCACAATATTAATTTTAAATTGGAATTGAAGAAGTCATATGAGGCTACGATCTCTCAGACACATGCTGAGGGTGAGGACGAGACGACTGAGCAGACCAGTGCACACCATTTCGATGAGGCTGCATGGATGCCGGTGACTCAGTATGGCTTTGAGAAGGGCAGAGTAGTTGGTATCGGCTCTCATTTGACTCCTGGTACTTATTATGGTACTGTTGTGATATCGACATCCATCCCGAGTGGAGCTCATGGAGAGGCATCATCTTCTGGCTCATTGTATCAGGAGCTGTTGCGAGCTCAGGCTGAGCTTATAGAGACTTTTCATAAGTAGCAATAAAAGATGTCTCAGCGGTAGCAGCAGCAGGAGCATCATTACAAAGAGTAGGTGTGTCGATGGCAGCAGCAGCAGCATGAGGAGGAGACGCATCGATGACAGCAACAACATCACGAGCAGATGGAGTACATGTGCAGTCTGACTCGTAGTTTAGGGATGGGGTTTCGTTCACCAGCTCTTTCAGCTCCTCCACCTCCTCAAGAAGACGACCCCCCATGGATTTTTTTATGTTACAAACATTTGAATTTAACATTTTAATATGAATTATTTACATTTTTTGTCTTTTATATCGGTGCAAATATTACATAATTTAATTTTTAATATTTTTTTAATTTTTAATATTTTTTTGTGAATATTGAGAATTTTAATATTTTTTATTTTTTTTATTATTTTAATAATATTAATATTATTTTATTAAATATATTTTTTTAGTATTATATTTTTTAATGTTTGTTTATTTACTAATAATAATAATAATAATATTTTATGACTTATTTATTTATTTTTTGTGAATATTGAGAATTTTAATATTTTTTATTTTTTTAATAATAGTAATATTATTTTTTAATTAATCGTAATTTTATTAAATTTATTTTTTTAAAATTAATTTATTATTTATGACGGGACCTTTTGTGATGGGACCCCATCAAAAATAGTTTAACTATATGTTCTTAAAAACATATTTGCGATGAGACTACTTGCCTGTCGCAAAAAATTTGTTGTGACAGGCCCGTCATAGAACGTTATATATATATATATTTGCGACGGGACAAGGGCCCGTTGTAAAAACTATTTGCAACGGGCCCGTTGCAAAAAGGTTTATGTATATATAATACATATAATCGGAAACTTATTTGCGATGACGATATTTCCCGTCACAAATACTATTATTTTCGATGATCCCGTTGCAAATAATGGTATTTGCGACAAAGTTTTCTACAATGGGCTATTTGCGACGGGACCCCGTTGCTAAATCTTATTTGCGACGGGATCCCATCACAAATAACCCGTCGCAAATACCAAGAATTCCAGCAGTGTAACCTTCTTCGAAAACATTATCTTTACCAAGAGAAATCCCAATCTCCTCCTCCCATCCACTGTGGAATAGGTTATTTTGGCGCCCATTATTTTGACCTATGCCCCAACTAAAAGGAACTTCTGAGAGTTGTGAAGAAATGTTTCCAAGATGCCCCTATAACCAAACATTTATGCAAGAACCATTCTATCCTTCCAAACCTGGGTGGAAAGAAAACCAATATTATAGGAAATGGGGGTATTCAAACCAACCTCAACAACAATGGAACCAACCGGGACAAAGTAGTCATCCACCACCACCACCCAGAAATACCCAAACAACACAATGGACTTTTCAACCACCCGCTCCAAAAGCTGATCCTAGCTTTGAAGATATGATGAAAAAATGGCTACCAACATTATCCAATTCCAACAAACCACCCATGTAGCCATACATGACCTAAAAACCCAATTAATCTAACTCGCTAACTCGGTGGGGGAAATTCAAAGTCTTGGGTCGAGTAAACTACACACTCAACCAGTAGTTAATCCTAGGGATATGATAAATGTAAGTGCCATAACCCTTAGAAGTGTAACTCAACTAAAAAGAAAAATTGACCCTCCTTTAGAGTCATCTTCCCTCAAAGAAACCGCTATCTTAACAACTATAAATGGTCCAAATGTTGAAAAACCTTGTCCTAAGAGAATCCCTTCAAATGGAAATAGTGTGTTTGTTGACGATTCACTTAGAACAACCATTCCTATTCCATTTCTCCAAAGTGAAACCCAACCAAAAAATCAAAATGAAACTTAACTTGATAAGGAAATATTGGAAACTTTCAAAAAAGTACAGGTTAACATCTCCTTGATTGATACTGTGAAGAAAACTCTAAGATATACCACGTTTCTGAAGGAGATGTGTACACACCAAAGGAAACTTCAAGGTAATGAGAAGGTGATATTTGGGAGGAATGTATCATCATTTATAGAGCCATCACTTCCTAAAAAATGAAATTATCTAGGAATATTCTCAATTTCGTGCACCATAGGGGAGTATTCCTTTTCCAATTCTATGCTTGATTTAGGTGCTTCTGTAAATGTGATGCCTCAATCCATTTACTCTACATTATAGGGTAGAGAACTAAATCCAACAAGAATTTTTGTTTAACTCACAAATCGATGTACAACACACCCCTATATTGTGTTATAGGATATTCTTGTGAGGGTGAAAATTTTAATTTTTCATACTTATTTTTATGTGATTAAAATAGAATATGATAAGATGAATAGACACGACCCAATTATATTAGGGATTCCCTTCTTGAAAATTTAAAAAACCATAATTAATCTCCAAAATGGTATATTATCTATGGATTTTGTGGTGACATTTTCCACTACAATATCCTTGATTCTTTGATTCACCCCTCATAATAGCATTCCTCTCTCTCTGTTAACTCTACATATGTACTCCCTTCCATTGAAAAATATTCTTTTCATTCCCTTGATCCCCATTTTTGAGTTTTCATCATTGTTTGAAATTTTAGATAATTAATCATTCATATAATGTTTTACCATTTTAGAAAAATGGGATGCATGATTGTTAATTGATGATTTATTGAACACTGAGGATCACCTGACCATCGATGATACTTCTAAGATTGTTAAAGCTCATTCCTCATCTGAGGATGATAAAATTGAGAAGTTAAATGATATTAGAGAACTATCACATTCAAAAAAACTCCCATAAATCTAAAATCACTTTGAATTAGAACTAAAAAAATACCTCAAGATTTAAAATATTCATATCTTGAGAATGAAAATAAGATACCTTTCATCATTGCTAGTTAACTCCCTTTAGATCATGAATTAAGGCTGCTTGAACATTTACGGTAGTATAAATGTGCTTTTGGATGGACACTTTCTTAATTTCCTGGTATTATCCCATCAATTTACACACATCATATATTGTTAAATGAAGAGCCTAAACTAGTGAGGTAGGCACAATGCTGACTAAACCCAAACCTCCTAGATGTTATTAAAATTTATGTAACAAAATTATTTTCTTCTAGAATCATTTAGCCCATCTCTAAAATCCAATGGGTTAGTCCAGTATAAGTGTTTCCTAAAAAATGGTCTTACAATAAAAAAATGAAAAAAATGAATTGGTTCCAACTCATGTGCAGAATAGTTAACGTGTATGTATAGACTATCTCCGATTAAACCAACACACTAGGAAGGACCATTTCCCATTTCCATTCATTGACTAAATGCTAGAGAGGCTAGTAGGGAAGTCCCACTACTATTTTCTTGATGGGTATTCTAGATACTTTCAGATCTATATTTCCCTTAAGGATCAAGAAAAGACACCCTCCACCTACCCCTTTGGCACATTTTCATATAGAAGGATTCCATTTGATCTGTGAAATGCCCCAGGTACATTCCAGCGATGCATGGTTAGTATTTTTTCGTATTACCTATGTAATTCCATGGAAGTATTCATAGATTATTTCAATGTTTATGTATCCTATTTTTATGAATGTTTGAGTAGTCTTGGTTCAGTCCTATGTCATTGTATTAAAAAGAATATCGTATTAAATTATGAGAAATTCCATTTCACGGTGTGACAAAATATTGTTTGGGAATTGTAATTTATGAGGATGGTATCCAATTAGATAAATCAAAAGTGGATTTCATTTCTTCCCTACCATTCCCCAAAAATGTATGGGATGTGCAGTCTTTCCTAAGTCATGCTAGATTTTACCATTGTTTCATTCGTGACATACAATTTCACTCCCCTCTCCCTATTGCTCCAAAAATAAAAGGAATTTTTTTTGATAAAGAATGTGGGGAAGCTTTAAATAAGTTATAATGGAGTCTCACATAACCCCAATAATCCAACCACCTCAGTGGGATTTACCATTTTATCTCATGTATGATGCCTCTAATTATGCAGTTGGGGTAGTCTTATCATAAAGGGTCGATTGAGCTCCACATGTCATTGCCTATGCCACATGTACACTGGACCATGCCCAAGAAAACAACACCACTATTGAAAAATAATTTATTTCCATTGTGTTTTCCTTGTATAAATTCAAGTCATATCTTTTAGGATCCAAAGTCATTGTGTTATCATCCAATGAATCCTGCCAGTATCTCCTTAAAAAGCTGGAATCCAAACTACATATCATTCGCTGAATGCCCCTCCTTCAGGAATTCCATATAGAAATTAAAGATAAAAAAGGATCAGAGAATGTGGTGGCTGACCATATCAATATAATCTAACCATACTTAGACATCGAATCATTCCCTTATATATCCATAAATGACATATTTCCATATGAGAAATTGTACCGAGTGCAAGATGATATTACTTGGTATGCTGAAATTGTAAATTATTTGGTAGAATTTTTCATTCCTACTAATTTCAATAAAAACGAGGCCAGCCATCTAAAACATGAGTCCCATTTGTACATTTGGGATGAACCCTAAATTTGGAACACATGTTGTGATCAAGTCCTCAGGCATTGTGTTCCAAATAGAGAGTTTCATTATGTCCTTAGGTTCTATCACACTCTTTCTTGTGGGGTCCACTTTGGTTCGCAACAAAACTCTCGTAAGGTTCTTGATTCTGGTCTCTTTTGGAAAACACTTTTTCTGGATGCCCAATATTTCGGTAAATCTTGTCCTCGCTATCAAAGAATGGGGAATGTATCTAAAATAAATGAAATTCCACAAAAATCCTTTCTCTTCCATGACATTTTTGAAGTTTGGGGAGTTGAATTTATGGTACCATTCCCCAATTCATTTGGAAACCTTTACATTATTCTGGTAGTGGATTATGTTTCAAAATGGGTAGAGGCACGAGATACAAGGGCTGATGATTTTAAGGCAGTCGTGGAATTTTTGAGAACCCAATTCTTCTGTAGATTTTAATTACCTAGGTTCATCATCATTGAACATGGTTCTCATTTTTGTAATCGGGAAATGCAGTCTCTTTTGCATCGGTATGTGGTTGGGCATCAAGTGTCTAGTGATTATCACCCATAAACCAATGGTCAAGCCGAGTTGTCGAATAGAGAGGCAAAATATTTTCTTGAAAAAAATGATACAACCCAACATAAAGGATTGGAGTCTTATACTCAATGAATCATTATGGGATTACCATACTACCATTAAAACTACCATTGGAATGCCTCCTTATCATCTTGTGTTTGGAAAGAGTTGTCACCTCCCTTTTAAGATTGAGCACCGTGCCTACTGGGCCATTAAACAATGAAATTATAATATTTCTTATGTAGGTTCTCAAAGGAAGTTTCAGATTCAGTAGATGGAGTAAATGAGAAGATATTCATATGATAACTCGTAGATTTATATGGAGTGAACCAAGGCTGACCACGTTCATCTCATCTTTCATCTTCAGTTCCAAATTGGGAAGATCATCACCCTCTATAAGGAAAGTATGAAGTTTCATCCAAGTAAAATTAGTTCCCCATAGTTTGGACCATACACTGTTACTAATGTCTCTCTATTTGGTGTTTTCCAGGTTCAAAATGAAGAAACCAAGAAAACCTTCACTGTCAAAGGGAAATAGCTGAAGCACTTGCACGAACCCATTATAGATCCCCCCTTAGAGGAACTCCAAGTTCAAGAAGAAATCTATGAATGATACCCACCAAGTTTTATCCTTCCATCCCACATTATCTTTTATTATAGGGAAGAAACTACTTACTTTGGGTATGGGAGGATGGGTAAACTTCTAGGCTAGTTAAGAATATTCTTCATCCTTCATTTATTTTCTTTTCTTTTCTTTATGAATAGTATTTTTAATTTCCCATATTTCCCCTTACTTTTTTTCCAAAAAGATAATTTTTTTTATCCATCGTTATCAGAGAAAATGATGTCTTATTAATCTTGGAAGTTATTGAAAATTCATGAGGAATTTACATTTTTCATATTGTTTTAACATTCAATTTTTTTGATGAATTGTGAATTTCACTATGAATTCAATACCGTGGTGTGAATTTCATTTTAAATTTGGTTCTTTTTCAATGATATAAATGGTTGTATCATTTTGAAACCTTGGAGAAGAATAATACCCTTTATGTGAATAGTTGAATGGAAAATTATTTCACTTAATATCTCCACACATATTTTCACCTAACCATGAAGTGTGAAAATTTCAAAGTTAATAGAAGGTAAATATAAGTTAGTTTAATTTATCTCTAACTTCCAAAATTATTTTTACACACATTTGTTCCCTATTTGAACTATTTCATTACTGTACCATATTTACCTATGTGTGTGTACCTATTATCCAACTATAATACACCCTAAAAGAAGGGTTGGGTCTTATCCAGGTCAAAAACCACCCTTCCTTGACTTTTGATCTTGTTATAACTATTATAATTAGTGTCGTGAGGATATCAAACATGGGTTGAGATAAGAGAGGGAGATTTGTTCCAAGTGCAACATTTGAAAAAATAATAATCAATGAGGGACGTGATGAAATGTAAAATATATGGGGATATCTAGGTCGGGAGCTTATGGTTTGACTTCTGTGAATTCTTTAGTGAGAAAGTCTTGAAATTTGATTGAAAAGGATGTAGGAAAAGTTCTATTGAAAGGATCATGTAAGTAGACAATTTTTAAAATAACTTATATTTACTCGATAGAAAGTGGAAGGAATATAATGAAATAGTTTTCAAACACACACATGTATAATTAATGACATGATTAAATTTTGAATTATTTTATTCAATTGGTATCATTAGTCTCTTTTAATTTCATTCTGATACAATTTTTTGGATGTATTTTTCCATGACCACTAAGAATAACTCCTTGGTGTAATTTTTTCTTTGATAACGTTTCTATCAAGAATTAAATTTTAATTGAATGTTAAATCTATATGAATTTTGAAATATATAAATGAATAAGTTATGAAAATATGACTTTTCCTAGGAGTGCAAATGTTTAGGTGTGGGGGTGTGATCGCACAACGATTCACTATTTCATTTTCACCCTTACACCACTGTGCAAAACTAGTTTTGTATTGAAAATTATAAAAATAATCAAACATTGAACTTATTTTTTGATTCAATTATTTTGTTTTTATCACTATTAAAAGGGGAAATGTTACCTATTTTGATAATTACATTGTAGTTTGAGGTGATTTAGATGGACCATGATGATGTTCAAGAAAAATGAGCCAAACTGCGGAGGATCCAAGCACACAAATGGACTAAACTGCACACTTCTACTAAACCGTGATTATAAATGGGTTAAATTGTTTTATATGGTCTATAATTTACTGGTCTAAATTTTATATGAAGTAAAAAAATCCCAATTCTTCCATTAAGTGGCCTAACCAAACTGATCTTTCCAACACACCAAATCTGCACAAAGTCAGAAGTGGTGTGCTGTGATCTGTCTATATCCCGAGATGTAGGTGTCTAAATGAAGACAAAATTTCTTTGGAGATATTCAAGATGTTTGTAAACAACTTTTTAGTTTTTTACATAGCGGGATAAGTCTTAATACCCAGCTAAAACAATGGTCCAATTGATTTTACACAAAACCACCTTCAACTTTTCCTAATGATACATTGGGTTCCTCATTTGTATGTTTGGATAGGAGGAAAAACTCTGGAATTTTGGATACCCAAATAATTCCTATAATCATACAAGAAGTTATGGAGGTACCTATCTTCATAGGGGGATCAAGGATGAAGTTAAATTTCCACCTGAGCCTTCTCCTCCTCTCGATGGAAAGCTAAACCGTGGACAATCATTTTTAGGGTGCTACACATAATTGGGACGAAGTTACATCACTTTTTATTATACTATTTTTTTCTAATTTTTGTGTTAAATATTTCAATTGTGTTTAATTTTTATGTTATTCTCCTCTATATATATTTATTTTGTTATAATTAAGTAAAACACCTTTTATTTTAACACCGATTGGATTCAGATTTCAATTGGAAATCACGGGTTGTTCTGACTGGAAAATATAAAAACCCTCTTTCTCTGACACATACATAATATTTTAGTATGATTTGGTTTTAATTTTTCTACATTTTAAAACCAAACCATTAAAACATGATTTTTGTGCCAAGGGGTGACTCATTGAGCATTGTTTTAAGAGGCAAGAGGGATGTCGAGATCTTGACAATCCGCAACCAAAGGATTACATTAAACATATAAAATTGTCAGAAAATGAACTATCCATGATGTGTAGTGAAATTGAAATGATCTCGTTCTCTAATAATTATAAAACTCCACAATTATTTATTAACTATTAAACTATTTATATCAATTCATTTTCATAAAACGTTTTTCAAAATCACCCCCTTTTTGGTACTTTTTATTAAAAACACATACTCTAAACCTATCAATTCTTCTTGAGAGATGACCTAGGGTCGACTATATACTATAAATAAACCTCAAAATCATATTAAATTAGACATGTCACAACAATGAGGTTAATTTTCACTAAAGGAATCAAGTAAATGAACTTATCATGAGGTTATAATTAGGATTATTTAGAGGATTAATGTAGGTAGGAATTGAATGTTACACTATTGAGGCTGAATGAAGAGGTTTTTATCTAAGTTGAATCTCAATGCATGGTTTTCAGTTTATTATAAAATAAATTATCCCTAAACTTAATCCTATAATATATTATATTTTATTCCTTTAATTATATATGGGAAACCCGCAACATTTTATCTATTTAGTAGTAACAATATCCCCTTTCTCCATTTTCTCTATCAAGTTCATTTTTTTCATTTTATTTTATATTGATGGAAACAGGGGACTATAAAATTTCTTCTTATATTTTTTGGAAACCATATTTCCCCAACATATGAATTATTTACCTATCTTAAAGTGTTTCCACAGGTTTATTCAATATTCTTCTCTACCAGCTCCTCCAAATAGCTTATATCAGTAGACTTCATCTTCATCTTCCTTATAAACTCCCTTAAATATTTTTTTTAATTATAACTTAGAGGTATTTTAGAATCATTGAAATATTTCATCCTATTTCCCCTATTGATGGAATTGATTCATATTTTCAGATCTAGTTTTCTCTTCAGAATCAAAATTTGAGAGGTAATGAGAGGTACTTTTCTTATCAAAACCACAATAAACTTCCATACCCTTCTTTGGACAACATCCACGGAAATTTTCCATTATTCCTTTTATTTTTTTCTCCAAAATCAATATCACAAAAATTGCAGTAAATTATTCTTTAAAATCAAATATATTCTACCAAACAGTTTATTCTAGATCACTTTCTTCCCTCCCTCATGCATGAATTCAACTTAGATCAAGAAGATGATTCAAGATAAAGGAAGAGATGAGTATTTTTATTGTAACATGTCTACCTAACAATATATTTCATGGATTCAAAGGGATGTAAGGGTTAATGTCAAGGTATACTTGAAAAGTAAAATTCATTTGAAAAAGGGACTTAAAATAAAAATAATTACATAATCATTTTTCACGAAGTCCTTGAATTATCCTAGGTTTTGACTAAATTACATAGAAAATTATGGTTATTGAATCATTTCTGGGTTCTACTAATAAAATATAATTATAAATAAGATTTTAAAAGTTGGTTCATAATCATCACATGTAAGTGATAAAAATAAAATATATTATTTCACAGAAAAAGTTAAAAAATCCAAGGGTTCTACATGAATTCCCATCAAATATAATTTTAAAACAATTTCATTTCAACATTCATTTAAAGTGACTTGGTTGGTAAAATTACTTTATTAACATTATCATGTATTTAATGTATTAGTTTTATTCAAATTAAACTTACATGTTTCACAAACATTTTAAAAATGAAAAATAAAATTCATAAATTTTTTAAAATAGACACAAAAAATTGAAATTTTTTAAACTGTAAGGTTCCCTCCAACAAAATAAAAGGATTCAATGTAATTAATGAATTAAAAATTATTTATCATATAATATTATTTTAAATGGAATCATTGTAACAATTAATTTCTAATGTTATGTATATCATAATGTGTATTTATTGATAAATTGATTGGAGGAGTGTGATATCCTCCACTGGTTCTTAGGATAGATTCACATGGTAATTCATCATTCTGTTCCCATTAACAGTGAATTTTTTTTGGTTTCCTTATTTCACAACATAAAAAACACCAAAAGGGTATACAATAGTATATATAAAAGGTGTTCCCCATCTGTAATAAGGGTTACCTAGAATTATCTTGAGTATTGAATTAAATAATAGAACTTGGTCTCTAGGTTGGACATATTTTTTCTAAATCAGTTTTTCATGTGTTAGTCTTGTCATCTCTTTATGATTTTTTAAACAAAGTTTTCCATTGAATTATTGATTAATTTTTTATTATTATTATCATTTGAGGTTTAAAGTACCCTATATAAGATAGAGTATGAATTAAATTCAAAAATATAATCAATCCCACTTGTTGGAAAACATATCCTTATCACTTGATCGTTGAAAATTATCCAAAAATATGTATCTTACCAAATGTAAAATATGGATTCAGATTTATGTTTTTGATTATGGTGGGTATTAAAATGATATGATATTTTGTAAGTTACCAAATAATTTACTATTTATGAATTCTATTATATTCACCATCAACTAAATAGTGCTTCTCTCCTAGTAGTTAGTCATTTATTGGGTCCAGATCTGAAATTTTTACTTCAGAAATGTTCAATATTCTTATAAGGCGATCACCTACCAGATTTTCATCTCCATTATTATAATTAATCTCTAGGATTAATTCTTATAGGAGTATTATATATATGAATGGCCTTGGGGTTTTTATTAAATTTATTCATTAAATATCTGATCTTCTTCACGGTTATAAAAAAATTACTTTATTTAACAACAAATAAGAATAGAATTTAACTAAAGAAAAAACAAGTTTAATGAATTATTTTTCTATGGATGTGTAATTAATTTTGGAAACATATATTATTTCCAAAGCATAGTTAATGAATTTTGGTTCACCCTCAATTCAGTGGGTAATAACTACCCCCACTACCCAGTCAGAAGAATCACAAATTAGTTCAAATGGATATTCCCAATTTGATGGATTCACCACGGGTGGTGTGATCAATATCCTCTTCAGTTCATAAAATGATTCCCTTCATTAAACATTAAAATCAAAATCAAATTCTTTAAAAAGTAATATGAATAGGGGAATATGAATCTTACAAAAATATATGACAAATTTCCTATAAATTCCTACATTTCTTAAAAAGGATTTGGAATATTTTACATAAGTTGGGTAATAACAAGAATTTATATCTTTAATTTTTGACTTTTCTACATAAATTAAGATTTGTTAAATGTTGTGACCACGGAATATACCTATTTGTACCATGAAATGGTCCTTTTCAATGTTCTAAATAAGACATTTTTCTCTTAATTTTTCAAAACATTTCTATATTTTTCAAACAATAATAAAAAATTACCAAATATAGTGAAATAATATAGAAATACCTTCATGTAATCCTAAATACAGTTTGAGAATATAATTACCATATACCTATAAAATTCACATAGAAAATTTCATAATTCAAATATAACCCTGTTGTAAGAAAATATTCCAAAGTGGTAGTAAAAGTGGTATTATACTGGTAATCTAGGGGAATGGTTTCCCTAAAATATCTTGAAAAACCATCTAATAAGAAATAATTTGTTTTTTCCCACCAAACTATTTAAAATTTGCTCTGTGAATGGGATATGTAATTTATCTTTTATGGTTTCCTGATTAATCTTTCTATAGTAAATTCAAACCCCGCAGCTATTATGAATTCTAACTGGTATCAATTAATCTGGTTATTCTTCTCAATGGATTGGATGGTTTTATTGGAAAAAACATAGATTTTCATGACCCATTATGATTCAGAGACTGGTAAAATTATTTTTATAGATAATAACTTATTTATCATTTTTTTTCACCACCTTTATAATTGTGGGATTTATCCTCCTTCGGTACTTCCTAATATGTTGATAATTTTGTATAACTAAAAAACAATGTGAGAATATTTTTGGATTAATTTGAGGAATGTTACACAGACTCCATCCCAAGGATTTAATATTTTATTTCAAAAGATAAATTAATTTATATTCATGATTAGTGGTCTGGTTGGTGGTAATGATTACTTGAAACTTTCCACCTTCATTATATACACATATTTCAAATCAGTGGGTAAAGTTGTAAGCTCCATATTTGTGGGTGATTTGATGGATGTGATTATATTGGGGAATCTCATTTCTACCACTTAAATTTTCTAGATTCAAGATGACATGTAGGTTGCCTCATCATTAATTTAAAAACTAATCCCTAAAGGTATTAAGAAGTTACATCATCATAAAGTGTAAATTTATATTATTTATAATTTGAGGAAATATCTATAACATCCCAACCGAGCTCACTATGAACAATAAATGGACCAATGGTTCTACATAAACTCATGAATTCCTCCCTGTATTCTAGAGGCTACTGACTAATACCAAGGATCTAAGGTAATTACATGGAGATACTATACCCCCATATTAGAGTGTGTAATAACAATAAAATAACTAAGAATTATACATATTAGAGTATTTAGATATAATGAATAAAAATTATATGAAATATCAAAACGAAACACGATCATGCGTGAATACCAGAGAGATCACCCACTTAGCCGATCACATATAAATAATAAATAAAATAAATAATAATAAAAATAAGGTCATTATACCAATTACATGCCTCACCTCACCCAAAATCCACAATCTGAGCTATCCTTCTAAATGTTCAAATCCTAGGCATTATCTCTATCTGGACCTAAACACATGTGAAGGCTGCTTGGGTACCCAAGTGAAATGGAGGCCAGAGTAGGGTGTGGGTACATAAATTTTTATGGAACCACCAATGTAGTCATTTAAAGATCCATTATATTTTTTGATATATGTATTTGACATGATCTAAATAATATATAAATAAATATAGATAAAATAAATAAAACAAACCACTGTTGATCCTCAGGTCTGTGACCCCAATCAACCATACCTTCTTCATCGTGTTCCAGAGTGTCCTTGAGAACCTTGTGAGGAACGTACCAACCATCATAATGACTCAAAAGACTTTAAGATAGTGAACTGATGTATACACTCACCCTGGTATACAGTATAATGACCAAGGTAGTGCTCCATCCTAGTATCAAAACTCAAGGAATGATCCACCCTAATATATAATGGTTAATGGAAGATGATCCCCGGTAGTTTGGAAAGCTTGACGATTCCCACCTAATACCCCAAAATCCCCTGATAGATATCATGTTGTAGGAATGACGTCATCTACCTAGAACTAATAATCTAGACTCTAAATCCATGGAAACCCAAAAAATAATTTCCCAAATCTCCCTACTGGGGGAGTTATTTTAGTATCATAAACTCCCTAAGGGGATTTTTCATGACTTCCCCATAGAGAGTATCCACACCCTCCCTATAGGGATTATTCAAAACCTCCCTAAAAAGAGTATTCAGGACCACCCCAAATGGTGTTTTCTATTTCTAAAAATAAAGGACCAAAAAAAATGTGTTTTCACATATAACATAATACCTCCCCAATGTAATTTTATATAATTATCAATATTCCATTTGCTGTAAAATTTTACAAAATATAACTTGGACCCAAGGCCTTATAAGTATGATTCAAGTTCTAAGTTAACACCTGACACCATCTCTACTCATCCCAGACCACCTATCAGGTTCAAATAATAATCGAGAATCCACTCGAGTCCCCAAGGTCATCACATAGGTAGAGACACCCCACGTGGGTTCTTGAGTTACATTCTCCTCAAACACGAGAACCTTTTGTGGGATCCAATACACCTCTAACAAGGTTATAAGACACCATGCTTCCCGAGGTCTTTACATATTTCCATAAGGATTTTGATTATAGTTAGATCCTCATCCATTAGTGTCCAAGGTAAATCGACCAATGTCTAAGGTCCAATGTGTCCCCGGACACCTTATACAATTCCTTTTAGGGAAGCAATTAAGTGATTTCATTAAATTATGGAAATTTAAATTAATTTTATAAAAATATTTCATCTAATTGAAATAGGTAAATACCCCAAGTGGGGATAGCCAATTCTATAATAAACATATATAATATGCACAATACCATATGGAAAATAACAAGGAACACTTACTAATTTTATAATAATTTTCCATTTAATCACATGACTCAACAATTCCACCAAAGCCTACATAAGGCCCGACTAAGCTCATCCATCCAGATGAGAATCTATAAAAGCTATAAAATTCTAATTAATTTACTATAAAATATTTTATAATTAATTTGGAAAAATTAAAAAACTTTAAAATTAAATATAATAATGTCAAAATATTGACTATATTTCCCAGTTGCACTGGAATCAAGATCAACACTCACAGGAGGTCCACAATGGACCCCCAATATAAATGTGGGCTAAATACATAATCAATTTCACTAATTACATAATAAATTTAATTTAATTTAATACAAAACATTAAGAAAATTACTAGTTCAATTTACCTCTATTAGATAGATGAGCAACATAGTAAGAACATCATCACATAACATCCTCTTTTTAGATAGAGTGAAATCCCACCATGTTTGGATGATTCCATTTTGATTCGGTGGGATCAAAATCGAATCCCTAAATAGAGACCATTGAAATCACAAAAAAAGAGGAGGAGGAAAATAATGGAGGGAGACAGAGGAGGAGAGTCACCCTATATAAAGGGGAATCACTACAAACACACCCTAGTTAAAAGGGGATCTGAAGGAGGAACAAGGGGAGCCACACAATGTCCATTCCAGTAGGAGAAGGGAAGGACGAGGGGATTACCCCTCTAAAAACTTGAGGTCTAGGGGGGGGATGAAAAATTTTCATCCTTTAAAGTCCACTGACTAGCTAGAGGACCTATCAGATTGTAAGGCTATTGGTTGGATGATGGTTGTAAGTTACAACCCCAACAACCCAACATTACTTTTAATCTATTATGCTACAAAAACCACATACCAGACCTCATTCATTATCCCAAATAACACATTTAATATACTAAAACTCTTATAAACCATTCTGAGTTTTGATTCTCAAAACATAGAATCCACCAAAACAAAAATTCAAGTTTCACTTGAATTTCACACCCAAAAATGTGTATAGGGTTTTACAACCTCCCCATCATAACACTTAACATCCTAAAAAATCATTGATAGTTATCAATAAAAAATAACCTATATTTCTTTTAATTTCACACCGAAAGGTCGGTTCCTTTACCAATAATTAACAAACATCCATAAATAAATTACATAATCATGGTTTTTATTTATTTTAAAAAAACTAACTGCTTAAATCCATCACAAAATAACCAATACGACACTTTATATTTCATTTTCATCTTGATACACTCATGGTACCATCCTTAAATTGATCACTAGGTCAATGGTGTTCCTACCACAAGGCATCACACATCGAGGACAATTTCAATTCCCAGATGCTTTTAACCGTCATAATTAACTATAGAAACACAAAAACCACACTCTAGAATTATTATCAACATTGTTACCAATATACCATACCTCAATAAATGTGATAAAATTGTTCTTAGTTCTTATTTCATAATTCTAGGTTAAAATGGATGCATACTCACCATCTAGGAAACAACCTAGATACAACTTCTTTTCCTCAAAGATCCCTAGTCAATCCTTGATGCACACCCATTATACCCAAAACGATTCACCCAAAATGGTTTCTAGTTCAACAAATAAAACTATAAAAAAGTGTAATTCATTCCCCAATTGGAATACCTATCTTAAGACAGATCGACTTCGGTCACCAATGTGTTACACCAAAATTACCCAACCATGATGTATTAAATCTTAGTGGAATCCAGTGATCAACTGAACTTGTTCACCATAGTACATACCCAATTACTAGTAAAATTACTTTATTGAACCACTAACCACCCTAATTTATTGTCATTCCATATTGTGATCATTGATGCATCCCCGATCTAAATCCTGCTTGGATTATCAAAAACCACCTAGATCTGGATTATATTATTTAAACTCCATCCAATTACAAATTCTAATTAACCTATAAAATTACCATAGGAATACACAAAAATCTAGATATTTTTGACCACATAATTATGATTTCTATAATGATTTTAAAATATTGAATCCTCTAAGGTCACATATCTAAGCACATTAAGCCATACCGCCCAAGACTGATTCAATACCTCTACCTTGGAGGTATCCCCATATATTCCTTACTAAAACAAAATTTTGATCACCATTAACCATGATTCATTTATCACAAAACATTATGATTGGATGTGACTGTTACGTTCACATCCGAGTGCTAAAACAAAACATCAATTTACTACCTATTCCTAGCTCACAAAAGTTTCATCCTCACTACTTTATAAAATTCATTTGAAGTGAGGGTCACACATTCCAAAATACCATGGTAGAATCCTCACCATATGAAGATACTTTTACTGATCCTCAAGCATAATTCTTGATAGATACCCAATATAACACACATTTTTTTCTCCTAATTCATATTCACCATCCTGTCAATAGATAATTAAGATCAATTTAATGCATCAAACATTCCACTTCACCCTAATCTAATACTATGTAACCAACATCTGCTGAGTGAAATTTACCATTCATTAATCTCTAAGAAACTATTCCTAAAACTCCTCACCAAGGTCATCAGAAGTCGACTCAGACACAACTTCTCACAGATCCATAATTCATTAGGCACCACATATTACTATTAAAACTTACTCAATATCATTCAAACATAACTGGAATTTATTCCCATATCACCCAACCAAATAACCCGACTCACACTCCCATCAGTCATGTTAGAAGAAAAATAAGCTCATGCACTTACATCACTGATCATTCTCACATGCATGCCAGTTTCAATTTACCATGAGTATCCTTAAAACTTATTTTAAAAAACTGGAATCTCCCCCATGCCTTGATATATCATACGACAACCCACCAACCATCATCGTTACAAAAACCCGAACATCTACCCATGCTCTCACTGAGTATAGAAATGAATCTACCACAATAGGGATAGGAACCTGAATGGTCCTAACCTTTGAAACCAACCTTTTCACCAAAATAACTTGCACTCAAGTTTCTTAATACCAAGAAAAGATATGGAATCACCATTCCAAAACCATAACATCAATATCACCTTCCATGCATTTACCTCAATCCCAATGCATTCTCCCAATACTTTTAGCCTCCAAGGCACTAACAAGCATAAATAACCCATCTCATAGGTTATCCCTAATCACCATTAGGCATTGAATCCATAAACTCAAAGTTATATCTCTAGGGTTACTAGGTCTCCCACATATCCCATAGGTCAAGTATCACACAATTAAAAAAAATCAAAGAATTCCAAACATTCTCCTACCTTAAATATAACATGAAATATAATGTGACCAATTCCCACTAATGGGTTTTGTAACCGAACATATATTAGGCACCTCATGTGAAGTCATCATCCTACTAGGGAACTGATTCTCACTAAGAATCCACCCATAGGGATTATACATAAAGAATCACAATCTTTTCTAGACATATATACATATATAACAACACTATCCTATAGTGATTCATGTCGATAATACCACAGTGAGATGGTTCGGTTAAGTAGAATTCAATTCCAAGCAATATGGGTAAGTCCATATAGGTTGTAACTAGCACTTTAAATAAATAAAATTTAATAGTAACCACCCCAAGGGGTTCCTCATTAAGTTATAAAATGCCTTTATTATATTAATAGAGTCACTACATGTCCCCTAATAGAGGGACCATATCATCCCCATCAGTATCGATCATATTTCCATAGAATCCACATAACCTACCACTAGAGTGAAATACATATACATTGGGGTCTATCTAAGTAGATAGCCACTAGAAACTTATACATGAAAAATCATATGATCTATTGTTGGAACTTTAAATAGCTTAACTATTAATCTGTAGAGACCTAGTCTTGGCCTTTTAAGACTTTGGAATATTTCTACATATATTTTCAGAGCTAGGAACTGAGATGTTGTGCAATTCCAAGACCCGGTGTACCCGAAATAAATTATAAAAAAATATATTAAGTATATTTTATACTATGAACGTGATGTAAATGAGATATCTCTTAAATGAGTGCTTGGATAAAAAATCTAAGGCTATTGTTGTGTCCAAAATGTGGTGTTTACCCTAGGTAGGGCACAACTTTTGTCGGTGCAAGACTTCTGTGAGAAATGTCACCAAGGGGGAAAATCATAAATAAAATAATTAAACTTAATTACTTTATCACAAATGCCGAATAAAATAAATTTCAAATGGGGACTCATATTGGAAATATGAGATCGTTGTGGAGTTTAGAATGGGGTGTTTTTCTTAGGCACAACATAAAAAGATGGGGTGTGGGAATTTTTGATTCCATGCCGATCGAGGATTCTATAAATATAAGTTTAAGAATTAAAATTAGGGTTAGCCCCGAGTTCTATCTCCTCTTTCTAAAAATAAACTCTTCTCTCTTTATCTCTCTTCATTATTAAGCAGATCGAGGTTGAATTAGGAATGAAACTTCGGTGGATTGTAACTAAAGCGGTGGCAGGTGCGTTCATCTATCGATGAATGAATCGAGGTATGATTATTTCTTGTTTGTCTCTAATTGGAGTTTAAATTGAAAATAAATTTATTGGTAATTTATTTATTCTTTTTATTATCAATCATCAATGGCTACACTAACATTTCCATCAATCCATATTGTTAAACCCAAAATTTTATCTGAAAATCCATCTGTTCTTCATAGGTTTCATCACTTATTTTTGGATGAATTGATTGAATGTCAGATTTTTTATTGGAGGCTAGAACAGTTATGGTCTCATTTCATGGTTCCTTGATCCATTTTTGGATATGAAATTGGGGCACCAGAGGAGTAGATATGACATGCGAAAGAATGAGATGTGTGACTCTAGAACGATAGTGTCGACAAGGGCCGAGTGGAGGTGATGGTATGCTGGGCGAGCAGGCCGATGGCTAGGTGCATGGTGGAAGGCAGAGAATGTGGATCTCCAGCACAGTGGGTGTGTTGAGGAGGCTAGTGGTGGAACCGATAGCTGGAATGTGAGGGGGGGAAGCCAGGATTGGGGCGACCGGTGAAGAGGAGCCATAGGGCGGTGATCAGTCACAACAAGCAACCAGGACAGAGGAGGATAGATCCATCTGGTAAAAATTTAGGTTAGGCATGGGACCTGAGGGGGTGGATAACTATGGGGGACGGTCAACTGTTGATGTGGGGCACAACCAGGGGTATCTAAGGTGGACCGGTGGTGCAGTTGGCATGATATGATGGGTCATAGAGACCTGACTGGATCAGAAACTGCCGGGCTGAACCAGTGGCAGGTAGGCCATAGGCCGGTGAAATAGTATGGGCCTACTAGAGTGGTCCAGCCCAGGCAGAGCAGTCTGACTAGAATGGTCCATAATTGTTTAAATCATGCCAAACCCCTTTAAATTACCGTATCTCCCAATCTGAGTTTCCGTTTGATGCACCGTCTATGATGAAAAGTCCCTCTCATCAAGACATATTAATTTATTCTAGTTCTGGACTTTAAATCCTTTCTTTACTTAATTTTTTTAACGAAACTTATATGTTTTAATAATAATAAAATATTTATTATTTTTTAGAAAATATCGTACCAAACCTATCTCCTAAGTGGGATGTCTATTTTTCGTGTCGTCAATGGCAGTGTGACCCTATACATTGTGTTGAATTGTCAAGAATAAATTAGAGTTTTTAAACTGAAGATGAGGTGCGGGACCCATGGGTCTCGGTTTGCACATGTTGTAGTGAAATGAATCTTTTTCACTGGGTATCTATTTTGGATGAATGGGTAGTTGTTTCAGTGTACTTTTAAATGAGGATCATAATGGAAAAATGCATATAATTAATTTCGGGATCAAGGAATGGGTCCCATATGATTCCATTCTATCTCAATGCAATGATATGTGACTATTCCATTAGATGTCTGATTGGGGAGAAGGAATAGTCTATTTTGTGTGTTTTTCTACAATTATTGCAACAGTGTGATTCATTTGGATGTGCGGATCCATCTTCATGATCACATTAAATGTAGAAACATGAAAGGTATATCAATGTAAGTTCATTTTGTTGTGTTTGAAGAGAACCCATGACTTGGGTCAACTTTGACTCTTGTGAGAGTGGAGAATATGTATGAAGATATGAAGTCAAATGTTCTAGGGCTGCTTGAGGAGGCATGTCAGAAAAATTATGTTTTTGACCCTTTGGATCAATGATGAGCATCGTGCGCTTTTCGAACTTTTTACTAGATGTTCCATGCACTTAGGGGGTTCATTGATGCGCATAGGGGTACTTATTCACAGTTTAGTACCTGATAATGTCTAGGTACACGTACATGAGATGCGAAGGGGCTACATGATGTGTGGGACCCAGACGCGCCGTGCAGCACTATGAATTATTCTATCTCTAATATCTCCTTCTTTGAACTTGTTTTTTTGCATTCGAGTATCCTATCTTGAGTGTTTTCCCCATGGAATGCGATGGTTCCCTCCGTAGTAGCTTTTGAGATATGATGAGAGATGTTTTAGGAGTGAATTCTATTAGGGGTGACACCTAATGACTACAATGGCGTTTTTCTGAGAGGTACCATCCAGTAGGGATAGATAGTATTACTCGATTCCTTCCTAGAAGTACCATCCAATAGGTATGACTAGTGTTCCTCATTGATTTTCTGAGAAGTACCATCCAGTAGGGATAGACAGAGTAGTTCTGGGTTTTCCTACATCTAGGTTAGGAAGTGTTCCCTGATGGCCTTTCTAGGTTACCTCCAGATGGGTGTGTAAATGAACCCCAATATATGATCTGGGTTTACCTCCATTTGGACTTGGAAGTGGTCCCTGATGGCAGTTCTAGACTTCCCTCCAGTGGGGATGGGTAGATGGTCCCATCGATGACTCTTGTTGGGCAGTACCGTCCATCTGGGCTAGGAAGTGGGTCCCTGTTGACTTCTAGGTGATGATCTCCCCTAACATACTAGGGAACATACACCTTATGATGAGTAGAACCATATATCCCGACTGGGCATGGGTCCTCAAATTTGTGAAATGATATCTCGACTTTGAGGCAGAGTGAAGAGGAGTGATTTGGCATACCTTTGGGCTCATGAGGAAGAGGGGTTCTTTTCCCTCCAAGAGGCATCCTCATGATGTGACCTATAACCATGAGGGTGAGATAGTTTTATCCAAAGTATATAGTATGAATGTGTAGTGATTGAGTCCCCTTAAATTATAGTTCATATGAGACATGTGTGATGCTAGGCATAAATGGTGGTTACTTCTGGGACTGTTGGATACTCACTTTCTTGGGATGAACTATGAGATGAAGATCCCATTACTCACTCTCGTTTGGGTTTCTTTGTATAAGAATATTTATAAATTCTATTTCCAATACCCACTCCTTGGGTTTTTGGTTACTCCCCTTCTAGGAGAGGTGAATACACATGGGGTATGCCACGTGCTTTCCGTGTCTAGATTCCCATGGTTGGATGAGTCTACACTCATACTATAAGTAATAAATAATTGATGGGAATTAAATCTTCTCACCATTTATAGCTCCTTGTTCTTGGATGATCTTACTTCAATCTCTTGTTAGGTTGAGCGACAGTCCTTTTTTTGTACCTTGTTCTATCTACTGCTCCCCCACTTAGTAAATCTTTTTCTACTCCCTTGAGCATTCGAGGATTCCTATTGAGTATTTTTATACTCACCCTTATTTGGGATTTTCCAGCACTTGGTGTGACCTTGAAGAAGACATACAAGTACATCATGACTTCATAGGAGATAGGGATACAAGGTTCTTGGACCACGTGTAGTGTTCATGACTTGATATATAGGATCAGGGCTCTCCCATATGCTTTACTTTTCCACTTTTTTCTAGTTTATTGCACTTTTTTGGTTGGGTGTGTATTTTTTCCCTTTTCCATTTCAATATAATTTTATGTACTTGTACTATTTTGAGGTCTATGAATGTTTTTGGTTTATATATAGTAGTTTTGTATCTTGTTTTGTTTACCCTCTACACTTTCTCATTGAGTTGGTTTCATGTGTGTTACAAGTTCTTAGGAAAATGCCTCCCCTATTTTTTATGCCTTGGCACTAGTCGCCATCCCCTAGCCTATGGAAGTAGGCTTGGGGTAGTTTCAGATTGAGTCCTGACATTGGTTGGTTTGTGAAAAAGTGGTATCAGAGGTAGTTTGACCCTTGGGAAATTATTTTAATGTTTCCCTAAAAAGTTCTTGGTTGTATTTAGGGAAACAATTTTGAAGTGTCTGAAGAGAGGCTCTCAGACTAGGGAGTCCAGTGATGGTATGGGCGGCTGGTGTATCCATTCAATGGGACCCTAATTTCCTACTTGTTGACTTGGAACCCTTAAACACTTATTATAAGAAAAAATGGTACATGAATCATATAGGATCGAGTATTTGAATATCTTTCTTGGTTCAACTCCCCATCATTGTTGTTGTTGATATATATATATATATATATGCTTATCTGACTATAGTACTCCTTGATAACATTCAGAATGTCTCTGCAATGACATCCATCTAGGATACTAGCTTCGGTTTGTGGTGACAACCTAGGGAGCAATGATACCTCAGTTCAGGACCCATCAAGTGACCCCCTTACTCAAGGTGGGAAATTAGAAGAATGTACACCTATCAAGTAGTAGATAGCCCCAACAGAGTGGGATGGTGATTTTCATAGGCTAAGTGAACTTAGAGAGTTCCAATGATAGAGATTGCTAAGGTTCCATGGTGATCTAGACCCTCAGGTAGTAGATATCTATCTAGATTTGGTGGCCTGACTCCTGAGGATAGTGTGGACATTGGAAGATTAGATTGTGGCTTGGACAGACATCCATTTATATGAAGTATCTGGATGTTGGTAGAGCTTTTTTACTCAGATACACAATGATATGACTCTCTTGTGGGATAAATTATAGTAACTATTTTGTGAGGAGTAATACCCCCTACTTGGAATCTATTCAAATTTAGGAGATCCTTCAGTTTTAGTAGGGTGGGATGATGGTGAATGAGTATGCGACTAGGTCCACAGACCTTTCACGCTACTCTCTAGACACGATCCATGAGGGCTACTTCTGAGAAAGAAAGTTTGAACAAGGACTCCATAGAGAGATCTGTGATATCTTAGTACCCTTGTGTATCCCCACCTATGCGGGGGTGCTAGAGTAGGAACTGGTGATAGAGAAATTTCTTTCAGAGGGACACAATACAACTGGTTGTGGTAGTGAGTGTAATAAAGATGATATATCTACTGTAATTAGCATATTACAGTCGAAAATATCTCGATGTAGGAGGCCTCCCCATAATCAATCATGGGAAAGTACTCCTATGGGGCTGAGGTAGCACATAACACGGGGAAAGCCTAGGGATGAATGATGTAATTTCTGTGACGGGTGAGGTCAGATGGCTTGAGACTGCCCAACCAGACATGCTGAGAATACCAGGAAGGAAGCAGATGTACCACCATAGCAAAGAAAATGTCATGATTAGGGTGGTCCCCATAGAGATGGTTCTAGAAGAGGAGTATGTGAAGATGGAGGTGGGGGAAGAAATTATGAGGTCTTTACACTACCATTAGGTGTCCCACGTCTAGCTTAGAAATCTAGTAGCGGGGTACATGGACAACCATGAGCTTTGGATGTCTACGACCCTACAGATCATGAGGTGATAAGAGGAACACACTGTGAATTTTTATAGTTTCTCTAGTATAACGTTTTAGAAACTGTGTGAAGTACTATTTTCTCCCTACTCCTTTCTTGAGGTTTTTCCAAGGTAACACAGGGCATCAGTGTGACCTCGTGCTGGTTTTGTTTGACACAACATTGAATTAACGAAGAATAAGGGTTCTTCCCCCAATGAGACACATTTTTGTGATGTGAGAAAAATTGTGAGGGTGATTCAGTGCTAACTAAAGGGGATAGTATCAAGGTGTGTTGGAAGAGTCCCTATGACTAGTGAATTCAGAGCGAGGTAGTGCGATGGAGTGTCAGAGAAAGACCAGACATTGCCAGTGGAGTTTTTTTTCTTGACCTCTTTTTTTGGGAATTCCACTAGTGGGTGTGGAAGAGTGCATGTTTTGGGGATTACACTCCTTAAAAGGGAGAAAAAGGCACATGGGGTATGCCACATGCCTTCTGTTTCTAGAATCTTGCGGTTGGATGAGTTTACTCACCTTCTTTGTTTGTCGGTACCTTTGTGTGGTCAACAAAAATTTTGATACATCAGTTATAAAGTATTGGTTGAGGTGATGGATACCACATGAACATAATGATTCGAATCACTATTTGGTGCTGGAAGTGGTAGTATTCTACCTAATAACATAGAGAGACAACCTTATTGGAGATCACTTTGTGGTTTGTTCGAACCACCAGAGTCTCAGGTATGTCTTTACCCAGAGAGACTTGAAACTGAGGTGACAATTCTGGTTTAAATTTCTACAAGACTACAAATTTGAGATAGTATATATGTTGGGAAAGGGCGATGCTATAGCAGATTCCGTTAGCAGGAAGTCCCAAGCTCACCTTGTATGGGAAATTTTGGAACAGTTAGCTTCCCTACAACTGGCCCTGGTGGAGGAGGAGTGTACAATTTTCATCAATCTATGGTGTTTACTCCTTTGCTTCTCAAGCGTTTAAGAGAGTCTAGGTTGTGATAGATCGACTATGAAATCTTATGTGACTAGATATCCTTGGGAGTTTTACTAGATGAATGTTCCAAAGGAGTGAACCATGAGACCTTGTTCTAGGGACAAGCAGTGATTCCAATCACGATGTGGTTTTTAGAGGTATGGATAGGGAGACAAACTATCCCCATGATTATTTGGGCCATTTGAGATCGTGAAAATAGATGGAGAGGTTGCCTACCACATTACCCTACCCCTAATAGCTGGAGTGGGTGCATGATGCCTACCATGTGTCACAACTGAGGAGATATGTGTATATTCCAACACACGTCATCGATGAAAGAGGACCTTTCAAGGGTAGACAATCCCCTTGGTTTTCCTGCTGTGATAACATGGAAACATGGGGGTTTTCCTGTTAGTGGGAGAGCTAGGTGTGAGCTCATTAACCTGTGATGTTTCCCTTGTTTTTATTTTTTAGGATAAAAATATTGAAGGGGGGAATGATGTAGGACCTGATTTTTACCTTGTAATACTTTGAAATATTTCTATATACATTTCAAGAGTTAGGTGCTAAGACAACGTGTAATTCTGAGGCCCAGTTTACCCGGAATAAAATATACAGAAAATTATTAAGTATATTTTATACTATTCATGTTATAGAAATGGGATATATCTGAAACATTAGCTCATATAAAAATTCAAGGCCACAGTTGAGTCTGGAACATGGCATTTACCCTATATATGGCATAACTTTTATTGGTATGGGACTTCTGTGAGAAAATTCACCCAGGGGAAAAATCGTAAATAAAATAATTAAACACAATTAATTTATCAAAAACTCTGAATCAAATAACTTTTTAATGGGTACATAGATTGGAAATATGAGACCACCATTGAGTTCATAATGGGTTGTTTTTCCAAGTCCCATCATAAAAAGTGGGGATGCGGTAATTTCAAATTCTGTGCCAAGTAGATCTTATATAAATAGAAGATTAAGAATTAGAATTAGGTTTATCCCCTAATTATTTCTCTCTATACAAAAAACCTCTCCCATATCTCTATCTTTATTCTTCGACGGATCAAGGAAAAATCAGGAATGGAACTTTGGTAGATTGTAGTGAAAGCAATGACAGGTACATTTATCGATTGACAAAAAAATCATGGTAGGATTATTTCTTATTTGTCTCTGATGGGAGTTTAAATTGAAAATATATTTCTTGGTCGTTTATTGCATCTTTTTATTCTCAATAACCGATGAACCCACTAAGAATGATGTTAATCCATATTGTTAAACCTGAAATATTATATGAAATTAGTCCATTATTTTAATGTTTCATTGCTTATTTTAGGATGAATCAATCAATAGTTTGATCGACAATCAGAGGCTAGTACAATGAAGGTATCGTCGAAAGGTTCATCAGTCTCAATTTGGATCTGAAATCGGGCCATTGGAGGAGTTATTATGACATGCAGAAGAAAGGGGTGGTGTGGCTTTAGCATGGCGGTGCCGACAAGGGCTGGGTGGAGGCGGCGGTGCATTCGGAAAGCGGGCCGGTGGTTGGGTGTGAGGAACTAGGCGGTAGCTGTGAAGCTCCGACATTGTGGGTGTGATAAGGCGGCTGGAGGCAGAACATGTGGCTGGAGTGTGAGGCAGAGAAATTGGGATGGGGGTGACTGGTGTGGAGGAGCAGCGGGGCGAAAACTTTTCATGGAAGGTGACCAGGATAGAGGAGGTCAGAGTCGGCTGACGAGCGTCTCGGTCAGGTGGGGGACACAAAGGTGCTGAGAACCACGGGGGTAGGTCGGCCGTTGACATGGGGCACGACTGGGGGTATCCGATGTTAATCGTCAGTGTAGCTGGAATAGTAGGACAGGCCACAAATACTGGAGTGGACCGAAAAATGGAGGGCTGTAGGCTGATGAAATGGGCTAGGCTGACCAGAGTGGGCCAGCCCAGGTGAAGCAGACTGACACGAATGGGTTGAACCTGTTTAAATCAGACTGATCCTCTTTAAATGCCTATATCTCCTAATATGGTCATCTGTTTGACACATCATCTATGGTTATAAGTCCCTCTCATCATGGAAGATCTTTTTATACCAGTTCAGGACTTTTAATCCTTGGTTTTGTTTCTCATTTTCACAAAACATCTAAGTTTTAATAATAAAAAAATATTTATTATTATTCAGAAAATCTTGTATCAGACCTATCTCATAATTGGAAAGTATGTTCATCATTCCATTAGTGGTGGTGCGACCCTAGAATTTGTGTGTACTTTTCCAAAATACATTCAAGTGTTTAAAGTGAAGTTGAGGTGCGGGACCCAAGGATCCCATTTCTCACGTGTTACAGTAAAATGCATCTTTTTCATTGGGTATCTATTTTGGACTAACAAGTAGTTGTTTCTATGTGTTTTTCCATGGGAATTGAAATGGTTCAATTCATATAATTAATTTCAGGATCAAGGAATAGGTCCCATGGGATTCCATTCCAACTCAATGCGATGATTTGTGACTTTTCCATCGGATGTCCAATTGGGGAAAATGAATAGTCTATCTTGCATGTTTTTCAATACATATTGCAATAGTGTGATCCGTTTGGATGTGCGGAGGCTTATTCATGATCTCATTAATTGTGGAAACATGAAATGTATATTGGTGGAAGTTCCTTCTGTTGTGTTTGAAGAGAACCTATGGATTACGTCAGCTTCAACTTTTGTGAGTGTAGAGAAGATGTATGAAAATATGTGGTCAAATGTTCTAGGGCCACTTGAGGAGGCATGTTAGTGAAATTACATTTTTGACTCTCCGGATCAACGATGAGCATCGTGTGCTCTTCGAAATTTTGACTAGATGTTCCATATACTACGGGGGTACCTTGACATGCCTAGGGGTACTTGTTCGTAGTTTAGTACCTGAGAATGGATAGGGTCATGGCCAACCAACGAGACGGGCCCACATGACGTCTGGGTACCACACGTGCCGTGTACTATAATGAATTATTCTATCTCTCATATATCCTTCTTTGGGAATTGTATTTTGGCATGTGAGTATCCAATCCTAAGTGTTTTTCTACATGGAACGTGATAATTCCCTCTGCAGTGGCTTCTGACAAATGATGCGAGATGTTTTGGGAGTGAAAGATATTCGGGGTGGCACTCAATGACTACGAATTTTTTTTTTGAGAGGTAACATCTATAAGGGATGGACAATGTTCCCTAATGATTTTTAAGAGGTACCATCCAATAGGGATGGCTAGTGTTCCTAAATGATTTTATGAGAGGTACCATCCAGTTGGGATATCCAAAGAAGTTCTGGGTTTACCTCGAGCTAGGCTGGAAAGTGGTCCCCGGTGGGAGTTATGGATTTACCTCTAGCTAGGTTGGGAAGTGGTCCTTGATGAAAGTTATAGGATTACCTCTATTTGGGCTGGAAAGTGGTCCTTAAAGGCATTTCAAGGCTTCCCTACAGCGGGGTTGGGCACTGAGTCCTGTTGATGAATCTTTCTAGGTAGTACCATCCGGTTGGGCTAAGTATTGGGTCCCTATTAACTTCTGGGTGGTGACTCCCCCTAAAGTACCAGGGAATTGATACATGATGTTGAGTGGAACTCTCCAGCTGGGATTAACATGAGTTCTTGACTTTGTGACACGATACCTTGATTGTGCGACACAGGGAAAAGGCATGTTTTGACATACATTTTGATTCACAAGGAAGAGTGGTAATTTTCCCACAAATACACTTTCTTATGATGTGACGTAAAACCACGAGGGTGAGACAGTGCTGTCCAAAGCAGATAGTATCATTATGTGATGATTGAGTACCTTTGACATGTAGTTTAGAGAAGACATGTGGGATGCTAGGAATCAATGGTGGTTACTTATGGTACTTTTGGCTACTCGCTTTCTTGGGATGAGATATGAGATAGATATCCCCTTACTCTCTCTCATTTTGGTTTCTTTAATTGATAATATTTATACATTATATTTCTAGGACCCACTCCTTGTGTTTTGTTTACTCTACTTCTATGAGAGGCGAAGACACATAGTTTATGACACATTCATTTCATGTATAGCTTCTCATGGTTGGATAAGTCTACAATCCTACTATAGGTAGAAAATACTTGATGAGAATTCTATCTTCTCACCATTTCTTTCTCCTTGTGTTTGGATGAGATTACTTCACTCTCTTGTTGAGTTGAGATGAATTCCTTTTACTGTACCTTGTTCTATATACTTATCCCCACTTTAGTACATCTTTTTCTACTCCCTTGAGCCTTCAGGGCATCTTACTAAGTATTTTTATACTCACCCCTACTTGGGATTTTCCCACACTTGGTGCGCCTTTTCCCACGATAGACATGATTATCATGACTTTAGATGAGCTAGGGATATATGGTGCTTGGACCACATGTGGTGGTCTTCAATTTGGATTCAGGAGTGGGGCCCTCCCAACTGCTTTACTTTTCCACTTATGGGCATGTATTTTTCCTCATTTCTCTTTTTGTTTACTTTTCTGTACTTGTACTATTTAGTGGTCGATGCATGTTTGTGGTATATATATAGTAGTCTTGTATTTTGTTTTCTATACCCTATTCAATTTTTCATTGAGTTGGTTGTGTGTGTCTGTAGGTTCTTAGGCAAAGACCTCCCTGAGTTTGTTATTACTTCAACGCTAGTCGCCACCGCTGGCCTATGGAGGTGGGGTTGTGGTAGTTGCGGCTTGATCCCCGGCATGGGTCGGGTCATGACACAATCATCTATAAAATTACCCATATGTGGGAACATGTCATGTTAATCCTACACACCTAACAAGATGTATGTATATTCCTCATATCTCTACAATTCAAGATCCAAAATAGATAAGAAATCATTAATTATAAAACTCAAAACCCATGTGTCTCACACTAGGTCAAATAAAAAATAACCATAATTGTTCAAGATAATAACATCAATCCATTTCCCTTGGTAACTTGGACTTCCACTAGAAAAGGTGTTCATGATGTACATGTCTTAGTTCCATAATAATCCCTAATCCATTATATATCTACGATAGATAAACTCCCAAGGTAGTAAGAAAAAATAAAAATATCATTAAAACAACTTTGTAATATCACTCTCTAGATCACTATGAATAATAATCAGACTAGTGGTAGTACGTAACCTTAGGCATGCCTCCCCTGATACTAGAGGCCACTAACTAGTAGTAGGAGTCCATGGTAGTGTCATGGGGGACTATACCCCCATATCAATTTTTACAATAATAATGAAAAAAATAATCATTATAAAAATTAGAGTACATAGAAATATTAAATAAACTATACATGTTATATCAACGTTATATGTAGTCATATAAACATACCAGATAAATCAACGATTTGGATGATCACATATAAATGATAAATAAAAGAAATAAAATAAAAAATTAGGCCAAAATCCAAAAATGCCAAGACTATCCTAATCCCAAATCCATTTTATGAGATATTATACTTGATGATCAAATCCACTTCCTCAAAACAACATAAACCTATGGATAATTGAATGCCCCTTAGCAACCTAAGTGTAATGGAGTCCTGATCATGGTGTGAGTATATAACTTAGTAGTGAACCACCAATGTGGTCTCACCCATAGCCAAAATATGTAGTGAGATGTGCATGTGGAATGATCTGAATAATAAATAAATAATTTTAGAAAAAATATTTAAAATAAACCATAAAAATCCCCAGGTTCATGACCCCGATCGACTATACCTAGTTTGTCCAGCACTAGAGTGTCTTTGAGAACATAATGATGACCATGCCTACCATTATAATGACCGGAGGGGCTTTACCCTTGTATTGAGATAACAACACATGGGACACACTCCCCCTAATATATAGTATACCAATGTGGTGGAATACTCCATCCCACCATCACCACCCATGGATTGCTCCAACCTAGTATATAATGGTTTATAGTAGCTAAAACTTGATAGTCTAGAAGGATGGACCATGCCCCCCAGAAGTCCCCACAAGACCTAGACAACTATCACATGGAAACAAGGTCATTCTATTCTTGAAACTAGTAATACTAGATCTATATTGATGGAATATACACCAATAATATCATAGACCTCCCCCTATAGGAGTTTTATTTAGTATCATGACCTCCCCAAGGGGAGTTTTTATGAGCTCCCGATAGGGATTATTCATGAACACTCCACAGTAAGTATTCACAAGCTCCCCATAAGGAGTATTTAGAGCCTCCCCCAGTGTGTATTCACAACAACCCATAAGTGTTTCTACAATTTCTAAAAAAGGACCTCCCAGAAGAAATTTTCACATACACCATCAAACCTCCCCCAATATAATTTTCTATACTAACCACTATTCCATTTATTATCCAATTTACCATAATATATCATGACCCCAAGGACTTAAAAGTACAATTTGGGTTATAAGGTGAAACTTGACCCCATCTCTACCCATCCCACACCACATCTTATGCTCAAATAAAACTTGGACATTCAATTTGGTCCCCAAGGTCATAACATTGGTGGAGAGACCTCATATAGGGTTCTTGGTCACATTCTCCCCAAATGTAGACACTCTGTATGGGATCCACTGCACCTATCACCAGGTGATAAGTCATAATGCCTCCCAAGGTCTTCACATCTATCCACAAGACTCTAAATTATAATTTGATCCTTGAACATCGGTGATTGAGGTGAACCATCCAATGTCCAAGGTCCTCAGTGGCCCAGGAAAACTACTACAATTCTTTTTATGGAAACAAACAAGTGAATTAATTTAATTATTAACCATTCATTTAATTTTATGAAAAAATTTAATCTAAATAAAACAATTCAAAACCATAAATGGTGAGAACACATTCCATAATTAGAATAGACAACAAGAAAAATAATACATGGAAAACACCAAGGACCACTTACCTATTTTATGAATACTTTCAATTTAATAGGATATCTCGATAGCTTTACCAATTCCCATTAAAGGTCCAAACAAGATCATAAGTCCACCCAATAATATAACTAAATAAAGAACAAACAAATTAATTTATTAGAAATAATTTTATTGTTAATTTATAAATTTTATAACACTTTTAAATAAAATATCATAATGTTTAACAACTCACTACATCCCCACATTACAATAGAACTGATCCAAAAAATCATGAGAGTTCTGCAACATACCCCCAACATGAACCTGGTCCAAATAATCAACCTACCCACCAATTCCATAATCAATTGAATTTAATTTAAGTAAAAATTTAATTAAATTAGAAGTATGATGTAACTTCATTAGATAGATAGGGAACGAGTTATAGAAATCATTATGGGATGTCCTCTTACTAGGTAGAGTAAAAGCCCCATCATATTTTACTAAAACCCCAATACTCCAGTGGAATTGAAACTAATTACCTAACAGGAGAACACCAAAATAAAAAATTATAGAAGGAGGAAAAAAGTAGGGATAATGAGGAGTATATTCAACTTAGATCACTGAAAATTTCTATAAACACACCCCACATCAAAGGGGTTTTGAAGGAGGAATAAGGGGGATCCACCTCTAGTCCATACAAGCAATTGGAAAGGGGGAAGAGGGGTTTCACCTCTAGAAACCCAAGGGTGTGTGGGGGGATGTAATCTCATCCCATTAAAGGAAACTTTCTTTTTGATACTCATCCATTATCTAGAAAACGTTCCTAGCCATCAAATTAATCCATTGGTTATCCCACTAGATAACAGATGGGATAAGAGAACCTACAAGGCCATGAGACTCTCCATAGGTCTATCCAAGGATGATCGGTGGCTACATGCTATATCCCTGACCAAACTTCCTTCCTTTTATACTCTAATTATGCTCCTAACCATCACATGAACCTCATTACCCATACAATGTACCTCATTTAGGACGATAAAACTCCCAAAACACCATTTTCAGTTATGGTTCTCAAAATGAACCATCCACCAGATAAAAAATTTAGGTTCCCCTCTAAATTTCACACCCCAAAATGGGTACGAGGTTTTACAAAATATTATTTTAAATCATCATTAGGATCATCCTATTCAATTTGGGAAATTTTAAGTAGATAAATATCTATTTAAGGGTGTCTAATGGAGTCAAAGATTTTGAAACTAACCGTGTTGTCTTTAAATTCCAATTCAAGTTTTCCTTTATGAACATTTGGGACTATATTTTTTGCCTTCAAGAAGGACCTCACTAAAATTATGGGTTAGTAGACTGATACTTTTTATTCCTCCATGTTTAAGACATATATGTCAACTGATAAGAGTAAATCTTGAAATTTTATAGGTAGATCATTTAATACTCCTTCTAGAATATTGTTTATTAGTTTGTAAGTTACACCACCATTGTTGTCGATTCCAATTTTCATATCTATAAAGTTATAAAATTTGATTGAGGCATAAAATTTATTGAATTCCCTTCATCAAAAAATAATAATTTGATGAAGCGATGGAACAAATAGTGTAAAGGGATGAAATAGTCCTGGAATCTTGACATTTGTGGGTATTTATAGTCCGATTAATCCCCATAAACTTATTCCAAAATTAATTCCTTCCTTTCCTTGAAGCTTCATATTATTTGTGAAAATATATTTAAAAAATTTATCATACATAGGATTTTTTTGAGTGATTTAAGAAGGGGAATATTGTTCTCAAATTTATGGAATGTTTGTAAAATTCCTCTTTAAAGAAATTCTTCTGGAATAATTTTGACTGAATTATTTTGGATGGGAATGATAGTGGAAGAGTTTTATTTTATATTTACTATATTTTTTGAGGTGATTATGAAATATTCATTATTTGTCTATATCTTCTTATATATTCATTATGTTATTCTTCCTAGTGCTAATTTTCACATCTTTACCCAAAATTTATAGATGGTTTGTCTTTAGATTCCTCCAGAGTATTCTCCTCAAGGTCGGGTGGTGCTTGTTTTGGTTCAGGTTTTCCATCTCCATATTCCTCACTATTAGGTGGATCTTGTTCCAACTAAATGGAGATATTATGGGGAATATACTTACAGATTATATTTTTTATCATGTTCATAGTCTCCTTTGGGTTGTGGATTTTATAGGATGGAATTTTTCTTATAAGTTTGGACAAAATATCGACCAAACTACTAATATGGTTTCTTAATTATTCTATCTTATTTCCTATATTCATAGATTAGATCCTATCTATTGTTGTTTGGGGGTTTGGAAAGTGGTTGAGGGATATTTATAGGGATTATATTGTTATAATGGGGTTTTTTTTGTTATAAGGAGGATTATTTGGCTATTTTTAAGGCTAGATAAATGGTGGTGCATTTTTTAATTTTAGGTTTTATTGAAATGGGGGGTGTTATGGGTTTTGGTTTTGATAGGGTGTTCAGTCATGGTTCAATATATTGTGTTGATTCATGAGTCTATATTAGACCTGGTTGTTTACCTCCTTCCTTGATTATGTTGAAATTATTTTGGATGAAAGGTTTATTCATAACTCTTCATTCCATACACTTTAGTACACCTGTCAATGAAATGGTTAGGTGATGGGAATAAGCCACATACCATAACCAGTGTTTTCTATTGACTAACCTTATTAGGAGTCATCTATATTACATTTATTGTTATATATTTATGTTTATTTTTAATAATTGTGATAAATCAAAAGTTATTACCTCAGGAATACCTACTGTGCTAGTACGTCTTATGCCATGTTGGTGGGAGGTCTATGAAATATTCTCAATTAGTCCCTTGGACTATGCTATAAACTTTTATATAAAAGATTCTCAAAATGAAAAAATATTTTTAAACCTATCCTAGTACTCTCAAAGAGTATATTATGATGATTTTAAAATGAAATAAATCACCTTCCATATTGTTGTTCTCCTAGAATCTAGGAAGAATATTTTCATGAATCATATTTAAAAATAATCCCAAACATGGAATTCAATGGGTTTTAAACTATAAAACCATTATTTTTATACCCCTTCAAGTGAAAATTGGAATTAACTTTATTTTAATTTCAACACTGCCACTCCTACATGATTCAGGGTTAAGAAGACCAATGTGAATCCCTATATGTGCCTATTGGGGTCTTCAGTTGTAAGTCCATGAAAATTTGGAAACAATTGTATTAAGCCGTTTTTTAATTCAATATAATTTTTTAATTCTAGAATCGAAATGTGATTTGATTGGTTATAAAATTAAGGTTCATATAGTTCTCTTTAAGTATGGTTGAGATTATCCACTATAAATTCTAGTTTACAGTGTGCATCGATAGTCCCACCTTAGCCTGCAAGGGGAATTTATTCAATGTCAAATTGTAAATTCAAATTCCTAATTCTAGTGAGAAAATCATTTTCAATTTATAGATAGAAGTTATAATTTTGGTTATTTAAAGATCATATCATGTAAATTTAAATTTTTTATATTTCTTTGGCACTTCCTCCCTGGAAATGATGCCATGTTTTTAATGCACGTTGGTTGTGGGGTGTGGTAAAAAATTAATTCATAGGATAAATGCAGTATTAATGGTAACCATAGGTAATATTCTTTAAAGGATAGTACAAAATAATTAGTTGTCCCTTTTTATTGGTTAAGGAAAATGGGATTTGATTTAGGGTTATGATTTTGCAGACAAAGAAATAAAATGAAACATAATATTGAAAAAAATAATGTGAAATGTGATTAGGCCATGGTTATATTTCATTTTTCAATTCTATCATAATATTATAAATGGGTTACCTTATTTCCTTGATAATTGGAAAATGAAAAATTCCTTAATATATTCACCAAATACCTTAAGTTGAAGATATATATTATGTAATATCTTAACAGTGTGAATTATTTGATAACCCCCCTTCCCGTGTGTATTAAAAGTCAAATAATAACCCCCAAACTACAAGGGAAATCCCTAAATGGGATTTATTATTCCAAGGTAGGTTAAAAGAAACCCAATTCTCCAATACATGTACCTTCAATTTTCGAGGTACTAACCACCTATCATAACCTGATCCTTTGAGACAAGATAGACCATGTAGAGGGATATGATTGATTCTCAGCTTTGGAAGATATAATGAAAATGTTCAAGAGATAAAATAAAATTTAATTAAAAGTATCAAACATTCACTAGGAATGAAATCAATTAAAAGGAAGAAGCTTTATTCAAATTGGTACATATACTTAGGCATTATAAGAGGTTATATTTCCCTCACCCAATCTATTATAATTCTACCCATATATTAAAAGGTTTACAAAGAATAAAGTGGAAGGATAATATATTATAACAAAACTAAAAACCAAAATAATAATAAAAAAGTTCTCTTGTGTGAGATATTTGACCTTAAACACCTGCACACACTTATTCATGGTTTTGTTCAGGATTTAAACATTCAATGTTCCATACTTAGACAATTAAACCCATCAAATACTCATTCATTTGAAATATTTTTAATTTTATTTATTCTTCATGTCTTTAGATATGTATGTGATTCTTTGTCCCTAAAAATACACAGCTTCATTTTTAAGATTATTGACCAAAACCTTATGCATGATTTTAATCTATGTGGAATCATTTGAATTGTTTCATGAGTGATAACTTGGTGGCCTAAGTATTAGCTTGAATTTATAGGTGTATACTCAAAATCCCACCTTAAATCTTCTAGAATTTTATTTTTTAACAAAGTCATGAAGCCTTATAATGAAACAAAGGTTTAAGATCCAAAAGATTTAAAATGGATCCAAATCCTTATACTAGCACCACAAATCCTTGCACGTAATGCCTTATTATGGCTACCAAATCTTTATAATCAAGGATAAATCTTTAAATTCAGTCTCAAAGCCTTACATTTAGCTGGGTAAATCTTTACAATCACTCCTTTTCTATTTTTTAGAACTAAAACATGCATACACAACTCTATGAATTCCAAAATTGATTCATATCCTCTTCACAATCATTAAAATATTATCCAAACATGATGTAATAATATCAAAACCTCAAGCTTCAATATATTACATTCTCCTATTATTTTAAAGATAAATAAAATTATTAGAAATTTATTTTGGTCAATTTTTACAATTAAATTATAAATGATCCTATAATATGGAAACAAAAATAATCACCCTAAAAAATGGTGAAATGGTGGGATTTAAATAAATAAAACTCAAGGTAAAATGTGTGAAAATATTGTATTTTCAGATTCATTATTGAGCTCACATATACTACGCTACCCAATCATATTTATTAAAAATAATATATACACATGTATAACAGATGAAAAAACTAGGAACCAAATTCCTAAAGTATGATAAGACTCCACTCATAGAAGAACTCTAACCCATTCATATTTAACGCTATAATTCATCCAAATCTAAAAAAATATCTAATTTAGGGAATCATGACCTAAAAATAAAGAAGTAACGAGAGAAACCAACAGTAATCACCTAGAAACAACTATCCTTACTCAAGAATACTCTCTGTAACAACCAACATGATGATCTGGTAAGAATTAACGAATATCCCTCATGATGAAGAAATGAATAATTGATAGGCGAGAACTAGTGTTCTCCTACATATTCTAGTCAGAAAACCACATTTTACCTTTTATAGTCGAATTTCATAGTTAATAATTCATTTTAATTATTTTTGAAAAATTCTAGAAAATTCCATCACATAGAAGTTTTGAAAACATTCCTGACCCTTATGTTTCATGTCTCCTATGTATGGGACCATTACGTATTATAGAGAGAACTCTCAACACTTTACCATATTATTAGATCAACCGTTTATGACTCTTACATATCAAGTATTTACCCTTACACAATATAGGGTGCCTAAAACTTAGACAACTTTCACATTATAGGATGAAATTTATATATCTAGAAGTTACTTTTACATATCCCCATTACTGAATATTTAATATTAATTATATATGGTAACTTTAAAGTAAATCTTACATATTACTTAGACATTTTTACCCACTCTTTATAGAGTTAGTTTTATGTATGAAAAAATTACTCTTTGATAAAACAAAATTTTATTGAATATTTTATTGATAATAAATGATATAATTTTCTCACATTGTGGTAACTATTGTTAATTTATGGAATATTTGGGATTAGATCATTTATTTGAAAATTTGATGAAAATTTCAGTTTTATCCTTTTAAAAGTCACTGTAGTATTTTGAGAATTAATAATTTTATTTGAATTAATTGAACATATTGTTTTGTAAATGTGTTCCTGACATAATTTTCTACAACTTTAATTTAGGACATTGGAGCTAAATTGTGTATTTGTTTGGTGTAAATGGTCCATGATGTAAAAGTTGGGATGGACTCACCAGATTAGACATGGGTTCTATATTTGTGCCATAAATTCTTCATCCATTCTTGAATTAGGACCACATTTTGAGAGGATCTCGTGAACCAATTTTTTCACGAATCATCCTTCTGGAAGGATAGCTGATTCATGTGTTTTGGTGGTCAAATTGGTAGTTGAATTTAGCATAAAATATTTGGCAGAGATTCCTCATTCACACATGAAACCACTTTAATCCTAGCCTCCCCTCCAATTTATAAATTAGTGTTTTTATCATTTGTAGGGGTGGAGATGTTCATTAAAAGATTTAAAGCAGAGGAGAATTGGTTTCACCCAAATTCCCCAACCATTGTAAGAGGGGTAGCTCTTGAATCATGGATCCCCTCATCGAAGCCTTTTTCTCTTCTTCATGCTGTAATGTTTTCATTTGTGAATTAAAATTCTTTGTTCATATTTTATTTCTTATCTTTTATTCTGTTTATTTTAATTATCTTCTTCTTTACTCATCCTATTTGGGTTGTAATCAAGAGTGAAGATGATATTGGGTTCTACCCTTTCAATCCTTTTCTCAGGCAAAACATCTCCACGATGACCACACCGCCCATGGAAGAGTAGTTCTCTTAGTGATCGATCTATATTCTACCCTATTCATTTAATTATTTTTAATAATTGAGATAATGAAATTATCTTAATATTATCCATGAGTTGAGCTTTTAAAATTATAATAAACTAAGAAAACAATTGAACAATTAACACCAAAACACATGAGGTCGAGTATTGTGTAAATTGTGAGACCGCAAACGTAATCTATAAAACAAGACCATACGGGGAATTTTTTAGAGTTAAAATATTATCCATATGCTCAATTAATCCTCATTTTATATAATGGATATGATCCTTAATTTACCACTGACCATAAGCTATCCATAGAACATCAATCAAACCAGGGTGTTGCGATTCCATATTCCGAAGTTAGCCTAGGGTTAAATTCACTTCATCTTTACGGTAAAGTTAATTATTGTAGGGTTCAGGATTTAACAAATTAAGGGATCATAATTAAGGGAATGTTAATTTAAATGATAATGATAAATAATTGAGTGAATAGGTAGAGTTAGATAGATTACAACTTTTAAATATTTTCAAAAAAAAAAATCTTCTTGTTGTGTCATTTTAATCGAACTTCATTTCAAAACTAAAATCAAAACAAAAATACAAACTTCTTCCAGCAAAAATCTTCTAGATTTATAAAATATAAAAAACCCCATCTTTTTAATTAATGTTCTTATTTAATTTTATTTTACTTTCAAAATACCTTTATGATGTTGTTAAATTTACTTCCTCCTTTGAGAGATGACCTTGGTCAGCCACTCTGCTGCACCTAAGTAACCAACAATCACATATCATTTGAAATCGCCCATAAAAGCACCATTAAAATTGGTTCCATTTTAGGGGAGGAAAGTAATTATTTAAACAATTTAGAGGTATTTATTTTATTTAACATTTTATTCTCTTCTTCTCTTCTTTCTTCCTTCTTTACCCAATCTAAATTTTTCTTCATCTTTTGTTTTCTTCTTCTTTTTCTTCTTTTTGGACCATCAACTCAAACTTCCCATATTTTTTTATTATGGTACACTTTTATTCTTTTCATTTTTATTTTATTTATGACATGAAATAATCCCAAATATCTCTTAAATATTGACCCTGATATTGAACGAAGCCTTGGGGATCAAATGAGACATTCTCAATCTACGTGAAGTTTAAACATTCAACCAGTTGGAGAATTAATCCACTCCAAGAACAATTAAATTGGAAACGCTTCTAATTACAATATAAAACAATAACCAATGGCTTAATATAATGGGAATGAACTTAATAGATCCATTCAATAATTGGTTGCACCTGATATTAACTATCAATCAAATTGCATTGCGTACCCAAATCTGAAATCAGATTTTGAACTGAAATTTGGGTTAATTCACCTACATCCAAAATTTCAGGGCCTCTATGGTGAGGATCCCAATAAAAAACTTAAATAATTTAATGTGTTTAGATCGAACCTTAAACCAAGAAATGTATCTGAAGATAAAATCAAACTAATGGCATTCCTATTCTCAGTTGATGGAGATGAAAAAGACTAAATGTATTATTTAAAATCTGAAGATGTAACTTGTTGGAATGATTTGAAACATCTTTTCTTGCAGAGATTTTTTTTTCTAGCTTTAAGGACCACTTCCATTTGTAAAGAGATATTGGGAATTAAGCAAGAACTAGGGGAGTTAATGTATGAGTACTGGGAGCGATTCAAGAAGTTGTGTGCAAGATTCCCACATCACCAAATCAATGTGAAACTCCTCATCCAATACTTATATGAAGGACTCACACCTATAGAGAGGTGTATGGTAGATTCTGCAGCTAAAGGGGAATTGGAAGACAAGACACCAGTAGTTTCACATGCATTGATAAAAAAGATGGCACAAAGCTCCCAACAATTTAGCGATCGAGGTACCCCACATGTCAGGGGAGTACATTAGCTAAGTCCTTCCCCTATTGAAAATCATTTGATTGCTACTAAGTTTGAAGAATTGAACACTATGTTGAGGCAGATTTCTTTGTAACAAATGACATCCCAACCCCCTACTTCAAGGCCTTTTGGCATTTTCACTAAGGCAAGCCACCCAACTGACTGTTTCCCCCAACTACAAGAAATAGAAGATTGTGCAGCTTTTTTTCCAAGGTGACCATATTAGCAGTAACAACTGCCACATCCACAAAACATATTTTATTCATTTTCTTCAACATACAAACAAGGGTGGAAGGATCAATCAGACATGAGGTATGGCTATGGACAACAACAAAGGCCCCCTTTTCAACAAAACTTCCAGCATCATTCACCTTACCAACAGGGTTTCCAACAACCCCAAAGGTGATTTAAAGATCAAGTATCAACAAGTAAACAACAAGGTAATTCTCAAACAAATGTAGATTCTAATGCTGATGATATTTGGAAGAAAATTGTTCTTAATCAGGATAATGAGCTGAAGAGTCTAGGTTCAGAGCTGAGGGAGTTGAAGACTCAAATGAGCCAGATTGCCACCACCCTCCATTAACTGGTAAGTAAGAACTCTAGAAATATTCTTTCCCAACCTACTCCAAATCCTAAGGGGAATGTCAGTGACATCAAATTGATAAGTGGGAAGCAAACAACTAATATATCTACACCTATCATTCCACCGAGATTCACCTCATCTCCGGAGAATACCCATTCAAAACCGGCTGATGAGAAACCCAAGGATAAAGATAAAGGTATGCAAAAGATTAATGAAGTTCCTCCTAAACCCCTTCCTTTTCCAAAAAGGGTTGTTTAAACCAAGAAGATGGCTGAAGAGGCAATGCAAAAGGAGGTTTTGGACACATTCAAGCACGTGGAGATCAACATTCCTCTACTTGAAGCAATAAAGTAAATCCCAAGGTATGAAAAATTCTTAAAAGAACTTTGTACCTATCGAATAGGGATCAAGGTAAATGAGAGGATCAATCTTGGAAGGAATGTGTTAGCAATCATTACACCAACTCTTTAAATTCCAACAAAGTTCAAGGATCCCGCGACATTCACTATACAATGAACCATAGGAGAGTTTCACTTTTATGATGCTCTTTGTTATTTGGGAGCTTCCATAAATGTGATGCCTCACACTGTATTCTCTTCTTTGGATGTTAGTGAGTTCAAACCGGCAAGAGTAGTGGTGTTGTTGGTAAATAGAGCTACAACATATCCAACAGGAGTCCTTGAGGATGTACTTGTCTGGGTAAGATACATGATATTTCTAGTATATTTCTATGTGCTTAACATGGTGGATGATTAGGTAAGTTCTCATGCTCCCATTATCTTAGGTAGACCATTCCTCAAAACTGCAAAAAATATCATAAATTTCAATGAGGGTACATTTTCCATGGAGTTTGGGGATTAAGTTGTGATATTTAATGTTATGGACTTCATAAAGTATCCCTCAGAGGAACATTATACATTTTTTATCTCCCATTTTGAACCACCAAATAAAAAACCCATGGAATTTGATTGATGTATGCTTTGGGAGATTAGGATCATTGGTTCTAGTTTGATGTCTAAGAGTAATTACACACCAATATTGAATTCACAATACTATATTAGATTTTATTTCTAAATGGATTCATATTTTGATTTTGATCATGTTCAATCTGATTATGACATGGTTGTGGAGTATGCCGATGGATTTGATGTTTTATTCTCTAATTGTAATGATTTCTATTCTGATACTGATGCTCTTTGTGCACATATTTCAGTTCCTTCATTATGTCCATACATACACCACCCCCCTACACTGAAACTCAAGCCATTACCACCAAATCTAAAATACTCATACTTGTTAAGTGGTGAGAAATTACCTGTTTTAATTTCTAAAAATATCCCTTTTTAACATGAAGAAAAACATTTGAATATTTTGAGGGAGAACATCAGGGCAATCGGGTGGACCTTGTCTTATATATCAGGTATTATCCCCTCCATTTTCATGCATAGGATTCTTTTAGTGGATGAGGCTAAACCGGTTAGGCATCCACAATAGAGACTAAATCCAACACTTTTGGAACATGTTAAAAAAGAGGATGAAAAATTTCTTGAGGAAGGTATAATCTATCCCATTTCAGATTATCAGTGGGTGAGTCCTATTCAGGTTGTGCCTAAGAAAAGCGGTGTTACTATTGTTAAAAATGAGAAACATGAGTTAGTTCCAATGATGGTGCAAAATAGTTGGTGTGTGTGTATTGATAATATGAAACTAAATTGGTCCACTCATAAAGACCATTTTCCCTCCCATTTATTGATCAGATGCTTGAGAGACTAGCTAGTAAAACAAGCTACTATTTCTTAGATGGATTTTATGGATATTTTTAGGTTCCTATTGCTTTGGAGGATTAGGATAATACAACATTCACTTTTCCATTTGGTACGTTTGCCTACTGGAGGATGCCATTTGGACTTTCAATGCCCCATGTACCTTCCAGAGATGCATGGTGAGTATTTTTTTTTATTTTATTGAGACCTTCATGGAGGTATTTGTGGATTATTTTATTGTGTATGGGTATTCATTTGTTGATTGTATCTCTAGCTTGGTAAAGGTTTTGAATCGTTGTATTGAGAAGAATCTGGTCTTAAACATTGAAAAGTGTCATTACATGTTAGAGCATGGCATTATCTTAGGGAATTTAGTGTCCAAACATGGGATTGAGGTTGATAAATCTAAGGTAGATATCATCTCATCCTTACCATATCATTCATGGGTGCGTGATGTTAGATCTTTCCTAGGGCATGCAGGATTTTATCCATGTTTCATCAAAGATTTTAGTAAACATTGCTCTTCCTATGTCATGATTACTTAAAAAGGATTCTGATTTTCTGTTTGATGATTATTGGAGGACTTCCTTTGATGAGATAAAGAAGCGTCTGACCACTCCACCGATCATACAAACCGAACAATGGGAGATTCGTTTTGAGCTTATGTGTGATGCCTCCAACTTCACAGTTGGAGATGTCTTATCTCAGAGGGTGAAGGGACATTCACATGTGATTGCCTATTCATCGAGGCCATTGGATTCAGCTCAATAAAACTATAAAACCATGGAAAGGAGTTTCTTTCTATCATATCTTATTTAGGTAAATTTCATTCATATTTATTAGGCTCTAAAGTAGTTGTTTTTTCTGACCATGCAGCTCTGAGGTACCTCTTGAAGAAGCCTGGTGCAAATCCCTGGCTAATCCAATGGATGCTCCTACTTCAAGAATTTGATACTGAGATAAAGGATAAGAAGGGGTCAGAAAACCTTGTGGAAGACCACATGAGTAGGCTTACTCACACACTAGAGGATGAAACCTTGGACCAGGTACCACTTCAAGACACTTTACCCAATGAGAATCTTTATTCCATATTAGGTAAGCATCCTTGGTATGCCGATTTAGTTAATTACCTTGTTTCCTCTGAAATCCCTACAAATTTAAAGAAACATGAGGTCCAAAAATTAAAGAGTGAGTCAAGATTTTATGTTTGAGATGATCCATACCTATGGCGCATGTGTAGTGACCATGTTATTAGGAGGTGTGTTCCTGATCATGAGTTTGAGTCTGTTCTATAATCCTGTCATACACATGCTTTTGGTGGACACTTTGGACCCTAGTGGATAGATAGGAATGTTTTGGACTCTGGATTATATTGGACTAGCTTATTCCATGATGCTCATGTGTACTGTAAGTCGGGATCACGTTGCCAACACACAGAAAACATTTCTAGGAGACATGAGATGCCTCAAAAACCCATATTATTCTATGAGATTTTTGATGTGTAGGGCATCAAATTTATGGGTCCTTTTTTTAGTTCATTTGGGTTTTTGTATATTTTGGTTGCTGTTGATTATGTGAGCAAATGGGTGGTGTCTAAGGTCACCATGATTGATGATTCTGATGTTGTTGTGGACTTTGTCAAAGAACGGATTTTTTGTAGGTTTGGAATACCGAATGCCATCATTAGTGACCAAGGGACACACTTCTACAATTGTAATTTTTCTTCCCTCATTAGAAAGTATGGGGTGACATAAAAAACATCAACACCCTTCCACCCCCAAACAAATGACTAGGATGAGGTTTCAAATCATGAGTTGAAACAAATTTTGGAGAAAACCGTGTAGCCAAATAGGATGGATTGGAGAACGTGCTTGGATGATGCACTGTGGGCTTATAGGATAGCATAGAAGACACTCATTGGTATGTTCCCATTTCAGATTGTTTTTTGGAAAAGTGTGTCATCTCTCTGTGGATGTTGAGCATCGAGTTTATTGGGTTATAAAAAAATAAAACAAGGATTTGGTCCAAGATGGAATCCAAAGAAATATGAAAATTCAAGAGTTTGAGGAGATTCGATTGTCTTCATATGAGAGCTCAAGGCTCAATAACGAAATATCAAAAGTATCTCATGAAAAAATGATCCAAAAAATATAATTTCAAGTTGGAGAGAATGTCCTTCTCTACAGTTCATGACTAAAGATGATGCCTAGTAATTTGTGTTCCATATGGTTAGGTACTTATGTTGTGACTAAGGTTTTTCCTTATGATGCATTGAAGATCACACAAGAGGACATGAGAAAAATCTTTATAGTAAATGGGAAATGTTTGAAGAAATAAATTGGGGGACTTCTTATTGATGTAGTGGATTTCATCACAATGCATGACCCCATCATCACTTAAACATATCAGGTTGTTCCCAACCCTTTCACTTCTTTATTCTGTGTCCTATTTAAAATAATACATTTCATGTGCATATATCATCTCATGGGTTCACATTGAGGAAAATGCAATATTTTAAGTGTGGTGGAGGTAACCTTTTAGTTTAGTAATTTCAATTGTTTTCCTATTTTTCAATGGTTAAAAAAAATTGTGTGTTTATCAAAATTTGTGTGTTTATTTTTAAATTATTTGTGTGTTTTTGAAACTTTTGAGCTGAAATGATTCTCATCACCATTTTAAAATCCATATAAATAAGTGAAACAATTTATCCCTTGAAACTGAGCTAAATGAATGCTGAAAATGGCTTTGTTTCAAGTTCAAATCATTAGTAATTTCATGAAAAGTACCCTAAATTTTGAATCCCATGCCACATCTCACTATCTTTATATTTGAAATCACTTTCCTATGAGTCTTCTGAACCATTATTTTCATATTCTCTACATTTAACTCATTTTTTGAGAGAACCAAACCATGCTTGATTTAACCAGAATTTTATATATTCCTTTCAAAACTTTAGGGTTTGAGGTACTTATGTTTTAAATGATTATGGTATTTTTTTGGTATTAAAGCCCCTATTTCCAAGAATACATTTTTTATAATGGCCTACCTTTAACATTTAATCATTGTAGCACTTATAAGCCATGAACAACCAATTAGGTTAGCCAAATTACAAGCCAATTTTCCCTACCCAACCAACTCTTGAAGTGAAATTACATAATCTAGTTGAACTTAAGTGTGGGGGAAGCTGTCTTGTGTTGTGCTACCACATTTTGTGATACTTTGGGAAGAAAATTAAATGCTGAAGAGATGTTTTTTCTGTTGAAGAAAATCATTATATTTAAAGTAGTGCCTTTTCTGGAGCTTTCATGATAAGTGAAGTTGTGCCTTTCGGAAGCTTCTAATAGAGAGATAAAATTGGGTCTATATGGATCTTTCAAGAAAATCATGTTTGAGAAGATTGACATTTTTAATGCTGAAATGTTGAATGGTGAGAACATTCCTTTATATTTCATGATTATGAACATTAATAGATTCTATGGGGATTGAGGAGGATACCATATTTAAGTGAAAATTATATTAATGCAAGTTTTCTTAAAAAAGAAATAATCCCTTCTCATTTAGCCTCCGAATTTTTCACATCTAAATCCTACCAAATGAAAGCCATAGAACAACCCTGAAAATTACTCATGGATAAACTTATGTCCTTGACTCACATCGAGTGGCGATGTAGAAATTTATCAATCCTATTGTGACCCTTGTATGAGTTTAGATTAGAAAGGCATTGCTGAAAAATTGAAATTTTTGTGATAAAGAAAATGCAAGTGAGGTAAGTGTTTTGTGCATGTGAGGATTAATGAAGTGGAAATATATTGAATTATATAAATGTAGAGCCTTAAATAATAATTTTTTATGAGTCATGATAAATTTTTCTTATTGGTGTGGAATTGTTTGTTCTCAAGGATATGTGTTTTAAAATTTATTTTGATTTGATATTGATGTTTACTTGTCACAATTTTTCGGAATACATGATATGATGTTTTTCCAAGGAGTGCAAAAGGGTAAGTGTGGGGGAGTTGATAAAACAAAATTTTATTGAATATTTTATTGATAATAAATGATATAATTTCCTCACATTGTGGTAACTATGTTCATTTATGGAATATTTGGCATTAAATCATTCATTTGAAAATTTGATGAAAATTCTAGTTTTACTCTTTAAAACTTCTCTATAGTATTTCGAACATAAATAATTTTATTTGAATTAATTGGACTTAAAATTTTTTAAATGTGTTTCTGACATAATTTCATTCAAATTTCATTGAGGACATTGGAGCTAAATCGGGTATTTGGTTGGTGAAAATGGGCCATGAAGTCAAAGTTGGACTGGACACTCCAGATTTATCTTAGGTTTTGTATTTGGGACATAAATTCTTCATCAGTGATTTCATTATGCCCATATGTTGAGATAATATCTAGAAATAATTTTCCCATGAATAATACTTCTGAAAAAGCAACTGATTCAAGCGTTTTGGTGGTCAAATTAGTGGTTAAAGTTGGCATAAAATATTTGTCCGTGATTCCTCATTCACACTTGAAACCACTTTAAACCTAGCCTCCCCTCCACTCTATAAATTAGTTTTTTTCTCATTTGGAGGGGTTGTGACGTGAATTAGGAGATTTAAGTTAGAGGAGAATTGTTTTCACCCAAAGTATCCAACCATTGAAATAGGGGTACCTCTTGAAGCAAAGATCCCCTCATCGAAGCCTTCTTCTCTTCTTCATGTTTTAATGTTTTCATTTGTGTAATAAAATTACTTATTATTATTTTATTTCTTATATTTTATTTGGTTTGTTCATTTATATTATTCTTTACTCATCCTATTTGGGTTGGAATAAAATGTGGAGACGAGATTGGGTTCTACCCTTTCAATCCTTTGCTCATGCAAAACGTCTCCACGATGACCACACCGCCCATGGAATAATAGTTCTCTTAGTGATCGATCTATATTTACCATCTTAATTTTATTATTTTGAATCATTGAGATACTGAAATTCACATAATATGATACATGAATTGAGTTTTTAAATTATAAGAAACTAAGTAAGAAATTGAACAATTAACACAAAAACATGCGAGGTCGAGTATTGTGTAAATTGTGAGAGTGAAAACTCAATCAGTAAAACAAGACCACATGGGATAAATTTTTAGAGTTAAAATATTATCCCTAAGCTCAATTCATCCTCATTTTACATAATGGACATGCGCCTTAATTTATCACTAACCATATTCTATCCTTTGTACATCAATCAAAGCAGGGTGCTGCAATTGAATGTTCCAAAGTTAGCCTAGGGTTAAATTCACTACATCTTTATGATAAAGTTAATTCTCATAGGGTTTGAGATTTAACAAATTAAAGGACTATAATTAAATGAATTTTAATTTAAATTATAATGATAAATAATTGATTGAATAGGTATGGTTAGATCAATTATTCCCTTTAACTATTTTCTATAAAAACATCTTCTTGTTGTGTCATTTTAATTGAACTTCATTTCAAAACTAAAAACAAAAAAAATAAAATCTTCTTCCAGAAAAAATCTTCTAGATTTATAATCTATAAGAAACCCCATCCTTTTAATTAATGTTTTTATTTAATTTTATTTTACTTTCAAAATCCCTTTAATATGTTGTTAAATTTATTCCTCCTTTGAGAGACGACTTTGGTCAGCCACTGTACTGCACCTAAGTAACCAAAAATCACATATCATTTTAAAGTGCCCACAACAGCGCCTTTCACTCTTACATATAAATATTTTACTTTTATACAAAGAGATCTTACTCTTACACACTTCCTTATCCATATATTTAATTTTATGTATATAGTTTCTCTCATTGTTAGACATTTTTCACAAAATCTATGATCTTTATGAATGGATTTCCTCAAGGTTAGGGCGACTTCTATGTATCATAAAACTAATCTTATATATTAGAGGTTACTAAATTTCAATAAATTAACTTCAAATTTTAAAAATCACCAATATTAATAAAAAAATCACACAAACTTAGTAAAATAACAAAAATACTCTCGCCATTTATACCTCTTTTAAAACCCACATATAACATAATGTTATTTATAATTTAACCCTTAGACATTAGATAACCCTCAAGAATCGTTACTCAACCTATACCGTCACCCTCGACACCTCAATAGGGTCCAAAATCATAAGGCCAATCTAATATATAATAAAAATTACCATTATGAAATACCAATGACCTTATAACCTCCCCACCATATGATATCTCATCATTATACTATCTCATTATGTACACTAACCAACCCATAATGGATCTTGAGCCTCCTACTCTTCACATTCTCAAAACATTGAGATGATGCTAAATATATCCATCTCTTCCCTAATCACCTCACCTACCCAATTCCAACCGTTTGATCCCTTTAGAGGTAATTCACCAATATATAAATCACCCACGTGGTCACATTCCAACAAAATTACCAAATATGATAATGGTCCCATGATCACATATCATCTTATATTTTTCATTCATCGACCATCCACATATAACCACCCATCATTAATTATCACCATCCCATACCATACTGATATCCATTTTATCTTGCATCATACCCACTACCATTATCATATCTTACACCATAGCTGATGGAAATTCATTTTCACTGATGCCAATGCATCCCACAAATACCAAATATCACATTGGATTCCCATACGTCAACCAACCCATAGGAAACTCATTTATCACATATGAAAATCATGCACCAATAACTGTTATATTGCAAAAAAGAGAACATGATCATGATGTACCTCAAACTATCGATAATTACTTGACTTTATCTAAATACCTTATCTTGATCATGTTCTTATAGAAAAAGAACACCTACTAAATACCTATACTCCCTATGGATTCGTACCCACTATCAACCACTACCCCCATCATGGGCCATCTTGTGTGCTGCCACATCCCGCACATTTTTGACATATCATAGTGAACATCTCCCAGTACCTCTCATAGTTCCACCTTAGATGCCAAGGTTTAACATGATCAACATCTTCTAGCAGGATATGAATTCACTTGAAATAATTTCTCTAGATATCTCATCTGGTCACATGCCCAACACTCCTTTGGAGGATGATCACACTAGTTTCATACATGACTTATCTTCCCACACTAGAAACACATCATTGATAGGCTCAAAGGGAATCATTAATTTCCTATGGGTCTATGAAAAAATAAATTTATAAAACTCAAACTATCCTAATGAATTAATTAAAATTTAGTATTACGAAAGTTTGTGGTCAAACCCATAGAGATGGTTAATTAGTTTGATTAGTTTTAAAAATGAATTAAATTTTATTAGATTTATTAAATAGGGGTAAAAATATTGGTTTTGGAAAACATTTTGAGAATTCAAGAATTTAAAATGAAGAAGATTGATTGATTAGTTTGTTTTTTTTTAAAATATCACCATGGTTTTTTAAATTTAGGGTTAGGGTGAAATCGGATTTTAGAAAATGGGTTTGATTAATTCATTATTGGTGTCAGAGATGAGAAGAATAAGATCCAATGGTTATGGTATCCTCTCCTCAACATGGAAATACCCTATTTCATTTGGTCCAGCAATTTATGGTTTTGTTGAATTGAGTTTTTCTCGATACTGTATTTAAACCTAATTTACCCTAAAGTTGACAATGGTCATTCCTTATTTATGGTTTTCAGTTGCAAAATTTTAATATTACTTTTTGATTCAATTATTAATGATCATGATAGAATAAAAATAAATGGATTGGAAGATTAATATGAATTAAAACAAAAAAAATACATGAATAAAATAAAATAAATCCAACACACCTTCCACATTCTATTTACATCACCCTAGCACAAGGAGGGTTTAACCCCTCATCCAAGTAATGAGATGATTATATGGAAGGATAAAAAATGAAATCTTATAGGAAAAGAGAGACGAGCTTAGGGAGGACCCTGCACAATGAAGCTTCTTTATCAAGGATTTTGGTCTCTATATTTTTAATTACCCAATAACAGTAGGCTATATATCTATTTATTTGAATCATAGGGGAACTGGAATTAATTAATTTCATGAATATTTCGTCCTAAGGAGGTCTGGGTAGGTCCCATATCAAAGATTATTTGAAAATTTAAAGATATATTGAAATCGGGCACTTGAATCTAACCTCGGGCATTTACATTACATGAAATGTATTTTCATTTCATTTAATTATTTAAATATTTAGATAATTATAATTTGGGTGAATATATTCCAAAAACATATCTCAAGAAAAAGTCATATCATGTAATTGTAATTCAAAATGTTTAATTTCCATTCACAGTGTGTAACAAGGTCACAACTTGTACTGGTGGTGGTAGTTGAATTAGAAGGTTAAACAATGTGAAATTATTTATGAAATTACTTTAAGGTTTTCCAAATATTGTGAAATGATGCTAAATATCTTGTAATTGACTTTCATGATGTGTAATTACATTTTTCTACTCTGGAAGCCTCATTTTTCCTCGGTTCTTTAGTTTTATTCCATTGAAGTTATCCATGATTATTCTCCACAATCTGGTGTCACGCCGCGAGTGAAGCTCGCAGCGTGAATCATCTTTCTCCTCCAATATTCACCCCTTTTAATTCTTTTTTCATAAATTCATTGAATGTTTCCATAAAACATAAAAAAGTCAATTTTTCCAAATTTTGGAAAGAATTATCATTTAAATACTGAAATTAGTACTTTAAAATTCCCTAAAAAGTATTAATTAAATAAACATATCAATCATTAACAAACCAATCCATAGAAAATCCCCAAACATCTAGTTTGGATACTTTAATATCATGAGTTTTTGAATCGGGTCAAAGTTTTACTCCCATTTGAACTTTTCAAATAATGGGGGTAACTTTTTCTCTATCCTAATCAGAACTCTATTTTGAGATCCTCGTCATATTTATATGATGTTATTATATGATTTTCAAGCATTAGATGAAGCCTCATATTTTTGGAAGGGTTTTAGGAGTGTCAGAGGCCGACTGGTCTGTTTTGAAGTTGCAGGTTAGGAAATAAGGTTTAAGGTAAACCGTGAGGCCCCTTCAAGGTAACCATGTGGATCATTTTGAACTGCCACATGGATTGGTTAAACTATGTGGGTGAGGAGAATGACCATGCGAGGTTATCTGAATTTGTTGGAGAGGGATTCCACATGGTTTGCGCATGGCTAGGGAAAACTGTGAGCTAGTCGTTCGAGGGATCTCTTTTAGGAAGTAGCTCAACACTGTAGCTCACACAGTTCGTGAATGGTTTGGAAAACCATGTGTGTAAACTGTGTGGCTTATACATGTTTTTTTCTTTCTTTTTTTCCTTCTCCCCCCTATATTATCCATTTGTCGCACACTACATAGGGGGAACCATCATCCTCATATTCTCCCAAGGATTGCTCTAATCCTTCAATACAACCTCTGATTTCAGATTCATCAGTTGCATCATATATGTCTTGGTAAGGTTAACCTAACCCTAGCCACTTCTCTATTTTGTTTTTGATTCTTGGAGAGATAAAAACATTAGAGTAATTTCACCCTATTTTTTTAGGGTGTTGGACAAAAACTCAGATCTACTCCAATCCAATTCAAATTGGAGCTTGATATTGGATGTTCCTATGTCCACGAGTCCAAGTTAGGTGGTGCATACCTTACTTTGTGTTTACAAAATCATTTATGGGGCATGAATTTTAGAGTGCATTTGGGTATTTTGAGAGAGAAACATCTATACTTGTTTCTTTATATCAAAATGACTATGTGACCCTAAGGGATGCCTTTGGGAATTTCCAAACGTTTTTCACTCGAGTGAGGCATTATTGGAGGCCATTTCTCCTTGGGGTGGTTTGGTCGGGGGTAAAAAAGTCCATTTAAATTTAGCCATTTTGATTTAATTAGTTTTGTTATTTTAATCTGAGGTATTCAGGGCCTCCATATTAAATTGTTATGTTTATTTATATAATGTAATTAAATAAAATAAAATTGAATTGTTTGTTTATATTGTGTTCTTAACGTGCAATTAAATTTTATTGAATATCTTGTTATTAAAAGTGAATTATTTATATATAATTTATTGTTATATACTTATGATACCTAAGGGGTCTTGATGGGATTGGACCAGGAAGTTGAGATGACATGGCCATCATGATTGAGTGATGATGATCATTGGTTGGGAATGGCCCGAATTTTTTGAGTGATATTGATCATAAGATTGGGAATCATGGAAATCAGATTGGGGAGACATGGGTGTTAGGTTGGGGCATGGCCTACGATATTGGATGGATAAAAAATCATATTTTAGTGAAATATTCACAAGGGAATGAGTATCCAGTTTTCTGTGGCTTAGGTTATTATATTGGTGATTTCACATCACCCGTGATTTTGAAAGTGCCAATTTGAGTCATTTGCACACATGATGACTATGTGAAAAGGTGTATTTGACCACTTGTATAGGTAGAGTCCCCCGATAGTGTAGATTAAGAATGGGGGGGTTATTATTATAGAAACCCATATGGAAGGTGAGAAGCCTTCATATTTCAGCATTAAGGATGAAATTTTTGGGCCGAGGCCTAACAAGACTAAGGCCGTTGGCACTATATTTATATTAGATAATGGGCATCACCATTCCTCAGGATGCCAGGATATAATTCTATGGAGATATTTATCTATGTATAGGTATCATTGTTCCTCCAGATGTCATGCTTCGAGCCGATGTGTGATTTTGATCAGGGGTCCAAGGGACCAATTATTATTTTATTGGGAATGAATTTGGGATGGCAGTATTTATTGATACATGAGGTGTCAGGAGGAACATGGTGTTGGGATGAATTATTATGGTGGAACCAGATAGTTTTCTTGGGTTATATTTTTATAAATGATACCTTGGGCCATGTGCCATGGATCCTTTCCTATTCACACATCCAACGCTAGCCGAAGTAGGTGACATCTCCATGGTGGCTGCTAAGCACCAGTGGAGATTTTGTTTCTTTTAAATCACATGTGATGTTTCTTTTCTTTATTTCCATTTTACAAATTTTATTAAACACCTATGTTTGGTACACACCGTTGGGTGGTATCCTACCGAGACATGTTCTCACACCCAACATGGGCCCTTTAGGACATGTGTAGACTATATGGTTTTATGTTTAGATTAATGATAAGACACATGATCTGGTTCATAGTGGCCATTTAGAATGGAGATTGGCATGCACCTTGAGGTCGTGGCTAGCTAGAGCTTCCTCTTGTTTAGTTTTCCTTTTCAGTTTCATCATGTTGCTTGTATATGTATGTAGCTGTAATGGTCTTCCATGGGAGACCCTTTTTGTATATTGATCTGTATGATCTATATTATTATGAATGTCTTGTTTTGGTACTACAAGTGGAATGTTTAAATTATATTGCTACTTCTGTTTATTTATTGCTTATGCCTTTTATCTGAGATTGACTGTGCTTCTGCTATTGGAAGGTTTGGTTCGAGTTTTCTGAGTCTTTTATTTCCACTACATGTAATATATAATTACTCAAAACAGTATTATTTCTATCCATAGAGGGTATAACCTCCCCTTTATACCTCTTTTGTAACCTCACTTCTATTTGGTAGCCTTTGGTGTTCGGGGAGGCACACTTATGTCACGTTTCCCACCATCTCAGAAGCACTGTTTGAGTGGTTATTTGGGTCGGGATGTTACAAGATGTATCAAATTGGTTTCTTTTACCTATTTTATTGGTATAACAATTTGGGTTATGGTATATTGAATATTTGGACATTGTTAGAACTAGATTCACAGATCATTCTTAGGTGCCTACAACCCCATGTATAAGGAACAGACTCGTTCATGTACATGTGGACTACCGCCTTCTTGAAATGATGTGAATCTATTTTCATCACCACACCACATGGATTATATATATATATATATATATATATATAATTCTATTTAAAGAAATAACATGTTTTATATGATATTATTATCATTATTTAATGATAACATATTACTTACCTTCTTTCTATAATTATCATTGGAAAATGGGAACGTTAGTCATGCGTATGTACAACCTACTGTCTCCAAGATCGTAATGTACTTCATTTATCAATAATATATTTAATGATTGGTTTTAAAAGTATAATTGAATTATAAATATTATAATTATTTCATGATTATTATTATAGAGGTAATAGAACTATATAATATACACAAGAACCATAACTGTCATAACACAACATGAATGATAAAATAAGGTGATTAACATCCGAAAAAATGAAAATAATAAAATATTATTAATAAATGAGTGGAAAAATATTATAATATGATCATATATGATACTATAAATATTATTTGGTTATGTTAATAATTAATAACATTCTAAAAACTATTATACTGCAGGTTAAAGCACATTCAACTAAAGAAAAGTGTAAGGTAAGAGATTTCATATCAATTTTCATTCCACTGAGACATATTTATTATTATACACAGATTCAATTTTAAGTGGTGTATATAATTACCCTTTGAAATGAAATATAATTATTCATTCATAATTCATGGTATTTTAGATTTCAATATGAATCATTTCATCCAAGGGGGTTTGAATTGAAAATCACCAAGTGGAAAAAGTTGTCATACAATATCACTTTCATTTTTTATTGTTAACTTTATCTAGAAACAATCAATTTCTTGTTTTAATTTCTCATTAGTAATTAAATTTATCTTAAATATCCATATTCTTATATGATTAATATGATTATTTCCAAAATATTATACCATTTTTACTTATGGTTTTCACTTTTAAAGTTATTTGATTAATTGGGAAATATTTATAAATATGTATCCTTTACTCAAATCAGATATTTTATGATAAGGGATATTGATTCATGAATTAAATATATTATTAAATATATGAGTAATTATTTTTATCTATAGTGACAGGTGGGTCCTAGAATAATATATCTAATCGATGCATTGGTAGGTTTCATGAGACAAATTAAGTGGCCAAATCAAATGGGTTTCTACCTATAGTATTTAAATTATCTTGTAAAAGGTATTGAAAATAGTGGTATCATGATGCTTGAGATAATGGAGTCTAATAATTAAGAATTTAATTCATCAATAATTAAATTATTATTATCCATGATAATTTCAAAATGATATTATATTTTCATGTATTTTACTCTCAGATTATTGATTAAATGACATTCGTTTTTAGTCATTTACCTTTCCATTTGATTATAAATTATATATTCATATAGTAAAGTTATATAAATATAATTTTTTTTTCAGTTATTTATATTTAGAGATTTATTATTATTTAATAATTCATGAAAGTTTCTACTGTACATAACCCTTATCGAGAATTTGATCTCACCTTAATTTTGATTCTAATTCCCTGGATATGAAGAACAAATATTTGAATGTGTTTTCAAGGACATAGTTCATTTTATTTTGTTATGTATTATGTTTTATTTTTTACTCCCAATTTAAAATGGGTATCATGTATGTTCCTGGTTCTCTAAAACTACAAAACTGACCTGTCGTTTGGGATTTCAATATTTGTATCTATGCCAATGTAATAAAGTAGGCACAGGCTCCATGCTACTGGGGTTGGGGTCGCTAAAATATAAGGTTGGTATTAAAGTATAAATATTACATTTATGATATCACTAAGGTTATGGTATAATAAATATAATAACCTATTAATTATATGAAAAATAAACGATCATCATTAACCTAATCATTTAAATTAAGCGTGCAAAAAGGATACTATTTTATTCAAATTGTATAATATTTTCATATCCATGACTTCTTATTAAAAATATTTATAATTATTATAAATAACACTAATAATAACCAAATAATATCATTATTCTTCTGATATAACTATATTATAACCAATACACCTCATAATAATTCATTAAATCGGGGTATGTTTATGTTAGGGTCAGTTTAACAGCCTAATCCAAAAATACTATGAATTTATGTCATGGATGACTATAAGAACATATTAACAATTTTAATATGATATAAATATGTAAATAATGATTTTTTTGTTATTTTAAGGTTATATCAATTCTCAACCTATTAAATAAGAAAATAACGTTCATTCATTTAGAATCACCGAAACATGATCATTGTTGATTTCATCATCATATTTTTCAACCCAAACTAAAATGAAAGGAAATTATAACATTATAAAATATATTATAAGATATATTATATTATCTTATAAGTTCTAGTAATTATTTAATATTAAATATGAATAAACACAAACATTTCTATTATGAAACGAGTACAAATGATCAAAACTATAAACACCTGATGTTGAAAATCAGAAAAATTCATGTAGATAATGACTATTATGATGAGTATGAATAAAAATGTATTTGAATAATGTTATTAATTAAGTTATTATGATAACTATGTTTTTGATAAACGAGGTTAAATTATGTTCATAGAATCTAGGATAATAGGTAAGGGTTTTCTTCTCTATTTCCCTTTCATTGAGACAAGTATTGTATTTATGCACCTATTTTCATTTTCAAGTTGTGCCTAGTACCAATTGAGATATCATATCATAAATTATATTTAAATAATTTTATTTTAAGTTAAATTTAAATCCATCTATTTCATGGGTTTTTTTATTAAAGTTTTACTCAATAAACAATATTTTTCTAGGTCTCAATTCTGATTCTTTGAGACATGTTACATGTTAAGAACCATGTTTCATTTGTATTGTGTATTCACTAACCATAGATACGTTTTTATAATACTCTATAAATTTTATGGGAATTAATATATAAATCATGTTCCATTATTAATGTGTCTAGTGATTCAATTGTTTTTCTTGGAGTGAGGACTTTTGGTAACTCAATATTCATTCACTATGTTACGATCATCCTTTGAGCATATTTCATATTAGATTTGTACATTATTAAAATTTTATTATATTATGTTGTATTATTTAATTTTTTTGGGGATATAAATTCCTACCATATAAACTATTTGAAAAATATTTCTCACTTATTGGGATATGTACTATTAAAACCAACCACTTTCTTTATCCAGATGGCTTATGATCATATTATTCCAGTATTGTCTTATCAATATACCCATTTCTATATACAGTGTGAACATTAAATTTCACATAACTCAAATTGGATGACCTTATCCTTGATAATATGATATTAAATTTCCATGGGGAAAATTATTAGAATTCCCTTATAGATTATTATTGGAAAGTTGACTATGTATTGTTTATCCAACTACTTTCTTCTTCCTGATGGGTTTTTATTAGGTTATATCTTTTTTTGACATGGAAAAATGTATTGTAATTCCATTAATAATTATTTTTGGGAAGGTTAATTATGTATTTTTTTATTCATTTTCTCTTATAGGGAATGGATTGGACTTAATCTAATGATCGGTAGGGACAGAAATTATATACCCCCTTTATGAATTGACAAGTCTCATGTGACAAAACCTGTTGGGTTTTGGTGTAGGCCTCTATATATATTAGGATATTTTCTTATAAGAAATCCTTGAGAGTAGGGCGTCTTGAATATAGTCTTGAAAAAAAGTAGTGTTGTGGAAAAAACCCTTGATAGATGGTTTTTCATGTCCAAAATTATGAATTCCATCTATTTATGATTAATATTATTTATATCCATGTTTTCATTTATTTTCATGAATGTAACATGTTTTCCTTTTCAATTTAATTATGGATTCATGTTGTTTACCTATTAATTATATATTTTATACCATTTTATTCCATTATTGTTTCATTTATATGTTTCCCTTACTAATCCTTTGAGATAAACCCTTATTATGTTTCCATCTCCCTAGGTTATGAAGAAAAGTAGTACATGTTATAGGGTGAGAAAGATAAAAAGTGTGAATGAATTCGTGGGATTTGTTGAATAATTTTCATGAATTAATTAGTTTCATATATAATATAAAAAATTCCCATTTTATAAAAAGAACATAAGATTTATCATTTTATGCTTTGTAAAAATACTCTAAGTCTATAAAACTAAAAATACCTTTCAGATGTAAGAGACACATATACCAATTTTTATTTTTAATCATGGTTAGTTATATCTATAATTTTATATTTAGTATAAAGAAGGCATATAATGTATGTGTGTATAAGAACCAGATCTAGGAGTGTGGGTCTAGGGCATCACATTTACTTAGGAAAACTTACTCTTATTCATCAAGAGTTTACTTTTACACATATGGAGTTTATTATTATGTATTACCCTATCAAAAAATTTACTTTTACATATACAAGGTATCCCACAGTTATCCATTTTTAGAAACTCTAGGACCTTTATGAATAAATTTTACATAGGGATATATTTACTTTTACATATCATAAAACTACCCTTATATACAAAAGTTTACCAAATTTTTATAAATCTAATGAAACTTTTAAAAATCACCAAATTTCATCAAGAATAAAAAATTCCATAAAAATATGCTAAAAATAATCTGAACTTATAGACCGATTTTAACCCAAGTTTGGGAAAAACCACATTTATGGAGACCCATTGTAACACCCGAGACTTTTATGAGAAATATTTTGATTTTATGTTTTATACATCATCAAAGGAATATTTCACTACACACAACACTATCTTGGCTTGTTTTACACGCAATCGCGACCTTCCTCGATAGCTTGCGTCATACGCAATACCGAGTTTCACTAAACAACGATATGCTATTAAAATATTATTAAAACTAGCCATTATGAATAGTAATACCCACTTTTTAAAATTTTATAAATTTTATTTCTCAAAATGGACTTCATTTTTGGATTCGGATTATCCAAATTAGCCTAGGGTGAAATTTTGGTATTTTTCTGAAAACTTTCAATTTTTGATGAATAGTGAAAACACTGGGTTACTATTTAAAAACCAAATTTTTATTTAAATAATTATTTATTTTATTTAAATTTTTTTTAGGTCAAAATTGATACATAATACCTATATAAGTTCAATTCAATTCATTGGAGTCATTTTATAATAATTTTAGATATATAAAATTTTATTGAACTTTTCACCGTCTTTTACCCACCTCCTAGGAGAATTTGCAAATTTACATAAAACTTAATTTTACCGCTTCTGTGAGTGGAATTTAGAAAATCCAAGAGACACGGTTAATATCAAGGACTAAAATGTGGTTCAATGAGATGAAAATAATTTTTGGTGAATAGTAACTTTTTTACTTTATTTTACCACGGTTAAAAGTAAATAGGATAATTAAGGGTAAAAATGTTATTATTATTACCCAAACACATGTCTTAATTCTATTGGATAAGTTTAATTCGACCAAAAACAACATTTTCAAAAAAATATGACCATTTAGGCCCACATGGATTAGATTAGGACAATTATTATTAATTTATTTAAAGAAGGGTTAAAATAGTTAAAATCAAAGTTTAATAACTAAATCATTTTTAATATAGGGTTATACATAAGATAAATTCGACTATAAATATTCATTAGAAAGATAAAAAGATTTCCTACATAATGGTATTTTGTTTGTAATGTTTAGACATTGATTAATTTAATTTATGTATGACACAATGATGATGCTGTAATTATCTTATTAATGAAATATTGACATAATTGATGTTATAAATACCCAAATAAATGTAATTTGAGACTTTTTATGAATTACAATAATTTTATATTTTAATATGACATTTTAGTAATGATTTAATTAACTTTGTTATAACTAATCTTTCTGTTTTGATTTTTCACAAAAATCAATTACCAAATAGTGTCAAAATTGACATAAAATAGTTTTTAAAACAAATTTTATATTATTAATTGTTATTTTATTCTTAAAAATATAAGGATCGGACAAATGACTTAGATAAGTTTTTAATAAACAACTTGGGGTTCTTTTGGCTTGTTATAGTAAGTTTATTAACCTTATAGTGTAAGAAAACAAGAAGGCACAGTAAAAGTTAAATTATCTAACTTAAAGTTAAATGTAAATTATAAGGTTAAAATAGAACCCTAAACTTGTCTAAATTCTATTGGATGAGAGGATTTCGACCCATCCCCACCTTAGATTCGAAATAAATCAATTTTGAGCTATTAAAAACCGAATATGACTTTATAATAAAATAATATTTTATGTTTTCTTAAGGTGCCCCTCTCCTCCCTTATAAAAGGGCACCTCCTCCCTCTCATCCTCACACCACATTGAGCCTTAAATCTCGTCCAACCCCTACCAAATTCTCTTCTAAACTTCCCTAGAAACATCCTAGAGGTCCTGGTATTCTTCAAAGACCAATTTTAGTGCCCTAAAAGGAGGTCTCAAAGAAGCGCTTCAAAGAAGAGGTAATGTCCGTTACCGATTATTTCATCTTTATTTCTTCATCCACTTCTTCTTATTTAATTTTTTCATTATGAAGTAAAAACATCAGTATCACTCATATACTGATATGTTATTATAATTATGAAACAACCCTATTTCACCATCTATCCATCCAATGGAAAACAAAATCACCGTGCGTGCGTACGTACAGAATACCGTCTCCACGCCGTGGTGTAATCTATTGTCCACCACCACCTTACTTGGATGGGTATAATGGTGTAAAGAATAACTATATATGATTATTTTAAAGTGATATTTATTCTGAAATATTATACATACACTCCAATACAATTCCATGATCATGGGAATGATATCATCGCTCGTGCGTATGTACGGAATACCGTCTCCACAATGTGATGCGACTCGTTATACATGATCTTCATTGTATAATGATTATATAAATGAATTTAATGAATGAATATGATATATATTACACTAATACCATTCTGGAAATGAGGTATCTATAACCTAAAAAGAAGAATAAGAATTTATTCGACAAAACACGCATAAGAACAGAAAGCAATAAACACCTGAATAACAAGTAGCAATGAAATATTACAAATAAGAAGCTAAGAATATGATAATATATGATATAATAAAAATAAGTATGATTCTGTAATAAGTCAATGACATTATTTAAATCATTATACAGTAGGTTCGGACACTTATGAAGCAAATCGGACCTATGGTAAGGGAAAATCTCGCAATCTCATTTTTATCCGAGATTGTTTATACTTCAGAATTTACTAGGGAATATTTATCATCCACATCCATATTTACTCAATATGTAATATTTATATCCTTATATAATTGTTTAAATCCAATTTTACCCTTCGGTGAGTTTTTAGTAAAATATATGAAAAGAATCCTTTGTCGTTTTTCGTACGAGGTACTTTTTGACTTTTCCAACATAAGTACGAGATGAATGTTTTTTAACTTATACAGAATGAATGGATTTTTAAAACATTATTTCCAAGAAGATTAATTTACAAGTTTTCAAGTTTATTTTTAATCAACTTATTTTAGTTTAAAATTGTATAACATGTTAAGAAAGGAAAAATGTTTTTGAAGTAGAAAGGATATTTTCCTCAAGAATGGAGTTCAAGTGTTTTTTCAAAATTATTTGCAATCTAAGATAATATAGGGTTCTTTTTCTATCCCTATTATTACATTGATTTGATTATTTTGTGATGGAATTATTATTATGAATTACTTTATCTTATATGAATTGTTTTATGATGTCACGATGATTAAGAATCCCATTTTTATTACATGGGTTATTCAATGATGTATGATTTATGATTTTGTGGCACACATAAGAATGGTATTATTATGATATGGGTGGGACCTATATCTCCCTCCAATTCATTGGGTAAAGATTTATATCTCATGAGATAGACATGGCTGGAACGACAGGTTAATCCGGTTAAGTTAAATAGGACTGAAACGAGGAGTGAACTTGGTTCGAAATGGACTTTTTCCACTAAGATAGTCTTGGGAATGATTCTTGACTACTATGAAATGATTCTCTATGATTATGTGTGTATGCCACAAAGTTTCATGTTTTAAGTTATGATTATTGGGATTACATTTCACTACTATGATTTATCCCATGTTATGAAATTATGATCTCTTTTGTAGGTTAAGACTTCTAAAATGATATGTTCTTATGAATATGATGTGATTGATATTTATTTTGTTTACCCTTACAGAGAATTTGAGCTCACCCTTTTGTATGTTTTCTTTCCCCAGGTTAGAAAGAAGGTTATTAAGTAGGATATTCCAAAAGGGACTCTAGATATGATGAAATAAATGGGAGGCAATGTAGATGCTTTATAAACCAGTTGTTTATGTTTCCCAGTTTCTAAAGACACTATACCTATATGGTCCTTTCATGGTTTTGTTATATGTTGTAATAAGTGTAATTCAATTTTTAATTATTAACAATGTATGTAAAGTATGGGTCGTTATAGTTGGTATCAGAGGAAAGGTATAGTCAACCATTGGAAACTAGGATGTGAAAGCCTTAGTAAGAACCCTAAGGATAAGTCTAAGCATAGAACACAATATTAGTGTTTTAGAAATGGCCATGAATAACCTATGATAAGACCTTAAGTGTAAAATTTTTATCTTTATTATGTGGTTTTCCGATTATAATTAGTGTTTCTCACACTATTCTTCTTGGTTTTAGTCAATGGCTGGAACCCGAAGGAACCGTGTTAATGAAGAATGTGACGGGCAATGCAATGATTGTCCCCCGGAGCAACCAAACATTATGGGAGCTGGAATGAAAAATCTTATAGCCATGCTCACACAACTTTCTCAAGCTATGAATCATGCAGGAATTCCAAACGAGCAAAGGAAGGAGCAACATTCTGTTGAATCCTTCATGGGGAATCGTCCACCTTCATTCAGCGGGTCTACTAATCCATTAGTTGCTGAACAATGGATCAGCAGTACTGAAAAGATATTTTCAATTCTTCAATGTTCTGAACATGATAAAGTCATCTTAGCAGTGTATCGTTTGGAAGGAGATGTTGATCAATGGTGGAATCTTATCAAGAATATGAGGAAAAGAGATGAAATTGAGTCCATGGAATGGGATGAGTTCAAGAACTTATTTTTCAATAAGTACTTCCCTCGTATTCTCCAAAAAAAGATGGCAAAGGAGTTTATTGAACTAAATCAAAAGGATGATGAATCTATTGGTACCTATGAAGAAAATTTTACAAGACATGCAAGATACGTTTCTGGTATTATTATCCAACCTGGGAGTAAGATCGATCGATTATTTAGTGGCTTATAAACAAGTCTTCGAAGGGCGTTAGCCATAAGGGACTTCAATATCTACGAGGAAATTGTTCGATGTGCTCTCAAGGTTGAGATGGAGATTGGTGTAACCCATCAGTCACATGGGTTTGATAAGAAGAAGAAAATGGAATTCAAAAGAAAATCTAAAGAGCACACTAAAAAGAAGATGAGTTTTCCGTTATGCTCAAATTGTGGAAAGAAACATGGAGGGAGTTGTCTTAAAGGGACAAGTAAATGTTTCAAATGTGGAAAAGAAGGTCATAGGGCATTTGAATGCCGTAATGATGGGAAGAAGATTTCTAGTGACGCGAACAAAGAAATGGATACATAGAGTGCACCTCCTACAGTTCAATGTTACAAGTGTAAGGAAATAGGGCATTATGCCAATAAATGCCCTAATCCAAGGGTTGTTGATGATGATCAACGTCAACAAACTCTTAAGGCAAAAGAAAAAGGAAAGTCACATGCAATTTCTATCAGTGACGTGGAGTACAATAACGAAGTGGTGAAATCTATGTTGGAGTTGGTGGCCTAGAACCAACTACTTTGTACTTTATTCATTAATAAATTCCTTATCACATCTTGATGCTTCTTCTACATGAAAATGCACGTGCTAATGTCCTAAGAACAACTGTTGCATTAATGGGTCATAGCGGATCCATGCTATGATGAGAACCCGGAAGTGCCATAACACTATTCTTGAATATATGTTCTATGGCCGAATGATATTATTTTAGGGACACAAATAATATAGGTCATTAGGGGTGAGGACTCATAAAACTTTGAGGCACCTTCTCATGGTGTGCGCCCTTGGTAATATCTCGGAGGATATTATGAGAATGAGACCCGCCAGTAGGAAATACACATTTCATAGTGTCATTGGATGTTCCTATCTACGGACGTGTGTATTGGTCCTTAGACTTTAAGATTATTATTAATGGGTATTACAACTCACGCAGTTAGATGTATTGACAAAAACTGTGACGACACACTGTTTGCAGCGACGTAGGATACGTTGGGTGTGTCACGAGTAATACTGCATTAATAGATAATGCGAGAAAGGATTTGTCCCTTCTGTTCCATAATGGAATTAGATATCTCAGGCCCTTTGATGGAATTGATATAGCCTAAATAAATCCATGTCCATGGTAAGGTATGGGTGAGTTCAATTTCGGGAAGCCAAAGAAAGAATAATCGAGCACATTGGTTGATGGAACTACCATGCAACCCGCTTGATTGGAGATATCGAGAAAAAGGGATTATATTACACAGTAAGCGTTCGTAGGAGGTGACACGTCATTATGGCATTAACTTCTTTCTCTATGGGTGCCTTGGCGTGTTGCTAGACGCTAACCTTGGAATTTAGGTAGGCTCCGCCTAATTCCACTGAGAAAGAGGCCTAGAGGGTCACACACTAAGTGTGTCCATGTATCGCAGTTAAATATTAATTTAACAAGTTAAATAAATATTATTCCAAAATATGGTTTAATAATTATTTATGGATTCCTGATCACATTTATTTCGACACTAGTTATTCGAGAGAATATATTGTGGGAGAAATAATATATATATGTATTAGCGAGTAATCCAGTAACATTTATTTAGGAAATAAATAGCCATTACTCAAGGTCTAATAAATATGGAGGAGGAAATAAATAAAATGGAAAAATAAAAGTACACGCCGTGTACATTTATATATACGCTGTGTAGTCTGTTTTTTTCGAGATTCATGAGAAAAATATTGTTTATTTAATTAAATGATATTAAATGTAATATTTTGGGTGCATGTCAAGTAATAATGATGGTCAACTATCATTATTAAGACATGGGGTATTACTAAGAATTAAATGAAATGATTAAATGCTTTCTGGAAATTAATTAATTTTACTATTCTAAGTATTATAATCCCAAATTACATTATTCTCATAGAGGGGAACCATTTTGTTGTGCACAACGGATCTGGAAATACTCTCAAGCCAAGAGAGAATTCCCTTTCCACCATGAACGCTTTCAAGTTACGAAAGCAAGATCCTCCACCGGATCAAGGCGGTTGGAGGCGGACATCGCAAGCGAAGGCTCTTCCGCTCTAGCACCTGGAGATCCCTTCGGCGATGTCCAGAGATATATGGAGCACGTGTGGATCACTTCTAGAGGAATCATGTACTTGGATTCTATGACGCAACGACGGATCACAGGATCATGACCGAAGACTCCAATGAAGAAAGAATTCCATTGAGGTAATTCTTTTGAATTAATTAAATTAATTATAATCAACATATGGTGATCCTATCTCAAGGGTTCCGAGACTCTTATTTTATTTTTCGTTCTTCGTTCTATTCTGAAGATTCGGTATTTTATATCATGATGGATCTCGGATTGAACGTTGTTTAACGTTAAAATTAATGTTGGGTTAACCCACCAACGTGCTTTCGCTGCGCCCGGAACCTACAAGTGGTATCAGAGGGAGGTTATATAATTGATTATAATTATTTAGTTTTTCATTGGTAATTTATGCATTTAATAATTTAGTTATTTCAATTCAAGTTTAATTGTTCTGGAAATATGAATATCGAGATCTGTTCCTCCTCCCTCATTTCTCATTCACCTCACAGAAACGAATTTTTCTTTTAATTTTGATTAAAATAAAATAGAGGAACTCATCCGGAGGAGCCAAACGTTTCTGGACGTATAACACCAGAACACACAGCGTGTATTCAGAAGTACACTCCGTGTAGTCTAGGTTCCATGCATTGACTGATCCGCCAAATCAGGCAGTGTATTGGAATCTTTCTAAGAATTTAAGACACCATGTGTTGAACAGAAACATGTGGCACACAGTTTCTGGAATACACGCCGTGTGGTCCAATGAACACGGTGTGTAGTCCCTTCGGGTTAGGGTTGGGCGGTGTACTCCGTACATGACCTGCCCTGCTAGAAACCGTGTAATGCGGAAACTACACGGCGTGTGTCCCAATGTACACACCGTGTACTCTGAAAATTTCCGAAGTACATTAACACGCCCTGTCCCCAGGCGTGTACTTCGGATGGACGGTGAAGAAAAGTACACGACGCAGAGTCGGAACTACACGCCGTGTACTCACCCAAATTACGTAGATTTATTAAAATATATTATTATAATACACAAATCCTTGAGACGTGTACCATGGTGTAGGAATAAAGCTGAGGCACAACACATGATAAGTGTTTTATATATATGTGTTTAATTTAATATCTGCGTAATAAATGTGAATTCACCAGGTTGCCTCCACGGTATATGTTACGTACAAGGATAATTTTAAATGAATTTATTTGTTTAAAATTATGATGGATGAGAATCTCAAGGAAATTCTGAAAAAGGATTTAAGATAAATAGATTGATTAATTAAAGATAATTAATTGATTCAAGCGTGATTTATCTTAAACAAGAATGATTAAAGAATTGAATGCTAGTTTTATTTATGCGTAAATATCGTTGCATGTATTTATGATCATGAGCTAGACCGAGACCTTTGTATGGGAATGGTTTCTTTTAATTAATTTATTTAAATTAAATTTGTTGGCCTGTGATCCATCTCCTCATTAATATGTAGGGCATGTGCGACCAAGGATTATTTTATGCAAAAACCCCTTTTTCCCCTCACCTGCGTGTGAGATAAATGCATATGTAATGGATGGAACTCCCAAGCTAGTGGAGGCGTCTCAAGTTAGGAGCCAAGGTGAAACCAATCCAAGGAGATACAAAGGTGGACAAGTGTAAAGCTGTAAACACGAACCCGAAAGGTTCAAGGTGTTTCTCCCCTTGGTCATGGGTTAGTTTATCAACCTCTAGATAAACTAACCAATAGAAAAGCTCATGATCACACCATTTATTTTATTTATGTTAGTTTCATGGCTTATTTATTGTGGGAGTGTTGTCACGATCACACAATTAATGAATTAAATGAGAATTCAAGATGGAACTAAAATAAAACCGGATTATACGTAAATATTATCTTAGACATGCTTAATCACTGAAGTATATCCCACTTAATATTAACAAGCTTGTAATCAAAGATAAGAAAATGGAAATTTACATATAAGGATAAAATCACTCAAAATAAATATTAAGTCGGCACAACCTTCCATAATCTTGGTTAGAATCGAACCATAGTTCAAAGTGCTTGACCAACCCTAGTTGGGGTGATTTCAATTATTGGGGAATTATAATTCAAGGTTTTGGGTTGACTTGACTTGGTTTGCATCAAGGGTTGACTGCCACAGCAGGACTTGGTGTGACCAAGAGGCAAAGGTTGAGGAAATCTAAAAAGGATTTCAGGATTGGGGAGTCCACTCAGCGAATCAAGGAGCTGCGAGTTAATGCAGTTGGCATTTGGAATGCCTGCCTAAAACCCTTCAAGTTGCTTGACCAACCCTAGTTTGGGTAATGTGAAGGGCAATATGGATCCTTTCCACTAGAATATTCACGCAACAGAATATTCTGACGTCAATGGTGAGTGATATTGGATTTCAATAAAATAGTGGGAGACTAATAAGTATTAATTTATTTATTTGTCTCAATTTTTGTAATAAAGTATTAAAACTTTAATCATCTTAATTTGTAGAAACAGAAAGAAAATGACTTCAAACATATCATTGCACACCATACTTGAAAAAGAAAACCTTCTCACCGGCACCAATTTCCAAGAGTGGCAGAGGCGTTTACGCGTCATCCTTCACCACGAAAGGAAATTGTATGTGCTGGAAGAGCCTATTCCAGTTGCGCCTGGGAAATAGGCTAGTGATGAGGAATTCTCTCTCTACATGAAACCCATGGATGATTCCACAGATGTCCAGTGTTTCATGTTACTGTCCATGTCTAATGAGCTCTTGAAGCAACATGAAAACATGGATGTGTATAACATGATGTCACACCTTAAAGATCTCTACCAAGAGAAGGCAAGACAGGAGAGGTATGAGATCTCCAATTCTTTGTTTACCAAGAAACTTGGAGAGTATGCGACAGATGGTCCTCATGTAGTCAAGCTTATTGGCTACATTGAACGCCTGGACATCTTAGGGATTAAATTCCCGGATGAGTTGCGTACAGATATCATCCTATCATAACTGCCCAAGAACTTCTCTAGCTTCATTGTCAACTATAATATGAGCGGCAATGAGAAGACTCTAATGGAGCTTCTGACCTTGATTCTCCAGGTAGATAAGGACATGGGGCGTGACAAACCCGCGATCCTTATGGTGAACAATAAAAGGAAGGACAAGGAAAAAGGGCCAAAGGCTTATAAACGGTCTGAAGCCCCCGAGCACCATCCCTCAAAGAAGGGGAAGATCCAGAGGAAGGGAAAGGAATGAGAGGTGGTGTGTTTTGCATGTGGCAAGCAGGGCCACTGGAAGAGGAACTACACCCAGAAGCGTGGGGACGCTAAAGGTGCATTCGTTATCGAGTGCAATCTTTCGATTTCTACACATTGGGTATTAGATATATCTTGTGGGGCTCACAACTGTATTCAAATGCAGTAACCAAGTAGATTTTGAAATATCACCAGAGGATAGGTGGATCTTCGAGATGCCAATGGCACAAGGCTAGCTGCATTGACTATTGGCGACTATCACCTCTCATTTCCAACTATCATGATTTTGGTTTTACAAAACTGTTATTTTGTGCCTAGTGTTACCAAGAACATAATTTATGTATCTTGTTTGGATATGGATGGATTTATTTTCAAGTTTGTAAATAAGGGTTGTCTCTTTTATAAGAACAACATATGTTATGGTATTACACATTTTAATAATGGTTTTTATGTATTAAATTTCTAAAACTAAGTGTTGGAAATCGATAACGAAACAAACTCAAATGACTCATACATCACCCAGTTATGGCATCACCGCCTTGGTCATGTGAACGCGAAGCGCTTGACAAAGCTCTGCCAAGATGGCTATTTAGACTCTACTGAGCTAAAACCACTTGATAGATTTCACACTTGTTTACAATGAAAAATGACCAAGCCGCCTTTTAGTGGAAAAGGTGAAAGGGCCACAGAGCTTCTAGTATTGGTACACACGGATGTATGTAGACCGTTTACAGTAGAAGCTAGAGGTGGATATTCTTAATTTATTACTTTTACTTATGATTTGAGTAGATATGGATATGTCTACTTAACAAGGTATAAGTTAGATGGCTTAGAGAAATTTAAGGAATTCAAGAATGAAGTAGAGAATCACCTTGGTAAGAAGATAAAGAAGCTTCAATTGGATCGAGGTGGAGAATATCTGAACCAAGAGTTCATCGATCTTCTACGGGAGTCTAGGATTCTATCTCATCTCACTCCTCCTTATACACCACAGTGAAATGGTGTTAGTGAAAGGAGGAATCGCACCTTGTTGGACATGGTGAGGTCGATGATGAGTCATACGGATCTTCCATTATCCTTTTGGGGATATGCATTACAAACTGAAGCATACACATTAAACCGAGTACCAACAAAGGCGGAAAATGGAATTCCATCCAAGTTATTGAATGGAAGGAAACCCACTTTGTCGTACACACGTGTATGGGGATGCGAGGCATTTTTTAAGGCCTTCTCAGGCAACAAACTAGCACCCTGGGGCACGAAGTGTATCTTTATAGGATATCCCAAGGAAATGAAAGGATATTACCTATATAACCCTCAAGACAAGAAAGTTATTGTCTCCAGACAAGCCGCCTTTCTTGAGAGGGATCACATCCTCAAGAAGGATAGTGGGAGCAAGATTGACATCGATGAAGTTGATGCTCAAGATACACTGTAGTTGGTAAATGAACAAGTTCCACAGGTCCCTGTAGAAGAGGTTCCAGAAACACAAGTACTGTGTAGGAGATCAATAGAGGTAAGGGAACCAGAGAGATTTGGTTTCCTAGTCACTGTGGAGGGTGAATCATTATTGTTGGAAAAAGATGAACCTCTCTCATACAAGGAAGCAGTAGAAAGATCAGAAGTTGCAAGATGGCTAGAAGCTATGAATTATGAGATGGATTCCATGTATAAGAACCAATTTTGGGTTCTGGTCGATGAGCTAGTTGATGTAAATCCTGTTGGATGCAAATGGGTATTCAAAAGAAAGCTGGACATGGAAGGTCAAGTTACCACCTATAAAGCAAGGCTAGTGGCTAAAGGATTTGGACAGTGTCATGGAATTGACTATAATGAAACCTTCTCGCCAGTTTCCATGTTTAAATCCATAAGAATTATACTTTCCATAGCAACATACCATGATTACGAGATTTGGCAGATGGATGTCAAAACAACATTCCTTGACATGAACCTTAAGGAAGATGTCTATATGACACAACCAGAAGGGTTTGTGACACCAGGTGAATCCAAACGGGTTTTCAAGTTACAGAAATCCATTTATGGATTGAAGCAAGCATCCATGTCATGGAACATTCGATTTGATGAAGCCATAAAGGAATTTGGTTTCATTAAGAATGAATGTGAGCCATGTGTTTATAAGCGGTTTAATGGGAATGTGGTCGTCATCCTAGTGGTATATGTTGATGACATATTGCTTATTGGGAGAAACGTACCAGCCTTACAGTCAGTTAAGGACTGGTTGAACAAGTGTTTCTCCATGAAGGACTTAGGAGAAGCAGCCTACATTCTAGGTATCAAGATCCTTCGTGATAGATCTAAGAGGCTGCTTGGACTAAGTGAGGGTACATACATTGACCAGATACTAAAGAAATTTAGTATGAAAAAATACAAGAGGGTATTGGTTCCAGTGTCACATGGCTTACATCTTTCTAAGAAAATGTGTCCCCAGACACAACAGGAGAAAGATAGGATGAGTAAGATCCCATACGCTTTGGCTATAGGATCCATCATGTATGCCATGTTATGTACCAGGCTTGACGGTGCCTATGCACTGATCATGGTAGGAAGATATCAAGCAGATCCAGGAGAACAACATTGGAATGCAGTTAAGACTATCCTTAAGTATCTGAGAAGAACTAAGGATATGTTCCTGGTGTATGGAGGAGACGAGGATCTTGTCATCAGAGGTTATGCTGATGCTGGTTTTCAGACAGATCAGAATGATCTGAAGTCGCGATCTGGATATGTTTGCTTTCTCAATGGAGGAGCTGTGAACTGGAAGAGTTCAAAGCAGCTAGTTGCCGCCGATTCTATAGCGGAGTTCGAGTATATAGCAGCTTCTAATGCAGCCAAGGAATCCGTTTGGATTCGGAACTTTGTCCAGGAGCTTGATGTGGGGCCTAGCAGTAAAGATCCCATTACATTGTATTGTGATAATACTGCAGTGGTGGCTCTTGTAAAAGAACCAAGGACACATCAACAGACAAAGCACATACTCCGGAAGTATCACCTCTTGAGGGATTTCTATCAAAGGGGTGAAGTTGCAGTGAGTAGAGTGTCCACGGAGGAGAACGTGGCAGACCCCATGACTAAAGGCCTATCTCAATAGAAGCATGAATATCATGTGAGAGCTAGCGGGTTAAAGGTTGTTAGCAATTGGCTCTAGTCTAAGTGGGAGTCTATTGGAGTTGGTGGCCTAGAACCAACTACTTTGTAATTTATTCATCAATAAATTCCTTATCACATCTTGATTGTTCTTCTGCGTGACAATGCATGTGATAATGTCCTAAGAACAGCTGTTGCATTAATGGGTCATAGCGGATCCCTACTATGATGAGAACCTGAAAGTTCCATAACACTATTCTTGAATATATGTTCTATGGCCGGATGATATTATTTTAGGGACACAAATAATACAAGTCATTAGGGGAGAGGAATTATAAAACTTTGAGGCACCTTCTCATGGTGTGCGGCCTTGGTAATATCCAGGAGAATATTATGAGAACGAGACCCGCCAGTAGGAAATCCACATTTCATAGTGTCATTGGATGTTCCTATATGTGGACGTGTGTATTGGTCCTTAGACTTTAAGATTATTATTAATGGGTATTACAACTCGCGTACTTAGATTTATTGATGAAAACTGTGACGACACACTATTCGCAGTGAGGTAGGATATGTTGGGTGCATCACGAGTAATATTGCATTAATAGATAATGCGAGAAAGGATTTGTCCCTTCTGTTCCATAATGGAAGTAGATATCTCAGTCCCTTTGATGGAATTTATATAGCCTAAATAAATCCATGGCCATGGTAAGGTATGGGCGAGTTCAATTCCGGGAAGTCAAAGAAAGAATAATCGAGCACATGGGTTGATGGCACTAGCATGAAACCTGCTTGATTGGAGATATCAAGACAAAAGGATTATATTACATGGTAAGAGTTCTTAGAAGGTGACACGTCATTGCGGCGTTAACTTCTTTCTCTATGGGTGCCTTGGCGTGTTGTTAGACGCTAACCTTAGACATTAGGTAGGCTCCGCCTAATGCCACTGAGAAAGAGGCCTAGAGGGTCACACACTATGTGTGTCCATGTATCTCAGTTAAATATTAATTTAACAAGTTAAATAAATATTATTCCCGACTGTGGTTAAATAATTATTTAAGGATGCTTGATCGCATTTATTTCGACACTAGTTATTCGAGAGAATATATTATGGGTGAAATAATATATATATTTATTAGTGAGTAATCTAGTTACATTTATTTAAAAAATAAATAGCCATTACTCAAGGTCTAATAAATATTGTGGACGAAATAAATAAAATGGAAAAATAAAAGCACACGCCGTGTATATTTATATACACGCCATGTAGTTTGTTTTTTTCGGGATTCGTGAGAAAAATATTGTTTCTTTAATTAAATGATATTAAATGTAATATGTTGGGTGAATTTCAAGTAATAATTATGGTCAACTATCATTATTAAGACATGGGGTATTACTAAGAATTAAATGAAAGGATTAATTGATTTCGGGAAATTAATTCAATTTATTATTCTAAGTATTATACTCCCAAATTACATTATTCTCATATAGGAGAGCCAATTTTTTTGCAGAATGGATATGGAAATACTCTCAAGCCAAGAGAGAATTCCCTTTCCACCAAGAACGCTTTCAAGTTAAGATAGAAAGATCCTCCACCAGATCATGGTGGTTGAAGGCGGACATCGCAAGCGAAGGCTCTTCCATGCTAGAACCTGGAGATCCCTTCGGCGACGTCCAGAGATACATGGATCACGTGTGGATCACCTCTAGAGGAATCCTATACTTGGATTCTACAACGCAATGACGGATCACAGGATCGTGACCGGAGACTCCAACGAAGAAAGAATTCCATCGAGGTAATTCTTATGAATTAATTAAATTAATTATAATCAACATATGATGATCCTATCTCAAGGGTTTCAGGACTCTTCTTTTCTTTTTCATTCTTCATTCTATTCATAATATTTGGCATTTTATATCGTGACAGATCGCGGATTGAACATTGTTTAACGTTAAAATTAAAGTTGGGCTAACCCACCAACGCGCTTCCGCTACGCTCGGAACCTACAAGGTACACTTACCATCCACCCTAAAGTAGAAAATGTTTTATTTGATTCTAGATCCACCCACTCTTTTATTTATAAAGAATTTTCTAAGGGTATCGCCATATTACCTCAACAATTATATGTTGAGTTAGCTGTGACAACTCCTAATGGCACAACAGTCACATCGAAAGTTTATAATTCTTCTACTATTGAAGTTTGTGGGAAAGTGCTTCCTACAAATCTTGTGATCCTTCCTATAGTGGAATTTTATGTGATTCATGGCATGGATTGGCTTTTTTTATATGGATCTTATATCAATTTACAAAGAAGGGAAGTCACATTTCATATTCCAGATCAATCTATGATCGTCTATCGATGCAATGATGAACATAACTTTCCAGTGGAAATTTCTTCCATCTTATGGGACTTGATTCCACTAAATGAAGGTTATTTATCTCAAATGGTTGGAGAGAAACTCATGATTGAGAATATGCCCATTTTACGGGAGTTTGATGATGACTTTCCGGAGAAATTGTCGAGTCTCCCACTAAATCGTGAAGTGGAGTTTTCAACAGAACTCGTACCGGGTGCTTTGTATATTTCACAGACACCTTATAGAATGGCCCCAATTGAGTTGTAGGAATTGAAGAAGCAACTCCAAGAGAATCTTGATAAAGTATTCATACGCCCAAGTGCGTCACCTTGGGGAGAAAAAGTTCTTTTTATTAAGAAGAAAGATGGATCAATGAGACTCTACATTGATTATCGAGAACTTAACAAGATCACTATCAAGAACAAATATCCTCTCCCACGCATTGATGACTTATTTGACCAACTATGAGGAGCTCAATACTTTTCCAAGATTGATCTTCGTTCATGGTATCATCAATTAAGGGTCAAAAAGAATGATATACCAAAGAATTCTTTCCGTACAAGGTATGGACACTATGAATTTATAGTGATGCCATTTGGTCTTACTAATTCTCCTTCTATCTTTATGGATCTGATGAATAGAGTCTTTAGAGACTATCTTGATCAGTTTGTGGCAGTCTTTATAGACGATATTCTTATCTATTCAAAGAGAAAGGAAGAACATAAAGATCACTGGAGAATTATATTGAAGACCCTGAGAAAGGAGATGATTTATGCCAAATTTACCAAGTGTGAATTTTGGATTCAAAAAGTTGAATTTTTGGGTCACATAATCTCAAAAGAGGGGATATCTGTGGATCCAGAAAAAACAGAGGTTATCAAAAGATGGTCGAGACCAACAACAGTAATTGAGATCCTAACTTTTCTTGGTTTGGCTGGATATTATCGACATTTTGTGAATGATTTTTCACGATTATCTAATCCACTCACCAGGTTGACTCGAAAAGGAGTTAAGTTCGTGTGGACAGAGGAATGTGAAGAGAATTTCAAAGAGTTGAAAAGAAGGTTATCCAGTGCACCTGTACTCACACTTCCTTGTAGTGAATAAAGGTTTGTGATCTATAGTGATGCATCCAAGAAAGGACTGGGGTGTGTTCTTATGCAAAATGATATGGTGATAGCTTATGCCTCACGACAGTTGAAAATCCATGAGAAAAATTACCCAACTCATGATTTGGAGTTAGCTATGGTAATCTTTGCATTAATGATTTGGAGGAATTACCTTTATGGTGTAAGGTATGATATTTATACTGATCATAAAATTTTAAAGTATATTTTCACACAAAAGGAGATGAATATGCGCCAAAGAAGATGGTTGGAGCTGATTAAGGATTACGACTGCTCAATTCATTACCACCCTGGGAAAGCAAACAAGGTGGAAGATGCATTAAGTCGACAAGACCATGCCAGTTTATCCATGATGAGGATCACAAACGATCCAATATTTATGGATTTACAAAGGATGGATCTTGGAATTATAATGGAAGGGGAAAAATCGTATCTTTATCAAATTAATGTTCAACCATCTATTCATGTGAAGATTAAAGAGGCACAGGAAGAAGATGTAGAGTTACAAAAGAAGGTGAGAAATGTTCCTGAATTAAACCTTGATTGTGATGGGATAATAAAGTTCAGGAATCGGGTTTGTGTTCCTCCCATCCCAGAATTAAAGAATGAGATGCTGGATGAGGCTCATAATTATTCATTCTCTATTCATCATGGAAGCATGAAGATGTATAGGGACCTGAAAGAGTACTTCTGGTGGGATGACATGAAAATAGATGTTGCTGAACATGTCTCTCAATGCTTGGTTTGTCAGCAAGTTAAAGCTGAGAGACAGAAGTCTAAGGGGATGTTACAACCATTACCCATACCCGAATGGAAATGGGAAAACATCACTATGGACTATGTCACCGGACTTCCTAAAACATCCAAAGGCAATAATTCTATCTGGGTCATAGTTGATCGTCTTACAAAGTTTGCACACTTCATTGAAATTAGAGAGGATTTATCTCTAGATCAGCTTGCCAGGATATATGTAAAGGAAGTGGTAAGAATGCATGGAGTACCACTTTCCATTATATCTGATCGGGATCCAAGATTTACATCTAAGTTCTGGCGAAGTCTTCAGCATACTCTGGATACAGAGTTGAGTTTCAGCACTGCTTATCATCCTCATATAGACGGTCAGTCTGAGAGGAAAATTCAAACTCTAGAAGATATGTTGAGAGCTTGCTCTATGGATTTCAAAGTTGGTTGGGATCAACACCTACCTTTGGTGGAATTTTCTTATAATAAAATCTTTCACTCCAGTATTCAGATGGCTCCTTATGAAGCTCTCTATGGAATGAAATACAGGACTCCAACTTGCTGAGATGAAGTTGGGGAAAGAAAGCTATTAGGACCTGATCTTGTTGATGAGATGGCAGAAAAGATCCGATCTATTCAACAACATATAAGAGCAGCTCAGAGTCGACAAAAAAGTTATGCCGACAACCAAAGAAAAGACCTAGAGTTTGAAGTGGGTGATAAAGTGTTCTTATGAATATCTCCTTAGAAGAGACTAATGAGATTTGGAAAGAAGGGAAAGTTGAGCCATAGATATATTGGTCCTTTTGAAATACTGGATCGTGTTGGAAAGGTAGCTTACCGATTGGCGCTTCCACCGAATCTCTCTCAAGTTCACAATGTGTTCCATGTATCTCTCCTGAGAAAGTACATACCTTATCCTTCACATGTACTCAGCTCAGAAGTTGTACCGCTAGAGCAAGATCTTTCTTATGAAGAACAGCCGATAGAGATTCTAGATCGTAGCGAAAAAGTCCTACGGAATAAGACCACTCGCATGGTGAAAGTTTTATGGAGGAACCACCATTAAAATAAGCTACATGGGAGCTTGAGGATATGATGAGAGAGAGGTATCCTCATTTTTTTGTTACAAAGTGATGAATTTCGAGGGCAAAATTCATTTTATGGGTGGTAGAATGTAACACCTGAGACTTTTATGAGAAATATTTTGTTTTTATGTTATATACATCGTCAAAGGAATCATTCAATAGACACAACACTAGCTTGTCTTTCTTTACACGCAATCACGAACTTCCTCAATATCTTGCGTCGTACGCAATACTGAGTTTCACTAAACAACGATATGCTATTAAAATATTATTTAAACTGGCCGTTATGAATAGTAATACCCACTTTTTGAAATTTTATAAATTTTATTTTTCAAAATTGACTTCATTTTTGGATTTGGAATATCCAAATTATCCTAGGGTGAAATTTTGGTATTTTTCTGAAAACTTTCAATTCTTGATGAATAGTGAAAACACTAGGTTACTATTTAAAAACCGACTTTTTATTTCAATAATTATTTATTTTATTTAAATTTATTTTAGGTCAAAATTGATACATAATACTTATAAAAGTTAAATGCAATTCATTGGAGTCATTTTATAATAATTTTAGATATATAAAAATTTTATTGAACTTTTCACCGTCTTTTACCCACCTCCTAGGAGAATTTGTAAATTTACAAAAATCTTAATTTTACTGCTTCTCTGAGTGGAATTTAGAAAATCTGAGAGACATTGTTAATATCAAGGACTAAAATTTGGTTCAATGAGACGAAAATAATTTTTGGTGAATAGTACCTTTTTACTTTTTTTTACCACGGTTAAAAGTAAATAGGGTAATTAAGGGTAAAAATGTTATTATTATTACCCTAACACATGTCCTAATTATATTGGATAAGTGTAATTCGACCAAAAACAACCTTAGGAATCAAATATGAACATTTAGGCCCACATGGATTAGATTAGGACATTTATTATTAATTTATTGAAAGAAAGGTTAAAATAGTTAAAATCAAAGTTTAATAACTAAATCATTTTTAATATAGGGTTATACATAAGATAAATTAGACTATAAATAGTCATTATAAAGATGAAAATATTTCCTACATAATGGTATTTTATTTGTAATTTTTAGACATTGAATAATGTAATTTATGTATGACACAATGATGATGCAGTAATTATCTTATTAATGAAATATTGACATAATTGATGTTATAAATACCCAAATAAATGTAATTTGAGACTTTTTATGAATTACAATAATTTTCTATGTTAATATGACATGTTAGTATTTATTTAATTAACTTTTTTCGAACTAATCTTTCTGTTTTAATTTTTCAAAAAAATCAATTACCAAATAGTGTCAAAATTGACCCAAAATAGTTTTTAAAACAAATTTTTTATTATTAATTTTTATTTTATTCTTAAAAATATAAGGTTCGTCAAAATGACTTATATAAGGTTATAATAAACAATTGGGGTTCGTTTTTCTTGTAATAGTAAGTTTATTAACCTTATAGTGTAAGAAAACAAGAAAACACGGTGAAAGTTAAATTATCTAACTTAAAGTTAAATCTAAATGATAAGGTTAAAATAGAACCCTAAACTTGTCTAAATTATATTGGATGAGCGGATTTCGACCCATACCCACCTTAGTTTCTAAATAAATCAATTTGGAGCTATTAGAAACCGAATATGACTTTATAATAAAATAATATTTTATGTTTTCCTAAGGTGCCCCTCTCCTCCCTTATAAAAGGGCACCTCCTCCCTCTCTTCCTCACACCACCTTGAGCCTTCAAGCTCGTCAAACCCCTACCAAATTATCTTCTACACTTCCCTAGAAACATCCTAAAGGTCATGGTCTTCTTCAAAGACCAATTTTAGTGCCCTAAAAGGAGGTCTCAAAGAGGCGCTTCCAAGAAGAGGTAATGTCTGTTACCGATTCTTTCAACTTTATTTCTTCTTCCACTTCTTCTTATTTAGTTGTTTCATTATGAAGTAATAACATCAGTATCACTCATATACTGATATGTTATTATAAGTATGAAAAAAACCCTATTTCACCATCTATCCATCCTACGGAAAACAAAATCATCGCGCTTGCGTACGTACGGAATACCGTCTCCACGCCGTGGTGTAATCTATTTTCCACCACCACCTTACTTGGATGGGTATAATGGTGTAAATAATAAATATATATGATTATTGTAAAGTTATATTGATTCTGAAATAGTATACATACACTCCAATTCAATTCCACGATCATGGGAACGATATCATCGCTCGTGCGTACGTACAGAATACCGTCGCCACGATGTGATGTGACTCGTTCTACATGATCTTCATTGCATAATGATTATATAAATGAATTGAATTAATTAATATGATATATATTGCACTAATACCATTCTGGAAATGAGGTATCTATAAACTAAAAAGAAGAATAAGAATTTATTCGACAAAACACACATAAGAACAAAAGGTAATAAACACCCGAATAACAAGTAGCAATGAAATATTACTAATAAGAATCTAAGAATATGACCATATATGATATCATAAAAATAATTATGATTTTGGAATAAGTCAATGACATTATTTAAATCATTATACAGGAGGTTCAGACACTTACAAAGCAAATCAGATGTAAGGTAAGGGAAAATCTCGCAATCTCATTTTTATCTGAGATTGTTTATACTTCAGAATTTACTGGGGAATATTTATCATCCACATCCATGTTTCCTCAATATGTAATATTTATATCCTTATACATTTGTTTAAATCCAATTTTACCCTTCGGTGAGTTTTTAGTAAATATATGAAAGGAATCTTTTGTCGTTTTTCGTACGAGGTACTTTTTGACTTTTCCGACATAAGTACGAGAAGAATGTTTTTTTAACTTATATGGCATGAATGGACTTTTAAAACATTATTTACAAGAAGCTTACATTACAAGTTTTCAAGTTTATTTTTAGTCAAATTCTTTTAGTTTAAAATTGTATGACATGTTAAGAAAGGAAAAATGTTTTTGAAGTAGAAATGATATTTTCCTCAAGAATAGAGTTCAAGTGTTTTATCAAAATTATTTTTCATCTAATATAATATAGGGTTCTGTTTATATCCCTATTATTACATTGATTTGATTAGGTTATGATGGAATTATTTTTATGAATTCCTATATCTTATATGAATTGTTTTATGATGTCACGATGTTTAAGAATCCCATTTTTATTACATGGGTTATGCAATGATGTATGATTTATGATTTTGTGGCACACATAAGAATGGTATCATTATGAGATGGATGGGACCTATATCTCCCTCCAATGCATTGGGTAAATATTTATATATCATGATATAGACATGGCTGGAATGGTAGGTTAATCCGGTTCAGTTAAACAGGACTGAAACGAGGAGTGAACTCGGTTCAGAAATAGAATTTGTCCGCTAAGATAGTCTTGGAAATGAGTCTTGACAACTAAGAAATGATTCTATATGATTATGTGTGTATGCCACAAAGTTTCATGTTTTAAGTTTTTATTATTGGGATTAAATTTAAATATTATGATTTATCCTATGTTATGAAATTATGATCTCTTTTGCAGGTTAAGACTTCCGAAATGATATGTTCTTATGAATATGATGTGATTGATATTTCTTTAGTTTACCCTTACTGAGCATTTGAGCTCACCCATTTGTATGTTTTCTTTCCCCAGGCCAGGAAGAAGTTTATTAAGTAGGATATGCCATAAGGGACTCTAGATATGATGAAATAAATGGGAGGCAATGTAGATGCTTTATGAACTACTTATTTATATTTCCCAGTTTCTAAAGACACTATACCTATACGGTCCTTTCATGGTTTTGTTATATGTTGTAATAAGTGCACTTAAATTTTGAAGTATTAACAATGTATGTAAAGTATGGGTCATTATACCCATAATTTTCATACATATATATGAAATATTATTTCATAAATATTCATTATATATCATAATAATTCATGCCCAACTACTATAGGTTTAGTATCTTTGGAAACTTGGAAAGATAAATAACAAGTGAATATAAGATATACATCATCTCCAACTAAGTTCCTCATAACTAGAACCCTTATTATAAATACTATAATTAATACCTTTCTTCATAACCTAGGGAGAGGAAACAAATGAAAAGGTAATCTCATATGCTCATTAAGAGTAAACAAGAGATATATCAATGACCATATAATCATAACATGAGCATGAGGATGTAAGAGTATGATATTAACAATTGAAAACCATACCCCACATATCAAAGATCATAATATCAAGTAATGGATTAAATATTGATAGTTCATAAGATATTAATCATAAAAAAAAGAACATGATCCATGAGTGCATAATACTGTCATAAGATATGGAATAATGGTGTACACATAAGCATAGAAAATAATTTCCTCGTTAGTTAAGGATCACTACCAAGACTATCATAGTGGACTGGTTTCAGTCCCCAAACTACTGTAATTGTAAAATTTGACTCCCAATACTATCATAGTTGATTGGGTTCACTATCCAAACCATATTAGTAGTAAAATTTCACCCATAGTACCATCATAGTCGATGGAGTTCCTTGTTGAAATGGGTTCACTACCAATTCTAGTCTTATTTAACTAATTTGATATCTATACTTACCCAAATAATTGGAGGGATATAAAATTCTCATCCCACCCATAATATAATGTAAATTATATCTATGTGTGACATAAGATCATAAAACATTCATCATATCAGATTACATGAAAGTAAATGGGATTCATAAACATTTAATCATATAATAACCCATGGAAGAGAAACGAGTTTCATAAAAATATTATAATAATTAACATAAACCATCGAGAAAAATAATAAGGATTTTCCCCTTGAATCATAACCTCGCTAAAGAATATGTAACATTAATTGATGTTATCATAGATCAAAAATTCATTTAAAGGATCATTGGAAAATTTCTTGAGGAAAATATCCTTTTCACTTGGAAATTAAATTTTTTTAAAAAAATTCCCACAATTAAGAAAAAAATTTATTGGAAAATAAACATGGAAAATTTTAATGTAAACATTAAATCATTGACAATTCATGATGGTAATAAATAATATCCGTGCTGTATTCGTTAAAATAAAAAAAAATCACACATTTATAGAAAGTAAAAAAGTATATCATTCAAAAAACAAAAAGAACATTAATTTTAAAATATTATGTAAGAAGAAAAACATGTGTAAAAATGAATTCAAAAAATTATAGTATAATATTAAAAACCATATTTAAAACTTTTTTAGAAAACATGGATATGGAAGAAAATAGATTTTCAACCGAAGAGAGAAATAAGGTCGATCCTCCTTAAAAACATATTTTTGGTATCATGAGTACTTAAGGTGAGTAAAATGAAAGGTGAAAATTTATTATAAACAAATAAACATATTATAATTTTTTTTTGTTTCTTGATATTTATATCATATGTTTTAATCACTAGAAAATTAATCATAAAGAATCCCAATAAACAATGAGACTATAACATAAAATCCTTACCACTTTGGTAACTTTTGAGTCATAAGACCCATGAAATAAATAACCATATATGGATATTTAAATCCACAAAATTTCTATAATATTCATCATAAAATTTATTCCTATGTAGGACTTACACAATGTAAAAGAAATATGTGGTTAACATGGCATGTGTCTCACAGAAATAAAAGTGAAATGAAATTACCTTACCTTAAGTCTGACCTCATATTTACACATTGTAACCTCCTTTTTAATAAATATAGATTTATTATACATATAAAAAAATACACACATATATAATACTATATATGATTTATTTATAACCTTTTATCACCCTTATGTTAACAATTATTTATTAAAATCATTGTCTCAATTGATATCTTCTTCGTTTTTCATGTTTGTTTTGGTTGGATAGTTATGTAATTGTAAACATATCATGGTTAAATAATATCCATAATGTTAATAATGATATAAATATAATATATATTTATTATATACATGTTTATTATCATACATAAATGTAGATATATAAAAATGAGTTACACCATTCATGGAGACAGTAAGTCGTACGTATGCATGAGCACCGTTTTTGTTTTTCGACGAATGTAAAGAATGAAAAGTAAATAATAAATAAAATTTAGAGAATCATTATTATGTCACATATATCATATATATTTATTAAATAAATACTTATTACCAAACATGTAAATAAGAAATGAAAAAATAATCACATCGCTTTATGGAGGTGGTAGTACACACATATGCACAAGCAACATTATCGTTTTCCAATGGTTTTGAAGGTAAGAAGGTAGATATGATATTATAATTAAATAAGTATTATTATGTCATAAGTATCATATATGTTGGACTCTTCATGTACTAATCTTGTCATAATGATCACAAATCTTATTCAACCTAGTTAACTCCTATAAATTGTATCCAATCAAGTGTATTTATGTTTAATGTTTTCTCATGGTTTAAGAAGAGCCATGCAAGATCTTAATTTCTCTACATTTAGTTTAATTAATTTATACTATCTTTGATCTACTATCATAATACCTTATTTGAAAAATTCTTAAGTCTAATCCATTCTTTTATCATCATTACTTAAGTCTGAACACAGTTACTTTGAAAAGTCTGAAACACCATGAGTTTTCCACTGTCTATGTCTTTTTGGCACCGTGAAGCCGGACACCATGAAGCCATACACCGTAAAGCAGACATCATGAACCCAGACACCCAGAATCCAGACACCGTGATACAAACATCATGAAGCAGACACCGTGAATCAGAAACTGTGAAGAAACAAAACGTGAAGAAAGACACCGTGACCACGAGACACCGTGACCATGAGACATCGTGACACTCAGACACCGTGATCAATCTAGACACCGTGTGAAGGAGACACCATTTCCACGACTTAATTTGACACCTTTTCTATATGATATCCATTCATCTCTATAGTTACATCCAATATAAACTTTAACTTCACATGATTTGTGATCATCAAAAAGGGGGAGATTGTTGGACTCCTCATGTATTAATCATGTTTTAATGATCACAAATCTTATTCAACCTTGTTAACTCCTACAAATTATATCCAATAATGTGTATTTATGTTTAAAGTTTTCTCATGATTTAAGAAGATCCATGAATGATATTAATTGATCTATATTCAGTTTACTTACTTTGTACTATCTTTGATCTACTCTCATAATTCCTTCTTTGATAAAATGCTTATGTATAATCCATTCTATTATAATATTTACTTAAGTCTGAACACAGTTACTTTGAATGTTTTGAAACACCGTGAGTCTGCCACTGGCTATGTCTTTCTGACACCGTGAAGAAAGACACCGTGAAGCCAGACACCTTGAAGCCAAACACTATGAAGCAGAAACCGTGAAGCCAGACACCATAAATCCAAAAACTGTGAAGCAGACACCATGAAGTAGACACCATGAAGCAGACACCATGAAGCAAGAAATCGTGAATCAAGACACCGTGAAGTAAGACAACATGAATCAAGACACCATGAAGCAAGACACCGTGAATCAAGACATCGTGAAGAAGACACCCTGAACAAGACACCGTGACCACGAGACACCGTGACCATGAGACACTGTGACCATGAGACACCGTGACACTCAGACACCATGATCAATCTAGACACCATGTGAAGAAGATACTGTTTCCATGACTTACAGTGACATGGTTTCTTAAACTATTTTGTCAGCTTTCAATTTAATTTCTAACGATCATATTTGATGATTTTAATGGACTGACATAATTAATGTTTCTTTGTAGACATATCATCAGACAGTACGAGGTACGAGGTGCAGAATACATGAAACATGTCGGCTCCAACACATGCATTCCAAGTTAAAAGTGAAGTGTATCCAAGAATCATTGCACGAGATAAAAAAACAAAAAGCAAGGTCGTGAGCATAGTAATGAAGAACAAACTTAAAGAAAGTTTCAAAAGAAAGGCAAACTGCATGAAACTCGACACTACTGAACACATGAAGCATATTTGAAGCCTAAAAAACATCATCTCTCTGTTGAACCTCACGAATAACAAAAGCTAAATTAGAACACTCTGTTTTACAGATGGGGACGTGATCTCTGCATCTGCTTCTTCTCAGAAGTCCAAAGTTGCAAAGACTAACACTCAGAGCACTTCTAAACCCATCTCCATATTTTTTCTCTAGTGTGTATCTGTTTATTATCTTTCGAGAAGAGTTTGTACCTGTAGAACAACACACTCTTCTCCTGAATTTAATTTAAGGATACAAGATATCCTTACTAAACCATTCTTTTTCTCTTGTTTATACCCACAGATAAGTGTGGAAGAGTTCCATGTGTGGCCTGGTTATTTTGTACCCAAGAAAGCTGTGGAAGAGGTACATGTGTGGCCTAGACAGTCTGAGTACTATTGTTAACACCGATCCAGGGTGTGGATAAAAGTTTATTTATATAAACTTCTTGGTGGTAGGTGATCACCAAGTGGATAGGATTGGGTCTCAGCTTGAGACTGAACCACTTGTTTCATATCCACTGTGCTGCTTAATTTAGTTATCTCTATTTTATTGCTTTACTATATAATTGAGAAATAACTAATTTCACTTTGATAGTTAATCTTGGAAATAAGTTATAACTGGCATGTCTTAGTAGAATAAATTCAAAAGTAATATTGATAACACAAATTAAGATTACCAAGAATTAATCAATCTTCTAAGAAGTTACTCAAATAGTCAAACTCTTATAACAGTATAACCTTGATTAATTGGGTTGTATTTAATCTTTGAGGAAAACCTTTTTATAAATACTTTTTATATAAATTTTTATAGTTACTCAATTCACCCCTCCCCTCTTGAGTAATCTACTCTGACCAACATTTTTTATCAAAGGCTATTTATTAGGGCTCGGTGTCATCTTATTCAACTGTGATTGTAGTTGTACTCTAAAGATCTGTAAACTTCTCTTAATTATAAATTTATTTCTCTTTTAAAGTAATATTTTATTATGGATAACAGATTATAAGGTGTTGAATCCAACATACCACCATTCTTTAATGGAACCAATTATGCTCAATGGAAAATTAAAATGAAGATGCATTTAGAGAGTATGAGTTTTGAAATTTGGTCATCTATTATAGATGAATAAAAAATTCATACTACTGATAGAATCACCTGGGATGAATCTACCAAAACTGCCTACAATAATAATTGAAAAGCTGTGAATTATTTTTACTACCCCTTAGGAGATGAAGAGCTTAATAGAATTTCTTCTTGTAAGACTGCCCATGAAATTTGGGATACCCTGTCTGTATCACATGAAGGAACATCTAGTGTAAAAGAAATGAGACTTAATAATTATACTATCAAATATAATAATTTTAAAATGAAACCTGATGAGCCTATTTCTGACATGTATCTTAGGTTCAATGAGATTGTCAACACAATGATTTCTCTTGGAAGAGAAGTCACTACCAAGGAACATATCATGAGAATCCTTAGATGTCTACCAGATAGATGGAGGGGAACCTCAATCACTATTATGGAATCGTGCAACATCAGAAAACTACCTATAAAATAACTCATTGGGAAACTGATGATGTATGAGGAAGAGTTGAAAGTCAATAAAGCGTAGGATGAAACAAAGATGAAATCTGTTGCATTCAAGACCACAAACTCTAAGCACAAAGACAAAGGGAAATGGGAAGCTTCTATAGAATGCTCCACCAGTGAACAATCATCATCTAACAGTGATGAGGAGATGGATCAACTAGCCAGAAGATTCAAATGAATTTACAAAAAGAAAAACTTTTTTAATAATCCTAAATTCAAGGGAAAATTTGACCAGAAAGGAAACTAGGAGAAGGACCAGAAAAGAAGTGAACAAACTGATGAAATTTTCTCCTATGAGTGTAATAGAAAATGACATATAAAGGCTAACTTTACAAAGCTCAAGTACAAAAATAAACATGAGGACATGGATAGGAAGTACAAAACGGAAATGAAAGAAAACTAGAGTGCTTCTGAGGATAGTTCAAGAGACTCAGAGATATCACATGAGGAATAGGCTAACAAAGACAACTTGTGCTTTATGACAACCACATCGGAGGTAAAACTGGAATCTTCTATACATAACTCATATTATTCTGAAGATGAAAGTGACTCTGAAAAAACGAGTAATAAAGAAATGTTTGAATACTGTAACATACTTGAGGAAACATGAACTAAAATAAAAGAAAAATATAAATCATTAAAGAAACAAAATGCTCTTACTGTAACTTTTAAATCTAAACTCACAACTGAAAAGGAGAAAACTGATCAACTGCTTAAAGAAAACAATGAGTTAAAAATGTCTAATGATCAATGAAAGAGTGATTTAGAAAATTTTACTAATGGGAAAAATACCCTTACCCAAATGCTAGGAAAACATATTTCCCCTAAATACAATAGTGGAATTGATTATCAACCTGGTAAAAGAAATATTGCAAGAACAAAGTTTGTTTCAAGATCTAGGACAAATTTTTTTACTCCCAACTCTGGACTTAAATAAACTAATTCAATTCATGATACATGTTCTACTGTTTCAAGATTTTATGTACCGAATATAGTTTATTTTTCAAAAACTTTACACAATTATAATAAGAAACCTATGAGGAAAATATGGGTTCCTAAATCACTTATTACTAATATTACTGGACCCAAAAAAGTATAAGTACCAAAATCTCTTTTTGCCTAATATTTTTATAGGAAAAATGATTAAAGAGATCCTGCAAAAGTCTATGATACTTGGACAATGGATGTTCAAGGAACATGACAGGAGACTACTCATGCTTCTAGAACCTGATAAAAGTAGATGGAGGACATGTCACATTTGGTGATAATTCAAAGGGAATGATTATTGTCCTAGGACAAATCGGAAACTCTAACTCAGTTTTAATTTATAAAGTACTATTTGTTGATGGTTTAAAATATAATCTTCTTAGTATCTCACAATTATGTGATGATGGATTTCGTGTTATATTTGAAAATGATTATTGTAATTTCTTTAATTCTAAAGACGAATTAGTATTTTCTGCATTAAGAAATTAAAATGTTTATTCTGTTAATTTAGATTCTTTGGTCTCACAAAATACTTCATGCTTAAGTGTATTTCATAAAGAATCCTGGCCCTGGCATAGGAGACTTGGACACAATAATGTTCACTCCCTTAGATATCTATCTAGAAAAATCCTAGTTAAAGACTTACCCAAACTTGAGTTTCCAAATGAAAAAGTGTGTAATCTCTATCAAAAGGAAAAAAAACTCAAAGTTTCTTTCAAACCAAAGAAAGAAGTGTCAACTTCTCAACCTATAAAAATGGTTCACATGAATTTGTTTGGACCATCTAGAGTTTGTAGCTTAAATGGGAATCACTATGTTTACATTCTTGTAGATGACTTTTCTAAATATAATTGAACCTTCTTTATGGCTCAAAAAATTGAAGCCTGATCTTATTTTACCAAATATGCCAAGTTTGTAGAAAATATATGTGGAATTAGAATTAAATAATTAATAAGTGATCATGGCCATGAGTTTGAAAATCAAGAGTTTGAATCCTTTTTCTCACTAAATGGTTATAGTCACAATTTCTCTGCCCCTAGAACACCTCAGCATAATGGAGTTGTAGAGAGAAGAAATAGAACCCTGTAAGAAATTTCTAGAAAAATGCTTAGTGAATATGAACTACCTATTTATTTTTGGGATGAAGCTGTCAATACAGCGTGCTACATAATCAATAGAGTATTGATCAGACCTATTCTTAAGAGGACTCCTTACGAATTATGGAACTATAGAAAACCCAAGGTTAGTTACTTTAAAGTTTTTGGCTGCAATGTCTATATTCTTAATACCAAATACAATCTTGAAAAATTTTCATCCAAAAGTGATGAAGGTATCTTTTTAGGATATTCCATGTCTAGTAAAGCCTATAGAGTGTTAATTAAATGAACTAAATGTGTGGAAGAATTTGTTCATGTCAAATTTGATGAAACTGATCCACATGATCATGAAACCATCCCAGAGAATCCGGAGGATGATGTATCAAATCTGAACATCAATTCAAAATCCTCAAATTCTTCTGTGAAAGAATCTGTGAAAACTTCCAACTATGAAAATTCCCTATAATTTAGTCACAATGAATCTAAATCTGTTGATGAACCTGAAATCACTAGTCCCTATTTTTATAGAACTTTTAGAACCCTTAAGAACCAGCCCTTGGATGCTGTTGTTGGAGTCTTAGATAAAGGAACTCAAACTAGAGCTTCTCTTAGAAATCAGGTTGAACATCAAGTCTTCTTGTCACAACATGAACCTAAAAACATTAATGATGCTATCAATGATGAATTTTAGGTGATGGATATGCAATAAGAACTTAATTAGTTTGAAAGGAATAAAGTTTGGAAACTTTTTTAAAGACCCAATGACACTTTCACCATAGGAACTAAATGGGTATTTAGAAATAAGGTAGATGAAGCTGGTAACATAGTTATAAACAAGGTTATACTAGTTGCAGAAGTCTGTAGTCAAGAAGAAGGCATTGACTATGAGGATACCTTTGCACCAGTATCCAGACATGAAGCCATCAGAATCCTGATTTCCTATGTTGCACATTTGAATTTCAAACTATATCAAATGGATATTAAGAGTGAATTCTTAAATGGGTATATATATGAGGTTGTTTTTGTTGAAAAACCCCTAGATTTAAAAATCCCCATTTTCCAAATCATATTTTAAACTATCAAAAGCCTTATATGGTTTGAAGCAAGCTCCAAGAGCTTGGTATGACAGATTGGGTACTTTTATTATTTCCAAAGGTTTTACAAAAGGAATAGCTGATCCTAACCTTTTTATAAAACGAATTTATAATGATGTTTTAGTTGTTCAAATCTATGTAGATGACATTATTTTTGGATCTTTGAAGAATTATTTATGTGTTGATTTTTTTAAAATGATGCAAAACGAATTTGAAATGAGTTTAATGGTTGAACTAAAATTCTTTCTTGGATTTCAAATATTTCAAAATAATTATGGAATTAGTTTAACCCAAAGTAGATATACTAGAGATATTCTAAAATATTTTGGATTGGATAGCACTAAAAGTAGTGAAACTCCCATGAGTACCACTTGTAAGTTGGATCTTGATGAAGATGGAAACTCTGTTGATAAAACCAATTATAGAGGAATGATTGGAAATTTAATCTACTTAACTTCTAGTCGTCCTGACATTATGTTTAGTGTGTGTATGTGTGCTCATTTTCAAGAAAACCCTAAGGAATATCATTTAAATGTTGTAAATATAATTTTCAAATACCTCAAGAATAAAACCAATCTAGGACTGTTTTATCTTAAAGGAAAATAATTTGAATTAGTTAGTTATTCTAATGCTGACTTTGGTGGCTGTAAGTTTGATAGAAAAAGCACCTATGGAACATGTCACCTTTTAGGCAAGTCACTAGTATCATGGTGTAGTAAGAAACAAAATTATATTGCATTATCTACTGCAAAAGTTGAATACATAACTACTGGTAGTTGTTGTGCAAAAATTTTGTGGATGAAACACACATTACTAGATTATAGATATCAATTGATACATGTACCTAAAATTGTGACAACACAAGTGCTATTAACATCTCAAAAAATCCTGTTTCACATTCTCAGACAAATCACATTGATGTAAGACACCACTTTTTTGAGAGATCATTATCAAAAAGGTGATATCACTTTGTAATTCATTGGAACTGAATATCAAATTGATGATATATTCACCAAACCATTAAATTCTGAGATAATAGAGTAAATCATACATGAACTAGGCATGATAAATCTCAAATAGATACCTTACATGTTACAGTTTTAGGTCTTACTATTCGATATATTACTATTTTATGCTTCACTATTTCATTATTACGGTTGATCAGCTTACTGTCTCACCATAATACTCAGTTACTGTCACTCATGTTTACTGTGTCACCGTAATGTTCATGTTTATAGTCTCACTATTAGTATTTTGTACTTATTGTCTGATATTTACTGTCTCACCGTAACACAGACTGAGAATTTCGTTCATGGTCTCACCGTGAAGTTTCATTTACTGTCTCACCGCAACGACCATACATGGTATCACCATAAAAATTATTTTTGTTTTTCTTTAAACCCGTATCGCGGTAATTATCCTTTTCACATTTTTTATTTTCCAGCGTTTTTTTGCGACGTTTGGTATTCTTAAATAACAAAACAAAGAAAGTATCACTCGATTCTTCACTCGAGGTTTCATATACCTCCCCATTTCAAACCCTTCTTCATCCCTACAACCCTTCTCTTGCTAGAACATTCAGTGAATGCCAAGAATGAAACATCCGCCATCATCGACACTTGAGAAGAAAAGATCAAAGAAGAAGAAGATTGCACCCAAGCCAACACCCAAAGGGCATTTAAATCTGAATATGGTAAACCGCATTGTTGTACCTAAGAAAGAGATTTTACCCAAATGGATTTTGTCTAGTAAGTATCTAGTATTGAAAGTGTTAGAACATCAAGGCTGGTTATAATGGTTCTCAAAGGAAGATAGACCCATCTACCCTAGGTTAGTGGCTCAGTTTTACCAGTATGTTCAATTATCCTTTGATTCTGGTGATATTTATGTTGTAAGAAGCTGGGTCAATGGCCAAAGATGATCATTCTCTTTGAGTTTATGGGATTCAAGACTTAGGATACCCCATGAAGGCATCTATGAGGATTATCAGAGAGGACCTCCACCTTCAACTGATTTCTTTAATTTAGAAGATTCCCTAATAACCTTAACTGTAAATGGCACCCAGAGGAGAGCCATTGCTGCTGAATTCGACGGAGAATCAAGGCTTCTATTCAAGTTTATACATAATTTGGTTAGTCCCAGGAAAAGTGATTTTTTTGTTTTAAAATATCAAGATGTGTTTTTGATTCACCTTAGAAAAATGGGCATAAGATCAACCTGTGCGAGTATATCATACACCATATGTGTGAGTTGATCAAAGTCACATCCAAGTCAACTTCTATGTTTTACTCTAAGCTAATCACAGCCATGATTCTTTCATACAGTATGGTTGGACCTAATGAAGAAGTGATTAAGGAATTTGAGTACCGTATCTAAAAATACACTATCAAAAGAATGAAGATAAAATGGAATCCTTGGAAAAAGTAATGGGTAGATGACAATGATAGAATTTATGAGAAATTCATTCTGGTGTATTATCCCTCAAGACCAAGAGATATTTATGATCCTGTTTTGGAACCAGATGAGATTGTTGAGTATCCCAAAGAAGAGGAAGAAGAGGGTGAAGTGCCACCTAGGGAAGCTATTATTGTTGAGGAAGACAGGACTACTATTCCTCATGTAGTTCTTGAAGAAGAAGTCACTAATCCTAAAGAAGCTGTTAATTTGGAAACACAACCCAAATATATAACAAAATCAGTTTGCAAAGAACCTAAAAAGAATTGCATGGTGGAGCCTACAGTGGGAGATCCTACAGTAGAAGAGCCTATAGTAGAAGAGCCTATAGTTGAAGAGCTACCAATTTTGAAAGAGGTAAATCTTGAGGAACTCCCAGTGGAACAATCTGTTCCTAAAATCATCCCTTCAGATGAAGAATGGATGGATCTAGATTTTTAGTTGTCTAGATAGAAAATGAGTGAGGAACTTAGAGTTGAGTCTATGGAATTCGACCAAGATCCTAAGCCTCTTAGTCCTGAGAAGGAGTCACCTATTGAGGGGGAGAAAACCCCAAATCTTGTGTCTATTGAAGCCTCACATCCAACTGAGTCAAGTCCTCTAGACACTCAGTATAAATTTAACAGTTTCTATGATGTGGATGTCTATCACCAGGTTACAACAACCAGAATTGATATTTCCTCTCTATTTCAGTTGAAATCAGTCTACAATATTACACCAGAGAAGGAACCTAAGCCTGTACCAGTCCCTACTCCTGAAATCTTATCTAAACAGCCATCTTTTGTGAGTAAGGATGATCTGAAGGAATTTGGTGCTACCCTCTTATCTAGAGTTGAGAAACTCATGAATACCAAACCTCTTCCTATGACCAAATTAAGTGAGAGATATGACTCACTATTATTGGAGAAAATTATTTGGCAAATACAACCTAGGATACTCCATGAGATTCAAGAAGTAAGATTCAAAAATAAGATGCTCAGTAATGAAGTGGTGACCTAAAGAAGTATGGTTTAAGATATGAAGAGAGAAATGCATTCAAGATTTGAGCCTGTTGCTCCTCCTATAGAACCTATTGTCCCTCAAATCCCACAGTTTGGTGTGTCTCAGATTCAACCTAATCTAGCATCCTTAGATGAAAAGATTGCTGAAAGGAACAAACAAATTATGATGAAAATGAAAGAGATTGTTGTCAATCCTAATAAACTCACTGATGACTATACATGGTGTCTTCAAAAGGTGCTTAATCAACTAAAATCTCTGACCACAACTATCAAAGCATCTGGTCAATCCTCTAAACCCTCCTTGGATAGTGATCTGCTCAGAACTGTATTCAAAGAAGAGCTTCAGAATGTACTCACTAGTTTTAATAAGGCTTCTTTATCTAATGTGGTCCAGAATAGTGATATAGTTCTTGACATTGTACAAATCCACTCCAAAATTGCTAAGTATGCTCAGCAAGAGATTTCCATGAAAGTGGATTTCTACTTCAACAAAATATTCTCCAAGACCATTGATAGAGCAAATATTTTCAATTAATTTATATTGAATATCATTGTTTATAATCCCAAAAAGTGTTATTGGATGGGTAATTGTCATGTTTTTAGGTTTTAGTGTTATTTTGAACCCAAATGTGAAAAACGACTATTTCTGGATTTTTGAAAGATTTTTATGTCAGGGGTATTTCGGTCATTTCTGGAAAAATAAGATTCCAAATTTTCTGATTCAATTTTTTTTTAATCCTTATTTTATTTCCTTCATTTTTGACTTCTGGACCAGGAGCTGATTCGACTATCTAAAGGGTCTAAAAATTCATTGAAGTTGGGGATTTTTCCGGGCGGACAACGTGGACCCACCCAACATAAAGGACATCTAACTCGGCCTAAAAATATCTAAATGATGTGTTTCCACCTGGGATATGACGAGGACATATAGTTACGACTCTACAAGAAATTTGGGGAAGTTTGGAAGTCATTAATAAGTCCACTAAACGACATACATTTGGAGGAACCATCCTGGAAACTTCGTCCAGAAACAGAAATCGAGAATGAAAAATTCATACCTCCTTCATCCGGTTTTAAAATGAGCTAAAATTTTGGAGAGAGACGACCAAGATAATTGTGAACAACATTCATGAAGGGTTGAACGCGTGAATAGGTCATTAATGGGGTCTAAAACGCTCAAACTTTTGAGGGTCGAATTCTGCCTATAAAAGGAGGAGAGCTCCTCCCCCTCAATCCATCTCATTCTCCATCCCATTCCTTCTAGGACACTAAGTAGAAGAACTTATCAGCTTTTTCTTTTATTTCTTTTATTTTAAAATGTCTCTCCTCTCCCGCATTATCTCGCTTACCCCATCCATGGAGGGGTAATTTAATTTGAGTGATCAGAAAGAGGGGAGGCTGGACCTATGTGTTGTGCTTGAGTTTTTGTGCTTGAAATAAATAAAAATTGTTCTTCTTTCTTCTTCTGGTTTCAATTCATAATTCAGTATTAAATTCTGAATGCGGTTGTGTTAAGGTTTTTATTCTGAAATTATAAATTGCTTTGGTCTCTGATCACATCTCCCTCCACCCAATTCTAATCTGTATACGGTGGAACATGATTAGGGTTGGGTGGTGATTGCTCGACGGTTGTCAAGCACGTGTGTAGGATTGTATGTTGAAATCTTGGTTTATTAGGGAACAACAATTCCAGGTCTGGGATTTCTCTAATTAATCAAGAGACCTTCTACAACCCTAAACACATTGGAAGGAGGATAGACCAATCTAAGGTTTTAGAAAGGAAAATTCTCATCACATCTCTCTTACCAGTTTAAGGAAGAATAAGAAGAGATAAAAATTGGAAACCATGATGGCACACCACTAAGTATAGACGAACCCAATCCGATCACTGCCTTTATCATTTGTTAAAATCAATCAATTTCTGTTGTTTGTTTCTCTCATATTCATTCAAATTAATTAAAACCAATCTTTTTACGAAAACCAACAAAAAGTGACAACCTTGTTTTGTGTGCACACCTCTTCGGGAGACTACCTAGGATCAACTGCTATACTATACTTAGGTAAATAAAATATTGTTTTGCCACACCCCATGACAGGCATGCGTCAAACTTGGTGCCGTTGCCGGGGAGGCAGTGCCTCAAAGCTTTTGTTTTTGTTTTTTTTTTAAAAATCTTTTTTGAATGACCCGAAGTTCAAATAGAAATTTATTAGAATTCGATCCAGAAATTGAGCGCACAATAACGAAATTGAAAAATCAAAATCTTCCCAAAGAATTTGAAGAAATCAATCTCACCGATTCAAGTGATACCTTGAGTGAAGACTTTGAACCTTTAATAATGGCTGTAAATCCCAACCGAACCCTACGTGACATCTGTGCACCTCAATTTGTCAATCAAAATTATCAACTTGCAATTCCTACCTCAGAAAATGATTTTGAATTACGAAATAACATGATCCAAGTGCTTCCTAAATTTCATGGTCTTGCAGGTGAAAACCCGAACCGACATATTCAAGAATTTACCTATGTATACTCCAGCTTCAAACCTCGAGCAGTCGCGGAAGAGCATGTGAAGTGGAGGGCTTTCCCCTTCTCACTAGAGGGAGCAGCAAAGGAATGGTTGTACAATCTACAACCGGGGAAGATCAGTGACTAGGAAGATCTAAAAAAAATTTTTCTACAAAGATTCTTCCCAACATCTAGGAGCACTGCAATAAAGAAGGAGATTTATGTCATCCATCAATCAACTGGAGAAACACTCTACGAATACTGGGAACGTTTCAAGAAGATTTGTGCAAGTTGTCCACACCAAGAAATAGAATAGGACCAATTCCTTGTGTTCTTCTACCAAGGATTTCTTGACAATGACAGGAATCTACTAGATGCCTCGCCGGGAGGAGCCCTCATTGATAAATCACCTACAGATATACGAATTCTGATTGAAAAGATTGCACAAAATTCACAGCAGTTTGGCACTCGAGGTACGATCACCAGAGGAATCCATGAGGTAAGAACATCTGATTCAGTGGATTTAATTAGGAATGAAATGGGTGAACTCACCAGGTTGGTGCGATAAATATCTGTGAACCATGTGAAGGAACAACAAGGACCGAATCGGTTATGTGGTTTATGCTCTTCTAATTCTCATTACACTGATCAATGTCCAGAAGTGCAGGGGACAGAAAGTTGTGCTACAGCCTATCAACAAAGGTAATACCAACCGCAAACCCAACCAGGGTATGGGTTTCAACAGAACCAAGCCAGAGCACCTTTTCAGCAGCAATATCAGAACCCGATAGCATTCCAACAACCTTATCAGAAGCCCTTCCAACAACAACAAAATTTTCAACCACCACCTTTCCAGTGGAAGAATTATGAGCAACCATCCACAAGTGCACCGACAAATGAAGACCAACAACTGAAGACAAGAGTTGCAGGAATAGAAGATAAGATGGACAAGCTAGCTGATCAATTTTAAAGCATTATGGATGCTCTCACCAAGAACCAAGGTAAGATTCCTGCACAAACAATTCCCAATCCAAAAGAGAATGTTAGTGCAATCACAACCCGAAGCGGGAAGGATCTCAAACCACCAGAACAATATGAGGAGGATGAATCTAGGGAACCTGCTGAAGCTTGTCCTGTCCAACCAAAAGATGGAGTCAACAACAAAGTAGAAAGAACAAGGTTCAAGAAAGAAATACTAGAAACACCACTGCAGAAACAAAAAGGGAGAAAAAGGATATTCCAGCACCATTCCCATCAACATTGGTTGAGTCAAAGAAGGGAGAAGAAGAACAAATTCAACGGGAAATTCAAGAAACATTTCGAAAAGTTGAGATTAACATTCCACTACTGGATGCAATCAGGAAAATCCCTAAATATGCAAAATTTCTGAAGGATCTATGTACTAAAAGAAAGAGGCTGGATGGAAATGAAAGAATCAACTTAGGAAGAAGCGTCTCAGCATTGATCACACCACCGATACCGCAAAAATGTCAAGATCCAGGGACTTTCTCTATTCCCTGCACTATTGGTTCATTAAATTTTAATGATGCACTATGTGATCTTGGAGCTTCGATAAATGTGATGCCTCACTCTGTGTTTTCATCTTTGTAGATTGGAGAACTAAAATCAACTCGGGTGGTGGTACAATTAGCAAACAGATCCACCATTTTCCCAGCTGGAGTCGTTGAAGATGTACTTGTAGGAGTGAGAGGATTAATCTTTCCAGCAGACTTTTATGTCCTTACCATGGAGGAAGACCGAGCACCATCCCAATCTACCATCATCTTAGGGAGACCATTCATGAAAACAGCAAGAACAATCATCAACGTGCATGAAGGAACCCTCACCATGGAGCTCGGAGATAGTACGATACACTTCAATATTCTTGATACGATGAAACATCCGTCCAGAAATCACTCACTTTATGCAATCGCTCATGATGAAGGTATAGAACCAATTAAAGACTCAGGTATGCTTCATGACTTGTTATCTGTGGGAGAACACTCTTCATTTGAATTTTATAACTCCCATGAACCTGAAAATTCTGATATCATGCTGGAGGATGAGGTAAAATCTGATTTTTTCGATGATTTGTTAAGAGGAAGTAAGATTATTCCAGATAATTCAACATTAGATGTAGGAAACATAAATGAAATATCATCCCTTGAACAACCCCCATGTTTAGAACTGAAGCCTTTTCCATGTGTCTTGAAGTATGCTTACCTAATGGAAGGGGACAAATTTCCGGTAATCATTTCCAATAACCTATCCCATTTACAAGAACAAACATTGATTGACCTTCTCAAAAGGAATGTAAAAGCTGTAGGATAGAGTTTAGGTGATATTCCTAGAATCAACCCTAAGGTATGCTCTCACAGGATATTTTTAGAAAGTGAATCTCGGCCAGTTAGACAACCTCAAAGAAGACTCAATCCCACAATCACGGAGTTCGTTAAGAAAGAGATTGAGAAATTGTTAGCAGCTGATATCATTTACCCAATCTCTGATTCTCAATGGGTCAACCCAATTCATGTAGTCCCCAAGAAAATTGGCCTGACCACTGTTACAAATGAAAGAAATGAACTGATCCCCATGAGAATACAAAACAACTGGAGAGTCTGTATAGATTACAGGAAGCTAAATCAAGTTACCAGAAAAGATCACTTTCCTATTCCATTCATTGATCAGATGCTTGAAAGGTTAGCTGGAAATACTCATTACTGTTTTTTAGATGGATTCTTAGGTTATTTTCAGGTACCAATTGCACCAGAAGACCAGGAGAAGACAACCTTCACCTGCCCTTTTGGAACATTCTCCTACAAAAGGATGCCTTTCGGGCTATGCAATGCCCCAGGTACATTTCAACGGTGTATGGTGAGTATTTTCTCAGACCACATTGAGGATTGCTTGGAGGTGTTTCTTGATGATTTCACAGTTTTTGGAAATTCATTTGACCATTGTTTGGGAAATTTGGAAAAGGTTTTGAAAATATGCATTGAAAAGAACCTTGTCTTAAATTTTGAAAAATGTCATTTCATGGTTGAAAAAGGGATAGTGTTGGGGCACATAATTTCACAAAATGGGATTGAGGTTGATAAATCAAAAGTTGATGTAATAAATTCCTCACCATATCCAACTTGTGTCAAACATGTTAGATCCTTTTTAGGGCATGCAGGATTTTACAGTAGATTCATCAAGGATTTCAGTAAGATTTCTCTTCATCTCTCAAGATTACTTCTAAAGGATGCTAACTTTAATTTTGATTGTGCATGTAGGGAATCATTTGATGAATTAAAGGAAAGGCTGATAACACCACCAATAATGCAGCCACCCAATTGGGATTACCCTTTCGAGATACTTTGTGATGCATCCAACCAAGCAGTGGGAGCCGCTCTATCACAGAGAATTGACAGCAAACCTCAAGTCATCTCCTATGCATCAAGGACCTTGGATGAAACACAAATAAATTACACAACCACAGAGAAGGAGTTCCTTGCAGTCGTTTTTGCACTAGATAAATTCCGATCATATCTTCTGGGCACTAAAGTTGTTGTTTTTTCTGATCATGCAGCTCTTAGGTACTTAATGAAAAAGGCGGATGCTAAACCACGGTTGGTGAGATGGATGCTACTCTTACAAGAGTTCAACTTAGAAATCAAAGATAAGAAGGGGACTGAAAATCAAGTGGCTGATTATCTGAGTCGACTACCCCACACCGCTGAAACAGAAATACCAAAGCAGAACCCACTTAATGATGAGCTTCCTGGAGAACAACTCTACATCATCAACAGTGAAGTACCATGGTATGCCAAAATTGTCAACTATTTGGTAACATCTCAGGTACCCTCTCATATAAGCTATCATCAAAAACATATGCTTAAATCTGAATCAAGATTTTACATTTGGGAATATCTGTTTCTGTGGAAAATTTGTAATGATAAAATCATAAGAAGATGCTTGCCAAGAAGTGAAATTGAATCAGTGTTTGAATTTTGTCATAAATTATCATGTGGAGGCCACTTTGGACCTCAGAGGACTGCCCGAAAAGTTTTAGAATCTAGACTCTACTGGCCCACCTTATTCAAGGATGCATATGAATTTTGTAAAAGATGTGAAAAATGCCAATTTTCTGGTAACATATCCAAACGACATGAAATGCCACAAAAACCAATAACCTTTTGTGATATTTTTTAAGTTTGGGGCATAGATTTCATGGGACCATTCCCAATGTCATTTGGAAATTCATATATTCTTTTGGTGTAGACTATGTTTCAAAATGGGTGGAAGCAAAAGCAACCAAAACTGATGATGCAAAATTTGTTTGTGATTTTGTTAGGGATAACATTTTTTGTAGGTTTGGCGTGCCACGAGAAATCATCAGTGATCAGGGAACTCATTTCTGCAACAGGAAAATGGAAGCATTGCTGAAGAAGTATGAGGTGCATCACAGAACATCTACCCCATACCATCCCCAAACAAATGGCCAAGCAGAAGTCTCTAATAGGGAAATCAAAGCCATTCTAGAGAAGACTGTTAAACCCAACCGGAAGGACTGGAGCCAAAAGTTAGATGATACATTATGGACATATAGGATGGCCTACAAAACACCGATAGGGATGAGTCCCTATAGATTGATCTATGGAAAGAGTTGCCACCTTCCTGTGGAGTTGGAGCATAGAGCCTTCTGGGCGGTCAGAGAGATGAATCTGGACCTTGAGAAAGCTGGGAAAGAAAGAAGATTGTAGTTTCAAGAGTTAGAGGAAATTAGAAGGGAATCTTTTGAAAACTCAATGATCTATAAAGAGAGAACGAGGATGGCCCATGACAAGATAATTAAACCAAGAACCTTCAACCCTGGAGATCATGTGTTACTCTTCAAATCCAGACTTAAGCTTATTCCAGGTAAACTTCATTCTAGATGGGAAGGCCCCTTTACTGTTTTTCATGTATATCCCTTTGGTGCTGTGCAGATTCAAAAGGAAGGAGGAGGAAACCCATTCACTATAAATGGGCAAAGGCTGAAGAAGTTCCATGGGACCGTACCTCAAGAACTAGTGGAGGAGATCACACTCCTTCACCCTGAATACAAATGAACACCTACCAGGTTTCATCATTCCTTTACACTTGATTAAATGCAGTAACACCAACTTTTTGAAACATACAAAAAAAATTCCATTTACATGCATTGAGGACACTGCATAAATTAAGTGTGGGGGAGGAAATCTTGTAGTCCCGGAGATTTTTCAAAAAAAAAAAATTGTTTTGTTTTGTTTTGTTGAGCCAACGACATTAAACAAAGGCGCTACCGGGAGGCAACCCGCATTTTCCCCCATTTTCTACTTATCTTCTTAGTCATTTACCAGCATGATTGAATGGGCCTGCACTATCAATTGTTTTCATTTTTTTTTCAGGTCCATTAATGAAGAGGGTGTCGTGGGATTATACGTCGTGAGGAAAATGATCCATTTGACAGGGGAGTATGAGTTTCAATTCTATATTATCCTACTTTATTCCCTACATTTTTTAGTATTTTAAAGAATTAATCAAGAAATGGCATGTCCACTCTTGAATTCATGTTTTACTTGACTTCTCTAGGATACATGAGTTTCATAGAAATCCAGTGATTCTATGTTTTAGATTTCAATGTTTCTGAGATTGAATGATTAAAATGGATAATTGGATGATTAAAGTGAATCAAGGATATTTAAATAAGGACTCATTATTTGAGGGAATTAATTGATTCATGTAAATGAAATTTCCCTTCCATTTTTCATTCTTTGAATTTCTGAAATTCATGTGAATTAATTTGTTATTATTAATCATGCCATGAGTGATTGTACAATATCATATTCTCATTCCTGAGAGGATTTCTAGACCAAATATTTCCTATTTTATCTTGAGCATATTTCTTAAGTGATTTGGGACGTGCCACCTGCTAGAACTTGTATTGAAACTTGTCAAAGCTATGACTGTACAAAAACACATTTAAAATGATTGAGGCATATCTTTGGCTAGCCACATTTTATCCTAATACCCACCTTTACATTTATCCTTCGTAAGCCCTTAGATTCCATGAATTCCCTTATAGGTTAAACCACATTACAATCCAATTTTTCCTTACCTACCCGAACTTTTAGTATTTTTTCCTGGTTATTTCATGTTTGAGTGTGGGGGAAGGGCCTTTCGTGTGCGTTCCTTGGGATATGTATCATTTTTGGGTGGTGTAATGTGTGCGTCATCATTTTGGGCAATGTATTATTAGAAAATTGGGCATGAGTCATCATTTCATTATGCTTCTTTCATTTCATCCGGTTCTCCAAAAAAAGAAGAAAAAAAATTCAAAATAAAGTTGTGCCTTTCTGGAGCTTTACAAAAAAAAGAAAATAAAGCTGTGCCTTTCTGGAGCTTTACAAAAAAACAGGGAGAACTTGGATGATATCATTCTTTGTAATCAATTATTGACTCATGACCCATGTCATTGAAAGGGGAGTGGTGTTGTGATTCACATTTCAAGGGGATTTGAGTGAGGTTCATCTTGTGTTTTCACTTGATTAATCATGCATTGTACTTAAGAGTAAAACCTCCTACTTCTGGCCTTAAATTATTTCAATCATTTACCCTCCAACCCTAAGCCACAGAGTCATTTGAACCTTTATTGCAAGTCCTCATGATTTTATGTGTGTTTTGTCTTTACAAAGCGGAGAAAGTAGTTACTTTACAAGCCTATGGGTAAGGAGCATGTTCTCATGATATGAGCATAACTCCACTATTAATTGTATCATGAGTGATGAGAGAAAAGATTCATAAGTGAGGTAGATCATGATTTGGCATGTTTAATAATAATAAATTGAGAAGCTTGAATGAATGAAAGGAGAAGCTTCATTATTTTTCAAAGGGGAAAAGTAAAATGCATGAATTGATTATTTCTTTGAAAAATGGGAAATTAAATTGTTATTTTTGTGGAACTGGAAAATTTTATTGGACATCGATAATCATTTGATTTTATTCCATATGAAATTTAAATATTGGTGACATTGGTGTCCTTTGAATTCCATGTTGAGATTTTATGCTTGAGGACAAGCATAGTTTAAGTGTGGGGGAATCGATAGAGCAAATATTTTAAATTAATTTATATTGAATATCATTGTTTATAATCCCAAAAAAGTGTTATTGGATGGGTAATTGTCATGTTTTTAGGTTTTAGTGTTATTTTGAACCCAAATGTGAAAAACGACTATTTCTGGATTTTTGACAGATTTTTAAGTCAGGGGTATTTCGGTCATTTCTGGAAAAATAAGATTCCAAATTTTCTGATTCAATTTTTTTTATAATCCTTATTTTATTTCCTTAATTTTTGTCTTCTGGACCATGAGCTTATTCGGCTATCTAAAGGGTCTAAAAATTCATTGAAGTTGGGTATTTTTCCGGGCGGACAGCGTGGACCCACCCACCATAAAGGACATCAAACTAGGCCTAAAAATATCTAAATGATGTGTTTCCACCTGGGCTATGACGCGGACATATAGTTCCGACTCTAAAAAAAATTTGGGGAAGTTGGGAAGTCATTAAGGATTCCATTAAACGACATACATTTGGAGGAACCATCCTGGAAACTTCATCCAGAAACAGAAATTGAGAATGAAAAATTCATAACTCCTTCATCCTGTTTTAAAATGAGCTGCAATTTTGTAGAGAGACGGAAAATATAATTGTGCACAACATTCATGAAGGGTGGAACGCGTGAAGAGGTCATTAATGGGGTCTAAAACGATCAATCTTTCGGGGGTATAATTCTGCCTATAAAAGGAGGAGAGCTCCTCCCCCTCAATCCATCTCATTCTCCATCCCATTCCTTCTGGGACACCAAGGAGAAGAACTTCTCAGCTTTTTATTTTATTTATTTTATTTTAAAATGTCTCTCCTCTCCCGCATTATCTCACTTAACCCATCCATGGAGGGGTAATTTCATTTGAGTGATCGGAAATAGGGGAGGCTGGACCTATGTGTTGTGCTTGAGTTTTTGTGCTTGAAATGAATAAAATTTGTTCTTCTTTCTTCTTCTGGTTTCAATTCCTAATTCAGTATTAAATTTAGAATGCGGTTGTGTTAAGGTTTTTATTCTGAAATTATAAATTGCTTTGGTTTATGATCACATCTCCCTCCACCCAATTCTAATCTGTATACGGTGGAACATGATTAGGGTTGGGTGGTGATTGCTCGATGGTTGTCAAGCACGTATGTAGGATTGTATGTTGAAATCTTGGTTTATTAGGGAACAACAATTCCAGGTCTGGGATTTCTCTAACTGATCAAGAGACCTTCTACAACCCTAAACACATTGGAAGGAGGATAGACCAATCTAAGGTTTTAGAAAGGAAAATTCTCATCACATCTCTCTTACCGGTTTAAGGAAGAAGAAGAAGAGATAAAAATTGGAAACCATGATGGCACACCACTAAGTCTAGCCGAACCCAATCCGATCACTGCCTTTATCATTTGTTAAAATCAATCAATTTCTGTTGTTTGTTTCTCTCATAGTCATTCAAATTAATTAAAACCAATCTTTTTACGAAAACCAACAAAAAGTGACAACCTTGTTTTGTGTGCACACCTCTTCGAGAGACTACCTAGGATCAACTGCTATACTATACTTAGGTAAATAAAATATTGTTTTTCCACGCCCCATGACAGGCGTGCGTCAAACATTATGACAAACCATTCCAAGTATCTTGTAGAAAATCTACAGATTCCTCCTGTGACTCAAGATTTTAAGACCCAAGTCCAGAAGATCACAGATTTTACTCGATTGTTGGAAAATTTTATGGAGAACAAGGATGATTTTGAGAAATCCATGCATTATGGTGGAGAGATCATTACAGATTTTATAAAACTCATGAGGCCCTATCTTCATGTCCATAGTATAGCCATTGTTGCTCCAGCGGCTGCACCTCTCCGACCTGGGATGACTACCTTCACCTCTGCCCTAGCCTGAACCACTATGTCTATCAGCCAAGCACTAAGTCAGATCTGGCATGTGATTCTCAATCAACAACTACCGAGATCTTCTACTGCTCCTATCTTGGCTCCTTCAGTCTTTCAAGGCCTTCCTTTACCCTCTTTATCAACCACCCCACTACCTTCTTCTACCTCAACCTCTTCCCCTATGGCCTCCTCTTCTTCCACTGCAACTAAAGGCAAAGAGAAGGCCAACCCATGAATAAGAATAGCAATTACTCTTTTTTTATAGGGATGCTTTTTCTTTTTTATTACTCTTTTGTTTTGTATTAAACCTTGTTTACTATTAATGGAATGTGTTTTTTTTACATCTCTTATTTCATCCTTTTGATAATCCCAAAAGGGGGAGAAATTTATATATGCTAGCTATTTATCTCTATATTTGCATCCAATATACACATTAAATTTACGTGATTTATAATCATCAAAAAGGGGGAGATTATTGGAATCCTCATGTAATAATTATGTTTTAATGATCACAAATATTATTCAACCTAGTTAACTCCTATAAATTATATCCAATCATTTGTATTTATGTTTAAAGTTTTCTCATACTTTAAGAAGATCCATGAGACATATTAATTGATCTACATTCAGTTTACTTACTTTATACTATCTTTGATATACTCTCATAATAACTTCTTTGACAAAATGCTTATGTATAATCCATTCTATTATCATCATTACTTAAGTCTGAACACAGTTACTTTGAAAATTTTGAAACACCGTGAGTCTGCGACTGGCTAGGTCTTTCTGGCACCGTGAAGAAAGACACCGTGAAGCTAGAAACTTTGAGTCCAAACACCGTGAAGAAGACACGGTAAAGCCAGACACCATAAAGCCAGACACCGTGAAGTAGACACCGTGAAGTGGACACCGCAAAGCAGACACTGTGATGAAAGACACCGTGAATCAAGACACCGTGAAGCAAGACACCATGAAGCAAGACACCGTGAAGGAAGACACTGTGAAGAAATACACCGTGAAGCAGACACCATGAACAAGACACCGTGACCACGAGACACCGTGACCATAAGACACCGTGACCATGAGACACCGTGACACTCAGACACCATGATCAATCTAGACACCATGTGAAGAAGACACTTTTTCCATGACTTACAGTGACACCATTTCCTAAACTATTTTTTTGTCTTTCAATTTTATTTCTAACGGTCATATTTGATGATTTTAATGCACTGACATAATTAATGTTTCTTTGTATACATATCATCGGGCAGTACGAGGTACGAGGTGTAGAATACATGCAACCTGTCAGCTCTAACACATGAATTCTAAGTTAAAAGTGAATTGTGGCCAAGAATCATTGCGCGCGATATGAAAAACAAAAACTAAGGCCGTGAGAACAATAACGAAGAACATACTTAGAGAAAGTTTCAAAATAAAGGCACACTGCATGCAACTCGATACTGCTGAACACACGAAGAATATTTCAAGCCTAAAGAACATCATCGCTCTATTGAACCTCCCGAAGAACAAAAGCTGAATTGCAACACTCTGTTTTACAGATGGGGACTTGACCTCTGCATCTGCTTCATCTTAGAAGTCCAAAGCTGCAAAAGGTAACACTCATAGCACTTCTAAACCCATCTCTATATTTTTTCTCTATTGTGTATCTGTTTATTATCTTTTGAGCAGAGTGTGTACCTGTAGAACAACACACTCTGTCTCTTGCATTAAACTGAAGGATACAAGATATAATTACTCAACCATTCTCTTTCCCTTGTTTATACCCATGGATAAGTCTGGAAGAGGTCCCTATGTGGCCTGGTTATTTTGTACCCACGAAAAATGTGGAAGAGGTACCTGTGTGGCCTGGACAGTCTGAGTACTATTGTTAACCTCGATCCATGGTGTGGATCAAAGTTTATTTTTATAAACTACTTGGGGGTAGGTGATCACCAAGTGGAGTGGATTAGGTCTCATCTTGAGATTGAACCACTTGTTTCATATCTGTTGTGCTGCTTAATTTAGTTATCTCTTTTTTATTTCTTTACTATATAATCGAGAAATCACTAATTTCACTTTGATAGTTAATCTTGGAAATAAGTTATAACTGGCTTGTCTTAGTAGAATAACTTCAAAAGTAATATTAATAACACAAATTAATATTACAGAGAATTAATCAATCTTCTAAGAAGTTACTTAAATAGTAAAACTCTTATAACATTATAACCTTGATTAACTGGGCTGTATTTATTCTTTGGGGAAAACCTATTTAGAAATACTTTTTACATAAATTTTTATAGTTACTCAATTCACCCCTCCCCTCTTGAGTAATCTAATCCGACCAACAACATATAAACATTAAACCCATAAAAATACCCCTATATAAAATATGGTTAAGATAAATGATTTTTATTGCTATGTGGAGATGGTAAGTTGTATATACGCAAAAACAATAATTTAACTTCCCATTTGATGAGAAGAGGGAGAATAAATTTAGTTTAATAATAATAATAATATTTAATTATATTTAGGATACTATATTTATTGTTTTATGAAGAATATATAAGAGTTTTAGGAGGTAAAAGAAGAATTAAAAAGAAAGTGATCAGTTAAGACGATTACCTTTCCTTTGGAAGAAATCATTTAAATATAATCATAAGGACCCTAGGGGTGATATTTTGGGACTAAAGTAACATATATAATTTTTATAAGGAAGTATTGATAGATTTTCTTATGTTATGGTCAGTATATAATGCTATAGAGGTGTTGATATGTGAAAGGAGTAGGTTCCCTTTTATAATTGAGGCGTGAGACACTTTTGAAATTTATGAAAAGATTAAAATATAAAAAAGTAATTATCTTGACCAAATGGCTCCATGAATACATGTATTAGAAGATAAGATATTTTTAAGATTAAATAACAACCAAAAATAAAATTTAGATAGGTTTATGAAGTGTTTTAAACCTTATATTTTGGTTTAACACCTTGGTTGACTCATTTTAAAATTAACTGCGACAATGTCTTTTTTCACACTTAAAAGGGTTATAATTTTGATCATAAGGTGAAAATTGGATCATAAATGGACAATGAATGGAATTTTAGACCATATAATATCATTATTTTCCTATTAAAGTATTTTTATTATTTTTAAATAATTTAATAAATTATTATTTTTATAAAATATCATTAAGGTCAATATTGACACTATTCATTCAATTTGACATAAAATATGTAAATAAAAGTTTTAATTTGAATATAATACTTTAAAAAACTAATATTTAATATATATCTATAAAATTAATGGAACAATATAACTTAGTCAAGTTATATTTCTTTTAATATTTCTGAAATAGTTAATTTTGTTTATTAATTGAATAAATACTTTATTAGCCTTGCAAAAGAATTTAAGGTAATTATTTAATATTGAAGAATTATAATTAAAGTAAAATTATTAAAATAATTACATTATACGCAAAATGACCATTTATATTTTTTCACTACTTTATTTTGTCCCTATATGGAAACATAATAGACATTTAAAATTAAGAGTGACATTATGTATTTTTTCCATTGCTTAAAATATTATATAGGTAATTTTAATGGGAATGTGTCCACTAAAAAAATATATTTCGTACCTAAGGTGATACAAGTATAATTAAATTCATCCAATAATAATTATTATGAAAAATTATGGTCTTATCACTTATTTTTAACCTAGACTAACTCGATTTATCCTTTACCGAGTTAATAAATCTTATCATGGTTACTATTCATATTGACTATAAATAAAAGAGACCTTTTTACCAAATTTGAACTGCCTAATTAAAAATATGTAATCTATTTTACTTAATTCAATTTATATAAGTGTAATAATCTAATTTTAAAATAAGTACGTAATACATGACGAACACCGCTTTTTAGAAAAATACATTTCTAAGCATTAAATTCGTTGATTATTATCCCATGCCTAGAAAAATATTAAATTAATATTAAAACATTTTATTAACTATAAAAAATCTAAATTTCATTCAAAATATTTAATAATTTAATTTATTAAGATAAAAATATATTTTTCCCATAAAAACAATTTTTTTTAGAAAAATATATATTTAACTTTAAATTGTTTTTCTATTTTAAGTTCAAATTAATTGAAACCGAAAGAATTAATTTATAACTATATAAGCATAATTTTATCATAATTAAATAATTCTTATTCATACCTACTAATCTGATATCTTGGTGGTATATTTCACATCAAAATAATTTAATAGAATCTCACATTTCGTTGAAACTATCTAAGAAATAAAATTATTTAAAGATATATATATTCTAAAATATCTGGATGTTACATTATACTAAACTTAAAATGAGTTTTCCCTTGAAATTCATCACTCTGATATAAACAAATGAGGATATCTTTGTTTCATTACATCCTCGATTCCCAAGTAGCTTCTTTGAATTTGTAATCTATGTAGAGAACTTTCACGAGGTTAGTACACCCTTGTTCCATAACACTTTATCTCTAAAATACAAGATTATTAATGATTTTTATTAATAATAAATATAATTATCCAATGGTATGACCTTCGAGTTCAATATATATGATGGATTAGGAATGTCCTTCCTCTGGAGAGATACATGGAAGACATCGTGAACTTGAGATAGTTTTAGTGGAAGAACCAAGAAATAATCGACCATCTATATTATATCAAGAATATAAAAGGTAAAAATTTACATAGGGTTCATATTTACTTTCTACTTGAATCTCATAACCTTTTTTCATGGATAAATTCATTGAAATACCTTCTCACTACCTTCAAATTCCACATTATGCTGAAGATTGTTTGGATAAATATTCTATCAACATTAAGATTACATGATGTGATGTTGAATGAATATAACATTATATGCCATATACTCAACTAAATCAAGTCCCAAGAGATTTATTTCTAAAATTTCATCCCATCAGGTTTGATTTCTACACTTCTTTCCATATAGGTCTTTAGAATGAGCCATCTGAATGCTCTAGTGAAAACTCTTGTCATTGGGAAAATTGACCATAGTATGGTGTTGATCTAAACCTACAATGAAATACATATAATGAGACATAAAAATATACTATAGAATTTGAATTATTCTACTATATTGAGAACATATCCCAGGATGCTATTCAGTGTTAAAACTCAACTATGTATCCAAAGCCTATGAAGCACTTTGTCAGAACTTTGAGGTAATCATCAAATCCTAAAAAGTTAAAATAGAATGTTCTACTCTATGAAACCTTACCTCTTATTTAATGTATATTTTGGTAATATAATCATAATATAAGTATTCTATGATGGAAATAATGTGTTATGACTTTGTAAGGTGATCAAATACATCCCAAATGGCATTATAGACCTTAGAATATTTGGGGAGTCCAACGAAAAAAATCCATGGTGAAATTTTTCCAATTCTAATATAGTATGGGTAATGGTTATAAAATCACCTTAGACTTATATCTATCATAATTAACTTACTAACAAACCTAAAACTGAGATACATACTCTGTAATATCTCTCTTCACGCTTTCCCAATAGAAATACTCTCTTAGATCTCTATACGTCTTTGTTCTTACATGATGAATAGAGAATTATGAACTATGAGCCTAATACAACATTTATTTATTCAAATCTACTATGTATGGAACACATAAATGGTTCATTAACCTTTTAATTCCATAAAAATGAAATTTAAACTTATGAAAATTTCTCACCTTCTTTTATTACTCTACAACTTCCTTTTGTGCTGATAAATGGTTGAACACTCATTTGAGAAAGATAATATATCTCCCCTTCCTTAAATATTTACATATCCATCCTTTTCAAATATAGAACTATTGGATATTTTTTGATCCTCATCATAGATAATATTGCATGATCCTTTTGAATCAGATCATCTTTCACCTTGCTCGCCTTCACAGGATGGTAATTTATTGAGAAACCATAATTTTTAATTTGGTATATCCATATTATTTGGATCATTTTCAACCCATTCTATGTGAAAATATACTGTACAATTTTATGATCAATATATATATCAAAACCTACTCTGTAAAGATAATTCCTCCATACCTTTAATGAAAAAATTACCAAATATATCTTCAAATCATGAGTTGGGTAATTTTTCCCATAAACCTTCAATTAGAATGATACATAAGATATCACCATATAATTAATCATTAGAACACATCCCAGTCCATTCTTTTATTCATCAATATATCTTTCAAACCCTTATCCACTTTAGGGTAATGTAATTATAGGTTCACTGAGAAAAATTCTCTTCAGTTCCTTGAAATTTTATTCACATTAATATTTCCAAAGGAACTTATCTCCCTTATGTGTTAAATTGGTGAGTTGATTATAAAATCATGATAAATTATCCAAAAAGTTCTGATAATATCCATCCAAACCAAGAAAATTATGGACCTCATTCATAATGGTTGTTCTAGGATAATGTTCAGTAACTTCAGTCTTTGAAGGAACCATTGATATTCCCTCACATGAGATTATATGAACCATAAATGAATGTTTCCAAATCCATAATTCACAGTTGGTAAATTTTTAATGAATCTTATCCTCACTCAAGGTCTTCAAAACAATCCTCAAATTATATTCATTCTCTTACATGATATTTGAATATATAATAATATCAACTATAAATACTACCATAAACAGGTCAAGGAAACAAATAAATACTCTATTAATTAAGTCCATAAAGATAACAGGAGAATTCATAAGAACAAACAATATAAATATATATTCATAATGTACATACCTTGTATGAAATAATGTATTGAGTATATCCTCCATCTTGACCCTTAATTTATGATATAAATAATTAATGTCAATCTTGGAAAAGTGTTGAGATCTATATAGCTGATCAAAAAATTCATCAATATGGGGTAGATGATACATTTTCCTAATAGCAATCTTGTTATATTCTTGATAATCAATACATAGTTACATTGATAAATCTTTCTTGTTAACAAGAATAATTGGTGTGACCTATAGTGATATACTTTTCTGAGTGAATCCTTGTCAGTATTATCATGGTGTAGCTTCTTTAATTTCTACAGCTCAGTTAGGTTCATTCAATATGAAGTCTTTAAATTAAATTTAGTACCATGTATGAGTTCTATCAAGAACTAGACTTCATGATTTTGTGTAAGGGCATAATTTTTTTTCCATAAATATATCAATAAACCCCTACACAAAAGGAATATGTTTGATCTTGAGTTTCTTCCCAACAATCATAGACAAAACCCCATTTTTAATTAGAATCAAGACCCATACAATATATGTAATTTCAATCAGAAGTTTATTTTTATCATCAGACTGATAAATGATCATATGTTGATTCAAAATATCAAAAATTAATTCCCTTCCTCAGTAATGATGTGAGATTTTTGTAAAGAATTAAAATCCCTGAATAAGATAACATCAAATTCAACTAGAGGGAGAATAAAAATATTTTAAGGAAGCATATTCCCACAAAAATAAACTAGACAAGTATCATATAATTGAGATGAGATCATCATTTCATTAAGTGATTTCAGTACTAACTCAACATATACTTTTTTTTGTGGTACTATGATACCCATAGAAAATGTTTTCATATATAAATGATTGGGTAGATCTAGAACCAAATAAGACATTAGCAGTTCTAGAGTGGATGGTAAGTGTATCTTTAACTACTTCATTATCATACTCCACATAACCAATAGTTATTGTATGCGATTTACCTTTTTATCTACACTTAATAGGTTATTTATGTTGATCATCATCATTAACCTTTGAGTTTGATCATTTATTAGTATAATTCCCACACTCCTTTCATTTTAAACACTAGAGTTTTGGTGTTTCACTATGTAGATATTTCTCCCTATTCTAATAATTTTCTAACTTATTCCCATCATTTCATCATTAAATTTTATAATTAATTCTCTTTCCACACATAAAACATTTTTCGTACCTTTAATATAATTCCCATAATGATTTCTTCTACACTTTTTGCATATGGTAAATATCATCTTCTTTTCTCCATGGTTTTTAGGATTCCATTTGAATCCAATATTTATTTTCATATCAAAACCATGATATTAATGGGTAAATACAATATTCATCCCACCTTGACAACATATAGAATTATTTATTCATAGCTACTAAAGTCAATTCTGGATAAATACCTTTAAGACTTGGTTTTAAGCCACTGAAGAATTGATAAAGCATAAATTCAGTTTGGATGATAGTACCAAAAGCATACCTTGAAAGTATCATAATGTTTTCCTCATAGGTACCAACAGAATCATCATAATTCTAATTATTCTCAAGTAATTCCTTCTCCATTTTTTGTATTAAGAATACGAGAAAATTACTTACTAAAAAATAACATATTAAACTCATCCCACTACACGGAGTTAATTTCTTTATGTTTCCTAAAATTCTTTATAAGATTCCACTATTGATCTAAATATACTTCCAAATAATAGACATCCAAAATGACTTTTTCATGTTTCAAACACCAGATAATAGAAAATTTATTTTTAATGGTATTTATCCATTTCTCAGCAACTATTGGATCAATGTAACAACTAAAATAATGTGGATGTTTCCTCATGAAGGTCTCAATAGAACATCATTCCCTCCTTTGATCATTTGGAAGGTTATCATGGTTCATACTTAGAGAAAGTTGGGAGAGTATAAAAATGAGATTCTAATTATAGATCCTATAAAATTTGGTTTCTCAGGGGGGGAGAATCATTACATTGTTTATTCAACATTTACAAGATTCTTTTAGGTTCCAATCATTGACTAAAATAAATAATCTTAGTGTGAGAAACAATAATAATAGTGGGAAACCAAATCATCCTAAAGAATAATTTATAGGATTTATAAAACAATAAAAAATAATTTCAATCTATGAAACCTTAGTTTTAACCAAGATCATCTATGATAATTACCAAACCTTTTAGGATGTTATCCTATACTTAGAATTATCCCCAGGGTTATCACTAACATTTTATCATCCCAATTTCCAATGGTTAACTAAAACATGATATGATACCAAGTATAACAACCCATACTTTTCATACGTAGATATTACATCATATTAAATGTACATTCATTGTATATTATAATGATCTATGCCATAATCATATAGGTTTAGTATCCTTGGAAACTTCAACACATAAACCACTGGTGCATAAAATTTCTAAATCATAACAAGAACCCATTATTAGTAATTTTATACTTAATGCCTTTCTTCATATCCTGGGGAAAGGAAACATAATAAAGGGTGAGCTCAGATAATCATTAATATTAAACAATAAATATATCAATGACCACATAAGTATAACATGGGAATAAGGGTATAAGAACATGAGAATAACATTTGGAAACCACACCCTACATATCAACGATCCGAATCTTAATTAGTTCATAAAGATTTAAAATTCATAAGACATAAATAAAAAAAGAATCATATAAAATGATGTATGAGAGCATAAAATTGACACAATACAAGGAATTTTGGCATACACATAATCATAAAAAATCATTTTCTTAGTAGTCAAGGATCACTACTAAGATTTTCATAGAGGATTGATTTCACTCCCCAAACAATAGTAGTAGTCAAGGTTTACTCCCAATAATATCATGAATGAATGGGTTCACTCCACAAACCATTGTAGTATTCAAGGATCACTCCTAAGACTATCATGGTAGAAATATTCCCTTACTGAACTGAGTACACTCCTCATTGTAGTCCTGTTTGTCTCATAATATATCTATCTTTTCCCAATACATTGTAAGGATATTTAATTTTAGGAACACCTTTTACATAATAAAAATCATACATATGTGTTCCATAAGATCATAAAAAATTCATTATAATAAAACTCATGAAAATTAATTGGTTTCATAAATATTTCATCATAGCATAACCCATAGAAAATAAATGGTTTTCATAAAAATTTCATCATTTCATCATAGAATAACCAACGATAAAGGAACGTGTTAATAAAAATATTTAAATCATAAAAATAAACCATTAAAATAAATAATAAGGATGGTACACTTGGATCATATCCCAATTAAATCATAAGTAACATAAAAGTATGTTAACATAGACAAAAAATTCCTTTAAAGTATCCCTAGAAACTTTCTTGGGTAAGATATCATTTTCACATTGAAATTTCCTTTTTAAAGCAGAACAATTTTCTAAATATTAATGAAAATACTTTTTTTGAAGATAACCCTAGAAAAATATAATTGAAGATTCAAATAATTTATCAGTCAAGCTGGAATGAAATTCTGTTCATTACATATACATTAAAATAAAACATTCCTTTCATAATTTTGTAGAAAAATTAAAACAGTACCTCATTAAAAAAATGAAAAGAATATTGATTTTATTTTTTTTGTAAAAATTAAAATATGGGTAAAAATAAATTTAAAAAATCAAGGGATAATATAAAAACCTTCTTTAAACAATTTATAGAATACAAGGATATGGACAAAAAAGTATTTTAAACCGAAGAGAGAAATAAATCCGATTTTCCTTAAATAATATTTTTTGTCTGTTGAGTACTTAAAGTGAGTAAAATGCAATAAAGAAATGTATTCTAAATAAATAACTAGATTATAAGATAATTAATTAGTTTAATAAGAGGTATGTCATAAGTTTTCACCATTAAAAACTTAATCATATATAATTCCAATAACCAATGACATTGTAATATAAAACCCAAACCACTTCGGTAACATTTGAATCACAAGCCCATAAAATAAATAACATTATTTGGAGATGTTAAGGAACACATTTTTTATAATATTAATCATAAAATAAATTAATGGTAAGTATATACCCCACATAAATGAAACAACTGGTCAATATGGCATGTGTCTCATAAAAATAAAAGTGAGATGAAAATCCCTTACCTTAGGTCGGAATTCTTTTGTATGAATTTGAACCTCCTATATAATAAATATAAATTCATTATACATAAAATAAATAACCATAATAATATATATCTTTACATATATTATTTATTTATAACCTTTTATCACCCATTTGTTTACAAATTTTTATTAAAATCGCTGTTTTAGGTGATATCTTCTTTGTTTTTCATGTTTTTGTTGGTTTGGTAGTTTCAGTCCTTATATGTTGATCGTGGTTCTATAATCTATTTTTTTTAATAATTATCTAAATATCATATGTATTAATTATATATATGTTTTATTCAACCATTATTATAGATATATAGAAATTAATTACTCTGTTAATGGAGACATTGGGTTGTATGTATGCATGAACAATACTTTCATTTTTCAATGAATGGAATTAAAGAAAGATAAATAATAAATAAAAATTTTAGATTAATTATTATATCATATAAATAATATATATTCATTATATATATCCTTATTAGCACCCAAGTAAAACAAAAATGAAAAATGAAACAAATAACTTCGTGGATATGGTTTTCTACATGTACGCCCGAGTGACGTTATCATTTGACAATAGTTTGGAAGGTAAGAAGGTATATATGATATTATAATTAAAAAAGTATACTTATTTCATAACTATAATATATAAAAATTAATCCCATAAAAATACCCATTCATAAAATATGGTAATGATAAGTTAATTGTATCTCTACATGGAGATGGTAATCCATACGTACATACAGGCGATACTTTCACATTTCGTTTGATAAAAAATAGGGTGAATAAAGGTAGTTTAATAATCATAATAACATTTCAGTATATTGAGTATACTTAATTTATTATTTTATGAATAATGTAATATGATTATATGAGGTAAAATAATAATTAAAAAAAGTTATATGTTATAGAGATTACCACTCCATTGAAAGAAATCCTTTTTATTTTCTCTTAAGGACTCAATGGCTGGTCTTTTTGGAAAAAAATAACCTCTATAATTTATATAATGATGTTTTGAAGTTTTTTTTTGAGGTTATGATAGATATATAAGGCTTAAAAGGTGTGAATAAGTGAATGGAGGAGGTTCCCTTGTATAATTGAGGTGAGGGGAACTTTTGGAATTTCTTAAGAGATTAAAATATAAAAAATTTATTATATTTACGAAATGCCTCTAAAAGTATAGTTATTAGAATATGAGATAGTATAGGATTTAAATAAAATTATATAATAATATTTTTACATGTTAGCATGGTGATTTAGACCTTACCATTTTGGTTTAAGACCATAGTTAACTCATTTTAAAATAAAAAATGATAAAATATTTTTCACACTTAAAAGGGTAATAATTTAACAAATAAGGAGAAAATAGAATCCTAAATGGAAAATGAATGAAATTTTAGACCATATATTATAATCCTTATCCTCTTTAAAGTTTTTTTAATATTTTAAAATAATTAAATAAAAAATTATTTTGATAGAATATCATTAATGTTTGGTTTACACTATTCATTTAATTTGAATAAAAAGACATAAAAAAGTTATAATTAAGATATTGCCCCTAAAATTAATACTAATATGCCAGATATATATATATATATATAATTAATATAACACTATAAATAATAAAAATTATATTAGTTTTAATATTTTTAAAATTATTTTCTTATTAATAGAATAAATACTGATAATTTATTTTTTATTTGATTTTCAAAGAAGCCTCTTTAAGGGAGAGCGGTAACTAGAGGGATAAAAAATCAAACCATGCCCTATTAAAAATTTAAAATTCAAAAAACTAATGGGACACAAAACCCATGACTATTAGATCATCACACTAATTACAAACCAATAATGTCGTAGAACATCATCACCAAGTGGTCTGCCAAAATCCAATCGTCTGAAACCAACATCATCACAAGAAAACTAACACCGCCATCATCATCATCAAATAAAAAACCAGTCACCATAGAAGGGTACACTTACATTTACCTAATAATAATTATGATGGAAAATTATGGACTTATCCCTCATTTTCAACCTAGATTAACCCGATTTACCCTTTACTGAGGTGATAAATTTGACACTGGATACTATTCATATTGACCAAAACTAAAAGGGACACCTTTAAAAAAATTCAATATCCTTGTTTCACATATAGAATCCATTTTCTAAATTTTTATTTAAATAATTTTCAGAAATTAATTTTAAAATAAGAATTCAATATGCAATAGAAACAACTTTTTAGAAAATAAAATTTTAAGCATAAAACTTGGTTGATTCCTGTCCCATGCCTTGAAAAATATTAAATAAATTTTAAAATAATTCATTTAATATATAATATATAAATTTAATTAAAATAATTCACCAAAATTGATTAATTTAATTTATTAATATAAAATTACATTGTACACATAAAAATAGTTTTTGAGAAAAAAATATTACTTTCAAATGATTTATATATTTTTTTAATTAATTGATACCCAAAGAATTAGTTATACCTACGTGACCATAAATTTTTAATAATTTAGTTATCCCTATTCATACCCAAAAATCTAATGGGTAAATGATAACTGTTACATAATAATATTTTAACAGTATCTTGCGATTCGTTTAAATTTGGTGTTGCGTGCAATGAAAGATATTAATGAAAAAAAATTATTCAAAGAAAAATATATTATTAATTATCAGGGTAGTACATTGAGGCTCATTCCATGGCCTATATTGACACCCCTAACACCTTTACATGGTCTAAAATTACAGGTTTGATCTATGATTTGACCCAAATTACCATTATCGCATACGAGGGACCTTAAATAATTTCGAGTCTAAGTTTTTTTATTGTAATCTTTCAGTGAAAGTGAATTATAAAATATTATAGGTCATTTTACAGTGTAATTTTATAGTGTATTTTAGTTTTATTTTAAGTGGTATTTTCTAGTGTAATTTTCCTACTGAGTTTCTAGTACATTTCCATTTTGTATTTTCTTATTATTTTTATTTCCTCTAAGTAAATATGATAAGTTTTCTATGAAAATCTATTTTCAAAATTTTATTAAATAATAATAAAATTCATTAAAAGTATATTATTTTTTATTCTATAAAAATTTTTTCCTTAAAAGTTTTTATACATTAAAAAAACTATTTTCTCTTTCATTAAGAAAAAATATATGATTTTAAAATAATAAATTTAAAACCTTTTAAATGTCATTATTTTTTAATTTTTTTTCTAAATAAGTGATTTTATGTCCTTTTCAAAAAATATTTTGTAATCTTAGAAAACTTTAATAATTTTATAAAAGGTAATTTATGAAATAAAATTTTTATTTTTAAAAAATTTTGAATTTTCCTTATTTTTTTCCTGATATAGATTTTTTTCTAAAATATATATACATAATATTATTTTTTACATGAAAAAATAGAAATTTTTTGAAATTGATATTAAATTGTTTTCCCCAAAATATATTTTCTATTATTTTTATGAATCGAGTTTGAAATTTTTACTTTTCATAATATAACAATTTTTTTAATTTTTTTAATTATTCAAACACTTTTAATTTATCATAAACACTGAGATTATTTTTTAGGAATAGGAATTTTATTAACTTATTAAAAATCATAATTTTTTTTATTTATTTTAAATTTTCAAAAAGCGTATTTATTATGGAGTAGGATAATGTATGCCTCTAAAAAAGTATGGCTAAAAATAGGGTTTAAAAAATGATCTAGTGAATCGATGAAAACCATTATTTATGTATAAATAAAAACCATCATATTATTTTTTATGAACTAATTTAATTTTTTAGAAATATAAATAATAAAAATAAATTTTCATAGATTTTAATTATATATTTTTTAAAACTACTCTTCTAATTTTTTTCAATTGAGTTCTGTTTTTTATTAAAATATAAAGACAATTTATTAGTTTTTAAACTATAAAACATACGATTTAATTGAAAACATTAATATATATTTCCTATAAAGATAATACATTTATTAATTTTTTAAAAGATTTTAATATTTATTTTTAAAAATATATTTTCCTCTATTTTTATATATTGAGATTGGAAGTAATTTTATTTGAAGTATAACGAAAATTTATTATTCATTGAGGTATCCAATAATTTATAGTTGAACGTGAAAATATTTTTTTATAAGAATAAAGATTTTATTAATTTTTAAAAAGATTTAATTTTTTTTAATACATTAAAAATATTTTTAAGGAGGAATAAAAATATGTGCCATTACCTGGATAAGGATAAATTTTTTTATTTGTAAAAAAGAAAGAGACACCCTTTTCAATCCAAGGCCCATTTTCTTTTTTAATTTGTGGATACATTTACATGTTATTGAATACTATGCTAAAATCATCAACATGAGAGGGTTCTGATCCATCCATATACACTAACATCATGATATAATTAAAACATTTATGTATTAATTTGAAAATAAAATCATAATTTTCAGCACATAATATTACCATTAAATTCATTTTTAAGACATTTTTAATGAGATTTCAAAAGTTTCATTTTTTTTCATTTCCAAAATTATTATTTAAAAATTTTCATTATTTTTGTTCAAAATCCTATAATTTTTTGTACTAAAGGGTGAAGGGATTCAAAGTCACATCAGTCAACTAGTTAAGACGGATTTTTGAACTGATTTTATTAATTAACAAATCAATAATATTATATTATATTTACTATATATTTTTACCAATCATAACATATTTTTATTTTTGTATAGTTATTCTAATGACATTATATTAATTAATTTTTTGATATAAATAACATGTTTTAATTTTATTATATTATTTCTCATATTCCTTTATTTTCATTTTCGTTAAATTAAAGTAATTTTTTATCAAAAAACATAAATGTCATCATTTATTAAAGTAATGTTAAGTTAGATCAATATGAAAAAGTATATCATTGGTGGTGGATTTTTTTCTATGGTAATATAGGTTTTTGGTACACCATAGGGGTCACTACCTTCCCCCACTGGGAACCCCTCCTCAGATGATAGTGAAGATGAGTGCAACCACCAAAGCCCACCTCTAATAGGCTATGATTTAGCATTTATCACCAAGTGTATAAAACAAAAAAATAAGATACATTACCCACATAATTATAGGTACATATAAAGGAAAATACCATATCAAATCCATAATATAAAATAAAAACCAATACCCTAAAATTAATGTAAATTTCATAAAAAAAAATAAGTGTCTGAAAATGAAATACCAATAGAAGCTCTTACAACAGTAGCTCCGACAAAAGCTCTAAGCCTCAGGCTAGAAATATATAGCTCGATCACTGAATCCATCCTAAAAACAAGAAAAAAATATTTATATATAGTGGTGAGAATACATTTATTCTTAGTAGGATCCTCCTCAATACTTCTATTGAATTGTGGAAGAATCATATTAATTCCTCATCAAATAAACCATGGAACCAACATGCACCTAATATAGGTAAACTATCACCCAAACTCACTAATTATAACTTACCCAATGTCTCATACAAGTATAATTAAACAATATTAAAATAATATATTAATAAGGTACCCCAAAACCACCTCACTTCTATTTTATAACTCTCAAACCCCAACAAAAATATCATGTGCTTCCATCCCTTCTTCAGTCTTTCCATCACACATTATATTTCATTCCACAACCACATGACACATAACCCATTACAACCATGACCATATATCTATATCTAAAACTATATATCTATATCTAAACCTCATATAACATTCCTATCATATTAGAGTGTCAAGAACAATAATCATATAAACCTCATGTCCTTCTTCTACCATGAACATCCCAAACTGGGTATCATTATCACAACAACATAGTCAATCCAGTAAGTATATTACAAACTAAAAACCTTAAACAAATAAAACCCAAATTAATATAACTATTTTGATCCATAAAATACCTTAGTTATTTTAAAATGGAGAGTATAGAAGAGGTAGTATTCAACCATCCATTCCGTTACTAACTAAGATTTTAGGAAAAAACCAATAACCTAAAATAATTGTGCATCGATAAGGGTATCTAAATATTGTGAGGTGCATAAGAAATCAAAATAAAACACATTATTTAATATAGTTACACACAAACCGAAAAAAATTATATACTAAAAAACACTACTAGTACTCATCAATATTATCACATTACCACAATGAAAAACTAATAATCACTACAACCACTAAAATGAAAACCAGTCCCATCCATCCACACAATACAATTCCAACAATATTGTTAATTTCCCATTTAGTCATATCAATAATCCATTTCCATATTTACTATTTAAAAAAAATAATTAAATTAATTATTACATTAATTTATCCATATTGAATTATAAACCAATCATTAGAAATTATCCAATTTTATCTTAAGCAATAACTGTTCATTTCAATCATTAATAGTTTATTAAAAACCCACCATTTATTAAATTGTAGTCCACTTCCCATTATCATAATCATTATTACCAACCGTATTCCATATCATCAATCGACAATAACACATCCCCACATCAACCAAACCCAACATAATAATAATAAACACATGAGCCAATGCTAATATCCACTACCAAATCAAAAACTAACAACCAAAATACCCATTCACCTCTCTCTAGGCCAATCACATAATGATATCCACCACAATAATTCAACATCACCCCTCTAATTTTCACCACCATAGTCTTACTAAATCAATCCTTAAATTCTAACTACAAAAATATTCTACTAATACCACACTAATCCTATAAATATAAAAAAGTATACCAATAGAAAACAATAATAAATTTCAACAAAAAATTACTTCAATTATTCCTTTTTTAAAACTCGTATTCATATTAGTTGAACATCTCTTTCATGAGGAACATAAACTCCATTCTAAATTTCACAAAACATATTAATTACCATATTTAAGAGATTAAATTATTATTAATGGAGATATAATCACTCTAACTTTAAAATATATCATCTACATAATAAAAATAATTAATCAAGAATCATAAAAATTTACCAATAACATGAATTTATAAAAATCTCATGTAATCTGACCTTCTCGTGTTTCAATTTCATTAGACAAGTTTTTTGTATTTATTATGATAATTCACATAATCTACCCAATGAAAAATATAATCATTATAATTCCATAATTTTATATAAATAAAAATGAGAAATATAGAATCCCCTACCTAAAATGGGGAACCATCAATTAACTACATAAGAATTGGGAGGGGAAGATTATTTTTAATCCAACAAATCAAGAGGAAAACCTCTACAACCTCAATCAAAACAAACTCCAACAAAATCATGACCCAAGCCTATTAAAATTGAAGAAAAGTTCTATCACAACCTCTAAAAGAAAAAAATAGTGTGGTAACCAAGAATAAGAGTTTATAAATTCACCTTGGATCACATGGTGGTCGATTCCTTCAAGTGGAGGTCCAGAACCAATAAATTGTGATTATAGGTCTCCAAAAACATATCTATATTCATCAAAGGTTTGAGATAAATTAGAAACATCAAGCCAAAGGGATGGAAATATGAAAGTTTTAATAAATAAGATGCAAGAATCATGTCATGATGGTCCTTGGAATTCCCCTCGTTTTAAAACTTTTCCATCTTTCATGATTTTAATATGACCAAGAAAGGTTAGGACACAAAGAATATCACAATTCCATGATATCCAATTTTCAAAAATCCCAATGAAAACCTTAAAATGGTAAATTGTATTTCTCTTACATATGAGGGTTTTACAATTCTATGACTCATGATTAATTCCACTATAAATCATAAAATATGATTACTACCAAAAATAAATAATATAACTTATGAAAAAATGGTTATATCTTACATATTTAAGGTTTTACTCGTATGTATTGAATATTTTACTCTTATTGAATGAAGATTTTACTTTTATGTATTACATTGAATACTCTTACATATTGAGAATTTGAAAAAGTATGAACTCTTATGTATAACTTTGGACGACATACATAAGATATTTCATAAAAATCAAAGAATTGGAAAAGGAAAATTTTACATAGTGATACGTAATATACTTCTTGAGGATATGTAATATCTTTAATTCATACATAAGAAATTTTCTTTTAAAAAATTAAATACATATTCGATATTTCCAATATGTAATACATTCTCCTAATACATAAAATTATTTCATTTGTGAGAAAATCCAATATGTAATATATTTCCTCAATCATAAGATATTTTGATACATATGAGTTTTAATTTAGTCAGAAAACCAATACATAAGATATTTTCTTCAATATATAAAATAATACTAATACATAATATTTTTTCATTTAAAAAACCTCGGTACATAAGAAATTTATCATATGTATGATTTTTTCCTTTTCGAAAGAAATGATTTTATGTATGGGTTATTCGATAAGTAAGAATTTATGGAATTATATTATATATGGATTATCTCATATGATAGGTTTTTTCCTTTTCCACAGAAATGAAACATCATGGTTTTTATCGATTCTAGTCACACATTACAACATATAATGCCCATATCAGTTATAAGTACAATAATTATGATCTTTTCTTTATATTAAAAGGTTACTCCAAACGTATCTAAAAAATCATGTGTGATAGACATGCACATGAAAATTCATAATTATCCTCTTCCAGATGAAATATTAGAATGCGAAACACCTGCCTTCCACTAATATTCATCTAACACTACCAAAACCATAAAGACGTAAAGTAATAGTAGGATAAGGTCAATGTCATTATATTATATAACTATAAATGATTATTGTACTTGATAATGAAATCAAAACCTAGGAAAAAAAACTACAAAACCCAAACACCCCAAGGAGATACTTCTCAAATATGATGACACCACCAATAAAGCATAATGCAATACATGACATAAAAAATCTTGAATAAATCATCACCAATTCAAACATCTCATCGTAAAAACAAAACAATGTTTTAAAAAAATCTAGATACAAAGTGAGAATATGCGACTCATGTTCCCACATACATTCTCTTGAAGCCACCATAACTCCATAAAAAATGATCCAAGGGACTGATGCACCTACACAGAACCTTCTCTTGAAGATATTAAATCTCAACCAGTCACTCTATGAATGTCCAATTATCCACTACATCTAACTCCGACCAATAAATTACACGATAGTGATCATGAATATATCAATGACCTTATGACACATAGAAAACACCATGGATCCTATAAAATTATAAAGGAAGGTATAAATGATGCACCACCTCACTAATTCACTCCAACACCTTAAAATAACATATTAACATGATATAAATATTACTCTCTCAAACTAACCTCCAATTCCCACAACGAGGGGAAACCCTAAGAAATATTAGATATCTAAACCCAAACTGCATGGGTCTCCTTAGAGGATTAGTATAAGATTTCTGATATTCCTTCACTGCCTTTATTCATTCCTAAATAATATTCACCTCATTTGTCATGATCTTCACTATATGTGGCCTATGGAATGAGAAACTCCAACCTCAATCCAAAACAATAAAGATTTGTAAGGAAAAACATATAATGGATCAAAAGGAGTTATTAAATTAGAAGATAGAAAGATATTATTATAGGAAAACTGTATGAAATTTAGGTGTTACACCCATGATCAACTAAAATCTAGAATCTAGGCTTGTAACATATCTTAAAGCGTTTTAATGGTCTTATCCATCAGTATATATATTTGGTGATGGAAGGGAATGGTAAGGATCAACTGAGCGATAAAGTAACATTGAAGACCTCCATATACATTTGAGGTAAAAATAGGGTTATGATTAGTGATGATGTTCTCTAGTACCATGTGAAGATTCACAATCCCATCTACACACTACCTTTCCAAAATATCTACATTTCTTGACTAATTGATCACTGATAAATGATTACATTTCAACAATGGATCCTCAATAAACCGAAAAAAATCATATCCTCATTTTTCTTAAGGAAACCTAGATAATAAATCCATTTAAATACCCCCCACTTCAACATAGGTACATATAATGGCCGTAAAATACCATTAAGAGCACGATGTTCTACTTTCGCCCACATCCGAACCAAACATCAAGACACAAACTCTATTATATACCGTTTTATCCTTGAAAACCATAATTCATTCTTTAAAGCATGATACATATTAGAAATGCTAGGATACAATACCAAGGTAGTGTTATGTAATTCATTAAGAACCACCTTTTTCATCCCATATAGAAAAAGAACCCCCCTATAGTAACACCTAATGTTGATCATTCTATGACCATCCCTTTGGAGTATCTTCCTAGACGAAATGATCTTGAAATACCTCTAATTTTGAGTCTCCCCACTAAGACTCATACACTAACTACACCAAGGATGATTGAACTATCATATTTTATAGAAAAAATCTACCCCCACCATCTTATATATCAATATGCATAATTTAAATCTACTACACCACCCTCAAAATATTTTTTATAATTCTAAATAATATATCCTTAAGAATTCATAATCCTCACATCATCCACTACATTAATTTTTTTTAGGGTGTAAGAAATATCAATATTACAGTCTTGGAATAACTCCATCAACCTTCATCTACACATATTCAAATCACATTTAGAGAATATATATCTCAATATATTTTAATTTTTAAAGACCGCATAGAATTTTCCAATGAGTTGATGTCGTAATAAATTTAAAGAAAATACTACTAATTCCATCTAAAGATAATTGGTGGCATAGTTACACTCATTAAGAAGTAACTACCTAAACCCATATGAGATCACCTTCCCATATTTATTCAAGATGAAACCCGAACCTAGATGGGAGACATCACCAAAAACCTCAAACATAACTCCCTCTTTTGGTAACCAAAAAAAGTTCCAAGATTAACTTCTACTTTAGGTAGTTCAACGGAAAATGGAATTAATCAGTCCATATAAAAGGATAGTTCTTCTTGGTCAAGGTTATAAAAGATAAATAATATGAGAGGAATTAGACATGATCCTCCAGTAGTATCCCATGTGACTAAGAAAACTAAAAACCACAAACAATATTCTTGGATGATTACCATGAAACAACAACCTTGATCTCCAAAGGATAAACTATTACTCCTTAATGATACACCAAATGACCAATAAAATGAAACTCACATATCAAAAAACCACATTTAGAAATATTCCCAAAGAGTTTATGGTGATGAAGTTCTTGTAAAATATCCTTAATATTCTCATCATAATCCTCCTTTGACTTTTTGTACACGAGAATGCCTTTGATGAACACTACCATGGACTGATATAGATATTAATGAAAGACAAAGTTAATGAGTCCCATGAAAATATTTAGGAAATTTCATGTCACAAAAGGGAATAACTAATAACTCAAATTTTCTATAATGACACTTGAATATAGTCTTTGTGATAACCTCCTCCTTCACCCTCATCTGATGATACCTAGACCACATATCGATCTTCAAAATCACCTATATCCCATTAATTGATATAGAATATCATCCATAATTGGAATGGGAAAACATACCTTGACTATTTATTGATCTAATTTTTGGTGTTCTATGTAAAACATCACATTACTATCCACCTTCTTGGTGAATAACACTAGAGCACCCCACAATGACACATTTTTCGAGATGAAACCCTTCTTTATCAAATCATTGATCTGAACAGTCAACTATGATATCTTATAAGGCATCATATGGTAAGAATAAATTATAATTTATGAGTCACTAGGCTCAAAAATTATCCCAAATTCAATAACACATCATAGGGGTAGCATTAATACCTCATCAAGGAAAATATTATAAAACTCTTAAAAAATCACGGAAACTTTACCATCTTCACCCCTATTGAACCCAAAAACAACTTCACTAACTGAGGTAAAAGAATATATGAATTAATAAAACCCATATTAAGTTCCTTCTCACCATAGAACACTATAACATGTCCTTACACCTCATAGAACACAACTCTACTCTAGAATTAGTCGATATATGCATACATAAAATTAAACCATCTAATGCCATGGATGACATCATATATTTGTATCTACATATATAAGAAATAACCCAATGAATAAAATTTCCCCATAACTAACTCACAACCCCAACAACCATCAAACAAATTAAACTTACCTCTAACTGGAATAGTCTTTATTTAATAAATCAGAAGCCTCTCCACCTTGAGTCCAAAGGCATGGAACAAGGTGGGTGAAATAAAGTAATGTGAAGCTATAAAATTAAAAAAAAATTAGGGTAGAAGATAGATAAATGGAATCTTAGATGATCTATGGACCTCATTAGGTTGACTTATACAAGGTGTGAAACTCACCATGCACAACTCCACTATATTATTGGGTTTATTGAAAACCATATCTATAGCTACACTTGAACCCCATTCCTTGAGGGTGAGGGATGTTATAGTGTTGTACTCTTCTGAGTCTTTCTATCCTTTTCTAAACAAGAGCCTTTGATCTGACTACTGATAGGGCCTCTAAGGAAACTCATACTAATGTTGACATGGGATCTTACTACCTAAACTAAACTAGACACTGATAATGGATAGAAATAGAAATAAATGATGGATATGACTCCCACAAGTGAAACACACAGTAATTGATCTCTCAATGGATACAAAAAACATCTAATATGTGTAATACTTATAAGTATGAATATATTATGTTAAAAACCATGACTCCCACAACATATTAAACCATCTATCTATAGTTTTTCTCCACGACAATTTCTTATGAAAATCATGTCATTAAAATTCAGATTGCACATGCATCGTATTGATTAACTCTTACTTCTTCAATACCTTCATATATATAGCTAATATAAATTGGACAATCACATAATGAATAGATGGATACCTTGACTTTTCAAAATTCCAAGCCCTAGATTACTCATGTAGAAAAATATCATTAGAAGTGTGGAGAAGATCCTTAAATAAGATATCGAGACCCCACATGATCAAAATATCATACCAGAGTGAGAGAAACTCCTACATCTTCACTTCCATAATCATCAATGAATTTAACTGTACATGAAAATAATTTTGGAAATCAACCAATAAAATCTCTAACTACTTACGCTGTTTAGGAAATATAATACACTATTGAGGCATAATGCATCTCATCTTAATAATATCCACCAGGACCTAATACTATATCATGGAATTAGTCAAACTAAAATTCATCTCTAATACCTCTAATTAGCCCCCTATATCAAATTTAGAGACTGTCAGCTCATAATTTTACAATCTATGAAAGAAGAACTCACAATATATCTTCCTCCAAGATTCATTTTCCCCATATAGGTCAACCATCCTATAGTCAGCCAAATCATCTCGCTTCACCTTTACAATCTAAACCACCCATGGATGATGACCAGGAGACATATTTTCAAGAAATAATGGAAAATACAGAGCCTATATAAAATGTTTTAAGGATAATTTAATTAGATTCATTTTTATTCCATAAAAAACTCACCAATTAAATTACAAGTGAAAACAAATATGATTCATGTAACTCCCATTGGAATTTACCTAGAAATTAGTTTTATGTCACATAAGGTGTTATGTAATATTATGGTCCATGTGTTAGATCATAGATAACCTTAATCACATGTGCCCTAACTAGTATCCCTTGCTACATCACACACTAGGTTCAATTAACATTGTCACTCTACCAAAACCATGCAATACTAACTAGTTTATAAATACAATTTCCACCCTAAATCTCATCTATATATTTTTCACAACCCTCAAATACTGGGAACCCCTTCTGGTCTAGTAGTGAAGGTGAGTGTAATCCTTGAATCCAACCTCCAATAGGCCATGAGTTAATAAATTGTACCAAGGGTATAAAACACACAAATCAGAGGAAATAACCTTATAATCTTAGGAATATATAAGGAGAAACACCAATGAAATCCATAATATAAAATTGAAATGAATACCCCCCAATAAATATAAATATTATATAGAAACAAGTATCTACAAATTAAATAACAAAAGAAAATCCAATGAAAGTGGTCCTAATAGAAACTCTAATACTTAATCTAGTAATGTCAAACCTAGTAATCAAATCCATATTATTAACATGAACAACATATTTATATAGAGGGCTTATAGTACTTGTATACTCAATAGTATCCTCCTCATAACCTCTCATGTAATGTGGAAGAATAATACAATTGTATGAGTGGATAAGTAGTGGAACCAAAACACACCCAAGCTAGGTAAACTCTCCCCCAACCCCACCAAGCATCACTCAACCATTATTAGATCCAATTATAATAACATTGTATTAAAATAATATATATATTTCACCAACAAAAACTTTACCATTTGTTTTTTACTCTCACACCATAACAAAAAATGTCCTTTTTTGTCATCCCTTATAAATGAATAATATAATACTTAAATCCATTTTTCATGTGATATAATTTTCCATGTCATATTATACAATATGTAGATATAGTAAATCAAGGAAACATAATATTACACAATTGAAAAGTCATTAAATATGACTCTTCATATCATATGGTTCAACTTACCATGAAATTCATAATGCATGACTTTACATATCATAAGGCATTATATATATGCCATTGTCTATGATTGAAGTGGTGGTTGAACATTAATTCTTAATATTCATCTGAGTCTACTATGTTTTATATAATTAAATATATAAGATTAAATTCTTGGCATTTTCATTCATTTAAGGGTTGAATGAGTTATTCGAGACATTTACTAATGCATTATAACACAAGAATAACAGCAATCTTACCCAAGGAGCATCCTCAAGGTCCATTAAAAGGGACCTAATTATATATGATTGTATAGGTAATATCGACCCAACCTCCACAGAAACAACCCTACACATTAGCTATCTTATCATATCCCATTTACATTATATGTAACTAAATTTCCATGAAGGATGGATGATATCACTCAAGAATAAAGTGATTAATATCCTTTGGACACTTCTAGAGTTGGAATATGTTTTAGTTTCTTTTATTATTTTCTTTATCAAGAATGGGTGAAGGGCGATGCAATGATTTTCTTGGTGAAATATACACTAGTTTTTTCAGTTATTCATTCCTAGTACACATGGTTTCATTTATTTTTTCATGGTCTACATTATACTGGGTTTATATTTTCTTTCTACTATTTTAAAATGTTTTTAGATCCCTAAAAAACCTAACAGTAGTAATAGAGTTTAAAATTCTATTATATTTTTAAATAATACTAGGAATAATGTTCTTAATGTTTTTTGTATATTGTATTTTCTATCATAAAATTCGATTCAAATATTTATTCTAGTCGGTTGAGTCACAACTTATGATGTAGGATATCAAAAGTAGCGACTTAGTATAAATACCAGATTTTTTATAAGTTACATCATTTGATTCCTTCATATAATATTTAATGATAGTGTATGTCGTGTTTTTTAAATAAGAGAATCCAATTACCTTTATGATATCTATGAATATCATTAAATATGATAGGGCTATTATAGGAGAAAATAGAGCTATAATTGGTGAAATACAACTAATATCACTGTCCACTAGACTATCAATAATTGCCTATAATTTAAGAAAAATCATTAAATATGATTTATATCGTATCCTTCAATTCATATTATATCGTTAAATACGATTGGTCAAGAATTTTTTTCTTTATAATTCAATTAATAATTGAATATTATTAATTATGAATTGTTTATAAATAATTAAAAAAGTTATTTTAGGGATATTTAAAAATTTATAAAGTGTTTATAAATTAATTAATTATAAAGAGTATAAAATTAATAAATTATAAATAATTTAAAATTAATTTATTAAATGATTATGAAACATTTATTAATAAACATTCCGAAATATTAAATATTAAAGACACCCTTTCCCAATTATATGGAATACCTTAGGGCTTAGAAATAAAGTTTTTATTTATAAATCATTAGGGTTTTTTAAAAAGTGTTTAAAAATTACAAAATAAGGCTAAATATAAAGTGTTTATATTTTAATATTAGGAATTTTTCATAATAATTCATTTGAATTATTAAAATTTAATGGATTATTTGGGATATTTATTTGACCAAATCAAAGCCATTTTGATGATTTATTTGATCAAGGTTTAAGTAATTTTAGGTATGTTAAATTTAGATTATGTAAAATGTTTATATAATAGAGATTGAATTATAAATTTTTTATAACTCATAAAATATCATATATTTAAGGTAAAATTCAATATAATGAATAATATAAAAGTGTTAATATTATGAAATGAATATAATGTTTTTATTTTCCTGATTATTGAATTTATATAATGTATAGATAAATTATAAATTATATATAATCAGTTTTTATTTATGAATTGTTCATAAACATTTATCTCATGTTTAGATATGTGAAATGTTAATGTATTTAAAAATTATTCCCTATCTTATTCATACATGTAAATTGTTTTTATCACGAATGTGTGTATGATTTAGTTTAAATTATTAAATTTATTCTAGAGATTATCATACATACATACATACATGGAGTTACATTCTAGGTATGATAATGGATTTAATTTTCATCTACCTTGCCTTTGGTTTTAAATTAATGTTATTTTATTGCATTTATTTATTGAATATAGTTTATATTTTTTAGGTATTAGATTTATGATGAGGCTTATTCTCTCATGAGTAATGTTTCCATGAGTAAAGGGACTTCGGATCAACTTCCCACTATCCTAAAGGCTTATGCATTATTTAGGAATGGTGGGGGTTTTCTATCTATGACTCTAGGTTTACTCATGTGAAGATTATAAAATTTATATATTTGTAAACCATTACATGAAATAGTTTCATTTAACTTATTCTTGATATGTATTTTAATATGGTTAAATATATTTTTATTATATTTTTTTGGTGAGAAACACAAACTGTAAGTTTTGTAAAGAGTCACAGATCGATATAGTTTGAATATATTGATTTGGTATATGGAATAATATTCCAAAAATAAATCATATAAGGATGTATATATATAAATTTAATAACATGAGATAAGATAGTGAGATTAAATTCACTTTTATGTACATAGTGTGAGATTCCTTCCAAAGCATCACTTTCCAATACCTCGATCATACTACATGGTAGGTCATAAAATATTTGGGTGCCCATGGATTATTTTTTATAAAGAGAACATGTAATGGGTGATTCTAATTGAATTAATTTTATTTTAAAGGTGTTTTATATTTTTTACACTTATCCAAGATAACATAATAGTATTTGGTTACAAAAGAAATATAGTTTAGTTTATCTAATTGATGGATTGAAAAAAGAGTTTTCTACTAAACAATCCTAAATTCATATATGATATGATTTGGATAGTTCCATAAATAAACACATAGGTAATGGTATAAATTATTAGGGGACCCAAATCATAGTTAAATATGGATCTTGGACAAATAATGTGTATGGTTAACTTAAAATCACTGATCATTTTAATGAGATCTCATTTAATAAAAGTAATTATTCAATGGTAGTGAAACATGATACATGTTTGATAAAATATTATGTTTTAGATAAATAGACCCATCCTCATAAAAATTTACTTTAATACCAATCATCTAGTTAGGTAAAGATTAATGTAAGTAACTTATTAGAATGGAAACTTAAGGAAAGTTTTTAAGTAAGGTGAAATTCAATGTTTCATAACAACCCCTTGAAACTAGTTGGAAGAGTACAATCTATTGCCTCAGAGTAGAATCTACTTACCCTTATTCCGTACAAGGGTTTCCTCTTAGTAGGACTCTCCTACCCTCCTCCGGCGTGTACTGGTGCATCTTAGTATCAGGTTCCCGGATCTCGGATCGATGTTGGAGTGGCTCATCATCGACTTCGGACTTCCCCTGGTTCTCATCTTTGAGGTGGTGCGACACAGAGTTGGCTCTGGCGTTGCCCCGACTTCATCTAGATCTCATCTCAGCATGTCCTTGGCTTAGGATCTAGTGAGGATTTGGCTTGTCTCGGTCTCGGCTCCGGTAAGGCATTGGTTCCGGCATGGAATGACCTGTTTTCTGGTGCAGATCAGCATTGTTCTTGAATCGGAGGTGGTGTTTCCTGGCACCGACTCTGAAGTGGCCTCGACTTTATCTCCTGATGTGGATGGGTGTTGAATCTGTTGTGGCTCATAAGGGACACGATTGTGAGATCTTGGTTTGTAATTTTATGGTTTTTTAGCTTAAGGAGGTGATTTCATCTCCCTCATGCAGGTCGGCTGCAGATACTTTCAATAGTGCATATCCATGGAAAGTTCGTGGCGTGTGAAACATCATGCTATGAAGACGTTGTATCCAAGCATCTACGGCATTGGTGGTTTGAGGTACATGAGTGGAATACCTGCGTTAGTTTATCGAGATGCGATGTCTTCAGGTTCGTGGGTTCGATCTCTTCTTGGCGGAGCACCAACAGTTCTGTGGTCAGATCTGCAGTTTGAGGGTTGTGGCTTTGATCTGCAGTGGTTTGGAGTTCTTTGGGTTTTATGTGGCCTTCTCCAGTGGGATTGAGGTGGCGACATGTTTGGTTTTCTTTTACAGTGAGGCTTGCTTCTGGGTATTTGGGAGACCGTTCTTGTGGTGATTGTTTTTAAGCTTTGATTTTTATTATACGTGAATCTGTTTCTTGTTGTGATTCTTCTTATTGGTGAATCAGTTATGTGACTTTGGTATGGTGGTGTTTTCTACTGTGTGGTCCGGGGTTCAAGGGTATTTTCTACTAGATGTTCTTCAAGGGATTATTTAGATTTGGTTTATAGCTGATAGTTTTCACCAGATCATGACTATCTAGAATTGGATGTTTGAGAGGGTACGTCTCTTACCATATGTACTAGGCCTGTGCATCATTTCACAAGACAACTAGCCGACATTGAAGAAAAGGTGGAAGCTAGACTAATTGTTTTAGATGCTCGGGTGGGGTTGCTCTTGTTGATGTGATACGACATCATGGATTTTGGTCCTTTGGGGAACAATTTAATGTTTTACATCTTGAAGTCATGTTGTGTTCCCCCTTAACCCTTAAAATGGGGTTATGATAATAATAACAATTTAATTTTCAATCACTCAAAGCAAACCCTTCCTATCTCACAAAGTGTTGAAGTTATTCATTATGTGGATCTATATTCTTATGATGAACATAAAATGAATTAGTTGGGGTTTCAATGGCATTGGATGAAAAAAATATTATTTAATTTTAGTCTTAAATACAAAATATGATTGGGTATATCAATGATACTCAATATGATTGAGTCTGATAATGCATTGGTGATACTGGAGGATTATTTAAGGATTTTTATGGTTGGGGAATTTATTCTGATTTTCATCAATATATATGTTTTGGTTATATTAATTAATTTAAGAAAATTTTACTTGATATTCTCTAGATTTGAAGATAGATGATCTGAGGATATGATGTCTTGGTTCTAGATATATATAGATAACAAAAGTAGGTAAAATTTCAAAACATAAGAATAAATTTTAGTTAGAGATTCCAAAAATGATTTTTTTGGTTTTCCAGTCAAGGTTATTAAATCCTAAAGGTAAAATTATGGGGAAAGTGTAATGAGTCTATATGATGGAATTACTTTTAATATCTGAATGGGTTTGTGAAGCTCCATGTAATATCCATGTCATGAATCAATGTCATAGAAATTATTCCTTCATTTTTTGAGTGTATGTGATACCACCTACATGATTTACAGATGCTATAAATGTATAATATTTCAAAATAATTTAAATGATTTATATACCTGGTAGTTTTTATCCAAGTGACCAAGAAAAGAGTTATTATATTAGAGTTTAATATAAAAGATTTAATCAATATTAGATGGATCTAAATAAAGGATGAGTATAGTTATCTCATTTCAATTATATGATAAAAGTACTTGTTTTTTTAACAAAGTGTTGGTATGAACAATATGAGATAATGAATTCAATACACATGGTTTATTCTTCATAAAATTATATAACACATTTTGAATAGAATACATGGATAAAATTGTTTTATCTAAGATAAAAGGTTTATCCTAATATTTTTTGAAATGTCAGGGAAGGTTTTCCTACCACACATGAGTGGTATATTTTAAATAATAAAGACTTTTTTTCAGAAAAAAACTCCAAACACACAGAATAACATATATGATATGGAATAAATAGATTATATATTAAATATTCACATTAAAAGTAAAAATGTTCTATTTAATATGAAAATATTTTTTTTGTATCCTAGAATGATATTCTAAGGAAAATATAGTGTCTAAGAGGCTAGTGGGAGTATGATTTAAATTATAGAAGTTCAAAGTTATCAAATAAATTATTAACAAGTCGGAAATTTTAGTGATTTCCACTTAATATCTAAAATTTTTTAGGATATGTGATAGTAAAGAGAAATGCGAAGAGTTAAATTTAATTTTTTCTAGAAACTGAATATCACTATTTTCTAAAGGATTATTCTAGTCATAATATAAAGTGAATTATACTTAACATCATAAATGAGTATTAGGGTATGATGGTAAATAAAAATGTAAATAATTACATCTGGTTACCATAATTTAGTGAATTTCACTTTATTGTAGTGAGTTTAAGATGTTTTAGTAAGTAATAATGTATATAGTTACATTATTTATCATAATATCTCAAGAGAAAATATTAATGGAAAGTGTACCAATGATGATTATATTAAAATTACAAAGAGTTTTAAGTATAAAATAAAACTTATTAACATCATAACATTGGGTGTTATAAATATACAGAGTCTAAATTGGTTCAAGGAGTTGAACATTAGAAATATGATTCTTAAAACCCACAATTATTTAAACTTTTCTTATACATAGATGTTACTCAAAAAAGAGTTTAATGGGAGGAATTCTATATAGATGTAATGAGTTAAAAAATCCCATAATTTATAGTAAACATAAGGTTTATCTTACATCCTATCATATATGATATTATCGATATGTTATTTTATAGGTTTTTGTTAAATATTCATAAATAACCTTATGAATATAAAATGTATAATATAAAAGGAAATATTCATTTTATCATTATTTAATATCAACTGAATATATGTATATATTAAGATACATTTTATAAATTTTAATGATAATTGACCTATAAATGTATGAATTTAGGTTGTAACTAACCAATGTTAATCATTTAGTGTTATATTTTATTATGAAATTTTAAGGTTACCATGAGTAGTATTCTTGTATAAGTAAACGAAATATGATCATGTGGCCTGAAATTTTTTTTTTGATCTAGATGACCAACTAAGTATACAATATGGAGTGTCATTCACTAAATACATGGTATACTAGGGGTATATGTATCATATTTTGAGTCCCTACTACCTGGGTTTGGTGATATTATTAATATGAGAACCTTCATACTTTGATACCATTATTACACAATCCTTGAGTATTTACTAAATAGGATGTCATTGAATATTTTGTTTATCATGTCATTGATTAGAGATCTACCAAGATGGTATTTTTCCTCTCATATGTCAAGTAAGACATTTGGTCCCTTGATTGAGATGGATTTATGAGTGTTTGGTAACATATAGATAGTACATATGATATGACTATCTATTTAGATAATGGGAATGTGATGTGATCATCCATAAATATGAATATCAAGTGATGTATTTATTGAACTGGTTAGTCAATACTTAGAGAGTACAAAACGCATGACTTTTTTATATGGGATTGAAATACTTCATCTTCCATGGTCACTTGTTTTCTTGGAAAATATGAATTTATGAGAATATTCACTAACTTGTGATGCGACTAGTTTACACAAGTATAAAGATATGTGTTCTTGATGGAGATCATGCTTGATCCATTTGTAGCTTGAGTAGAACTAATGTTTTTCTAGAGGAAAATATTTAATTACATATATAAATTAAAATATTCATATTTTTTTCAATGATATAAAGGCACATGGGGTCAAACATTGTGGCTGACTAAATTGGAATTCAGTTAGAATAAAAGAGTCTCTCTAAAAGTGTTTTAGATTTAATCCAAAATAGTTTTTTATGGGAGACCATAAGTTATTGAATATGATGTGATACAGAGTGGAGGTGGTGATAAATTTCCAAAAGTGTTTTCAAATATATTCAATAAGTGTTTTGGATATGATTTTATTAGTTATCATATATGAAATTATATAAGTTGAAATGAAAGATAAGTCTTTTAGGATTTAGTGGAAGTGATTGATTGATGGTGATATTACCTAAATCCTTTTTTCATTTGATGAGATTATAGATATTTTATTATATGATTTTGAGATATCATATAGAATATAAGAATATGATTCTACCTTTGTTAAGTCATAAAATATTATTTGAAATATTGTGAGGTTGCTCTACCCATACAATTTATAGTGTGAAACTTTCTATATCATAATTCATGGAATACATTCCACTATATTATATTGAAGAGGTAGTTTAACCTTAATTTTTAATTTTCATGTGAAAATTCCATGTTTTATATCATTGAAGAGATGTTACATAAGTTGTAACAAATGTGAGTTACATTCATGAAATGTTTTCCTGAATAATTTTAGGTGTTTACTCATGTGTTATAATGCACGAGTAAATAAAATATTATCCAAGGATAATTCTCAATGTATATTTAACAGGTCCTACTTCCATGTGATAATATTGGTAAGGATACCCCAACCTCAACCGAAACTACCCCTATAGATCGCTTCTCCAAAATCCTTTATATGATGAAGTATAGACAAACCATGAAGGATGGAGGATCTCACTCAAGTGAAAAGTGATTCAACAACCCATGGATACCTCTAGTGGAGGTAGGCCTTTTGGTTTCTTCTAATGTGATCATCATCTTTCATGGGTGAAGCATGATGCAGTTTCTTTCTTCGATGAAAGGTACACTGGTTTCATTGGGATTTCACTTAAGAACACATGGTTTCAATTATTATTTCATGATAAATCTTAAATTATGTTTTCATTTTTATTATAATATCTTAATAAGTTTTTTTATATCCCTAAAAAATCAAGCACTGTAGTAGTTCCATCACACATCATATACCATTCAACAACAACATACCACATAACTCATTACAACCATATCCTCATATCTAAAACCATATTACAAATCCATATATTCATATCTAAAATATTATATTCTCATCACTGTATGGTATCATGAATTTGAAGGAAATCAACCTCATGCCCTCCTCCTACCACGTATGACCCTCACCATTAATCATTATCATTTCCAAATAGTCAATTTTTCTAGTATATTACATAATAAAAACATTAATAAATGATAAACCATATAGATATAACTACCGTTAGCCATAAAAACCAATACTAAACCTTGAAAGGAGAGTGGAAAAAAGGTACTAGTTATCCATATGTCCCCTCATAAACCTAGATATTGGGAAAAATACCCAGAAACAAAAATATTTAGGCATCAATAACGTTATCCAAATTAGGTTGGGTGCATAAGAAATTTTAGTAAAATGAAACATATAATAGAGTTACACTAAAACCCAACATGATAGTTTATACCAAACAATGTAACTAGTATTCATCAAAATTAACGCATGGCCACTAATACAAACAAAAAAACACTACCATCACAATACCCCAAACTAGTCCCATATATCCTTATAAAAATTGCTAGAAAATTCTCAATTTCCCATTTGGTCATATCATTAATCTTTTTTAGGATTTATCATTTTACTAGACACATTATATTTGGATGATGTATCCCAATCCTTGTATGATGTTGGGATAATTTATGGAATGCCATACTACAAACCAGGATGCAACTGCCATGGTTTGAAATCCATAGTGAGGTCATTGGGGGTTGAAGGTGGTAGCTTTCCCATACTCATGTGTTCAGGAAATGAATGTCCATGATAAAAATTTTAGGCACTATGGTAACTCTAACTGAGGAGTATTAGTTTTAATCAGAAATACTACCTCGACACTATAGCAGTACAAGATTTGACATTATTACTATTGTATTTTGAGCTTTAGAGATAGTAGTGTTATAGCTCTGTAGACTTCCATCCATCATTTACTATAGCACAATGGACTTACTATGTGGTTGGTGGAACAACTATACCTTCTATTTTTTGATATTATTTTGATCTAGGGTTTTATACTTTCTGATTTCACCCTATAATTATTCTCTAAAATTTTAGTAAATTATTTTTCATCTCTATGGAACTAGGGATTATTCTAGAACCATGTAAATCATTATTGCCTATGATCTTATTCTTTTTATTTTTTTTCCGTTTACTATTCTTATATAAATGATTTATTATTTATTGATTCATTAATTTTCATAACACATTACATTACTTGGGCCATTAATTTATCCGTATTTAATTTCAAACCATTAATTATCCATTAACCATGTTTATCTCAACCAATAACCATTTTTTTCAATCATTAATGGTTTATTAAAAACCAATCATTTATAAAATTCTATGCCACTTCCATTTATCATATTATTAATTACCTACTATATTATACACCACCAAGAAACTATAAGACATACCCAAATCAACTAAATCTAAAACCACAACACTGCTACATCAGAAAATGAAAATATCCACTATGCAATCCCAAACTATCAATCAAAACACCGATTTATCTCTTTCCACACCAATCCTATAAATCCATACAACTCTATAATACGACATCACCCCTCTAATTTCCACCACTGTAGGTTCACCACATAAACAGCAAAATTAAAGCCACAATAATACACTACCATGACCACACTAATCCTATCAATATAAAAAAAGTCACACCAATACCAAACACCACCCAATTTCAATAGTAAATCAGTTCAATAATTCTACTTTTAATACACAATTTCATATTAATTTAAAATACCTTGCATGAGGAGTATAACCATAATTAAATATTTTAAATAGCCATTTAAATAATATATTTAAGTGATTAACCTTTTTTAATGGTTATCCAATCACTCTAAATAGAAATCAAGGTCTATATAATAACAACATCACTCAAGAATCATCAAAATATACTAATGAAATGAATTAATATAAATCCCATTCAACCCAACATTTCCTACCTTTAATTTCATTATAATAATTATTATATTGCCTAGGTTAATTCATAAAATCCAACCAATATAAAATAGAATAATGATAATTCTACAATCTCACATAAATAAAAATAAGAAGCCTTGAATCACTTACCTCAATTGAAGTTCCAAAAATTTACTAGACAATAATAGTGAGAGGGAGGTGTTGTAAAAGATAAGAAATCAAATGGAAAACTTCTAAAATCAAGATAAAAACAACTGTTACATCCCATCGTAGAAAACTCATCCAACAATGTTGTGAATTAGAATGCGACAATACTAGAAGGGCATTCTTGATCCTCATGGGATGGATAATGGCACCCAAGAACTAAACAATGAAAAGAGGGAAATATTTCAGCCGACCCTAATTAAGATATATGGAATATATACCTATATAATAGATAAAACATCTATAGGGGAATAAACCATTAACCAAGGAGTCAATAATAGTGATACAAACTAAAAACATATATACATAAAACCAAAGTACATGTCCAAAAACCAATAAGGAAAACTAAAACTAGAAAAAAATACTCCATGTGATATGTGGGAAAGATACCACCATCTCAACACTAGCTACCTTCATCCTGCTAAGAGGAACCTCACTGCCTCACTACAATTACTTTCACTTTCCAACATTATAAGACAATAAAAGGTTTCCACACCCCTAATTGACTGTGAAGGGTGTGAGCTAAAAAATATCAGCATGATCCCACCCAAGTGTTCCATTTCAAGTCTTTGTAAAAAATACCAAAATTTACAATTTATATAAAACATGTAATTATAAGAAGTTAAATAGTTTTTATATCAAAAGTGTTGTAATCTATTTCCCTATTTTCCATAGTCCCAAAAGGAATCCAGGTAAAATAGTTTTAAAAAATAAATATAAAAAATAATTTACATTTATTAATGTAGTTCTATCAAAGAAAAAACAAAATAAGACAAATCACAATGGTAAACCATTCCAATAATCACAATGGTTGGGATAGCTATATCACCTATACCATAATAACAATTAACCACCAGTGCACACTCAAGTCCCTAGAACCCATGCATCAAAATTTAGGGAACAAAGGAATACCCCATAAAGTGAACTTATTATAATTTCAATCAGGTCATAGAGCCCATGAATATATGATATATGATAGGAAATCACATATCAATGTGAACTTCCCAAAAAATTCTATAGAATATATTCAGTACTAAACCCTCTACATAGGTACCCAAGGCTCCCATCTTCCACATATATCAAATCAATTTCAACAAACCATCCTAAATAACCATTTATCATTAAATTAAATGATTTTAAATCCCATTTTAGAGTTCATTTTACAATGCTTTTAAAAATACTTTTATTTTACCAAAACAATGGAAAACAATCTTTTCTCAAAAACCCATTTACACACACAAAGAAAAAACACAAGGATCATTCCAATTGATTTGTAAAAAAATTATAAAATTAATAGGAGTCCATATTCAAATACCATAGGCTAAGGACATAACCACCTACCTCAAAATCAAGTCACACACCAACCTCTATAGGATCCAAACACCAAGAGTAGAAAAGGAACCCAAGTGCAAAGAATGGTGTTCATAATGATTATTCTTACATCTTAGAATCATATTCCATAAAAGAAATAGATAGAAGAGATGTTAGATCAATACATACCTTGAGGAACCCTTACACCAAACCCTAACCAACATAAGATCTGACTTCTGGAAGATGATCAAATAACAGATATATAATTAATTGAAGAAGAGGAATCATCACACGATCATATATCCCATAAATCTAGTACAAATATTCTACCAATTATAATATATGTGAAGAAAATAGGAAGTGAATGATCAAAATTTCCTAAATAAGAGAATCTAACCAAGCCAGGGACCGAAGCCCCAAAAGGAGGAGTATAAAATAAAATAATTCTCCCTCCAACATCTAGGGAATCCCTATGATTTGAGAAAAATATGTGTAAACTAAAGGTGATGAGTGCTACACGTGTAGTGAACAAACCCACTAGGCAGAAAAATTCATTCCATGAGCTATAAATTGGTGATGTGAATCCCTCAATTTGAATATATGATGAAAAAGTCATTACCTATGTTAATGAAACCCAAAAAAACTCATTCATGATGTGAATAACTTTGACATCATGAATGTTTTTTACATCACAAAACTAGATTAATGACTTATTCTCATGGCTCATTCACATTGTGAATATACCATTATTGGTGTGAGAATGCTATTTTAGCCTGTACCCAACCTAGTTAACTTGTAAAACTCCCAGAGTTCCTCAAATACTACTATAAACTTGATTAAAAACACTTAAAAATTAAAAATTGAGTGTTTCTTACCTAGTATGTTTAAATTTTACCCACCATAGGACTTTCCATTATGAGAAAGTAATGTGGAAGAAGGATTCTTAAGAAAGAGGTGAGTCCACTTATCCCTCATCGATGATTCGTGCTCCCATATCTCATGAGAATTTGATCCATTATACCACAAAAATTTAACCAATGGAACAAAATTCCCACATAATAATTTCATACGATAATCAATGATATCTACTAGTTTATAAAAAACCAAAACATTTGGATCAAAATAAATCTCCTCCCAACTTAGAATATGGGATGGATCGTGGTGGTACTTTTTTGGGATGAGATGTGTGGAAAACATCATGTATACCTATAAAATGAGTTATTAATTGTAACCGATAAAAAATTTATCAATTTGATTAGAAATATGAATTGGTCCAACATATCTTGGAGCCATATTTCGTTCTTTCCCAATCCAAAATTGACCCAAATGGGAAGAAATATTCAAGAAAACTTGGTCACTAATAGAAAACTACAAAGGATGATATCTAGAATATGCATATGATTTTTGTTGAAATTGATTTATAAAAAATCATATATGTATATTCTAAATTCTCACTAATGTATCTTGAATGATACTTAGTCCCACTAGAGAGGCCTCACCCACCTCTTCCCAACAAAGAGGTGACTTTCATGAGTAACCATATAAATCCTCGAAGGATTCCATTATAATTGATGACTGAAACTGTTATTATAAGAAAAAAAGACAAGTAACAAATGGTTATCCCACAACCCACTGAAATTCAAGAAGCGGTCATGGAGTATATCCTACTGGATCTATATAGTGTGATTTGTCTAACCATGAATCTTGGTTGGTCAGATGTACTCAATCGTACATGAGTCTCCATCACCTCCTAGAGACTATTACAGAATCTAGAAGTATACCCATGATCCCTATTCAAGATAATGGAATAAGGAACCACATGAAACCTCAGGATCTATTGAATGTATAGATTACTAGATATTAAAACTTAGTGGTGTCCCAGAGTAGAATCAAATTATATGATTTCAAAAAAATGATCAATCACAACCTAGGTATCATTCTTCCCTTCGGGATTCCATGAAAATCCAACAATAAAATCCATAGACACCTCATCCCATTTCTAAAGTAGCACCAAAAGTGGCTAGAGTAGACCAAAAGACTTCCGTTTCTCTACCTTTATTTAATGCGGGGTGTAATAGTGGGATATATAATCAACGATGTCACACTTCATACCTGAACACTGGAAACACCATCTCGTGTTATAATACATATTTATAGTGTTATGGTTACTGGACTAAAAATATTGATGAAAATAATGAAAAAATGAGTTCCTCATTAATGATGGGATGATAAAAGGATTTTTATAAAAGAGAATAGCATTATAAGGGAGAGACCAACAAGAAATTATCTCCCCACCATAAAAGGTTTCATTGATTCCTTTTAAACCGTTATCCTACTTCTAGTTGTATAGAATATACTAAAGAGGAGATGTTGATATCGGAACAGTAGTCAAAACCATACATAAATCATCCTCTTGTGTGTATAGATGAAACCGATTAAAGAGCCCCATAAGGATATTCTCTTCCTTCTATTCCAAGAAATAATGTGGTTAAAATTTCATACTAAGAGTACCAATGATGAAACTCCCATTCCCCAGGGTGTAGGTGATATACAAGTCAAATGTTTGGAGATATTCCACCCACTTCCTATTCCTAAGATATAGGTCATTATGAAAAAATATAACTCAAACAATTATAGTTAGAAAAGATCATGAACCTATCCACTTATAGATAGTTCCATGAACACTTAAGCACATTCATAAATGAGACATGATCCAAACCATTTACTTTGTAACTTTTATCATATGTTTGATGCTGGCGGGATCCATAGTCCATAACATGATCATCCTTTATAAGCACACTACCTTGACTAGGGTCAGAAACATTATTGTACACCATATTCCCTTGACTAGGTTTAGGAAAAATCAAAATAGGAGCTAATGTTAGAATCCATTTAAACTCAACAAAAGAAGCATTAAATTTAGAATCGCATGTAAACTTCACCCCTTTTATGGTAAGATAAGTCATAGGTGATGATAGCATTGAAAAATCCCGAATGAACCATCGATAATATCCACCTACATCCTAGAATCTACGTATATGAAAGACGTTCATTGGATCTTATAATGATAATAAAACCTTCATATTCTCATGATTGATTGATAGTCCAAATTTAGAAATCACATTTCCCATGAAATTAACTTATTGGATCATTAAATTTCATTTTGAAGCTTCTCATAAAGGTATTGAATCCTTAGGATCTCTAAAACAAAATTTATATGGTGATCACACTCACACTCGGATCTCAAATAAAACAAGATATCATTAACAAAGACATCACCAAAGGTATAAGTATTCTAAGGGAATTTCCATTTTATCAATTATATAAAAACTATAGGAGAATTAGTTAGACCAAAATTTATTACAAGATATTCATAATGTCCATATCTACTCTTAAAAAATGTTTTCCAAATATCAGACTCCCGAACCCTAAGTTGATGATAACTTGACCGAAGATCAATCTTTAAAAACCAATTCACTCTCTTTAACTAATCATATATTTTTTCCACATGGAGAAATGGGTACTTATTCTTAAAATCCACCTAGTTAATCTTCGGATAGTAAACACAAAAATGAAGTGCACCAATAGCCTTATTGGAAAAGAGCATTATGGATTCCTATGGAGAAACACTAGAGAAAACATATAACGACCCATATTTTTACACATATATATTATATCTTATTAGAAAAATATTCATTATATAAACATAAAATTAATTCTAAAATCATATAGTTTTGGTGTCTTTGAAGACTAGAAACATAATCATATTATTTCATGAAAGATATTGAACATATCCCATAAAGATCATCCCACATAGTAATATTTCTAGACATACCATACTTAAAAATATTCTATATGATATGGGGAAATTGAAAATAATAAAGGTTGTAATTATATGCTCAATAAAGCTAAAAATGGATATATCAATGATTGTATATGAATTACATGAGTATAATGGTATGAGAACATAATATTTACATTTTAAAAACCATACCCAACATATCTTAGATCATAATCACGAGTCATGGAATAATTCTTAGTAGTTCAGAAGAAATTAGTCATAAATAAATCAATGAACATGATCCATGATATTATATCATTGACATATGAATCTGTAAAAACATAAGGTTATAGCATAGTCAATATATTTAAATATAAACTGGTTCAATCATTAAATAAATGACATGAAATTAGGCCCTTTCATAATCTTATGGACATGAAACCACATCCACACATAAACATATGTACATGAAACTTTGTCTAGTCATATAATTATGGATATAAAATCTAGGTCTATGTAGAAATTTTTTGAACATAAAAAAAGATCACACAAAACATAATTAACTCATTAGTTATCCATATTTACCCAATGCATTGGGTGTATATAATAGACCCAACCAACACATAATCATAGTATAATTAGATCTATTCCAAAATATCATAAATAATTATTCATATATCATAACCCATGGAAAAGAAATAAGTTTCATAAACAATTCAGCATTTAGCATAACCCATGAAAACTAAATACGGTTCATAAACCTACCATCATTTTAATAATAAAACATCTTTAGAATGAATAAGGATGGTTTCATTAGATTATATACATAGTAAATATTATATAAGATTAAATGATATAATCTTTAGATTAATATTTATTTCAAATATCTCAAGAATATTTTTTAAGGAAAATATCATTTTCATTTTGAAATAAATTTTTTAAAATCTAATTTTATTCCAAATATTATGGAAATTTTTTTCATTGAAAATAAACTTGGAAAATTTTAAATGGATCTTCAAAGAATTTATCAGTTATGTGTGTGGTAAATTATGTTCAAACCATGTATTTTAAAACAAATATTCCTTTCACATTTTTAGTAAAAAGGTTAAATAACAACATTCAAAAAATGATAAGAAGATTTATTTTAAACCATTGTTTAAAAGTAAATCATATATAAAAATGAAATAAAAAATCATAGGATAATAAAAAAATCATTAATTTTTTTAGAAATCATTGACATAGACCAAAAAAGGATTATCATCTTAAAAAAGAAATCAAATTTATTTTTCCTTAAAAACATTCTTTCAGCATCTTGTGTATTACAGAGAGAAAAATGAATGTAAAAAATTTATTCTCTTGGAATAACCTGAGGGTAATAAATGTTCTATTATTTTTAAGATTTATATCATGAAATTCATCATTTTAAACATAATCATTAATAATCCCAACAAACAGTTGGATTCTAACATAAAATCCTTACCTCAAGTCTCATATTTCTTCATAAGAATTCTAACCTACTTTATAAAAAATATAGTTTAATTATACATGTATTAAATAATCATAATCATATATAACATACCATATATTATTTTATTATAAAATTTTATTAAATTTGTATTAACAATTTTTTATTAAAATCACTATTATGGGTGATAACTACTTCGTTTTTCATGCATACTTCAGTTCAGCAGTCCCAATATTTATAATTTGATCCCGGTTACATCATATACTAAATATTACAAAGGATATTAATATATTATATATTTATTATATATATATATATATTTAGAGTCACCAATAAAAGGTAAATATGGAAAAATTAATTACACCATTCTTGGAGATGGTAGACCGTGCGTACACATGAACGCTATTTCCATTTTTTGATGGATAAGAAAAAATAAAGGTAAATAATAATTCCCCATTAGATAATCATAATAATATCATTATTACAATCATGACCTTTAGCGGCCAACAAAAGTCGTCGCTAAAGGTTTATAGCGGCCTCCAAGTGTCCACCAAACGGTGGCCGCTTTTGGCCCGTCGCTATTACTACCAGTGACCGCCATTTGGCAGATGCTGAAGGCAAGATGGTATGGGCTATAGCGGCCATCATAAGGTAGCCGCATTTGCCCAAAGCTACAACGGCCGCTGTAGGTGGCATTGGAATCACCTACAACGACCGCTGAATGGTGGCCACTCTAGGATGTACCTATAGCGCCCACCAAATGGCGGCCACTATAGGTTTTTAATTTTTTTTTTAAAAATATCAATAATACCATAAAATATACCCACATAAATCTCATCAGCCATCTTCCAAGCTCCACATCCATCATCAGATATAACTGCATAACAAAATTTAATAACAAAATTAGTACTGAATAAAACCTATAAATAAATAATTGAAAAAAATTAACATATTTCAATTCAAACTTACTGTAATAGATCAAAATTATTTTATTTTCAAAATATAATCATAATTTTGATTACCATTTTAAAAAATTTAAATGGTAAATTCTATGGTTCTAATTAGATTGTTGCACTGTGATTTCAGGTCAATCTAATGTCGTTCGCTATGCATTTGGCCGTTTATGACACCAGAAGTGTGTTCTCGGTCACCTCGGGCACATGACACCTCTGATTGATGTTTCGTCTACCTGAACACTTAAAAATTCACTCATCCATTTTTTTCATCTGATTTAAGGCTATTTCGACGTCGTTCGACTAGTTTGGACCGCCCCAGGCGCGTTTCTGAAGCTCTCCAAACACTTAAAAATGGCATATTGAGTCGTACCACACAAACCGCATGTCCAATTGACATTCTTTCTCCTCATACACATCATGAATAATAATTAGATTACTTCCTATGACTTCAGGTTAATCTGATGTCGATCGTTATGAATTTAACCATTAAACGCCCATTTTGGCCGTTTATGACACCAGAAGTCCATTCTCAGTCACCACGGCCACACAACACCTCCGATTGATGTGTCGTATGCCCAACCACTTCATAATTCACTCACCTATTGTTGTTGTCTGATTTCAGGCCATTATGATGTAGTTCGACAAGTTTGGACCGCCCCACGCGCATTTCTGAATCGCGCCCAACACATAAAAATTGAATATTGAGTTGTACCATGAAAAATGCATGTCCAATTGATGTGTTGTCTCCTCGTACACGTAGTGAATAATAATTAGATTGTTTCCCTGTGATTTTAGGTCAATCTGATGTCATCCTCAATGAATTTGACCGTTAAACGCCAGTTTTGGCCGTTTATGACCCCAGAAGTGCGTTCTCAGTCACCGCGGGCATACGACACCTCTGATTGACATTCTGTCTACCCGGCCACTTAATAATTCAGTCACCCGTTGTTTTTGTCTAGTTTAAGTCCATTCCGACATCGTTCTACCGGTTTGGACCGCCCAACACGCGTTTCTGAAGCTCGCCCAACACTTAAAAAATACATATTGAGCCGTACCGTGCAAACCACACAACCAATTGATGTTCCGTCTCCTTGTACATGTCACAAATAATAATTATATTGTTTCCATATGATTTTAGGTCAATTTGATGTCGTCCTCTATGAATTTGACAGTTAAAATCCCGTTTTGGCTGTTTATGACACCAGAAGTGCGTTCTCGGTCACCGCGGGCACACGAAACATCCGATTGAAATGTAGTCTATCTGAACACATCACAATTCACTCAACCATTATTGTTGTCTGATTTCAGGCCATTCCGACATCGTTTGGCTGGTTTGGACCGCCTCACGTGTGTTTCTAAAGTGCGCCCAACACATAAAATACGCATATTGAGCCGTACCACACAAACCACGTGTCTAATTGATGTTTCGTCCCCTTGTACATGTCATGAATAATAATTAGATTTTTTCCATATGATTTCTGGTCAATCTGATGTCGTCTGCTATGCATTTGACTGTTAAACGCCCGTTTTGGCAGTTTATGACACCAGAAGTGCATTCTCGGTCACCGTGGGCACACGACACCTCCAATTGACGTGTTTTCTACCCGACCACTTCACAATTCACTCACACATTGTTTTTGGCTTATTTAAATCCATTATGACATCGTTCGGCCGGTTTGGACCGCCTCACGTGCATTTCTGAAGCGCGCCCAACACTTAAAAAATGCATATTGAGCTATGCCGTGCAAAACGCACATCTGATTGATGTGTTGTCTCCTCTTACACATCACGAATTATAATTAGATTGTTGAAATGTGATTTCAGGTCAATCTGATGTCATCCGCTATGCATTTGAATGTTAAATGCCTATTTTGGCCATTTATGACACTAGAAGTGCGTTCTCGGTCACTGCGGGCACACGACAGCTTTGAATGACGTGCCATCTCCCAAACACTTTAGAATTCACTCACCTGTTGTTTCCATTTGATTTCATGCCATTCTGACATTGTTCGGCCTGTTTGGACCGCCCCACGTGCGTTTCTGAAGTGCACCAAACACTTAAAAAATGCATATTGAGCCGTACCGTGCAAACCGCACGTCCGATTGACGTTCTGTCTCCTCGTACACATCATGAATAATAATTAGATTGTTTCCCTGTGATTTCAGGTCAATCCAATGTCGTCCTCTTTGAATTTGACTGTTAAACGTCCGTTTTGGCAGTTTATAACACCAGAAGTGTGTTCTTGGTCACCGCGGGCACATGACACCTCCGATTGATGTGATGTCTACCCGAAAACTTCAAAATTCACTCACCCGTTGTTTTCACCTGATTTCAGGCCATTCCTACATCGTTCGGCCGGTTTGGACCGCCCCACATGTGTTTCTGAAGCGCACCCAACACTTAAAAAATGCATATTGAGACATACCGTGAAAACCACATGTCCGGTTGATGTATTGTCTCCTTGTACACGTCACAAATAATAATTAGATTGTTGAAATGTGATTTCAGGTCAATAAAATGTCTTCTTCTATGAATTTGACAGTTAAACGCCCGTTTGGGCCGTTTATGACACCAGAAGTGCGTTCTCAGTCACCGCGGGCACACAACACCTCCGATTGATGTTCTGTCTACCCAAACACTTCAAAATTCACTCACCAGTTGTTTTCAATTTATTTCAGGACATTCCGACGTCGTTCGGCTCGTTTGGATCTCCCCACACGCGTTTCTGAAGCGCACTGAACACTTAAAAAATGCATATTAAGCCGTACCGCCAAAACCGCACGTCTGATTGATGTGACGTCTCCTCGTAAACAGCAAAAATAATATTTATATTATTGACTTGTGATTTCAGGCCAGCCCGATGTTGTTATCTATGAATTTGATCGTTAAACGCCTATTTTGGCCGTTTATGACACCAGAAGTGCGTTCTCAGTCATCGCGGGCACAAGGCACCTCCGATTGATGTGATGTCTTCTCGACCACTTTAAGATTCACTCAACCGTTGTTTTCATCTGATTTTAGGCCATTTCGGCATCGTTTGGTAGGTTTGGACCGCCGCACATGCATTTCTGAAGCGCGCCAAACACTTAGAAAATGCATATTGAGCCATACCACGCAAACCGCTTGTCTGATTGACGTGACGTCTCCTCGTACATGTCACGAATAATAATTATATTGTTTACCTATGATTTCAGGTCAATCCGAGGACGTCTGCTATTCATTTGACCATTAAACGCCCGTTTTGGCCGTTTGTGACACCAGAAGTGCATTCTCGGTTACCGCGGGCACACAACACCTCTGATTGATGTGTTGTCTGTCCAACCACTTCACAATTCACTGAAACATTTCTTTCGTCTGATTTTAGGTTAATACGACATCGTTCGGCCGGTTTAGACAGCCTCACGTGCATTTCTGAAGCATGCCCAACACTTAAAAAACGCATATTGAGCCAACCATACCATGCAAATTGCACGTCCGATTGACGTGATGTCTCTTCATACATGTCACAAATAATAATTAGGTTGTTTCCCTGTCATTTCAGGTCAATCCGATGTTGTTCACTTTGAATTTGACCGTTAAACGCCCGTTTTGGCCGTTTGTGACACCAGAAGTGCGTTCTCGGTCACCGCGGGAACACATCACCTCAGATTGATGTGATTTCTACACGACCACTTCACAATTAACTCAAATTCTGTTGTCGTCTGATTTCAAGACATTCCGATGTCGTTCGGCTGGTTTGGACTGCCCCACATGCGTTTCGGAAGCGCGCCCAACACTTAAAAAACACATATTGAGCCATACCGCACCAACAGTATGTCTGATTGATATGTCATATCCTCGTACACGTCACAAATAATAACTAGATTTTTTGCCTATGATTTCAGGTAAATCCGATGTCGTTCACTATGAATTTGACCATTAAACGCCCGTTTTGGCCGTTTATGACACCAGAAGTGCGTTCTTGGTCACCGCAGGCACATGACACCTTTGATTGACATGTCGTCTACCCGAAAACTTCAAAATTAACTCACCCATTGTTTTCCTCTGATTTCATGTCATTCTGACGTCATTCGGCCGGTTTGGACAACCCCATGCGCGTTTCTGAAGCACACCAAACACTTAAAAAATGCATATTGAGTCGTACAACACATACCGCACGTCCGATTGACGTGATGCCTCCTCTTACATGTCATGAATAATAATTAGATTGTTTCCTTGTGATTTAATGTAAATCTGACGTCGTTCGCTATGAATTTGACCGTTAAATGCCCATTTTGGCCGTTTGTGACACCAGAAGTGCGTTCTCGGTCACTGCGGGCACACGACACCTCCGATTGATTTTTCCTCTACCCGAACACTTCAAAATTCACTCACCCATTTTTCCTCTGATTTCTAACCATTCCAACTTTGTTAGGATAGTTTGGACTTCACCATGCGCGTTTCTAAAGCGCACCCAACACTTAAAAAACACATATTGAGCTGTACCGTGCAATCCGCACGTCTGATTGACGTGCCTTCTCCTCTTACACATCAAGAATAAAAATTATATTGTTTCACTATGATTTCAGGTCAATCCGATGTCATTATCTATGAATTTGACTGCTAAACGCCCGTTTTTTCCGTTAATGACACCAGGAGTGCATTCTCGGTTACCGCGGGCACACAACTCCTCAGATTGATGTGTCGTCTGTCCGACAACTTCAATATTCACTCACCTGTTTTTGTCGTCTGATTTTAGGCCATTCTGACATCGTCCAGATGGTTTGGACTGTCCCACATGCGTTTCTGAAGCATGCCCAACACTAAAAAAATGCATATTGAGCCATACCGTGCAAACCGCACGACCGATTGACACGCCGTCTCCTCGTACACATCATGAATAATAATTATATATTATACTAATGACCCTATAAATCTACAGATATCAAAAGAGTTCTTGGGCTTCTCCCAAGAAACAACTGCCTGAACATTCTCTCCATCCACTGACACACCTTACTCTGAGATTATTTGACCCAAAAACTATACCTAATTGATTTGAAAGTGACATATATATAGCTTGGCATATATTCGATCCTCTATAAGTGTAATCTAGATGATGTCAAGATATTGGGTATGATCATCATCAGTCTTGGAGTGCACAAAGATGTCATCCACAAATACTAAAACAAACTAATGTTAGTAAAAATGGAAGATTATATTCATCAAGTATATAAAAACTTCTAGAGAATTCATCAACACAAATGATATTACCTCATGCATGGGGTTCATCCTAATATGGATCACCAATATCACTCCGATGTCCACCAGTTGTATTTGGATCCTACAATATAAATCAATATAATGTATCTTAAACATATCAATAAAAGTAAATCATAGTATGGTTTGTTTTATTGTTTACCTATGGTGCCACTTGTTGTGTCATCATTTCATCAATACGTGTTGACATCTCTGACAATCTCTCCTCACACTCTGCACGTAACTGCAGAAACAGCGCATCCATATTTCACTGCATATCCTGCATGGCAGCATCTATCTTAATCTATGTGTGCATCCCTGAATATCTGCATGCACCCATCACATCTGCTCTAACAACTTCACATTATGGGACACCACCACCATAAGTCAAAGAATAACCATGACAGTCACGCCCCATGACACGGTGAAATATTTCATCTCTACGCATAGTACTACGACGTTGCTCCTCTGGCAACTCTGCTAACTAAGCGTCAAACTAAGCCTGTAGCATATAATGAATCAATGACCAAATGTGAATAATTTATATTAAATAAAAATACATTTATTTGTAAATAATTTTCTTACTATAACACCAGTAACATCGAGATCACCTGCCATGCGAGTCCTCAACCATATGGAAATCAGATCGATCAGCTCACCACATTGGTGTAACTATAATAAAGGGGTTTACCATGTTATACTACAATATTTTTAAAATATGAATGAATAGTGAATTATAAACATATATCATGTCTGAGCTGTGACACATATCGAGTGCCAAGTCTGGAAGGTGTGCCATGCATTGCCCGATTATGTGAATGACAAGAAGACTCGATCTACATTCGATGTATTTACTTAATAAACATTTGAAAAATTAGTCATTTATAGATTAAAAGTAATAAATCTTACCATAGGATCCTCACTTGACCAAAATGCAACCAAATCCTGCCACTACTTAGGAAGAATGCCCAGAGGGACTTGCTGTAGAATTTCTGGAACACCCACAAATGGTGTCCAGTAATCTCTCTTCACCCTTGACTTGTAATCCTTTCGTAATTTTCGGCATTTGGACATATATACAGCCCGGAAATCATCTGGACATGATGTCAAATTATCCTGTTAAAAAAAATTGTTAGTATATGGGACAATAATAATAATAATATCTTGAAAAATTAAATATTCAATTTACCTAAACCTCCCTCCACAATCTATCCATCGAATACTGGGGGAAAGAACTCCATTCATGAGTCGTCAGAGGGAATCTGTGTGAGTCTCTTATCATATGCCCAATTTGACGACTCAATACAGTAGCACCTACTCTAACTGGATGAAATGTGTCATCAAATAACACATCCAATTAGGCTCCAGAGTTCCAAGATTGAACCCCACTACCATGACCCCTACATCTGCTAGAAGACTCACTAGATCCTGATAAACATAAATTCATAATTCAATTACAATATAAATTAATGATTAGAAATAGTTAGGGAAATATACATAGAAAATTAAAATAAATTAAATTAGAAAAATGAAAACAGACATACCGATAACATTAGGTGAACCATTGTGGCCAACCTATGACATAACCTACATTAAAGGAAATTATAGTTAAATCAAGAAATTGTTATACATATATAACTCATAAATATTTTTACAAGCAATAACTGGGGATATAATTACAATTTTGACTAATCATGCAAGTCTATCATATTTCCTGCAACTTTCTCTCTGGCCCAATTTATATCTTCATCTCGTATAGATACTGTTGTTTGGTGAAGTGTTTGATCAGGAAATGCGACAATGTCAGGTTCCTCTTGGTCAATCAGAAAAACCCATCTTCTAGTAATTTTCACCACTACTTTCCAATCAGAATCAAAGATGACAAAGTAAACTTGTTCTGCCTGTGATGTCAGTATGAACGGCTTATTACTTACTTGGTCATCTTTATATATCATATTTTAAAGTTTACTAATTTAAATTGGAAGTTATCAACTTTCATTCCACGAACCAGATCGACCCAATCACAACTTAAAAATATGTGTTTTAATCCATGACCATAAATAACCTCCACAATATCTCTCAGTAACCCATAATAATAACCCGCACCAACAAAACAACAACTAACACCACTATTTTGTGCGGCTCGGTTCATGTCAACATCGCTAATATGAAATCAGAATCTGTTAGCATCTAAAGACTTGTAGCGGTGAGCTGTAATAAATGGACCATCAACTAGTTGGTTGAGTTATTCACTCAAATGATCGGTTAAATCACATAACTTTTGAATTTTCAAATTTCAGATATATAGTTTAATGGATAATGTATTGCGAAAATACAACTGAGTTGCACAATAAAAAATATTAAATCAATTATACATACACGAGTCTTGAACCACTCAGGAAATGTGTTGAAATGATGTTTTTGGATTTGATAGTCAGTTTCACAGGACCTTTCACATTTTAACTCAGCGATATACATCCTAAATCACAACACAATATAAGGTAAGTAATAAAATAAATATAGAAACAAAAAACGCATCAACTATGAAACTTACTGTATCAATGACATCATTGCTGGAGTGTTGAACAACACATATCGATGAGCTGGAACCCACTCATCGTTCCACATATCAAATGTTATTCATTCTCCAATTGGACCCTCGTCATTCTAGGAGGGTTTATCTATCTTTTTTTCAACCTCATAAATATATGAAGCACAGAAATTAGTACACTCATCCATTAAATATCCCTTGGCAATTGAGGCTTCCAGACGAGCTTTGTTGCACACATACTATTTCAATGTTTTTAAGTATCGCTCTATTGGATACATCCACATGAATTGCACGGGACCACAAGCAATGAATTCACCAATTAAATGCAGGGTGAAGTGAACTATGAAATCAAAAAAGACATCATGAATAGTTTTTCTAGGAGACATAGTGCAAGTACAATCTTATCCTGCAGCTTTTTCAAATCACTCATTCGATGATTCCTAGAACAGAGCTATCTGAAAAAATTATAAACATAAATCAACGGCTCAACAACCTGGGTAGGTAAGCAATCATGAATTGCTATAGGAATTAATTATCGAATAAGAATATGATTATCATGACTTTTCAACCCCTATAATTTCATGCTCGTCATATTCACATGCTTGGAAATATTAGACCAATAACCATATGGAACCTTTATGGTCTTCAAAATTGATACTAACATTTGTTTCTCTTTTTTACTCATTATGTACTATGGAGCAGGCATGTATGCCCGATTACCTTCACCTAGCTATAAAAGTAAAGGTTTTCTAAATCCCATTTATAGCAAATCACATCGAGCATTAGCACTGTCCTTTTATTTCACCTTGACGCCTAAAATGGTGCACAATATATTATCACATACATTTTTTTCAATGTTCATTACATACAAATTATGTATTAAAATATTATATTTCCAATAAGGAAATTAAAAAAAATTACTCAGTTTCTTCCAATTATGACTGCACTGTCTATTTTCAGTAGGAATAGAAGGTAATGCAGGAACCAATAAATCTTGAAAATCATATATTGTATGGATGTTTTCTTGATCATGTTGTGCACAAATTTGAACCCCAAACAGTATTTGTGGTGATGGTTCATACTATCTATTCCAATCAAATGATACACGGTCTTTTATAAACCTGTTCAATGGAGGAAGAAAGAGTTTGTGACCAAGATATGCCCACTTTCTACAGTGCTTAAGACATATTGATTTCTTACTCTTATTACAACAAGGTAAACAAAATTCTCCTTTTGTAATCCAACCTGATAAGTTTGTATACAATAGGAAATAATTAATTGTCCATAACAAAGTAGACCAAAGTCTAAACATTTCATTAACTGCCGAGTCAAAATTCATCAGACCATCGGCCCAAAAATCTCAAAGCTCATCAATTAAAGGTTGCATATAAACATTGATTTTATCGCCAGGTCCTCTCGGTCCATCAATTAGAATTGAAAGTAAAAAAAAATGTTGCTTCATACATACCCATGGGGAAATGTTGTATGGAACCAACAACACCAGCCATGTACTATGTATCACACCAACCATGGACCTAAATGGGTTAAAACGATCTGCTACCAAACCCAGTTGAATATTACGATTATCTCGGGAAAATTCTGGGTGTCTTTGATCAAACTCTTTTTTTGCTAAATAATCTGTCACGTGAGTTAATTTATCAACCTCTTTATTTATCTCTGAATTCCAAGACATCAATTTAGCAATTTTAGTTGACACGAAGAATCTCTTCAGTCGTGGTTTCAATGGGAAACAACGCATCTGTTTAGCGGAAACTTGTTTCCCTTAATTCAAGACTCTCCCAGGAAGAATCTGACTACCTTGAATAATTTCATTGGTATTACAGCTCGATGTATTGAAAACATTACAAATATTTAATTGCACATTCTCTTTTCTGAACAAAATAAAATTATTGCGGCACACATCAATTGTATCATATGTAAAACCAAGATCATCGGTCAACTTGTGAGCTTGATAGAATGACTCCAGAATCTTTTCTCCTTCAGGGAGTACCTTCTTCAACAATACCAACAACATGTAAAATGAGGTGTCTCGCCACTGGTTCAAGGACTTCAGGTGTAACAATTCAACGATGAATGATAGTTTACTAAATTTAGTGCGACAAGGATATAATTCAGTATGCACATCGTCAAGAATTTCATAGAATTTCATTGCTTCTCCATCTATAGAAGAACAAGGATTACTCGATCCAATGTCATCATTTATAACATTACTACATTAAGGTTGAAACTGACTCATCATATCCTTGAGCATTATGTTCATCAAATCAACTATTCTTGAATTAATATTCATATGAATACTTTCTCAGTGATGACATGAAACAGAATCTTCTCCAATATGTGTCCATGTCTTATAGTTTTTCAAAAACCCATTCAAAAAAAATGTTCTCTAACAGTATCTCATTTGAATATATATCTTTTTGCACATTTTATACATGGACAACTAATCATATCTCTTGGAAATCTGTTGGTGAAATCCATAAATCGCTTAATCCCCTCATAATATTCAGCTGAAAATCTATCTTGCATATCAATCCATCTCTTATCCATATCTATATTTAATAGAAATGAAAAGTGAAACATCTTATTTAATTTCTAAAAAAACAAATATCATTAAAATTTAAAAACCAATGACTTCAAAGCTAATTTGAATGATAAAAAACATTACCTGCAGAGTACTCGACCACGAGTAACGGGGTGTGACTTGATTGCAGATCCATGAAGGCATAACGACTTGACAACATGGGTTCGATGGTCGGACTTGAAAGGGGAGGAACCATTGGAAGAAGTGTGGGAGGGTTCTACACGGTGGGGAACGACGGACCGGGAGGGTCCAATAGAGGAAGGATGTGAGGACTTACCGGAGGGATGCAGCGGGGCCGGGAGGGGGACGACAGCAGTAGGACTATCCGAAGGTGCAACGTGGAGGTAGGGGTCGGGGTTGTCAGGTCGCAGGGGTGTCAGGGTCACGGGGGGAACAGTGCGGAGGCAATGTGGTGGGGGTCGCCGGGGTTGTGGGTGGCACAACACGGAGGAAAGGGGGTGGGGGTCACCGGGGGTCAGGTCTCCAGGGGTCGGGATCGACAGGGGTCGCCAGGGGTCAGGGTCACTGAGGGATTGGGTCGCCGGGGGTCAGGGGTCGGGGTTGCCGAGGGTCGGGGTCACCAGGGGTCGGGGTCAATGGGGGTCGGGGTCAATGGGGTCAGGGTCGTCGGGGTCATCGAGGGTCGGGGTTGCTTGGGGTTGGGGTCACCGTGGGTCGGGGTTTCCGGTGGTCGGGGTCACAGGGTCGGGGATGGGTGGGTCGCGAGGTCAGGGAGGGGAAAATTAGGTCGTTGGGTTAGAAAAATTAAGCAACCGCCATTTGACGGCGGTTGTTGATAATATTAGCGGCCGCCAAATGGCGGATGCTATAATTCCACCATCTCGAAAGCTAAAAATTCTAGTAGTGTATCATAAATAAAATGTATGATTATAAAATCAATCATTATAACTATCAAAATAAAGTGGTGGTGAAAAATGAATTACACCACTACGTGGAGACAATATTCCATACATACACACGAGCAATGTTTTTTTCTTTATGTAGGATGGAAAGATGGTGGATAATGGTTATCACATCATCATAATTGTTGGGAAGAAATCCCACTATATAACATTTAAATGTGTTTGGGTTGAATGTGTTTGTTCCTGAAGAAGTTTTTTGATGTGAGTTGTCGAGTTCCAGAGAGATTTTTGACAAGTTATATGGGAAAATGCCTAAGATAAAGGAGTTCATTCACTAGAAGAGATACATAAAATTTTGTGTATAAGGTGAAAATGTTTCTAGTGTTTTCTATTTTTTTGGGGTCTAAAATTTTGAGGATGATTTTATCATTGTAAAAGTTAGATTTACATGAATGGAACATCAAAATATAGAAAAGGCATGGATTTTTTTGATGGTTTGATGTTTTACGAAGGGTTTATGCTTTCAAAAATATCAACGTTTTATAAAGGTTTAGATCTTCATGAAATATATATAATCACGAAGGGTTGACGATAACCTCTGAATCTATGAGAAACTTCACAAATTGTTTTCCTTGATTCTTCTCGAATTTAGTGAGGTTCGTGAACAAGAATGGAGATCTTCATGAAAAGGCGATGGTGTAGTTGAAAGATTCAAAAAAGTGAGGCATTGATTATAAATAATAAACTACCCTCTCATTTTAATAATAAATCATGAATGAAAATCCAAAGTCTCTGAATTTTTGGTGGTTATCAGCAAAGGTGATTCGTGAAGAATTTTTCTTGAATAGAGGTTTTCATAAGATCATTTGTTTTGTGAAAAAATTGGATCATGAAGGATATGTAATATTTGTGAATATTTTGATATTCTCAAAAGCATTAATATCTCCATGAAAGTCGTGAGATTCATGAAATTTGTGAGCATCATGAAAGGTTTCAGATTTGTGAAGGTGGTTATCCTCACAAAGGTCGTGAGCTTCAAGAAGGAAGTGAGCTTCAAGAACTAGAAGTAACTACCTTGTAAATATATATTACGATTGTATTCATAAATTAGATTAATGATGAACTTAATGATGAACTCAATTTTGTGTAAACAATATTGATTAAAGTGATAAAAAAAGAATCCGCTTAATGATGAATGAGAAAACTTTAGTTCATAGAATAGTGAGTTTTCTTATCGTGATTGGTTGTAAACCAAGAGGGATGATTAGTCTTCTTAGAACTTTTTAATATTTATGTGATTTATTAGATTTTTTACATATGAAATTTTCTTATATATTATATTTATACATATCCCACTATAGTGGAAACAAGTATAATTTCCATGGCTCGTGCATGCTTTCATTTCTTCTCTAACATTTCTACAGAAAATGGAGAGAATAATGTTTTGTTTAATGAAAAAACAAAATGAGAATGAGACAGAGTTTTAATCTTTCACACCCTAATTCACACCCCTCTTATGGTATTTAACTAATTGGTATAAAAAAATTTATTATAGGAAATGGTTAATATTAGTGTTTCTTAAGGGTTTCAATAGCCATTTTTAATCACAAAGGGATTCTGATCTTCGATGGAAGAAATTTTCAATTATGGATGAATTGGATGTAGAACTACATTTTATCATTAGCTATGGAAGTATTTAAAACATAAATTCTAGATATTTCTACTATTGTGGACAGTGGTTCTTTATCAAAATTCAACCAAATAGAATTGGTTTCTAATGCCAAAGGAATCAATATATAATGGGGAGAATTGTTTAATGCAATATACACAAAGGGGATTTCATGTAAATAAACTTAATCTATGTGAAATAAGTTGTTAAATATCTATGAGTATGTTTAAATATACAGAGAAAAAAAATTTCAAGTTATGTGAACAAATATGAGGATCTTAGAATAAACCACAATGAGTTAGTAGATGCATTCTTCAATTGGGTAAATGTTTTTGTAGAATGATGTGTGTAGACTTCCATAAATTATTAAAAATGTACATATTGTTAAGTTAATCTTGAGAATACTCCCACCTTGGTTTAATATGAATTTTTTTAGTTGAAAATAAATATCCAAGGAGATGACATCGGTTAACTTGCATAGTACTCTTGTTTCATATGATATGAGAAATGATGATAATGAGTTTTTGGAAAAAGGGATGTAGAAAGCGGTGACTTTCAAGGCTATAAATAATATCACCATTGAATATATCTAGGAATAATGAGAGAATAATGATGATATTCCATTCCTTTCCTCAATTCTTCAAACAGGAAAAATAAAGTTCATAGGTAAACTTCCACTTGTATGATTTTGATGTGGAAAGGTTGGACATTTTTTCGCAAAGAACCGTAAGAAAGTTCAAGATGATGATCAGGATGAAGTCTTCAACCTATTTGAAAGGTAATAAAAATTTTAAGAGATATTTATTCAAGAATATGAATATTATTTTACAAGAAAATAACTTATCAGAAGAATTTGAGGTTTAAGAGACCGATTACTACAAAGATCATGGTGAAATGCTATGGTGGTAGTTGAAGGTATCTCCTAGAAAAGGGAAGAAAGGGAAAATGATGAAGAAGATTTTGAAGGAAGAGTTGATATCTAGGATAAATTAGAATCCTATCTTGTGTAGATAGATGTTTAGAGATACAAAATAAATAAATAAAATATATTGGTTCATGATTTCAAACTTTATATATGACATCAAGAAGAAGAGAAGTCTGAGCGGGAGGAAGGAATTGAAAAGCTTAAGTCAAAAAATGCATAGAAATAATAAAAGGTTATTGAGTACAAGATCAAAGTTGAATAACATAAAATCATGATCAATGGTTTTACTATCCCAAAAGAATATAAAATAAAACATATCTAATAATTTGGAGAGGAATTTGTGAACCCTCAAAGAAAATTAAAAGATCAGGAGAGATACTTGACTCCTAGTATTACATCGGGAAAGAATATCACTTAGGTGATATAAAATATGGAATTAAATCACAGAGATATAGAATGACATAATAAATATTCATATTTAAATTACATGGATGGTATGGGTTCTAATCACAAACATAAAGTTATGATAATTGATAACAAACCAGAAACACCCACTCCTTGTTTTAAAATTGATTTGGGTACAAATCAATATCAGAAGATTCAAAGAAACCAAGGAACAATTTTTTTTAAAATAATGTGTTGGAATGAACCTCGTATCAGGTTTTATTATTTTGTAAATATGGGACATTCTCAGAATGTATTTTCCATATCCCAAAGGTATTGAAGGGAACAAGAGAAAAAAATGAATCCATATAGAGTTAAATATTGTTGAAAATATTTTGATGGAAACTATTTATGGTGTGAAGGATTCAAACACATGGACATATTTTATTCATAAATAGTGAAAAGGAATGTGTAAAAGAAGACTTTCATTGGTCATAAGTATCATCTCAAAGAATCATCAAGTGAGGTAAAAAAAATCTATTTGTAACTCTACAAGATGAATTTAGTCCATTATACTATGAGTAAGATCAAGAATATCAATCCATTAGAGGTATGAAGTAAGTGACATGGATAAAAAAGAAAAGAGATCAGTAGACAGTGGGTACATATATTTCACTTAAAGCCTTATATTATTCTAGTTTATGGATCTTAGTTAGGGGATGTACGCCCAATATTATAAGAAATAATGATCTTGTTATAGGCATAAAATTTTACAAGGATGGTTTTTCGAAATTTTAAAGTTATGAAGATATGAAGATTATTTTCTAGGTAAAATAAAATATTTGGGGGAAAATATATAATACATACTGATATATTGGTTATTTAAGGACTCCGTAAAAACATGACAAGTGTTAGTCAATTGTGTGACTCAGATCATGCTATAAGATTTACCAAGAATTTTTGTATCATCAATGGAAAATATGGTATAGTATTTTATTGATAAAGTGAATGAATAGAAATCCCAACCTTGTTAGTGGAGAAGAAAATAATTGCTTTCTATCCAAAGAGGAACAAATTTGGTTTTTTTATAAAAGGATTGGCCATTTATTCTAACCATTACTAGATGATCTGGTCAAATGTGATGCAACACAAGATCTCCCCAAGCTATCATGTGATCATACTCACACATGTGATGCTTTTAAAAAAGGGAAGATTATTAGAAATATATACAAGTAAGATGAATAAAAGTAAAATTAAGTGCTTAAATTGGTTCATGTATATGTATGTGGGCCTATCTCACAAATTTTCATTAAGAGGAAGAGGTACTATTTTCTTTTCAATGATTATTTTAGTTTGATGGAAAGGGTTTTTTTCATTTCCCACAATTCTGATGTGTTCAGTTACATAAAACAATATCTAAGGGAAGCTAAAAGGTGTCCTAGATAGATTATTTTGAGGTTTCAAAATAATAATGGTATAAAATTCATAAACATCAAACTAGCAGATTTTCTCAAGAAGCATGAAACAAGGAATTAAGTTTTTATAGTGAGAACTACCCCAAAAAATAGAGTGGTCGAGAGGAGATATTGGATCATAAACAACACAACTGGAAAAATTATTAATGAAAAGAACCTATCATAGAAATTCTGTATGGAAGAAGTCTTGACATCAGTCTACATATCTAATAAGGATGTGTTGTGTATGAAATAAGGAGAGACTCTATACAAGATGTGGTAAGGAGAGAATCCAAAATTGAGAAACATTAAAATCTCCAAAATTAAGTGTTTTATTCCCAATAATTAGAAAAAATATAATGTTTTAGCGTCATGGAGAAGAGGGGATATTAATTTTCTACTTAGAAAAAAGGAAAGTATATAAATTATTCAATAAGAGGCTGATAATTTTGATTGAAATCAATCATATCACTATAGTATATAATTAAAAAAATATTCAACAAAACAATGAATAGTCCTTAGATTTTAGTGATGAGGAGGTGAACAATATAGGGGAAGTAAAATTTGAAAATGACGATTCAGAAGAAGACACTGATGATGACCAAGAGGAAGTCAAATCTATATCTACAAAGAGGCTGAAGAGTAAATATGAAATTGACAGAAAAAAATAATTGGTGATCAAACAACCCCAGTTCAAACATGGATAATGAATGTTTTACAATAGGAATCCTTACTATCATATGTTGAGATTAAATTTTTTGAAGAAACATTTGAAGATGAGAATTGGGTTTATGCAATGAATGGTGATCTTGATCAAATTGAGAATAATCAGACATGGGAGATGGTTTCAAGACTAGAATATAAGAATGTCATCAGGACCAAATTGGTCTTCCAAAATAAACTAAATGAGGATGAAAAACAAATTCAAGAAAATCATGACCAGTGTGAAAAGGGTACTACCAGATAGTTTGTATCGACGTTGATGAATCATTTTTACCCGTTACAAGGCTAGAGATAATGAGATTACTCTTGGCCATAATAGTGCAATGAAAGCTCAAAGTTTTCTTGATATAAATTAAGATTATATTTCTGAATGGGGTTATGGAAGAATTTTATATCAATCATATATACTGTTTTTATCATTAATGAATCCGAGAATAGAGTTTCTTGGCTAAGAAAGGTACTATATGGGTTTAAGTAAGCACAAAGAGTGTGGTATTCAATACTGGATCAGTAGTTTAAGAAGAATTGGATTCATGGGGGTGGATTTGATTACAATATCTATGTAAACAATGAAATTAATAAAATTATGATGGTATTGGTGTATGTTGATGGCATAATATTTGGAGGATCAAATGAAGCGCAGTGAAAATAATTCTCATAATTCATGAAAAGTGACTCTGAAATGTCAATGATTAGTGAAATAACACATTTTATTGGTTTATAGGTAACACAAGGAGGGAATGACACATTAATTTATCAATATAAATATGAAAATGTGCTTTTGAGAAGATTTGGAATGGATAATATAAAGGATATGAAGACTTCCGCGGCTATTCAGTTGAGACTATCATGTGATGATGAAGGAAAATTTGTTAATTCCATAAAATAAAGGTAGATCTTTGAATGTCTTTTGTAATAAAAAATGAAATGATCATATATTATTTTTCAAAATTCTAAGAATCATATTATTAAAGAAATTACAAATAAAGACACATAATTTCAGTAAAAATAGTGATTTGGAATATCTATGGAATGATAGATTTCAATTTTCTCTACAATGAAATATCATCAAGAGTATATGTGCTTTATGGATGTATATTTTTCGGTTTAGAAGATGATCGAAAATAAAATTCAGTTGATTCATTCTATCTTGGTGGATTTTCAATTTTTTGAATAAGAAATAAACAAAATTTAATTTCATTGATCACTATAGAAGCTGAATATATTGTGGCTACTAAAGCATGCACGTAGTTATTATCGATGAAGCAACAAGTTGATGATATGGGAGTTAAAGTGAAGTATCCAATCCGAATCAATTTCAAAAATTTAAGTGCTATAAATTTTAGAAAAAACATGATCATCACTAACAGATGAAGAATATTATAATAAATTATCATTTTATCAAGGAGAATGTGGAGCATTAACTTGTGAAGTTGAACTATGTTCCTATACATCTATAGGTTAAAGAAATTTTAAAGATTGAATCACCCAAAGAGGAAGTTGAGAAACAATGATTGGATCTTGGATCTCAGTCAACTCCATACACTTGAAAAAGTGTGAATGTAGGACCCCTCTCCCTGAGGTATGGTGTGATTTCCCATTTTGTGATGAGATGTGTTCTATTCAATATTACAGGCTGAAATGATTGACCATTGGATTCATTGAAAAAGTGGGATAAAATATATTTAAGATGATAGGGAAGAATCTAACAGGGGGAACACTAATATGGGAGGAGTCTTAAATCTTTAAATTCCAAAGATGATCGATAAAAGTTTATTACCCCAAAATATAGGTTTTTTGATGAAAGAACTTGTGTGGTTTGGGAATGATGTTCTTCATTGGTGAACTTTTCACACTACTCTTATTTCTCACATCTATTGTAGATCATGGGATCATAGAGTCTATGTTGGGTAAGTATTTGATCACTATTTGGAAATACATAATTTTTTTGAATTAATATGGAAGAATTTTTAAAGTGGTATCAAAGAGTGAAGAGTTTTCAATAAAACCAAAGTGGGAGATTGATGGAAAAAAGTCCCTCTAGGCAATATTGTAGTGTTTTTGGATTGATTGTGTTTTTTAAGAAGTAGGTCACCAAGGTTAGAAGAAAAGTTCTAGAGATATTGTTGACAAGGTATGTTGACAATGGTCCGAGACAAAGAAATGGATGCCCTAGAGGAGGTAAATAATTACTTGTTCAAGGTGACACTATTTCCCACTGTTGGCCAAATTTTTGGGGTCCCAAATTTGGAGGATGATTCATGCATTATGATAGTTGGATTTACATTAACTACTCATAAAAATATGAAAAATTCATTGATTTTATGAAGGATTAAAGTTTCCTTAAATAATGATTCTTCGGGAAGGGTCAATGTTTAATGAATGTGTGGAAATTCAAGAAAGAGGGTTGATCATGAAGGGTTGATGATAACCTCTACGACTATGAGAATATTAAGGAACATAATTTTTAAAGATGATTCACTTAGATAGGGAGGTTAAAAAAAAGAATATATAGATTAATGAAAAGGTGATAGAAAGTATAAAATCTTCGAAAAAGTGAGACATTTTCTATAAATATGCATTTACCCCTAATTTTAAGAAGCAACCCTTCAAAAAAATTAAGACTCTGAATTTGTAAAGGTGATTCATGAATGTGATTCAAGAAGTGATTCATAAAGCTGATTAGAGAAGGATTTTTCTTACAAGAAGATTTTTATAAGATCATCTATTTCTGGAAAGAGAGGGTTTTCAAAGGATATATAAGCTTCGTGAAATTATTTTTCTTCAGGAAAGTGGAAATAGATTAAAAAAATGTGTGAGATTTACGAAAGCTGTAAGCATCATTAAAGGTATGAGTTTTATGAAGGAGGTGAGCTTCGTGAAGGCAATGATCTTAGTGAAGGAAGTGATATTTGAAAAACCAAAATGAATTTCACAATAAATTTGTGGTAAGGTTGTATTAATCAAGTGGTTTAATGTGTAACTTTATGATGCACCAAATGAATTGTAAAAAATATTGATTCAAGTGATCAAAAAAGAACCATATGAAGAAGTAGTGAGAAAACATTAGTTGGGAGACCAGTGATATTTTACATTGTTATTGTCTATAAACAAGGAGGGTTAGTGAGTCCTATATAAAATTTGTAACATCAGTTATATTTAGTGGATTTGGTATATATGAAAATTTCCTTTATTTTATCTTTAGATATTTCTTGGTGTAGGATAACCGTGTAAAATTTTGGTGTCTTGTGCATGATTCCATTTTTCTCAATAAATTGCTACAAAAAATGGAGAGAATACTATTTTGGTTAATACCAAAAAAAACCTAAAGGGGAATCATTTTTAATCTACCATACTTGGATTCACCCCCTATCATGGTATTTAAACTATATAAAACAAAAATAATAACAATTTAGTACATTTAAGATACAAAATTCATAATTTTATAACTGATACTATGGATTTATAAGTGGTTTAAGAAGAAATAAAATTTTAAACACTCAGTTCAGAGTTATACATCTTTGTTTAGAACTATCTTTAGGATTACACCTTAATACTCAAGGGGATGGTGTTATGAAAAAAAAAGAATATCAAGGATGGGTTTAAGGAATATAGGAAGGTATTATGTTTGGGATTTTTTATTCTAAAAGGCTCAAATGGTGTAAATATGAGAGGAGAAGAGGCTCCCTTTCATAAGTTAGGGGAGGGGAAATCATGAAATTACTAAAAGATTAAAATATAATTAATTAATTCTCAATAAAAAATAATTACATATGATATAGATTTGAATAAAAAAGGGATAATTTCAAAATATCATTGACCAATTATATTTATATTGTTTTTGGTTTCATTTTAAGTCTTATATTTTTGAATAACCCCTTGGTTAACAAATTTAATCCTTAAATATGAAAACAAAATTTTCAATATTAAAGGGTAATAATTTTATTTATTTGATGATAATTAGATCATAAATGGAAAATTAATGAAATTTTTGACCATATATTATCCACCTTTTCCAATTTCAATATTTTTAATGTTTTTAAATAATTTAACAAAATATTATTTTCATAAAATTTAATTAATTTCATTTTTTATTCCCTTAAATAAATTAGACTTTAGTGATCACAATAAAATAAAGGAATTAAAATATAAACGTTTCAAACAACTCTAATTTGTTATATTAATCTATAAAATTTATGGAATATAATCATTCACACAAATTTTATTACTTTTAATATTTTTATAATCATTTTTTTATTTTTTTTATTAATTGAATAAATATTGTTTAAGTGTTGTATAAAAATTTAAGGTAATTATTAAATTAATAAAACTTATAAATAAATTACAATGTTAAAAATTTAATTTATCTTTTATATAAATATTTATTAATAAAGTTATCTTTTTTTGATCCTTAGGTAAAAAAATTTAGAGATATTATACTCACGAGAGTGACATTTTATATTTTTTTTCAACTTTCAAAAGGTCATAATCAATGAAATATGACAACAAGTGACCATATATTCATGTCTTTGATTGAAACTAAAATTATACACTCATATTATAAGATAAATGTAATTTTTTGGGAAATTTTAATTCATTTTCCCAAATATTTAACACTATTTTACCCTTACTCACGAGACAAAAATTTACTATGGTAACTATTCAAATTGACCAAAAATAAAAGGGACTTGTTTTACAAATTTGATCCTCTAGAACTTACATACAAAATTAATTATTAATTATTCAAATTTTATTTTAAAATATGTCTACAAAATGTGTTGACACTCATTTTTTAGAAAGTACACTTTTAAGCATAAAACTGCATTTATTATTATCCCATGCCTATAAAAAACATTTAATGAATGTCCAAAAAATTATTGAATATATAATAAATATTTTTTTAAATCATTTACTAATAGTTTTTAATTTAATTTATTAAGATAAAAACACATTGTGTGCATAAAAATGGTTTTTTCTATGAACAAGTGTTTTACTTTTAATGGAATTTTAATTTAATTTCTAAGAATTTGATAGCTAATAAATTAATTTTATACCAGTGTAAACCATATATGTTTTATAATTCATTTTTTCCTATTCATACATATTAATCCAATGACTATATAATAATGGTATATTATATTACATTTCATTTAGACTCTGGGTTGTGTGTATCATAAGCAATCAAAGAAATTTTATTTGAAGAGAAATATATCATAAGATATTATGGTGTAACATTATACCCACCTTAAAATGAAATTCACCCATGAAATTATATAAATATGATTCAAATAATTCATGATATCTCTATTTCATCACATCCTCAAGTTCCCAAGAAAATTATTTAATTTTCTTATTCCTCCAGAGAACTTTAACCAAGTGAGTATTCTTGTTTCATTGGAATTTATCTCTTCGATCTATGATTTATAACGATTGTTCTTCATACTTTATATCTTGATCCAATGTTAAAACCTATATGTTCATTACATGTGATGGATCATGTATGTACTTACTCAGGAGAGATACATGGAACACATTATGAACCTGAGATAGGTTCAGTGGAAGCACTAACTGAAAAGTTTATATTCCTGCTCAATCAAGAATATGAAAGGGGCCAATATAAATAAGGCTAAACATTCCCTTAATTACAAATCTTGTTACCTTATTCAATGGATAAATTCATATAAACACATTTTTACCAACTTTGAATTACATATTTCTATGACAATGGTCAACATAATTTTTCTATCGACTATGAGATTCCTTAACATGTTTATGATTATTTATAACTTTCTCTCTCATTTACTTATCAAGTTTAGGCCCTAATAACTTTCTTCCTCCAACTACATCCAAAAACACTAGAGTTCTATACTTCTTTCCATAGGGGTTTCATAAGGGTATATCTGAATGCCCAAGTGAAATAAATTTTTTGTAAGAAAACTAAAATAGAATAAGTTGTTGATCCTAAATACATTTGAAATCCATAGAACAAGATCTCACTGTTTTTTAGGGCCTGAATGGGTCTATCAAAATGAACATCTATAGATTTGAGGTAAACATGAGATATCGATCATATAAAATATAATGTTGTAGTCTATGAATCCTTACCACTTGATTAATGTATATTATAGAAATTTTACCAAGATATAAGTCTTCTATGATAGTAATGAAGTGTATTTAATTCATAAGGAAATAAATTATAACCTAAATAAAATTATGGTCAATAGAAATTTTTGAGAGTCTAATGAAAAAAATAAATGGTTATGTTTCCCATTTCAATTCATGTATTGTAAATGGTTGTAATATCCACTTATAATTTTTTCTCTCAACCTTAACATGTCGACATACCAACCACTGAGATTCACACCCTACAATATATATTTTCATGTTATCCCACAATAAATACTATTTCATATCTAAATACATATTTTTTCATTTCAATATGAAAATATAATGTTGAACATTTAGCTTCATCCAAAAACTATTTCTTTAAATAATGTATGAACGAAACATATACACCACTCTTGAGCTTTATCATTCCATCATAACCACAGTTTAACTTAGAAACATTTTTCACTTTCATTTAAAACTCTATATCTTCCTTCTGTACCAGTTTTATTATTACTTGGATAGTCGGTTGGATAAACATTTGAGATAGATAATATTTATAACCGTCCTTAAAGAGATAAATATCCATCCTTTAAAAATCTGTAAATATTCGGTCTTTTGTGATCCTCATAATTGACAAACTAGAATGATCCATTCAACTGAGAGTATCTAAAACATTATTTTTTACCCATAATGGTAATGCATTGAGAAGTCACAATCTTTAATAAACTCCATCCATATTCTATAGTTCATATTCATCTCATCCTCAATGAATATATACATTAAACTTTTTTGATTAGTATATATATCACACCTTTCTCCATAAAGATAATTCCACTATATTTTCAATGAAACAATTATCATTACTAGATCTAAATCATGATTTGAGTCATTTTTCACACGAACCTTTAATTTTCATGATGCATATGATATCACCATATCATTTTGCATGAGGAAACATTCCACTCACTTTTTCGATGCATCACTATAGATCATAAACCCTTCTCCACTATAGGGTAGTGTAACCATAGGTGTACTTACTAGACTTTTCTTTAGCTCCTTGAATTTTTCTTTTCATTCATCTTTTTAAAGGAACATGGAACCCTTCCGAGTTATCTTGTTGAGTGGATTAGATAGATGTGAGAAATTATCGACACACCATTTATAATATGCAACCAAACCCAGAAAAATATAGATCTCAATCATATTTTTTTGACTGGTCCAATACTCAATAACTTCCATCTTTGATGTATCCACTGATACACTATCATATGAGATTATATGACCAAAAAAATGGAAATTTTTATAGACAAAATTCACACATGTATTTTTTTCATACAACTTAAACTTACTTAGGGTCATCAGAACAATCCTCAAATTATATTAATACTCTTCCTTAATCTTGGAATATATAAGAATATCATCTATAAAGGATACTAAAAATGATCAAGGTAATCTCAAAATAAACTATTCATTAAATCAATGATGATAGTATGGGAATTAGTAAGACCAAAAGGAATAACTATAAATTCATAGTATCCATACCTCACAGTGAAGGATCTCTTAGGAATTTATTCAATTTTGACCCACAACTGATATTATCTTGATCGAATATAAGTCTAGGAAAAATATTGATATTTTCATAATTGATAAAATAAATCATCAATAAAAGGAATGGAATAATTATTCTTGATTATAATCTTATCTAGTTCCTACTAATCAATGGATAGTTACATTGATCCTTTTTTATTCTTAACAAAATGGAAACGAGTACCCCATAGTGACACACTTGGAATAATTAATCCCTTATCAATATTCTTCTAGAGTTACTTATTCAATTCCTACAACTCAATCAGGGAAATTCTATAAGGTTTCTTAGAAATAAGTATAGCACCAGGTATGTGTCTTATTGTAAATATAACATCATGTTTTGGAGGAATTATATGAAATTATTATAGAGAAACATAAACAAACACCCATAAAATATCCATATATATGATATTAAGTTTTCCACAACTATCTATGATAAAAACCCTTTTTAATAGGATTAAATACCCATAAAATGAATAATAATTCCATTGTATTTTTCTATTTATCATTTCACGGATAAAATATTATAGGTTAGTTTTCAATATAAAATGTAACTTTACCTACTAAATAGTTGGTGTGGGGTTTATATAAATAAATCCAATCTGTGGATTAGATAAAATAAAATTCAACTAGAGGGAGAATAATGATATTTTGATGAGGCATATTACCACAAACATAAATTATATAAGATTCATATACATGAGGTGTGATCATTTTTCTATTAATATTTTTCACTTCTAATTTAAATTCTAATAAGTAGTGTGGTATTGTGATACACTTATCAAATTCCACAAATATAAAGAGTTGTAAGATCCAAAATAAAATAAGACATTATCAATTATAGAGTGGTTGGTAACTATAACTTTCACCACTTGTTTATTATAATCCATATCATAAATAGTGATCATGTGATATTTTTCATTGTCTATTAGATTAAGAGGTTGCTGATGATGATCATCACCATTAAAATTTATATTTGATCACTGGCTAGAATAATAGACATTCTCCTTGCATTTTAAACACTGTAGTGTGGGTGGTGCATTATTTTGAGATCTCTCTAAATACACTTCAATGACTAGCCTTTATATATCACTTTGAAATTATTTTTTATGGATATAGTTCCCACACTGGAAACATTGTTTTATTCCTTTTAATAATTCACCTATGTTATCCTTACCAATTTTTTTTAGATATGAGTTTGAAACATTTTCTTCCCTCCTTATTACATACCACTAGATTTTCCCTAATACCCCATATATTTATCTTATCACCATAACCATGAGGGTTTATAGCTTCAATTTCCATATAGAGGGGAATCAAACAATTTATTCATAACTTCAAAATTTTATTATGGATAACACCCTTAATTTTTTTTGGTTTTAATCCAATAAATAATATCTCAACCTTACCTTAATATTGGAAGATAATACCGGAAGAGTACCTCATAAGTCCTGTAAAAGTTTCCTCATATGTACCAATATATTCATCATCCTTCTTCTTTAGATCATGTAATTCCTTCTATATATTTTCATGGAAAATAAAATGAAAGTACATATTGGAAATTATTTATTAAACTCATCCTAGTACATGGATCTAATTTCTTCTCAATGCCTTGATTTTTTCATAATATTCCAAAATTGATTGGATTCACCTTCTAAATGATAAAAACCCAAAATAACATTTTACTATTATGAACAATGGAGAATGAAAAATATATTTTCAATGGCACTAATCCATTTCTCAATAACTAGTGTATTGAGAGACCAACTAAAAGAAGGTGGATGTTTCCTAATGAAATACTCATTATTAAATTATTATCTCCTTTGATCATTTGGATTCTCTATATGATTCATAAAATTATAAAGTTTCAGGAGTATAGAAACAAGATTCTGTATTATAAATCCCATAGCATTTCATTTCATTTGTGGAAAATCAATGAATCTTCTATCACATTTAGCATTAACATTGTTCCTTCTAGTTCTATCCATTGAACAAAACCAAAAATCATATTTTTTGAAAAAAATAATCACAGTTGGAATCCACATAACCATGAATAATCATTTATAATATGTCTAAGTTATGAAACCTAATTTTCAATCTATGAAAAAATAGTTTTAACCTAGTTAATACCTGATCTTAAACTATTCAAATCCATTATAATTTTAACGACCCATACATTACATACATTGTTAATACTTCAAAATTGAATCACACTTATTACAACATATGAAAAAACCACAAAGGACCGTATAGGTATAGTGTCTTTAGAAACTGGAAAACATAAACAACTGGTTCATAAATCTTCTACAGTGTCTCCCATTTATTTCATCATATCTAGGGTCCCTTTTAGCATATTCTACTTAATATCCATATTCCTGACCTGGGGAAAAGAAAACATAAAAGGGTGAGCTCAAATGCTCAGCAAGGGAAAATAAAGGAAATAAAAATCATATCATATCTTTTTGAAAATCATAACCTGCAAAAGAGATCATAATATCTTAACATGGAATAAATCATAGAAGTGAAAATGAGATCCCCATAATCATAACATGAAACTTTAAACTCTGTGGCATGCACACATAATCATGGAAAATCATTTCTTGTTAGTCATGACTCATTGCCAAGACTATCTTAGTGGACAAAGTCCCTTTCTGAACTGAGTTCACTCCTCGTTTCAGTCCTGTATTACTGAACCGAAATAACCTTCCATTCCAGCCATGTCTATCTCATGAGATATAAATCTTTACCCAATGCATTGGAGGGAGATATAGGTCCCACCCATCTTATAATGAATCCTTTCTTATGTGTGCCACATAATCATAAACCATACATCATAGCGTAACCCATGTAATAAAAATGGGATTCTTAAAAAACATGACATCATAAAACAATAGATAAAGGAATTCATAAAAATATTTCCATCACAACATAATCAAACCAATGTAATAATAGGGATAAAAACAGAACCCTTTTATTATCTTAGATGGAAAATAATTTTGATAAAATACTTGAACTCCATTCTTGAGGAAAATATCCTTTCTACTTCAAAATTTTTTTTCCTTTCATAACATGTCATACGAATTTAAAATAAAAGAAGTTGATTAAAAATAAACTTGAAAACTTGTAAAGGAAGTTTCTTAAAAATCCATTCATTCCGTATAAGTTAAAAAAACATTCTCCGTACTTTTGTCAGAAAAGTCAAAAAGTACCTCGTACGAAAAATGACAAAAGATTCCTTTCATACATATTACTAAAAACTGACCGAAGGGTAAAATTGGATTTAAACTAGTGTAAGTGGATGGAAAAAATATTACATTTGAGGGAACATGGATGTGGATGATAAAATAAACCCCAATAAATACTTACGAATAAACAATCTCGGATAAAAATGACATTGTGATATTTCCCTTACCTTAGGTCCGATTTGCTTTGTATGTGTCCGAAGCTCCTGTATAATGGTTTAAATAATGTTATTGACTTATTCCAGAATCATACATATTGATATGATATCATATATGGTCATATTCTTATCTTCTTGTTAGTAATATTTCATTGTTACTTGTTACTCGGGTCTTTATTGCCTTTTGTTCTTATGCGTGTTTTGCCGAATAAATTCTTATTCTTCATTTAAGGTTATAGATACCTTTTATCCAGAATGGTATTAGTGTAACATATATCATATTTATTCATTCAATTCATTTATATAATTACTATGTAATGATGATCATGTAGAACGAGTCGCATCACATTGTGGAGACGGTATTCCGTACGTACACACGAGTGATGATATCGTTCCTATGATCGTGGAATTGTATTGGAGTATATGTATATTATTTCAGTATCAATATTAATTTATAATAATCATAAATAGTTACTCATTACACCATTATAACCATCCTTGTAAGGTGATGGTGGAAAATAGATTACACCACGGCGTGGAGACGGTATTCCGTACGTACGCACGCGCGGTGATTTCATTTTTCCGTAGGATGGATAGAAGGTGAATTAGGGTTGTTTCATATTTATAATAACATATCAGTATGTAAGTAATACTGATGTTATTACTTTATCATGAAACAACTAAAGAAGAAGAAGTTGAAGAAGAGTGAAATTGAAAAGATCGGTAATGGATATTACCTCTTCTTTGGAACGCTTCTTTGAATCCTCCACTTAGGGAACTAAGATTGGTCTTTTAAGAAGACCAGGACCTCTAGGATTATTCTAGGGAAGTTGAGAGGAGAAAATTGCAGGGGTTGGCCGAGCTTTAGTGCTCAAATTGGTGTGAGGAGGAGGGGGAGGAGGTGCCCTTTTATAAGGGAGGAGAGGGGCACCTTAGGAATATCTCAAAATATTATTTTATATTAAAGTAAAAATCGGTTTATAATGGTTCCAAAGGGTTTTATTTCGAAGTTAAAGTGGGGATGGGTCGAAAGACTAACAACCAATAGGATTTAGACAAGTTTAGGGTATTATTTTAACCTTATCAATTAGATTTAACTCTAAGTTAAATAATTTAACTTTTACCGTGTCTATTTGTTTTCTTACACTATATGGTTAATACACTTACTATAACATGCCAAAAGAACCCCAAATTGTTTATTATTAATATATATATCCTTATCTAAGTTATTTGGCCGAACCTTAGATTTTTAGGAATAAAATAACAGTTAATAATATAATATTTGATTTAAAAACTATTTTGTTTCAATTTTGACACTATTTGATATATGATTTTTTTGAAAGTCATAACAGAATTATATGTTCGAACCAAGTTGATTAAATCAACACTAATATATCATAGTAACCTATAAAATTAGTGGAATGCATAAAAAGTCTCAAATTACATTTACTTTGGTGTTTATAACATCAATTATGTCAATATTTCATAAATAAGATAATTACTGCATCATAATTGTGTCATAAATAAATTAAATTATTTAATGTCTAAAAATTATAAATAAAATACCATCATGTAGGAAATCTTTTTATCTTTCTAAGGAATATTTATAGTCGAATTTATCCTATGTATAACCCCATATTAAAAATTATTTACTTATTAAACCTTGATTTTAAATATTTTAACCCTTCTTTAAGTAAATTAATAATAAATGTCCTAATTTAATCCAAGTGGACCTAAATGGTCATATTTTATTCCTAAGTTTGTTTTTGGTCGAATTAAACTTGTCCAATAGAATTAGGACATGTGTTAGGGTAATAATAATATCATTTTTACCTTTAATTACCCTATTTACTTTTAACCGTGGTAAAAAAAAGTAAAAAGTTACTATTCACCAAAAAATTATTTTCATCTCATTGAACCAAATTTTAGTCCTTGATATTAACCGTGTCTCTCGGATTTTCGAAATTCCATTCACAGAAGCGGTAAAATTAAGTTTTATGCAAAATTCAGTTTTTAACCTACCACTTAGTGGTTTCACTATTCATCAAAAATTGAAAGTTTTTAGAAAAATACCAAAATTTCACCCTAGGCTAATTTCGGTATTCCGAATCCAAAAATGAAGTCCATTTTGAAAGAGAAAATTTATAAAATTTCAAAAAGTGGTTATTACTATTCATAACAGCTAGTTTTAATAATATTTTAATAGCATATCGTTGTTTAGTGAAACTCAGTATTGCGTACGATGCAAGCTATCGAGGAAGGTTGCGATTGCGTGTAAAGTAAGCCAAACTAGTATGTAGTGAAAGATTCCTTTGATGATATATAAAAACAAAATATTACTCATAAAAATCTCGGGTGTTACATTCTACCCCCCTTAAAAAGAATTTCGCCCTCGAAATTCGTCACTTTGTAACAAACAGATGAGGATACTTCTCCCTCATCATATCCTCAAGCTCCCATGTAGCTTCTTCTAATTGGTGGTTCCTCCATAAAACATTCACCAATCGAGTGGTCTTGTTTCGTAGGACTTTTTCGCTACGATCCAGAATCTCTATCGGTTGTTCTTCATAAGAAAGATCTTGCTCCAGCGGTACAACTTCTGAGCTGAGTACATGTGAAGGATCAGGTATGTACTTTCTCAGGAGAGATACATGGAACACATCGTGAACTTGAGAGAGATTCGGTGGAAGCGCCAATCGGTAAGCTACCTTTCCAACACGATCCAGTATTTCGAAAGGACCGATATATCTAGGGCTAAACTTCCCCTTCTTTCCAAATCTCATAACCCTCTTCCAGGGAGATATTCATAAGAACACTTTATCACCCACTTCAAACTCTAGGTCTTTTCTTCGGTTGTCGGCATAACTTTTCTGTCGATTCTGAGCTGCTCTTATGTGTTGTTGAATAGATCTGACCTTTTCTGCCATTTCATCAACGAGATCAGGTCCTAATAGCTTTCTTTCCCCAACTTCATCCCAGCAAGTTTGAGTCCTGCATTTCTTTCCATAGAGAGCTTCATAAGGAGCAATCTGAATACTGGAGTGAAAGCTATTATTATAAGAAAATTCCACCAAAGGTAGGTGTTGATCCCAACCTCCTTTGAAATCCATAGAGCAAGCTCTCAACATATCTTCTAGGGTTTGAATTGTTCTCTCAGACTGACCGTCTGTCTGGGGATGATAAGCAGTGCTGAAACTCAACTCTATATCCAGAGTATGCTGAAGACTTCGCCAGAACTTCGAGGTAAATCTCGGATCCCGATCAGATATAATAGAAAGTGGTACTCCATGCAATCTTACCACTTCCTTTACATATATACTGGCAAGCTGATCTAGAGAGAAATCCTCTCTAATAGCAATGAAGTGTGCAGACTTTGTAAGACGATCAACTATGACCCAAATAGCATTATTGCCTTTGGATGTTTTAGGAAGTCCTGTGACAAAGTCCATAGTGATGTTTTCCCATTTCCATTCGGGTATGGGTAATGGTTGTAACATCGCCTTAGACTTTTGTCTCTCAGCTTTAACTTGTTGAAAAACCAAGCATCGAGAGACATATTCAGCAACATCTCTTTTCATGCCATCCCACCAGAAGTACTCTTTCAGGTCCCTATAAATCTTCATGCTTCCAGGATGAATAGAGAATGAAGAACTATGAGCCTCATCCAGCAGCTCCTTCTTTAATTCGGGGATGGGAGGAACACAAACCCGATTCCTGAACTTTATTATCCCATCACAATCAAGGTTGAATTCAGGAACATTTCTCACCTTCTTTTTTAACTCGACATCTTCTTTCGGTGCCTCTTTAATCTTCGCATGTATAGATGGTTGAACATTCATTTGAGAAAGATAAGATTTTCCCCTTCCATTATAATTCCAAGATCCATCCTTTGTAAATCCATAAATATTGGATCTTTTGTGATCCTCATCATGGATAAACTAGCATGGTCTTGTCGACTTAATGCATCTGCCACCTTGTTTGCTTTCCCAGGGTGGTAATGGATTGAGCAGTCATAATCCTTAATCAGCTCCAACCATCTTCTTTGATGCATATTCAGCTCCTTTTCTGTGAAAATATACTTTAAACTATTATGATCAGTATAAATATCACACCTTTCACCATAAAGGTAATGCCTCCAAATATTTAATGCAAAGATTACCGCAGCCAACTCCAAATCATGTGTTGGGTAATTTTGCTCATGGATTTTAAACTGTCGTGAGGAATAAGCTATCACCATATCATTTTGCATAAGAACACACCCCCAATCCCTTCTTGGATGCATCACTGTAGATCACAAACCTTTCTCCACTACAAGGCAGTGTGAGTACAAGTGCACTGGAAAACCTTCTTTTCAACTCCTTGAAATTCTCTTCACATTCCTCTGTCCAAACAAACTTAACTCCTTTCCGAGTCAACTTGGTGAGTGGATTAGATAATCGTGAAAAATCTTTTACAAAACGTCTATAATATCCAGCCAAACCAGGAAAACTTCGGATCTCAGTTACTATTGTTGTTCTCGACCATCTTTCGATAACCTCTATTTTTGCTGGATCCACAGATATCCCCTCTTTTGAGATTATGTGACCCAAAAATGCAACTTTTTGAAGCCAAAATTCACACTTGGTAAATTTGGCATAAAGCTTCTCCTTTCTCAGGGTCTTCAATATAATTCTCAAGTGATCTTCATGCTCTTCCTTGCTCTTTGAATAGACAAGAATATCGTCTATAAAGACTACCACAAATTGATCAAGATAGTCTCTAAAGACTCTATTCATTAGATCCATGAAGATAGCAGGGGCATTAGTAAGACCAAATGGCATCACTATAAATTCATAGTGTCCATACCTTGTACGGAAAGCCGTATTTGGTATATCCTCCCTTTTGACCCTTAATTGATGATACCCTGAACGAAGATCAATCTTGGAGAAGTATTGAGCTCCGCGTAGTTGGTCAAATAAGTCATCAATGCGTGGGAGAGGATATTTGTTCTTGATAGTGATCTTGTTAAGTTCTCGATAATCAATGCAGAGTCACATTGATCCATCTTTCTTCTTAACAAATAGAACAGGTGCTCCCCAAGGTGACGCACTAGGGAGTATGAATCCCTTATCAAGATTCTCCTGGATTTGCTTCTTCAATTCCTGCAACTCAATTGGGGCCATTCTATAAGGTGTCTTTGAAATAGGCAAAGCACCCGGTATGAGTTCTATTGAAAACTCAACTTCACGATTTGGTGGAAGACCCGGTAATTCCTCCGGAAAGACATCATCAAACTCCCGTACGATGGGCATATTCTTAATCGTGAGTTTCTCACCAACCATTTGAGATAAATAACCTTCATTTAGTGGAATCAAGACCCATAAGATGGAAGAAATTTACACTGGAATGTTATATTCATCCTTGCATCGATAGACGATCGTAGATTGATCTGGAATATGAAATGTGACTTCCCTTCTTTGGAAATTGATATGAGCTCCATGTAGAGAAAGCCAATCCATGCCAAGAATCACATCAAATTCCACTAAAGGAAGTATCACAAGATTTGCAGGAAGCACTTTCCCACAAACTTCGATCGGAGAAGAATTATAAACTTTTGATGCGACGGTTGTGCCATTAGGTGTTGTCACAGCTAACTCAACATCTAATTGTTGAGGTAATACGGTAATACCCTTAGAAAATTTTTCAGAAATAAAAGAGTGGGTGGATCTAGAATCAAATAAAACATTTGCTACTTTAGAGTGGATGGTAAGTGTACCTTTCACCACTTCGTTATCGTACTCCACATCGCTGATAGAAATTGCATGTGACTTTCCTTTGTCTTTAGCCTTAAGATTTTGTTGACGTCGACCATCATCATCAACCCTTGTATTTGGGCATTGATTGGCATAATGCCCCATCTCCTTGCACTTGAAACATTGAAGTGTAGTAGGTTCATTCTGTGTATCCCTTCCTTTGTTTGCATCATTAGACATCTTCTTCCCATTATCGCGGCATTAAAATGCCTGATGACCTTCCTTTCCATATTTGAAACATTTACTTGTCCCTTTAAGACAACTCCCTCCATGTTTCTTTCCACACTTTGAGCAAGGGAAAGCTCATTTCTTTTCAGTGTGCTCTTTAGATTTTCCTTTGAATTCCATCTTCCTCTTCTTATCAAACCCATGTGACTGATGGGTTACTCCAATCTCCATCTCGACTTTGAGAGCACATCGAACGATTTCCTCGTAGCTATTGAAGTCCATTATGGCTAACGCCCTTCGAAGACTTGGTTTTAAGCCACTAAAGAATCGATCGATCTTACTCTCAGGTTGGATAATAATACCAGAAGTGTACCTTGCAAGTCTTGTAAAATTTGCTTCATAGGTACCAACAGATTCATCATCCCTTTGCTTCAGTTCAAGAAACTCTTTCTCCATCTTTGTTCGGAGAATACGAGGTAAGTACATATTGAAAAATAAGTTCTTGAACTCGTCCCATTCCATAGACTCAATTTCATCCCTTTGCCTCGTATTCTTAATAAGATTCCACCATTGATCAGCATCTCCTTTCAAACGATACACTACTAGGATGACTTTATCAAGTTCAGAACATTGAAGAACTAAAAATATCTTTTCAGTAGTACTAATCCATTGTTCAGCAACTAATGGATCAGTAGACCCGCTGAAAGAAGGTGGACGCTGCCTCATGAAGGATTCAACAGAATGTTGCTCCTTCCTTTGCTCGTTTGGAAGTCCTGCATGATTCATAGCTTGAGAAAGTTGTGTGAGCATGGCTACAAGATTTTTCATTCCAGCTCCCATATCGTTTGGTTGCTCAGAGGGACAATCATTGCATTTCCCATCACATTCCGCATTAACACGGTTCCTTTGGGTTCCAGCCATTGACTAAAACCAAGAAGAATAGTGTGAGCAACACTAATTATAATAGGAAAACCACATAATCAAGAATAAAATTTCACACTTAAGGTCTTATCCTAGGGTATTCATGGCCATTTCTAAAACACTAAGATTGTGTTCTATGCTTAGACTTATCCTTAGGGTTCTTACTAAGGCTTTCATATCCTAGTTTCCAAAGGTTGACTATACCTTTCCTCTGATACCAAGTTTAACGACCCATATATTACATACATTATTAATACTTCAAAATTGAAGCACACTTATTACAACATATGAAAAAACCACAAAGGACCGTATAGGTATAGTGTCTTTAGAAACTGGGAAACATAAACAACTGGTTCATAAATCTTCTACAGTTTCTCCCATTTATTTCATCATATCTAGGGTCCCTTTTAGAATATTCTACTTAATATCCATCTTCCTGACCTGGGGAAAAGAAAACATAAAAGGGTGAGCTCAGATGCTCAGCAAGGGCAAATAAAGGAAATAAAAATCATATCATATCTTTTTGAAAATCATAACCTTCCAAAGAGATCATAATATCTTAACATGGAATAAATCATAGAAGTGAAAATGAGATCCCCATAATCATACCATGAAACTTGAAACTTTGTGTCATGCACACATAATCATGGAAAATCATTTCTTGTTAGTCATGACTCATTGCCAAGACTATCTTAGTGGACAAAGTCCCTTTCTGAACCGAGTTCACTCCTCGTTTCAGTCATGTATCACTGAACCGAAATAACCATCCGTTCCAGCCATGTCTATCTCATGAGATATAAATCATTACCCAATGCATTGGAGGGAGATATAGGTCCCACCCATCTTATAATGAATCCTTTCTTATGTGTTCCACATAATCATAAACCATACATCATAGCGTAACCCATGTAATAAAAATGGGATTCTTAAACAACATGATATCATAAAACAATAGATAAAGGAATTCATAAAAATATTTCCATCACAACATAATCAAACAAATATAATAATAGGGATAAAAACAGAACCCTTTTATTATCTTAGATGGAAAATAATTTTGATAAAATACTTGAACTCCATTCTTGAGGAAAATATCCTTTCTACTTCAAAAACATTTTTCCTTTCATAACATGTCATACGACTTTAAAATAAAATAAGTTGATTAAAAATAAACTTGAAAACTTGTAAAGGAAGTTTCTTAAAAATCCATTCATTCCATATAAGTTTGAAAAAAACATTCTTTGTACTTTTGTCGGAAAAGTCAAAAAGTACCTCGTATGAAAAACGACAAAAGATTCCTTTCATACATATTACTAAAAACTCACCGAAGGGTAAAATTGGATTTAAACTAGTGTAAGTGGATGGAAACAATATTACATTTGAGGGAACATGGATGTGGATGATAAAATACACCCCAATAAATACTTACGAATAAACAATCTCGGATAAAAATGAGATTGTGATATTTCCCTTACCTTAGGTCTGATTTGCTTTGTATGTGTCCGAAGCTCCTTTATAATGGTTTAAATAATGTTATTGACTTATTCCAGAATCATACATATTGATATGATATCATATATGGTCATATTCTTAGCTTCTTGTTAGTAATATTTCGTTGTTACTTATTACTCGGGTCTTTATTGCCTTTTGTTCTTATGCGTGTTTTGCCGAATAAATTCTTATTCTTCGTTTAAGGTTATAGATACCTTATATCCAGAATGGTATTAGTGTAACATATATCATATTTATTCATTCAATTCATTTATATAATTACTATGTAATGATGATCATGTAGAATGAGTCGCATCACATCGTGGACACGGTATTCCGTACGTACGCACGAGTGATTATATCGTTCCTATGATCGTGGAATTGTATTGGAGTATATGTATATTATTTAAGTATCAATATTACTTTATAATAATCATAAATAGTTACTCATTACACCATTATACCCATCCTTGTAAGGTGATGGTGGAAAATAGATTACACCACGGCGTGGAGACGGTATTCCGTACGTACGCACGCGCGGTGATTTCATTTTTCCGTAGGATGGATAGAAGGTGAATTAGGGTTGTTTCATATTTATAATAACATATCAGTATGTAAGTAATACTTATGTTATTACTTTATCATGAAACAACTAAAGAAGAAGAAGTTGAAGAAGAAAGAAATTGAAAAGATCGGTAATGGATATTACCTCTTCTTTGGAACGCTTCTTTGAATCCTCCACTTAGGGAACTAAGATTGGTCTTTTAAGAAGACCAGGACCTCTAGGATTATTCTAGGGAAGTTTAGAGGAGAAAATTTCAGGGGTTGGCCGAGCTTGAGTGCTCAAATTGGTGTGAGGAGGAGGGGGAGGAGGTGCCCTTTTATAAGGGAGGAGAGGGGCACCTTAGGAATATCTCAAAATATTAATTTATATTAAAGTCAAAATCGGTTTATAATGGTTACAAAGGGTTTTATTTCGAAGTTAAAGTGGGGATGGGTCGAAATCCTATCAAACAATAGGATTTAGACAAGTTTAGGGTATTATTTTAACCTTATCAATTAGATTTAACTCTAAGTTAAATAATTTAACTTTTACCATGTCTTTTTGTTTTCTTACACTATATGGTTAATCTACTTACTATACCATGCCAAAAGAACCCCAAATTGTTTATTATTAATATATATATCCTTATCTAAGTCATTTGGCCGAACCTTAGATTTTTAGGAATAAAATAACAATTAATAATATAATATTTGATTTAAAAACTATTTTGTGTCAATTTTGACACTATTTGATATATGATTTTTGTTAAAGTCATAACAGAATTATATGTTTGAACCAAGTTGATTAAATCAAAACTAATATATCATAGTAACCTATAAAATTAGTTTAATTCATAACAAGTCTCAAATTACATTTATTTTGGTGTTTATAATATCAATTATGTCAATATTTCATAAATGAGATAATTACTGCATCATAATTGTGTCATAAATAAATTAAATTATTTAATGTCTAAAAATTATAAATAAAATTCCATCATGTAGGAAATCTTTTTATCTTTATAAGGAATATTTATAGTCGAATTTATCTTATGTATAACCCCATATTAAAAATTATTTACTTATTAAACTTTGATTTTAACTATTTTAACCCTTCTTTAAATAAATTAATAATAAATGTCCTAATCTAATCCAAGTGGACCTAAATGGTCATATTTTATTCCTAAGTTTGTTTTTGGTCGAATTACACTTGTCCAATAGAATTAGGACATGTGTTAGGGTAATAATAATATCATTTTTACCCTTAATTACCCTATTTACTTTTAACTGTGGTAAAAAAATTAAAAAGTTACTATTCACCAAAAAATTATTTTCATCTCATTGAACCAAATTTTAGTCCTTGATATTAACCGTGTCTCTCGGATTTTCTAAATTCCATTCACAGAAGCGGTAAAATTAAGTTTTATGCAAAATTCAGTTTTTAACCTACCACTTAGTGGTTTCACTATTCATCAAAAATTAAAAGTTTTCAGAAAAATACCAAAATTTCAACCTAGGCTAATTTTGGTATTCCGAATCCAAAAATGAAGTCCATTTTGAAAGATAAAATTTATAAAATTTCAAAAAGTGGTTATTACTATTCATAATGGCTAGTTTTAATAATATTTTAATAGCATATCGTTGTTTAGTGAAACTCAGTATTGCGTACGACGCAAGCTATCGAGGAAGGTCGCGATTGCGTGTAAAGTAAGCCAAGCTAGTATGTAGTGAAAGATTCCTTTGATGATATATAAAAACAAAATATTACTCACAAAAATCTCGGGTGTTACAATAATGGTTTATAATGTAAATATTATTTAACCCAATTATATCCCTCAGAAGTGTCAAACCAAGTGTGTAGTAAAGTAACACTCACCATGCACCAAAATGATGGTCAAGATTTAATAGACCAACTCTTTTTGGGATTATTCCCCCTAGATTATTTTTTTCCAAAACCACATCAACTTTATAAAAAATAATGGTATGTATTTCTATGTAAAACACATAATATCTTCCTCACAAAAACATTCAGACATTATCCTATAATTTGAATTATCCATAGGTTTTTCAAAACAATTATCAAATCATAAAATGTAAGGATTTACTAATCCATTCTTTGATACCAACTAAAATGACCCATATTTTTCACACATAGATATTATATAGTATTATATAAATATTCATTATATAATAATATTAGCCATGAAAAATCTAGGTTTAGTCTCTTTGGAGACTGGATGCACAATCTTCTTATTTCACTAAATATCTTCAACATATCCAATAAATATCTTTATTCATAGTTCTCTTCTTAGACATACCCTACTTAAAAATCTTTCTTCATAACCTGGGGAAAGGAAACATAAGAAAGGGTGAGATTAGATTATCAGTAAGAGTAAAAAAATAGTGATCAATGATCAATTATGCATAACGTGATCATAATGGTATGATAACATGATCTGAACATTGGAATAACCATAACCAACATATTTTAGATCATAATCATGTGCCATGGAATAAATCAAGGGTGTTCATATGACATTAATCATAATGGAATCAATGAACATGATCCATGAGTGCATAAAATTGGAATAATAATAAGTAAAAAACAAAATCTTATAACATTGTGAACATTTGAAAATAGAAATAGGTTTAATAAATAAATTAAGTATATGAAATCACACCCTAATATAAACTTATTAACATGAACCTAGGTCTATGAATAAAATTATGGACATGAAATAAAACTCCCACATAAACTTATGGACATAAAATTTATGTCTACACACAAAATTGTGAACGTGAAAATATGATCATGCATAATAGAATAAAATCATGAGTTATCCATATCTACCTAATGAATTGGAGGGATATAATAGTCCCAAACATAACATAATCATAATACAATCATATTTCTTTGAAAAGATCATAAATCATTTATCATATATCCCATCCCATGGAAAAGAAACAAGTTTCATAAACATCTCAACATTTCATCATAGAATAACACATGGAATGTAAATCGGTTTCAAAAAAATATCCTCATCATAATCACAAACCAAATAGAAAAAGAATAAAGATATTATAATTGGATAAAATACCAAGTAAAACATATGTGACAACAAAAGATTCCATATTTAGATGAAAATTCCTATAAAATAGCTTTGAAATATTTATTGAGGAAGATATCCTTTTCATTTTGAAATCACTTATTTAAGATATAAAATTTCCATAATATTAAGGAAAAACGTTTTTTCAAAAAAATCATGGAAACTAGTAAAGTATCTTTAAAATATATGAGTGGTCGTGAAAATGGGAAATTATGTTTATGGTGTATATATTAAAGTAATAATTCCTTTGACATTTTTTTTGTAAAAATTAAAAAGTACAATGTTTAGAAAATGATTAGAAGATTTATTCTAAACCATATATTAAAAAATAAACCATGGGAAAAAATTACATTAATAATTATTATTATAATAAAAACATTCTTGAAAATATTTTTCCAAATAATTGACATGAAATAAAAAATATTTTTTTACTGAAAATAGAAATAAAATTTAGTTTTCCTTGAAGACATTCTTTTAGTATCTAGAGTACATAGAGAGAGAAAAATGAAATGAAAAAAGGTATTCTATTTAAATAAATATACGAGATGATAATTTATGATATTATTAAGAGGTATATCATGAAATTAATCATTGGAAACTTAATTATAATAAATACTAGTAAAAAATGATATTATAACATAAAAACCTTACCTCAATTCTCATAATAAGTTGTACGTGTTCAAAAAAGAGTTAAATAAATTTTTATTTATTAAAAAAGTATTCCAAAATATATATATATATATATCATTCCATATATTATTTGATTATTACTTCTTATCTTATATTTATCATTAATTCTATAGAAAAATCACTACTCTGGTCGATAACTACTTTTTTATGCATGTTTCAATTCAACAGTCACGACCTTAATAATTTTATCATGGTTAAATTATCTCTATTATTTTAACCATGATATTAATATCATATATATATATATTCATTATATATATATATAGTTTCGTAAATAAATTTTAAAGATAGAAAAATTAATTACATCGCTCAAGGAGATAGTAGGTCGTACATACGCATGAACGATGTTTCTTTTTTTTTGATAGATGAAATGAAATGAAGGTAAATAATAATTCACATTTATATATTAATAATATCATAATTAACATGTATATTTATAAAATCCATAATTATAAACAACTAAGTAATGTGGTGATGAAAAATTAATTATAGTACTATGTTGAGATGATAAGCTGTACGTATGCACGGGCAATGTCTTCACTTTCTGTATGATGGAAATAAAGTGAATAATGGTTTCTACATAATAATAATAACAATTTAATATATTTAATATACACAGAAAATTATTTTATATAGGATATGATGGGTTTATAATTAGTATAGGAAGAAATAAAATAGAAAACAATCAGTTAAGAGTTATACATCTTCATTGAGAACCCTCTTTTAGCTTACACCAAAAGCCTTGAAGGGATGCTATTTTGAATAGAACAGAAGATATATGATGTGTTGAATGAGTCTAGGATGGTATTATAGAAGTTATTTATGGATATTGAATTCTCAAAATGTTTGAGGAATAGAGGATAAGAGGCTCCCATTTATAAGTGAGGGGAGCGAAACTCTTAGAATTAAAAAAAGATTCAAATATAATTAAGTAATTACCTATAAAAATGCTTAAAAATGAATTGATATTAAAATAAAAAGAATATAATATATAAATGACATCAAAAAATAAAAATTATTCAGGTTTTAGTGTCATTTTTCAACTTACCTTTTTGATTAACCCCTTTGTTAAAAATATTTAACTATATCTAAGGAAATGATTTTTTTCAGTATTGAAGGGATATAATTTAAGTTATAAGGTGAAAATGGGATACTAAATGGGGAAAGGAAGAAAGTTTATAACATATCTTATACTGTAACATCCCAGGTAAATAAAGAATATTACTTTTTCATATTTATTAATATTTGTGAATAAAATATTAATGTTACTTTAAAGGGGATGCTATGATCGATGGCGTACCCAATACGCAACAACGCATTTCTTGGGAATCTTACGTTGCACTCTAAGAATAAAATGATATTATTTTAAATGGTAGTTAACTCCTAGCCATTGTAATGGTGGGAAATGAACAGAACTAACTTAAAAATGATTATATATGTTTTTCAAATATTTTTACTTTTATCCAATTAATATTAGAGGCTTAAAATGCGAATGAATCCAATTGTAAGCGTAAATATTGTAATATTCCTTAAAAGGTCAATTAACCGCCTTTTGATGGCGAACCCATTTTAAATCCAATTTTGACAATTTTATATGTTATATTTGAAAAAATAAAATTCTTTATTATAATCGGGAGATCAAAATTTACTTTGTATAAATTTTTGATATTTTTCCGATAAAGTTCATTTTTTAATGAATAGTGTAAAATGATGTATTTTAATTCAAAACCTCCTTTTAATATAATTTATTTATATGGATATATTATCTTTTTAATTGGGTTTAAAATGTAGTTATAATATATTTTTACCATTTAATGCAACAGTGGTCATCGGATTTAATTTCACTTCGAAATTGGACTTAAAGTAGTGTCAATATTTTAATAGATATTGTTTCTTAAAAACACGCTGTTTGTTTTGATAGCGGGAATGAATTATTAAATTAATTAATGAAACTTATATATTTTGAATTTTGTAAAATATACATCATTTTTGAATTCAGAATATTAAATATATCTTAGGGTGAATTTTTGGTATTTTTCTGAAAAACTTCAATTTTTGATGAATAGTGAAACCACTAAGTGGTAGTTAAGGAAACTGATTTTTTGTTTAAATGAAACTTTACCACTTCTGTGATTTGATTTTCAAAAATCCGACATACATGGATATCATTAGAAAGTAAAATGTGGTTCAATGAGATTAAAATAATTTTTTGGTGAATAGTAACTTTTAAGTTTTATTAATCACGATTAAAGGTATTTAGTGTAATTTAAGGTAAAGATAATGTTATAATAATATGAAATGACCTTGACACATGTCCTACCCTTATTGGATGAGTCATGGCCGACCAAGAAAATTCATGGGTGAACTTGGGGACCCCATGGATCCACTTTTTTTAGGAAAATGACATTAATAACTTTTTATTTAAAGTTAAAATAAAAATGTCACAAACATGTATTGTTTTACTAAAACAATTTTTACATGGGGTTATACAAGTCATATTTTTTACTATAAATATTCATTAGAATTATAAAAAGATTTCCTACATCATGATATTGTTTTTTATAATTTTTAGATACTAAATAAATTAAATTATGTATGACACCATGATGATGCAGCGATTACCTCATTATTTAACGATTTAAATAAAATGAAAAGATAATGTAAAATCTAAGGCCTACACGTGTCAAAAACCTATTGGATGGGTGTATTTATAACTCTTATCACCTTATCCTAGAAATATATAATTTTGGGACCTTTAAATTCCGAAAATCATTTTATAATAATGTAATATTTTATAACATTCCAAGAGTGCCCCTCCTCTTCTCTTATAAAAAGACCCACCTATACCACCTTACCCACACCTCTCAAGCATTTGGATCTACCAAACCCTGCCCATTTTATATCTCCACATCCCTCTCTTCATCATTGAAGCCTAAAATTTGGAATAATGCTCTTCAAGAAGCCCTTTTGGTTCAAACAATGTGGAGTTATCCGATTTAAAGGTAATGTCTTCCCTAGTGTTCTTTTGTTTTATTTTGCTTCTCCAAACCCCTAAACTCTTTTTATTTATTTCTTTTGTAAAAACACCAGTATCTTTAATATACTAGTATTTTGTTATGAGGATGATTCGAGCTACACTAAAACACACCTCCGTCTAATGGTTAAAGAACATACTGTTTCCGTGGATGGCGAATTACTACCTCATGAAATGATGATTGTTCTATCTTATCTTAACACCTTTCATGGTGGACATTATTATGTCACTGTATTTTATATATGATATATATGGTATTTATGTTTTCCATATTCTTCGGTATTTTATATTTCAAAAATACCTTTATGCATTTCTTGTTGTGAAAATGTGATAATTTCATACGAGGAAGTGTGGACTACCGCCCCCTCAAGTGATGTGACTCGTTCATGAAATGCATGGAATGTATAAAGAATTAAATTGATGAACTTATGTGATATATATAACATAGATATTATACTGGAATTATAATATATATATATATATATCTTTCATCTAGTTTTAATTCCATTAATGTGCCAAAGAAATGAAAGTAGCGTTCATGCGTACGTACAGCTTACCGTCTCTTGAACGATACATTTAATTTCTTATCACCAAATGTTATTTTCTATTATAAGTACATATATATAATGGATATATATGTCATATATTATATCTAAATTATGTATATCATTCTGGAATTATAATATATATATCTATCATTTAGTTTTAATTCCATTAATATGACAAAAAAAATGAAAGTAGCGTTCATGCGTACGTACGACCTACCATCTCCATGAATGGTGAATTTCATTTTTATTATCTCCAAATGTTATGTAATAGTATAAAAAGAATATATACTGGATATATATGATATTTAAATCATTAATACTATTCTGGAGATGATGTACTTATAACTACATGGAAAATTCTTTTCCAACAAGTTCAATTTTTACTCATGTACCGAACATCGACAAAAACGTTTGATATGAACTCACATTATTAACCAATTATTATAACACTATAATATGTGATATGAACTGAATAATAATATTTAAAGGAGTTCCTTAATCAATTACAAATTGACCAAAGTTTATTTTTCAGGAATATAAAGAAACAAACAAGGCAATTCGGACTTGAGGTAAGGGATCCTACCTATCTCTTTCTTTTTAAGTACACTCTTTTTTTTCATTCCTTTTAAGCTCATCTTTCTTATGATTGGGATGTTATTTTATATTAATCTTACTATAATTTTTATTATAATATGATGAGAGACCCTATTTTCTCTCATCAATCCATTTTGGATGTTTTGAGAGGTGCCGTTAGGCTGCCGGATTTTCGTAAGAGATCCAACCTCTCTCTTTCCTTTTAAGTACTCTCCTTTATGTCACTTCGTTTAAGCTCCTATTTGTTATGTTGAGGGATGTTATTTTATATTCCTCTTGCTGTAAATTTTATTTTAATATGATGAGAGACCCTATTTGATCTCATCAATCCATTTTTGGAAGTCTTAAGTGGCGCCGTTAGGCTGCCGAGTTTTCGTAACGGATTTTTCATCTCACTTTTAAACCCGTGAGATTTATGCTACAATTTCCACCATTTCCTTTGAGTGTTGTATGTACTGCCCATTATTATACTCTTTGTGTAATATTATTTCGTTTATGAGTATTTACATCAATGTTGTATTTCCCTTCTTCAATGAGGTGTACGTTTTGAAAGTTACCAAAATCGGTAAGGGGACCTTTCACCCTCCTCTTCTTTAAAAAGACTCCTTTTGTTATGTCTTTTAAATTACATCTTCTTATGTTGGGATATGTTCTCATATATCGTTATTGCTTTAAATTTAATGTAAAATTGATGAGATACCCTTTTTATCTCTCATCAAATCATTTTCTGAATTTTGAAATGACGTCGTTAGGCTGTCGAATTTTTGCAAGGGAACTTCTTAACCCAATTTTGATTCTTTGGGGTAAACATGTAATCCTTGAATATGTCATTCTATGAATATGTGTGAATGACCTCTGATTTTTTTACACTTAATATCCACTTATATTTGGTGTATTTTTTTGTCACACATAATTATGTAATTGATTTATCCTTAATCTAAGGATACCGTCTTTGTAAGGGACTTTGTCTCAATCACTTTTCATTGAGGCATATTTTGTTCTAATACATGATTTTCTTTTATACGCAGTATAAAACACCTTTGAATTTTACTTTTATTGAAAATAAATCTTTTCTTTACGAAGAGTTTTACTAAATGACTAAATGTATGTTTCTTTTTATTGTACGCGGTGACAGTGACCTTTTCTGCCACATCAAGTATTATTTGGACTTTGGCTTCCTCAACAAGTCGTAATGTTTTTAAAAGTAAATAAATACCATATACTCTTTTATGTATTTTGGTATTGAAAATGGTTTTTATAAAGGATTTGTAATGTCAATATATTTAAGTGATATATTTTGATCGAAATGTGGAAATGTTTTCTTTCCATTTATTTGTTTTATGTCTTATGATTTTATAATGGTACTTGGACAATTGACGGGTGGTTACGTGATAAACCATATGATGGGTGGTTCCATGAATACCAGGATGGGTGGTTACATTATAAACTCCAATGCATTGGGTATGGAAGTCGGCCGTATGGCTATTCCATTAAGTGATATGTGTGAAAGTCGACAGTATGGTTATTCCATTTAAGTATGTTTATGTCCCAAGTTACTTTATATGTTATGTGTTCTTTATATGGGTTTTATGGTAATATTTTGGTTACAAAAGGGTATGTAATGATCATTTATTCAGTGAAGAGTATTTACTACTTCATAAAGGTGAAAATTATTACTTTGATAAAGTTTTCATGGTTTACTTTTTGTTTTGAAAAAATAACAGTTTTCCTTCTTTGTATATCCTTTACTGAGATTTTTATGCACACCCCAAGTTTTTTTTTGAAATGTTTTTCACAGGAAATAATGAGGAATAGGGTCAAGGATGGGATAAAGGAAAATTCATGTTGTCTTAAACATGTAACTAGACACGACTCTTTTTTAGAGTCCATGTTTTTTAAAAAAAAGTGACTTTGTAGAAGTGTCTACTGTGTAATCTTTTGAGATGTAATAGTTATGATCTAATTATCTAAAAATCTAAACCTGAAAAGATCCTCTATGTGAATTATTAATTTAATTCAATATTAAGTAATTTTTAAGTTCGGAGCCTTATAGTTGGTATCAGAGGTCGGTTTAGAAAACTTTAGAGGTTAGGGTATTCTCTAAGCATAAGTGACATTACCATAATGGATATGATTTCAGAAAGAGGCATAGTTTTTAGATAAAGTGAATGAGTAAGTATATCTTATTGTTTATCTTCCTCATTAGTACATGATGGTTTTGTTGATCTACTCACACTAACATTTTTGTTTTTAGTAAATGGATGGATCTAGCAGGCACCAAAGTGACATTGGGTTTGAAGGAAACTATGGTGGTTCTCTGATTAAGAGACTGGATGAAATGGGGGATTCAATGAAGAATATCATGGTTTTTCTAAACCAATTATCAAGGATTCATGATCAACCAATTGAACCTTGGTGAGTTCTCTAATGCATCATGTACGAGATGACCAACTCGATGTGGAAGTTCAGCTAATAATCATAAAGGTAACCATTAGGGTTTATATGATACTTACTTTTGAGGTAATTATGGGTTACTATATGTTATGATGGAAAATTAAAGGCATGAGATAAACTTGAGGTTAAAATATGTTATGATTATTTTTGAAGATTTTATCTCGTTTTGGGGAATGTTTTAAGAATTATATAGTTTTGGAAAAGGACAACACATAGACCGTGTGACAACCCATCGCGTCAGACAAAGCTGTGGGAATCGAACCCACAACCAATGTGCGACTGATATTTATCGCCTACCACTGGACTACGAGAATTCCCTGTTTAGTTTGACTAATTCTTTTTAGTTAGATTATTTTAGGAATCAAGAGTAAGTTTATTTTGGGTTATCTATGGAAATTATTAACCTATCATGGAGGATATGTGATTTGGTTAATTACTTTTCAATATGAGACTTTAAGAGAAACTAATGTTATTTGGAGATATTTGTTAATTTTTACCTTGGAAGACTGTGTGATTAAATCCTTCAAATATTTGGGTTTCAATCTTAGTTTGGTTTACTTTGAATAATTTTATGGACAATTTTTTATCGAATGGTCTTCGTTGAACTTTGAGTTTTTTTGGACAAGTTTTGGAGATTAAGAATAGATTTTCTTTTTATAAAGGATTATCCTTTTGTGGATTATCTGATCTCATACTAACAATTTTGGTTTTTTTAAAGACATGGGAAATATATAGTTCTCTTTTGTAGATTAGGTGATTCTCTAGTAGTTGATTATAGCGCTCTTAATGTGAACAAGTCATCCTAAATGTTCGTCTTTTGGATAAATATGAGTTTGTGTAAGAAATCAAGTAATAGTTGAAAGTCAACATTACAAGTAAGTATGTTTCATTATGTTTTAGTTACGCTCATAAATAAATTCCTCAATGAAAAGTAACTTAAAAACAAAAATGTTGTCTGTTAACTTTTCCTACTGGGGAATCAAATACCATTTATCCCATCACCCGTTTGTGATTTTATGGTGGTTAACTTTCTCCTAAACATGTTTTCTATCACTCTCCCTCAGAACAAGACCCTTTGTTTTTTTCTTCCATATCCATGTTTTCCTACATGGAATCCTACTATGGGTTAACTCGGGTGACCTTTGTACTTCGCTTTCTTTATTTTAAAGTGATATTTTTACTGAATCTTGTTCTGATGTGGGACTTTCAGTGAAGTTTCCAAGCCCAATTTTAAAATTGCGAGGACGCAATTCCAAAAAGGGGCGAACGATGTAACATCCCAGGTAAATAAAGAATATTAATTTTTTATATTTAATAATATTTGTGAATAAAATATTAATGTTACTTTAAAGGGGACACTATGCATGATGGCGTACCCAATACACAACAATGAGTTTCTTGGGAATCTTACATTGCACTCTAATAATAAAATTATATTATTTTAAATGGTAGTTAACTCCTAGCCATTGTAATGACAGGAATGAACAGAACTATCTAAAAAATCATTATATATGTTTATCAAATATTTTTACTTTTATCCAAGTAATGTTAGAGGCTTAAAATGTGAATGAATCCAATTTTAAGCGTAAATATTCTAATATTCATTAAAAGGTCGATTAACCACCTTTTGATGGAGAACCCCTTTTAAATCCACTTTTGACAATTTTATATGTTATATTTGATAAAATAAAATTCTTTTTTAGAATCGGGAGATCAAAATTTACTTTTTATAAAATTTTGATATTTTTTCGATAAAGTTCATTTTTTAATGAATAGTGTAAATTGATGTATTTTAACTCAAAACCTCCTTTTAATCTGATTTATTTATATGGATAGATTATCTTTTTAATTGGTTTTAAAGTGTATTTAGAATATATTTTTACCATTTAATCCAATGTTGGTCATCGGAATTAATTTCACTTTGAAATTGGACTTAAAGTAGTGTCAATCTTTTAATAGATATTGTTTCTTAAAAACACGCTATTTGTTTTGACCGTGGGAATGAATTATTAAATTAATTAATGAAACTTATATATTTTTAATTTTTTAAAATATACATCATTTTTGAATTCGGAATATCAAATACATCTTAGGGTGAATTTTTGGTATTTTTCTGAAAAACTTCAATTTTGGATGAATAGTGAAACCACTAAGTGGTAGTTAAAGAAACTGATTTTTTGTTTAAATGAAACTTTACCACTTCTATGATTTGATTTTCAAAAATCCTACATACATGGTTATCATTAGGATTTAAAATTTTGTTCAATGAGATTAAAATAATTTTTTGGTGAATAATAACATTTAAGTTTTATTAATCGCAATTAAAGGTAATTAGTGTAATTTAAGGTAAAGATAATGTTATAATAATATGAACTGACGTTGAAACATGTCCTACACTTATTGGATGAGTCATGGAAGACCAATAAAATCCATGGGTCAACTTGGGGACCCCATGGAGCCACTTTGGAAGGAAAATGACATTAATAACTTTTTATTTAAAGTTAAAATAAAAATGTCACAAACATGTATTGTTTTACTAAAAAAAAATTTACATGGGGTTTTACAAGTCATATTTTTTACTATAAATATTCATTAGAAAGATAAAATGATTTCTTACATCATGATATTTTTTTATAATTGTTAGACACTAAATAAATTAAATTATTTATGACACCATGATGATGTAGTGATTACCTCATTATTTAACGATTTAAATAAAATGAAAAGATAATGTAAAATATAAGACCTAAACTTTTCAAAAACCTATTGGATGGGTGTATTTATAACTATTATCACCTTATACTAGAAATATATAATTTTGGGACCTTTAAAATCCGAAAATCATTTTATAATAAAGTAATATTTTATAACATTCCAAGAGGGCCCCTCCTCTTATCTTATAAAAGGCCCCCACCTATACCACCTTACCCACACCTCTCAAGCCTTTGGCTAAGCCAGACCCTACCCATTTCATATATAAACATCCCTCTTTTCATCATTGAAGCCTCAACGTTGGCAGAATGCTCTTCAAGAAAACCTTTTCGTTCAAACCAAGAGGAGTTACCCTATTTTAAGGTAATGTCTTCCCTAGTGTTCTTTTGTTTTATTTTGCTTCTCCAACCCCCTAAAATCTTTTTATTTATTTCTTTTTTAACAACCCCAATATCTTAAATATACTAGGATGTTGTTATGAGGAGGATTCGAGCTACATAAACACACACCTCCATCTAATGGTTAAAGAACTTACTGTTTCCGTGGTTGGAGAATTACTGCCTCACGAAACGATGATTGTTCTATCTTCTCTTAACACCTTTCATGGTGGCCATTATGATGTAACTGTATTTTATATATGGTATATATGGTATTTTTGTTTTCAATATGCTTCTGTATTTTATATTTAAAACATACCTTTATGCTTTTCATGTTGTGTAAATGCGATAATTTCATACGAGGAAGTGTGGACTACCGCCCCCTCAAGTGATATGACTCGTTCATGCAATACATGGAATGTATAAAGAATGAAATTGATGAACTTATGTTATCTATATAACATATATATTATACTGGAATTAGTATATATATATATATATCTTTAATTGAGTTTTAATTCCATTAATGTGCCAAAGAAATGAATGTAGCGTTTATGCGTACGTACGGCTTACCGTCTCCATGAATGGTACATTTCATTTATTATCTCCAAATTTTATGTACTATTATAAGTACATATATATAATTGATATATATGTCATTTATTATATCTAAATTATTGATATAATTCTGGAATTATAATATATATATCTCTCATTTGGTTTTAATTCCATTAATATGACAAAAAAATGAAAGTAGTGTTCATGCGTACGTACGGCCTACCGTCTCCATGAACAGTGCATTTCATTTTTATTATCTCAAAATGTTATGTAATAGTATAAAATGAATATATACTAGATATATATGATATATAAATCATTAATTATATTCTGGAGATGATGTACATATAACTACATGGAAAATTCTTTTCCAACAAGTTCAATTTTTACTCATGTACCGAACATCGACAAAAAAGTTTGATATGAACTCACATTATTAACCTATTATTATAAAACTATAATATGTGATATTAAATGAGTAATAATGTTTAAATGAGGTCCTTAAGCAATTATAAATTAACCAAATTTTATTATTCAGTAATATAAAGAAACGAACAAGGAAAGTCGGACTTGAGGTAAGGGATCCTACCTATCTCTTTCTTTTTAAGTACACTCTTTTATGTCATTCCTTTAAAGCTCATATTTCTTATGATTGGGATGTTCTTTTATATTACTCTTACTGTAATTTTTATGTTAATATGATGAGAGACCCTATTTTCTCTCATCAATCCATTTTGGAAGTTTTGAGTGGCGCCGTTAGGCTGCTGAATTTTCATAAGAGATCCAACCTCTCTCTTTCTTTTTAAGTACTCTCCTTTATGTGACTTCTTTTAAGCTCCTCTTTGTTATGTTGGGGGATGTTTTTTTATATTACTCTTTCTGTAAAATTTATGTTAATATTATGAGAGACCCTATTTGATCTCATCAATCCATTTTTGGATGTTTTAAGTGGCGCCGTTAGGCTGCCGAGTTTTCATAAGGGATTTTTCATCTCACTTTTATACCCGTGAGATTTATGCTACAATTTACACCATTTCCTTTGAGTGGTGTATGTACTGACCATTATTATACTCTTTTTGTAATATACTTTTGTTTATGAGTATTTATATCAATGTTGTATTGCCCTTCTTCAATGAGGTGTACGTTTCGAATGTTACCCAAATCGGTAAGGGGACATTTCACCCTCCTCTTCTTTAAAAAGACTTCTTTTGTTATTTATTTTAAATTACATCTTCTTATGTTGGGATATGTACTAATATATCCTTATTTCTGTAAATTTAATGTACAAGTGATGAGATACCCTTTTTATCTCTCATCAACTCATTTTCTGAATTTTGAAGTGACGCCGTTAGGCTGTCGAATTTTTGAAAGGGAACTTCTTAACCCAATTTTGATTATTTGGGGTAAACTTGTACTCCTTGAATATGTCATTCTATGAATATGTGTGAATGAAATCTGATTGTTTTACACTTAATATCCACTTATATTTGGTGTATTTGTTTGTCACACATAATTATGTAATTGATTTATCCTTAATCTAAGGATACCGCCTTTGTAAGGGACTTTGTCTCAATCTCTTTTCATTGAGGCATATTTTTTTCTAATATAAGAAATTATTTTATACGCTGTATAAAACACATTTGACTTTTAATTTTATTCAAAAGTAATATTTTCTATACGAAGAGTTTTACTAAATGACAGAAAGTATGTTTCTTTTTAACGTACGTAGTGACAACGAACTTTTCCGCCACCGCGAGTATTATTTGGACTTTGGCTTCCTCAACAAGTTGTAATGTTTTTAAAAGTAAATAAAAACCATATACTCTTTTATGTATTTTGGTATTGAAAATGGTTTTTATAGAGGATTTGTAATGTCAATATATTTAAGTGATATATTGTGATCAAAATGTGGAAATGTTTTCTTTCCATTATATTTGTTTTATGTCTTATGATTTTATAATGGTACTTGGAAATTTGACGGGTGGTTACGTGATAAACCATATGACGGGTGGTGTCGTGAATACCAGGACGGGTGGTTACGTTATAACCTCCAATGCATTGGGTATGGAGTTCGGTCGTATGGCTATTTCATTAAGTGATATGTGTGGAAGTCGACCGTATGTTTATTCCATTTAAGTATGTTTATGTCCCAAATTACCTTTATATGTTATGTGTTCTTTATATGGGTTTTATGGTAATAATTTGGTTACAAATGGGTATGTAATGATCTTTTATTCAGTGAAGAGTATTTACTACTTCATAAAGGTGAAATTTTTTACTTTGATAAAGTATTCATGGTTTACTTGTTGTTTTGAAAAACTAACAGTTTTACTTCTTTGTGTATCCTATACTGAGCTTTTTATGCTCACCCCATGTTTTTTTTGAATTGTTTTTCACAGGACATAATATGGAATAGGGTCTTGGATGGGATCAAGGAAAAGTCATGCTGTCTTAAACATGGACCTAGACATGACTCTTTTTTAGAGTCTATGTTTTGTAAAAAAAAGTGACTTTGTAGAAGTTTCTACTGTGTAATCTTTTGAGATGTAATAGATATGATCTAATTCTATAAAACTATAAACCTGAAAATATCCTCTATAGGAATTATTCATTTAATTCAATATTAAGTAATGTTTAAGGTCGGGGCCTTATATATACACCTTTCCCCTTTCAATAATCTTATTATTTTCAAATAATTTAAAAATTATTATTTTTCTAAATTACCATTAATGTTATTTTTGACACAATTCAATTAACTTTACTTTAAAGACAAAAATAAAAAAAATTAATTCTAATATAATACTTTCATAAAACTATAATATGTTATATTAATGTATAAAATATATGGAACATTACAATTCAACCAAATTGTTTTATTTTTAATATTTTTAAAATTATATATTATATTTTTCTATTAATTGAATAAATAATGTGTCGACATTGCGCAAACATTTAATATAACTATAAAATTAATATTTTTTTTTAAAAAAATAAATCACTATGATTAAAAAAATTTGTTTCCAAATCAAATTTTGTAACAAAACGTTTCCAATTATTACCCTTATGTAAAATTTTTATTGGAATTATTTTCATGAGAGTGACATTTTGTATTTATTATTTTCCTAAATTAATATAAAGGTAATAAAAGAAACATGGAAACAGGTGACCATATATTCAATAATTGGATATAAATCAATTACCTCACTCATATAATAAGATAAACTAAAGTGTCAGAGAAATTTAATTGGCTTATCGCAAAATTTTAACACCATTTTACTCATTTTACCCTTATCAGGGGGACAAAAATTTAACACATCACTATTAATTTTGACTACAAATAAAAGGGAACCATTTTAAAAATTTAAATATAATGATTCCCAATATAGAACCCATTTTTATGGATTTAATTTTTATATGTGGTAGAAATTCATTTTAAAATAAACATAGAAAATGTGAAGAATACTAGTTGTAAAAAAATAATCATAAAAGTATATTTTTTTCTTATCCAATACCTATAAAAACATTAGATGAATATTGAAACATTTTATTGAATATATAATATAATTTTTTTTTAAATTCATTAAACAATATTGATTAATTTAATTTATTATGTTGAAAACATATTGCTGCATCATTTGTTTTCAGAAAAACATCTCTTTTACTTTTAAATGATATTTATTTTCATTTATAATCAATTGATAAATAATGAATTAATTTTATACCTCTGTTAATATTAAATGTTTTATAATTTTGTTAATTCTATTCATACCCACCAATCCAACAATAGGTTATAAAAATATACTATATGATGATTCATTTGGACTCGGGGTTACGTGCATCACACGTTATTGAAGAAATTTTATTTGAAGAGAAACACATCATACAATATTAGAGTGTTATAGAGAAAAACCTCTCTCCATGCAATCATACAATTTGATATTTAATTTTTACAACTACCATGGTTCCATACAATAATATGGTATTGAAATTAGTTGTATACCCAACACTAGATCAATCATAAACTATACCTTCTTAAATAAGGGAAGACTAGATATATCATTTGGGGAAATATTAGGGATGTATCTAAGTGGGAAGGTCTTTCATGACTGGACATAAGATCCTACTCTCCCAAAAACACACAGGATCCCAAACGATTATCATGGAACATGAAATGCTAATGATAATAATCAATATCAACTTGATGTGAAACTAGACAATCTATCCAGTTGTTGATGTCAAATATATCCCAATAGAGAACTGATAAATCTTAGACCAAATCCGCACCCACTATCGATAGATAACTATATTTACATTGAATCCCCCACTTTCCCTCTTTATAGGGGGCTTTTCTAGATCCATAAACAAATACATGAGCTATATTGGAAGGTTTATAACATCAAAAAAAGATAAGATATAATTGACTGAGAGTCACATGAAACAAATTGATTAGTTTCTATATAGGGTGATGTAAAAAATGGAACCTATAACTATATCCATTCTTGCATCAAACTTCATAAAAAATCATCCACTACATGAAGGTACTTCACTCCTTAGGTATGTGGCTAGAGCCTTGTTGACTTTGAGGCATATGACTATGCCATAGTGTCCTTTGGAACTAAAGATCCCTGACTATAATGGAGCATATAAATATGTCAACATAACATATGAAGATCGAATAAGTTCCATTAATAATTTAAAATATTTATAGGTGTGGGAAAAGAACATCGAGAATAACCTACCTTACCACACTAATAGTAGGTTTGGGGCACACTGTTGGCTACTACTGATGGTTTAGAGGGGGAATGAAATTGGGAACCACCTTCAATGACCTTTATATTTTCCTAACCCTTCCTATTAATTAAAAATATGACACTTAAACTACCCCTACATGAGAGAAAATAATATAAGATGCATATTATTACAATTATATCAATTTTGTCCCTCATAGATCTATCAACCTTGTCAGTGTAGGTGGAAATATTCAGCATATGTACCTTCAATTGAATATTTTTTTGTAAACCCTGTAGGTATTTATGAGGTCTCAAATAATCATATATCAATAACTATAGAGAAAAATGAACCAACTCTATAAAATGGTTGGTGTACTCTAACATAGAACACTCTCCCTGATACAAAAAAAAGAAACTCGAGAGACTTTACCATCATTAGAAACTCTAGATAGAACTGATATAATAAGAGGGTCGGAAAATCCTCTTAGATCAAAACCATGTGTCGTTTTGACTATACAATAGAATCCCAAAACCACTTCCTGGTACCATCGAGCTCAAACAATTCACATTTCACTATGATAGCCTTAGGTGTATCATTGAAGTCTAAGACCTGTAAAAATAGTCCTTAGACTATTGGGGTTCATTCCTACCGTTAAAAGGATGGTTAATTCTCATATAGGATCTCTTGATACATTTCCTTTCATCCTTTATCTCCTGGAAGAACCCCAATATCTTGGTTCTGAACTAACAGTAAGTTATTTTCCATGACACAAACTGCCCACATGATAGCCTCTATAAGATTTTGATATTAAAGAGGATTCCCTTCTAGAGCATCTCTTACCGAACCCTCTGGTTGAACCTATGAAATATGTTTGAGAGCCATGTTACTAGTCATGTGAAAAAAATATAATAATAAAAAAATATTGTAATATCAATTTTATCTATAAAACCATAAGAAAAATTGAGACTAAGGTGAAAACAAAATGTAGGAGTTACACATCCAAAAATCCCATGGAAACTTATGAATCATCATGAAAAGATCTGACCTATAACTCATAACAATTGACCTATAAAGTCCTAAAAATATTATCTTCTATCTACCAACTTCCCACAACTATGTATAACCATGATATGGTACCAAAATAGCATAACCCTGCCGATAAAAACCATCTTACTTGGTTCTGAATCGAAATAAAGCAATAACAAAAGGGAATTCCCGATCCCCATGAACTGGAGACTAGCACCTGTGCATTGAACTCCAACAAGGGGGAATTATTTCTCTTAACATTAATGATGATAAAAAGAGTATATATATTGATATAATTAAAAAAATATGTTCTAAACTAAAGGGATAACCATAGAAATACAACCTAAAACTAGACTAGAAAAAACCCCAAATTACATGTCCAAAAACAAAAAGGAAAAATAAAACTAGAAAAAAAATACTCTATGTGATATGTGGGAAATGTATCACTATATACCTACAAGATATCAGTACCCAGTAACATGGAACTCACCACCTCCCTTTGGAACCTTTCCCTTTCCTGCGTAATTAGACAATATAAAGTCTACACACCCATGAGTGAGTGTGTAGGGTGTGAGCTAAAAAGGTCAGTATAGTCCCACCTAGGTGTTCCATATCATGTTTCTATATAAAAATACCTAAATTTTCAATTTAAAGAAAAAATGGAATGATAAGAAAATAAAGAGTTTTTATATCAAAATCATGATAAAAAGTTTTCCCTTTTCAATAGTTCTAAAAAAATCTAGGTAAAATAGTTTCAAAGTGTAAATCCATTAAAACATTTACATTTATAAAATACGGTATTTCATATCCAAAATAATACAATCCAAAAAATTGTATTACATGCCTAGGATCATAAATAATGGGATAAAAAGACCAATTATACCATAACAATAATTGATGGCCACATTCACTCAAGTCCCTAGAACCCATGCATCAATATCTAGGGAACAAAGTAACACCCCATAAAGTGAAAAAACTATAATTTCAATCAATTCCTAGAGCCCATGCATTTATGATCTAGGATATGAAATCAACAATCAATGTGAAATTACTCATAAAATCAATGGAAAGACTCCAATACTAAACCTACCAAATAGGTACCAAATGATCTCATGTTCTGCATATATGAAATAAACTTCAATAGTAATTTTACATTTTATAAACCATTATAGAAAACTTTTTATCATTCTAAAAAATGCATTGAAAACCCATTTCAAAATTCATTTCACAATGCCTTGAAAAACACCATTATTTTAACAAAACAAGGGGAAAACCATATTTTCTCATAAACCCATTCACACACAAAAACTAGAAAACAAAAGGATTATTATAATTCATTTATAAAATAATTTATAAATCCAAGAGTCATTTTTTTTTTCAAATACTATAGTCTAGAGATGGAACAAACCCACCTCAAACTCAGATTTCACTCTAACCGCGATGATATCCACACACCAAGAGAATAAAGGTAAACCAATAGAAATTAATATAGGTACTAATGATGATACTCACATCATATAATGATATTCCATAAATAAAAGGGTTGGAAGATAAGTTAAATTAGCTCATATCTTATGAAACCCTCACGACACACTACAACCAACAAAAGATCTGACCCCTAGAAGATGATCATACAATGCATCTAGAATATATTAAAGAAGAATAATAATCACATGATCATATATTTCATAAACACCACCCAACACTACTTACAATTTTTATAAAATAAATGATAGTGAGAAGCAAATAATAACACTCACCAAAAGAAGAGAATCCAACCAATATAGAGACCAAAGTGCCAAAATAAGAAGCCCAAAAAACTAAAATCCACATTCCAACATCTGGGAAAGCCCAAAGGTTTTAATTAAAGGGGAGGAATATATATTAGTGGATCACTAAACATACATCTAATAAAAACTTATAGGTAGAAAAATTCCACATCATGAGCCATAAATTCATGATGTCAATCCCTCAATTTTAATGTACACTGAAAAAGGAATTGCCTATGTTGATAAAACATGAATAACCATTCAAGAAATGAATAAATATAATTTTATGATATTTTTCATTTCATGATACTTGATTCATGGAATCTTCATAGGGATCATTAACATCATGAATGGACCATTAATTGTATAGATAGGCTCATATATCAATTTCCCATCCCACTTCCTATGTAAAACTATCTGATTAAATTAATTAATCACAAAAACTAAAGTAAAAAATTGTTAAACATTAACAAGAGAGAGTTCATTAACTAGGATGTTACAAAAAACAGCATCAAACCATGAACCAAGTATAGAAAAACCGAATCCAAATATTTTTACAACCTCTACAAGAAGAAAAAAAGGGAGGAAACTAGGAATAATATAAGATAAATTCACCTTAGATCACAAGGTAGTTGATTTATTGAAGTAAAGGGTCAAAAAATAGAGGGTTCTCACATTTCCACAAAAATGTATATATAGTCATACAAGGTTTGATATAAATGAGAAAGATTAATCCCGAGGGATAGGAACTCTGAATTTTTTAAAAATTAGATGCTTATTTCACATTGTGATTATATCATGTTCTCACCCTTTTTAAAACTTTGTCAACACTCATGATTTTGATAAGATCAAGGATAGTCATAGTGCAATGACTGTCACCACTTCTTTTCATCCGATTTCATGAAACCATGAGACAGATCATACAGTGGAAAATGGGATTTATCTTATGTGTCATGGTTCTCCAATTGTACAATTTAATATTTATAATACCTCTTCCAATCATAAAATATGATTCAATAAAAATGAATATTTTTACTTTTCTGATAAAGTGATATCACTTATATACTAATGTTTTTACTTTTATGTATTTAATTTTTTATATTATATATGGAATATTTTAATTTTATGTATTAAAGTGAGGAATCTTATGTGTTGAATTTTTTTAAAAGTATGAACTCTTACATATCCATTTGTAAGGCATGCATAATATATTTTTCAAAATCATATAATTATTAAAGTAAAAGTTAACATTATGATACAAAATATTCTTCTTAATGATAAATAATATTTTCAATTCATACATAAGATATTTCTCTTTATAAAATTCAATATAAAATATACATTTAAAATATTTAATATATTCTTCCAATAAGTAAGATTTTTTCCGTCTCCAATGAACCCAATATTTAATATATTTTATCATAGGTAAGATATTTTCATATATAGAAGTTTACCATTTAATCAGAAAAACAATAATTAATATATTTTCTTCAATATGTAATATAATTCTGATGAGTAAGTTTTTTAGCTTAAAAAAATTTGATATGTATGAAATTTCCTATAGTAACGTTTTTTCATTTGCCTAATAAATTATCTTATATATGGGTTATTTGTTACATAGGGATTTCAATGAATCTCTCATATATGGTTTATCCCATCCTAAATGGTTTTTTATTTTTTATGGAAATTCATCATAAGTCCATTATCTTATTCTAGTGGAATATTACAGTTAATAATTCCCCTATAAGCAATAATAAATTATATTTACAATATCCTACGCATAAATAAAGGTTACTGTAGACCTATTCGAAAAATTAAGACACTAATACACTAGACTATTGAACTACTGTCATCCAACTAAAATATCAACTTTAGTAGAAAATTTAATCCTCTAACCTTCTCTTGAAACCTATAACACCCAAATTGCACAAAGTAACCATTTGAGAAGGTCTGATGCCATAAAATTTCTGTTTAATGATCATATTTGTAGGATCAACACATTTATAACATAGTGGAATAAACCCATTTTTGTCTTCTGATACATTATCTTGAATAAATATGTAGAATAAATAACTTAAATTAAATAGGCATACCTCAATTATGGGACACTCCATCTTTGTAAATATTTGACAGATCATGTTTGATTGAGATCACCAAGTGGAAACTGAATAATTATTACCTCAAAAGAGGGTACACCAGTCACTAGGATCCACATATGCTATGAAGAAACCTTAGAACACTAAAGATGTTCCATCAACTTCTTTTATGAAGACTAATTGAGAAGATGGATGGAGAGTGATTCTTATTTTTATGAACTTAATCATACTTTCCCAATAAGAGGATCACCATCCTTTATATAGCCCCCTTCATTCAATGAGGGAGTCAATGGTTTGTAGCCATCACATGGAAATCGACATGCATTACTAATAATTCATTCCTATTGAGGTTTTTATCATTTAGAAATTTCAAATTATCTTCATGACATAAATGAAATAACCCAATTCATAAATGAAGAAACCATGTTGATGATTTTGTTATGACCATGTAGTGTCCATGTACTAATATCATAATCCCATCCTAGGTTATGTTTTAGGAAATGTAATATAAATACTCATATTAATCATATTCATATCATATTCTATGATTAATTGGACATTATATATTAAGATAACCTTATTTTATCTCATATTCAATAATATCCCACTAGAACTAAAATTCCCTCAGTAATATATATAAATATTCATAAATCTGTGAGAATCTATCCAAAATATTTTGGATATGGTTTGTTAGATTCTATTTATTTTGAAAAAAATACTTTATATAAAATTTAATCCTTATTATAAGGCCTTAGTGTATGACACTATAGAACTTTTTTATAACTGACCAACTCGGGTCAACCAATAATGACATCCAAATTGGCCTGCCATAACACCAATGTGTGTTACCAATTACCATAGGCTACTGACAAGAACCTACATATCAGAAAAGAGTATATGAGTATGATTTTACCCAAAAAATAAATATGATAAGATAAAAAACAATTAGATTATTACAACTGATACCTAAAAACAACATATATCAAAAACAACCAAACCAAAACGGAAAAATCCATCAAATGAACCACATTTACTCAACAAAGAAACTAAAATACAATAATCATGGATCCAAAATCTATCCATGGTTCAATATCCTGATGACCACATGTCACCACCATATCAACCCACAAAAAAGGTAACATGATCTAGGAGAGACATCCTCCACATGATTCTATTCCATTTACATGTATCCTATAAAACCAATGCTACAAATACCTAAAGGAAGAAGTATGGTGTGTGTGCTAAAGCTCAGTTGGGTATCACCAAATAATCAATACAATTTATATCCACATGTATCCATTATTTATTATATAAATAATATTTATAAATTATTGTAAAAGAAATAATTTTTACTACATAAAATTAACCTTTGAGTTTCTTTTAAAAAACTTATCATATTCAAATTAACAAAAAAATATGACATAACATATATCTTGGTGAAATATTAAGAAATATTAAATAGTTTTCAAGTATCAAAATGAATATCAAGATCAAGTGGGTATATAATCATATTAAATAACCATCCACAAAATGTATCCACAAAGTGCCATAGGTATTCCATGAAACAAGGGTATACAAAACTAAGAGAACTCAAGGAAAACTATCCAACCTAAGTTAATCCAAATGTATATGAAACATTTTTTTATAAATGAAAACCATGAGAAAACATTTCATCATGAGCACATCACCTTGTGATAGAGAACTCCACTAGGTCTATCATATTTCTAGTTTTTCTCCATACCCAAGGTCTTTCAATGTGATATTACATCATCATTATGTTTAAGAAAATAATATAATATTTCCAAAACAATTCCATTAAAAGATCAATTTCGTTTTCATGCCAATATTTTCATAAATTTTTATAGTGATTCCACACCACTTCCATGCTTGAAAAACTTCATCCATTTCAAAAATGTCTTTGATTCATTTTATCAAACACATATTATGAATAAATCTTGTTTTTAATGAAACCCCTTTTGAAACAATTCCCATTTCCCCAAAATATAAAATAAAACTTCAATATTAAATTTAATAAATCAAATAGAAGGAAAGAATCATAAGAACTAAATGGTCTCCAAGGGGTATACCAATGGATAGAGACCCTTACCTCTAAACTGAAGAAAAAAACATATCCTTCATGACTAGTGATAGGAGTTGAAGAGATTAGAGTCTCAAGAACCTAAATATTATGTAATAATAATAAATTATCTAAGTAAAAAATAGATATAGTGATCTAGTAATATAATGTAGAAAACATATAGAGAAGAAGGGAAGAAAATTTATTAGAATGGATCTAACTCAATGGATTATAATCGATAGAGATCCAGGATTTAAGTCAGCATAGAGATCCCCCCACAAGAATAGGGAGAGAGAAAAAATCATCACCAAGGATCCTCTAGATCAATGAAAAACTTATTATGATTTAAATGGTTATATATTTATATATATTTAGGAATAAAGGTTCCATAAAGCACAAAGGGCTACACTTTAATGCATATTGAAAAATAAAGGACTAGACATAAGGGATTTGGACGTAGTACATTGGTTCATAGTCAAAGAATGTCTAGAATCCACATCACGGTTAACAATTAGATCCTATAATCCAATGGAAATGACTATGGTATAATGGTCATCACTATGGAAAAATCTCTAAGATCTTATAACTAAACTACACCGCAACCACTGATCTACAATGTTGTGACCCTAATATTTTAAGAACATCCCAAAATAAACCTTCTAACCTCAATTATATTGTTGAAACTCTATGTCACATCAATACCAAAATAAATAAAAACACCTAAACCATCTATTATACCATGGTATCACAACACCATTATAGCCACAACCTCCATGGTGAAAAATAAAAACCATGCCATAGAATACAGTTCCCCTTATAGAATTCACTTCCCCTAAACTAAGAATTACCCAAAATTAAAAAGGATATAAACAAAAGAGGCATTTTAACTTATTTAATATTCCGGGGTGTAAAAATTCTTCCCTCTATAAAATAATTTTTTCCCTAGAAATTATTTGGATCATGAATCCAGGAATATATAATTTCATTTCCATATCATCAAGGATTCATGACCCAATGACACATGATTGTACCTAAAATACATATATCCCACCCAATATAAAGGGATAATTCTTCCACATAGTACCTTATCAGGATTGTCTACTATATGAATAATACTTTCAATCACTATGGTTTCAAGTTCAATTTTAACATCCTCCTAATCAATCATGTGGGAAAGATTTGGATGATAATTATTCAGCTATAAAACAATCAACACATCATTGATATAATTCAAACAAGTAGGTTAATATAATTGATAAGCCTCATTACCCAGTATCTCATTAATACCAAACAGGATGATATAATGAGGTTCTAACATAAACTACCTCCCTAAGTATCTTTGTACTAACTGAGGTGAAACTCTGAGGAAAACCAAATCACCTACGTCAAAGTCTAAAGGTTGGTAAGGATAATTGGAATTTGTTTCTTGGAAACTCAAAGCTATCAATACCCTATTCTAGATCAATTTCATGATATTCATAATGTTTTGAATGTTTCTCAGTCTAACTAATGACTATTCTCTAACCTCTTCCCAACAAAGAGGTTTTCTGCATGGACTCCCATATAACACCACTAATAAATCCATCTAGATGTAATCCTAAAAACTATTTTTATAGTAAAATAATCCAAAGTTATATGTTTATCCCATGATATGTAGAAGTAAATAATGAATTCCCAAAGCATTTATTTAATAATTTGGATGGATCACTCATTCTGGACATCAGTCTTGGGATGATAATATATGGTCAACTTCAACTGAGAAAGAATCACTACTTTAAATCCTACCACAAACTAGTATTTGAAGAGAGGGTAATTATTAAAGATTATAGTTGTTGAAAAACCATGAAGGATAGAAATATCTATCACATAGAAGTTCCAAAGGTCATATACTTTTGACAACTACTTGATGATTAAGAAATGAACTATTTTTTTGAGTCAACCAACAATCACCTAGATCACTTGCCTAAAAATAAGAGTTTAAGGTATCCTAATCACAAATTATATGGATATATAATACCATTAACATATTTAAATGGGTAATGGTTATAAAAAACCTATAGTCCTCTGATGTTTTTCCACAATCATATAACATGTAAGGCATTAAGACACAAAATACATAATCGATCACCTCATTCCTGACAAACCAGTAACGATGTATCAACTAATTGTACAACTTGGTAGATATAGGGTGCATAGAAAAAATTGATTAGTGTCCAATATCTATAAATTCATACCTCATCTCTATCGGAATATCCATTATACCTCTGAAGCATAAAACCCCCTTGGTAGATTGAGACTATTTACCTGAGGTCACCCCACCATAAATATTGATGATCAAATTCTGACACTATGTATCTTAAACATACCCATGTAAAATATTATCATCTAAAGATGATCCAAACTAAGGAAAATATAGGAATAAATCATCATCACCTCTTCATTCATCTATGATCATATCAACAAACAATCTCATCAAGCACCACACTACCACTGAATCCTTCACCACCTAAGTTGGAATTGGTTTCTTAAAGCATCTGAGGTGACATTTCCTTTTCTTGGGGTGTATGAAATATCAAAATAAAAGGTATGATGGTCATCCATCCAAAACATTTGTCTCATGTTCATATCCCTCTGAGTGAAGATATAATTTATACTCTTATGGTGTGAATAAGCTCTAAATCTCTCTTAGAATATATAATGATGCAGAGTCTTATGTTTTTTTATCGTTTCCATCAACTCATGATCATGATTGGGATTGTTATTTTCATGATGGGATAATTGATGAGATCCATACACTACCAAACATCTTCCCTAAATCATAATACAAAAGAAAGACCACGCATAAGGGATCTCAATATACATCATTTACTAAACATATATCTAGAGGAGTCAAGACTGTAGGTAAAGTCAATACCACATTTAACTCATCAAAATATCTCCAAAGATGATCACTACAAACAACCATTACACCCATATGATTACACTTTTTCATAAGGGATGTGATCTTGGAGAAGTTCTAAAAAAATATCCTATAATAACCATATAATCACAAGAAAATGGATAAAAAGCATTTTTAGGTTTATCCCAAGTCATCAATGCCTGAATATTTTTAGGTTCCATTAAGAAACCCTTCTCTGAAATCACATGGAAAATAAATTTAACTTCTTGAATCCAGAACTGACATTTAGATAACGTTCCATATAGATGATTCTCTCTCAAGATTCAAAGTATGGTATTCAAATGATGATCATGATCATAATCAGATCATTAAAAAAAAGATATCATCCACAAATATGAGCATGAACGAATATGATAATCGATGGAAAAAATAATTTATCAAAGATATAAACACTATATGAGTATTTTTAATTCCAAATGGTATGACCATATTCTCATAATTCCCATACCTACTCCTAAATTTCATCTTAGTAATATTTTTCTCTCAGCCCCTTTGCTGATGGTACCCCAATATAAAATCAATTTTTGAGAACTAGTGCACTCACTTGAGCTTTTAAATGATGTCATCAATTCATAGGAAATGAATATTTGTTCTTAAATATACCCTAATTTAGTTTCTCATAGTTTGAAAATATTCAGAGACCCTCTTCCACCTCATTTTCAAAGAGTATTGGTGATTAAAAAGATGAGACACTAGTATTAAAAAATCCTTTATTCTTAAGGTCCCCAAGCTAAACATTTAATTCATTCAATTCAGAAAATTCCATTTGGTGAGAAGGTAACGTAATAGACCTCATACACATAGGTATATAAAAAATTATACTTCTCTTTGATGTGGAAATACAAAGAAATAATCTAGAAAAACATGGGGATACTCATTCTCCACTTCTAGAAAAGGGAAACTAGGATGTGGATTAACAACATGAAGAAATATAAATGATAACTATCATGAGATCATCACAAAACTTGGGGAAATGAGACATTCTATCCCAGATCTGGGATCCCAATCACTTTAAAATACATAATTGACTCAATTGAAATAAATACATTATAAATGATATTGATAGTATTTGATCGAAGTTTTAACATAATTATCCAATCCATGCCAATAATGAGATCAATAGTTCCAAGATTAAAAACTATAAAACACCTTATGGTTTCATGGTCAACAATAAACACCTAATAATTGGAAAATTCAAATTCATATTATGTATTATTTCCCAATATAGTGGAAAGAGTCATCAACAAAGGCATAATATTTGAACACATTTCCAATTTTTTTATCTTGTATGAGTTAAAGGAATGAGTTTCACAAGTATAAAAAAATCCATAACCATAGAAGATGAAACAAACACTGTACCTCTCATGGTATCCAGTCCTACCTCTGACTTCTCTAGTACACACTCTAATTCACACAAATATCCTACTGTATCCTAAACTTTCTTCACCACCTAAGGATAACCCTAAGAAAGTGGTTGAGATCCCACCCATTTTGATAAATGCTATATAAACTAAGATCACTTATTGAATGTGGATACAACTATAATGCCTTGTGATTGTATCTCATAAAAATAATATATATGACCAGATTTAACACATTTTTTACACACCCTAGGTGATCCCCTTTTTCCCAAACTAGTAATATATCACCTTACTCCAACTTGATTCCTATTGTACACTCCCACCACCACCATGTAATTGGTCATCCTACTTCATATTTTGACCAAAAAGAGAACTATAATTACCTTATGTTCATTATAATGAAACAAGATCACTATCTTCCCTACTATATATGACTAATCTATAAAATCCTTTTCATATCCTCAATAAAGGTGGATAAGAAAATAAGAATTAGCATAGGCTGAATATGAATCCTCAAACCCATCTCAAACCTCTATTACTTGAGATAATAATAGGAAATAATATATTTAGATAGGTTCCCCAACTCTACACATTGAGTATCATACTCTATGATAGAACAATATCTTTGATCCAAAGTAACAATGTCTCGTGCCTTTTCCACTCACAGTGCTTTGGATAGAACTATCAATTAAAGGATTTATTAAAGGTATTATATGTAATATATTCTAGAAACTTGTCTTGTATAATACTTTCACATAACTTTATTCATGACACTTCAAATATATAAGTTAAAAAACCAACATTGGTGTGTTTTGAAGTTTTTAGGAAGAGGAATATCCTCTGACTCATCTTGATTTATTAGTCTACTTCCTATAAACTCTTATCCCCGCAAAAGATTAGTATATTCTACTTATTGAATTTTAAATCATTATATACCCTCTATTTTACTTCAATATTGAAAACTTGGAACATATACTCAATAATTAAAACTATATTTTCCATAAATACTGAGTTAACAAGAGGATTTCTTTGTGGGGATAACACTATAGATTCATCTCTAGTGTTCTGATATGATCTTTAGGGTGGATACATAATTTATAAAATAAGAGGATGAGAAAAATATATAATGTAATTTGATTCCTTTATCAAAAAATAAATTTTAAAAACAAAATAAAAAAAGGGCTAAAACTACAAACACAATATCTAGAAAACCCCAAAATTCAAATGGTAACTCAATTTTCATAATGAAAGTGAGCTCTCCAAGTACACTACCACACTAACTATCATGTTTTTTATTTCCTAAACTGAGTATATCAAAAACCAATAGACACAAGGGGTGATATAAATGATTGAGTGCATGCTTTAACAATAACATGAGCTTTGATACCAATTTGAAACTCACCAACCTGGTTCAGACCATAATGTCATTTGAATTGGCCATACACAAGATTTTAAGCATGTTCTATATTTTCATAGGATGTAAATGAGTACATGCGTATAAAATAGAATAATATGATAATGGTTTCACCCTAAAAAGATATATGATAGTATAAAAAATCATAGTACCAAAAATTTATCCAAATATATCATATCTCAAAAAAAACTAATAAAAAATGTAACATCCATCAACTGGATAACATATACTAAATAAAAAAATTAAATAACATCGTCATGGAACCTAAAAAAAACCAAGTGTGAATATACTCATGTCCATATATCACCACCATCCTAAGACACCAGAAAAGAAATAAAATCTAGGAGATCATTCCTCTACATGATATTCCTCTATTAACCTATATAGTCAAAAAACTAGGATAAAAATACCCAAAGTAAAAAATTAGGGTGAGAGAACTAATTCTTGGAAGGATACCACCAAATAATCTATACAATGTATATCCACATGCCTTAGTTTGTTATTGAATAAAACATATTTCTAAAATAGTTTAAATGAAATAATTTTTTCAACATAAAATCAACCTTTGGATTTATTTTAAAAAAATGTCAAATTCAAATAAACAAAATAATATGATATAAGAAATATCTAGGTAGAATAAGAAGTGAAAATAAACAATTTTCAAGAATAAATATCCACATCAAGATAAAGTGGGAATATAATCATATCAAATAACTATTAACATATTGTATCCACAAAGAACCAAAGGAAATCCATGACACAAGTGTTTACAAAACTAAGACAACTCTTGGAACACTAGCACACATAAGAGGATTGTAATGTTTGGGAACATCTATTTCTGGAAAATAATTCCCACTATAAAGTATGTAAATATGGTTACCTATCCTAGTGATAACTAAGTCCAATAGGGATTTTATATGTCTAATTTTCACCCATACCCCTAGGTCTCCGAATGTGATATCCCATCATCATTATGTTGAATAAAACAAAGTCATATTTCAGAAATACTTTCAAAGTAAAAAATAAATTTCATTTAAATTACCATATTTTCCTAAAAAAAACTCTCTATAGTGAAACTACACCACAACCATGCATTAAAAACCACTTCCATTTTAAAATCTTCTTTGAGAAATTTAATCAAACACACCAAATGTATAAATAATGTTTTCAAAGATACTCTTTTTGAGACACTTTCAATTTCCACTAAATATCCAATCAAATTTTAATATTAAATTCCATAAATCAAACCAAAGAAAAAAATCATAATAAATCAATGATCAACAGGGGGTATAACATATTATACAAACACCTATCTAAATATCAAAGAAAAAATGTTTCTTTCAAGACCGATGATGAGAGGGGAAGATATCTGATTCTCAAAAACCAAGATCTGAGGGAAACATAATAAATTAAACATGTATTTGAAATATTCAATGATATATTGTCATAAGAGAATAGAAAAAATGATAAAAATAGAATAAAATATATTATAATGGATCTAATGCATCATATTATAAATGCCGGAGATTTTGGATTTCATTCAGCATGATGATCCGCCAACAGGAAGAGGGAGAGATCCAAAATAATCACCAAGGAGACTATTAATCAATGAAAACCATATTAGGGTCTAGAATGACAGATATTTATAGATAATATATAAAAATAGTCCCTATGGAATAACACATAGGGATCTTCTACAATTTATCCAAAAACTATAAGGACTGTAGTGAAAGTGTTTTGGACCCTCCATAGTGGTGGATGGGCAATATTGGTCTTGAATCCATGCCCAGATTAATGGTTAGATCCAATAAAATTGGTGAAAGTACTATAAAACAATGGAAATCACTATGATATATCCTCCAATCCCTTAAACAGAAACAATTACACAACTACTACTCCATGTTGCACTGACCTCAATATTTGTAGAACCACTCAGACTACACCAACCAACCTACACACTGAAATAGATTCTCCATGGAACAACTATTACAAAATGAAAAAATTCACCAAAATAATCTATTATACTATCATATCTCAACCAGACCATATCCATACCCTCCATGGTGAAAAAAATCACCAATTCATATAATATAGTTCCATTGTCATAATTCACTTCTTCTGACCTAGGAATGGCCCAAAATTCAAAATAAAAAAAAAACAAAAGAGGATCTATAGCTGATTCCATATATTGGGTTGGGAAATTTTTAGTGTTGAAAAAAAATATGATATATGAATTTAATATATTTAAGAAAAGAGTGGCCTCTAGAAAAATATCATTACTACTCATCTATAAAGGGTCAGGAGTGATCTTGATCAAACAAACTCACATATCCATATGAACATGTGCACCAAAAGATATATCATATAAATCATAGATATCCTTATATATTCCCTTTAATTTACATCAAGTAACTACATTTTATTGAACATATCAATATATTATAAGTAAATTCATCGATTCATGATTCTCCAAAATAGATCGACTATTTTAAATGAATACATCACATTTCATTCTTCCAAGTAGTTAGGAATGTCACACACCACTCAAACAAGAATGACCATACATTTCCTTAGTCTAATTCAATCAAGGGACTAGGCATAATTTCTATTCATATGTGTAGGTAAATTATATCTTATTTTAGGTCCAACCAATAACATGATCAACAACATACCAAACCACCCCTGATTTGATAAGTCATAAGGATTGAGTAGGAAAGGTTTAAAAGTATGATGGTTATAATTTTAGGTATCTATCCAACCTTAGTGGGGATCCATAATAATAATAAACCCCTAGGTATAAAAATTAATGCATGAAGTTCCATGTGTTATAAATTTGTGGTTCAATCAAGATAATAAGTCCCAATGTAATACCTTAGGAGTTTATTCATTGTATATCATATAAAAATATTTTTATCATTTAAAAGGTTTTACTCTTGGTAATATTAACATATCATAATAACCCATAATACACCATGATTATCATCAATTATGGACAACTCAAAGTTATTATTTTAAGGAATATGATCATTCTACTATTCATATAATATAAATGTATCTTGCAAGAATGATTCATAATTATAGATTTAATTTATTTTAAAACCATGATATATTTCATTACTATTACATAAAATAAATCATATATGTAATAAAAATGGATTAAATATGACCCTTATTATATCTTTGTACTAATGGTTATGTCAAAGGATCTATTATGTTTTAATATGTACCCACATAATATCCATTTACATCACCCCTCACAACAATATCTCGAATGAGCTGGTACTTATGAAGGATGAATTTGGTTCTTTTGTGAGATCGAGGTTCAGGGGCCTAAGAACTAGCTCCAATATTTTCATAGTAAATCATAATTTATCCTTTTATTCTAGGAATTTTCCTATGTTTAATGGTGAACTTCCTAATCCAAACAACTTCCCTCACAATATCATATATTTAAGGTACTCTACCTCTATTGTTGAGTCTGCAATGTTGGATTATTTTGAACTCTTTAAATTGATAGATCCAATATTTAAGAAAAATATAAAACCATATTTTGATCTCAGATTTTTTTGGATTTTATACCAGCATTAGTTTAACCACATACAATGATCTTATCCTCTCCTACAAAGAAAATATTGTATCCACACTTAATTTTAAGTGTTTAAAGATATTATTGATTGTAATCCAATAAAATTAAATTGGAATATATTGATATCCTCTTGTTTTGATTAAATAATTAGTGATAGCGGGTTGAGTACTCAAATTTGAATACATGATAGATCCTATGGATGAAGCATGAAGAATTATATGCATCATTTATAACTCTTTAAAATGATATTGATTCTTCCTAATATTCATGTCCTGAAATAATGGTAATGAACCATTCTTATATTTCTTTTTGCTAAACCTATTTATCACTTTACCAATATATTTGTTTTGACTTAGTATAAAGAGTATCTTTAATCAATCTCTATAAATTCTCCTACCAAATATATAATTTTCTACACCCATGTCTTTCATGGTGAATAATTCTCCTAACCACATATTTACAGAATGTAATGTTTGGAAATTATTTTCGATGAGTAGTATGTCATATATATAATATAATAAATACTATAACACTCCCACTAATATAATTATATACACATGAATCATCTATGTTTTTAATGAAACCAAATTCTTTGATTACATCATCAAACTGGATGTTCCAACTATAAGAAGATTACATTATTCTTCAAATGGACCGCTATAACATGGAAACCCTTTTCAAACTCATTTGGTACTTCAAAAACATTGGGTTATATCATATAAATTTCAATAAATGTATTACCTTTAAGGAAATTATTTTTTAAATCCATGTAATATATTGCATAATCATAATAAACTATTATGGAATGGAATATCAGAATGTACGTTATCATCATAACTAGAGAAAAGGTTTCTTCATAGTCAATACTATGAATTTTTAACCCCTTGACATAATGATGGATTTCTAAGTATACACTATATAATCTATATCTGTATTCTTATGAAAATAAAACTTTCACCCTATGGTTATCTCCCATTTATGTGAATCAACCAAGTTCCAAACTTGGTTAGTGTGAATGTAGTCCATTTTAGACATCATGCAATCCATCCATTTATCAAAATTTGATCTCTCTGTAGAATATAGATATGTAGTTGGTTCATCATCTATAAAAATTACTTGATTATCATTTTATACAATATATCCATATCTATTAGGATCCCAATGAATACTATTATACCTTATAGGTTATTGAGTTACCTTATTCAATTATTTTTCCACAACTTTTTTTGGAATAAATTTAACTAAAATCTCTGAAAATTTCATATTTGTTGGTATTGAACTTATACAATTTTAACTTTCCTCCTACCGAATCATTGAATAAAATATTCCTTATCAAGGAATATAGAAAATACATCCACACAATTTTTTCTTTTTAGGACTATATATAATAATATTCTTTTTCTTTGTTTGGGTAAATAATAAATAAGAACTTTTCAGACATAGTGTCAAGCATGTCGAAAGGAAAACATTTCATGTATGATTTACAACTCCAAATATTTATAAAATAAATATTGGGGCACTCTATATACCATATCTCATATTTTGTATTTATTAATACTTTAGATGGATCATGATTAAGTAAGAATACAATAGTTTCTATAGCATATCCCCAAATGAAATAATAAGGTCACACTACCCCATTATTAATCAACCAATGTACAATATTTTACTATTACTCATCCTAGACACACCATTCAACTATGGTGTTCTAGGAGGAGTGTTGTTGATAATTTTTTAAGGTTGGATACTCTACTGAATAATGAAAATATTCAGTGAAAAGATGATTGAATAAGAACCCATTTCATTTTATAGGCCATACTTCCTATTGCCCAGGTCCCCATTGCGTTATAATGTTTCTTTCATGCTTGGAATCTACATTCCTTTATTCCTCTAATGAAACCCCACCATAACATAAATATATAATAAAACCTATTACATTATTATTGACTATATATCACAATAAAACATACCCCAGAACCTATAGGTTTAGTGTCTTTAGAGACTCGATACATAACCAAATTATTTTAAAAACATTATTCAATATTCATATAAATATTCTTCACACATGTTTACCTTATAGAAAGATCATAAAACCATACTTTTCTATATAACCTTGGGAAATGAAAACATAATAAAGAGCGATTTTATATGCTTAGTAAGGGGTGAACATAAGAGATATCAATCAAAGATCATAACTAAGAAAAATATAAACATGTGATCATGATAACATATTCAATATAAAAAAATAATGTATGAACATCATACCCAATTTAACATGGATCATAAATCTTAAGTCAGGACATACGGATTTGGGTATAATATAAGTCATGAGCCATGAGAGTGATGAAACAAGACTCAATAATCATGATCCATGAGAACATGACATATACCCATTAAAAAATAAGAATGTGGGAAAAAATAAGCCTAAGAATCATAACATGTTTCAATTTTATCCAATAATAAATTCATATCATAAATTACTAGGATAATAACGTTTCCATAACATAGTGGACTTGAGCTAACCATATGTGTCCCATAACGTTTTGGGTGAGGGCTAACCACCCATGTATTATCATGATCTAATGAGATAGAAACATTAACAAATTAATAAAATGGATATTTCATACCTACCCATCACAAAAATTAAAAACCACATATATTTTTTCCACATGAACATAAAATTATTCATAATCTCATCAAAGCTTAATTAACCCTTGAAAAATAAATAGATTTCATGACGATTTCTACAAAACACGATCATATTCCATAAAGGGATATACATTATATGGTATCGTCATATAATTACCCAAGTGAATTATTATACATGTTAAAGGAAGTGTATATAGATTAAAAACACTTTAAAATCGAATTAGAAAAGTAATTTGAAAAATAAAAAAATTCCCTTTATATTTTAAGTGATTTTTATCAAAGGAAATAATGTTTAAAATAGCATGAATAAAAATTACTTTAGAAAAAAATGAAAACCTAAAAATTAGTAAACATATATAAAACTAAATAAAGTGTCTAGAAAAATATATTATACATAAATCATTCAAAAAGATATTCCTTTCACACTTTTATAAAGAAAGTCAAAGTCAATAAAAAATGAATTGTGTTGAAATAAGTTAAATATGGTTCTTTTAAAAAAAATTGTTAAAAAAGTAATAAATAACTATAAAATGTAATTAATAAATCATATAAGTATACATAATTACATCCATAAATCAATATAAAGAATATAGACATGGATAATTAAAATTTCTGACTTGAAATATGAGATGAGGTTGACTCAACTTACAGGAAACCTTTCAGTTGAAGCATGAACCAAAGACATGTGAAATGGAAAAAAGACATGTAAAAAAAGGAAATAACAATTTTAGAAGAAAATATATTGGGTTCTATAGAGAAAAAACATAAAATTTTCCTAAATAGAAATTCATACATAACCTATCTCAATTGGAAAGTGTGTTAGGAAAATAAACCCTTATCTTTTAGTTCTGCATGGTCAAACATGCTCTAACTCCCTATATAAATAATTAATATTTATTATTAATTTATATACACATTATTTATATCTATTTTACTTAATACCATTAATTCATAATTCACGATTAGCCACGTATTAATTTTTTATTATTAAAATTAATATTTATGTTTTAACTGTTCTATTTTTCACGCAAGCTTTGGTTTGGAGGTTGTCGTCCTTTCTCCTTGATCATGAATTAATCATCTATATAATGTTTATGATGATTTGTTACATTTTTTTATAAATTTATAAAGTCCCAAGGCCATTATATCGATCTTATGGTGATTTTTTGTATAGAATGCATAAAAATATACTTTTTTGTGTTTATTGAGTTCTCAAAATAGTTGAATTAATTGGTGAATATAGTTGGTCATGTTATCGTTACATAATTATAAAAAACATATTTAATTATCCATTATTAGAATATATTATGATTATTTGTGTTTTTTATTCATAAATTTTTTAAAAATTATAGCATTTTACATGCAGGTGGTAAAACAGACATAAACTACAACACATTATAATGATTGAATGAGTAAGAACATGTTATTTTATAGAAATAATATCACCTTTATCAAAATTAATTATTTAATTTTTTTATTAAAGTGATAAATTATATTTAATAAAAGTTTAATGAAGAAGATAAAGAAGAATTATTTAGGAGAGGATAACACTTACGTAGAAGAATCGAATCAAATCTTAGAGTACCTCCTGGAAATGAGGGCCTTGAGACTTCTTCATGTGACCAGAGCTTCCCAAACATGGTATAATATTTTTAAGGATCTAATTTTATTAATATCTTAAGGTAAAATAATTAAACATGTGAGTTTAAGTGTGATGATAAGGAGTCCTTTTATTGGTGATTTTTGGGTTGCATATAAAAAATACTCAGTCCTTAATGTGTAAAGAATGTGTTTTATATGTAAAGTGTATAAAAGTTGGAAAAATAACAGATATAAGATAATTAGAGGACAAAATGATTTCATAAAATCATTAATACATAAGGTTTTATGATATTATAGGTCCCCCACATAATTTAACCATGTTACCTCATTTTAGCCTTTATCGTGGGGACAAAATTTTACCATGGTAACTTATTTGTACGCCTAAAAATGAAATTAGAATCATTACCTATTTTAAACATGATCATTACAAATTTAGAATCCATTTAATCTAATTCAATTTATAAACATGAGAAATTTAACTTTTTAATGAAAACATAAATTATATAGAAAAAACTAATTATATAGAAAAATTATTTTTAAGAATTAAGTTTTTTTAATATTATATCATATCTATTAATTAATTAAATTAAAAATTATTTTATAAATTAAAAAAATTAATTTTACTATAATAATATTATAAAAGTGATAAATTTATTTATTTTTAAATATTAATATTCAATAATTTAAGAAATTATTCAAATAAAATCCCTTTAAACATGAAATGATTTTAATAAAATTCTATTAAAAATGTTTATTTATCTTATAAAAATTAAATTATATTAACCCACTGTTATTTGGTTCATTATTTGAATAAAAAATTAAATCATTCATTAAATATAATAATAGTAACAAAACAATTTATAATAAAGTATTATATTTTTATTTCATTCCAGAATTATTCTTTATGTTTGAATTATATTATTATTTTTTGTTTACAAGAATTAAAAAAATATAATGTGCCTATTAGATAAAATTATATAAAATAAACATATATCCAATTGATGAATGTTTGACTACTATATAAGAAATAACTATATATATAAAAATCACATTACAGTCCTATATATTTCCATACATACACCTCTAAAATAATTCTTCATATTCTCTAATTTCATAGTTAATATGTTTATCCAACTTATAATGTGTTTTATCATTTTTATAGTTATCATCAGCAATATGATCTTTATGTAAGATCTTGATGATGAGTGTTTCAACCCTGTAGTTTGTTTATTTTACTAGGAATCATTAATTTAGTAATTTTAGTAACTATATTTCATTTATTTATCTCATAATCTATTTCATTTTATATTATAATATTCTATCACAACAAATCATTGTTCAATTTAGTTTAGTGATACAAGTACCAAAATATATGTAATAAATATTATTTATTTAATGGTAAATACATAATAAAATCTTTGGGTGTAACATTATACAACCATAAAATAATTTCACACGCAAAATTTTGTTATTTTGATTTAAAATATGGGGGTACGTATACCTCAATACATATTTAGGATTCCACATTGCTTCCTCAAACCTATGGTTCCTCCAGAGATGTTTAACCAGGAGAGTTTTAATGTTTCATAGTACATTAACTCTAGGATCAAATATTTCTACTAGTTTTTCGATGTAAGATAGACCAGGTTCTAATTTCATAACCTCTGAGTTTAGTATATTTGATGGATCAATTATCAAATAACTCAAAAGAAATACATGGAACACATCATAAACTTGAGTGAGATTTGGTGGAAGTATAAGATGATAAACTTTTATCCCCACATGATCAAGGGTTATGAAAGGGGCAATGTATTTAGGTATCAACATTCCCATATTCTTTAATCTCATAACCAACTTTCATGGTGATATTAAAAGTAATTAGTTGTCTCTAAATTCAATCTCTATATCCCACTTATGATTATTAGCGTGTCTCTTCAATCAAATTTATATAGTTTTAATATGCCACTAAATGGATTCAATTTTCTATAAATTTTCTTGATTAAAATTATGTTACATGGGATTATGCTTTCCAACTCTATCCCAACAAATTGTATTTCTACACCACATCCTACACTAATCCTCATATGGTTCACATTGAATGATAAAATGTAAAATATTCTGATATGGGAACTATTTCAAGGAAATGTGTTGATACCATTATCCTTTAAAATCCATTAAAAAAATATCAATATAAATCCAGTGTTTTAATAGCCCTTTCATATTGAAAATTATTCTAATGATGATATGTGATGCTAAAGATCAACTTCTTGTTCAAGGATTATTGAACACTTCTCCAAAACATCGAGGTAAACCCCAGAACCCGATTTGATAAAATGGAAAGTGGTACTCTATAAAACCTTACCGCTTAATTTATTCATATATTGGGAATTATATTGAGCATAAAATATTATTAAATATAAATGAAATGTGTTAACTTTATAGGGAAATCAACCAAGACCCAAATTGTAGTATGGCCTCTAGAAGTCTTATGAAGACTTATAAAAAATCTATTTCAATGTTATACAATTCAAATATAGGTACAGGTAATGGTTTCATCATACCATTAGAATTATATCATTATGACTTAACTAGACAACACATTAATAATTGAGACAAATATTATGAAATATTTATCTTCATGTTTTTATCCTTGATATATTTATATATCATTGTGCTTCAAGGATAAATAGGGAATTATAATCTATGTGAATTATCAAAGAGATACTTCTTCAATTATACTATTAAAGGGTTAAAATTAATTTAATAAATATTAAAATTACATTATTTTCAAGATTTAACTATGAAATATTTGTTACCTTCTTCTATTTCTCCATATCATCCTTTTATACTTCACTGATATTCAAATGGATGGATGTTCGAGAAATCAATGGAGGAAGACTTGATTTCTCCCATTTATGATTTCAGGTATAATAATTCATACATCCATGAGTATTGGGTCTCCTTAAATTATCTTCATGGATAAGGTTGCATGGAAATTCACACAGAGACCACCATCCACCTTTTTCACCACCTTGAGTTTGTAATGTGTTGAGTAGATATAGCCTTTGATCAAACCCAACCATCATCCTTGGTACATTTTCAACTCATTTTATATGTATATATACACTAATATCTTGTGATAAGTATATATATCACAATTTTCAACATAGATAAAATTCCTCTACAACATTGATGAAAATATTATAACTATTAGATCCAAATCATTTGTAGGGTAATTTTTCCCAGGGAACTTTAATTAATGAGAATCATAAGATACCACTAATTTTTTTTCATAAGGAAACATTCTAATCTATTCTTTGAAGAATCAATATATATAAAATAACCTTCTCCACTATATGGTAGTGTGATTATAGGTGTAGTTATTAACCTTATCTTATGTTACTTGAAATTTTATTTGCATTCATTTATCCTAAGGAACGTGAATCCCTTTTGAGTTAACTTGGTTAATGTATTTGACAGTAATCCATAGTTTAAAAAAAGCACCAGTGCTATCCATCAAATTCTAAAAAACTATAGATATTATTTATTGTAGTTGGTTTGAGATATTTTTTAATCACCATAATTTTTGATGGATCTATAAATATACCATCCCTTTTGATTACATTACCAAAAAATGATAATTATGGTATCCATAATTTATACCTTCTAAATTTGGAATAAAATTTATCATTTCTCAAGGTATTCAGCACAAAACTCAAATAATGATGATGATATTACATGTTATTTGAATATTTGTGAATATTCTATATAAATATTTCCATAAATTTATTTGTGTAATATCTAAAGACTCTATTAATCAGATCCATAAAAATAACAGGGGAATTTGTACGAATGAATGGAATCAATGTGAATTCGTAGTGTTCATATATTATATAGGTGGATATATCTTTTTACACTAAATTTATGAGATATATACCAAATGTTTATATTTGATAAGTATATAGATTATTTTAGTTGAACAAAAAAGTTATCAACAAGGGTTAGAGGATTTGTTTTCTTGATCATAATCTTTTTAAGTTCACAAAAATAAATGTTGAGACGCATTGATCTATACTTATTCGTAAAGAAAAGAACTAGTAGACCCCATTGCGAATAAATAGGGTGTATAAAAACCTTTTCTTGTTTCTCATATAGTTTCTTATTTAATTCATGTAATTTTATTAGTGTTGTTATATAATTATTCTTTGATATAGGCATGGAACTTGGTATAAGTTCCATTAAATATTTAACATCATGTTTTGGGAAATGACCAAATAACTATTCTAGAGGTACATTAATATATTATTGATTAATAGAAATATCTTTAATATTGAGTTTACCCCAACCATTTTAGCTATATATCTCTCATTTTTAGGTTACAATACCCTTAAATGAGAAGTAACTTTCATATGGAGTACATAGAACTCATTTCACTGATAGACATTCGTATATTGATTTGGGATATGAAATGTGATTTACCTACTCCAAAATATAACATGTGATTCATATAGAATGATCCAATCTGTACACAAAATTAGATCAAATGTTACTAATGGGTGAATAATAATATTTTCAAAAAACACATTCCAAAAATCTTGAAAGAGAGAAAAGTTATTGAATTTTGATGAAATCATCATAAAAATAGGATTTTTCCCTATTAATTCAATATCTATCAACTAGAGTGGAAATTTTATTCTCTTATAAAACATTATAAATATAAATGATTTTTTATAAATAGAATCTGATGAAAAATTTAGTTCTTGAGGGGATGATGAGTGAACCTTTCCACACTTAATTTTTATCAGGCACTTCAACCATTTTCATTTCATAGGATTTCCATTTTCCCTCTCATTTATATGTTTTTGAAATTAGTTTTCATCAGTAACACTTGGATTGGAAAACTGATATGCTTAATATCCATATTACATAAAACTAAATCATTGAAGTGTGTTTGGTTCATTGGGATGAGCTTTAATTTCATCTTTTCCATTGGTTGAACTCTTTATATCTATTCAAAATTCAGGTTATAGATAACATTCTCTTCCACACTTAAATGATTTACTTGTCCCTTTAAGATGATTTCTCTATACCTCATCCCAAAATTTTGGCCTATATAAATATTATTATTCTAACATCCATATGTTTTATCATTTTAGTTTCCAAAAAACTATATTTTTGTCTTCTTAGCCTCAAAATGAGAGAAAAATGGGAGTCTATTATTTATATTTCCACCTTAATACCACATCAAAAAATTTCTTTATAACTACCAATGTTCCTTATAGATAATGTTTTTAATAGTATTGGTTTTAAATAACTAAATGAATGGTCTATTTTTCATTCAAGGTCAATGATAATACTATAATAATACCTTGACATTGTAGTGATATTTTTTCCATAGGTACCAATGGATTCATCTATATATATTTATCTCTAGGAATTCCATTTCCATTTTTGTATCTAGAGTTCAGGGAAAATAATTATTTTAAAATATCTTCTTGAAATATTCCCATTTTATAGAGTCAATTTATTCCTCTTGCCTCATGTTATTGATTAGTGTCCAATATTGATCAAAATCATCATCCATATGAACATTTTCTAAAATAACAATTCCATTCTCTCATCACTGGAGTGCTTAAAATATCTTTTATGTGGTGTTAATCCATTTCATGAAAATTATTGGATTAAAATACCCACTAATGGAGGGAAGTCATTTCCACATGAAGGACTTAATGGATAATTTTTACATTCTAATGGTTTTTTATAGTTTTAAATATATTTTATTATTATTTATAGCTTCAAAAACATGGGTGAGAATATCCATGTGATTTTTCCTCCACCCCCATATCACTTGGTTTCTCATTAGGGAATCATTATATTAAACATTACACTCATTGGTTATTTAGTTACTTATAGTTTTATCCTTAAACTAAAACAAAAACAGTTAGTGTAATTATCATGAAATATAATTAGTTTATTTAATCAGATGATAAGGAAAATAAATCCTAATATGTCCTTAATTATGACACCTTCATTTTAACCTGTGACATTTTAGATTCATCTTACATCACTTTTGGATCAACATATGTTGTTTTAGTTTCCATCCTCTTATTATTTATACTGTAATCTACAAAATTAACTAAACCCCACTTTGAAACCAATCAAAAAAACCAAACCACTTCATAAATAAATAATACACCATTTTATATGATTTTTAATTACATATCACAGTAAAACACACCCCGAGACATATTGGTTTAGTGTCTTATAATAACTGATAATCAAGTAAATTATTTTACAATAATTATTCAACATAACCCAAAATATTCTTCATGCATTATTCCCTTATATACATATCATACATAACAATATTTTTGATGAATTAGGGAAATGGAAACATATGAAAGGATGATCTCAAACACTTAGTAAGGGGTGATCATAAGTTATATTAATTGAAGATCATAAGTGAGCATATGATGAACATGTGGGTATGATAGTATAATCAAGATACATGAATGTGGCATAATAAAATCATTCCTAATTAAACATTGATAATATATCATGAATTATGATATAATATTTGGGAAATAATAAAAGACATATGTCATGGGAGTGTATGAACATGATTCAATAATTATAAGCCATGATAATTATGTTTCATAACAAAATAATGTGGTGAAAACGTAAGAATAGAAATCATAACATATTTCAAGGTTAACTAGAAATAATTTCATATCATAATGGACTAGGCTGACTAACTGTGACGCCCCAGGTTTTATGAACTGGTTTATGTAAGAAGTGTTATGCCTTTAATAATGTATCTTGTTTTGTTTATTTTGCTAATAAGGAATTAGAAATGAAATAAAACATAGAGAATAAGGTAAACTGACATTTATTAAAACATTACTTTACAACAAGACCCATGTAATTGAAAGTGCCCTGCACAAGACCTAACACGGCCACAACAAGACTACAAAGAACCACAACACGGGCAATCGGATAGTCGTCATCTTCAGGATCCAACAGTGTGAAAAGTATAACCGCCAGAATCACCGCGCACGCACTCAGCACCAGGGGTATGAGGAGAGCCATCCGCCAAGGGTCCGGTGTTTTGAAAATATAAAACAACCTACCCCTTTCTTTTATAATGGACCTCTAAAAGGAATATGACCGTTTTTTTTGGACCGTTGGGTTCCAAGGGATAAAGTGCTTTTTTTTTAATAAAATTGGTCTTTATTACGCTTTTATAATATTATGGTATTACAATATTTTAATAAGTACAAAATATTAGAGTTATATCTTCAATTATTAAAATAAAATATTATTTTTACAAATGAATCTATTATGATCATGAAGATATTTATATAATGGAAAACTTGGTCGAACATCAAGTCTACAGCGGTATCAGCAATAATTGAAAAAAAATGTATTTTTTTCGGATCTCTAAAACTGTGTGTTTTGAATTAGATAAAAACTACGTGTCTTTTAAACGTAATTTTATAAATCAACAAGTTAAGCATGTTATAAATTGGATTTTTCATTTCTAAAGATATAAGTTCTTAATAAATGTTTAGTATGTTAATTATAAAATTTATAAGATTTATATCAAATGGTAAGGTATTTTACATAATCTAAAATGGGATTTTTTAGATTTTGAATCTCTAAGTTAAAAATATTTGTTAAAATTGTGTAAAATTCAATTTTAATGATATATATACTTTTTTCTTCTTTAAAAGTAAACTTTCTTAAAAAAAAACAACGAACTATTCCTGTTCGGCGAAGCTGATGCTGGCCGCGCAATCGTCCTCCGTCCGATCTCACTATAGGAGGATCCCGGCCGTTGTTGTGTTTTAAAAAAAAAATGCTCGAAGCATCGCAGCCGTCCGATCACGCCCTAATCGAATCCGAGCCATCACGTTTTTTTTACTGCTTCTCCGCGTCTTCTCCTACCTCGCGACGGGGACCCGTGAACCAGTACCTAGTTTTCCCGAGACGCCTTCTTCACCACTGCTCACGTTGACCCTCGCACACCCTACCTACCTAGGACACCATAGGACCGGCCTAACCCCTGGACCATCTTCCTTTAAGAAACTGAGAAACCCCGGTGAAAACGGGACCTCCGGAGCCAACCTGCACCACCGGCCACCAAGCTTCTCCTGGTTCACCGGCCACCCAGCAAACCTCCGGCGAGCTCCTCTCTTGAGCTGTAAGGGTGCCACGGTTATATGTTTTTTTCCCCACCCCTGGTTCTCGGTTCAAGTTTTTTTATGTATATGAGTTTATATATATATACACCTAATGGTTAAAGGTATATATATATAAATTTATATACATATATATTCCATGCAAACCATACAAAATTAAGTTTCTAAGACTTCCTTAAAATTCAGTATTTTATGATAAGAATTATGACTATGAAAGGGGTTATTTTAAAACAAGTCCTAACATGTACAATATTTAAGTAAGCCTTATATATATGTAATTATATAATTTTATTAGTTATGTATTTCAATGAAAATCAGTTTTTGATTTTTACTTCGTCTATGAATAATATTAGATGCGGATCAGGTCTTTGTTTTAAGTGCAAACATGTAATAGTTGAAGTCGATGTTTTATATATATTTACAGTTTCTTGAACACTAAAAACCCATAAGGTTTTGTTCCTTTTTTCAAATTCTATGACCAGAGAAGAATAATAATTAATGAAAGGTATTATTTTTAAAGTGGTTTATTTCCAAGTGTCGGAATTTTAAAGATTGCAAGTGTTTATTATTTTTATACCAAGTAGGTCGCAGTAATTATTAGCGGATGGAGATTTGTTGCAAGAACTATGACCTGTGAAGTACAATATTTAATGCCAAGTAGTTCTTTTCCATGCACTGGGATTTTAGAAACTCATCATTTAATAACCCTTGGGAGAAAGTCTCTCACATTAATCATTTTATGTGCTTAAATAATTGTTCTACACACATAGTATGCTTGCTTAACCATGCCTTCTTTTATTCCATATTTTCATGTTTATCTGTCATATCATGTATTTGTAAACCAGTTATGTAATTGTTACCTTATTAATATTATTCATGCATATGACTCAACATGAAGTGGAACTAAGAACTAATTACCCAAAGTGGTATGGGACACCTTGGGTAATGAATGATTTCAGTAAATCATGAACGATGTGGCTCACATGATAATAAAGGCAAATTTAAGGGTGCGCCCTGATAGCGCTCCAATGCATTGGGTAATGATGTAACCACTAGAGATTACAATTTCACGATACCATGGTGAATAACCTTGGTAATTTTCAAATGACACCTTGGGGATGGACCTTGGTGAAACGAAACGATTGTCAATATTAAACGTTGATGCCACATAATTCAAGTTATATAACAAGTTTTTCCAAGATAAAGTTCTTTCATGACTGATGCCTTTAATGTTTGTATAAAGTTCATAATTCCCTAGTTTGAAGCTTGAAGCATGCCTAGTGTTATCACTTAATAGAATAGTAACCAGCATATGAACGTTTAGTTGTTTCCTTGTGCGCAACTCTGATTATGCATTACTTTTAACTGTTTAAATTTTATGCTCAAGTAAATCACATGTAGTACTTGTTTATATCAACCATTATCACTCCTTCAAGAATTAACATATTCGTTTCATGTTTGTCGTGAAAACTTTGATTAAAGCATTGTTATGTTTGTTGTGTTAAAATCTTTCTTAGTGGACGCTCAAAATCATTTAAAAGAATGTTTTCAAATGTTACTGTATTTTAAATTCTTTTTAAAACCCCCTTACTGAGTATTTCAATGCTCACCCTATGTTTTGGTTTAAAATTTTTAGGTGTCAGCTTTTATAAGATGGATGGTTTCAGAAGTTTCCGGTTTCCCAGAACCCGAACCGCACACGATCCTCTATATGGGACATGATGTGTTGCTAACAAAGTTTATTTTATTTTAAGATAACACATCATGTTCAGAAGGCACCGACTCCTATGGTTATCTAGGGTCGGGGTCTCTACAGTTGGTATCAGAGGTTCGGTTTGGATAACTCTGGGAAGCCAGAAACTGAAACAAAAATATATATGTATATGTATTTCAATTTTATTAAAAACTTGGTTTTCTTAATTTTCAGATGGAAAATGAAGGCACAAATCTCTTATCTCTCCCCACAGAGGCCCTAGAGACCATTGTGTCTTTAGCAAGCCGTGAGGACTTTCTAAACTATGCCCATATCCGTATGACATGCAAATACCTTTACGATGTATCCAACTCACCTCGAGTGCTTAGTCTGCACCAAGGGTTGGGATTGGATTACCTCCTTATGATAATAACCCAATTTCCCTCCTATGTACGTCGAGGAAGGTACTACGAGGGACTTTTCCGGATTTTAACGGTGGGTGAGAACTTTGGCACTATGCTTGATAACCCCTTTCAAGAAGCTGCTGCTGACGGAGACCTCCGAGCGGGATACCTTTGTCAGATTTTAAACTATGGCTTCTGGGGTCAGTTGTTGGACTTCGGAAGGTTAGAAGACGATTCCACCCGATTGTCTTACAGACGAAAAGTGTATGAAGATGTCTCTCAACTTCACGTCCCCCATGCTAGACTCACAAGACGTCATATGTGTCCTCACGAGTTTTTTCCTGAATGCTCGGCCTGTGTTTGGTTCGAGGAGTTAGGGAGTTTTGCTTCTCTGTGTGGAGTTCGTTTAGTCAATGAGTAAGGGAAACTCAAGCACTAATAATAATGAACGTATGTTTATTGAAATGTTATCTTTCTCCTTTCCTTGTCCGTACCTTGTTTTTGCCCTTGTATGATTTTCAAGTAATGGAACTCCTGTCTTAAAACTTTCAGATGGAAGGACAAACCCACCTGTTATCTCTTCCCACCAAGATTTTGGAAATCATTGCGATCAAAACGTGTGAGGACGAGTATGACCCCTTCGCAAATTTGCGAAGAACGTGCAAGCAATGGTTTGAGATAACAAACGGTCCGGAGATTCTCCGCACCTGGCAGGGGAATGCCTCCATCTATTACCGCATTGGCTCTGCTCAGCTAGCCGGATGTGAACGACGAGGAAGTTACCACGAAGGGCTCTTTCTTTGTTTCACCCTAGGCCGAAACTTCACGGCCAGAGTGAAATTCCAGGAGGCTGCGTCGGAGGGAAATCTTTATGTAGCTTATATGCTCCAACTTCTCAGCTTTAGCCTGTTTGACCATATCTATGGCTTCGATATCCTCGACCGAGACATAATTCGGAAAGTTCTTCGAACGTTGGTCTGCAAAGACATTTCAGAACTTTGTACGGTTCGAGCTTCCCTTTGGAGGCCTGAAATCCCGGAACATAAGTGCTACCCCTCCTGTCTTAGGTGTGTGTGGATCAGGGAGCTGGAAGAAGTGAGCTTCGCTACGGGGATCCCTCTAAATACACCTGTTGACCCTTTTCGTTGGTGGAGGTGGTAGGAACGTTTCTGAACCATGTAGTGTCATGAAATAAATTGCAAGGACGCAATTTTCTAAAGGGGGGGATAATGTGATGCCCCAGGTTTTATGAAATGGTTTATGTAAGAAGTGTTATGCCTTTAATAATTTATCTTGTTTTGTTTATTTTGCTAATATGGAATTAGAAATGAAATAAAACATAGAGAATAAGGTAAACTAACATTTATTAAAACATTACCTTACAACAAGACCCATCTAATTGAAAGTGCCCTGCACAAGACCTAACACGGCCACAGCAATACTACAAAGAACCACAACACGAGCAATCAGATAGTCGTCATCTTCAGGATCCAACAGTGTGAAAAGTATAACCGCCAGAATCACCGCGCACGCACTCAGCACCAGGGGTATGAGGAGAGCCATCCGCCAAGGGTCTGGTGTTTTGAAAATATAAAACAACCTACCCCTTGCTTTTATAATAGACCTCTAAAAAGAATATGACCGTTTTTTTTGGACCGTTGGGTTCCAAGGGATAAAGTGCTTTTTTTTATAAAATTGGCCTTTATTACGCTTTTATAATATTATGGTATTACAATATTTTAATAAGTACAAAATATTAGAGTTATATATTCAATTATTAAAATAAAATATTATTTTTAAAAATGAATCTATTATGATCATGAAGATATTTATATGATGGAAAACTTGGTCGAACATCAAGTCTACAGAGGTATCAGCAATAATTGGAAAAAAATGTATTTTTTTCGGATCTCTAAAACTGTGTGTTTTGAATTAGATAAAAACTACGTGCATTTTAAACGTAATTTTATAAATCAACAAGTTAAGCATGTTATAAATTGGATTTTTCATTTCTAAAGATATAAGTTCTTAATAAATGTTTAGTATGTTAATTATAAAATTTATAAGGTTTATATCAAATGGTAAGGTATTTTACATAATCTAAAATGGGATTTTTTAGATTTTGAATCTCTAAGTTAAAAATATTTGTTAAAATTGTGTAAAATTCAATTTTAATGTTATATATACTTTTTTCTTCTTTAAAAGTAAACTTTCTTTAAAAAAAACAACGAACTGTTCCTGTTCGGCGAAGCTGATGCTGGCCGCGCAATCGTCCTCCATCCGATCTCACTATAGGAGGATCCCGGTCGTTGTTGTGTTTTAAAAAAAATGCTCGAAGCATCGCAGCCATCCGATCACGCCCTAATCGAATCCGAGCCATCACGTTTTTTTTACTGCTTCTCCACGTCTTCTCCTACCTCGCGACGGGGACCCGCGAACCAGTACCTGGTTTGCCCGAGACGCCTTCTTCACCACTGCTCACGTTGAACCTCGCACACCCTACCTACCTAGGACGCCATAGGACCGGCCTAACCCCTGGACCATCTTCCTTTAAGAAACTGAGAAACCCCGGTGAAAACGGGACCTCCGGAGCCAACCCGCACCACTGGCCACCAAGCTTCTCTTGGTTCACCGGCCACCCAGCAAACCTCCGGCGAGCTCCTCTCTTGAGCTGTAAGGGTGCCACGGTTATATGTTTTTTTCCCCACCCCTGGTTCTCGGTTCAAGTTTTTTTATGTATATGAGTTTATATATATACAACTAATGGTTAAAGGTATATATATATAACTTTATATACATATATATTCCATGCAAACCATACTAAATTAAGTTTCTAAGACTTCTTTATAATTCAGTATTTTATGATAAGAATTATGACTATGAAAGGGGTTATTTTAAAACAAGTCCTAACATGTACAATATTTAAGTAAGCCTTATATATATGTAATTATATAATTTTATTAGTTATGTATTTCAATGAAAATCATTTTTTGATTTTTACTTCGTCTATGAATAATATTATATGCGGACCAGGTCTTTGTTTTAAGTGCAAACATGTAATAGTTGAAGTCGATGTTTTATATATATTTACAGTTTCTTGAACACTAAAAACCCATAAGGTTTTGTTCCTTTTTTCAAATTCTATGACCAGAGAAGAATAATAATTAATGAAAGGTATTATTTTTAAAGTGGTTTATTTCCAAGTGTCGGAATTTTAAAGATTGCAAGTGTTTATTATTTTTATACCAAGTAGGTCGCAGTAATTATTAGCGGATGGAGATTTGTTGCAAGAACTATGACCTGTGAAGTAAAATATTTAATGCCAAGTAGTTCTTTTCCATGCCCTGGGATTTTAGAAACTCATCATTTAATAACCCTTGGGAGCAAGTCTCTCACATTAATCATTTTATGTGCTTAAATAATTGTTCTACACACATAGTATGCTTGCTTAACCATGCCTTCTTTTATTCCATATTTTCATGTTTATCTGTCATATCATGTATTTGTAAACCAGTTATGTAATTGTTACCTTATTAATATTATTCATGCATATGACTCAACATGAAGAGGAACTAAGAACTAATTGCCCAAAGTGGTATGGGACACCTTGGGTAATGAATGATTTCAGTAAATCATGAACGATGTGGCTCACATGATAATAAAGGCAAATTTAAGGGTGCGCCCTGATAGCGCTCCAATGCATTGGGTAATGATGTAACCACTAGAGATTACAATTTTCACGATACCATGGTGAATAACCTTGGTAATTTTCAAATGACACCTTGGGGATGGACCTTGGTGAAACGAAACGATTGTCAATATAAAATTTTGATGCCACATAATTCAAGTTATATAACAAGTTTTTCCAAGATAAAGTTCTTTCATGACTGATGCCTTTAATGTTTGTATAAAGTTCATAATTTCCTAGTTTAAAGCTTGAAGCATGCCTAGTGTTATCACTTAATAGAATAGTAACCAGCATATGAACGTTTAGCTGTTTCCTTGTGCGCAACTCTGATTATGCATTACTTTTAACTGTTTAAAATTTATGCTCAAGTAAATCACATGTAGTACTTGTTTATATCAACCATTATCACTCCTTCAAGAATTAATGTATTCGTTTCATGTTTTTCGTGAAAACTTTGATTAAAGCATTGTTATGTTTGTTGTGTTAAAATCTTTCTTAGTGGACGCTCAAACTCTTTTAAAAGAATGTTTTCAAATGTTACTATATTTTAAATTCTTTTTAAAACCCCCTTACTGAGTATTTCAATGCTCACCCTATGTTTTGGTTTAAAATTTTCAGGTGTCAGCTTTTGTAAGATGGATGGTTTCAGAAGTTTCCGGTTTCCCAGAACCCGAACCGCACACGATCCTCTATATGGGACATGATGTGTTGCTAACAAAGTTTATTTTATTTTAAGATAACACATCATGTTCAGAAGGCACCGACTCCTATGGTTATCTAGGGTTGGGGTCTCTACACTAACTCCCCATAATATAATGTACTTGGCCTAACCAATCACGTCCTAAAACATTTTATACATGGGATAACTACCTATGTCCCATACCGATCTCATAATATATAAAATATTACCCAATGAATTGGAATTCTATGTCAGACTCACCCATCACATAATGATAAATCACACATATGTGTTCTATAATTACATGAAACAATTCATAATCCCATCGTAGTTTGATTAACCCATAAGAAATAAAGGTGTTTTATGATGATTTAAAAAAACATGATCATATTCCATATGGAGAAATAAGTTTGATGGTTTCATTTGATCATATTCCTTGTGAATCATAAGAACTATTAAAGGATGTGAACATAGAAAAAAACACTTTATAAGAGCAATATAAAATTTGTTTGAAAAAAAATAATTTAAATTTTTAATAAAAATTATTTCAAAGGAAATAATTTATAACACAATGAGAATAGAACCTACTTTGGAAAATAATGATAAGTTATGATGTAATATTTATAGAAAAAATTTAATTAAACCCTGGGTTAAATTAGGTGTTTGTAAATTTTTAAAAAAGAAATTCCTTTCACAATTTTTTAAAGAAAGATAAAATCAATAAAAATTGATCAATGTAGAAAATGTTAAAAATAAATTCATTTAAATTTTTTAATGAAATTAAAAATCTAGAGAAAATAACATTAATAAATAATATATGTACAGATATGGAAATATATAAAACAATATAAATAATATGGACATGGAGGAGAAGGATTTCCAACCAAAAAGATAAGATGAGGTCATATCCACTTACAATAATCCTATTGGAGAGCTGGGAACTGAAGGGAGGAAAAATTGTAAGAAGAAATGTAAAAACTAAAAATAAACATGGAATAATAAAATATATGTGGTTTTATATATAAATAAAATACAATTTACCCAAATGAAAATTCAAAGACAGACAATTTCGATTTCAAAGTGTGATTGGATAAGAAACTCTTACGTCATGCTTCCTCTTGGCCGAACGTGATGTAAATACATATATAATAAATTCATGTTCATTATTAATAATTATTGGAAAATTATTTGTATTTTTTTACTAAATACGGTTAAATTATAATTTCATATCACCCATATGTTAATTTTTTATTTTCAAATTTTATATTCACTTTAAACTTTTTTATTTTCCATGTATGAATTGGTTCGATGATTTTGGTCCTTTCTCCTTGATCATGGGATAATCATATCTATAATTATTTTAAATATTTACTATATGTTATTGATATTTTTTTAGAGTCCCATTCTTATTTAATGTAACTTCTGGTGAAGATTTTTATGGAACACTTAAAAATATGCTTTTCAGTGATTATTGACTTTACTAAATAGTTAACTTAATTGGTTAATATACTTTATCATATTTACATTATAGAATTATAGAAAAATATTAGTTTTATCACTATAAAATAAAATAATCTATATTTCTATTTCCTTATTAATACATTATGTAAACATTATAACATCATTCATATAGGTCGTCAAACCGTCCAAAATAAGAAAACATTATAACGACCAAATGAGTAGGAACATGTTATTATATGGTAATTATATCACTTTTACATAATATTAATGAGTTTAAAAATTTATTAAAGTGATAAAAAATATTTAATAAGAGGTTTATTTAGAATATGAAGAAGAATGATTAATGGGAAAATAACACTTACGCTGAAGACTTAAAACTCATCTTTGAGAGCTTTGGGAAATCAGGGATTTGAGACATATTCTTGTGACCATAGGTTCCCAAACATGGGAGATGGTTTTTATAAATATAATTTTGTTGGGTATTAAAGATATTATGAAATAAAATGTGTGGGTTTAATTGAGGGTAAGAGGGGTCCATTTGTTGATGATCTTTAGTGTCATTTTCAAAAAAATCCTATTAATTAATGTGTAAGGAATATATTTTTTCAAGAAAAGCAGATCATAGGTATAAAAATAGTGAATATAGGGAATCAGTGGTTTGATATTCTCATATAAAATCATTTAGAGATAAGGTTTTATGAAATTTTAGGTCTTTACTTCTTAATTTAAGCCTTTTACCTAATAGAGAGTTTGAATTTTTTTACAAAAGCAGTAAGGGAAAGATACAAAATTAGGGAGAAAAATGTGCTGGAGAATAAGAGAATCCCATTACAAAATGTTAATACATTACAACGGTAATGTGTAAAACCTAAATTACATCATAAAATAATCATTATAATCATCTTTGGAAGCAATATAATCATCCAACTTATTCGCCTCATTTTAGGTGTGTCAAATCACCACATCTATAATAAGATTTCTTACTCATACTATGATAGTGTAGTACATGATATAGTGATTGGCATAGTGAAAAAATTCTTATTTCATCACCATTTATGAATCAAACTCAAATTCAGTGAGGTTAATGTTTTTAGAAAAAAAATGAGATTTTTTGACCGTATAAGAGCTTCATCTTGAATAAAACATGATTCCTTAAAAGAGAAACAATACAAGATGATGAAATCATAGTTTTCTTAGATAATACCACCACCATATTGATTCCATGGGCCCATGATCCATATGAATTGATATTGAGTCCATACCTTGGTTTTCTTCATCACACCCAATTCCCCTGATCTCCACTGAATGCCTCTTTCCCAGATGAAGGTGACTGAGGGATCTAAATCATGAGGACATATAGATGCACAACCCCCTTTCATAGATAACTAAGAGTAACCAATTGGGAAACAAACATTATAATGATATATTCTTTCATTGGCTTTACTACTTTATGTAAGACGTTATTACGATATTATTACATCACCTTTCCACCTTTTATAAGGATACATCAGGTTTGAGAGGCCATATATTCACCAGCATTATCAATAAATCTTAAAGTTATAAAGATATTCATGGAACTATATTCATTATGATTAAAAATTTGGCAACTAATTAATCTAATTAAATTTATACAAAATATAAATTTATATTTTAATGAAAACATAAATTATATTGAAAAATTATTTGATAGAAAAATGACTTTATAAGAATTAAGTGTTATTAATCATACATTATATCAATTAATTAACTAAATGAGTGATAAGTTTTTCAATTTATATTTTCAAATTTAATATAATAAAAATTTAAAAGAGAAAATTAAATATACTAAAATTAAAATAAACAAAAATATAAAAAATATTTGAAAAATACCCAATTTTACTTTAAATGATTTTAATCAAATCATATTCATGTTATTTGTTTTTTTATAACCATTAAAATATATTGATTCACTAGTGTTAGAATATTTATTTGAAAAACACATTAAATCATTCATTAAAAGTTATAATAGTAAAAAAATACATATTTTTATTATAAAGTATTATCATTTTATTTTATTCGAGAATTATTTATTATTTATGAGTTATATTATTTTTAGTTATTAACAAAAATTACACAAATTCAATGTACCCATTGTATAAAAGTATATATAATGACCATATATCCATTTTCCATATTTATAATGACTATATAACCAATGGTTGTTATATAATGGTTATTTATCTTCATATATATATATATATATATATAGCCTTACATACATATCTAACATCATTCATCATATTATCCAATTTTGTTTTCAAGATGTTTATCATATGTATAACAGGTTTTACTCCCTCTATAGTTATCCTCTATAGTATAATATTTATAAAATATCATTATGATGATAATTTCAACCCTGAAGTATTTTTATTTTGTTGCAGATTCATTCCTTTAGAGATTTTTCTAATTAAACTTAATTTACCTATCATGAAATGTATTTAATTTTTTGATATTCTGTCGTGATAAATAATTATTCACATTAGTTTGGTGCTTTATGTACAACCAACTATTAAAAAAACAATATATATTTAATGAAAAATACATACTAAAATTATGGGGTGTTATATCCTCATGCATAGGTCTCTATCATGTGCTCAGATTTTGTGCTCAAGTCCCCTTTCACACCCCACTTCTATAACTAGGTGTCCTTACATGAATCCCTTATATTCTCGGATTCCATAACAAAGTCCCATTACACGAGGTGCTCATGATAAATGGGTTTGAAGGGTGGTTATCCAATCAGATATATGGATTACCCTCCTTTCTTCCTATTAATAGACCAGATGACTCCAATTTAAGGAGAGGAGAGATCTATAAGTATTGTATTACAATTCTAGGAAGTGATCCACTTATTTGAATGCCCATTTATCCCACTTATCCTGTGAGAAACTCCTTGATTTTAAGCCAAAATAAAATAATGATAATTTGCGGTAACTATATCATCTGAAGATTTAAAAAGAAAAACGTCATGAAAGACCACTTCCCCCATGCTACTTTAGGACTAGAGAGAAGGAATCCAACCTCGATAACCCTAGTAAAGAATAAAATTCCCAATACATACCAATATTCCTTTAATTGGGTGTTATATTACGATGCCTCTCAAAAAAGAGAATCATTTTCCTTGTCCACACATACTACAACATTGTCTCAAATAATTACAATACTAAGGTTCAATGAACCCAAGTCATCCTAGGAATCACATATTAGGGCTCAATTAACCCAAACCTATCATACAAGGGTCCAACATCTCCCATGTCCCATATTATGGTGGCACCTGACTAGTTCCTCATATCTACCCAACATAAAGCCCACATTGGTTCCCAGTTCAATTAAGTCTTTTAATTGGGATAAATTAGCTTCCCAAAAGAACTTTTCAATGCTCATTAGCTTGAATCAACTCTCTATTCAGTTTAATTCACATTGTACCACTCCAAATCCTCTTCAAATACATTTCTATGTTAAAAAAGATGAATTAACCCATAAAATGTTGTATTCCTTTGACAATAAGGATCAAATATCCCCTGATATTCCCTCTAAAGGTTATTTTACCTAACTGATCGATCCCTTAGGGTTTTAAAAAGCATTTATTACCTTGATAATAGGGATACCTATCATTATATAATCAGATAATCCTCCCCTAGCTCATTATTCTTATCTTGGATGCTCTAATAAGTATAAAAAATTATAACTTTTGAAACTATTCATTTGCAATGGAGTACCAATCCATCAAAAATTGTTGTTCAAGATAAATTCTTTGTAAGGAAAATATCAGTTTGTTTTGAATAATATTTATAGTTATTACCATTTATAATTTAAAAGAAGTCTTTTGTTCATATTTTTGGTGGAAATTCGTGCACTATAGAAAGAGATACTTTTTTTGATTAAATGTATAGTCCATTAAAAATAGTTTTTTCAGAAAAGACCCATTTGTGATGGAATAACCATTCTATACCAAATAACTTGGGTAGAAAATAATGAATTACAATGGGATGTAGTGTCTTAAAAAAATATGTTTGGTGTGAAGAGAATTTGTGACAGAATTTATTTCTCGTTATAAATAACCTTGGTGTTAAAGTATTTGTTAAGTCTTAATATAGAGTCTATCACCATTACTATTTGTGAAAATCTTATTTGTGACAGAATGAATATTTCACCATAAATTACCTTGAAGTGAAATATTTAATTTTGAAAGAATCAACATTTTATCCTAATAAATATTTATTGGAAATTAACTGAAGAGACCATCATAAATAATGTGTTCGCGTATTTTTTAATGGACTCTATCTGTTAAAAATACTTTTCAAATAAGAGGTAAAAGTATTTATGGAGATTAATTTTGAAATGGATAACCAATTTTTCAAAGATACCCATAAAAAAATACATTTCCATAAAAAATAACCTTCAAAAATTGTTCAAGAAATTACTATTTGGAAACATATTCTTCCATTAAAAAATTTGACTGAAAAAAAGAAAACTATAAATACAACCTCTCATTCCAAACATTTATTTCAATGTTTATTTATCTATCAAATCTCTCTGTCATTATAAGAAATTTATTTTATGATTATAGATATTCTATTTTAAATCAAAAAATCAATCTTATGGTAGTTTTTGAAATCCAATTCTAATAGTTATTAAGTAAATGTATTAATTTATTTTAATTAAAATTTAATCATCTTTGCATGCAGTGTTATTAATTTTTTAATTTAATATCTATATAGTTTATTTTTTAAATCAGGATTTAATTATCTTTACCTGGTGATTAACTCCTCAAACCCCCAACCCCAGTCAATCCTCAAACAAACATGGAGGTACTACAATAATAATTAATAATATAAAATCAAACAATAGAATAATTAAAGTAATAAAAAATAATAAAAAATAATAAATATTATTTAAAACTAGGAATAATAATGAAAACACATAGAAACTAATAAAAATATAACTAAATAACTGTTTTATTATAAATTAGTATAGATTATTACAATTTATTAAAGTTAATTCTATATTAGAAATAAAAAAATTAATAAATTTAAGAAACAATACAATAAATAATTATAGATTTATAATAATTAATTAACAAATAAAAAATTTAAAAAATAATAATACTTTTATTTTTATAATAAAATTTATGTATCAATATTTTATAAAACATTTTTAATTTTATATTAAATAATTTAAAACTAATAAAAAATAATAATATGTTAAAAAAATTATTTAACGAGTCATTTAATGAAAATACATTATTAGTAATTCTTTAACATTTTATTATATAATATAATTGCTGTTTTTTTTGAAAACCCTGGACATAAGAAATAAACACCAGGTTTTATTATAATATAAGGATTAGATAGTTCATCAAAGAAATGCACATGGTTCTGGTACAAGCCTTGTTTACATTGTGGGTTTCAAAAAATTTATATCATTTGCATCATTAAATTAAGAAATAATTTCATCAGGGCCAACTAAGTTTTCTTTTAAGAAATGCGATCTTAGGAGATTTTATAATTTTGATAAATTTTGGGGTTCATCTATTACATTTTTTTTAAAACAACGTTACATTTTTTTATATCCATATAGTAATATTAATTCAAAAATAAAATATAATTTATTTGGATCAAGATGCGTTAATTTTCCAAAATTTAGTATATGAGGTTGTTGGAACACATTTTCAGGAAACAAAAACCCAAAATGGTTATTTTAATATTGAATTTGAACAATGTCAATTTTATTAATTCAGAAATCTATTGATGAGGCCTTATATCCAGGATTCAAAATAATTAAATTAGAAGAAAATATAAATTTATGGTTATTAAATCAATATTTGGAATTCTAAATAGTTGTTTTAGAAACATATTTTCTTTCATTAAATCATTGTTTCATGATGGAAAAACACCACCTATAAAAATTTATATGAATGAGGGAAGTTTGTCCATGATTTGGGTATTATTTATCGGAAGGTAATATTTTCTAAAAAGGATTCCATCTTAAATTATGGTTAATATGGGTCTTTAGTTAATTTTAAATCATTTGGACAATCAAGGTATAAATAGGTACAACATGGTATGTCTAGATTTTTTCATGTTAAAAGGTTGAGGTATTTTCAGATTACACATCAAATGGAATATCTCTTTATGTCTCACAGCACAAATACATTTTTGAGATGACTTAGATCCAATGTTTCTAAAATAATAAGCTTAAAATTAACCTTGTGATAGTTATTCATGAAACACTTTGATTAGGTTGATTAGTATTTTTATTTGAAACCTTATATGTTCAATTAGGTCTCTGTACAAATAGTTTGTATCTATTTAGTTCTCATAACAATCAATATTATTTTTGGATTATTTTTTTCTCTTGAATATCTATCACGAGGATCGATGAAAAATATAAAAATACATAATTTTATGATACTCAAATTCTTTTTAACAATGGAATCCCCATTGCATATTTTCTCTTTATATCCCCATCACATCGAGTCATCTAATTCCACCTCCAAATGGTCCAATTCAGTGTTGTAAAGATGAGAATTATTCTTATACCGATCTATGAGCTATACCTCAAGAAAAGATAATTTATCCAAATAGACCAAATCTAGTGTTATGGTGATGGTATTTGTGCATATACTTATTCATGAGCCACACCTAAGAGGAAATAATTCATCTATATGGACCAAATCTTATGTTACAGTGATATTAGTTATGAATATATCCATCCATGATCCACTCCCCATAGAAAATCATCTTCACTCAAGTCTTTTAGAGATACAACTAACTTCATTCATTTCAAATTCAATTTGAAAACATTTTTGAGTTATTTTGTCATAGTATTTTAGGATTTTATAGATTATTATGAAATGATAATAGGAATGAATAAATGGATAGATAATTGAGAACAAAACATATTTTATTCATCAGTCATAAAAATGAGTGGAACATTTATATCATGGAGTATGTATTATGTGGATGATAATTTTATAATTATAGTGAATGCTTAGAGGACTAATGATGTTGAGTAAATATTACCTCAAAGTCTTCCAAAACAAAGCACAGTCAGGATAATAGTTCATAATCCACCTCCATCTAAGATTACATTGCATAAAATCCTTATAAAAACTTCCAATACTACATTCTCCACTAAATCAACCAAACACTCCTCACCAGTCAACCATTCAGCATTAACCAATTCATTATAGAGTCAATTTAACTCCTGATGAATTTTTTCTGGCTCTTAGTGAAGAAATTCCACTAGGTCCATCGTCTCTATAATTCAACCTTTCTATCTTGATACTACTCTGAAAAATTTAGAGGCTCCATTAAGCATAACATTCTTAGACATAAAAAATGGTACATGAATTCTATATCCATAATCTCTTATTTTATATAGATCATTTTCTCTCAAGTGATAATCACTTCCTTCACCTTGGAATAAATGAAATGGTAATTGAACACTTAATATGTAAAAAACGAGAACATGCATTAGATATTGGAAAGTTTCACCGGAAAAAATTATAGGGGAGTATGATAGATAAACCTTCATATGTCTCTAATATAGTTCCTTCAAGTGGAATGATAACTATTGAATGTTTTCTGATTAGATTCAGAGTCAATCTCGGAATGTGGAAAAAATTCAAGGACTAGATCATTCAGAGCAATTATAATCCCAACACCTATAGAATGAGATAAACATATAATATCCAATTCCCTGGTAATATCTATCAGTTGAAATTTAAAAAATGGAAACATTTAGAAATTATGAAGTCTGGGTTGGAATTTTTGGAATAAATTCCCTTGGTATGTCAGTGGAAGGAAGATAATAAAATGTAGTGGAAAAAGTAATAGAAACTTTACTTTCATTCATTGAATCATTGACCTCTATGACCACTATTAACCCATTAGTTGGTGTGTTATGTGGGTCCTCTTCTATGAACTATTATACAATTCTTTGAGATTTTAAATCCAACCCTATGACCGCCACATCCATTAGTGGGGGAACCACATACTATATTAAATAATCAATAGTAGAAGGAACCTATAATCCAAGAATTCTAAAATAATGGATGTTAAGAGTTTTACATGAATTTTAATAGTGGTTTACATAGTTATAGAGAAAATAATTGAAACATTATAACATGAATGTATACATTTAATCATAACTGATGATCAGTTATTCAAATGGATCTAAAACCACTGTGAGGTTATCTATTTATGTTTGTTATATAGGGGAGGTGAACGATGAGTACTGATTTTTTTCCAATTCCAATCCTCCTTGGGCTTAGAGAAACTTTATTCCTATGGTTTTCCCTTAAAAATGGGTAGAAGAAATATGTTCTTTAGTAAGTAGTGCATCCGAGTCTAGATCCCTAAATGAATAATCAGTTAGGATTGGATCAATAGAAGTGGGTACTAGAATTATTGGGTCTAGTATCCCATATAACTTATCTATTACTACTTCCAAGAATCCCCCTATTAGAGGCATAAAGACCAATTATTCTTCGGGAGATGGTATCCTTGATTTTGGAGTTCATATAAACTCATCAACTAGCTTAAGATCTATGGGGTGGATGACTGGTGCAATTTGACACTAAATTGGGCTCGTTCATCTCTAGGATCCCATTACCAATTCTCTAGATGTTCCTTTAGATGGAACATGATCTTTTAATAATCAAGTGACTCTTGTCCTCAAACATATAGATCTTAGACCAAAATATATAAAATTAGTATATTAATAGAGATAAAATAATATTACAAATATGTATAGGTAAGTATAAAAGTTAATTTCCATCCCCAAACAGATACATGTCACCAGTTTCCTCACCCATCCCTACCTAGACACCTCCCATAGAGGAAATGTTATGGAATGAATAGTTAGTGGAGGATGTGGTATAAAAACTCTTCCAATGTTAACTATTACATCATGAATATGTTCAATCATTGAAGGGGAATCATTTCATTCAACTATTTATTCCATAAGAGTGCCCATATTTACTACTGTTCCAAAAAAAAATCATTCGATAGGATACAAGTGAGTTAATTCTCACTGATTCCTATAAAGATAAAAATTTTATTAGTTTATTACTTACTTTTATAGTAGATAATTTGGAAGAGGGTGGTTATTTTACCTCCTTAATGAGGTTCAATCCTCCTCATCACCACAATTCCCTATGTATCCAACATATAAAGGACTTGATCTTTGTAGAAGGTACTTCCCTAGAAAAAATTTATTTTAGATTTAATATCACTAAGATAAACTTTCATCTCCTCAAGGTGATCTATAAAAGATATGTGAATAGGGGTGGTCACATGGCCAAAATTTATTTATACAATTTTCTTCATCAAGATAATTACCTGGGCCACCTCCATAAATCGCATGGTCCTCCAAGAACCCCATTATTTCCATGAAATGGGGAATGATTCAACAAGTGGAATAGATGAAATGGGTGATACCTCATTGTTAGAAGGATATTCTATGGTTAATAAAATAGAATAATTTATTTACTTTTCTTATTCCTCGGTATCAAATAAATTAGTGGCTTTTTTGGGATTTATCGCTTGCGATTCCACTCTATATCCACTTTATGTGGTTGTTATTCATCCTTTTATTCCTAATTGACTGATAAAAGAAGATTGATTTGAGAATCCAATTTTTCCAACTACCCCTTTGGCTATGAATAAATACAAAATATGAAATATAACATTACAAGAAAAATTCCATCCTCTGTAGGTGAAAGAACTACATGGATTTATGTATCCTATTGGGTAAACATGAGAAAAAATTAAAGTGTGACCAATATATCTTTCTCAGTACATTCATTATTGAAAGGATAAGGGAATATCCTTTACAAACATAGTAATTTTTTCTAATATATATGGTGATTATCCGTCATATATTGGCTCCCTACTGATTCTAGTGTATAGAACAACCTCTCTAAGTGACATGACATACCCCCATTATTCATGGGTTCCACATTCATTTTCTGTTATAACACTAGTTGGAGGTGTGTAAGGAATACAGAAAAAGTGGTTATGTCTATTTAGTTATCTATCCACACCCATGTTATCTAACATTGATGCCTATACTCAATTTATAGACTAAAGATATGGCCTGGATAGGGATCCCAATATTGATTGATATTTTATGACTTCATAGCACTACACATGAGCTATACTCCACTCCCAGAGGATTTGTAATGGACCAATAATCCCAATGGGATGTTTCCCATTACAAATGAGTCCAAATAAGAAATAAACATTTTTTAACATTGGGACTCCCAGATTTATTTGTTGTCTAATCACTAGCTATGCCGCTATTACAAATTTCATGACTCTAAATCCTATGTGAGAATCACATACATGCACTAGATAACTATTTAAGAACATGGAGTAAACTTACCAACCCCACTCAAATATGGGGTAAACATCCCAAACCCATTAATTATAGTTCCCCTATTCCAATATTGGATAATATATATTTTTAATTTCATGGGTGTAAAAGGTTAGTAAAGTTCTTAGCCTCTTAAAATCTGGCTCCTAACTCTTTGATAAGATGAATTTCCATGCCTAATCGAGGAAGGGAATGTAGAGATTAGGTCTGAGTTCCCCCCAGATTTTTTTGATATCACGAATAGTTACTTTCCAAGTGGATGCATCATCTTTATATCCTCCCAAACTTATGCAAGAGGAATGAACTCATCAGAGATATCCCTATTGATTTGTTCGATTGAAATATTTTAGACATAACATAGGATGATTCCAACTTCTCTATCCATTAGATGAATCATATTGGTATTTGAGATTAATATTGTCATGACCCGTCCTCGGGGCCCGTGCCGTGACTACCCCAAGCCCGCCTTCCATAGGCCAGGGGCTGGCGACTAGCACCAAGGCGTAAATCCCGGTAAAAAGGGAAGGCATTGCCTTTGTAAAGTAAACAAGCACCACAGAGTAAGCAAGAGGAAAAGTAAACACTAAGTGAAAACAGAGTACAACTATAAGTGCAGAAAAGTAAGTGGGACAGTATACAAACCCAAACTGAAAGTAAAGTACAACTCGAAAGGGAAAACAACAACTGAAAAGTAAAAGCCGCTACACCGAGCTGTCTACTAGAAATCCCACCTGAAGGGTGGGTACAGATAGCTCCACTACTTCTCGGGTCCCGTCATCCGCTCCGAGCACGTCCCGCCCAGTGGTCCACCTCCAGGTACTGTCCTGCTCTGCAAGCCTCAACCACGATCAACGCTGTCCGTCGTCTGCAACCAACACAACTTAGTACGGGCATAGCTCGTGCAGGGGTGAGTATAAGTTACTCAGTAGGGACCCCGAGACCCCCGAAGGTCTCCCAAAATCCACAAAGGATAAACCAAAAGGGAAAGATACAATCACGAAGTAAAAACCGACATTGCTTAGGTATATTCCCATACATATACCTAAGTCATCAATTCCAATACGCTCCAACCTCTGAGCCCAAGTACAACTCAGTCCACACAGGATAGTATACGTATTCCACACAAGAAAGCAAAACATAATCCACATAGGATAGCACAACACAATCCACATAGGAAAGTAAACAGGATTCATCTCACACAGGTATACTTATTCAAAAGACGATAGATATGATCACTGATCCATCTAAGTCGTCGGACCCACAAAGGATCGATAGGTACTAACCCCCGCAAATACCCACACAGGATCGGACCCACACAGGATCTGTAGGCGCTGGCTCACACAGAACCGCTGAGCGCTGACCCACACAGGATTGGACCCACACAGGATCAGTAGCACTGATCCACATAGGATCACTGAGTGTTGTAGTCGTCGTCGTCAAATCCACTGAGGATCTCTGCACAGTCGTCGTCGCAGTCACAGTAGTAGTCGCAGCCAGCACTAGGGTTCCCGCACACAGCAAGCTCGTTCGGGAGGGTCCGCTCCACAAACCGAGAGACTGATACATCAACTGTCACATAGTCCAGAGTTGAAGTATCCAAAAGTTCTGTATCGTCAACAGGAACTCAACGCAACAGACGGCGCGTCAATCGGACGCCCGATCTGAGAGTTATTGGTTTTTTCGTCCCAGGGGCCCGGTTGGTTTTTAAGGAAAAACCAACCCGACCGTACTCCACCTGCGTCCAAACATCAATCAGAGTATGCCAAAAGATCCGTATTACAAAGAAAAACTCAACAAAGTTGACGGCACGTCAATCGGACGTCCGTAGCTCAAGATATGAGTGTTTCCGCTCCGAGGTCCCGGTTGGTTTCATTACGAACCAACCCGGCCGAATTCAAAGTATTCCGAAACCTTGTGTGCGATATACCGAAACGACCGTCCCGATCCAAGGATTGCATCGCCGCTGACGGCGCGTCGTTTGGTGGTCCGTAGCCCGATTTATGGGCATTTGAACCCAAATAGTTCGGTAAAGGGGGTTTCGGGCTTGGGCCGACCCGGCCCGAGACCCCCCGGTTGGGCCAAACCGGGTCGACCCCCCCCGGACAGGGTCGGCCCGGCCCATCTGGGCGCCGGTCCGACTGGGGACAGCGCGCCCAGCGCGCTGTCTGGCTCAGCTTTGGCGGAGCCGTTCGGCAAAGGGAGGGGGGGCGCCTGCCCCCCTGTGAAACCGCCCCCCCCCCCTCAATTATGGGGGTCCGTTTTAAGCTGTCCGGGGGAATTTAATTCCCCCGGATTTCCCCTTTTTCCGGCCGGCCCGACCTGGCTGGCTGGTTCCTTCTCAACGGGACCGGCAAAGGCCGGTCCCCTTCCGGCTTCCGACACCGGTGGTCTGGTTGGCCGCCGGTCACCTTGTTCCGCTGCGGCCCGGAACCGGCTACGGCCTTTGTCGTCCGGCGCGGTGCGACGGCACCGCGCCCCTCCGCCGCGGCCCCGCTCCGTCCGCGGGGTCTTCGGTTTCCTTCGATGCGGCGCGACGGCGTCGCGTCCTTGAATTTCTTCCCACGGCGCGGCGCAACGATGCCGCGCATATCGTCTACATGAAACCGCGTGGTGCGACGACACCACGCTTCCTCGTACCAACCACAAGGAATCATTCATGAAAAATGGAGGAGGGTCGGCCGTGTTTGTGCGGACCGGCCCCCTCGCGTTATTCGATAACAATTAGTCGAAAACCACGAAGATCGACAAACTAGAATCATGAATGGAATTAATTAAAATAAAACCCATACCTCGGTTCAGGAACGATGTTCATCAACGCCCCGCAGAAGACGAGCGTCGCGGAGGTCGGGCGTCGCGGGGAATGAGCGTCGACGTCGCGAAGCGAGGATTCGAAGTCGTTGACGGCGATTTCGTCGCGGAAAACCGTCGCGGAAGAGATGACGTGGAAGAAGAACGTCGCGTCGCGGATACGGCGTCGCGGAAGAACCGTGTTCTTCGGCGGAGAAGTTCTTCGTTGAAGAACGGTGTTCTTCGCGTTCTTCGTCAAGGTTGAAAAAGATGAAGAACGCTTCCCAATCCTCTCAAGGTTGCAAAAGAAACCAACCAAAATAAAATAAGTCCAAGCCTTATTTTATTTACACATCCTAACCTCTTTGAATTTCAAAAGATTGAAATTAAGTAACTCATCTTAATTAATAACACAAGTTGTCAAATTAATTAGAGTGGAGTTAATGGGGAGTTTAAGGAGATTTGAAGAGTTAGGGAGCGTGTGGGCCCCACCACACTTTATCCTCTCAAGGGAGGTTATGTGAATGTGGGCCCCACCTCTAACTCCCTTTGGGAGGAAATAACCAACAAAGTTAAAAAAAAATTGCGTTCCACAATTTATTTAACTTCTTCTAATTCCCCCCAAAACTAACTCTCATCCCGCATAAAACGCAACCTCGGAAAAGGTTTCCTTAAGTGAATATCGGCGCTGCGAGTTCATTGGTGTCCTCAGATTTCAATTCCGAGCACCGGTTCAAAAGTTAGAAAAACCCGCTCGTTCGTTCCCTGAACGTACCCGAGCCAAACTTCGGAAATTGATTACGGGCACACCGGGCCTCGGAATCAGGTGTCGTCAGAAACCGCGTTCTTGTAAAATTCCAAAGAAAATTAAGAAAAAATATCCCTTGAATTTTACGGGTCTTTACATTACTCCCACCTCAGGGCTTTACGTCCCCGTAAAGATACATCAAAACTAGGGAAACAAATGAGGGTACTGAGCACGCATCTGAGCGTCCCGCTCCCAAGTGCTCTCCTGGAGGTTCTCATGCTGCCATCTGATGCGCATTAGAGAAATCGACTGTCCATGTAGGACCTACTCCTGTCGATCCTCAATCTCCACCGGGACCTCCGTAAAAGTCACCCCATCGTCAAGGTCAAGCTCCCCATGGTCAATGATGTGCGTCGGGTCGTGCACATATCTCCTCAGCTGAGATATGTGGAATATGTCGTGCACCCGGTGCAACTGAGGTGGTAGAGCCAGGCGATAAGCCACCTCGCCAATCCTGCTGAGGACCTGGAAGGGTCCGATGAAGCGCGGGGATAACTTTTCGCCTCGGCCAAATCTACGTAATCCACATCGAGGTGAGACACGCAAGAAGACGTGGTCTCCATCCTCGAACTCTAGTGGCCTCCGCCTCCTGTCAGCGTATGACTTCTACCGGCTCTGAGCTGTCCTCATCCGCTCCTGGATGACCTGGACCTTCTCTATCGTGGCCTGGACCATCTCCGGCCCCACAAGTGCTAAATCCCCAGGGTCTGTCCAGCACAAAGGTGATCTACAAGGTCGGCCGTACAACACCTCATATGGTGCCATCCCGATGGTGGAGTGGTAGCTGTTGTTGTACGCAAACTCCACCAAGGGTGGGTGGTCCTCCCAGCTATGACCAAAGTCAAGGACACATGCGCGGAGCATGTCCTCAAGAGTCTGAATGGTCCTCTCCGTCTGACCCTCCGTCTGAGGGTGAAAGGCTGTGCTCAGACGTAGCTGCGTCCCGAACGCCTCCTGTAATCCCTTCCATAGCCGGGAAGTAAAGCGAGCATCTCGATCGGAGACGATAGAAAATGGCACACCGTGAAGTCGTACAATCTCCTGAATGTAAAGTCGTCCCAAGATCTCCCCTGAGCCCTGCTCTCTGATGGGTAAGAAGTGAGCCGACTTGGTGAGTCAGTCGACAATCACCCAGATGGAGTCGTGACCTCTGGAAGTGCGTGGAAGTCCAGTAACGAAGTCCATAGATATGTCGTCCCACTTCCACTCCGGAACCTCCAAGGGCTGTACCAAGCCTGTTGGTACCTGGTGCTCAGCCTTCACCTGCTGGCAGGTGAGGCATCGGGAAACGAACTCTTCCACAACCTTCTTCATGCCTGGCCACCAGTGCTGTCGTCTGAGATCCTGGTACATCTTCGCCACTCCAGGATGTACCGCCAAAGGAGAAGTGTGAAACTCTTTCAGTACCTCCTCCCGTAAAGTGACTGGTACCATGGTACGTCCTCTGAAAAGGATGTCGTGCTCTTCTCCAAAGGAGAAACCATCAGGTGCCTGTCCTGTGGATATCTGTGCACGTCGCGTCTCACAGTCAGCGTCCCCACACTGTGCCTCTCTGACCCACTGAAGTAGTGGAGGAGTGACTGTGAGAGACTGAAGGAAGGCTGCTCCATCTCTATCCACGAAGGATATCTTCAAAGAGGCTATCTACTCCTTCGCCTCCTCAAGTAGTTGAATTCCTGTCCTCCTGCTGAGGGCATCGGATACTACGTTCCCCTTCCCGGGAGTATAGACTATCTCAAATTCATAGTCCTGGAGGAACTCGATCCATCACCGCTGTCTCAGGTTCAGTTCCTTCCGCGAGAATATGTACATGAGACTCTGATGGCCAGAAAAGACTGTAAAGCGCTCTCCCATCAGGTAGTGTCACCATGTCTTCATAGAAAATATCACTGCTGCTAACTCCAGGTCATGGGTAGCGTAGTTCTGCTCATACGGCCTCAACTGACGTGATCCATAGGCGATCACTACCCGCTCCTGCATCAGGACAAAACCGAGTCCGGTCCCTGATGCATCGCAGTAGACTACGTACCCTACTCCCTCCTCAGGAAACCTCAAGATAGGTGCGCTGGTCAATCTCTGTCTCAGCTCCTGGAAGCTCTTCTGACATTTGTCTAACCACATGAAGGGTTTCCCCTTCTTCGTCAAAGTTGAGAGTGGTGCCGCAACTCTGGAGAAATCTGGCACGAATCTTCGGTAGTATCCAGCTAGTCCCAAGAAACTTCGAACCTCCGTCACGCTCCTGGGTGGCTCCCAAGCTAACACTGCCTCAATCTTCGCAGGATCTACTACAACTCCCGCCTCAGAGATGACGTGTCCCAAGAAGTGGACCTCACATATCCAGAACTGACACTTCGAGAGATTACCATAAAGATGGTGCTCTCAGAGTGTGTCTAGTACAACCCGTAAGTGGTAGGCGTGCTCCTCCTCAGTCGTCGAGTAAATCAGAATGTCGTCAATGAAGACCACGACAAACCGATCAAGGTATGGCTGAATGATCCTCTTCATGAGGTCCATGAACACTGCTAGAGCATTGGTTACACCGAAGGGCATAACCAAGAACTCATAGTGGCCATACCGACATCTGAAGGTTGTCTTCTATACGTCCTCGTCACGAACTCGGAGATGAGGATAGCCTGACCTGAGGTCTATCTTCGAGAACCACCGTTCTCCCTTGAGCTGATCAAAGAGTTCATTAATCCTCGGTAGCGAATACTTGTTCCTCACTGTCACCTGGTTCAGGAGACGATAGTCAACACAAAGTCGCAAGCTCTCGTCCGCCTTCTTTGCGAACAAAATCAGGGAAGCCCAGGGTGAAACACTGGGTCGGATGAACCCTTTGCCCTGCAAGTCCTCCAACTGTACCCGTAGCTCTCAAATCTTGGCGGGGGCCATCCGATATGCTGGAGTCGATATCGGGGCTGTCCCGGGGTACAGGTCAATATAAAAGTCTACCTCTCTGCGAGGAGGTAACCCTGGAATGTCATCGGGGAAAACATCCGCAAACTGATCCACCACTGCAGGAAAACCAGGACTCCGCACGTCAACTGCTCCTAGGATGAGGCTAGCCAACTGATGAGTGATGGGATGTCCTCTCCTCCGCGGAAGTCCATCTTGTGCTGCAAAGGCTCCCTTCTCGCCGGTGAAGGGGAACCTGCTCCCGTCGATGCGTACACATCGCACCTTGCGCCTAAAACAGTCAATCTGTGCATGGACCATAGATAACCAATCCGTGAACAAGATGACATCGTAAGGCCTCGACGCTGCTACAAGAAGATCCCAGCCGAAGCTCTCGCCTCCTAGAGTAAGCTCACACTGCCGGCACCAGTGCGTAATCGTCGAGTCTGCTCCCATAGGAGTCTCTAGCCGTAAGGATCGAGCCAATGGCTCTGTCGGAATCTCCGAGCTCCGAACAAGGGCAACGGTTATGAAAGAGTGACTCTCTCCTATGTCTATAAGTACTACAGCAAGGGTGGAATAGACACAGATAGTACCTCGAATCATCTCGATCGCGCCATGGTCGTAGGCCTCTACTGCCTGGAGCTGTGCCTGTCTCTGCCCGCCAACTCCCTGTGGTCGGGGTGGACCTCCTGGTGGTGGTGGTGGTAGAGCCTCAAAGCGTCGCCCACCACTTGCTGCTCGGCCAGCTCCTCTGCCTCGTCCGTCTCCTCCCTACGGACTGCCACGGTCAACCCTCTACCTCTGCCTCGGTGGTCCCTCAACCGTCTGCTGCTCCTCAGCACGGCGGTTCGGGCAGTCACGATCCATGTGGCCCCACCCACCGCACGAGTAGCATTGTCTGCCTCTCAAAAGACTGGCTCCGTGCTGTGTGCCCCGCACTGTTGAGCCAGTGTCCTGAGGTCGTCTGCCTGAGGGTCTGGTCTGCCTGGACCCCTGAGTAATCCGTCGACTGCCTGCTGCAGAAGATTCTGCCACATGCCGCCCTGTGGTGGGTCTCGGTGCTGGTGTAGACTCAGCAAGAAAGCTCTCGATCAAAAGGGCCCGCTCCAGTACTCCTATTTGAGTCGGAATACTGAGAGAGATCAAAGATGCCCTGATCTCGTGTCTCAATCCCTGCTCAAAGGTCCGGGCCCAGAAGAATGGGTCTTGTACCATGTCAATCGAGTAGCGCGAGAGATCAGTAAATCTCGCCGAGTACTGAGCAACCGTCATGCTGCCATGCCGCAGCTGAAGAAGCTCCTGAATACACACCGCACGGAGGGTGGCTAGGACGAACTCCGAGCGGAAGAGGCTCTCAAAGTCTGTCCAAAGTAGAGATGCCTCATCGTGCACCTGGAGCATCAAGCTCCACCATCAGCCCGCTGCTGCGTGCAATAGGCTCGCAGCGAGGATCACCATGAGGTATGCTGGTGTCCTCATTAGCCTGAAAACTCATACGACTACCTCCAACCAGTCCTCGGCAGCCTGGGGGTCCGTCTCCCCACGAAACCTGGGTGGTCACTGGCACTGAAACTCATGCAGTGCGCTGAGGCGACGTGCATCGTCAGCGGCTGGTGCTGGAAGCATCGGTGGCTCAGCGGGTAGAGCTACCACCGGTGCCACTGCTGACAAAGGGCCCTGCACCAAGGCCTCGTCGCTCGGTGGGCTGTCGTCACACTCGACTCTCGAAACCCTAGCTAGCTGCCGTCGTGGGGCCATCCTGAAAAGGAAACAGGTGCGCCACGGTCAGAACAGTATACCTGGTGAGCTTATACAAAGTAATCACAAAGAAAACTTGAAACACACATGCAATCAATGTTTTCATGAAATAAGTCGGAAATCAGAAGTCAGGGTCCTGGTGTACGGATACGTCGGCCGCCACACCAACACTGGACTCCCTGGACTGATAACCACACTCAATACGCTGAACACTATTGCTTCACATAGAAAAGATTAGAGTTCGCGGTAGAACCGAACTCCTCTGATACCAATTTGTCACGACCCGTCCTCGAGGCCCGTGTTGTGACTACCCCAAGCCTGCCTTCCATAGGCCAGGGGATGACGACTAGCACCAAGGTGTAAATCCCGGTAAAAAGGGAAGGCATTGCCTTTGTAAAGTAAACAAGCACCATAGAGTAAGCAAGAGGAAAAGTAAACACTAAGTGAAAACAGAGTACAACTGTAAGTGCGGAAAAGTAAGTGGGCCAGTATACAAACCCAAACTGAAAGTAAAGTACAACTCGAAAGGGAAAACAACAACTGAAAAGTAAAAGCCGCTACACCAAGCTGTCCATTGGAAATCCCACCTGAAGGGTGGGTACAGATAGCTCCACTGCTTCTCGGGTCCCACCGTCCGCTCCGAGCACGTCCCACCCAGTGGTCCACCTCCAGGTACCGTCCTGCTCTGCAAGCCTCAACCACGATCAACGCTGTCCGTCGTCTGCAACCAACACAACGTAGTGCGGGCATAGCCCGTGCAGGGGTGAGTATAAGCTACTCAGTAGGGACCCCGAGACCCCCGAAGGTCTCCCAAAATCCACAAAGGATAAACCACAAAGGAAAGATACAATCACGAAGTAACAACCGACACTGCTTAGGTATATACCCATACATATACCTAAGTCATCAATTCCAATACGCTCCAACCTCCGAGCCCAAGTACAACTCAGTCTACATAGGATAGTATACGTATTCCACACAGGAAAGAAAAACGTAATCCACACAGGATAGCACAACACAATCCACACAGGAAAGTAAACAGGATTCAGCTCACACAGGTATACTTCTTCGAAAGACGATAGAGATGATCACAGATCCATCTAAGTCGTCGGACCCACAAAGGATCGATAGGTACTAACCCCCACAAAGACCCACACAGGATCGGACCCACATAGGATCTATAGGCGCTGGTTCACATAGAACCGCTGAGCGCTGACCCACACAGGATCGGACCCACACAGGATCGGTAGCACTGATCCACATAGGATCGCTGAGTGTTGTAGTCGCCGTCGTCGAATCCACTGAGGATCTCTGCACAGTCGTCGTCGCAGTCACAGTAGCAGTCGCAGCCAGCCTAGGGTTCCCGCACACAGCAAGCTCGTTCGGGAGGGTCCGCTCCACGAGCCGAGATGCTGATACATCAACTGTCACATATTCCAGAGTAGATGAATCCAAAAGTTCCGTATCGTCAACAGGAACTCAACGCAACAGACGGTGCGTCAATCGGACGCCCGGTATGAGAGTTATTGGCTTTTTCGTCCCAGGGGCCCGGTTGGTTTTTAAGGCAAAACCAACCCGACTGTACTCCACCTGCATCCAAACCTCGGGCGGAGTATGTCAAAAGATATTTCTCACTAAGAGTAACTCAACAAAGTTTACGGCACGTCAATCGGACGTTCGTAGCTCAAGATATGAGCGTTTCCGCTCCGAGGGCCCGGTTGGTTTCGTGTACGAACCAACCCGGCCGAATTCAAAGTATTATGAAACCTTGTGTGCAATATACCGAAACGACCATCCCAATCCAAGGATCGCATCGCCACTGACGGCGTATCGTTTGGAGGTCTGTAGCCCGAGTTATGGGCATTTGAACCCAAACAGTTCGGTAACGGGGGTTTCGGGATCGGGCCGACCCAGCCCGAGACCCCCCGGTTGGCCCGAACCGGGTCGACCCGCCCCGGACAGGGTCGGGCCGGCCCGGCGCGGCCTGGCCCGGCTGGGCTCGGCCCGGCCTGGCAGACCGGCCGGGCGCCGGTCCCGCTGGGGACAGCGCGCCCAACGTGCTGTCTGGCTCGGCTTTGGCCGAGCCGTTCGGCAAAGGGGGGGAGGGGGTTGCGCCTGCCCCCCTGTGAAACCGCGGCCCCCCTCATTTATGGGGGGCCGTTTTAAGCTGGCCAGGGGAATTTAATTCCCCCGAATTTCCCCTTTTTCCGGCCGGCCTGACCTGGCCGGCCGGTTCCTTCTCAACGGGACCGGCAAAGGCCGGTCCCCTTCCGGCTTCCGACACCGGCGGCCCAGCTAGCCACCGGTCACCTTGTTCCGCCGCGGTGCGACGGCACCGCGCCCCTCCGTCGCGGCCCCACTCCGGCCGCGGCGTCTTCGGTTTCCTTCGACGCGGCGGGACGGCGTCGCGTCCTTGAATTTCTTCCCACGGCATGGCGCGACGACGCCGTGCATATCTTCCACATGAAACCACGTGGTGCGACGGCACCACGCTTCCTCGTACCAACCACAAGGAATCATTCATGAAAAATGGAGGAGGGTCGGCCGTGTTTGTGCGGGCCATCCCCCTCGCGTTATTCGATAACAATTAGTCGAAAACCACGAAGATCGACAAACTAGAATCATGAACGGAATTAATTAGAATAAAACCCCTACCTCGGTTCAGGAACGGTGTTCGTCAACGACCTGCGGAAGACGAGCGTCTCGGAGGTCGGGCGTCGCACTGAAAGAGCGTCGACGTCGCGAAGCGAGGATTCGAAGTCATTGACGGAGATTTCATCGCGGAAAACCGTCGCAGAAGAGATGACGCGGAAGAAGAACGTCGGGTCGCGGATACGGCGTCGCGGAAGAACCGTGTTCTTCGGCAGAGAAGTTCTTCGTTGAAGAACGGTGTTCTTCGCATTCTTCATCGAGGTTGAAAAAGATGAAGAACGCTTCCCAATCTTCTCAAGGATGCAAAAGAAACCAACCAAAATAAAATAAGTCCAAGCCTTATTTTATTTACACATGCTAACCTCTTTGAATTTCAAAAGTTGTAAATTAAGTAACTCATCTTAATTAATTACAAAAGTTGTCAAATTGATTAGAGTGGAGTTAATGGGGAGTTTAAGGAGATTTAAAGAGTTAGGGCTCATGTGGGCCCCACCACACTTTATCCTCTCAAGGGAGGTTATGTGTATGTGGGCCCCACCTCTAACTCCCTTTGGGAGGAAATAACCAACAAAGTTAAAAATAAATTGTGTTCCACAATTTAATTAACTTCTTCTAATTCCCCCCAAAACTAACTCTCATCCTGCATAAAACGCAACCTCGGAAAAGGTCTCCTTAAGCGAATATCGGCGCTGCGAGTTCATTGGTGTCCTCGGATTTCAATTCCGAGCACCGTTTCAAAAGTTAGAAAAACCCGCTCGTTCGTTCACTGAACGTACCTGATCCAAACTTCAGAAATTGATTCCGGGCACACCGGGCCTCGGAATCAGGTGCCATCAGAAACGGCGTTCTTGTAAAATTCCAAAGAAAATTAAGAAAAAATTTCCCTTGAATTTTACGGGTCTTTACAAATATTCTAAGAATATCATGGATGATTTACTTATTATGATGTGAAAATGTATGGGAAACACAGAAAACTTCATAAAGTCATATAGATGTTATCTCCCTCTTGACTTCCTCTAAACTATTTTGTACACAAAATGGCGGCCACAATCTATTATGAAACTACCGCCAGGGTAGTGATCCCAATGCACTGACCACTCAAATTATGATTCACTATTGTTCAATTTATGATCGAACTATACCTATAAACATCTGGATCTGATCCTCTCTATATCTCTTCCAGAATGATTGGATTATGTCCCATGACATACACTTCAGTGAGATTACATTATCAAATATAGTACCCAATCACCAAGATGTTTCTTGAACAACATCCTAATGGAAGTTAATCTTGGAAACTAACAGGTTATTATGGAGAAGTGTAGTAATGGGGACATCATCCAGCTACCAAAAACTATATATTTAAAACATTCCAACTAATAGATAATCTCAATGTTTGGATCCCATGATCACTAATAAAATATGATTCTTGGTTTAAACACACTATCATAGACTATCCTCAACAATTTTTATTATGGTAGTCTTCCACCCATTAGTGATAAGGAGGATCTATTCTAGAATGATTTTATTTGTAAATTCTACAGAAAAAATAATTTGGTGAGCTTAGAAGGATTTGAATGGTTAAAAAATGGAAATTCACAATTTATGCAGAGCTCTATGTGAATTCATAATGATATATGAGAAAAATAGAATTGGTATATGAGTGAATTGAATTCGTATATGGATATACTTCACAAATGAACACTATGTAAAAGGTGGTCTTGATTGTCTGTGAGGTATACACCTGCAATAAATAATCCTTTGTGGGATGAATCATTATTCAAAAGCCTCAAAGTGATCTTAAAGAATCTTGAATTCCTGATGAAAAATGAAGGTCCCAAAATGTGTTTATATATGGGGACCCTCCTCCAAGTGGATCATGAAGTTATTTTTAAGATACCCATTATTCCTAGGATCATTATAATCAGATCCATTTCCAAGAGGGAATTATTTTTTAAGGCTTGAAAAGTCCCAAAACAACTCTCTAATTACTCCCAAAGGAAGGATAAATCAAGATATGATACAAGATGAACCAAAAATTGGTAAAGTAAGGATTTAAATAAAAACACCATGTTTAATAGAAATGTATTTATCCATTACCACATAAACCATCCTTCATGATGCACCCACACATCCTGAATTAAGGTGTATCCTGCAATGTAAATGATATGATATCTACAAAGCTCTACTTCATCATTTGTGGAATTGAGAAGGTGCACTATGTGTCTGAATAGCACACAAATTTCATTTGTGGAATGTAGGAAGACTCCTATTTGATCGTAAAACACCTTCTATATGGTATAACTACTTTTTGGATGCTCATTATTTATGATGAAATGGGAAGAATCCTATGAAATCACATTTTGATACCCATATTGTTTGTGATAGATAATTGGTGACTCCATATAGTTTGTGAACCACAATGTAGTTAAAAAGAGTATTTTACCTGTAATCCCAAATAAAAACCTCTATCCTTCACTAAATAAACACACAGACTGAGTGTGAAGGACATAGAAATATTCCAAGGAAGGATATTCGCTTTTTATAATCAGTATTGAAGAAATTATTCATAGGTAAAATTTAATAAAGGAACCCTAGAAATCATTCTGTGAATAATATCCTTTATGAAGAACCTATTTCATGGTGGTACCATGAAAAGTAACCCTACAAACTTATTTCACGAAGGGAGATTTAGAGAGGTATGTTCATGAAGGGGGTATCATATATGGAACTTCACAAAGCAACATCAAGTGTCCTCATTCATAGACCTCACCCACTTAATATATCATATTATCCTAAAAAATGTGATTAGATTTAGAGGTTTTCATTACCCTCTCTTTCATGCTAATTTTCTACAATGAATTTGAGATTCCTATTTTCATTTCAAAAAGAAATAAAATAATGAACAAATAGACTTCCCTTGTGTTATATATTTTTCTATGGTCACCCACCAAGGCCCCAAAAACCCAAATAACCTTTGTGGAACCTCTATTTAAAATCATAAACTCTTCATGGGGCCATATTCTTAGTGAAACATCCCATTAATTTTTATCCCTATAATTACACTGAACACCCTAAGTCTAACACATTGAACAACAAGATTACCCAATGTGAAAATCATAGGACTCAATTTGTAAAAATAATGGGATGATTAATTTCATGAGCATGGGATATCCCTTCATCCATAGGCATATTTATTGAGTAATTACAATCCATTTTTAAATCTCAAGTAAAGTTTCAAATCTTCAATTATCGATAATTTATAACTACGATATTGAAAAATGTGGGTTTAGAGGTCCATGATATTTATGGCATTAACATAATTAAAACACTTCAAATCTAGGTTTACTCCTAGGTGTAGTCACTGATTGATCTTTATATATATGAAATATTAATTCTCTATTCAAGGATCTCGATTGTACCGTAATGGACATACCCATATCCATAAGCTCTACTTGATCATTCTTTACTTATTTATGGAAAAAAATATCCCTAAAGAATGATATTAAACTATATGGCCAACATCCTTTTTTCATGGAGTAAAACTGCATGATAATTTCCTTAAGAAAATGGAATAATGTTTCATGGTACGATCCTATCATATGACCATAAACTATTAGTCTGAAATCAGGTGGGATTTGACTCATACAAAAGAGGATATGTAGGATGCCTATTAGAATTTAAGACCCACCATTCCCAATATATTCACCAATTTATCATATCCATCCTAATGGATCTACATTCCTCATGAGATGACTTATTCCTTTTCTCATTGGTCAATATTAGTTATGAGACAAGAAGACCTAGCTCATTATTCTATATTCCCTCAGATACATCACTTTTTTATATTAGGGACATATTCCCTTTTGAAGATCCTTTTATCATACCATATTTATGTTGTAACCATTTCCCCACCTTGAGGGACATATTCCTTCCTAGTGGACACCACATCTTTCTCATTGGATTATATTCCCAATGACACAATATCTTCCTTATAGAAACATATTCCTTATGAGTTCTCGACACATCATCATTAAGACATATTTCCTATAATGTAGACAAGTAAGGGATTCTTGTGTGTGAGTCTCATATAAACCATTTCTAAGAATCTTTTCCTTTTCTGTATTTATCACATGACTTTAAACTAAATGGACCATTCAATCTCACATAATCCTAAAAGGCACGTCACGTCCCATTAAGTAGAGCTTAACTATGTGGGCTCTGATTCCTTTTGTAATTATACATTGTAATTCCAATTCAATGGATTTATCCCAATTCCATCAATATATACTACTTACCCAGATGATGATAAAATCTAAAGTTCCTATCTTTGTTGCTTTAAATCAGCATCACTGTGTAATAAGAAAAGATAGAGAACCTATGATCCATAAAAATTGTGATAGAGAACCTATAATATATATAATTGTTTAAATTTATGGGATATATATAATGATTATATATGTTTACATTAATACATGAAAATGGATAATTATCGGCATGGGGAAACCAGTCCTACATTAGGACATGGGATGGCTTTATGAAAGCAACCTAAATCTATAATAGATTACACGAGTTAGAGTGAATTCCATCAAAAAGGTACGGTGATATTGATATCCCACCCTCTTGGAAAATTATCATTACAATTCATGACAAGAAATACCCCCAATGGATTTCTCCCTTTTTATAATAGGTCTACATTGATGTTCATACTAAACCATCATGGACATGGGAGCATGATAGAGTTTATTCTCCGAAATAATGATACATTGAGTATTCTAAGAAAATATATTCTTTTAATGTATTTTAAATTTCAATTTTATTAATCTCATACATATTTGAATCAATGAAAAATTTAATATTAATAATTTTATATAAAGAAAAATTTGGATGGATGGTTCAATTCTGATGGATACACCCACACTAGAGATGTATGAAAAAATTGAATAAATTACCCAATAAAGAATCCATTGAACGATCAATGTAAAAGTTTACATTGAGGAGGAAATTTAAAATTTAAACTCATATTACATTCAAAATCGAAGTCTATAAAATAATTTAACGGGGCAAAATGATGGAAGTTTTTATGATTCTATAAACAATAAATTTTCAATATTTAATTATCATGAGCTTTGTTTTAGTAGTGATCACGAATGTTGGATTTTAGATAAAAAAGAACCCATATATAATATATTTGTGTTTCTAATTTGTGATGAACTGAAATGAATTTTGAAGAAATTTCATTTTTAAATATTTTTTAAAACTAAATTTATATTATTATTTTTAAATTAAATAATCATCATATAAAAAAATCACACAAATTACCCCCATTACTCTTAATGAAGTTGAAAAAGGTAATTATGTTTACTCATTTCAAAGACTAGAAAGTTAAATTTATTTTGATTGAACATATGAAAACAATTTATTATTATTTTTAATTATTAAATATTAATTATTTTTTCAGGTATTGTAACATGAAAATAAAATTGATGGTTAATTTTGTGCACTAAGTAACCCACTATATAAATTTGTAAAATATTATCATGCATATGTGGTCAATGGATTTGGATTTCATACACCCACATATGGTGAATCAATAAAATCAATTGATGATGGTGTTTGTTAAGAATGAAATCATCTTAAATAATGTGATGTTGAATTTTATGGTATACTAAATGAAATATCTAAGTTATGTTTTCTATGATAGAATCATGTAACAATTTTTAAATGTCACTGGTTTGATACTGATCAAGGGTCGTATGTTCATCCACAATAAGAAGTATTTTACCTTTAATATTAATTCCTTCATGAAATAAATAAACCATTTATTCTAATAGATCAAGAAAAGTAGGTTTATTATATATATTACTATGATATATTGAGATATTTAAAAAACTGGTGGAGTGTAATAAAAATGAAACATCATGATGGGAACCTATAGTTATGGGTCGATAGTGTTGATAATATGAATGATGTGACCAATGAATTTGAAATAACTAGGCATGATAAAAGTGTAGTTTATATAGAAATTTATGATTCCAAATAGGAAGATGAAGAAATTAACTCTAGTGAATATGAATATAATTATGAATAGCGATGTATCATATTCTAGTTATTGTAAAAAACAATATATATTATCTGTTTTCAATAAATCATTAATAATTAATTATAAATGATATATGTAATAATAATTATTTGTACGAAACATTTTTTATTGTTTCAAATTGTTAGTGATGATTATGATGAGATGTATTATACCCTCACCAATTATATTATACAAAATAATGGCTCCAAGGAGTCATAATCTATTCCCGATGATTCTACCATAGTACCAACCACTAGAAGGGGTCATAAACATTAATCATTGATGATTATAGACCATATTCCATGGTGGAATCATGATGTTTAATTTTACCCATGTTTAAGGAGGTAGTCAAATTTTGTATTTTATTTTGTATTTATTATTTTCATATAAAAATTGTTTAATTGTCTATTATTATTTACATGGTTTATTGTGTATAGTTTTTGGGAAGAATGTTGTGATTATTTAGAAATATTTTTTAGGCCCTAGGTTTCATGGTATCCGGTTCCCACCAATGATCAGCATCGTATGTTCAACCATCATATTATAAGTAAAGAAATAATATATTTCATTTAAATTTAATTTAATTAATATCTTTTTATTATTAATAATGTTTAATTTTTATGGTATCCGGTCAATGATAGCAGGAGAACCTCTATATGAAAGGGGTGAGATATTTCTATGCATGAGCATCTTTTTCAATATTTATATAACCTTAATAAATGTTCCATTGAGGGAGATTATGTTACATTTTTGATAAGTATGTCATGTGTCTTCCACCTTACTATATCTCTACGAATATTTGGGATAGATTGTTATCCTATTGAATATGAGATGCATTCCAAAGGAGGTTATCATCTGGTCAATGAAATCGGGGGAGGCTGGAGGTTATAGATAGAGTCAGAAATATTATAATTATTATACATTGAAAACATATAGTACGAAATGTTGATTATTAAGATTTGTATACTTTAATATAAATTTTTTATATTATATTCAAATATAATCTTTTTGATCCCATAATTATGATGTTTTATATATATTAGAGGATGGACATTGATTGTACTATGGGATAAATTTTGAGTGAGAGGGAATGTCAAATTATGGTAAGTAATTTTTTTGGGTTTTAAAATGATTTTAAATTATTTTTTCATTCTAAATTGATAATTAATCTTCTAGTTTTAATAGAAAGAGAATAAACATTAGCAGTGGGAGAAAAATCAAGAGTAGATGATAGAGAACATGGATGACTCACACATGGTTTAGGAATTAATTCCACCTCTTAATCCTATAGTTAAACCCTCTTAGTGTATTTAATAATGTTTTAATATAATAATATAATAATTTAAATTTTTATTATTTATTTTCTGAATATATTTTTTATATTTTTAAATTTTTAAATTAATTTCTTCTAATTTTTTTATTTATGGGGATATTCTTATCCCTTTAAAAATTGTATTTGCGATAGAAATAATCTTCCAATGGATTTTTTTTTGAATATTAGTTATGATCGATTTACAATCTATCACAACTACTATTTGTGATAAATTTTTATTTCAATAAAAAATATTTTATAAAATATATTTACAATGAATTAAAATCACATTATATATAAATTTTTAGTGGATCCATATTTTTGTCAAAATTAATATTTTTTATGCATCATTATTTCTATCACAAAATCAATAGGTCCCAAAATATTTGAGATGGTCCATAAAAAATACTAAAAATTATAATTCAATTTTCCACTACATGATATTTTTTATGGAATCCCATCATAAATAAATTTTTATGATGGAATTATATCACAAATAACCCATCATAATTAAATCAAACTGTTATTGTGAAACGGGTTTCTATAACTTCTAAACATATAGTCAACTTATTTTAATCTAATCGATGATCCATTCATATCAGATTTCACTAACTTTATGTAATTACTAAACAAAACATTACCATAGTTTATACTCCAGGTGGAACTAGAAATCCTTATTCATGCATAAGTCTAGAATAAAAAACTTCTAGGATACTTTTACTTAGTAGACCAAGCCACATGACATTAAACTTCATAGAATATAATCAATTTTTTTATGTTAATGTTCTTGGAAGAAGTCTTAGTCGTATGAAATTAAATAGAAATAAATCATGGTCATTATTTCATGACATTAAATGATTCATAATTATTCCTCAAATAGACATCGTTGGTCATGGCTTCATGGCCTTTAAAGGCACCAGAATGGTCCATGTCCCACAGACTGAAAAGGTATGATGTGTCTCGTTAAGACGCACCAAACTACATGGGTTATAATTTAATTTATGGGGATAATTGGAATTCCCTCTTATGGGATTAATCCTAAATAGTCAACACCCACCATATCATTGGATGTAGATAAATTATAGAGCGCCCAACTATATATCTTTATATTATATTATCACTTACAAAGAGAAGATAAATAGAGAAACTCGAATATCCATTGAGGTGATTTTGTAAATATTATATATATATATATATTCAACATTTTGTGTTAATGCTTTTTTCTTTTAGAAAAAAGGTGATCTACTATTTAATATAAGAAGTTAGAAATACTTTCCTTATATAGTCATAAGATGATTTGCTGATCCTAAATGCTTCTAAAATCATGATAACTCTATGTTTTTTTACGATTACTATATTAACTTGTTTGGTGGAACTTGGTAGATACCAAATTGAGGTTTACATAATTAGACAACCAAAGAGAGTTCTCTAGAATAAATATGTATGTTCATTGTTCAAAAATATGAAAAAGATGTGGAGTTGATACTCTATGAAAAAAATAAATATCTAATGGTTACCAGAAAAACATGGAAATAGTTAATCTTGCAAGTTAACTATGAATTACATCATACATATAGAGAGTTGAATATCAAATAATTTAAAATATAGTTTCACCAGATAGTGAGAAGTAATAAGTTATACTATACTGAGAAATACATATTCTGTAAGAAAAACTTTTGAGAAGTAAAAATGATAAATAAATCCAAATATGATTAGATGAAGAAAATTTCTCTAGAATTTGTTTATAATACTAATATCTATATGAAGTTTGATCATATAACTATACAAATACATTAAAAATCATCAGATAGATTAATATAGATGAACTTTTGTGATTTCATCAGACAAAGGAATTATGTGAAGATCACCAGAAGAAGGAATCCTATGTTTACCAGACTGAGGTAATTAAATGAATAATTTGGATATAGAAGTTATAAAGAAGTTCTGAATGGAGTAAATTTTTTCAATGTTAACGTCTTGAGGAATAAGAGATTTTTTATAACTGATATTGGTTTGAATAATTTTACAAAAAATTATAAATACGTTAATTGTTTTGATAATGATATGTTCTTACAATGTTTCTTAAATAAAACAAATATTTATAGAAAACCAAAGTAATCATTATTCCTAAGATGTAATGATGTTTTTATGAAGATCCTTTTCTCTAATATTTTATAAGGATTGAAGTAAATAAAATGTAAGTTGAGTTGAGTGGGGAACTCAAATTGGATCTCAGACATACTCGTTGATTTCATAGGAATTATAACTATATAAATAAGTGAAGACTCGTTGTGATATGTTGTCAAGACTATTTACAAGAGAGTGGAATTCATGAAGTTTTTACAATGTGAGTTTCAAACTAGGAAATTACTTGGTCGAAGACAATGAGTACCAAAAATAATGTATGAGAGAGGGAAACATCAAACATAGGTGCATCATAAAAAGTATCATGATGCAGAGGAACTAGATAAATGAACACAATACTGAGCCACACCAAATAGAGTTATAAAAAATAGAGTGTAGAAAACCTATAATTTCATGTCTAAGTTTTCATGATTAGTTTTTCAAAGTCTCTATTTTTTGGCTCTAGAGTATAAGAAATCTTTTTAACTGGTGGGTGCCAGTATAATTCCCGGTTATGAGATATAAGGGTCTTTATAAGAGTTGGATCATTTTATTTAATTTTATTATATAGTGGATGTTTGTGGATTGATAAGAGTTAACATGATAAGGTATTATTCGCTCATATTAGAGGAGAACTTTTTATTAACTTATGTTCCATGATTTATTTTATTATATTATCATATGAATGATGTTGAATTAAAATGTTAATAGGATTGAATCTTTAACAAGTTACAGGGTGAATTTCAAGAGAAAGTTTATTATAAAATATCACCACTAATTTAACACCCCTTCTCATTGGTCAATACATTATTAGGAATTTAAGTGATATTATAGAATCTAGGATCCCTCTGTAAGATCCCTATATTTGTTATCATGGACAATCTCTAGTCAATCAACTGTATAGTTATTATTACCTTAAATAGAAAAATGTATCATGGATGGAAGAATATAATGATACCATGTCTTCAATATCTTGTTTTTAGGTGATTTATATAGTTACTGCAGGGTTTCCACCAATAGAAAAAGATTGTCCTATTAAATTTTATAAAAAATGAATCTCAAGGTTGATGGAAAATATTAGTATTCTATTATTATTTCCTTATAAGAAAATGTTTATATGAAGGTGATGGGTATCAAAACAGAAAATGAAACTGAGGAAAAAATAAAAAGAATCATTGAGGGAAATATAAAAGTTAAGGAAGAAATTATTTAAATATGGATAAGAAAAAGATATTAGGATGTTGGGAGATGAAAATATTTATGACTTCTTAATTATAGAAAATGAAATCAGTGGTAATATCATAGGATTCATGATGTATTCTACTATTTTTTCAAAATTGATGAGGAACTTTCCTATCTAGTTTGATGATAATGTATTTTATTTAAGAGATAAAGATGATTTATCCCTTGATGAATTATATAAACCTCTTTTTACTTATGAAATGAGGAAATAACCTACATTAGAAAATAATATTAATAAATAGATATCTTTTAAAGATGTGATAAATCTAAAAATACAAGAACATGAACATCAGGTTTCAGGCCTCAATAAATCAAAAGATAAGGAATATGATTCTAATGTGAATGAAAAAATTATATATATTATCTCAAAAAATTACCTTAAAGTTAGAGGAAAGACAAATAAAAATCTAAATCAAATTATTTTAATGTGGGGGAATTTGAATTTATATAATTAACTATACAAATAAGAAAAATGTGGAATATTAATAAGTTGGTTTTGAATTAAAAACTCACAAGAATAAGTGGGGAAAAATTATAAAGAATTTATCTGATATATTGTGAGAATGAAAAGGTTCACTTGAAGAAAGAAAAGAATTATATTGATTCAAAAGAAATGTATGATTATATTGATTTTTTTTTCAGAATAAGAAAATAGAGACAATTTTAGAACCTTCATGTATCATTTTTAAATTAAGTAATTTACTTCAAACAATGAATAAGTATAAGGTGAAGAAACCCATATGTAATATTCTCTAAGACCAGAAATTATGGAATGTATTGAGAAAAAAATTCAAGAAATATTCTAGAATATTAAAGAAGGAAAGTGAGAATAATATTGAAGGAAAATAATAATTTCTCCAAAATGAAGATGCACACATAGAAGAAATTGAGAATCTCATGATTAATGTTTAATAACAGAGGAATATGTTGAAAGATCACAATTAGAAACTTACTAGTAAGGAATAATATCAATTTAAGAATAAATAAAGATGTCTAAATGCTAAAATAACTTAAATAAAATGAAATATAGTTTCAAAAAATGTTTTTTGATAAAGGAAACAATGTATCATGTTTCTAGAAGAAATAATCCTAAAATTCAAGTTAAATCTGCACCCACTAAACATAAAAATTCATGTTCTTTTACTAACCATACAATTTAAAGAATAAATAATGAGAAATATTTATTTTAGAGAAATTTAATAAATACATCACAGTAATGTAAGTTAAAAGCAACATTTAGAATAATTTTTCATCATTCCAAGTTAAATCATATTTTGTAAAGTATTTAAAATCTCGAAAAAAACTTATCATTGTGTAAAACCATACTTGTATAAAAGATTAACTATTAATGAATATTATTGGTTTTATGATATTTATAATAAAAAGGTGTATAATTGTTGGCACAACATGTCTCTCCCTAGGAGCAGGCATTAACTAGGGGGGATAATGGATGAATTTCAGGAAATAATATAAATTTTCAAGAAGAAAAAAATAAAAGTAATCAAAATTTTAAAAAAAACTCAAGGGAAAACTGATTTGATTTCCTAGATGTAATATTTGGAAGGTGTATCCAACTAATTCACTATGATGAAGATTTTATAATAACACTTTCAAGAGAAATTCATTTTACCCCAAAATAAAACAAATATGTGAAAATTAAAATTTATGAAAAATCATTAATAATTGAGAATGATTTAAAATTATAAAAATAAATAATCCCTATATTATTGAAAATGGTTTTTACTCACATATGACATGTGACATAAAAATATTTAAAAATATTGAAGAACATTTTGGAGTATAATTCTTGTTTCAAAAATTAATGTTCTTTAAAAATAATCAGAATTGGTATAAATCATATTGAATATCATAAGCTCAAATCAATGAATATTTTTCTTATTAATGGTCATAATCCCAACTTATAGACGGTTATACAACAATATGATGATGGTAATTAAGTTATGTTTATAAATTATTCTCATATAATTTGATGGTTGAAATATGGAAAAGTTATTACTAAGGGATAAATGATTAGAATCAATATATTCTATATTATACATCCAAATAATCCATTCTATTTCAGTTATGAAGATGAAAACAAGACGTGGAACCCAAGATTTGGACATCATGTCCAAAAACGTATGAGTGCTATATCAATGAAAGATGTTGTAATAGATTTAAAATAACTACAAATGAAAATATTATTTTATTTATAATACATTATTAAAATGAAGGATATAAATAAGAATATATAGAAAATTTGTAATTTAGTACACTGAATTTTTTGAGATCATACAATCTGATTTTTATTGAATGATGAGACATAAATTAAGAAAGGATTATGTTTTTTACTTTATTATTTTTATTTATGATTTCACATGAAATATAAATCAAAGGCTATAGAGTTGTTAAAAAGTTTCAGAAGGTATTTTGATAGTGATCTAGGTGTATATATATTGAAATTGAGGATAAATTTTTTAAAATTAGTACACAAGTAACTCTTTTGAATCCTTTATGAAGAAACAATGAATTAAACCCCAATATCGTTCTCTATACACTCATCTAAAAAATTGAGTAGAAAAAAAAAAGAGAAATAGAAGTTTAGTTGAAATGGGAAGATATATTCTTTGTGAATATAATCATTCCAATTTTTTTTGAGAGAAGTTTTAAATAGAGAAATACATGTTGAAAATAGATGCCTACTTCGTCCAGAATAAAAAATGGATCTCTATGATATGTGGAAGATGAATAATACTATAGTGAAATAAACTAATGTTTTTTGGATCCCTTTATTACTAAAGATCGATAATAAATATTTAGGAAGGATTGAACAAAATATAAAAGGATGAATTTTCTTGGGATATTCATCCAATGAGAAAAGTAAAATTCTTTGGAATAAATAACTACATATGTTGGTTGACTAATTTGATGTAATTACCTTTGAAAACTAGTCATACTAAAAAAAGTTATAAACATGATGAGTGTGGTGAAATGAAAGATACATCGATTATTTACACACAAGTTAATTAGAATAAGGATTAATAAAAGCAAAATCTTGTATATATTGATTTTTATCAGTTCATTGATGATTAAAGTAAGACTTGATGAAAAAAAATAGAGACTTTAAAAAAATATGTTGAAGTCGATAATATCATTAGCAATAAAGAATATCTAGTTCTTACAAAAAATAAATTGAGATTTGTGGATAATATGTTGTTATCTCATAGGTGGAACTACAGTCCATTTCAGAGGTTGTTAAAAAAATTAGGGTTGAATATAATGAATGATGAGTTAGTTTAAGTTGAGAAGAATAACACCCAATATCTTGTTTCTTGATCGAACGAATGGAATACTCTTAAAACCAAAATGGGTGTTCATAAATAAACTCAATATACAGAGATAAATTTCGATAATTAATGTATGACCAATTTTCAATGTGTACTAACTGGTGGAAGGTGTTGATTTGGAAGAATCTTTTTGCACCACCAAATGACTTGAAACTATAATAATGTTTTTGGCTATTACTTCTCATCTAAAATACCAAGTTTATAAGTTGGATGTTAATTAAGAATTATTGAATAAAAAAATTTAATAATAAATTTATATTAAGAAACCAAGTGGGTTCATACTTGATAATGACGAAACCATGGTGTGAGAAATTAAGAAATACTTGTATGGGTTGAAGTAGGCTCCTCAAGAATGGTATTCAAAACATTAAAGTTTCTTAAAACAATTGATATTTTCTAGAGGAAAAAAATTTGATACTTATAAGTGAAAAATATGGGTACATGTACCATGATTTTCATTGATTATATTGAATTTTTTATTTTCATAGGTAATAGGGATAAATATTGTGAAAAATATACTGAAAAAATGAATATTGACTTTTAGATATCAATTCTCTAATAATTGAATTTATTTATAGGATTACAAGTTTAATTGAAAGGGGGATACATCTTCCTCTCACAATAAAATTATTCCATGGAGTTAGTGAATATTTTTTCATGTCAGATTTAATGGTGTATTCAACACCTATTTCTATTATCATTATGATAAGTAAAGATAATGCTAGAAAAAGTTTAAATTAGAAAGATTTATAGAAACTAATAAAAAGTTTACCCTATATTACTACTTAATGAACAAACAATTTATATGTTATAAATTTTTTCATCAAGATATAAGAGTAATCTAAAGAAATAAAACATCATTCAAGATAATAGAATCCATAGGTATATTAAAGAAACATGAAATTATATTCAGATGTATAGATAGAGAAATTAGTTGAACTTTCTTGGATTCACTTATGATGATTGGGATAAGGATTTCAATGATCAAAAATCAACATTAAGAGTAAATTTCTTTTTTGGAGAATGTTTCACTAGATTGAATAGTAAGGAACAATATTTTTTTACTTTGAGTATAGAGGAATAAAAATACATTTTCATTACTTAGGAATGTACAAAAATGATGAGGTTAAAAGGTAAACTAAAAGGTTTGAGAGTGAATGTTAATAAACCATTGAATATTATTTATAATAACTTAAGTGTCATTGATCACTCTAAAAATATTTGACAACATTATAGATAAAAATACATTTATCTTAAATATAATTTTATTTAGAATAAATTTGTTGGTGGTGATATAATGCATGAGTATATTTCAACAAAATATCAGATTACTTAAATTTCCACTAATTCTATTCTGAGGGAATTATTTAAGTAATTGAGTCTAAAACACCATTTTGAGACTCCACCACTCAATTAATAATGATATTATGTTTTTACCCAATATTTATTTGGGTTATTTTATTAATGGGGTTATGTAGTACAACTCTACACTCTATCTTTTGTGACTCCAAATCTAGTGTTATTATAAAATGGGGGATTAAAATTGAGGCTGATTTTTCTCAATCTCATGGAAAAAATTACTTGTGAAAAAGGGAAGAAATTTATTAAAAACAATTCTTAATTCAACAATGTGGTTTCCAAAAATTCATTATGAGAAAGGATGTAGTTTGATGACATTTAAGAAAAGATTTGTCGAAAATGTTTCTAAAAAATTAATGGGGGGGGATTAAAGATTATTTGGGTTGATTTTCAATTATTGTTACAATTGTTTTCAACATTTTGTTTGAATATTTTTGTTTATTTAGTAAAAGTGATATTCTATTTATCAGAAGACGTTACAACTAATTTCCTTACATAGTTAGGTGATGATTTTCCGATTCATAGAGTTTGTAAAGTCATAAAAACTCTATGTTATTCATGATTACTAGATGAAGTTATTAAAAGGATAAAGTTAGTGGAACATTGTGCATAATGAATTGAGGTTAAATAAATGAGATAATTGGAAGATGTTCTTTAGGACAAATATGTGCATTCAATTTTCAATGATATGAAGAAGAAGAAGGACTGATACTGTATGAAAATTAAGAATAAATCTCTAAAGGTTACTAGATAGACATAAATATAGTTATCCTAATAATAGATGTATGGAGTATATTAGATGGATAGAGCGTTAATGATAAAAAATGTTCCAAAAGAGTACCAATAGACAATGAGAAGTACAATGTTATACCAAATAGGGAAACCCATATTCCATTTTATGTATTTTTTTAGAAGATTACTAGATAAGGAAATCAAAATATGATCAGTTGTAGAATATGGGACAAAAATGAGTTTAGGGAATTGATATCTGTTTAATTTTGGATCGGATGATGAGATGAAGATGTTCCACCTCATTAGATAGAATAATATGGATGAAATTCTGTGAGTCTATTAGATAGAGGAAACATATGAAGAGCATTGGAAGAAGGATTCCTGAGATTACCAGACCAAGCTAATTAGATGAAGAATATTAGTCAAAGAAGTGATGGCGAAGTTATCAATGGAGGAAAACATGTCAGTATTATTGCATTGAGGAACATGAATGTTTGTATTCCATACATAGGTTTATGGATTTTTACAAAACATAATAAAGTCATTAATTATGATAATTTCTATCTGTTATTTCAATGCTTAGAAATCTATATGAGATCTAAGGAAGAATAAAGAGTTCACTATCAAATATATTTAAGGAAGTTCTTATAAATATTTTGGAATCTAATCATTTAAATTATTTAAAGGTGGTCAAACACAAGTTGTTTTGAGTGAAAAATTAAGATTGGAACCCATTATTCCTCCTTGGTTTTTAGAGGATGTATTCCCATATAAATTGGTGAAGGATCATTGTGATATGTTTCTGCTTCTATTTGTGAGGGATTATTAATTTTAATGATTTTAAAATCTAATTTCCAAACCATGAAATAACTTGGTTAAACAAGAGGAGTACTAGAAATTACATACCATATAAAGGTGTATCAGAAACAAGTGCATCAGACTGAACATCATTGAAAAAATTATTTGAGCATGAGTTGGTTACCCAAATCATACCCCCAAAAATTTATGAATGAAAATAAGTAACAAAGTGATTACACAAGGTGAAAAGTATTTACACTAGATGTAAGTCAAGAGGATACAAAATGAGAGGCTAAAAATAAAGAGCATCTAGTTTATCATCAAGGGTAGTGAAAGATAAAATCAACTAACTGGGATCTCATCCTACTCCTATCATCATTGTTGAGGTGGATGCTTGTCCTAGCTCATATGAGGGAATCTTTTTTTCCATTGTAATCACATCCAATAGTTGATCCTCCAAGACCCCAAAGACATCCAAATAAACCACTACAAATGTCCTGAAAATAAGATGCATCACAGTTCCCACCATGAAATAATAGTCAGTCTTAGTGTTATGTGTACTCGAATAAAGAAATAGACAGGATGTGCATGACACATTAATAGAAAACATTCATGAAGCCTAAAGAGAATCATCTACCATAAAATCCCAAATTGTACTTATGGAACACTGCCTTGAAATTTATCAATTATTGGAAACATCATGTAGAGAAAATACACCATCTTAGTTTGAATCAATCAAAAAGTTCCCTCCCATAATCATTCTGAGTCGTATAGGGTGTGGAATTGATGTATCTCAAATTGTTCAAAAAAATAAATGATCATCACACATTTAATGAAATAATTCCTACCATTCATTCTTAATCCTACATTCCAGGAAACATTATACTTATTTTTGATTTATAGGAAATTTGTGAAGAATAAGGGACTCATCCATGTCCTAGATTAAACATTTTATTTCCAATCATCCTTATTTTTACATTTTTTTTGTATTCGATGAAGTGAATTAAGAACTTGTGGTAGTATTAAAAGGTCTAATGGAAAGAAAAGTAACTTTTAATGGTTGGGAAAAAATACTCAGAAGTGACAAGAACATAACTATTCTTAATTTTATATCAGTATATTCAGGAGTAGTAAGAGCTATGTTAAGGAAACTATTAAATTTATTTATGCTTCAAGAAAACTCCTCCTGCAAAATCAAGGCTTTTTACTGAAGTAATGAGTGGTTATGCATAAATCCATAGTCAAAATAACTTTTCATTTACAAGAATAAATCTACCCCATTGTGATAACTCAACAAATCTAAATGATTCCATCCCTCATCATTTTGGATAAGGATACAAAAAAGAAGTTTCCAGAAGAACAAACTCCCTCAAAATCAAATAAAAAAACTTCATACATAAGATCTAGAAGACTCATCACCTCAAGATCCTTAAAGAATAAAATCAATGGTGAGTGAAAACATGAATTATCTAGTAGCTAACATCAACTAAAAACACCCAAATAGAACAAAACCAAGAAGACATCACATATTACTGAATGAACTGACCCAGAGTAGAGATAGATATTGGATCATACGCAATCTCAACACTCATATTCATTCCCGTCACATGGCATCCAAAAGAAATATTTGTCTCCCATCATCAAATTTGATATTCCTCTTAAAATTAATTCAAATTTTAGAGATCATTTTCTCCCTGATTGGAGAATATTCATATGGAAGTTAATATCCCATTTTTGATACCCTTGATACATAAATGATTCATTATCATCATTCCATGAATAAATATCTCCATTGAGACCCTCATTGATAGTAAAAAGATGATTTTTATGATTACTTATTTCATCCCAATTCTCTTCATAAATAAATGGAATTTATTTATTAACAAATTTAGCCTATGGAAGGACCAGATTCACTTCAACACATAGTCCTGGGGATCTGGTTACAATGGTTCGCTTCAACTTGGAATAATCCCTACGCCACTTTGTTTTCTTAAGATGAGAGGTAATAAACCCATATGAATCCACCAATTTTTTATTTCATTTTTAAGTACATGAATAGAAAAATTCCACATCGGATTGATGTGCATTATCATGTATATCTTTGAAGGTTTTAGAGGATTCACTGGGATCATATAATTCTATCTCCAAAGTGGGGGGAACAATAGTGGGGTCAATCAAAGCACATAGAATATTATCATCAAAACATGAGAAGACATTATCCATATTTGGATGAGAACCGCTCTCCTCATTGAAAATGACTGAATTCTATCTTTCAATAGATATCCCAATACATATCTCCCCTCAAAATGTTTCCCTAGTTTCAGAAGGTCCATTAAGTGCCTTAATTTTTTATAACTCTCTAGAATAACATAAAAAATCAAATATATATACATATTGAAGTTCACATTGATGCATGGTATTGATCTGTCACTCTCATGATAAAAGTAACTAGAATTGTTACAGGGAAGGATTTCATAAATATATATTAGACCTATTAGAGAGTATTGAACTTGTAAATAAGTCTCTTTAAGGGATGGGCCGACCTACCACCAACTTAACCAATATATATTCCAAGGTGCTTCTAGTGTTCCCTAGTTAATTATTCCTTTAGAATATAGTTTTTAATTGATATAATATATCATAGATTGAGAGTGTGTGTAGGAATAAAAATGGTGAACCTAATATAAAATCATTTAACCATGAAAGTGACTGATTGACCATACACTTTTCCTTATTTTTTTCCATTTGTAGGTCCATTTTTTATGGTTTTTCCCTTAATATATATTGAAACAAAAAAATAGAATCATTTAGTGCACTATCACACATCAAACACTATGTAATGGATGTTGGTAACCACATGATACCTGAGGCTATTTTTCACTTGAATTGATGAGCTTGAAAAACACCTCCTATATGATGAAATTCATGGCCTCAATTCCGAGACGTTTTCTATTCCCAACCCAATACGTCTAGTGAATGTTACTGAACACCTTGGTATGGGAGTACTGTAGAGACCTGAAGCATGACATACATGGACATTACATTAATTTTGCAGAATACTTAATATATAACAAAAACAGACACACAAGGACCGTAATAGTTTAGTGTCTTTGGAAACATGGAACGTAATCTTCTAATCATGGTGAAAGATCTTCAACATCTCCCATAAAGATCTTCCTTTTTTTACCTAAAACCTTTATTTATATCCTGGGGAAAAGAAAACATAAAAGGGTGAGCTCAAATTCTCAGTAAGGGTAAACAAAAGAAATATCAATCACATCATATTCATAAGAACATAACATTTTGGAAATCTTAACCTGCAAAAGAGAGCATAATTTCATAACATGGGATAAATCATAGTAGTGAAATGAAATCCAATTAATCATAACTTAAAACATGAATCTTTGTGTTATACACACATAATCATAGAGAATCATTTCTTATTAGTCAAGACACATTGCCAAGACTATCTTAGTGGACAAAGTCCATTTCTAAACCGAGTTTACTCATCGTTTCAGTCCTGTTTCACTGAACCGGTTTAACCTGTAACAACCCGAAATTTTGAATAAATCTTGTTTCCTAATTTTATGTGTTATTTTATTTTTATACTCAACAAAAATGTTTCATTTGATAACATGAGTATAATTAAAATGATACTGTTGGTTTTGACTATTATATGACCATTGGTCAATATGACCACTGGAAACTAAACATTTTGATTATTGTATCTAAATACAAGTAATCTTGGTTAATTAATATAGAAAGAAGATTCGATGGCCTCGCCCAGTAGTCTTGGACCAATCGAAGCCCATCTAACAGAACTTGGGAAGGAGGTATCACCACTGGGCTTTGCTCTGGACCAAACCCAAGCTGAACTTCATCGTATAAAGCTAGAACGGGATCTCCTTCGCGAGAAGTTCAAACAGATAGAAATTACTACTCGTGCGATGTTGGCCAAGCCTCTCTCGGATTCTCTCACCTTAGCACACCTTACACTTAGGTCCTATGCTGGTGTGATAAGGGGCTATGTAAGGAGACCGTAACTGCCTTGTGTAATCCTTTGTTTTAAATAAAAATTGGGATTTCTTCTTATGATGAAGTTTATGAATTTTCAAATGACTGGATAAATATAGTATGCATATTTTTGATGAATTTTAGAAAAAGGTTATTGTAAAAATGGTTGTGTAAACCTTAAATAATTAAAAATGTGTAATGATTTTCGAAAAATGGTCTTCTACAATTATGTTCAGTACGAAATTTAGAGTCTGATAAGATCAACTTAATTTTTGATGAATAGTAAATTATGAATAGTGATTTTATGATTTGGATTAGTAATGTGTCCAAATGTATTAGTAATCTCACTTAAATAAAGTATTAATATAATCTAGGCACCTTGATTAAGTAATGTGATTCAATAAAATGGTTAAATAACGGTTTCATAAATTATTATTCAAGTATTAGTTTTTTTGGGTGAATAGTGTTTTTTAATTAAAAATTTAATTAAAAATATTTAGATAATTATTTTTATAAAACGGATTTCATTTTTTGAACTCAGAGCACCGATATTATGCTATAGTAATTTTTGGGGTTTTTTCTGAAAAAAATGAATTTTCGGTGAATAGTGTTTTTATTTAAAAATTAAATTAAAAATATTTAGAAAATTATTTTTATAAAATGGAGTTCATATTTGTAATCAGAGCGTTGATATTTGGTTAAGGTGAAATTTTGGGATTATTCTGAGAAAGTTGAATTTTCGATGAATAGTGAAAATACAGTTTTTAAGTTACGGGTGTTTAATGACATCATTAAATGATGTATTAAGTTTGTAATAAATATGTTAGAATTATGAATAGTGAGATAAGGTATGAGGTGTCCCAAGTGGCCAATACCATGGGCAAATACCATGGGAAAGCCCATGGTTTTTCCAAAACCACTAATGAGGTGTCCCTTTGCCATTAATGCCTTGTCCCCTCACTTTCCCTATAAATACAAAGCCATTATCTCATCCATTCGACTCCCCACTCTCCCCCAAAGAGGTTCTGGTCTCATTACCTCCCAAGGAGTCCTCCCATGGTTCCCCCAAGCCCTCAAGGTCCCAACCATTGAGTTTTAAGAGTTATGTTTTAAGGTAAGGGATCCGACCTCTCTCTTTCATTTCAAGTAATCTCTTTTATGTCATTCCTTTTATGCTCTATGTTCTTATGTTGGATGATGTTCTTTCATACTCCTCTTACTGCCCTTTTCATGTTCATATAATGAGAGATCCCCTCTTTCTCTCATTATTTCATTTTATGAAGTTTTAAGTGGCGTCGTTAGCCTCCCGAAATTTTTGTAACGGATTCTTTCTCCCTTCTCATTTTTCAAGATCTATTTTCATGTAAATTATTTCAAGTTACTTTTTATTATGTTGGGGTATGATCTCTAAATTTATCATACTGATCTTTTATGATAATATGATGAGAGACCCCATTTGATCTCTTCAATTCAGTATTTTGAAGTTTTAAGTGGCGCCGTTAGGCTGCCGAATTTTTAAGTGGTTCTTCACCCTTCTCGTTTTGAAGTTCTACTTTCATGTCAATTCTTTCAAGTTCCTTTTTGTTATGTTGGGGTATGATCTCTATATCTATCATACTATACTCTTATGTTCATATGATGAGAGACCCCATTTGATCTCTTCAATTCAGTATTTTGAAGTTTTAAGTGGCGCCGTTAGGCTGCCGAATTGTTAAGTGGTTCTTCACCCTTCTCGTTTTGAAGTTCTACTTTCATGTCAATTCTTTCAAGTTCCTTTTTGTTATGTTGGGGAATTATCTCTATATCTATCATACTGAACTCTTATGTTCACATGATGATAAACCCTATTTTATCTTTTCAAATCATTTTTGTTGAAGTTTAAGTAACGTCGTTAGGCTGCCGAACTTTCATAAGAGAAATCTAATTTTTGTCTTCCTTCCATGTTTTTCATTTCAAATGGTATGTCCTTGAAATTTCATTACCATGATCATGTATCCTTCTTATTCTATCCATCTACTATTTTATGGGTCACTTATGAATTTTTGAACCATTTTACCTCTCTTTTTAATGACTTCTAAAACCTCGTAACATAGCCGTTATGCTGCAGAATTTCCGTCTCAAAATGTCTCTCTCTTTTTATAAAGTTCTTTTATATTATTTAGTTAATACTCAAAGATCTTTCTTCTAAAGGGGTATTCACATATATACCAAAATGTTCTATTTTAAATTTTGGGATTTACATACATGAGATCCACCTTCCTTTTTTATGGGTTTTAAAGTGATGTAAAGATCATGTCTTTAAAGAAGTTTTTAAAACGTTATGATTATGAAATGAAACCCATTTATTTTATGCTATATGGGTTATTAATGAAATTTTTGATGATGATATATGTGGCTCACATGATAATAAAGGAAAATTTAAGGGTGTGCTCTGATAGCGCTCCAATGCATTGGGTAATGATGTAACCACTAGAGATTACAATTTTCACGATACCTTGGTGAATAACCTTGGTAATTTTCAAATGACACCTTGGGGATGGAACTTGGTGATATGTTCATGATTGTCTATGTTAAATTATGTAGCCACATTTTCAAGTTATAAAAAATGTTATTTTTATTATGATATGCCTCCTTATTTCATTCTCATACCTTAAAGTTCTTTTTCATGACCTTATTGAAGTATCTCAAGTTCACATGTAAAATGTTTCTCTCGTTTTCCTTACTGGGATTTTTGCTCACCCTTTCTTTTGATGTATGCTCCCAGGTTATTTGATGCAGTAATGAACCTAGGATGAACATGAGGATAATCCTTTCAAGTGTTTTAGAAGAATGTTTTATGTTTTCATGTTTAAAGTTCCTGGTTTCCAAGACACTAAACCTTAAAGATCCTCGGTTTTGTAAAATGTAATGAAAGTTTATGTGATAAAGAGGCGGGATTCTATAGTTGGTATTAAAGGATTTTTTAGTTATTTGTGGAAATTAGGATTTGAAAAATCTAGGAATAACCCTATATAAAAGTTTAAATATAGGAAATCTTCCTGGTATTTTGGTGAGTATTGAGTAAGGGGTTTCCAAGAAAATACATCCATGTCTGGATACGAGCAGGTAGAGGTGGCTCTGGCACAGATGTACATAGGGGTAAAATCTGAAAACACCGCTTTGAGCTAGACTCGAATAGGAACTGGTACACGACAACGGGCCTTGCTGCACTCTTGGTTACGACACTCCCGGGGGATATGCTTTGGTAAATTCATAAGCGCAGTATGAACCATTATTAAAGGAACAGGAATAAAACAAAATAAAGATTCACATAAGAATATATGATCATGGATAACCTAGATTGGAACCTAGGGGATCACAAGTTAGGATATACTTTTATTCTACATGTTTATCCTTTTATGCTTAAAGTTTCCTTTTCATGATTATTAGCTAAGTAAATAATCCCCTAATTATAGTTTCTTTTCTTAGTTAATGGCGGGAAATGGAAGAACATTTCCCAAAAACCAATGTGATAGGAAATGCGACGATTTTCGTATTAATACGACAGAGGTGATTAGGGGATTAAAAGATGATTATTATTTTGGAATACGTTCACTATTTTAGGGACCCTATATGACCGAGGTAAATAGATTACTACGGTATTTTCATTGAGGAGTAAGGTTGAATTATATTTTGAAGAATCAATGAATTTATGGTGGACTTATAGTAATTTAGGTTACTTATGGGAATGACTAACCTATCTTGGGTAAAATATGTTTAGTTTAGATAATTTTGTTATAAGATGTTAGGAGTGGTTGATGTTGTTTGGAGATGAACAATGAAGTTTATTTTGGAAGACTATGTTATCAAATCCTTCTTGTATTTGGGTTTCAATCTTAGTTTGGTTTATTTTGAGGAATTTTAAGGACCGTTATTTATGGGATGGTCTATGATGAACTTTGGGTATTACCATGGAACATTGAAGATTTAAAATTAGTTTCCATTCCTATGGGATTATTCCTTTTTGAAGAGTTTTTTAACCTTACCCTTTCTGTTTTTGGGATAATGTTTAAAGATAGAAGAAATAGATAGTTAATCTTTTGTGGATTATGTGATTCTATAGAAGATGATTCTTGTGTTTTGATGAGACCAAGTAGTTTTGAATGCTGATATTTTGGGAGAAAAGATTAGTTTTGGTAGAAACTTATTAAAGGGTGAAACTCTACATGAAGGTAGATATATTTCCGTATGTTTTTGTTCTATGTTGTAAATGAATTCCTCAAAATTATGAAAAGGAACATAAAACAAAAACGTTGTTGGTTTACGTTTCCTACTAGGTAATCAAAGATCGTTTACACACATCATAAGTTTGGGATTTTCTTATGGTTAACTTTCTCCTAATCATGTTCTCTGTCACTCTCCCTCAGAACTTGACCCTTTGTTTTCTCCTCCATGTCCATGTTTTCCTACATGGAATCCTAGTGTGGGCTAACTCGGGTGACCTTCGTACTTCCCTTTCTTTCTTTTAAAGTAATAGTTTTACTGACTCCTTTTCTGATGTGGGACTTTCAATGAAATTTCAAAACCTAATTTTAAAAAATTGCGAGGACGCAATTTCTTAAGGGGGGAATATTGTAACAACCCGAAATTTTGAATAAATCTTGTTTCCTAATTTTATGTGTTATTTTATTTTTATACTCAACAAAAATGTTTCATTTAATAACATGCGTATAATTAAAATGTTACTATTGGTTTTTGACTATTATATGACCATTGGTCAATATGACCACTTGAAACTAAAAATTTTGATTATTGTCTCTAAATACAAGTAATCTTGGTTAATTAATATAGAAAGAAGATTCGATGGCCTCACCCAGTAGTCTTGGACCAATCAAAACCCATCTAACAGAACTTAGGAAGGAGGTAGCACCACTGGGCTTTGCTCTGGACCAAACCCAAGCTGAACTTCATCGTATAAAGCTAGAACGGGATCGCCTTCGCGAGAAGTTCAAACTGATAGAAATTACTACTCGTGTGATGTTGGTCGAGCCTCCCTCGGATTCTCTCACCTTAGCACACCTTACACTTAGGTCCTATGCTGGTGTGATAAGGGGCTATGTAAGGAGACCGTAACTGCCTTGTGTAATCCTTTATTTTAAATAAAAATTGGTATTTCTTCTTATGATGAAGTTTATGAATTTTCAAATGACCAGATAAATATAGTATGCATATTTTTGATTAATTTTAGAAAAAGGTTATTTTAAAAATGGTTGTGTAAACCTTAAATAATTAAAAATGTGTAATGATTTTCGAAAAATGGTCTTCTACAATTATGTTCAGTACAAAATTTAGAGTCTAATAAGATCAACTTAATTTTTGATGAATAGTAAATTATGAATAGTGATTTTATGATTAGGATTAGTAATGTGTCCAAATGGATTAGTAATCTCACTTAAAGAAAGTATTAATATAATCTAGGCACCTTGATTAAGTAATGTGATTCAATAAAATGGTTAAATAACGGTTTCATAAATTATTATTCAAGTATTAGTTTTTTCGGGTGAATAATGTTTTTTAATTAAAAATTTAATTTAAAATATTTAGATAATTATTTTTATAAAACAGATTTCATTTTTTGAACTCAGAGCACCGATATTATGCTATAGTAATTTTTGGGGTTTTTTCTGAAAAAAATGAATTTTTAATGAATAGTGTTTTTATTTAAAAATTAAATTAAAAATATTTAGAAAATTATTTTTATAAAATGGAATTAATATTTGTAATCAGAGCGTTGATATTTGGTTAAGGTGAAATTTTGGGATTATTCTGAGAAAGTTGAATTTTCGATGAATAGTGAAAATACAGTTTTTAAGTTACGGGTGTTTAATGACATCATTAAATGATGTATTAAGTTTGAAATCAATATGTTCTAATTATGAATAGTGAGATAAGGTATGAGGTGTCCCAAGTGGCCAATACCATGGGCAAATACCATGGGCAAGCCCATGGTTTTGCCAAAACCACTAATGAGGTGTCCCTTTGCCATTAATGCCTTGTCCCCTCACTTTCCCTATAAATACCAAGCCATTATCTCATCCATTCGACTACCCACTCTCCCCCAAAGAAGTTATGGTCTCATTACCTCCCAAGGAGTCCTCCCATGGTGCCCCCAAGCCCTCAAGGTCCCAACCTTAGAGTTTTAAGAGTTATGTTTTAAGGTAAGGGATCCGACCTCTCTCTTTAATTTCAAGTAATCTCTTTTATGTCATTCCTTTTATGCTCCATGTTCTTATGTTGGAGGATGTTCTTTTATACTCCTCTTACTTCCCTTTTCATGTTCATATAATGTGATATCCCCTCTTTCTCTCATTATTTCGTTTTATGAAGTTTTAAGTGGCGCCGTTAGGCTGCCGAAATTTTTGTAACAGATTCTTTCTCCCATCTCATTTTTCAAGATCTATTTTCATGTAAAGTATTTCAAGTTACTTTTTATTATGTTGGGGTATGATCTCTAAATTTATCATACTGATCTTTTATGATCATATGATGAGATACCCCATTTGATCTCTTCAATTCAGTATTTTGAAGTTTTAAGTGGCCCCGTTAGGCTGCCGAATTTTTAAGTGGTTCTTCACCCTTCTCGTTTTGAAGTTCTACTTTCATGTAAATTCTTTCAAGTTCCTTTTTGTTATGTTGGGGTATGATCTCTATATATATCATACTGGACTCTTATGTTCATATGATGAGAGACCCAATTTTATCTCTTCAATTCAGTATTTTGAAGTTTTAAGTGGCGCCGTTAGGCTGCCAAATTGTTAGGTGGTTCTTCACCCTTCTCGTTTTGAAGTTCTACTTTCATGTCAATTCTTTCAAGTTCCTTTTTGTTATGTTGGGGAATTATCTCTATATCTATCATACTGAACTCTTATGTTCACATGATGAGAAACCCTATTTTTTCTTTTCAAATCATTTTTGTTGAAGTCTAAGTAACGCTGTTAGGCTGCCGAACTTTCATAAGAGAAATCTAATTTTTGTCTTCCTTCCATGTTTTTCATTTAAAATGGTATGTCCTTGAAATTTCATTACCACGATCATGTATCCTGCTTATTCTGTCCATATACTATTTTATGGGTCATTTATGAATGTTTGACCCATTTTACCTCTCTTTTTAATGTCTTCTAAAACCTCGTAACATAGCCGTTATGCTGCAGAATTTCCGTCTCAAAATGTCTCTCTCTTTTTCTAAAGTTCTTTTATATTATTTAGTGAATACTAAAATCTATTTCTTCTAAAAGGGTATTCACATATATACCAAAATGTTCTATTTTAAATTCTAGTATTTACATACATGAGACCCACCTTCCTTTTTTATGGGTTTTAAAGTGATGTAAAGATCATGTCTTTAAAGCAGTTTTTAAAACGTTATGATTATGAAATGAAACCCATTTATTTTATGCTATATGGGGTATTTATGAAATTTTTGATGATGATATATGTGTCTCACATGATAATAAAGGAAAATTTAAGGGTGCGCCCTGATAGCGCTCCAATGCATTGGGTAATGATGTAACCACTAGAGATTACAATTTTCACGATACCTTGGTGAATAACCTTGGTAATTTTCAAATGACACCTTGGGGATGGACCTTGGTGATATGTTCATGATTGTCTATGTTAAATGATGTAGCCACATTTTCAAGTTATGAAAAATGTTATTTTTATTATGATATGCCTCCTTATTTCATTCTCATGCCTTAAAGTTCTTTTTCATGACCTTATTGAAGTATCTCAAGTTCACATGTAAAATGTTTCTCTCGTTTTCCTTACTGGGATTTTTGCTCACCCTTTCTTTTGATGTATGCTCCCAGGTTATGTGATGCAGTAATGAACCTAGGATGAACATGAGGAGAATCCTTTCAAGTGTTTTAGAAGAATGTTTTATGTTTTCATGTTTAAAGTTCCCGGTTTCCAAGACACTAAACCTTAAAGATCCTCGGTTTTGTAAAATGTAATGAAAGTTTATGTGATAAAGAGGCGGGATGCTATATAACCTATCGTTCCAGCCATTTCTATCTCATGAGATATAAAATCTTTACCCAATGCATTGGAGGGAGATATAGGTCCCACTCATCTCATAATGATACCATTCTTATGTGTTCCACAAAATCATAAATCATACATCATTTCATAACCCATGTAATAAAAATGGGAATCTTAAATATCATGACATCATAAAACAATTCATATAAGATAAAGGAATTCATAAAAATAATTCCATCACAACTTAATCAAATCAATGTAATAATAGGGATAGAAACAGAACCCTATATTATCTTAGATAGAAAATAATTTTGATAAAACTCTTGAACTCCATTCTTGAGGAAAATATCCTTTCTACTTCAAAAACACTTTTCCTTTCTTAACATGTCATACAATTATAAAATAAAAGAAGTTGATTAAAAATAAACTTGAAAACTTGTAAAGGAAGATTCTTGGAAATAATGTTTTAAAAATCCATTCATGCCGTATAGGTTTAAAAAACATTCTTACTTTTATCGGAAAAGTCAAAAAGTACCTCGTACGAAAAACGACAAAAGATTCCTTTCATATCCTTTACTAAAAACTCACCGAAGGGTAAAATTGGATTTAAACAATTGTAGGTGGATGAAAATAATATTACATATTGACGAAACATCGATTTGGATGATAAAATACACCCCAGTAATACCGAAGTATAAACAATCTCAGATAAAAATGAGATTGTGATATTTCCCTTACCTTAGGTCTGATTTGCTTCGGACGTGTCCGAACCTCCTCTTCTTTGAAGCGCCTCTTTGATACCTCCTCTTAGGGCACTAAAATTGGTCTTTGAAGAAGACCAGGACCTCTAGGATGTCTCTAGGGAAGTGGAGAGAAGAAATTGGCAGGGGTTGGCCGAGCTTGAAGGCTCAATGTGGTGTGAGGAAGAGAGGGAGGAAGTGCCCTTTTATAAGGGAGGAGAGGGGCACCTTTGGAATAACTAAAAATATTATTTTATTATAAAGTCAAATTCGATTTTTAATAGCTCCAAATTGAGTTATTTAGAATCTAAGGTGGGGATGGGTCAAAATACTATCATCCAATAGAATTTGGACAAGTTTAGTTTGCTATTTTAACCTTATCATTTAGTTTTAACTTTAAGTTAGATAATTTTACATTTACCGTGTCTTTTTGTGTTCTTACACTATAAGGTTAATAAACTTAATATAACAAGCCAAACTAACCCCAAGTTGTTTATTATTAATATATATAACCTTATCTAAGTCATTTGGATGAACCTTAGATTTTTAGGAATATAATAACAATTAATAATATAATATTTGTTTTAAAAACTATTTTATGTCAATTTTGACACTATTTGGTAATTGATTTTTGTAAAAATCATTGCAGAATGATTAGTTCTAAAAAAGTTAATTAAATCAACACTAACATGTCATATTAACATATTAATTTTTTTAATTCATAAAAAGTCTCAAATTACATTTATTTGGGTATTTATAACATCAATTATGTCAATATTTCATTAATAAGATATTTACTGCATCATCATTGTGTCACAAATAAATTAAATTATTTAAAGTCTAAAAATTACAAATAAAATATCATTATGTAGGAAATTGTTTATCTTTCTAATGAATATTTATAGTCGAATTTATCTTATGTATATCCCTATATTAAAAATGATTTACTTATTAAACTTTGATTTTAACTATTTTAACCCTTCTTTAAATAAATTAATAATAAATGTCCTAATCTAATCCAAGTAGGATTAAATGGTCATATTTTATTCCTAAGGTTGTTTTTGGTCTAATTACACTTATCCAATAGAATTAGGACATGTGTTAGGGTAATAATAATATCATTTTTACCCTTAATTACCCTATTTACTTTTAACCGTGGTAAAAAAAAGTAAAAAGTTACTATTCACCAAAAATTATTTTCATCTCACTGAACCACATTTTCGTCCTTGATATAAACCGTGTCTCTCGAATTTTCGAAATTCTACTCACAGAAGCGGTAAAATTAAATTTTATGAAAAATTCAGTTTTTTAACTACCACTTAGTGGTTTCACTATTCATCAAAAAATGAAAGTTTCCAGAAAAATACAAAAAATTAGGCCTAAGATATATTTGATATTATGAATTCAAAAATGATGTCTATTTTATCAAATTCAAAACATATCAGTTACATTAACTAATTTAAAAATTAATTCTCATCGTCAAAACAAATAGCGTTTTTTTAAGAGATAATAACTATGAAAAGATTGACACTTGTTTATATCTGGTTTAAATGTGAAATTACATCCAATGACCAACATTGTATTAAATTGTAAAAATATATTCTAAATATACTTTATAACCACTCAAATTAATAATTTATCACTATTTATTATTTTGATTAAAAAAGTTGTTTTTAATTAAAATTTAGTAATTTTCACTATTCATCAGAATATGAAATTTATCCGAAATGTACCAAAATTTCACCCTAAGATAATTTTGATATTCCGAATCCAAAAATGAAGTCCATTTTGAAAAATAAAATTTACAAAATTTCAAAAAGTGGTTATTACTATTCATAACAGCTAGTTTTAATAATATTTTAATAGCATATCATTGTTTAGTGAAACTCGGTATTGCGTACGACGCAAGCTATCGAGGAAGGCCGTGATTGCGTGTAATTCAAGGAAAGTAAAGGATGCGTGTTGTGCAAGCTCCTTTTGGTGTATCGTACAACACAAGACATTAATGAAATTAAAAAGAAAATTTTTCATAAAATCTCGGGGTGTTACATTCTACCCCCCTTAAAATGAATTTCGCCCTCGAAATTCGTCGGGGTTATACATGGTTTACTACTCGAAAGTTTCTTTAATAGAAACCCACATCGTAAAAAGGAATACCAAAACCAATCTTTAAAAACAAAAGTATGGAACGTAACGGTTATCCAAATAAACTAATCACTGGGTTTCCACATAGGTGAAAATATGGATATGGAAGAGAAATCTAACCACCATGTTCTAATGGAGAGTGGTAGAGAACATGGCTATGGAAAATCCAGAAATCACAAAGCCATAAATTTGTGACGATCTGAGGTACCATCTGATTCATCAGATATAAGAGTACTAGGACAACATTTTTTGTTTTCAAGATCACTTCCCTAAATTTGATGAATTTGAAATTAGAAGAAATACTTTGGTGATTTTGGTATAGTGTCATCGTTGGTCGTTCTTTGGACAATTTCCACTTCATCTCTTAAAGAAATAAAGTTGGATTTGTCATTCGTGAAGTGGTAGTAGATCATGTGATAGAATGATGGGTCATTCCATCTGTCTCAAACAAAAGGTTACAAAAGTTATCAAAAATATATAAGACCATCTATGGTGAGGTTAATCGTATACGATTCCAAAAATGAACTTTTACGTCATATATCATACCGTGTAATAAAATAAAACTAGTTTCTACTAACCAGGGACTTCCTGTAGGCCAGTGGTAGGTGATATAGGTCAGTCGCACTTCGGTTGTGGGTTCGATTCCCACAGCCTTGTCCGACGCGATGGGCTATCGCCCGTCCTGCAGGTTGTCCTTTTTCTAAAACTACATTACTATAACATCCCATAAATAATATTGAAAAAAAAGTTCTATCCTTAAACAATACTAACTTATGTCCAACATAATCATTTCCAATCTTTAGGATTGTCCAAAATACTGCTGTCCAATCTCATATTATAGTGAAAATGATTACCAAAGAGTTCATATAACAAGCATGTTAATACCATCATTGATCCCTGTATATCATGAGATATGTCTTGTTTGTCACATTCCAAACATTCGAAGGCCTTAATCATGTATTCTCTTGAAAAATGAATACCCATTGAATCTTAGTGAAAACATGAGTGCTGTCAAAAGTTAACTCTTTTCATATACCAAAACCTCAAACCATGATATAACTATTTTCTTATATCAGTCATGAGCTCATGAATACTGTCAAACATTTCATTTTCTCCTTATCCCTTCATTATGCGCATATCATCTTTTTTCCAAAAATATCTCAATCACTTTCCATGGTTACCGGTACCATAAAATTATTGAAAACCACAATAGACCAATACATAAATATTCTAATATTCCACGATACTATATACAACATTATTTTGGAATCCCATTACATAAACACTTAATCATTCCACCACATCGTTTTCATATTCAACATCACCAATAGTGATCGCATGTGACTTCCCTTTTTTCCATTACCTTAAGTGGTTGCTCATGTCGATCATCACTAACCCTTTGATTAGGGCATTTATTATCATAATGCCCCATTTCCTGGCACTTGAAGCATTGAAGTGTTGGTGGTGTGTTCTCTGCAGTCTTTTCTTTATTCACATCATTAGAAACCCTTTTTCCATTCCTTCGACACTCAGCTGCTCGATGACCTTCTTTTCCACACTTAAAAAATTTTATAGTCCCTTTAATACAATCTCCACCATGCTTCTTTCCACACTTTGAGAATAAGGAAACATTCATCTTCTTTTCACCATTATTCTGAGATTTCTCCTTGAACTCCATCTTTCGTTTCTTGTCAAAACTACTAGATGGATAAGTAACACCAACTTCCATTTCTACCTTGATAGAACAACGCACAATTTCTTCATAGCTACTGAAGTCTCTTATAGCTAATGCCCTTCGAAGATTTGGTTTTAATCCACTGAAGAATCGATCAACTTTACTTTCAGGTTGGATGATAAAGCCAGATGCATACCTTGAAAGCCTTGTAAAATTCGCTTCGTATACACCAACAGATTCATCATCCTTTTGCTTTAGTTCAAGAAACTCCTTCTCCATCTTTGTTCGAAGAATACGAGGGAAGTACTTATTGAAAAATAAGTTCTTGAACTCGTCCCATTCCATGGACTCAATTTCATCTCTTGGCCTCGTATTCTTGATAAGATTCCACCATTGATCAGCTTCACCTTCCAAACGATACACCGCTAAGATGACTTTATCATATTTAGAACATTGAAGAACTGAAAATATCTTTTCAGTAGTACTGATCCATTGTTCAGCAACAAGTGGATCAGAAGACCCACTGAAAGAAGGTGGACGTTGCCTCATGAAGGACTCAATAGAATATTGTTCCCTTCTCTGCTCATTTGAAAGTCCAAAATGATTCATAGCTTGTGTAAGTATAACAATAAGATTTTGCACTCCATCTCCCATAACATTTGTTTGTTCAGGAGGACAATCATTGCATTGTCCATTACATTGATCAACACGGTTCCTTCGGGTTCCAGTCATCGTCTAAAACCCAAAAAGAATAGTGTGAGAGGAAAAAATCATGCAAGGGAAAACAACATAATAAAGGGGGAGTACCTTCAATATCTAACATCTTGGGTTTAATTAAATGATCGTTAGCATAATTCTAGGACTATAACCTATACGTATACTTAACCTTAGGGACATCCCTGGACATACCTTAGAAATATCTCTAGGGATCTCACTAAAGTTCTCGCATCCTAATTTTCAAAGGTTGACTAAACCTTTCCTCTGATACCAACTGTAACGGTCTGGAATTACTTCCAATGGACTATAATTGATACCTATCAGGGCACTCCATGGGTGGCTACACCCCCTGGGCGGGACACACCACCATCCCCAGTGGCATCCATTTCCTCATGAAGCCCTTGGGCGGAGAGCCATGCTTCGTCCAACGCTCACATGTGAGAGTTCCCAAGGATCGGATACATTCCTACCTCCTTTACCTTTGATACCAACTATAGAGACCCGAAACTTGACATACATGGACATTAAATTACTTTTGAGGAATACTTAATACATAACAAAAACAGACACACAAGGACCGTAATAGTTTAGTGTCTTTGGAAACTTGGAACGTAATCTTCTAATCGTGGTGAAAGATCTTCAACATCTCCCATAAAGATCTTCCTTTTTTTTTACCTAAAACATTTATTTATATCCTGGGGAAAAGAAAACATAAAAGGGTGAGATCAAATGCTCATTAAGGGTAAACAAAAGAAATATCAATCACATCATATTCATAAGAACATAACATTTTGGAAATCTTAACCTGTAAAAGAGAGCATAATTTCATAACATGGGTTAAACCATAGTAGTGAAATGAAATCCCAATAATCATAACATAAAACATGAAACATTGTGGCATAAACACATAATCATAGAGAATCATTTCTTATTAGTCAAAACACATTGCCAAGACTATCTTAGTGGACAAAGTCCATTTCTGAACCGAGTTTACTCCTCGTTTCAGTCCTGTTTCACTGAACCGGTTCAACCTGCCATTCGAGCCATGTCTATCTCATGAGATATAAAATCTTTACCCAATGCATTGGAGGTAGATATAGGTCCAACCCATCTCATAATGATACCATTCTTATGTGTTCCACAAAATCAAAAATCATACATCATTGCATAACCCATGTAATAAAAATGGGAATCTTAAATATCATGACATCATAAAACAATTCATATAAGATAAAGGAATTAATAAAAATAATTTCATCACAACTTAATCAATTAAATGTAATAATAGGGATAGAAACAGAACCCTATATTATCTTAGATGGAAAATAATTTTGATAAAACTCTTGAACTCCATTCTTGAGGAAAATATCATTTCTACTTCAAAAACACTTTTCATTTCTTAACATGTCATACAATTATAAATTAAAAGAAGTTGATTAAAAATAAACTTGAAAACTTGTAAAGGAAGCTTCTTGGAAATAATTTTTTAAAAATACATTCATGCCGTATAAGTTAAAAAAACATTCTTCGTACTTTTGTCGGAAAAGTCAAAAAGTACCTCGTACGAAAAACGACAAAAGATTCCCTTCATATCCTTTACTAAAAACTCACCGAAGGGTAAAATTGGATTTAAACAATTGTAGGTGGATGGAAATAATATTACATATTGAGGAAACATGGATTTGGATGATAAAATACACCACAGTAAATACCGAAGTATAAACAATCTCGGATAAAAATGAGATTGTGATATTTCCCTTACCTTAGGTCCGATTTGCTTCGTACGTGTCCGAACCTTCTCTTCTTTGAAGCGCCTCTTTGATACCTCCTCTTAGGGAACTAAAATTGGTCTTTGAAGAAGACCAGGACATCTAGGATGTCTCTAGGGAAGTGTAGAGAAGAAATTGGCAGGGGTTGGCCGAGCTTGAAGGCTCAATGTGGTGTGAGGAAGAGAGGGAGGAAGTGCCCTTTTATAAGGGAGGAGAGGGGCACCTTTGGAATAACAAAAAATATTACTTTATTATAAAGTCAAATTCGGTTTTTAATAGCTCTAAATTGAGTTATTTCGAATCTAAGGTGGGGATGGGTCGAAATCTGATCATCCAATAGAATTTGGACATGTTTAGTTTACTATTTTAACCTTATCATTTAGTTTTAACTTTAAGTTAGATAATTTTACTTTTACCGTGTCTTTTTGTGTTCTTACACTATAAGGTTAATAAACTTACTATAACAAGCCAAAAGAACCCCAAGTTGTTTATTATTAATATATATAACCTTATATAATTCATTTGGCCGAACCTTAGATTTTTAGGAATATAATAACAATTAATAATATAATATTTGTTTTAAAAACTATTTTATGTCAATTTTGACACTATTTGGTAATTGATTTTTTTAAAAATCATAACAGAATGATTAGTTCGAAAAAAGCTAATTAAATCAACACTAACATGTCATATTAACATATAATTTTTTTTAATTCATAAAAAGTCTCAAATTACATTTATTTGGGTATTTATAACATCAATTATGTCAATATTTCATTAATAAGATATTTACTACATCATCATTGTGTCATAAATAAATTAAATTATTTAAAGTCTAAAAATTAAAAATAAAATATAATTATGTAGAAAATAGTTTTATCTTTCTAATGAATATTTATAGTCTAATTTATCTTATTTATAACCCTATATTAAAAATGATTTACTTATTAAACTTTGATTTTAACTATTTTAACCCTTCTTTAAATAAATTAATAATAAATGTCCTAATCTAATCCAAGTGGTCTTAAATGGTCATATTTTATTCCTAAGGTTGTTTTTGGTTGAATTAAACATATCCAATATAATTAGGACATGTTTTAGGGTAATAATAATATCATTTGTACCCTTAATTACCCTATTTACTTTTAACCATGGTAAAAAAAAGTAAAAAGTTACTATTCACCAAAAAATATTTTCATCTCATTGAACCAAATTTTAGTCCTTGATATTAACCGTGTCTCTCGAATTTTCGAAATTCCACTCACAGAAGCGGTAAAATTAATTTTTATGAAAAAATCAGTTTTTTAACTACCACTTAGTGGTTTCACTATTCATCAAAAAATGAAAGTTTCCATAAAAATACCAAAAATTAGGCCTAAGCTATATTTGATATTATGAATTCAAAAATGATGTCTATTTTATCAAATTAAAAACATATCAGTTACATTAACTAATTTAAAAATTAATTCCTATCGTCAAAACAAATAGCGCGTTTTTAAGAGATAATAACTATCAAAAGATTGACACTTGTTTATATCTAGTTTAAATGTGAAATTACATCCAATGACCAATATTGTATTAAATTGTAAAAATATATTCTAAATATACTTTAAAACCACTCAAATTAATAATTTATCACTATTTATTATTTTGATTAAAAAATTTGTTTTTAATTAAAATTTAGTAATTTTCACTGTTCATCAGAATATGAAAGTTATCCGAAACGTACCAAAATCTCACCCTAATCTAATTTCTATATTCCGAATACAAAAATGAAGTCCATTTTGAAAAATAAAATTTACAAAATTTCAAAAAGTGGTTATTACTATTCATAACGGCTAGTTTTAATAATATCTTAATAGCATATCATTGTTTAGTGAAACTCGGTATTGCGTACGACGCAAGCTGTCGAGGAAGGCCGTGATTGCATGTAATTCAAGGCAAGTCAAGGATGCGTGTTGTGAAAGCTCCTTTTGGTGTAGCGTACAACACAAGACATTAATGAAATTAAAAAGAATATTTTTCATAAAATCTCGGGGTGTTACAAGTACCAACTTAATGAATCCATCCCAATAATAGAGGAATCATGTAAAAGCCTTTGAGAAATTAATCCCCATGGGATGTCCTATTATCAATGAGGTATAGAGAATTAATTGGACATATTTTCACCTCTAACCACATTAGGAGTCTATTCCTAGAGTGAATAAGTTATTATCTATCTTACCTTATGGAGGTATTGGTGGATCTGACTATATTCCCACCATTTTCTGGGATCTCCATAGAAGGGATATTTATAGTTTCTATCATCACAAACACTACATAACCCCAAATCATTAAAACCATGTGAAGGAGATCACTATGAAGATTCCAACTATGATTTACAAAAACTAAGGAATCTATGAGGGGTTCTGGTGTGGAATTTTTTTAATGAAAATAAATATTAGACAAATAACATAATTTTTATTTATACTAATTAATCCCATTATCATATCCCAATAGTAACTTAGGATCCTCCTAGGAGGACACCCACTCATAAAGTTCATTGCCCACATTGTGTGAACCCAATTATGATTAAGGTTTTGACATTAGTCTCTCAGTCGAGGACATATAGATAGAAGGGTCATTAATGAAAATATTTAACCTAGGGGAAGGAATATGACCCTTTAGATACTGAAATCCTTGAGGCTCATTTGTATATTTTTATAATTATTGAGGATATACAATATATTTATTTATATAAGATGGAAAATTTAGTTGTGGCGGTCCTTCATGATTAAAAATATCCAATAATATGAAGGTCTTTCTTATAGTTCCTATTGTTATGTTCTTCCCCACAAAATCAAACATATCAGCTACGAAGGCCCTCCTCAATGTAACTTGTAGATGATCAATAACTTTGGAGTTCCTTACTAGTGTATACACTATTACGGTCCTCCCCATAACATGACGATTAGTAACTATGAAGGTAATTCCCTAAGTTTTATCCTCAAAGTCCAACCCATTGTGTGATGAAAAGAATATATAGGTGCTCTTTAGAGTTCTAATTATAGAGGTCCTCTATATAACACCAAACATATATGCAGTGATGATTGTTCTCAAAATAATATAAAAAAGATCGTTATCCACATTAACCCCCATGATCAAATGATACCAGATATATCTAGAGGTCCTACCTAGAGAACCCATCACAGAGATCCTACCTAAAAAAATAAATATCATTCACAAAGGTCCTCCTCATGAAGATAGCTATGGTGGTCCATCCTCCAGCAAGAATATTTAATAAAAAGGAATTATACCCATTTTTAAGTTATCAATAATCATTATCTATAGAGTTTAACCCTATTTAATGTAAGATAAGATATATTAAGTTTATCCCTAAGGTATTTGTTTCATAGGTCCTCCCAATGATAAAACAAATAGCCAATATGATGGTCCCCCCATGAAGGGAACCAAAAAACTAATAATCACGAAGGAATTTCCCCAAAAAATGAAGACAAAATACCTTTAAGTCCTATTTGGGGAATCAATTTCAATGGTATTACCTATGATAGAACATTAATCTAGAATGGAGGTCCTCCCAATGATAGTTAACTAAGATTCAACCATGGAGGTCCTCCCCATGGTGCTCATTGCGAAGGTCCGCCTAATAATAAATTATCTTATTTGAATGGAGAACCTCTCCATGTCAAAGATACTCAAATATTTGTCATATATTGAGAGGCACTCAATAAATAGAAGATAGCTATATGAATTTCCATTCTATAAATTAGAGATATATTATCCCAATCAAAAGGAAGTTGAAGGTTACAATCATCATTTGTGATTTCCTCGAACCATGTATACTTTGATGTAATTGAGGAAATTATGAATGATTGTAATCCTCATAATGGACTAGCAAAGAAAGAATATTTATTGTTAGATATGGTTAAGGAACCCCTCACATACGATAAAAATACATTTATGGACAAGTGGGAAGAATTGGTTGATGATAGAATTCCAATCATGTTCTGGCCCATTGATACTTATTAATATGAAATTACCATGTCACTAAATGAGTAATATATACCCCAACTCCATTGAAATTTTTAGGAGAATCTTATTCATCACATGTCCTAACACGATCCACATGGGGAGTATGTTGACCATGTTAAAGTGATAAACTAGCTTTTTCATATTGTTTAATTAGATGCCTTTTTAGTGAATCTAAACCCTATTTTTGGGGAAAATTGTGATTGTATCTAGAATTACTAAATTTTTCATATAAAATTTAACTACAATATAGTTACTGACACCCCACCTGAAGTTATTATTTTACGGTGAGATAAATAAAAACCCCAAAATTTTACCCCACTTACTAGCCGACAAGGTTCTTCAAGGAAAATAACTTGCAATGTCACTAATTTAGTCTATGTATTAAACCTTGAGTCCACATAAGCATGTTAGTAAATCTAATAAAGTCAATAAATTCTTAAGTCTCAAAAATATTATACTCGGATGGAGAAAATCATTGATAGGATCCTACATCAGGCTACTGAGAAGGTAAAATAGACATCCATTTTGAGTAAAATAAAACCTATAATTACATAAAAACTCATTATGGACAGCATCTAACACCCTAATTGGGTGTCTAATATATCTAATTATAGGATAAAATCATATAAGTTCATGAAGCTTACAATTTTATATTTCTTAGTGGAAGTATGGGAGAGGCACCAACCCATAGGGTTAAAGATAATTTTTACCTCCACCAACACACAGAGCCATCCAATCAATAGTAGGGAAATGCCAAAATGGTGGTAGAGTAGAATAAACCATAGACTATAGGATTGGGGGAAATTTTTACCTTACCATCCTCTAAGGAAGTTAGTCTATTCTATATTGGGAGAAAGTCCATAGAAATCCCCCTCATGGTTTATTTACTTTATGATTCATCTATTTTATCAGGAGGACATTCAATGAAAGATGTTTAGGATTCCCTCTAAATCACCTTCCACAGACCAGTTTTAGGGGATCATCAAGGATGAAAAGTAAAAATTATCAATCTTAAATCAATTAATTCAACCATGAAAATAAATATGAGGGAGGATTATGATATATAACATTAAGGATATTTAACTAAAGATGAACCCCCATACTACAGTGAGAATAATGAGGATTTTATTCCCATTTAATGATTCATGTTAGTGAATGTTGTTGATGTCTACCCCATAGATAACATAGAGCATGAAACCTATAATGAATAACATGTTGAGGATGCATCTATTTTAAGTACACAAATAAATTCATAAATAAGGTGTTCATACATAGTATTAAAGATGTAATAACGACATGGGACCCCACCTAGTATTGGGATGTGCCATGTGTGACACCCCTAGATCACCTCTAATAGGGAATGGGCTGGTTATTAGCATCAAGAGGGAATAAACATATATAAGAGGCCTCAACATATACAATCTAGGTTAAATAAAAATCACCATACATTCATAAATACCATATATAAAAATTGTAAATATAATTTATAGAAATGAAAATATGAATTTTGTATAAACTAAACATCCCATTAACAATATAAAAACAAATATTGGTATACAAGAAAAAATTTGGGTCCCAAAATTAAAAAATAATTTCTGACCTCGAATTACATTGAGGATGGATCACCACTTCATTAAAATTAAAACCTAGGAACTTATAGAAACACACACCACCACACAGTCCAATTCCCTAATTACATTATCTCTATTCTCATAATAAATTCCACTCACCTATGTGATAACTATATAGACATACACATGTGGGAACAACGACCCTTTTGGGGTATGTATAAAAATACCCAGTATGATTCCCTAAAAAGATATGATCCTAGAGATTATATTAAGTTAAAAAATGGGGGTAAAACTTCATAGATTCATAATTCAAAATATTTGGGAGAGAACACACTCAAGGAGGAAACTATGTATTCACCTCCAATTAAAACTCACAACCATCCCATATGGAGGCCCACATACACCTAATAGTAGACTCTATATTTAGTGGGGGGAATCCATGAATAAATCCATACCACAAGGGAAAAGGGATAACCCAAAATGTCCACACATTTTATGGAATGAGGAATCCTAAATGAAAATTTTGGCCTTAGAGGAAACTGACACCCATCCCATCGGTGAGAAAATAGGTTGATAATGGTCAGTCCATATGAGGAGACCATAACACAAATATTTTCCTCATGAATGGTAACCTATTATGAAGATCCCATACTAAGGGTAGGATTAGAAAATAATATCAGAAGAACCACAAATCCACCTTCAAGAAATGTAAGGTGAAAAACCAGACCCACTAGAGCACCTTCATTCTCGTAATGATGACTCATGCCACAAAATGACCATTCAAACATCCCACATTTATAACCAAAAACTAATAATGTAATAAATGTGTTTTACTCACACCTTTTTGGAATATATAAGATGATGGATGGAGTATCAAACACATAGATGGGTGACCTAAACCCCATTCCACGAGGGATTTCCCCACCCCATCCCCCAAGAGTGAAAACACATATGAAACCATTCTAGGATGGGGAGGGGGTATTGAGACCTAGATATGATCTAGGGGAGGAAGATCTAATAGTGAAGTGTATACCCATCTACCAAGACCATTCTTACTAGATCCACTAACTGAATTGGAATCTTATGGAACCTATTGTAGTTCAGGACCCCAGTCACATGAGCTATCATCACTACTTGAATAGTAAAACTATCATACTACTAATTCAATATCAAAACCGGAGATCTATGACTCACCTAAATGTATTAATAGATTGATTGATTCACTAACCCCTAGAAATTTAAACATCCCTGTAGATTGATAACCATGAACATTGTGCTTCCATTCCATAATCACATTGTGGGACCTATGTGTCTCTAAAACATGAAAAATTGTTGAAGGAGTGAGTGACCCTTAATATTTCATAAATCAATAATAACTGAGATCATTTGAGGAGAGTATCATCTCTTTACTTATAGTGGTTGGCCCACAACTCCAATGGGGATTTTGGAAACTATAGGTTGATATGAAGAACCCACACCCCATATCCCTGGGGGAGTACAAACATTGTCATCGTCCACATAAATATCTCAAAACACAAAGGAAACTCTAAAAACCATTCCCTATCCCAGAGTACCAACACATAATATCTCTGCTGGAGTACCATCTCTATCAATATAAGGGATAACATGCACCGTGAAAACAATTCTTATCCAAGGAGTGACAAAATCCTATATCCATACTATTGATGCCTTGTCGTTATCAAAATTGAGGGTCTAATAAAAGGGATACCATGAAATCTCTAGAATAAATAAACTCTATATCCCAAAACCACACAAGGGGTCATATGTGGGAACGAAAGTACACCTACCATATACAACATAGACATTCTATAAAAAGAGTAGGATAATGAGAGTTAGAAGCTAAATGCACATCCTCTAATCCAAAACACACAAACCCATATTAACTATGGGGTGTATAAGAAGGAGGGAATCTCTTCTAGTTCTATATCTATTAATAACATTGGGATACCCTAATATGTTTAGGGAACCACCAAAGTCTATCCAAAACAATTACACTTGTGAATATATCATCATCTAATGTGGAATATATAGCTATTGAAAAAATCATAGGGTTACAAATCATTGGATACTTATGAGGGTTAATCATCATAGAATTGTAATATTTCCTAGGGGATTTACCATTATTTTTTTACTTACTTGGATCATCATCTATATCTAGTCATTATCTCTATGGTTCTATGATCTTCAAATAAACCTGATTCATCTTTGAAATGAATTTTCATATCATTGAGAAATCCAACATCATGTTAAATGTGGAAAGATACCCATAAATACTTTTTACATGTCCAATTCATGGTCTATGGAAAGAAAATATGGAATACCCAATGAGGGGAAAGTATATGGCACACACTCTTCTGTACATGATGTGAACACTCATTACCTTACTCTAGGAACGTACCACTACCCGTCTAGTCATGTATTTTAAAAATACATGGTCTTATTCAAAAGAATTCATGGAATGTAATCAATATAGGGTACCAATTCATGTACCATGGCATAACTTCTGATGTGTTACTTAACATTATATTCACTTATACATGACTTGTACCTCACATGATGTGTTTGGTAATATACATGGTCTCACTCTAAGCATGTTCCTAACACACCTACATGATGTGTTCACTTGATTCACATTACATGTGGAATCAATCTTCCACCTTCGTCACACCAATGAACATGGATAATTGTGCTCTATAACTACATTCCATGTGATAGAGAAATCCATACAATGAATTTATGTTAACATACAAAATCCACCAATTCCCATTTAACTATATCAATCATCATTCATTTAAAATAAAAAAAGAAATAAAAATCCCAAATAGGTATATAAATTGACCCAAATAAATTTAAATAATAATTAAAATAAAAATCTCTACCACATGATGAATCACCAAAGATTTGTCTTTGGCTCAATCCATTGTCTTCGTAGCCTCCCGATCCTCATCTGATCTTCCTTTATGGGTGATGATCATCACATCCTCTCCACTACACCTTTTTTGATCATGAAATCAATGAGAGAAGGAATTGCATACAAAAAAACATTTGAATTGGGAGAGAATAATGGGTGTGGAGAAATAAAAAACAAAAATTAAAATTAAATAAAACCCCGATAAAGACTCTCCCTAAGACGCATAACCCAAGAGGAGTTTATACCATTCCAACGTAAAACCCCCCATTATAGACACAACCAAAAAGTAAAAATTTAAATATGAATTTCCATTTATTAGATAATGATGTTCACATATATGTTAATAAATAATATTTATTTAATAAACACTAAATAATTAAAAATATGGCCAACTCAAAATCTCATCAAATTCCATAAAAAGGGTAAAAATCCCACATTATGTATAACTAAATAGTCAAAAATGATTTTGAAGGTAATTTTGTTGGGGAAATCACTATTTTACCATTACTGAATCTTTAAAATTCCAATATTAACAAATGAGTTAAATCTTCTATACGGGAAAACCATGATGGAAACACCCATCATATCTTTAAGAATTTTTATCCTCAAAAGGGAGACAATCAAAGAGTCCCCCCGAGAAGCCATAAAATGCCCTCATGAGGGAAGAAAACACACCTTTTCATAAGATCCTCTAGTTTTGAAGGTTTTTAGATCCATAAGGACCCATAATTCAACCTTAGTAGAGAATGAATTCCATCATTATCACTTAGTTCAGGGATAAAAAATCTAAGATTCTCATTCTTAAAAAATTCTAACATTCTTCAACCCATCATAGGAGAAGATTCCAACACATTAAAAACATTCCTTTAATAAACCTCACCAATTATTTCCACCCAAAACATATTATTTTAACTATGGTATGACCATAAATTCTAGAGAAAAGGAATTCCATGAACCATAGGTATCAATTAGATACGGTTTGTTTACAAGGTAATTTATCATGGGGGAATTATGTTCCAATCCTTTAAAAAGGGTGACCCTAAATACTACTACTCTAATAAAATCTAACAACATCAAATTGTATCACTAGGCACCTCTACAAGAGCTCCATGACACAACACATGAACCTTCCATGCTTATATCATGAATTATAAAACGATAATTGTTCACATAAATATTTTTTAGACTGAGGGAAGAATATATCATCAATCCTACAATTACAATCATTCTGATAACAGTAGGGAAAACATTCTCGAACCATAAAAATTTATTAGGTTCTCATCCATAAAAGATGAAATAATTTCTTCACTCTGGAAGTTGAGGTTGAATTATTCCCAAAAATTAAATTCTTTTACCTAGAATCCTCTAGAACTCTACAACTCAACATACATTATGAGATATTATATGGGGATTCCTAATAAAACTCTAACCACACTACTAATGTGACCAAAATGTGAGGGAAACCAACTACTGATCATTTAGGTACTCATAATATCCAAAATCATGTTGTCAATCCAACCACTTCTTAAGAACATATCTAAGACCAAATCCAAAGACATCACAGAGATGTATTCATGTGGCCCATCATCTAGAAAACATAAAATATTAGCATAGATAAACCTCTAGTTTATATGATCAAAAATCCAAGAAGTAGGACAGTTACCAATCATGACACTAAAACTTTTGGATTGATATTATAAAACCATCATAATGGATGAATATAAGATATCCAAATAGGAAAATAACTGGTTATAACTTCCTGAGGGTCAACTCTTCTCATTTCTTGAGTCCCGCTCCCCATGAAAGTGGACTTTGACCCATTTGATTGATCATAAAAAGCCTAATAAAGAAAACCATCCCTCCACACTTAGATTTTGGGTTATTATATATCCCCAATGATACCATCACATGGACTCACTATACCATGGTGGGATCTTAGAAAAACCTCTCAGTCTAAGCCAACTCATACCAATGATAAAAATAATGGGTATATGGTATCCTCCAGTAAGATTTTCTAGTGACAATGCATCGGTTATGTACTCCACCAGGATCTTTGGATATCATGAAAATAATTAAATTATGATAGGATAAAACATGATGATTCTAACTGATGTGGCAGTGTTCTAGAACTCTTTGCCACATCCTTTTTGTATTTTTGTATTGAATTTTTTATATTAAAATGTTGTTTTTTATTAAATATTTGATAATTGTTGTGTTTTTGTACTTCGCTATGTAAAATAATCAGTTTTTAGTTTAAAACATGTGTTTTAATGTGCATTAGTTTCATTTTAAATAATTATTAAATTAGTTTAGTCTCACGGATTAGACATTTATTTATTTATTCTTTTATTTTTAATAATTTTCATTCTAGATAGTTTAGTAATTCATTAATTAAATTAATTAATTTTCTATTCTTTAAATTGTAAATAAATAACTCATTTTGGTTTTTATTCTTTTAATAATTAAATTAATTTTAACAATTTAAGTTTATTCATTTATTTTTTTTATTCTTTAATTTACTTTAATTAATTATTTAATTGGTTAATTAATTTTAGAAAGTAATTGTAAATATTTTAATTTGTTCTTTAATTATGCATGTTTATAAATTTTAAACCCAAATAAATTCAGTCATTTAAATAAAACACAATTAATTTTATTATTTAACTTTTATTTATTTATTTATTTATTTATTTTTAATTCCATTCTATTTAATTTAATTTACTAATTGTTTAATCTATTTTTAATTTATTTAATTTTTGTTTGCACGTGTTATAGCTCACGGTACTCTGCCACCATTTTCCGCTCACGGTGCCACTGGTTCCTTTACGCACCATTTCAAAATCACAATCTCATCGTGAGATTCACTCACGATGCCACCATATTCCCCACACACTATGTCCCCTTACTGTCTTACCATGAGAATTACTCACGGTGTCACCCTATCTCTTCTCACTGTCTCATTGTTCCCTACAGTCAACACATCCTCATGGTTCCACCTCTATATCCTTCCACGTATCATCGCTCCTCTTATCTCACCACCTCCATCACGACACTATTTCATCCCGCTCCTCCACACCATCTCCCTCCTCCTTTTCTCCTGTCTCATCCTCCATCGCAGCAGCAACACAATAACACAACAACATCGCAGTAGCAAACACAATAGTTCAACAGAATCAGAAGAATTCCAAGAACCAATCTGTTGTACAATTCAAAATTTGACCCCATAAATTCTTTCACATGGAAATTCCAGATCTGAAACGTTTCTCAACTGCTGTCGTCCTTCACCGAATCCCTCGGAAGCACCACCACCACCCTTTGCCGTTGTCCGCAGCTAGGTCGCCACTTGAAACAGCATCGCCGACAAGACCTCCTAAACCCTGAGCCAGTGATGCCGCCATCCCCCAACACACCACCGCACGACGTGCTTCCCCCTCACAGTTGCATCATCCCCCTTCTATCCACACGATCCTTCCTCTCCCACAAGCCGTGTCCTGCTCTCCCTGCATCATTCAGAGCCGACGAGACCCCATCCTCACCTTGCCTCACCGCCGCATCAGCTCTCCTTGAGCCATCTCGAACCAAACCCGAGGAACCACCATTGTTGTTGGCACTGCTCCTCACCTGAAGCCGCGGTCGCAGCGTCGTCCCCGCGCCGTAGTCGCGCCGCAAGACCCCACCACCGGTGAACCACTCGAACCACCAGCCTGACCTTCTGTACCACCCCCTACTTCTTCCTTATCTCCGTAGACTCCACCGAACCCTAACTCACCTTGCACACCTTCCCCACACTTCCACCTCGCTGTTTGTCATCGCCCCCTAATGGAACAGCCGCTGCACCAGGGCGTCAAACCACCGTCGCCTCCTGCCCTCTACCTCGTTGGCACTGCCTCTCCTCTTTCCCCTCTTATCTGTGCCACGAAGCCCCCCTCCCCCACTTTTTCATTTTGTTTTCATTATATATATATATATTATGATATATAATAACATTTATATAATATATAATTAATATATTAACATATATATATCATATAACTATTATAACATATAATATAACACATGATGTAATATATTAATCATATACAATACTATAGAAATTATAGGTATATTAATGCTAATATATAATCTTATATCTAATATCATTATGTCATAATAATTTATGTTATTAGATAAATATAATTTAATTTAATATATAATATTATTAAGTATTATATATATATATTTATATATATTAATAAGTATTTTTGTTAAATAATTTAATTAATAATATTAACATATAGTTATTTAATTTTAGTTTCATTTTATTTGTTTTACTTGTTTTGGTTTTTCTGTGTTTCGTGTTGGGGGGGTTACTTGTAGATACGGGGATTAATGAAGTAGTTCATGGGAAAGACGCGAGGATATTCACGGGTTCATTGCAGGGGTTGGGTACCCTTACTGAGAGTTCACAAAAAGGCTGGTGACGAGCGCACTCAAAGACACGCCACATTGATTGACACTACCTGTTATATTAGTTTTCTATTTTCTTCTCTAAATAAGAGGATGCTGGAAGAGGAGTCAGGGCATAGGATAACTTCATTCGAGGGAGGCGAGCATCCATTTTTTATAGAGAGAGATCCCTCGATCCATCTGATCACCAAAATAGAGGATGGAAGACATTGAGCAGGAGAACAGTATTGGAGTTGAAGCTGGAGAGAGGAGCAATATCGTGAGAGATGTTTCTTAATTCATCATCTGTTTATGTATGCTTTACTATTTTAATGTGTAATTAAATAGATTAGGGGAATCGGGCTGTAGAGAACTGATCATCCATATATCCATCATGTTCTATTAGTTTGATTGCTCAGTGTGATTTCATTTCTCGGTTTTCTCTTCTGTTTATTTTGAGTATCGTTTCACATTACCTAGTGACTGATGGGAATGGTAGTGAATCTATTAACCATGGATCATTGACCAAAGTACCGAAAATTGGAAAAGGTCAATGCATCTCTTCTCCAATTTAAGCAGATTTTTCCAAGGGTCAAGATCGGAAGATCGAGACTCAAGGAAGTTAATCGAGCTGTGTTGATCCACTGTAGTGATAGCTCAGTGGATTAACACCATTTTTATATGCTCTGAGTAATTGAATTAAACCAAGAAGAAGCGGAGAATATCTTTTTAATCAGTTCAAAGCAGCCTAAGGATCCTGAAATCATCATTACTTGATATTCTCTGTTTAAGCCATCTATTTTATCTTCATTTTCATACCCACTATCAGTGTTTGTTTCAATGTTTGAGTACAGTTTTTGTTAGTGTTCTATTTTATTTTTTTTGTTTAAGTTTTAATTTGGTCTAGCACAACTTAAGTCCTTTTCTGTGGTTCAACACCCTTCTTACCACAGTACTAGTAGTTTGTAGGGTTTATAAATTTTAAATTTGTGCGTACTCAGCAACTGAGTGGCCAAATTTTGGTGTCGTTCCCTGGGAAGGAACGTGCGACTAAGTTAAAAAAGAACTCAAAAAAATAGAACAAAAAAAATAAAAAAAAATACAAAAAATAAAAAAACATAAAAACTAAAAAAAATAATTCTCACGAAAAGATTATTATTGAAACTGTATGCACACTAGAGCTTATACATCAGAACATGAAATGCCTATTCAAGAAATCAACAAACATTGTTCTACACTTAGAAAACAAAAGAAACTTGAAATAGAGAATTTGGAAAACATTGCTGGAAATAAAAATGTCAATGGGCCATAGCAATTAGTTCCGGCCCTTGAGAGACCTAAACTAAGGGAGTTTCAAATTCCTATTGTGTCAAACAATGCATCCTACATCAAATTTTCCCCTAAGTCTAGGAGCTATGAGATCAAACAGTCTCATCTTTCTCAACTGCCATCTTTTAATGGTATTCCAGCAGAGGACTCCTTAGTGTTTATCAAAGATTTTTATGGTTATGTCTAGCAGTTTCCTCTTCGATATCATAGTGAGGAGGAGTTGAGGTTGAGGTTGTTTCCTTTCTGTATAAAGGGGAGGGCTAGGCCTTGGATTCAAAATTTAGATGAGGAAATATTTGAAACCTGGGAAGAGGTGTGCAATGCCTTTGTATCTAAATTCTATCCTAGGAACACCACTATTGAGGTTAGGCAGAAGATCACTTTATTTTTCCAGGATGAGGGAGAACTCTTTCACGAAGGATCAGAAAGATTCAGAGGTCTTCTTAGACAAAGCCCCAACAATCAATTAGCTCCCCATCTGCTCATGGAGACTTTCTATAATTCCCTCACCCCATATAATTAGAACTTAGTTGATCAATCTTGTAGAGGTGATTTCTTTGATTCCACTGGTGATGAGATGAAACAATTGTTTGATAAGTTTGCTCAAAAATATCAGCACAAGTGCACTAGGAATAGAGTCATCCATAGGGCTGATACAAATCCTCAAGCAGTTGTTGTTGATGATAGGGTCCTTAGGGAGCAGTGCTATCACTATGTGATGTTTGGTCACACTCAGAGATGTTGTCCAAACTTTGATCTCCCCGTTTCATGTGATGAGAATGCCCAATTTGTTGATTACAGGTCTAGGAATCAAGGTGTCCATGCTCAACTCTCAAATCTATACCACTCTAGATATCAAGGTCAACCCAATCTATCATGGAATGAGCAAGGGGTCACAAAGCAACCCACTGCCCCAAACAATCATCCCATTGCCCAAACTTTCTACCCATAGGCCAAACAAATTTTCCATAATCAATATGAGGCTGAATATTCTAATTATCAAGGGGAGTTAAAGGGGATTCTGCAACAAGTTTTGAGTGAGATCAGCTCATTTAAGAAGGAAACAGATTCTATGATTTAAAATTTAAAACTTCAAATGAGTCTAATGGCTAAGAATCAAGATGGTAAGGAAAAGAGCAAGCTTTATAGCACTTCAACCCCTAATATATGTGAAAATGAGATGGCAGTAACAACTAGGTCAGGGCTTCAACTTAAGGAACCAGTTAAGGAACCACCTAGTCAAGAGGAAAACAATGGTCAAGCTCAAATTGAAAATGAAAATCTTGAAAATCTCAATTCTGGAAATCTAGAAAGTGATTTTCATACTGAACAGATTGTGCAACCCAAACATGAGAGATCTAAGGAACCAAATAAAATGATGTGGGAATTGATTAAGGAAGCAAAGAAGAAGGTGGGGTTTGAGGAGAAGGTGAATAACCTACCTGTTCTGAAACATTATGCCCCTCCCATTCCCTTCCCTGAAAGAGTGAAGAAAAATGATGAACCTGATTACCTAAGATTTTTGAAACTGATTCGAAGCATCACCATCAACATTCCTTTCATAGAAGTATTGGATAAAACACCTTCATATGTTTCATTCACAAAAGGTCTCTGAAGAACAAGAATGATTGGAAGAAGTTGGATAAAATTGATCTCAATGTGGAGTGTAGTGAAATTGTCCAAAAAAATATTCCACCGAAATTAAAGGACTCTGGTGGCTTTATCATTCAGTGTCGAATAGGAGGAAGTGTGAAAATGAATTGCCTATGTGACTTAGGAGCGAGTATCAATCTTATTCCTTTCTCCTTGTTCAAAAAGCTGGGTCTTCGAGATATCCAACCAACTTCTGTTTGTCTTCAGCTTGCTGATATATCACTCACACACCCTTATGGGAGAGTGGATGACCTATTAGTAAGTGTAGGAAAACTCACATTGCCCACTGATATTCTAATCCTTGATATGGAATGTGATGAAAAGGTTCCAATCATCTTAGGCAGACCCTTTGTTGCTACTGGTGGTGCCATCATTGATGTCTCCAAAGGTAAACTCACCCTCCAAGCTATAGATGATGTGGAGGAATTTTTTTTTGAAAGACCCCGACATGAGGTTACTTGTGATATGATATATGTGGATGCAAATAAATGTTACAAAATTGATGTTAGAGCTGAGTATGGGTCTTTCCCACTTGATTTCACAGAGATACTAATTCCCCAACCCACTGAAAATTTTTCCCTGGTTGTTTCTCCTTCCCCACATCCTTCTGTTGATGAGAAAATACTTTCATTGGAACCCATTCTAGAGAGTGAGTATCAACTTTGTCCTACACTATATCAACCTATTTATAAAAGTTTCCCTTGTGAAGTTGACTGTCTAAGAGTTCCTGAAGCTGGAGAAGGCTCTGGGTTGAGCCCTACTAAAAAACATGATGATTTCTATTATGAACAAGTGCAATTCCTTGATATCATCTTACCTGCCCCGTTTGATGTTGTGAGTGATGATTTCAAACCTAAACTCAAAATATTCACATCATTTGAGTCCTCTGTGGACATTGAGAAAAAAAATTTAAAAGATGAATTTGATAACTTCTTCTGTTATTTTTCTGATTTGTCAGTATTACATGCTGTTTTGGGGCTTTTTGAAGGTTTTGTCAATGTTTCTTCTTATATTTTTGGGTTTGAGAAAAACTCTAAGTGTGGTGGGAGCTCTCGAAGTATTCTTGCTTTGATCGGTGATTTTCATGGACAAATGTTGAACTTTTTAAGATCTAATGAACTTCGTTTTAGAGACCCGTTTGAGCTAGATAGCATGAATTCTCTTAGTGATATGGATAAATTTTGGAGAATTCTGATTGGTGCCGAAGATGAAAATGTCTTGAGTAGTCCTTCTCTTGATTCCTTAGAAAATTGTTAAGTGCACACTGTTGACAAATCATTCCCATTAAATGATCATGGTTTGAAACATTTAGGGGAATATGGTCTTTCTAGGGACTTTAAACCTAGCGCTGCATGGGAGGAAACCAATGGTTTACTTTGTTTTCTGCTTTAAATTTTTAGTTTCAATAAATGCTCCTTGCTCAGTTGTTTGTCTCTCTGTTGGTGAACAATAATGTCTGCATTTCCTTATCATATTATGAAAGTGGTCTGGTAGTCCTAGTTTTCTAAGAGAATCATGTTTCAGTGGTAGCCACATATGGAACATTCAGGGTGGAAGGAGGTTGTCGCCAGCTCACTGGATTAATGGATAAAACTCCCAAACTCATGCTATGGGTTTCATTTTACAGAAGTTTTAAATACTTGAACATTAATGTTAAATTGTTTCATCATGTAGGTGAAAAACTGGAGCCTCCAGAGATCATACACATGGAAATAAAAGGGAGGCATTTTTAAATATAAGAAGCTGCACATTCAGGGGAGTATTATTTTATGTTTCAATGTTTTAATCTTCACATTTTCATTTCATGCTACTATGAATTAAGTGTGGGGGAGTTTCCACTGGTTTTTAAAACTTGTGAACTGTATTTCCTGCATGGGGGTTTAGTTTCTAGTATCTAGAGAGTTGAAAATGTATTTTGAGCTGATTTGTGAAACATGCTTGCACCCACTGCTTACAATTTCATTGCGCTGCTGCTGCACGTCACTGTTAATCATGCTACTATATGAACTAAATTGATACAATATTTTGTCTACTCATAATTATTCTAGCATTAATAGTTTAGCAATATAACTTCACTTGGTTTCTGGTGATGGTTGGTGGGGTTGGGTTCTTCTCTTTTTGTTTGTTTAGTTTTTTTTATTTTCTTTTACTTTTTATGTGGCAAAGAAAATTTTTGAACTTCATTGATACACCTCTATATCCTTTTCAGCTGAAATGTCCATCTATTTTGAACATAATATATCTTCCACCTTAGAATAAAACATTAGGGGCAATGTTGGGTTTTAAGTGTGGGGGAGAGGGGTCATTCTAGTGTCATGTCGAATTCCCCCTTCTTGAACCGAAGATGTGGTTGTTTAAAAATAATGGTCAAATTTTTTGAATTTTTTTTTCAGAATCTTCAAACAAATTCAAATTTGTTCATCACTTGATGGTCATTGGAGGTTCAATGGTACTTCAATTATGTCATGTTTAGTGGATAATTTTTTGGTGGTTTTTGAGAGTGGAACTTAGTCAGAAACTGTTAAGTATGAATGATTGGTGAGTGTAATTGTTCACTGTCTCTATGGATCTGACTGTTTAGGAAATGAGGATAAGAGTATGAGAGGATAGGTTTTGTGGAGTAAGGATGATGACTTGGAGTAACTTGATGTTCTCATTGGAACCCAGGGGACTCACATTTTTATAAAATAATATTTAATCACTTTAGGAAGTCAATTCGAATGATTATTAATTAAGTTATTTGTAACTCGAGTAAAATGGGAAAATGGGATCCCACGTTGAGTATCTCAGACAAGGTGAATTGGGTGAATTTCTGTGAATAAATAAAGCCAATTTCAATCTTAATAACTTCTATGCATAGTGCTCTGCACACAGAATATGGCTGGGAAAAAGTGAAATAAAGTGTCCTTGTCAAAAATAAACTCATTAAGGTGAGGGGAATTTTGAACCAAGATGAGGAATGGAGCGATTGACTTGGTTAGTTTTTATTTGAGTTGAATTAATAAGGTATCAATTTAATGGACTTTAATTTCTGGAACCTGGAGGAAGGTGAGAATGGAAGGTACCCTTGTTTTAGTTTTGAGTTCCACTTCATCTAACCTGTCAACACTCCTTGAATTAGTATTTGAATTGGAAGGTGAAGTAGAATGGTTAATGATTACACATGTGAGGCATGACATACTTGACAGTGTTTGAGTTTGTGAGACTTTTGACTTCTAGTGAGTATTTGAAGCTAAGAAGGATATCATTTTTGAACACCTTTGAATAACCGGACTCATTGTTTGGTCTTGCTCATCTGGATTTGTAAGTTCAATCATGTACTTTTTGAACTGGAACTCACAAATCTTATTTCTGTTTTAAAGTATAAGGCATGTATTTGTTTGATGACAAACAAGGCTTTAAGTGTGGGGGGAGTTTGATGTGGTAGTGTTCTAGCACTCTTTGCCACATCTTTTTTGTATTTTTTATTTACTTTTTTATATTAAAATGTTGTTTTTTATTAAATATTTGATAATTGTTGTGTTTTTGTACATTGCTGTGTAAAATAATCAGTTTTTAGTTTTAAACATGTGTTTTAATGTGCATTAGTGTCATTTTAAATAATTCTTAAATTAGTTTAGTCTCGCGGATTAGACTTTTATTTATTTATTCTTTTATTTTTATTAATTTTCATTCTAGTTAGTTTAGTAATTCATTAATTAAATTAATTAATTTTCTATTCTTTACATTGTAAATAAATATATCATTTTGGTTTTTAGTCTTTTAATAATTAAATTAATTTTAACAATTTAAGTTTATTCATTTAATTTTTCTTATTCTTTAATATACTTTAATTAATTCTTTAATTGGTTAATTAATTTAAGCAAGTAATTGTAAATATTTTAATTTGTTCTTTAATTATGCATGTTTATAAATTTTAAACCCAAATAAATTCATTCATTTAAATAAAACAAAATTAATTTTATTATTTAACTTCATTTTATTTATTTATTTATTTTTAATTCCATTCTATTTAATTTAATTTACTAATTGTTTAATATATTTTTAATTTATTTAATTTTTGTTTGCAGGTGTTACAGCTCACGGTACTCTGCCACCATTTTCCGCTCATGGTGCCACTGGTTCCTTTAGGAACCATTTCACAATCACGGTCTCACCGTGAGCTTCATTCACGATGCCACCGTATTCCCCACACACTGTGTTCCCTTACTGTCTCACCGTGAGCATTACTCAGAGTGTCACCCTATCTCTTCTCACTCTCTCACAGTTCCCTACAGTCACTGCATCCTCAATGTTCCACCTCCATTTCCTTCCACATCTCATCGCTCCTCTACTCTCACCACCTCCATCGCGCCACTGTTTCACCCCGCTCCTCCACACCATCTCCCCCTCCTTTTCTCCTGTCTCATCCTCCATCGCATCAATAACACAGTAACACAAGAACAACGCAGTAGCAAACACAATAGATCAACATAATCGGAAGAATTCCAAGAACCAATCAGTTGTACAATTCAAAATTTGAACCCATAAATTCTTTCACATGGAAATTCCAGATCTGAAACGTTTCTCAGCTGCTGTCGTCCTTCACTGAATCCCTCTGAAGCACCACCGCCACCCTTTGCTGATGTCCACGGCTAGGCCGCCACCTGAAACACCATCACCGGCAAGACCTCCTAAACCCTGAGCCAGTGCTGCCACCATCCCCCAAAAAACCACCGGGTGACGTGCTTCCCCCTCACAGCCACGTCATCCCCCTTCTATCCGCACGATCCTTCCTCTCCCACAAGCTGAGTCCCGCTCTACCTGCATCATTCAGAGCTGAAGAGACCCCAGCCGTGTTGGAATTGCAAACCAAAAATATGAGTCAAAGCTGCCTGCAGCGTCATTTATTACTTGCACATTTTTTTCTTCCATGGGTCAACCTCCATTTATTTTCTTTGAATGAATTTAAATGCTCTGCATTTAAAGATTTGGTATATCTTTGTACCGTCATAAATGCTCAGCATTTAATATTTTGGTCTTTCATAGATTCTCTGTATTTAATGTTTTGGTCTTTCTTTGTACCAACATAAATGCTAGGCATTTAATGTTGTGGGTCTATAAATTGATGTAATTGTAGCCTGAAATTTCAATCGTGAAAAATTGTGAAGTTGTGTGAAATACAAAGCTTGAAAGCTTCTTTGTGCCGTGTGCCAATTTTCTACCTCTTCCATTCTTCCTCTCATATTTCTCGGCTTGTATAGCCAACAAACTGGTATCAGAGGCCAAGTTACCAAGATCCTCCATTTTTTTAAGATGGCCGCAATCCAACCGCAAGTTCCGAAGTTGTCCAAGGACAACTATGAAAGATGGTGCATCCAGATGAAGGCATTATTCGGGTCGCAAGAATTATGGGAGATCGTTACCGACGGGTATGTTGTACCCACTATGGCGGAAGAAGCTGCCTTCACGAATGAAGAAAAGGCGACCCTCAAAAATCAATGAAAGAAAGACAACAAGGCGTTGTTCCTCCTCTATCAAGGGTTGGATGAATCAACGTTCGAAAAGATTGCCGAAGCAACATCAAGAAAGCAAGCTTGGGATACCCTTGCCACTGTCTTCAAATGTGTTGATCGAGTGAAGCGGGTACGTCTTCAAACATTAAGAGTGGAATTTGAAGCAGTGCACATGAAAGAAGGTGAGAGCATCTCTGATTATTTCTCAAGATTAATTGTTATTTTTAACAATTTGAAAAGGAATGGTGAAAAAATGGACGACATTCGAGTTATCGAAAAATCACTTCGATCTCTCACAACCAAGTTTGAGCATGTGGTTGTGGCAATCGAAGAATAAAAAGATTTAGAGAAACTATCCATTGAAGAACTGATGGGGTCGTTGCAAGTGCATGAGCAACGGATGCAAAAGAATATCGGTTCAACAATAGAGCATGCCTTGGAGTCCAAGTTGACTCTACAAGAACAAAAGAATGGCCACACACAATGAGACGGTCATCGTGGAAGAGGAAGAGGGCATGGATATTATCCAAGCCATCAACAAAAGAAACAAAATCCTACCAGCTTTCGTGGGAGAGGGAATGTAGGAGGACGATTCACGCGTGGTCGTGGAAACGCAAAGAACATTCAATGCCATAACTGTAAGAAATTTGGGCATTATGCGTCTGATTGTTGGAGCAAAGTGGATCATGATGAACGATCCAACTATGCCGAAGCATCTCATCATGAAGAAGAAGGTACCACACTCCTCCCCCCACAAGAAAAGGCATGTGAACGCCCCGATGTTTGGTATCTCGACACGGGTGCAAGCAACCACATGAGTGGTAACAAACAACTGTTCGAGGAACTCACCGAAGAAGTTCATGGCGACGTGAGTTTTGGCGACTCATCCAAGGTACCCGTGAAAGGAAAAGGTAAGATCAAAATCTATCTAAAGAATGGAGAGTCGAATTACATTTCTAATGTATATTACGTACCAAGTATGAAAAATAATATCATCAGTCTCGGACAAATTCTTGAGAAGGGGTATGTCATACACTTGGAAAATTCTCTTTTGTCTATAAGAGATGCTCACAGGAGACTTGTTGCTCAAGTCCAAATGGCGAAGAATCGCATGTTTCCGCTGCATATCAACACAAAGGCCGAGAAGTGTCTCTTTGGGCTCATGAAGAATGACTCATGGAGATGGCATCTACGATTTGGACATCTACATTTTAGCGGGCTTAAACTTCTATCCTCATCAAGCATGGTGCGCGGATTGCCAGCAATTAAAGTTCCCAATCATGTGTGTGAGGCGTGTACACTCGGAAAACAACAAAGGAACTCATTTCCAAGTGGAGTGTCTAGAAGAGCAACGGAACCACTTCAGTTGGTTCACACTGATATCTGCGGACCACTTGAAACACCGTCACTTGGAGGTAATAGATATTTTATTACCCTTATTGATGATTTCAGCAGAAAGTTGTGGGTGTATTGCATCAAAGAAAGATCTTCCGCTTTCACTGTCTTTAAAACTTTTAAAGCTCATGTTGAAACTGAAAGTGGCCACAGAATCAAAGTACTCAGATCTGACAGAGGTGGAGAATACACCTCAAATGCATTTCAAGATTTCTGTAGAGAACATGGCATCAAACAGCAATACACTGCAGCCTACACACCACAGCAGAATGGCATCATAGAAAGGAAGAACCGCACCATCCTCGACATGACGAGGACCATGCTGAAAGAGAAAGGATTGCCAAAGAACTTCTGGGCAGAAGCAGTGGCATGTACTGCCTATCTGCTCAATCAGTGTCCAACCAAGAGCGTCAGAAACATGACACCACAAGAGGCATAGAGTGGCTACAAACCGAGCGTAGCACACCTAAGAATCTTCGGGTGTGTTGCCTATGCTCAAGTTCCAGAAGCGAGAAGAAGGAAGCTTGATGATCGTGGTGAAAAGTGCATCTTCATTGGCTACAATGAAGAGTCTAAAGCCTATAGGCTCTACAATCCACTAACCAATAAATTAGTGGTGAGTAGAGATGTGGTCTTTAGCGAGGAAGAAGCTTGTAAATGGAATGATGAAGAACCAAACAAAGAGATTCCAGTCGAAACAGAAGATCCTGAAGAAAGGCGTGATCATCAGGAGCAAACGCCAGCAACACCTTCCTCGGGCACATCATCAGTACACAGGAGTCTAGGAGGACATTCCATCACTCCTGAAAGGACTCCATCAAGAAAAAATTTGGCGAGCTCATCCTCACCCATGGCGCCCATAAAGATGAAAAGCTTAAGCGACATTTATGAACAAACCGAAGAGGTAAATATTTTTTGCCTGTATGCAGATCATGAGCCTCTGACGTTTCAGGAAGCCGTAAGGGAAGAATGTTGGAGAATGGCTATGGGAGAAGAAATTTGCGCCATAGAGAAAAATGACACATGGGAGCTGACCACAATTCCTAATAGCCAGAAATCCATTGGTGTCAAATGGGTGTACAAGATCAAGCGAAATGCTAATGGTGAAATCGATCGCTACAAGGCAAGGCTCGTAGCAAAGGGGTACAAACAGAAGTATGGGGTGGACTATGAAGAAGTCTTCGCTCCAGTTGCTCGCCTTGACACTGTGAGAATGATTATCTCTCTTGCTGTTCATCACAGTTGGATGATCTACCAATTGGATGTGAAGTCTGCATTCCTGAATGGAATTATAGAGGAAGAGGTCTATGTAGACCAGCCTGAAGATTTTGTTATGAAAGGGGAGGAAGACAAAGTGTATCGACTGAAGAAAGATCTTTATTGGTTGAAGCAGGCTCCTCGTGCTTGGAATGCACGCATTGACAGCTATCTTCAAGAGAACGGCTTCACCAAATGTCCATATGAGCATGCAGTTTACATCAAGAAGAACGATCGTGGCGATATAATCATTGCATGCTTGTATGTTGATGATTTGCTGTTTACAGGAAATAGTCGACAGATGTTCAATGATTTCAAGAAGGCTATGTTCAAGGAGTTCGAGATGACCGACGGAGGTCTCATGTCCTTCTTTCTGGGCATAGAAGTAAAGCAACAACATGGAGGCATCTATATTTCTCAGAAGAGGTATGCTAAGGAGTTGCTTAAAAAATTCAACATGGATAATTGCAATGCTGTAAACACACCTGTGGCAATGAGCTTAAAATTGACAAAATATGGAGAAGGAAGAAGTGTTGACTCGACTCTCTTCAAGAGTCTAATTGGAAGCCTGAGGTATCTCACAATCACAAGGCCTGATATTGTCTATAGTGTTGGGCTTCTAAGCAGGTACATGGAAGCACCAAAAGAGTCACACTGGTTAGTGGCAAAACGTATCCTCAGGTACGTTAAAGGAACAATGGATTTTGGTCTTTTTTATCCATACAATGAAGAAGCAAATCTGTATGGATACTCAGATAGTGACTGGGGAGGCGACCAAGATGAAAGAAAAAGCACCACTGGGTATGTATTTTTTCTTGGATCGACTGCTTTCACGTGGAATTCAAGGAAGCAAAGTGTGGTCGCCCTGTCTACATGTGAAGCAGAGTACGTGGCGGCATCATCCACTGTTTGTGAAGGAATCTGGTTGAGAAATCTGCTGAAGGAGTTGAAGCATCCGCAGGATGGATCCACAGTGATATATGTGGATAACAAGTCGGCAATTGAACTTGCCAAAAATCCGGTGCAGCATGGAAGAAGCAAACATATTGATACCCGATTCCATTTTTTGCGAGATCATGTGAAGCAGAAAACGATAAAATTAGAATATTTTCATACTACGGAGCAGGTGGCTGATATTTTCACAAAGGCATTACCGTCAGATGCATTCAAAAGACTCAGAACGATGCTCGGAATGAAGCCAGTTTTGGTTTGAAGGGGAGTGTTGGAATTGCAAACCAAAAATATGAGTCAAAGCTGCCTGCGGCGTCATTTATTACATGCACATTTTTTTTCTTCCATGGGTCAACCTCCATTTATTTTCTTTGAATGAATTTAAATGCTCTGCATTTAAAGATTTGGTATGTCTTTGTACCGTCATAAATGCTCAACATTTAATATTTTGGTCTTTCATAGATTCTCTGTATTTAATGTTTTGGTCTTTCTTTGTACCAACATAAATGCTAGGAATTTAATGTTGTGGGTCTATAAATTGATGTAATTGTAGCCTGAAATTTCAATCGTGAAAAATTGTGAAGTTGTGTGAAATAAAAAGCTTGAAAGCTTCTTTGTGCCGTGTGCCAATTTTCTACCTCTTCCATTCTTCCTCTCATATTTCTCGGCTTGTATAGCCAACAAGCCGCACCTTGCCTCACCGCCGCATCACCTCTCCTTGCGCCATCTCGAACCAAACTCGAGGAACCACAATTGTTGCCGGCACTGCTCCTCACCCGAAGCTGTGGTCGAAGAGTCAACCCCGCACCCTAGTCGCGCCGCAATCCCCCACCACCGGAGAACCACCAGCCCGACCTTCCGCACCACCCCCTACTTCTTCCTTCTCTCCGGTGACTCCACCGAACCCTAACTCACCTTGCACACCTGCCGCACCCTTCCACCTCTCTGCTTGCCGTCGCCCCCTGCTGGAACAGCCGCCGCACCAGGGCGTCAAACCGCCATCGCCTCCTACCCTCTTCCTCGCCGGCACCGCCTCTCCCCTTTCCCCTCTCATATGCGCCACGAAGCCCCCCTCACCCCTTTTTCATTTTGTTTTCATTTTATATATATATATTTATTATGATATATAATAACATTTATATAATATTTAATTAATATATTAACATATATATAATATAACTATTATAACATATAATATAACACATGATATAATATATTTATCATATACTATACTATAATAATTATAGGTATATTAATAATAATATATAATCTTATATCTAATATCATTATGTCATAATAATTTATGTTATTAGATAAATATAATTAATATTAATATATAATAGTATTAAGTATTATATATATATATATATATATTAATAAGTATTTTCGTTAACTAATTTAATTAAAAATATTAATATATAGTTATTTACTTTTAGTTTCATTTTATTTGTTTTACTTGTTTTGGTTTTTCTGTGTTTCGTGTAGGGGGAGTTACTTGTAGATGCCGGGATTAAAGACGTTGTTCGTGGGAAAGACGTGGGGATATTTACAGGTTCATTGAAGGGGTTGGGTACACTCACTGAGAGTTCACAAAAAGGCTGGTGACAAGCGCACTCAAAGACGCGCCACGTGGATTGACACTGCCTGTTATTTTAGTTTCTTGTTTTCATCTCTAAATTAGAGGATGCTGGAAGAGGAGTCGGGGAATAGGAGAACTTCATTTGAGGGAGGTGAGCATCCATTTTTTCCAGAGAGAGATCCCTCGATCCATCTGATCCCCAAAACAGAGGCTGTCAGACATTGAGCAGGAGATTAGTATCAGAGCTGAAGCTAGAGAGAGGAGAAATATCGCGAGAGATGTTTCTTAATTGATCATCTATTTCTTTCTGTTTTACTGTTTTAATGTGTAATTAAATAGCTTAGGGGAATAGGGCTGTAGAGAACTAATCATCCATCTATCCGTCATGTTTTGTTAGTTTGATTGCTCAGTGTGATTTCATTGCTCGGTTTTCTCTTATGTTTAATTTGAGTATCGTTTCACATTACCTAGCGACCAACGGGAATGGTAGTGAATATTTTAACCGTGGATCATTGACCGAAGTACCAAAAATCGGAAAAGGTCAATGCATCTCTTCTCCTATTTAAGAAGATTTTTCCAAGGGTCAAGATCGGAAGATTGAGACTCAAGGAAGTTAATCGAGCTGTGTTGATCCACTAAAGTGATAGCTCAATGAATTAACACCATTTTTCTATGCACTGAGTAATTTAATTAAACCAAGAAAAAGTGGAGAATATCTTTTTAATCAGTTCAAAGCAGCATGAGGACCCTAAAATCATCATTACTGTCTATTCTCTGTTTAAGCCATCCATTTCACCTTCATTTTCATACCCACTATCGGTGTTTGTTTCCATGTTTGAGTATAGTTTTTGTTAGTGTTCTATTTTATTTTTTTGTTGTTTTAGTTTTAATTTGGTCAAGCACAACTTAAGTCCTTCTCTGTGGTTCGACACCCTTCTTACCACGGCACTAGTAGTTTGTAGGGTTTATAAATTTTAAATTTGCGCATACTCAACAACTGTGCGGCCACTAACCAATTTGAGCAACACTGTTAAAAGGAAACATGTTGAATCACCTTTCATATCGATCACCACCGGACCAACCCATCCATAGCTCTCACCTATCAAGGATACTAGTTTCCAACTCCTCACGTTGAGTGAGGACTACCTATAGGTGGCGAGGAAGGAATTGGATAAATATTTCATCCACCTCACACCTGCATATGATCACAAAAATGATTAGTTCCTCTTAGTTATCTACCAATCATGGGATACAACCTTCACATGAAGGATAAAACACACATATGGGGTGGGGGGAAACATAAAATCAATACTATACTTACATGTATACTAAGCATAGAATACCTATCATTGTTGAAACCATCCCTAGATTAAAATACCATAACATGTTGGACAAAACATAGGAAATGGATCATTATTGTATACACTGCTAACCAAGAAATCACAAACAAATTCTCTTTATTGAAAAAAATACCACCAACCACTGAACCATGTTGATAGACTCACTCCTCTTTGAGAATCTATGAATTGGTAAAGGGAGTTACCAAATTCACCCATAGGGGACTCTCTAACATAAACCATGTGAGGGGGAACTGAATTTTGAGGGTAAATTAATCAAACCCTATGTTATATCAAACACACAAATCTATATATGGAGGACCCACACCCTATGTACTAACTCCTCAATCGTATAGAGGAATTTCATCCCATCAAGATTGAGGGAGTATCAAACCCATGCCTTAATTGTAAATACATGTTATTAAAAATTGTTGAGTTCCCTCCTTTATTTTCAGGGGATCACCAAACTCGAAAAAAATATGGAGACTGGTTACTCATTAAGAAATGTAAACTAATATATAGAGTACCTACCCCTCCCATAGAGGACCCATGCCTAAAATATCTTGGGGAGTACCAAATCACATGGTTTTTTGAACAACACATTATCTTATTAGGTGAGTAAACGACTTCTAATGGAGGAATAATAGCCTGAATAGTATGGGAGTATTAACCTCACTATAGTATGGAGGTACCTCACCTTATCAGGATTGATGGATTACCAACCTCAAACCTAAATTGAGGGATCACATACCCAAATATTTTATCTTCCACCCATGTATCTATGGGGTTATACCGAACACTATAATCAACTATGTTAACCCTAACCATTGTATCAACATATCCTCATGTGAGTTACCAACCCCAAGAATGGATGACCTGCACCCTATCTCATATAAGAGTACCAAAACCCCATTGTACTGTGTTGAGTATGTGGTGGACCCTCACCTCAACATATACAACATTAAGGGGGTTACTAAACCCATATGTATCAAGAAAAAAAAAGCAACTAGGATTCCTATATCAGTTCTATGACCATCATGAGAAACATCTATAAGAATAAAACCACTAAATATCAAGAGATAATCACTCAATAATATCACATGTCTTTGAGTTGTCTCATTGCTCTCATATTCCCAGGAATGTCCATTACAAACCTCTAGTGAAATAATTATCATGAGGGAATCGACATCCTCATCACATGGAAATATATCTGAAATGAGATGTCATGATATGATACCAAAAATTTATTTGATTCTACATAATGGGGGATATCCTAGGTCACCATGTTTCCTCTAAGGATATTCGATTTATCCCCCACATAGATTGCTCAATCCAAATTTTATATCGAATCATTCATGGACCTTTCCCAATTAAATTTATGGAATAATTTATCAAAGGACTTCGGTGTCCCTCATTGGTAGTTGAAAACCACTAGAATATAAGGGGTTGCATTTGAGGTGTTGTGAGGATCCTCATTTGAGTACTATTTAGGTTAATTGGGTCAGGGTGTTACCCATCCATTCTTAGTAAGGTCACTAGTTAAGAGTTATTTTTGTGTATGATGTAGAAACTCTTACAATTCTATTTCATTATTAATTCACTTCCTATTCTATATTTTTACCAATAAAAATTATATTTATATGAACATAATATATATGATGCCATTTCTTTATAATGTTAATATAAAAAATAAATATTATATATATATCTTATCTATCTCCTCATTCAAAAATTCCATTAATGCAAGGTTTTAGAACCTAAAGGTATAATCATTATTATTTAATTATCAATACCATCATTGATTGCTAATTTGGTATATATACATAATATTTATTTATTTATTTATTTTTATCTTTTTTTAGATGATATAACTCATGTGAAAAGAAAAAATAATTAATAGTATAATTTTGGAAAAGTCATCGAATTCATCTAACTAGAATTTATTTATGTATTCTATTTATAATGAAAAGGTAATAATTAATTATAAAAATTATTGGAAATAATATATATAAATAAAAAATATTTTTGTAATTTAAAAAAATATAAGATTATAACATATAGGTGGCTGAAGTGTATTGAAGAATCCATAAACTTATGGCAAGGGGAATATCTCTCAATTGCTTCCACCTTTTGAATTTATTTCCCTATATTCCAATATATTCTTTTATGTGTTTTATTATTTCCTATAGATGAATTCAATTAATATTAATTTTATTATTCTATATTTATTTAATCTACATATTCCCTTTTAATTTTATATAATATTTTATGGAAACTCTCAATTTTCTCACAAAAATCATTTTTTATCTATACCTTTAAAAAATTTATTTGATTTTTTATTTCAGATGTCATATTGTTTTTATGGATTCCATATGGTAATTTAAATTTCATTTTAATTTAAAAATTTGGTATGTTTTTCATATACACCCTAACAAATGTAAAGATATCATCTTCTTAATTCCCATGATAATTACATTTGAATTAATTTCTTTGGAATTCCATCATAATGCATTTTTTATATTTCTTAGATGTTATTAAATGATTTATAATTATTTTAAAAGAGTTTTATAAGCCCATTGTATGATATATAGGATTTAAATATTGTTTTTCCTTGGAATATATGTTCTACATTCTTAGATATTGTGAAAATTGTTAAGTTTCCCCCTTTAAAATGTTTTCTCATAGATTGTTTTTGTATAATACACCCATTTTTGTATTTAAATGGGTTTAAATGCTTTAAAAACGTGGGATATAACTAGGTCACATTCCATGTGGTTGTTAAAATTATTGGTGGATTTTCTAATGGTAATTATCTATATAAAGGGGTTCTCTAAACAAGGTTTTTAAATTAAATGTGTGTGTGTTGTTTTGGTGGCATGTTTTAGGAATTTAATTTATTGGAAGTTTAATTTCTTTAAATTGTTTTGAGACCCTATGTATCATGTTGGTTTGAAGTGTTTTTAAAAGGTGAAGCTTTGGTCTTGAAAAATGTATGCTTGACACCAGTTGACATCCTATAAAGAGGGGTGTCTTTCCTTCAAATCTGAATTTAGGGAAATAGTTAAATTTATATATTGGATTTCAATGTGTGGTTTGATTAATTATTTTCAAGGAAAATTTTAAATTTGGTTTTCTTAATTAATATATGACTTTTATATTTCTTCTATTTTATATAATTCTTCCCATGATAGATTTACTTGTTTAAATTTTAACTTTTTAGTACTTATATAACTCTTCTTATAACTACATGGGCTGTGTTTTTTTCACTTCAATTTATCTCTTTTCCTACTTAGTAATAATTATGCATCTTAATTTTTTTAATAATGTGTATGAACATTTTCATATATCTAGATAAAATATGGATCACATTATCAAGGAACGTGCCTTAGTAATCTAAGGGTTTGGAAGAGTTTTTATATAATGAAATTTTGATTTGATCCGTTGATGGGAAAATAAGATTTTCATGTCATAAATGTAAATTAAGAATATGGTTGAAGTGACATGAAGTTTATGAACAATTGATATTTAGGTAATTACGTAGTCAATACTTGTATTGTATTTGGAATGGATAATCAAACATTTTAGAGTGTTTGATAACCAATGTAAATCAACATAATGAGCACCCAAATTCATCGATAATGGATAATGAAATGAAAAATCTTATAAACGATGATTTTTTCATTAAAAGAAAACATCACCAACATAAATACATATCATAATAACCTGTTGAGGGTGCTTTAAATAGTAACATGTCAAGTGATATTTTTACGACTCTAGGATAACCAAATCTAGATTATAACATATCATTGGATCCTCCAATTTATTCTACGAAGGAAAATGTAAGATATAACTTAATTGAATATAAAATATGCATTTCATGATTTCTTTGATGTTGGATATCAAAATCTATATGGCAGGTGTATGAAATATTCAAAACATTATTTTCTACTTAAGTTGAAACATATCAAATGCCTATGAAAAATTATAAATTAGGATATGTCCATGATATTGTAATTGTTTCATGATGAATTTTCTGAATCTAATATCCCTATGTCTTTTTATGATACGAAAAAGTTTTCAACAAGAATGGTATAAATTATACCAAAATACATGCTTTTTTCCAATGATTTTATTCTTTATTGGGGGAGGATACAAGAAGACATCAAAAAAATTTCTTCCTATATATGGTAGTCATTGGGTGATGTTGTAAGTTTTAATAAACATAATACTATAAAAAATAAGAAAAAGAACACACCTGAAAATGTTTTTCATTACATCCCTTTAAAACCTTGATTATAATGATTATTCATGTCATGAAAAACTGTCGAGCACATGAAGTGGAATTCTATAGATAATAACAATGATGGGTTAATGAGACATCCAAGAGATTCAAAATCATGGAATAAATTTTATTCAATATATCTATACTTTACATATGATCTTAGGAATGTGTGATTGGGATTGGATGCTGATGGATTCAACAAATTTTAGACTTTAAGAACCAATTATAGCATTTGACCAGTTTTTTGATCCCTTACAATCTAACTCCATGGATGTGTATCCAAAAAACATGTCATGAACCCCTTCCTCCAAATACAATGCAATGAGGGGAGATAGAAAATGACCTATTGAGTCTTGACTTCATTAGGCCCATGGTCGACGACTAACCCCGAGGGTATAAAAATACCATGTATGGGAGGCATTAACATCAATAATATTAATAGGATCATGAGATAAGATGAATCATCAACTAAATAAGCAATGAAACAACATAAAAAAACCCAAACCATACCACAATGAATGTCTAAATGAAATAAATACAATAAAAGTTTCCAAAGTAAATACCCAAAAGTAAATCTAAAGAAGCAACATAACAACTATCAAGGATTCGAGATAGTAGTCCAGTGCGGTACACATTGTCCTCATAGAAACCTAAAAATAGTTTTATATACATAAGATGATTATAAAATTATACTCAGTAGGAAAACCAATGTCTCTCATGCACATGTGAAAGAATGATACTATTTCACATGTGAGAATAGAACAGAAACAAATAACACCTCAACAAGTATACTAACCAAACCACACCTCACCAAACCACACTTATCAAATAACAGAATTCAAGTAATATAAAAAGAATCATTTCGATAAGGGTACCCCACACCACTTTCCCACCAGTATGCTACTCTCACAACCATTGTTGTATATCCTGGTGCTCCCATCTCTTCGGTATACCATACCGACCCGCCAGCACAGTCACAACACACCACACCCAAAGGAACCTGGGATCTCCACCCCACAAGAATGACCACGTCACACCTCACCCAAAGACACTTGGGATACAATAAAACAATTTCCAAAAATATATTAGTAGGGTATCGTGAATACATAAGACATCAACCTTGTTCCCTTCTCCAACTATACAAAACCCCCACTGGAAGCCACCCCACAAAAACGATCATACCTCGACAGAAAACACATGACCCATCACAACCACAATCTAACAAACTAACATACATCTTTCCTTCACAACATGTGTAATACCTACCTCTCCTAGAAGAGAGATTGGGGAAGAGTGGTTACCCAACCATCCTTCTTCTTCACCAAATTTTGGAAAAAACACCTCTGCCTGATAATGCAGCTGTCGGTACATAATCCTCAATTTGGGTGGGTTGTGTATAGAAATCAAAAGAATATACAAGTATATATATATATTTATATAATATAAGACACTCAAGAACAATCAATGGGTTTACAAATAGACCAACCAACTCACAACATCATCCCTTTTGATACCACCTCTAAAATATTAACACCACACAACAAGCCAAACCCCATTCCACATTTCCAACCATTTTGATTTAATCACCTCGTTCATTTTATTATATAGCATCAACCCCATTTAACCAAAAATACATCATTTCTTTATCCATTATTCATTTCCATTTAATTAACCAAAGTAGCCCAATCCATTCCAATCATTATTAATCATTTATTCCATCACTAGTCAAACATCTAGCACAAAGAAACCACCACCTCACCACCTAAAAATTATAGAAATCAAACAGTCTTTCCACCCTAAAATCATGGTTAAAAATCACATTTACTCCCTAAAATCATAGCCCAAAAAACACCTCATTGTCCTAAAAGAACGGCCCAAAAACCACCCTTCCACCCTAAAAGCACAGCCCACAAACCACCTCACTACCACAAAATCATGGACAAAAAACCATCAACCCAACATAACCCAACCACACATCATTGTCTCATAAGAACAACCACATGTAAAAACAAATCAAGATAATTTTATAGATTTACAAAGGGGTGTTTATCATATTCCTCTATATTTTAAGGACATTATCAAACAAGTGAATATCTAGGGGAAACTATTTTATTAGCTAAATATATATAGTTACCCAATTTACTTTTTAGGGTGGTATCACAATAATAACAACCAAATAAGAAAACAAAAAACATATATCCGTTGTAAAAATATTATCCAATGGCTATAATTTTTAGTGGGCCATCAATCTCAAATAGTTCACAATATCCCAAAATAGTATAAAGCTATAATAGTTTGAAAATCAGACCCCTTTTCCTCTTTAAATATCAACGTGACAATAATTTATCATTAATTTAGTAAAAAAACCATAACTCCTAGGTAAAAAAGAAAACCCATCCCACATGGGTCACATTAAAGAGAAACAAAAGATTCATACCTCAAAGAAGATTTGTTGACTCACTGCACACTGTAGGGTGAAGAAGAATACCCACAAAATATAACTGCATGATGAGAAAACATGGATCAACCTACACCACACCTAAATACAATCAAAATTTAACCCAACACACACCCCAAACCATAACAACATCATTTTAGAAAATCCATGGGAGAAGAATAGAAGAAAACCTATCAAGAAGAAAAAAGGGATTACCCTAGACTAAAAACAAACAACCACCATGAACAAAAGATAAAATAGGGATGAAGAGGGATTGAATAAATCCTATGGGAAACTATAATTTACCCAAAATGAGAGGAAGAATAATACATTCCTGAATGAATGAATTTTTTTTTTGGAGATAACTTTTTAAACTTCCCTGCATCAGATATTTACACAATGTGTAATCCCCTTTCATTTCGTGAAATCTTTGGGTATGATTTCACTAAAAAGAACACTACCTTTTTATTATTTAAACATGAAAATCTACACATCATGAACTGGACTTTAAGAAACTAAAAACCACCATTACATATCATATAATACACTTACATGATGTGTATTTCCTGTACCAGTTCTATATCACCTTCTACTTCCACCGAAAACTCCTAGAACCTCCCTTGAACTCCTCCATCAACCAAAACTAGCAATGAAATCAATTGAGAGGGAATGAAAAATTTCATCATATAACTGTCAAATGATTATCACCATCAATAATCCAAAACCAATACTAGAAGAAAATGGGTCTGAAGAAATACCCTGGGAGATACCTCTCAAGGGTATCTTCATACCTCAAACTCTACCACCAATAAAACAAACCAAAAAAAATGATCACAAAACACACCACACAACCACATCACCACAACCCCAAGACACATTATCTCACACAATGATACTACCACAAACCCACTATTTAACCATTTCAAAATCCAAACATACCAAACCAACAATTGTTACAGCGGATGAGCCACACCTTCCCGAACACACATATTGGGGGATTCCATCTTCTATGTCAAGATACTATTCGCCATAGGCATCATTGACTCAATTAAATAGGTTTAATCGCATCCTAGCCAATTCATCTCAATTACGAATTAGGTAACCACCATTTCATATGTTTGGACATTGTCACACATCACACTACACACACCACAAACCAAGGAAAAAAATCAACTTATAAAACAAAATGATCAAAACATCACATCAGAAAGAAAAATAGAAAAAATAAAAAATCAAAAACAAATATGGGTACTAGGAACACATCTACGTATCTCACTACCAAGTACTCTCCTTCAGGCCACCATGCCTCCAAAACAAAAGAACCAATGAAATGGTATGTCCACACAATGCCTTCTCTTGGAGATCTTGGACATCTACTAGCCATTACAAAAGTATTGCATCATCATCAATATGCAAATCTCCCCAATTAATGATATGGGGATTATCATGTAGATACCAAAAATTATAAGAGATGTGGAAGATTTCATGGAACCTCTCCAACCATGGTGGCAACATTAACTAATACGCCACCTCAACAACTCACCCAAACAAGTCAAAGGGCCTAACAATCCTAGGGAAATGGTTACTCCCACTACCAAACCTCCACTGCCCTTGTCGAGGGGAATCCTTCAAGAACATGAGGTCCTAAAACTACAATTCCAAGGTCCTCCTTCTACGATTAGTATAAATTTTTTCCAGTCTTGCGTTGCTTTCATCATCTCACGAACAAGATGATCATTCTCTATCATGCTCTGCACCATATCTAGACCAAGAATAACTATCTCCCCAACATTTTCCATAAAAATGGATAATAAAATGGTCTCCCATAAAAAGCCTCAAATGGGACCATTCCAATGGAATAATGATAGCTATTATTCTAAGAAAATTCTACCAATGGAAGGTGTTCTACCCAAGATCCACTAAAGTCCAAGAAGCATGCCTGCAACATATCCTCTAAGCTATAGATAGTCCATTCCATTTTCCCATCTATCTGAGGGAGGAAAGTAGTGATGAGGTGTAACAGAGTTCCAATAGAATGATTTAATCCACTCTAGAATCGTGAGGTAAAACATGCATCACATTATGAGAAAATGGACCTCATAACTCCATGAAACTACACCACCTCCTCCACATACAACTTAGCCAAAGCATCTTCTATGACCGACTCCTTGATAACTAAGAAGTGAGATGATTTCATCAAAATATCCTAGACCAACTAACCTGTAAAAAATCCATCGAGATGTCATCTCATTTCCACTTGGAAAAATCAAAGGGCTGCAACTAACCACGAGGAACATAATGATTATCCGTTACTTGATGAAAAACTAAGCACTTTTCCAAAAACTCTGCCACTACCCGTTTCATCCTAGGACACAAAAACAACATCCTCATTCCAAAAACATCTTGGAAACTCTTGGTTATACTGAAAAAGGTGTGTTATTAAACTCATGAAGTAATCCTCCATGAATCGACACAAGAACAAAAAACCTCCCACGAAACAACATTCAGTTCCGACCATCATACAACCATCCATTTTAAGCATCACTGTGGATAAAATTATTGCTCATCACCTCTACCTCTGAGTCTCCCCACCAAGACTAATCCACCCACTACATCAAAGAAGACTGGACCATCATCTGAAAAAAATAGCATCTACCACTATCAACCCTTATTCATAGTGCAAGGATTTTAAATCCTCTAATGCTCTCCAAGCATCCCCAAACTCCCAAACAACACCCTTACATGACTTCCTTCTCAATGTTTCTGACAAAACACTCTCATTTCCAAATTTTTTAGAGATCTCAAAATCATAATCCTGATGAAACTACATCCACCTCCTCTACCACAAGTTCAAATCACATTGGGAAAAGATATAACTAAAAAAATTTCAATTCATGAAGACCAGACCAAAATGTACTCCCCAATGAGGTAATTCCACCACAACTTTAACACAAACACAAGCAATTCTAGAAATAGATCATTGGTGGCATAGTAACGTTGATGGGTACATAACCGCTGTGTCCCATAAGAGATTACAACAAAATAATTTATCAGCAAAAATTACATAACCATATGGGAAGTGTCAAAAAACACATCAAAAATCACCCTTCCTTAAGAAATAAATGCATTTAAACACTAAAAAACATCCCCTTCAGGTAACCAAAAATTGCATGGCACTGATCATTCAACACAATAGGCCAATAATTTCTATTCAATTCTATCAATGAGGATGAGACTTGAGCAAAATTAGTTATAAACCTCAAATAATAGCCTTCAAGGCAAAGAAATCTACAAAACTATGTCATGTTATGGGGTGCTTCCAAAGAAACAACTACTTCAACCTTTTATGGGTCTACTTCTACATCCTTTGGAGACACAACATGCCTGAGGAAATGCATCTGTCATGCCCAAAAGTTACACTTGGAAAACATTCCATCGATCTGGTGGCATTGAAGAACATACAAGATAGTTATGAGATTCTCAACATACTAATCATCTGACTTATATTATATTATGATATCATTGATGAATATAAAGAAGAACCAATCCTGGAACTGATGTAACACGAATTTAATAATCCCCACAGACATGGATGGAGTATTTATAACACCGAATGACATGAATACAAACACAAAGTTAACATAACTACATCTAAAGGAAGTCTTCAGGATATTTCCCTCCTTCACCCACAATTGGTGATATCCATATTTAAGATCGGTCTTAGAAAAACAACTCCCCCATCTTATATGGTCTAAAAAACACCTATTATTGGAAGAGGGTAAATGTTTTCTACCATAACATGACTCAATGTCTGTTAGTACATGAACCTCCTTAGACTACCATCTGCCTTCTTTTTGAACAACACTAGGGAACCCTACAGTGACACACTAGGACGAATAAATACCTTCTATATCAGATCATCTATAAGAATCCTTAAATACCACTACTCATAATGTTCCATCTAATAAGGAACTATCGAAATTTGAGAAGGACCATGCTAAAATTATACCCCAATATAACATTACATTAAGGAAGAAGCATCATAAACTCCTTGAAAAAAAACATCCAGTAACTCCCCAACCACTCTAGGAACATCTACTATCCTAGATTCCACTGATTCCACCAAAAACACCGCCAACAAGGAAAGAAGGGAATCCAATATCAGAATTCCCAACCGAAAACTCCTCTCAGCAATGAAATCCACACACTATCCATCAACATCTGAAAACCTGACTCTAATATAGAAGCAATTGATTATAGAACATACGAAATACAAAAATTTGATAAGGAGGATGAAATTGTATGGCTACATTTGTGGCAAGAAAATATCACCATGGGACTGATGCAACCCTATCATCAATCTAAACCTTGCAACACATAAAACAATCTAGTCTAGCCTCCAACTGGTGTAGTTAACACCAGGGGTATGAGAAGCATTTCTATATCTAGTACCATAAAATGTGATAGAGGGGGTACAACAAAGGAGTGAAAATCTCTTGAATCAGACAAGGCACACACAAGGGTACTAAAGAAATGGATTGTACATCTAATGATATCTGGCCCCTCTAGAACTAATTCCTCCACTATAGGAAACTAACCACACCCATATCCTATACCTTTCTACTAATGACCAACTCCAAAACTATACTTGGATCTTAGTCCCTAAACATGAGGACAATCTTGAGGTTGAACTCTACCTACTCCACACCGCTAGAAGAGAAAAAACCAACTTCCCCTACTGCTAAAATGGTCTTACTAGAAAATACTACTTAGGATAGCACTGAGCATGTATACATCCACCAAACTGAGCTCATGGAACCACTAGAAATTGGTTCTAGAGATATGCACAAACCCTATAACCAAAACAAACAGGAAAAAATCTCCCATGAAAAGAAAGGAAACCACTGTCCACAGAAGGATGGAAAGAAAGATACTAAGGTCGAATCCCTGCCAGTCAAAACCTCTAATTTCCTAGTGCATGTGACATTTAAGTGAAAAATATTCTCCTCTAGAAGAAATTCTAGTTACTCTCCCATAGAAAACATATTCATGAGTGAATCTTCTCGATCACCTCTTCCTTCTTCTGAACCTCCAGATACATCAACAATGTAAAAGAAGTAACTTCATACTGGATAAATAGATAGAGTTCCACCTGAAGACATGTCACATGAAACTCCTCATATAGAAAAAGATCTCGGGAAAAAAGAAGAACTTCCTTGAACATGATTCCCTTCTCCCTCACTAACATTCTCCCAGGATGAAGAGAAAACACATCCTTCCACTTCACTAACTACATGTTCAATTAAAGGAATTCTACTAGAAACTCCATGTAGAAGAATACCCACAAAATGTCAATATCCTTTCTCTCTAGAAGATACATATTCAACCATTGATGCACAAATCCTCAAATATGACCAGATTCTAAAGGGACCCAATACTCCATCAGGGCCTAGATCAAAATGAAAGTGATATTAAGATCCTCCAGCCATCTCTCTATCACAAAATTTGAAACACTACCCTCATACATCACCAAATACTAACTTTGGAAAGAACACAACATCATCTTCCACTAATTATCCTCATAGATCAGATAAAACCTACAACAATCAATCAAATAATCCTAGTGAACCTCAACTGTCTAATTCACACGGGAACGAAGAACATGAGCAATAAATGAACGGAAAAAAATTAACTTACTAAGACTGGTGGTGTGTAATTTTATTAAGATTAATATTAACACAATTAATTCACAATTTATCTATTTCAACCATCCCAAAACAACCCAATTAAAACAATAAAAAAAGTTATAATGATTCTTGTATATTTCATTGACCTCAACCTTGAAAGCAGGTCCATATCACTTGGTCATTCAATATGCTCAGAGTCCATGCAATAGAACATGGGGGGCCCTAAAATCCAATATCCTATCTTGTATCCTTGCCCTATTTCATGCACCAAGGTCAATTAGAAATATTTCTATACCAACCCATACATTCCTCATTGTCCCTAACTCTAAAATCCACCCTATATCTTCACCATAACCATTGATACCACTCTGTCATGACCCCCTCCCTCCAAAGACACCGTAATGAGGGGATAGAGAAAATGATCCCCAAGTCCTACATCTAGTAGGACCTTGGTTGGATACTAGCATCAAGGGTATAAAAATATCATAAATGAGAGGCATTACCTTCTATAATATAAATAATATCTAGATATAATATTAATCACACACAAACAACTCCAAGATATAATATAAAAAGAAACCCAAACCATCCAACAATACTTGTATATATGAAACAGATAAAATAAATGTCTCCAAAGTGAATACCCAAAAGTAAGGCTGATGTAGCGAAACAACAATTGTCAAGGATCTGAGCTAGTAATGTCTATCATTGTCCACATATTCCTCCTAGAAACATGAAAGCAATTTTATATACATAGGGCGTGTGTACAAGTATACTCTATTGAAAAACAATTCCCTCATGAACATATGAATAAAAATAATACTAATGCACCTATGAGAAAACAAGAGCACCAGACAACACCTACATAAGTATAATAACCAACCCCAACCTCACCAAGGCACGCAAACCAAATTATACAATCATGTACTATAATATAAGAAGAATAATGTAGATAAGGTAACCCCACACAATGTTTCCACTAGTATGCTGCTCTCACACCCAACGTCATACATCATGGTGTTCCCATATCTTCCGCATACCACACCACACGAAAGGAGCAGTCACAACAAAACATGCACATAGACCCCTGGGATCACCACCTCACAAGAACGACAACATCAGACCTCGCATGATGAAACCTAGGCTATAGCACAACCACTCCCAAAACCAGAGTATTAGGGTATCTCAAACATGTAGGACACCAACCTTGTTCCCTCATCTTACCATACATGACCCCACCAAAATCCCCCAAAAGCATGTTCATATCTCTCCCAAAAACACATGGTCCCTCAAAACCACAATTGATGTCACTAACAGTCCTCTAGCTATTATAGCCTGTGAGATACCAACCTTTCCAGGATTAGATTATGAGAATGAATGGGTTCACAACCATCCACCCTCCTAAACAAATGTCAGGAAAACCCCCACATGACTATGTGGGTGTCATAATTTAGTGCTCAATGTGGATGGGGTGCATATAGAAACCAAAAAATTATACAAGTATATACACAATATCAATAAATCTAGCCCAACATATGGGGTCACAAAAAAAACCAACCAACTCACAACATCACCACCTTTTTTTCCACCTCTAAATGCTCAACACCACATAAAAAGCCAAAACACCATTTCACATTTCCAAAAAAATTCATTTTATCAACCAATTCATTAAATTATTTCAAAAAAACCAAATTTAACCACCAAACCCATCATTTATTTATCCATTAATGATTTCTATTCCACTAACCAAACAATCCCATTCCATTCCAAAAATTATTATTCATTTACACTATCACTACTTGGGAATCTAGAAAAAAGAAAACACCAACTCACCACCCTAAAATAACTGCCAAAAGCCACCTCACCGACACCAAATCAAGGCTAACAAACCACCTCTCCTCTCCAAAATCACGACCCAAAACCACCTCCCCTCCAAAAAATCACGACCTAGAAACCACATCACTCCTAAAAATCATGGTCCATAAACCACCTCGCCTCCCCAAAATCATGGCCAACAAAACATCATCCCCACATGCTCCAACAAATAATCACTATCCCACAAGTACATCCACATGTCAAAACACATCAATATCATTTTAAATATTTAAAATGGGGATTTTATCACATTCCACTTTATTTTAGGGATGTAATCACACAAGTAATTATCCTGGGGAAACCGTTTTATTATCCAAATATATGTGGTTATCAAATTTCCATTTTAGGGTGATATAAATAAATCAAAACCAAATAAGAAAAAAAAACACATATATCTAGTGAAAAAATCCCCAACAACCACATTTTTCAATGGGAAATCAAGATTGAACAATCCACATATCATAAAATAATATCAAAGTTATAAAAGCATGAAAATAAAACCATGTTACCCTTTCCAATTTCAATTAGAAAATTATTTATTTTTAATTATGTCATATAAACCATAACCCATAGGTAAAAAAAATAAATACCCTCTCTCTTGATACACAATAAAAAGAAATGAGGGATTCCCTACGTGAAAAAAGCTTTTCTCGCTCACTGCACACCATATGCCAAAGAAGAATTCCCAAAAACCACAAAAAACCATGAAAAAATATGGATCAACCTAAACCACACCCAAATACCATAAATACACAACACACTAGACACTTCAAACCATAAAAACATCTCCATAGTGAATCCCTAGGAAGGAAGTTCTTACAATGGATTGAAAACAAAAAACCAATAGGACAAATTGATCAAAGAGGTAGGAATGAGACTTGAAGAACTCCTCAGGGAACCTAGGGTTCTCCCAAAATGAGGGGAAGGAGAAGACACATCTGAATGAATTGAATTTTTTCTGGAAAGAATTTTTGAGACTACACTGCATCAGGGATTTATAGTAAGTGTAATCCCCTTATATGTCATGTAATACTCTGGGTTTGGTTGGACTGGGAAACAGGTTTCCTTGTTATTATTTAACCAAAAATATATAAATTTCAGGAACTATACACAAAAAATCCATGAACCACCATTACACATCATGTAATACACTTACATGATGTGTATTTTCTTCAGCCATTCTACTACACCTCTAGCTTCCACCAATAACTCTCAGAACCTCCCCTAAAACACCGCTAACAACCAAAACTAGAAATGTAAAAGACTAGGAGGAAATGGAAAATTAAGAAATTTCTTTTATCACTTATATAATTATTTTTGAAATTTTTTTCATGAAATGATATTTATTTATACTTACATCATCTAATTGAAGAATTACAGGGGTTATGGAGTATCATAGTTGAGACATATGATGCATCTTATACAAATTTTCCAAAATTAATACCACTCTCTTATAGACCATTAGTGACTTCTCTTGACTTAAGTACTTATCTTGTGGTAACAATTACACAATTTTGGATTGTATTGTTTGAAACTTTTCTTTTGAGGGCAAACAAATACCTTATAGTAAAAAATGGTGATTCTTGTTTCATCATAGAGTTCTCGATGAAACTCTTATATTTCAGTTGAATAACTAAAAATTAAATGTTTCTGTTGATCATAGACCACCTCCAAAGATCTTGACAGTTTCTAAAATATTGGAAAATCATGGAAATGTTGAAACAAAATTTGTGAAGGTTCATTATTTGAATGATAGTGGGAAATGAATTCCATGTACATCATCAAGGGAAATTGGAATGCTACAATTGAAGAAAAAAAGCATATTATTCATAATTCATTATAGGGAATTTAAATTGTTACAGAATAACCTTGATGTTTTTCATATTGATAAGAATGTCTGTTATAATTTTATCTACACACTTCATAATGAACATGGATAATTAAAGGAGAATCGAAATGCTTGTAAGGACTTACAAACAATTAACATAAAGTGTGATATTTGGACATATGAGAATGGAAAGTATGCTCCAAAAATATTTTCAATGAAAATTGGTAAAAAGATACAATATATAAAATTTTAAAACATGTGAAGGTATTTGATGAGTTTCCAGTAACATCTCAAGTTGAGTAAACATAAATCATCATAAGTTACCTATATTGAAAATTCTTGATCCACAAACTTTTTTATAGCAGTTACTACCATTGGGATTGCATAAATTATTACCATAAAATGTTATTGTAATTGTACTATAATTTTTCATATTCTTTAGAAAACTATGTGAAAAAAATATAAACCCAACTATGCTTGGAAAACATCAGGAGATATTTTTATTTACACTTTGTGTAATGCAGATGATGATTTCCCCATCATTTTTAATGTCATGATGCATTTAACTATGAATTTGTTTGAGGACACTAAATTTGGAGGCCTCATACCTTATCAATGGATGTATCCAATTAATTGGTACATTATTTATATGTTTTTTATATTAATTAAACAATTCTTGGAACATAATTATATATATAGTTATTTTTAATTTATTTTATGTTATAGATATTTTGGTCAATTGAAATCATATGTGAAAATAAGGGTAAACCTAAAGGCTCTATTTTCAAGGGATATTTTGAAGAGGAGTGTATTACCATTTTTTATATATACTTGGATGATATTGATACAAGATTAAATCAAGTTAGATGTGTTGAAGACACATCAACTCAATATCAACTATCTAGGAAATAGAAATCGTTCCTTATATTGGATAATCTATTGGGAGGATCTCAAATGTTTCACTAAAAAAAATGGAATTATTACATGCACCTAGATATGTGATGATGAATATTAAAACTATATATACATTTATTTATGAGATTATGATTCAATCAAAGAGAAAAATGAGAAGTCGAACATATAATGAGATAGATATAACAAAAGTTGTTAATAAAGTGATTATAGAATGGTTTTCAAATTATGTAATTTTTTAAATATTTTAATAAATATAGTTATTAGGTTGAAAGATATTTTATAAATATAATAATGTATATTACCTTTTATTGATCATTAATACTGATACCTGAGATGAGTTTTCAGAAGATATGTTGTTTCGTGATGGAGGTCCTCTAAAACAGGATAGAAAATTCGATGCTTACAATGTGAATGGTTTAAAATTTTGTATAGTTAGTCAAGAAGAGGGTTTGAAATCATAGAATAGTGTTATATTTACATATCCAAATTTGGAAACTATTGAAAGTAAAATGATATTATCTACTTATAATACTACAAAAAAAAATTAGTTGTATTATTCAAATTCATGTTCGTCAATATTTCGAGGGGTATTAAAATAGATTCCTTGAAATTCACTTATGTGAACTTTTATCACTTGATGGATGTCACTGACCATGAATTACATTACTTTTATATCTTCTAATAATATGTGAAAATGGTGTATTATGTATAATATTTCTTGTATAAAGGATGGAATGTTGTTTTTTCCATAAAACAAAGAGGCTTTTATGATATGGGTGGTGCAACTGAAGATATAGCCTATGAAATTGAATCGCATAAATAGAAAGAAAAAAATTTAGTTTTCCTTAATTATATTGGAAATATTAATCCTGTAAGGTTGCTTGAAGTAGATGAAGTAATGAAGGATCGATAAAATGACACAATTGAAGGAAAAAATGATTTTATATACAATCATCCGTTAATTTATGTACCACTTATGTAATATGACCTGAATATCCTGAAGGCCTTATTTTTTTATTGATTTTTGATAACCCCCCTTTCAAGGGATTAGGGGGAACCCATACAAAGCCAGTAGGCATAGAGATTACATGACCCTTAGGTATTAAAAAATATACAGTCTATAACTACATTGAACTGATCCTCCCTAGCTTCTTCATCTTGATGTCTTCTCTCCACCTTCGCATGGATAGTTCGGTTAGGCTTCCCAGGCAAGCACATGATAGCCCCGATGGAAAATTTCATACCCTCTCATTCTAGTGAATATATTTAAACTTCTACTCTAGTGAATGAACATGCTCTAAATCCTCATCTAAAGTCTGCTCCTTGTGGAGTCTGTCTAGTCGTTAAGCCCTATTTCAGGTGGCCCGAAGGCCATGAGGTGGCTCGAAGGCCTTGAGGTGGCATGAAGGACTTGAGGTGGCATGAAAGCCCTGTGGTGACCCAAAGAACTTAAGGTGGCCCGAAATCATTACTATAATGAAGGCCTTAGGTGTCCCGAAGGCCTTTTAAGGGCCTGAGGCCCAAACCGGTGGCCCGAAAGGCCAATCAGATGAATAGTACCGACTACTATAGTACTAAACAGTGCCTGCTATAGTACTACTATAGTACTGCTATAATTCCTACTATAATACTGGTACAGTTCATTCTACAGTACCCGTAAATATGTCTTTGCCCGGTTTTGAACTCGGGTCACTTGGATGCACTTGTCAAGTCCTCACCAACTGGGCTGAGGCTGTTGTGCACATATGTTATATGTGAAGGCACTCATTATCATATCGATATATATATATTTTTTCAATATAGTTCATATGTTATCATTTTTTCATTTTTTATGCATTAATTATTTTTAATATATGTTTTGAAGTTAATTTTATTTGGATAAATGGAAGGAATTCCAAGGAAGAAGCATTTCACTGATCCCATTTGACTCATCGTTGATGTTCCCTTGACCACACAGATAACTGACGTTCAATCATTATACCTCCCTACAATATTTGAGACACCCTATGTCTACCCCCATCAGTGTATCTCACACCGTCCTCCATTCTGTTAGTATACGACACACCCTCCTTATCTATCCCATCATCATCTGGCACATTTCATCCATATTCTGCAGCTTCAACAGTGTGAGAACGAGTCTTCACACTAGTTTATTTTTGAGGATATTGGAGAGTGATAGTTATATGTATAAATTTTAATTTGAATAAAGTTATTGATATTTTTTATTATAATAACTATTATTTCATAAATGATTTGAAATTTATTTCTAAAAATATAAATTTGAATTGACCATATGTTTGTAATTTGAATAGATTGAAGATAGTTGTTCCATTTGACTATTATGGGATCCCCACAGATGATGTCACAAGATTATTTGGTCAAATTCTAGGCCATCTCGCGGTGGAGCTAGTTTCCCTTCAGATTACCTATTCTGATTAGAGGAATATGCCTTAATCTTGGAAGAATTAATTTTTTGATTCCTAGATAATTTTTTATACATTATTGAATAATTTAATGTGGTTATATAATTAAATTCTATTGTTATAAAAATTAATCTTTTTGTACATAAGTATTTCCACTTTACTATTGTTGATCTTATAACATAAAAGTGGATGTTGAAAAAATTGGGTAAGAAATGAAAATATTTTAAATGGACATTATGGAATAAATTCAATGATACGTCATTGAACACTCAGCAATAGTATGATAAGTAACCTGAAGAGGGTACCTAGAGAGTGGTGGAAAGTGTTTTTGGATATCCACCATCATGAGAAGCTCATAGTATTAAAATATATATTATTATATTAATCTCATTTTACATATATACATGCACATGACAAGGATATTACATTTAATATGTTACTATTAAATTACATGTTATTTATTTTAGGATATTTCAAGGAAAAATATGTCAAGTTGAGATCAACAAATATTAACCCAAATGACTAGGTGGAAGAGTTTTTCTAGAAAGTGATCAACTCTAGTAATATTTTCATTAGTTTAAATATTTATAAGATAAAATTATCTTTTATATATAATAAATTATTTATTTATAATATTTTAATGGTGTTAAATAATTTTGGGAACCAAGCCTTCCAAACAACACTTTGATTAGATGATTATAAAAAATCTAATGCGATTTATGTGAATGATCCTACTAAATAAACTGGTGTATAAATTCATTTTTCATTATAATAATTTATTACTAGTCATCACTAGGATAATATTTTTTACTTAAATATGGTTGATATCTGATTTATAAGTAAAAATAAAATAACTATGGGATGCCAATCCCACACGGTCTTTCTCGGTATCTTGGGATGATCCAGTTGGTCATGTCCTTGGGAAGGAACATCCATGTTTAATGTATGGGATGGGTTTGAGACCATTACCATCTAATGTATTTTTAAGGACATTGGGGATTGAAATAGGATCTACTCCGAGTTGTAGTTACTCGCTACCTTGAGATGCTGAGAGGAAGTTTTTTGCAATGAAAAGAACAATTCAAGAACATCATATCAAATAAAGATGAAAGATTCAAAGGTCAGTTCTCTATAGAATTTATTGATTGAATTATATCAGAAGATTAAAGGATGTTCCCCAATGATATTGCATCGATGAATGGTTTGAGTAAGTAGGTAAATCACACAACTCCCTAATAATTTTGTACGAAAAATATTATTGGTTGGAAGTTTAAAATTAAATATACAGTTCTGTTTAATTTTTAAGAAAATTATCATGAAGGAGGTAATAGTGGAAGGGGACCGATACAATGTTGATAAAATTCCATTGGGTAGTGATTAGGGTTCACATTTTATTTAGTGATGATTAGAAACTTAACTTATGACAAAATAACATTAATATAATAATTCATAAATCATGTTGTGGTTTCTAGTAGGGGATATCTATGTTTCCCTTATATTTCTTGAAAGTATATATACTTGGTACATTTTTTATGTTTTATTTATAATTTTAACTTATTGTAATAATTATTATAATCTTTAGGTTTTATTTTGCTTTATCACTACTTTAAATTCTACCTCTTATTGGTCTTTTCAAAATCTACAGTATATTTCAACCATTTAGGAACTTTATTTAGTTCTGACTTCCACTTGTTAATTTCCCAAGTACCACCTGAATAAAAAATCTTTCTGTCCATATTGCATCTGGAAATATTTCTAGTATTTTTCATGTATGTAAAACATATATATTGTTATCATCGCTCTTTTCTCAAACAATATACCTTAAACTACTTTATTTATAGAGATAAACTTTACATCTGTCTATACACTCCAAAAAAGTCTTCTAAAATTTCACTATTACCTTAAAACTTAGTTAATGCAATAATTTACAACAATAATTCTACACAATGGGTATCTTGAATATCTCCATGTTATGATACTAAACTTCTATATCATCCTTAAACTTCTTTTCCAAATGATAATTCTAAATGTAGTATTATTAAGGGCAACATATTCCTCCATCACAATAACTGTAAATTAGTATAGATAAACCATGAAAGAACATAAAATTCTATTATCATGATCATTCTTGAGAACTTGAAACTACTTCAAAAATGTACTCCAAAATTTATATTGAGTTAATCCATTTTTCTTTAATATTTATTGATGAAAAAAATATTAAAAGAAAGTGGGTTTTACATTTATACTAGATGAATTACCACTATAGACTACAAATTTGTTTATCCCACCCTTACAGCTTATGTGAAGTTATTTTGGGGGTTTTCAAGTACACATTAACATGTTATCAATATTTATATTTTAATGCGATAATTTATTTTTAAAATATATTGGAACCTTTTCATATAAGTGTTTGGGTAAAGAAATTCATGGCCTTTCTTTACCCTATGTATCTTTTTGTTTCACATTCCCAAAAGAGTTATAATCCTTATAGATCAAGGAATGATTTTTTTTTGAAATTAGAGTTATTAATGTCTATAAAAGGGGAATATTTTACCTGTTGAAATACACCCCATAAATTCGGTTTTTTAAATGTTTATTTTTCCATATTCCATCCCTATAAATTTAATCTCATTCTAGGAATATTTATATTTCAAGACAAAACTATATGTCCTCCAAATAAAGAAGTTTGAATGTGGGAACTCGGAGTTCTTCTTTATAAGTAGTAAATCATTTTCATTATTTTTATTTTATATTCACATACTTTTTCATCTTGGATCAAATTTATCTCTTTTATAACATCTAAATAAATTATTATACTTATATAAAATTATTTTATAATAAAATTCCATCATAAGAATTCACATCCACTATAAATGTGCATCATGATGTGACATGATGTATAACTCATATCCATTTTTAGCATTGTTTTCATGCTCTCATCATATAATCGAGTCCATCACAATGTTCATATCCATGGTTGGAATGAATTTTAGAACCAAACCACATAATATGTTTCATAAAATATCACATTTCCATGGTTGACATGAACACCCAACCCACATTTCCATCATAGATCCACATATCATTGGCATCATCAACCAACCTAATCTATATAAACATTCTATAAAATCACATTCCAATGGATGGCATGCTCACCCAACTCATGTATCAAGGCACCCATATAAAATAAAAGCATATAAAATCAAAAGACACAATTAATTAATAAATATTCAAGATGATAATATTAAACATTACAAGAAAAAACATAAAAGGACAAGGGTTATCATAGGTTAGAAAAACGCCCAACACTAAATGATACACATTTTAGGGTAGTTAAAATAACACACTCAAACTCTTTCAAATTCCAACTAACTCATAAATATTCCACCACTTTTTCTTATACCTTTAGATTCTATAATTTATCATGGAGGGATCCAAGGTATATAACTAAGTTCAGTAGTCCATGACATGTTTACAAACACCCACTTGGTTTCCCTTATATCATTTATGTATAATGATGGTCAAATGAATGGAAATATGTGATCAAGACATCAAAATAAACTCATGAGGAACATTTAATAACATTATTCATGTGAATTAATCAATGGATATTATTATTTTTATATTAAGGAGTAGTTGTATTATGGTTTTCTTTAAATTAAACTTGAAATGTTATTATTACATTTTTCTTATACTAGAATAGTTTTCTTACTATTTGAAAAAAGAAATATCTATTTTTTTTTGATTCTAGGGATGTTGTTTTTGTAGTTGTATTTTTTTGAACAATGATATATAATAGTGGTTTAAACCACTGATATATATGACAAGTTATTGATTAGTGTTGGTTTAATCCACTTCTATATAATATTAAAAAATGTTTCATGGTGCTTACACCTCTCAAAAAATATTGAGAGGATATTGGGGATTTAAACCGACGCTATTGCATCGATATTTTTTAGAGGGAAAAAAATGGATAGAAATGAAAATACCATCACTAGAATTTTTTTTGTGAAAGTTCCTAGAAATCACTACTAAATGGATAGAACCAAAACAATTTGGATACTAACAGAACCTTTAGTGGGTGTTTTTTTGGAATTTATCATGACACAATATGGAGTTGGTCTACACTATCTCCAAATAAAAAAAACTACCTTTATTATCCCATTTTTTTGTAGTTCCAGTAGGTTAGGGGTTAGTGACCAGATCTAATAAGTCACACACACATATACAAGGACCTAACCTATACAATACACATCCAATATATATCAATATCAATACATAAATACTAATTTCATGTATGGTAAACAAAACTAACTAAATTAAAAATATGCATTTTGTACACACTAAACATCCCCTCAGTAAAATAAAATAGACATTGGTAAATTGGAAAAAATTACGAGCCTAAAACCCCAATATAAAGAACTACCACAAGTGTCTGGGAGGGTAGATCACCACATCTCAAGAAATTCATTCTGAGAAATTTTAGTAATGAACACCACTAAGAATTATAATTCATTAACTCCACTAGCTCCATGCCCATAAAAATTTCTATCGACCTATGTGCTATCTACACATATATAACGCGTTTGGTTAAAAATCCCAGGTTTAGGTGAGTATAAAAATACATAGCGGGACTTCCAAAAAACATAATGGTCCTATAGAATCTTGTTAATATGAAACTGATGGATGGACCACACAACCACCCAACTCAATATAGGATAGGGAGAATAGAAACGGGAAAGAAGATATAGATTTATTTTCAAATAAAATCCCCAATGATTCCTAAAGGAGGATAAAATACACCGGATAGTCTAATCACTAAATTGGATGAGGAAACCATGAATAATAAATTACCATAGAGGATAATCGTATAAGCATAGACTCAATCTCAATCTATAGAAAAAGTGCTCCTTGAAAAAATTCCATTCCTCAACGAAAAATATGCCCTATATGATTAATGACCAAGATGGTAAAGAGTGTTTGGTCCAACCAAGTGTAATGTAACCAAAATCTTTGCCGAATACCTAGGGAACCTTTCAAGAAGATCCCATACTAAGGAAAATATCACCAATCCATATAAAATAAACTTGAACACTACCTTCCTCACACAAATGGTGAATAACTAGAATTACTAGTGGACCATAATTCTCTAAATAACAACTCATTTCACATAAGGCCTATTTGAACATACAATATTGAATGACTGGAACCGATATTTTGATTGAAGAGGGGGCTCACAACTTAATAGAATACATATATAGATCATGGGAGAACCAACACCATGGATGGTTGACTTACACTCCATTAAATAAGAGAGTTCCCCACCCCATCCTAAAATAGGGTAAAAACCCCCTAAACCATGCTTGGACTAGGGGGTCTTGCAACCGAAATACACTCTTGAGGAGAAACATTGGGTAGTAAGGCATATACCTACCCACCAAATCTAGCTCCACCAAAGTGTATTACTAAATAAAATTCCTGGGGCACCTCACATGCTGCAAGTTTCCAATCATCTAAGCCATACTTATTGCTCAAATATGAAAACCATCACACTACCAATCTAATACCAACCACAGGTGACCTAAGCCTCATCTTAGTGCATAAATTGATTGAGGAAGTCAATAAACCCTAAAATTTCAACCATGACTTCCCCTTGAACACTATGACCATCAATCCTAAATTCAATAATCACATTGTGGGACTTGGTCCTAAAACCAAATACACAAACTAGTCAAGGGATTAACTATCACTTGAAGACCTATCACCTAACCATAGTTCAAGATCATTCATGGGGAGTATCGTCTCCTTTCATGAAGGGGTTATCCTTCAACATAATGGTTTATATGGGAAAATACAATAAAACATTGAGAACCCACACCCCACATCCCTAGGGTAGTATTAACTATGTCTCTATCCATGCATAGAGACAATACCACAAAAGGAGCTCTAAAAACCATTCCCTATACTAGAGGAACTGTGCACCATATCTCTTGGATAGTATTACCTCTATAAATGTAATGGTTAAGATGATCATTAGTCACAATTATAGACTGATAGAACAACTAAATCATATCTTCATAAAACTTATGCCAAAAAGTCCTTGTAAACAAGGGTAAAATTAAAGGGCCATCAAGAATGATTCAAAATCAATAATATACATCTCTCACAGCCAAACATAGGGATGTACATGGGATAAAAATGACTCATACCAATTTTATAATAGAATTTCCTTCAAATCCATAATATTACAAAAGTATGATGCTGAATCCCTATCCTCCTATACAAGCCACAAGAACCAACTTTAACTATAGGGTGCATGGGAAGGGGGATTCTCCTTAAGCTCCATGTCCATAAATCCCATTTGGGTTCCCTACTGCTCAAAATGAACCGCCAAATAATTGATCACATTCCCATGTTCTTGACACTCCCATCACACAATGTGGAACTCAAAACAACCAAAATGAACATGATTTTACCAAACTATATATACATGGGAGGGTTCCATGCAGTAGTTTCATAATGTCTCCATGGTGATTTTCAATCCTTTCTCCTCTACTGAATCATCACCTAGATCCAGTCCTCATCTCCATTGGTGTAGGATTCATAAATAGACCCGACTCATCATTAAAACTTCCTATGAAAACACATAATATACTTCCATAATGTTTTAGATGGAAATATACTTACAATGGAATATTTATTAGTCTAATTCTGGATCCAAAGTGAAAAAATACACAAAACCACATCGAGGGGAATGTACACAATGTACACACTAGTGTACATGGTGTATGTACCCATAACCTAAATATGAGTGTATAACACTACCCATATAATTGTTTATTTTAAAAATACATGATGTGATTGAAATTCATGCAAAAAATTTATGTAACCCATTGTACTGTGTCATGTACAATGGGTTAAGCCATTTCATGCAACCTGACACGGTGTGTACTTCTACATGACATGTACCATACAAAATGTGTATAACCATATACTTTCCCAATTCCGATTCATATACTTGATGCTATTAAATTATTTTTTCACTCAACCCATACACTTTTTGGAAACTATATTATTCCTTTTGATAGTAAAATAACTATACAAAATTTTTTCTTGAACCACACATCGTGTGATCAAGAATTCTAGATGATGAATTATTATGATATATCCAAATCCACCCATTATTGTGTAATCTTCTCCACCACTATTAATTTATCATCTATAAGGAAATAAAAACCCCCAAATGGGTATATAATATTTTCATAGAACAAATGCAAGGAAAAATTAAAATAATGAGTTCTACCTCATACTGAATCACTAAAGCTTCCATTTTTGTTTTGTGTTCCTGTATCATTGTCTCGTGATACGAATGAAATATTCCTCAATGGGATAGGAATAGTAAATATCATCCCATTTACCCATTTAGATAATGATGTCAATGATTGGAGGTCAACCACCCTCCCCAACCTGTGAATGGGGAGTGAATAGGGGAAGTGGAAAAATCAAAAATCAAAAAATAAATTTAAATAAAAACCTTAGAATGAATCTCCCAAGGCCTAGAATCCAGATAGAATTTATACCCCTATTGGATAAAATCCACCATTTTGTACTAATACTGTAATGTATCAGATTTTTCCGTTTATTATTTTTAAATATTATAAGGAATTATTTCGAGACCGGGCAAGAAGACGACACATCATTCTGAGGTCCAGTGAGCCCGGAATGGTGGTTTGAACCTTTTAAGATAAGTGAGTCGGCACTTGTGCACAGTTGTGGAAGTTTCCAAACAGATGTCCGGATTAAAAATCCGAGCACACCGTTGCGTCTGAGACAACGACTTTACCTATGAATGAGTCTAACCTCGACCGGCGCGGGTCGAGGGAAAAAGTTAATCTTCAGACGTTTTAATAAAATAAATAAATAAAAAAAATAAAATAAAAATCTAAATGTTTATTTTATTTTATGGAAACAACCGTTGCAACACGGTAAAAAGGGCAGCTGTTTCCTTAATTAAATGATGTGTCATAATTAAAAATAAATGGAAAGTTGGACTCTTTAATATGCAGCGACGGGACATCGGTTTCCTTAACTAATGGTGCGTTATAATGACTCATGTTTTGGCAAGTCGGAGTCATTAATATCGCCGCGTAATTAAGTGCCAAATTTGTTGCCCTTTTTAAAGGGGTGAACAATTTTTGATCGTTGGCAACATTTGAGAGGAACCTCTGCCGATTTCGCGGCACATTGGAGCAAACTCTCGGTGATGAGTGATGACGGATCAAGGTCGAGAATCGCTACGCCAACAACGTTGAAGGATCTCGATGACAACGGAAGTGCGACAACTTCATCAACAATCGATCCTTTCAAAAGGTAGGGGTTTGTTATTTAAAATTCCTTTCCCCATTTTTGAGTTTAAACCACGAATGCGGATCAACCACAAACATGTTGATCAGCGGATTCGTGCGTTCTTGCGGGAGGGATTTTCATTGGGATGATTTTGGGGAATTGATCCATGCTTTATGTTGTTGTTGATTCTTGTTCCATTTAAGCCTATTAATGGGAGCAGATCAACACCGTGATGAACGACGGCAGAGGTTCATTCCCCAATTTTTTTATTTGGATTTCTTTCCCCTTCCTTCCTCGCACGTTCTTCACGTTCTTCGCGGGGTGAAGAACAACAAATTGTTGCACATCCATTCTACAACGCAATGATACCAAATTGAAGGTTCAATATCGCAACATCCTTGTGGAGGTACGGCAACGATGGATGATGACGAATCAGACCAGATCGGAAAGATCGTTCTTCAAGCATTATTTGTGCGGGAAGATATGAACATGTTTTTGGAGCCGATCGTAGGACCGAAAACGATGGAAGCAGCTTCGTGTTGTCGGGACGACCAAAACCTGAAGGTTTCATGGCAATCAGATGACCATATCAACGAACATATCATCACTGGAGGCGCGACGGCGGTGGTCCGCATTTCTGGAAATTTCTAGAATACACGGCATGCACTTTCGAAGAACACGCCGTGTAGTACTGGCGGTAGAATCTAGGGTTTCAGGGTCATAGAATAATCACACGACATGTTTAAACTTCCCCGAAGCACAGTATGTACCTTGGGTAGTACACGGACACGGGATGATCTACATGGTTTCAGGCGGCACAATGTGTACAGCGCGACCCAAGCGGCTACGCGGAGCTCGGCGTGTATCTCATGGAAGCACGAACACAGGATGGAGTGCACGCCCGTGTACTCCATCACACGCCCAGGTGAGGCCAGTAACGTGGGTCACCCTGTGTGGCAGTTACACGGGTTGATGATCGTGTACGGGCCCATGGCCAGAGTGCACGGAGCCAACCCCAGTTACCCAGACACAACGTGTATACCGTAATACACGCCATGTACTATGTTTTCCTACATGACTAGCCTAAGACACGAGCTGTTGTACACAGGCAGTACCTGGGGTCATACAACACAGCGTGTATATTTTCTACATGCCGTGTACTTTTTGGAAAACGGCTTGGTCCTTTCGTTCACCGTACCTTGGACGTATTTCATTTGGGTTAGTGCCCTTCTTCTCGTTCCCCTGATGGTCATGCATCATTCCCCACTCAGGAGTATGATCCCTTCAGTAGGACTTTCTATGATAGAGTCAGGAATCCATCCGAGAGGCCCGTATTGAGATCCTCTATTCATTTCTGACCCTAGGTTGAGTCAGGCATTAACATGACCAACTTTACTAGGCGTTGATCCTCTACCTAGCTGGTGTATCACCTAACTGGTGAATCCGGATGAGTCGCGGTATCCGCCATGGCCTTGTAAGTGATCCTCGTCTGTGTATCGTGATCTTTCCCACTCAAGAGTGTGTCTCCCGTAATGAGTGCCTTCTATCAACTGTAACCTTCCCACTCACGAGTGTGTCTCCCGTAATGAGTGAAACTACCTCCCGTGACGGTTCCCAATGAACATCACTTCTCGGATGGACGTCATCAGAGCTATGGACTCATGGAGTGTGTTCTCCTGGAATGAGTGCATAACGGAATCTTCGAAAAGATTCCCTTACGGGGGTATGCGGTTGTGTGACTTGTCTCTAGACCACGGGTTTGGGTTTTGAGTATATCTGTTTTGTTCAATATATTCTGTAGACATATACTGGGCATATCTGACTGTACCTTTACTTCGTTTACTACTTTGTGTTTTTTGGGGTCCTATATTGAGTATTGTTATACTCACCCCTGCATGGGATTTGCCCGCACATCTGGTGTCTTGTGCAGACGAGCATCCTTTTGACAGAGTCCAGGGCGGACCCTGGCAAGACCGGGCTTTTTGAGTTCCCTACAGGCCGAGGCGTCCCTACGGCTACAAGTAGCAGTCCTAGTACCTTTTTGTGCTTATAGGTTTGACTTTGCAGTTTTCAGAGTCTTGTCTGTTTTCTTTTTAGTGGGATTGTATTTTTTTGGACCAGTTTACTTTTACATTAGTCTACCTTTCTTCTTACTCTGTTGGTTGGGTTTATTTGTATGCATGCATTCTTTTTTCCTTAGTGGTTTTTACATTTCAACTTTTGTGGGCTTAGATATGTGTGTATGTGTACAGGTACTTAGGAAATGCCTCCCATGTTAGTAATAAGCCTACTCAGTGCTAGTCACTAGCCCCTGGCCTATTGGAGGTGGGCTTGGAGAGTCACGGCGTGGGCCCCACTGGGACGGGTCGTGACAGAGTGGTATCAGAGGTGGTCGGTTCTACCTTAGGACCAAGAGTCTGTGAGTTTGGTTTGGGGCAACAGTGTTAAGTGTTTCAGGTTAGACTTTCAGTCCAGGGACCCCAGTGTTGGTGCGATGGCCGACGTATCCATACACCAGGACTCTGATAACCTTCTTTTCGACTCGGTACACAAAAACACTGGTTGCGGGGAAATAAAATGTACATGCATCATATAGAAGTGGTTTGTGTTTTCCATGTACTTTGTGTCAGCTATCCAGATATACTCATTGACCATGGTACATCTTTTTTGTTTACAGGATGCCTCCGCGATGCATACCCGCTAGGATTCAACAGCATGATCACGAGGATGAAACCCTCAGTGACGAGGCTTCGATATAGGGACTAGCTCCTCGGGTGTTGCCATTAGGTGGTGCACTTGCTATACCACCACCAGTGGAGTAGCCAATGGTACCCATGGTACCGACCGACGAGGAGTGCCTGCTCAGCGTGCTCCATGAGTTTCAGAGACTGAGGCCCCTCAGGTTCCGAGGCGAGCCCAACCCTCAGGCGGCTCAGGAATGGCTTGAGGTGGTGACTAGAGTTTTCCGTCTAGTGAGGACACCAAGAGACCAGAGGGTGATCCTAGGAGTGGGCCTTCTTCAGGGTTCGACGGGACGATGGTGGAGTCTGACCACGCAGACTCATGACGAGGAGACTCTTTTGTTGACAGAGTTTGAGCAACTCTTCACGAAGTATTTCTCTCCGTTTACGCTGAGAGGTGTGCGCATCCAGGAGCTTCTTCAGCTCCAGCAGGGCAGTATGACAGTGACTATCTATTCATCGAGGTTCACCAACCTCACCAGGTACTTGATGGATATGGTCAGGGATCAGTACTTTAGAGCTCGGACCTTTGAGCTCAGACTACGAAGAGACATCCGAGCTAGTTTCGTGCCTCTATGCATATCGACTTATGCTGGAATGCTCGAGTGAGCTTTGGTGGTCAAGAGCTTCTTGGCATAGCAGAGACAGCCACCGACAGTCAGCAACAAGCAGACAGGTGCAGAGACCCCGGTAGTAGGGAGCCAGCGTCAGATGTAGGGATCGGGAAATGAGAGACGTCGGAGGAGGACCCAGGATAGGGGATCGACAGTCTAGGGCTCTGAGGCCGGATCCAGTCATCCTAGGGAGAAGCTATGCTACCCATGAGACGGTAGGGGACATCTCGCTAGATATTTCCCAACCCATCGAGCTGCTAATAGGGAAGTGATGGATGGACCATCGAGGCAGAGGCAGAGAACAGAACAGGCAGACCCACCAGGCGGCGGACATGGAAGAGGAGAAGGGAGAGCTGTGGGTGGTGGAAGATGCTTCGACTTACTTCCACCACCGCCCCCAGGAGGTCCGCACTAGGCTAAGGGAGCAGGGGAGATAGGGGTGGGGACAGCTGCATGCGGTCGAGGCATACGACTCAGGGGCTCTAGGGATGATTCGAGGTACGATCTGTGTCTTTTCTACCTTACCTGCCATACTCATAGAGACAGGTTACAGTCATTCCCTTATATCCACATGTCTTGTTCAAAACCTCAAGATTCTGGTGGAACCGTTGACTCGATCCTTACGCTTGGAGACACCTACGGGAGGAGACTCGATGATCACGCACCTTTGCAGACAATGTGATATTACCCTTGGAGGCGAGAGTTTCGGTTGGAACCTCTTGGTTGTAGCGTCGAGGACTTACGACGCCATTCTTGGTATGTATTTTTTATCTTCGGTCCATGCCCAGATTGACTGTTTTAGGTGAAGGGTACAGTGTGTCCGCTATGATGGAACAAGGTATTCATTTGTTGGAGAAAAGGAAACCCAAGGAGTACAAAATGGGCACATGCATTGGGGGTGCAGTCGATCACTCATGAGTTGGCTAGACTTACCCTTGGAGTAGTAGATGTTGTGAGATCTCAGTTCCCAGCAGTGGTGGTGGAGTATGAGGACGTATTTCCTGAAGATGTCCCAGGATTACCTCCCCGCCAGGAAATTGACTTCTACATCTACTTACACCCTAGGACGACCCCAATTTCATCATCAGCATATCAGATGGCTCCCGCAGAGCTTCGCGAGCTGAGGGTGCAGTTGGAGGATTTGCAGAGAAAGGGTTTTCTGAGACCCAACGTTTCACCCTGGGGGCCCCAGTCTTGTTTTCCAAGAAGGATGATGGGAGTTTGAGAATGTGCGTGGATTACCGGCTCCTGAACCAGGTGACAGTGAAGAAAAAGTGTCCACTGCCGAGAATCAATGACCTCTTCGATCAACTAAGAGGGGAACAATGGTTCTCGAAGGTTTACCTTCGATCTGGTTATCACCAGCTACGAGTGTGGGATGAGGATATACCGAAGACAGCTTTCAGATGTCTCTACGGTCACTATGAGTACATGGTGATGCCTTTTGGGGTGATGAACGCCCCTGAAGTGTTCAGGGGGCTGATGAACTGAATCTTCCAGCCGTACATGGACCGGTTCGTAGTGGTCTTCATCGATGACATCCTTGTGTACTCGGTGTCAGAGGAGGAGCACGTGAGACACCTACAGATGGTTTTGGACATACTTCGGGAGCACCAGCATTATGGGAAACTCTCAAAGTGCCAGTTATGGATTCAGTAGGTCCACTTTCAGGGACATGTCATCTCAGCGGATGGAGTGGCTATGGACCCAGCCAAGGTGGAGGCTGTGTTAGCATGAGAGACACCTCGGAGCATGACAGAGGTGCGAAGCATCTTTGGGTTGGCAGGGTATTACTGAAGATTCATTCTTGACTTCTCCCGGATATCAGCACTGATGACAGCCTTGACCAGGAAAGGTAAACCCTTCGTGTGGACAGAAAAGTGCCAGCAGGCTTTTGAGAGTTTGAGAAATAGTTTGACGAGCTCCCCAGTCTTGAGATTGCCGGAGGAGGGTGTCGAGTACATAGTTTTCTGCGTCGCATTAGGGACCAGGCTCGGCTATGTCCTGATGCAGTGGTATGCAGTGATTGCTTATGGTTCGTGCCAACTTAGGCCACATGAGCAGAACTATGTGACCCATGATCTCGAGTTGGCAGTGGTAGTCTTCTCCCTAAAGATGTGCCGACACTACCTAATGGGCGTGAAATTTATTGTCTACTCTGACCACAAGAGCCTCAAGTACATCTTCTCATAGAAGGATTTGAATCTAAGGCAAAGGCGTTGGCTAGAGTTCCTATAGGACTATGATTTCAAGATCATCTATACTCCTAGAAAGGGGAACAAGGTGGCAGATGCCCTTAGTAGAAGGTCGAGCTCACAGCTGTTGAGTGAGGTGACACAACAGTTAGCCGCGTTACAGTTATCCTTTATGGATGGAGAGGATACAACGCATTTACAGTTGATGGTTCTCACCCCTCCACTCTTGTAGCGAGTTAGGGAGGCACAAATTGGGGATGTCGACTGTGTGGATTTATGTGCTCAGTTATCAACAAGACATGTTCTTTATGGATATTCACAAGGTGGGGAGAACATACTTCTTTTCATAGGATGCACTGTTGTACCAGTGGATTTCCAGGAGGAGGTCCTGATGGAGTTTCATACATCCCCCTTGGCGGTACATCCTAGAGTGGAAAAGATGTACCAGGATCTCCGGCGACAGTTTTGGTGGTCAGGCATGAAGAAGGTAGTAGCAGAGTTCATTTCTCGATGCCTCACATACCAACAGGTGAAGGATGAGCACCAGGTTCCAGCGGGATTAGCTCACCCACTATATGTTCCAGAGTGGAAGTGGGATGGAATATCTATGGACTTCGTGATGGGCTTACCACGGACGTCGAAGGGGCATGATTCCATCTGGGTGATCGTTGACCAACTCACCAAGTTGGCCCACTTCCTAGCTATCAGGAAGTATAGTTCTGTGGAGAGCTTAGGATGCCTCTACGTGCAGGAGATAGTTCGGCTTCATGGCTTCCCCTCGACTATAGTCTCGGACCGAGATTCCCGCTTCACATCCTGGTTGTGGAAGGGATTGTAGGAGGCTTTTGGGACTCAGCTACGTTTGAGCATAGTGTTTCATCCCCAGATGGATGGTCATACGGAGAGGACCATTCAGGTTCTAGAGGACATGTTGTGAGCTTGTATCTTGGACTTTGGTCACAGCGGGGAGGACTACCTACCACTGGTGGAGTTTGCGTACAACAATAGCTACCACTCCACCATCAATATGGCACCGTTCGAGGCCTTGTACGGGAGACCCTTCCAGTCACCGCTTTGCTGGAATGACCCTGGAGAGTCAACAATCATGGGTCCACAGTTAGTGCGAGCCACCATAGAGAAGGTTCAGATCATCTGGGAGCGGATGAAGACTGCACAGAGCCGGCAGAAGTCTTATGCTGACAGGCGATGGAGACCTCTGGAGTTCTAAGATGGAGACCACGTCTTTCTTCGAGTCTCACCTCGACGAGGTTTGCAGAGATTTGGACAATGTGGCAAGCTATATCCGAGGTTCATCGGACATTTCCAGATTCTGTGTAGGGTTGGTGAGGTGGTGTACTGGCTAGCTCTACCGCCACAGTTGCATCGGGTACATGATGTATTCCACGTGTCGCAGCTGAGGAGGTACGTGCACGACCCATCGCACGTCATCAACTGAGGTGAGCTGGACATCGAGGATGGAGTGACCTTCGCTGAGTACCCAGTGGAGATTGAGGATCGGCAGGAGAGGATCCTTTGTGGGAGATCTATTCCCTTGGTGCGCGTCTGGTGGCTGCACAGGAATCTCCAGGAGAGCACGTGGGAGCAGGAGGCTCAGATCCATGCCCAATACCCTCATCTTTTTGAGTAGCTCTTGTTTTGGATTTTTGGGGATGTAAAGCCCCAAGGTGGGGAGAATGTAATGTCTCAGATTTTTCTGTTTATTATTTTTAAATATTATATGGAATTATTTCAAGACCTGGAGTGAATACGACGCATCATTCTGAGGTCCAGTGAGCCTTGAATGGTGGTTTGAACTTTTTAAGATAAGTGAGTCGGCACTTGTGTACAGTTGTGGCAGTTTCCAAACGGATGCCCGGACTAAAAATCTAAGCACACCGTTGCCTCCGAAAACAACGAATTTACCTAATAATGAGGCTGTCCTCGACCGGCGCGGGTCGAGGGAAAAAGTTAATCTTCCGATGTTTTAATAAAAAAAATAAAAAAAATCTAAATGTTTATTTTATTTTATGGAAAAAACTGCTGTAGAGTGGTAAAAAGGGCAGTTGTTTCCTTAATTAAATGTTGTGTCCTAATGAAAAATAAATGGAAAGTTGGACTCTTTTAATATGCAGCGACGGGACGTCTGTTTCCTTAACTAATGGTGCGTCATAATGACTCAACTTTTGGAAAGGAGGAGTCATTAATATCGCCGCGTAATTAAGTGCCAGTATTGTTTCCCTTTTTAAAGGGGTGAACAATTGTTGATCGTTGGAAATGTTTGAGAGGAACCTCTGCCGATTTCGTGGCACATTGGAGCAAACTCTCAGTGATGAACGACGATGGATCAAGGTCAAAAATCGCTACGCCAACAATGTTTAAGGATCTCGACGACAATGGCAGTGTGACGCCTTCGTCAATGATTGATACTTTCAAAAGGTAGGGGTTTGTTATTTCAATTTCCTTTCCCCGTTTTTGAGTTTAAACCACAAATTTGGATCAACCATGAACATGTTGATCCACAGATTCGTGCGTTCTTGCGGGAGGGATTTTCTTTGGGATGATTTTGGGGAATTGATCCATGCTTTATGCTTTTGTTTATTATTGATCTGTTTAAGCCTATTAACGGGAGTGGATCAACTCCATGACAAACGACGGTGGAGGTTCGTTACTCAATTTTATTATTTAGATTTCATTCCCCTTCCTTCCTCATGTGTTCTTTGCGTTCTTCATGGGGCAACGAACAACGGATCGTTGCGCATCCGTTCTAAGATGCACCAATCCCAAATCGAAGGTTCGACATCGCAACGTCCTTGTGGAGGTGTTGCAATGATGGCGGAAGACGAATCAGACCAGATCCGAAAGATCGTTCTTCGAGCGTTCTTCATGCAAGAAGATTAGAACACATTTTTGGAGCCGATCGGTGGCCCGAAAATGACGGAAGAGGCTTCGTTGTGCAGGGATGACCAAAACCTGAAGGTTTCACGGCAATAAGACGGCCGGATCGACGAACAGATCACCACCGGAGGCGCGACGGTGGAGGTCCACGTTTCTGGAAATTTCAAGAATACACGGCGTGCACTTCAGAAGAACACGCCGTGTAGTACTGGCGGTGGCGGATAGGGTTTCAGGGTTAGATAAGAATCATATGGGGTGTGACCTTAGTCACACGGCGTGTGACCTTAGTCACACGGCATGTTGAACCTTCCCCAAAGCTCGGCATGTACCTTGAGTAGTACACATACATGGGATGAGCTACATGGATTCAGGCGGCACAGCATGTATAGTGCGGCAGAAGTGGCTACACGGAGCTTGGAATGTATCTCGCAGATGCGCGGACATGGGATGGAGTACACGACCGTGTACTCCATCACACGGCTAGGCGAGGCCAGTAATGCGGGTCACCCCATGTGGCAGTTACACAGGTTGGTGTACACGGGTTGATGACCGTGTACAAGCACATGGCCAGAGTGCACGGAGCCAACCCCAGTTACCCAGACATGGCGTGTATACCATACTACACGCCGTGTACTAAGTTTTCCTACATGACCAGCCTAAGACACAGGCCGTTGTACATGGGCAGTACCTGGGGTCAGACAACACGACGTGTATATTTTCTACACGCCATGTAATTTTTGGAAAATATCTTGGTCCTTTCATTCACCGTACCTTAGACGTCTTTCGTTTGGGTTAGTGCCCTTCTTCTCATTCCACTGAAGGTCAGGCATCATTCCCCACTCAAGAGTTTGATCCCTTCAGCAGGACATTCTGTGATAGAGTCAGGAATTCATTTGAGAGGCCTGAATTGAGATCCTCTATCCATTCTTGACCCTAGTTAGAGTCAAGCATCGATGTGACCAACTTTACTGGGTGTTGATCTTCTACCTAGCTGGTGTATCACATAACTGGTGAATCTGGATGAGTCGCGGTATCCACCATGACCCTGGAAGTGATCCTCATCTGTGTATCATGATCTTTCCCACTCAGGAGTGTGTCTCCCATAATGAGTGTCTTCTATCTACTGTAACCTTCCCACTCAGGAGTGTGTCTCCCGTAATGAGTGCAGCTACCTCTCGTGACCATTCCTGATGAACAAAACTTCTCGGACAGACGTCATCAGAGATATAGACTCGTGGAGTGTGTTCTCCCAGAAAGAGTGCATCATTGAATATTCGAAAAGAATCCCTTATGGGGGTATGTGGTTGTGTGACTTGTCTCTAGACCACAGGTCTGGGTTTTGAGTATATCTGGTTTGTTATATATGTTCTGTAGACATATACTGTGCATAGATGACTATACCTTTACTTTGTTTACTGCTTTGTGGTTTTCGAGGTCCTCTATTGAGTATTGTTATACTCACCCCTGCACGGGCTTTTCCCACACGTCTGGTGTCTTGTGCAGACGATCAGCCTTTTGACATATTCCAAGGCGGACCAGGGCAGGACTAGGATTTCTAAGTTCCCTACAGGCTGAGGCGTCCCTACGACTATGAATAGCAGTCCCAATACCTTTTTGTGCTTACAGGTTGGACTTTGCTGTTTTCAGACTCTTGTTTGTTTGCTTTTTGGTGGGCTTGTATTTTTTGGCCCAATTTACTTTTACAGTACTCTACCTTTCGTCGTACTCTGTTGGTTGGGTTTAGTTGTATTTATGCATTCTTTTTCCTTAGTGTTTTTTACATTTCATCTTTTGTGGGCTTAGAGATGTGTGCGTGAGTACAAGTACTTAGGCAATGCCTCCCATGTTAGTAATATGCCTACTCAGTGCTAGTCACCAGCCCCTGGCCTATTGGAGGTGGGCTTGGGGAGTCACGACACGGGCCCCACCAGGATGGGTTGTGACACATACTTAAAGTAGAAAAATTTCATTTTAAGATCTATTTTAGAGATATAGGTGTTCTTATGTGAGAGAGTAAATAATACTTATTTAAAAAATATTAAATATCCTAAAAAAAGTCATAGAACAGAATCTCATAAAATTCATTCCCAAGGGTAAAAATCTCATTTAGAGGGAAAAATAATTGTCATAAAATATTTTTGTGGTTATTTTATTTGGTAAATTATTAGTTTAACCTAATATAATGTTTAAGACGATGAAAAAAAAAATTGATAAGTCTTATGCATGGGAAAAACCAAATCAATATAGATCTTTTTGATGATGATTTAGAAAATATGAGGTGAACCAACACCAAATTGATTATAGGTAATATACATATTGAGTGAAAATCCCAAAATAAGTCCAATATCTCTCATATTATAATGTCCCTACCCGAGATTAACTTATCCCATTCCCTAAGACGGTGGGCCACATGCCCCAAGTGTGCGTCCTCGTACGCCAAAGGCTTCCAACTAGTAGAAAAGGTGTAAAGGTTATACAGTTGGGAGACCATAACATCATATTATAGTGTAATAATAGATATTATAAATAAACAAACAACACCATAAGAAAATATAAATTGACACTACAATGAATAGAACAATAACCCACCATACTATAAGAAGAATATTATAGATATAATAATAAACTATGGAAGAATAAATAAATGAGAAACTAAATAATAATATAAAAATCCCAAATACTGAGTCATATACATGATTATGTCACATCATGCTGATATAGAAAAGGGGATACTGAAATAGGAACATAAAATATGCTATAAAAAATGAAAAATGGAAAAATGTTTCTCCACTTGCATCTCAAGAATATTCTCAGTCATCTACTCCCATGATCCATACTATAAGTAAAGCATATAAAATATTTGTAGTGTGGTTATTTTTTATATCCATACCTATAGATACATAATCTTCTTGGGTACCAAAGGTGGCCTGAGTAATGTGTGAGATAAAATCCTATTAGGCTACCACCGATGGTGTCTAGAAGTAATACAAGTATTGTATATATCATTAACAATGTTTATATAATAATGAATAATAAAAAATACTGAAAAAAATAAAAAACAAACCTTCTTAGGTTCATTTAGGACACCTGGTTGCTCTACCTGCTTTGGTGTAGGCTAGACTAAGTCTGATCCATTACCATATATATAGTAAAAGTATTTAAATAGTATAGTTATAAATTGTATATACCTATATTCACTAAGTATGTATGGATATCATTAGGCTTATACCAGGATACTAGGAACTGGACGGACCAGGGGTGTAACACATACATCCATAGCTAGTCTAACTAGCAGGTAGGCTCATGAAGATGGTATGTTCCATGAATCTCATATTGAATGTGAGATGCCATGCTCAACACTCATGATATTTGAGGTTAGACTTAGTAACCAACACCAAAATAGATAAAGATGGAAGCATCATTCCCATCACCCCGACAATAGTATAATGGAGAGAGTTATCATAATCAACACCTGATATAAGGTAGAGTGAAATGTCCTACTCAACAAGTCCCTTAACAATTTTCCCACAACCAATCTAAATGGTGTAATCATAATAAGATAATAAAAAATTGATTACCCAATAAAAATTATAATCATAAATCCCAATATATAAAAAGGGTGTCACAAATGACATGATAAATAGTAAGGCAAGGATAAATTATATTGGCATTTCCACCCATTAACATTTATTCAATTATTCCATTTAATTCATTTAAATGATAAAAATGATCATAACAAAATATATTAAATTATATACATATAATCCATTAAATTAATCACAAAATGGAAAATTAAATTCATATGTTCTAAACACTTAGGAGGTGTTTTGGAAACTATGTAATCTATTAAAAGGGTGGGAAATTCCTTTTATAATCCAATAGGATCACTTATAACATGTTTTAGTCATTTAATAAATTAATATAAAAGTGTAATTTGAAGATGGAAAACCCAAGGTGTGTCTATGATCAAGGATGGAACACTATAAATACTTATCAGTGATCCTCATGAGTTTATTTCCTTGATTAACAATATTTGAAATCAAAGATGTCATTTTATGGCGGTGCACGATAATGGTTGACGTGCAACACAACTATGCGGCTTTGAAAACACAAAAAAAAATTGGGAAAAAATTTATAACACCTAACTTAGGATTGTAGATAACTCCCCATATAATAACATCATTATATTCAAAGTATTTTGGATGTTAAATGAAGAACTAACCAATTCCCTCTAATAATTTGATTCTTCTAACGACAAGCGATTCAGTGTCCGGATCTTGGAGAACTAGTGATACCTATTTGGAGGTGAAAGAAAGTTCATGAGAGGATGAAATGAAACCATCCAATTAAAATTGATAGGAGAAGGGTAAGGTTTATGATATTAATTCATTAAAGGAAAATAATGTAAATTCAACCTCAAAATAAGGGGAGCATAGTTTGGCCGCACAGTATTTCAAAACCATACACAAACCCTACCACCGTAAATATCTAAAGAAGAACCCAACATGGTTTAGGTTCATAGTTTCACAAACTGAGGAAAACCATGGGGATAACCACTATCAAAATTTCTGCAGTTTTTCTTGGGTGTGAGCCCTAGGTCAAACTGTTTTAGACAAATGGTGCGGCCCCTACTGCTCAAAAGGTTCCCCACACAGTTACCCCACATAGTTTGTAGTAACAATGTGGTAACCATCAGGCCTACCCTTTTTCCCATTCTCTATAAATCTAGGCTCTAAAAAATTCCTAGATGGTCCCAGGACCTTCCTTTAGTCATATTTCATGTCTTACAAGAGAAAACAATTATTCAAATAGAAAAAAATCAGTCATACATTCATGAAAATATGTCTCATTACACCTATGATGAATCCTCATAAACAAGAGGGTACTTCATGACCAATGAGAGAGAAATCATACTTTCCATCCAACTTGGGGTTTATGAAATTAGTCTATTCAACCCTAGAGACCACATATTATCAATTATTCCCTCCCCAAGTGTAAAAAACACTGAAATATCTCCCAGGATGTTGCAACAACAATATCAACAACATGCATAGTAAATACGACCTTATAATGTTCCTCCCACACTCCCACTTAAGCATTATTCTAGGCAACAATCTAACTAGAACTACATGACTAAATTGAGTCATGTTGTGCTTGAATAGAATCCATAGATGGGAAATTTCACCTAGTGAATTAAGAGAGGAAGCCATATGTCTAGTGTGTGGACTTGAATTCTTTTTAACCCAAATTTGGAATCCATTATTCCAGATATTCAAGGGTATGAGATATCTAGAGAAACTATCATAAACTTCTGGTCTCAATGTGGCCCCATGATGGTTACACTAGAGAAATATGTGGCATAAAAACCATGATGTTTCAAAAAAACCCTAAAAGGACTCACATTTATACGGTGAAACAACCTAACTTCTTGGTTTTTTACTAATTCAAAACACCTTTGTTGAAATTTAGTTTACTAATTCATCTCCATTATAAGAAAAACTATGATCATAAACCTCATGAATTTCCAATGGTGTGAAAAAGAGAATTTCTTAGACTACAAAATTACGTGAAAAGTTTTATCCAATTCGCTAAATTTGTTTCTTACATAAGATAAATGTAGGGAGATAATCATAGAAAATATCCTCAATGAGTTGATAAGACTTATCATTCTGTTGAAGTACCATGGTTGTTTCTAGGAGTGTGAAATGATAGTGTAGAACCTAAACTATTCCATTTGGAATTCTAAAGCCATGTCTTAACTGACATCATTAGCATAAGGGAATAATAATGGTAGAGTAGAGACTGACACGATCATAACTATAGCAACATCTATTCCATCTCTCCCCCAAGTCTATGAAATATAAAATGTCACCTACTCATAAAAAAATGACTATAATAACACCCTTATCTGAAGGAACATGAGAAAAAATTACTAAAATTTGATGATAAAAGAAGAAAAGATTATTCATTCTAAATAGAATAAGTTCTGGTATTCCTTATCAATACCTAAGAATAAATGTTTTTTAAACCACGAAATATCAAGATGAAAAATGACATTGGGCTCAATGATCACCTTCACTACTACCCCTTCAATAGAATATTTTAATAAAATTTAAATGTATGATTTATATTTAATAATATAATCTAGAATATGATTGAATTCAGATAGGAAATGTTTGGTAGACCCCCATAGTAGATGATATGTATTTTTTTACCTCACTATGAGAGGAACAAAAGTGTACACATGTTCTAAAAAGGCACAAATAGAAATGTAATGACCAGTTTAATATGAAATTAGTTAGGCATACACATCCAATACTTTGGGAACAATTACATCAACTAGTTATGACCACAATTACATATGTGATACTAAATGAAACATCTTCATGGTAAAAACTACCCAAGAGTTTTTTTAATCATCATCAGTTAAACAAGGTTTGAGAATAAGATCCCTTGTTGATACATAAGACAATCTATAATCTTTTTTATTTGTTACCTCTAACCCTGGGAAGATGAACACCATCCCACCAAATGAAATCATTATCTGACGAGGATACACAATATAGCTAAATAAATGTCATAAAGTGGTCTAAAATAACTAATGTGGAACCTAAATCCCCTAAAAATAGTAGGGGAAGAGGACATAGAGTTCATTGAAGAAAAAATCCAGGTTTAACCTAGTGATCAAGCATCTATGCAACTGAATCATAGAGATAAGAACTCCAATGGGGTCAACAGGAATGTCGATCTGATGTTAAATCTCTGGGGATCATTTAGACCCAATTTCATTGGATGAATGACAATAATATTTGCACTTTTTTAGTCAACATCAAAATGATGGATGATTCAACGAAACCCATAGATATAAAGGATATCCCACCAATTATAGTTAAATGAAAAATTTACTAATATAGTGAGCTTCGGGTACCTAAAGGTAGGGAGGAGCTACCTGGAAGAAATCATAGGTCACTGTTCTAGATGTATAAACATTTTAATATATCTCTATAATCCCATCAAAGATCTTAGAAACCATATTACATTCAATATAACATAATTAGTCTTTTATCAAGGCTCTTTTAATACCTCGTGAGTTTAATATTGAAGTTTCAAAAATAAAGAAATATCATGTAGAGACTAGATCTGATGAGTTCCAAACCTTCATGTACTTCATAGAAAAATACCAGAAAGTATAATTCTAATATATTTATTATGTTTCCAAATTTATGGTAGTCTTATAAATCATAGATTTCAATATTTTTTTTGGGAAGGCCATGTATAAATATGCACACAATAGTTCCCCTATTATATCATCAATAAATAAAATACTATGTTAATAGGCATATTTGGGTATTTAAAAATGATAGATCCCCTTTTGAGTATAATTAATCTTAGTAACTTGATTAAAGATACTAAAAAATGTAGGAGAATAAATCAATGTTAAATAAATCCATGATGATTATTGCTCTAATTGAATTGGAAATCACTTATATCATTCCATTGAGAAATATTGGTAAAGATTTGATGTTTAACATCAACTGAATTGAGATTAAAACTATAGATATGAGCGATTGGTAGGATATGTTGGTCACTATGTCAAACGAATTAAATGATTTTATCCCTTTCCTACCATATGATAGTCAAGCAGGTTAATTGATATAGAATCCACCACTGATAGATGAGAAAACCACCACTCAATCGATTTATATCAATCATTATAGTGAGTATTATTACATAAGTTTAGACATGATTTATATTAATAAAATCTTTAAAAGTGTTTTTGATTGACTAAAAATGGATCATAGATAAATAGAATAGGGTTTAGATATGTTCACTTATATTCTCATGATGTCTCTTATGTCATATAAACCCAACCATTTAGAAAAAGGATATGATTTTGGTGAAGTAATCTCCTAAGCCTACGGGCCATGTAATCTCTGAGCCTACGGGCCTTGTAAGGGTTCCCCCTCAGCCCTTGAAAGGGGGGTTATAAAAAAATCAATAAAAATGAAGTCCTTCAGTCCGTTCAGGAAGAATGATTCCCTTGTATCATCTCATTGATCTCGGACTTCCATTTTATTTTATACCACAAAAAATTATGAATATTACGAGGAAGATATAAAATATTCTCCTCCAGTATAGGATGGTGTCTTGGCTACCATTGATGAACGTAGAAAAGTGAATATAGGGACATCAGTAGATCTTTATACCACTTTGATTAGTTCCATCATGTCTCTTGGAGAATATGAGAACCAAATATCATTCCTTAAGAATAATGGAGAATTATTTTCATAGAACTAAAAAGAAATTCCCAAGTCGGATCCCCAGGTGGATACTAATCATTTGGGTATGTTAGACGAACACTATAGCAATCAGTATTTAGAAATGGGAAAGCATCCAACCCATGTTAGAAAAGTGGAATTCAAATATGATAAGGGGATTAAAAAATATCATAAAACATGTTCAATTCCAAATGTAGATAACCAAAATTATCTCTATAAAGAAAAATAACTAGAAAATTAGGGTCATTATTGATTTTTGAGATTTCAGTGGCCATTTCCCAAAAGATTACTTCCCAATAAGGATAAATGAACTATTGATTGACGAAACAAAATTTTTTCAAGAACCCTACATTATAGTTGAGTAATTTAGTTATAAATAGATTTATATATCTCGTAAAGATAAAATATCCACTACCATTGGGGTAACCCAATGGGTATACATTTACCAAGTGACACCCTTTGGCATGAAAAATACTGGCACTATATAACAATGTTCCATACACCATATTTTTATTTCCTTTAGGGGGAAGACCTTATAATTCTATGTGGATGATGTATTGTTTAAATATAAAATAAACTATGAAAATATTGATAATCTATAGGTGTTATTCAAAAATCTACAAAGACACAACTTCAAAATAAACCTCCTAAATTGTTATATTTAGGTAACACTAGGGAAATTACTTGAATTTTTGGTATGAAATCACAATATCTATGTTGAACTAGAAAATATAAAGTAATAATAAATTTTCATCATCCCCAAAACTAAAGGATTTTAGAGGAACCAAAGGATGTCTCACCTATATCATGTTATTAATATCTAATATAACTAGAAAATTCCTTCCCTTTATAAAGTTATAAAAGAACTGTGTCACCTATCACTAGGAAAAATATTGGTATAAATCCTTTGATAATATAAAATAATACATTTTTTACCGAATGATATTGATGTCTTATATAGAATAAAATACACTCATCCTCTATCTATAAACATTAGAGTGATATCTTGGAATCATCATTTATTATAATAATTATTAATGCAAAGAGAATAGTCTTTACTATCTCAATTAGTAAATTTTATATGCTGATATCCAATACATTAATATTGAAAATAATTTCCATGAATTTATTTACATAGTTCAAATTTTGAGACACAATTCACAAAAACATGAGTTTTAATTTATATCTCATATTGATTCCCTCAAATACATCGTTAGCCATTAAATGTTAAATAGGACCCTAGAATGGTGGAAATAATTCTATAATAGTTGTATATCAAGTTTATGTCTCATAAGGTGATTAAAGGACATGTGAGAATATATTTCATCCCATTCATCCTATCCCACAAAAGCCGATGATGAAATATGAAATCCTCAAGAAAAATAATTCTCTATCCCTAAAACATCCCAATCATGAGAAATATACATTGATATTACCTCTATATTCCTAAAAAGTAAAATTATTGAAACTTTTAAGAAAAATTGGGTTATATTTGGGATTACATTCATCACTCTTGAAAAATTAGTCATGCCTCACCCATTTCAATTGTCCAAAGGGTGAACTAACAATGAGCTATAATAATAGGAAATCATTGTATACTTGTAAATTTTCCTAAAAATAGTGGTGTCCCAATCAAATATTAATGGAAATTCATATTTGGGGAACATGAAAATTAATGGTGACTATGATATACAGAAGGAAGAGTTGATTCCCTTTCTCGATTTTGTACAAGGGTTCATGTCTAAATTCCACTCAGAACCAAAACTATCTCAAATACCACGTTAATCGAATTCCCAATCATATACACTATAGAATATAGATAAAAACATAGAAGATTCATATTAGGATTAAACAATAATTCACGTTTCACTTTATAGAGTGATCTGTCCATTTATGAGTAACAATATAAACAAGATATTTGAGATTAATGCCCCATGTATCAATGTGATCCTTTAAATTCACCACTTGATTCCATAATTAAATTTATGTATCCAATAATTGACAACATCAAAAATGAGATCCTATTTATGGATTGAGATAAGAAGGAACATCTACATCAATGGGAAGAAAATTATATTCTTTATGATGTGTGAGAGTCCAAGTATTTCATTTATAAATTTGGATCTTATGGAGTCCTCTTTAGGTGAAATATATGACTAGATACCCTTAATGTTATTTATTATTTCAACAATAACACTTACAATTTCCACCACTTAGGAACTGAGATCTTCCATCAAATCAGGTGACTTTGATATTTCTGGCTATTGATGTTACAAGACTACAAAGAGTTCTATAATAAATTCCATGACATCCAAGTATTTGAAAACTTCATTCATAAACCCCAAAAATATTATACACCACCAAATACTAATGTCAGTTTTCTATATAAGGGATATTTTTCATAGGACTATAAAATCTTGTTATATCCATTCAATTAATGTCTATCCTTATTACCACTAATTTATTCTATAAATGGGATGAATCAGTTCCTATCAAATAAGTTAGGGAAAAAATTTTCTTCACTTTATTTCAATATAATATCGTTACAAGATTTGGTGTTCCTCAAACTATTTTGTTAAAAAAACACTAATTTCCTGACATATTAATTAAATAGGTTGTATCAAGAGCATAAAATTTAGTCCAACCATTAATCCAGCAATTATACAATTAAGAATTAAAAGATAAATTTTTTAATAAAATTATATATAACCGTCCTTTAAAATATGGTGGAAAAATAATAAATGTTTGATGTATAAACTATTTCATGCTTTGTGGGCTAATCTCACCATAACATGTACTACCACACATTTTACTGTACACTCACTTTTATATGGGAAAAAATCAATACTTCCTAACAAGGATCAATTAACATTGCTTTGAATTTACATTGATGATCAACTATATCAGGATGATAAGTCACTGATAAAACTAGATTAATTAGAGAAACATTATGAAAGGAGGTTATATATGATGCACAACCTTGATATCAATAAAAATAAAGACTCAAAATGAATTTATAGAGGGTTCACTTATGATCATTAATCCAAGGAGAATTAGTGTTGGATCTGGGAAATACCATAATGACGGGAAGAAAACTCTAAATATTGAGAATAAATGGGATGTACCTTACACCATACATAAGGATTACTTCATTTGACTTTACTCATTTATTACAATGGATGAATAATGTGTCACATCCACTAGTAATTCCATGTCTATCGTGAAATACTTTTCATAAATCCATTATAAGTTCATAAAGTCCTAGCCCAATTAAATTAACCTTTATATCATGAATATATTTCTATATAACTTTAAACTACATAGTAATGGTATTAGTAAAATGATCTTAAAATATAGGTTATGATGGTCCATCCTATTAGACCTTAAACTACTCAGAGTGGTTTATTCAATATGACCTCATTATCATATGTATGAAATAGATTTACATAAGAACCTATTGTGTACAACATTACCAGTTCACATCCGGTTTTCTCTAAAAATGCAACATTAGGATGAATTATTTTTAATTTTCCCCAACACATGAATTGGATTTATAAAAAATACCTTTTATTATTAACTATACATGGATTGATTCTTATTATTTCAAGACATGCAGTTATGTCATGATCAGTTATATCATATCCATCTATATGGATCACCTTCTTCCAATATCTCTCAGTGTGTTGGAATTCCTCATCAACATCAAGTTATATATGTTAACCATGAATTGATACACCATATAATGAGACCCAAACAACATATCATTGGTGTAATCATGGGGATTAACTATGTTATTGAACTTTCACTAGAATAAAAAATATCTTCTTTAAAACAATTTATAGATTTATTTCTATTTTCAAAGGATATATAGTGATTCTTGGATCTCTCAGCCCAAGCCCATCTCTGGATTCTATACCTAATTTTACCAAATGAAAATAATTTTTTTAATTAATATAAGGTTTTATCACATATTCTACAATAAGGATACCCATATATATTTCCCATTCTCTCATTTATATGATCTAGATCTTTGTAGAGGCTCTTTATCTTGAACTACCAGTGTGTTTGTTCTTGTTGTTTTAGGATATATAATGATCTATATATTACGTATCTTGGGACCATCAAAATATTCCACCAATATAAAATCCCTCTACCAATATATGTGCACCTAAATTAATACCATGTCCTTATATATTAAACTCTATACTAGGATGACATGTATATCCTAAGAACAATGTTAAGATCAATTCCTATTATGAAAAGATACTTAGTGATTTATAGGCCATATATATCTAACCTAACCATAGATAGTTTTTAATTTTGAATCTCTTTAAATGTTCCACATCAGAACAAACTTAGTCGACCTTAGACTAGAGTTTTTCAATCACCTTTTAATTCCATCTTCCCATATATCACACTTTGTAACTTATGTGTTTAAAAAATTATAAGCGTTTCCTAGGTATTGGTAATAAGTGTATATAATATAAAAAGGATTTCCCTACTTTGTAATTATATTTTCACTATATATCCATCCTGCTGACCAATAAAATATTTTTTATCTGAAGGATATGTTCCTATAACCCCATGTACCAAGCCATAAAATTTTTATAATCATTATTTTTAGTCAATAATTCAGTTTCTTACATTCCAAAGGATTTTTACAATTTATAAATTTATATAATTGGGTTATAACTCATATATAATAGACCAAAACATTTTAAGTGGTTACATATAATCAATTTCAATTTTTAAAAAATATAACACTTTTAGAATGAAATATGTTTTCCTTTCGTGAAAAATCATGATGGATTTTAACTTTAGTTCTTCTTTGTTCCTATCTATCCTTAAACCCTCAGAAAATAATTTTAAGAATGTGGGATGAGCACCATAATTTTAGTAAGGAACTTAACAATAATAAATATGTTATTCAAGAGGACAAAAATATATAAAACAATTTCCTTTATCACATTATTTTTTATTGTATAAATAAATTATTTTCACTTGAAAAACAGAGATTTTTTCTCAAAGAAAACTTTAAAACTCAAAGAATGTAAAAATAATTCTGTTTTAGGTGGCATAGAGCATCATAATCAAAACCCATTGTAATCCAATGTCATAAATAGCTAGATTGAAGAAACATACATAGGATAAAACACACAAATTAACACCCTCCATCTTTCATTTGATGAAAGTGAATGTTTCCCAATGCATTAGAGGGCTATAATGGGTCTCCACCATCATATAAGAAGTATAAAGCTCACTCATTAATCATGATCTATAATGGAGATAAACCCATCATAAAAGATGTTTCAAGATCATCTGTTATTCATATATAATTATGAAGTACGATGTCAATAATAAAAAAATTTATACTTGAAATTTGTATTTGAATAGTCTTGAAAAAATCATGAATCCGTATTAAAAACTATTCAGATATTGAAATACACTTTATATTTAAAAACTAATTTTGAATACTAGAATAGTTAGAAAAACTAGGAAAGACAGGTTTTCAATTAATAAAACATAAAATATTATAAATTGAGAAAAAAAATAAATATAAATACTAGTGGTGGGATAATCAATTGACTCCATATATGATAAAATAGAACATTATTTTTTTTTCTTTTTGTAAAAAAACACATAACACTCCATATAGAATACATAAAAATATTCCTTCGAAAAGCATTTGAAAAAATGTAAAAAGAGAAACAAAAATAACCTTTGTAACTCATTTATTCCCACAAAAAACACCCATAAAATTATTTTAGAAACATGTAAATGGAAGTGAATGATTATGAAATAAATATTGAAATCATTTAAAATGGGGTTTTTAAAGGTAAAGTGACCCTTACCCTGAGTCTGACTCATCACATACATTATGTTTTGGAATACTAAAATTATGTTAATTATTTACATACCTAATATTTTTTTCATGTTAATTATTCCATATTCATTATTTATTAAAATATTATATATTTAATTACTTAATAAATTATGTTTATGTTGGCCGTTTTGATGATATTTGTCTCATATGTCCAAAATGAATTTGGTAGGTTGAATATGGTCAAAGAGGTAATCATTATATCATATCTATAATAATAATATTGAATTAATTATCATTTTTGTAATTAAATTATACTTGTAAAACCAGTCATAAAAAATGGTTATGAAAAGTGAACTATATTATAATCATGGAGATGGTTGTCCGTATATACGCATGAGTAACATTTACATTTTTCAACAATAACAATTAAAATAAGGAAATAATTATTTTAGAATTAAATCATGATAATAATATAATAAAATATGTATTATTAATTTTAAATATACCTATATATATCATCCATGTGATGTGGAGATGAAAAATGATCACATCGCTTCGTGGAGGTGGTAGTCTAAACATATGCATGAATGATGTTAGAATTTCTCAATGAATGGAAAGGTAAAACAATATTAGATATCAATTTTGATGAATGAAAAACAATTCATTAGTATATTATATATACATTAAATCTGTCATTATAACCACAAGTGAGAGGTGGTGACAGAAAATGAATTACATCATTTCGCAAAGTGGTAGTCCATCATACACACTAATGATGGTTTCATTTCCCATTTGAGGGTAGAGGAGATGGATATAGATTATGAAATTAATATAATAAAATTTAAATATATTTAAGTTGTTTTATTTATTATTTAATATTTCTTTAGGATGTTTTTAATGCGGTATAAGAATAAATAAAATGAAAATGCATGGTTAAGAACCATACCACTTCCTCGGAAAACCATTTATGTTTTATACCAAATGCTCTCCTTGGTAGGTTTTATGTTCAAAAAAAGAATCTAAAATTTGGTTAGGGATGTAGGGAAGGTATTTGGGAAGGTATTTTCTAATAAAAAATGTTTTTATGTGTTAAGAAAAGAGGATAAAAGGTTACCTTTTATAAGAGAGGGGACATGTACTCTTGGGATTATTTAAAGTATTAAATAAATATAAATTAATTTTCATGTTAAAATGGATAATAATTTATTGGATTATAATATCATATTATTATGAGTTTAAATTATGTAATAAAATAATATTTTAACAAGTTTATATTATATTTTTACCACTATATTTTTATTTTAACATTTATTTACCCATTTGTCAATTATAGTGATATCAATGATTTTATACTCTTAAGGGGTTAAAATAGTTAAAATAAAAACACAATTAGCTAATAAATGAACCATGGTTGATATCTTAAACCATATATAAATACATATTATGACTATAGGATTTTTATTCACTTTAAATCATTTAATAATTTATCATTTATTATATAATATGATTAATTTAAATTTTGGAACTATAGATTTAATCAAAATTTAAAAATTCCATGACAACAAATGAATTTTAATATAAGGATTTAAAATATATCTAACATGATATATGTATCTATAAAATTATTTTAGCATAATAATTAATTAAATTATATTACTTTTAATATTTTTATAATCATTTATTTTATTTTCCTTTTAATTAAATAAATAGTACATTAGTTTTGGATAAGCAGTTAAGGTAATTAATTTATCACTAAAAATTATAAATAAATTACCATGATAAAAAAAATCAATTATATTTAAAATCAATATTTATAAATGATTATACCTAATTTTTATCTCTATTTAAATTAATTTTAAAAAATAAAACAAAGCAAATGACATGTTTAACTTTTTCACTATATAAAAAATTATAAAGGTCAAAATACAGGGAAAATGGAATCAAAATATAATATATTCAAATATTTTATAACTATGGATGAAATATAATCATCCAATAAAATAAATTCAGGTGTTAAAGTTACTATTCAGTCCTTACCACATTATTTGTCCCTTTAATTTACCCATTTTACCTTTACCATGGTAACAAAATTAATTATGTTTAATATTCATAATGAAAAAAATTAAAGATACATAATTAATAATTTAGACCTAATAATTAATAATTTGGATTATATTTTCCAATATTTAATTCATAGAAGTTTTATAATTCAAATATAATATACCCCATACAACTTGATGAAAAACTATTTATTTTCCAGAAAAACACCTTTTTAGGTATAAATTTTTTATACCAATTAAAAGTATAAATTTAATTACATAGACTTTAATTGGATTAATTTTAATGATAATGAAATAATGAAATTATAATACTAAGACAAAATACAAGTTTACTTTGAAAATAATTTAAATGATAATATAGTTAATTGTTTTTTGTATTTTTCAGAATTTATTGAAAAATCATTCTTTTCAAAAAAATCTCAAAATTCTACCATAAAGTAATTTTGATATGATTATTTCAAAAAATACACTTTTTATTAAATAAAATTTATAAAATTTCTTGGAATTAATTATAATATTTTATTACAAAATTAAATAATATTATTTAAGAATAAAATGTATTTTTAAAGAATAAATTGAATTTACAAAATATAGGGTGACTGTTTGATAATAATTTATCAATAAATTTATATTGAGTAGGAATTATATATATATTTATTTCATAATGTAGTTAATCCAAATCATACCCACTAATTTAATGACTCGGATATAAAGGCCATATTTAATTAATAATATTTAATGGTACATATAGGTTCAGTGTTGCGTGTCATATACACTCTCAAACATAGTTTTCCTTTTTTAATAATCTAAAGGTGTTACAATATACCCCCATTAAAAAGTTCCGTCCTCAAAATTTTTACTTGATCATGAAAATCAAGGTGTTGACATCTGAAAATACCATTGTTGAACTCCGACATTCGATTTTTTTAATAAAACTTACACTTGAAAACCGAGAAAAGGAAATACAAAATCAATCTAGAATAACACATAACTAGGTTTCCATAGAGGATAATATTGGTGGGAGGTGAAAATATATACATGGAAGAAAAGTGTAATTTCCAAAAAAAATTATGGAGAGTGATGGAGATCATTGATCACTAGAAATAGGATGATCATGAGAAAGTTATGTTTTACAAAACCATAAACAAAATAGGTGTGAAAAATACCAACAATTAATTAAAAATAAAGGTAATATGGTAAATTTTTTATTTCAAGATCCTTTTCATATATTTGATTCATTACATTACAATATAGATAAATAAAATAAATAAATAAATATACTTACTTGATGACTAATTATGTCATAACGCATAAGCAATTTACCCATACATTACATGTGGACACTTGTACTCACCATCGATTTTTACCATAATATAAATCATTTAAAATGAAAATTATTTTATTTTAATGTATAAAATCAAGAAATTCAACATTACATGTTGTTTTTCTCTTACAAGACCATAAACCCTGAGAAAAACATTTTAAGAATTAGAAAATGAGAAAACATGCTCTACAAGGGACATTAAAAGAAGAAATATGTTAGTCCAGTAAAAAAATTAAAACCCATAAATACTTAACCTTATCACATTACTCATTTTTCATAAGAAATAATTAATTTACAACTGAATAAAACACTTTTTAAATATATAAAACATTAAAACCAATTGAAAGAAAATAGAAATACTTTTTAGGTGACTTAGAACATCATATTCTTAATTCATTTTAAACCCAATATAGAAGTAACTGGAGACTAGTTAAATATATAGGATAAACCAAACTATTTAACTAACACTTAATTACCTTTTAAGATAAAGAAAAACACTGAATGAATTAGAGATCTATAATGGTGCTCAGCTGTTGTGTAAGCTGAATTGGACTCACCCATTCATCATGAGCTATAATGGGCCTCAACCAATCATATAAGTTGAATCAGTCAGAAATATTAGTCATATATAATCATTAAGTACCATATCATGAATAAAACATTTTATAATTTCACATTTTTTCATAAAACTCTTGGAAAACTTCTTTAAACCCATATGTAAAAGACTTTCGGATATTGAAATACCCTTTAATTTTTAAAACTCATTTTCAAAACTAAAATAATCAGAAAGAAGGGAAAGGTTGGTTTTTTATTTTAAATGAAAATAAAATATTATATATTAAATAAAAAATAATATATTTGTTATTGATATAGTAAAATAATTTGATGTCGTACATGTTATAATAGAACATTCATTTTTCACTTTTTGTAATGAAATTCAAAAAATTCCATATAAAATAAAAAAAATCAATTTTAAATCCTTTGAAAGAATGTCAAAAGATTCATAAATTTTTTATTTTTATTTAATTTAATTTTATATAAAACCATAAATGAAATAATAATAAGAATATAGAAATGGGAGAGAATTTTTTATAAAATAAATCTCAAAAACATTTAAAATGAGTGTTTTAAAGTAAATGTTCTTTATTATGAGTCTAAATCATCATGTATTTTTTTTATCTTTCACAATAATAAACGTATCTTAATTATTTTATTTCTTAATAATATTACTCAAGTTTATTATTCATTTTTATTTTGTTTATTACCATGTTATATATATTTAATTTCTTAATCATTTATGTTTACGTTAGAAGTTTTTCTGATTTTGGCTTTTATATACGAAAAGACATTGGTAGGATGGATATGGTTAAAGAGGAAATTATTCCATTATATCTAGAATAATAATCATGAATAATAATTATTTTTATATATCATTTATATTTTTAAAAAATCATAACAGATAGTTATGAAAAATAAACTACGTCACCATCATGGATATGGTAGGCCATACATACGCAATAGTAACATTTCCATTTTTCAACAATCATTATGGAAATAAGGTAAGTATTATTTAATATATAATTAATGATCATAATATCAGAAATAAAATATAATTTCTTAAAAAAATACTTATATATTTCATCCATTTTATGTTGTGAGGAAAAATGAATCACATCACTTCATGGAGATAGTAGTCCACACATATGCATGAATGATGTTATCATTTTCAATGAATGGAATGTTTTGAAAAGGATTATATATAATTTGTGAAAAATTATTAGTATTTTATTAATATCACATATATATGAACTAAATCCATCATTATATCCATCCTTTAAATAAAATGATGTAAATTTAATTACATCGGTTCATGAGGTGGTATCCTTCCATACATACGAATGACGTTTCCATTTTCCATTTTATAGAATAGGAGATATATATATATTATGATAAAATAATAATAATATATAAATATATGGAATAATCTAGTTTTATTATTTTTCTCATTTTAATACTGTTTTAATGAGGTAGATGTAGAAATAAAATGAAAATTCTTGGTTATGAATAATAATATTTCCTCGAACAACCCCTCAAGTTTTATAATAAAATATTTCCATGGTTGGTTTTAATATAAAACCAAGGAAATTAGGATGTGAATAAGGATTTAGTTAAGTTATTGGGGAAGGTATTCATTGAACCGTTTTTTTATGTGTGATGAAAAGAGGATAGGATCTTTCCTTTTATAAGAGAGGGGAGGGGAACTCTTGGAATTTCATAACATATTAAATGAATATAAATTAATTTTCATTTTAAAATTGATACAAATTGATAATTTTAAAATATAAGATTATTAAAATTAAATATAATCTTTTCCAATAAATTTCGGATATGTTTTAACTATATTTTACCATTATATTTCTGTTTTACCCCCTTAATACTTTTAATAATTAGAGTCATATCATTATTTTCTTACTCATAAAGGGTTAAAATAGTTACTATAAATGGAAATTTCTTTATAAATGGAAAATGGTTGATATTTTAAACTATATACCAATCAATATTCCAAATAAAGTATTTTTATTATATTTAAATAATTTAATAAATTATTATTTACTATAAAATATCATTAATGTAATTTTTTAACTATTCATTTAATTTGTATTTGAAAATATCATGACAGCCAATGAATTAAAATATAATCCTATCAAACATTGTAAAATTTTTAAATTTATCTATATAATTCATGGAACACTATAATTAATTAAAACTATATTATTTTTAATATTTTTGAAATATTTTTTATTTTTCTTTTAATTAAGTAATAATGTGTCAGCATTGTGTAACCATTTAAGGTTTTTTATTTCATCAATAAATATTTAAAAATAATTTACCATGGTAAATAAAAAAAATTATCTTTTAAACTAATATTTTTAACATAACATAACTTCTTTTAATCCATATTTCAATCATTTAAGATAATAAATCAAAGATAATGGCATTTTTTACTTTTCTTTACATTAAATACTATAAAGTTCAAAATCAGGGAAAAATAAAAAAAAAGATCACATATTCAATTATTGGATAATTATAGATGAAATATACAAAATATATTAAATTAATTCAAGTGTTAGGGTAACATTTTAGTCCTCAACATATTATTTTTATCGTTAATTAACAAATTTTACCATTACTATGGTATCCCAAATTAATTCAATTACTATTTATTATGGTGAAATATAAATGGTATATATTTAAAAAATTAAAACCAAATTATTCCAAATAATTACTCCATTTTTTAATATTCAATTCAAATAATTGTTAGAGTTTAATTTAAAATTAATGCCATAAAATGTGGTGATTTTTTTTAGAAAAATGCCTTTTTAAGCATAATAATGTTTTATAGAAAAATAATGTATAAAATTCAATATGAAAACTATAATTGGTTTAAATTTAATAAAAATAAACTAATTTAATTTTAAAATTATTCCCAAATAGAATTTTACTTTGAAATAGTTTAAAAGAAAATAAAGTTTCCAAAAAAGCAGTATTTTTCGTTATTCCTTAAAAAACAAAAAAATTCAAAAAAATATCAATATATCACCACAAGATAAATTTGATATGATTATTTAAAAAATGATAAAAATTTTATATAACCTAATTTCTAAAATTTTATAAAATTAATTATAACATTTTCTCACAAAAATAAATGTAAACAATTTTTGAAGAATACACATATTTTTTCACTATTCAATGAAAAACAAAAATTTTCATAAAAATATCAAAATATCACCATAAGATAATTTTGATATGGTGATTTCAAAAATGACAAAAATTTTATAAAACAAAATTTCTAAATTTTTTTGAAATTAATTATAACATTTTCTCACAAAAAATAAATGTAAATTTTTTTTGAAGAAAACATATTTTTGAGGAATAAGATGAATTTTCTAAATATTGAGTGATTATTTACTAGTAATTTATACATATATTTATATTTATAAAGAATTGTATATATATTTATATATGATAAATTAGTTAATCCTATTCATATCCTCTAATTTAATGTCTAGGTAATAATTTTCCTATTTAATTAATAATATTTCATGGTTCGTTTAGGATCAATATTTCATGTCATATAAGATGTCGATTTTTTAATATCGTGGCGTTACACTCTGAAATATTTTGTTTTTTTTAAAAAGTAAAAATAAAAAAATAATTAAGTTAAAAACCCTAAAAGGGAAGCTTAGAAAAAAACCAATTTCCTACATACTAATCCTCTCAACATGCACAAATCAGAAAAATATTTGGCGAAAAATAAAAAGGTTGTAAAGCTTATATTGCCACTTTTCTTCCCTAGAAAAAAATTATCAATGTTCTCTAGGTTCATGGACCTAGAAAAAAACTAGATCACTATTATGTTCCTTACATATATTGGATTATATTATTTGTGAAAAATTCATGATAATGTAATTTTAGGATAATTGAACGATTTTCAACGTTGAAATCCCCATTCAACACCACAGTTCATGATTGTAATTATGCTAAGTCATTCATCTCTCCCATATCTGAATAGACTAACCTTGGATCTTGGTGGTGGTATATGTGTTATATATCATACATGCCTATATCTGTTTGAGAGTATAATTTTTGGAGGAAGATGACCAAATGAACCAACCATGACTTATAATGATTAGAAATGTGTTTATATTCATCTCCATACATCTTTGGATATTATAATTTTAGGAGAAAATAAATTTTATATCCCATTGTATCATGAACTTTCCTTGACTATTGGTGATGGAATATGTGCTACATATCCAAACCTCCTATATCCTTATGAGAGTACATGTTCAAAAGTAAATGTATTGATTCATACATGACATCATTGAATAAAGTGTTTGGAATTTATGATTTACCAAATTCATTCCCAAACAATGTTCAAAACGAATCTATTAATTTGTTATCACAATTTTTGAGTTTCATATATTATCATGAATTGATATTTCATATAATATAGATTTTAGTAAATTGATAAAAGTTTGAGAAAAATAAGTTTTATTATCAATTAAAAAAAAGAGGAACAACCATATGTTATATTATATCTTTCCCTTTATAAAACAGTTATACAAAAGGTAGAGTATTACATGTTACGATCTATCGGGTCTTGGATTATATTAATCATTATTTTGGATTCATAAATGTTCCATCAAATTTCATTCTCCTTCATATCATCAAATTATTCAACAGGGAAGAATCTCTCAGCTCTGATTGCAACATCAACCACTCCACTCTCAGCATCTTCAAGAAGCATGTTTAATTTCACTAATCATCTTTATTATACGCAAAATTATAAAGGAATATAACTAATTATAGTTCCTTAAAATTTAAAAAATGGGTTTTCTCCAATGCTATCTCCACATAATGAGATATTTTTTATGAACTATAGCTATGTTACTCATGAAATGCACTGATCATTCTATGTTGGAGAGGTGCAGTTTTTAAATGTGATCATGTTTCCATTCATGGAAGGTTTACTTTATGATAACATGAATACTAAGATAGTTAAACCCACCATATCCTATTATCATGATAATATGAATAATCCTATATACTTTCTTCCACAAACCATCAATGTTAGTTTTAAATATTAGCCTTCATATTTTATTGAACACATGTTTTCATGAAATATGTCAAAAATGGATAAACTCCTGGTCTAACTCAGAGTGACTGAAATATATTTCAGGACCAATTCACTCGGAGGGACTTTATGTCTAGCACCATTGATCTCATTGGAATTTGAATAACCTCAATCTCTACATGATGAGGCAATTGAAGTATTGAGATAGTATTCTTCTTATCTCATCGATTAGTTGATGATGAAATAACTAAAACTGATATAGATAGTACATACATCATCCAGTGAGTTTCTATGTCAATCAAAGTCATTTTAGATACTCACCCACTCCTACTGGAGGACTAGATTCTTAAACTAGATCAGTTTCCTATGGAAATATAGCCAAGGTATCCAATCTAGTGGCCACTTTTTCATCTGTTATGATGGGGAATTTTTTAACCATCATTATTCTATCATATGGAACAAAAAGAATTTACCTTCCAATTTAAATGGCCTGATTATCAAGTAGATTCTACCCCACCCATAAAAATATCCTCATTGATTTTTGGGGCATAAATATACTTTCAATGAGAAACTTCTATTGTACCTTTATGATCTATTTTAGTTGGGTCGAACGGGTCCAATCATTCCAACTATTGTGTCATTGATTTTTGTACTTTAAGAGTAATGATGTTTTCAATCATCTGATGGTTGATTAAGTTGGTGATATTTTTTTTAGAAAATGTTGTATAATATTTAAGTCCAAATATGTATTCAATGTAGAAAGAAAATTAGAAAATCAAAATCAAGTAAAATTATATTCATCTATTTTTTACTAAAGTCACTAAACTAGGGAAATGGGGAGTGGATTTCTATTTTTGAAAGAATATACTATATCAAAATAACATATTCACTAATAATAATGACCATTATCATGAGATATAAATAAATTAGTTGATATGTATTGTGTTAATTAGATTCAGCAGTTATACCAAGGCCAACATCCCCTTCACTAATAAAAATTGTATGCATGACTATTTTCAATTAACCCTCCACCAATGATAGAAATCCTTCCTCAAAATAAAGTAAGAGTGCATCTTGAGACTCCCTTTTTTCATCTTCTAGGATTGGATCACAAGTATCCATCTCATAAAATGATATTCTATAATAAAAATATATCTTATCTATATTTTGATGAATATGAGGGAGAGGATTGATGTATAACATATTTCACATCTAATAATGTATGCTACCAATATTTTATAACTAAAAAAGTTATTTATTAGTGATAGAGGTCTATATGGCTCCATATGTGGGTGAGGGGTCTAATAACTTAAAAAGTGTAGATTTAGTCTCACCCCTCTATCTCATGAATAATTTTATGGCCATAAGATGGATATCCTTTATTTAGAGTGGTTGAAACATATAAACTTCCCTATGGGGTGCCAACATGTACTTTGGAGAACTTACATAATCATGTGTCATCTCAACCCTATATAAATAGAAACAAAAATGTGCATCAAAAAAATTTAAATAAAAAGAATACTATTTCTATAAGGACGTATGGTCATACATTATTTAGGGTCAAGGATATGATGGAAATACACATCAATAGATTGATTGATTACACCCTAAATGCTTCCTCAGTCCACTACATGCTTCACTAATCTCATAATGGGATTCCATTTTTTATCACATTTATGAAAATCTCTATCTCTCGAAGATATATTCCATCCTCACTAGGATGACTCTCAAAGTCAAAATTCTGAGGTGCCTTATAGTTTCCAATTGGAAGTACATAGACACCATCTTGAATGGAATTCTATAATCCCATAATGTCTTCAGATAAGGGTCACCTCCAACAAAAACAGATGACCACAAGATATAGATAATCTAAAGGGGTTTTAGTTAGATCCCCTCTAGGACTCTAAGAGTATGCAAGAAGCTTTAACTTGAGCTACTTTCTAGGACCCTCATCCTTATCTAAAACATCACTCTATTTTCAATATTTAGATTATCTCATAAACACATCATGATAAAATTGAAATTAAATTATGAGTTACTAAGGGGCTTGTGAGTGAGGTTGATCCATATATCTAGGTATATGATGGGTCATTCCATTCTTAAAATACATCATGAAATCCCACTTTCATTTTTGTATTTCTAAAGAAAACACAACCTTGGGTACATTTCTCAAAAGTACACCATGAGGATATGATGACATACAAACTAGAGCATACCCAGGAATCCACCTGATGAATGAATTTGGGGAAGGAAATCTAATATCACCCTGATTAGTCTCCTAGATCATCATCACCAATAAGTTTCATGCAACCCATGGATGATTCTTCATTCTGAAATCTATTATGGGAAAACACCAATTACGGTTGTATGAACGAAAACAAATGTGAAAATATATATGATTCATAAGCCCTATGGATGATATAATAATCAATCTGAATTGATAGGTTGTATTCTCTTGTGAACATTTTTTGATCAATCTTCATATTCACAATGGACATCATCTATAATTATTCTGATGGGTGGGGGGTGCATCACTGTATATATATAAATTTAACTATGATTGTTTCTTCAAGATCATGTATGGAACTACATACCTTTAATTATAGTGGATTAATATTTTAAATTACATGAAAAATTTATATAAATAATCTCCTCAATATTTGGACTTCAGTGTAGAGCTCATATGTGTTGAAATGTTCCATTATCTAGACTCACACACTTTAAATGATCATGATATGTGTAACATATACTTTTTATTATATATATTCGATAGAAAATGGTAGATATTAACCACAACTAGAATTTACAATCATTTAAACCTCCTCTATGATTGCCTAGATACTATCACAAAATTGTTTGGCCCTACACCCATTTGTGAGTCATGGACTATGAGTATATATTCATTGATCCAAATGGAGAGAAATCTATCAAGGAAAACATGATGGGAGATTTTAGGATTGACATTGTAGTCTCACTCCTTATAGTGACCTCTTTCTAACTTTAGCCAATATATTCCATGTAATCCGATATTCTTTTTGGAGAGACAATCTATGGTGAATTTTGAGGTCAATCCATCTACCCAAAAGACCAATAATGTCTTCCCCAATTTATTAAAAATGAAATCTTCTTGTAGGAGATGATATTTTCCTACATAATTCATGGGTCCCTCGTAAGTTCCTTACTCTAGTGGGAGTGTTCATTAGTATATTCCCAAGTAGCCATCGGGGGAATAAACTCATTATACATGGATATGAGGATCAATTCCCTATAGATCATACATATGTCAAAAAATATGATTCCCACTTCTCTATATATCAGTTGGATTGTGGATATCTGTGGAATAAATTAGTTCAAAATTTAAATAATGAGATCAGATCCCTTGTAGACATTCATCTATGATTTCCATAAAACCTCAACGATCTCCACTTCCTTTTAATAATTTTCAAACTTAGCACACATGGGTTGGAACCAATATGAACACATCTATTTGGGTTTAAAACCACCTCATGGGTGTTTTTTCAGACACCCATTATATCGTTAAAGTATATTAGTAGATAATTAAAAGAAAATTGGTGAATAACAATGTATTTGGGATAACGAGTTGTATGCATGTTTATTCAAGGTGGTATTAAAAATACACCATATATAAGAAAAGATAGTCTCTCTATTATTTATATATGATCCTTTCGATGATAAGTTGTCTCTATATATATTTTTATACTTTGTAAACCAAGTGTAATGTCCCGACCCAACTGACTATTAAACCAGTAGTTGTACCGGTCACCACATGGAGTCAAGTGCACATCACCACATGATGAAGGCTGCCGACTAGAAGCGAGGGTCTAATGGTGGTACAATGGGGAGACTATACTCTTGTGATAAATGTTTCACAATAGTATACTAGCAGAAAACAAGGGAAAATTGTGGAAGAATTAATAAAAAATTTAAAGGAAGTAGAAGATAAATATAACAACTCACCATGCATGCATGCCCATGTGATGCTACATAGAAAAGAAACACACAACATGGGATATGATATAATACATTAATAAATGAAAGAAAATAAAGGCCCTAAGTGAGGTATTATTAAGAATCATATGTACTAGATCAGTCTTATGGTCCTAAATCCCATTTACAATACACAACACAAACAAAGGATTACAGACCTTAAAATAATAGGGCCTAATCCGCTACCCTAGTGCAATGGGAGCTCAGATAGGGTATGAGATATACTTAATATTCCACCACCAATGTTTCCTAAATAATAATCCAATTCGTACATATAAAATAAGATGTGTGTATGTATATCAAAGTAAATCATGAATGTGAAATTACTAAATAACCATGTTGGCTCAAGTTCTTCAGTGGAAACCTTGCAAAAAATACCTACTTCATCCCAAGTCGAAAATATAGGAACCAAGGGGAAACATATATGAAAGTGATATGAGGGAAGTGATAAAAAACGTCATAAAACAGGTATCACAAGATGAACCAAACCCAAACATGAGATTTTTCATTGAAGGAACATTAATTGGATAAAAACTACATATAAGAAAATTTAATATAAAATAATGACCCAAATCATATAAGAAACATTATGGGTCCATCAAAGGAGAACCTTAACATGGAACCCCTCTATAACACTGGGAGTTCCATAAGATCTCACACCAATCCTAGACTATCCAATGTGATCCATGAATGGACTCAAAAGTATCACCCCAACCTACTATGAGATGACAAGTTATGACCCAATACCCATTACGTCATGCAGGGGACCAAGTCCCACTCATGGAATAGTACAACCATCTCACCAATGATACTATCCAAGGTGTCCCCCCTAGTGGACTGGTATCATTCATAATGAGGTGAGAAGAACAAATGGTAGGCCCATCCTAGCATACCAGTATCACCCCCAGTATAAAGTACAATTCCTAGTGAAACTGATCACACACTTGGTCAGACCATCCTTATCATTCCATGGAATGAACCTACGAATTTCTCACAATATTCATAATTTTTTAATATATTTAAAATTATAAATATAAAAAGGACATTCTATAAATAATTCCAGAACATGAAAAAGGATGATACTAGAGGGCCACACCCATTTAATAATATATTTTAGAATAGAATGACCATGTACTCAATCTTTACACATCTTAGAACAATAAATCAATGAGGCCATCACATTAAACCATAATTATGAAGGCACACTTAATTAATAAATATCAAGAACATGATTCAACACTCATTCCATGAGGCCAATCAAGGTATAATATATATAAATAAATATTTTTTGTCTTAAAAGACAACACGCCTCAAAAGTGGGGTTTTATTAGAAAATGTGACATTTGTTGTTCAAATAATTCATTTGGTTCACTTTAGGAAAATATGATAATATCACAAGGCATAAGGCATCCCACCTCAAGGTGAATTACATCAAAAGATAATTTCACTTTATCATGCGAATAAGAATAATTCACCAAGGGGGTGGCTTCAAACATGTAAAAAGATATTTCAATGGGGAAACTATATGAAGTCACCATAATGGGGTCATTCGGGATGGGTACATAACCTCCAGTCTTTCCATGGAGGGTCCAAACACATCACAAGGTGGACTAAGATAAGTAATTAAAATCAAAACTGAAATTGGAAGTAACACTAGGTAAGCCCGACATAAAGCAGATTTCGGAAATTTATAAAAGATAAAAAAAATACGGGAAAATATATAGACCACCTACCTCATGCTTAATATGACCCACTCATCTGATATCAAGGATTAATTCATTCTAGTTTGAATAAAATATAAGAAACAACTTAACTTCCTAAAATGGGTGAGTAAGTTCGCACCAAAATATCATAGTTATAGAGAATATAAATAAATAACATAATAATGTGGGGTCATATACTTACCAAGATGCTTATAAAACACATGAAGTTAATCTAATTAGAGTATGTATGAGGTGGATCTTCCCAAAACTAGAGGTGGAGAACAAAAAAAACAAATTTGGATACTAAGTATAGAGGATGAATAAGAAATAAGGAGGGAAAAAATAAATAGGAAGAGGGGGAAAAGGAAAATTTGACCCCTTTAACAAAATGCATGGTTTGACCACACTGTTTGACAAACTATACGCAAACCATGCGTGGGCTACTGAAAAGTTGGGATGAGTCGCAATTTTAGAAAACATGGTTTGTAAAACCATTTAGGGAATATTGATCACATTCTATATAATTGTAACTTAGCATGCGGTCAAGGAAAATGGAATGGGATATCCATCCACATCTCATGCAGGTCACCTCTGGTAATATGAACAAGGTGAATGGGTTACACTGGTAGGCTACACGGTTTCAGATAAATCATGCACTTTTTAAGGTCCACCCAAACATGAGTTTCTAGGGACCGATGCTCCATGAAATCAACAAATAACTTTAGACACCTCTTGGTCTATTAACCAAATAGAAAAAAATACCCTTAATCGTTCCAAAACATATATTAACAAAAAAAGTCTTGGTTTATAAAACAATATAAAAAAAAATGAGAAAACTCAAATTCCCTTAGAATTTCATCCTGTCAAAAAAAGGACACTAAAATCTCATCATGATATAAACTCTAGCCCTCAAGAATTAATGGAAAAAACAAAGGAAGAAACAACCAACTTACTTAGGTATGGAATTATACCCATATGATCATGCTGTGTTTCCAAATTCCCAATGCACTTACAATAACTAGTTTATGTATATAGTATAGGAGCTACAAAAACTCGAGTCAATGATAAAAATAAAAAATAATCACAGAGAAGGGGCTTAACTATTCTTTTATAACCTGTTACATAGTCTCAATCTAATCAGTTTAAATATTTGGCCTATGGTGCTTCCCAATATATGTTTTACCATTAAACAGACAATAGAAAACCATGCTATCTCTTCCATTAGAATTTTCATTCAATGAATTCCCATTGCATTCCAAGGATTCTCATGAGATGAATCGTGATTAAAACAATGGGTCAATTGAAAACTAACCTCATTTAAATTGGTATTGATGACCTGTTTCATGAAAAACATTGGTCAACATTTACATTTCACCTGTGTCCACTTTAGGGAATTACTAAAGCATCCCCTCACCAACAGCATCTAATGAATCCAGTGGAAGATATTTCAAGACAATATAGACTAAATATTCTCAAAATGCTCAGATTATATGGTTTAAACAGTTTAAAATCTATACCTGATGTATTTAAATTAAGGTAACATGGGGTTTGATCTGATCATGCTCTTTTATGCCCATAATCATGTTCTTCTGATTTATTTAGACAAAACTTCAATTTAAACTATCATACATCAACATGAACACTGATGTAGAGATGATTCCAACACAATTGAATCATTACAACCCAAATGTCACATACGATACCAAATTAAGTTAGGGGTATCCTTAGAATCAACATTTATATTTAAAGGTGATCATCCATGGAAAGAAACTTTTGGCACATACAAGAGGGGCATCGATACAAACTGAGTCCCATATACCAAGAACATTGACTGACCTAAAAGAGGCATTCGCCTGATGATCAGTCAAAGAGAAAAAAATAGTGTCCATGAGTTATTACCAATAATTAGTACTTGGTAAACCTTATTCCACCCATAACAAACCATGCCTCTAAAGAAAACCATGCTTCTAGAGAAAAACTCTGATAGAGACCTGAATAGCCCGAATGCCTTTTTTATTGATTTTTGATAAGACCCCTTTCAAGGGATGATGTAGAACCATTAAAGGACCATAGGTATAGAGATTACCAGACTTGTAGGTCTAGGAAATATACAGACTATACTTAGAACTACTCCTCCTCAACTTCTTCATCGTGATATCAGCTCTCTACATTCGCATGGATTTTTCAGCTAGGTTTCTCATGCAAGAATAGGCTCGTCCCGATGGAAATTCCATACCACATATTTCTAAAAAATCCACTTAGCTTATGCTCAAGTGAATGTGCCTTCTTTGAATCCCCATCTAGAGTCTGCTCCTTGTAGAGTCTGTTTGATCATTTAAGCACAACTTCAGGTGGCCCGAAGGCCTTGGCGCAGCCCAAAGGAATTGAGGTGGCCTGAAAGCCTAACTGGATCAAAGGCCTTGGGTAGACTAAAGGCCTTAAAGGACTAGAGGCCCAAACCGGAGGCCCGAAATCCCAAACAGATGAATAGTTCTAGCTACTACATTACTGAACAGTGTCTAATATAGTATTTCCACAGTACCCCCAAAAATTATGTCTCCACCCGGTTTTGAACTCGGGTCTTTTGGGTTCACTTACCGAGTCCTCACCAACTTGGTTGAGGCTTTTGTGTAACATATACCAACTAACAAGCGCAATGACTTTTAAAACATATCACGATGTATAATCGAAACTGCCTTAGTGTACTCAGAAGATGTCAAGATAGGGGACATGCTCATATCTAAAAGAAGTGTACACTAAGAGGATTTAAACTATCTCCAAAAAGGACTTAAGACACTCTTGTTACCTCAAGACACAGTGCATGGTATTGTTCCAGACCAACCGCAAACCAATTATGGAAGGGATGAGCAGTCAAACCATCATTGGGAGACTTCTTTTAGTGGAAGCTCAACTTCCCCTACTGATGAATCACCAACCCAACCATGATTACTTCACAACCTGAGACACCCATGGTCAGTCAATCATAACCAATAATGTTCAATCCTGACAAATGGTGTTTTCAAAGGTTTATTATATGGACACACATTCATCGTCAGACTGCCCTGCAAGCACTGATATGATTGGAAAATCACCATCCACCAAGGATATTCCGAAAAAACAATGACCATATCCGAATAATATTTATTGTCATTCCCTTATACTAAAAAGGACATGTTTATTTAGAGTTTTAGAAACTCCCCACACCTTAGGAGTTTCTTTAACATTCTATTTATAGTGAAAGGGGTATCAACCCAGGACACTAACTTCATTGACCACTAACCATGGGTCATAAAGGTGGCCACCATGATTTAGTAAGAATTAAATAAAAAGGAGATAGAATATAGACTTATAAAGGTCTGGTAGACATGATTTTATTTGGATTCATGCATGAAACTCCTTCGAGTTGGACCCACATACGTCAGGGCATTGGGCGCAAAAGCTAAACCAATCGACCAAAGAATCAAAACACATGATCCCCTTTGTAACATCATCCCATGAAATTGGACTAGTTATATAACATTTTAATCTTAGTTAAGTCTAATATAGGGATTACCAACTATTGAAGTGTAGCATCCTAAGTCTTAAACAATCACCACTAAACTCAAACAACTTTATGCACCATTTACAAACATAACAGTAACCACATGTATCATCACATACTACCCTAAGGTTCCACAAAAAAACAACACATCTGGGATACAATCCATACTATTATCATTTCCATGCATCATTGTGTCTGAGAGAATGTAGAAAGAATCTACTCATAGTCACAACATTACGTATGACTTGAAAATTGGTTGAATACCTATCAAATAATTCAATACTGAGGAGGAAGAAGGAAGGGTCTCATTACCAAATGGGTGGTTTACCATGCTCTAGTAATGTCCATCCTACTGAATCCGAGTACTACATGATGCTCACGTCCCTAAAGAAGGTCAAAATACTGATCAACCACTATCAAGAAAAGGGTGTCATGTTAGAAAGCTAAGATTTCTATGTGGGAAAAACATTACCTATATGACAAATCACATTTTAAACTACTCATAATAAAATTGAAATGCCATTAAAGATATAAGGGAACTACCTACAATGAGATAGCCACAAACTAAATCATAAAGTGTTGACCGAAAATGTGGTCACACCTACCAGAGTCCACATTCTATAGGTCCTATCATTTAGGTTCTAACTATATAAGAAGTGGTCTACAAGTAACACTCATAGTACCATTCAAAGGATGCTACACAAGAAGCATCTATACTTCCCTTAAATGAGGTTGAAATCTAGGAACACCCTTTAAAGTTTCATTTTATTGAATTAAAATAACTTACCTTTTATTCTTTAAGAATTTAAATCTTAAATTAAAATCAAGGACCAATAAAAAAACATTTTCACAAAGAAAATAATTTATAAAAATTCACAAGTAAAAATAGGTAAGTTATATGAAACCTAGTTTTAAGAATTATTTACTTAATTGAAATTCATTCATGATTTGGAAATTTATCACATAAATCCCATTTTAAATATCATTTAATTATTTAAATGTTTTAAAAATCATCTTAATTATGGAAAATTTCAATTTCACTATATAAATGAAAACACCCTTTAGGATGCAATTAGAATATAAATGAATCAATTCCTCATATTTATGTATATGTCAATTGTAGATAGAAAGTATTATATTAATTAATGATTTACTGTTAAAGTAATATGACTCTATAATATTATATTTAAAATCATATAAATGTCTATATATAATTTAAATGACTATAACTACAGAGAATAAGCACACCCATATGGGGTTAATCTCTATGGAATATAAAAAATGTGACCTAAGTGGGTACCGTCAATCCATCTAGGGTTAAACTAAACAACCTGAAAAATTCATGAATATAGATTAAAAAATTAACCTTATAGGTTCATTACATAAGAAACATTCCCCAACTGACCTACTTTGGTCCAGTTGTGCATTTAATAATTTTAACCATACTAGTAATTAAGTCCAAGCAATAAGGGTACAAGGCTTAATAAAGAAACCAAAAAATTTATGGTCAAAAATAAAAAAAAATATATTTACAATAGTTTCTAAGTAGAAGGATCATAATATATGGTTCAATTATTGGGGTTACCACCTCTCAATATATAAAACACCCAAACATTTTACAAGTTGGAGGTGGATCCCATCTATTCGTCATGGTTTTATATAGCATTAAAGAATATTGAACAATATAAAAATTTATTAAATAAACCATAACTATATAGATCACATCAATAATAGTTAAATTATATGGCTTTTCAATTTACAATTTATAAAGAACCAAAAAATGTTAAAATTGAAATTTTTTTCTCATTCAATCACAACATACATGTTCTAACCAATAGTAAACAAGTATATAAGCATGGTATATCACTCAAGGAAATAATACCATCTAAACACATGAAAATGTTATATAGAGTCATGGAATGAAATAACTATATAGGTAAAAGCTAAGAATATTTATAATAACACATAGGTTGGCATATAATAGGTGGGAAGATAACAGAAAAGGCACATCATAAATTTCAAATAGCCTCACAATGCAAGCTACATTGAATATTATAGCATCCCGCCTTTTTATCACATAAACTTTCATTACATTATACAAAACCGAGGATCTTTAAGGTTTAGTGTCTTGGAAACCAGGAACTTAAAACATGAAAACATAAACATTCTTCTTAAAAACCTGAAAGGATTCTCCTTATGTTCATCCTAGGTTCATTACTGCATCTCATAACATTGGGACATACATCAAAAGAAAGGGTGAGAAGAAGGCCCAGTAAGGGAAACAAGTGTAAACATTTAACATGTGAACTTGAGATACATCAACAATTTCATGAAAAAGAACATTAAGGCATGAGAAAGAAATCATGAGGTATATCATAATAAAAATAAAGTATTTCATAACTTGAATATGTGGCTACAACATTTAATATTGAAAATAATTTCTGTTTCAAGAAGTTCCATCCCCAAGGTTTCATTAAAAATTACCAAGGTTATTCACTAAGGTGTCGTTAAAAATAGTCATCTATAGAGATTAAGTCTTTACCCAATGCACTAGAGTGCTATCAGGGCACACCCTTGAAATGTCTTTATAATCATGTGAGCCACATATATCATCATCAATAATTTCATAAACAACCCATATAGCATAAAAGAAATGGGTTTCATTTCATAATCATAACGTTTTAAAACTGATTTAAAGACATGATATTTATGTCACTTTAAACCCACAGAAAGGGAAAGCGGGTCTCATGTTTGTAAATACCAGAATTTAAAATATACCTAATTGGTATATATGTGAATACACATATATAAGAGAGAGCTTTTAGTATTCACTTAATAAAATAAAAGAACTATAGAAAAAGAGAGAGACATTTTGAGACGGAAATTCTGCAGCATAACGACTATGTTTTGGGGTTTTAGAAAACATTGAAAAGAGAGGGGAAATGGGTCAAACATTCATAAATGACCGATAAAACAGTATATTGAATGAATATGAAGGATATAAGAACATGGTAATGAAATTTTAAGGACATACCATTTGAAATGAAAAACATGGAAGGAAGACAAAAATTAGATTTCTCTTATGAAAATTCGGCAGCCTAACGACGTCACTTAAACTTCAACAAAAATGAATTGATGAGATCAAATAGGGTCTCTAATCATATGAAAATAAAAGATCAGTATGATAGATATAGATATAATACCCCAAAAAAATAAAAAGGAACTTGAAATACTTGAGATAAAAATAGAACTTGAAAACGAGAAGGGTGAAAGAATCCCTTAAAAATTCGGTAGCCTAATGACGCCACTTAAAACGTAAAAATACTGAATTGAAGAGATAAAATAGGGTCTCTCATAATATGAAAATAAAAGATCAGTATGATAGATTTAGAGATCATACCCCAACATAATAAAAAGTAACATGAAAGACTTGACATGAAAATAGATCTTGAAAACAAGAAGTGTGAAAGAATCCCTTAAAAATTCGGCAGCCTAACGACGCCACTTAAAACATCAAAATACTGAATTGAAGAGTTCAAATAAGTTCTCTAATAATATTAAAATAAAATATCAGTATGATAGATATAGAGATCATACCCCAACATAAAAAAAATTGAACTTGAAAGGCTTGATATGAATGTAGAACTTTGAAAAATGAGAAGGGTGAAAGAGTCCCTTAAAAATCCGGCAGCCTAACAGCGCCACATAAACATTCTTAAAACGAATTGATGAGAGAAAGAGGGGGTATATAATCAAATTAACATGAAAAGGGAATCAATATAAATATAAAAGAAAATCCCCCAACATAATAACATGGAGCATAAAAGAAATGACATAAAAGAGATTACTTGAAAAGAAAGAGAGAGGTCGGATCCCTTACCTTAAACGTAACTCTTAAAACTAAAAGGTTGGGACCTTGAGAGGATTTAGGGCACCTTGGGAGGACTCCTTGGCAGGTAAGGAGACCATAACTTCGTTGAGGATGATTTTGGAGTCGAATGGATGAGAGTATGGCTAGGTATTTATAGGGAAAGTGAGGGGACAAGGCATTAATGGTCAAGGGACACCTCGTTGGTGGTTTTGAAAAAACCATGGGCTTTCCTATGATATTTGCCCATGGTATTGTCCAATTGGGACACCTCATACCTTATCTTACTATTCATAAGTCTACCATATTGATTACATACTTAATACATCATTTAATGATGTCATTAAACACCCGTAACTTAAAAACTGTATTTTCACTATTCATCGAAAATTCAACTTTCTCTGAAAAATCCCAAAATTTCACCATAACTAAATATCGATGCTCTTATTTCAAAAATGAACTCCATTTTATAAAAATAATTTTATAAATAATTTTAATTTAAATTTTTAAATAAATACAATATTCACCGAAAATTCATTTTTTTCAGAAAAATCCCCAAAAATTACCTTAACATAATATCGATGCTCTAAGTTCAAAAATAAAATCCATTTTGTAAAAATAATTTTCTAAATATTTTTAATTTTAATTTTTAATTAAAAAACACTATTCACCCGAAAAAACTAATACTTGACTAATAATTTATGAAACCATTATTTAATCATTTTATTGAATCACATTACTTAATCAAGGTGCCTAGATTATATTAATACTTTATTTAATTGATGTTACTAATCCATTTGGTCACATTACTAATCCTAAGCATAAAATCACTATTCATCAAAAATTAAGTTGATCTTATTAGACTCTAAATTTTGTACTGAACATAATTGTAGAAGACCATTTTTTGAAAATCATTACACATTTTTATTATTTATGGTTTATATAAACACTTTTTAAAATATCCTTTCTCTATAATTCACTAAAAATATGCATACTATATTTATCCGGACATTTTGAAAATTCATAAACTTCATCATAAGAAGAAATCAAAATTTTTATTCAAAATAAAGGATTACACATGTAACGCCCCGACCCCAGCTACCCAGAGTCGGTGCATTAATTACATAACATTGGCATGATCACAAGAAAGATCAAATCTCGAAATACCGATTGGTTTAGTAGCCTTGGAAACACTAGATATATTCATAAGTTTTACATTACATCATAAAATGAAAAACTAATACAAAAACATAATGTTTCCACAATCCACACTATTAACCCCTCATAAAATCCCTGCAGGTCATTCATAACTTACTTCTTCACATCTTGGGAAAAATAAAACATAAAAAAAAGGGGTGAGCTCAAATGCCCAGTAAGGATAACAATAAAGTGGAAACTTTCATAAATAAGAATTAACATTTAAGGCAATGTATAACTAAAACAAAAGCCTTTTAAATACGAACTTTCAACATGGTATGGCATAAATAAAACGAAATAATGCCATTTACTTATTCACATGGATATTCTACTAAATGAATAATCACATGCAAAAATCAATAACCACTTTCATAATGTTGGAATGCATAATGCCAGACTATCATAACCACATAGCCAAGGCCTCGTGCCAAGACTACAAATAAGATTTTGTCAAGGCCTTGTGCCAAGACACTAGTTTGTCTCATGAGACCTACCGATGCATCGAGGAGCTATAGCGGGCTCCACCCGTCACTTATTAAGTCCAATGCATTCCCATATGAAAAGGTTTAAACATAACATAAACATTCGTATTAAAACTAGCATACGAAATTTCAATACTTTCACAATAAACTATGAATGGTATAAAAATAGCACATCCACAGTCAAACATATCACAAAACCTTCAATACAATATAGAAGTTTTGTATCATAATAAATCTACTTCAAATAATCTTAAAATCCATCAAAGGATGTTGACATAGATGAAATCAAAATTATTTTTAAAGAAATATCTCCTTTTATTTTGAAATCATTTAAGATCCATATAAAATAAAACATTTTCTTTGAAAATATTCTTATAAGCTTGTAAGGAAAGCTTTGAAGATTTTATAACGGCGTAAAATAACCGCACCCGCCGTATAAGTTAAAAAAAACATTCTTACCTCAATTCTGTCGAAAAGGTTAAAAAGGACCTTGTTTTGAAAACGACGGAAAGATTCCTTTATAAACCTCTTATAAAAAGTCAAAAAATGGTATAAATGACTTTAACCCATATTCTTGTAAATAGTAATAATATTTTGAAATACATTTTTAAGAAACATGGATGTGGATGATAAAGAGATCCCAGTAGATTATTACATATAAACAACCTCGGATAATGAAGAGATTGTGAAATAACCCTTACCTT